>OZ014520.1:351561355-356361355 GCA_963966055.1 Lathyrus aphaca | reverse complement strand
TGCTCTATGAGGCATTGCAGAGTAGGTTGCTGGAGGTATTTTTGGTGAAGCGTGTCTTCATTATTTTGGTTGGTCGGCTTTGATATGTAGCATTGGGTAGCTAGGGTCGGCTTGATGCCTTTTATGATACATTTTGTATACTTATTTTGCATTGATGAATGTTTTGTGTAAACATGATATATTTGGTGAATCAAACTTGAGGATATATATATATATATATATATATATATATATATATATATATATATATATATATATATATATATATATATATATATATATATATATATATATATATATATATATATATATATATATATAGGTATATAAGTTTGATGCTGTTAAAATTTTTAGTTTCCGCTGTTATTTCAATCCTTTTGATACGGGTGTAAGGATGAAATCCTTCTGTTGCAAGTTACCCCGTTTGTTGCATATCTTTGAGCGAGCAGGTGTTGGATGTTTTAATTTCAAGTATAATGTGACATGCTCCTTTTATACCCTGATTAAATTATACTCTGATGAAATTTTCTATATGTGCCTATATGATTTAATTGATTAATTGGGGGTATAGAAAAGGGGGTCTTACATTAAGTGGTATCAGAGCCAGTGTTCGAGTCAGTTATGTCTGTCTTGTTGTTGTGATGATTGAACTTTTGTTTAATCTTGTTGTTGCCTTTGGGAATAATCAGAATATGGATGGTAGAAATGAAAATGCAATGGTTGCTGCTTTGGAAGCAATGGCTAGGGCGATGCAAAGAGCACCGAATGTGAATGCTAATGATGAATTCAGGAAGAATCAACCACCGGTCTTCAAGGGAAGATTTGATCCCGATGGTTCTCAGAATTGCTTGCAGGAGATTGAAAGAATATTCAGAGTCATGGACTATGCTGAAGAGAGTAAGGTGAGGCTTGGTTCTCACATGCTGAAGGAAGAAGTCGATGATTGGTGGGTCGGTAGAAGTCAAGCTCTTGAGGAAGAGGATGAAGAGATAACCTGGGATGTTTTTCGTGCTGAGTTCTCAGGGAAGTATTACCCTGAGAGTGTGAAAGGGAAGAAGGAGATGGAGTTCCTTGAACTGAAGCAAGGTAGTATATGTCCATGGTGGACTATACTGCTAAGTTTATGGAGTTGGTTCAGTTTCATCCTCATTATAGTGCTGCTACGGCTGAGTTATCAAAGTGTATTAAGTATGAGAATGGTTTGCGTCCTGAGATTAAGCAAGTTGTGGGATATCAGAGAATAAGGAGGTTTTCAGATATGATAGAATGTTGTAGAATTTTTTAGGAAGATAACAAAGCTCGTTCTACGCATTACAAGAGTTTGAATGAGAGGAAAGGAAAGCAACAAGCTAGAAGTGGACCTTATATGACACCCGATGATAAAGGTAAGCATAAGGGAAACTTTGATAAGAGATCTGGTGGAGGGAATTCTGGTCCCGTTAAGTGTTACAAGTGTGGTGATTTGGGTCACAAGTCTTTTGAGTGTGGGAAGAACATAGTGAAATGTTCAAACTGTGAAGGTCTTGGACATGATACTACTGAGTGTAGGAGGAATGTTGTGAAATGCTTCAATTGTGGAGATGAGAGTCACATTAGTACTCAGTGTACTAAGCCGAAGAAAGCTCAAGCGGGCGGAAAGGTGTTTGCATTAGCAGGGAAGGACACTACTAGTGAAGACCGTTTGATTAAAGGTACATGCTTTATTAATAGTACACCTTTCGTTACTATTATTGATACGTGTAAACACCCCAAATTTGCCCTCACCCATTCACTATGGCTTGTGATCATCTCATATGCATAAACACAATCATATCATCTCATATCTCATTTTTGATTCACTGCTTAAATTCAAAGGCATCTGCACCTAGGGTTTGTGATCTGAGCAATCCCAAAGCATCTTGAGCCATTCCAAAGGCCACCAATCAATTCAAAGTGGTCCATGTGTGTTCTTATATCATGTTACATCCTCACAAAGTCAAAATTGCAGAGGAATCACAAGAACTAGGGTTTGGTTGGGTGCAGAGCCAGGATGAACTGCACAGTTGACTGAAAATTAGGGTTTTGGTTTCAGAGGCCATAACTCCAAATTTTGTGGTCATTCTTGTTTCCATTGATCTTTATACGGTATAGGGAGTATGCATATCAATTTTCATGAAGAAATTCCATGGGGAAGTCATCTGATCAAGAGTTGACTTTTCAGACAAGTCAGTGTAAAATCAGGGCATCTGAGGTCCCCAATGACCCAACCAATGGGTGATCTTCATCATTTTGAGTGTATATGATCTTTATTTGATCATGGAAGAAGGTTGAAGTTCATGGAAGTCAAGAATTTAGGGTTTTTGCAAATGTTGACTTTTTGGGCATAGTTGACTTTTCAAGAATGCATCATTTTAGGTCATTTTTCAAGCTTTGATTCATGATCCCAAAAGGCCTCAAATGGAAAAACTTTGGTCATGAAAGTTGTAGATCTCATCTTTCCCTTTTCAAAAAGTACAAGAACATGATCAAACTCTTCTTGGATCAAAAGTTATGGCAATGCAAAGTTAGCAAAAATCATTGATTTTCAAGTTATGCACCAAATGGAAACTTTGCAAAACCTTGGATCAATGCATTATGTGACTTCTAATTCCTCTCAAACCAGCACCTAAACATTCTCTAAGTCCCAAAAATCAGATTTGAACTAAGATTGCCCATGGTTTCATGTTTGGTTATGCAAAGGATCACATGTGAAACATAAGCTAACCAACTTGCAAAACACTCATGATCACTTCTTACAACTTGTAAACTTGGATGCTGACCTTGCTAGCTCACTCTTCCCCCCATGCTGCGCAGCCCCTAGGCCTTGTACCAAGCTAGCACTTCACCATACTTCTCTTACACAATTTTTGACTTTTTGCAAAAGGTAACTTACCAATCAATAAAGGGCATGTCTAATCATCTGACCAATGAGAGAGAATTATGTGGACAATTTGCAAGCAAAGCATAGCATAAGGCAAGGCTGAAACATCACCATTCAACACTTACACAAAAACCTCCCATTTTGCAACTTCATTCGAATCTGCTAGCACAGCCATCAAACACTAAAACTTCCTTCATCACTCAACTAAACACACTTCATAGACCACAAACCACCCAAAGTCCAAGCCTGAAACAGCCAGAAACTCTTACTGCCATCTCTCACCTCAGTTTGCAGTTTCACTTGAAACTATCACCATAGCCCACAAACATCAAAACAAGCCTTGCAAAGCTTCTCAACACACTTCATAGATCACAAACAACCTCTTTTCATAGCCTGAAAGTGCCAAAATCACCATAGCCATTGTTGACTGAGCTTGAAGCAGTTCCATTCGAATCTCCTTCTCCAGCCAACACAAACTCATTTTGAGCATTCAAGCCTCTTTGGGGGATCAAGTGGAGTGGTTTGCACAAAGAAAGGTGGCCAGAAAGTTCCTAAACTGAAAGCTTCAAATCTCAGGTAGCCCGAAATTAATTTTTCCAGAAATGACTTTTATTGTTACAAACTTGTTCTTCATGCTTGCCTGATCATTCTGGTACCATTAGTTTTTGAAATGGATTCGAAATGAGCATTTAATTTGTGTTTGAAGCTTGCGAACCCTAGTTTTTCTTTCTTTCGATTCAGCTTATTTAGGTAGAATAAATTTGTTTTAGGTTAGGGGTTTGATTCGTGAGAGGATAAGGATCATTTCCCAGGTCTTAGATTTCATTTTTGGTACGTATTGAGAGGTTTTGAGATTTTCAGGTGAGCTTCTGGCCGGAGAAGACGACCGGAAGTCTTCTCCGGCCACCTGAATGTGATTAGGGCTTAATCCAGTCATTAATGCTAGTTTGAATCTGGAGCGTAGGATCCTTTGACCCTGTTGACTACGCGCGCGTGTGGATGGCCCAGATTCACCATTAAACCCTAATCAGGATTAATTAAATTAATTAATTGAGTTTTAGAAGTTTGAATGTGAGCCTTAGATCTGCGCGCCAAGTCAATGGTCCCCTCCCCAGAATCAATCTCATTCGTCCAATCTGATTACTTTTTATTTTATTTGTTTTTATTTCTTTTTATTTCAAATAACTTGTATAATTATTTTAAAATAGTTAAAAATTCTTAAAAATTGTGAAACTTTTTCTTTAAGGTTTTATTAATTTTTAAGACCCAAAAATATTTTTATTTTATTTTTTATCATTAAAAAAGTATTTTTAAATATTTAAAAGATTATTTTTAATTGATTAATGGGAATTAATTAATTAAAAATACTTTTAGGTATTTAAAAATTACAAAAAAATCCATGAAATGTTCTAAGACATTTAGAAACATTGTCCAACCTTCAAACCAAATTTCTTTTTTGATCTTGATGCATTTTAAGAATTTTTCATTGAATTAAATCATTTTTTATGCATTATTTTGATCACATGTTTGAAAATTCATTTCTGCCTATTGGTGAAGGTTGAGACATTGATTCTTCTTGCATTGTTTTCCATTTTGCATGTATTTTCAAGGATAAAAAGGCCATGATTTGATCTTGTATTTCCTAATTGATTGGTATTTCTTTTGTTAAGAACCCTAAAAAACCCTAATAACTTGTAAAAATCATATCTTGAGTTTGGTTGAGAGTTGAGAGCTCCCCTTTGGGCAGTGGTTTATCATAGGTCTAAGGTTTCTTTGGGTACCATTTTTCATTTTTTATGTTAAGGTTTGCTTCTGTTTTTGGTTTGTGTTTGATGCTTGATCCATAAACCCTAATTTGGGCTTCCATTTGCATCCTTCTTGCATTCTCTTGCATAAGTTGACTTGTCATTGCATCTTGTGCATCCTTATGATTCATTTTGCATCTTAAGACATATAGGAAACATGTTTTGATCATTGCATTACATTTTTGCCATGTCATTGGTCTTGTATGCTTCATAACATTTCATGCTTGTTCATGCTCCTTAGCTTGCATCATTTGCATCCATGACTTTGTATGAACCCTCCCATGTCTTGCCTCATGTTTGCAGCACCTCATAACATCATAATCATCATGTGTATGCTTCTGGTTTGGTTTAGCATCATGTCATTTCATTTCATTTAGCATTGCATTGCATTTGTTTCTAACATTTCAGGTGGTAAGTAACTTGAGAAGTGAATTTGCCTTCACTTCTCATAACTTTTCTTTTCATCTCTTTTGCATCCATTGCTGCATTTCTATATGTGTTTGAGTTTGAGCTTGCTCATTCTTGCTTCTCCCACTTTCTTTCTTCAAGTGACTTGACTTCTTGAATGAAGCAAGTCACTTTGCTTCTCTTGATCTTGTTCATCTGCTTCCTGGTGGCTCCTTTGAAGATTGTTCTTGCAAACCTCACAAACTTTAGGGACAACCAAGCATGATAATGAATTAGGGTTTTGATTAGTCTCCCTCATAGTTTTTACCTTTGTGTCTCTCTTTGAGTCTTCTCTTCTCATCTCATAATCAGAGACTAAACCCTAAAGGCTTTAAGACTTTGTGATTAAGTTTATGCCTGCATCCTTCTCTTAGGATGGAGTGTATAACTTTAATCCTAAGTGTTGAACCCTTTGTGTGTTTAAATCTCTTAATCAATTCACTTAATAAGTATCAAGACATCACACTTGTAACTTGGGCCTTGCATTAGGGTTCTAATTCTTCCTTAATTGGTTAAGAAGGACTAACCCTAAAGTTAATGGACAAGTCCCCCTCAAGTTGTCTTACAAATCATAAAAATCACTTCATCATCATATCATTAAATAAAATCCACTTAATTAAAGGTTTGCTTTGTCATGAGTTTAATCCCTAATCATGGATTAAGTTGAGGAGCTTTCCTCAGCTTAAACATTCTCATCTATTATCCTTCTTTTAGGATAGTGTAATGAGTCTGTTAAATCCCTGATTATGGCTTAACCTCATTACTTAACACTAAACAAAATCACAAAACATCTAAATAATCACAAGTAGGTTAACGATCTTAATCCTACATCAAAGATGATTAAGTGTGAGAATCTGACTTCACACTTAAGGTATTCTCATTACCCCTAATCAGAGGGAAGATGTGATGAGTTTACTAATCCATTGGTTTAGGCTTAAGCTCATTAACTTATGACAAACTTCCAAAAGCAATAAAAGACTGAAAACACCAAAAACAAACAATAATCGTCTCCTTCGGGATTCTTTTCTCATCACCTTCACTCACAAACGAGAACTTGCTTCTTCCGTCTGATGCAAGACAGTTTGCATCTGTGCCAGACAGATCATACACTTGAGCATAGGCAAGTAAGCAGTTCACAAGTCAATTCATCTTTCAGTCTCTTTGGGTCGAACTACGGTGTTCTGACTTCCTCATTGCACGAGAGGATACGTAGGCATAACTTAACAGTTATCGAACAAAAGTCTCTGTACATTCCCCCTCTTTCCAGCATCATTCTCTTAGCCTCATGATCTTGAGCATCTCACTCTTGTCCTTACACTGACACTGTATATATCACACTTCACACTCCTTTTACACTGACACCTGTACATCCTTTTCCAGCTCATTTATACACAGATTGCACTGACACTACCCCTTTAAAACACAAATCTTTTAAGCGTGGATCCCGTCGAGTACGGCGGACAATCTGGGTGCTAATACCTTCCCAGGTTGTAACCAACCCCCTTTCTCAGTCTTTCTGGTTCGCAAACCGTCTTATCCATCTTTTTCTAGGTTTATGCAGCATTACCTTTCCTCCGGGATAAAAATGCCTAGCTGGCGACTCTATTCATCTCCAGTGAGTTCACGGCTGTGTGTTCTCACTGTTCCCCTCGCCGACCGTTCGCGTCTGTACCCTTATCTGACCCGGCGTCACCTATCGGGAGCGACAGCTTGGCGACTCTGCTGGGGATCCTTATATCGCAACCAGGGCTTCTGGTTCTTTTTGTGGGTTCCTCCTAGCGCTTGATTTGATTTGTGTTTATTGGGGTGTTATGTGCTATTTGTGCTTATATATTTGCTTTATTTATTGCTTTCTGTACAGCTTTATTTATTGCTTTCTTTACATTTGTATATATATCATACTGTCATTGTTGCTGGCTGGATCTGGTTTTCTTTTGGTGGGTGGGGTTCATTGAGAGTTAAGGTCCTACACCTGGGACCTGAGTGACACCTAGGATAGAGTGAATCATATTCTTTCCCATTCCATTTCGGTCTGGTGCGGGAATATGAAACACGGTTCAGATATGGGTTTCTTCTTGAGAACTCTGTGTTGCGGATTTCCTGCAATGCTAGGGCTATCTGGGAAGCCTGGTAAGTCTGGATGACCTTTTAGTATTGACCTTCAGAAACTGAGGTGAATTAGAGGAGGAATTGTTATGGTTATTGTAAACACTGTACCTCCGGGTTAGAAGTGTTTACACTTCTCATAACTGATCCAAGTCTGAGGATCCTTGTTCTAGATCACCACCTGTGAGGGGGATGGGTTGTTTACAGGTTTGCAGGTACCTTGACCTCAGAACACCCTGTTACTTTGACTTTGTTAAGAATACTTCATGTTGGATAGTTCTTGTGATTCTAAAACCCTGGACATGTGGCTCTTTATTTGAGCCCCCCACCCTGGTTACTGGATTCATAGACCTCCATCTGGAATTCTTGAACACACATGGATCTATACCAAGGCAGTTAATCAGATCCAGCTCAGTCACAGACCCTTTGCATATCATTTGCATACATACTCATTGCATCATATTAACATATGCTTATTTGTGTTTCAGGGTATCCACCTTCATCTGGCTCTTGGTTTTGACCCCATCTGCAGCAGCATTTGCTTCAGTTTTTCAGTTACTTGCACTAGCCAGTCAGTGGCTCACTCCTCAGCATCTTCATCAGCACTTATTCTACCCAGTCTTCAGCATCATGGCTCCAAAGAAAAGCAACATCACCTATCACTTCTTCCAACCAGACTTGTCAGATATCAGGAGGATCCAAACCCTGATCACTCCAGATCACATACCTCTGTTCAGAGAGCTATGGGGGTATACTTGACTTGGTCATGGATCTGGACCCATCTCAGAGGAGTCTAATCCATACATGCCTCCAGTTCTATGACCCTCCATTGAGGTGTTTCACCTTTAAAGACTTCCAGTTGGGTCCTCTGTTGGAAGAATACTCATATTTGACTGGTTTGCCTATTAAGAGAGAGATCCCTTTTAATCCTGAAATGGTCTTTCCCAGCAATGGAGAGATAGCAAAAGCTTTGCACTTGGAGCCTGCTTTGATTGAGCAACACATGACCTCTAAAGCTGGGATCCTTGGTTTTCATCTGGATTTCCTGATTTCTCAAGCTAGTCTGAAGGCCTCCCTGGGGGAATGGAAAGTTGTTTGTGCTCTGTTGGCCTTAAGTGTATATGGAATTGTGTTGTTTGCTGATGAGCCTCGATTCATCAGCAAGAATGCAATCCACTTGTTCATCCTGAAGAACCCAGTACCAACTTTGCTGGGTGATCTTTATTACTCAGTACATCAGAGGAATGAGAAGCAGAGGGGGAAGTTAGTAAGGATGTGTGCTCCATTATTCCATACCTGGCTCCTCAAGCATCTACCCAGAACAGATGCATTCCTGAACCCTCATCAGCAAAGCAACTGGGCTAAGAGGCTCACTACTCTCACTTCAGCAGACATCAGATGGTGCACTCAGAGCACCAAGGGCAGAGATATTATCACAAGCTGTGGGCATTTTCCCAATGTGCCTTTAGTAGGAGTTAAGGGAAGTATCAACTACAACCCTCTGCTGTTCAAGAGGCAATTAGGCTATGCACTGGTCCATGCTCCTAGGGTGCAGGATTTGGTTGAGACCCTCTACTGTGAGAACAAGGTCAGTTTGGCTGTTGTTAGGCAGGCTGCCTGGGCCTGGGATCATGTTCAAACCAAAGGAGTCACCATTTTGGGAAAGTGCAATAATGTGGCATCAGCCCAATATCATGAGTGGTCCTATGCTAGGGCCCAATTCTCTGGATTGCCTTTCACCATAGAAGACATGCCTGAGTCATCATCAGCACCACCCCCTGCCACTGTCAGTCTGGAGGAGTTTGAAAGCTTGAAGGAAAGGAATGAGAAGTTATCCCAAGCCTTGCAGAAGACCCTCCGGGAGAGGAGTGAAGGTGTGAGGGAGATTGAAAGATTGGAGAAGCTGAGAGTTGAGCACTTGACTAAAATTGAGAAGTCTGGAGAGTACATCAACAAGTCTAAAGCTGGTGAGCAGATTCTGAAGAACGCTTGTAAAGAAGCCCAGTTCCAGAGAGCGAGAACAGACTTGTATTTAAAAGAGAGTCAGGCCAGGTGGGTCCGGATCACTGAGGCCCGTACTCTAGAAGACAAGAGAGTTCAGGACAAGATGGAGCAGATGGAAAAAGCCCTGGCAGCAGCCCAGAAGGAAATATCAGAGCTAGAAATCAGAGCTGGAGTGAAGAGGTCTAAGGACCAAAGTCATAACAAGAAGTTGACTGCAGCTGTTGCAACAAGAAACCTTCTCATCAGAAGTCTCACGGAGCGTCCGGCTGATCCTGTGACCGAAGCACTTCTTAAGGAAGTTCGTGAGGATGAGTTTGGCCTTGGAGTTTGATCTTTTGCTTGTTGCTTTTCCCATTTCATGTATTTTTGCTTTTTGTGATGTATTTTGACCCCTTTAAGGGTTTGTGTTGTAAAATGAACAAGTTGTATTATTTTCACCTTTGTAATATATTTGTGTTGGTTTTCATCTGAGTTCACTCCGGAGACAACTTCAACAGCATCATCTTCAAGGGTCTGGAAGGGTCAAAACCGAAGACCAAACCGGATACCTTGAGAGCAAATAAGCATAACTGCATTGCATACTAACCTTTTTGTTTGTTTTGTAGGTTTTGTTTTATTGATACTAACCTCTGTTGTGATATTCAGGCAGTATTGCTCGTCGCCGGGTGTTTCCCCTCAACAGGCCACACAGGTATCCCACTAGAAACAACCTTCCGGGAATTCAAATGGATCAGGTACAGCAAGACCTTGCTGATGTTAGAAATCAACTGGCCAATGAAAGATTGGAGATGAGAACACAGATGACGCAGTTCATGGAAGTTATGAACAACATGGCTCAGAGTCAGGAGAGACTGAGGGCCATGGTTGAAAGACAGAATCAAGAGGAGCCTCATGTGGGAACTGCTGGCACAAGTAATAATGAAAGGGTGCAACCCCATGTCAACCCTCCTGTGTTTGGCCCACATCTACATCCTGAGATTAATATCCCTGCCAACATTCAAGGAGCAGCTACTGCAGCCAGAGTACTTCAAGAGGATCCTCAGGAGGACCAATTCACAGTAATGGGTGCTGGAGAGGAAGCCTATGATAGGCGACTGGATGAAATAGCTGAGAAGTTGAGATCACTGGAGTCTCAAAATTCTTTGGGCTTCGACGTCATGGACATGGGGCTGGTAGACGGGGTCAGGATCCCCCATAAGTTCAAGCCTCCTTGTTTCGAAAAGTATAATGGGACTTCATGCCCCCGGACTCATTTGCAATCATTTCTGGGAAGGCTGAAGGCCTATACAATGGATGAGAAACTTTGGATGTTCTACTTCGAAGACAGTTTGACTGGAGCATCAAGGGAATGGTATTCCCACGTGACAAGGGCAACTGTGAGATGCTGGAAGGACCTGGCAGAGGCCTTCATCCGACAGTACCAATACAACTTAGACATGGCACCCAATAGGACTCTCCTAATGGGAATGTCGCAGTCGTCAAGGGAAAGTTTCCGTGAATATGCCCAAAGATGGAGGCAATTGGCTGCCGCCGTTCAACCACCAATGTCTGAGAGAGAAATGGCAGACATGTTTATGAACACTCTCCAGGGAACGTATATTGACAGGTTGGCTGCTTTCTCTTCCACCAGCTTCGCCGATGTTGTCATAGCTGGGGAAAGAATCGAAAGCCTGTTAAAAATGGGTAAGATATCTGATAATGGCGCAAGCTCGTCCAGTGGTACAAGAAAGCCTTTTGCAGGCCCGAGAAGAACTGGCGAGACCAATGCCATTCACACCAACAGGGGTAGGCCCCATTATGTTCCCAGAACAATAGCAGCAGTCACCATCCCTGCTCCAGCTCATCCTCAGCCGATCTATCAACCTCCTCAGCAAAACTTCCAACAACAACCTCAGTATCATCAGAACCAATATCCTCCAAGAAACAACTACAACAACAGCTCCAACAACAATAATCAACAGAGGCCATTTCAACAAAGGCCCTCTCAAGCTAACCGAGTGATTGACCCGATCCCAATGCCGTACGCTGCCTTGCTGCCACAACTTCTGAAACTCAACCTAGTTGAGCTAAGAACGTTGGCACCTCCGGATCCCAACAGTCTACCAAGAAACTATGACTCCAATGCTAGGTGTGCTTTTCATTCCAACGCACCTGGTCACAGTACAGAAAAATGCAGAGCTCTGCATATGAAGGTACAGGACTTGGTCGACTCCAAGGCTCTGAATTTTGCACCGCCTCCCAATGTCAATAAAAACCCCATGCCTAACCATGGTGGTCCCCGAATTAACGCTATTGAAGAAGACCAACCGTCTTATTTGATAACTAGTGTGGATCAGATCCGGACACCATTGGTGGAAATCAAGGCTCAACTCCGTGAAAACCAGATATTTCCAGGGTGTGAGTTGGGGTGCCCCTACTGCAATATCTCTTGGAATGGGTGTGAGGACTTGAGAAATGGCATTGACAGCCTTATCAAGAGTGGCCTCTTACAAATCACTACGTCATTTCCGGCAAATCCGGCAACTTCATCAGCAACGGTTTCAGAACCTCCTACAACTGCAGCAACTATTGTTCCCGACAATTCACCAGCAACATCAGCAAGTACTTCATCTGTCCTACCAAATGATCAGTTTTCAACAGTTTCTCCTGCTACAACTTCAGCTTCATTCCATTTCGACTCTCCATCAACAACAACAACAGTCCTTCCAACAGTACCTCCTACAACACCAGCAAACAATCATGAAGATGTCTCCACTGTTACCATATTCTACGATCCAGAAAATAACTCCGCCTACCATTCAGAGGATGCTGCTCCCACTAGAGCACCAGTTACTATCTTTTATGATCCACGAACAATTGCAATCCCTTCAGCAGCAGCAATCAGTCCAGTTACCGTCACGGTGCCTGGACCTGTACCATATGAAAGCAATAGGGCCATCCCTTGGCACTATGGCTCCGACTTGTATTGCGAGGGAAAAAGAATCACTCTTGAAACATCAGCACCTGCACCACAAATTGATAATGTGGGCGGAGGCGGAGGCTTCACCCGAAGCGGACGTCTCTTCGCTTCACAAGTCCAAAGACCTACTGCCGAAGCAGAAGCTGCTGCCAAGGCAAAAGGAAAAGGCCCGGTGCAGGAAGATCAAGCTGTTAAAGAAGCCCTGAAGACTCCGTTCGATCAGGAAGTTGATGAGTTTATGCGGATCATCAAAAAGAGTGATTATAAAGTTGTGGATCAACTTCACCAAACGCCATCCAAAATCTCTATCCTCTCACTGCTTATGTGCTCCGAAGCCCATCGGAATGCACTACTCAAGGTCTTGCACGCAGCTTACGTGCCTGAAGAGATTACTGTCAACCAGTTGGAGACCGTGGTTGGAAATGTTACTGCTAGCAATGGGCTAGGTTTCACCAACACTGACTTGACAGCGGATGGCCGCAATCACAACAAAGCCTTGCACATAACCATGGAATGCAAAGGAGCTGTCCTTTCTCATGTGCTGGTGGACACAGGTTCTTCCCTGAATGTCTTACCAAAGAAGGCCCTGGTGAAGCTTGAATATGATGGACTGGCATTGAGACCCAGCAACCTGGTGGTACGAGCCTTTGATGGTTCAAAGAGATCGGTTCTGGGAGAGATTGAGCTGCCTGTGACAATTGGCCCGCAGACTTTTAAAACTATCTTTTATGTGATGGACATTCAGCCCGCCTACAGCTGTTTGTTGGGTAGACCCTGGATTCACGCCGCCGGCGCAATAACGTCTACCCTTCACCAAAAGTTAAAATATGAGTGGGAAGGCCAAGTTGTCACAATCTGTGGGGAGGAGGATATATTTGTTAGCCATCTGGCTACTTACAAGTATATTGAAATGGATGGAGAGATCGTTGAAACCATGAGCCAAGGTTTTGAAGCCTTGAATGTGAATGAAGAATCTGCTGTTTCGGGGATCTCCATGTCGTCATACCAACAAGCCCGGAAGGTTGTTGAGGAAGGAACTGCCCTAGGCTGGGGCAAGGTCTTAGCTGTGGAGGAAAAGAAGGACAAATTTGGGTTGGGTTACAGACCAACTCAACATCAAGCAAAGGCTGCTGAAGAGCCTGGTTTTGTCAGTGGGGGGATGCTTACCCCCGATGCTATCAACTGTCTGGAAGACGAGCTGGAAGAGGAGCGCGACCTGGAGAATTGGATTCGTCCGAAGATCCCGGGGAGCAGTGTCTCGAACTGGTCTTCCCAGGGAATTATAAGTGTTACTCGAGCAGAGTAATTATTATTTCCTGTATTTTATAAGCATGCATCAAAGTCTTGCATCTTGCCCAAGATGTCAAGACTCATTTTGTAATCGGGGCCATCTGTACTTTTGTGCAAACAAGATTAAATTAATGAAATATCAGACGTCTTTTTGCAAACAAGTTTTTTTCTTTTATGTTCACTGTTTTTCCACTTTTTCTTTTTCTACAAAAATAAATGGCAGTGTTTTTCAAAATGACAACTGCATTTCACTTTTCTAAATAAGACTAAAATCAGATCACTAAAATGAACCAATTAAACCCTTGCAGAGAGTGCCTTCTTGACAGCACCGACAACAGCACGGCTATGACATCGTATGACTTTGACAATCCGATCAATCAAGCTGAAGAAGGGGTTGAAGAAGAATACGAGCTTCCTGAAGAGCTAGCCAGGTTGTTAAGACAAGAGGAAAGGGTCATCACTCCTCACCAGGAGGAGGTTGAAGTGATTAATCTTGGTACAGAGGAAAATGTGAAAGAGGTCAAGATCGGGGCCTGCCTGCAAGACTCAGTGAAGAAGCAACTGATAGATCTGCTTCAAGAGTATGTTGATGTGTTTGCTTGGTCGTATCAAGACATGCCAGGGTTGGACACCGATATAGTTGTGCACAAGTTGCCTTTGAGGGAAGAATGCCCACCGGTCAAACAAAAGCTACGCCGTACTCGTCCAGACATGGCTATGAAGATCAAGGAGGAGGTACAAAAGCAATGGGACGCCGGGTTCCTTGCTGTGACTAGCTACCCGCCGTGGGTTGCTAACATAGTACCTGTGCCTAAGAAAGACGGCAAAATAAGAATGTGTGTTGATTACCGGGATCTGAACAGAGCCAGCCCGAAGGATGATTTCCCATTACCTCACATTGATGTATTGGTGGATAATACGGCTCAGTTCTCGGTATTCTCCTTCATGGATGGATTTTCAGGATACAACCAGATTAAAATGTCACCTGAAGACATGGAGAAGACAACGTTCATCACACCTTGGGGCACGTTCTGCTACAAGGTAATGCCATTTGGGCTCAAGAATGTTGGTGCGACATATCAACGGGCTATGGTAACGTTATTCCACGATATGATCCACAAAGAAATAGAATGTTATGTGGATGATATGATTGCCAAGTCCCTCACTGAAGAAGATCATCTGGTGAATCTGCTCAAGTTGTTCAAGCGTCTGAGGAAGTATCAACTGAAATTGAACCCCAACAAATGCACATTCGGGGTGCGATCCGGTAAGCTGCTGGGATTTATTGTAAGCGAGAAAGGGATTGAGGTTGACCCTGATAAAGTCAAAGCCATCCAAGAGATGCCTGCACCGAAAACTGAGAAAGAGGTTCGAGGGTTCCTAGGTAGATTGAACTACATTTCACGGTTCATATCTCATCTTACAGCAACCTGTGGACCCTTGTTCAAACTGCTAAGAAAGGAACAAACGGTCAGGTGGAACGAAGATTGCCAAAGGGCTTTTGACAAGATCAAAGAATATCTGCAAGAACCTCCAATCCTTATGCCGCCAGTTGAAGGAAGACTTCTAATTATGTACTTGACAGTATTAGAAGAGTCAATGGGGTGTGTGTTGGGCCAGCATGACGAGTCTGGTCGAAAAGAGTATGCAATTTACTACCTAAGCAAAAAGTTTACCGACTGTGAACAACGTTATTCACTGCTCGAGAAAACTTGCTGTGCTTTAGCGTGGGCTGCTCGCCGATTAAGGCAGTATATGTTGACCCACACTACCTTGTTAATCTCAAAAATGGACCCAGTCAAGTACATATTCGAGAAGCCAGCTCTTACCGGACGGGTTGCAAGATGGCAGATGATTCTCACAGAATACGACATACAGTACACATCTCAGAAAGCCATCAAGGGCAGTGTACTATCTGAATATCTTGCTGAGCAACCCATTGATGATTACCAGCCAATGAGGTTTGACTTCCCTGATGAAGACATCATGTTCATTAAAGCAAAAGATCACGAAGAGCCTATTCACACTGAAGGGCCTGACCCGGAAGAAGAATGGACCATGATGTTTGACGGGGCTGTTAACATGAATGGCCGTGGTGTTGGTGCAGTGCTCATTACACCCAAAGGAGTTCACATGCCTTTCTCGGCAAAACTCACTTTCAACTGCACTAACAACGAAGCTGAATACGAAGCTTGCATTATGGGTCTTGAGGAAGCCATTGACCTCAGGATCAAGACGTTGACCGTATTCGGAGATTCAGCTTTGGTAATCAATCAGACCAACGGAAAATGGTACACACACCAAGATCATCTGATACCTTACAGGGATTATACAAGAAGGTTACTGACTTTCTTCACAACAGTCAAACTTGAGTATATCCCTCGGGACGAGAATCAGTTTGCAGATGCCTTGGCTACCATTTCGTCCATGATCAAAGTTCAAACCGCTAACTTTGTACCTCGGATTTCAGTATCGAGACTTGATAGGCCAGCATATGTATTTGCAGCAGATATTGCTAAAGATGACAAGCCTTGGTTCCATGACATCAAGTGCTTCTTGGAGGATCAAACATACCCACCTGGGGCACCTTCCAATGATAAGAAGACTTTGAGAAGGCTTGCTGGGAGTTTCTTTCTGAACACTGATGGGTCTTTATACAAGAGGAACTTTGACATGGTACTCCTCAGATGTGTTGACAAGACGGAAGCAGATTTATTGATGCATGAAGTGCATGAAGGCTCTTTTGGTACCCATGCTGGAGGACATGCAATGGCTAAGAAGTTGTTAAGATCAGGCTATTACTGGATCACAATGGATGCAGACTGTTGTGCCTATGCCAGGAAATGCCACAAATGCCAGATCTATGCAGATAAAGTGCATGTGCCTCCAAACCCTTTGAACATCATGTCTTCACCATGGCCCTTTGCTATGTGGGGCATTGATATGATTGGCAAGATTGAGCCAACTGCTTCGAACGGCCACAGGTTCATCCTGGTCGCCATCGACTATTTCACAAAGTGGGTTGAAGCAGCCTCATATGCAAACGTTACCAGGCAAGTGGTAGCCCGATTCCTAAAAAGAGATATCATCTGTCGGTATGGAGTTCCCGAGCGAATCATTACTGATAATGGTTCCAATCTAAACAACAAAATGATGGCTGAATTATGCCGGGACTTCAAGATTCAACATCACAATTCTTCTCCTTACAGGCCGAAGATGAATGGCGCTGTTGAGGCAGCAAATAAGAATATCAAGAAGATTGTGCAAAAGATGGTAGTCACCTACAAAGATTGGCACGAAATGCTACCATTTTCCTTGCATGGGTACCGCACATCGATCAGGACGTCCACTGGGGCAACACCATATCAGCTTGTGTATGGTATGGAAGCAGTCCTACCAGTTGAAGTGGAATTACCCTCGTTACGGGTATTAATGGATGTCAAACTGAGTGAAGCAGAATGGGTTAGGTCCCGATACGAGCAGCTGAGTCTGATCGAAGAGAAGAGATTGGCTGCAATCTGTCATGGGCAGCTATATCAGAAGAAAATGAAGAGAGCCTTCGATCAGAAAGTCAGGCATCGAGAATACCAAGTGGGAGATCTTGTGCTGAAAAGAATCCTCCCTCCTCATACAGACCACAGAGGCAAATGGACTCCAAACTATGAGGGACCATTCGTGGTGAAGAAAGTTTTCTCTGGTGGAGCACTGATGCTCAGCACCATGGATGGTGAAGATTTCCCATCCCCTGTGAATTCAGATGCAGTTAAAAAATACTTCGCATAAAATGACCCGCTGGACATAAAAACAGAATGTAAGTCCAGGCAAAAATAGGGCATCCCGGCGAGTCAAAAACAGAATAAAAGACTCGGGCAAAAGTAAGGGAAATAAATAAACAAAAACGTACACCCGCTGAGTTGAAAAGCCGCATTGGACAGCTCAGGCAAAAATGGGTATCCCGATGGATTGAAAACCCGAAAGGGCGATCCATGCAAAATAAGGGAATAAGCGAACAACTGCATTCTGAATTCGTCTGTATTGTCGGCAACTTGGTAAGCTTCGGAAGGATCAAGCTCCGATCAGAATCAACTTTCTCCAGAAAGCAAGACGAGAAGAACGTCATTGTCATACGAGTCATAGCGGGAGAGGAAGCTCCTCAAAGCGTCATCAACACTGCCAGCACTTTGTTTCTCAATTTGTAACAGTCTCCTCATTTTAGGAGATTTGCTTCTTTGACTGTATCTTGCCAATTCAGGGCACATGAATTAATAAAATCAGATTTTCGGTCATGTTTCGTTTTTACATTTATGTTTTGCAAAAGATTGTCTGATATCTCTAAAAATACAATTGCACAAGTACAGATGCCTTTCTCTAAAAATAAAGCACATGCTTACGGGGAATATATTTACTCTCGAAAGTACTTATCTCCTATGACGGAATCCAGTAAAGGATACCTCGGGACCATTTGCGCGTTTCCTTATCTTTGCAGGATTGCAGGTATCCAGAACGCAACTTGGGGCATGCAAGGTATATCTCAGCAAGCTGGCATATCAACAAAAGATATCAGCACCCGAAATGCTCTATCCCCCAGCTGAGTCGCTTCCCATTGCTCTTCCCAGCCAAGTTGCTTCTCACTACTCTCCCCAGCTGAGTTACCAACAACATTCCCCAGCTGAAGAACCAACTGTCCTTCCTCAGCAAGAGGCAAGAATCAGGGAATCATCTCCCCGCAGAACTTCAAGCCTCTATTCAAAAGAGCAACACACGAAGAAGTCACAACAGAGAGGGAGAAAGCTTCTACAAACCCCGGCTGGGTCCCATATTACAAGGATATGTCAATCAGCGACTTATTCTCCAAGCAGATACATCATTAGATCCACCAATGATCTCATCCCCAGCTGGGATGTTCACTTCAAACAGATCGTCCAGAGATCTTTGCAGCAACGGGATCCGAGTCCCGGATCTTTGCCTCCTTGCATAATCATGACATTTGCATCATATTCACCCCTCAGAGCGTAGCATTCCGTCTAATACGGAGCATTACGGCAAAAATCAAACGCATAGCATAATCATAAGTCATGTTGTGAATCGAACACTTGTAAATAATGACAATCTGTCGGCATACAGAATATATACAGAAAAATCCCCACCAGGGTCCCGGCAAAAGCAGTTGCCTCATAAGTCACAAACACCAGTATATACACCTTTTGACACCCGTCCGTGTCATCTTTCCCCAAGCAGGTTGCCCGAACTCTTTACAAACAAGATCACCCGTATTACAGATGCCTTTTGATACCCGTCCGTGTCAAATCACCAGCAGAAAGCCAAAGACGTCCTCTTTGCACTCACATATACTCATATATATACACTTTCGTTGGCACCCGTCCGTGTCATATCCCCAGCGCAGTCGCTCACACTTTTACAACCCATATACTTGTTCATATTATACTTTTCTCCTTTTGACACTCGTCCGTGTCACTTTCCCCAGCAGATAAACACTCATCTACACAATACAATACTCACTACCCATTGGTACACCTATACAGATACTCGTCCGAATCTTGTATACACCATCACTCATATCCCCACAGATTCGACAATAGTCCTTGTTCTTTGTTAACCAGTTGGTACTCGTCCGTACCATCATCTCAGAACATTGCGTCTAGTGTTTGTTTCTACATGATACTCGTCCGTATCATAGTCTTAAGGATGCTCGTCCGCATCTTTAATCCATACACCGTGTCAAACACTTATGTCTCCTTGAATATAGATACTCGTCTGTGTCTACTATTCCCCAGAAGAATTCTTTCAGATGCAACACTCGTCCGTGTTCCTTGTTAACCAGTTGATACTCGTCCGTATCATCATCTTTGAACACGTGTCAGTATTTGTTTCTACATGATACTCGTCCGTATCATGGTCTAGGGATGCTCGTCCGCATCTCTAATCTATACACAATATTAACACTTATACCTTTTGTTTCTTGGATATAAACGCCCGTCCGTGTTTACCATATCCCCAGTAGATCACCAACAAATTTTCCTTTTTTTTTTTATCTGACACTCGTCCTGTGTTTTGATAACTCTGAGAGCAGCCGTACCCTGCTGAGTGGTCGTCCTCCACTTCTTGATGGTCGTCCTCCATCATGCTCATCCGATGGCCGTCCCCATCGTTGATTTTTAGCAGCCGTCCCCTGCTAGGTGGTCGTCCTCCACCCTTTTGATGATCGTCCTTCATCACTTTATCCAATGGCCGTCCCCATTGCTGATTTTGGTTATCTGACATTCGTCCTATGTCATGATAAACCTTGAGAGCAGCCGTCCCCTGCTGAGTGGTCGTCCTCCACTTCTTGATGGTCGTCCTCCATCATGCTCGTCCGATGGCCGTCCCCATCGTTGACCTTTTATATCCGGCATTCGTCCTATGTCGCGATATTTTCGGCAGCCGTACCCTGCCAGGTGGTCGTCCTCCACCTTTGATGGCCTTCCCCATCATATTTCTTTTATCCCCAACAGAGCAGCCGTCCCCTGCTAAGGTGATCGTCCTTCACCTTTGATGGCCGTACCCCATCATCTGTTTATTTCATTCATTCTTTAACCCGATGGCCGTCCCCGTCGCGGTCCCTTTTCCTTTTTTAGCCCGATGGCCGTCCCCATCGTTGCTTACTTTATCTTTGTGAACTTGATGGCCGTCCCCGTCATGTTTCATTAATCTCCAGAGAATCTTACTTTATCTTGATGGCCGTCCCCATCATATGATTTTATTTTCCCAGCTAGTCGGCCGTCCCCGTCTTAGCTTTACCTTATATCCCCAGCATGTCGGCCGTCCCCGTCATTGCTTTGTTTTCCTCACCTTCCCCAGCGTGTCGGCCGTCCCCGTCATTGCTGTTCACCCAGCAGTCGTCCTCTGCTCGACGGTCGTCCTCCGTCGCCCATAATTTACAATATACTTTATCTTCCTTTGCAATCTATATCCCTTTTCTTCTTCATTTTGTGAGTGCAAATTTTGGACTGTCTTTGGTATTCAACCACAAGTTATCTTGTTTGCCTGTTAAGCTGTAGCTTACGACCTGCACAGCTAACTCATGTTTGAATAGGGGCAGCTGTAAACACCCCAAATTTTCCCTCACCCATTCACTATGGCTTGTGATCATCTCATATGCATAAACACAATCATATCATCTCATATCTCATTTTTGATTCACTGCTTAAATTCAAAGGCATCTGCACCTAGGGTTTGTGATCTGAGCAATCCCAAAGCATCTTGAGCCATTCCAAAGGCCACCAATCAATTCAAAGTGGTCCATGTGTGTTCTTATATCATGTTACATCCTCACAAAGTCAAAATTGCAGAGGAATCACAAGAACTAGGGTTTGGTTGGGTGCAGAGCCAGGATGAACTGCACAGTTGACTGAAAATTAGGGTTTTGGTTTCAGAGGCCATAACTCCAAATTTTGTGGTCATTCTTGTTTCCATTGATCTTTATACGGTATAGGGAGTATGCATATCAATTTTCATGAAGAAATTCCATGGGGAAGTCATCTGATCAAGAGTTGACTTTTCAGACAAGTCAGTGTAAAATCAGGGCATCTGAGGTCCCCAATGACCCAACCAATGGGTGATCTTCATCATTTTGAGTGTATATGATCTTTATTTGATCATGGAAGAAGGTTGAAGTTCATGGAAGTCAAGAATTTAGGGTTTTTGCAAATGTTGACTTTTTGGGCATAGTTGACTTTTCAAGAATGCATCATTTTAGGTCATTTTTCAAGCTTTGATTCATGATCCCAAAAGGCCTCAAATGGAAAAACTTTGGTCATGAAAGTTGTAGATCTCATCTTTCCCTTTTCAAAAAGTACAAGAACATGATCAAACTCTTCTTGGATCAAAAGTTATGGCAATGCAAAGTTAGCAAAAATCATTGATTTTCAAGTTATGCACCAAATGGAAACTTTGCAAAACCTTGGATCAATGCATTATGTGACTTCTAATTCCTCTCAAACCAGCACCTAAACATTCTCTAAGTCCCAAAAATCAGATTTGAACTAAGATTGCCCATGGTTTCATGTTTGGTTATGCAAAGGATCACATGTGAAACATAAGCTAACCAACTTGCAAAACACTCATGATCACTTCTTACAACTTGTAAACTTGGATGCTGACCTTGCTAGCTCACTCTTCCCCCCATGCTGCGCAGCCCCTAGGCCTTGTACCAAGCTAGCACTTCACCATACTTCTCTTACACAATTTTTGACTTTTTGCAAAAGGTAACTTACCAATCAATAAAGGGCATGTCTAATCATCTGACCAATGAGAGAGAATTATGTGGACAATTTGCAAGCAAAGCATAGCATAAGGCAAGGCTGAAACATCACCATTCAACACTTACACAAAAACCTCCCATTTTGCAACTTCATTCGAATCTGCTAGCACAGCCATCAAACACTAAAACTTCCTTCATCACTCAACTAAACACACTTCATAGACCACAAACCACCCAAAGTCCAAGCCTGAAACAGCCAGAAACTCTTACTGCCATCTCTCACCTCAGTTTGCAGTTTCACTTGAAACTATCACCATAGCCCACAAACATCAAAACAAGCCTTGCAAAGCTTCTCAACACACTTCATAGATCACAAACAACCTCTTTTCATAGCCTGAAAGTGCCAAAATCACCATAGCCATTGTTGACTGAGCTTGAAGCAGTTCCATTCGAATCTCCTTCTCCAGCCAACACAAACTCATTTTGAGCATTCAAGCCTCTTTGGGGGATCAAGTGGAGTGGTTTGCACAAAGAAAGGTGGCCAGAAAGTTCCTAAACTGAAAGCTTCAAATCTCAGGTAGCCCGAAATTAATTTTTCCAGAAATGACTTTTATTGTTACAAACTTGTTCTTCATGCTTGCCTGATCATTCTGGTACCATTAGTTTTTGAAATGGATTCGAAATGAGCATTTAATTTGTGTTTGAAGCTTGCGAACCCTAGTTTTTCTTTCTTTCGATTCAGCTTATTTAGGTAGAATAAATTTGTTTTAGGTTAGGGGTTTGATTCGTGAGAGGATAAGGATCATTTCCCAGGTCTTAGATTTCATTTTTGGTACGTATTGAGAGGTTTTGAGATTTTCAGGTGAGCTTCTGGCCGGAGAAGACGACCGGAAGTCTTCTCCGGCCACCTGAATGTGATTAGGGCTTAATCCAGTCATTAATGCTAGTTTGAATCTGGAGCGTAGGATCCTTTGACCCTGTTGACTACGCGCGCGTGTGGATGGCCCAGATTCACCATTAAACCCTAATCAGGATTAATTAAATTAATTAATTGAGTTTTAGAAGTTTGAATGTGAGCCTTAGATCTGCGCGCCAAGTCAATGGTCCCCTCCCCAGAATCAATCTCATTCGTCCAATCTGATTACTTTTTATTTTATTTGTTTTTATTTCTTTTTATTTCAAATAACTTGTATAATTATTTTAAAATAGTTAAAAATTCTTAAAAATTGTGAAACTTTTTCTTTAAGGTTTTATTAATTTTTAAGACCCAAAAATATTTTTATTTTATTTTTTATCATTAAAAAAGTATTTTTAAATATTTAAAAGATTATTTTTAATTGATTAATGGGAATTAATTAATTAAAAATACTTTTAGGTATTTAAAAATTACAAAAAAATCCATGAAATGTTCTAAGACATTTAGAAACATTGTCCAACCTTCAAACCAAATTTCTTTTTTGATCTTGATGCATTTTAAGAATTTTTCATTGAATTAAATCATTTTTTATGCATTATTTTGATCACATGTTTGAAAATTCATTTCTGCCTATTGGTGAAGGTTGAGACATTGATTCTTCTTGCATTGTTTTCCATTTTGCATGTATTTTCAAGGATAAAAAGGCCATGATTTGATCTTGTATTTCCTAATTGATTGGTATTTCTTTTGTTAAGAACCCTAAAAAACCCTAATAACTTGTAAAAATCATATCTTGAGTTTGGTTGAGAGTTGAGAGCTCCCCTTTGGGCAGTGGTTTATCATAGGTCTAAGGTTTCTTTGGGTACCATTTTTCATTTTTTATGTTAAGGTTTGCTTCTGTTTTTGGTTTGTGTTTGATGCTTGATCCATAAACCCTAATTTGGGCTTCCATTTGCATCCTTCTTGCATTCTCTTGCATAAGTTGACTTGTCATTGCATCTTGTGCATCCTTATGATTCATTTTGCATCTTAAGACATATAGGAAACATGTTTTGATCATTGCATTACATTTTTGCCATGTCATTGGTCTTGTATGCTTCATAACATTTCATGCTTGTTCATGCTCCTTAGCTTGCATCATTTGCATCCATGACTTTGTATGAACCCTCCCATGTCTTGCCTCATGTTTGCAGCACCTCATAACATCATAATCATCATGTGTATGCTTCTGGTTTGGTTTAGCATCATGTCATTTCATTTCATTTAGCATTGCATTGCATTTGTTTCTAACATTTCAGGTGGTAAGTAACTTGAGAAGTGAATTTGCCTTCACTTCTCATAACTTTTCTTTTCATCTCTTTTGCATCCATTGCTGCATTTCTATATGTGTTTGAGTTTGAGCTTGCTCATTCTTGCTTCTCCCACTTTCTTTCTTCAAGTGACTTGACTTCTTGAATGAAGCAAGTCACTTTGCTTCTCTTGATCTTGTTCATCTGCTTCCTGGTGGCTCCTTTGAAGATTGTTCTTGCAAACCTCACAAACTTTAGGGACAACCAAGCATGATAATGAATTAGGGTTTTGATTAGTCTCCCTCATAGTTTTTACCTTTGTGTCTCTCTTTGAGTCTTCTCTTCTCATCTCATAATCAGAGACTAAACCCTAAAGGCTTTAAGACTTTGTGATTAAGTTTATGCCTGCATCCTTCTCTTAGGATGGAGTGTATAACTTTAATCCTAAGTGTTGAACCCTTTGTGTGTTTAAATCTCTTAATCAATTCACTTAATAAGTATCAAGACATCACACTTGTAACTTGGGCCTTGCATTAGGGTTCTAATTCTTCCTTAATTGGTTAAGAAGGACTAACCCTAAAGTTAATGGACAAGTCCCCCTCAAGTTGTCTTACAAATCATAAAAATCACTTCATCATCATATCATTAAATAAAATCCACTTAATTAAAGGTTTGCTTTGTCATGAGTTTAATCCCTAATCATGGATTAAGTTGAGGAGCTTTCCTCAGCTTAAACATTCTCATCTATTATCCTTCTTTTAGGATAGTGTAATGAGTCTGTTAAATCCCTGATTATGGCTTAACCTCATTACTTAACACTAAACAAAATCACAAAACATCTAAATAATCACAAGTAGGTTAACGATCTTAATCCTACATCAAAGATGATTAAGTGTGAGAATCTGACTTCACACTTAAGGTATTCTCATTACCCCTAATCAGAGGGAAGATGTGATGAGTTTACTAATCCATTGGTTTAGGCTTAAGCTCATTAACTTATGACAAACTTCCAAAAGCAATAAAAGACTGAAAACACCAAAAACAAACAATAATCGTCTCCTTCGGGATTCTTTTCTCATCACCTTCACTCACAAACGAGAACTTGCTTCTTCCGTCTGATGCAAGACAGTTTGCATCTGTGCCAGACAGATCATACACTTGAGCATAGGCAAGTAAGCAGTTCACAAGTCAATTCATCTTTCAGTCTCTTTGGGTCGAACTACGGTGTTCTGACTTCCTCATTGCACGAGAGGATACGTAGGCATAACTTAACAGTTATCGAACAAAAGTCTCTGTACATTCCCCCTCTTTCCAGCATCATTCTCTTAGCCTCATGATCTTGAGCATCTCACTCTTGTCCTTACACTGACACTGTATATATCACACTTCACACTCCTTTTACACTGACACCTGTACATCCTTTTCCAGCTCATTTATACACAGATTGCACTGACACTACCCCTTTAAAACACAAATCTTTTAAGCGTGGATCCCGTCGAGTACGGCGGACAATCTGGGTGCTAATACCTTCCCAGGTTGTAACCAACCCCCTTTCTCAGTCTTTCTGGTTCGCAAACCGTCTTATCCATCTTTTTCTAGGTTTATGCAGCATTACCTTTCCTCCGGGATAAAAATGCCTAGCTGGCGACTCTATTCATCTCCAGTGAGTTCACGGCTGTGTGTTCTCACTGTTCCCCTCGCCGACCGTTCGCGTCTGTACCCTTATCTGACCCGGCGTCACCTATCGGGAGCGACAATACGGGACCGACTTATTCATTTATTTCTCTTGAGTGCGCTAAGCATTTGAATTTGGTTTTGTCTTCTTGGGGTGGTGAGATGGTTATTGAGACTCCTGCTTCAGGGTCGGTAACTACATCTTTGGTGTGTGTAAGTTTTTATTTGACCATGTATGGTAAAGATTTTGTTATGGACTTAGTTTGTTTGTCGTTGGAGGGTTTGGACGTAATCTTGGGTATGAACTGGTTGCAATTTAATCGATTTCATATAGATTGCTATCATAAGTTAGTGAGGTTTCCTTCTTTGGATGATGATGAAGATGAGAGTTTCCTATCCACGAAAGAGTTGAAGAAACTTTTAGTGGACGAAGCTCAATTGTTTGGTTTGTTTGCATCGTTGTCAGTGGAGAGCAAAGTGGAGCTCAGTGGGTTCCCAGTGGTGTGTGATTTTCCAGAAGTGTTTCCGGAGGATATTAAGGATGTACCACCGGAAAGAGAAGTTGAGTTTTCTATTGATCTAGTTCCTGGTACTAGACCGATTTCGATGGCACCATATCATATGTCAGCTTCAAAATTGGTAGAGTTGAAGAAGCAATTGAATGACTTGTTGGATAATAGATTTGTTAGGCCGAATGTTTCTCCTTGGGGTGCTCCGGTATTGTTGGTAAAGAAGAAGGACGGAAGTATGCGATTATGTATTGATTATCGACAGTTGAACAAGGTGACAATTAAGAACAAGTATCCGCTTCCAAGGATCGATGATTTGATGGACCAATTGGTTGGTGCGCGTGTTTTTAGTAAGATTGATTTGAGATCGAGATATCACCAGATTCGTGTGAAAGAGGATGATATTCAGAAGACGGCTTTAAGGACACGGTATGGTCATTACGAGTATTTTGTGATGCCATTCGGAGTTTCTAATGTGTCAAGTGTGTTTATGGAATACATGAATCATATTTTTCATGAACAATTTGATCGTTTTGTGGTTGTGTTCTTCGACGACATTTTTATTTATTCTAAGTCTCAAGAGGAGCATGAAGAGCATTTAAGGATTATGTTACAGATTTTGAAAGAGAAGCAATTGTATGCTAAGTTATCAAAGTGTGAGTTTTGGTTGTCGAAGGTAAGTTTTCTTGGAGATGTTATTTCTGATGGTGGCATTAGTGTTGATCCATCTAAGATTGATGTGGTAATGAAATGGGATGTTCCTAGATCGGTTACAGAGATTTGAAGCTTTTTAGGCTTGGCTGATTATTATCGGAGGTTTATTGAAGGATTTTCAAAGTTGGCACTTCCATTAACGCAATTGACTTGTAAGGGAAAGGATTTCATTTGGGATATTCATTGTGAGGAGAGTTTCATGGAACTTAAGAGAAGGTTGACAATGGCTCCGATCTTGATATTGCCATATCCGACGGAACCATTTGTGGTGTTTTGTGATGCTTCATTGTTTGGGTTAGGTGGTGTTTTAATGCAAGATGGAAAAGTTGTGGCTTATGCTTTAAGACAATTGAGAGTTCATGAAAATAATTATCCTACACATGATTTGGAATTAGCGGCCGTGGTATTTGTTTTGAAAATTTGGAGGCATTATCTTTACTGTCGCTCCCCTGAAAAGACACCAAGGTCCCAAGGTGCAGACGCGAACGGTCGGTGAAAAGAGAAGATGAAAATGAAATGAATAGAGTTGCCAGCTAGGCATTTTTATCCCAAAGGAAAGGTAATGCTGCATAAACCTAGAAAAAGATGGATAAGACGGTTGCGAACCAGAGAAACTGAGAAAGGGGGTTGGTTACAACCTGGGAAGGTATTAGCACCCAGATTGTTCGTTGTACTCGACGGGTTCCATGCTTAAGAGATTGTGTTTAAAAGGGTAAGTGTATGTGCTATCTGTGTGCAAAAGCTAAGGAATGAATGTACAGGTGTCAGTGAAAAAGGTGATTTGCTCAGGAACTGAGGCTTAGAAAAGAATGCTGAAAGAGGGGGATGACAAAGAGACTTTTGTTCGATAACTATTAAGTTATGCCTACGTATCCTCTCGTGCAATGAGGAAGTCAGAACACCGTAGTTTGACTCAAAGAGACTAAAAATGAATTGACTGTGAACTGCTTACTTGTCTATGCTCAAGTGTATGACTCGTCTGGCTCGAGTGCTAACTATCTTGCATTAGACGGAAGAAGAAAGTTCTCGTTTGTGAATGAATGTGATGAGAAAAGAATCCCGGAGGAGACGATTATTGTTTGTTTTTTGTTTTTTCAGTTTTGTTATTGTTTTTGGTGTTTTGCATAAGTTAATGAGCTTAAGCCTAAATCAAGGGTTTGTAAACTCATTATATCCTCCCTGATTAGGGATAATGAGCCTACTTAAGTATGAGATAAGCATCTCAACTTAATTACCATGATGATGTAGGATTAAGTTCATTAACCTACTTGTGATTAATTAGATGTTTTTGGGTTTTTTTTGTTTAGTGTTAAGTAATGAGTTTAATCTCTAATCACAAATTAGTGGGCTCATTACACCATCCTAATAGAAGGATAATAGATGAGAACACTTAAGCTGAGGAAGATACCTCAACTTAATCCAAGGTTAGGGATTAAATTCATTATATAACAAGCATTTATTAAGTGGATTTTAATTAAGGGATGAGATTAAGAAGTGGATTTTAAGTTTGTAAGACAACTTGAGGGGGACTTGTCCATTAAACACTAGGGTTAGTCCCTCTTAACCATAAGGAAGAGATAGAACCCTAATGTAAGGCCCAAGTTACAAGATAAATTCTTGGTGATTATTAATGTAATTCGATTAAGAGGTGTAAACAAATTAAATGTTTAACACTTATGATTAAAGTTACACACTCCATCCTAAGAGAAGGATGCAGGCATAACCCTAATTCCAAAGTCCTAAAACTTTAAGAGTTTAGTCTCTGATTATTGAGA
Source organism: Lathyrus aphaca (assembly GCA_963966055.1). Classification (NCBI taxonomy): domain Eukaryota; kingdom Viridiplantae; phylum Streptophyta; class Magnoliopsida; order Fabales; family Fabaceae; genus Lathyrus; species Lathyrus aphaca. Next base: position 356,332,708 of record OZ014520.1, on the reverse strand, counting down.
TGAGAAGAGAGACTCAAGGAGACTCAAAGGTAAAAGACTAAGGGGGACTATACATAACCGTAAAAGTTATCATGCTTGGGTATCCTATGTTTTGTTAGGCTTAAAAGGAAAGATATTCAAGGCCACCAATGGAAGAAGCAAATGAAAAGAGAAGGAGAAAGAAGAACAAGTTACTTACTTCCTGAAGAAGATAAGTAACTTGAAAGAAAGGAAGTGAGAAGGATAGAACATAAGTGAATTATATTCACTTCAAAGACATGTAAAATGCATATGAATGAGATAAGAAGAGGTGGGAGGTGAAGGCAAATCCACCTCCCAAATGACTTACCCAAAGTTCTAGAAAATGTTAGTATGGAGGCATAAGACATAAAGCATGAAGAAATGAATTGGAATGAGATGCAAAGACCAAAGTCAGAAGTGATTATGAAATGAAAATGGTATATGAGATGATTCAAGGTCATACAATATGCATATGAATGTTCATACAAAGATGAGATGTCATGAAAGCATGTTTAGAAGTTTGAAAACACATGCATGTTTATGAAATGTAATAAATGCAAAACATAACAAATGAATGAAGAAATGATCAAGAAATGTTCAAGCATGTCTTAAGATGTCTAAAGATGATATATGAATTCTTGAAATGTCATGTCAAGTTCACATGATGATGATATGCAAAGGTGAATGCAAATGAACATGAGAAATTAGGGTTTTATGAATGTATGAGATTCAAATGATCAAAACAGAAGCATACAACATGATAAGAAATTGAAATCAAGCTCAATAAAACCCTAATCCCATACAAGATCACACCCCAAAGGAGAAGGTCAGAAGCTAACCCTATTGAAAGTTATGGATTTTCTAAGTTTGCTAGGGTTTTTGGGTGATTCTTAAGAGAAAATGCAAATCAAATTGAAAATTCAAGATATATTCATGAGAAAAATAACCTAGGAACTACATGCAATATGTGAAACAATGTAAAAAGGATCAAGTTCAAACTCATCATGGTTAGGCAGAAGTGAATTTTTCAAGTTAGGGTTAGAAAATATGATTTTTAATAACCCTAATTCAAAGAAAATTGTGAAATTATGATCAAACCTAAAAAGAAATTTTTCTGATGAGTTTGAGAATGTTTCTAAATGTATTGGAATGGTTCAGGATTTTTTTTGTGATATTTATAAACCTAAATGTATTTTTAATTAATTAAAATCCATTAATTAATTAAAAATAAAATTTAAATATTTTAAAAATACTTTTTAAATGCAAAAAATAAAATAAAAATCATTTTTGGGTTGAGAAAAATATTTGGATCAGAAATGCAAAAGATTATATTTTTTTTGATGTTTTTAACTATTTTTAATAAAATGTACAAAAAAAATAAAGAAAAATGAAATAAAGTGCAATTAAATGGAAAGTAAACGCATCCAATGGCCAGGATTTAAATAAAAAGGGAGGGAGTTGACTGGCACGCATTTGGGTGGTCAGGATTTGATCTAGCATTTTTAAATTAATCCTAATTAATTAAACCTAATTAAACTGATTGGGGTTTTAATGAGGCATCTGGACCCTTCATCCACGCGCGAAAATCCTATCCTACAACCCATATTCAATCTGATCCCTAAACCCTAATTAAGAACCCTAAGCACTTTCAGGTGACCGGAACTAGCTCCGGTCATCTTCTCCGGTCACCCTCTCCACCTAACTTCTTCCCTAGGCTAACCCATACTCTCTAAAGCTCCAGAAATGATCCTCTAACATCCCTAAGCATGAATCCAGCATCAAATAACATTTATGTTCCACCAAAATCATGAATCGAAGCAAAACGGAAAAATATTCAAAACTTTCAGAAGTTCAATACATGCTTGATTCTTAACTATTTTCAAAAGTAAACATATCAGGATGATCAGTGCACCACGTAGAAGCATTTAAGAACTTAAAGTACGAGTTCTGGAAAAATTGTTCTTCATGGTTACCTGAGATGAAGTTTTCTCAATCTGGGCTTTTGGACCTCTTTCTTTGTTCAAACCAACCCCAATGAGCTCCCTGGTGATGTTGTAATGCTTGGAACAAGTTTGTATGAATTGGTTTATGAGTTTCAGTTTTGAGAGGTGAGAAATCGTGTTTTTGATTCAGAGGCATTTAGGTCATTGTGAGGGTTGCTTTGTGATTCTGAAGGTGTGTATGATTGAATGGTGCAAAGAGTTTTGAGGTTTGTGGTTTGTGTTGAGAGAATCGAAGAGATGGAGGTTTTGGTGGATTTTGTGCAATCTAACTTGTGTTGTCTTTCAGGCTCCAAGAACATATGAAATGAGGTCCATGAGGCATGTATGTGATGTCTTGATTGGTCAGAAGAGTTTTTGTGGCTCAGCTTGATTGGTATGGGAGGTTTTGCAAAAAGTCAATTTTGTGTACTTGGAGGTATGGCACGGGTCAGAGCAGCTCAAAGGGGTGTATTGGCCTCAGCTTTCATCAAGGATGGTCATAGGATCATATAACATGAGTTGGCACAAGTGGATGAAGAGTTTCCAAGCATTTTGCAACTTTTCCCTCTTTGAAAATTTCATGAAAATGTCCTGTGAAAACTTGCAATCCAAGGCACAATTTTGGTTCAAATGCATTGCACTATATTTGTATGATTCCTAGCAATCAATTAGAGGTCATGAAATGGATTGGGACTTGAATTTGCAAAAAATCCTCTTTGGCATGAACTTGAAAATTATATGATTTTTGCCAACTTTGAAAGGCCATATTTTGAGTTCTATGATGAATGAAGACATGTTCTAGTACTTTTTGAAAAGGGAAAGACCTAATCTACAACTTTCATGTCCAAGAATTTTTCATTTGAAGCATATTTGGTCATGAAAGAGGAGGTTGAAAATCTTTCCCAAAATGGAAAGTTTCCATTGCAAGTCAATTCCAAAAATGGCAAGTTTGCAATTGGCTCAAAATTCTTCAACTTGGTGAACTTCCAACCACTTATAAGATCAAATAAAGATCATAGAAACTCAAAATGATGATGATGACCCTTTGGTACCCTTGATGGAGGCCTCAAATGCCCTGATTTTGACTTTACTTGCTCAAGAAGTTACCCAATGATCAGATGACTTCCACAATGAATTTCTTCTTCAAACTTGGTACACATGATCCTTATAACATATTAAGAATATTAGAAACAAGAATGAGAAAAAATTTTGGAGTTAAGGCCTCTGAAGCCAAAACCCTAATTTTGGTCATCTGTGCAGGAAAACCCTAGCTCTGCTTCCACGCCTTTGCCATTCTTTGTGATCTCTTGACTTTCATGAACTTTGGGGAGCATATTATGATTATAGAACACACATGGAACCTCTTGGAAAGCTTCAAGACCATTGGGATGACTCAGATTGATTCTTGGATTGCTCAGATCACAAACCCTAGATGCAGATGAAAATAGAACTATGCAGTGAAACAAATATGCAATATGAGATGGTATGCTTATGCTTATGTAAAAATGAAAGATCATAAGACAAGGTGTGATACAAAGTGAGGGAAAATTTGGGGTGTTTACAGCTGCCCCTATTCAAGCATGAGTTAGTTGTGTAGGGTGTAAGCGCCTGGCTTAACAGACAAACAAGATAACTTGTGGTTGAATACCAAAGACAATCCGAAATTTGCACTCGCTGGGGAGAAGAAGAAAATGGATATAAATTGTAAAAGGTAGTATAGTATGATTATCAAATGAAGGCAATGGAGGATGACCATCGAGCAGAGGACGACTTAGGACAAATGTCGGATAGAAAAGGTCAATGATTGGGACAACCATCAGGTAAGCATGATGAAGACGATCATTAAGAGATGGAGGACGATCACCTAGCAGGGTACAATTGGTCTTGGGGATTATCATGACATAGGACGAATGTCGGGAAAGAGAGATCAACGATGGGGATGGCCATCGAATAAATGATGAGGGACGGTCATTAAAAGGTGAAGGATGATCACCAAGCAGGGGACGGCTGCTGAAAATATTACGACATAGGACGAATGTCAGATAGAAGGTTCCAACAATGGGGATTCCACTGGGGAATGGATGAGGGACGATCATCCAAAGGTGAAGGACGATCAGCTGGCAGGGGACGGCTGCCAAAAGTATCACGACATAGGACGAATGTCGGATAGAAGAAATTTGTTTTGTTGGCGACTTACTGGGGGAATGGTAAACACGGACGAGTGCCTACGCCCTAAAAAATAAAAGATATAAGTGTTTTGACGGTGTGTATAGATTAAAGATGCGGATGAGCATCCTTAGGACCATGATACGGACGAGTATCGATAGAGACAAACGCTGACGCATGTTTAAGGATGATGATACAGACGAGTATCAATCGGTTAAGCAAGGATAACCAGACGAGTGTTTGAATATGTTGAGGGGTGATATATACAAGATACAGACGAGTATCAAAGACTTCTGTATAGGTATGTACAAGTATGATCCGCTGGTGAAGTATGTGCAAGACACGGACGAGTGTCGAAAGATTGGGCAAGGGACACAGACGAGTGTTTGACTTGCTGGGGAGGTATGACACGGACGAGTGCCGAAAAAAACATTTACAAGCTATGAACCAAAATCTGTATTTGAGAGTGCAAAAGGTATTCTGTCGACCTGCGGGGGATATTAGTTTTGTATATCGTTGATGAAGTGATGATGGTATTTGCAGGTGACTGGCTCGAACTTGGATCGTGATCATGCAAATGTTTTATTTTTGCCGTAATGCTTCGTATTGGACGGAATGCTACGCTTATTTCGGTGAATATGATGTGAATGTTATGATTATGCAAATGAGAGAACTGATCCGAGACTCGAATCCTGCGGGGATAAAGATCTCTGGCTGATATGTTTGGAGGGAGAACTGTTTAATGGGGAAAGAGATCATTGATAAATCTGTTCGGAGGGAGAACTCCTTAATGGGGATGAGGAGGTTTTAGCAACTCCGATGGGGATGTGTTTCAGGTATTGCTCTACTGGGGAGGCAACCCTATGGGGAATCAATTCCACCAACTCTACTGAGGATGAGGGAAATTTGGTACTCTAGTGGGGGATAGGAAAATCCTTGACCACCCTGCTGTGGAAGAGGCTATCAGGCACTGCTCGGGAGGTCCCGCTTGGGGAAGAGATAGCTTCTGGAAAGTAGTATGTTGGGGATGTAATGCTTGATATGCCCCATGTTGCGAAAGATTGTCTGTCTTGAGTACCTGCAACCTGTTAAGATAAAGGAAAATGCACAAGTGTCCCGAGGTATCCTTAACCTAATTAGATTTGCTGAGAGAAATATATTTCCTGCAAGCATTTTGTTTAAAAATGGCCTATGAGTTTCATGCAAATGTTATATTACGAACTCTGGACATTTTGCAAACAAAACAAAAGGGAAAAACAAAGTGTGACTGAATATTCTGATTTTATTGATTTATGTGCCCTAAATAGGCAAGTACAGTCAAAGAAGCAAATCCCCTAAAAGGAGGAGATTGCTGTAAATTGAGAAAATAAAGTGTTGGCAATGTTGAAGATGACGCTCTAGTGAGCTTCCTTTGCTATGACCTGTATGACCTTGACATTCTTCTTTATCTTGCTTTCTGAAGAAGGTTGATTTTGACCGACGCTTTGTCCTCTCGGAGCTTGCCATGTTGTGAGGGATACATACGAATTCAGAATGCAGTTGTTCGCTTATTCCCTGATTTTGCGTGGATCTCCCTTTCGGGTTTTCAATCCACCGGGATACCCATTTTTGCCTGAGCTATCCAATGCGGCTTTTCAACTCAGCGGGTATACATTGTTTTCCCTTATTTTTGCCCGAGTCTTTTATTATGTTTTTGACTCGCCGGGATGCCCTATTTTTGCCTGGACTTACATTCTGTTTTTATGTCCAGCGGGTCTTTTATGCGAAGTATTTTTTAACTGCATCTAAATTCACAGGAGACGGGAACTCTTCACCATCCATGGTTGCGAGCATTAGTTCTCCACCCGAGAAGACTTTGGTTATCACATAGGGACCTTCATAGTTTGGTGTCCACTTGCCCATGTGGTATGTATGAGGAGGAAGGATTCTTTTCAGAACAAGCTCTCCTACTTGGCATTCCCGAGGTCTGACTTTCTGATCGAAGGCTTTCTTCATTCGCTTATGATATAACTGCCCATGACAGATGGCGGCTAATATTTTTTCTTCAATCATATTTAGTTGATTGTACCGAGACTGGACCCATTCTGCTTCATCCAGTTTCACATCCATCATTACCCGTAAGAAGGGTAGCTCAACTTCAACAGGTAGGACAGCTTCCATACCATACACAAGTTGATAGGGTGTTGCCCCAATAGACATTCTGATTGAGGTTCGGTATCCATGCAAGGCAAATGGTAACATCTCATGCCAGTCTTTGTAGGTGACTACCATCTTCTGCACAATCTTCTTAATGTTCTTGTTGGCTGCCTCAACAACGCCATTCATCTTTGGCCTGTAAGGAAAAGAGTTGCGGTGTTGGATTTTGAAGTCCCAACACAATTCTGCCATCATCTTGTTGTTTAAATTGGAACCATTATCAATAATGATTCGCTCGGGAACTTCATATCGACACATGATATCCCTTTTCAGAAATCTGGCTACCACTTATCTGGTGACGTTTGCATACGAAGCTGCTTCAACCCATTTGGTGAAGTAATCAATGGCTACCAGAATGAATCGGTGACCATTTGAAGCAGTCGGTTCAATCTTTCCAATTATGTGAATGCCACACATGGCAAAGGGCCAATGTGAAGACATCACTTTCAAAGGATTTGGAGGCACATGCAATTTATCTGCGTAGATCTGGCACTTGTGGCATTTTCTGGCATATGCACAACAGTCTACATCCATTGTGATCCAGTAGTAACCCGATCTTAACAACTTCTTTGCCATTGTATGTCCTCCGGCATGGGTACCGAAAGAACCTTCGTGTACTTCGTGCATCTGTAGGTCTGCTTCCTTCTTATCAACACATCTGAGTAGGACCATGTCGAAGTTTCGCTTGTAAAATGAACCATCAGTATTTAGGAAGAAACTGCCGGCCAGCCTTCTTAACGTCTTCTTATCATTGGATGATGCCCCAGGTGGGTATGTCTGATTCTCTAAGAAGCATTTGATGTCGTGGAACCAAGGCTTGTCATCACTAGCAGTGTCCACATAAAATACATATGTCGGTCTGTCCAGTCTGGATACCAAAATCCGAGACACATAATTGGCAGCTTGAACTTTGATCATGGAGGAAATGGTAGCTAAAGCATCTACAAACTGATTCTCATCTCGAGGGATGGATTCAAGTTTGACTGTTGTGAAGAAAGTCAGTAATCTCCTCGTATAGTCACGGTATGGAATCAGATGCTCCTGATGAGTGTACCATTTGCCGTTGGTCTGGTTGATTACCAAAGCCGAATCTCTGAATACATTCAAGGTTTTGATCCTGAGGTCAATGGCCTCCTCAAGACCCATGATACAGGCTTCGTATTCTGCTTCGTTGTTAGGGCAGGCAAAGGTGAGTTTTGCCGAGAAAGGCATATGAACTCCCTTAGGTGTAATGAGCACTGCACCAACTCCACAACCATTCATATTGACAGCCCCGTCAAACATCATAGTCCATGCTTCTTCTGGGTCATGCCCTTTAGTGTGAACTAGATCTTCACAATCTTTTGCTTTTAAGAACATGACGTCTTCATCAGGGAAGTCAAATCTCATGGGTTGGTAATCATCAATGGGCTGCTCAGCCAGGTAGTCAGACAATACACTTCCCTTGATGGCTTTCTGAGAAGTGTACTGAATGTCGTATTCTGTTAGAATCATTTGCCATCTTGCAATCCTTCCGGTAAGTGCTGGCTTCTCAAATATGTACTTGACTGGATCCATCTTTGAGATCAATAAGGTAGTATTAGTCAACATATACTGTCTTAGTCGGCGAGCAGCCCACGCTAAAGCATAACATGTTTTTTCGAGCAATGAATAACGTTGTTCACAGTCGGTAAACTTTTTGCTTAGGTAGTATATTGCATACTCTTTTCGACCAGACTCGTCATGCTGGCCTAACACACACCCCATTGACCCTTCTAATACTGTCAGGTACATGATTAGAGGTCTTCCTTCGATTGGAGGCATGAGAATTGGAGGTTCTTGCAGGTACTCCTTGATCTTGTCAAAAGCTTTCTGACAATCGTCGTTCCACCTAACTGTTTGTTCCTTTCTTAACATCTTGAACAAAGGTTCACAGGTTGCAGTGAGGTGATATATGAACCTTGAGATGTAGTTCAATCTCCCTAAGAACCCTTAAACTTCTTTCTCAGTCCTAGGTGCAGGCATTTCCTGAATAGCTTTGACTTTGTCGAGATCAACCTCAATTCCCTTTTCACTTACAATAAATCCCAGCAGCTTACCGGAACGTACCCCGAATGCGCATTTGTTGGGGTTCAACTTCAGCTGATACTTCCTCAGACGCTTAAACAATTTCAGCAGATTCACCAGATGGTCTTCTTCAGTAAGGGACTTGGCAATCATATCATCCACATAGCATTCAATTTCTTTGTGGATCATATCGTGGAATAACGTTACCATAGCCTGTTGATATGTTGCACCGACATTCTTCAGTCCAAACAACATTACCTTGTAACAAAATGTTCCCCAAGGTGTGGTGAAGGTTGTTTTCTCCATGTCTTCGGGTGACATCTTAATCTGATTGTACCCAGAAAATCCTTCCATGAAAGAAAATACCGAGAACTGAGTTGTGTTGTCTACCAATACATCAATGTGAGGTAATGGGAAATCATCGTTCGGGCTAGCTCTGTTCAGGTCCCGGTAATCCACACACATACGCACCTTGCCATCCTTCTTAGGCACAGGTACAATGTTAGCAACCCACGGCGGGTAACTAGTTACAGCAAGGAAACTGACATCCCACTTCTTTTGTACTTCTTCCTTAATCTTCATGGCCATATCTGGGCGAGTGCGGCGCAACTTCTGTTTAACTGGAGGGAAATCTTCTTTCAAGGGTAGCCTGTGCATGACAATATCCGTGTCTAGACCTGGCATATCTTGATAGGACCAAGCAAAGGCATCGACATATTCCCGAAGCATACTAATAAGTTGTTCTTTCACTGGAGCTTGCAGACTGGCCCCAATCTTCACTTCTTTCATACCTTCCTCGGTACCAAGGTTAACAGTTTCAATTTCCTCCTGATGAGGAGTGATCACTTTTTCTTCTTGCCTCAACAACCTGGCCAACTCTTCAGGCAACTCATAGTCTTCATCAACCCCTTCATCTACTTGATTAATTGGATTGTCGAAGTCATACAAGGTCACAACAATGCTGTTGTCGGTGCAATCTGGAGGATTATCTCTGTAAGGGTTGAGATTTGTTCTTTTTAGTGATTAATTTTAATCTTATTTAGAAAAAGTGTGAATGAAGTTATTATTTTAAAAACATTGCCATTTTATTGTTTTGTGCGAAAAATAACAAAAATGAAAAGACAGTGAGCGAAAAAGAAAATTGTTTGCAAAAGATGTCCATTGTTCATTGATATTCCATTTGCACAAAATACAAATATGGCCCTATTACAAAATGAGTCCTGACACCTTAGGCAAGATGCAGGACTTGATGCATGCTTAAACAGGAAATAATAATTACTCTGCAGGAGTAACTCTTATAATTTCTTGGTAAGACCAGTTAAGGACTTGTTGGCCCAGGATCCTTGGATGAATCCATCTCTCCAGGTTGAGGTTGCTTTCAGCCTCGTCTTCCACGTTATTGACAGCATCTGGGATCAGCATTCCCCCACTTATGAACTTGGGCTCCTTAGCAGCCTCTGCTTGATCTTGTCGGAATGGTTTGTAACCCAAACCGAATCTGTCCTCCTTCTTCTCCAAAGGTAGCAACTTTCCCCAACTTTGGGCGTTCCCATCTTCAACAACCTTCCGAGCTTGTTGGTAGGAGACAATTGAAGTACCCATCCTATCCTCCTGGGATGTAGCAAATACTTCAGTTGTCGCCTCATTGATGTTCAGTGCTTCGAAACCTTGGCTCATGGTCTCGTGAATCTCACCATCCATCTCAATGTATTTGTAGGTAGCCAGATGGCTAACAAAAATGTCCTCTTCACCACAGATTGTGATAATTTTCCCTTCCCACTCGTATTTTAATTTCCGGTGAAGGGTCGATGTAACTGCGCCAGCGGCGTGAATCCATGGTCGCCCCAACAAACAGTTGTAGGCCGGATGAATGTCCATCACGTAGAAAGTAGTTTGAAAGACCTGCGGGCCAATTATCACAGTCAGCTCCACTTCTCCAAGAACATACCTCTTGGACCCATCAAAAGCTCTGACCACCAGATTACTTGTTCGGAGAGCTATACCATCATATTCAAACTTAACAAGGGCTTTCTTTGGAAAGACATTGAGTGAAGACCCAATGTCAACTAGAACATGTGAAAGCACAACCCCTTTACACTCTAGAGTGATGTGAAAATCTTTATTGTGATGGCGACCTTCCGTAGTCAAATCAACATTGGTGAAGCCTTGTCCATGACTAGTATTAACATTAGAAACCACTGTCTCTAGCTGATTCACCGTGATCTCCTCAGGCACATAGACTGCGTGCATGACTTTAAGTAATGCATCCCGATGAGCTTCGGAACACAACATCAATGATGGAATGGAGATCTTGGAAGGAGTCTGGTGGCGCTGATCCACAACCTTATAATTGCTTCTCTTGATTATCCTCATAAATTCATCCACATCCTGATCAAAGGATGTTTTCTGAGCTTCTTTCAAAACTGGTTCTTCAGGAACCACATTTTTTCCTTTAGCTTTGGCAGCAGCCTCTGCCTTAGCATTAACTCTTGGAATTTGTGACACGAAGAGGCGTCCGCTTCGAGTGAATCCTCTGCCTCCCCCGACATTATCGACTTGTGGTGTATAAGTTGAAGAATCAAGAGCGACTCTCTCCCCGTTGCAGTAGAGGTCTGAACCATAGTGCCATGGCACAACATTATCTTTTTCATACGGAATGGGTCTAGGTACCATGATGGTGACTGGACTGACTGCAGCGGAAGTAGGAACAATTATTGTCTGTGGATCGTAATATATGGTAACAGGACTTCTGACTGATGGTGGTGATGAAAGACTGAAGCTGGGTTGTTGTTGAGATTGTTGCTGAAAATTGTTGGAATCGGGGACCATTGTTGGGTCGTAGTATATGGTGACTGTGGAGATGTCATTATTAATGGTTGCTGTCGTTGTAGAAGCGGATGCGGTTGAACTAATGTTTGTTGAAGTAGTAGAAGAGATGATTGTTGACTTTGTAGATGAGTCTGTCGGAACAATTGTTTTTGAAGTTGTAGGAGGAGTGCTTGTTGTTGTTGTAGGAGGAATTGTTGTTGATGTTGTAGAAATCGTTGATGTTATCTGCATGATACCTTCTTTGATAAGATCATTGATGCCACTTTTTAAACTCGCACAACCATTGATGGAAACTTTGCAAGATTCACAGTATGCAATGCAGTATGTCTATTTGCCTTCCAAGGGTATCCGATTTGGTTCTTTGGTTTTGACCTTCCAGACCTCGAGGAATGATGATGTTGAAGAGAAATGAAGCCCAAAGGATAACACACAAACCATATATTACAAAATGTAAAGATACATAGTTTATGATTTCAACAAGTTCCCATGACGGGTCAAAATACAACAAAATCAACAAAAGTACAAACAAAATGAAGTACAAATACAAAGAAATCAGACATCCAGCCCAAAGTCATCCTCTTTGACTTCCTTCAGGAGAGCATCGGTCACTGGTCCCACTGGATGCTCTGTGATGGTCCTGATAAGAAGGTTCATGGTGGCAATAACATTTGTCAACTTCTTATACTTGTCTTGGTCTTTTGATCTCTTCAACCCCGCCCGAAGTTTCAACTCGGAGATTTCCTTCTGTGCTGCTAACAAGGCTTCCTGACTCTTCTTCTCATTATCTTCCAACTGCTCTATCCTAGCCTGGGTCTTCTGATCTTCTTGTGAACGAGCCTCATTAATTCTGATCCACCTAGCCTGACTCTCTTCCAAGTAGTGCTCAACTCTGGCCTTCTGAATCTTGGCTTCTTTGCAGGCATTCTTCAATACCAACTCCCCTGCTTGGGCCCTTCTGATGTAATCATTTGTCTTCTCAATCTTGGTCATATGCTCGATCCAGAGCTTCTCTAACCTTTCATTGTCCAGACGACTATCATTCCTCTCCCAGAGGGTTTTCTTTAGAGCTTCAGAAAGCTGAGTATTCCTTTCTTTCAACTTCTCAAATTCCTCTAAACTGACTGTAGCTACAGGCTCTACTACTGATGATCCAGGCACATCCTCCAGGGTTAATGTCATGTGGGTGATCTGTCCTCTGATATGAGACCAATCAAGGTACTGAGCTGAAGCTATGTTGTTGCACTTGCCAAGAATGGCAGTCACTTTTGTCTGAATGTTATCCCAAGCCCATGCTACTTGTCGGGTGATGGCATGATTATTCTGAATGTCACAGTAGAGGGTTTCTGACAAGTCCTGCTCTCTTGGTGTATGTACTAAGGCATACCCTAATTTCCTTTTAAACAACAAAGGATTATAGTTGATGCAACCCTTTACTCCAATCAAAGTTACATTGGGATACTGCCCACAATTGGTGATTATGTCTCTGCCCTTGGTGCTCTGAGTGCACCACCTGATGTCTTCTGATGTAAGGGCAATCATTCTCTTAGCCCAGTTTCTTGACTGATGAGGATTCAAGAAAGCTTATGCCTTTGGCAAGTGTCTCAATAACCAGCAGTAGAAGAGAGGTGCACAACATCTTACTAATCTTCCCCTCTGTTTCTCATTCCTTTGATGCACTGAGTAATAGAAATCTCCTAGCAAGGTAGGGGCTGGATTCTTCAGCAGGAAGAGATGGATAGCACTCTTGCTTACAAATTTAGGCTCGTCTGCAAACAAGATGATACCATATATGCTAAGGGCCAAGAGAGCACATACAGTTTCCCACTTCCCTGCTGCAACATGATTGGTGGCCTGAGTAACCAAGAAGTCTAAATGGAGGCATGGGATTCCAGCCTTGGTAGTCATATGTTGATCAATGATTGTGGCTTCTAAGTATAGAGCCTTAGCTATATCCTCATTCCTGGGAGCAGTCATCTCAGGGTTGAAAGGAATCCCTCTCCTGATGGGGACACCCAACAACATGGAAAACTCCTCTAACAAAGGGCTCAACTGAAAGTCTGGAAAGGTAAAACATCTGAGAGGAGGGTCATAGAATTGAAGGAAATCGTGGATCATACTCATCTGTGATGCATCTAAGTCCATGATCATGTCCATAATGCCACCCTAATGTTCCCTGAATAAAGGGACATGATTAGGAGTGATGAGTGTCTGAATCTGCCTGATGCCTGCTAGAGAGGGCTTAAATAAATGATATGTGATGTTGCTCTTCCTGGATGGGTCTATACGGATAATGGATGCTGATGAAGATGACTGAGGAGAAGTGATGATAAAGACAACTGATGAAGGTACTGAAGAGAATCTCTGATGAAGATAACTGATGAAAATATCTGATGAAGATGTCTGAGCAGAAGAACAGTCAAAACCAAACCAAAGATAAGATGTGGATACCTTGTAAAACAAATAGAAAAATGTTAAAATGAGGCAAAATGATGTATGCAGAATGATATGCAAGGGTTTGTGATCAAGTGCTGGATCTGTTATCTGCCTTGATAAGGTCCATGTGTGTTCATAAGTCCAGATGGAGGCTAGAGAACCAGTAACCAGGTGGGGGACTCAAATAAAGAGTCACAAGTCCAGGGTTTCAAAAGATCAGTCCAAAATAGTGTAACCTTAACAATATTAGTAACAGGGTATGATGAGGCCAAGGGTTCCTGCAAACCTGTAAACATCCCAACCCCCTCACAGATATTGTTCTAGAACAAGGATCCTCAGACTTGGATCTATTATGAGAAGTGTAAACACTTCTAACCCGGAGGTACAATGTTTACATTAATAATAAAGGATCCTCCTCTAATTCACCTTAGATGTTGAAGGTCGTCTAAAAAGGCCATCCAGACTTAGAAGGCTTCCCAGATAGCCCTAGTACTACAGGAAATCTATAGCACAAAGTTCTCAAGAAGAAACCCATGTCTGAACTGTGTTTCATATTTCCACACCAGACCGAAATGGAATGGGAAAGAATATGAAGGCACTATATCCTATGTGTCACTCAGGCTCCCGGTATGGAACCTTACTCACTGAATGTCCCTCCCACCAAGGTAAACAACAGATCCATCACAATGACATGATGATAGTAATATGAATTGCATAAATAGTAAATGAAAGCAATAAATAAAGTTGTACAGAAAGCCATAAATAAAGCAATAAACAAAAATCACAAATAGCACATAACACCCCCATAAACACAAATCAAACAAGCGCTAGGAGAAACCCACAAAAAGAACCAGAAGCCCTGGTTGCAAGATAAGGTCCCCAGCAGAGTCGCCAAGTTGTCGCTCCCCTGAAAAGACACCAAGGTCCCAAGGTGAAAACGCGAACGGTCGACAAAAAGAGAAGATGAAAATGAAATGAATAGAGTCGCCAGCTAGGCATTTTTATCCCGAAGGAAAGGTAATGTTGCATAAACCTAGAAAAAGATGGATACGACGGTTGCGAACCAGAGAAACTGAGAAAAGGGGTTGGTTACAACCTAGGAAGGTATTAGCACCTTGTCTGTCGTACTCGACGGGATCCACGCTTAAGAGATTGTGTTTAAAAGGGTAAGTGTATGTGCTATCTGTGTGCAAAAGCTAAGGAATGAATGTACATGTGTCAGTGCAAAAGGTGAATTGCTCAGGAACTGAGGCTTAGAAAAGAATGCTGAAAGAGGGGGATGACAAAGAGACTTTTGTTCGATAACTGTTACGTTATGCCTACGTATCCTCTCGTGCAATGAGGAAGTCAGAACACCATAGTTCGACTCAAAGAGACTGAAAATGAATTGACTGTGATCTGCTTACTTGTCTATGCTCAAGTGTATGACTCGTCTGGCTCGAGTGCTAACTGTCTTACATTATACAGAAGAAGCAAGTTCTCGTTTGTGAATGAGTGTGATGAGAAAAGAATCTCGGAGGAGACGATTATTGTTTGTTTTTTGTGTTTTCAGTTTTGTTATTGTTTTTGGTGTTTTTATATAAGTTAATGAGTTTAAGCCTAAATCAAGGGTTTGTAAACTCATTATATCCTCCCTGATTAGGGATAATGAGCCTACTTAAGTATGAGATAAGCATCTCAACTTAATTACAATGATGATGTAGGATTAAGATCATTAACCAACTTGTGATTAATTAGATGTTTTTGGGTTTTTTTGTTTAGTGTTAAGTAATGAGTTTAATCTCTAATCACAGATTAGTGGGTTCATTACACCATCCTAATAGAAGGATAATAGATGAGAACACTTAAGCTAAGGAAGATACCTCAACTTAATCCATGGTTAGGGATTAAATTCATTATATAACAAGCCTTTATTAAGTAGATTTTTATTAAGGGATGAGATTAAGAAGTGGATTTTAAGTTTGTAAGACAACTTGAGGGGGACTTGTCCATTAAACACTAGGGTTAGTCCCTCTTAACCATAAGGAAGAGATAGAACCCTAATGTAAGGCCCAAGTTACAAGATAAAGTCTTGGTGATTATTAATGTAATTTGATTAAGAGGTGTAAACAAAGGATGCAAGCATAACCCTAATTCCATCCTAAGAGAAGGATGCAGGCATAACCTTAATTCCAAAGTCCTAAAACTGTAAGAGTTTAGTCTCTGATTATTGAGATGAGAAGAGAGACTTAAGGAGACTCAAAGGTAAAATACTAATGGGGACTATACACAACCCTAAAAGTTATCATGCTTGGGTATCCTATGGTTTGTTAGGCTTAAAAGGAAAGATCTTCAAGGCCACCAATGGAAGAATCGGATGAAAAAAGAAGGAGAAAGAAGAACAAGTTACTTACTTCCTGAAGAAGATAAGTAACTTGAGATAAGAAGAGGTGGGAGGTGAAGGCAAATCTACCTCCCAAATGACTTACCCAAAGTTCCTGAAAATGTTAGTATGGAGGCATAAGACATAAAGCATGAAGAAATGAATTGGAATGAGAAGAAAAGACCAAAGTCAGAAGTGATTATGCAATGAAAATGGCATATGAGATGATGCAAGGTCATACAATATGCATATAAATGTTCATACAAAGATGAGATGTCATGAAAGCATGTTTAGAAGTTTGAAAACACATGGATGTTTATGAAATGTAATGAATGCAAGACATTGAAAATGAATGAAGAAATGATCAAGCAATGTTCAAGCATGTCTTAAGATGTCTAAAGATGATATATGAATGCTTGAAATGTCATGGCAAGTTCAGATGATGATGATATGCAAAGATGAATGCAAATGAACATGAGAAATTAGGGTTTTATGAATGTATGAGATGCAAATGACCAAAACAAAAGCATACAACATGATAAAAAATTTAAATAAAGATCAATCAAACCTTAATCCCATACAAAATCACACCCCAAAGGAGAAGGTCAGAAGCTAACCCTATTGAAAGTTATGGATTTTCTAAGTTTGCTAGAGTTTTTGGGTGATTCTTAAGAGAAACTGCAAATCAAATTGAAAATGCAAGATAAATTAATGAGAAATATAACCTAGGAACTAAATGCAATATGTGAAACAATATAAAAAGGATCAAGTTCAAACTCATCATGGTTAGGCAGAAGTGAATTTTTCAAGTTAGGGTTAGAAAATATGAATTTTAATAACCCTAATTCAAAGAAAATTGTGAAATTATGATCAAACCTAAAAAGAAATTTGTATGATGAGTTTGAAAATGTTTCTAAATGTATTGGAATGGTTCATAAATTTTTTGGTGATTTTTAGAAACCTAAATGTATTTTTAATTAATTAAAATCCATTAATTAATTAAAAATAACATTTAAATATTTTAAAAATACTTTTTAAATGAAAAAAATAAAATAAAAATCATTTTCGGATTGAGAAAAATATTTGGATCAGAAATACAAAAGATTATTTTTTTTTTTTATGTTTTTAACTATTTTTAATAAAATGTACAAAAGAAATAAAGAAAAATGAAATAAAATGCAATTAAATGGAAAGTAAACGCATCCAATGGCCATGATTTAAATAAAAAGGGAGGGAGTTGACTGGCGCGCATTTGGGTGGTCAGGATTTGATCTGGCATTTTTAAATTAATCCTAATTAATTAAACATCATTAAACTGATTAGGGTTTTAATGAGGCATCTGGACCCTTCATCCACGCGCGAAAATCCTATCCTACGACCCATATTCAAACTGATCCCTAAACCCTAATTAAGAATCCTAAGCACTTTCAGGTGACCGGAGCTAGCTTCAGTCATCTTCTCCGGTCACTCTCTCCACCTAACTTCTTCCCTAGGCTAACCCAGACTCTCTAAAGCTCCAGAAATGATCCTCTAACATCCCTAAGCATGGATCCAGCTTCAAATAACATTTATGTTCCACCAAAATCATGAATCGAAGCAAAACGGAAAAATATTCAAAACTTTCAGAAGTTCAATACATGCTTGATTCTTAACTATTTTCAAAAGTAAACATATCAGGATGATCAGTGCATCACATAGAAGCATTTAAGAACTTAAAATACGAGTTCTGGAAAAATTGTTCTTCATGGTTACCTGAGATGAAGCTTTCTCAATCTGGGCTTTTGGAGCTCTTTCTTTGTTCAAACCAACCCCAATGAGCTCCCTAATGATGTTGCAATGCTTGGAACAAGTTTGTATGACTTGGTTTATGAGTTTCAGTTTTGAGAGGTGAGAAATCGCGTTTTTGATTCAGAGGCTTTTAGGTCATTGTGAGGGTTGCTTTGTGATCCTGAAGGTGTGTATGATTGAATGGTGCAAAGAGTTTTGAGGTTTGTGGTTTGTGTTGAGAGAATCGAAGAGATGAAGGTTTTGGTGGATTTTGTGCAATCTGACTTGTGTTGTGTTTCATGCTCTAAGAACATATGAAATGAGGTCCATGAGGCATGTATGTGATGTCTTCATTGGTCAGAAGAGTTGTTGTGGCTCAGCTTGATTGGTATGGGAGGTTTTGCAAAAAGTAAATTTTGTGTACTTGGAGGTATGGCATGGGTCAGAGCAGCTCAAAGGGGTGTCTTGGCCTCAGCTTGCATCAAGGATGGCCATAGGATCAGATTACATGAGTTGGCACAAGTGGATGAAGAGTTTCCAAGCATTTTGCAACTTTTCCCTCTTTGAAAATTTCATGAAAATGTCTTGTGGAAACTTGCAATCCAAGGCACAATTTTGGTTCAAATGCATTGCACTATGTTTGTATGATGCCTAGCAATCAATTAGAGGTCATGAAATGGCTTGGAACTTGAATTTGCAAAAAAATCCTCTTTGGCATGAACTTGAAAATTATAGGATTTTTTCCAACTTTGAAAGGCCATAACTTGAGTTCTAGGATGAATCAAGACATGTTATAGTACTTTTTGAAAAGGGAAAGACCTAATCTACAACTTTCATGTCCAATAATTTTTCATTTGAATCATTTTTGGTCATGAAAGAGGAGGTTGAAAATCTTTCCCAAAATGGAAAGTTTCCATTACAAGTCATTTCCAAAAATGGAAAGTTTGCAATTGGCTCAAAATTCTTCAACTTTGTGAACTTCTAACTACTTATAAGATCAAATAAAGATCATAGAGACTCAAAATGATGATGATGACCCTTTGGTACCCTTGATGGAGGCCTCAGATGCCCTGATTTTGACTTTACTTGCTCAAGAAGTTACCCAATGATCACATGACTTCCACAATGAATTTCTTTATCAAACTTGGTACACATGATCCTAATACAAAGTTTGAGACAAAGTGAGGGAAAATTTTGGGTATTTACATTTACGGTGCAATATTCGAAGTTTTTAGTGATCACAAGAGTTTGAAGTATTTATTTGATCAAAAGGAATTGAACATGAGACAAAAGAGATGGTTGGAGATTTCGAAGGATTATGATGTTGGTTTGAATTACCATTCGGGTAAGGCAAATATGGTGGCCGATGCTTTAAGTCGTAAGTTGTTACATATGTCCGCATTGATGATAAGAGAATGAGAACTTTTGGAGGATTTTAGAGACTTGAGTTTGGTTTGTGAGATGATGTCGAGAAGTCTGAGACTTGGTATGCTACATGTTACAAATGATTTTCTTGCGACCGTATGTGAAAAGAAAAAGTTGGATTTGAAATTTTTTGATTTGATGATGAAGGAGAATGAGGATTTCAAGGTTGATAATGTCGCTCCCAGGATTTTCATCCTAGTATAAACGCGAAAGTGGTGCGGAAAAGATAGAGTCGCCAGCCATGCATTTTTATCCCGAAAGAATGGGAAAGGTAATGCTGCACAAACCTGAGGAAAAAGGAAAGAACAAGGTCCTGCGAACCAAAGATCTGGGTTTGAGAGTCAGTTACGACCTGGGAAGGTATTAGCACCCTAGACCGTCTGCCGTACCCGACGGGATCCACGCTTGTTTGTTTGTTTCAAAAGGTAAAAAATAAGATGTTGCTGAACAAAAGAACTGGAACTGGAATGGGAAAAGGAATTGGGAAAAAGAATGGAAAGAAAATGGAAATGTAGGGAAAATAAAGAATGTGCTCGTATGTATCGATACATAGTCCCTCTTCAGAAACACAAAGGAGCATGTATCGATTCAAAACACGTATGTATTGATACATGTAAACACCCCAAATTTGCCCTCACCCATTCACACCATGGCTTGTGATCTCTTCATAAGCATAAGTTCAATCATAGCATCTCATATTGCATTTTTGCTTCACTGAATTGATTCTAAGTCATCTGCATCTAGGGTTTGTGATCTGAGCAATCCAAGAGCTATTTGAGCCACTCCAAAGGCATCAATCACTTCAAAGGGGTCCATGTATGTTCAAGCATCATATTATATCCTCACAAAGTCAATAAAGTCAAAAAATCACAAGAACTGAGGAAGGCATAGAAGCAGAGCCAGGTTTGACTGCACAGATGACCTAGAATTAGGGTTTTGGTTTCAGAGGCCATAACTCCAAATTTTTTGGTCATTCTTGTTTCTATTGGTCTCTATATGGTATAGGGATCATGCATATCAATTTTCATGAAGAAATTCAATGGGGAAGGCATCTGATCAAGAGTTGACTTCTTGAGCAAGTTAGTGTAAAATCATGGCATCTGAGGCCCCCAATGACCCAGCCAAAGGGTGTTCTTCATCATTTTGATTGTGTATGATCTTTATTTGATCATGGAAGATGTTAGAAGTTCACAAAATTGAATAATTTCAAGCCATTTTCAAAGTTGCCTTTTTGGGAAAATGACTTATAATGGAAACTTGCCATTTTGGGAAACTTTTTCAAACCTTTCTTTTTGATTCAAAAATGCCTCAAATGAGAAAACTTTGGTCATGAAAGTTGTAAAATGGATCATTCCCTTTTCAAAAAGTACAAGAAATCATTCTAATTCATTTTGGATCAAAAGTTATGGCTTGTCAAAGTTAAGAAAAATCACATAATTTCAAGTTATGTACCAAAGAGGCAAAGTTGCAAAATCACTTGACAAGGCAAAATGAGACCTCAAAGTGACTTCTAATCCTTGCACAAACATAAACCAAGGCCTAAAGTTCAGAATGCACCAAGAGTTGGCCCATTTTCATGACTTATGGATCAAGAAATCACAAAAGGGGCCAAAGGTCACAAAGTTACAAAACCTATGATAAACCCTAGTCCACTTGCTGCATTGCTTCTAATCAGATTCCATGGTTCTCCCTAAACTCAGCTGAGCCAAGCCATGCCCCTATCACAGCCTCACACTTGCCCATACCTCAAGTACACCTAACTTGGACTTTTTGCAAAAAGACCCATACCAATCACAATAGGGCACAACCACTCCACAGACCTATCCAAGAGTGATAAGTGGACCAAAAGCAAGCCATAACACCACACAACACAAGCTAAAACCTCAGATTGCCATAGTTGTCAAAACTCCTCCAACTTGCAAAACCTTTCGAATCTCTCAGCTCACTCAACCAATCTTCAAACCAACTTCACCATTGATCTCAAGATCACTCACTGACCCAAAACCACCCATCAAAACAGCCAAGAACCTCACATAAACCAAACACGATTTCTGACCAGTTGGCTTGCAATCTCCCAAATCAGTCAAAAGAAATTCCTTCCAAACATCAAAACTTCATCAGGAGGTCAAGGGGAGTGGTTTGCACAAAGAGAGGAGGTCTGAAAGTCCAGAACTGAGAAAGCTCAAGCTCAGGTACCTCCTTGAAACATTTTTCCAGAACTCTTATTTTTTGTTTCAAAATGATTAAGCATGCTTCGCTGATCACACTGAACTTGGAATTATTGAAAATGGTCAAGAAATGAGACTGTATTGCTTGTCTGAAATTTTTTCCATATTTATGTTCTTCTTCGAATCATGGGGTTGAGTGAAAAGAAATGAATTTTGAGGGTGGATTCAGGTTCAGGGGGATGAGGGGAGTTGATCTGGAGCTTTAGAGCTCCAGAAATAACCTAGAAGTGAGGTTTTGGTTTTGCTCAGGGGAGGTGTGGCCGGAGAAGACGACCGGAGGTCTTTTCCGGCCACCTGAAAGTCATTAGGGCCTTAAATGCGTTTAGGGCAAAGTTTGAATGTGGACCCTTGATTCAATGGAGTTTTGTTGACCCGCGCGCAAACAGATGGCCAGGATGGTTTCACTTAAGCCCTAATCCACGTCATTAGTTATTTAATTAGGTTTTTAAATTAATCCACTCAGTTTGAATTTCAGCCACAAGATCTGGCGCCAGTCAACTCCCGCGCGTCCCATTTAAATCTTAGCCACTGGATCTGTTGACTTCTCATTAAAATTCATTTTAATTTCATTTTTCTTGCATTTTCTTTCTCATTTTATTAAAAATAGTAAAACAAATCACAAAAATCTCATTTTTTGCATGCTGACTTAGAATATTTTTCTCATTTGAAAAACATTTTTATTTTTATTTTTTGCATAAAATTTGTATTTTTAAAATATTTAAATGTTTATTTTAATTAATTAATTGGAATTAATTAATTAAAATACCATTTAAGTTTCTAAAAATCACCCAAAAATTCACATAGCATTTAGAAACATTTAGAAACATTGTCCAACTCTCAAACCAAATTTCTTTTTTGCTTTTGATACCTTTTGATCATTTTCATTGGATTTAATTTCATTTTTAGGCAATATTTTGTTTCAAACTTCAAAAATTCATTTCTGCCTAACCATTGAGAGTTGGATGATGATTCTTTTGGCATTGCATCTTGCATGGCATGTAGTTTATAGGATAAAATTGGTTTGAATTGATATTGCATTTTCAATTTGTTTAGCATTTTTCTTGGTGAGGTACCCCAAAACCCTAGCAATCTTAGGAAATCCATAACTTTCACTAGGTTAAGAGTTGGATCCCCTCCTTTGGGAAGTGAGTTTGTATAGGTTTAGGGTTCCTTTGATCCCATTTTCAAATTTTTATTATGTCATTTGCTTCTGACTTTGAATTTTGCTTGGTGTATTGATCATAAACCCTAATTTGTGCCTTCTTTTGCATTCATCTTCCATTTACTTGCATACCATGACTTGCCATGACATTTTGTGCATCCACATGATTCATAATACATCTTAGGGCATATTAGAACCATGATTGATCATTGCATCATTCCTTTGCCATGTTATATGTCCATTGCATCTCATAACTTTTCATGTACTTTCATGGTTCAAAGCATACCTCATTTGCATCCTTATGCTTGTTTGATCATTCCCATGCCTTGTCTCATGTTTGTATCATCTCTTAGCATCATTGACATCATGTTTATGCTCCTGGTTTTGGTTTCCCTCATTGCATTCCATCTCATTTGCATTGCACTTCATTTATTATGCTAACATTTCAGGTGGTAAGTTGTTTGAGAAGTGAATTTGCCTTCACTTCTCACATTCTCTTCTCATCTCTTTCATACTTCCTTTGCTGCATTTTTGTATGTGTATTGGATTGAGCTTGCTCATTCTTGTTCATCTTACTTTATTTCTTCAAGCAACTTGTCTTCTTAAGTGAAGCAAGTTGCTTTGCTTCTCTTTGCTTCTTGCTCCTTTCATCTGCTTCCTTCCTGGTGGTTCTTTGAAGATCTTTCTCCCTTGAGCCTCACAAACACTAGGACCTCCAAGCATGATAATAATTAGGTTTTGATTAGTCCCCTATTTAGTTTTACCTTTGTGTCATCTTTGAGTCTTCTCTTCTCATCTCTTAATCAAGGACTAAACCCTAAAGGCTTTAAGGCTTTGTGATTAAGCTTATGCCTGCATCCTTCTATTAGGATGGAGTGTATAACTTTAATCCTAAGTGTTAAACCCTTAATGTGTTTAAAATCCTTTAATCAATTCACTTAATAATCACCAAGACATCAAGCTTGTAACTTGGGCCTTGCATTAGGGTTCTAATTCTTCCTTAATTGGTTAAGAAGGACTAACCCTAGTGTTAATTGACAAGTCCTCCTCAAGTTGTCTTACAAACCATAAAAATCACTTCTTCATCCTACGGTGTAAGCAGTTCACAAGTCAATCTATCTTTCAGTCTCTTTGGGTCGAACTACGGTGTTCTGACTTCCTCATTGCACGAGAGGATACGTAGGCATAACTTAACAGTTATCGAACAAAAGTCTCTGTATATTCCCCCTCTTTCCAGTCTTATTCTTTAGCCTCATGGTCTTGAGCATTTCATTCTTGTTCTCACACTGACACTTCATTTATACACTTCACTTTTCCTTTTACACTGACACTTGCATTCTTTCCAGCTTTGATACACAAATAAAACTGACACTACCCCTTTAAAACACAAATCTTTTAAGCGTGGATCCCGTCGAGTACGACGGACAATCTGGGTGCTAATACCTTCCTAGGTTGTAACCAACCCCCTTTCTCAGTCTCTCTGGTTCGCAACCGTCTTATCCATATCTTTCTAGGTCTATGCAGCATTGCCTTTCCTCCGGGATAAAAATGCCTAGCTGGTGACTCTTTGTCTTTCTGAGTTCACCCCTGTGTGTTCTCATTCCCTCTCGCCGACCGTTCGCGTCTGTACCCCTCTTGGCCCTGTGTCATTTGGTGGGAGCGACAATACATAGTCTCAAAAAATTGTTTTTCCTTGATTTTTCCATCACTTCTTGATCCAACTTGGTCCATAAGACTCTTGTAATAATACTTTTATTATTTTGAACCCAAAAAGTCATGAGTTGACCTTCCTTTTGCACCATATTTGAGAAATTTTGTGGACCTTTTATTGCCTCCGAGTAGTCATTCACTATCTAAGTCATTGATCACAAACCCATTCCCTTGCAATGATAACTATGATGCCATACTTTGATTATGCTATGAATTATGCTGCGAAATGATATGCAGATCATGAAAATGAGAGGGCAAATTTTGGGGTGTTACAAATAATTTTGGAGTTTTGAGATTCTGTGGTCGTGTTTGTATTCCCGATGATGTAGAGTTGAAGAAGATGATAATGGAAGAGGGACACCGAAGTAACTTAAGTATGCATCCGGGAGAGAATAAGATGTATCAAGATTTGAGGAAGATCTTTTGGTGGTCCGGATTGAAGAGAGAAGTAGCTCATTTTGTTTATGCGTGTTTGACTTGTCAGAAGTCTAAGGTAGAACATCAAAAGCCTAGTGGTTTGATGGAACCGTTGGATATTCCGGAATGGAAATGGGATAATATATCAATGGATTTTGTTACGGGATTGCCGAATACGCAAAGAGGTCATAATGCTATTTGGGTGATAGTTGATAGGCTTACTAAATATGCTCACTTTATTCCGATTGATATTAGTTATCCTTTGGAGAAGTTAGCCGAGATTTATGTTGTTGTGGTTGTGAAGTTGCATGGAGTTCCTAAGAGTATTGTATTGGATAGAGACCCTAGATTTACATCGAGGTTTTGGGAGAGTTTATAAAAGGCTTTGGGTTCTAAGCTAAGATTGAGTTCGGCTTACCATCCGCAAACAGACGGTCAAACCGAGAGGACAATTCAATCGTTGGAGGATTTGTTACGTGCTTGTGTGCTAGAGAAAGGTGGTGCTTGGGATAGTTATTTAGCGTTGATTGAGTTCACCTACAATAAAAGTTTTCATTAGAGTATAGGTATGGCACCATTTGAGGCTTTGTATGGTCGGAGATGTCGAACACCTTTGTATTGGCATGAAACTGGTGAGAGAATGGTAGTTGGACCAGAGATGGTATAATAAACGACGGAGAAAGTGAAGTTTATTCGGGAGAAGACGATAGCTTCTCAAAGTAGGAAAAAGAGTTATCATGACAAGAGAAGGAAGGATCTTGAGTTTCAGGAAGGCGACCATGTGTTTTTTAGAGTTACACCAGTTTCGGGTGTGGGTCGTGCTTTGAAGTCGAAGAAGTTGACTTCTCGTTTTATTGGTCCATATCAGATTACTGCGCGAGTTGGTGTTGTGGCTTACCGTGTGGCGTTGCCTCCGAATCTTTTGAATTTGCATGATGTGTTCCATATTTCACAACTTTGGAAGTATGTTCCGGATCCGTCACATATTATTCTTATGAACGAGGTTGAAGTAAGAGATAACCTTACGGTGGAAGCTTTGTCGATTAGGATTTTGGACCGTGAAATCAAGAAGCTAAGAGGAAAGGATATTGCGCTTGTGAAAGTGGCGTGGGGAGGCGATGCGGAAGGCAATATGACTTGGGAATTAGAGAGTGGGATGCGCGAGTCGTATCCGAAGTTGTTTGAATCAGGTAATATTTTCGAGGACGAAAATTTCTAAAGTGGGGGAGAATTGTAACGCCCCGAATCGATTATTTCCCAATTTTGTTGACTCTTTTATTTTATTTGAGTGGTAATTGTCTTATTTGTGAAATTGACATGATAATGTGATATGTTGGTATGATATGTGATTTTACCGTTTTGTGAATTTTCGGTTAAAAACTAGATTGGAGGGTATTTTAGACATTTTCTAATTAATAATAAATTAGAAATTTTGTAGAATTTTTTTGTGAGAAAATAATATTTGGTGGAAAAGAGAAGAAAATGAGTTAAGTCTAGAAATAATTAGTAAGGGTTATAAGAGAGAAGAATAGAAAGATAAGAAAGAAAAAGATATAAGTTGTGAGAAAGAGAAAGAAAAGAGAGAATATAAAGAAATAGAGGAGAAAGAAAAGGAAGAGAAGAGAAGAGAAAAGTGGAGAAAAGAGGAAAAACTTGGATTTCTTCAAGATTGCTCTGCGAAATCGAAACAATCGGGTAAGGGTGATAAACATTGTTATCTTAATCTTGCATATGATTATGTATGTGTTAGATTGTATGGGTTTTGTTTTGGGTGAAGTTTAGAGAGAATGAAATGTTAGAGTTTTTGATGAAGATGTGACAAATGGTAGATTAATCGGTTAGAAGTTGTTATAATCAAAGTATGTTGTTGAATATATGTCATTGATCATGATTTTAGAGGTTTATTTGAGTTTTAGAGGGTTTTGATAGGACTGTTGCGCAACTGAGATTTCTGAAATCGCAATGTTCGCTCAGCGAGCAACACGTCACTCAGCGAGTTTTCTAGAGAATTTCTCGCTCAGTGAGAGAGAAGGGCGCTCAGCGAGCCTGGAGATTTTTGGGATGTTTTGTGTTTTAATTCATAACTTTAGTTTCGATTATCCGTTTTAGGCGTTCTTTATATCGTTTTGAAGCTAAAAACATGTAGAAACTAATGATGTTAAGAGATGTAATTTTTATCCGACTTTTACCCGACTTTTCCGATAAAACTTAATTGAGTTAATTATGGAAATGTGGGTTTGATGTAATGTTGTGGCCGTTTGGCAAATGAATACATTGCTTGAATTGAATGCTAATGTATGCTAATTGAATGAGATGAGTGCATGATTATGTTGTGAATAATGTATGCATTTTCAAGAATTTTGTGTGTCATTTTGCATGTGAATCATAATGTATGCATTCTTATGTTGCGGGATTCTTTATGAATCCGTTGTAGCATTGTGTGCTCATGTGGAGGGTGAGCGATGACTACAACACGGTCGTGTGCCCATGTGGGGTTTGAGAGATTGGATTGAGTGCCCGTGTGGGGTGTGAGAAATCCATAAACATTGTGTGCCCGTGTGGGGTGTGAGCAATGGGTGATTTATTCACAAATGATTGTGTGCCCGTGTGGGGTGTGAGCAATCGGGTTGTGTACCCATGTGTGGTGTGAGCAATCCATAAATATTGTATGCCCATGTGGGGTGTGAGAAATGGGTGAACATCGTATGCCCGACGGGGAGTTACTTTAGGTAACGAGCGATGGTTCCAATTATTTCCCGAGTGAACTTGATGATGATTGAGTCGGTACCGCATTGCATTTGCATAGAGTCGTGAGTCGGTCTCTATGATTTTCATTTATCATCTAAATTGTGAATTGATGAAATAAACATGAATATATATGTTTATATGGAGATGAAAGTATGTGTGATAAAAACATTCTTGAGTATATATATGTATGTCTGGATATATATATATATATATATATATATATATATATATATATATATATATATATATATATATATATATATATATATATATATATATATATATATATATATATATATATATATATATATATATATATATATATATATATATATATATATATATATATATATATATATTTATGTGTATATATACATTGTAGTGTATATGTGTGAATAAACATGAATGATGTATGTTTATGTGATGTGAACGAAGTGGTGAAAGTATGCATAATAAGTATGCTTGAGGTTATGTATGTTGGAGATGATTTGTGGTGAGAACATGTTTTATGTGTATTTTATATGTTGAGATATATAATTATATACAATGTTATTATGATAATATTTCTCACCCTTCTGATTTTTTATGATGCTCTATGAGGCATTGCAACGTAGGTTGCCGGAGGTCTTTTTGGTGAAGCGTGTCTTCATTCTTTTGGTCGGTCGGCTCTGATATGTAGCACCGGGTAGCTAGGGTCGGCTTGATGCCTTTTGTGATAAATTTTATATATGTATTTTGCATTGATGAAGGTTTTGTGTAAACATGATATATTTAGTGAATCAAACTTGAGGATATATATATATATATATATATATATATATATATATATATATATATATATATATATATAGGTATATAAGTTTGATGTTGTTAAATTGTTTAGTTTCCGCTGTTATTTCAATCCTTTGTATACGGGTGTAAGGATGAAATCCTTCTGTTGCAAGTTACCCCGTTTGTTGCATATCTTTGAGTGAGCAAGTGTTGGATGTTTTAATTTCAAGTATAATGTGGCATGCTCCTTTTATACCATGATTAAATTATACTTTGATGAAATTTTCTATATGTGCCTATATGATTTAATTGATTAATTGAGGGTATAGAAAGGGGGTGTTACACCAATCATTTGTTTTTTGTTGTGAAAAATCTAAAAGGATTTGGAGAAGAATTAGTGAATGTTGTGACATTGATTATATACTATGAGTTAGATTTGTAACATTGATTATTTAGGCATCTATAGCTCCGGTTTAATCGATTGGTGGGAAGAAAATTGTGATGGTGATGATTGTAACACCCTTCTAACCCCTCCGAAAATACACGATAAAATATTAATAATATCAGAGTAAATCAAGATAAAAGGGTGTAACATTCTTCATAAAACTCATAACATAATATTCCTGCTCCATAGCACGAATTCTTTTATCTTAATTTAATTCAAAACATCGCAGCGAAATTTTTTATTATTTCAATTATAAAAACATATTGCAACTTCTCAATCAATAAAACTCACAGTAACATCATGCATAACAAAATAAGTAAGAACATATATCTTCATTACAAATGCTCGACCCGATGTTACATTATCAGAGCAAGACCCCTCTAGTTCGACGAAATGAAAATAAATAACTCCAAATTAAATCTTCATGTACCAAGAGCTAATCCTAATTATCTGCACGTTACCCATGAGAAGGCAACATTCAAACAAGCACGGTGAGTATTTAAAATTCATTAAACAAGATATAAAGTAAAAATGTAATTGAGACAACAATTAAACAATTATCACAACATCATTAAAATTATACATTCATCAATCATCACTTAATTCACAATCATACAATGCCACCTATCATGAAATGCAATGTCATATAAATCAGGCATGTGGTACCGATAAACATAGATGGACACTAGGCCATCACCCTCCACAATAGAGCATATAATAATTACCTCAATCCACATAATGGGATTGAAGCAAAAAATGGACCGAAGTCCTAACATCATCATTGGACCGAAGTCCTAAATATGCTATGAATGCATGATCCAAAATGTCATAATAATCATCCTCGAAGGATCGTCAAAAATTGCATCGACATCCATATAATTATTCTTCATATTCGTCACATATCATATATATATATATATATATATATATATATATATATATATATATATATATATATATATATATATATATATATATATATATATATATATATATATATATATATATATATATATATATATATATATATATATATATATATATATATATATATATATATATATATATATATATATATATATATATATATATATATATATATATATATATATATATATATATATATATATATATATATATATATATATATATATATATATATATATATATATATATATATATATACATCAATTATGCACATCATAGTAGCATCATAAACATCTTACAACAACATATACATCATAAAAGTACCATCACGTTCATCACCACGTCAATCGCCAATGCATCATCAATCAAAACCACTCATCACAACTATTTAATCGAGCGCTTCTTAAATTTAAGACCAGAAAAATACTTCATACTGAACATTTTATTTTACCATAATGAAGTTCATCATGTGAACTTTCCGACGCTTCGAACGAGACCTAAATCAGACTAACAGATCAAAAGTTGCGAATTTTTGAAGTTTATGAAAAATACTGAAATTGTCAGTGGTAACCAGTTACTTCAAATGATGTAACTGATTAAATCATTCTAGTAGCGAATTTATGAAAATTTTCGCTCATG
The DNA here is from genome assembly GCA_963966055.1 of Lathyrus aphaca. Lineage (NCBI taxonomy): Eukaryota > Viridiplantae > Streptophyta > Magnoliopsida > Fabales > Fabaceae > Lathyrus > Lathyrus aphaca. The sequence continues at coordinate 356,302,455 of OZ014520.1, read as the reverse complement.
AAACCGGTTACGTCAACCAAGATTTTATTTTTTCTGCTGTTTACGAATCCTGCACTTATTAACTCAATTTTTCTTGCGATTTCACCATTAAACTGTCCCAAAATACATATAAATCAGCATAACATCATAGCACCACAACACCACATCATAATAGAAAACATATACATCATTCTTTATCAATTCATGCATCCTAATTCACCAATTTCTTCCTATTTCATCATATCCCATCATAAACCCGAAAACCCCTTAAACCAAACTATCCACATACATCCAAAATCTATATTAATTATAATGAAATATATACTCCTCATAACTTAGATGTTAAATTATGATTTCTCCTCTTTGAGTTTTCTAAGAATCCTCTGAGCCTTATCCTTTCTACTTATGTTCCTCAGAGTCATTCTTTCAAAACACGATCGATCAAAAAATGATTCTTCCCAACTCATATTTCTGTTTTTGTCAATCTTATCCCTTGGACCTGTCGCTCCCGGGATTTTCATCCTAGTACAAACGCGAAAGTGGCGCGGAAAAGGTAGAGTCGCCATCCAGGAATTTTTATCCCGAAGGAACGAGAAAGGTAATGCTGCACAAACCCGAGGAAGAAGGAAAGGACAAGGTCCTGCGAACCAAAGATCTGGGTTCGGGAGTCGGTTACGACCTGGGAAGGTATTAGTACCCAGATCGTCCGCCGTACCCGATGGGATCCACGCTTGCTTGTCTGCTTCAAAGGGTGAGAAAATAAGAATGCTGCTGAATAAAGAACTGCTACTGGCATGGGACTGGAATGGGAATGAGAAAGGGAACTGAAAAAAAGAAAAGGAACAGAAGGGGGGAAATGTAGGGAAAATAAAGAATGTGCTCGAACGGGCCCTACCCCGCTGCCTACGTACCTCATCGGGATAATGAGGATCAGAGTCGACGTAGTTCTCCTTACTAAGGCGGGAACTATTTGTGATTTTTTTGGGATGATGTTGCCATAGCTCTAGCTCAGGTTCTACCAGCTCTGACTCGAGGGTGTTTACCGTATCGCTGTTTGAACTGTCGAGACAAGTCGCATTCGTCCGAAAAGATTAGGAGATGAGAAGAGAAGACACAATTGTCTTTGTTGATTGTCTTTTATGAGAAGTGTTTTGGAGTTTGTTGTTTGTGAACATTCTTATACTAAGACTTATCCATCGCGGCAAGGACTTACACCTCGCCCCGAAACGAGATGCATATAAGAACTCCGCAACAAAGTCTCGTGGCGTACAAGAATATTCGATTTTTATTAAGTGTCTTTTAGATTTTGTTTGAAGATGAGAGAAGAATAATATCAAATCGGAAAAGGACAAAACTAAGGGGGACTAAGACCAACCCTAAGTTATTTATTATTCACAAAAGGGAGATCCTATTGTTAGTAGGGTTTTCTAATCCTAAGGAGCAAAAGGAAAAGAAAGAAAAAATATGATGCAACTTACTTCCTAATGAAGGTAAGTTGGTCCTAACAAAGGGGGAAATCCTACCAAACACAAATATGGAAGGAAAAAGGAATTAAAATGCATAAAAGAAATGCATAAAAAATAAAGAATAGGGTGAAAGAAACTTACCTCAATCTTCCCCTCTACAAAACAAAGATTAGTGTGCAATTTATTAAAAATTTAATGAGGTAAACACACCAAACATTTCCTAAGGCAACTTGGACCTAAACTAGACTCAATCTTAAGTTCAAGGGTGCCTACACTATGCTAAACTAAAATTCATCAACTATTTACAGCACTCAAACACACAATCAGCTATGAAAACAAAGCATAACACAAGCGACATACTATAGCTATCATGCAGCATGAAAAAGTAGGTGTAAAAAATCAAATACAACATGCACTACAAACAAACAACACACATTTTACAACACCTATATGCAAAAAAAGCTATGAAATGCAAAATCCAGAATTGATTATTGTCACACCCCAAATTTTACCCCTAACTTTTAATTCATACATTCACATCGTCATTAGTTTGCCATGATGCATTTAGTCACCTTAGATTTTTTGCAACAAGTTTTTTATTATTGTCAAGTTTTATTTATAAATATAATTCTAATTTATTTCTTTTTTCAAGTTTTTTATTTTTTTTATTTTCTATTCTCTATTTTTTATTTATATTCATTTTCAAGCTTTTTTTAATTTTCTAAATTTAATTTCAATTTCCATTTCTAAATTTCAATATTTTTTTATCATAGGTTAAATCCAATTCCAATTTCAAGTTCAAAACTTATTTTTAAGTTTCCATTCAATTCCAAGTCTATTCTAAAATTTCTAAGTCCAAGTTTATTCTTAAAATCTAATATTTATAATTCCTAATTTAATCCCAATTTTTATTATTAAATTCCAAAGTCCATGTTTTATTTCTATTTCATTTTTTAAAAAAATTACAATTTCTATTCCAAGTTCAATTTCAAATTCCAACTCAATTTTCTACACTTCATTTCTAATTCAAACTTCACTCAATTCTTTTTTCTATTCAATCTCAATTTTAGTTCCAATTCTAGGATTCCATCTCAAATTTCATCCTATTTCAAGTCATGTTCTAAATGCATTCTTTATTTCTTTTTGCAAGATTTAAATTCCAACTTTCTTTCAAGTTCAAGTTTGTTTCCAAATTTTCAAACCTCAATTCAAGTTTCAAATCTTAACACATCTCATGTTTCTAAAAAACTCTACATTCACATTCAAATATTCTATAACCTTTACATTCACATTCAATATTTTTTTTTGTTGTTCACTACACTCAAGCATTGAGTCATATACATATTCTTTCACTTACATTTATATCTCAAATGAAACAAGAATTTAACTTATGAGGTACAAGTTCTAGACCTAACAAGAATGCAATTTTCATGCCTAGTTTCTATTCTTCATGCCAAAACTCCATGCTTCAATTCATGAATTCCTCATAAATTCCCTACAAAAAAAGGAACCAAGTTTATCATATCAATCCAAGCATCAATCCATATACATAATCATTCATCATTTCACATAAACATATTCATTTACATAACCATATTACATAATCCATCACATTCTAGTCTACATAATCAATTCATCCAAACATAATCACATTTCGATATATCATCCAACTCATATCTACTTAATATCATTCATATTCAAATTTCATGATGACATTCATATGCACATATTACAACTTTGTTATTCACATTTTTTTTAGTATTCAAGAAGCTAGTCACAAAAACAGATTTTCACAAAATTTTTTTTTACAATTATGGGGGCCATTTCCTTTCACAAATGAGAAAATGTAGACAAAATAAAAAACCCAGTTCAGCAGCATATAAGGTAATAACAAGACCTTTTACTCTTCACAAGGAAACAAATAAGCCTGCTGCATTTTCAGACCTCTGCCCTCACACATCACTATCCAAAATCAGATATTTTTCCCCCCCAAAACTCAGTCAAACTTAGCTAGCAAGTTTTCATATTTTTCAAAATCCCTAAAACCCTAATTCCAGCCCTATATAAGTACTGTTTTATCAGTTAACAAGGGGGGCAGCCACAACCAAGAAATCCGAAACTTCATCATACCTAAACCAAAGACAACCACAAAGAAAGCTGGAGAGCCATAACTTCATACTAACACGAAAAACTCAGCAGCCATACAACCAACCAAAAGCAAAAAGTTTCATAGAAAATCTTTAGGAAAACTCAGCAGCCATAACAACATACAACACATCAAACTCAGCAATACAAAACTAGCAGCTATTCCTCCATCACAAAACTAACCAAAACTCCATACACAAAAATGCAGCCAGAAAACTTCACACAAAATATCACAAAAGAGGCAGCCACAAACCAGAAAACTTCACACAAAATATCACAAAAGAAACCACAAAAAACACAAACTTCATATCCAAAAACCATCAACAACAAAAAACACCAATAGCCATAAAACTTCCTCCCACAAAAAAAAGCAGCCTCATCATGACAAAGATCCTAGCCGCATACAAAATCTTAAAGTTCTAAAGACTATCGGCAACAAGAAGCTTAGTAGCATAAAAGAGTCTTAACTAGAAACCAAATCAAAGAAAACCAAAAAGAACTCACCATGAGTCGGCCATGATCTGAACCATAGCATCCCTTTAATATCACTTGAACCGTCCAGCTCACGCTGCAATGACAACAATTTTTGCAAAGCCTTATGCTTCAGCCACAAATTAGTCGAACTATGTGAAGGAGAAACCAAGTTGTGGATAGCAACCGCGCACTTCCGTGAACAAACCTCCGTTTCTTTTCGACAATCAACAGCCACAAAACTTAACATCAATAAACTAGTAACAACCACAACCCTAGCCGCATCAACAACCAAAAAATGGAAGGATAGCGTTGAGAACTTACCTCGATCCACAACGACCATCGAAACTTCATCAACAACCGTCAAAGCCTTCAGCGACCCTCCACTAGCGCAACCGCTTGCACCAATCCCTTCACCGCGAGACAAAGAGACGAACCAGAGAGTTGAGTGAGAAACCGAGACGAAGAGCATAGAAGGAGGCCAAGAGATCATAGAAAAAGCACTTACTAGCACTATCTGCGGAATCGTAGTTTCTTCAATCAGGTAACCCTCCTCTCCACTTACATTTGGTATCGATTCACACATTGTTTCGTTCCAAATGTGTTTCCTTGCCTGTTTTCATCCGCCATAAACATCTTAGATGAGGATTAGGGTTTGCGATTTGGGCTTTAAAATCATGTATTTGTCGTTGTTTTGATCGATAACGGACGAAGGTTGGGGTTTGCTTCGTTTGTGCCATCTTTGGTTTCTTCATGTTCAGGAGAGTGCGATTGGGGATAAGATATCCTTGCGATAGCTTCTTCTTTTTTGTTCATGGAGGTTTTGTTTTTTTTAATCTTTCAATGTGTTGCTCTGGGAAACGGCTGGGTTGATTTTTTTAGGGTTTCATTCTTTTTTTTTCATACACTAATCTGAACCGGGTCCGAGTCAGGCCCGACCCGACCGGTCTCTGCCCTGGGCCGCCTTTAACCCTCCCCTCAATCTAACTGGCCCATCTATCATTTATTTACCTCATTTGCTTTATTTATATTTTGCTCCTTTAATCAATTTCTTTTTATATATTATTTAGTTTTTATTTTTGTTTTTGTTATATAAAAAAATTTACTTATGTTAATTAGCTAATGTTGGACAATATTGATCTACTTTAATATTAATTTTTGTTAATTTTATTACTTTATTATTTTATCAAATGACCCTATTTAGTTTAATTAATTATTCATTTATCTTCCGATCGATTTTTCTTGTATGTTGTACAATTACATTCCTTGCTTCATATTTAGATACATTGATGATAATGTATGACTTATGCAAACTTGAATCTCGTTTTCGATCCTCGATCACAAATTGTTAATCAAGATGTGAACATAATGTTTCTAATTAATATTTAAATCATTTCCAAACAACTTCTTGGTTCAACACCAAGTAAACAAATCTCGCCTACACTTCGCACATACGTAAGTCGGTCACCAAGTGACCGCCATCTGCACGAATTTATTATGTATTTTAATTCATTTTAACAAGGACTAGAGCTCCGGAGTCTAGCACTCCGCACGTTCTAGAACGAACGGCAACTGGGCTAGCCCCACGCGTTTTGTTCGTTCAATCCTTCGTTATTAATCACAATGATTCTAAAACGACTAAAAATAATTATTCTTTTGTTTAAATTAATTTACGAAAAAGGAACTCCGGAGTCTAGCATTCCGCACGTTCTGGATTGGACCGCAAATGAGCTAGCCTCACGCGAGGGTTCAATCATCATTCGTAAATTAAAATATTCAAATCTTTTAAATTAAATTACGAAAAAAGGAACTCCGGAGTCTAGCATTCCGCATGTTCTGGATTGGACCGCAACTGGGCTAGCCTCACGCGATGGTTCAATCATCATTCGTATACCAAATTTAAACTATTTTCAAATTAAATCACGAAAGACAGAACTCCGGAGTCTAGCATTCCGCACGTTCTGGATTGGACCGCAATTGAGCTAGCCCCACGCGATGGTTCACTCGCCCTTTCGTTTAAAACATCTTAACAAAATTCAAACACCTTTTCTCTAAAACGAACACTGTTTAAATCATTTTATCTCTCGAACAAGCTAGTGCTTCAGCCTCCACCGCGAGTATAAGCCAACGCTTAGCAGTAGAATGCGTTTTAAACAACTGTTCAATAAAAACCACAAACCGTAGTAGCACGAACTACGAAGCTCTGACTTTCCCATTGCACAAGGGAATACGTAGGCACAGGGATTTTAATCCTTCGCGAGCACCCTATAAAAAAATCAATCTTTTTCTGTCACCCTAATAAAAAATTTAATTATTTTTCCGTTTAAATCAATAATAAAAAAATCTTAATCTTTTCTCCGTCATCTTCATAATAATAATTTAAAACTTTAATTCCCTTTAAGAACAAACATATTTAATAATCATTTAGAAGACATAGACTTAAGATCAAACATTTAATCGCATAATTAGCTAAGAGGTTCCCGTTGAGTACAACGGACGTGAGGGGTGCTAATACCTTCCCCTTGCATAACCGACTCCCGAACTTAGAATTTGGTTTCGTTGACCATTTCTTATCCTTAATTAGGTTGTATCTATATCTTCCTTTTCTCTTGTAGAATAAATATAATTAGGTGGCGACTCTGTTGTTTTGTTTTAGGATCGTATTTTTCGAGGTACGACAATTATTTTCATATTTTAATGCACAAACTCAATGAATAATGCACTAAATCCATCATGAACATACATTTGAACATGGATCATCATATAAAAATGCAAGAACATGAATATTTTGAAGATTATGCAAGAATGCATCACATGGTTGATTATGCAACAAGTAATGCAAAAGTATGGTACATGAACATGGTATATGCACATGATGATTATTGATTATGAACATGCAACATGATAGCTCAACAAACATACTAAACTCAATGCAAAAATTCAGAATTGAATTAATATGGATGATATAATCAAATATGCAACAAAATGCAAGAAATGCACATACTTATGATTATGGAAAATGCAACATACATCAATACAATGAAATGCAAAATGATTTAATGTCATGCAAACATGTAAAAACAGAATGCAACATGATTATTATATGCCTAATGATGCATGAACATGGCAACAAAAAGCAAGAACTTAAACTATGCACAAAGAAGCACAAAAACGCATAACACGTAACATGAACGGAATCGTGTCGAAACGACTCGAAATGGGGGAATTAGCTACTGGAAATGGACCTAAAAATTCCCTAAAATCACTACCTAAACATGTATGAACATTAAAGGCACTAGAACTTAGGACTAAGCCATCAAATAAGCAAGAAAACAAAAAATTAACAGCTGTAAACACCCCAAATTTGCCCTCACCCATTCACACCATGGCTTGTGATCATTTCATATGCATGAACACAATCATATCACCTCATGCCTCATTTTTGATTCATTGCATAGATTCAAAGTCATCTGCACCTAGGGTTTGTGATCTGAGCAATCCCAAAGCCTCTTGAGCCACTCCAAAGGTCACCAACCAATTCAAAGGGGTCTACATGTGTTCAAGCATCATAGTACATCCTCTCAAAGCCAAGAATTCAAAAGAATCACAAGAGCTAGGGTTTGAGTGGATGCAGAGCCAGGATAGACTGCACAGTTGACCTAAAATTAGGGTTTTGGTTTCAGAGGCCATAACTCCAATTTTTTTGGTCATTCTTGTTTCCATTGGTCTCTATATGGTATAGGGAGTATGCATATCAAGTTTCATGAAGAAATTCCATGGGGAAGTCATCTGATCAAGGGTTGACTTTTTGGACAAGTCAGTGTAAAATCAGGGCATCTGAGGCCCCCAATGACCCAACCAATGGGTGATCTTCATCATTTTGAGTGTATATGATCTTTATTTGATCATGGAAGAAGGTTTAAGTTCACAAAAATCAAACATTTAGGGTTTTTGCAAATGTTGACTTTTTGGGCATAGTTGACTTTTCAAGAATGCTTCATTTTAGGTCATTTTTCAAGCCTTGATTCTTGATCCAAAAATGCTTCAAATAAAAAAACTTTGGTCATGAAAGTTGTAGATCTCATCTTTCCCTTTTCAAAAAGTACAAGAACATGATCAAACTCTTCTTGGATCAAAAGTTATGGTGTGACAAAGTTGGCAAAAATCATTGATTTTCAAGGCATGCTTCAAATGAGAATTTTGCAAAATCATGTACCAAGGCAAATTGCAACTTCTAATTGGCATCAAACCATCACATAAACATTCTATAAGTCATAAAATTCAGAATGAACCAAGAATGCCCATGGTTTATGGTTTGTTGGACAAGGAAATCACATGTGAACCAAAAAGTCACAACTTGCAAAATCTTCATGATCACTTCCTACAACTTGCTGCATTGGTTACTGCACTTTGCTAGCCTCTCACCACACCATGCTGCACCAGAACCATATCTTGTACTAGCCTAGATCATGAGCCATACTTTCCTTACACAAAATTTGACTTTTTGCAAAAGCAAACTTACCTATCACAGCAGGCCATGTCACATCATCCAGCCAATTGGATTAGTTTATACTTTTCATTTGCAAGCCATTCCAGACATCTAGCAAGGCTGAAACATTTCATAAGACCACATTCACAAAACACACCCTAGCTTCATTTTGCTTCGAATCCCTCTGCCCAGCCATCAAACATCTAAACCATTTCCACACTTCAACTCACCATGATTCATTGAGAAGAAACCAGCCAAGAACCAGGCCTGAAACCAATCACAAAGCCACTTCACCATTTTCACCTCAGCCTGCATTTCTCTTCGAATCACATTCCACAGCTTACAAACACCCAAACAAACTTTACAAAGCTTCTCCATTCACCATCTGGATCACAAAGAACCATCACAATGGCCTGAAACTACCAGAATCACCATAGCCATTTTTGACTGAGTTGAAGCAGAAGCTGTCTAAACTCCTCATCCAGCCAACATAAATTCCTTTTGAGCATTCAAGCATCCTCAGAGGGTCAAGTGGAGTGGATTGCACTGAAGGAAGTGGCCAGAAAGTCATCAGAGTGAAAGCTTCGAATCTCAGGTAGCTCCAAAATTATTTTTCCAGAAATCGTTTTTCATGTTATAAACTTGTTCTCTATGCTTCACTGAGTATCCTGGTGCTTTTGGTTTTTGAAATGGTGTTGATTTGAGAGTTTAATTGCTCTCTGAAACTTGCGTGCCCTAATTCTTTCTTGCTTCGATTCAGCTTTGTTAGGAAATATAAATTCGTTTTGAGAGAGGGTTTTGATTCGTGAGTGATTAAGGATCATTTCCCAATTCGTAGATTTCATTTTAGTTAAGTTTTTAGGGTTTTGGGGATTTTCAGGGGAGATGCTGGCCGGAGAAGACGACCGGAAGTCTTCTCCGGCAGCCTGAAAGTGTTTAAGCCCTAATTATGTAATTAATTGCCATTTGAATTTGGACCATTGGATGCGTTGAAAGCGTTGACCTCCCGCGTGTGTGTGTGGTCCAGATCTGTCTGATTAGCCCTAATCCACGTGTTTAACTTAATTAATCCATAATTAAATTAATTTGATCAGAATCAACCCCAGCCGTCCAGATGCGCGCTGGTCAACACATTCAAACCCAGGGCTCATCTCATCCCTCCATTCTGTTTACTTTCATTTTATTTATTTTTATTTCATTTTATTTTCATTTAACTTGCACATTTAATTTAAAATAGTAGAAAATTTCTAAAAATTATGAAACTTTTTCTCCTGAGTTTTATTAATTTTCATGACCCAAAAATATTTTTATTTTATTTTTTATCATTAAAAAAGTATTTTTTAAATATTTAAAAGATTATTTTTAATTGATTAATGGAAATTAATTAATTAAAAATACTTTTAGGTATTTAAAAAATCACCAAAAATTCATGGAATGTTCTAAGACATTTAGAAACATTGTCCAACCTTCAAACCAAATTTCTTTTTTGATCTTGATGCATTTTAATAATTTTTCATTGAATTAAATCATTTTTTGTGCATTAATTTGATCCAAAGTTCAAAAATTCATTTCTGCCTATCTAAGAAGAGTTGGACATTGATTCTTTTTGCATTGTTTTGTGTTTAGCATGTAGTTTCTAGGATTAAATGGCCATGATTTGTTTCCTCATTTTCAATTTGTTTGGCATTTCTTTTGTTTAGGAACCCTAAAAACCCTAATAACTTAGAAAAATCATAACTTGAGATTGGTTAAGAGTTGAGACCTCCCCTTTGGACCTTGGTTTAGTATAGGTTTAGGGTTTCTTTGGGTGGCATTTTCCATTTTTTATCTTAGGGTTTGCTTCTGTTTTTGGTTTTTGTTTGATGTTTGATCCATAAACCCTAATTTGGGCTTTCATTTGCATCCTTCTTGCATTCTCTTGCATAACATGACTTGCCATGACATTCCATGCTTCCATTTGATTCATTTGACATCATAAGACATGTAGAAAGTATGTTTGATCATTGCATCTCATATTTGCCATGTCATTTGCTTTGTATGTTTCATAACTTTTCATGTGTATCCATGCTCCTTAACTTGCTCCATATGCATCCATAAACTTGTATGAACATCTCCCTGCCTTGTCTCATGTTTGTAGCACTCCATAGCATCATTATCATCATCAACATGCTTCTGGTTTTGGTTTGCATCATACCATTTCATCCCATTTGGCATTGCATTGCATTTCTTTCTAACTTTTCAGGTGGTAAGTAAACTTGAGAAGTGAATTTGCCTTCACTTCTCATAACTTTTCTCTTCATCTCTCTTGCATCCATTGTTGCATTTATGTATGTGTTTGAGATTGAGCTTGCTCATTCTTGTTCCTCCCTCCTTCTTTCTTCAAGTGACTTAACTTCTTGAATGAAGCAAGTTGCTTTGCTTCTCTTGATCCTTTCATCTGCTTCCTGGTGGTTCCTTTGAAGATTGTTCTTGAAAACCTCACAAACTTTAGGGACAACCAAGCATGACAATGAATTAGGGTTTTGATTAGTCTCCCCTCATAGTTTTACCTTTGTGTCTCTCCTTGAGTCTTCTCTTCTCACCTCATAATCAGGGACTAAACCCTAAAGGCTTTAAGGCTTTGTGATTAAGTTTATGCCTGCATCCTTCTCTTAGGATGGAGTGTATAACTTTAATCCTAAGTGTTAAACCCTTAATGTGTTTAAATCTCTTAATCAATTCACTTAATAACCATCAAGACATTACACTTGTAACTTGGGCCTTGCATTAGGGTTCTAATTCTTCCTTAATTGGTTAAGAAGGACTAACCCTAGTGTTAATGGACAAGTCCCCCTCAAGTTGTCTTACAAATCATAAAATTCACTTCATCATCATACCATTGAATAAAATCCACTTAATCAAAGGCTTGTTTTGTCATGAGTTTAATCCCTAATCATGGATTAAGTTGAGGAGCTTTCCTCAGCTTAAACACTCTCATCTATTATCCTTCTATTAGGATGGTGTAATGAGCCTGTTTAATCCTTGATTATGGCTTAACCTCATTACTTAACACTAAACAAAAACCACAAAAACATCTAAATAATCACAAGTAGGTTAATGATCTTAATCCTATATCAAAGGTAATTAAGTGTGAGAATCTGACTTCACACTTAAGGTAATCTCATTACCCCTAAACAGAGGGAAGATGTGATGAGTTTACTAAATCCGTTGGTTTAGACTTAAGCTCATTAACTTATGACAAAATCCAAAAAACAATAAAAGACTGAAAACATAAAAACAAACAATAATCGTCTCCTCCGGGATTCTTTTCTCATCTCATTCACTCACAAACGAGAGCTCGCTTCTTCCGTCTAATGCAAGACAATTTGCACCTGAGCCAGACAGGTCATACACTTGAGCATAGACAAGTAAGCAGTTCACAAGTCAATTCACCTTTCAGTCTCTTTGGGTCGAACTACGGTGATCTGACTTCCTCATTTCACGAGAGGATACGTAGGCATAACTTAACAGTTATCGAACAAAAGTCTCTGTATATTCCCCCTCTTTCTAGCCTCATTCTTTTAGCCTCATGATCTTGAGCATTTCATCTTTGTTCTCACACTGACACATTACTTATACACTTCACACTTCACTTACACTGACACCTGTACATTCTTTTCAGCTATTTTATACACAGATTGCACTGACACTACCCCTTTAAAACACAAATCTTTTAAGCGTGGATCCCGTCGAGTACGGCGGACAATCTGGGTGCTAATACCTTCCCAGGTTGTAACCAACCCCCTTTCTCAGACTCTCTGGTTCGCAAACCGTCTTATCCATCTCTTTCTAGGTCTATGCAGCATTACCTTTCCTCCGGGACAAAAATGCCTAGCTGGCGACTCTATTCATCTCCAGTGAGTTCACGGCTGTGTGTTCTCATTGTCCCCTTCGCCGACCGTTCGCGTCTGTACCCTATTTGACCCTGTTTCATTTAGTGGGAGCGACAGCTTGGCGACTCTGCTGGGGAACCTTATACTGCAACCAGGGCTTCTGGTTCTTTTTGTGGGTTCCTCCTAGCGCTTGATTGATTTGTGTTTACTGGGGTGTTATGTGCTTATTTGTGCTTGTATTTATTTTGCTTTATGTACAGTTTGTTTTACTGCTTCCTTTATTTGCTTTTGCATTATATCATATTGTCATACTGTACTGCTGGCTGGATCTGGTTGTTTACTTTGGTGGGTGGGTATTTCATTGAGTGTTAAGGTCCTACACCTGGGACCTGAGTGACACCTAGGCTAGAGTGAATCATATTCTTTCCCATTCCATTTCGGTCTGGTGCGGGAATATGAAACACGGTTCAGATATGGGTTTCTTCTTGAGAACTCTGTGTTGCAGATTTCCTGCAATGCTAGGGCTATCTGGGAAGCCTGCTAAGTCTGGATGACCTTTAGTATTGACCTTCAGAAACTGAGGTGAATTAGAGGAGGAATTGTTATGGTTATTGTAAACACTGTACCTCCGGGTTGGAAGTGTTTACACTTCTCATAACTGATCCAAGTCTGAGGATCCTTGTTCTAGAACACCACCTGTGAGGGGGTTGGGCTGTTTACAGGTTTGCAGGTACCTTGACCTCAGAATACCCTGTTACTTTGACTTGTTAAGAGTTCTCCATGTTGGACAGTTCTTGTGATTCTAAACCCTGGACTTGTGGTTCTTTATTTGAGCCCCCCCACCTTGGTTACTGGATTTATAGACCTCCATCTGGAATTCTTGAACACACTTGGACCTATATCAGGGCATTTTGATCAGATCCAGCTCAGTCACAAACCCTTTGCATATCATTTGCATACATAATCATTGCATCATATTGACATTTGCTTATTTGTGTTTCAGGGTATCCATCATTCATCCGGTTTTGGTTTTGACCCCATCTTCTGTATTGACCTATCTTCACCAGCAGCTACTTCAGTTATCACCAGCACCAGCCAGCCAGTGGCCCACTTCTTCAGTATCAGCATCAGCACCTGTCTCTACTCAGTCTTCAGCATCATGGCTCCTAAAAAGAGCAACATCACCTATCACTTCTTCCAGCCAGAGTTATCAGACTCAGGAGGATTCAGACTCTGATCACTCCAGATCACATACCTTTGTTCAGGGAGAGTTATGGAGATATACTTGACATGGTTATGGATCTAGACCCTTCACAGAGAAGCCTGATCCACACCTGCATTCAGTTTTATGATCCCCCGTTGAGATGTTTCACCTTTCAAGACTTTCAGTTGGGCCCTCTGTTGGAAGAGTACTCCTCATTAGTTGGCATACCTATCAGGGGTGGAATCCCTTTCAACCCTGAGATGGTCTTTCCTGCTAATGGAGAAGTAGCAAAAGCTTTGCATCTGGAACCTGTCCTGATTGAGCAGCATATGACCTCTAAAGCTGGAATCCCTGGTTTTCATCTGGACTTCTTAATCTCTCAAGCTACCTTGAAAGCTTCTCTAGGAGAATGGAAAGCTTTTTGTGCTCTACTGGCTTTGTGCATATATGGAATTGTGTTGTTTGCAGATGAGCCTCGATTCATTAGCAAGAATGCAATCCATCTGTTCATCCTAAAGAACCCAGTGCCCACTTTATTGGGGGATCTCTACTATTCAGTGCATCAGAGGAATGAGAAGCAGAGGGGAAGGTTAGTGAGGTGTTGTGCTCCATTGTTCCACACTTGGCTTCTCAGGCATCTACCCAGAACAGATGCATTTTTAAACCCTCATCAGCAGAGCAACTGGGCTAAGAGGCTCACTACCCTAACTTCAGCAGATATCAGATGGTGTACTCAAAGCACCAAGGGTAGAGATATCATCACCAGCTGCGGGCATTTTCCCAATGTACCCTTAATAGGAGTTAAGGGAAGTATCAATTACAACCCTCTGCTGTTCAGGAGGCAACTGGGCTATGCACTGGTCCATACTCCTAGGGCACAGGACTTGGTTGAGACCCTCTATTGTGAGAACAAGATCAGTTTGACTGTTGTTAGGTAGGCTGCCTGGGCCTGGGATCATGTTCAAACCAAGGGAGTCACCATTCTGGGGAAGTGTAATAATGTGGCATCAGCACAATATTATGAGTGGTCCCGTGCCAGGGCCCAATTCTCTGGAATGCCCTTTACCATAGAAGACATGCCTGAGTCATCTTCAGCACCACCCCCTGCCACCATCAGTTTGGAGGAGTTTGAGAGCTTGAAGGAAAGAAATGAGAAGTTAACCCAGGCTTTGCAGAAGACCCTCCGAGAGAGGAGTGAAGGTATGAGGGAGATTGAGAGATTGGAGAAGTTGAGAATAGAGCATCTGACTAAGATTGAGAAGTCTGGGGATTATATCAAAAAGTCTAAAGCTGGAGAACAAATTTTGAAGAATGCTTGCAAAGAAGCCCAGTTCCAAAGAGCACGGACAGACTTGTATTTGAAGGAGAGTCAAGCCCGGTGGGTCAGGATCACCGAGGCTCGTACCTTGGAAGACAAGAGAGTTCAAGACAAGATGGAGCAACTGGGAGCTAGTGCAAGAGAACAACAAGAAGCCCTGGCAGCAGCCCAGAGGGAGATATCAGAATTGAAGATCAAAGCAGGGGTGAAGAGGTCCAAGGACCAAACTCAGCACAAAAAGCTAGCAGCAGCTGTCGCAACCCGGAACCTCCTTATCCGGAATCTCACGGAGCGCCTGGCTGATCCTGTGACCGAAGCACTTCTCAAGGAAGTTCGTGAGGATGAGTTTGGCCTTGGTGTTTGACCATTTGCTTGTTGTTGTTTCTATTCCATGTACTTTTACCTTTTTGTGATGTATTTTGACCCCTTAGGGGGCTTGTGTTGTAAAATGAACAAGTTGTATTATTTCACCTTCTGTAATATATTTGTGTTAGTTTACTTCGGAAGCAACTTCAACAGCATCTTCGAGGGTCTGGAAGGGTCAAAACTGAAGGCCAAACCAGGATACCTTGAGAACAAATAAGCATAACTGCATTGCATGCTAACACTTTGTTTGTTTTGTAGGTTTTTGTTTTGTTTTTGCTAACCTCTGTTGTGATATTCAGGAACTATTGCTAGGCGCCGAGTATTTCCCCTCAACCGTCCGCACCGTTATCCAACCCGAAATAACCTTCCGGGAATTCAAATGGATCAGGTACAGCAGGACCTTGCAGAGGTCAGAAATCAGATGGCAAACGAAAGATTAGAAATGAGAACGCAGATGACGCAGTTCATGGAAGTTATGAACAACATGGCTCAGAGCCAGGAAAGACTGAGGGCCATGGTGGAAAGGCAAAATCAAGAGGATCCACACATAGGGACTGCCGGCACTAGTAACAATGAAAGGGTACAACCTCATGTTAATCCCCCTGTGTTTGGACCACATCTGCATCCCGAGATCAATACTCCAGCAAATGTTCAAGGGACAGCCACTGCAGCCAGGGTACTTCAAGAAGATCCTCAGGAGGACCAGTTCACAGTAATGGGTGCTGGGGAAGAAGCTTACGATAGAAGGTTGGATGAGATAGCTGAGAAGTTAAGATCCCTAGAGTCTCAAAACTCTTTGGGTTTTGACGTGATGGATATGGGCTTGGTAGACGGGGTCAGGATCCCCCATAAGTTCAAGCCTCCTTGTTTCGAAAAGTATAATGGGACTTCATGCCCCCGGACTCATTTACAATCATTTCTGGGAAGGCTGAAGGCCTATACAATGGATGAGAAGCTCTGGATGTTCTATTTCGAAGACAGCTTGACTGGAGCGTCAAGAGAATGGTACTCTCACCTAACAAGGGCAACTATTAGATGCTGGAAGGACCTGGCAGAGGCCTTCATCAGACAGTATCAGTACAACTTAGATATGGCACCCAACAGGACCCTCCTAATGGGAATGTCACAGTCTTCAAGGGAGAGTTTCCGAGAATATGCCCAGAGATGGAGGCAATTGGCTGCTGCTGTTCAGCCACCGATGTCTGAAAGGGAAATGGCAGATATGTTCATGAATACCCTTCAGGGAACATATATTGACAGGTTGGCTGCTTTCTCTTCCACTAGCTTCGCAGATGTTGTCATAGCTGGGGAGAGAATTGAAAGCCTGTTGAAAATGGGCAAGATCTCTGATAATGGTGCCAGCTCGTCCAGTAATGCAAGAAAGCCTTTTGCAGGCCCAAGAAGAACTGGCGAGACCAACGCCATCCACACCAACAGGGGCAGGCCCCAATATGCTCAAAGGTCAATAGCAGCAGTCACCATTCCTGCTCCAGCTCATCCTCAGCCAGTCTTTCAACCTCCTCAACAAAGCTATCAGCCACAACCTCAGTATCATCAGCAAAATCAGTATCCTCCAAGAAACTACAACAACAGCAACAGCAACAACAATCATCAGCAAAGGCCATTCCAACAGAGGCCATCTCAAGCTAACAGAGTGATCGACCCGATCCCAATGCCATATGCTACTTTGCTGCCACAACTTCTGAAACTCAACCTGGTTGAGCTAAGAACGTTGGCACCTCCGGATCCCAACAGTCTACCAAGGAACTATGACTCCAATGCTAGGTGTGCTTTTCATTCAAACGCACCTGGCCACAGTACAGAAAAATGCAGAGCTCTGCATATGAAGGTACAAGACTTGGTAGACTCCAAAGCTCTGAATTTCGCACCACCGCCCAATGTCAATAAAAACCCCATGCCAAACCATGGTGGTCCCCGGATTAACGCTATTGAAGAAGACAAGCCGTCTTATTTAATAACCAGTGTGGGACAGATCAGGACACCATTGGTAGAAATCAAGGCACAGCTTTTGGAATGTCAGATGTTCCCAGGGTGTGAATTGGGTTGTGCTTACTGCAATATCTCAGTAAATGGGTGCGATGATTTAAGGAATGGCATAGATGGCCTTATTCAGAGTGGCCAACTTCAGATCACCACATCATTTCCAACAAATCCAGCAATCTCATCAACAACGGTTTCAGAACCTCCTACAACTGCAGCAACCATCGTTCCTGACAATTCTTCGGCTTCATCAACAAGTACTCCATCTATCATCTCAAATGATCAGTTATCAACAAATTTTCCTCCTACAACTTCAGTTTCACTCCATTTTGAGACTCCTACAACGACAACATCCATTCTTCCGCCAATATCTCCTACAACTCCAGCAACAAATCATGAAGATGTCTCTACTGTCACCATATTTTATGATCCTGAAAACAACTATGCCTACCATTCAGAAGGTGCTGCTCCCATCAGAGCACCAGTTACAATCTATTATGATCCACAAACAATTACAGTCCCTTCAGCAGCAGCAATCAGTCCAGTCACTGTCACGGTGCCTGGACCAGTACCATATGAAAGCAATAGGGCCATCCCTTGGCACTATGGCTCTGACGTGTACTGCGAAGGAAAAAGAATCACTCTTGAAACGTCAACACCTGCACCACAAGTAGATAATGTGGGGGGAGGCGGGGGCTTCACTCGAAGCGGACGTCTCTTTGCTCCACCAATTCAAAGACCTACTGCCGAAGCAGAAGCTGCTGCTAAGGCAAAAGGAAAGAGCCCGGTGCAGGAAGATCAAGAAGCCTTGAAGACACCGTTCGATCAAGAAGTTGATGAGTTTATGAGAATCATCAAAAAGAGTGATTACAAAATTGTGGATCAGCTTCACCAAACGCCATCCAAAATCTCCATCCTCTTACTGCTTATGTGCTCCGAAGCCCATCGGAATGCACTACTCAAAGTCTTGCACGCAGCTTACGTGCCTGAAGAGATTACTGTCAACCAGTTGGAAACCGTGGTTGGAAATGTTACTGCTAGCAATGGGCTAGGGTTCACCAATACTGACTTGACAGCGGATGGCCGCAACCACAACAAAGCCTTGCACATAACCATGGAATGCAAAGGAGCTGTCCTTTCTCATGTGCTGGTAGACACAGGTTCATCCCTTAATGTCTTACCAAAGAAGGCTCTGGTGAAGTTAGAATATGATGGACTGGCATTGAGACCCAGCAACCTGGTAGTAAGAGCCTTTGATGGTTCTAAGAGATCGGTTCTGGGAGAGATTGAGCTACCTGTGACAATTGGCCCACAGACCTTTAAAACTATCTTTTATGTGATGGACATTCAGCCCGCCTACAGCTGTTTGTTGGGTAGACCCTGGATTCACGCCGCCGGCGCAATAACGTCTACCCTTCACCAAAAGTTAAAATTTGAGTGGGAAGGCCAAGTTGTTACAATCTGTGGGGAGGAGGATATATTTGTTAGCCATCTGGCTACTTATAAATATATCGAGATGGATGGGGAGATCCATGAAACAATGAGCCAAGGGTTTGAGGCCCTGAATGTGAATGAAGCATCTGCTGTATCTGGAATCTCCATGTCATCTTACCAACAAGCCCGGAAGGTTGTTGAGGAAGGAACTGCCCTAGGCTGGGGCAAGGTTTTAGCTGTGGAGGAGAAGAAGGACAAATTTGGGTTGGGTTACAGACCAACTCAACATCAAGCAAAGGCTGCTGAGAAGCCCGGTTTTGTCAGTGGAGGGATGCTTACCCCCGATGCTATCAACTGTCTGGAAGACGAGCTGGAAGAAGAACGCAACCTGGAAAGCTGGATTCGTCCAAAGATCCCGGGGAGCAGTGTCTCGAACTGGTCTTCCCAGGAAATTATAAGAGTTACTCGATCAGAGTAATTATTATTTCCTGTATTTTATAAGCATGCATCAAAGTCTTACATCTTGCCCAAGATGACAAGACTCATTTTGTAATCGGGCCATCTGTACTTTTTTGTGCAAACAAGATCAATTAATGAAATATCAGACATCTTTTTGCAAACGAGTCTTTTTCTTTTCTGCTCACTGTTTTTCCTTTTTTTCTTTTTTGTACAAAAAAATAAATGGCGGTGTTTTCAAAATGATAACTTTATTTCACTTTTCTAAATAAGACTAAAATCAGATCACTAAAATGAACAAACTTAACCCTTGCAGAGAGTGTCTTCCAGACAGCACCGACAACAGCACGGCTATGACATCGTATGACTTTGACAATCCGATTAATCAAGCTGATGAAGGGGTTGAAGAAGAATATGAGCTTCCTGAAGAGCTAGCCAGGTTGTTAAGACAAGAGGAAAAGGCTATTACTCCTCACCAGGAGGAGGTTGAGGTGATTAATCTTGGTACAGAGGAAGATGTGAAAGAGGTTAGAATCGGGGCCTGCCTGCAAGACTCAGTGAAGAAGCAACTGGTTGATCTACTTCAAGAGTATGTGGACGTGTTTGCTTGGTCATATCAAGACATGCCAGGGTTGGACACCGATATTGTTGTGCACAAGCTGCCTTTGAGGGAAGAGTGCCCGCCAGTCAAACAGAAGCTACGCCGTACTCGTCCATACATGGCTATGAAAATCAAGGAGGAGGTACAAAAGCAATGGGACGCCGGGTTCCTTGCTGTGACTAGCTATCCACCGTGGGTTGCTAATATAGTACCTGTGCCTAAGAAGGACGGCAAAGTAAGGATGTGTGTTGACTACCGGGATCTGAACAGAGCCAGCCCGAAAGATGATTTCCCATTACCTCACATTGACGTATTGGTTGATAATACGGCTCAGTTCTCGGTATTCTCCTTCATGGATGGATTTTCAGGATACAATCAGATTAAAATGTCACCTGAAGACATGGAGAAGACAACATTCATCACACCCTGGGGCACGTTCTGCTACAAGGTAATGCCATTTGGGCTCAAAAATGCCGGTGCGACGTATCAACGGGCTATGGTAACACTATTCCACGATATGATCCACAAAGAAATCGAGTGTTATGTGGATGATATGATTGCCAAGTCCCTTACTGAAGAAGATCATCTGGTGAATCTGCTCAAGTTGTTCAAGCGTCTGAGGAAATACCAACTGAAGTTGAACCCCAACAAATGCACATTCGGGGTGCGGTCCGGTAAGCTGCTGGGATTTATTGTAAGCGAGAAGGGGATTGAAGTTGACCCCGATAAAGTCAAAGCCATCCAAGAGATGCCTGCACCGAAAACTGAAAAGGAAGTTCGAGGGTTCTTAGGTCGATTGAACTACATTTCGAGGTTCATATCTCACCTTACAGCAACCTGTGAACCCTTGTTCAAGCTGTTAAGAAAAGAACAAACGGTCAGGTGGAACGAAGATTGCCAGAAGGCTTTTGACAAGATCAAGGAGTATCTGCAAGAACCTCCAATCCTCATGCCGCCAGTTGAAGGAAGACCTCTAATCATGTACTTGACAGTATTGGAAGAGTCAATGGGGTGTGTGCTGGGCCAGCATGACGAGTCTGGTCGAAAAGAGTATGCAATATACTACCTAAGCAAAAAGTTTACCGACTGTGAACAGCGTTATTCACTGCTCGAGAAAACTTGTTGTGCTTTAGCGTGGGCTGCTCGCCGACTGAGACAGTATATGTTGACCCACACTACCTTATTAATCTCAAAGATGGACCCAGTCAAGTACATATTTGAGAAGCCGGCGCTTACCGGGCGGGTTGCAAGATGGCAAATGATTCTCACAGAATACGACATACAGTATACATCTCAGAAAGCCATCAAGGGCAGTGTACTATCTGAATATCTTGCTGAGCAACCCATTGATGATTACCAGCCTATGAGGTTTGACTTCCCTGATGAAGACATCGTGTTCATTAAATCAAAAGATCATGAAGAGCCTATTCACACTGAAGGGCCTGACCCGGAAGAAGAATGGACTATGATGTTTGATGGGGCTGTTAACATGAATGGCCGTGGTGTTGGTGCAGTACTCATTACACCCAAAGGAGTTCACATGCCTTTCTCGGCAAAACTCACTTTCAACTGCACCAACAACGAAGCTGAATACGAAGCTTGTATTATGGGTCTTGAGGAAGCCATTGACCTCAGGATCAAGACATTGACCGTATTCAGAGATTCAGCTTTGGTAATCAATCAGACCAACGGCAAATGGTACACACACCAAGATCATCTGATACCTTACAGGGATTATACAAGAAGGTTATTGACTTTCTTCACAACAGTCAAGCTTGAGTATATCCCTCGGGACGAGAATCAGTTTGCAGATGCTCTTGCTACCATTTCATCCATGATCAAAGTTCAAGCTGCTAACTTTGTACCTCAGATTTCAGTGTTGAGACTTGATAGACCAGCATATGTATTTGCAACAGATGTTGTCAAAGATGATAAGCCTTGGTTCCATGACATCAAGTGCTTCTTGGAGGATCAGACATACCCACCTGGGGCATCTTCCAATGATAAGAAGACTTTGAGAAGGCTTGCTGGAAGTTTCTTTCTGAACACTGATGGGTCTTTATACAAAAGGAACTTTGATATGGTACTCCTCAGATGTGTTGACAAGACAGAAGCAGATTTATTGATGCATGAAGTGCATGAAGGGTCTTTTGGTACCCACGCTGGAGGACATGCAATGGCTAAGAAGTTGTTAAGATCAGGCTATTACTGGATCACAATGGATGCAGACTGTTGTGCTTACGCCAGAAAATGTCATAAATGCCAGATCTACGCAGATAAGGTGCATGTGCCTCCCAATCCTTTGAACATCATGTCTTCACCATGGCCCTTTGCCATGTGGGGCATTGATATGATTGGCAAGATTGAGCCAACTGCTTCAAACGGCCACAGATTCATCCTGGTCGCCATTGACTATTTTACAAAGTGGGTTGAAGCAGCCTCATATGCAAACGTCACCAGGCAAGTGGTAGCCAGATTTCTAAAAAGAGATATCATCTGTCGATATGGAGTTCCCGAGCGAATCATTACTGATAATGGTTCCAATATAAACAACAAGATGATGGCTGAGTTATGCCGGGACTTCAAAATCCAACATCACAATTCTTCTCCTTACAGACCAAAGATGAATGGCGCTGTTGAGGCAGCAAATAAGAATATCAAGAAGATTGTGCAGAAGATGGTAGTCACTTACAAAGACTGGCATGAAATGCTACCATTTGCCTTGCATGGGTATCGCACATCAATCAGGACATCCACTGGGGCAACGCCGTATCAGCTTGTGTATGGTATGGAAGCAGTCCTACCAGTTGAAGTTGAATTACCCTCGTTACGGGTATTAATGGATGTTAAACTGAGTGAAGCAGAATGGGTTCGGGCCCGATACGAACAACTGAGTCTGATCGAAGAGAAAAGATTGGCTGCAATCTGTCATGGGCAGCTATATCAGAAGAGAATGAAGAGGGCCTTCGATCAGAAAGTCAGGCACCAAGAGTACCAGGTAGGGGATCTTGTGCTGAAAAGAATCCTCCCTCCTCATACAGACCACAGGGGCAAATGGACTCCAAATTATGAAGGACCATTCGTGGTAAAGAAAGTTTTCTCTGGTGGAGCACTGATGCTCAGCACCATGGATGGTGAAGATTTCCCATCCCCTGTGAATTCAGATGCAGTTAAAAAATACTTCGCATAAAATGACCCGCTGGACATAAAAAAACAGAATGTAAGTCCAGGCAAAAATAGGGCATCCCGGCGAGTCAAAAACAGAATAAAAGACTCGGGCAAAAATAAGGGAAATAAATGAAAAACGTACACCCGCTGAGTTGAAAAGCCGCATTGGACAACTCAGGCAAAAATGGGTATCCCGATGGATTGAAAACCCGAAAGGGCGATCCATGCAAAATAAGGGAATAAGCGAACAACTGCATTCTGAATTCGTCTGTATTGTCAGCAACTTGGTTAGGACTCCAAAGGATCAAGCTTCAATCAGAATCAACTTTCTTCAGGAAGCAAGACGAGAAGAACGTCATTGTCATACGGGTAATAGCAGAGGAGGAAGCTCCCTAAAGCGTCATCAACACTGCCAGCACTTTGTTTCTCAATTTGTAACAATCTCCTCATTTCAGGAGATGTGTTTCTTTGACTGTATCTTGCCAGTTCAGGGCACATGAATTAATAAAATCAGATTTTTCAGTCATGTTTCGTTTTGTATATTTTTGTTTGCAAGGAATGTCTGATGTCTCTAAAAAACTAATTACATGAGTACAGATGCTTTTCTCTAAGAAAATAAAAACACATGCTTACAGGGAATATACTTACTCTCGAAGGTACTTAACTCCTGTGACGGAATCCAGTAAAGGATACCTCGGGACCTTTTGTGCGTTTCCTTATCTTTGCAGGATTGCAGATATCCAGAACGCAACTTGGGGCATGCAAGCTACGTCCCAGCAAGCTGGCAAATCAACTCAGCATCCGAAATGCTCTATCCCCAGCTGAGTTGCCTCTCATTACTCTCCCCAGCTGAGTTACCGACAGCATTCCCCGGTCGTAGTACCAATCATTCTTCCTCAGCAAGATGCAGGAATCAGAGAATCATCTTCCCCACGAGATCCTCAGCCTCTCTCCAGAAGAGCAACGCACGAAGAAGTCACAACAGAGTACAAAAGGCTTCCACAAGCCCCAGCTGGGTCCCATATTACAAGGATATGTCAATCAGTGACCTATATCCCCAAGTGGATACATCTCTCCAAGTCTATCAATGATCTCATCCCCAGCTGGGATGTCCATTTCAAACAGATCGACAACGGGATCCGAATCCCGGTTTGATATCTTTGCATAATCATGGCATTTGCATCATATTATCACCTCAGAGCGTAGCATTCCGTCTAAGGCGGAGCATTACGGCAAAAATCAAACGCATAGCATAATCATGAGCCATGTTTTGAATTAACACTTGTGAATAATAACCGTTCATCACCATTGTACAAAAAAAAATCCCACCAGAGTCCCAGCAGAAGCGGTTGCCTCACAAATCACAAACACCATCATATACACCTTTTGATACCCGTCCGTATCATCACTCCCCAGATACTTCATGACACCCGTCCGTGTCATATTACCAGCAGAAAGCCAAAGACATCCTCTTTGCACTCACACATACCTATATATACACTTTCCTAACACCCGTCCGTGTCATATCCCCAGCACAGTCACCTAGACTTTGTACAGCAGATACTTGTTCATATTACACTTTTCTCTCTTGGCACCCGTCCGTGTCATTCTCCCCAGCAGTTAAAACACTCATCTTTACAATACTCATAATCACTACTCATGTTACACTTATACAGATGCTCGTCCATATCTTGTATACACCATCACTCATATCCCCACAGATTCGACAATAGTCCTTGTTCTTTGTTAACCAGTTGGTACTCGTCCGTATCATCATCTCAGAACATTGCGTCTAATGTTTGTTTCTACATGATACTCGTCCGTATCATAGTCTTAAGGATGCTCGTCCGCATCTTTAATCCATACACTGTGTCAAACACTTATGTCTTCTTGAATATAGACACTCGTCCGTGTCTACTATTCCCCAGAAGAGTCCCTTCAGATGCAACACTCGTCCGTGTTCTTTGTTAACCAGATGGTACTCGTCCGTATCATCATCTCTGAACATGTGTCAGTTTTGTTTCTACATGATACTCGTCCGTATCATAGTCTTAGGGATGCTCGTCCGCATCTTTGATCTATACACAATACCAAACACTTATACTTTCCTTTCTTGGTTGTGAACGCTCGTCCGTGTTCACTATATCCCCAGTAGATCACCAACAAAGCGTTTTCTTTTTATCTGACACTCATTCTGTGTTACGATAAACCCTGAGAGCAGCCGTACCCTGCTGAGTGGTCGTCCTCCACTTCTTGATGGTCGTCCTCCATCATGCTCATCCGATGGCCGTCCCCATCGTTGATTTTTAGCAGCCGTCCCCTGCTAGGTGGTCGTCCTCCACCTTTTGATGATCGTCCTTCATCACTTTATCCAATGGCCGTCCCCATTGTTGATTTTGGTTATCTGACACTCGTCCTGTGTTATGATAAACCTTGAGAGCAGCCGTACCCTGCTGAGTGGTCGTCCTCCACTTCTTGATGGTCGTCCTCCATCATGCTCATCCGATGGCCGTCCCCATCGTTGACCTTCTATCCGACATTCGTCCTATGTCGCGATATTTTCTGCAGCCAGGTGGTCGTCCTCCACCTCTGATGGTCGTCCCCATCATATTTCTTTTATCCCCAACAGAGCAGCCGTCCCCTGCTAGGTGATCGTCCTTCACCTTTGATGGCCGTACCCCATCATCTGTTCATTTCATTTATTCTTTCACCCGATGGCCGTCCCCGTCGTGGTCCCTTTTCCTTTTAGCCCGATGGCCGTCCCCATCGTTGGTTACTTTACCTTTATGAACTTGATGGCCGTCCCCGTCATGTTTCATTAAATCCTCAGAAAATTTTACAGCTTTATCTTGATGGCCGTCCCCATCATGATTTTTTTTTCCCCAGCTAGTCGGCCGTCCCCGTCTTAGCTTTACCTTTTATCCCCAGCATGTCGGCCGTCCCCGTCGTCGCTTTACTTCACACACTTTACCCAGCAGTCGTCTTCTGCTCGACGGTCGTCCTCCGTCGCCCGCACTTTACAATGTACTTTATTTTCTTTTACAATCTATATCCCTTTTCTTCTTCATTCTGTGAGTGCAAATTTTGGACTGTCTTTGGTATTCAACCACAAGTTATCTTGTTTGCCTGTTAAGCCGTTGCTTACAACCTGCACAGCTAACTCATGTTTGAATAGGGGCAGCTGTAAACACCCCAAATTTTCCCTCACCCATTCACACCATGGCTTGTGATCATTTCATATGCATGAACACAATCATATCACCTCATGCCTCATTTTTGATTCATTGCATAGATTCAAAGTCATCTGCACCTAGGGTTTGTGATCTGAGCAATCCCAAAGCCTCTTGAGCCACTCCAAAGGTCACCAACCAATTCAAAGGGGTCTACATGTGTTCAAGCATCATAGTACATCCTCTCAAAGCCAAGAATTCAAAAGAATCACAAGAGCTAGGGTTTGAGTGGATGCAGAGCCAGGATAGACTGCACAGTTGACCTAAAATTAGGGTTTTGGTTTCAGAGGCCATAACTCCAATTTTTTTGGTCATTCTTGTTTCCATTGGTCTCTATATGGTATAGGGAGTATGCATATCAAGTTTCATGAAGAAATTCCATGGGGAAGTCATCTGATCAAGGGTTGACTTTTTGGACAAGTCAGTGTAAAATCAGGGCATCTGAGGCCCCCAATGACCCAACCAATGGGTGATCTTCATCATTTTGAGTGTATATGATCTTTATTTGATCATGGAAGAAGGTTGAAGTTCACAAAAATCAAACATTTAGGGTTTTTGCAAATGTTGACTTTTTGGGCATAGTTGACTTTTCAAGAATGCTTCATTTTAGGTCATTTTTCAAGCCTTGATTCTTGATCCAAAAATGCTTCAAATAAAAAAACTTTGGTCATGAAAGTTGTAGATCTCATCTTTCCCTTTTCAAAAAGTACAAGAACATGATCAAACTCTTCTTGGATCAAAAGTTATGGTGTGACAAAGTTGGCAAAAATCATTGATTTTCAAGGCATGCTTCAAATGAGAATTTTGCAAAATCATGTACCAAGGCAAATTGCAACTTCTAATTGGCATCAAACCATCACATAAACATTCTATAAGTCATAAAATTCAGAATGAACCAAGAATGCCCATGGTTTATGGTTTGTTGGACAAGGAAATCACATGTGAACCAAAAAGTCACAACTTGCAAAATCTTCATGATCACTTCCTACAACTTGCTGCATTGGTTACTGCACTTTGCTAGCCTCTCACCACACCATGCTGCACCAGAACCATATCTTGTACTAGCCTAGATCATGAGCCATACTTTCCTTACACAAAATTTGACTTTTTGCAAAAGCAAACTTACCTATCACAGCAGGCCATGTCACATCATCCAGCCAATTGGATTAGTTTATACTTTTCATTTGCAAGCCATTCCAGACATCTAGCAAGGCTGAAACATTTCATAAGACCACATTCACAAAACACACCCTAGCTGCATTTTGCTTCAAATCCCTCTGTCCAGCCATCAAACATCTAAACCATTTCCACACTTCAACTCACCATGATTCATTGAGAAGAAACCAGCCAAGAACCAGGCCTGAAACCAATCACAAAGCCACTTCACCATTTTCACCTCAGCCTGCATTTCTCTTCGAATCACCTTCCACAGCTTACAAACACCCAAACAAACTTTACAAAGCTTCTCCATTCACCATCTGGATCACAAAGAACCAATCACAATGGCCTGAAACTACCAGAATCACCATAGCCATTTTTGACTGAGTTGAAGCAGAAGCTATCTAAACTCCTCATCCAGCCAACATAAATTCCTTTTGAGCATTCAAGCATCCTCAGAGGGTCAAGTGGAGTGGATTGCACTGAAGGAAGTGGCCAGAAAGTCATCAGAGTGAAAGCTTCGAATCTCAGGTAGCTCCAAAATTATTTTTCCAGAAATCGTTTTTCATGTTATAAACTTGTTCTCTATGCTTCACTGAGTATCCTGGTGCTTTTGGTTTTTGAAATGGTGTTGATTTGAGAGTTTAATTGCTCTCTGAAACTTGCGTGCCCTAATTCTTTCTTGCTTCGATTCAGCTTTGTTAGGAAATATAAATTCGTTTTGAGAGAGGGTTTTGATTCGTGAGTGGTTAAGGATCATTTCCCAATTCGTAGATTTCATTTTAGTTAAGTTTTTAGGGTTTTGGGGATTTTCAGGGGAGATGCTGGCCGGAGAAGACGACCGGAAGTCTTCTCCGGCAGCCTGAAAGTGTTTAAGCCCTAATTATGTAATTAATTGCCATTTGAATTTGGACCATTGGATGCGTTGAAAGCGTTGACCTCCCGCGTGTGTGTGTGGTCCAGATCTGTCTGATTAGCCCTAATCCACGTGTTTAACTTAATTAATCCATAATTAAATTAATTTGATCAGAATCAACCCCAGCCGTCCAGATGCGCGCTGGTCAACACATTCAAACCCAGGGCTCATCTCATCCCTCCATTCTGTTTACTTTCATTTTATTTATTTTTATTTCATTTTATTTTCATTTAACTTGCACATTTAATTTAAAATAGTAGAAAATTTCTAAAAATTATGAAACTTTTTCTCCTGAGTTTTATTAATTTTCATGACCCAAAAATATTTTTATTTTATTTTTTATCATTAAAAAAGTATTTTTTAAATATTTAAAAGATTATTTTTAATTGATTAATGGAAATTAATTAATTAAAAATACTTTTAGGTATTTAAAAAATCACCAAAAATTCATGGAATGTTCTAAGACATTTAGAAACATTGTCCAACCTTCAAACCAAATTTCTTTTTTGATCTTGATGCATTTTAAGAATTTTTCATTGAATTAAATCATTTTTTGTGCATTAATTTGATCCAAAGTTCAAAAATTCATTTCTGCCTATCTAAGAAGAGTTGGACATTGATTCTTTTTGCATTGTTTTGTGTTTAGCATGTAGTTTCTAGGATTAAATGGCCATGATTTGTTTCCTCATTTTCAATTTGTTTGGCATTTCTTTTGTTTAGGAACCCTAAAAACCCTAATAACTTAGAAAAATCATAACTTGAGATTGGTTAAGAGTTGAGACCTCCCCTTTGGACCTTGGTTTAGTATAGGTTTAGGGTTTCTTTGGGTGGCATTTTCCATTTTTTATCTTAGGGTTTGCTTCTGTTTTTGGTTTTTGTTTGATGTTTGATCCATAAACCCTAATTTGGGCTTTCATTTGCATCCTTCTTGCATTCTCTTGCATAACATGACTTGCCATGACATTCCATGCTTCCATTTGATTCATTTGACATCATAAGACATGTAGAAAGTATGTTTGATCATTGCATCTCATATTTGCCATGTCATTTGCTTTGTATGTTTCATAACTTTTCATGTGTATCCATGCTCCTTAACTTGCTCCATATGCATCCATAAACTTGTATGAACATCTCCCTGCCTTGTCTCATGTTTGTAGCACTCCATAGAATCATTATCATCATCAACATGCTTCTGGTTTTGGTTTGCATCATACCATTTCATCCCATTTGGCATTGCATTGCATTTCTTTCTAACTTTTCAGGTGGTAAGTAAACTTGAGAAGTGAATTTGCCTTCACTTCTCATAACTTTTCTCTTCATCTCTCTTGCATCCATTGCTGCATTTATGTATGTGTTTGAGATTGAGCTTGCTCATTCTTGTTCCTCCCTCCTTCTTTCTTCAAGTGACTTGACTTCTTGAATGAAGCAAGTTGCTTTGCTTCTCTTAATCCTTTCATCTGCTTCCTGGTGGTTCCTTTGAAGATTGTTCTTGAAAACCTCACAAACTTTAGGGACAACCAAGCATGACAATGAATTAGGGTTTTGATTAGTCTCCCCTCATAGTTTTACCTTTGTGTCTCTCCTTGAGTCTTCTCTTCTCACCTCATAATCAGGGACTAAACCCTAAAGGCTTTAAGGCTTTGTGATTAAGTTTATGCCTGCATCCTTCTCTTAGGATGGAGTGTATAACTTTAATCCTAAGTGTTAAACCCTTAATGTGTTTAAATCTCTTAATCAATTCACTTAATAACCATCAAGACATTACACTTGTAACTTGGGCCTTGCATTAGGGTTCTAATTCTTCCTTAATTGGTTAAGAAGGACTAACCCTAGTGTTAATGGACAAGTCCCCCTCAAGTTGTCTTACAAATCATAAAATTCACTTCATCATCATACCATTGAATAAAATCCACTTAATCAAAGGCTTGTTTTGTCATGAGTTTAATCCCTAATCATGGATTAAGTTGAGGAGCTTTCCTCAGCTTAAACACTCTCATCTATTATCCTTCTATTAGGATGGTGTAATGAGCCTGTTTAATCCTTGATTATGGCTTAACCTCATTACTTAACACTAAACAAAAACCACAAAAACATCTAAATAATCACAAGTAGGTTAATGATCTTAATCCTATATCAAAGGTAATTAAGTGTGAGAATCTGACTTCACACTTAAGGTAATCTCATTACCCCTAAACAGAGGGAAGATGTGATGAGTTTACTAAATCCGTTGGTTTAGACTTAAGCTCATTAACTTATGACAAAATCCAAAAAACAATAAAAGACTGAAAACATAAAAACAAACAATAATCGTCTCCTCCGGGATTCTTTTCTCATCTCATTCACTCACAAACGAGAGCTCGCTTCTTCCGTCTAATGCAAGACAGTTTGCACCTGAGCCAGACAGGTCATACACTTGAGCATAGACAAGTAAGCAGTTCACAAGTCAATTCACCTTTCAGTCTCTTTGGGTCGAACTACGGTGTTCTGACTTCCTCATTGCACGAGAGGATACGTAGGCATAACTTAACAGTTATCGAACAAAAGTCTCTGTATATTCCCCCTCTTTCTAGCCTCATTCTTTTAGCCTCATGATCTTGAGCATTTCATCTTTGTTCTCACACTGACACATCACTTATACACTTCACACTTCACTTACACTGACACCTGTACATTCTTTTCAGCTATTTTATACACAGATTGCACTGACACTACCCCTTTAAAACACAAATCTTTTAAGCGTGGATCCCGTCGAGTACGGCGGACAATCTGGGTGCTAATACCTTCCCAGGTTGTAACCAACCCCCTTTCTCAGACTCTCTGGTTCGCAAACCGTCTTATCCATCTCTTTCTAGGTCTATGCAGCATTACCTTTCCTCCGGGATAAAAATGCCTAGCTGGCGACTCTATTCATCTCCAGTGAGTTCACGGCTGTGTGTTCTCATTGTCCCCTTCGCCGACCGTTCGCGTCTGTACCCTATTTGACCCTGTTTCATTTAGTGGGAGCGACAACAGCGTTAACTGGTTAACCAATTGGTTAACCGGTTAACACTGATCCAAAATGTGAAAAAAGTTTAGAAATAAGTGCTTTTGGCCACAAACTAACTTCTAATGATCCCTAGCATACCTAGGAACATGCTAGCACTAATTGCTACTTAATTTGGACTTATTTACACATGCTAACACCTATAGCTATCAACACTTTAGCTTTTAAATCATTACAAATCTTTAAATGCAAGCAACACATAATGAAACATAAATCGATTGCAATCAAAATGAAAAGCACTTAAAGAACACCAAAAGTGGCAAGATGAAGAGAATAACTTAAAGAAGAAGTGATTAAGATCACCAACCTACGAAGCGGGGGAGTGCTTCGGTAATTGTTGCAAGAATCGGAGCTTGATCAAAGAGAAAACCAAAACCGAGAAATCGCAAAATAAATGTGTTCTTGATGCTTGAATCTCCGCACACTTCCGATAAGCCGAAATCTTCAACCAAATCACCAGATTCTTCTTCTACAATCCACAATTAATGGAGGTTGGAGGCTTAAGCTTCAAGATCTTCAAGTTTCAATGTGAAACTTGAAGAGCTTATTCAAAGAAGCCTTTGGTGAAAGGAGGGAAAATGGAGGAAAAGTGAGAGAGAAAAAGTGATTATGAAAAAGTGAAAAATTTGGAATTGTGGGAACCCTTTGCATTGAAGAGATTAAGGAATATATAGAGACTAGGCTTGGAGCTAGGTTTGGGGCCCAAAAATTAGGTTTGGGATCCAAAATTAGGTTTGGGATCCAAAATTAGGTTTGGGGTTAGTTAGGGTTAGGGTTGGAAAAGGGAATATTCCTTGGAATATTCCTTGGAATACTCTAGAAGATGGTAGAAGTTGGTGGAAGTTTCCAAGGGAAATGGAGTGGAATTGAAGTGGAAAAATGAGATGGAAAAGAATGAAAGGAAGTGTGGAAAGAAAGTGGAAGGAAAAGTGGAAAGAAAAGGGAGGGAAAGGTGAATTTTTCCCTTTTTTGATTGGTTAGCATGGAAATGGTTTGGATTATTTTTGGTATATCATTTTTTTCTTGAACTCTAGTGTTTGCCAAGCCTCGATCGACCACACACCTCATGCAAAGGACGATGAATGATTTATTTATTTTTCAAATGCGATGCGATGATATGTGGACTGATGCAAGAATGAAGCGTGAATCGCTCGAGGTTGATGATAAATAAGAGGGCAACTTTTGGGGTGTTACAAGACCCTTATTATGTTATTTCACCTTTGTCCTCATTTACTCCACCTAATGTTACCACCTTACCCTTAAAATCTCTACACATTTGATTTCATCCAAATAATTAGAATAATCCTTATTAAATCTAAATAATCACAATTAAATTATTTAAATTAAAAATAATTCTCATTATTTATTATTAATCCAACATTACCCCATAACACATCATCATATCATCACGCATCATAATCATTCCAACATCACATATATTCATGATCATCACACTAACTCATAAAATTACACTATATCAATTAAATAACTAATTAAATATTTAATCTAGATTTTAGGGGTGTTACAATGAATCATCCAAACGGGAATTATCAGGAAAACCTTCTAATACTCAAGAAAAATAATTATGAGAATTGGTGCAAGCAAATAAAGGTTGTTTCTGTTATTAAGATCTTTGGGATATTGTGAAGGAAGGAGTAACAACGCTTGCGAAAAAAGAGACAAATCAAGAAATGGCTATACACAAAGAATTGAAGAAGAAATATTATAAAGCTCTCTTTATAATTCATCAATGTGTTGATCCAAATAATTTTGAGATAGTTAGTGATGCAAAATCAACAAATGATCAAAGGGAAATTCTGGAGAAGTCATTTGGAGGTGAAGAGAAGGTGAAAAAGGTGAGGTTACGAACTCACAAGAGAACTATGAATTGCTTCATATGGAAGAAAGTGAAAGCATAACATATTTCTTACAAGAGTTACAAAACTTGTGAACCAAATCAAAGTATGTGGAGAAGCGGTGACGAATAAAGCAGTTGTCTCAAATATTTTGAGATCGCTCACCCCAAAGTTCGACCACATGGTAGTAGACATATAAGAGTCAAAATGTTTGTCAATATTGACAAAGGAGGAGCTTCAATGAACTCTTGAATCTCATGAACAAAGAATGACCGAGAGAGCTGCAGGAAAGTCGAATAGTGATATGGCTTTGCAGGTGCAATCAACAAAAGAAAAGCAGGGCAAAGGAAGTTGGAATGGCAATAAAGGTAGAGGAGGCTACATCAATTCGACTAGTCGAAATCAACAAGAAGTAGGTTGGTTCAATCATAGAAAACCCTAGAACCAAGGAAACCAAAGAGGTGGTATTGTAGGTAGAGGAAGAGGCGGTGGTCGAAAATCCGACAAGAGTCATATTTAGTGTTATAAATGTCAGAAGTATGGTGACTATTTTAGTAATTGTCTTAAATTCGGCCTCATATCAACCTAACTCCTCGCCCCCCGTTCGAATCACCATAACCAGAAACAAACATCGAAGAAGAGGAGAAGAAAGCATCTCATCTACAATGGATTCCGAACGAATCTAAAGTCGCGACTACGTGTGGAGAGTGGTATAAGAAGTGGTAAGATACAGGTGGGTGCCTCTTCATCAAGCACTGCTAAGAAGCCCCCTAGTGGAAAGAAGGAGTCTAATGTTGTGTATGGTCAACATAGTCGTAACAGGAATCACCAATCTGTGGGAGCAGTTCACATTTCCAATCTTATTCCTGCAGCACCAGAGCTACCACGAAATAATCAACAAAAGCCTAGAAGACAATTCACCAAGATCAACATGTCACTGGCCCAAGCCTTGCAACACATGTTGAAAGGGGAACTCATTACTTTGAAGGACCCTCCTCAGAATCCTAATACTTCCTCTCCTCGATACAATCCTAATGCACGATGTACCTATCATTCTAATAGTCCGGGACATGACACCATCAACTGCTGGGTGTTGAAAAATAAGATTCAAGATATGATTGAAGCTGGGGAAATTGAATTTGACCCTCCTGGGACTCCAAATGTGATCACTGCTCCCATGCCCAATCATGAGAAGACTGTTAATGTTGTTGATGAGGTTTCCTATGTTTCCTCAGTTGCAGATGTGACTACTCCCTTATCCGTTATCAAGAAGAAGTTGGTGCAGGCTGGATTCTTTCCAGGTTGCAATGAACACTGTTTTTATTGTGCCTACAAACCTGATAGTTGTTGGAAGTTGAAGGATGGTATTCAACACCTCATGGACAATTACGCTATATCGTTTGAGAGGACACCTTCTGTGGAAAGTATGTGTGAACATCTGACTCGAAGTACGAAGCTGGAAGATGTAGCTATGGTTGATAAAGTGTCAGTGAGGATTACCTCCAAAGGCCCTGTCAGGATCACCTCTAAGGGTCCTGTCAGGATTACTGCTGAAGGCCCTATGAAGACTGTTGCTGAAGCTAGAGTGGCTCCCATGATTATTACCACTCCTGGCCCTGTTCCTTATACTTCTGATAAAGCTATACCCTGGAATTACGGTTCTGATGTTTACATCCATGGTGTCAAGCAAGAACCTCTGACTGATGCACCTATTACTGATGATAATCTTGATGTTGATAATATTGCTGGATCTAGTAAGATCACCAGAAGTGGAAGAATTTTCTCTCCTCCGGCTACCTCCAAAGATGCAGGTACTCCAACTACTACCTCAACTTCTGGGCCAAGTACTGATGCTCGGGGCAACGACCCTGTGGTTGAACCTGTGCAAGCTGAGGCACCGAATGCTAAAAATCTCTCTATACAGATGGAAGAAGTACTGAAGATCAATCGCAAGAGTGATTATGATATTGTTGACCAGTTGGGGCATACTCCCTCCAAAATCTCCATGTTATCTTTGTTGTTGTGTTCCGAGGCTCATGCTAAAGCCTTAATCAAGTTCTTGAAGACTGCTCATGTGCCAAATGAGATCTCTGTGGATCAATTTGAGAATTGTGTTGCACATCTGACTTATGATAATGGGCTAGGCTTTTCTGATGCTGACTTGACTCCTGCCAAGAGAAACCATAACAGAGCTTTGCATATCTCCATTGAATGTAGGGGCACTACCTTGTCTCATGTGCTGGTGGACAATGGTTCTTCATTAAATGTACTACCCAAAGAGGTTCTGGACAAGCTCAGTCCTGAGGATGTTGTGTTAAGACCAAGTAATGTAGTAGTGAGGGCCTTTGATGGCTCAAGAAGAGTGGTACATGGAGAAGTAGATCTCCTGATCAAAGTAGGCTCTCAAGTCTTCGACTCTACTTTCTATGTAATGGATATTCGTCCTGCGTACTCCTGTTTGCTTGGGCATCCCTGGATCCATGGGGCAGGTGTTGTGACTTCCACTTTACATCAGAAGTTGAAATATCCGGTGAAAGGAAAGATTGTCACTGTTTATGGTGAAGAAGAATACATGGTCAGTCATGTGAATACTTTTAAATATGTTGAGGTGGAGGGTGAATATGTTGATACTCCTTTCCAGACATTTGAGGTAGTTCCTTGGGTCGTTCCTGCTACTGAAGCTCCCCCTGTTGTTAAAAGAGTTCCTGTGGTTACTAGAGTACATCCTACAATGGCCTCCCTCAAAGATGCTAGAGCTGTGGTTGAAGAAGAATCCCAGAAGGTTGTTCGTCGTGCTCGTGCTGTTCGTATCACCAATCAAAGGGCCATAAGAGATCAAATCAATGTAGTGGGTGACTATAGTGAAGACTACAACCTGGATGATTGGATTTTTCCTACTGTGGGCGATGGGCTCAACAATTGGAAGACCGAAGACGTTATTCCTATCTCCTTTAGTCAGGAGTAAATACTATTACTATGTTTTTATTTAAAGTTTGTAATTTTGAACAATTAAACTTTTAAGCCTTGTGTCTTACCCGGGGCACAATGGTATGCTTGTTTCGGGATGTCATTTCATATGCATACTTCATTCAATAAAAATCAATGGGCATTTCGTTTTTGTAAATATTGTGCTCCTTGTCTTTCTTTTATTTTCTATTTTTGTTTTATCAGTTATGTGTTCTTACACACACCCACATCACTAAAATGCAGATCCTCATCCACTCTGGATCCTGTTGATAACAGTTCTACTATTGCCCATTATAATTTTGAGAATCTGATCTATCAAGCTGAAGATGGAAAGGAGGAAGATTGTGAAGTACCTGTAGAGCTTGCTAGGTTATTACAACAAGAAGAGAAAGCTATACAGCCACATGAAGAGCCAATCGAAGTTGTGAATCTGGGAACTGAAGAAAACAGGAAAGAGGTCAAGATAGGGGTTGAACTAGAAGAAGGTGTTAAGATCAAACTAATTCAGATGTTACGTGATTATGTGGAGATCTTTGCTTGGTCCTATAAAGATATGCCAGGGTTGGATACAGACATTGTGGTTCACCATTTACCGGTAAAAGAAGATTGTCGTCCAAAGAAGCAGAAGGTTCGTCGCATGCGTCCTGAAATGTCAGAAAAGATTAAAGTAGAAGTGATGAAGCAGTTTGATACAAGGTTCTTAGCTGTGACTTCTTATCCTCAATGGGTTGCAAATGTGGTACCAGTACCTAAGAAAGATGGAAAGGTACGCATGTGTGTGGATTACATAGATTTGAATAAGGCTAGCCCTAAAGATGACTTTCCGCTTCCTCATATTGATGTTCTGGTAGATAACACTGCTCAGCATAAGGTATTCTCTTTCATGGATGGTTTCTCTGGTTTCAATCAAATCAAGATGGCACCTGAAGATATAGAGAAGACTACATTTGTTACATAGTGGGGAACCTTTTGTTATAAAGTGATGCCATTTGGTTTGAAGAACGCCGGGGCAACATATCAACGCGCTATGGTGGCTTTATTTCACGATATGATTCATCATGAGATAGAGGTATATGTGGATGATATGATAGCCAGGTCCCAGAATGAAGAGCAACACCTTGATCATCTGCATAAGCTGTTTGAAAGGTTGAAGAAATACAAGTTGATATTGAACCCAAACAAATGTACTTTTGGAGTTATATCTGGTAAACTCCTGGGTTTCATTATCAGTGGAAAAGGTATTGAAGTAGACCCTGCAAAAGTGAAAGCCATACAAGAGATTCCAGCTCCCCGTACTGAGAAGGAAGTTAGAGGTTTCTTGGGAAGATTGAATTACATTGCAAGATTTATTTCCCAGTTAACTGCTACTTGTGAGCCAATCTTCAAGTTGTTGAATAAAGATCAGGTGATGGAGTGGAATGACGAGTGTCAGACAACCTTTGATGAAATCAAGAGATATCTTCTAGAACCTCCAATCTTGATGCCACCAGTTGATGGAAGACCCTTGATTATTTACTTAACGGTATTAGACAACTCAATGGGGTGTGTGTTGGGGCAACATGACGAGTCTGGTAGAAAAGAGAAGGCAATCTACTACCTTAACAAAAAGTTTACCGACTGTGAAACAAGATACTCACTGCTCGAGAAAACTTGCTGCGCTTTGGCATGGGCTGCTCACTGTAACACGGTGGGAGAACTGACTTTAGTTATGTTGCGGATAGCAAGAGTCGCCACCGACTTTTATTTTATCCAAAGGAAAGGCATAAAAGAACAGGAAAGACCTTTTTTTAAAAGATTTTTGGGTCCGGGGGGTAGGTTATGTAAAGGGAAGGTGTTAGCACCCTTTACATCCATGGTTATCCATGGGCTCTTAGTTACTTAGCTCACTTTGAATCGTTTTTGAAATGTGAAGTGTGTGGATAGAAATTTTCATAAGAGTTTAATAATGATCCATGTACGGATGCGTAAAAAACTTGTGTTTGAAAAATTGTTTGAAATTCGTGAAGTGTTTGAAAAGTTTGAATAGTGAGCAAGTAACTATGAGGAACCTACCCTAAAGTTTAAGTCTTTCTGTTCTTTATCCTTTAAATGGTAAGACTATCCCTATTATTAAGGAATAGGTAGTCATTACCTTGGATGTGAGGGACATATGAGGGACATCTGTTAAATGAAGGCAACTGTGGGGTGTATTAAGCATTTAGGAGGGACTGTCATCATTATTTGAAAGGGACTTGATCTTTATGAAAGGCAACCATTAGGGACTTGATGACTTTTCTTTTAAGGGACTTGCTTTATACACCCCACTTGACCTTTTTTGGATAGGCAACATTGAGGGGCAACCCTAGAAAGTGAGATGGCGATTAAAAATCGACTTACGTGTGTGAGTGTTTAATTTATATTTATCTTATAATTTTTAAATGACCTAAATTCAATTTTAAATATAATACATGTTTACACTCCCTATTTTACTAACCATAGCAAGCAAATTAAATAATTTAAATATTTACAAAAATTTACACCATGGAGCAATTACAATAATAATTAATAAGCAATTAAAAATAAATAGCAAAAATAAATATAGAAGCAAAATATAAATAATAAGCGAAATAAATAAATAGGCAATAAATAAATATAATAGGGGTTAGTAATAATAATAATTGAAAAATAAAATAAGGTTAGTGAAATAATAATAATAAGCATAATAATAAAATAAATGGATTAGTAATAATATGGTTAGTAATAATAACAATAATTAAAATAAATAGAATTAGCAAAAATATTATAAGAACATGATGAAAATAATAAACACAAAATTAGATTTTTAATATAGACATTTATTTAAAAATATGAACAATTAAATAATTATTATAACATTTTAATTTATGTACAAATTATTAAATTATTTTTAAGCATATTATAATTACAAAATCTAATTATTATAGATTTAATTATTTTTATGCACATATTTAGATTATAAACAAATTATATAAAGAAAATAAGTTATAATTATACTTACAAAATTTAATTATATTTAATAAATATGTACATAACAATTATATTTATAAAATTTAATT
Organism: Lathyrus aphaca; assembly: GCA_963966055.1. NCBI lineage: Eukaryota > Viridiplantae > Streptophyta > Magnoliopsida > Fabales > Fabaceae > Lathyrus > Lathyrus aphaca. The sequence goes on along the minus strand of OZ014520.1, from coordinate 356,263,241 downwards.
ATACTAAATATTATATTTACAAAAAGATTAGAAATTTAAATCAAAAAATAAAATTAGTTTTTTATTATTTAGAAAATAAATTAGGTTTTTACAAAATTAGGGTTTGTTTAGAAAATATTTTTTAAGGGTTTTCAATAAATATACACATATTATAATTTAATTACATAATAAAGAAAATAATTTTTGAATTACAAAAATAATTTTTGAATATTAGAAAAAACATTGAATAATCATTTTATAGAATTATTTTTATGATATATAATTAAAACTTAAATCAATTAAATAAAATTAAACAAAACAAAAAAAAATAAAATAAAAAAATGACAAAACAAACCTGGCTGGGATTTGAACCCAGGAGGCTTTGTTTACCAACAACAAGACACACCACCAAGCCATCAGCGCGCAGGTGAAAGGAAAAGGAGAGGAATAGGTTTTATGCTTTGCCTAGAAAAATCAAGAAAAATAAATAGAAGCAAAAGGCCTGGGGGAGGATTGAACCCAGGACCTTTCAACCAAACGCATGTGCACATTACCAACCAAGCTAGATGAGCGAACCTGTTAGTTATCCAATAATAATTGATAATATAATATAACTGCCAATTATATGGAAAAAATAAGAAAAAGGATGGCGCAGCCAAGTCTCGAACACAGGCCATCAAGTTATACGCATATACTTCATACCACTGGGCCAAGCAGCCAGTTGTGACATAAAACCACCACCATTGCATAAAATATAATACATGATATTTGAATTTGAAAAAACGTGCGTAGGCCAACTTCATCTTCAACCTCTGGACATTGAATTTTGCTGCGAAAATTGTTGCAAGATTACCTGCGATTTTACCTGCACCCTAAAACCTACGAATTTCAAACTATCATCAAACAGTACAATTTTATCAAATTGGGAACACTTTTGGATTCCTTGCAACCTGCACAGTCCAATTTTATCAACCAAATTCATTTATAACGCATGACTCAAATAACCCTAATTTGAAGGTCCAAACCCTAATATGGCATCTCACGGATTTCTCATGGTTTCTTTGGTTTCTTTGCCCAGAATCGTTCTACATACCATCACAAACAAGATTAGGTCAACAAAATTCATTAACATACAATGAAATAATGTAATCGAAAAAACCAAAATCAAGAACAATTATGGTTCGGGTTGAACAATATGTCATGGTATTGATGCATATGAGTGATGATTCATGATCAGGGAAGTCCAAGGAGTCTTGCTATGTTCTTGTTTTACCTTCAAATGCCCTGGAAATCAAAAACCGAATGTGAGTTTTGTGAAGGATTTTCAATTTGTGAAACTTACTTTTGGAGGCAGAGAATTCGTGTCTTTGCAATGGCAATGAGTTATGCACTTATAGGAGAGTGAATTAGGTCAAAAAGATTGATTGCTTGTGTGGAAAAATTGATATGAAAAGATCCAAATTGATCATGCCTTGAAAATCAAATATTCATGTGTGAATGCTTTCTATTTTTGGACAAATCTCATGATTTCTTTCCTATTCAATTCAAATCAATATTTAAGACTTTCTAGAAGCTTAATCTCCATCAAATCTTACATTTTCATATTTTATTTTTATTTAAAATGATTTTTAATGAATTAAATCAAAATAAATAAAAATAAAATAATAAAAATTCTGATTTTTAATGGTTTGGGTCGTGCATGAAGTCATTGTATGGGTTGGGTCATCATTTGGCAAGCCCATTTGGAAGAAATTGGTTTTAGACCTCCATTTTCATCATAAACCAACTCAAAATTTCCCAACTTTGCAAGGGCACATATCCTTCAATTTTAAAGCTATGAGGGTGTTATTGGACATTTTGGAAAGCTTGAAGAGTCCTCTAAACAACCCCACTGGTTTCATGTCCATATCATTTACCAATCTCAAGTTATGCCCTTTTGAAGTTGTTGACTTTTTGTTGACTTTCAAAAGGACCTATAATGTCTTAGCTCATATCTTCCAAATGAAGCATTTTTGGGCTTGGCTTGTGAGACACAAAGTTGTAGAGAATTCAATTTCCTTCAAAATGAGCTTTGGATGGAGACTTGGTGATGAAGTATGTGAAAGTTATGGCTGGTCAAAGTTCAGTTGACTTTTATTGAGGAAACCCTAATTTAGAAACTCCTGATTCTTGATGATCTGGAATCTCCTTGATGAATCATGATCAACCCTTGATCAAATGATGAATTTTACTTCATATACTTGATGTTGTCAAAAAATCATGAAGTTTGACTTTGGTTTGACCACAGTTGACCTTAGTTTGACTTTTTAACTGCTTTGACCGATTTTGACTTATCTGATCATCTGACTGAGCAAACTTCTGAGAAAAGTCTTGAAACTTGTCATGGGGGTTCTTACACACATATAAGATGTTATGAAGCTCACTTGAAGTCTTGGAAGTCCATTTAGCCTGATTAAAGTCAAAACCCTAGTTTTGGATGCACTGCTTAGGAGGTGCATTGTCTGAGGGAATTGTCAACTCTTCTGACCAATTGTGAACTTTGTGAACCTTGTGAACCATCATAAAATGTCTTGTGAACCTCATGGGAGGTATTGTGAACCTTGTGAACCTTGTGAACCTTCATGAAGTGACTTGTAGACTTCATGAACCTCATGGAAGGTCTTGAAAGCATTGTGAATCTTGTGAACCTTGTGAACCTTCATAAAGTGACTTGTAGACTTCATGAATTTCATGAAAGGTTTTTAAAGTGTTGTGAAACTTGTGAACCTTGTGAACCTTCTTAGCACACAAAGTCTTGTATTGTGAGGGAAAATTTTGGGGTGCAACTGCTGCCCCTGTTCAATTTTCTGAAACCTGAGGGGTTAGATTGGTATATTTGCCAATCGTGACCTGGAAGGTTGAAGGGGATTGAACACAAAAGCCCAAAAATTTGCACTCACTAGTGCATAGAGTGATATAGATGACTAGTTGAATATGACTGAGTGGGCTTAAAGATGCCACTTGGAAAAAGTTCTTCAGATACATTTCTTGAAGGATAAAGCAGTCCAACATATGAAGGTATAATGATAGTTTTCGGGAGGGTAAAGCAGTCTTGAAGTAATGATGACAATTGTCAGGAGGATGGAGCAGTCCTGAGATATTGATGTGCTTTCAGGAGGATAAAGCAGTCCTGATGAGATAATAAGCTGATGTAGTGATGATAGCTGTCAGGAGGATGAAGCAGTCCTGATGTAGTGATATGTTTCCAAGAGGATGAAGCAGTCTTGAGAGGTAATAAGTTTTCAGGAGGATAAAGCAATCCTGATGTATAATATGCTTTCAGGAGGATAAAGCAGTCCTGATGTACTAGAAGTTTTCAGGAGGATGAAGCAGTCCTGATGGATGATATGCTTTCAGGAGGATAAAGCAATCCTGAGGGATGATAACTTTCAGGAGGATAAAGCAATCCTGATAACCATAAGTCTGTTTGCTGGATAATTAACCTGAAAACAAGATAATATTAGTTTATGCATTATGTATGCATGTATGATATGATGCACTTAGGTAATGTACTATGTATCTATGTATGTGTATGGTATGATGTAGATGATGTATGTATGATATGACACGGCCGGAAGCGTCTGAATATCTTCGTATAACAACTGCTGGCCAGGGAAAATAAATCCCTATTTGTTGTTGAAAAATATGAGGAACTCGTTCTCGTCTTGCTTGATAATATATTATACATAACCTTCCGTATGCTGGGGATAACAAGGTATATATAACCTCCCGTCTGCTGGGAATAACAAGGTATATATAACCTCCCGTCTTCGTTCGTCGTACCCTTATTGGAAAGTAAATTCCCGTATATCCGTATGAGGATAAAAGAGATGGATATAAATTCCAGGGGAGATGAGACTTTATGAATATGGATTCGTCCTACTGAGGATTTGTAACTGTCTTGTAAAGATGAACCGGCGAAGCTTCGTTGAAATCCTTCCCTCGTTCGTCCTTAGTAAATACTATTACTGCCTTTTCATGCATTTCTGGTAAACATCAATCATATTAAGCATACATGCATTTCTTGTAAACATCAATCATATTCAAAAGCATACATACATTCAAACACAACCAATGGACGTTTCGCTTATGTAAATAGGGTAAAAGTAAATCTGGATTCAAAAGATGGAATTTATTTATATCAAAAAGTGACCCATACACGGGTAAGTTTGTACAAGGAGACATAAATCCTAGTAAGAGGATTTTTCCATAAAATTTTACAAAAGAGAATCAGCTATGTGGGAAATAATCCTATTGAGTTTCAACTCTACTATTGCCATTATCTTCAAGTATCTCATCTTCTGCTGTTGAGACGGAAACGATTGGATTGAGCTTTAACTGTTCGAGCTTGAGTAAGTAGTACAACTGGTTGCAGTTTCATGAGTGATCCAAACGAGACATAGTCATACGCTTTAATCCCTAACTTTTGCCTGGATTGCCCTTTCAGGTTTTCAATCCACCGGGATACCCTTTTTTGCCCAAGCCGCCTTTTTCAGGTTTTCGACTTGCCGGGTGTACATCTTTTTATATATATCCCTAATTTTTGCCCGAACCCTTTTGGTTCGCCGGGATGCCCTTATTTTTGCCTAGGCCAGTCAACCTAGCGGGTCTCTTTTCATGCGTAGTATTTTTTTAACTATGTCTGCGTTTACAGGCTGTGGAAAGTCTTCACCATCCATTGTAGTGAGTATCATGGCACCTCCTGAGAACACTGTCTTGACTACAAATGGTCCTTCATATGTCGGAGTCCACTTGCCTCTAGGATCACCCTGTGGTAATATAATACGCTTGATTACCAAGTCACCAGCCTGATATACCTTTGGCTTAACCTTCTTGTTAAAAGCTTTGATCATTCGTTTCTGGTACATCTGGCCGTGACAAACTGCTGCTAGTCTCTTCTCATCAATCAAATTTATCTGGTCAAGTCGAGTCTGAATCCACTCATCTTCATCCAAGCCTGCATCCTTCATAATTCTTAAGGAGGGAATCTGAACTTCAATGGGCAAAACTGCTTCCATACCATAGACCAAGGAGAATGGGGTTGCCCCTGTTGAAGTACGTATTGTGGTACGATAACCATGAAGAGCAAATGGTAACATCTCATGCCAATCCTTGTAAGTAATAGTCATCTTCTGTACAATCTTCTTAATGTTCTTATTAGCAGCTTCAACTGCCCCATTCATCTTTGGACGATACAGAGAAGAGTTGTGATGCTTAATCTTGAACTGTGTGCAGAGATCAGTAATCATAGTGTTGTTCAGATTAGAGCCATTGTCAGTGATAATCCTTTCAGGGATGCCATACCTACATATGAGATTATTCTTAATGAACCGAGCCACAACATTCTTAGTAACAGATGCAAATGAAGCTGCCTCTACCCACTTCGTGAAGTAATCAATAGCAACTAGGATGAAATGATGCCCATTAGAAGCAGTAGGCTTGATCTCACCAATCATATCAATGCCCCACATGGCAAATGGCCAAGGAGCAGTCAACACATTCAATGGTGATGGAGGTACATGGACTTTATCAGCATAAATTTGACACTTGTGACAAGTTCTGGAGTGTTGATAGCAATCAGCTTCCATGGTAGACCAATAGTAACCTGCTCTCAATATCTTCTTTGCCATAGTATGACCACTAGAATGAGTGCCAAAGATTCCATCATGCATATCTTCCATAATCTCAATTGCTTCCTTCTTATCCACACAACGAAGCAAAGTTGAATCATGATTGCGCTTGTACAAAATGCCATTGCTCAAAAAGAACTTAGCAGAGAACCTTCTCATAAATTTCCTGTCTTTGACAGATGCCCCTTCAGGGAACTCCTGAGCTTCCAGATATCTTTTCACTTCATAGAACCAAGGCTTCTCCTCTGCCCCTTCAGTGTCAATCTCATTGCAGTATGCAGGCTTTTCGAATCTATCAATAGTAATCTTGGGAGCTTCATCATCCCAACTGATCTCAAACATAGATGCCATGGTGGCCAAAGCATCTGCCAACTGATTCTCTCTTCGTGGAATATGTTCAAAGGTAATCTCTTTGAAATGTGGGATCAAAGACAACACATGCTCTCTGTAAGGAATGAGATTATCATGCTTGGTATCCCAATCTCCTTTAATCTGACTTACTACCAGGGCTGAATCTCCATACACATCAAGGAACTGAATCTTCATATCAATGGCAGCTTTAATACCCAGGATACATGCCTCATACTCAGCCATGTTATTGGTACAATAGAAACAAAGTCTGGCAGTAATCGGGGTATGACAACCTTCAGGGGAGCTAATCACAACACCAACACCATTACCAAGTGCATTGGAAGCACCATCAAAAACCATGGTCCATCGGGATCCTTGTTCAGGTCCGTCATATTGTCCAGGTTCTTTGGTAATAATCATAATGTCTTCATCAGGGAACTCAAAACTCATTGACTGGTAATCATCCACTGCTTGATGAGCCAAATGATCAGCAACAACACTTCTCTTAATGGCCTTCTGAGTAGTATATTGTATGTCATATTCTGTCAAGATCATTTGCCATCTTGCAATTCTTCCGGAGAGAGCAGGTTTCTCAAATATGTACTTGATTGGATCCATCTTCGAAATCAACAAGGTAGTATGGGTCAACATATACTGTCTTAGTCGGCGAGCAGCCCATGCCAAAGCGCAGCAAGTTTTCTCGAGCAGTGAGTATCTTGTTTCACAGTCGGTAAACTTTTTGCTAAGGTAGTATATTGCCTGCTCTTTTCGACCAGACTCGTCATGTTGCCCCAACACACACCCCATTGAGTTGTCTAACACTGTTAAGTACATAATCAAGGGTCTTCCATCAACTGGTGGCATCAAAATTGGAGGTTCTAGCAGGTATCTCTTGATTTCATCAAAGGCAGTCTGGCACTCATCATTCCACTCCATCACCTGATCTTTCTTCAACAACTTGAAGATTGGCTCACAGATGGCAGTTAATTGGGAAATAAATCTTGCAATGTAATTCAATCGTCCCAAGAAACCTCTAACCTCCTTCTCAGTACGGGGAGCTGGCATTTCTCGTATAGCTTTCACTTTTGCAGGATCCACTTCAATACCTTTTCCACTGACAATAAAACCCAGGAGCTTTCCAGATCTAACTCCAAAAGTACATTTGTTTGGATTTAATCTCAACTTGTATTTCTTCAACCTCTCAAACAACTTATGCAGATGATCAAGATGTTGTTCTTCATTCTGGGACCTGGCTATCATATCATCCACATATACCTCTATCTCATGATGAATCATATCATGAAACAAAGCCACCATAGCACGCTGATATGTTTCCCCTGCATTCTTCAAACCAAATGGCATCACCTTATAACAAAAGGTGCCCCACTCTGTAACAAATGTTGTCTTCTCCATATCTTCAGGAGCCATCTTGATCTGATTGTAACCAGAGAAACCATCCATAAAAGAGAATACCTTATGCTGAGCAGTGTTGTCTACCAGAACATCAATATGAGGAAGCGGAAAGTCATCTTTGGGGCTAGCCTTGTTCAAATCTCTGTAGTCTACGCACATACGCACCTTACCATCTTTCTTAGGAACTGGTACCACATTTGCAACCCACTGAGGATAAGAAGTTACTGCTAAGAACCCTGCATCAAACTGTTTCATTACCTCTGCTTTGATCTTTTCTGACATCTCAGGACGCATACGACGAACCTTCTGCTTCTTTGGACGACAATCTTCTTTTACTGGTAAACGGTGAACCACAATGTTTGTATCCAACCCTGGCATATCTTCATAAGACCAAGCAAAGATCTCCACATAGTCACGTAACATCTGAATCAGCCTGCTTTTGACACTGTCCTCTAAATCAGCCCCTATCTTGACCTCTTTCCTGTTTTCTTCAGTTCCCAGATTCACAACTTCGACTGGCTCTTCATGTGGCTGTATAGCTTTCTCTTCTTGTTGTAACAACCTAGCAAGCTCTACAGGTACTTCACAATTGTCCTTATTTCCGTATTCAGTTTGATAGATCGGATTTTCGAAATTATAATTGGCAATAGTAGAACTGTTATCAACAGGATCCAGAGTGGATGAGGATCTGCATTTTAGTGATGTGGGTGTGTGTATGAACGCATAGCTGATAAAGCAAAATAAAAGAAAAAGAAAAACAAGGAACACAATATTTACGAAACGAAACGTCCACTGATTTTATTGAATGAAGTATGCAAATGAAATGACAGCCCGTAACAAGCACACCATTGTGCCCCGGGTAAGGCACAAGGCTTGAGAGTTTTAATTGTTCAGAAATTACAAACTTAAAAAAACAACACAGTAATAGTATTTACTCCTGACTAAAGGAGATAGGGATAACATCTTCAGCTTTCCAATTATTGAGTCCAGCACCCACAGTAGGAAAAATCCACGCATCCAAGTTGTAGTCTTCATCATGGTCTCCCACAACATTGATCTGATCTTTCGTAACCCCTTGATTGGTGATACGAACAGCATGAGCACGACGAACAGCCTTCTGGGACTCTGCAGTGAAACCCAAACCAAACTTGTCAGACTTGTATGGAATATCAGGAAGCTGACCCCAAATAGTACAACCACCTTCATCCACCACAGCTCTAGCATCATTGAGGGAAGCCATTGCCGTTGTTGGAGGTTTTCTGGTGACCACAGGAACTTTCTTCGCAACAGGAGGAGCTACATGATCATTAACAACCCAAGGAACCACTTCAAATGTCTGACACGGAGTCTCAATGTATTCACCTTCCATTTCCAGATACTTGAAGGTATTCACATGGATGACAAAGTATTCTTCTTCTCCATAGACAGTGACAACCCTTCCTTCTATCGGATATCTCAACTTCTGGTGTAATGTGGAGGTTACAGCACCTGCCCCATGGATCCAGGGACGACCAAGCAGACAAGAGTATGAAGGACGAATATCCATCACATAAAATGTAGCAGTAAAAACCTGGGAGCCAACTTTGATTGGAAGATCAATTTCCCCATGTACTACTCTTCTAGAACCATCAAAAGCCTTCACCACAATGTTACTGGGCTTCAGCACAGCATCTTCAGGGCTCAGCTTATTCAGGACTTCTTTGGGCAACACATTCAGAGAGGAACCATTGTCTATCAGTACGTGTGACAGGGTGGTGCCCCTGCATTCAATTGAGATATGCAAGGCCCTGTTATGATCCCTCTTGGCAGGGGTCAAATCAGCATCAGAAAATCCTAACCCATTGTCATAGGTCAGGTGGGCAACACAGTTCTCAAACTGATCCACAGAAATTGCACTGGGTACATGAGCAGTCTTCAGAAACTTGATCAAAGCTTTTGCATGAGCTTCAGAACATAACAACAAGGACAGCATAGAAATCTTTGAGGGAGTATGCCCCAACTGATCAACAATGTCATAATCACTCTTGCGAATGATTTTCAATACTTCTTCCATCTGCTTAGAGAGATCATCAGCAGCTGGCACATCAGTAGATACAGGCTCAATAACAGGACCTTTGCCCCGAGCATCAGTAGTGGAAGTAGCAGCAGGAGCAACTGCATTCTTGGGAGCAGCTGGAGGAGAGAAGACTCTTCCACTACGTGTGATCTTACTGGATCCAGCAATATTGTCAACATCAACAGGCACATCAGCTAAGGGCTCTTGCTTAACACCATGGATGTAAACATCAGATCCATAATGCCAAGGCACAGCTTTATCAGACGTATACGGGATAGGACCAGGAGTAGTAATAACCACAGGAGCAACTCTGGCTTCAGCAACAACTTTCACAGGACCTTCAGCAGTAATTTTGATTGGACCCTGATGAGTGATTTTAATAGGTCCCTTTGAAGTGATTCTTACCGGTATTTTGTCAACCATGTCAACCTCTTCAACCTTCCTACCTTGCGTAATATGATCTACCATACTCTCCACAGAAGACGGTCTCCTTTCAAACACTATAGTATACTTATCCATGAGACGTTGAATTCCATCTCTCAATCTGAAGCAACTATCCGGCTTATAGGTACAATACAAACAATCTTCACGACAACCTGGAAAGAACCCAGCTTGTACTAACTTCTTCTTGATAACAGACAATGGTGTGGTCAACTCATCAACTGAATGGATGTGCAAATCTTCCTCAATGGCATTGACAGTCTTCTCGTGATTTGGCATTGGAGCAGTAATCACATTTGGAGTACCCGGAGGATCAAACTCAATCTCTCCAGCATCAATCATATCTTGAATTTAGTTCTTCAAGACCCATCAGTTATTATTATCATGTCCTTGACAGTTTGAATGATATGCACACCGTGCATTGGGATTGTACCTGGGAGAGGTAACATTAGGATTCTGAGGAGCCTCTTTCAAAGTAATAAGTTCAGCCTTCAACAAATGTTGCAATGCCTGAGCCATTGACATGTTGATCTTCGTGAACTGTCTTCTAGCCCTCTGTTTGTTGCCCTGAGGCTGTTCTGTTGTTGCAGGAGTTGGATTTGAAATATGAACTGCACTAACAGACTGATGCCTTCTGTTACGATCAGGTTGACCATAAACAACATTGGATTCTTTCTTCCCAGTGGGAGGCTTCTTTGCAGCACCTGATGAAGAAGTACCCACTTGGATCTTACCATTCTTTATACCATTTTCTACTCGCTCTCCTGTCATGATCAACTCAGTGAAGCCAGATGATGAGCTTCCAATGAGATGACTGTAAAACGGACCATTCAGCGTACACATGAACATATCAACCAATTCCCTGTCAGTCAAAGGGGGTTGAACTCTTCCAGCTAAATCTCTCCACTTCTGTGCATACTCTTTAAAACTTTCTTTGGCACCCATAGACATGCTCTGAAGCTGCATGCGAGTGGGGGCTAAGTCAGCATTGTATTGATACTGCTTATAGAAAGCTTCAGCAAGATCATTCCAGTCTCTGATGTTGGCACTCTCCAACTGATAATACCACTCCAGCTGAGCTCCAGATAAGCTCTCTTGAAAGAAATGGATCCATAACTTTTTATCAGCAGTGTGGGGTTGAATTCTTCTAACATAAGACCTCAGATGCAGCTTGGGACAAAAAACCCCATCGTAAACAACAAATGTAGGAACCTTGAAACCAACGGGTATGACTACCCCAGATATCAGACTCAAATCTTCAAAATCCAGCCCAGATGACTTCTGCAACTCCATGGCATCCATCCTATCCACCAGCATCTTGAATTTGTCTTCATTAGGCTCATGGTAGTAATTAGCCTCAGAATCAGAGTCCCCTATGGTGTTGTGGAGATTTCCTCCCTCTTTTTCAGATTCTTCAGATTCATAGTCTTCAGCTGGTTCTTTAGTCTTGGCAAGACCTTTGAACCTTCTTCCCATGTTGATCAAACCAGCTGACCTTCTAGTCTTCTTAGTCTTCTTGGCCAGCAGTGCCTTCAATTCATCCTGCCCCTTGGACAGGTTCAAGATCAGCTCTTGGAACTGTGCATTTTGTGCCTAGAGATCCTTAACTGATTGTTCAAGAGCCATTGCTGAAATAAACAGCGAGAAGATGAGAAACCTGTGCACAATTATAAACCTGTGATGCAATGAAATGATATGTGAATGCATATGCAATGTTTTCAAGGACCGCAGGATTTAAATTTGCTTAAACAAACAAGAAGGTAAACTTTTATTAGTAATAAATTTGTTTTGCCTTTTAGGCTTACAAAAAATGAAATGAAATAAGTACAAAATATGGGGTTTTAAGTCTCCCATGGACGTTTCCTCTTTGTGTTGAGGTATGAATTGAGGTTTCGTTCCTCGTGAAGTTGCTTTGTTAGTTCCAGGATTCTTTCTTGGCTTGCTTTGTAATGAGCTTCGAAAGTATCCCTCTGCTCCTTCAGTTGGATCCATGATTTCTGCAAGTCTTCCATATCAGTAGGCATGTCTGGGTGAAGGATGGTATAAGCTGTGTCTCCTTCAGCAACAGGTTCCATGGTAACTAGTAGGACGGCAGGATATGGCATCATGAGAGTCTGAGCACGAGATCATACCCATCTGAGATAAGCTTCCATAGGAATTGTGTACTTAGGCTCCAGTGTCTTGCTGTCAACCCTGTTTACTTTTCCCCAGGCTCGTATGAATCTCTGACGGTAACCCTGAAGATCGTTGTCGTAATCAAACACAATGCCCTGAATCAACATGTCATGTGGACCATCACTGCTAGCGTAACCAAACTGTCGTAAAGCTAGAGAGGGGTTGTAGGTGATGCCTCCTCTTATGCCTAGAAGTGGCACATTAGGAAACTCCCCACAACGGTCAATGATAGTGACATTCTCCATGGATCTGGAGCACCAATGGATGTCTGAATGAGAGAGTGACATAATCCTCTTGGACCATCTGAACCCTTGCTCATTCTTCATTACTGAGCGAGGAAGGTGAGAAATAAACCACCTAGAAAGTAAAGGTATGCAGCACATCAAAGTTCCTCTTGCCCTTGTAGTACGGGTGTGAAGAGAATGCAGGATGTCTCCAAGCAATGTAGGCACTGGATTGTGACTCAGGAAAATGTTGATGGAATGAACATCTATGAACTGATCTGGATTGGGGAACAATACTAAGCCATATATCAGCAAGGCTAAGATCTCCTCAAAAGCATCATAGCTCATGGCCTTCAAGAACACTTGAGCCTTTTCTATCAACACCTTAGCTAGAATACCCTTGACTCCGCTTCTCGTTTCTAGAACAATGTCAGACTTCTTCAGATGTAGAGCTGCAGCAATAACCTCTGGTTTAAGTTCCTTCTCCAAGCCTGTGAAGGGTCTTTGATCAAGAACAGGTATACCCAGAAGTTTAGAGAACTCTTCCATGGTTGGAACCAACTGGTAGTCGGGGAATGTAAAGCAATGGTGCTTAGGGTCAAAGAACTGAAATAGGACACTCATCATGTCTTCATTGAACCCTGAAGTGACTAGATCCAGTAGGTAACCATGTCTCTTGTTGAACTGGGAGTGATCAGACACTTGAGAAACCAACTCTTTAAGCTTGGGAGGTATCCCCACAAAGTTGATCCTGATGGTGTTTCTACGAGCAGAAGCCATGACCTGCAACAAAGAACAAAGATAAATCCTTTGGTCCTTGAAATGGTTAGTGAAAATGCTATGCTTATGATGCATGATGATGTCATGATGTTATGCTCAATCACAAACATGTGGCACACACAAACAAGTCACACCATAGCCCTAGGTTTAAAGGCTTGCATGAGGTTTAAGGTAAGTACCCTCCCCTGAAGTTAGATGGTTCATCCTGTCCTACAAAAGTAACCAGGTTCTAAGGGATCTCAATATCATTGATCCTTCACAAGGGTGGTTGTTCAGAAGGCAACTTACTTGCCAACCAAAACCCTCCAAGTTTAGAATCTCAATGAGCGTAGTATCGAGTGTCAACCAACTTCAGTCTGCACCAAAGCCGGTTACCTCACTACTTTCTAAAGGCCAAGATGAGTTAACTAGGGTTCTAAAAGTTAGTTAGTGTATCGACAACATATGGCAGCCTCATATTATCCTCAACTTGACTTAAGGAACATAAGCACCAACCAAGAAGTCGCACTAACTATGGCCACCAGATCAACCATATCGATATACGTCGTACAGTTTCCTTGGTCTATTGCCATTTACCTAAGGTACACTAGATCCGGGTTAGGATCTTTCACACATAAGAGCACCCCAACAAGATAATATAAAGCAAACAAGGCAAACCATTTAAAGTGATCTTAATTCCTAAGGGTACCCCTCTTAGATTTAAATCCCCAGCAGAGTCGCCAGTTCTGTAACACGGTGGGAGAACTGACTTTAGTTATGTTGCGGATAGCAAGAGTCGCCACCGACTTTTATTTTATCCAAAGGAAAGGCATAAAAGAACAGGAAAGACCTTTTTTTAAAAGATTTTTGGGTCCGGGGGGTAGGTTATGTAAAGGGAAGGTGTTAGCACCCTTTAAATCCATGGTTATCCATGGGCTCTTAGTTACTTAGCTCACTTTGAATCGTTTTTGAAATGTGAAGTGTGTGGATAGAAATTTTCATAAGATTTTAATAATGATCCATGTACGGATGCGTAAAAAACTTGTGTTTGAAAAATTGTTTGAAATTTGTGAAGTGTTTGAAAAGTTTGAATAGTGAGCAAGTAACTATGAGGAACCTACCCTAAAGTTTAAGTCTTTCTGTTCTTTATCCTTTAAATGGTAAGACTATCCCTATTATTAAGGAATAGGTAGTCATTACCTTGGATGTGAGGGACATATGAGGGACATCTGTTAAATGAAGGCAACTGTGGGGTGTATTAAGCATTTAGGAGGGACTGTCATCATTATTCGAAAGGGACTTGATCTTTATGAAAGGCAACCATTAGGGACTTGATGACTTTTCTTTTAAGGGACTTGCTTTATACACCCCACTTGACCTTTTTTGGATAGGCAACATTGAGGGGCAACCCTAGAAAGTGAGATGGCGATTAAAAATCGACTTACGTGTGTGAGTGTTTAATTTATATTTATCTTATAATTTTTAAATGACCTAAATTCAATTTTAAATATAATACATGTTTACACTCCCTATTTTACTAACCATAGCAAGCAAATTAAATAATTTAAATATTTATAAAAATTTACACCAAGGAGCAATTACAATAATAATTAATAAGCAATTAAAAATAAATAGCAAAAAATAAATATAGAAGCAAAATATAAATAATAAGCGAAATAAATAAATAGGCAATAAATAAATATAATAGGGGTTAGTAATAATAATAATTGAAAAATAAAATAAGGTTAGTGAAATAATAATAATAAGCATAATAATAAAATAAATGGATTAGTAATAATATGGTTAGTAATAATAACAATAATTAAAATAAATAGAATTAGCAAAAATATTATAAGAACATGATGAAAATAATAAACACAAAATTAGATTTTTAATATAGACATTTATTTAAAAATATGAACAATTAAATAATTATTATAACATTTTAATTTATGTACAAATTATTAAATTATTTTTAAGCATATTATAATTACAAAATTTAATTATTATAGATTTAATTATTTTTATGCACATATTTAGATTATAAACATATTATATAAAGAAAATAAGTTATAATTATACTTACAAAATTTAATTATATTTAATAAATATGTACATAACAATTATATTTATAAAATTTAATTATACTAAATATTATATTTAGAAAAAGATTAGAAATTTAAATCAAAAAATAAAATTAGTTTTTTATTATTTAGAAAATAAATTAGGTTTTTACAAAATTAGGGTTTGTTTAGAAAATATTTTTTAAGGGTTTTCAATAAATATACACATATTATAATTTAATTACATAATAAAGAAAATAATTTTTGAATTGCAAAAATAATTTTTGAATATTAGAAAAAACATTGAATAATCATTTTATAGAATTATTTTTATGATATATAATTAAAACTTAAATCAATTAAATAAAATTAAACAAAACAAAAAAAATAAAAAATAAAAAAAATGACAAAACAAACCTGGCTGGGATTTGAACCCAGGAGGCTTTGTTTACCAACAACAAGACACACCACCAAGCCATCAGCGCGCAGGTGAAAGGAAAAGGAGAGGAATAGGTTTTATGCTTTGCCTAGAAAAATTAAGAAAAATAAATAGAAGCAAAAGGCCTGGGGGAGGATTGAACCCAGGACCTTTCAACCAAACGCATGTGCACATTACCAACCAAGCTAGATGAGCGAACCTGTTAGTTATCCAACAATAATTGATAATATAATATAACTGCCAATTATATGGAAAAAATAAGAAAAAGGATGGCGCAGCCAAGTCTCGAACACAGGCCATCAAGTTATACGCATATACTTCATACCATTGGGCCAAGCAGCCAGTTGTGACATAAAACCACCACCATTGCATAAAATATAATACATGATATTTGAATTTGAAAAAACGCGCGCAGGCCAACTTCATCTTCAACCTCTGGACATTGAATTTTGCTGCGAAAATTGTTGCAAGATTACCTGCGATTTTACCTGCACCCTAAAACCTACGAATTTCAAACTATCATCAAACAGTACAATTTTATCAAATTGGGAACACTTTTGGATTCCTTGCAACCTGCACAGTCCAATTTTATCAACCAAATTCATTTATAACGCATGAATCAAATAACCCTAATTTGAAGGTCCAAACCCTAATATGGCATCTCACGGATTTCTCATGGTTTCTTTGGTTTCTTTGCCCAGAATCGTTCTACATACCATCACAAACAAGATTAGGTCAACAAAATTCATTAACATACAATGAAATAATGTAATCGAAAAAACCAAAATCAAGAACAATTATGGTTCGGGTTGAACAATATGTCATGGTATTGATGCATATGAGTGATGATTCATGATCAGGGAAGTCCAAGGAGTCTTGCTATGTTCTTGTTTTACCTTCAAATGCCCTGGAAATCAAAAAACCGAATGTGAGTTTTGTGAAGGATTTTCAATTTGTGAAACTTACTTTTGGAGGCAGAGAATTCGTGTCTTTGCAATGGCAATGAGTTATGCACTTATAGGAGAGTGAATTAGGTCAAAAAGATTGATTGCTTGTGTGGAAAAATTGATATGAAAAGATCCAAATTGATCATGCCTTAAAAATCAAATATTCATGTGTGAATGCTTGCTATTTTTGGACAAATCTCATGATTTATTTCCTCTTCAATTCAAATCAATATTTAAGACTTTCTAGAAGCTTAATCTCCATCAAATCTTACATTTTCATATTTTATTTTTATTTAAAATGATTTTTAATGAATTAAATCAAAATAAATAAAAATAAAATAATAAAAATTCTGATTTTTAATGGTTTGGGTCGTGCATGAAGTCATTGTATGGGTTGGGTCATCATTTGGCAAGCCCATTTGGAAGAAATTGGTTTTAGACCTCCATTTTCATCATAAACCAACTCAAAATTTCCCAACTTTGCAAGGGCACATATCCTTCAATTTTAAAGATATGAGGGTGTTCTTGGACATTTTGGAAAGCATGAAGAGTACTCTAAACAACGCCACTGGTTTCATGTCCATATCATTTACCAATCTCAAGTTATGCCCTTTTGAAGTTGTTGACTTTTTGTTGACTTTCAAAAGGACCTATAATGTCTTAGCTCATATCTTCCAAATGAAGCATTTTTGGGCTTGGCTTGTGAGACACAAAGTTGTAGAGAATTCAATTTCCTTCAAAATGAGCTTTGGATGGAGACTTGGTGATGAAGTATGTGAAAGTTATGGCTGGTCAAAGTTCAGTTGACTTTTACTAAGGAAACCCTAATTTAGAAACTCCTGATTCTTGATGATCTGGAATCTCCTTGATGAATCATGATCAACCCTTGATCAAATGATGAATTTTACTTCATATACTTGATGTTGGCAAAAAATCATGAAGTTTGACTTTGGTTTGACCACAGTTGACCTTAGTTTGACTTTTTAACTGCTTTGACTGATTTTGACTTATCTGATCATCTGACTGAGCAAACTTCTGAGAAAAGTCTTGAAACTTGTCATGGGGGTTCTTACACACATATAAGATGTTATGAAGCTCACTTGAAGTCTTGGAAGTCCATTTAGCCTGATTAAAGTCAAAACCCTAGTTTTGGATGCACTGCTTAGGAGGTGCATTGTCTGAGGGAATTGTCAACTCTTCTGACCAATTGTGAACTTTGTGAACCTTGTGAACCATCATAAAATGTCTTGTGAACCTCATGGGAGGTATTGTGAACCTTGTGAACCTTGTGAACCTTCATGAAGTGACTTGTAGACTTCATGAACCTCATGGAAGGTCTTGAAAGCATTGTGAATCTTGTGAACCTTGTGAACCTTCATAAAGTGACTTGTAGACTTCATGAATTTCATGAAAGGTTTTTAAAGTGTTGTGAAACTTGTGAACCTTGTGAACCTTCTTAGCACACAAAGTCTTGTATTGTGAGGGCAAATTTTGGGGTGCAACACTCACCGACTAAGACAATATATGTTGACTCATACTACCTTGTTGATTTCAAAGATGGATCCAATCAATTACATATTCGAGAAACCTGCTCTCTCCGGATGCATAGCAAGATGGCAAATGATCTTAACAGAATATGACATACAGTACACTACTCAGAAGTCCATTAAAGGAAGTGTTGTAGCTGATCATTTGGCTCATCAAGCAGTGGAAGATTATCAGTCAATGAGTTTTGAGTTCCCTGTTGAAGACATTATGATTATTACCTAAGAACCTGGACAATATGACGGACCTGAACAAGGATCCCGCTGGACTATGGTTTTTGATGGAGCTTCTAATGCGCTTGGCAATGGTGTTGGTGTTGTGATTATCTCTCCTGAAGGTTGTCATACCCCAATTACTGCAAGACTTTGTTTCTATTGTACCAATAACATGGCTGAGTATGAGGCATGTATCATGGGTATCAAAGCTGCCATTGAGATGAAGATCCAGTTCCTGAATGTATATGGGGATTCAGCCTTGGTAGTGAGTCAGATTAAAGGAGATTGGGATACCAAACATGAAAATATCATTCCTTACAGAGAGCATGTGTTGTCTTTGATCCCATATTTTGAAGAGATTACTTTTGGGCATATTCCACGAGGAGAGAATCAGTTGGCAGATGCATTAGCCACCATGGCATCTATGTTTGAGATTAGCTGGGATGATGAAGCTCCCAAGATTACTATTGATAGATTTGAGAAACCTGCATACTGTAATGAGATTGATACTGAAGGAGGAGAGGAGAAGCCTTGGTTCTATGAAGTGAAAGGATATCTTGAAACTCAGGAGTTCCCTGAAGGGGCATCCGTCAAAGATAAGATGTCTCTGAGGAGGTTTTCTGCTAAATTCCTCTTGAGTAATGGAAATTTGTACAAGCGCAATCATGATTCGACTTTGCTTCGTTATGTGGATAAGAAGGAAGCAACAGAGATTATGGAAGACATGCATGATGGGATCTTTGGCACTCATTCTAGTGGTCATACCATGGCAAATAAGATATTGAGAGCAGGTTACTATTGGTCTACTATGGAAGCTGACTGCTATCAACATTCCAGAACATGTCACAAGTGTCAAATCTATGCTGATAAGGTACATATACCTCTAGCTCCATTGAATGTGTTGACTGCTCCTTGGCCTTTTGCCATGTGGGGACTTGATATGATTGGTGAGATCAAGCCTACTGCTTCTAATGGGCATCGTTTCATCCTGGTTGCTATTGATTACTTTACAAAGTGGGTGGAGGCAGCTTCATTTGCATCGGTTACTAAGAATGTGGTGGCTCGATTCATTAAGAATAATCTCATATGTAGGTATGGCATCCCTGAAAGGATTATCACAGACAATGGCTCTAATCTGAACAACACCATGATTACTGATCTTTGCACGCAGTTCAAGATTAAGCATCACAACTCTTCTCCATATCGCCCGAAAATGAATGGGGCAGTAGAAGCTGCTAACAAAAACATTAAGAAGATTCTACAGAAGATGACTGTTACTTACAAGGATTGGCATGAGATGTTACCATTTGCTCTTCATGGTTATCGTACTACAATACGTACTTCAACAGGGGCAACCCCATTCTCCTTAGTCTATGGTATGGAAGCAGTTCTGCCCATCGAAGTTCAGATCCCCTCCTTAAGAATCATGAAGGATGCAGGCTTGGATAAAGATGAGTGGATTCAGACTCGAATGGACCAGATAAATTTGATTGATGAGAAGAGGCTGGCAGCTGTTTGTCATGGCCAGATGTACCAGAAACGGATGATCAAGGCCTTTAATAAGACAGTTAAGCAAAAGGTATATCAGGCTGGTGACTTGGTAATCAAGCGTATCATACTACCACAAGGAGATCCTAGGGGCAAGTGGACTCCTACATACGAAGGACCATTTGTAGTCAATAGGGTATTCTCAGGAGGTGCCATGATGCTTACTACTATGGATGGTGAAGACTTCCCACAGCCTGTAAACGCAGACATAGTTAAAAAATACTACACATAAAAAGAGACCCGCTAGGTTGACTGGCCTAGGCAAAAATAAGGGCATCCCGGAGAACCAAAAGGGTTCGGGCAAAAATTAGGGATATATATATAAAAAAATATACACCCGGCAAGTCGAAAACCTAAAAGGGCGCCTTGGGCAAAAAAGGGTATCCCGGTGGATTGAAAACTTGAAAGGGTAATCCAGGCAAAAGTTAGGGATTAAAGCATATGGCTATGTCTCGTTGGATCACTCATGTTGTGCTACCTAATTCAAGCTCGAACAGATAAAGATCAATCCAATCATTTCCGTCTCAACAACAGAAGATGAGATACTTGAAGATAATGGCAATAGTAGAATTGAAACTCATTAGGATTATTTCTCACATAGCTGTCTTTCTTTGTTTTTGTAAAACTTTTACGACAAATTCCTCTTACTAGGATTTCTGTCTCCTTGTACAAACTTACCTGTATATAGGTCACTTTCTAAAATAAATAAAATCTTGTCTTTAAATCCAGATTTACTTTTACCCTATTTACCTAAGCCAAAACGTCCATTGGTTGTGTTTGAATGTATGTATGCTTTTGAATATGATTGATGTTTACCAGAAATGCATAAAATGCAGTAATAGTATTTACTAAGGACGAACGAGGGTAGGAGTTCAACGAAGCTTCGCCGGTTCATCCCCACAAGACAACTACAAATCCCCAGCAGAACAAATCTATCTTTATAGATACTTTGAGTTACATCTCCCCTTGAATTTATGTCCATCTCTTTTATCCTCATTCAGGATACTCAGGAACTTATTCCTTCAATAAAGGTACGACGAACGAAGACGGGAGGTTATAAATACCATACTATCAAACAAAACGGGAACAGGTGTCATACCCCAAATTTGTCCTACCTGTGCTATTTTTATTTATTTAACCATATTAAAAAAATCCAAAAATTACATACCATTTTATTTTTCTGTATGATATTCGAAAGTCAAAAAAATATGTACTACTTTATTTTTTCTGTCTGATATCTGAAAAATTCAAAAAATGTCATTTATTTATTTTTTCTCTTTTATTTGTTTATTTATTTATTTTTAAATAAAAAATATATATCTATTTTATTATATTTCATTTTTTTTATTAATATTCATTCAAAAATACAAAAAAATCTATTATTATTCTTTTTACTTTCTTTACTATTTTTCATTTTTATCATTATTATTATTTTCATTGTTCACCTTTTTGTTCTATTTCCTATTTTTATTCCTTATTATTAGCATTATTATTATTATTATTATTATTATTATTATTATTATTATTATTATTATTATTATTATTATTATTATTATTATTTTTATTCGTTATTATTATTAAATAGTATATTATTGTTGTTATTATTATTACTTAGAACTATTTTTCATTTTTATTATTATTATTATTATTATTATTATTGACTATTATTATTTTATTTATTTTGTCATTAGTCATTATTTTTACTGTTATGGTTATTACTAGGTTTTATTTTCTCAGTTGTTCATTGCATTTTGATGCTAGCCAAACTTGACCCCACTAGCAGATATTTTTTCAGATCTGTGTATTCCACTAAAAAACAAATTGTACGATTCCTCAGTAATTTTTGAGAAAAAACACACAGACACCGTAAGGACCACTACTAGCAAACCTCACCAAAACGCAACAATAAATTGATTCCGCATCGTCCACAACGTTGGCACAAACCATTAACAAACCCAAATTATTACAACCTTCAGCCATTCTTTTTCATTTCCAACATTACCTACAACCTTTCAAAAGAAAGAAAACAAACGCAGAAAAAGAGATTCGAAAATAAAAAATAGAACGAATCAATCACCACCACTCATCTCCATTTTCTTCAACCATTACTTCCATTCAACATCTCACACACAAACAAAAAATTTCATCACCTTCAAAGGTGCAGCAAACCAAAGTACCTCAAACGCAAACCAAACACAGTTAACTTACCACAACACACCTCACCACTTCACCTTCGCCGCCGAAACTCCCGCCGGAAACCAACCAATCACCGCCGCGAACAACCGCTACCGCCGTTGAACTCAAACCCAAACGTTATCGCGAGAACCGATTCCGCCGCGAGAAACCTTGAACTTTGACCTGGAGAGAGGACAAGTAGAGAGACGAAGGACCGAAAATGCAAGCCGTGTGAGTGAAACCGGCGAGAATCTGAGAGTGAATCGTCGGCGGTCGCGATTTTTTCAAAACGGGTGGATTTTCTTCGTTTCCGAGTTTCTGCGTGATTCTGCGTGAAGGAGATAACATGGTTATTGATTTATACTGACTTTTTTTTCTTTATTTTTTTACTTTGTTATGTTTTTTTATTATTATTATAACCATTTTAAAAAAAATAGACAAGAGTGTTGTTTCTTTTTTCTTTTTTTTTTCGGTTGGCTGTTTTAGGTTTTCTTTTACTTTTTTTCAGATCGTTTGGCTAGGCCCATGAGGCTTTGTTTTCTATTTTGCTCACACCAGTATTATACCAGCGACCCCCCTATTTATATAGTTTTCATTTCTTTTCTTTCCTATTTTTTTTAAGTTCTTTTTGTTTTACTAATAGTGTGGTTTATTTATTTGGGGATGTTTTTATTATTGCTTGGATCTTCATTTTAATCAGTTGGATTTTTACTCTCCTTTAGTTTTTATGTTTAGGGTCTATGATATAAATGCGTATTTTTCGATATTCGGTTTCGATTAGACGTTATCAAAATCGCTATGAAACCATTCTTTTATTAAATTTTATTTCTATTATTATTATCAATTTATTTATTTTATTTGGGGCCAATGACATAATAAAAGGCTGATGTTTCACCCGATTTCATTAAATGGGTGATACTCGGTCAATATGAGGCCCTCCTTTTAATTAGTTTTCTTTTATTTTATTATTTTTGACCAATAAACATTCAATTTAATTTAATTTATTTTTTATACCATTATAAATATTTTCAATATTATTTAATTTATTTAATTATTTGTATTTATTATTAATTTAATCTTCGCAATTCAATTTAATTTATTTATTTATTTCCGCATTTCAAAAATAACGGTTCGACTCCTCATAGAACGATTTCATTAAATCGACTCTAAGGAAGTGAACGAACTAAATTTCGACGCGTCCGAAAAAAGGTCCAACGCCTTCGAATAGTTGCATCCGAATAAAAAGGTTGAACGCCTTCGAACAGTTCAAAAACACTGCACACACGCTTTCTCTTGGGCGAATTACAACGAGACCCCTTTATTTCTCGCAATCCCCTGTATTTATCATGTATCCCTCCCCCACTTTTCTGTACGCATTTTATTTTTTCGTATTTTATTTTCTTTCGTGAACCCTTGGTCCAACGCCAAGTGGTTGCACTTGCACACTTGCACTTTATTATTCAGTTATCGTTTATTAGGATCCACCTTACCTTGCGAGCCGAGCGATTTGTGCCTCGTTAACAAACCACAAAATAAACCTCCATTTTCATTCAACCTCTAACCTCAAAAAACCAAAACGTTTCGATTAGATCCAAACCCTTGATCCAACGTCAAGCGGTCTTAGGAAATAAAACACATTAATAATACGAGAAGAAATTGTACGCCACAAGCCTTAAGCGGTAGAAAGGAGGATAACGAGCTCTCGTTACTCGCTCCGATTATTTCGACGCAAGACGCTCGTCTTGTTGAACGAGATAAACTATCCATAGTCTTTAGTGCATTTCAACTCCTAAACCCTTTAGTTGAAGAAAGGTAATAAAATTAACAACCATCACCCGTAGTAGGCCGAACTACGAGGCTTTGACTTTCCCATTGCACGCGGGAGTACGTAGGCACAAGGATCTCAATCTTTGCCGAGCACCTAGAATCAATCTGACTTATAATTTAAACTCATTTCCCTTAGCAAGTAACTCATTAAGCATAGACATCCTTTTGCGCGTGATAATTTAGATGGTTCCCATCGGGTACGATGGATGTAGGGGGTGCTAATACCTTCCCCCTGCATAACCGACTTCCGAACCCAGGCAATGGTTCCGTTGACCTTTTTCCTCATCCCTCTCTTCCCGGGTTGTATCTATATCTTCCCTTTCCCTCTTCAGGAATAAATAGAATTAGGTGGCGACTCTCCAGTCTGTCTAGCGCGCGGCTCCCGTCCTTTCGGATCGCGTGAGGTCGTACTTTTCAGGGTGCGACAGCTGGCAACTCTGCTGGGGAATGGTTCACCCCTATGCGAGTCAAGCCTAGTCTAGGTTTCCACGCTTGTTTGGATGTTTGCTTTTAATGCATTACTTGTTTATTTTTATCACTTTCTTTATCGCATTCCATCTTATATATCTTGTGGCTCCTTCGTACTATAATTTGGATCGATACTTTGCAAAAGAAACTTGAGGGAAAGGCTCTATACCCGGGCTTACGAGTACAAACATAAGTTAGTGAGGTTGTGTAGTATGGGTTCCCGAGGGAACCTCTCTCGTGGGTTGTCGATACGAAAACCTCACTTGGAGTAGATTCTAATGAGAATACTGACGACCGTCAAGTTCTTGGCGTGTGTGCTTAGTTGTTTTCATTATGGTCATCGACTCTGAGAACCTTTAGAACCTTTTGGTTAAAGCATCGATTGATGGTCGCGTAGTTTTGGCTCCCGAGAAATTTGCTCTCGTGGGTTGTCAATACGAAGACCTCACTCAGAATAGACATTCTCAATGGAGTTGATTGACTGTCAAGAGCTGACATGTGCATCAAACATTTGAGCAAAGTCCATAACTCTGAGGCCTTTGTATAAACCTTGTGTCGATGATCGCGTAGTATGGGCTCCCGAGAAAATTTTCTCTCGTGGGTTATCGATACGAAGATCTCACCCAAAATAGATTCATATGGGGGAGTCAGTCAACCGTCATGCTTATGGCGCGTGTGATGAACAGCCATATGAATTAACAACTTTGGGGTCCTTGAAACCTTAGAGTCTACCCAGTGAGTTCCTAATCAGAGTATCATTCATCTGTACCTTGGACTCATGAGACCCTGATCTTGTGATCCTGGACTTTGACATTGCATATCATTACACTTGCATTAATTATTCATATTGCATTTCATTCCAAAGCCAATAACTCATTTCATGTTCCTCCATCTTCAGTAAATCAAGCTGGTTTCCCGATGCCCGTATCGTGCTAGACGCCCGTACCTAACTCGGGCCAACACTAGAAGACTAATGGACGTGATTCAAGAAGAGCAAGCTGCTATGAGGGAAGAGATTGACTCGGTCAAGAACAAGATAGACCAGATTTATGAGACCATACAAGCTTTGGCTAGGATGGAAGAACGTTGTGAAGCTGCCGCCGCAATGAACAATGCTTTAGTGCAAGGATCTACCTCACGAGCAATGCCTTCAGTTCCAGTTCCAAATCCTTTGGTCTATGGTTTGCCTCCAGGATTCACTCCTGCTGTTGAGGAAGTCACTTATCAACCAATACCTATCTCTGGTGTTACTGTCGGTGCTATTCCTCAAGCTCAACCTATTCCAACTCAAGTCCAGTTTCCTCATGCTGAAGAGGATCATCAAGTTGAGTATGAGATGCATACTGCTGTTCCAATCACCAACCCTCATGTTGTCCAAGAGTCCGAAGCTATGAAGATGTGTCGCGAGTTAGCTGAAAAACTCCGAATCATGGAAGGACACAACTCAACCTCTCTGAGTGCCTCAGATATGTGCTTAGTTCCAAATGTTGTGATCCCTGCTAAGTTCAAACTGCCAGAATTCTAGAAGTACAAAGGCCTCAGTTGTCCTGAGCTTCATTTGAGGATGTACTGCAGAAAAATGGCCGCTCATGCCAAAGATGATAAGCTTATGATCCATTGCTTCCAAGACAGCCTGTCTGGAGCATCTCTAGAATGGTACATGTAGATCGAACGCAACAATGTTCGTACTTGGCTTGATCTATCTGATGCATTCAAAAAGCAGTACAAGTATAACACTGACTTAGCTCCGAATCGTACTCAACTTCAGAGTATGACTCAAAAGGAGAGCGAATCCTTTAAGGAGTACGGCCAACGCTGGAGGGAGTTAGCTGCCAGAGTGCATCCGCCATTGGTTGACCGTGAATTGATCGATATCTTCATGGGTACCCTACAGGGGCAATACTATGAGAAGCTGATCAGCAACGTATCTTCTGGATTTTCAGACATGGTGATGGTAGGAGAAAGAATTGAAGAAGGTCTGAAAAGTAGAAAGATTCAAGGAGGTTCTAGCAGCCAAAAATATGTCAAGAAGCCTTTCAACGGGTACAAAAAGGGCAAAACAAATGCCATTTCTTCTGCAAGTAGGAATCTTCAACAGAGTGCACCTACTCAAATTCCCTACTATCAGTACCCCTATGTTAATGCTGCATAATATGCTCCTATGCCATATCAGCCAATTCCTCCAATGCCTTATCAGCAAGCTATTCAAGCTCCATTTCTGCCTCAAATGGCTTATCAACCACGTCCATATCTTGTGGTCGCTGCTGCGCAATATGCACCTAGACCATACCAGCAACCGGCTCATCCACAACGGCCTGGTCAACAACAACAACGTGCTCCTCAACAGCGTCCACCATATCAACAAAGAGGATATGATAGACACATTGATCCCTTGCCTATGACATATTCTGAGATCTTTAATCAACTGATGACAAAAGGATCTCTTACTTTGAGAGATATGCCACCTCAGACTGGTAATGCCCGGAACTATGATGCCAATGCTTGCTGTGAGTATCACAAAGGCGCTCCAGGTCACACCATCGAGAATTACCATGCCTTCAAACACATGGTTCAAGATATGATCAACTCTAAGGATCTCACCCTCACTCCGATTAATGCAAATTTCCAGAACGATCCAATGCCGCCGCATGGCGCCAACAAGTGAAGACATTTGAAGGGGTTATTGAAGACCAAGCTGAGTAGTCACCAACTTTGAAGCATTCAATCAAGAGAAGTTCATTCCTCAAATCAAGGCAGTCGTCTCCATTTATCATTTTCGCATTTCTGTTATTTTGTAATGTTTGTTTAAGTACTATTTGCTCTAAACATTGTTATCTATATTTGGTTATGTTAATGTTATGTTTATGCATGTTTTGAATCAATCTATTCGCATTCGCTCATTATTTATCATTTTATCACGAAATCACAAAAATATTTCCTCACTTCACTTTAGCAAATATTTGAGGGAGGATGATGAAAACGAAATACCCATAACTGTTGCGGTATGCTTTCGGATAAAACCTTGTCAATGATGTACAAGCATTCTTTCAAATCCCCAAACACCGGAGATATAAGGAGTTAATCCCTAGTCAACCACTCCGAGCTTAGAAGTAGGAGTTTCTTTCGGATACAACCCTTACATTTAACCCGGGGCAGGGTAGTTGTTCAGTTAATCTGACCACACCTTCAAATCGCAAGATGAGACATCCCGTCAAAGGACCATCAGCAAATGACTTGGCAGTCACAACATTCAACAAAATACAAAAAAATAAAAAAAACCGCTAAGTTGAGCACCCGAAGGGAGAATTAGTCGAAAAAAAAGAAAAGAGGAATTCAAATCCTCAGCAAAAGCAAAACAAAAATCAGTGACCACCAAATCAAGAATCAAAGGGTCACCAATAACAAATAAGATGACTGCCATTTTCAAGCAAACTTCAAAGCTTCATCTTCGCTTTTGCAACGTCAATACAAATTCATGTGTAGATGTTAACTGAACGTAGGACTAAAAATATTACGAAGAAGGGGTGGGTACAAATCAAACTTTGAGCCTTATGTCCTTTGTTTCTCGAACCATAAACCAGACCACGTTACAACCCTCAAAAGACCTAATTCAGGCGTGGTTTATTCTGAAAGCATGCTACCAACAAGGTTGCATAAATTGACTCCCATATATTTGCTAATATTCAATCTCGATTGCACATTATTCTTGCTGCATCTTTTATGCACTTTCTAAATCAGCACCACGATTGGACCAACGGTCCACTCGTCACACTTTCACAATCATTCAAGTAAATTGACTTTTTCAAAACTTACATGAACTTTACATTAACATTACCATTTATGTATGAATAATTTAATTGCAAATCAGTATTTGACGTCAGTGCAATCCCAACAAGGGGCAATCAAAAGAGAAATTCGAACTTCATTGGTGCCAACGTGAATCAAGACTACTTCAACAGTCCAATCATAGGCAAATTATCTTCAACAGCCCAATCAGGGGCAATTTATTTCAAAGTCCATTATTCAGGGGCAGAGTAATTCTCAACAGCTCAGTCAGGGGCAAGATCACCTTCAAAGGCTCAATCAGGGGCAGGTCATGTCATGGCCATCGTCAAAGCTTCCCCATCAATTTTATTTCAGACACCCTACAGGCAGGGGCAAGAAAACAAGGAGCAAATCTTCCTATCTCGTTTCCCCAGCTGAGCAGGCAGTCCTTCCTAGACGTTGGCAACCATTCGAAGCAAAAGCAGTCTTCATGTGTCAACTAAGTCGCTTCGCTCATCAGCAAGTGACCAAACTTGGAGCGTTCAGACCCATCTTCTGACCGTACATCGTCTAAGATCGAGTGTCGGGGAATAAGACCCTCCACCCACCCAAAGTCCAATCGTTATTGGCAACTACCAGACCAAAAGTCCACCAAGCTGGCATCTTTCAATCGTGCATATGCATCATTATGCATCATCAACGTCATACGCATCATTTACATCGATCATGTACAACATACATGTGCATACCTAAATAAATCAGCTTTTAATATCCCCAACATTCTTAATTTACATCTCAGTGCATAAACACTTGCATCGTATCTCCATCCTTATGGAATACCATTTCAAAAACAAATAAGTATAGTTGCATAATTCAGGATCCAGGATCAACCCAAATTTCCAGTCCTTTCTCCAGCGGAAGTCAGGATCATATCAATCAAAGATTCCAGGCACCTCCTTAGCAAAGCTCCAGTGGCCATACCCCATTGGATATTTCTCCCTTCAACCCTTTGCTCCCCAAGCAATTTTACTTTATTTTACCATGTATTTCTCAACCAGTCCGCCTATCATCCTCTGTTGATAGTAATCCTTTATTTTTCTGTCTTTCGCCTATCATCCTCTGTTGATAGTGATCCTTTATTTTTCTGTCTTTCGCCTATCATCCTCTGTTGATAGTGATTCTTTACTTTTTCTGTCTTTCGCCTATCATCCTCTGTTGATAGTGATTCTTTATTTTTCTGTCTTTCGCCTATCGTCCTCTGTTGATAGTGATTCTTTATTTTTTCTGTCTTTTGGCATCCATATCGACCTAGTTCGAGTGCCGAGTTTGCCTTATTATCCTCTGATGATAAGTGATGTTACTCTCAGTTATTCGCCTTGTCATCCTCTGGTGATAAGTGATTTTATTTTTGTCATTTGCCTTATCATCCTTCGGGGATAAGCGATTTTATTTCCAATCGTTTGCCTTATCATTCTGCGGTGATAAGGGATTTTATTTTGGGTTACTCGCTTTATCATCCGTCAGTGATAAATGATTTATTTTGTCAACTTGGTTTTTGTTGTGGCGCCCATCATTTCCAATTTATTTCATTTGCTATTTTCGCAATTTCTTCTCGGACAAATTTGGAGTCTGTTAATATCTAATTATCTCATACCTTGAAAGATTGAACGCGAGCCAGTTCATCTTACTCGGTCTAAGCCAATTCGATAGGGGCATCTGTCATACCCCAAATTTGTCCTACCTGTGCTATTTTTATTTATTTAACCATATTAAAAAAAATCCAAAAATTACATACCATTTTATTTTTCTGTCTAACATTCGAAAGTCAAAAAAATACGTACTACTTTATTTTTTCTGTCTGATATCTGAAAAATTCAAAAAATGTCATTTATTTATTTTTTCTCTTTTATTTTTTTATTTATTTATTTTTATATAAAAAAATATATCTATTTTATTATATTTCATATTTTTTATTAATATTCATTCAAAAATACAAAAAAATCTATTATTATTCTTTTTACATTCTTTACTATTTTTCATTTTTATCATTATTATTATTTTCATTGTTTGTTCTATTTCCTATTTTTATTCCTTATTCTTAGCATTATTATTATTATTATTATTATTATTATTATTATTATTATTATTATTATTATTTTTATTCATTATTATTATTAAATAGTATATTATTGTTATTATTATTATTACTTAGAACTATTTTTCATTTTTATTATTATTATTATTATTATTATTATTATTATTATTATTATTATTGACTATTATTATTTTATTTATTTTGTCATTAGTCATTATTTTTACTGTTATGGTTATTACTAGGTTTTATTTTCTCAGTTGTTCATTGCATTTTGATGCTAGCCAAACTTGACCCCACTAGCAGATATTTTTTCAGATCTGTGTATTCCACTAAAAAACAAATTGTACGATTCCTCAACAATTTTTGAGAAAAAACACACAGACACCGTAAGGACCACTACTAGCAAACCTCACCAAAACGCAACAATAAATTGATTCCGCATCGTCCACAACGTTGGCACAAACCATTAACAAACCCAAATTATTACAACCTTCAGCCATTCTTTTTCATTTCCAACATTACCTACAAACTTTCAATAGAAAGAAAACAAATGCAGAAAAAAAGAGATTCGAAAATAAAAAATAGAACGAATCAATCACCACCACTCATCTCCATCTTCTTCAACCATTACGTCCATTCAACATCTCACACACAAACAAAAAATTTCATCACCTTCAAAGGTGCAGCAAACCCAAGTACCTCAAACGCAAACCAAACACAGTTAACTTACCACAACACACCTCACAACTTCACCTCCGCCGCCGAAACTCCCGCCGGAAACCAACTAATCACCGCCGCGAACAACCGCTACCACCGTTGAACTCAAACCCAAACGTTATCGCGAGAACCGATTCCGCCATGAGAAACCTTGAACCGTGACCTGGAGAGAGGACAAGTAGAGAGACGAAGGACCGAAAATGCAAGCCGTGTGAGTGAAACCGGCGAGAATCTGAGAGTGAATCGTCGGCGGTCGCGATTTTTTCGAAACGGGTGGGTTTTCTTCGTTTTCGAGTTTTTGCGTGATTCTGCGTGAGGGAGATAACATTGTTATTGATTTATACTGACTTTTTTTTTCTTTTTTTACTTTGTTATGTTTTTTTTATTATTATTATAACCCTTTTTAAAAAAAATAGACAAGAGTGTTGTTTCTTTTTTCTTTTTTTTCGGTTGGCTGTTTTAGGTTTTCTTTTACTTATTTTCATATCGTTGGGCTAGGCCCATGAGGCTTTGTTTTCTATTTTGCTCACACCAGTATTATACCAGCGACCCCCTATTTATATAGTTTTCATTTCTTTTTTTTTCCGATTTTTTTTTAAGTTCTTTTTGTTTTACTAATAGTGTGGTTTATTTATTTGGGGATGTTTTTATTATTGCTTGGATCTTCATTTTAATTAGTTGGATTTTTACTCACATTTAGTTTTTATGATTAGGGTCTATGATATAAATGCGTATTTTTCGATATTCGGTTTCGATCCGACGTTATCAAAATCGCTATGAGACCATTCTTTTATTATATTTTATTTCTAACAATTATTAGTTAATTTGTTTAAATTTATTATTATCAATTTATTTATTTTATTTGGGGCCAATGACATAATAAAAGGCCGATGTTTCGCCCGATTTCATTAGATCGGTGATACTCGGTAAATATGAGGTCCTCCTTTTAATTAGTTTTCTTTTCTTTTATTATTTTTGAACAATAAACATTCAATTTAATTTAATTTATTTTTTATACCATTATAAATATTCTCAATATTATTTAATTTATTTAATTATTTGTATTTATTATTAATTTAATCTTCGCAAATCAATTTAATTTATTTATTTATTTCCGTATTTCAAAAATAACGGTTCGACTCCTCATAGAACGATTTCATTAAATCGGCTCTAAGGAAGTGAACGAACTAAATTTCGACGCGTCCGAAAAAAGGTCCAACGCCTTCGAACAGTTGCATCCGAATAAAAAGGCCGAACGTCTTCGAACAGTTCAAAAACACTGCACACACGCTTTCTCTTGGGCGAATTACAACGAGACCCCTTTATTTCTCGCAATCCCCTGTATTTATCATGTATCCCTCCCCCACTTTTCTGTACGCATTTTATTTTTTCGTATTTTATTTTCATTCGCGAACCCTTGGTCCAACGCCAAGCGGTTGCACTTGCACACTTGCACTTTCTTATTATCCACCTTACCTTGCGAGCCGAGCGCTTTGTGCCTCACGAACAAACCACAAAATAAAACTCCATTTGCATACACCCTCTAAGCTCAAAAAACCAAAATGTTTCGATTAGATCCAAACCCTTGATCCAACGTCAAGTGGTCTTAGGAAATAAAACACATTAATAATACGAGAAGAAATTGTACGCCACGAGCCTTAAGCGGTAGAAAGGAGGATAACGAGCTCTCGTTACTCGCTCCGATTATTTCGACGCAAGACGCTCGTCTTGTTGGATGAGATAAACTATCCATAGTCTTTAGTGCATTTCAACTCCTAAACCCTTTCGTTTGAAGAAAGGTAATAAAATCAACAACCATCACCCGTAATAGGCCGAACTACGAGGCTCTGACTTTCCCATTGCACGCGGGAGTACGTAGGCACAAGGATCTTAATCTTTGTCGAGCACCTAGGATCGATCTGACTTATAATTTAAACTCATTTTCCTTAGCAAGTAACTCATTAAGCATAAATATCCTTTCGCGCGTGATAACTTTGATGGTTCCCATCGGTTACGAGGGATGTAGGGGGTGCTAATACCTCCCCCCTGCATAACCGACTTCCGAACCCAGGCAATGGTTCCGTTGACCTTTTTCCTCATCCCTCTCTTCCCGGGTTGTATCTATATCTCCCCTTTGCCTCTTCGGGAATAAATAGAATTAGGTGGCGACTCTTCAGTCTGTCCAGCGCACGGCTCCCGTTCTTTCGGATCGCGTGAGGTCGTATTTTTCGGGGTGCGACAACAGGGTCCTCATATTCTTCAGCAACGAATCGGGATTTATTTTCCCTAGCCAGCAGTTGTTATACAAAGATATCCAGACGTTTCTAGTAGCATGATTCATACATACATCATTTACATCATACCATAGCATATCCATAATGCATAATACATTTACTTAGATACATCATGCCATACATGCATGCATATTGCATAAACTAACCTTTTCTTTGCAGGATAGTTACATGCAGATAAAACACTATCAACAATTCACAACAGTTCAAAGACGACCTATACGAAGATCTAGTGCTGATACTTAATTCAGGGATGATCGCTATGAAGATTCATCTCTGATGATCCATACTCAAGTTGTCCTTGGAAGAGTACATAAATGATCTATACGAAGATCTGGTGCTAATCCAGGATATTTACAAGGGATATAATCGTCACGAAGATTTAGTCCTGATATTCTTTTTTCCTTGGATGGTAGGTAAACGGTCTATACGAAGATCTATTACCTAAATCCAGGATATTTCCAGAAGAGATAATCGTCATGAAGATTTATTTCTACTGGTTTATTCAACAACTCAAAACAGTTCAGAGACGATCTATACGAAGATCTAGTGCTGATACTTAATTCAGAAAAAAAATCGCCACGAAGATTTGGTTCTGACACTTAAATTAAAGTATGTTCTAAGATATGGTTCAGAGACGATCTATACGAAGATCTAAGCCCTTACACTTAATGAAGGATATTCTTTTTCCCCAGAGATAATGTAGAGACGATCTATACGAAGATCTAGTGCTAGCATTCAACTCAAACCATGTTGCATAAACGATTCAGAGACGGCCTATACGAAGACCTAGTACTGATATCCAGCATCAACATCAAGATATTATCACCTCCTGATATTATGGATGGCATCTATAAGCCTATCTCCAGTTCTTCCAAGTGGCATCTTCAAGCCCACTTAAGCATATACAATTAATCATCAGTGTTACTTTATGCACCGGTGAGTGCAAATTTTTGGGCTTTTGTGTTTAATCCCCTTCAACCTTCCAGGTCACGAATGGCACATATACCAATCTAACCCCTCAGGTTTCAGAAAATTGAACAGGGGAAGCTGTTGCACCCAAAAATTTGCCCTCACCAAGACAAGACATTGTGTACTAAGGTGTCCCAAAAGGTTCACAAGGTTCACAATTAGTCAGAAAGTTTGACAATTCCCTCAGACAAAGCATCCTCCTAAGCAATGCATCCTAAACTAGGGTTTTGAGTTTCATCAGGATAAATGGATTTACAAGGCTTCAAGTGAGTTTCAAAGCATCCTATATGTCTTCAAGAATCCCTATGTCAAGTTTCAAGGCTTTCCCCAAAGGTTTGCTCAGTCAAATGATCAGATAGGCTAAAATCAGTCAAAGCAGTCAAAAAGTCAAACTGAGGTCAACTGTGGTCAAACCAAAGTCAAACTTCATGATTTTTTTCCAACATAAATTATATGAATTAAAATTCATCATTTGATCAAGGGTTGATCATGATTCATCAAGGAGATTTCAGATCATCAAGAATCAGGAGTTTCTATATTAGGGTTTTCACAGGAAAAGTCAACTGAACTTTGACTAGCCATAACTTCCACATGCTTCATCAAAAATTTCCCATCCAAGATCATTTTGAAGGAAATTGAATTCTATACAACTTTGTGTCTCACAAGCCAAGCCCAAAAATGCTTCATTTGGAAGGTATGAGCTAAGACATTATAGGTCATTTTAAAAGTCAACAAAAAGTCAACATCTTCCAAAGGGCATAACTTGAGAATGATAAACGATATGGACATGAGACCAAAGAGGTTGGTTAGAGGACTCTTTTAGCTTTCCAAAATGTCTAAGAATACCTTCATAGCCTTAAAATTGAGGGACTTATTACTTTGCAAAGTTGGGAAATTTTTGAGAGGTTTATGAAGCAAATGGGACCTTAGAACCAAATTTCTCCAAATGGGCTTGCATTTTTATGACCCAAACACTACCATGACATCATGCACGAATTAAAAATCATTTATTCAAATTTTTATTCATTTTATTTTATTTATTATGATTTTAGACATTAAAAATCATTTTAAATCAAAATAAAATATAAAAGTTTCAATATTTGATAGGATTTTGGTTCTACAAATTCTTAAAGGCCATTTAGAGATGATTGAAATAACATAATATCATATCAACCAAAAGTAGTAAGAAGATATCAAATTTCTTTCAAAATTTTGAAGCATATATTTTTCAATCTCAAAGTGATCCAAAAGTCCAAAGGAGGATCTGATTTTTTGACCTAGTTAGGTTATACTATATATGTACAACATAAACAAACACAAGGCAAAAAATTTGGCAACCTCCAAGAACAAAATCACAAGTCAAAATTTCACTCCAAATTTGAAATTCGGTTTCATACATTCAAGTAATTTCAATCACTTTTGAAGGTTGCTTTAGCTTCCTTGAGGTTCACTGATCGTATTTCAATCCTCATATATATCAAAAGCATGATCATAAGCCATAACCGAATCAGAATTGTTCTTGAACTTTTGATTTTTGATTTTATTTATTTATGCATCATTCACTGATTTTGGTTGTTGATTTGTGTTTAGAATGAAGTTTGCAAGCTTTCTGGACAATTAGATTGAAGGTTCATGACCTAAATCGTAAACGGCCATAGTTAGGATTTATGCCCCTCATTTAGGGTTTCACGATTAACCAAATATAAATGAATTTAAAGAACGTGGATAGATTGTGTGAATCTTAAGGATTCATTGCCCTAATCAATTTGATGAAATTGTACCATTTGCTTGCTGTTTGAGATTCGCAGGTCATGAACATTGAAGAACTCACATGTAAAATTGCAAGTGAAATCGTAGGAAATTTCACAGCAACCAAGGAAGAAGATGAAGTTAAGTGGCGCCAAAATCCAATTTAAAAAGTTATTTTAAAATATAATGTTTTGTTGTTGATCATATGTTGTACGCGCCCCATGTGGCTCAGCTGGTTTGTGTGTTTGCTTGTGTATTGAATGGTCCTGGGTTCGAATCCCCCCAGGCCATTTTGTTTTGCTTTTATTTTTGATATTTTTGCAGGTTAATAACAAAAGGAACTGCTGCTCATACACTAACACCAGCGCGCGCCTGGCCTGATGATTATGTTGTTGGTCTTGTATTTGCAAAGCCTAGGGCCTGGGTTCGAATCCCAGCCCCAGGTATGTTCTTTTTCCCATTATTTCCATTATTTTTTATTTGTTTATTTAATTTAAATAATTCTTTAAATAATAATATATATATATATATATATATATATATATATATATATATATATATATATATATATATATATATATATATATATATATATATATATATATATATATATATATATATATATATATATATATATATATATATATATATATATATATATCACTTTCTTTTATATAAAAAACTTATTTTTTTGATTCAAATTATTTTCTAAAAAAATAAAAAAAAATAATTATTATATTTATTATATTATATGTTCATATATATTTTGTAAATAAATTGATTAATATTTCCATTAATAATTAAAACCCTACTTTCTAAAAAACTTAATTTTGTTAACCCTATTTTTTCAAAACCCTAATTTTTTATTAACCCTAATATTTCCTTAACCTTAGAATTTAATTTAATATTTTTGTAAATCATAATTAATTATTTATTTGTTATTTATTAAATATGTATATAATTTAATTATTATTATTAAAATACTATTTTCCTTATTAAAATATTTAAAATATCCCCTAATATTAATTTATTTTGATAATTCCTTATTTCCTCTTATTTTTATTTTCTAACCATTTATTTTCACTCTTCTTATTATTGATTATTATTGTTTATTTATTATTATTATTTATATTTTTTCCGATTATATTGTAACTATCACAAAGCTTTGTAATAGTTTAAGTTTATATTTTTGCTCTATTTTTATTGTAAATATATTAACTGTGTGGTTAGTAACTATAGGGTGTGCATAACATGTTTGTGATTAAAATTAATTTAGAATAACTAATTTAAATAAGATAACTACTTGAAAATAAACACTCACACACGTAAGTTGATCTTTGATCGCCATCTTGCACTTTCTAAGGTTACCTCTCATGTTGCCTATTTCTAAGGTCAAGTAAGGTGTCTTAAGCAAAGTCCCTTCACAATTATCATCAAGTCCCTTCAATTTATAAGATCAAGTCCCTTCGAGGTTGCCTACAATAAATGATCATGTCCCTTCGAATAAAAGATGATAAGTCCCTACGAATTGCTAAAGACACCTTGCTGTTGCCTATATTCAGATGTCCCTTCACATGTCCCTTATTACATCCAAGGTAATGACTACCTATTCCTTAATAATAGGGATAGTCTTACCATTGAAAGAACATAAGAACAGTAAAGACTTAATATAGGGTATGTTCCTCTTAATTACTCGCTCACCTTTTCAAAATACATTTTACACTTCACATTTCAAACAAATTTTCAAAACAAAGTCTTTATATACATCCATACGAGGATCATCATAAAGTACTTAGAAAATTTTTAATCACACACTACACCTTTCTCAAAACAATTAAAGTGAGCTAAGTAACTAAGAGCCCATGGATAACCATGGATATAAATGGTGCTAACACCTTCCATTTGTATAACCTACCCCCCGAACTCAAAATCTTTTTAAGGTCTTTCCTGTTCTTTTATGCCCTTTCCTTTTGGATAAAATAAAAGTCGGTGGCGACTCTTGCTATCCGCAACATTTAACTAAAGTCAGTTCTCCCACCGTGTTACAAATGGCCGACATGTTTATGGGCACCTTGCAAGGTGTTTACTTGGATCGTCTGGCCGCCTGCCCGTCCATTGGTTTTTCAGATATCGTCATTGCTGGAGAAAGAATAGAGAATTTTCTGAAATTGGGAAAGATTCAGGAAACTATACAAAATTGAAAGTATCAAGGATGGAGAGAGAGAGAGATAGGAAATCTTACCATAAACCAATAGTGTGGCCTAGTTTTGTAACTAGAAATTGTTAGATGGTATGACTTGTGAGATGCTTAGGTTCACCCTAGGTTGTTGCGAATCCTAACGCATTATACGCGGTATCCTCCGGTAAGTCTTGAGTAAGTCTTAGGTGGGTATTACATCGAGTCCCATGGGGAGCATCCGTAAATGCTTAAGGTACCGTCTGTTATGATAAGTATTGAGGTGGGTATTACACTGTGTCCCACGGGAAGCAATTGATAAGTCTTGAGGTGGGTATTACACTAAGTCCCACGGGAAGCAATTGATAAGTCTTGAGGTGGGTATTACACTGAGTCCCACGAGAAGCAATTGATAAGTCTTGAGGTGGGTATTATACTGAGTCCCACGGGAAGCAATTGATAAGTCCTTAGGTGGGTATTACACTGAGTCCCACGGGAAGAAATTGATAAGTCTTGAGGTGCGTATTACATTGAGTCCCACGGGAAGCGAGTGTATGTCTTGAGGTGGGTATTACACTGAGTCCCACGAGAAGCATCCGTAATGGTTTGAATAGAACGTTATAACGAATCCTACGTAAGGTCTTAAGTAAGTCTTGATGTGGGTATTTCATTAAGTCCCACGGGAAGCATCCGTAAGGACTTGAGGTAGATATTTCACTTGTTTTAGTGGTGTGAGCATTGTATGGAGTGTGTTCCATCTTGCTTTGGTTACTGGTTGAGAGGCATAAGGGATATCCTAGCTAGTATTAGTAGGATTTGTAGAACTCTTGGATGTGGTTCCAAGGAGTGCGACACGTATGAACTAAAAGTCGTTTTCCTTGCCAAAGAATTGAGTTAGGTTTCATAGGACCCTTAGAGCCGAGAGAACTCTAAGATAGGGAACCCACTGAGATGTTGTTATCTCACCCCTCTATTGTTGTTGCTTTTCAGGTTTCTTTTGCAGGTTGGATTTACAAGTGGAGCTATGCTCGAGATGTTTTAAATGAAGCTTAGTTTAGTCTTCCGCTGTGTATTTCTTTATCTTTGTACAATAATGGATAT
The DNA here is from genome assembly GCA_963966055.1 of Lathyrus aphaca. NCBI lineage: Eukaryota > Viridiplantae > Streptophyta > Magnoliopsida > Fabales > Fabaceae > Lathyrus > Lathyrus aphaca. The sequence continues at coordinate 356,224,081 of OZ014520.1, read as the reverse complement.
TGTATGGATCTTAGCTTTTGTTTTAGTATAATTCCCATGTCTTGCACCATTGTTGTATATATTTTTATAGTTGGTCAAGAATGTGAATTATGCTATTAGGAATTTATGATGGTGTCAGTACCAAAAATTAACATTGTATGATATTATTCTAGATATATATTATATGGGCGTTACATTGATGAAAATTGATGAAGAAGCCGTTGTAGAAGAGAACTTCCCGGATGAAGTCTGAGCCACGACTTTGACGAAGATGATTGATGAGGACACCGTTTTTGAGGTAATGGCTTCAACACAGATTTCTTCTAATTGCTCCTTCTTCTTCTTGAATTTCTCGTAATCCATCGTTTGTTCGATTTCTAATTCACGAATTGGTTCATTATTGTTGGTATTCTGTAATATGCATTCTTGAACCTGCAGGTTTTTTGAAGTTTCTGAAGATTCCCGAATTTGATAGAGACTCGACGGTTGCGATAGTTTATTGAAGATGATGAAGGTGATTGAAAAAGATGAAGAATTGAGGGTGAAATTAAGAATTTGAAAAAAACTGTGAAGAATCAAAGAAAATGAAGAAGAGTTGAAGATAATGCAGAGAATCAAAAAGAATCAGAAGAGATGAAGATGGAATGTGAAGGGGATGAAGAAGATTCAAGGGTGATTCCAAAAACTTCAATATACCATAACAACCCTTCTTAACGGTGATGAGTTGAAGGAAGATCTTGTATCTAACTCATGAATCAGTTAGAAAATCTATTATGAATTGGTTAGAATTAGTTAGTGATTTGTAACTGATTTTTGTAATTGAAATATTGATGTTAGTGGCATTTTTTTATGCAAATTATTAGGGTGTGACTTGAAGGTTTTGATGATGAAAGGTAGTAAGGAGAATGATCGATTGGTGAGAGATTGGAGATGTTTATCGGTTTTATAGGCGATGAGGCCTGCTAAAGATGGCAAAGAGAATCGATCGAGATGTATTGAAGGATGACTGAAGTTGGACAGGAGGAGCTTTTCTTGAAGGTTTTTTGTTTGTTTCTGATTTTTCTTGTAATCTAATCATTATCCTTTGAACGATTCTGGATTCTATCTGATGCATCAATTTTTTTCTTTAAAGATCAGCTAGAAGGTTTTTTATTATGTCTAGATTCAGCTGGAAGATTTTGACAATTCTCCTCTAATTGTTGCAACTGCATTGTTTTTGTAATGGATTTCTTCTTCTGAATCAATGAACAACTTAAACCCCAAATTGAAATCAATTAACCTTGAGAGCTTTAACTGAAATTGACCCTTGAATTGAAACACAAACTTTTCGTAACACCCTAATTTGGATCCTCACACGCAAAGTATTTTTAAGCACACTCTTATCTTCTAGATGATTCATGATGCCGATGACTTGAGAATGACGAGAATACCCTCGTAACTCTGCTTAAAAAAGGAAAAGATCCTTTAGGACAAAAACCTAATTACACATTTCACCACTGAACATACCAAAAAGATCAGCCTTAACGATATACACTTCAAACCACTATGAAACTCTAGTCCCAAGCAAATCTGAATTGAAAACCAATGGCAGACCAGATGTATTAGTGAATAGTATTGGCAAGTGAAATCCTCAAAGATCACTTAATTTAGAGAAATAAACCCTAATCAAGCAGCAAGAAAATATGAAGATGTTATTGATGGCCATATAACTAGAACATTGAGTTCATTTGATAATTACAGATAAGGTATGAAACCCTGACTTCATATGGAATGGATCCCATGTTTTAGTAACCCCGTGCTAACAAGTGATTTGTTAGTTATGATCTAATGGAATATGCAGATGGATATGAAACAAAAAACCAGCTAAATGGTTACAAATAAGAGGGAAAATGTTGGGGTGTTACAGAGATGCAATACAAGAATAACTTCAGCAAGGATGCAGGAAGCAGGTCGAAGGAAATTCTTGAATTGATATACTTCGATGTATGTGGTCCTATCCATGTGGATTCAATTGGAGGTAACAGATACTTTGTCATATTCATAGATGATTTCAGTCGAAAATTATGGACTTACCTGATCAAGAAAAAGTGAAGTAATTGAGGTATTTGCCAAATTTAAATCTATGGTCAAAAGACAAAGTGGTCAAAAGCTAAAGATTCCAAGGACTGATGGTGGTGGAAAGTATGTGTCAAAAGATTTCAATAAATTATGTGAGGAAGAAGAGAATAATGGAATTGTAGAAAATAAGAATCAAACCATCATGAACATGGTGCAAAGTATGTTTAAAGGAAAACATTTATCTAAAGAATTACGGGGAGAAGCTGTGTCGACTGCAACATATATTTTGAACAGATGTCCGACAAAGAAGCTAGAAGGAATCACACCATAAAAATGTTGGTCGGGTGTCAAGCCTAGCTTGAGTAATCTGAAGGTGTTTGGATATGTAATATAAAGACATGTTCCAGATCAGATGAGAAGAAAACTTGAAGACAAGTCTAGTTAAATGATTCTGATAGGATATCATTCAAGTGGAGGATACAAGTTTTTCGACCTAGTGAACGTGTAGGTTGTGTTTAGCAGGTGTAAACACCCCAAATTTTCCCTCACTCTTTCTCACACCATGGCTTGTGATCCTTCATTTTTTTAACATAAGCATTACACCTCATATTACATATTTGTTTCATCTGCATAGTTCCATGTCATCTGCATCTAGGGTTTATGATCTGAGCAATCCAAGAATCAATCTGAGCCATCCCAATAGTCTTAAAGCTTTCCAAGAGGGTCCATTTGTGTTCTATAATCATATTATGATCCCCAAAGTTCATGAAAGTCAAGAAATCACAAAGATTGGAAAAGACATGGAAGCAAAGCTAGGGTTTTCACTACACAGATGACCAAAATTAGGGTTTTGGTTTCAGAGGCCTTAACTCCAAATTTTTTGGCCATTCTTGTTTCTAATGTTCTTAATATGTTATAAGGATCATGTGTACCAAGTTTGATGAATAAATTCATTGTGGAAGTCATCTGATCATTGGGTAACTTCTTGAGCAAGTAAAGTCAAAATCAGGGCATCTGAGGCCCCAACAAGGGAACCAAAGGATCATTTTCATCAAATTGAGGTTCTATGATCTTTATTTGATCTTAGAAGTGGTTGGAAGTTCACAAGATTGAAGAATTTTGAGCCAATTGCAAACTTGCCATTTTTGGAAATGACTTGTAATGGAAACTTTCCATTTTGGGAAAGATTTTCAACCTCCTCTTTCATGACCAAAAAAGCTTTAAATGAAAAATTCTTGGACATGAAAGTTGTAGATTAGGTCTTTCACTTTTCAAAAAGTACTAGAACGTGTATTGATTCATCCTAGAACTCAAGATATGGCCTTTCAAAGTTTGCAAAAATCCTATAATTTCAAGTTTCATGTCAAAGAGGGATTTTGCATATTGGCATATTAAAGCTTCTAAATGACTTCTAATGTGCATAAATATGTTACAACATTTCAAAGAAGCATCCAAAGGTTAGAATTGGCCCAAGAATTTGGCACTTTCATGGCTTGGTACAAGAGAAATTCAACATGACCAATTATGCATAAAGCTTGCTATCTCTTCATCTATGCATTAAAGCTGCATTTCTTTGATCCAAGGGCCCTCTATGAAGCATGCTGAGGAAATCTATGCTCAGAATCCCTTGCTGCATTGAACCATACCTCAAGTACACATATGTTGACATTTTTTCATTTCATGTTGTCGCTCCCCCGAAAAGACACCCGGTCAGATAGGGTACAGACGCGAAAGATCGGTGAAAGGAGAAGATAAAGTGAAGGTGAAAAGAGTCGCCAGCTAGGCATTTTTATCCCGAAGGAAAGGTAATGCTGCATAAACCTAGAAAGAGATGGATAAGACGGTCGCGAACCAGAGAGACTGAGAAAGGGGGTTGGTTACAACCTGGGAAGGTATTAGCACCCAGATTGTCCGTCGTACTCGACGGGATCCACGCTTGAAAGTTTGTGTTTAAAGGGGTAGTGTATGTGCTATCTGTGTGCAAAAGCTAGAAAAGAATATACAAGTGTGTCGCTCCCCCGAAAAGACACCTGGGTCAGATAGGGTACAGACGCGAACGGTCGGTGAAAGGAGAAGATGAAGTGAACTGAATAGAGTCGCCAGCTAGGCATTTTTAACCCGAAGGAAAGGTAATGCTGCATAAACCTAGAAAGAGATGGATAAGACGGTTGCGAACTAGAGAAACTGAGAAAGGGGGTTGGTTACAACCTGGGAAGGTATTAGCACCCAGATTGTCCGTCGTAGTCGACGGGATCCACGCTTATGAGATTGTGTTAAAAGGGGTAGGTGTATGTGTTATCTGTGTGCAAAATCTGGAAAAGAATATACAAGTGTCAGTGTAAAAAGAAGTGAAATGCTCAGGAACTGAGGCTTAGAAAAAGAATGCTGAAAGAGGGGGATGACAAAGAGACTTTTGTTCGATAACCGTAAAGTCATGCCTACGTATCCTCGCGTGCAATGAGGAAGTCAGAACACCATAGTTCGACTCAAAGAGACTAAAAGATAAATTGACTATGAATTGCCTTCTTGTCTATGCTCAAGTGTATGACTAGTCTGACTCGAGTGCTAACTGTCTTGCATTAGACGGAAGAAGTAAGTTCTCGCTTATGAATGAGGGTGTTGAGAAAAGAATCCCGGAGGAGACGATTATTGTTTGCTTTTGTGTTTTCAGTCTTTTATTGTTTTTGGTGTTTGTCATAAGTTAATGAGATTAAGCCTAAATCAAAGGTTGTAAACTCATTATATCCTCCCTTTGATTAGGGATAATGAGAATACTTTAAGTATGAGATAAACATCTCAACTTAATTACCATGATGATGTAGGATTATGATCATTAACCTACTTGTGATTATTTATATGTTTTTGATTTTTTGTTTAGTGTTAAGTAATGAGTTTAAGCCATAATCAAGAATTAGTGAACCCATTACACCATCCTAATAGAAGGATAATAGATGAGCACACTTAAGCTGAGGAAGATACCTCAACTTAATCCATGATTAGGGATTAACCTCATGACAAAACAAGCCTTTATTAAAGTGGATTTTAATTAAGGGTGAGATTAAGAAGTGAATTTTATGGTTTGTAAGACAACTTGAGGGGGACTTGTCCATTAAACACTAGGGTTAGTCCTTCTTAACCAATAAAGGAAGAATTAGAACCCTAATGTAAGGCCCAAGTTACAATTTAATGTCTTATTGATTATTAGGTGGATTGATTAAGAGGTTTAAACAAATTAAGGGTTTAACACTTAGGATTAAAGTTATACACTCCATCCTAAGAGAAGGATGCATGCATAACCTTAATACAAAGTCCTAAAACCTTAAAGGGGACTAAGCACAACCCTAATTATTATCATGCTTGGAGTTCCTATGGTTTGTAAGGCTTGAGAAAGATCTTCAAAGCAGCCACCAATGGAAGAAGCAGATGAAAGGAGGAAGAAGCAGAAGAAATAAGTTACTTACTTCATTGAAGAAGATAAGTAACTTAGAGAAAGAAAGTCAGAGATGAACATGAATGAGCAAGCCCACTCTAAGACAATGAAAAATGCAGCAAGGATGCATATGAAGAAGATGATTAGAAATAAGAAGTGAAGGAAAATTCACTTCTCAAGTTAACTTACCACCTGAAATGTCAGCACAATATGCATAAGGGAATAAATGGAATTGAATGAAACATATGCAAAGGTAAAAACCAAAACCAGAAGCATACACATGATGCAAATGATGCTATGAGATGATACGAAGGCATACAAAGTGCAATGAATGGTCATATAAAAGATTGGATGCAAATGAAGCATGCTTTGAAGTATGAAAAACACATGGATGTTTATGAAATGAAATGGATGCAAAGCATAGCAAATGTATGAATAAATGACCAAGCAATGTTCAAGCAATGTCTTAAGATGTCTTGGATGGCATACAAGTTCTTAGAATGTCATGGCAAGTTCACATGTTTATGCAATGCAATGTAAGATGCAAGTATGGATGCAAAATTATGGTTATATGAAAGGATGAGATGAAAATGATCAAAACAGAAACAATTCACATGATAAAAATTTGCAAATGAGCTCAAACAAAACCTAACCCCATATGATATCACACCCCAAAGGAGAAGGTCTAACTCTTAACCTAAAGGAAGTTATGATTTTTCTAAGTTAACTAGGTGTCACACCCCAAATTTTACCCCTAATTTTTTCACATCTTTCATCTCGTCGTCAGCATACCCAGGTGCATACCAAATATTGTGAAGTTTTACAGGATTGGCAAGAGTGATCTGTTTGGGTTGAGTAACACATGTTTGGGGTCTGTTTTGCAAAGGGTTATTAGGGTTTGATGTTTTGAAGTTTGGATTAGTGGATTGATATTGAAAGTCTTGGATTCTGGAATTTTAAGATTGGATTATGGACTTTGTTTTGCTGGTGGCTGTTGAGAAAATTAATGTTAGCTTCAAATCTTGTTTCAAGCTTTGGTTTCAACTATCGAGTTAATTCCAAGTTTTTTTTTTGTTGTTGTCATGTTTCAATTTTAAAAGTGCAAGTCAGTTTCTAAAGCTCAATTCCAAGTCTTGTTGCTTATTTCAAGTTCCAATTCACCTTCCTATTTCCGAATTCATTTCTTGTTTTTTTGTGTGTCCTAGTTCTAATCTTTTCCAAGTCCATATTTTAAAAAATCCATTCAGTTTGATTCTATTTCTAATTCATTTTAATTCTTTTATTCTTGACTCCTATTCTATTTCAAAGAAAAGACTTCCAAATCGTCCTCAAATCCCAATTTGTTCATTTCAATTCCATCACTATTTATTTCCAAGTCCAATTACATTTACAAGTTTATTACCAAATTCATTTCCAAGCCTATTTTCAAGTTACTAATTTCAAGTCATTAATTCTCAACTCGACTCTACTATTGTTTCTCATGCATCACCTATTGCTAATTTAACCTTTCGTTCCAACTTCAATCTCCAAGCTTATCTAAATTCTAGTTTGCCTCACCTCTTCTTATGATCCTACTTTTTCTACATTCATTTATTTCTTTTTATTTCTTTTTCGTGTCTTCCATATCTTGAACATGTGCACTTTGAAGCACCGTCTCTTAAAAAGGACATTTGACTTAGACCATAAGGAAAAGGAATAAAGATAATGTCTGATTTTTGGCCACATGAAACGTATGGGATTCAAATCCTAAAATTTGGTTGAGAAGTTTTTCAAGTTACTTGTAAGAAATGGAAATCCATATTGTATTTTGTTTTCAAGATTGGTTATAGCTTATTTTAAGCCATATCAAAGCCAAGCTCACAAATAACTAAATACCATTACATAGTTTGAAGCCATGTTTTACTAGAATTACAAGAGTTACAAACATAATACAAATCCTACAAATTTCAATTCTGCCAAATTTGGAACTTCATCATGTCTTGTCTCATCCAGGCCTTCCAATCTGGGAAGTTGGCTCATTGGTTTGCCGAAGAGGAAAAGAAGTCAATGTATGACTTGATATGCAAGCCAAATGACCTGCTCTCGCTTATCGTTGGCGGTGAAAAGGCAGTTTACAGGTATCCAATGTAGAAGTTTCCCAGCGTGTTGCACCAAATTGTAGTTTCCAGAATCCTGAACCCGTCGACAAGGTTATTAGCAATCCCAGCCATGCTACAAGAACAATGTACCTGAAATTTTACCCACAGTTCTTACATGTAAAGATTTTGAACAATCAATCCTATCACAAGTTAATGAAAATGGTTTGTCATCCCGTTGGCACTTACAGTACAAAGATTTTGGTCCCAAGGCTGGACAGTCCAACTTGATTGATGGTCAGGCATCCAAGCACTCTCTATCCTTGTTACAAAAAGGACCCTTACAAGCTGCCAAATCAAATACAAAAAATATGACGAGAAGGGATATGTTTAACAATTATGTCAAACAATGTGCATACCAGCGGTTTTAGAGTTAGAAGTATTGGAAAGCAAATTAAAAAAGGCTGATGCCCTTGCTGCTCGCGGAAGCGGAGGCAACTCCGTAAAATGATTAAGGCGTCCACACCAACATGTTAATACAAAATCAGAGATTAATTAGTGAAACAATAGTGAAAGTCAAATTTGTGCACCAATAAAAAAGGTCAAGTTATGCAGTAAACAACCCTTTTGTTTTACTGCAGTATAATCGATTCTCAAAGTAACAAGCAAACAGAGCATGGAACAAAAAGAAATCAGTTCGGTTCAAATCTAACTTGATCAGTTCATCGAAAAGAACAAGGGAAACTGAGTCAAGCAAACAGCAGAAAATAACAGCAGGCCTAAGACACTAGATGTTTTAAAAAAAATAATGAAAGAGGAAAGTCAGACCTGTTGCAAGAAAGTAGGAGCTGCAAGATGCTATCCCAGGCCACCCCTTAAACCAGCAAATGTCCATGTGGGTCAGCAGCAGGCCTGCTGCTAGTTTTCAGACCTTCTATCCTGTTGCATTTTCGAGCAAACACCAATTCGGAAACTTTAAAGTCCACAGCCCAAAGCCTGTTACTCTTTTTTCACCAAAGTGGTAAAAATACCTCTATTCCATAAACCAAGACCTGCAAGATGAAAGGGACAGGGCATAGTTATCAAACAAAACTCAGGTCAGCATTTTTGGAGGACAAGTGATCAAAGGATTCGAAAAACCCCTAATCTCACCTCTATAAGAAGGCACGAAATTCACAACACAAGGGGGGGGGGCGTTTTTGAACAGAGAGCATCAAGAACCCTAAACAAAAATACAGAAAACAACATCAAAAATTTTTGTCTTCAAAACAATCACAAGAACACAGAGACCTTTTCTTTTCAAAAACAAAAAAAACCAAGATACCTTTGAGATTGGAGAACCGGTCGTTTTGTGACCCAGCATCTTCTGGACACCATAAACTTTCACTTCTGTCACCACCACATCACCATAAAACCTTCCACCTCAACACCCATAGCCACCTCGCCGCCAAAAGCGAACCTGCGAAGATCAATACCACCCTCATCATTTTTAATCCCAGCAACAATAATACACAAGAAGAAATCAAAGTGAAGGAGGAAAAGAGAACCAAAGGCACATAGAGATCGAAACTTACCACCGTTGAAGCTCGAATCGGTAATCTTTCTCGATCCATCATCTGGTTTTCCTTCATCGCCTTATCTGTTATTATTATTTGTTTTCCATTCCAAGTTGTGTACCGTGTAAATTGGCAAATCATGGTGAAATTGGGGTTAGCAGGGTTTTGATTTGAGGATTGTTTTGTAGCGAGTGAGAGACGATGTTTGAGAGTGAGAGACGACATTTGAGAGAGTAAACGAATTTGAGAGAAAACGCTTGTGAGAGACGGAGAGGATGGGTGCTGAGAGTATGTTGTTTTCTTCTTTCATTGTTTTTCCTCTTGTGGTTCTAAAAGGAACGATGTGCATCCGCAGCTGTATTGCAAACCCTAGCCCCTTTCTTCTTTTAGTTTCAACCCAACCGAACCGGGTCGACCCATGACCCGGTCGGTTTCCCTTCTCCACCATTTTAGTGGGCCTTGCCCAACCCAGATTACAAAATCAGCACCTGTTTTTGTTTAGGGTGTTTATTTGTTTATTTATTTCTAAAAAACCTTTATTTTATGTTTGTTGGTTCATTATTTTAAAACCTTGTTTTTATCTTTGATTAAATTTTGTTAAAAAATATATATTGTATTTGATTTAGTTAATGAATTTATTCCTCTTTTTTTATTTTTTTATTTATTTTTATTATTTTATCTTCATCTTATCTTTTTATTTTATTTCCATTTATAATACGTCATTTTATTTATCCTTATTATTTTAGTTAGTTGGACAATAATAGTTGATAATTTGTGCGAATGTGTATATTGCTCTCGCATTAAGACGTTTTTTTTCTTCTCGGCAGAATGAATATAATCATTTTTATAAAAAATAACCATCTTCAAAAAATATAATTAATAAAGTTCTTGGTCCAACACCAAGTAAGAAATCCATTTCGCCTACCATTTTCACACACGTAAGTCGGTCTTATGATCGCCATCTGCACAATCCTTATCGCGCGCCTTAATAAATTTAATTACGAAAAAAGGAACCCCAGAGTCTAGCATTCCGCACGTTCTGGATTGAACCGCAAATGGGCTAGCCTCACGCGTTGGTTCAATCACCTTTCGTATATCAAAATATTCAAATCATCTATAAAATTAATTTACGAAAAAAGGAACCCCGGAGTCTAGCATTCCGCACGTTCTGGATTGAACCGCAAATGGGCTAGCCTCACGCGTTGGTTCAATCACCTTTCGTATATCAAAATATTCAAATCATCTATAAAATTAATTTACGAAAAAAGGAACCCCGGAGTCTAGCATTCCGCACGTTCTGGATTGAACCGCAAATGGGCTAGCCTCACGCGTTGGTTCAATCACCTTTCGTATATCAAAATATTCAAATCATCTATAAAATTAATTTACGAAAAAAAGAACCCCGGAATCTAGCATTCCGCACGTTCTGGATTGAACCGCAAATGGGCTAGCCTCACGCGTTGGTTCAATAACCTTTCGTATATCAAAATATTCAAATCATCTATAAAATTAATTTACGAAAAAAGGAACTCCGGAGTCTAGCATTCCGCACGTTCTGGATTGAACCGCAAATGGGATAGCCTCACGCGTTGGTTCAATCATCATTCGTATACCCACAAATTTAAATCATTTTTATAATTAATTATCGAAAGACAGAATTCCGGAGTCTAGCATTCCGCACGTTCTAGATTGGACCGCAACATGGGCTAGCCCCACGCGATGTGTTCATTCGCCCTTTCGTTTAAAACATCTTAACCAAATTCAAACACTTTTTCTCTAAAACGAACATTGTTTAAATCATTCTATCTCTCGAACAAGCTAGCGCTTCAACCTCCACCGCGAGTATAAGCCAATGCTTAACAGTAGAATGCATTTCAAACAATCGTTCAATTAAAAACCACAAATCGTAGTCGCACTAACTAAGAAGCTCTGACTTTCCCATTGCACAAGGGAATACGTAGGCACGGGGATTTTAATCCTTCGCGAGCACCCTAATAAAAAAATTCAATTATTTCTCTGTTTAAAAACTTTAATCCTTCCTCCGTCATAATATATTAATTTAAAAACTTTCTTTTCTTTCAAACAAACATATTAATAATCATTTAGAAGACAAAAACTTAAGATCAAACATTTAATCGCATAATTAGCTAAGAGGTTCCCATTGAGTACAACGGACGTGAGAGGTGCTAATACCTTCCCCTTGCGTAACCGACTCCCGAACTTAGAATTTGGTTTCGTAAACCATTTCTTATCCTTCCTTTAGGTTGTATCTATATCTCCCTTTTCTCTCGTAGAATAAATAGAATTAGGTGGCGGCTCTGTTGTTTTGTTTTAGGATCGTATTTTTCGAGGTACGATAGTTGGCGACTCTGCTGGGGACTAGCTCCATGCTAGAGAGAGTCGAGCCTAACTTAACATTGTGTGTTTATTTGTTTGATCTTGTCTTTTCTTGTCTTCTCTATGTTTATTATTGTTTATTTGTTCTTTTATCGCTTTCCTTTTATTTTCTCATTATATTATATTTGTCTGTGGTTTCTCGGGGTCACATTGCAAGTAATTTTGAGTGGTGGAAAAAGCAGAGGGAACACCTAGGTTTAGAATTGGATGTTATTAGTGTTAGTCTCCAAGGACTCGCTCCTTGCACGCCTAACATGAAAGCTCCCCCAGATAGTTAGACTTTTCGTAGATCTTGTCGCAATGCAGCTAGCCTGTCGCGTGACCTGATTCACGAAAGGGATGTGATTCTGGGACCCCTTAGAACCTGTTTCAATATTGGTAGTTGTGTAATTTTAGGCTCCAAGGACTAGCTCCTTGCACGTCTAGCATGATAACTCCACTTAAGGTAGACCTTATCGTTATTTTCGTCACAATGCAGCTAGCCTGCGGCGGGGCGTTAATATGATAAACGTCCGTGACCTTGAGTTTCCTTAAACCATCACCGTAGAAACTATCCTGTGAGTGGGACTTATGGGTAGTAAAGCGTAGAACAACTCTCTTACAGCCCACCTGTTAAGAAGGTTCCGAATTTACCTTGCATCCTTGCATCCCTGCATCCTTGCATCTTAGCATCATATGCATCATTTTAGCAAATGCTTCAAGGAACAAAGAAGTTTTGTTGCAAACCTCATAAATTTTACCTGGAATGGATTTCAGTTCATTGGTTTTGGGAAATAACAAGAAACTTTACCCATTTTGACATTTTGCAACAAACTTCTTAAGTCCCTTGAGGCATTTACTAAATTTTACTCATGTTTGCATCTCTGCATCTGCATTCTGTCAAAACTCATTCTCGTCAACTCCTTTCCAGCTGTCACACTGAGGATCTCACGTAAGTATTCAACCCGAGCCCAGGCCAAGAAGAAGATGGCTGACAGGGACCCCGAAATGGACAAAGTTAATGAAGAGCTTTCTGACCTTCGTGGAAATATGGGTCAGATGATGGAAATGCTGCAGGTCATCCGAGCAAAATTAGACACCCAACAGACTATAGTGTCAGAGATTGTCACTGCAACGACTGAGCCTACGTCATCAGTCACTACTCCTGTGACCTGGCCTCCTTTTGGGCTTCCTCATGGATTTGTACCTCCTCCTCAGGGTTTTGCTTCTCAAAGTTTTATCCCTCCTTCCCAAGGACTTACTACTCAGGGTTTTTTCCCTCCTTCCCAAGGTTTCGCTTCTCAAAGTTTTATTCCTTCTTCTCAAGGACTTACTGTTCAGGGTTTCTTCCCTCCTTCCCAAGGTTTCGCTTCCCAAAGCCTCGCACCTCCTTCTCAGGGTTTTGCGTTCACTTCTCAAGGTTTTGTACCTCCCCCTCAAGGGTTTGCTGCTCAGCAGACTATTCCTGTGACTAATGAAGAGAACCACGTGGCTACTAATTTTACACTAGACATTGTGCACACCCGTGCCCAACCATACTTCAATGACCCTCAGGTGTATGACATGCCAGATATGTCAGAGAATGGAAATGAGAAACATGAGAAGATGCAAGAGAATTTTGAGACTATTGAGAAAAGGTTAAGAGCAATCGAAGGCGACCAGATCTTCGGGGCTGCTGCTAGAGAGATGTGCCTGGTGTCTGGATTGGTAATTCCTCCAAAGTTCAAGATACCCACTTTTGACATGTACGAGGGTGCGACATGTCCTAAGAACCACCTCTTGATGTATTATCGAAGAATGGCTACGCAGGTGGATAATGACAAATTAATGATCCACTGTTTCCAGGACAGTATGAAGGGAATTTCCTCCAAGTGGTATCTAACGCTAGACCAGTCGAAGATTCGCAGTTTTCAAGACCTGACAGATGCTTTCATCCAACAGTACAAATACAATATGGACCTTGCTCCCGATAGAAGGCAATTGTTGAGTATGTCTCAGAAGGATTCTGAATCATTTAAAGAGTATGCTCAGAGATGGAGAGGGACCGCTTCTCAGGTAGATCCCCCGTTGTCTGAAAAGGAGTTAGCTGATTGGTTTGTTGACACGGTGCGACCAGAATTCTTCGAGAGAATGGTGGGAAGTGTAACGGCTAGTTTCTCTGACCTTGTAGCTGTGGGGATTAAGGTTGAACTTGGACTGAAAAGTGGAAAGATGAGTGGTGCGTCTGGCAGTTCCAGCAATGGCAGTGGAAATAATGTCAAGAAAATTACCAGTAACTTCCACAAGAAGAAAGAGGGTGAGACAAACGCAATAATGGCGAGTCAAAGGAGAAATCCGCTTTGGCAGAGGCCTCCACCTGTGGCTCAACCCCAGTTTGTCTACCCACCGCAGTTTGTTCAACATCCTTATGTAGCAGCGGTTCAACCATCATACAATCCACAAGTCCCAATATATCGGCCAACTCAAGCAGTACCGATGTATCAACAAGCGGCTCCAGTGATTCCAGCTTATCAACCAATGCTCAACAATTCAGGCTATCAACGAGCGCCCAATGCTTCATCCTACCAGCAGAGGACTCCAGCTCCTCATCTGAATTCCAACTTTTAGAATAGAAGACCAGGAGGAAGACTTCCTCATCCTCGGATGCCTATGACCTACACTGAATTGTATCCCTCACTACTGAAGAAAGGATTGGTTACTCCAAGGCCTTTGGGTCCTCCCCCAGATCCGCTCCCACCAGGTTACAACTCAAGTTCCCATTGTTTGTTCCATGAAGGTGCTCCGGGGCACGATTTGGAAAATTGCATTGCTTTGAGGTATGCTGTGAAGGATTTAATGGATAAAAACATTTTGTCATTTGGAGACACTGGTCCGAATGTTAAAAATAATCCTTTACCAAAGCATGGGTCCATAAATGCCATTGTTGACGAGTCTGACGAAGATTTGATTTTCAACGCCACAGAGATTAAGACCCCGCTTAAAGACTTCCATGCGAAGTTAGTAGAGGTGGGTATGCTGAAGAACTGTCATAAGAATTGTGAATCCTGTGCGAATAATCCAAAGGGATGTGAATTGGTCTTGAAAGATGTTCAAAGTTTAATTAATCTGGGTGTTTTACAAGTGAGTGGTCGTGTGAAGAGGAATGAAGTGGCAATGATTGAACCCATTTTCAACTTGCCTGAATCTGATTCTACTTTGGTTCCAATGTTCAACCTGTCTGGGTCCTCAAGGGTTCAACCCATCTTCAATATACCAGAACCTGTGGTGCCCATTTTCAATATACCTGAACCAAGATTTGAGCAGAGGAGTAACCATTTCCTTTATGAAGATACCAAAGCAGTTCCGTGGAAGTATGATACAGGAAGAATTCATCAGAAGTTTGAACAAGATAGTTCAAAAGTAGCAAGTGCTGACATAGAAGGTGCAAGTCGTTTAACTTGTAGTGGTCGTGTTTATACTCAGCAAGCCAATACAGTTCCTCCTAAAGGAGTCATTCCAGCTGTTGTCAACCAGGATAAAGGGGTGGTCTTGGAAGAAGAAGATGCAGAGTTTCTCAGAATCATTAAGAAGAGTGATTACAAGGTTATTGATCAGCTACATCAAACACCTTCCAAAATATCTATCTTATCACTTCTTATGCATTCACCGGCCCATCGGAGTGCTCTCCAGAAATTACTAGCCCAAGCCCATGTTACGCATGATATAACTGTGAATCAGTTTGATGGAGTCATTGCCAATATCACTGCATGTAACAATCTCAGCTTCAGTATGGAGGATCTTCCAAAAGATGGCTTGGACCATAACCGTGCTCTCCACATATCTGTAAAATGTCAGGAGGATACTTTAGCAAGAGTTCTTGTAGATACAGGATCTTCATTGAATGTTTTACTGAAAAGAACGCTCGCCAAGTTATCTTATCAAGGGGCAGAGATGAGGCCCAGTGCACTGATTGTAAAAGCTTTTGATGGGTCAAGGGGGACTGTTATTGGAGAAGTCGACTTGCCAATCTTGATCGGACCACAGGTGTTCAAGATCACTTTCCAGGTTATGGACATTAACCCAAATTACAGTTGTTTGCCGGGAAGACCTTGGATCCATGCTGCTGGGGCAGCCACTTCTACCTTACACCAGAAGATGAGGTTTGTGGTCGATAATAAGCTGGTAACTGTGTCCGGTGAGGAGGATCTCATGGTCAGCAACCTTTCCTCCTTTAGTTACATTGAGGCTGATGAAGATGCTTTGGAAACTGCTTTCCAAGCTCTAGAGATAGCCAATGTCGTACTTATGGAAGTAGAGGAACCAAAGGAGAAAGGTATTCCATCTTTTGCATCATTGAAGAGTACCATTTCCACAATTGAAGAAGGAAGCTACCAAGGTTGGGGTGATGTCATTGAAGTCAAGCAGAAGCTAGATCGCTACGGGTTGGGTTACAAACCAGCTCATATGAAGGAAGGAGCGTCAACCTCCGTCAAAGGACATCCAAAGACCATTCAAGAAGTGTTTTCTAGTGCCGGCTATCAGATCAATGCGATTAATGGGGATGCTGAAGATGAAGAGGTGGATCATTTGGTTTATTAGTGTGAAGCAGCTTTGGGCAATTGGGAGGCAGTTGAGATCCCATAATTTTTTCCATTGTCAAAGTAATTTATTGTTTTTCTTTAAGTGTTTTCAAAGTTCCCTAGCTCTGCCCAAGGCTATGGGATCATTTTGTAGGGCCCCTTCTCATTTTTCAAGTTAATCAATCAATGAAGGCATTTTGTTAAATTCTTACTTTGTTTTATTTACTGTTTTTCTCTTTTCACTTTTAAAAAGAAAATGGCAATCTTTCAAAGCTAATAAAAGTTTTTCTTGCATCCCTCTATTTTCATTTTTAATAAAAGCAAATCATTCCCATATGCAGAACAAATGAAAACCCTGTTGAATCCAATGACTCTATATTCTCTCCTAACTTCGATTCGCCCGTCTACCAAGCGGAAGATGAAAGTGAGGAAGATTGTGACGTTCCCGAAGAACTGGCAAGATTAGTTGAGGATGAGCACACAAATCTTCAGCCACATAAGGAGCAGGTTGAGACCATCAACCTTGGCACCGATGAAGATGAGAAGGAAGTCAAGATTGGTACAACACTTGGGGCAGACGTCAGAGAAAGATTGGTCAAGCTTCTCAAAGAGTATGTGGATGTGTTTGCATGGTCGTACCAGGATATGCCCGGTTTGGACACAGACATAGTTGTTCATAAGTTGCCGCTTCGACCAGATTGTCCTCCCGTAAAGCAAAAGCTCTGAAGAACAAGACCAGACATGGCTCTGAAGATTAGAGAGGAGGTCAAAAGACAGTTTGATGCTGGATTTCTTGCAGTCGCAAAGTACCCTGAGTGGGTAGCTAACATTGTGCCAGTCACCAAGAAGGATGGCAAGGTTAGAATGTGCGTGGACTATAGAGATTTGAACAAAGCCAGTCCAAAGGATGACTTCCCTCTTCCGCACATTGATACTTTGGTGGATAACACTGCTAAGTTTGCTGTTTTCTCCTTCATGGATGGTTTCTCAGGATACAACCAGATTAAGATGGATCCTGATGATATGGAAAAGACCACTTTTATCACACCATGGGGCACGTATTGCTACAAGGTGATGCCATTCAGTCTTAGAAATGCAGGAGCCACTTATCAAAGGGAAATGGTCACCCTTTTCCATGATATGATGCATAAGGAGATAAAAGTTTATGTGGATGATATGATTGCCAAATCACAGAGTGAGGAGGATCATTTGAATCATCTCCTGAAGTTATTTGAGCGTCTCAGAAAGTTCCAACTGCGTCTGAATCCAGCTAAGTGTACCTTTGGTGTCCGATCAGGAAAGCTACTTGGTTTTATTGTTAGTCAGCAAGGAATTGAAGTAGATCCGGATAAGGTCAGAGAAATTCAAGAAATGCCAGCTCCAAAAACAGAAAAGCAAGTCAGAGGTTTCTTTGGAAGATTGAACTACATCTCCAGATTTATCTCCAACATGACTGCTACGTGTGAACCTCTATTCAAGTTGCTCCGGAAGAATCAAGCAATTGAGTGGAGTCCTGATTGTCAACTGACGTTTGAGAAGATTAAGGTTTATCTACAGGAACCTCCTATCTTGATCCCACCTACTCCAGGGAAGCCTCTTTTCATGTACCTGACTGTACTTGAGGGATCTATGGGTTGCGTATTAGGCCAACAAGACAAAACTGGTCGTAAGGAGCACGCCATTTATTACTTAAGCAAGAAGTTCACAGACTGTGAAAGCAGATATTCGCTTTTAGAGAAAACTTGTTGTGCCTTGGCATGGGCGGCCAAACGTCTCAGGCAGTATATGATTTGTCACACCACTTTGTTGATCTCGAAGATGGATTCGATAAAGTACATCTTTGAGAAGCCTGCTTTGACTGGAAGACTCGCACGTTGGCACATGTTGTTATCCGAATATGACATCCAGTATGTAACCCAGAAGTCTATTAAAGGCAGTGTTTTGTCTGAATACCTTGCTGATCATCCTGTCGAAGATTATGAACCTCTGAAGTTCGATTTCCCGGACGAGGACATTATGTTGATAAAGGATTGTGAAGTTCCAGGTCCAGATGAAGGTCCCGAGCCAGGTTCTCGTTGGAAGATGATGTTTGATGGTTCCTCTAATTACATGGGGCATGGTGTGGGAGCTGTCTTGATGAACCCTGATGGTGGTTACACTCCCTTCACAGCTAGATTGTGCTTTGAATGTACAAACAACATTACTGAGTATGAAGCATGTGTTTTAGGTATCGAAGCTGCAATCGATACTAGAATCAAGATCCTCGAAGTGTATGGAGACTCAGCCTTAGTAATTTACCAAGTCAAAGGTGAATGGGAGACCCGTGACGAGAAGTTGATTCCTTACCGTGCCCATATTGTGGAATTAATCAAGTACTTTGATGAAGTCACTTTCCATCATGTTCCAAGGGCAGAGAATCAAATTGCAGACGCTTTAGCTATGTTATCCTCTATGTTTCAAGTCAAATTTCTTAATGAAGCTCCACTCATTACAATCGAGCAAAAAACCTCACCAGCCTACTGTCTACTGGTCGAAGAAGAAACTGATGAGAAACCGTGGTTCTACGACATCAAGAATTACTTGCAAAACCAGGAATACCCAGCTGATGCAACAACTCTGGATAAGAAGACTCTGAGAAGATTGGCGTCCAAGTTTTTCCTCAGCAATAATGTCCTTTACAAGAGAAATCATGATATGGTTCTGCTCAGATGTGTGGACAAGCGCGAAGCAGACTTATTGATCATGGAAATCCATGAAGGATCATTTGGAACACATTCCAATGGACATGCCATGTCCAGGAAGATTTTGAGAGCTGGGTACTTCTGGTTGACCATGGAATCAGATTGTTTCAAATACGCCAGGAAGTGTCATAAATGCCAGATTTATGCCGACAAGGTGCATGTACCTCCGACACTTTTGAATGTTCTGTCATCGCCTTGGCCTTTCTCAATGTGGGGCATTGACATGATAGGGGTAATTGAGCCTAAAGCTACCAACGGTCACCGGTTTATCTTGGTTGCAATCGATTACTTTACCAAGTGGGTAGAAGCAGCTTCCTACACCAATGTGACGAAGCAAGTGGTTGCCCGTTTCATCAAGAATCAAATTATCTGCCGTTATGGGATCCCAAGCCGAATCATCACAGATAATGGGACTAATTTGAACAACAAGACAATGAAGGAGTTGTGTGACACATTCAAGATTGAACATCATAACTCTTCCCCTTACCGTCCGAAGATGAACGGAGCTGTTGAAGCTGCAAACAAGAACATCAAGAAGATCTTGCAGAAGATGGTGAAGACTTACAAAGATTGGCACGAGATGTTACCGTATTCCCTACACGGATACAGAACATCAGTTCGCACTTCAACAGGGGCAACCCCTTTCTCTTTGGTGTATGGGATGGATGCAGTTCTCCCTATCGAAGTAGAGATACCATCTGTGAGGATCTTGATGGAAACCAAACTGGAGGAAGCTGAGTGGGTCCAAAGCAGATATGACCAGCTGAACCTCATTGATGAGAAGAGAATGACCGCCATGTGCCATGGCCAGTTGTACCAGAAGCGCATCAAGAGAGCATTTGACAAGAAAGTCCATCTCCGAGAATTCAAAGAAGGAGACCTTGTACTCAAGAAAATCTTGCCAGTTCACAAAGACATGCGTGGGAAGTGGAGTCCTAACTATGAAGGACCATATGTTATGAAGGTGGCATTTTCTGGAGGTTCCTTAATCATCACAAGTATGGATGGTGAACAACTGAAACACCCGGTGAATTCTGATGCAGTCAAAAAATATTATGCCTAAATAAAGCCCGATAGGTCGAAGACCAGAAATGGCGACCTATGCAAAAATGGGTATCCCGGTGGATCATAACCTATGAAGGAGATCCAAGCAAAAGTTAGGGATAAAAAAAAAAAAATAGAGCTCGCTAAGTTGAAAACCCGAAAGGGCAGCTTAGGCAAAAAAGAGCGTCCCGGTGGATTGAAAACCCGAAAGGGCGGTCCAGGCAAAAGTTAGGGACAAAGGCATTTGACTGTATCAGATGGTGTTTATCATTACTGAAGATCAATACTTGAAGACCAATCCATTCGCTCTTGTCAGAAGCAAGGTGTTGGGCGGTTTTAGTTATTAGGGATTATAGTGGTCGTTGGATTCAATGTAGACCTTTCCCCATTGCCATTTTCAAATTGTAATTTTCCATGGAGCTTTTGCTATTGGCAAGCTACCATTCTTGAATGAAATACAACCTTTTCCTTTAAACTTTGTCGTTCAGCTTCTTTTTTTTTTTTGTTATGCAAAATGTCTTTATTGAATTACAATTTAACTTTGAAAATGACAAAAAAAAATTTTAGAAACAATTTTGAAAACGTACGGGAGAACCTTCAAATTTCTTTGACTTTAGAAGATTAAAAGATTCTCTGTCTTCTAAAAAACCTCTGGCTTGCAGCAACACTCTCATGCAATTATTACAGAAATCCCCACAGAGAATTATAAGCTGGTAGCACTCTTGGATGAATCCTTGGACCAAGCACCGATTTCCAAGTTTGAAGACATCCCCCAGCATCTTTTTGTTCGTATGAGTATTTGCACTGAGATCTTACTTTTCCTGCTTTATCAAAATTCTCTGTCTCCCTAGAGTCAGCATTTGCATATCATGATCAATCGCATCATATTCAATCATACGCATTTGACATTTCATTTGTCTATACCCAGTTGTCGTCTGTCTAACCCCCAGATCCAGATTACCGTCTTCTATTATTTTAAATCCACTGTTTGTTGGTACCCCATAGTGCGATTAACCGAAGTCTGTTTCCCAGCAACACTGGCATCCCCTGCAGAGGCCCTCCTTGATGTACTTTGGTACAACCAATACTTCTTTTTAACTCAATTATCATTGGCATGAATCCTTCAAGCTGTTTGTTTAAAACATAGAACTGTCTAATTCAAATGCATCTGTGTTTCCCTGATAGTGCCTAAAAGTTCTTCTAAAAAGTTCTTCGTTTTTAAAGAATTTCCTGCGGTTGGTCGTTTATCTCGTTGAAAACTCCAACATTTATTCTTATTTGCCAGCTGGTCACTTAGAGCCATTTGATTTATCTTTAAACGCTTCGCATGCTACTCCTAGTGTCAGTATATATGCGCAGAGCCATTGCCTAGATACTATTTTCATTTTCCAATCCTTGGTTTCAACAGCTACACTTGAACCTGTTGATTTACTATTTTGGATCTATGACAGTTATTTATTTCTCCAACTGCCGTGTTGAGTTTTATTTTCAGACCACCGCGTCTCTTTCTTTTTTATTTTCAGACCACCGCGTCTCTGTCTTTTTTATTTCCAGACCACCGCGTCAATATCTGTCTTTTATTTCCAGACCACCGCGTCAATATCTGTCTTTTATTTTCAGACCACCGTGTCAGTGCCTGTCTTTTATTTCCTGACCACCGTGTCATTGCCTGTCTTTTATTTCCTGACCACCGTGTCACTACCCGTTATTTTATTTCCTGACCTACGCGTCAACACCTGTTATTTTATTTCCTGACCACCGCGTCTTTACCTGTCATTTTATTTTCAGACCACCGCGTCTTTACCTGTCATTTTATTTTCAGACCACCGCGTCAATATCTGTCTTTTATTTTCAGACCACCGTGTCAGTGCCTGTCTTTTATTTCCTGACCACCGTGTCATTGCCTGTCTTTTATTTCCTGACCACCGCGTCAACACCTGTTATTTTATTTCCTGACCACCGCGTCTTTACCTGTCATTTTATTTTCAGACCACTGCGTCAATATCTGTCTTTTTAGACCACCGCGTCAATATCTGTCTTTTATTCCCAGACCACCGTGTCATTGCCTGTTATTTTATTTCCAGACCACCGTGTCATTGCCTGTCTTTTATTTTATGACCACCGAGTCGATGTCTGTTATTTTATTTCTCGATTGCCCATATCGATGTTTATTTATTCCTGACCGTTGTGTCATTGTCTGTTAATTGGTTTTCCTGACTGCCGAGTCGAGATCATTTCCATTTTTTCTCAATCACCGAATCGCTGTATTGAGATCCCCAGCAACCACTTTGAACTTGCTAACTCATCACTTCAGATTAGTCTGTCTTTAATCCTGCATTTTGTTTTCCAGTCTTTTTGTCATTCTTAGTGCCAGCAGTTACACTTGAACCTGTTGATTCATCACTTTGAATACATCTTGTTTTCGTCTTGTCATCCCTAATATATGGTTATCCCCAGTGAGTCTTCGTCCTCATTTGTGTTTTTGTGGACCACCGTTGCATTTGTCTGCATCATACCATACCCAGCATATTCATGAAAAAAATCAGCATGTTAGGCCATTGCATCTCGCATATCATATCCCCAATCCAATAGGAGTCCCTCATAAGTTCATAGCATTTAGGGGCAAAATTTCCGGTTATTTCTATATTTAAATATCTTTCACTCCGATGGTATGAGGATTCACATCACTCATTCTATCTGGTGAAGTTATTTAAATAGGGGCAACTGTCACACCCCAAATTTTACCCCTAATTTTTGCACATCTTTCATCTCGTCGTCAGCATACCCAGGTGCATACCAAATATTGTGAAGTTTTACAGGATTGGCAAGAGTGATCTGTTTGGGTTGAGTAACACATGTTTGGGGTCTGCTTTGCAAAGGGTTATTAGGGTTTGATGTTTTGAAGTTTGGATCAGTGAATTGATATTGAAAGTCTTGGATTCTGGAATTTTAAGATTGGATTATGGACTTTGTTTTGCTGGTGGCTGTTGAGAAAATTAATGTTAGCTTCAAATCTTGTTTCAAGCTTTGGTTTCAACTATCGAGTTAATTCCAAGTTTTTTTTTGTTGTTGTCATGTTTCAATTTTAAAAGTGCAAGTCGGTTTCTAAAGCTCAATTCCAAGTCTTGTTGCTTATTTCAAGTTCCAATTCACCTTCCTATTTCCGAATTCATTTCTTGTTTTTTTTTTTGTGTCCTAGTTCTAATCAATTTCCAAGTCCATATTTTAAATAATCCATTCAGTTTGATTCTATTTCTAATTCATTTTAATTCTTTTATTCTTGACTCCTATTCTATTTCAAAGAAAAGACTTCCAAATCGTCCTCAAATCCCAATTTGTTCATTTCAATTCCATCACTATTTAATTCCAAGTCCAATTACATTTACAAGTTTATTACCAAATTCATTTCCAAGCTTGTTTTCAAGTTACTAATTTCAAGTCATTAATTCTCAACTCGACTCTACTATTGTTTCTCATGCATCACCTATTGCTAATTTAACCTTTCGTTCCAACTTCAATCTCCAAGCTTATCTAAATTCTAGTTTGCCTCACCTCTTCTTATGATCCTACTTTTTCGACATTCATTTATTTCTTTTTATTTCTTTTTCTGTCTTCCATATCTTGAACATGTGCACTTTGAAGCACCGTCTCTTAAAAAGGACATTTGACTTAGACCATAAGGAAAAGGAATAAAGATAATGTCTGATTTTTGGCCACATGAAACGTATGGGATTCAAATCCTAAAATTTGGTTGAGAAGTTTTTCAAGTTACTTGTAAGAAATGGAAATCCATACTATATTTTGTTTTCAAGATTGGTTCAAGCTTATTTTAGGCCATATCAAAGCCAAGCTCACAAATAACTAAATACCATTACATAGTTTGAAGCCATGTTTTACTAGAATTACAAGAGTTACAAACATAATACAAATCCTACAAATTTTAATTCTGCCAAATTTGGAACTTCATCATGTCTTGTCTCATCCAGGCCTTCCAATCTGGGAAGTTGGCTCATTGGTTTGCCGAAGAGGAAAAGAA
This sequence comes from Lathyrus aphaca, assembly GCA_963966055.1. Lineage (NCBI taxonomy): Eukaryota > Viridiplantae > Streptophyta > Magnoliopsida > Fabales > Fabaceae > Lathyrus > Lathyrus aphaca. Next base: position 356,200,227 of record OZ014520.1, on the reverse strand, counting down.
GTCAATGTATGACTTGATATGCAAGCCAAATGACCTGCTCTCGCTTATCGTTGGCGGTGAAAAGGCAGTTTACAGGTATCCAATGTAGAAGTTTCCCAGCGTGTTGCACCAAATTGTAGTTTCCAGAATCCTGAACCCGCCGGCAAGGTTATTAGCAATCCCAGCCATGCTACAAGAACAGTGTACCTGAAATTTTACCCACAGTTCTTACATGTAAAGATTTTGAACAATCAATCCTATCACAAGTTAATGAAAATGGTTTGTCATCCCGTTGGCACTTACAGTACAAAGATTTTGGTCCCAAGGCTGGACAGTCCAACTTGATTGATGGTCAGGCATCCAAGCACTCTCTATCCTTGTTACAGAAAGGACCCTTACAAGCTGCCAAATCAAATACAGAAAATATGACGAGAAGGGATATGTTTAACAATTATGTCAATCAATGTGCATACCAGCGGTTTTAGAGTTAGAAGTATTGGAAAGCAAATTAAAAAAGGCTGATGCCCTTGCTGCTCGCGGAAGCGGAGGCGACTCCGTAAAATGATTAAGGCGTCCACTCCAACATGTTAATACAAAATCAGAGACTAATTAGTGAAACAATAGTGAAAGTCAAATTTGTGCACCAATAAAAAAGGTCAAGTTATGTAGTAAACAACCCTTTTGTTTTACTGCAGTATAATCGATTCTCAAAGTAACAAGCAAACAGAGCATGGAACAAAAAGAAATCAGTTCGGTTCAAATCTAACTTGATCAGTTCATCGAAAAGAACAAGGGAAACTGAGTTAAGCAAACAACAGAAAATAACAGCAGGCCTAAGACACTAGATGTTTTAAAAAAAATAATGAAAGAGGAAAGTCAGACCTGTTGCAAGAAAGTAGGAGCTGCAAGATGCTATCCCAGGCCACCTCTTAAACCAACAAATGTCCCTGTGGGTCAACAGCAGGCCTGCTGCTAGTTTTCAGACCTCCTATCCTGTTGCATTTTCGAGCAAACACCAATTCGGAAACTTTAAAGTCCACAACCCAAAGCCTTTTACTCTTTTTTCACCAAAGTGGTAAAAATCCCTCTATTCCATAAACCAAGACCTGCAAGATGAAAGGGACAGGGCATAGTTATCAAACAAAACTCAGGTCAGCATTTTTGGAGGACAAGTGATCAAAGGATTTGAAAAAACCCTAATCTCACCTCTATAAGAAGGGACGAAATTCACAACACAAGGGGGGGCCGTTTTTGAACAGAGAGCATCAAGAACCCTAAACAAAAATACAGAAAACAACATCAAAAATTTTTGTCTTCAAAACAATCACAAGAACACAGAGACCTTTTCTTTTCAAAAACAAAAAAAACCAAGATACCTTTGAGATTGGAGAATCGGTCGTTTTGTGACCTAGCATCTTCTGGACACCATCAACTTTCACTTCCGTCACCACCACATCACCATAAAACCTTCCACCTTAACACCCATAGCCACCTCGCCGCCAAAAGCGAACCTGCGAAGATCAATACCACACTCATCATTTTTAATCCCAACAACAATAATACACAAGAAGAAATCGAAGTGAAGGAGGAAAAGAGAACCAAAGGCACATAGAGATCGAAACTTACCACCGTTGAAGCTCGAATCGGTAATCTTTCTCGATCCATCATCTGGTTTTCCTTCATCGCCTTATCTGTTATTATTATTTGTTTTCCATTCCAAGTTGTGTACCGTGTAAATTGGCAAATCATGGTGAAATTGGGGTTAGCAGGGTTTTGATTTGAGGATTGTTTTGTAGCGAGTGAGAGACGATGTTTGAGAGTGAGAGACGACGTTTGAGAGAGTAAACGAATTTGAGAGAAAACGCGTGTGAGAGACGGAGAGGATGAGTGCTGAGAGTATGTTGTTTTCTTCTTTCATTGTTTTTCCTCTTGTGGTTCTAAAAGGAACGATGTGCATTCGCAACTGTATTGCAAACCCTAGACCCTTTCTTCTTTTAGTTTCAACCCAACCGAACCGGGTCGACCCGTGACCCGGTCGGTTTCCCTTCTCCACCATTTTAGTGGGCCTTGCCCAGCCCAGATTACAAAATCAGCACCTGTTTTTGTTTAGGGTGTTTATTTGTTTATTTATTTCTAAAAAACCTTTATAATTAATTATCGAAAGACAGAATTCCAGAGTCTAGCATTCCGCACGTTCTGGATTGGACCGCAACATGGGCTAGCCCCACGCGATGTGTTCATTCGCCCTTTCGTTTAAAACATCTTAACCAAATTCAAACACTTTTTTCTCTAAAACGAACATTGTTTAAATCATTCTATCTCTCGAACAAGCTAGCGCTTCAGCCTCCACCGCGAGTATAAGCCAATGCTTAACTGTAGAATGCATTTCAAACAATCGTTCAATTAAAAACCACAAATCGTAGTCGCACGAACTACGAAGCTCTGACTTTCCCATTGCACAAGGGAATACGTAGGCACGGGGATTTTAATCCTTCGCGAGCACCCTAATAAAAAAATTCAATTATTTCTCTGTTTAAAAACTTTAATCCTTCCTCCGTCTTAATATATTAATTTAAAAACTTTCTTTTCTTTCAAACAAACATATTAATAATCATTTAGAAGACAAAAACTTAAGATCAAACATTTAATCGCATAATTAGCTAAGAGGTTCCCGTTGAGTACAACGGACGTGAGAGGTGCTAATACCTTCCCCTTGCGTAACCGACTCCCGAACTTAGAATTTGGTTTCGTAAACCATTTCTTATCCTTCCTTTAGGTTGTATCTATATCTCCCTTTTCTCTCGTAGAATAAATAGAATTAGGTGGCGGCTCTGTTGTTTTGTTTTAGGATCGTATTTTTCGAGGTACGACACTAGGGTTTTTGGGTACCTTAAAAGGAAAAATGCAAATCAATTTGAAAATGAAAGATAAATTCATGACAAAACTATCCTAGAAACTACATGTTATATGGAAAACAATTCAAAAAGAACCATTATCAAACCATTCATGGTTAGGTAGAAAAGAATTTTCAAAGTTAGTGTTCCAAAAAGGGAATTTTATGAACCCTAAATTCAAAGAAAATGTCAAAATAGGATCAAACCCAAAAAGAAATTTGTATGAATGGTTTGACAATGTTTCTAAATGACCTAAGATGCAAAGTGAATTTTTTTGTGATTTTTGGAAACATAAATGGTATTTTAATTAATTAATTTCCATTAATTAATTAAAATAAACGTTAAAAAATTTTTAAAATGATTTTTTTTTATGCAAAAATATATAAATAAAAATGTTTTTGGATGAAGAAAAATATTTGGAATTAAAATGCAGAAGGAAATATTTTTTGGATGATTTTTACTATTTTTAATAAATAAACAAAATAAAATAGAAAGAAATAAAAATAAAAAGGAAAGTATGCAGAAAGAAAGGTTGAGATCCAAAGTTGAGGAATCCAGGGGTCAGGGTGCAAAGTCAGCTTGACTGGGGGGTAATCTAATCCTGAGGCTGTGACTTATGCTGGCTAATTAAATGAGATCCTAAAGTTGTGTTTTAAACTGATTTAATTAAATTAATTAAATGAGATTAGGGTTTAATGAACAATCCCAACCCTCCAAAACACGCGCCAAACACTCATCAGATGACCCAGATTCAAACTCAGCTAATCACCTGAGATTAGCCCTAATCCACCTCAAACGGCCGGAACAGTGTTCCGGTCGTTTTCTCCGGCAGGGTTCTCTCCCCAACTCTCTCCCCAAGCCATTTCAGGAGCTCTAAAGATCCAGATCAAGTCCCCAACTCACCCTAAACACGAATCTACCCTCAAAACCAATTTATTTTGCATCAATCATGAGAATCAATCAAGAACACGTTTCACGGGCAGAGTCTCAGAAGTCAAATACAAGCTTGTTTTCAACTCATTTTCAAAACAAATTATATCATGATGATCAACATAACTTGTAGAACAACTTATAAACTTAAAATCATGCTTATGGAAAAAAGTTTGAAGATGGATACCTAAGCTGGAGCTTTCACTTTTGGCACTATCTGGACCTCTCTCTTGTGCAAATGGCCTCCACTTGATCCCCTGATGCTATTGCAAGGCTTGTAAGGAGTTGAAATGAGCTGGATTGAGGGGTTGCAACTCAACTGGTCCAGAATCGTGTTTGTGTTTGGCTGGCTTTTAGGGCTTGGTAATGGTTGGGAAAGGTTCTATTGATGATGGTGAGTTGAATGGTGAAGTTTGTTTGGGGTTTTGAGTGGCTGGACAGAGAGAATCGAAAGCATGAAGGTTGAAGGTGATTTTTTGAAACTTGGCTTATGAGAGGTTCTGAGCTCCAAGATTGTTTGAGTTAGCTTGCTTTGAGTCCACATAACATGTCTTGATAGGTCAGAAAGAGGGTGGTGGCCTGTGGTAATTGGTATGGGGTGATTTGCAAAAAGTCAACATTATATGTACTTGAGGTATGGGCTATGGCAGGGGTTGTTCAAGAGCATGTCTGGCCTCAACGTTGATCAAGGAGAGCCATGGGATTGAAATTATGTAGTTGGCACAAGTGGAAGCATGGCTGCAAGAGATTTTGCAAGTGTTATGCAATTTTGCCCCTTTGTGATTTCTTATGATGCAAGCCATAGAAACTTGTGATTCCTTGGGCAATTATAATCACAATGAGTTGTATTATGTTTGTATGATGCTTAGAGGTTGATTAGAGGTCACAAAATGGCTTGGTATGTGTAATTGCAAAAAATCCTCTTTGGTGTGAAAGTGAAAATTATAGGATTTTTGCCAACTTTGCAAGGCCATAACTTGAGTTCCATAATGAATTAGGACATGTTCTTGTACTTTTTGAAAAGGGAATGATCCAATCTACAACTTTCATGACCTACAGTTTTTCATTTAAAGCATTTTTGGTTGAGAAAGAGGAGGTTGAAAAACTTTCCCAATATGGAAAGTTTCCATTACAAGTCATTTCCATTTTTGGAAACTTTTAGTTTAACTCAAATTTCTTCAAATTTGTGAACTTACAAGCACTTAAATGACCAAATAAAGATCATATAACTTCAATTTGATGAAAATACCCCTTTGGTTCCATTGTTGGGGGCCTCAGATGCCCTGATTTTGCTCTGACTTGCTCAAGAAGTTACTTAGTGAACATATGACTTCCACAATGAATTTCTTCATCAAACTTGGTACATATGATCCTTATAGAATATTGAGACTATTAGAAACAAGAATGACCAAAAAAATTGGAGCTATGGCCTCTGAAACCAAAACCCTAATTTCAGGTCATTTATGTAGTGAAACCCTAGCTCTGCTTCCATACTTTCCAAGTTCTTGTGATTTTTTTGACTTCCATGAACTTTGAGGGATATAATATGTTGATTGAACACAAATGGACCCTCTTGGAATGAATAGAGGCCTTTGGAGTGGCTCAGATGGATTTTGGATTGCTAGATCACAAACCCTAGATGCAGATGAACTTGAACTTATGTAGTGGAACAAATATGCAATATGTGATGATATGCTTAAACTTATGCAAAGATGAAAAGATCAAAATCCAATGGTGAAATGAGTGAGGGAAAACTTGGGGTGTTTAAAAAGTGTCAGTGCAAGAGGGAGTGAAATGCTCAGGAACTGAGGCTTAGAAAATAATGCTGAAAAAGGGGGAAGACACAGAGACTTTTGTTCGATAACAATTAAGTTATGCCTACGTATCCTCTCGTGCAATGAGGAAGTCAGAACACCATATTCGACTCAAAGATACTGAAAGATAAATTGACTGTGAACTGCTTGCTTGTCTATTCTCAAGTGTATGACTCGTCTGACTCGAGTGCTAACTGTCTTGCATTAGACGGAAGAAGCGAGTTCTCGTTTATGAGTGAAGATGATGAGAAAAGAATCCCGGAGGAGACGATTATTTTTTGTTTTTGTGTTTTCAGTTCTTATTGCTTTTGGTGTTTTGCATAAGATAATGAGATTAAGCCTAAATCAAGGGTTTGTAAACTCATTATATCCTCCCTGATTAGGGATAATGAGCCTACTTAAGTATGAGATAAGCATCTTAACTTAATTACCATGATGATGTAGGATTAATATCATTAACCTACTTTTTATTAATTTGATGTTTTTTGTTTTTTTTTAGTGTTAAGTAATGAGTTTAATCTCTAATCACAGATTAGTGGGCTCATTAGACCATCCTAATAGAAAGATAATAGATGAGAACACTTAAGTTGAGGAAGATACCTCAACTTAATCCATGGTTATGGATTAAATTCTTTATATAACAAACCTTTATTAAGTGGATTTTAATTAAGGATGCGATTAAGAAATGATTTTTATGATTGGTAAGACAACTTGAGGGGGACTTGTCCATTAAACACTAGGGTTAGTCCTTCTTAACCAATAAAGGAAGAATTAGAACCCTAATGTAAGGCCCAAGTTACAAGTTAATGTCTTAGTGATTATTAGATGGATTTATTAAGAGGTTTAAACAAATTAAGGGTTTAACACTTTGGTAAAAGCTAAGGGGAACTAATCACAACCCTAATTATTATCATGCTTGGATGTTCCTATGGTTTGTAAGGCCTTGAGAAAGATCTTCAGAGAGGCCACCAATGGAAGAAGCAGATGGAAGGAGGGAGAAGCAGAAGAAATAAGTTACTTACTTCTTTGAAGAAGGTAAGTAACTTAGAGAAAGAAAGTGAGAGATGAACACAAGTGAGCAAGCCAACTCAAAGTCAAACAAAAATTCAGCAAAGATGCATGTGAAGAAGATGAAGAGAAATGAGAAGTGAAGGCAAATTCACCTCTCAAATTAACTTACCACTTGAAAATATTAGCACAAGATGCATAAGGAAAGAAATGAAATGGAATGAAGCATATGCAATGAACAAAGATAAAAAATCAGAAGCATACATATGATGCAAATGATGCTATGACATGATGCAAAGGCATACCAAGTGCTATGAATGTTCATACAAAGATGAGATGCAAATGGAAGCATGCTTTGAAGTTTGAAAGTTCATGAAAATTTATGGAATGAAATGAATGCAAATCATGGAAAATGAATGAAGAAATGATCAAGCAAGATACTAACACGTCTTAAGATGTCTAAGATGACATGTGAATGCATGAAATGTCATGGCAAGCTCATGTATGGATGCATATGCAAGATGAATGCAAATGAAGATGCAAAATTAGGGTTTTAAGGCAATATGAGATGCAAGTGACCAAAACAGAAGCAATCCACATGAAATTTTTTTGTAAATGTACTCAAATAAACCCTAACCGCATATGATATCACACCCCAAAGGAGAAGGTCTAACTCTTAACCTAAAGAAAGTTATGATTTTTCTAAGTTAACTAGGGTTTTTGGGTACCTCAAAAGGAAAAATGCAAATCAATTTGAAAATGAAAGATAGATTCATGCAAAAAATATCCTAGAAACTACATGTTATATGCAAAAAGAATCATTATCAAACCCTTCATGGTTAGGCAGAAAATATTTTTCAAAGTTAGGGTTATAAAAAGGGAATTTTATGAACCCTAAATTCAAAGAAAATGTCAAAGTATGTTCAAAACCAAAAAGAAATTTGTATGAATGGTTTGACAATGTCTCTAAATGTCTTAAGATGCAATATGAAATTTTTTTTGTGATTTTTAGAAACATAAATGGTATTTTAATTAATTAATTTCCATTAATTAATTAAAATAAACATTTAAATATTGAAAAATGCTTTTTAATGCAAAAAATAAAAATAAAAATGTTTTTGGTTTCTGAAAATTAATAATAGTCATGGTAAAAAAAATTCAGAATTTTTTTAATGATTTTTACTATTTTTTATAATTATGTAAAATAAAATGTAAAGAAAATAAAAATAAAATGAAAGTATGCAAAAGGAGGGGCTGAGATCTAAAGTTGGGGGATCAAATGGTCCAGATGGCAAGTCAACGTGACTGGAGGTATTCGAATCCAAAGGCCATGACTTAATCTTCTCACTTAAATGAAATCTAACGGATGTGTTTTAATCTGACCTAATTTAACTAATTAATTAAGTTTAGGGTTTAATGATTAATCTCATCCCTTCAAAACACGCGCCAAACACTAATCAAACGGCCCACATTCAAACTAACTTAATCACCTGAGATTAGCCCTAATCCCCCTCAGACGGCCGAAACAGTGTTCCGGTCGTCTTCTCCGGCAGATCCCTTCCTCAACTCTCCCCAGGCCATTCTAAGAGCTCTAAAGCTCCAGATCAGATCCCCAACTCACCCCAAGCATGGATCAACCCTCAAAATCTATTTATTTTACATCAATCATGAGAATCAAACAAGAACATGTTTCACGGGCAAAGTTTCATAAGCTAAATACACACTTGTTTTCAACTTATTTTCAAAACAAATTATATCATGATGATCAGCATAACATGTAGAACAAATTAGAAACTTAAAATCATGCTTTTGGAAAAAAGTTTGAAGATGGATATCTGAGCTGAAGCTTTCACTTTTGGAGCTTTCTGACCTCTTCTCCTCTACAATCCCACCCTAATGGACTCCTTGATGAGGTTGAGAAGCTTTGAATGAGTTTATATGGTTTGGTTTGAGAGATTTCAACTCAGCTGGTCCAAAATCGTGTTTGTGTTTGGCTGACTTTTAGGGCTTGGCAATGGTTGGAAATATTCTATGGATGACGGTGAGTTGATCTATGGAAAAATATTGGATGTTTGATGCTTGTGCAGTGTGTTTCGAAGAGATGAAGGTTGAGGGTGATTTTTGTGAACTTGGCTTGTGTATGGTTCTGAGCTCCAAGGTTATGTGAAATGGCTTGCTTTTGGTCCACATAACAAGTCTCTATTGGCCAAAGAGTGGGTGGTGGACTGTGCTGATTGGTATGGGTTCACTTGCAAAAAGTCAAAAACTTATGTACTTGAGGTATGGGCTCATGCAAGGGTGGTTCAGTGGCACGTCCTGGTTCAACATTGATCAAGGAGGTCCACAGAAAATGATTTGGGGTGCTGCAGCAAGTGTATGAGAAGATTCATGCCCTTTTGCAAATTTGAAGAACTTTGGCCCTTTTTTGAATTTCTTGAAGTACAAGGCATGAAAATCAATGATTCTTTGGGAAATTCTGATCACAATGAATTGTACCATGTTTGTATGATGCTTAGAGATGCATTAGAGGTCACAAAATGACTTGGCAAGTGGTTTTGCAAAAAATCCTCTTTGGTGTGAATGTGAAAATTATAGGATTTTTGCCAACTTTTCAAGACCATAACTTGAGTTCCATAATGAATTAGAACGTGTTATTGTACTTTTTTAAAAGGGAATGATCCAATCTACAACTTTCATGACCAACAATTTTTCATTTGAAGCATTTTTGGTTGAGAAAGAGGAGGTTGAATAACTTTCCCAAAATGGAAAGTTTCCATTACAAGTCATTTCCATTTTTGGCAACTTTTGGTTTAGCTCAAATTTCTTCAATTTTGTGAACTTCCAAGCACTTAAATGATCAAATAAAGATCATATAACTTCAATTTGATGAGAATGTCACTTTGGTTCCATTATTGGGGCCTCGGATGCCCTGATTTTACTCTGACTTGCTCAAGAAGTTACCCAGTGAATAGATGACTCCCACAATGATTTTCTTCATCAAGAATGGCCCAAAAATTTGGAGTTGAGGCCTTTTAAACCAAAACCCTCATTTTGGTCATCTGTGCAGTGAAAACCCTAGCTCTGCTTCCATGGCTTGCCAGTTCTTGTGATTTCTTGAATTCCTTGATCTTTGAGGGATATAATATGATGATAGAACACACATGGACCCTCTTGGAATGATTGGGGACCTTTGGAGTGGCTCATATGGATCCTTGGATTTCTCAGATCACAAACCCTAGATGCAGATGAACTTGAACTTATGCAGTGGAACAAAATGCAATATGAGATGGCATGCTTATGCTAATGCAAATATGAAAATTCTCAAGCCAAGGTGTGAAATGAGTGAGGGAAAATTTGGGGTGTTTACAGCTTCCCATATTCAAACATGAGTTAGCTGTGCAGGGTGTAAGCGCCTGGCTTAACAGACAAACAAGATAACTTGTGGTTGAATACCAAAGACAATCCAAAATTTGCACTCACTGGGGAGAAGAAGAAAAGGGATATAAATTGTAAAAGGTAACATAGTATGATTATAAAGTGCAGGCAATGGAGGACGACCACCAAGCAGAGGACGACTGCTGGGGATAAAGCAATGATGGGGACGGCCGACAAGCTGGGGAAATAAGAAATCATGATGGGGACGACCATCAAGTAAAGTAACTAGGTTCTCTGGGGATTAAAAATAAAGGCAATCATGGGGACGGCCATTAGGTTTGCAAAGTAAGGTAAACAACGACGGGAACGGCCATCAGTTCAAAGAATAAATGCAAAAAATGATGAGGGACGATCATCAATGGTGAAGGACGATCACCTAGCAGGGTACGGCTGCTCTTTATCACGACATTGGACGAATGTCGGATAGAAAAGATCGATGATGGGGATGGCCTTCGGGTAAGCATGATGAAGGACGATCATCAAGAGGTGAAGGACGATCACCTAGCAGGGTACGGCTGCTCTCAGGGTCGTATCATGACATAGGACGGATGTCAGATAAAGAGATCAACGATGGGGACGACCATAGGATAAAATGATGAAGGACGGTCATCAAGAGGTGAAGGACGATCATCTAGCAGGGTACGACTGCTAAATATCACGACATAGGACAAATGCCGGATAGAAAAGGGTTCCAATAATGGAGTCTCCGCTGGGGAAAGGATGAGGGACGGTCATCCAAAGGTGAAGGACTGTAGCGGTAAAATCGTGAGTGTAAGCTATTGATTAACTTCACTCAATATACACATAGTTGCCACCGCGCTTTTATTTATTTCCAAAAGGAAAAAGGAAAAAGAATGAACAAAACCTTAAAGAATCTTAAAAGATAAAAAGCTAAAAGAATCAAACAGAGAATGAGTACAGGGATTGGTTACAAAACGGGAAGGTTTTAAGCACCCGACTTGTCCGTGGTACTCCACGGGAACCCTTTGAAATATTTACTGCATTTTTGATTTGAAATGGTTTGCTTGAAAAAAGATTGAAGAGATGAGAAGAAGAATGTTTTTTAAGATTTTGGTGTTTGAAGAGACGAACGTCTCATGCCTACGTACCCACAAAGTGCAATGCGAGATCAAAACCCCGTAGTTCGTGGTACAAATTATGAAAAGGCAAATGAGTTGAGTTAATTTTAAAATGTAAAGATAAGTCGTCATTCTTTAGCAAATAATTCTGCTAGAAAGAATGAATCATATCTAAACATAAAAAATGGTTAAAAGAAACGTGCACGGGGGCACAAAAACAATTGAATGAGTTGTGAATGTTTTAAAGTTTTTTGAGAAAGAAAATTTCGATATGCTTATGTGGTTTAGCATTTATTTAAGGAAATGAAATGAAAAGGTAAAAGCACATGACCGGAGTCAAAGTTTGATTGAGAAAATGTTTGAAGTTTGAAAACAAAGAAGATTTTGAAAATAGGAAGGAGATTTGAAAATTGAAGAAGATGGGAAGAGATGAAGGGACTATCCTAAAACTTGAAAATAAAAGCTAAAGGAAGAACGATCAAACCATATGGCAAACACTCTTGAAGCAATCGGATCTCCATCTTCATATACAAATGAATTTAATCGGAGTCATATTCTTCAATCCATAACAACTTGAGCAAAGGGATGATCCTAGAATCTAAGTCCGAAACTCCAATGCTAAGGATAGTAACCATAGTCCGAAATTAAAGTCACCCATTTTTTAGATGTTTATTCCCTTCTTAATATTTTGGTGTCCAAATGGACAAATGAAAAGTAACAAGCAACAATATAAACAATAAGCAATATGATGAATGATATAGAAGCATAATAAGAGAGATATGGAACAAGAGATTGAAATAAAAGAGGATAAGGTGCGAGAGATTAAATTTAAATGTTAGTATATTCACATTATTATAATATTTACAATATAAGAGGTATGATGAACTTAATCAAGCACAACCACGAAAAGAAAAAGAAAATCGAGGCAACCGGATCCAAGTGAATCGTTAATCCGAATCGGGACAACTTTAGGTCTATGTTAAGAATTCGCCGAGTAATTTACGGAGTAATTACCCTACAAATGAGACCGGCCACCACTAATTAAAGTGGAAAATATTCGTGTTAATACATGTTAGAGAAACGATATTATGAATCGTTCTCTGAAAACATGCCACACTAAAAGAAAAAGAACGGTCTAATCTTAATCGAGATTTTCGTTGAATTTATCGAAAAACAACCTATCACGATCTCAAAGTATAGAGAATGATCCAAATGATCATTCATCCATAGATTTGAAATAATGAAGATTAAACCGATCGGAAATTCAACAATCACGAATCGGAGATTGTCATCGACCAAAATTAAAAGATGAAGAAAAATGGATCTAATAATAAATCCATAAAAGAATTAAAATGTTTTTTAAAGTTTTTCTTAAAAGTCTTTTCTAAATTGCTTTTCTAAAAAATTTCTAAAATATTTTTCTAAATCTTTTCTAAAATAGAATTTCTAAAGTTCTTTTTCTATAAAATTCTTTAATCAAAATATAAAGTACCAAAATCAAATTAAAAAACAAAATAAAGAATGTATAAGAAAGAAAAAAAAAAGAATGGTAGAAATGGGAGGGGGGAGCTGCGCAATGGACAGGGTGGATAATAGCAAAAAATCAACAAGCCAGCATAGGCCCAAACCCTAATCCTTTACTCTTTATTAAAATAAATTGAAAAAAAAGAAAACAAATACATAAAAAAAAACACAGTAAAGAAGAATTAGGTCTTCTTCTTCCTTTCACGGTGATGAACAGGGCAGCCGCGGCCTCCTCACCTTCAAAACCCCCAATCGCACATAAAAAAACACCGTCAACACATTGATCGACCGAGTCTCCTCCTCCCTCTCTCGAAAAGAATCTCAGTTTTCTCTTCTTTTTTCAATTTGCTTACTCCTTTGCTCGGATCTGCTTTGTTGTTGAAGGTTTGAGTTGAAATCAAAAAAGGATTTGAATGAAGGTTTGAAGATGGAAGAAGGATTTTCGTATTGAAGCTTGAGGATGAATGTTTTTTTGGGGGAATTTTTCCAGAGCTTTCCCGGCTAATTCAAGCTTGAGAAGAATGAAAGGAGAGGGGTCCGTTTTATAGATAGAAGAAGAGGAATTTGATTGCCGTTTTGAGTTTGTATTTGGGCGTTTTGATGTCACGAGCATGGTGCTGATTGTTGCAATTTTTTCTCTGCGTTTTTCTTTGAAATTATTTGCGTTTTGTGCAGGTTTTGAATGCGTTTTGGTTCACGAGATTTACGTGCTAGCTGAGTTTTGAAGCTGCCGCATTTTGATGCTTGTGTGGAGAGTATGCTTACGGAATGCTTCGGCTGTCACGTGTGTCTTGTGCAAATGGCTTGAAGCTGTTTTGTTGTAGCTGGGTGCGGATTGATATTGGCTTTGTGGCAAAGGAGAAGCTAGACTGAAGCCTTGGCTTGGTGATGCGGAAAGGCTATTGTTGTGAAGTGTTGTTGTTGTTTTGTGTGGGCCTTGAAGGAAATTATTGGCATGAAGTGATGCGGCTTATGGGATGTGAGCTGATGACAAGTGATGGCTGGTAGCTGGAATTTGTGAGGCTGGTACAGTAAGCGCGTGACGGCATGTTGTTGTACTGGGCTTGCGAAGTGGCTGTTGGTGCAAGTTGGAAAGCTAAGGGAGTAAACACGTGAAATGGCTTGTAATCTTGCGTACGGAAAGCGTGTTCAGGAGTTGCTTTTTGTTTGTGCATATGCGGCACGTGAAACTGAAGGCTTGAAGAGTGGTCGTGCGGCTTGGAGTGTTTAATTGCTGCGGATTAAAGGCTTTGGCTTCTAGCTGGCATGAAGGATTGGTGTGGGCCTGCTATTGGGAAAAGTGTGATGGCTGACTTTTGGAAAGCATGAGGCTTACGGATTGTTGGTGGAAGGTGTTGTGGGCCAAAGTTTGGCTTATTATTTTGTGAAGTTCACGTGTAGGTGGTGTTATGTTGTTCAGCTTGGGGAAAGGTTGGAAAGAAATAAGTGGGTTAATGGGCTAACTGGAAAAATATAAAATGGTTGAGTGATGCAACATTGTAGAAAGTGTTTGGAAAATAGTGAAGTGGGCCTCATATTTATATATATATATTTTGGTAAGAAATGAAATGATAAAAAAATGAGTAATAGGAAACCAAAATTGTATTATGATTTTAACAATGGAAATAAAAAATGGATATAAATGGGAATAATGAACATTTTGAGAAAAAGATAAAAAATTAAAAAAAAAGGGTTAATGGATAAAATTTGGTTTTCTTCAATTTTTTTTTGATAGAACCTTTTGTGGTAAAAAAAATAAAAATAACATGGGCTTAAGAATGATAATGGGTCTTGGATTTGTAACATGTCAATTGGAATTGGGTTAAGAAATGAATATTGGAAATTAATAATGAAAAATAAATGAAAAATAATCGGATAACCGAAAAATGATTAATGAACAAAAATTCGAAAAAATAAAATGGATGTGAAGTAATGGAAAGGTTATTAAAAAGGGAATGGTTTAAATCGAAAAAAAAAGGATAACGGATACATGGATGATTTTTTTTAAAACCCACGATCAAATTCCGATTTTTCTCACAAGCCACTGATAGAATGAACACAGACACTTCTGAACCACTGCACAACTTGTCACTTATACCAACCTCACTTGAATCATCTGAAAATTGCCTTGATTATTTGAAACCATGCTGTGGAAAATAAATCCACAAACGAATCACTGATGAACTGATGATCATTGAATATTCGAACCAAATTTCACACAAAACACTGCCTGATAAATCAATGAATTTTGCACGCAACACAGCTTGAACTTTGAATGCGCACTGTCTGAAAAATGAACCACTGGCACAAGTAACTTGCAATTGAACAATCTATTTGATAGTTTGACCAAGATTAGGTCAAACGTCCATCTAAATCAAATAGTGATTGAACAAACGCCTCTGAATTGAAATCACTGCCCTGTTTTTTTAAATCCTGCAACACAGAGAAGAAGAAGAAGCAGACTACACCATATTTTTTGATATTTTGGTTAGAAGTTAGTGAATATAAACAAATAATGGAAATTAAACATGGAAATTCTCTGCAAGGCATAGACCTGCACCTGAAAAAGGATAAACGAACAGTGCGTGATCTTGTTTGCATGCGAAATGCAGATGAGATGAGAAAAATCTTAGGTAAAAAATTAGGGTCTGACAGATGCTCCTATTTAAGTTTCTTCAATCCAGAGATAATGAAGATCGAGATCTTCGTTTCGACAAGATGGAAGATACTTAAATATCAAAAAACCCAATTTTTGATCCTAAGATGCCAAAAACTGGAATGAAATGAAATGAACGGTATAAAATGATATGAAGCATATGAAACTGATGAGCAAAATATGAGATGATATGAAATGTATATGAAATGCAGAGAAAATATGTGAAAATTTATGAAATATTATGAAAAATTTATGATAGAACCTTTTTGATCACCTGGCAGGGTACGACTGCCAAAGATATCACGACATAAGACGAATGTCGGATAGGAGAAAAGTTGTTTTGTTGGTGACTCACTGGGGAATGGTAAATACGGACGAGTGTCCATGCTCAAGAATAAAAGGTTTAAGTGTTTGACGCTGTGTATAGATTAAAGATGCGGACGAGCATCCTTAGGACCATGATACGGTCAAGTATCGGTAGAAACAAACGCAGACGCGTGTTCAGAGATGATGATATGGACGAGTACCAACGGGTTAACAAAGAACACGGACGAGTGTCGAATCTGTTTGAGTGGTGATATATATATACACAAGATACGGACGAGTATCTGTATAAGTATGAATGAGTATTGTGAAGTATGAGATGGACACAGACGAGTGTTCAACTTGCTGGGGAAAGGTATGACACAGACGAGTGTCAGAAGAGAAAAGTGTATAAGTTATGAACTAACATTTGTATATGAGAGTGTAAAAGGTGTTTCAGCGACCTGTGGGGATAGGATGACACGAACGCGTGTCGACAAGAGTGTATTATGAAGAAGTGTTTGGTTTGCAACAAGTGATTGGGCAACCATGCTGGGGAAAGGTGACACGGACGAGTGTCAGAAGAGTATATAGGTATCTGTATCCGAGAATAAAAAGAGGTTATTTGGCTTATATTTGCAGGGGAATAGTATGACATGGACGAGTGTCGAAAGAGTATATATAAACAGGCATTCATGTTGGCAAGTGCAAAGGGGACACTTTGGCTTTTATTTGCAAGGCATGTGAGTTTTTATATACATTGTTGATGGGATACTGAGGATATTTGCAGGTGATTGGCTCGAACCTAACTTGTGATCATGCAAATGTTTGATTTTTGTTGTAATGCTCCGTATTAGACGGAATGCTACGCTCTGTGGGGAAAAATGATGCGAATACTATGATTATGCAAAGAAGAAACCGATCCGGGATTCGGATCCCGCTGTTGTGAAGATCTCTGGCTGATCTACTTGGAGGGATATCCCAGCTGAGGGAGACCATTGGTAGATTTGTTAAGATATATAGCTCTGCTAGGGGAACTAGATCATTGATAGACCTATCCCGAAAGGAGAAGCCCAGCTGGGGGTAAGGAAGTTTCCGTCACTTTGTTGTGTGAGAATTTCAGGCATTGTTCTTCTGAGGAGAGGCTGGAACTTTGCGAGGAGATACTTTTTTAGAGTCCTGGCATTCTGTTTGGGGAAGAAAAGATCATTGAACGATCTTCCTAGAGAACTCCGTAGGGATCCCGGCTGGGGAAGCTCCTGTTGAATAGACTTATGCTGGTGATGAAGAGGTTTTGACAACTCCGCTGGGGAAAAAAGATCATTTCAGATGCTGATCGGGGAGGAGGTATGCTGGGGAGAGTGATGCTTGGCATGCCCCATCCTGTGTATTTAATACCTGCAACCTGTTAAGACAAAGAAACGCACAAGCATTCCGAGGTAACCCTTACCGGATTCCATCATATGAGTTAGATATTCCTGAGAGTAAATACATTTCCTGCAAGCATTTATTAAGAATGGCTCATTTGTTTTACGCAAATATTATATCATGGATATTGGACATTTTGCAAAAGAAACAAAATAAAATTACAAGAAAAGATGTGACTGGAAATCTCTGATTTTATTAATCTGGGTGCCCTGAATTGGCAGATACAGTCAAAGAAATAGATCCCCTGGAATGAGGGGATTATTACAAATTGAGAAAAGTAAAAGGGCTGGCAATGTTGACGATGCTCCAGCGAGCTTCCTTTTGCTATGACCTGTATGACCTTGACGTTCTTCTCATCTTGATTTCCGAAGAAGGTTGATTCTGACTGATGCTTTATCCTTTCGAAGCTTGTCGTGTTGTAAATCATACAGACGAATTCATAATGCAGTTGTTCGCTTATTCCCTGATTTTGCGTGGATCGCCCTTTCGAGTTTTCAATCCGCCGGGATACCCATTTTATCCTAAGATGTCCAATGTGGCTTTTTCAACTCAGCGGGTGTAAATTTTTTTGATCTTTTCCTTATTTTTGCCCGAGTCTTTTATTCTGTTTTTGACTCGCCGGGATGCCCTATTTTTGTTTGGACTTACATTCTGTGTTTATGTCCAGCGGGTCATTTTATGCGAAGTATTTTTTAATTGCATCTGAATTCACCGGGGACAAGAAATCTTCACCATCCATAGCAGTGAGCATCAGTGCTCCACCAGAGAAAACTTTTTTTACTATGAATGGACCATCATAGTTAGGAGTCCACTTGCCCCTGTGGTATGTATGACGAGGAAGGAGTCTTTTCAGCATAAGATCTCCTACTTGATATTCCCGAAGCCTGACTTTCTGATTGAAGGATTTCTTCATCCTTTTCTGATATAACTGCCCATGAAGGATAGCAGCTAACCTCTTTTCTTCGATCAGATTCAACTGATTGTACCAAGACCGAACCCATTCTACTTTGTTCAGTTTTACATCCATCAATACTCGTAAGGAGGGTAGCTCAACTTCAACAGGTAGGACTGCCTCCATACCATGCATAAGTTGATACGGTGTTGCCCCAGTGGATGTTCTGATTGAGGTTCGGTACCCATGCAAGGAAAATGGTAGCATTTCATGCCAGTCTTTGTAAGTAACCAACATCTTTTGCACAAACTTCTTGATGTTTTTGTTAGCTTCCTCAACAACGCCATTCATCTTTGGCCTGTAAGGAGAAGAGTTGTGATGTTGGATTTTGAAGTCCCAACAGAGTTCTGCGATCATTTTGTTGTTCAAATTGGAACCATTATCAATAATGATTCGCTCGGGTACTCCATATCGACAGATGATGTCTCTTTTCAAGAATCTAGCTACCACTTGTCTGGTGAAGTTTGCATACGAAGTTGCCTCAACCCATTTGGTGAAGTAATCAATGGCTACCAAGATGAATCTGTGGCCATTTGAAGCAGTCGATTCGATCTTTCCAATCATGTCAATGCCCCACATGGAAAAGGGCCAAGGTGAAGATATCACGTTCAAAGGATTTGGAGGCACATTCACTTTATCTACATAAATCTGGCATTTATGACATTTCCTGGCATAGGTACAACAACCTGCATCCATTGTAATCCAGTAGTAACCTGATCGTAACAACATCTTAGCCATTGCATGGCCTCCAGCATGAGTACCAAAGGATCCTTCATGCACCTCGTGCATCAGTAAGTCTGCTTCTTTCTTATCAACACATCTGAGAAGTACCATGTCAAAGTTTCGCTTGTATAATGAACCATCAACATTAAGGAAGAAACTACCGGCCAGCCTTCTTAATGTTTTCTTGTCATTGGATGATGCCCCAGATGGGTATGTTTGATCCTCTAAGAAGCATTTGATGTCATGGAACCAAGGCTTGTCATCTTTTGCAATGTCCACGGAGAATACGTATGCTGGTCGGTCTAGTCTGGATACCGAAATCCGGGGCACAAAATTGGCAGTTTGAACCTTGATCTTCGAAGAAATGGTAGCTAAAGCATCTGCGAACTGATTTTCGTCTCGGGGGATATACTCAAGTTTGACTGTTGTGAAGAAAGTTAATAATCTCCTCGTGTAGTCACAGTATGGGATCAAATGCTCTTGGTGAGTGTACCATTTGCCGTTGGTTTGATTGATTACCAAAGCTGAATCTCTGAATACAATTAATGTCTTGATCCTGAGGTCAATGGCTTCCTCAAGACCAATGATACAGGCTTCGTATTCAACTTCGTTGTTAGTGCAGGCGAAGGTGAGCTTTGCCGAGAAAGGCATATGAACTCCCTTAGGTGTAATGAGCACTACACCAACTCCACGACCATTCATATTGACAGCCCCATCAAACATCATTGTCCATTCTTCTTCTGGGTCAGGCCCTTCAGTGTGAACAGGATCTTCATGATCTTTTGCTCTTAGAAACATAATGTCTTCATCAGGGAAGTAAAATCTCATGGGCTGGTAATCATCAAAGGGTTATTCCGCTAGATAGTCAGACAATACACTGCCTTTGATGGCCTTTTGAGATGTGTACTGAATGTTAGACTCTGTCAGAATCATTTGCCATCTTGAAACCCTTCCGGTAAGTGCTAGCTTTTCAAATATGTACTTGACTGGATCAATCTTTGAAATCAACAAGGTAGTGTGAGTCAACATATACTGTCTTAGTCGGCGAGCAGCCCACGCTAAAGAACAACAAGTTTTCTCGAGTAGTGAATAACATTGTTCACAGTCGGTAAACTTTTTTCTTAGGTAGTATATTGCATACTCTTTTCGACTAGACTCGTCATGCTGGCCCAACAAACACCCCATTGATCCTTCTAATACTGTCAGGTACATTATTAGAGGTCTTCCTTCAACTGGAGGCATAAGAATTGGAGGTTCTTGTAAGTAATCTTTGATCTTGTCAAAGGCATTCTGACAATCTTCATTCCACCTAACCGCTTGTTCCTTTCTTGGCAATTTGAACAAAGGTTCACAGGTTGTAGTAAGGTGAGATATGAACTGTGAGATGTAGTTCAATCTACCTAAGAACCCCCAAACTTCTTTTTCGGTCCTTGGTGCAGGTATCTCCTGAATGGCCTTGACTTTATCGGGATCAACCTCAATTCCTTTTTCACTCACGATAAATCCCAGCAACTTACCAGAACGTACCCCGAATGTGCATTTGTTGGGGTTCAACTTCAACTGGTACTTCCTCAGACGCTTGAACAATTTCAGTAGGTTCACTAGATGGTCTTCTTCAGTGAGGGACTTGGCAATCATGTCATCCACGTAGCATTCAATTTCTTTGTGGATCATATTGTGGAATAAAGTTACCATAGCCCGTTGATAAGTCACACCGACATTCTTCAGTCCAAAAGGAATTACTTTGTAACAAAATGTGCCCCAGGGTGTTATGAAGGTAGTCTTCTCCATGTCTTCGGGTGACATCCTGATCTGATTATACCCGGAAAATCCATCCATGAACGAAAATACTGAGAACTGAGTTGTGTTGTCGACCAATACATCAATGTGAGGTAATGGGAAATCATCCTTCGGGCTAGCTCTGTTCAGATCCCGGTAATCTACACACATCTGTACTTTTCCATCTTTCTTAGGCACTGGTACAATGTTAGTAACCCACAGCGGGTAACTAGTTACAGCAAGCAAACCGGCGTCCCACTGTTTTTGTACTTCTTCTTTAATTTTCATGGCCATATCCGGACGAGTACGACGTAGCTTCTGCTTCACTGGAGGGCAATCTTATTTCAAAGGCAGCTTGTGCATAACAATATCCATATCCAGACCTGGCATGTCTTGATAGGAACAAGCAAAGACGTCGACGTATTATCGAAGCATGTCAATGAGCTGTTCTTTCACTGAAGCTTGCAAACCGACCCCAATCTTCACTTCTTTCAAATCCTCTTCGGTACCAAGATTAATTGTTTCAACCTCCTCCTGATGATGAGTGATCACTTTCTCTTCTTGCCTCAACAACCTGGCTAACTCTTCAGGTAACTCATAGTCTTCTTCAACCCCTTCATCAGCTTGATTAATTGGATTGTCAAAGTCATACAAGGTCATAGCGGTGTTGTTTTCGGTGCAATCTGGAGGATAATCTCTGCAAGGGTTTGTAATACCTCGAAATTTGCCCACATTTTATATTACCTCAACTGGCTTATGCTTCACGTCTCATCTGCATTCTTCCATTAGATCATAATATCATAACCATGCATTTTCATGAAATCCTAAGGCATGGGATCAGTTTTTCTTTTGTGGCTCGAATCTCCCTGTTCATCAGTGGTTTCTCTGGCCATCACTCTCAAGTTTGCGACCAACAATGGGTTCTTATTACCATGAGCGTCTTACTAAGTTACAAGAGCTTCAGCGAAAGTCATGGTATTAGGCTTTCCTGGCAAGGGCTTTCTTGAACTTATTGGTTGCCTTGATGGCCCGATTATTTTCAGAGTTTCCTCAAAGCAAATGCTTTGAGGCAACTATTTGTTGAATGGGTGAATTGTGAGGTATGAGCCATGACGAGAGATGCGAAGGCGTGGGGATCATTAAGAAGTCAGACGTTTCTTCCATTGGAGTGTATTTTGTCCAAAAAGTACTTTGAATTTGTTTAGTTAATTTATAGGAAAATAAGGACGTTTGGCACCAAAGGGTAAATGAAGTGTTCCAATTGCAATTTAATTCGGATTTTATGGGAGCAAGAGAGGTTGAAGGTTGCTTTTGGCACGTGAGGTCTCAAGTTCATTCGAAGTTCCAAGATACAATTTTCCAGGTATATTCATGTGGGCCTCTGTCTGTGGTGGAACTACGACTACCCATGTTTTTGCAAAGTTAGCAATATCCAAGTCAAGGTTATATAGAATTTTGATCAAACGAATCCATATCTCAAGGCTTGTCCCTTATGTGATTTTTTTTAAACTCCGTCTCTGTGGCCTTCGTGACCATAGTTATGTTATTCAATATCCGTACAGAACCATTAATATTTGGTTTGATGTTAAGATTTTAGAGCACATTATCATGCATAATGGATGAAGTTTTGTTTGGATGTTATATGTGTTCTCTTATTCATCTGAGTTTGGTGGTAATCATTTGAGAGGAGCCTCGATAAGTCATTGTGGGAAGGTTCAAATTTATTAAGTTAAGATTGGTTTTTTTGGGATTAAGGGTGCATATAATGATATCAGACAGTCATTGAAGTCATAAATCTAAGCCAAACAATCAAAAGGGTGCTGTGTTCGTTTTTTTGTGACTCTCTGTGTGTGAGGTTACGGTAGGCATTTTGTTCATGCCACCAATGTATTATCAGGAATAATTTAAACAAACAAAAAAGATAGAGAAAAGATTCTTGAATATAATTCTTGCGCAAATGCATTGTCCTATTTTACAATCCTAAGAGCCGAAGCCGCGGTCACATATTCTGTCTTCACTCTTGAGTTCTTCAACTAGCTTCAATAATCCATATCATCCATCACCCCTTTTACTGTACCGCGTCATTATTCTGTCATCAATTTATGGATCTCTCGTATAAGTCGCAATGGCCTCGTGCATTACAAATTCTGTAGGATTCAAGAAACCTGTGTCATAGAGCATATCACAAATCAATGGAGGAATATCGCGATAACAATCGAAAATCCATAGAAGGATAAATACCAGTAAGAGAAAAGGGACAGCAAAACAATATCAGAACGGAAAAAAAGCTTGTCATCGTCAATCCTCGATCCAGGCCGAACCACTTTCTAAACTGTTATGGCCTGCAAAAACCAAAAATAATAATAACCTGTAACATCATCAACCTGCACAATTCAGGTTTCAAACAAGATGCGGGAATAAAGGGTAATCTGAATGCTCAAAACTTCGCTCCAGAAAGAGGAGGGTCAACACCTCAATCTCATACTTGGTGCTGTTCTCAATTCCATACCCTTGAGAACCTTGATTTCCAAAAGAGAAGGCTTTGGAAGGTGATTTGTGAGGTCATTCACAAACGTATTGGCGGGACGTCCAACTAAACATTTTTGAACCTGGGCATACGAATACCGAAGGAGGGCTTCTGGATTATCAAGACGAAATTCAAACATCCATTCTCCCATTTCCATCTCCTGCCAAATCAATTGCAACAGTAATACAAACTCAGTTATAATAGAATGGAAAATTAACAAAATTTCATTTAACAGTTCAAAACAGAAAAACAGTGGCAAGGATAACTGAATTGTAACAAACTCATAACAGAAGGAGTAACAGAATCATAACTGATTATTACCTGAAGTTTCTAGAGTTTTCTTTGAGATTCTATAAATCAGAATTATGCTTCACATTTCAAGCTTCTTCTGGAGTTCATGAGTTTTCACCCGAATCTTCTCAATCTTTCCCCTCGATTCCACCATTTTCCCCAAAAAAGGCTTCACTCCAATGCTCTCCAACTTTCTTCCTCATCACTAATCTTTCGATCTTCCTCTGTTTTCATTTACCGTTCTTGAATATCTACTTCTTCTTCCCTCTAACCAGTCCTTATTACTCCTGCTGCAACCTTATTCTAAGACTCAATCCTTCTTCAATCCATTCCTCTGCATCATCAATAAATTGAGTCTTCATCGCCTGCAAGGAATTTAAAGCATTCAACGATCAATAATTGAATGGCGCAAACAGAAATCCGATAGCGGTTCAGAATCAGGTAGAAGAATATTTGACTTGAGGGATAAAGTTGCGGAGTAATACGAATACCTGAGATCTTGATTTCGAGTTCGTGTATGAAAGATATCATTAGAGTAGCTCCGTTAGGTGTTCAAAGTTTAGGCGTTTCCAAGCACCATCTTCTTAATCACGGCGTTTCGATTACCATCTTCATCGCGGTGCTTCATCTGCCTTCCTTTACGACTCCTTGACATTGATACCAACATCTTCGTAGCGGCGATTTCGTAACAGAAGCATCATCTTCGACGCACTCAGTTCACCAGGTACGGCTTTAAGTGCATTCTTGAGGTGCGATGTTGTTTTAATGGCGTTGAGAGTAATCTGAGGTAGAGACTTCGTTTTCGGATTCTAAGTTTTGATTAGGTTAGATTTTGTTGAGTTTTGTTTGGTTTGGCCTAAAATAAGGAGGGAAGTGGAGGTATTTCGAAGAAAGAGGTTGGGGATGGCAATGGCAAGGTGGCGGCGATGCCAAAAGGTGGATAGCTTAGGGTTTCGTTTGGGAAAGATGGAAGAAAAGGATGAGTTAGAAGAAAAGGGAGGTGTTGATGGCAGCGAAGAAGGTAGAGGATGATGGAGGAGGCCACGACGGCGTTGAGTAGGGCAAGGTTGGGGAAGAATTGAGGATTCGGCGGCGGGAGAGAAGAAGAAATAACTAGGGTTTCATTTGTTTCTTAGCCCCTTTGTTTTTTTTTCTTTTTGTTTATATGTGTAATTAAGGAATAAATCTTTACTTGTTAATTATGAGAATAAAATTAAGAATTAATAGAATATTAGGTTTAATTGGCATTAATTTGATTTTAATTTCTCACAATTTCCTTTAAAAGAAAAGGTATTGTTGGAAGATCAAGGGGGCCCTTTGAACATTGCTATCTGCACCCTCACTTGAGGCCCATCAAGGAAAAACAACTAAAAAAACCTGCTGAAGGCACCTCTCATTCAGCCTGCGAAATGGGCCTGATAATTTTTTCTATTAACACCCATGGCTGAAGCCCATCAAAGAGAAACAACCATAAAAGACACTTCATGAACCCCCATAGGGAACCTGCGCATGGGCCTAGCCCTTTTGCTGTTAACACCACCCTATTTCTAAGCCCATTAAGAAAAGAACTAATAAAAACACTTTTCCTACCCCCCTCTCTATTTCCTTTTAGAATTTTATTTTAGTTTAGTATAGCTTAGGATTAATTCATTAAAAATAGTAAAAATCCACTAGAAAATTCTATAAAAATTCCAGTAGGCTAATAAATCCAATTAGAAATTTTTGGTACTTTTACTTTCTTAATTTTTGCTATTTTTGATTTAATTCTGATTTTTCTTTTAATTAGCTTTTATTGAATTTCCTTTAACTATACATGTTTTTGGTCATTTTATTTTTGTAACTTCCAGTAACTTTTTTAGCCCATTCTTTTTACTGTAATTAGAAGACTAATAAAAGTACTTAGGATATTTTTTGTAAATTTTTTAGAATATTTTACCTTAGGTTTTAGAGGCCAATTCTTTAGAAATTAAGGATTAGTTCATAGCTGAAAATAATCATTTTTTTAGACCTAGTTAAAATTTGATTTTGTAGGATTCCTTTTAGTACAATATTATAGGTAGTTTTAGGACCCTATAGGTTTAATTCCATAATTTTTCCAGAATTTTTAATATTTTTTAGAATATTAATTCTTAGGCTTAGTTATATATAATTTTCATTTAGTTTAGGCCATTGAAAATAAAGTAAAAAAATATAGTTTAGATTAGATTTAATCCTAGAATCTAATATAGACTTAGGTTAGTTTAATTTGGATTTTTAGAATGAACATTAGGCTTGACTTTGATTTAGAATGTAGGTTAAAGTTCCCTTTTAATTAGGATTAGAATAATAAATTGGACTATTTTTCATGCCTTTAATGTGTTGTTTAGAATTTCATTCCTTAATCCAATTGTATTGTTTTTGCCTTATCATTTGATTTTTATAACTTGTATAGGCTTCCCCATTGTTCTTAGAATCAACTTAACTTCCTTAGGAAGTAAGTTGAATTCTAATAGTTTCTAGATTTGTCCATTAGGAATAGAAAACCCCATTAACCATAGGATCACTTTTAAATAAATAAACAAAAATTAGGATTGAGTCTTAGTCCCTTAGATTTTGTCCTTTTATCAACTTGAGTCATTCTTTCTCATCTCAAAAAGAAAAGCAATAAAACACTTAATAAAAACCGAACAATCTTGTACGACACGAGACTTTGTTGCGGAGTGTTTATACGCGTCCTGTTTCGGGGCGAGGTGTAAATAATCACTGCGATGGATAGGTCTTAGTACAAGACAGTTCACAAACAAATTCAAAAAAACACTTCTCATAAAAGACAAAAAAACAAATAACAAGCGACTATCCTGCGGGAACTTCTCTTCTCATCTCATTCACTCACAACGCGAACTCGCGACGACTTGTCTCGCATGCAAGACGGTAAACGCACTCGTACCAGACGAGCCTGCAACACCTGAGCATAGACATACGCAATTCCAGCTGTAAAAAACACAAATAGTTCCCGCCTTAGTTAGGCGAACTACGTCGACTCTGATCCTCATTATTCCGATGAGGTACGTAGGCAGCGGGGTAGGTCCCGTTCGAGCACATTCTTTATTTTCCCTACATTTTCCCCATTCTTTCTCATTCTCTTATTTTAGTTCCTTCCTCATTTTCATTCCAGTTAGCGGTTTTATTCAGCATTCTTTATTTTTTCACCCTTTGAAACAAAACAAGCAAGCGTGGATCCCGTCGGGTACGGCGGACGGATTGGGGTACTAATACCTTCTCAATTCGTAACCGACTCCCGAACCCCGATCTTTGGTTTGCAGGACCTTGTCCTTTCCTTCTTCCTCAGGTTTGTGCAACATTACCTTTCCCATTCTTTCGGGATAAAAATGTCTGGCTGGCGACTCTAACTTTTCCGCGCCACTTTCGCGTTTGTACTAGGATGAATATCCCGGGAGCGACAGCTAGCGACTCTGCTGGGGACTAACCTGATTCTTCTGGTTTCCATTGTAGAGTCAATCCTAGCGCCTGTTTGGTTTTGTTTCTTTGGGTGTTTATTTGTTTGTTGTTGTTTGCTTTAGTTTAGCTTTACTGTTTTTATTTACAGTTTTTACTTTATAGCTTTACTTTATCGCATTTATTTACCGCTTTCAGTATTTTATTTTCCATACATCATATTATACTGGACTGTCTGGCTGTGCTGGTTTTCATTTTTTTCTGTGGGTTGGGAGTTACTGTGAGATAAGCCAAATACCCGGCTTGAGTGCACCATAGGATTAGCGTGGACAGACATTGTACTCTTATGGTATCTCACCATGATGGGTGGCGATGTGTTCCACACCCAGATTGCGACCGTCTTGGAACTATTCTGTGTGGGGATTACCTCACTTCAGGGTACGGCCTTGATAGTTATGTGCATCTGGTGACCGATCTTCGAGGACCTTAATGGGAACACCCCTCTCCAGTGATGACAGTGGCAGACCACATTTGTTGGCAAACCCACTCGCATCCGAGGGTCCATTGGGAACTCGCATAGGACGGCCTGGTTCTCTCATAGGAATTCAGTTAAAGCAAACTGTTCGTATGACGATAGTATTGTACCCTTCAGGATGAATGTACTATTGTTTCTCGATTCAGTGCTTGAAGCTGGAGACTTGTGAGGGATGCTTGTTTTTCCGGACTCAACTGAGACCTCCCTGCGTAGTACATAATACCAAACCGATTCCCTGATTTGGTCATGAGCCATTTCTCGGAGATGGTGAACGTATTATTGCTATTCGGCTTTGAGAGTCCGTGATGTTGACCCGAGTAGCACACCCGTGAGATTGGGAGGGGTTTACAGGTTTGCAGGAACCCTAATACCTTCAGCATACCCACTTTGCCTTTGGTTCAGTTTTGTGATCTGGATTTCTGTTCTTAAGATATGGATCCCGGATCAGAAGGATGATTATTGTGATATCTGGATTTTGAGACCTTACACCGACACCTGATTATATGATTGGCACATCACAGACACTTCACTGATCACATGCCTTGCCTTGCATAAGCATCATATCATCATTAATCATTTGTGTTTCTTTTATTCTCAGGGTTTGCATTATTCCCGGTTCCTGGTCATATCTTTGCTTCAGGATGGAAGACGTCAGAAAGAAGAATATTTTCTACAAGTTTTTTGACACCAAGGTGGACTTGCTCAAATAGATGGTGTCTCTCATTACCCCGGGTCATTTGGATTTCTTCAAACAGCAATATGGTGATATTTTGGATATGGTGTTCAGCTTGGATAGTTCGCAGAAGAGTGCCATTCATACTTTGCTACAATACTATGATCCTAGACTCCGATGTTTCACATTTCCAGATTTCCAGCTAGGTCCACTGCTAGAAGAGTATGTTGAGATTCTGAGACTACCGATCCAAGATCAGATTCCATTCAATTCAGAAATGACAAGGCCGACTCACGCCGACATTGCTAAGGCTCTTTATTTGAGCCCATCAGAGGTATCTGCTAATCTGATTTCCACCAAGGCCGGAGTTCTTGGTTTTCCCTTAGAGTTTCTGGTCAGAAAAGCTGAAGAATGTGTCGTGGAAAAGCAGTGGGATTCAGTTTGCGCCATATTGGCATTGTCTGTGTATGGGATAGTTTTGTTTGCTGATATGGACAAGTTTGTGGACATAAATGCTATTCATTTGTTTGTGTTGAAGAATCCGGTACCTACTCTCCTAGGTGACTTGTACTATTCAGTGCACTATAGGAATGAGAAGAGACGGGGCGGCTTGGTTAGATGTTGTGCTCAGTTGTTCTACACTTGGTTTATGAGACACATTTCTATTGTTGGAGTGTTCACGGATCCCAAAGTAATCTGGTCGCAGAAGCTCAACACGTTGACTGCCAAAGACATTAGATGGTTCACTTTAAGGTTAAAAGGGAAAGAGCTTATCTCCAGCTGTGGAAAGTATCCTAATGTTCCCCTCTTAGGAGTAGCTGGGTGCATTAACTACAACCCCATACTCTTGAGAAGACAATTAGGGTACACTTTGAAGAATGTTCCCAAGGATTCAGAGTTGGATCAGACCTTTTATTTTCCTATGAAGGATAATCTCCCATTGGTGCGGGAGGCTGCAGGTGCTTGGAAAACGGTTATTAAAAAGGGTATAGATCGATTGGGCAGGAGCAACAACCAAATGTTTCCCAAGTTTGAAGCGTGGGTCAGAGAAAAAGCCCAAGTGACTCTAATCCCTTTCTCTGCACCGTTACCACCACCTACTACGGTGCCTTTGGAGGAATATCAGAAGTTAGAAGCTTTGGTTAAGCAACTTAGGGTTGAAAATCAAGAGGCTCTTAATTCTTGTCAAAAACTGATGATCCAGAACCGTCGATTAGAAGATAGAGCTGTACAAGCCGAGGAAATAGTCCGTCTCAAGCAGAAGGACTTTGAAGATAGAGAGCTCTACTTCCGAAAGAAAGGGTTAGCTGAGACTCACAAGACTGCCCAGCGCCGAAGAGAGAAGAAAGATCTTAGTGAAGCCAATGAAGCCGTTACGTTATGGCAGGAGAAATGGGACGACAATTTGAAGAAACAAAAGGAGTTAGACGCCAAGCACAAGAAGGAAATCAAAAGTCTTCAGGATTCTTTGGATGGGCAGAAAGAACTCCTCAGGAAGGCTTACCATCAAGAGAAGGACCGTCTCCAGCGTTTAGCAGAAAGCCAGCAGACACTGAAGGAAGCTCAAAAGGAAATTGAAGACTTGAAGTTGAAAGCTGATGTGAAAAGGTCGAAGGCCGAGTCGAGTCAAAGCAAGGAGAATGAGGCAGCATTCCTACAACAGATCGAGGAGTTACACGCTTCTTCTGATACGAGGGACCTCCTCATCCAGAGGCTCATCCAGGAGCCCGGTCATCCAGATGTAGTTCAGCTGTTCCAGAACGTCAAACGCCTTAGCTGGAGATTGAAAGATATAGAGTTCCCTAGGGTTTAATTTCATGTTATTGTACTCGGATTACCCACAGGCTTGTTGTGGGATTCCCTATATGTGATGTACTTTTGTTGTTATTGTGATTGGCACCCTTCGGGGACTTTGTATTTTCAAACTCCAGTTTATATGATTGATTTGTTCTGGATTTCTTGTTCGTTATTTGCACCGACACGGGGTAATAAGCACCAATTCTCCACAGCCGTCATTATATTTGAATATTACTTGGGTCTTCTTCCCAATTCTTATCTTCTTAATGCCAGGACCAGACACGGGAAAAATCTCGGGAATAAAAGGAACACATTGCATTGCATACGCATCATTCGCATTTTGTCTTTGTCTTTGCAGGTTTTTCTACGGGATGTTTAATTTATCTGTGTTCAACAGGCAAAGATTGCGAGGGCCGCCAAGACCCGGTACCTTCGACAAGATATCCCTCACCAGTACGCGACCCACAGCAATCAAAGAACAACAATGGACGCCATGCAGACAGAACTCAATGAAGTCCGTACCAAGATGGCAGAATTTATGACCCTGATGCAAGGGATGGCCCAGGGGCAGCAGGAGCTGAGAAATGCGATTCAAGGGTAAACTACTCCTAATACTAATGCTCAGGCAACCACTTCCGGCGGGCTAGGGGCTCCTCCCAATACCAACAACGGCCCAGGTGGATCTCATGTTCCAGATCCAGCTATGGCGACGTTCGTTCCTGCGCACGACAGGCAGGAGGACCAATTCCAGTATTTCAACAACGATATGGGTTTCGGCGGTGATGGAAATCTTAATGACTTCTTGGTGCTTGCGGAGAAGGTCAAGGCCCTTGAGTGCAAAGACACTTTAGGGATTGACGTGTCAGACATGGGTTTAGTACCTGGGGTGGTCATTCCACATAAGTTCAGACCACCAGCATTTGATAAATACAATGGCAGCTCCTGCCTGAAAACTCACCTGCAGGCCTTCTACAGGAAGATTGCGGCCCACACGCGAGACGAAAAACTCTGGATGTACTATTTCCAGGATAGCCTCTCCGGAGGATCCTTGGAGTGGTACATGAAGCTTGAGAGGAGCTCTGTTAGAAGCTGGAAGGATTTGGGAGAAGCCTTCCTCAGACAATATCAGTACAACATTGACATGGCACCCAGCCGCACTCAGCTTCAGAGCTTGACACAGAGGAGCTCGAAGAGCTTCAAAGATTATGCACAGAGGTGGCGTGAGGTGGCCGCCCGAGTGCAACCCCCTTTATTGGAGAGAGAGATGGTCGACCTTTTCCTGAATACCCTCCCAGGGCATTCCATGGAAAGGTTGGCTGGTTGTTCCTCAAGTGGTTTCTCGGACATTATCTTGACTGGAGAAAGAATTGAAAGCTGGCTCAAACAGGGGAAAATACAGAATGGAGGCGCTTCGGTGTCTGGTATCAAGAAACCCTTTGTGAAAAGGAGGGAAGGAGAAACAGGTGCAGTATACGCACAGAGGGGAATGATTCACCAAGGATATTATCAGCAAGTGGCCCCTGTCACTATTTCAACTCCACCCGTTCAACAGCAGGTCCAACCTCTACAGCCGCAGCGCTTACAAGGGTATCAGCCAAGAGCCCCTCGTCCATACTACTCTCAGAGACCGAAGGATAGACATATTGAAGCTCCACCAATGTCTTACTCCCAGCTTTTGAAGAATCTCTTACAGCTTCAAATGATTCAGCTCCGGACCTTGCAACCTCCGAAGCCAGGCCAAATTCCTGAGGGTTATGACTTAAATGCTAGATGCGAGTTTCATTCTGGAGCTCCCGGCCATAGTACTGAGAATTGTAAAGCATTGAAGCATGTTGTTCAGGACCTGTTGGATTCTAAGGCGATCAACTTTGCTCCCTCTCCTAATGTGCTTCAAAATACCATGCCTCCTCACAGGGGTACGGTTGGTGCAATTGATGAAGGGGAGAATTTGAATTTGGTGGATGATGTGGATGACTTGCAGACTTCGTTGATTGCTATCAAGGTTTGCTTGTTGAAGAAAGACATTTTCCCTGGCTGCGAGGAGAATTGTTCGGAATATGCTGAAGCTACCAATGGTTGTAAGCGGTTGAAGGCCGGAATCCAAGGCATGATTGATGAAGGAGTACTGCAGTTTGACAAGATTGTGAAAGAAAGTGAAGTCTCCACAGTAACTATCTTTTATGATCCATCCTAAGTTCCTTCACGGGCCAGAGCAGCACCAATAACCATTACCACCGCTGGACCCATAATGTACCAAAGCGACAAAGCTGTTCCTTGGAATTATGGTGGCGAAGTGTATTGCAACGGCCAGAGGCAAGAGTTGGCCACGACTAGTATAACCCCAGCTCAAGTAGAAAATGTTGGAGTAGGGGGTTTTACTAGAAGAGGAAGGTTGTTTGCGCCGGAGACACTGAGAAACAATGTGATACCACCCAGATATACTGCCGAAGCCTAAGCTAGAGCCAGAGGGAAGCAACCAGTAGTTGTCAATGATCCGACGCCATCAACTGATCCAGACCTCACCTTTGATAAAGAAGCTGAAGAATTCCTGAGGATCATCAAGAAGAGTGACTACAAGATTGTGGACCATCTACAACAGACGCTGTCGAAGATCTCCATCTTGTCCTTGCTCATGTGTTCTGACTCTCACAGAAAAGCTCTCCTAAATATTCTGAACAAGGCATACGTGCCTCAGGATATTTCTGTAAATCAGTTAGAAACGGTAGTGTCCAGCGTCAATGCCAGTCATGGATTGGGTTTCACAGATTTGGATTTGACTTCTGACGGGCGTGCTCATAATCGGGAATTGCATATTTCTCTGGAATGTAAGGGTGCAGTACTCTCCCACGTGTTGGTAGATACCGGATCATCTTTGAACGTCTTTCCCAAGAAAGCAATGATGAAGTTGGACTATGATGGAGTGGTTCTAAAGCCCAGTGATCTAGTAGTTCGAGCATTTGATGGGTCGAGAAGATCGGTGTTTGAAGAGGTGGAGTTACCTATCAAGGTAGGTCCACAAGTCTTCAATACCACGTTCTACGTGATGGATATACAACCTGCATATAGCTGTTTACTCGGAAGACCTTGGATACATTCGGCAGGAAAGGTGTCGTCTACACTCCATCAGAAGCTAAAGTTTGTATGGGAGGGTCAAATTGTGACTGTCAGTGGGGAAGAAGATATCTTTGTTAGTCATCTAGCTTCATTCAAATATGTGGAGATGGATGGCGAAATAGTTGAGACCCCATGCCAGGCTTTTGAACCCTTGAAGTCTGAACAAGCATCCGCAGTGGCAACTTCTCCTGAAGAACCAAAGAAAGGGGTTTCCATAGCCTCTTATAAGCAAGCGCTTGAATTGGTAGAATCTGGAATACGAGAAGGCTGGGGCAGTCCGGTAGAAGTTCCAGAGAAGAAAGACATGTTCGGGATTGGCTATCACCCTGGAAGATCTTCGTCTGAAACAAGTGCTAAAGGTTGTCAGAGCCCGGTCACTTTCACAAGCGCGGGAGTGGTAGACTACGAAAACATCAGTGCTATGCAGGATGACATTGTCGATAGTGATTGTGACTTAGATGAATGGATCAGACCTGCCGCTCCAGGAACTCAGCTTAGCAACTGGACATCAGAAAGGCTTATTTCAGTCACCTCTTTCGAAGAGTAATAATGTTTTGTTTTTCCTGTATTAAAGCACTATGTCTTGACCGAGGCATAGTGGCTCTTTGTAAGGGTTCATTTGTTCATTAACACAATCATAAATAAAATTGACGTTTCACATTCATTCATGTTGTTCTCTGTCTTTCGTTTTTTACTTTTGTTTTTCAAAAAGAAAGAAAAGTTTTAAAATGGCAATGTTTCTCATTTTCTCAAGTTGTTGCTAAAGCCTTGCATGAATCATCATTCATGCAGGTGCTCGTCACTGGATCTTATCAATGACGACCCTGTTATGGCTGAGTATGACTTCGACAATCCAATTTATCAAGCTGATGAGGAAGGTGAAGAGGATTGCGATTTACCCGAAGAATTGGCCAGACTGCTTAAACAAGAAGAGAAGATGATTCAGCCGCACGAAGATGTCGAAGTAATAAACCTGGGTACTGAAGAAGACAAGAAAGAAGTCAAGATCGGAGCTGCATTAGAAGAATCTGTCAAGACTCGTTTGATGGCTATGCTTCGAGAATACGTTGACGTCTTCGCATGGTCCTACCAAGATATGCCTGGTTTAGACACTGACATTGTGGTACACAAGCTACCTCTCAGAGAAGATTGTCCTCCGGTAAAGCAGAAGTTGAGGCGCACGCGTCCAGACATGGCAATTAAAATAAAAGAAGAAGTGAAAAAACAGTTTGATGCTGGCTTCTTGGCCGTGACCAGTTATCCTCCGTGGGTTGCTAACATTGTGCCGGTTCCCAAGAAAGATGGCAAAGTCAGGATGTGTGTGGATTACAGGGATTTGAATAGGGCCAGCCCCAAAGATGACTTCCCTCTACCTCACATAGATGTACTTGTCGATAATACTGCTCAGTTTTCCGTGTTCTCCTTCATGGACGGATTCTCAGGCTATAATCAGATCAAGATGGCTCCCGAGGACATGGAAAAGACAACTTTCATCACTCCTTGGGGCACCTTTTGTTACAAGGTCATGCCATTTGGTTTAAAGAATGCAGGAGCTACCTATCAACGGGCAATGGTGACGTTGTTTCACGACATGATCCATCATGAAATTGAGGTTTATGTTGATGACATGATAGCAAAATCCCAGACAGAGGAAGAGCACTTGGTTAGCCTAGCAAAATTGTTTGACAGGCTTCGGAAGTTCAGACTGAGGTTGAATCCGAATAAGTGTACCTTCGGGGTTCGTTCTGGCAAGTTGCTCGGCTTCATTGTTAGTGAACGAGGAATCGAGGTTGATCCAGCCAAGGTGAAAGCCATCCAAGAAATTCCTGAGCCAAAGACTGAAAAGCAGGTGCGTGGCTTCTTAGGGAGGCTAAACTACATTGCGCGGTTTATTTCTCACCTGACGGCCACGTGCGAGCCCATCTTTAAGCTTCTGAGGAAGAATCAAGCCATTAAACCCTTAATGTGTTTAAATCCTTTAATCAAATCCACTTCATAACCACCAAGACATCAAGCTTGTAACTTGGGCCTTGCATTAGGGTTCTAATTCTTCCTTAATTGGTTAAGAAGGACTAACCCTAGTGTTAATGGACAAGTCCCCCTCAAGTTGTCTTACAAATCATAAAAATCACTTCTTCATCATATCATTAAATAAAATCCACTTAATCAAAGGCATGTTTTGTCATGAGTTTAATCCCTAATCATGGATTAAGTTGAGGAGCTTTCCTCAGCTTAAACATTCTCATCTATTATCCTTCTATTAGGATGGTGTAATGAGTCTTTTTAATCCCTGATTATGGCTTAATCTCATTATTCAACACTAAACAAAAACAACAAAAACATCTAAATAATCACAAGTAGGTTAATGATCTTAATCCTACACCAAAGGTATTTAAGTGTGAGAAGCTGACTTCACACTTAAGGTATTCTCATTACCCCTAATCAGAGGGAAGATGTGATGAGTTTACTAACCCATTGGTTTAGGCTTAGGCTCATTAACTTATGACAAACTTCAAAAAAGCAATAAAAGACTGAAAATACAAAAACAAACAATAATCGTCTCCTCCAGGATTCTTTTCTCATCTCATTCACTCATAAACGAGAACTTGCTTCTTCCGTCCAATGCAAGACAGTTTGCACCTGAGCCAGACAGGTCTTACACTTGAGCATAGACAAGTAAGCAGTTCATCAGTCAATTCATCTTTCAGTCTCTTTGGGTCGAACTACGGTGTTCTGACTTCCTCATTGCACGAGAGGATACGTAGGCATAACTTAACAGTTATCGAACAAAAGTCTCTGTATATCCCCCCTCCTTTCAGTTTCATTCTTTTAAGGCCCATGATCTTGAGCAATTCATTCTCATTCTTACACTGACACATCATTTATACACTTTACACTTCTCTTTACACTGACACCTGTACATATTGTTTTCCAGACCTTTTACACACAAATTGCACTGACACTACCCCTTTAAAACACAAATATTTTAAGCGTGGATCCCGTCGAGTACGACGGACAATCTGGGTGCTAATACCTTCCCAGGTTGTAACCAACCCCCTTTCTCAGTCTCTCTGGTTCGCAACCGTCTTATCCATATCTTTTTTAGGTCTATGCAGGATTGCCTTTCCTCCGGGATAAAAATGCCTAGCTGGCGACTCTTTTCATTCCCTGCGAGTTCACTCCTGTGTGTTCTCGCACCCTCCTTTCGCCGGCCGTTCGCGTATGTACCCCATTTGACCCGGCTTCATCTGGTGGGAGCGACACCATCAAGGAAAAACAACTAAAAAAACCTGCTGAAGGCACCTCCCATTCAGCCTGCGAAATGGGCCTGATAATTTTTTCTATTAACACCCCTGGCTGAAGCCCATCAAAGAGAAACAACCATAAAAGACACTTCATGCACCCCCATAGGGAACCTGCGCATGGGCCTAGCCCTTTTGCTGTTAACACCACCCTATTTCTAAGCCCATTAAGAAAAGAACTAATAAAAACACTTTTCCTACCCCCCTCTCTATTTCCTTTTAGAATTTTATTTTAGTTTAGTATAGCTTAGGATTAATTCATTAAAAATAGTAAAAATCCACTAGAAAATTCTACAAAAATTCCAGTAGGCTAATAAATCCAATTAGAAATTTTTGGTACTTTTACTTTCTGAATTTTTGCTATTTTTGATTTAATTCTGATTTTTCTTTTAATTAGCTTTTATTGAATTTCCTTTAACTATACATGTTTTTGGTCATTTTATTTTTGTAACTTCCAGTAACTTTTTTAGCCCATTCTTTTTACTGTAATTAGAAAACTAATAAAAGTAATTAGGATATTTTTTGTAGATTTTTTAGAATATTTTACCTTAGGTTTTAGAGGCCAATTCTTTAGAAATTAAGGATTAGTTCATAGCTGAAAATAATCATTTTTTTAGACCTAGTTAAAATTTGATTTTGTAGGATTCCTTTTAGTACAATATTATAGATAGTTTTAGGACCCTATAGGTTTAATTCCATAATTTTTCCAGAACTTTTAATATTTTTTAGAATATTAATTCTTAGGCTTAGTTATATATAATTTTCATTTAGTTTAGGCCATTGAAAATAAAGTAAAAAAATATAGTTTAGATTAGATTTAATCCTAGAATCTAATATAGACTTAGGTTAGTTTAATTTGGATTTTTAGAATGAACATTAGGCTTGACTTTGATTTATAATGTAGGTTAAAGTTCCCTTTTAATTAGGATTAGAATAATAAATTGGACTATTTTTCATGCCTTTAATGTGTTGTTTAGAATTTCATTCCTTAATCCAATTGTATTGTTTTTGCCTTATCATTTGATTTTTATAACTTGTATAGGCTTCCCCATTGTTCTTAGAATCAACTTAACTTCCTTAGGAAGTAAGTTGAATTCTAATAGTTTCTAGTTTTGTCCATTAGGAATAGAAAACCCCATTAACCATAGGATCACTTTTAAATAAATAAACAAAAATTAGGATTGAGTCTTAGTCCCTTAGATTTTGTCCTTTTATCAACTTGAGTCATTCTTTCTCATCTCAAAAAGAAAAGCAATAAAACACTTAATAAAAACCGAACAATCTTGTACGACACGAGAGTTTGTTGCGGAGTGTTTATACGCGTCCTGTTTCGGGGCGAGGTGTAAATAATCACCGCGATGGATAGGTCTTAGTACAAGACAGTTCACAAACAAATTCAAAAAAACACTTCTCATAAAAGACAAAAAAACAAATAACAAGCGACTATCCTGCGGGAACTTCTCTTCTCATCTCATTCACTCACAACGCGAACTCGCGACGACTTGTCTCGCATGCAAGACGGTAAACGCACTCGTACCAGACGAGCCTGCAACACCTGAGCATAGACATACGCAGTTCCAGCTGTAAAAAAACACAAATAGTTCCCGCCTTAGTTAGGCGAACTACGTCGACTCTGATCCTCATTATCCCGATGAGGTACGTAGGCAGCGGGGTAGGGCCCGTTCAAGCACATTCTTTATTTTCCCTACATTTCCCCATTCTTTCTCATTATCTTATTTCAGTTCCTTCCTCATTTTCATTCCAGTTAGCGGTTTTATTCAGCATTCTTTATTTCTCACCCTTTGAAACAAAACAAGCAAGCGTGGATCCCGTCGGGTACGGCAGACGGATTGGGGTGCTAATACCTTCTCAATTCGTAACCGACTCCCGAACCCCGATCTTTGGTTCGCAGGACCTTGTCCTTTCCTTATTCCTCAGGTTTGTTCAACATTACCTTTCCCATTCTTTCGGGATAAAAATGTCTGGCTGGCGACTCTAACTTTTCCGCGCAACTTTCGCGTTTGTACTAGGATGAATATCTCGGGAGCGACAGGGTTGAGATTGGTTCGTTTTAGTGATCAATTTTAATCTTGTTTAGAAAAGTGAAAATGAAATTGTTTATTTTGAAAACATTGTCATTTTATTGTTTTGTACAAAAGTGTCAAATGAAAAGACAGTGAGCGAAAAAAGAGACTTGTTTGTAAAAGATGTCTGATATTCATTGATTAATCCATTTGCACAAAATTACAATATGGCCCCATTACAAAATGAGTCCTGACACCTTGGGCAAGATGCAGGACTTGATGCATGCTAAAAAAGACAGGAAATAATAATTACTCTGCAGGAGTAACCCTTATAATTTCCTGGGAAGACCAGTTAAGGACTTGGTTCCCCGGGATCCTTGGACGTATCCAGCTCTCTAGGTTGCGATCACTTTCCGCCTCTTCTTCCAGGTTGTTAACAACATCTGGGGTGAGCATCCCCCCACTGATGAACTTGGGCTCTTTGGAAGCCTCTGATTGATCTTGTCGGAATGGTCTGTATCCCAAACCGAATCTATCCTCCTTCTTCTCTACCGGCATCAGCTTTCCCCAGCCTTGGGCATTACCATCTTCAACAACCTTCCGGGCTTGCTGATAGGAGACAATTGAAGTACCCATCCTGTCTTCCTGGGATGCAGCAAATACTTCAGTCATCGCATCATTGACATTCAGGGCCTCGAACCCTTGACTCATAGTTTCATGGATTTCACCATCCATCTCAATATACTTGTATGTAGCCAAATGGCTAACAAATATGTCCTCCTCACCAAAGATGGTGATAATCTGTCCTTCCCACTCATATTTCAGTTTCTGGTGAAGGGTCGACGTTACTGCGCCTGCGGTGTGAATCCATGGTCGACCTAACAAACAGTTGTATGCCGGCTGAATGCCCTTCACATAGAACGTAGTCTTGAAGATTTGTGGACCGATTATCACTGGTAGCTCCACCTCTCCAAGAACAGATCTTTTGGAGCCATCAAAAGCCCTGACCACAAGTTTGCTTGGTTGGATAGCTATTCCATCATATTCGAGCTTGACAACAGCTTTCTTGGGTTAGACATTGAGTGAGGACCCAATGTCTATAAGAACATGAGATAGTACAGCTCCTTTGCACTCCAGGGTTATGTGCAAAGCTTTGTTGTGGTGACGTCCTTCTGTCGTCAAATCAGCATCAGTGAAACCTAGCCCATGGCTAGTATTGACATTAGACACCACTGTTTCAAGCTGATTCACTGTGATCTCTTCTGGCACGTAGGCAGCGTGCAGAACTTTGAGTAATGCATCCCGATGGGCTTCGGAACACATCATCAGGGATAGTATATAGATCTTTGAAGGAGTCTGGTGGAGCTGGTCCACAACTTTATAGTCACTTCTTTTAATTATCCTCATAAATTCATCCACATCCTGATCAAAGGATGATTTATGAGTTTCTTTTGGTGCAGATTCTTCAGGTATTACACTCTTCCCTTTGGCTTTGGTAGCAGCCTCTGCCTCAGTGTTGGTTCTAGGAGCTTGTGATGCGAAGAGACGTCCGCTTCGGGTAAATCCTCCGCCTCCCCCGACATTATCCACTTGGGGAGTAAGAACAGGAAAATCAAGAAGGACTTTCTCTCCATTGCAGTAAAGGTCAGCCCCATAATGCCATGGTATAGCACTGTCTTTATCATATGGAATTGGCCCTGGCACCGTGATGGTGACTGGGCTCACTGCAACAGAAGTTGGAACCATAATTGTCTGTGGATCATAAAAAATAGTGACAGGACTTCTTGTGGGTGTTGGTGGTGGTGAATTGAAGCTTGGTTGAAACTGTTGTTGAGATTGCTGAAAGTTGCTGGAGTTTGGGACCGTTGTAGGGTCATAATAAATTGTAACAGTGGAGACATCATTGTTGGTGGTTGCTGGAGTTGTAGAAGGAGATTAAATGGAACTATTGTTTGTTGAAGCGATGGAAGAAATGGTTGCTGAAGTTGTAGATGAGTCAGTAGGAACAATGGTTGTTGCATTTGTAGAAGAATCACTAGGAATAATGGTTGTTGCAGTTGTAGAAGATTCACTAGTTGTTGACAAAAGAGTTAATGGTGTTGTAGAAGCAGTTGTTGTAATTTGCAGAATGCCTTCTCTGATCAAGCTATTGATGCCATTCCTCATGTTTGCACACCCATTATTGGAAAGTTTGCATAATTCACAACAGGCCTCACAACCTGGAAACACTTGGCATTTCAAAAGCTGGGCTTTAACCTCTGCCAGAGGTGTCTGAATACTTGAAATATCTTCTATCAAATTCAAGGGTGAGCCTTTCTCTATAGCATTAATCCTTGGCCCACTGTGGCTAGGCATAGGATTTTTCATTACATTTGGAGGTGGTGCAAAGTTCAGGGCCTTTGAATCTACCAGATCCTGGACCTTCATATGCAGAGCTCTGCATTTTTCCGTGGAATGACCAGGTGTGTTGGAATGAAAAGCACACCTAGCATTGATATCATAATTTCTTGGAAGGTTCTGAGGTTCAGGCGGAGCCAATGTCCTCAACTCAACAAGATTGAGCTTTAGGAGTTGTGGCAGTAGTGTAGCATATGGCATCAGAATGAGGTCAATCACCCTGTTGATCTGAGATGGCCGCTGTTGAAAAGGGCGTTATTGTTGATTGTTGTTATTGTTATTGTATGATCTCCATTGCGGAAACTGTTGTTGTTGTGGAAAGTGTTGTGGTTGTAGAGTATATTGTTGAGGTGGAGCAGGGATAGTAACCACAACAACTGTTCTGGGAAGGTATTGGGGTCTCCCTCTTCCCATGTGCACAGAGTTTGTCTCACCAGATCTACGGGGCCCAGCAAATGGCTTCCTTGCACTACTTGAATTGGCACTGTTGTCGGAGATCTTCCCAGTCTTCAATAGGCTCTCTATTTTTTCCCTAGCTATCACCACATCTGCAAAGCTGGTAGAAGAAAATGCAGCAAATCTGTAAATATAGGTTCCCTGGAGGGTATTCATGAACATGTCTGCCATCTCTCTTTCAGACATGGGGGTTAAACTGCAGCAGAAAGTTGCCTCCAGCTTTGGGCATACTCCCTAAAGCTTTCACGGGAAGACTGAGACATTCCCATTAAAAGGGTCCTGTTTGGAGCCATGTCAAGATTATACTGATACTGACAGATAAAAGCTTCAACCAAGTCTTTCTAGTTTCTTACTGTGGCTCTGGTCAAGTGGGAATACCATTCTCGGGATGCCCCGATTAAGCTATCCTCGAAGTAAAACATCCACAGCTTCTCATCCATGGTGTATGCTTTTAATCTTCCCAAGAATGACTAGAGGTAAGTGCGCGGGCAGGATGTGCCATTATATTTTTCAAAACACGGGGGTTTGAACTTGTGAGGAATTCTCACCCCTTACACCAATCCCATGTCCGTGACATCAAAACCTAGAAAGTTTTGGGATTCAAGAGACCTCAGCTTCTCTGCAATTTCATCCAACCGACGGTCGTAAACTTCGTCTCCAACCCCTACCACAGTAAACTGCTCTTCTTGAGGATCTTCCTGCAAGACCCTTTCTCCAGCAGTGTTACCCTGAGTATTTCTTATGGCATTGATATATGGGTTCAGATGAGGCCCAAACTCTGGTGGATGAGTGCGAGGCTGCACGTGATCGTTGTTACTGGTACCTCCTGTACCTGGATGGTATTCCTCGGGAGTTTGTCGCTCAACTAACTCCCTCAGTCTTTCCTGGCTCTGAGCTAAACTAGTCATTACAGTCATGAATTGAGTCATCTGATTCCTCATCTCAACCCTTTCATTGGCCATCTGGGCCCTTACTTCATTCAAGTCTGGTTGAACTTAATCCATCTGGAGTTCCGGAAGATTGTTTCTTGTTGGGTACCAGTGTATTCTGTTGACAGGGAACACTCTTTTGCGAGAAATGTTTCCTGAAACCACAACAAAGTGAGAAACAATAACAAACAAAAACCTACAAAACAAAGAAAATGTTAGTATGCAATGCAGGATGCCTATTTGTCTTCCGAGGGTATCCGGTTTGGTTCTTTGGTTTTGACCTTTCCAGACCTCGAGGAAGTGCTGATGATGTTGTGAAGAGAGATAAAGCCCACCAAAAATAATACAAACCATATATATTACAGAGAGTGAAGATACATAGCTTGATTACAATAACATTCCCTTGGTGGATCAAAATACATCAATAAAGTCAAAAGTACAAAAAAAGGACAGTACAAGTACAAAGAAATCAAACATCCAATCCAAAGTCATCCTCTCTGACTTCCTTTAGGAGGGCCTTAGTCACTGGACCTACTGGGTGTTATGTGATAGTCCTGATGAGGAGGTTCCTGGTAGCAATGGCATTAGTCAACTTCTTATGCTTATCATGATCCTTTGACCTCTTTAACCTTGGTCTGAGTCCTTTGATCTTCCTGTGCACGAGCCTCAGTTATCTTGATCCACCTAGCCTGGCTCTCCTCTAAGTAATGCTCTACCCTAGCCTTCTGAGATTTTTCTTCCTTGCAAGCATTCTTTAGTACTAACTCCCCTGCCCTAGCCTTTCTAATGTAGTCGTTCGTCTTCTCAATCTTGGTCAAGTGCTCAATCCGGAGCCTTTCTAACCTTTCATTATCTAGACGGCTGTCATTCCTCTCCCATAGGGTCTTCTTCAAGGCTTCAGAGAGCTGAGTATTCCTCTCTTTCAATTTCTCAAACTCTTCAAAACTGACAGTGGCTGCAGGTTGCACTGTTGATAGTCCAGGTACATCTTCTATGGTAAATGGCATCCGAGTGATCTGAGCCCTGGTACGAGACCAATCAGAATACTGTGATGAAGCAATGTTGTTGCACTTGCCAAGGATGGTTGTTCCTTTAGTCTGAATGTTATCCCTAGCCCAAGCAGCTTGTCTGACAATAGCAGAGTTATGCTGGATTTCACAATAGAGGGTCTCAGTTAAGTTTTTCCCTCTTGGAGGATGAACCAAAGCATACCCTAATTGTCTCTTGAAGAGCAAAGGGTTGTAGTTGATGCAACCTTTTACTCCTATCAAAGGCACATTAGGATACTGCCCACAACTAGTAATGATGTCTTTGCCCTTGGTGCTCTGAGTGCACCATATGATGTCCTCTGATGTCAAGGCAATCAATCTCTTAGCCCAGTTCTTTGGTTGATGGGGGTTTAGGAAAGTATCTGATTTTGGCAGATGTCTTAACAACCACGAGTAATAGAGAGGAGCACAACATCTGACCAATCTTCCTCTTTGCTTCTCATTCCTCTAGTGTACTGAATAATAGAAGTCTCCAAGTAGAGTGGGGACTGGGTTCCTCAGTAAGAAAATGTGAATAACATTCTTGATTACAAACTTTGGCTCTTTGTCTTTCTGAGAACACACAGGGGTGAACTCAGAAAGACAAAGAGTCACCAGCTAGGCATTTTTATCCCGGAGGAAAGGTAATGCTGCATAGACCTAGAAAGATATGGATAAGACGGTTGCGAACCAGAGAGACTGAGAAAGGGGGTTGGTTACAACCTGGGAAGGTATTAGCACCCAGATTGTCCGTCGTACTCGACGGGATCCACGCTTAAAAGATTTGTGTTTTAAAGGGGTAGTGTCAGTGCAATCTGTGTATCAAGGAGCTGGAAAAGGATGTACAGGTGTCAGTGTACAAAGTGTAGTGTATAAGTGAAGTGTCAGTGTAAGGACAGAGTGAAATGCTCATGATAATGAGGCTAAAGAATAAGGCTGGAAAAAGGGGGAATATACAGAGACTTTTGTTCGATAACTGTTAAGTTATGCCTACGTATCCTCTCGTGCAATGAGGAAGTCAGAACACCGTAGTTCGACCCAAAGAGACTGAAAGATGACTTGACTTGTGAACTGCCTACTTGTCTATGCTCAAGTGTATGACCTGTCTGGCTCAGGTGCTAACTGTCTTGCATTAGACGGAAGAAGCGAGCTCTCGTTTGTGAGTGAATGAGCTGAGAAAAGAATCCCGAAGGAGACGATTATTGTTTGTTTTTGTGTTTTCAGTCTTTTATTTCTTTTTGAAGTTTGTCATAAGTTAA
Organism: Lathyrus aphaca; assembly: GCA_963966055.1. Lineage (NCBI taxonomy): Eukaryota > Viridiplantae > Streptophyta > Magnoliopsida > Fabales > Fabaceae > Lathyrus > Lathyrus aphaca. The sequence goes on along the minus strand of OZ014520.1, from coordinate 356,155,956 downwards.
TGAGCTTAAGCCTAAACCAATGGGTTAGTAAACTCATCACATCTTCCCTCTGATTAGGGGTAATGAGAATACCTTAAGTGTGAAGTCAGCATCTCACACTTAATCACCCTGATGTAGGATTAAGATCATTAACCTACTTGTGATTATTTAGATGTTTTTGATGTTTTGTTTAGTGTTGAGTAATGAGATTAAGCCATAATCAGGGATTAAACAGACTCATTACACCATCCTAATAGAAGGATAATAGATGAGAATGTTTAAGCTGAGGAAAACTCCTCAACTTAATCCATGATTAGGGATTAACCTCATGATAAAACAAAGCCTTTATTAGATGGATTTTAGTTAATGATAAGATGAAGAAGTGAGTTTTAGGGTTTGTAAGACAACTTGAGGGGGACTTGTCCATTAACACTAGGGTTAGTCCTTCTTAACCAGTTAAGGAAGAATTAGAACCCTAATGCAAGGCCCAAGTTACAAGCTTGATGTCTTGGTGATTATTAAGTGAATTTATTAAAGGATTTAAACACATTAAGGGTTTAACACTTAGGATTAAAGTTATACACTCCATCCTAATAGAAGGATGCAGGCATAAGCTTAATCACAAAGCCTTAAAGCCTTTAGGGTTTAGTCCCTGATTATGAGATGAGAAGAGAAGACTCAAAGAGATACAAAGGTAAGAGCTAAGTGGGGGACTAATCAACCCTAATTGTTATCATGCTTGGTCATTCCTAGGTTTTGTGAGGTTTGCAAGAAAGATCTTCAAAGAACCACCAAGGAGGGAAGCAGATGAAAGGAGCAAAGAGAAGCAAAACAACTTGCTTCACTTAAGAAGTCAAGTTGCTTGAAGAAAGAAGGTAAGGTGAACAAGAAAGAGCAAGCTCAATCCAATACACATGCAAAAATGCAGCAATGATGCATAAGAGAGATGAAAAGAGATTGTGAGAAGTGAAGGCAAATTCACTTCTCAAGGTAACTTACCACCTGAAAAGTTAGTGAAAGAAATGAAATGCAATGCAAATGAGATGCAATGGCATGGTGCAAGACAAAATCAGAAGCAAATACATGATGTTAATGATGCTAAGAGATGATGCAAACATGAAACAAGGCATGAGGATGATCATACAAACATATGGATGCAAGAGAAACATGCTTAGAACCATGAACATACATGAAAAGTTATGAAATGAAAATGACATACAACATGGCAAATGAAAGGTGCAATGATCAAACATGATTCTAATATGTCCTAAGATGTGTTATGAATCAAATGGATGCATAAAATGTCATGGCAAGTCATGGTATGCAAGCAAATATAAGATGAATGCAAAAGAAAGCCCAAATTAGGGTTCATGATCAATGCACAAAGCAAAATTCAAAACCAGAAGCAAACATCATGATAAAAATTTGAAAATGCATTAAAAGGAACCCTAAACCTATACAAACTCACTGCCCAAAGGAGAGGATCCAATTCTTAACCTAGTGTAAGTTATGAATTTCCTAAGTTGGCTAGGGTTCTAAGGTACCTTGTCAAGAAAAATGTTAAACAAATTGAAAATGCAAGATCAATTCATGCCAATTTAATCCTATAAACTACATGATATGCAAGATGCAATGCAAAAAGAATCATTGTCCAACTCTCAATGGTTGGGCAGAAATGAATTTTTGAAGTTTGAATCAAAATAATGCCTAAAAATGAAATTAAATCCATTGAAATTTGTCAAAAGGCATCAAGATCAAAAAAGAAATTTGGTTTGAAAGTTGGACAATGTTTCTAAATGATTTTAAATGTTTCATGAAACTTTTAAATGATTTAAAAATAATTTTAAATGCAATAAATAAAAATAAAAATATTTTTGGTTTCTGAAAATTAATAAAAGGTTTGATAAAAATTTTCAGAATTTTTTAATGATTTTTACTATTTTTAAATAAATGTACAAGAAAAATGAAATAAAATGAAAATAAAATTGAATAAAATGAAAAGTATGTTGATCCAGTGGCCAGGATTCAAATTTGACACGCGGGAATTGACTGGCGCGCGTTTGAGTGGCTGGGATTCAACCTGAGATTTGAATTTAATTAATCCTAATTAATTACATAAATGACTGGATTAGGGTTTAATCAATGCATCTGGGACGTCCATTTGCGCGCGGGTCAAACAAAGTCAGCCTATCCTACGCTCCAAATTCAAACCTAGCCCTAAACGCATTTAAGTCACTAATGACTTTCAGGTGGCCGGAGAAGACCTCCGGTCATCTTCTCCGGCCAGACTCTCACCTGAAAGTTGCTAACTTCTCCAAAACTTCCCCCCAAACCCCTTAAAGCTCCAGAATCAAACCTTAAACAACCCTAAACACGAATCAACCCTCAAAAATCATTTATCACTCAAGAACAACATGAATCGAAGCAAACAATTTTTAGGTCAGAAAGTTTCAGAGCAATCATACATCCTGGTTTCTCAACCATTTTTAAAAATAATCATATCCCCATGATCAGGGGAGCACATAGAATCGTTTAAGAACTCAAAATGGAGTTTCTGGAAAAAGGTTTGAGATGGCTACCTGAGATGGAATCTCCTGGTTCTGGGATTTCTGGCCTTTCCTTTGCTGCAAGTCCACTCCTTTGAACCCTCTGATAATGAGATGAAGCTTAGAAAGCTTTGGGGATGGCTGGTTTGGGAGATGGCAGAAGTTCTGTTCAAGGGGGGGGGGGGTGATCGTGTTTTGGCTTCAGTGACTTTCAGGCTGTTTTAATGGTTGGTTTGTGATCAGTGAGTCATGTTGAGATTGTTTGTGAAGTTTGTTTTTGTGTTTGATGCTTGTGGAGAGTGTTTCCGAAAGGTTTTGCAAAAGAGGTGGAAAATGAGAATGCTGTCTTCTTGGAGGTTTCAGGCTTGTGTGTTATCTCAAATGGCTTGCTTTTGATTTGTATAAACAAATGGGATTGGCTCAGAAAGTGGTTGTGGCATAGTGTGATTGGTATGGGCAAGTTGCCAAAATGTCAACTTGACTTGTACTTGAAGTATGGGTCATGGTACAACTTGCTTTTTGGCTTGCTTTGGCTCAGCTTGAATCAAGGAATGCTATGGAATAGGTCTAGAAGCAATGCAGCAAGTGGTTTATGGTTTGTGATAGGTTTTGCACTTTTCACAAAGTTTGGCCCCTTTGTGATTTCTTGAAGTTCAAGGCATGAAATGAGATGATTCTTGGGCCAATTCTGATTTTTAGAAGTCATATGATCATGTTGTAATGAGTTTGTGCATATTTGAAGTCTTTAGAACACTTGATCATACCATTTTGCAAAATGCCTCTTTGGTAGAAAACTTCAAATTATGTGATTTTGGCCAACTTTGACAAACCATAACTTTTGATCCAAAATGAATTAGGTCATGTTCTTGTACTTTTTGAAAAGGGAATGATCCATTATACAACTCTGATGACCAAAGTTTTTCCATTTGAAGCATTTTTGAATCAAAAAGCAAGGGTTGAAAAAGTTTCCCAAAATGGCAATTTTCATCACAAGTCAACTTTCCCAAAAAGTCAACTTTGCAAATGGCTTGAAATTCTTCAATTTTGTGAACTTATAACATCTTATATGATCAAATAAAGATCATACACAATCAAAATGATGAAGAACACCCTTTGGTTGGGTCATTGAGGGCCTCAGATACCCTAATTTTGCACTGACTTGCTCAAAAAGTCAACTCTTGATCAGATGACTTCCCCATTGAATTTCTTAATGAAAATTGATATGCATGGTCCCTATACCATATAGAGACCAATAGAAACAAGAATGACCAAAAAAATTGGAGTTATGGCCTCTGAAACCAAAACCCTAATTCTAGGTCATCTGTGCAGTTAAACCTGGCTCTGCTTCCATGCCATTCTCAGTTCTTGTGATTTTTTGACATTCTTGACTTTGAGAGGGTATAATATGATGCTTGAACATACATGGACCCATTTGAAGTGATTGATGACTTTTGGAGTTGCTCAAGTGGCTCTTGGATTGCTCAGATCACAAACCCTAGATGCAGATGGTTTAGAATCAATGCAGTGAATCAAATATACAACATGATATGCTATGATTGAACTTTTGCATATGAAATGATCACAAGACATGGTGTGAATGGGTGAGGGCAAATTTGGGGTGTTTACAGCTGCCCCTATTCAAACATGAGTTAGCTGTGCAGGATGTAAGCAACGACTTATCAGGCAAACAAGATAACTTGTGGTTGAATACTAAAGACAGTCCAAAATTTGCACTCACATAATAAAGAAGAAAAGGGATATAGATTGTAAAAGAAAATAAAGTATATTGTAAAGTGTGGGCGACGGAGGACGACCGTCGAGCAGAGGACGACTGCTGGGGGAAGAGCAATGACGGGGACGGCCGACATTTTGGGGATAAAAGGGATTATGATGGGGACGGCCATCAGGTTCATAAAGTAATGTAAACAACGATGGGGACGGCCATCGGGCTAAACTGATGAAGGACGATCACCAGGAAAAGGAAAAGGGACCACGACGGGGACGGCCATCGGGTTAAAGAATAAATGAAATAATGATGAGGGATGGTCATCAAAGGTGAAGGACGATCACCTAGCACGGGACGGCTGCTCTGTTGGGGATGAGATGAGGGACGGTCATCTAAGGTGAAGGACGATCACCTGGCAGGGTACGGCTGCCGGAAGTATCGCGACATAGGACGAATGCCGGATAAAAGGTCGACGATGGGGACAGCCATCGGACGAGCATGATGAAGGACGATCATCAAGAGGTGAAGGATGATCACCTAGCAGAGGACGGCTGCTCTCAAGGTTTATCATGACATAGGATAAATGTCAGATAACAAGATCAACGATGGGGACGGCCATCGGATAAAATGATGAAGGAAGATCATCAAAAAGGTGAAGGACGATCACCTAGCAGGGTACGACTGCTAAAAATCACGACATAGGACGAATTCCGGATAAAAGGTCGACGATGGGGACGGCCATCAGACGAGCATGATGAAGGACGATCATCAAGAGGTGAAGGACGATCACCTAGCAGGGGACGGCTGCTCTCAAGGTTTATCATGACATAGGACGAATGTCAGATAGAAAAAAGGTAGCTTTGCAGGCGACCTACTGGGTAATAGTAAACACGGGCGAGTGTTTACATCCAAGGAATAAAAGGTATAAGTGTTTTGACGTTGTGTATATATTAAAGATGCGGACGAGTATCCCTAAGACTACGATACAGACGAGTATCGGGTAGAAACCAATACTGACACGTGTTCAGAGATGATGATACGGACGAGTATCAACTGGTTAACAAGGAACATGGACGAGTGTCGAATCTGAGGGGACTTTTCTGGGGAATAGTAGACACAGACGATTGTCTAAATTCAAGAAGACATGAGTGTTTGACACGTGTATGGATTAAAGATGCGGGCGAGCATCCCTAAGACTATGATACGGACGAGTATCAGGTAGAAACAAACGCTTGAAGCATGCTCTGAGATGATGATACGGACGAGTATCAACTGGTTAACAAAGAACACGGACGAGTGCCGAATCTGAGGGGATATGAGTGGTGTATACAAGGTACGGATGGGTACCTGTACGAGTGCCATAAGTATGAGTGGTGTACAGGAGGGTGTTTAACCTGCTGGGGAGAGTGACACGGACGAGTGTCAAGAAGAGAAAAGTATAATATGAACAAGTATATGGTTTACAAAAGATTCAGGCAACTGTGCTGGGGAAAGCGACACAGAAGGGTGTCAGGGAATTTGTATAAAGATGTATCTATGAGTGCAAAGGGGACGCTTTGGCTTTTTGCTGGGGATATGACACGGACGGGTGCCGGGAAGTATCTGTAATACATGAGTGTCTGTTTGTAAAGAGTGCTCGGGTGACTTTACTGGGGAATCATGACACGGACGGGTGCCAAAAGGAGTGTGCATTTGTATTTACAAGTGTAAGGCAGAAGCCTTGGCTCTCTGGCGGGGAATTTTGGGAGTTTGCTGTATATTGTTGATGGGTTGTCAATATTCACAAGTGTTTGATCCAGGACATGGCTTATGATTATGCAATATGTTTTATTTTTGCCGTAATGCTCCGTATTAGACGGAATGCTACGCTTTGTGGGGAGAATATGATGCTAATGCCATGACTATGCACATATACCGATCTGGGATTTTGGATCCCGCCATGAAGATCTCTGGTCGATCTGCTTGAAGTGAATATCCCAGCTGGGGATGAAATCATTGACACATGGGACTCTGCTTGGGGATATAGGTCACTGATAGACCTTTCTTTGGTAATGAGGGACCTAGCTGGGGTTTGTAGAAGCTTTCTTTACTCTGTTGTGAGTTCTTCGGGCATTGCTCTTCTGGATGGAGGCTGAAGCTCTGTGGGGAGGTGATTCCCTGTCTTTGCACTTAGCTGCGGAGGAAATAAATGGCAACTCGGCCGGGGAAGAAGAAAGACCGTGGGAAGGCTTCCTGGAGATTTCTGTAAGGGTCTCGCTGAGGACGATACTGGACAACTCAGCTGGGGAGAAGCCACCCCCGGTGTTAGGACTGAGTAGATAATGATTTGTCGGCTTGCTGGGGTGAAGCTTTCATGTCCCATGCCGTGCTTTGAATACCTGCAATCCTGAAAAGACAGAGAAATGCACAAGTGATCCCGAGGTATCCCTTACCGGATTCCGTCATAGGAGTTTAGACACTCCCGGGAGTAAATATATTTCCTGCAAGCACGTATTTTAAAGAAAAGAAGCATCTGCATTTATGCAATCAGTATCTTAAAGACATCGGACGTTCTTTGCAAATGAAAATAAGATGTACGAGACAAAACATGACTGAAAATCTGATTTTATTGATTCATATGCCCTGAATTGGCGAGATACAGTCAAAGAAACAAATCCCTAAAATGAGGAGATTGTTACAAATTGAGAAATAAAAGGTATTGTAAATGTCGACGACACTTCAAGGAGGCTTCCCTTTCGCTATGATTCGTATGACTTTTTGACATTCTTCTCGTCTTGCTTTCTGAAGAAGGCTGATTCTGACCGGCGCTTGAACCCTTCGAGGCTTACCAAGTTGTAAGTGATACAAACGAAATCAGAATGCAGTTGTTCGCTTATTCCCTTGTTTTGCATGGATCGCCCTTTCGGGTTTTCAATCCATCGGGATACCCATTTTTGCCTGAGTCGTCCAATGCGGCTTTTCAACTCAGCGGGTGTACACATTTTTTTATTTATTTTCCCTTATTTTTGCCCGAGTCTTTTATTCTGTTTTTGACTCGCCGGGATGCCCTATTTTTGCCTGGACTTTCATTCTGTTTTTATGTCCAGCGGATCATTTTATGCGAAGTATTTTTTAACTGCATCCGAATTCACAGGGGACGGGAAGTCTTCACCATCCATAGTACTGAGCATGAGTGCTCCACCGGAGAAAACTTTCTTTACTACGAATGGTCCTTCATAGTTTGGAGTCCATTTTCCCCTGTGGTCTGTATGAGGAGGGAGGAGTCTTTTCAGCACAAGATCCCCCACTTGGTATTCTCGGAGCCTGACTTTCTGATCGAAAGCTTTCTTCATCCTTTTCTGGTATAACTGCCCATGACAGATTGCAGCCAATCTTTTCTCTTCAATCAGACTTAGTTGTTCATATCGGGACCGGACCCACTCTGCTTCGTTCAGCTTAACATTCATTAATACCCGTAAGGAGGGTAATTCAACTTCAACAGGTATGACTGCCTCCATACCATACACAAGTTGATACGGTGTTGCCCCAGTGGATGTCCTGATTGACGTACGGTACCCATGCAAGGCAAATGGTAGCATTTCATGCCAGTCTTTGTATGTGACTACCATCTTCTGCACAATCTTCTTGATATTCTTGTTAGCTGCCTCTACAGCGCCGTTCATCTTTGGCCTGTAAGGAGAAGAATTTTGGTGTTGGATCTTGAAGTCCCGGCACAGTTCTGCCATCATTTTGTTGTTCAAGTTGGAACCATTATCAGTAATGATTCGCTCGGGAACTCCATACCGACAGATGATGTCTCTCTTCAGAAATCGGGCTACTACTTGCCTTGTAACATTTGCATAGGAAGCTGCTTCAACCCACTTGGTGAAATAGTCAATAGCAACCAGGATGAATCTGTGGCTGTTTGAAGCAGTCGGTTCGATCTTGCCAATCATATCAATGCCCCACATGGCAAAGGGCCGGGGTGAAGACATCACATTCAAAGGATTGGGAGGCACATGCACCTTATCCGCATAAATCTGGCATTTATGGCATTTTCTGGCATAGGCACAACAGTCGGCATCCATTGTGATCCAGTAATAGCCTGATCTTAACAACTTCTTTGCCATGGCATGCCCTCAGGCATGGGTACCAAAGGATCCTTCGTGCACCTTGTGCATTAACAAGTCTGCTTCTGTTCTATCAACGCATCTGAGGAGTACCATATCAAAGTTTCTCTTGTATAGGGAACCATCGGTATTCAGGAAGAAACTACCAGCTAGCCTTCTTAGTGTCTTCTTATCATTGGAAGATGCCCCAGGTGGGTATGTTTGATCCTCCAAGAAGCACTTAATGTCATGGAACCAAGGCTTGTCATCTTTAACAATATCTGCTGCAAATACATACGCTGGTCTGTCAAGTCTGGACACTGAAATCCGAGGTACAAAGTTGGCAGCTTGAACTTTGATCATGGATGAAATGGTGGCAAGAGCATCTGCAAACTGATTCTCGTCCCGAGGGATATACTCTAGCTTGTCTGTTGTGAAGAAAGTTAATAACCTCCTGGTATAATCCCTGTAAGGTATCAGATGATCCTGGTGTGTGTACCATTTGCCATTGGTTTGATTGATTACCAGAGTTGAATCTCCGAATACAGTCAAAGTCTTGATCCTGAGGTCAATGGCTTCCTCAAGACCCATAATACAAGCTTCGTATTCAGCTTCGTTGTTAGTGCAGTTAAAGGTGAGTTTTGCCGAGAAAGGCATGTGAACTCCTTTAGGTGTAATGAGTACTGCACCAACACCACGACCATTCATATTAACAGCCCCATCAAACATCATAATCCATTCTTCTTCCGGGTCTGGCCCTTCAGTGTGAACAGGCTCTTCATGCTCTTTTGCTTTTATGAACATGATATCTTCATCAGGGAAGTCAAATCTCATAGGCTGGTAATCATCAATGGGTTGCTCAGCTAGATAATCAGACAATACACTGCCCTTGATGGCTTTTTGAGATGTGTACTGAATGTCATATTCTGTGAGGATCATTTGCCATCTTGCAACCCGTCCGGTAAGCACTGGCTTCTCAAAAATATACTTGACTGGGTCCATCTTTGAGATTAATAAGGTAGTGTGGGTCAACATATACTGTCTCAGTCGGCGAGCAGCCCACGCTAAAGCACAACAAGTTTTCTCGAGCAGTGAATAACGTTGTTCACAGTCGGTAAACTTTTTGCTTAGGTAGTATATTGCATACTCTTTTCGACCAGACTCGTCATGCTGGCCCAGCACACACCCCATTGACTCTTCTAATACTGTCAAGTACATGATTAGAGGTCTTCCTTCAACTGGAGGCATAAGGATTGGAGGTTCTTGCAAGTATTCCTTGATCTTGTCAAAAGCCCTCTGGCAGTCTTCGTTCCACCTGACCGTTTGTTCTTTTCTTAACAGTTTGAACAAGGGTTCACAAGTTGCTGTAAGGTGAGATATGAACCGTGAAATGTAGTTCAATCTGCCTAGAAACCCTCGAACTTCTTTTTCTGATTTTGGTGCAGGCATTTCTTGAATGGCTTTAACTTTATCAGGGTCAACTTCAATCCCTTTCTCACTTACAATAAATCCCAGCAGCTTACCAAATCGCACCCCGAATGTGCACTTGTAGGGGTTCAACTTCAGTTGGTACTTCCTCAGACGCTTGAATAACTTCAACAGATTTACCAGGTGGTCTTCTTCTGTGAGGGACTTGGCAGTCATGTCATCCACATAACATTCAATTTCTTTATGGATCATGTCATGGAACAATGTTACCATAGCCCGTTGATAGGTTGCACCAGCATTCTTCAGTCCGAATGGCATTACCTTGTAACAGAACGTGCCCCAGGGTGTGATAAAAGTTGTCTTCTCCATGTCTTCAGGTGAAATTTTGATCCGATTGTATCCTGAAAATCCATCCATGAAGGAGAATACCGAGAACTGAGCCGTATTATCCACCAATACATCAATGTGAGGTAAAGGGAAATCATCTTTTGGGCTGGCTCTGTTCAGGTCCCGGTAATCCACACACATTCTCACCTTTCCATCTTTCTTAGGTACAGGTACAATATTAGCAACCCACGGCGGATAACTAGTCACAGCAAGGAACCCGGCATCCCACTGCTTTTGTACCTCTTCTTTGATCTTCATTGCCATATCTGGGCGAGTACGGCGTAGTTTCTGTTTAACTGATGGGCAATCTTCTTTTAATGGCAGCTTGTGCATGACAATATCGGTATCCAACCCTGGCATATCTTGGTAAGACCAAGAGAACACATCCACATACTCACGAAGCAGGTCAATCAGTTGTTCCTTTACTGAGTCTTGTAAGCAGGCCCCGATCTTAACCTCTTTCACATCTTCATCCGTACCAAGATTAATCGTTTCGACCTCCTCCTGATGAGGAGTGATAACCTTCTCCTCTTGCCTTAACAACCTGGCTAGCTCTTCAGGAAGCTCATAATATTTTTCAACCCCTTCATCAGTTTGATTGATTGGATTGTCAAAGTCATACGAAGCCATAGCTGTGCTGTTGTCGGTGCAGTCTGAAAGGCACTCTCTGCAAGGGTTTAGATTGTTCATTTTAGTGATTGATTTTAATCTTGTTTAGAAAAGTGAAATAATGTTGTCATTTTGAAAACATTGCCATTTTATTTTTGTACAAAAAGAAAAATGGAAAAACAGTGAGCGGAAAAGAAAAAGACTTATTTGCAAAAGATGTCCGATATTCATTGATTGATCTGTTTGCACAAAATTACAGATGGCCCGATTACAAAATGAGTCTTGTGATCTTGGGCAAGATGCAAGACTTGATGCATGCTTAAAATATACAGGAAATAATAATTACTCTGAAGGAGTAACCCTTATAATTTCCTAGGAAGACCAGTTTGAGATACGGCTCCCCGGGATCCTTGGACGTATCCAGCTCTCCAGGTTGCGCTCATCTTCCAACTCATCTTCCAAGTTGTTCACTGCATCTGGGGTGAGCATCCCCCCACTGACAAAATTGGGCTTCTTAGCAGCCTCTGATTGATCTTGTTGAGTTGGTTTGTAACCCAACCCAAATCTGTCCTCCTTCTTCTCCACAGGCAACAACTTGCCCCAGCCTTGGGCAGTCCCCTCTTCAACAACCTTCCTGGCTTGCTGATAAGACGTCATGGAGGTTCCCAGTACAACAGATGCTTCATTTATGTTCAGGGCCTCAAATCCCTGGCTCATGGTTTCATGGATCTCTCCATCCATCTCAATGTATTTGTATGTAGCCAGATGGCTAACAAAGATATCTTCTTCACCACAGATGGTGATGATCTGGCCTTCCCACTCGAATTTCAGCTTCTGGTGAATGGTAGACGTAACTGCGCCAGCGGCATGGATCCAAGGTCTACCCAACAAACAACTGTAGGCCGGCTGAATGTCCATCACATAGAAGGTAATCTTAAAAGTCTGCGGGCCAATTATCACAGGCAGATCAATCTCCCCCAGCACTGATCTTTTAGAGCCATCAAATGCTCTTACCACCAAATTACTCGGACGTAATGCCAAGCCATCATACTCCAACTTCACCAAGGCTTTCTTCGGTAGAACATTGAGTGAAGACCCAGTGTCCACCAGTACATGGGATAGAACATCACCCTTGCATTCTAGAGTGATGTGTAAAGCCTTGTTGTGGTTACGTCCCTCAGTTGTTAAATCAGTGTTGGTAAAGCCCAGTCCATGACTGGTGTTGACATTTGCTACCACAATTTCCAGCTGATTAACAGTGATCTCTTCTGGCACGTAAGCTGCGTGCAAGACTTTCAATAATGCATTCCTGTGAGCTTCAGAACACATCAGCAGGGATAATATGGAGATCTTTGAGGGAGTTTGGTGAAGCTGATCCACCACCTTGTAATCACTTCTCTTTATAATTCTCATAAACTAGTCTACATCTTGCTAAAAAGATGTCTTCTGAGTTTCTTTGACAGTTGATTCTTCAACTACCACACTCTTCCCTTTTGCTTTTGCAGCAGCTTCTGCTTCGGCATTAGGTCTTTGCAATTGTGAGGCAAAAAGGCGTCCGCTTCTGGTGAAGCCTCCGCCTCCCCCAACATTATCAATCTGTGGAGAAGAGGTTGAAGAATCCAAAGTGATTTTCTCCCCGTTGTAGTAAAGGTCAGAGCCATAATGCCAAGGGATGGCATTACTGCTTTCATATGGAACGGGTCCAGGCACCGTGATGGTAACTGGACTGACTGCTGCAGAGGAGGGTGCTGAAATGGTGTGCGGATCGTAGTAGATGGTGACTGGTGACCTGGCAGGAGATGCCACTGTTTGTTGTTGAAAATTGTTGTTTGGAGGAACATATGATGGATCATAGTAAATGGTGACTGCTGAAATATCTGTTGGCGTTGTAGAAGATTCTGCTGAACAAATGGGTGTTGATGTTGTAGAAGAAATGGTTGTTGACATTTGATTTGATGAAGTGATGGATGGAGCCATTGTTGATGATATTGATGAATTTGTTGGAATGATTGTTGTTGCAGTTGTAGGAGACTCAGGAATTGTTGTCAAAGGGATTGCTGGATTTGTAGGTGCTGATGTTGTGATCTGAAGTATGCCACTTTTGATAAGATTGTCTATGCCGCTTCTCAAGTTATCACACCCGTTAACCGAAATGTTGCAATAACCACAACCGAGCTCACACCCAGGGAACATTTGGCACTCTAGGAGCTGAGCTTTAATTTCTACCAGAGGTGTCCGAATATGCCCAACACTGGTGATTAAGAAAGATGGTTTATCTTCCTCAATAGCATTAATTCTTGGTCCTCCATGATTGGGCATGGGATTCTTGTTGACATTTGGAGGGGGTGCAAAGTTGAGAGCTTTGGAATCCACTAGATCCTGTTATTTCATTTGTAAAGCCATGCATTTCTCAGTACTGTGGCCAGGTGCATTGGAGTGAAAAGCACACCGGGCGTTGACATCATAATTTCTTGGAAGACTAGCAGGATCTGGAGGTGCCAATGTCCTTAGCTCAACCAGGTTGAGTTTCAAGAGTTGTGGCAATAAAGCGGCATAAGGCATAGGGATAGGGTCAATCACCCTATTTGCCTGAGATGGTCTTTGCTGAAAGTGTGTTTGCTGTTGATTGCTATTGTTGTTGTTGTTGCTGTAGTTTCTTTGGAGCTGGAATTGTGACAGCTGCTACTAATCTGTGAAGGTACTGAGGCCTGCCCCTGGTGGCATGAATGGCATTAGTCTCACCGGTTCTTCTTGGTCCCACAAAAGGCTTCCTGGGATTACTCGACGAACTTGCACCATTATCCGAAATTTTACCCATCTTCAGAAGGCTTTCAATTCTTTCTCCGGCTATGACGACGTCAGCGAAGCTGGTGGAAGAAAAGGCAGCTAGCCTATCAATATATGTTCCTTGCAGGGTATTCATGAACATGTCGGCCATTTCTCTTTCCGACATGGGTGGCTGGACAGCAGCAGCAAGCTGTCTCCACCTCTGGGCATATTCCCTGAAGCTTTCTCTGGAGGATTGAGACATTCCCATCAGAAGGGTTCTGTTAGGGGCCATGTCTAGATTGTATTGGTACTGCCTGATGAAAGCTTCAGCTAGGTCTTTCCAGCATCTGATAGTAGCTCTGGTCAAGTGAGAGTACCACTCCCTTGAAGCCCCAGTCAAACTATCTTCAAAGTAAAACATCCACAGTTTTTCATCCATGGTGTATGCCTTAAGCCTTCCCAGGAAAGACTGCAAATGAGTTCGTGGACAGGAAGTTCCGTTGTACTTCTCGAAGCACGGGGGTTTAAACTTATGAGGGATTCTTACCCCATCCACTAACCCCATGTCCATGACATCAAAACCCAAGGAGTTTTGAGACTCCAGAGATCTCAATTTCTCAGCAATTTCATCAAACCTTCTATCATAGGCTTCATCCCCAGCTCCCATTACAGTGAATTGATCCTCTTGGGGGTCTTCCTGTAAGACTCTGCCTGCAGTAGCATTCCCTTGCACATTAGTAGGGATGTTGATCTCTGGATGAAGATGAGGCCCATATACTGGTGGGTTAACATGAGGCTGAACTCTCTCATTGTTACTTGTTCCTCCAGTCCCTAGATGGGGTTCTTCTGGGGTCTGCCTTTCTACCAATGCCCTTAATCTTTCTTGGCTTTGAGCCAAGCCATTCATCACTGACATGAACTGGTTCATTTGGTTTCTGATCTCCAGCCTTTCGTTAACCATCTGGGTTCTGACCTCTGTCAGCTCTTGCTGTACTTGATCCATCTGGATACCAGGAAGGTTGTTGCAAGTAGGATATATGTGTGGACGGTTGAGAGGGAACACCCGACGGAGAGCAATAATTCCTGAACCACAACAGAGTTAGTAACAAACAAAACAAAAACCTACAAAACAAAACAAAAGTTAGTATGCAATGCAGTATGCTTATTTGTTTCCAAGGTATCCGGCTTGGCACTTGGTTTTTACCTTTCCAGACCCTGAGGAAGATGTTTTGATGTTGCTTGAGAGAGAGAGAGACTTAATGAAACAAACAACAAATACATTACAAAAGGTGAATCATACATAGTTTTGTTTTACAACATATGCCCCTGAGGGACCAAAATACAACACAAAAAGAAAAGTACATGAAATGGAAACAACAACAAGCAAATAAGTCAAACATCTAAGCCAAATTCATCCTCTTTAACCTCCTTCAAAAGTGCTTCAGTTACAGGATCAGCCGGATGCTCTGTAATGCTTCTGATAAGAAGGTTCCTGGTGGCAATAGCAGCAGTCAGCTTCTTGTGTCTGTCCTGGTCCTTTGACCTTTTCACACCATCTCTGAGCTTCAATTCTGAGATTTCCTTCTGGGTTGCTAGCAGAGCCTCCTATTGCTTCTTTGCATTGGCCTCCAACTGCTCAATCTTGTCCTGAGTTCTCTTATCCTCTTGAGTGCGAGCTTCAGTGATCCTGACCCACCTAGCTTGACTTTCTTTCAGATAGAGATCAGTCCTAGCTTTCTGAAACTGGTCCTCTTTACAGGCATTCTTCAAAATTTGCTCTCCTGCTCTTGATTTCTTGATGTAGTCCTCTGATTTCTCAATCCTGGATAGATGCTCCACCTTTAGCTTTTCTAACCTCTCAATGTCTAGACGACCATCACTCCTCTCCTAGAGGGTCTTCTGCAGGGCTTGAGTCAGATTCTCATTCCTCTCTTTCAGTTTCTTAAATTCTTCCAGGCTGACAGTAGCTGGAGGTGGTGTTGTGGATGGTCCAGGTGCATCCTCAACGGTGAAAGGCATCCCAGAAATCTGAGCCCTAGCATGAGACCACTCATAATACTGAGCTGAGACCTCATTATTGCATCTCCCAAGAATAGCCATCCCTTTGGTCTGGATGTTGTCCCAAGCCCAGGATGCTTGTCTGACAACAACTAGGTTAGGCTTTATCTCACAATACAGGGTTTCAGCCAAATCTTGCACTTTAGGAGGGTGAACCAGAGCATAGCCCAATTGTCTTTTGAATAGCAAAGGGTTGTAGTTGATGCAACCCTTCACAACTAATAGAGGTACATTGGGGAACTGCCCACAACTAGTTATTATGTCCCTTCCTTTGGTGCTCTGGGTACACCATCTGATGTCATCTGAGGTCAAAGCAGTAAGTCTTCTAGCCAAGTTCTTCTGTTGGTGAGGGTTCAAGAAAGCATCAGTCTTGGGTAAGTGTTTGAGCAGCCAAGTATGAAATAGAGGAGCACAACATCTCACCAATCTCCCTCTCTGCTTCTCATTCCTTTGGTGAACAGAATAGTAGAAATCTCCCAGCAAGGTGGGTACTAGGTTCCTCAAAAGGAAGAGATGAATAGCATTCTTGCTGATAAACTTGGGCTCATCTGCAAAAAGTATAACCCCATATATACTGAGGGCTAACAATGCACAAACTGCCTTCCATTCTCCCAAGGAGGCCTTCAGGATGGTCTGAGAAGTGAGAAAATCCAAATGTAGGCCAGGAATTCCAGCCTTTGTAGTCATGTTCTGCTCAATCATAATAGGTTCCAAATACAGTGCCTTTGCCACTTCTTCATTGCTGGGAGAAGGCATCTCTGGGTTGAAGGGGATACCACCCCTGACAGGAACTCCAACCAATGATGAAAACTCCTCTAATAAAGGTCCCAACTGAAAATCCTGAAAAGTGAAGCATCTCAAAGGAGGATCATAGAACTGTAGGCAAGTGTGAATCAAACTCCTCTGAGAAGGGTCCAAGTCCATAAACATATCAAGGATGCCCCCATAATGTTATCTGAATAATGGGATATGGTCTGGAGTAATGAGTGCCTGGACCTGTCTGATGCCAGTCAACACAGGCTCAAAGAAATGGTAAGAAATGTTGCTCTTCTTGGGTGCCATAACTGCTGATGAAGAGCTGAGAACAGATGCCGATGATGAAGACTGATACTGGAGATGGGCCACTGATAGGCTGAGGATGATGA
Source organism: Lathyrus aphaca (assembly GCA_963966055.1). Taxonomy (NCBI): domain Eukaryota; kingdom Viridiplantae; phylum Streptophyta; class Magnoliopsida; order Fabales; family Fabaceae; genus Lathyrus; species Lathyrus aphaca. The sequence goes on along the minus strand of OZ014520.1, from coordinate 356,139,221 downwards.
TGGAGGTAGCAGAAACAAACCACTGATGAAGATAGTTGAAGCAGATAACTGGTGAAACAAGGGTCTGTGCAGATAAAGGGGTCAAAACCAAGCCAAATATGATGTGGATACCCTGAAAAACAAATAAACAAATGTTAAATGATGCAATGATGATGTATGCAAATGATATGAAAGGGTTTGTGATCAAGCTGGATCTGATTACTGCCTTGATATAAGTCCATGTATGTTTAAGAAGTCCAGATGGAGGTTTAAAAGTCCAGTAACCAAGGTGGGGGACTCAAATAAAGAGTCACATGTCTAGGGTTAAAATCACAAGAACTGTCCAAAGTGGAGTACTCTTAATCAAACAAAGTATCAGGGTATGATGTGGCCAAGGGTACCTGCAAACCTGTAAACAGCCCAACCCCCTCACAGGTGATGTTCTAAAACAAGGATCCTCAGACCTGGATCAGTTATGAGAAGTGTAAACACTTCTAACCCGGAGGTACAGTGTTTACAATAACCATAAAAGATCCTCCTCTAATTCACCTCAGTTTCTGAAGGTCATAGTAAAGGTCATCCAGACTTAGCAGGCTTCCCAGATAGCCCTAGCACTACAGGAGATCTGTAGCACAGAGTTCTCAAGAAGAAACCCATATCTGAACCGTGTTTCATATTCCCGCACTAGACCGAAATGGAATGGGAAAGAACATGAACCACTCTAGCCTAGGTGTCACTCAGGTCCCAGGTATGGGACCTTAATCTCTCAGTGGAACCCCACCCACCAAAACAGAAAACAGATCCAGCCAGATAACAGTATGACAGTATGATATATGCAAAGCTATAAAGAAAGCCATAAACAAAACTGTACATAAAGCAATAAATAAAAGCAACCATATAAACACAATTAGCACATAACACCCCAGTAAACACAAATCAAACAAGCACTAGGAGGAACCCACAAAAAGAAACAGAAGCCCTGGTTACAGTATAAGGTTCCCCAGCAGAGTCGCCAAGCTGTCGCTCCCACCAAAATGACAACCGGGGCCAAGAGGGGTACATACGTGAACGGTCGGCGAAGAGAGGAAATGAGAACACACAGGGGTGAACTCAGAAAGACAAAGAGTCGCCAGCTAGGCATTTTTATCCCGGAGGAAAGGTAATGCTGCATAGACCTAGAAAGATATGGATAAGACGGTTGCGAACCAGAGAGACTGAGAAAAGGGGTTGGTTACAACCTGGGAAGGTATTAGCACCCAGATTGTCCGTCGTACTCGACGGGATCCACGCTTAAAAGATTTGTGTTTTAAAGGGGTAGTGTCAGTGCAATCTGTGTATCAAGGAGCTGGAAAAGGATGTACAGGTGTCAGTGTAAAAAGTGTAGTGTATAAGTGAAGTGTCAGTGTAAGGACAGAGTGAAATGCTCATGATAATGAGGCTAAAGAATAAGGCTGGAAAAAGGGGGAATATACAGAGACTTTTGTTCGATAACTGTTAAGTTATGCCTACGTATCCTCTCATGCAATGAGGAAGTCAGAACACCGTAGTTCGACCCAAAGAGACTGAAAGATGACTTGACTTGTGAACTGCCTACTTGTTTATGCTCAAGTGTATGACTTGTCTGGCTCAGGTGCTAACTGTCTTGCATTAGACGGAAGAAGCGAGTTCTCGTTTGTGAGTGAATGAGCTGAGAAAAGAATCCCGAAGGAGACGATTATTGTTTGTTTTTGTGTTTTCAGTCTTTTATTGCTTTTTGAAGTTTGTCATAAGTTAATGAGCTTAAGCCTAAACCAATGGGTTAGTAAACTCATCACATCTTCCCTTTGATTAGGGGTAATGAGAATACCTTAAGTGTGAAGTCACATCTCACACTTAATCACCCTGATGTAGGATTAAGATCATTAACCTACTTGTGATTATTTAGATGTTTTTGATGTTTTGTTTAGTGTTGAGTAATGAGATTAAGCCATAATCATGGATTAAACAGACTCATTACACCATCCTAATAGAAGGATAATAAATGAGAATGTTTAAGCTGAGGAAAACTCCTCAACTTAATCCATGATTAGGGATTAACCTCATGACAAAACAAAGCCTTTATTAGATGGATTTTAGTTAATGATAAGATGAATAAGTGAATTTTAGGGTTTGTAAGACAACTTGATGGGGACTTGTCCATTAACACTAGGGTTAGTCCTTCTTAACCAGTTAAGGAAGAATTAGAACCCTAATGCAAGGCCCAAGTTACAAGCTTGATGTATTGGTGATTATTAAGTGAATTGATTAAAGGATTTAAACACATTAAGGGTTTAACACTTAGGATTAAAGTTATACACTCCATCCTAATAGAAGGATGCAGGCATAAGCTTAATCACAAAGCCTTAAAGCCTTTAGGGTTTAGTCCCTGATTATGAGATGAGAAGAGAAGACTCAAAGAGATACAAAGGTAAGAGCTAAGTGGGGGACTAATCAACCCTAATTGTTATCATGCTTGGTCATTCCTAGGGTTTGTGAGGTTTGCAAGAAAGATCTTCAAAGAACCACCAAGGAGGGAAGCAGATGAAAGGAGCAAAGAGAAGCAAAACAACTTGCTTCACTTAAGAAGTCAAGTTGCTTGAAGAAAGAAGGTAAGGTGAAAAAGAAAGAGCAAGCTCAATCCAATACACATGAAAAAATGCAGCAATGATGCATAAGAGAGATGAAAAGAGATTGTGAGAAGTGAAGGCAAATTCACTTCTCAAAGTAACTTACCACCTGAAAAGTTAGTGAAAGAAATGAAATGCAATGCAAATGAGATGCAATGGCATGGTTCAAGACAAAATCAGAAGCAAATACATGATGTTAATGATGCTAAGAGATGATGCAAACATGAAACAAGGCATGAGGATGATCATACAAACATATGGATGCAAGAGAAACATGCTTAGAACCATGAACATACATGAAAAGTTATGAAATGCAAATGACATACAACATGGCAAATGAAAGGTGCAATGATCAAACATGATTCTAATATGTCCTAAGATGTGTTATGAATCAAATGGATGCATAATATGTCATGGCAAGTCATGGTATGCAAGCAAATATAAGATGAATGCAAAAGAAAGCCCAAATTAGGGTTCATGATCAATGCACAAAGCAAAATTCAAAACCAGAAGCAAACATCATGATAAAAATTTGAAAATGCATTCAAAGGAACCCTAAACCTATACAAACTCACTGCCCAAAGGAGAGGATCCAATTCTTAACCTAGTGTATGTTATGAATTTCCTAAGTTGGATAGGGTTCTAAGGTACCTTGTCAAGAAAAATGTCAAACAAATTGAAAATGCAAGATCAATTCATGCCAATTTAATCCTATAAAATACATGATATACAAGATGCAATGCAAAAAGAATCATTGTCCAACTCTCAATGGTTGGGCAGAAATGAATTTTTGAAGTTTGAATCAAAATAATGCCTAAAAATGAAATTAAATCCATTGAAAATTGTCAAAAGGCATCAAGATCAAAAACGAAATTTGGTTTGAAAGTTGGACAATGTTTCTAAATGATTTTAAATGTCTCATGAATTTTTGTGTGATTTTTAAATACCTAAAAGTATTTTTAATCAATTAATTTTCATTAATTAATTAAAAATAAACTTTTAAATGATTTAAAAATAATTTTAAATGCAAAAAATAAAAATAAAAATATTTTTGGTTTCTGGAAATTAATAAAAGGTTTGATAAAAATTTTCAGAATTTTTTGATGATTTTTACTATTTTTAAATAAATGGACAAGACAAATGAAATAAAATGAAAATAAAATTGAATAAAATGAAAAGTATGCTGATCCAGTGGCCAGGATTCAAATTTGACACGCGGGAATTGACTGGCGCGCGTTTGAGTGGCTGGGATTCAACCTGAGATTTGAATTTAATTAATCCTAATTAATTACATAAATGACTGGATTAGGGTTTAATCAATGCATCTGGGACGTCCATTTGCGTGCGGGTCAAACAAAGTCAGCCTATCCTACGCTCCAAATTCAAACCTAGTCCTAAACGCATTTAAGTCACTAATGACTTTCAGGTGGCCGGAGAAGACCTCCGGTCATCTTCTCCGGCTAGACTCTCACCTGAAAGTTGCTAACTTTTCCAAAACTTCCCCCCAAACCCCCTAAAGCTCCAGAATCAAACCTTAAACAACCCTAAACACGAATCAACCCTCAAAAATCATTTATCACTCAAGAACAACATGAATCGAAGCAAACAATTTTTAGGTCAGAAAGTTTCAGAGCAATCATACATCCTGGTTTCTCAACCATTTTCAAAAATAATCATATCTCCATGATCAGGGGAGCACATAGAATCGTTTAAGAACTCAAAATGGAGTTTCTGGAAAAAAGTTTGAGATGGCTACCTGAGATGGAATCTCCTGGTTCTGGGCTTTCTGGCCTTTCCTTTGCTGCAAGTCCACTCCTTTGAACCCTCTGATGATGAGATGAAGCTTAGAAAGCTTTGGGGATGGCTGGTTTGGGAGATGGCAGAAGTTCTGTTCAAGGGGGGGTGGTGATCGTGTTTTGGCTTCAGTGACTTTCAGGCTGTTTTAATGGTTGGTTTGTGATCAGTGAGTCATGTTGAGATTGTTTGTGAAGTTTGTTTTTGTGTTTGATGCTTGTGGAGAGTGTTTCGAAAGGTTTTGCAAAAGAGGTGGAAAATGAGAATGCTGTCTTCTTGGAGGTTTCAGGCTTGTGTGTTATATCAAATGGCTTGCTTTTGATTTGTATAAACAAATGGGATTGGCTCAGAAAGTGGTTGTGGCATAGTGTGATTGGTATGGGCAAGTTGCCAAAATGTCAACTTGACTTGTACTTGAGGTATGGGCCATGGTACAACTTGCTTTTTGGCTTGCTTTGGCTCAGCTTGAATCAAGGAATGTTATGGAATAGGTCTAGAAGCAATGCAGCAAGTGGTTTATGGTTTGTGATAGGTTTTGCACTTTTCACAAAGTTTGGCCCCTTTGTGATTTCTTGAAGTTCAAGGCATGAAATGAGATGATTCTTGGGCCAATTCTGATTTTTAGGAGTCATATGATCATGTTGTAATGAGTTTGTGCATATTTTAAGTCCTTAGAACACTTGATCATACCATTTTGCAAAATGCCTCTTTGGTAGAAAACTTCAAATTATGTGATTTTGGCCAACTTTGACAAACCATAACTTTTGATCCAAAATGAATTAGGTCATGTTCTTGTACTTTTTGAAAAGGGAATGATCCATTATACAACTTTCATGACCAAAGTTTTTCCATTTGAAGCATTTTTGAATCAAAAAGCAAGGGTTGAAAAAGTTTCCCAAAATGGCAATTTTCATCACAAGTCAACTTTCCCAAAAAGTCAACTTTGCAAATGGCTTGAAATTATTCAATTTTGTGAACTTATAACATCTTATATGATCAAATAAAGATCATACACAATCAAAATGATGAAGAACACCCTTTGGTTGGGTCATTGAGGGCCTCAGATACCCTAATTTTGCACTGACTTGCTCAAAAAGTCAACTCTTGATCAGATGACTTCCCCATTGAATTTCTTCATGAAAATTGATATGCATGGTCCCTATACCATATAGAGACCAATAGAAACAAGAATGACCAAAAAAATTGGAGTTATGGCCTCTGAAACCAAAACCCTAATTCTAGGTCATCTGTGCAGTTAAACCTGGCTCTGCTTCCATGCCATTCTCAGTTCTTGTGATTTTTTGACATTCTTGACTTTGAGAGGGTATAATATGATTTTTGAACATACATGGACCCCTTTGAAGTGATTGATGACTTTTGGAGTTGCTCAAGTGGCTCTTGGATTGCTCAGATCACAAACCCTAGATGCAGATGGTTTAGAATCAATGCAGTGAATCAAATATACAATATGAGATGCTATGATTGAACTTTTGCATATGAAATGATCACAAGACATGGTGTGAATGGGTGAGGGCAAATTTGGGGTGTTTACACTCGTCTGCAAACAAGATAACTCCATATATACTGAGTGCCAAGAGAGCACAAACAACATCCCACTTCCCTATTGCAGCATGCAGGGTGGCCTGGTAGATCAAGAAGTCCAAGTGAAGGCCTGAAACCCCAGCCTTGGTGGTCATGCTCTGATCAATGAGGGCAGGATCCAAATGCAATGCCCTGGCTATGTCTTCATTCTTGGGAGCAACCATCTCAGGGTTGAAAGGAATCCCCTTCCTGATGGGGACACCTAGCAACATGGAAAATTCTTCTGGCAGAGGTCCCAACTGAAAATCAAGGAATGTGAAGCATCTGAGAGGAGGATCATAAAATTGCAAGCAAGTATGGATCATGATCCTCTGGGATGCATCCAGGTCCATGATCATGTCCAATATGCCTCCATAATGTTCTCTGAATAATGGGACATGATCAGGAGTAATGAGAGACTGGATCTATCTGATGCCTGTCAGGGTGGGCTCAAAGAAGTGGTATGTGATGCTGCTCTTCCTGGAAGTGTCCATGCTGATAATGGATGCTGGTGAAGGAGACTGAGAGCAACTGCTGTGAAGGTCACTGAATGAGATGCTGTAGATGAGTCTCTGATGAAGACAACTTGGAGAAGAATCTCTGACAAACTGATAAAGGTACTGGAGAAGATAACTGAAGAAGTCTGAGCAGCAGAATGGGTCAAAATAAAACCAAAGACAATAAGGTGGATACCCTGTAAAACAAATAGGCAGATGTTAAATGATGCAAAAATGATGTATGCAAAATGATATGCAAAGGGTTTATGATCAAGTGCTGGATCTGGTATCTGCCTTGATAAGGTCCATGTGTGTTCATAAGTCCCGATGGAGGCTTAGAAATCCAGTAACCAGGTGGGGGACTCAAATAAAGAGTCACAAGTCCAGGGTAATCACAAGAACTGTCCAAATAATAAAACCTTAACAAATCTAGTAACAAGGTATGATGAGGCCAAGGGTTCCTGCAAACCTGTAAACATCCCAACCCCCTCACATGTAATGTTCTAGAACAAGGATCCTCAAACTTGGATCAGTTATGAGAAGTGTAAACACTTCTAACCTAGAGGTACAATGTTTACAATAACCATAAAAGATCCTCCTCTAATTCACCTCAGATGCTGAAGGTGATAAAAGGTCCTCCAGACTTAGCAGGCTTCCCAGATTGCCCTAGTACTACAGGAAATCCGTAGCATAGAGTTCTCAAGAAGAAACCCATGTCTGAACCGTGTTTCATATTCCCGCACCAGACCGAAATGGAATGGGAAAGAATATGAAGCCACTCTAGCCTATGTGGCACTCAGGTCCCAGGTATACGACCTTAATCACTCAATGATCCCCACCCACCAAGGAAAACACAGATCCAACACCAATGACAGATGACAGTATGAAATGCATAAATAACTGTAAATGAAAGCAATAAATAAAGCTGTACAGAAAGCAATAAATAAATAAGCACAAGTAGCACATAACACCCCCGTAAACACAAATCAAACAAGCGCTAGGAGGAACCCACAAAAGGAACTAGAAGCCCTGGCTGCAATATAAGGGTCCCCAGCAGATTCGTCAAGCTGTCGCTCCCCCAAAAAGACACCCGGTCAGATGGGGTACAGACGCGAACGATCGGCGAAAGGAGAAGATGAAGTGAAGGTGAAAAGAGTCGCCAGCTAGGCATTTTTATCCTGAAGGAAAGGTAATAATGCATAAACCTAGAAAGAGATGGATAAGATGGTCGCGAACCAAAAGAGACTGAGAAAAGGGGTTGGTTACAACCTGGGAAGGTATTAGCACCCAGAATATCCGTCGTACTCGACGGGATCCACGCTTGAAAGTTTGTGTTTAAAGGGGTAGTGTATGTGCTATCTGTGTGCAAAAGCTGGAAAAGAATATACAAGTTTCAGTGCAAGAGGGAGTGAAATGCTCAGGAACTGAAGCTTAGAAAATAATGCTGAAAGAGGGGGAAGACATAGAGACTTTTGATCGATAACAGTTAAGTTATGCCTACGTATCCTCTCGTGCAATGAGGAAGTCATAACACCGTAGTTCGACTCAAAGAGACTGAAAGAAAAATTGACTGTGAACTGCTTGCTTGTCTATGCTCAAGTGTATGACTCGTCTGACTCGAGTGCTAACTGTCTTGCATTAGACGGAAGAAGCGAGTTCTCGTTTATGAGTGAAGATGATGAGAAAAGAATCCCGGAGGAGACGATTATTGTTTGTTTTTGTGTTTTTAGTTTTTTATTGTTTTGGTGTTTTGCATAAGATAATGAGCTTAAGCCTAAATCAAGGGTTTGTAAACTCATTATATCCTCCTTGATTAGGGATAATGAGCCTACTTAAGTATGAGATAAGCATCTCAACTTAATTACCATGATGATGTAGGATTAAGATCATTAACCTACCTGTGATTAATTAGATGTTTTTTGGGTTTTTGTTTAGTGTTAAGTAATGAGTTTAATCTCTAATCACAGATTAGTGGGCTCATTACACCATCCTAATAGAAGGATAATAGATGAGAACACTTAAGTTGAGGAAGATACCTCAACTTAATCCATGGTTAGGGATTAAATTCATTATATAACAAACCTTTATTAAGTGGATTTTAATTAAGGATGCGATTAAGAAATGAGTTTTATGATTGGTAAGACAACTTGAGGGGGACTTGTCCATTAAACACTAGGGTTAGTCCTTCTTAACCAATAAAGGAAGAATTAGAACCCTAATGTAAGGCCCAAGTTACAAGTTAATCTCTTAGTGATTATTAGATGGATTGATTAAGAGGTTTAAACAAATTGAGGGTTTAAAACTTAGGATTAAAGTTATACACTCCATCCTAATAGAAGGATGTCGGTATAACCCTAATTCCAAAGTCCTAGAATCTTAAAGGTTTAGTCTCTGATGATGAGATGAGAAAAGAGACACAAAGAAGACTCAAAGGTAAAAGCTAAGGGGAACTAATCACAACCCTAATTATTATCATGCTTGGATGTTCCTATGGTTTGTAAGACTTTGAGAAAGATCTTCAGAGAGGCCACCAATGGAAGAAGCAGATGGAAGGAGGGAGAAGCAGAAGAAATAAGTTACTTACTTCATTGAAGAAGGTAAGTAACTTAGAGAAAGAAAGTGAGAGATGAATACAAGTGAGCAAGCCCACTCAAAGTCAAACAAAAATGCAACAAAGATGCATGTGAGGAAGATGAAGAGAAATGAGAAGTGAAGGCAAATTCACCTCTCAAATTAACTTACCAGCTGAAAATGTTAGCACAAGATGCATAAGGAAAGAAATGAAATGGAATGAAGCATATGCAATGAAAAAAGATCAAAAACCAGAAGCATACACATGATTCAAATGATGCTATGACATGATGCAAAGGCATATCAAGTGCTATGAATGTTCATACAAAGATGAGATGCAAATGGAAGCATGCTTTGAAGTTTGAAAGTTCATGAAAATTTATGGAATGAAATTAATGCAAATCATGGAAAATGAATGAAGAAATGATCAAGCATGATTCTAACATGTCTTAAGATGTCTAAGATGACATGTGAATGCATGAAATGTCATGGAAAGCTCATGTATGGATGCATATGCAAGATGAATGCAAATGAAGATGCAAAATTAGGGTTTTAAGGCAATATGAGATGCAAGTGACCAAAACAGAAGCAATCCACATGAAAATAATTTGTAAATGGACTCAAACAAACCCTAACCCCATATGATATCACACCCCAAAGGAGAAGGTCTAACTCTTAACCTAAAGAAAGTTATGATTTTTCTAAGTTAACTAGGGTTTTTGGGTACCTCAAAAGGAAAAATGCAAATCAATTTGAAAATGAAATATAGATTCATGCCAAAAATATCCTAGAAACTACATGTTATATGGAAAACAATGCAAAAAGAATCATTATCAAACGCTTAATGGTTAGGCAAAAAAGATTTTTCAAAGTTAGGGTTATAAAAAGGGAATTTTATGAACCCTAAATTCAAAAAAATGTCAAAGTATGTTCAAAACCAAAAATAAATTTATATGAATGGTTTGACAATGTCTCTAAATGTCTTAAGATGCAATATGATTTTTTTTGTCTTTTTTAGAAACCTAAATGGTATTTTAATTAATTAATTTCCATTAATTAATTAAAATAAACATTTAAATATTTTAAAAATTATTTTTTAATGCAAAAAATAAAAATAAAAATGTTTTTGGTTTCTGAAAATTAATAATAGTCATGGTAAAAAAAATTCAGAATTTTTTAATGATTTTTACTATTTTTAATAAATATGTAAAATAAAATGTAAAGAAAATAAAAATAAAATGAAAGTATGCAAAAGGAGGGGCTGAGATCTAAAGTTGGGGGATCAAATGGTCCAGATGGAAAGTCAGCGTGACTGGAGGTATTCGAATCCAAAGGCCATGACTTAATCTTCTCACTTAAATGAAATCTAACGGTTGTGTTTTAATTTGACCTAATTTAACTAATTAATTAATTTTATGGTTTAATGATTAATCTCAGCCCTTCAAAACACACGTCAAACACTCATCAAACGGCCCAAATCCAAACTAACTTAATCACCTGAGATTAGCCCTAATCCCCCTCAGACGGCCGGAACAGTGTTCCGATCGTCTTCTCCGGTAGGGTCCCTTCCTCAACTCTCTCCCCAGGCCATTTTAAGAGCTCTAAAGCTCCAGATCAGATCCCCAACTCACCCCAACAACGAATCAACCCTCAAAATCAATTTATTTTACATCAATCATGAGAATCAAGCAAGAACATGTTTCACGAGCAAAGTTTCAGAAGCTAAATACACACTTGTTTTCAACTCATTTTCAAAACAAATTATATCATGATGATCAGCATAACATGTAGATCAAATTAGAAACTTAAAATCATGCTTCTGGAAAAAAGTTTGAAGATGGATACCTGAGTTGGAGCTTTCACTTTTGGAGCTTTCTGACCTCTTCTCCTGTGTAATCCCACCCTAATGGACTCCTTGATGATGTTGAGAAGCTTTGAATGAGTTTATATGGCTTAGTTTGAGAGATTGCAACTCAGCTTGTCCAAAATTGTGTTTGTGTTTGGCTGACTTTTAGGGCTTGGCAATGGTTGGGAATGATCTATGGATGATGGTGAGTTGATCTATAGAAAAATATTGGATGTTTGATGCTTGTGCAATGTGTTTCGAAGAGATGAAGGTTGAGGGTGATTTTTGTGAACTTGTCTTATGTATGGTTTTAAGCTCTAAGGTTATGTGATTTGGCTTGCTTTTGGTCCACATAACAAGTCTCTCTTCGCCAGAGAGTGGGTGGTGGCCTGTGGTGATTGGTATGTGTTCACTTGCAAAAAGTCAACAACTTGTGTACTTGAGGTATGGGCTCATGCAAGGGTGGTTCAGTGGCATGTCCTGGTTCAGCATTGATCAAGAAGGTCCATAGAAAATGATTTGGGGTGCTGCAGCAAGTGTATGAGAAGATTCACGTCCTTTTGCAAATTTGAAGAACTTTGTCCCTTTTTTGAATTTCTTGAAGTTCAAGGCATGAATATGAATGATTATTTGGGAAATTATGATCACAATTCATTGTACCATGTATGTATGATGCTTAGAGATGCATTAGAGGTCACAAAATGACTTGGCAAGTGGTTTTGCAAAAAATCCTCTTTGGTGTGAATGTGAAAATTATAGGATTTTTGCCAACTTTGCAAGGCCATAACTTGAGTTCCATAATGAATTAGAACATGTTCTTGTACTTTTTGAAAAGGGAATGATCCAATCTACAACTTTCATGAACAACAATTTTTCATTTGAATCATTTTTGGATGAGAAAGAGGAGGTTGAAGAACTTTCCCAAAATGGAAAGTTTCCATTACAAGTCATTTCCATTTTTGGCAACTTTTGGTTTAGCTCAAATTTATTCAATTTTGTGAACTTCCAAGCACTTTAATGATCAAATAAAGATAATATAACTTCAATTTGATGAGAATGTCACTTTGGTTCCATTGTTGGGGCCTCAGATGCCCTGATTTTGCTCTAATTTGCTCAAGAAGTTACCTAGTGAACAAATGACTTCCATAATGAATTTCTTCATCAAACTTGGTACACATGATCCTTATAACAGCTTAAGAACATTAGAAACAAGAATGGCCCAAAAATTTGGAGTTGAGGCCTCTGAAACCAAAACCCAAATTTTGGTCATCTGTGTAGTGAAAACCCTTGCTCTGCTTCCATGCCTTGCCAGTTCTTGTGATTTCTTGAATTCCTTGATCTTTGAGGGATATAATATGATGACAGAACACACATGGACCCTCTTGGAATGATTGGGGACCTTTGGAGTGGCTCAGATGGATCCTTGGATTGCTCAGATCACAAACCCTAGATGCAGATGAACTTGAACTTATGCAGTGGAACAAAATGCAATATGAGATGGTATGCTTATGCTAATGAAAATATGAAAGATCTCAAGCCAAGGTGTGAAATGAGTGAGGGAAAATTTGGGGTGTTTACACATGCCATACCAATCCCACAGTTCCACAAGAACTCTTCTTGCCAATAACAATTGTTTATTCAAACCCTAAGCACTATAAATGGACACCTTTCATGGCCTGAAACAACACGAAAGCTGAGAATCAAGAAATTTCTCCAAAACTTTATCTCTTCGAAACACATAATCCAGCCAACAAAAACCACAAATTCTTCCACCAATCAACTCCATATAACCTCAGGATCAATTCCCACCCATCACCATAGCCAAAAACACATCACACAAGAAACACGATTTCTGCTTTGTCAGAACTGAAACACACAAACCAGCCACTCTAAGCTTCATTCAGGCTTGCCAATAGCCTCAGGAGGTCAAAAGGGACTGGATTGAATAAGGGAGAGGCCCAGAAAGCTCTATTTTAAAGAACTTCATCTCAGGTAACCTTCAAGAACTTTTTTTCCAAAAACGTGTTTTTATGTTATAGAATGATTCTACATGCTTCACTGATCATGCTAATATGTTTAGAATTGAAAATAGGCTAGAAATGAGTATTTCATGATGATCTGAAACTTTGACCTAGAAATTTGTTTGCTTCGATTCAGCCTTGTTATGCATGATAAATGAATTTTGTTTGTGGATTCATATTCTATGATGTTAGAGGAGTGATTATGGGCAAGAAATTAGGAGTTTATGAGCTTGTATAGGTTTCTGGGATTTGATTCGCCGGAGAAGATGACCAAAGGTTATCTCTGGTCACCTGAAAATTATTAGGGCTAATCTGTGATTAATTCCCCAAATTCATTCTTGGCCCTTGGATCATGATTAGGGTTAGTGCGTGGATGGCTTAGATTAGCTCACTTAATTTTAATTCTGATTAATTATAATTAATTAGCCAGATTTGATCTGGACCCTTAGATTGCGCGTGCAGTCAACATCTTCCCCCCAGTTTGAATCTCATCCCTTGGATCAACATACTTCCCATTAAATCCATTTTTATTTCATTTTATTTTATTTCTTTTGCATATTTAATTTAAAATAGTTAAAAACATCACAAAAATATTTCCTTTTGCATTTCTGATTCAAATATTTTTCTCAACCCAAAAATGATTTTTATTTTATCTTTTGCATTTAAAAAGTATTTTTAAAATATTTAAATGTTATTTTTAATTAATTAATGGATTTTAGTTAATTAAAAATACATTTAGGTTTCTAAAAATCACCCAAAAAAATCAAGAACCATTCCAATACATTTAGAAACATTTTCAAACTCTTCATACAAATTTCGTTTTAGGTTTGATCATAATCTCACAATTTTCTTTGAATTAGGGTTCTTAAAAATCACATTTTCTAACCCTAACTTTGAAAAATCATTTCTACCTAACCATGAAGAGTTTGAACCTGATTCATTTTGCATTGTTTCACATATTGCATGTAGTTTCTAGGTTATTTTCCTCATGAATTTATCTTGCATTTTCAAATTGATTTGCATTTTACTTTAAGAATCACCCAAAAAAACGAACAAACTTAGGAAAATCATAACTTTCAATAGGATTAGTTCTTGACCTTCTCCTTTGGGGTGTGACATAATATGGGATTAGGGTTTTAATGAGCTTGATTTCAATTTTTTTTATCATATTGATTGCTTCTGTTTTGTTCATTTGCATCGCATATGTCCATAAAACCCTAATTTCTCATGTTCATTTGCATTCACCTTGCTTATTCATCATCATGTGAACTTGCCATGACATTTCAAGCATTCATATGTCATCTTAGACATCTTAAGACATGCTTGAACATTGCTTGATCATTTCTTCATCCATTTGCTATGTTTTTCATCCATTACACTTCATGGACATTAATGTGTTTTCATGCTTCTAAACATGCTTTCATGACATCTCATCTTTGTATGAACATTCATATGCATATTGTATGACTTTGCATCATCTCATATGCCATTTTTATCACATAATCACTTCTGACTTTGGTCCTTGTATCTCAATTCATTTCATTTCTTTATGCTTTATGTCTTATGCATTCATACTAACTTTTCAGGATCTTTTGGTAAGTTATTTGGGAGGTGGATTTGCCTTCACCTCTCACCTCTTCTTATGTCACTCATATGCATATTAACATGTCTTTGAAGTGAATCTAATTCACTTGTGTTCCAGCCTTCCCACTTTCTTTCTTTCAAGTTACTTATCTTCTTCAGGAAGTAAGTAACTTGTTCTCCTGTCTCCCTCTCTTTTCATCTGCTTCTTCCATTGGTGGCCTTGAGATCTTTTCTCTCAAGCCTAACAAACCATAGGGTATCCAAGCATGATAACTTTTAGGGTTGTGTATAGTCCCCCTTAGTCTTTTACCTTTGAGTCCCCTTGAGTCTCTCTTCTCATCTCAATAATCAAAGACTAAACTATTATAGCTTTGGGACTTTGGAATTAGGGTTATGCCTGCATCTTTCTCTTAGGATGGAGTGTATAACTTTAATCCTAAGTGTTAAACCTTTAATTTGTTTAAACCTCTTAGTCAAATCACACTAATAATCACCAAGACTTTATCTTGTAACTTGGGCCTTACATTAGGGTTCTATCTCTTCCTTATGGTTAAGAGGGACTAACCCTAGTGTTTAATGGACAAGTCCCCCTCAAGTTCTCTTATAAACTTAAAATCCATTTCTTAATCTCATCCCTTTAATTAAAATCCATTTAATAAAGGCTTGTCATGTAATGAATTTAGTCCCTAACCATGGATTAAGTTGAGGTATCTTCCTCAGCTTAAGTGTGCTCATCTATTATCCTTCTATTAGGATGGTGTAATGAGTTCACTAATCTATGATCAGAGATTAAACTCATTACTAAACACTAAACAAAAACCCAAAAATATCTAATTAATCACAAGTAGGTTAATGATCTGAATCCTACATCATCATGGTAATCAAGTTGAGATGCTTAACTCATACTTAAGTAGGCTCATTATCCCTAATCAGGGAGGAAATAATGAGTTTACAGGCCCTTGATTTAGGCGTAAGCTCATCAACTTATGCAAAACACCAAAAACAATAAAAAACTGAAAACACAAAAACAAACAATAATCGTCTCCTCCGGGATTCTATTCTCATCACACTCATTCACAAACGAGAACTTGCTTCTTCCGTCTAATGCAAGACAGTTAGCACTCGAGCCAGACGAGTCATACACTTGAGCATAGGCAAGCAAGCAGTTCACAGTCAATTTATTTTCAGTCTCTTTGAGTCGAACTGCGGTGTTCTGACTTCCTCATTGCACGAGAGGATACGTAGGTATAACTTAACTGTTATCAAACAAAACTCTCTGTGTCTTCTCCCTCTTTCAGCAATCTGGGTGCTAATACCTTCCCAGGTTGTAACCAACCCCCTTTCTCAGTTTCTTTTGTTTGCAACCGTCTTATCCATCTCTTTCTAGGTTTATGCAGCATTACCTTTCCTTCGGGATAAAAATGCCTAACTGGCGACTTTATTCACATTCATTTCATTTTCTCTTTTCGCCGACCGTTCACGTCTGCACCGGGATGTAAATCTTTGGGAGCGACATCTTGGCGACTCTGCTGGGAATGTATCTTGCAACCAGGGCTTCTGGTTCTTTTTATGGGTTTCTCCTAGCGTTTGTTTGATTTGTGTTTATGGGGGTGTTATGTGATACTTGTGTTTTTTGTTTATTGCTTTATTTATTGCTTTCTGTACAGCTTTATTTATTGCTTCATTTACTGTTTTTATGCATTTCATGTTATTATCATCATATCATGTGTTGCATCTCTTGTTTACCTTAGTGGGAGGGATATTCAGTGAATAAGGTTCCATACCGGGGGCCTGAGTGACACATAGGATAGAGTGGCTTCATATTCGTTCCCATTCCATTTTGGTTTGGTGCGGGAATTTGAAACACGGTTCAGACATAGGTTTCTTCTTGAGAACTCTGTGCTACAGATTTCCTGTAGTACTAGAGCTATCTGGGAAGTGTGCTAAGTCTGGATGACCTTTTTAGATGAACTTCAGCATCTGAAGTGAATTAGAGGAGGATCCTTTATGATTAATATAAACACTGTACCTCCGGGTTAGAAGTGTTTACACTTCTCATAAATGATCCAAGTCTGAGGATCTTTGTTCTAGAACAATACCTGTGAAGGGGTTGGGATGTTTACAGGTTTGTAGGAACCCTTGGCCTCATCATACCCTATTATCAGAATTGTTTTAAGGTTACATCATTTTGGACTATTCTTGTGAAACCCTGGACTTGTGACTCTTTATTTGAGTCCCCCACCTGGTTACTAGTTCTCTAAGCTTTCATCCGGATTTATGAACACACATGGACCTTATCAAGGCAGATAACAGATCCAGCACTTGATCACAAACCCTTGCATATCATTCTGCATACATCATTTTGCATCATTTTAACATTTTTCTATTTGTTTTACAGGGTATCCACATCTCATCTTTGGTTTGGTTTTGATTGTTCTTCTACTCAGCCACCTTCATCAGATATTGTTTTTAGGGATCTTCTTCATCAAATATATTCATCATCCATCTTCATCAGAGATTCCCTTCAGTACCTTCATCAATTGTCTTCATCAACACCCCTCCCCAGTTATCTTCATCAGCATCCATTACCAGTATGGACCCATCTAGGAAGATCAACATCACATACCATTTCTTTGAGCCCTCCCTAGCAGACATCAGGCTGACTCAGACACTCATCACTCCTGGTCATGTCCCTTTATTAAAAAAACATTATGGTGGTATCCTGGACATGATCATGCACTTGGATGCATCAGAGAGGAGTATGATCCACACTTGCCTTCAGTTCTATGACCATTCTCTCAGATGTTTCACCTTTCCAGACTTTCAGTTGGGTCCTTTGTTAGAGGAGTTTTCCATGTTGTTAGGTGTCCCCATCAGGAGAGGGATTTGTTTCAACATTGAGATGACTGCTCCCAGGAATGAGGATATAGCTAAGGCTCTGTATTTAGAAACCACCATCATTGATCAGAATATGACAACCTGTCGCTCCCACTAAAAGACTCCCGGTCAGATAGGGTACAGACGCGAACAGTCAGCGAAAGGAGGAATGAAAGATGAGGTGAATAGAGTCGCCAGCTAGGCATTTTTATCCCGAAGGAAAGGTAATGCTGCATAAACCTAGAAAGATATGGATAAGACGGTTGCGAACCAGAGAAACTGAGAAAGGGGGTTGGTTACAACCAAGGAAGGTATTAGCACCCAGATTGTTCGTCGTACTCGACGGGATCCACGCTTAAAAGATTTGTGTTTAAAGGGGTAGTGTCTGTGCTATCTGTGTGCAAAAAGCTGGAACATGAATATACAAGTGTTAGTACAAAAAGATGAAGTGAGGTGCTCAGGAATGAGGCTTAAGAAGAATGCTGAAAGAGGGAGAAGACACATAGAGTGTTGTTTGATAACAGTTAAGTTATGCCTACGTATCCTCTCGTGCAATGAGGAAGTCAGAACACCGTAGTTTGACTCAAAGAGACTGAAAGATAAATTGACTAATCAATTGTCTGCTTGTCTATGCTCAAGTGTATGACTCGTCTGGCTCGAGTGCTAACTGTCTTGCATTAGACGGAAGAAGCAAGTCCTCTCTTGTGAATGAGTGTGATGAGAAAAGAATCCCGAAGGAGACGATTATTGTTTGTTTTTTTGTTTTCAATCTTTTATTGCTTTTTTTGTTTGTCATAAGTTAATGAGGTTAAGCCTAAACTAAGGGTTAGTAGACTCATCATATCCTCCCTTTGATTAGGGATAATGAGAGTACCTTAAGTATGAGATAAACACCTCAAACTTAACTACCATGATGATGTAGGATTAAGATCATTAACCTACTTGTGATTATTTAGATGTTTTTTGAGTTTTTGTTTAGTGTTAAGTAATGAGTTTAAGCCATTATCAAGGATTACTGAACCCATTACACCATCCTAATAGAGGGATAATAGATGAGCACACTTAAGATGAGGAAGATACCTCAACTTAATCCATGATTAGGGATTAACCTCATGACAAAACAAACCTTTATTAAAGTGAATTTTAATTAAGGGTGAGATTAAGAAGTGAGTTTTATGATTTGTAAGACAATTTGAGGGGGACTTGTCCATTAACACTAGGGTTAGTCCTTCTTAACCAATAAAGGAAGAATTAGAACCCTAATGCAAGGCCCAAGTTACAAGCTATTTTCTTAGTGATTATTAAGATGGATTGATTAAGTGGTTTAAACAAATTAAGGGTTTAACACTTTGGATTAAAGTTATACACTCCATCCTAAGAGAAGGATGCAGGCATAACCCTAATCACAAAGTCTTAAAACCTTAATGGTTTAGTCTCTAATGATGAGATGAGAAGAGAGAGACACAAAGAAGACACAAAGGTAAAAGCTAAAGGGGGACTAATCACAACCCTAATTATTGTCATGCTTGGATGTTCCTATGGTTTGTAAGGCTTGCAAGAGATCTTCAGAGAAGCCACCAATGGAAGAAGCAGATGAAAGGAGGAGAAGCAGAAGAAACAAGTTACTTACTTCACTGAAGAAGATAAGTAACTTGGAGAAAGAAAGTGAAAGATGAGCATGAATGAGAAATCTCACTCTAAGACAAATGAAAATGCTGCAAGGATGTATAAGAAAAAGATGAAGAGAAATGAGAAGTGAAGGCAAATTCACTTCTCAAGTTACTTACCACCTGAAAAGGTTTGCATAAGGAAAGAATGTAAATGAAACAATGCATATGATTGGGAAAATTCCAAGACCAGAAGCATACACATGATGAAAATGATGCTATGACATGATGCAAAGACATACAAAGTGCAATGGATGATCATACAAGAGAATGAATGCAAAGGAAGCATGCTTTGAAGTATGAAAACACATGTATGCTTATGAAATGAAATGGATGCAAAGCATATAAAATGTATGAAGAAATAACCAAGAAATGTTCAAGCAATGTCTTAAGATGTCTAAGATGGCATACAAATTCTTAGAATATCATGGCAAGCTCACATGTTCATGCAATGCAATGTAAGATGCAAGTATGGATGCAAGATTAGGGTTACATGAAAGGATAAGATGCAAAAGTCAAAAAAAGAAGCAAATCACAAGATAAAAAAAATGCAAATGAACTCAAAGGAACCCTAACCACATATGATTTCACACCCCAAAGGAGAAGGTCTAACTCTAAACCTAAAGAAAGTTGTGAATTTTCTAAGTAAACTAGGGTTTTTGGGTACCTTAAGAGGGAAAATGCAAATCAAATAGAAAATGCAAGATAAATTATTGACAAAAATATGCTAGATACCACATGCTATATGAAGAACAATGCAAAAAGAACCAATGTAAAACCCTTCATGGTTAGGCAGAAAAGAATTTTTGAAGTTAGGGTTCAAAAAAGGGATTTTTATGAATGGTTTGACAATGTTTCTAAATGTCCTAAGATGCAATGTGAATTTTTTTGGGATATTTAGAAACCTAAATGGTATTTTAATTAATTAATTTCCATCAATTAATTAAAATAAACATTTAAATATTTTTAAAATGATTTTTTAATGCAAAAAATAAAAATAACAATGTTTTTGGGTGAAGAAAAATATTTGAGGTCAAAATGCAGAAGAAAAATATTTTTGGAATTTTCTAAGTATTTTAAATAAATTAGACAAAATAAATGGATAAAATGAAAATAAAAATGAATTAAAAGGGCTGGTCAACTGATCCAATGGATCAGATTCAAACTAGGATTTGGAGGGAAGACCATGCGCGCTATCCAATGGTCCAAATTCAAACTGAATAAATCCTAATTAATTAATTAATTAATCACAATTAAAACTTAATGAGCTAATCTGAGCCATCCACTACCTAACCCTAATCCTCATCCAACGGTCCAAATTCAAACTTAGCCCTAAACACGTCATTAACCCTAATCAGTTTCAGGTGGCCGGAGAAGACTTTCGGTCGTCTTCTCCGGCGAGACCAAATTGTCAACTTCTTCCCCAGGTCATTTCTAGAGCTCTAAAGCTCCAGATCACTTCCCCACACCTCCCCAAACATGAATCAAGCATCAAAACACATTTCTCATTCACCATTTTCAAGATTCGAAGAAAACAAGTTTTACGGGCAAAATTTCAGAAGCAAGCATACATGGTCATTTCTCACTCATTTTCAAAACAAATTAGATCATGATGATCAGCAAAGCATAAGGAATAATTTAGAAACTTAAAATCATGCTTCTGGAAAAAATGTTCTTGAGGTTACCTGAGCTTGAGCTTTCTTAGTTTGGAGCTTTTGGACCTCCTCTCTTGTGCAAAACCACTCCCTTTGACCTCCTGATGAAGTTGTAATGCTTGGAAGGAGCTTAAAATGGTTGGAATGAAAGCTTGCAACTCAACTGGCCAGAAATCGTGTTTCAGTTTTGGGTGCTTTTAGGCTGCAATGAATGGTGGGAAATGATCCTCTTGTGATGCTGAGTTGATTGATGAAGGAAGTTTGAAGTTTGAGTATGTGTGCTATGAGTTTCGAAAGCTTTTTCTTTTGAGGTGATTTTGAGGAACTTGGTGATTCTGAGGTTTCAGCCGTGTGTGATGTATGTTGTGAGTTGCCTTTGATCCACATAACAAGCTTTGATAGGTCAGAGGAGTTGTTGTGGCCTATGGTGATTGGTATGGGCAAGTTGCCAAAATGTCAACATAACTTGTACTTGAGGTATGGGATGGTTCAGAGGTTGTACAAGGGCAAGTATGGCCTCAACATTGATCAAGGAGAGCCATGGAATTGAGATTGGGGTGCTGTAGTGAGTGGAAGCATGGTTGTATGAGTTTTTGCAAGTTTAGTACACTTTGGTCCCTTTGTGGTTTCTTGATGTGCAAGGCATATAAACTTGAGATTCTTGGGCCAATTTTGATTCTTAGGCAATACACTATGTTTGTATGATGCCTAGAAGTGTATTAGAGGTCACAAAATGGCTTGGTTTGTGAATTTGCAAAAAATCCTCTTTTGTGTGAAAGTGAAAATTATGTGATTTTTGCCAACTTTGCCAAGCCATAACTTGAGTTCCATAATGAATTAAAACTTGTTCTTGTACTTTTTGAAAAGGGAATATCTATAACTTTCATGACCAACAATTTTTCATTTGAAGCATTTTTGGTTGAGAAAGAGGAGGTTGAAGAACTTTCCCAAAATGGAAAGTTTCCATTACAAGTCATTTCCATTTTTGGCAACTTTTGGTTTAGCTCAATTTTCTTCAATTTTGTGAACTTCCAAGCACTTCAATGATTAAATAAAGATCATATAACTTTAATTTGATGAAAAATCCACTTTGGTTCCATTGTTGGGGGCCTCAGATGTCCTGATTTTGCTCTGACTTGCTCGAGACGTTACCCAGTGAACAAATGACTTCCACAATGAATTTCTTCATAAAACTTGGTACACATGATCCTTAAAACATATTGAGACTATTAGAAACAAGAATGACCAAAAATTTTGGAGTTATGGCCTCTGAAACCAAAACCCTAATTTCAGGTCATCTGTGCAGTGAAACCTTAGCTCTGCTTCCATGCTTTCCAAGTTCTTGTGATTTCTTGACTTTCCTTGATCTTTGAGGGATATAATATGATGATAGAACACACATGAACCCTCTTGGAATGATTTGAGGCCTTTGGAGTAGCTCAGATGGATCCTTGGATTGCTCATGTCACAAACCCTAGATGTAGATGAACTTGAACTTATGCAGTGAAACAAAAATGCAATATGAGATGGTATGCTTATGCTAATGCAAATATGAAAGATCAAAGCCATGGTGTGAAACTAGTGAGGGCAAATTTGGGGTGTTTATAGCTGCCCCTATTCAAACATGAGTTAGCTGTGCAGGATGTAAGCGACGGCTTAACAGACAAACAAGATAACTTGTGGTTGAATACCAAAGACAGTCCAAAATTTGCACTCGCTGGGTAGAAGAAGAAAAGGGATATAAATTGTAAAAGAAAGTATAGTATGATTATAAAGTGCGGGTGATGGAGGATGACCATCGAGCAAAGGACGACTGCTAGGGGATAAAGCAATGACGGGGACGACCGACATGCTGGGGAAATAAAGAGACCACGATGGGGACGACCATGGGGTAAAGAAACAAGACTCTCTGGGGATTATAACAAAGGCAATGATGGGGAAGACCATCAGGCTTGGAAAGTAAAAGTAAATAACGATGGGGACGACCATCGGGTTAAAGAATAAATGAAATAATGATGAGGGACGCTCATCAAAGGTGAAAGACAATCACATATCAGGGTACGGCTGCTCTTTTTCACGACATAGGATGAATGTCGGATAGAAAAAAGGTCGACGATGGGGACGGCCATCGGATAAGCATGATAAAGGACGATCACCTAGCAGGGTACAGCTGCTCTCGGGGTTTATCATGACATAGGACGAATGTAAGATAATAAGATCAATAATGGGGATAGCCATTGGATAAAATGATGAAGGACGATCACCTAGCAGGGAACAACTACTAAATATCACGACATAGGACGAATGCTGGATATGAAAGGGTTCCAATAATGGAGGCTCCACTGGGGAAAGGATGAGGGACGGTTATCCGGAGGTGAAGGACAATCACCTGGCAGGGTACGGCTGCCGAAAGTATCACGAAATAGGACGGATGTCAGATAGAAGAAAAGTTGTTTTGCAGGCGATTTGCTGGGGAATGGTAAACACGGACGAGTGCTTACGCTCAAGAATAAAAGTATAAGCGTTTTGATGTTGTGTATAGATTAAAGATGTTGATGAGCATCCTTAAGACCATGATACGGACGAGCCTCAATAGAAACAAATGCTGACGCATGTTCAGAGATGGGGAATAAGTGTATATACAAGATATGGACGAGTATCTATATAAGTAGTGAAGTACGAGCAAGACACTGACGAGTGTTTGACTTACTGGGGAACAGTGTGACATGGACGAGTGTCAGAAAGAAAGTGTATAAGTTATGAACAATCATTTATATATGAGAGTGAAAAAAGGCATTTCGGCGACCTGTGGGGATAAGATGACACGGACGAGTGTCAAAAGGAGTGTATTATAAACAAGTACTTGGTTTTTAACAAGTGATTTGGCAACCGTGTTGGGGTAGGGTGACACGGACAAGTGTCAAAAGAGAATGTATAGATATTTGTACTTCTGAAGATGTTTTGGCTTATATCTGCAAGGGAATAGTATGACACGGACGAGTGTCGAAAGAGTAAATATGAACATGCATCTGTGTTGGAGAGTTCAAAGGGGATGCTTTGGCTTTTGTATACATTGCTGATGAAATACTGATGGTATTTGCAGGTGACTGGCTCAAACCTGACTTGTGATCATGCAAATGTTTGATTTTTGCCGTAATGCTCCGTATTAGATGGAATGCTACACTTTTGTGGGGAAAAGTGATGAAAATGCTATGATTATGCAAAAGAAACCGCTCCGGGATTCGGATCCCACTGTTGTGGAGATCTCCAGCTGATCTGCTTGGAAGGATATCCCAGCTGGGGATGAGATCATTGGTAGATCTAATAAAATATATAGCTCTGCTTGGGGAAATAGATCACTGCTAGATCTATCCTGTAAGGAGAAAACCCAGTTGGGGATGAGAAAGTCTCTATCACTTTGTTGTGTGAGAATTTCAGGCATTGCTCTTCTAGGGAGAAGCTGGAATTCTGCGGGGAGATGGTTCTTCTATCTTTGAGAGACCTAGCACTCTGTTTGGGGGAGGAATGATCAATGGATGATCTTCCTAGAGGACTCTGTGGGGATCCCGACTGGGGATACTCTTGCTGAATAAACTTATACTGGGGATG
Source organism: Lathyrus aphaca (assembly GCA_963966055.1). Classification (NCBI taxonomy): domain Eukaryota; kingdom Viridiplantae; phylum Streptophyta; class Magnoliopsida; order Fabales; family Fabaceae; genus Lathyrus; species Lathyrus aphaca. The sequence continues at coordinate 356,114,895 of OZ014520.1, read as the reverse complement.
AGGAGGCTTTGACAACTCTGTCGGGGAAAAAGCATTTTCAGATGCTGCTCGGAGAAGATGTGCTGGGGAAGTGATGCTTGGCCTGCCCCATGCTACGTATTTGAATACCTGCAACCTGTTAAGACAAAGAAACGCACAAATATCCCGAGGTATCCCTTACCGGATTCCGTCATAGGAGTTAGATATTCCTACAAGCATTTATTTAAGAATGGCCCATTTGTTTTTATGCAAATATTATATCATGGATATTTGACATTTTGCAATGTACAAACAAAAATGTACAAGAAGAGGTGTGACTGAAAATCTGATTTTATTAATCTGGGTGCCCTGAATTGGTAAATACAGTCAAAGAAACAGATCCCCCGGAATTAGGGGATTGTTATAAATTGAGAAAAATAAAAGTATTTGCAATGATGAAAATGCTTCGGCGAGCTTCCTTTGCTATGACCCGTATGACCTTGACGCCCTTCTCATCTCGCTTTCTGAAGAAGGTTGATTTTGACCGATGCTTTAACCTTTCAAAGTTGGCCATGTTGTAAGTGATACAGACGAATTCAGAATGCAGTTGTTCGCTTATTCCCTGATTTTGCGTGGATCGCCCTTTCGGGTTTTCAATCCACCGGGATACCCATTTTTTGCCTGAGCTATCCAATGCGGCTTTTCGACTCAGCGGGTGTACATTTTTTTAATTTTCCCTTATTTTTGCCCGAGTCTTTTATTCTGTTTTTGACTCACCAGGATGCCCTATTTTTGCCTGGACTTTCATTCTGTTTTTATGTCCAGCGGGTCATTTTATGCGAAGTATTTTTTAACTGCATCTAAATTCACAGGGGATAAAAAATATTCACCATCCATAGTAGTGAGCATCAGTGCTCCACCAGAGAAAACCATCTTTACTATGAAAGGACCGTCGTAATTCGGAGTCCACTTGCCCCTGTGATCTGTATGAGGAGGAAGAAGTCTTTTCAGCATAAGATCTCCCACTTGGTATTCCAGAAGCTTGACTTTCTGATCGCAGGCTTTCTTCGTTCTTTTTTGATATAACTGCCCATGACAAATTGCAGCTAATCTCTTCTCTTCGATCAGATTCAGTTGATTGTACCGAGAGTGGACCTATTCTACTTCATTCAGCTTTACATCCATCAGTACCCGTAAGGAGGGTAGTTCAACTTCAACAGGTAGGACAGCTTCCATACTGTACACAAGCTGATAAGGTGTTGCCCCAGTGGATGTTCTGATTGAGGTTCGATACCCATGCAAGGCAAATGGTAACATTTCATGCCAGTCTTTGTAAGTGACCACCATCTTCTGCCCAATCTTCTTGATGTTTTTGTTAGCTGCCTCAACAACGCCATTCATCTTTGGCATGTAAGGAGAAGAATTGTGATGTTGAATTTTGAAGTCCCGACATAGTTCTTCCATCATTTTGTTGGTCAAATTGGAATCATTGTCAGTAATGATTTGCTCGGGAACTCCATATCGACAGATGATGTCTCTCTTCAGAAATCTAGCTACCACTTGTCTGGTGACGTTTGCATACGAAGCTGCTTCATCCCACTTGGTGAAGTAATCAATGGCTACCAGAATGAATTTGTGGCCATTTGAAGCAGTCGGTTCAATCTTCCCAATCATGTCAATGCCCCACATGGCAAAGGGCCAAGGTGAAGACATCAAGTTCAAAGGATTTGGGGGCACATGCACCTTATCTGCATAAATTTGGCATTTATGAAATTTTCTGGCATAAGCACAACAATCTGCATCCATTGTGATCCAGTAATAGCCTGATCTTAACAATTTCTTAGCCATTGCATATCCTCTAACATGGGTACCAAAGGATCCTTCATGTACCTCGTGCATCAGCAAGTCTGCTTCTTTCTTATCAACACATCTGAGAAGAACCACGTCAAAGTTTCGCTTGTATAATGAACCATCAACATTGAGGAAGAAACTACAAGCCAGCCTTCTTAATGTCTTCTTATCATTGGATGATGCCCCAGGTGGGTATGTCTGATCCTCTCAAAAGCATTTGATGTCATGGAACCAAGGCTTGTCATCTTTAACAATGTCTACAGAGAATACGTATGCTGGTCGGTCTAGTCTGGATACTGAGATCCGAGGCACATAATTTCCAATCTGAACCTTGATCATGGAGGAAATGGTAGCTAAAGCATCTGCGAACTGATTTTCATCTTGAGGGATATACTAAAGTTTGACTGTTGTGAAGAAAGTCAATAATATCCTCGTATAGTCACGGTATGGGATCAGGTGCTCTTGATGAGTGTACCATTTGTCGTTGGTCTGATTGATTACCAAAGTTGAATCTCCGAATACAGTTAAAGTCTTGATCCTGAGGTCAATGGCTTCCTCAAGACCCATGATACAGGCTTCGTATTCAGCTTCGTTGTTAGTGCATGCAAAAGTGAGTTTCACCGAGAAAGGCATATGAACTCCTTTAGGTGTAATGAGCAAGACACCAAATCCACGACCATTCATATTGACAGCCCCACACTACAACAAACAAGACCTTAGACACCGCTTTTTTTAGCCTTAGACAACGCTTTAAAGCGCTGTCTAAACCTCCGCTGCTAAAGGTTTAGACAGCTCTTTTTTAAATCTTAAAAGCGTTGTCTAAGCCCCCACCCTTAGACAGCGCTTTGGCCAAAAGCACTTTATAAGACCCTCTTATTTTAAATTTTTTAGGTATACCTTAGACAGCGCTTTTGAAAAGCGCTGTCTAAGCCCCCCCCCCCCCCTAGACAGCGCTTTGGCCAAAAGCGCTTTCTAAGCCCCTCCTATTTTAATTTTTTTAGGTATACCTTAGACAGCGCTTTTCAAAAAGCGCTGTCTAAGCCCCCCCCTTAGACAGCGCTTTTGCCTAAAGCGCTTTCTAATCCCCCCCTTAGACAGCTCTTTTTACAAAAGCGCTGTCTAAGGTATACGAAAATTTTTGAAGGTTTTGTTTGAAACCACATTTTTTCCAGGTTTATAAACCAGAATTTCTACCTGTTTTCAACCAGATTTTGGTAGACAATTATCACATTTTATATATGCAAATCATTACATACAAATTATATATATATATATACCAATTATCACAATTTTTGGCTAACAATTATATATATATATATATATATACCAATTCAAACCAATTTTGCCTTAAATGTATCAAAATATATAAAAATTTATGTACACATTTACAAGTCATTACATATACTACAAATGTACACATTAATTACACAAATTTATGAACAAAATTTGAGCTCTATCATGAATTGACACCACTCCTCTTTGATTTCGTCCACTTGATCCTTTGTATAAGAAGCACACTTGAATTCATCAAAGTACTACATAATAATATAACATATTTTGAATTAATTCCAACTATTTAATTATATGAGATATGTGTAAATATAAAAATAACTCATAAGTTAGAAATACATACATCGGTGGGAATCTTTAATCGGCCCAAAACAAGAGTATCTCGCATAAACCTCAACATGAAATACCCGCAATCTATTTGATTACGTTGACGAGGACACTACATATGAAAAAAAAATATGGATTATAAATCCTAAGTTTTATCAAGTGTCATCACTAATATAATAAAAAACGTGGTAATTAAAAATATACCGCCACTTTAATCCATGTAATGGAGTTGGCGCCCCTCCTTGAGGTTTGGATAACTCGTTGGGCCCGAAAAGCTTGTAGGACGCTAATAAAATAAAAATGAAGCAATTAGAACAATTCACATAAACTAAGAAAAATTTTGAACATTCTCACTTACGTGTCAATTAGGACCTTCATATCCGGGTATGTTGTCCAATCATTTCCTAACGAGTCAAGATAATACACAATTTCTCGGATAGGATTGATTGCGAGCAACAACCAATGTCCACTGTAATGATTAGGAAAATGTTAGATGGTAACTTGGAAAATAATTATAATAGATGGATTTAGAATAAATGCTAACCCGATATTAAACGGTATAAAAAACAACTTCTCCGCATCTTTATTGTCCATGAGGATCCGAAGAACGTACTCCGTCACGGTATCCGGTCTACTTAAGATTAAACCATAGTTGACGGTCGTGGGTGCTAAGAATCCGAATGACACGTCCAAACCATTGGGGCGCATCAATTTGTCATACAAATACCTAATATAAAAACATCATTAACATAAAGTAAACATCATTAACATAAGTTGTTTAATTAATAAAACAAAGTAGTCCGGATTTACCTAACATATGTATTGACAACGGTGACGCCGATTTCTTCACGACCAAAAACTTGCATGAAGTCCTCATTACCAATCATTTGGTCGTAATCAAAGCCAAAAATCCCTACCTCCATATGTACAGTCCGAACACCTCCGATCGGTATATCGGTCATCTCTAGAAATGTCCTGAGGCACGACCTATACTTGGTGGTAGGTTTTTTCCTAGCTACGGTCTTCTTAGCACCAGAACTTTTTACCCGTGCGGAGGCGTTGCTAACCTCCTTTTTTTGTTGTGCGGAGGCATTGCTAACCTCATTTTCTTGAAGCTACATGTCATATAAATAGTTAGATCAAATTAAGAATGTAACAACTTCCATGAATATATGTCATATAATTGTATATTACCTCTTTTCTTGAAACCGTGGACTCGGTATGCCGTGGAATCACATTATCTTTTGATTTGGATTTTGTGGGAGTCTATTTAACATAACCAAGGAAAATATGTAAGTAAAATTTTAAGCATAAATTTTAAACTTTGAATATACCAAGGAAGTTAACATAAGTCTTAAGCATACCTCATATCCTACGCATATGAGGTTTGTCGGCCATGCAACAAACGAACCTACTGCTTCGTGCACCGTTGTTGCATCCGAATCATCGCTAGGATATGGTAATGCTGCATTCGGCTCAACTGCAATATCAACTGATACCTTCAAACATCCAGCAGGGAGCTCTCTAGTGTGGAGTAATACTCCGCTAACGTTATGCACTTTTCCCTTGCCAACCATCCGATAGTATGGTGACGACAAATACAGTTGACAATGGGAAATTCCCTAAAACCAATAATAACAAGAAATCGTTAATGTGTATATATGTCAAATACATAATTTAAGCAAATAGTTCAATTTAAGACAATTATATGTAATTACCTCTGGAATGTTCGGCTGAAAGGTACAGTTGATATTGTCTTTGTCCGAAGCATCTCTGTATACTGTTGAGGCGCTAGCCTCTCTTTCTCTCCTCAATGCATCAAGCTCAGCTTGCATGGCTTCCATTCTTGCATGAAGCTCCCGATTACTAGGAGCCTTTGCTTTTTTAATACTCAGGGAGGTCGGAGTGACTCCAAATCCCTTACCCCTCACCCGACCAGAATACTGAGGGACATCTAATGCCCGACTAAGTATGCTCCTAGAATCATCGGGAGATAAAGACTGAGATAGCTCCACCTGAAAAATCAGATGAATACCGTATACTTGTCAAATATTTGTGTATAAAAATGTTATTCAATTAATGAAAAAATGTTATACTTACACATTTCTGGTATACGTGTAAAACTTCTTCTTGAGGAACTCCAGATTTGCCCACACGGGCTTCCTTCCACAAAACATGTGCAGGAAGAGATGTTTCTGAACTTTCCTCCTTCTGCAGCTACACATTAAGTCATACAATTTGATCAGATAAAACTAATATATGATGAACAAATTTGTTATCGCAATTTATAAATACTTACCATGGATTGTTCTAAGCGTCCATATCCGACACGTCCTTTTCGATACGGATATGCGGGACTTGATGCTCTTTCCCGATTTGTAGCACTTATTCTTTGAAAAACCGGGTCTTGTCTTATGGATTTGAAAGCTTCCCATTCTTCAGCCGATATCAAACTTTCATATTTTTTAGGAAGCTCCGCATCCACAAAATTACCATCCGCATCCTTAAGGAACTTGGATGATAAAAATGTCCAAAACCCTCTTAGAAGCTTTCCGGACAATTTCATACAAAAACCTCTTCTTTCTTCTTCGATGTTAAAACATCGCTAAGAAAAACATACAGATTGATAGTTAGTATCGATCCTTGAAAAACATAATTGAAAACTCAGGATAATTAAGGTCCAAATGATTGTACCTTTATCTCACTCCAAATTTTTTCTTTGGACTCATTCAGCTCTTTGTTTCTCCAATCATCACATGTAATGGGAATTTCATTCCTTACTAGTGCACCGATAAAAATAGTTAAGGTATGCCCATTAGGTTCTATAAGCTGTCCCTGGTTGCTCCAATAGACATCTAGTATGATGCCTCGAGATCTTCCTTGGACCACCCTTCTCAATACTGTGATGCCTCTTCGAATTTCTTCTTCCGCGGATACTTTTTTACTAACTTCCTCATGTTGGTCATCAGCCATGTCTAACCTGTAATAAACCAAGGAAACCATCAAATATCAAATATAACTTATAATCAAAGCAATTGAAAACATAAAATAAAGAAATCAGGCATTATCAGATATAACTTATAATCAAAGCAGTTGAAAACAAAAATATAACGAAATCATGCATTATCAGATATAACTTATAATCAAAGCAATTGAAAACAAAAAAATAAAGAAATCATGCATTATCAGATATAACTTATAATCAAAGCAATTGAAAACAAAAATATAATGAAATCATGCATTATCACATATAACTTATAATCAAAACAATTGAAAAAATAAAATAAAGAAACCATGGATAATTTACCTAAGTCACTAACATCTCTTTCTTTTCTTTGTTGGAATATTAATCACTTGTTTCTTAGCAATGCCTACGGATGAATTGATCCAAATTCCCTCATTATGATCGTTTCTTATATATGACTCATCCGGTATAAGATCCTCAACTTCATCATTTCTATTCAACTCATTCCGTCTAATGCATGACTCATTCTCAACATCAATATCACATTGATCGACACCGCTATCATCAGTCACTTTGTTAGAGAAAAGCACTATAGACCAATTTGGTACTCTTCGGGTCATTCACATAGAACACTTGTTTAGCTTGATATGCTAGAATAAAAGGTTCATCTTTGTACCCCACCCTAGTAAGATCAACTTGCAAAAATCCAGACTTATCCATTCGTATGCCACTACTATTCACCCACTTGCAACCAAAGATGGGAATCTGAAACTTCTCGTAATCAAACACCCAAATGTGCTCAATAACTCCAAAATATGACAAATTTGCATATTTGGGGTTTAAGTCCTTCATACTTGATATATGCATTGCTTCAGCTAGCACGGTGACACCACTATTTTGCATAGTACTCTTATCATCTTGTTCTTTGGTATAAAATGTGTATCCATTAATTGAGTATGCGCTATGAGAAAACACATGCAAACTTGGACCATATGCCAAACATCTCAACCTTTCTATTACCGAAGAAGGATCTGAAGAGCGCTTCAAATAAATATGATCCTTCAACCATTGTATGAAACTTTGATTGTGCTCTATAACTATCCAATTTTCATTTCTGTTCGGATTTAACCTTCGGAGTACATCCTTGTGCATTTCAACATATGGCTCAACCTCATTAGTATTGTGCAGAACATACAAATGAACTTGATCCCGTTCATCCCTTGATATTGTCACAATTTTATTCCCAATTAATTTTTTACCTTCCATTTTGTCAAAAATCTGAGCTCTGGGGAGTCCAATCGATTGAACGTTAGACAAATATTCAGTACAAAACTCAATAGCTTCTTCAACAATGTATCGTTCAACAATACAACCCTCTGGTCGACTTCGGGATTTCACGTACCCTTTTAATATTTTCATATACCGTTCAGCAGGGTACATCCATCTCATATAAGCTGGTCCACACAACTGTGTCTCTTTCACAAGATGAACAACTAAATGAACCATTATGTCAAAAAAAGACGGAGGAAAATACATTTCAAGCTCACACAAGGTAATTACAATCTCTTTTTGTAGTGTTGGTAAGATCTCGGGATCGATCACCTTACTACAAATTGACCTAAAGAAAAAACACAATTTAGTTATGGAACTTCTTACTTTTTCTGGCAAAATAGAACATATACCTATCGGTAGAAAATGTTCCATTATAACATGGCAATCATGTGTCTTCAAATTCTTCAACTTGAGGTCTTTCATAGAAACAAGTCTTCTGATATCAGATGAGTATCCTTCTGGAACCTTAACTTCACTCAGAGACTTACACAAATTTTTTTTCTCCTTTCTAGATAAAGTAAAAGCAGCAGGTGGTAGATATGTTCGTCTTACTTTCTTCACGGGTGCTAATTCAGTTCTCATTCCCATTTTTAACATGTCCTCCCTTGCTTTAAGGCCATCCTTAGACTTGCCTTTTATATTGAGTAATGTACCGATAACACTTTCAAATACGTTTTTTTCAATATGCATAACATCGAGAAAATGTCTCACGTACAAAGACTTCCAATATGGCAATTCAAAAAATATCGACCTTTTATTCCACCCACCTTTCACAATCTTATGTGCAAAAGGCTTGCCAAACTCAGTACGCACATCTTTCACCTTTTCAAAAACTTGTTCACCTGACAATGCGGGTGGAGCTCTACGATGTTCGGTGTCTCCATTGAATGCTTTTCTCCACCCACGGTAGTGATGTTTAGAATGTAAGAATCTACGATGACCGAGAAACACATTCTTCTGGAAAAGTTCCAATCGAATCGTATCGGTTCCGTCTTCACAAACAGGACACGCACGTTGACCTTTAATGCTATACCCAGATAGATTCCCGTATGCTGGAAAATCATTAATTGTGCCAAACAACATCGCCCTCAAATTGAAACTTTCTTTCCTATATCCATCATAAACCTCCACACCGTTCTCCCACAAAATCTTTAAATCTTCGATCAGAGGTGTCAAGTATACGTCTATGTCATTACCTGGTTGTTTAGGCCCAGAGATTAACATAGATAACATCATGTACTTACGCTTCATACATAGCCACGGAGGTAGGTTATAAATCATAAAAATCACAGGCCATGTGGTATGTGTAATACTTTGAAGACCACGTGGGTTCATTCCATCAGTAGATAATGCCAATCGAAGGTTTCTTGCTTCTGATCCAAACTCAGGATAATCATTATCAATCTTCGACCACTGTGGTGAATCAGCCGGATGCCGATACTTTCCATCAGTAATTCTTTCATCTGCATGCCAAGTAAGATGTCTTGCATCGGTTTCACTACGAAACATGCGCCTAAATCTCGGAATTATCGGAAAATACCATAAGACTTTTGCGGGAGATAATCTTTTCTTATATCGAGACAAACCGCATTTAGGGCACACAGTTAACATTGCATATTCGTTATGAAACAAAATGCAATCGTTAGGACAAGCATGTATCTTATCATATCTCATGCCAATAGAGCACAACATTTTATTTGCCTCATAGGTTCGATTAGGAAGAACATTATCATCCGGTAGCATTTCTCTCATAAGGGCCAACAACTCTGTGAAACTTTTATCCGACCATCCATTGCCCGCCTTTAAATTGTACAACTTTAATACCGCAGAAAGTCTTGAGAATTTAGTGCAACCTTTGTACAACGGTTTCTCTGCATCGCTTACCATCCTCTCAAACATTTCAGGACAATCATGAAGATCTTCTTCCAGTGCTTCTACAATCTCTTCAACTCGATCACAATCATATGTTTCCGTGTCTTTGTCGTATGAAGCATAGGTCGTATTACTTTTTCCACTCGATTCAACATTCTCGTTAATTTTCTCACCATGAAATATCCAACACTGATAACTTTGATCAATTCCATGCCTCAGCAAATGCGATTTCAATCCATGTGCGTCAACCTTACCAATATAACAACAACGCAAGCAATGACAATGCATTCGTCTGGGGTTTTCAGCGTGTTGAACAGCATACTTAACGAATTCCGCAACCCCATTCTCGTACTCTTTGGTCATTCGATCGACACAGATCCATGTTTTATCCATGGTTTTCCTACTTATTAAAGTAAACAATCAATCCAGACGAAAATACATAACTAAGGTAGTATCCTTTTCATAACTAAAGTAAACAATAAAATATCACTATTTTCCATCTCATATTATCTCACTCGAATCTTTTCATCAATTCAAAGAAAAACTAAATTAATGAAGTCTTTCCACCAAATTGAAGCATTTCTCATTCCCTTCCATCCATGAGGAACTACTTTAATATATATATATATATATATATATATATATATATATATATATATATATATATATATATATATATATATATATATATATATATATATATATATATATATATATATATATATATATATATATATATATATATATATATATATATATATATATATATATATATATATATATATATATATATATATCATCCATATTTTCTCACGAAAACCTACTTTCACATATTGGCCTCATCTTAAACCAAACTCATCACCTATATATATATATATATATATATATCATACATCTTAAACTAAACTCATCACGTGAACCTAGCTACACAATTCAATTTAATTAGTCTTAATAATACTAATCTACATGTTCACTTTATCATGCCACCTTCACTCCATTCCTAAGAACATCAAACAAGACTCAAGACACCAACAACTCTCATAGAAACAAAAATGTTTGGTAATTGTAACTGTGATGTTGATAATGAGAAAACCACTGTGTAAACCAAAAACATCAAAACTTAAACCAAAAACATAGCATGAAAAATACTGATTTTTCCCTAAAAACATCAAAACTGATATTTCCCTAAAAACATCAAAACTGAAACACATACCGTAATGAACGATTCTTCAAACACTTTCAGAAATGAACGATTCTTCAAACACTTGCAATGTCTGAAATCGAAGAACTGAAGAAATGAAGAACTGAAACCGCGAATGAATGAATGAATGAAGAACTGAAACTGAATGAATGAAAAGTGAAGAAATGAAGAACATACCACAATGAAGAACGAACGATTCAAACACTTTCAATGACTGAAACAATGTATGCGATTTCGCTTTCGCTGTTAGGGTTCGCTGGAGTTCGCAGGAGGGAAAACAAAAAGAACAGAGAACGAAAATAGAAGTCTGAAATTTAATTTTAATAAGACCTTAGACAGCACTTTTGGGAAAAGCGCTTTCTAAGGTAAGCCTTAGACAGCGCTTTCCAAAAGCGCTTTCTAAACCCCCCCCCCTTAGACAGCGCTTATGGTTTTATTTTTTTTTAAATTTAAAAACTTTAAACAGCGCTTTATCAAAAGCGCTGACTAAGGTGAATATTTAAAAGCGCTTTCTATAAGCGCTGTCTAAGGGGGGTCTTAGACAGCGCTTTTAGAAAGCACTGTCTAAGACCCCCCCTTAGACAGCGCTTTCATTATTTTTTTGGAACATTTTCCGTGTTTTATTTTAATTTTAACCTTAGACAGCGCTTTCTCTTAAAAGCGCTGTCTAAGATGCGCTGTTAAAAACATTTTTGGCGTAGTGCCATCAAACATCATTGTCCACTCTTCTTCTGGGTCAGGCGCTTTAGTGTGAACAGGCTCTTCATGATATTTTTCTTTTAGGAACATGATGTCTTCGTCAGATAGTCAGACAGTACACTGCCCTTGATGGCCTTTTGAGATTTGTACTGAATGTCATACTTTGTCAGAATCATTTGCCATCTTGCAACCCTTCCGGTAAGTGATGGCTTCTCAAATATGTACTTTACGGGGTCCATTTTTGAGATCCACAAAGTAGTCTGGGTCAACATATACTTCCTTAGTCGACGAGCAGCCCACGCTAAAGCACAACAAGTTTTCTCGAGCAGTGAATAACGTTGTTCACAGTCGGTAAACTTTTTGCTTAGGTAGTATATTGCATACTCTTTTCGACCAGACTCGTCATGCTGGCCCAACACACACCCCATTGATCCTTCTAATACTGTCAGGTACATTATTAGAGGTCTTCCTTCAACTGGAGGCATTAGAATTGGAGGTTCTTGTAAGTACTCCTTGATCTTATCAAAAGCCTTCTGACAATCTTCATTCCACCTGACCGTTTGTTCCTTTCTTAACAATTTGAGTAGGGGCTCACAGGTTGCAGTAAGATGAGATATGAACCTTGATATGTAGTTCAATCTACCTAAGAACCCCCGAACTTCTTTTTCAGTCCTAGGTGCAGGCATCTCCTAAATGGCTTTGACTTTGTCAGGATCAACTTCAATTCCTTTCTCACTTACGATAAATCCCAGCAGTTTACCGGAACGTACCCCGAATGTGCATATGTTGGGGTTTAGCTTCAACTGGTACTTCCTCAGACGCTTGAACAATTTCAGCAGGTTCACCAGATGGTCTTCTTCAGCGAGGGACTTGAAAATCATGTCATCCACATAGCATTCAATTTCTTTGTGGATCATGTCGTGGAATAACGTCACCATAGCCCGTTGATAAGTAGCACCGACATTCTTCAGCCCGAATGGCATTACCTTATAACAAAATGTACCCCAAGGTGTAATGAAGGTTGTCTTCTCCATGTCCTCGGGTGACATCCTGATTTGATTATACCCTGAAAAACCATCCATGAAGGAAAACACCGAGAACTGAGCTGTGTTGTCGACCAATACATCAATGTGAGGTAATGGAAAATCATCCTTTGGGCTAGCTCTATTCAGATCCCGGTAATCCACACACATCCGTACTTTGCCATCCTTCTTAGGCACTGGTACAATGTTAGCGACCCACGGCGGGTAACTAGTTACAACAAGGAATCTGGCATCCCACTGTTTTTGTACTTCTTCCTTAATCTTCATGGCCATATCCGGACGAGTACGGCGTAGCTTCTATTTTACTGGAGGACAATCTTCTTTCAAAGGCAGCTTGTGCATAACAATGTCATTATCCAGACCTGGTATGTCTTGATAGGACCAAGAAAAGATGTCGACGTACTCTCGAAGCATGTCAATAAGTTGTTCCTTCACTGAATCTTGTAGACTGGCCCCGATCTTCACTTCTTTCAAGTCTTCTTCGGTACCAAGATTAATTGTCTCAACCTCCTCCTGATGAGGAGTGATCACTTTCTCTTCTTGCCTCAACAACCTGGATAACTCTTCAGGTAACTCATATTCTTCTTCAACCCCTTCATCAGCTTGATTAATTGGATTGTAGAAGTCATACAAGGTCATAGCAGTGTTGTTGTCGGTGCAGTCTGGAGGATAGTCTTAGCAAGGGTTGAGATTGGTTCATTTTAGTGATCAGTTTTAATCTTGTTTAGAAAAAGTGAAAATGAAATTGTTTATTTTGAAAACATTGCCATTTTATTGTTTTGTATAAAAGTGAAAAATGAAAAGACAGTGAGCAAAAAAGAGACTCGTTTGCAAAAGATGTCTGATATTCATTGATTAATCATTTGCACAAAATTACAATATGGCCCTATTACAAAATGAGTCCTGACACCTTGGGCAAGATGTAGGACTTGATGCATGCTAAAAAAGACAGGAAATAATAATTACTCTGCAGGAGTAACCCTTATAATTTCCTGGGAAGACCAGTTAAGGACTTGGTTCCCCGGGATCCTTGGACGTATCCAGTTCTCCAGGTTGTGGTCGCTTTCCGCCTCGTCTTCCAGGTTATTAACAGCATATGGGGTGAGCATCCCCCCACTGACAAATTTGGGCTCTTTTGCAGCCTCTGATTGATCTTGTCGGATGCAGCAAATACCTCAGTAGCCTCATTGACATTTAGGGCCTCAAACCCTTGGCTCATTGTCTCATGGATTTCACCATCCATCTCAATATACTTGTAAGTAGCCAGATGGCTAACAAATATGTCTTCTTCACCACAGATGGTGATAATCTGTCCTTCCCATTCGTACTTCAGTTTCTGGTGAAGGGTCGACGTCATTGTGCCTACGGCATGAATCCAGGGTCGACCTAGCAAACAATTGTATGCCGGTTGTATGTCCATCACATAGAAAATGGTCTTAAAGACTTGTGGACCGATTATCACTGGCAAATCCACCTCTCCCAGAACAGATCTTTTAGAGCCATCAAAAGCTCTGACCACAAGATTACTTGGTCGGAGAGCTATCCCATCATACTCAAGCTTGACAAGAGCTTTCTTTGCACATGAGATAAGATAGCTCCTTTGCACTCCAAGGTTATATGCAAGGCTTTGTTGTGGAGACGTCCTTCTGAAGTTAAATCAACATCAGTGAACCCTAGCCCATGGCTAGTATTAACATTTGACACCACTGTTTCCAGCTGATTCACAGTGATCTCTTCTGGCACGTAGGCAACGTGCAGAACTTTGAGTAGTGCATCCCGATGGGCTTCGGAACACAACAACAATGATAGGATTGAGATCTTTGAAGGAGTTTGGTGGAGCTGGTCCACAACTTTATAGTCGCTTCTTTTGATAATCCTCATAAACTCATCCACGTCATGATCGAAGGATGATTTATGAGTTTCTTTGGGTGCAGATTCTTCTGGTATCACACTCTTCCCTTTGGCTCTGGTAGCAGCCTCTGCCTCAGTGTTGATTCTAGGGACTTGTGATGCAAAGAGACGTCCGCTTCGGGTGAAGCCTCCGCCTCCCCCAACATTATCCACTTGGGGAGTGAGAACTGGAGAATCAAGAAGGACTTTCTCTCTGTTGCAGTACAGATCAGCACCATAATGCCATGGTATAGCACTGTCTTTGTCATATGGGATTGGTCCGGGCACTGTGATAGTGACTGGGCTCACTGCAGCAGATGTTGGTACTGTAATAGTATGAGGATCATAGAAAATGGTAACATGACCTCTTGTGGATGTTGGTGGAGGTGAATTGAAGCTTTGTTGAGACTGTTGTTGAGATTGTTGAAAGTTGCTGGAATTCGGGACCGTTGCTGGGTCATAATAGATTGTGACAGTGGAAACATCATGGTTGGTTGTTGAAGTTGTAGTAGCTGGTTCAAATGAATTGTTGTGTGTTGAAGTGACAGATGGAATGATTGCTGAAGTTGTAGTTGAATCGGTTGGAACAATGGTTGTTGTAGTTGTAGAAGTAACAGTAGGAATGATTCTTGTTGCATTTGTAGAAGATTCACTTGTTGTTGTCAAAAGAGTTGTTGGTGTTGTAGAAGCTGTGGTTGTAATTTGAAGAATGCCTTTGTTAATCAAGTCATTGATGCCTTTCCTCAAGCTAGCGCACCCATTCTCAGAAAGTTTTCATAATTTACAACAGGCCTCGCAACCTGGGAACACTTGGAACTTTAAAATCTGGGCTTTAACCTCTGATAGAGGTGTTTGGATACATGCAATGTCTTCTATTAAACTCATGGGTGAACCATCTTCTACAGCATTAATCCTTGGCCCACTATGGCTTGGCATAGGATTTTGCATTACATTGGGAGGAGGTGCAAAGTTCAGGGCTTTTGAATCTACCAGATCCTGAACAATCAAATGCAGAGCCCTGCATTTTTCTGTAGAGTGACCAGGTGCGTTGGAATGAAAAGCACACCTAGCATTGACATCATAGTTTCTAGGAAGGTTTTGAGGATTAGGTGGAGCCAATGTCCTCAACTCAACCAGATTGAGCTTTAGGAGTTATGGCAATAGTGTAGCATATGGCATTGGAATGGGGTCAATTACCCGGTTGACCTGAGGGTGCCGCTATTGAAATGGGCATTGTTGTTATTGTTGTATGATCTGTTTTGCAGAAACTGTTGTTGTTGCGGAAAGTGTTGTGGTTGTTGAGCATACCAAGGAGGTGGAGCAGGGATAGTAACATCAGCAACTGTTCTAGGCAAGTATTGGGGTCTCCCTATTCCCATGTGCACAGAGTTTGTCTCACCAGATCTACGGGGCCCAGCAAATGGTTTTCTTGTACTGCTTAAACTGGCACCGTTATCGGAGATCTTCCCCATCTTCAATAGGCTCTCTATCCTTTCTCCAGCTATCACCACATCTGCAAAGCTGGTAGAAGAAAAACCAGCCAATCTGTCAAGGTAGGTTATTTGAAGGGTATTCATGAACATGTCTTCCATTTCCCTCTCAGACATATGGGGTTGAACTGCAGCGGGCAGTTGCCTCCACCTTTGGGCATATTCCCTGAAGCTTTCACGGGAAGACTGAGACATTCCCATTAGGAGGGTCCTGTTTGGGGCCATGTACAAGTTATACTGATACTGACGGATAAAAGCTTCAGCCAAGTCCTTCTAGTTCCTCACCGTGGCTCTAGTCAAATGGGAATACCATTCTCGGGATGCCCCTGTTAGACTATCCTCGAAGTAAAACATCCACAGCTTTTCGTCCATGGTGTATGCTTTTAACCTTCCCAAGAATGATTGAAGGTGGGTGTAAACACCCCAAATTTTCCCTCACTAAGTTCACACCATGGCTTGTGATCTTTCATTTTTGTATAAGTTTAAGCATATCACATCATATTGCATTTTTGTTTCATCTGCATAGTTCAAGTTCATCTGCATCTAGGGTTTGTGATTTGAGCAATCCAAGGATCCATCTGAGCTGCTCCAAAGGCCTTCCATAATTCCAAGAGGGTCCATGTATGTTCTATCATCATTTTATATCCCTCAAAGGTCAAGGAAGTCAAGAAATCACAAGAACTGGCAAAGCATGGAAGTAGAACTAGGGTTTCACTACACAGATGACCTGAAATTAGGGTTTTGGTTTCAGAGGCCATAACTCCAAATTCTTTCGTCATTCTTGTTTCTAATAGTCTCAATATGTTATAAGGATCATATGTACCAATTTTGATGAAGAAATTCATTGTGGAAGCCATATGTTCACTGGGTAACTTCTTGAGCAAGTCAGAGCAAAATCAGGGCATATGAGGCCCCCAATAATGGAACCAAAGTGGATTTTTCATCAAATTGAAGTTATATGATCTTTATTTGATCATTGAAGTTCTTGGAAGTTCACAAAATTGAAGAAAATTGAGCTAAACCAAAAGTTGCCAAAAATGGAAATGACTTGTAATGGAAAATTGTTGGTCATGAAAGTTGAAGATTGGATCATTCCCTTTTCAAAAAATACAAGAACAAGTCCTAATTCATTATGGAACTCAAGTTATGGCTTGGAAAAGTTGGCAAAAATCACATAATTTATACTTTCACACCAAAGGTTTTTTTTTGCAAATTCACAAACCAAGCCATTTTGTGACCTCTAATACACTTCTAGACATCATACAAACATAGTGTATTTCCTAAGAATCAGAATTGGCCCAAGAATCTCAAGTCTCTATGCCTTGCACATCAAGAAATCACAAAGTGGCCAAAATGTACAAAACTTGCAAAAACTCATACAACCATGCTTCCACTTGTGCTAGCTGAAAAATATGACTTCCATGGCTATCCTTGAACCAAGATGACTCGAGCCATGCCTTGAAATAGCCACTGAACCAGCCCATACCTCAAGTACAAGTTATGTTGACATTTTGGCAACTTGCCTATACCAATCACAATAGGCCACAACAACTCCTCTGACCTATCAAAGCTTTATATATGGATCAAAAGCAACTCATAACATACATCACACAAGCTTGAATCCTCAGAATCACCAAGTTCCTAAAAATCACCCCAAAAGCAAAAACCTTTGAAACTTTCTGTCCAACCGTCAAACTTTAAAACAAACTTCACCATTCATTCAGAAATGATCCATAGAGCATAAACCAACCATCAAACAAGCCTCAAAGCACCCAAAACTGAAACACGATTTATGGCCAGCTGAAGAACAACCACTCAAACCAGCCATTATAAACTCCTTCCAAGCATCAAAGCATCACCAGGAGGATCATTGGAGTCATTTTGCACCAAAGAGGAGGCCAGATAGCTCAGATTGAAGAAGCTCCATCTCAGGTATCCTCAAGAACAAATTTTCCAGAACTTGTTTTTCTTGTTATAGAAATGTTCTTGATGCTTTGCTGATCATCATGATGTGTTTACTTTTGAAAATGGTTGAGAAATAAGCTTGTATGCATGCTCTGAAACTTTTGAAGTTTTTAGGTTTTGATTCGTATCCTTTGATTCAGCCATTAGAAATTAGTTTTGAGGTTAGATTCATGCTTAGGGAGGTGAGGGGAAGTGATCTGGAGCTTTAGAGCTCCTGAAATGGCCTAGGGAAGAAGTTAGGTTGAGGGTCCTGCCAGAGAAGATGACCGGAGCTAGCTCTGGTCACCTAAAAATGTTTAGGGTTTAGATTAGGGTTAATCAGTGTAATTAGTGAACTTTGAATCTCAGCCCTTAGATTAGGTTTCGCACGCGAGAACCAATGGACCAGATCACCTCATTAACCCTTAATTTCCATTTAATTTAATTAATTAGGTTTAGTTAATTAAGTAAGCCTGATTTGAATTTCAACCTTTGGATATGGCGCCAGTCAATTCCCGCCCCTTCAACTTTGAATCTAAGCCCTTGGATCAGCTGACTTCCTCTTATTTCATATTTTATTTCATTTAATTGCATTTTTCTTTGCCAATTTATTTAAAATACTTAGAAAATTCCAAAAATATTTTTCTTCTGCATTTTGACTTCAAATATTTTTCTTCACCCAAAAACTTTTTTATTTTTTATTTTTTTCATTAAAAAATCATTTTAAAAATATTTAAATGTTTATTTTAATTAATTAATGGAAATTAATTAATTAAAATACCATTTAGGTTTCTAAAATTCACAAAAAAATTCACATTGCATCTTAGGACATTCAGAAACATTGTCAAACCATTCATACAAATTTCTTTTTGGTTTTGATCCAACTTTGACATTTTTCTTGAATTTAGGGTTCATAAAATCCCTTTTTGGAACCCTAACTTTGAAAATTCTTTTCTGCCTAACCATGAAGGGTTTGACATTGGTTCTTTTTGCATTGTTCTTCATATAGCATGTAATATCTAGCATAGTTTTGCCCAGAATTTATCTTTCATTTTCAATTTGATTTGCATTTCACCTCTTAAAGTAACAAAAACCCTAGTTAACTTAGAAAAATCACAACTTTCTTTAGGTTAAGAGTTAGACCTTCTCCTTTGGGATGTGATATCATATGGGGTTAGGGTTCCTTTGAGTTCATTTGCAATTTTTTATCTTATGATTTGCTTCTGTTTTTTACCTTTGCATCTCATCTTTTCATGTAACCCTAATCTTGCATCCATACTTGCATCTTACATTGCATTGCATGAACATGTGAACTTTCCATGACATTCTAAGCATTTGAATGCCATCTTAGACATCTTAAGACATTTCTTTAACATTACGTGATCATTTCTTCATACATTTGCTATGCCTTGCATCCATTTCATTTCATAAGCATACATGTGTTTTCATACTTCAAAGCATGCCTCCTCTGCATCTCATCTCGTGTATGAACATTCATAACACTTGGTTTGATTTTGCATCTTCTCATAGCATAATTTGCATCATGTATTTGCTTCTGGTTTTGGTTTTCATCTTTGCATACATTTCATTTTCATTTCATTCCTTTCCTTATGCTAACATTTTCAGGTGGTAAGTAAATTGAGAAGTGAATTTGCCTTCACTTCTCATTTCTCTTCTCATTCTTTTTATGCATCCTTGCTGCATTTTCATTTGCCTTAGAGTGAGCTTGCTCATTCATGTTCATCATTCACTTTCTTTCTCCAAGTTACTTATCTTCTTCAGTGAAGTAAGTAACTTGTTTCTTCTGCTTCTCCTCCTTTCATCTGCTTCTTCCATTGGTGGCTTCTCTTAAGATCTCTTGCAAGCCTTACAAACCATAGGAACATCCTAGCATGACAATAATTAGGGTTTTGATTAGTTCCCCTTTAGCTTTTACCTTTGGGTCTTCTTTGTGTCTCTCTTCTCATCTCATCATTAGAGACTAAACCATTAAGGTTTTAAGACTTTGTGATTAGGGTTATGCCTGCATCCTTCTCTTAGGATAGAGTGTATAACTTTAATCCTAAGTGTTAAACCCTTAATTAGTTTAAACCTCTTAATCAATCCATCTTAATAATCACTAAGACAATAGCTTGTAACTTGGGCCTTGCATTAGGGTTCTAATTCTCCCTTTATTGGTTAAGAAGGACTAACCCTAGTGTTAATAGACAAGTCCCCCTCAAGTTGTCTTACAAATCATAAAACTCATTTCTTAATCTTACCATTATTTAAAATCCACTTTAATAAAGGCTTGGTTTGTCATGCGGTTAATCCCTAATCATGGATTAAGTTGAGGTATCTTCCTCGGCTTAAGTGTTCTCATCTATTATCCTTCTATTAGGATGGTGTAATTGTTCCACTAATCCTTGATTATGGCTTAAACTCATTACTTAACACTAAACAAAAAAAACTCAAAAAACATCTAAATAATCACAAGTAGGTTAATGATCTTAATCCTACATCATCATGGTAATTAAGTTGAGATGCTTATCTCATACTTAAGGTATCATCATTATCCCTAATCAAAGGGAGGATATGATGAGTTTACTAACCCTTGGTTTAAGCTTAAGCTCATTAACTTATGACAAACACAAAAAGAAATAAAAGATTGAAAACACAAAAACAAACAATAATCGTCTCCCTCAGGAATCTTTTCTCATCACCTTCACTCACAAACGAGAACTTGCTTCTCCCGTCTAATGCAAGACAATTAGCACTTGAGCCAGAAAGGTCATACACTTGAGCATAGACAAGCAAGCAGTTCATCAGTCAATTTATCTTTCAGTCTCTTTGAGTCGAACTACGGTGTTCTGACTTCCTCATTGCACGAGAGGATACGTAGGCATAACTTAACTGTTATCGAACAAAATTCTCTGTCTTCCCCCTCTTTCAGCATTCTTTTTTAAGCCTCATTCTTGAGAACCACACTTCACTTTCTTGCACTGACACTCGTATATTCTTTTCCAGCTTTTGCACACAGAAAGCACATACACCTACCCCTTTAAACACAAACCTTCAAGTGTGGATCCCGTCGAGTACGTCGGACAATCTGGGTGCTAATACCTTCCCAGGTTGTAACCAACCCCCTTTCTCAGTTTCTCTGGTTCGCAACCGTCTTATCCATATTTTCCAAGGTTTATGCAGCATTACCTTTCCGTCGGGATAAAAATGCCTAGCTGGCGACTCTATTCACCTTCATTCATTTCTCCTTTCGCCGATCGTTCACGTCTGTACCCTATCTGACCAGGTGTCTTTTAGTGGGAGTGATAGTGGGTGCGTGGGACGGATGTGCCATTATACCTTTCAAAGCACGTGGGTTGAACTTGTGAGGAATCCTCACCCCTTCCACCAGTCCCATGTCCATCACATCAAATCCTAGGGAGTTTTGGGATTCAAGAGACCTCAGCTTCTCTGCAATTTCATCCAGCCTACGGTCGTAAACTTCGTCCTCAGCCCAACAACTGTAAACTGCTCTTCTTGAGGATCCTCTTGCAAGACCCTTCCTCCAGCAGTGTTACCCTGAGTATTCCTTATGGCATTGATTTCTGGGTTTAGATGAGGCCCAAACTCTGGTGGATTAGTGCGAGGCTGCACATGATCGTTGTTACTAGTACCTCCTGTACCTGGATGGTGTTCTTCAGGAGTTTGCCTTTCAACCAACTCCCTTAGTCTTTCCTGGCTCTGAGCTAAACTAGTCATCACAGTCATGAATTGGGTCATCTGATTCCTCATCTCAACCCTATCATTTGCCATTTGGGTCCTTACTTCATTCAAGTCTTGCTGAACTTGATCCATTTGGAGTCCCGGAAGGTTGTTTCGCATCGGGTACCGGTGTATTCTATTGACAGGGATCACTCTTCTGCGAGCAATGTTTCCTGAAACCACAATAAAGTGAGAAACATCAATAAAACAAAGACCTACAAAACAAAGAAAAATGTTAGTATGCAATGCAATATGCCTATTTGTCTTCCAAGGGTATCCAGTTTGGTTCTTTGGTTTTGACCTTTCCAGACCTCGAGGAAATGCTGATGATGAAGAGAGATTAAGCCCGCCAAAAATAATACAAACCACATATATTGCAAAGAGTAAAAATACATAGTTTGATTACAATAACATCCCCATGGTGGGTCAAAATACAACAGCAAAATCAAAAGTACAACAAAAGGAAAGTACAAGCAAAAGAGTCAAACATCTAATCCAAAGTCATCCTCCCTGACTTCCTTCAGGAGGGCCTCAGTCACTGGACCCACTGGGTGCTCTGTGATAGTCCTGATGAGGAGGTTCCTGGTAGCAATGGCACTGGTGAGCTTCTTATGCCTATCCTGATCCTTCGACCTCTTCAACCCCGCTCAGAGCTTCAATTCAGATATCTCCTTCTGAGCTGCCAACAAAGCCTCTTGATGCTTCTTCTCACTAGCCTCCAACTGCTCTATCTTAGCCAGAGTCCTTTGGTCTTCTTGTGCACGGGCTTCAGTGATCCTGAATCAACTAGCCTGGCTCTCTTCCAGATAGTGCTCTTCCCTAGCCTTTTGAGTCTTTGCTTCCTTGCAAGCATTCTTCAGTACTAACTCCCCTGCTCTTGCCTTCCTGATGTAGTCATCCGTCTTCTCAATCTTGGTAAGATGCTAAACCCTGAGGCTTTCCAATCACTCATTATCTAGACGGATGTCATTTCCCTCCCAGAGAGTCTTCTTCAAGGCCTCAGATAGCTGAGTATTCCTCTCTTTCAGCTTTTCAAATTCTTCCAGGCTGACAGTAGTTGCAGGTTGTACTGTAGAAGGTCCAGGTACATCTTCTAAGTTAAATGGCATCTGGATGATCTGAGCCCTGGTACGAGACCAATCAGAATACTGTGCTGAAGCAATATTGTTGCACTTTCCAAGGATGGTTGTTCCCTTGGTCTGAATGTTCTCCAAGCCCAGGCAGCTTGTCTGACAACAGCAGAGTTGGGTTGGATTTCACAGTAAAGAGTCTCAGCCAAATCGTGTTCTCTGGGAGGATGAACCAAAGCATACCCTAATAATATTTTAAACAGTAAAGGGTTGTAGTTGATGCAACCTTTCACCCCTATCAAAGTAACATAAGGATATTGCCCACATCTAGTAATGATGTCCTTGCCTTTGGTGCTCTAAGTGCACCATCTAATGTCTTCTGATGTCAAGGCAATGAATCTCTTAGCCCAGTTCTTCTGCTAATGAGGGTTCAGGAAAGTATCTGACTTTGGCAAGTGTCTTAGAAACCAGGAGTAATAAAGAGGAGCATAGCATCTGACCAATCTTCCTCTTTGCTTCTCATTCCTCTGGTGTACTGAGTAGTAGAAGTCCCCAAGCAAGGTAGAAACTGGGTTCCTCAATAAGAACAGGTGAATGGCATTCTTGCTCACAAACTTTGGCTCATCTGCAAACAAGATAACCCCATATATACTGAGGGCTAGAAGTGCACAGACAACCTTCCATTCCCCTATTGCAGCATGCAGAGTAGCCTGGGAGATTAAGAAGTCTAGGTGGAGGCCTGGAACCCCAGCCTTAGTTGTCATGTTATGGTCAATAAGGGCAGGCTCCAAATGCAATTCCCTGGCTATGTCTTCATTTCTGGGAGCAGCCATCTCAGGGTTGAAAGAAATCCCTCTTCTGATAGGGACTCCTAACAACATGGAAAATTCTTCTAGCAGAGGTCCCAACTGGAAATCAGGGAATGTGAAGCATTTGAGTGGAGGATCATAAAACTGCAAGCAAGTATGGATCATGCTCCTCTGAGATGCATCTAGATCCATGACCATGTTCAGTATGCCTCCATAATGTTCTCTAAACAGTGGGACATGATCAGGGGTAATGAGGGACTGGATCTGCCTGATGCTAGTCAGGGTGGGCTCAAAGAAGTGGTATGTGATGTTGCTCTTTCTTGAGGTATCCATGGATGCTGGTGAAGACGCTGAGAGTAACTGCTGATGAAGGTCATTGAATGAGATGCTGGAGGTGAGTCTCTGATGAAGATAGTTGGAGAAAAATCACTGACAAACTGATGAAGGTCCTGGAGAAGACAAACTGAAGGAGTCTAAGCAACAGAAGGGGTCAAAACCAAACCAAAGATGATATGATGGATACCTTGTAAAACAAATAAGCAAATGTTAAATGATGCAAAAATGATGTATGCAAATGATATGAAAAGGGTTTGTGATCAAGTGCTGGATCTGTTTATCTGTCTTGGTAAAAGTCCATGTATGTTCATAAGTCCAGATGGAGGCTCAGAAATCCAATAACCAGGCGGGGGACTCAAATAAAGAGTCACAAATCCAGGGTAATCACAATAATTATCCCAAATAATACAACCTTAACAAATCTAGTAACAAGGTATGATGAGGCCAAGGGTTCCTGCAAACCTGTAAACATCCCAACCCCCTCACATGTAATGTTCTAGAATAAGAATCCTCAGACTTGGATTAGTTATGAGAAGTTTAAACACTTATAACCCGAAGGTACAGTGTTTACAATAACCATAAAAGATCCTCCTCTAATTCACCTCAGATGCTGAAGGTCATAATAAAGGTCATCCAGACTTAGCAGGCTTCCCAGATAGCCCTAGTACTACAGGAAATATGTAGCACAAAGTTCTCAAGAAGAAACCCATGTCTGAACCGTGTTTCATATTCCCGCACCAAACCAAAATGGGATGGGAAAGAATATGAAGCCACTCTAGCCTATGTGTCACTCAGGTCCCCGGTATCGGACCTTAATCACTCAATGAACCCTACCCACCAAAACAGACAAGAGATCCAGCACATGATAATCACAGTATGAAATGCATAAAACTGTAAAGGAAAGCAATAAATAAAGCTGTACAGAAAGCAATAAATAAAGCAAATAAATAAGCACAAGTAGCACATAACACCCCCGTAAACACAAATCAAACAAGCGCTAGGAGGAACCCACAAAAAGAACCAGAAGCCCTGGTTGCAATATAAGGGTCCCCAGCAGAGTCGCCAAGCTGTCGCTCCCACTAAAAGACTCCCGGTCAGATAGGGTACAGACGCGAACGGTCGGCGAAAGGAGGAATGAAAGGTGAGGTGAATAGAGTCGCCAGCTAGGCATTTTTATCCCGAAGGAAAGGTAATGCTGCATAAACCTAGAAAGATATGGATAAGACGGTTGCGAACTAGAGAAACTGAGAAAGGGGGTTGGTTACAACCTGGGAAGGTATTAGCACCCAGATTTTCCGTCGTACTCGACGGGATCCACGCTTAAATGATTTGTGTTTAAAGGCGTAGTGTCTGTGCTATCTGTGTGAAAAAAGCTGGAACAGAAATATACAAGTGTTAGTGCAAAAAGATGAAGTGAGGTGCTCAGGAATGAGGCTTAAGAAGAATGTTGAAAGAGGGGGAAGACATAGAGACTTTTGTTTGATAACAATTAAGTTATGCCTACGTATCCTCTTGTGCAATGAGGAAGTCAGATAACCGTAGTTCGACTCAAAGAGACTGAAAGATAAATTTGACCGATGAACTGCCTGCTTGTCTATGATCAAGTGTATGACTCGTCTGGCTCAACAAAGGAGACGATTATTATTTGTTTTTGTGTTTTGGATCTTTTATTGCTTTTTGTGTTTGTCATAAGTTAATGAGATTAAGCCTAAACCAAGGATTAGTAAACTCATCATATCCTCCCTTTGATTAGGGATAATGCGAATACCTTAATGTCGTACCCCGAAAAATACGACCTCACGCAATCTGAATGGAACAGAGCCGCGCGCCGGACGGACTGAAGAGTCGCCACCTAATTCTATTTATTCATGAAGAGGGAAAGGGGAGATATAGATACAACTCGGGAGGAAAAGGATGAGAACAAAGGTCGACGGAACCATTGTCTGGGTTCGGGAGTCGGTTATGCAGGGGGAAGGTATTAGCACCCCCTACATCCATCGTACTCGATGGGAACCATCTAAGTTAACGCGCGAGAAAGGATGCACATGCTTAAACGAATTGCTTGCTAGAGGGAAATGAGTTGATTATAAGTTAGATTGATCCTAGGTGCTCGGCAAGGATTAAGATCCTTGTGCCTACGTACTCTCGTGTGCAATGGGAAAGTCAGAGCCTCGTAGTTCGGCCTACTAAGGGTAATGGTTGTTGATTTTATTACCTTTCTTCGACGAAAGGGTTTAGGAGTCGAATGTACTTAAAGACTATGGATAGTTTATCTCGCCCAACAAGACGAGTGTCCTGCGTCGAAATAATCGGAGCGAGTAACGAGAGCTCGTTATCCTCCTTTCTACCGCTTAAGGCTCGTGACGTACAGATCTTCTCGTATTATTAAAGTGTTTTATTTCCTAAGACCGCTTGACGTTGGATCAAGGGTTTGGATCTAATCGAAATGTTTTGGTTTTTTGAGGTTTAGAGAGTAAATGCCAATGGAGTTTATTTTTGTGGTTTGTTAGCGAGGCACGAAGCTCGGCTCGCAAGGATAGGTGGATCCTAATAAACGAAATAATAACTGGAAAATAAAGTGCAAGTGTGCAAGTGCAATCGCTTGGCGTTGGACCAAGGATTCAGAATTTAAAATAAATACAAAACATAAAGTGCGTACAAATTAATGGGAGAGGGATACAAAATAAATACAGGGGATTGCGAGAAATAAATGGTCTCGTTGTAATTAGCCCAAGAGAAAGCGTGTGTGCAGTGTATTTGAACTATTCGAGAGGCGTTCGGCCTGTTTAATCGGGACGCAACTATTCGAAGGCGTTGTACCTTTTAATCGAGCGCAACTATTCGAAGGCGTTGGACCTTTTTGGGACGCGACAAAATTTTGTTCGTGAACTGCCTTAGAATCGGTTCAAAATGGGAACCATTCTATAAGGAGTCGAAACGTAATTTTTTTAATACGAAAATAAATTAAATAAATTGAATTTGCTAGAATTAAATTAAATTGAATAATCAAATAAATTGAACAATGTTAAGAATAATAAAATAAACTAAATTGATTTACATGTTTGTTTTGTCGGAAAAATGAAAAAATTAAATACAAGGGTGCCTTATATTGACCAAAGATCACCGATTAAAATCGGGCGAAAAATTGGCCGTTTAATATATCATTGACCCGAAAAAGAGAAAAATAAATGGACAGATTACTAAATAATTATCTAACATATACATATTTTTTAATAATATTTTCCAAGTGACTATAGTAAATCAAGAATTATAAAGAAACAAAAAATAACAAAAACAACAGAAATTCAAATAATAATAAAAAATTGAACTTAACAATTAATAAAGAAAAGAAATAATGAAGAGAAAATATGGGGATTAGTGTTGGATTCACATATGCGCATAGTGAAATTAGTGTGCATCAGTATATGTTTTTCTTTTAGTCTATAAGCATTTAGGAAAAAAAATTATAAAATAATAAAAACATAAAAAAAACAGAAACAAAACTAAGGACATAGTCAACAGATTACTTTAAACCTCTTTTATGAAAAAAATGAAATTACCCAAACAGCATATGCGGAAAAAAAAGTAGAAGAAAACCTCACTGATTTTCCGCCGTCTCACGCGTCTTGGATCTAAGTCTCTTTCCGCCGCTCTCCCGGTTCGTCTCCGTCTCTCAACGGTGGCGCCCCTCCGCCTCGGCTTTGCGATTTTCACAGCTTCGGCGCGTTCTGTGCTCGCGGTTTCGGTTATGGGTTGTGAGAGGTGAAGGATTCGGGTCGTGTTTTCACGGCTTAGCTGGGTTGGTGGTTCCGCGGCGGTAGGTTTCTGATTGTGTTTGGGTTTTCGGATTGTTGGTGGTGAATGGCGGCGCAAATCGCGGCTGAGATGGTGATGATGGTGGCTCTGAGTTTGATTTTCGGCGGTGAAGCTCGCAGTGGGTTGCGATGTGTTTTGTTGCTCTGACTCTGGTTTTTAAGGTGGCTGGATTTTCTGGGTTTGAGGTTGCAAAGTTTTGTTCAGTGAAGATGGTGACGGCTGATGCGATTTGGTGGAGGTGAACAGTTCGTCACGGTTTTCTCTCTCTGTTTTTTTTAAACTCGTTTGTTTTTGACTAATATGGTTTTAGATTTGAATCTGTGTGATGAAGATGGTTTGGAGGATAGCGGCGCTGAAGGTGGTGTTGCTGCGTTTCTCACTCAGCTCTCGAATCTTGCTCGCGGTATATTTCGGTTTGGCACGATTTCACCTTCATCACGTTTTCAAATTCTCGAAATTGTTTATGGTTTTTGGTTTATGGAATTTTTAAGTGAACTGAAGGTTATTGAGAGGGGTGGTGGTCACGGTAATGAAGGTTTCGGTTCATTGTTCTGTTCTTTTTAAGTTCAGAATTGTTTGAAAATGAATGGTGGTGGTGTGATGTTCATGGTGCGAACAGGGGGCGTATTTGCAGGTGTAAATTTGTGATTATTGTTAAGCTGTGTTTGAATAAACAGAAGGAGTATATAGTTAGTGTGGGTATTTTTTGAAGTTCATGTTTATATATGGAAAAGAATGATGGTTCTCATGGTGAAAAAAAAAACAATATTATGGGTGAAGATAGAAGGTTTGTGTTTTGAGTGAAGAAGGAAGATTCTGCAGACTTCAAATTTTATATTGGTTTGCAGATATCAGAGTATTTGTTTTTGGTTTCTTCTCTAGGTTGTTTTTTCTTCTTTTTGCTATGTGTTATTGAAAGATATTTATATAGAAATTCACAAAGGGTGTTGTGGGAAGAATGATAGAAAAATAAAATCGGATGGAATATTGTTGTTGCAGGTTGTTGTGTGAGTGGAATTGATTTTGTGAGTGGCATAAAAAATGAAAAGGAAAGTTGTTACAGTACGGAGGGGGAGTGGATTTGGTTAGTGGGTCACAAATAGGAGAATGGTGGTTATGATACTTCAGCAATAGAAAAATAATAATGGTCACAAATATACTAAATAAAAAAAAATAATAATACATAAATGATAGTAATATTTATAATAATAATAATAATTATTATAATTATAATTTTGATAATACCAAACAAAAATAATAGGTAATAAAATAATATTAATAACAACAACTAGCACAAGGTTGATAATAATAATAATAATAATATAACAATTATAACAATAGTAAAAAAAGAGTAATAAAAGTAATAACTAAAAACAAGTGGGAATGGATAATAAAAAATGTGCTAGTAAGAAAAATAGTAAAAGAAAATAATTAAAAAGTGATAATGGTGAAATAATAAAAGTTATAATAGTAAGAATAACTATAGAAACATTAATAGTAATAAAATAACAAAGAAAATGGTTCTTTAGAAAAAAAAAGAAGCAAATTGAGGTGGAAAATTTTTTTAGTGAATAAACATGGATAATATATGTATGTATATAAATAAAGGGGAATTGATGTATTCACAAATTGTGATTTTTATATATAAAAAAAATTATAAAAGTACAATTAAAAGAATTGAATTAAGAAAATATATATATATATTTTGTGATCTTTTTAATAACAAGAAAAATATGCGGGTAGGACAAATTTGGGGTATGACAGATGCCCCTATCGAATTGGCTTAGACCGAGTAAGATGAACTGGCTTGCGTTCAATCTTTCAAGGTATAAGATAATTTGATATTAACAGACTCCAAATTTGTCCGACAAACGAAATAACTGGAAATGATGGGTGACATATTGACAAAAATAAATCACTAATCATCAGGGGATGATAAGGCAAATAACTGAAAAATAAAATCACTTATCAACAGAGGAAGATAAGGCAATAGACAGAAAAAATAAACTCACTTATCAACAGAGGAAGATAAGGCAATAGACAGAAAAATAAAATCACTTATCACCAGAGGATGATAAGGCAATAGACAGAAAAATAAAATCACTTATCACCAGAGGATGATAAGGCAATAAACTGAAAATAAAATCACTTATCACCAGAGGATGATAAGGCAATAAACTGAAAATAAACTCACTTATCAACAGAGGATGATAAGGCAAATAAACAGAAAATAAAAATCTCTTATCAGCAGAGGAAGATAAGGCAATAGACAGAAAAATAAACTCTCTTATCAACAGAGGATGATAAGTCAAATAAGACTTCCGCTGGGGAAGGGAATAGGAACTTGTATGATCCTGGATCCTGAATTATGCACGTATGCTTGATTGTTTTGAAATAATATTCCATAATGATGGAGATACAATGCAAATGTTTATGCATTGAGATGTAAGTTAAAAATGTCGGGGAAAATAAAAAGTCTGATTTATTTAGGTATGCACATGATGCACATGTTGCAAATGATTGATGTAAATGATGCTCATGACTGCATACGATGCACAATGATGCATATGAGCGATTGAAAAAAGAAAGGTGCCAGCTTGGTGGACTTTTGATTTGGTAGTTGCCAATAATGATTGGACTTTGGGTGGGTGGAGGGCTTGATTCCCCGACACTCGATCTTCGACGATGTATGATCAGAAGATGGATCTGAAATCTCCAAGTTTGATTATCTGCTGATGAGCGAAGCGACTTGGTTGACATGTGAAGTCTGCTTTGCTTTGAATGATTGTCAACGTCTAGCAAGGACTGCCTGTTCAGCTGGGGAGGAAGAGATAGGAAGATTTGCTCCTTGTCCGCTTGCCCCTGTCTGTAGGGTATTTGAAATAAATTTGATGGGGAAGCTCTGACAATGGTCATGGCATGATCTGCCCCTGATTGGAATCGGTAGGCGTCTGCCCCTGATTGAGCTGTTTGAAGATAATTTGCCCCTGATTGAACTGTTGAAGATAATTTTGCCCCTGATTAATGGACTTTGAGATAAATTGCCCCTGATTGGGCTGATTTTGAAATAAATTACCTCCGATTGGGCTGCTGAAGTAGTCTTGATTCATGTTAGTACCAATGAAGTTCAAATTTCTCTTTTGATTTCCCCTTGTTGGGATTGCACTGATGTCAAACACTAAATTCCAATTAAATTGTTCATACACAAATGGTAGTGTTAATGCAACGTTCATGTAAGTTTTGAAAAAAGTCAATTTATTTGAATGCTTGTGATAGTGTGACGGATGGACCGTTAGCCCATACGAGGTGCTGATTTAGAAAGTGCGTGAAATATGCAACAAGAATAATGTGTAATCGAGTTTGAAGATTAGCAAATATATGGGAGTCAATTTACGCAACCTTGTTGGTAGCACGCTTTCAGAATAAACCGCGCCTCAATTAGGTCTTTTCAAGGTTGTAACGTGGTCTAGTTAATGGTTTTGAGAAACAAAGGTACAAGGCTCAAAGTTTGATTTGTACCCATTCCTTCTTCGTATTGTTCTCCTGTCCTACGTTCAGTTAACTTTACACATGCATTTGTTTTGACTTTGCAAGAGTGAAGATGAAGCTTTAAAGTTTTCTTGAAAATGACAGTCATCCTATTCTGTTGTTGGTGACCCTTCGATTTTTGATTGGATGGTCACTGATATTTCCTTTGCTTTTTTTGAGGATTTGAGTTCCTCTTTTGATTTTTTTTCCGACTAAGTCTCCCTTCGGGTGCTCAACTTAGTGGTTTTTTATTTTTCTATTTCTTTTTTTTTTGCTTGAATGTTGTGACTGCCAAATCATTTCCTGATGGTCCTCTGACGGGATGTCTCATCTTGCAATTTGAAGATGTAGTCGGGTTAACTGAACAACTACCCTGCCCCGGGTTAAATGTAAGGGTTGTATCCGAAAGAAACTCCTACTTCTAGGCTCGAAGTGGTTGACTAGGGATTAACTCCTTATATCTCTAGTGTTTTGGGGATTTGAAAGAATGCATGTACATCATTGACGAGGTTTTATCCGAAAGCATACCGCAACGATTATGGATATTTTGTTTTCATCATCCTCCTTCAAATATTTGCTAAAGTGAAGTGAAGGAATATTTTTGTGATTTTTATGATAAATGGTAAATGATGAGCGAATGCAAATAAATTAATTCAAAACATGCATAAACATAACATTAACATAACCAAGTACGAACGATAACAATGTTCAGAGCAAACAGTACTTAAACAAACATTACAAAACAAACGGGAATGCGGAAATAATAAATGGCAATGGCTGCCTTGATTTGAGGAATTGAACTTCTCTTGATTGAATGCTTCAAAGTGGGAGACTACTCATTTTTGGTCTTCGGCAACTTCTTCGAAAGCATTCGTTGAGGGGCCACTTGCGGCGACACTGGATTGCTCTGGATATTCAGACCCTTCTGAGTAAAGGTGAGATCCTTAGAGTTGATTAGGTCCTGAATTTTGTGCTTGAATGATTTGCAATTCTCAATCGTGTGACCTAGAGCACCCTTGTGGTATTCACAGCGGGCATTGGCATCATAGTTTCGGGCGGTACCAGTTTGTGGTGGCAAGTCTTTTAAAACAAGAGTTCCCTTTACCATCAGCCCGTTAAAGATTTCTCCATATGATAAAGGCAGTGGATCAAAGTGTCTCTCCGATCCTCTTTTTTGATATGGTGGGCGCTGTTGAGGAGCGCGTTGTTGTTGTTGACCAGTCCGTGGTTGATAAGCCTGTTGCTGGTATGGATTAGGTCCATATTGCGCAGCTGCAACCATTGGAGGTGGACGTGGTTGATAAGCCATCGGAGGCGGAAGCAGAGCTTGAATAGCTGGATGAACAGGCATTGAAGGAACAAGCTGATGAGACACAACCATCCTGGCCAAGGCTTGCATGGCCTCATGAATACGATCAACCTTGCCCTTAATTGAGTCAATCTCTCCCCTCATGGCAGCTTGTTCTTGTCGAATCTGATCCATCAGTCCTCTAGTTAAATACGGTCGTCTAGCACGATACGGGCGTCGGGAAACCAACTTGATTTGCTGAAGATGGAGGAGCATGAAATAAGTTTTCGGATTTTGAAATGAAATGCAATATGAACAGATAATGAAAATGTAATGATATGCAATGTCAACATCCAGGATCACAAGATCAGGGTCTCATGAGTCCAAGGTACAGCTGGAAGATACTCTGATCAAGAACTCACTGGGTAGACTCTAAAGTTTTAGGGATCCCAAAGTTATCAATTCATATGGCTGTTCATCACACGCGCCATAAGCATGACGGTTGATTGACTCCGCCATATGAATCTATTTTGGGTGAGATCTTCGTATCGACAACCCACGAGAAAAAATTTTCTCGGGAGTCCATACTACGTGATCATCGACATAAGGTTTAAAACAAAGTCCTGGAGTTATGGAACTTTCTCAACTCTTTGATGCACGTGTCAATTTCATACATTCTTGACAGCCAATCAACTCCATTGAGTAAGTCTATTCCAAGTGAGGTTTTCGTATCGAGCCACGCGAGGGCGAACCCTGGTGCCCAATACTACGCAACCATCGACCGATGTTTTAACCAAAAAGGTTCTAAAGGCCCTCAGAGTTAATGACCCTAATGAAAGCAACTGAGCACACACGTCAAGGACTTGACGGTTGTCAGTATTTTCATCAGAATCTACTCTAAGTGAGGTTTTCGTATCGACAACCCACGAGAGAGGTTCTCTCGGGAGCCCATACTACACAACCTCGCTAACTTAAGTTTGTACTCATAAGCCCGGGCATAGAGCTTTTCCCTCAAGTTTCTTTTGCAAAGTATCGATCCAAATTATAGTACCAAGGAGCCACAAGATATATAAGATGGAATGCGATAAAGAAAGCGATAAAAATAAGCAAGCAAGGCATAAAAGTAAACATCCAAACAAACGTGAAAACCTAGACTAGGCTTGACTCGCATAGGGGTGAACCAGTCCCCAGCTGTCGTACCCCGAAAAATACGACCTCACGCGATCCGAATGGAACGGAGTCGCGCGCCGGACGGACTGAAGAGTCGCCACCTAATTCTATTTATTCCTGAAGAGGGAAAGGGGAGATATAGATACAACCCGGGAGGAAAAGGATGAGGACAAAGGTCGACGGAACCATTGTCTGGGTTCGGGAGTCGGTTATGCAGGGGGAAGGTATTAGCACCCCCTACATCCATCGTACTCGATGGGAACCATCTAAGTTAACGCACGAGAAAGGATGCATATACTTAAACGAATTGCTTGCTAGAGGGAAATGAGTTGAATTATAAGTTAGATTGATCCTAGGTGCTCGGAAATGATTGAGATCCTTGTGCCTACGTACTCCCGTGTGCAATGGGAAAGTCAGAGCCTCGTAGTTCGGCCTACTAAGGGTAATGGTTGTTGATTTTATTACCTTTCTTCGACGAAAGGGTTTAGGAGTCGAATGTACTTAAAGACTATGGATAGTTTATCTCGCCCAACAAGACGAGTGTCCTGCGTCGAAATAATCGGATCGAGTAACGAGAGCTCGTTATCCTCCTTTCTACCGCTTAAGGCTCGTGACGTACAGATCTTCTCGTATTATTAAAGTGTTTTATTTCCTAAGACCGCTTGACGTTGGATCAAGGGTCTAGATCTAATCGAAATGTTTTGGTTTTTTGAGGTTTAGAGGGTAAATGCAAATGGAGTTTATTTTTGTGGTTTGTTAGCGAGGCACGAAGCTCGGCTCGCAAGGATAGGTGGATCCTAATAAACGAAATAATAACTAGAAAATAAAGTGCAAATGTGCAAGTGCAATCGCTTGGCGTTGGACCAAGGATTCAGAATTTAAAATAAATACAAAACATAAAGTGCATACAAATTAATGGGAGAGGGATACAAAATAAATACAGGGGATTGCGAGAAATAAATGGTCTCGTTGTAATTAGCCCAAGAGAAAGCGTGTGTGCAGTGTATTTGAACTATTCGAAGGCGTTCGGCCTGTTTAATCGGGACGCAACTATTCGAAGGCGTTGTACCTTTTAATCGAGCGCAACTATTCGAAGGCGTTGGACCTTTTTGGGACGCGACGAAATTTTGTTCGTGAACTGCCTTAGAATCGGTTCAAAATGGGAACCATTCTATAAGGAGTCGAAACGTAATTTTTTTAATACGAAAATAAATTAAATAAATTGAATTTGCTAGAATTAAATTAAATTGAATAATCAAATAAATTGAACAATGTTAAGAATAATAAAATAAACTAAATTGATTTATATGTTTGTTTTGTCGGAAAAATGAAAAAATTAAATACAAGGGGGCCTCATATTGACCAAAGATCACCGATTAAAATCGGGCGAAAAATTGGCCGTTTAATATATCATTGACCCGAAAAAGAGAAAAATAAATGGACAGATTACTAAATAATTATCTAACATATACATATTTTTTAATAATATTTTCCAAGTGACTATAGTAAATCAAGAATTATAAAGAAACAAAAAATAACAAAAACAACAGAAATTCAAATAATAATAAATAATTGAACTTAACAATTAATAAAGAAAAGAAATAATGAAGAGAAAATATGGGGATTAGTGTTTGATTCACATATGCGCATAGTGAAATTAGTGTGCATCAGTATATGTTTTTCTTTTAGTCTATAAGCATTTAGGAAAAAAAATTATAAAATAATAAAAACATAAAAAAAACAGAAACAAAACTAAGGACATAGTCAACAGATTACTTTAAACCTCTTTTATGAAAAAAATGAAATTACCCAAACAGCATATGCGGAAAAAAAAGCAGAAGAAAACCTCACTGATTTTCCGCCGTCTCACGCGTCTTGGATCTAAGTCTCTTTCCGCCGCTCTCCCGGTTCGTCTCCGTCTCTCAACGGTGGCGCCCCTCCGCCTCGGCTTTGCGATTTTCATGGCTTCGGCGCGTTCTGTGCTCGCGATTTCGGTTATGGGTTGTGAGAGGTGAAGGATTCGGGTCGTGTTTTCACGGCTTAGCTGGGTTTGTGGTTCCGCGGCGGTAGGTTTCTTATTGTGTTTGGGTTTTCGGATTGTTGGTGGTGAATGGCGGCACAAATCGCGGTTGAGATGGTGATGATGGTGGCTCTGAGTTTGATTTTCGGCGGTGAAGCTCGCAGTGGGTTGCGATGTGTTTTGTTGCTCTGACTCTGGTTTTTACGGTGTCTGGATTTTCTGGGTTTGAGGTTGGAAAGTTTTGTTCAGTGAAGATGGTGACGGCTGATGCGATTTGGTGGAGGTGAACAGTTCGTCACGGTTTTCTCTCTCTGTTTTTTTTTAAACTCGTTTGTTTTTGACTGATATGGTTTTAGATTTGAATCTGTGTGATGAAGATGGTTTGGAGGATAGTGGCGCTGAAGGTGGTGTTGCTGCGTTTCTCACTCAGCTCTCGAATCTCGCTCGCGGTATATTTCGGTTTGGCATGGTTTCACCTTCATCACGTTTTCAAATTCTCGAAATTGTTTATGGTTTTTGGTTTATGGAATTTTTAAGCGAACTGTAGGTTATTGAGAGGGGTGGTGGTCACGGTAATGAAGGTTTCGGTTCATTGTTCTGTTCTTTTTAAGTTCAGAATTGTTTGAAAATGAATGGTGGTGGTGTGATGTTAATGGTGCGAACAGGAGGCGTATTTGCAGGTGTAAATTTGTGATTATTGTTAAGCTGTGTTTGAACAAACAGAAGGAGTATATAGTTAGTGTGGGTATTTTTTGAAGTTCATGTTTATATATGGAAAAGAATGATGGTTCTCATGGTGAAAAAAAAAAGAATATTATGGGTGAAGATAGAAGGTTTGTGTTTTGAGTGAAGAAGGAAGATTCTGCAGACTTCAAATTTTATATTGGTTTGTAGATATCAGAGTATTTGTTTTTGGTTTCTTCTCTAGGTTGTTTTTTCTTCTTTTTGCTATGTGTTATTGAAAGATATTTATATAGAAATTCACAAAGGGTGTTTTAGGGAAGAATGATAGAAAAATAAAATCGGATGGAATATTGTTGTTGCAGGTTGTTGTGTGAGTGGAATTGATTTTGTGAGTGGCATAAAAAATGAAAAGGAAAGTTGTTACAGTACGGAGGGGGAGTGGATTTGGTTAGTGGGTCACAGATAGGAGAATGGTGGTTATGATACTTCAGCAATAGAAAAATAATAATGGTCACAAATATACTAAATAAAAAATAATAATAATACATAAATGATAGTAATATTTATAATAATAATAATAATAATAATAATTATTATTATTATTATTATAATTATAATTTTGATAATACTAAACAAAAATAATAGGTAATAAAATAATATTAATAACAACAACTAGCAAAAGGTTGATAATAATAATAATAATAATATAACTATTATAACAATAGTAAAAAAAAGAGTAATAAAAGTAATAACTAAAAAACAAGTGGGAATGGATAATAAAAAAATGTGCTAGTAAGAAAAATAGTAAAAGAAAATAATAATAAAAAGTGATAATGGTGAAATAATAAAAGTTATAATAGTAAGAATAACTATAGAAACATTAATAGTAATAAAATAACAAAGAAAATGGTTCTTTAGAAAAAAAAAGAAGCAAATTGAGGTGGAAAATTTTTTTAGTGAATAAACATGGATAATATATGTATGTATATAAATAAAGGGGAATTGATGTATTCACAAATTGTGATTTTTATATATAAAAAAAAATTTAAAAGTACAATTAAAAGAATTGAATTAAAAAAAAAAATTATTTTGTGATCTTTTTAATAACAAGAAAAATATGCGGGTAGGACAAATTTGGGGTATGACACTTAAGTATGAGATAAACCACCTCAAACTTAACTACCATGATGATGTAGGATTAAGATCATTAACCTACTTGTGAATATTTAGATGCTTTTTGAGTTTTTGTTGTGTTAAGTAATGAGTTTAAGCCATAATCAAGGATTAGTGAACCCATTACACCATCCTAATAGAGGGATAATAGATGAGCACACTTAAGTTGAGGAAGATACCTCAACTTAATCCATGATTAGGGATTAACCTCATGACAAAACAAACCTTTATTAAAGTAGATTTTAATTAAAGGTGAGATTAAGAAGTGAGTTTTATGATTTGTAAGACAACTTGAGGGGGACTTGTCCATTAACACTAGGGTTAGTCCTTCTTAACCAATAAAGGAAGAATTAGAACCCTAATGAAAGGCCCAAGTTACAAGCTATTGTCTTAGTGATTATTAAGATGGATTGATTAAGAGGTTTAAACAAATTAAGGGTTTAACACTTTGGATTAAAGTTATACACTCCATCCTAAGAGAAGGATGCAGGCATAACCCTAATCACAAAGTCTTAAAACCTTAAAGGTTTAGTCTCTAATGATAAGATGAGAAGAGAGAGACACAAAGAAGACATAAAGGTAAAAGCTAAAGGGGGACTAATCACAACCCTAATTATTGTCATGCTTGGATGTTCCTATGGTTTGTAAGGCTTGCAAGATATCTTCAGAGAAGCCACCAATGGAAGAAGCAGATGAAAGGAGGAGAAGCAGAAGAAACAAGTTACTTACTTCACTGAAGAAGAAAAGTAACTTGGAGAAAGAAAGTGAAAGATGAGCATGAATGAGCAAGCTCACTCTAACACAAATGAAAATGAAGCAAGGATGTATAAGAAAAAGATGAAGAGAAATGAGAAGTGAAGGCAAATTCACTTCTCAAGTTACTTACCACCTGAAAAGGTTAGCATAAGGAAAGGAATGAAATGAAACAATGCATATGATTGGGCAAATGCCAAGACCAGAAGCATACACATGATGCAAATGATGCTATGACATGATCCAAAGACATACAAAGTGCAATGGATGATCATACAAGAGAATGAATGCAAAGGAAGCATGCTTTGAAGTATGAAAACACATGTATGCTTATGAAATGAAATGGATGCAAAGCATAGAAAATGTATGAAGAAATGACCAAGAAGTTCAAGCAATGTCTTAAGATGTCTAAGATGGCATAAAAATGCTTAGAAAGTCATGGCAAGCTCACATGTTCATGCAATGTAATGTAAGATGCAAGTATGGATGCAAGACTAGGGTTACATGAAAGGATGAGATGCAAAAGTCAAAAAACAGAAGCAAATCACAAGATAAAAAAAGTGAAAATGAACTCAAAGGAACCCTAACCCCATATGATTTCACACCTCAAAGGATAAGTTCTAACTCTAAACCTAAAGAAAGTTGTGAATTTTCTAAGTAAACTAGGGTTTTTGGGTACCTTAAGAGGGAAAATGAAAATCAAATAGAAAATGCAAGATAAATTCATGAGAAAAGTATGTTAGATACCACATGCTATATGAAGAACAATGAAAAAAGAACCAATGTCAAACCCTTCATGGTTAGGCAGAAAATAATTTTTGAAGTTAGGGTTCAAAAAAGGGATTTTTATGAACCCTAAATTCAAGAAAAATGTCAAACTTGGATCAAAACCAAAAATAAATTTGTATGAATGGTTTGACAATGTTTCTAAATGTCCTAAGATGCAATGTGAATTTTTTTTGGGATTTTTAGAAACCTAAATGGTATTTTAATTAATTAATTTTCATTAATTAATTAAAATAAACATTTAAATATTTTTAAAATGATTTTTTAATGCAAAAAATAAAAATAACAATGTTTTTGGGTGAAGAAAAATATTTGAAGTCAAAATGCAGAAGAAAAATATTTTTGGAATTTTCTAAGTATTTTAAATAAATTAGAAAAAATAAATGGATAAAATGAAAATAAAAATGAATTAAAGGGGCTGGTCAACTGATCCAATGGATAAGATTCAAACTGTGGTTTGGAGGGAAGACCACGTGCGCTATCCAAGTCCAAATTCAAACTGACTAAATCCTAATTAATTAATTAATTAATTAATTACAATTAAAACTTAATGAGCTAATCCGAGCCATCCACTACCTTACCCTAATCCTCATCCAACGGTCCAAATTCAAACTTAGCCCTAAACACGTCATTAACCCTAATCAGTTTCAGGTGGCCGGAGAAGACTTCCGGTCATCTTCTCTGGTGAGACCAAATTGTCAATTTCTTCCCCAGGTCATTTCCAGAGCTCTAAAGCTCCAGATCACTTCCCCACACCTCCCCAAACATGAATCAGGCATCAAAACACATTTCTCATTCACCATTTTCAAGATTCGAAGAAAACAAGTTTTACGGGCAAAATTTCAAAGCAAGAATACATGGTCATTTCTCACTCATTTTCAAACCAAATTAGATCATGATGATCAGCAAAGCATAAAGAACAATTTAGAAACTTAAAATCATGCTTCTGGAAAATATGTTCTTGAGGTTACCTGAGCTTGAGCTTTCTTAGTTTGGAGCTTTTGGACCTCCTCTCTTGTGCAAAACCACTCCTTTTGACCTCCTGATGAAGTTGCTATGCTTGGAAGGAGCTTAGAATGGCTGGAATGAAGGCTTGCAACTCAACTGGCCATAAATCGTGTTTCAGTTTTGGGTGCTTTTAGGCTGCAATGAAGGGTGGGAAATGATCCTCTTGTGATGCTGAGTTGATTGATGAAGGAAGTTTGAAGTTTGAGTGTGTGTGCTATGAGTTTTGAAAGCTTTTGCTTTTGAGGTAATTTTGAGGAACTTGGTGATTCTGAGGTTTCAGCCTTGTGTGATGTATGTTGTGAGTTGCCTTTGATCCACATAACAAGCTTTGATAGGTTAGAGGAGTTGTTGTGGCCTAAGGTGATTGGTATGGGCAAGTTGCCAAAATGTCAACATAACTTGTACTTGAGGTATGGGCTGGTTCAGAGGTTGTACAAGGGCATGTCTGGCCTCATCATTGATCAAGGAGAGCCATGGAATTGAGATTGGGCTGCTGCAGCAAGTGGAAGCATGGTTGTATGAGTTTTTGCAAGTTCTGTATACTTTGGCCCCTTTGTGATTTCTTGATGTGCAAGACATAGAAACTTGAGATTCTTGGGCCAATTCTGATTCATAGGCAATACACTATGTTTGTATGATGCCTAGAAGTGTATTAGAGGTCACAAAATGGCTTGGTTTGTGAATTTGCAAAAAATCCTCTTTGGTGTGAAAGTGAAAATTATGTGATTTTTGCCAACTTTGCCAAGCCATAACTTGAGTTCCATAATGAATTAGAACTTGTTCTTGTACTTTTTGAAAAGGGAATGATCCAATCTAAAACTTTCATGACCAACAATTTTTCATTTGAAGCATTTTTGGTTGAGAAAGAGGAGGTTGAAGAACTTACCCAAAATGGAAAGTTTCCATTACAAGTCATTTCCATTTTTGGCAACTTTTGGTTTAGCTCATTTTTCTTCAAATTTGTGAACTTCCAAGCACTTAAATGATCAAATAAAGATCATATAACATTAATTTGATGAAAATCCACTTTGGTTCTATTGTTGGGGGCCTCAAATGCCCTGATTTTGCTCTGACTTGCTCAAGAAGTTACCCAGTGAACATATGACTTCCACAATGAATTTCTTCATCAAATTTGGTACATATGATCCTTATAACATATTGAGACTATTAGAAACAAGAATGACCAAAAATTTTGGAGGTATGGCCTCTGAAACCAAAACCCTAATTTCAGGTCATCTGTGTAGTGAAACCTTAGCTCTGCTTCCATGCTTTCCAAGTTCTTGTGATTTCTTGACTTTACTTGATCTTTGAGGGATATAATATGATGATAGAACACACATGGACCCTCTTGGAATGATTGGAGGCCTTTGGAGTAGCTCAGATGGATCCTTGGATTGCTCAGATCACAAACCCTAGATGCAGATGAACTTGAACTTATGCAGTGAAACAAAAATGCAATATGAGATGGTATTCTTATGCTAATTCAAATATGAAAGATAACAAGCCATGGTGTGAAACTAGTGAGGAAAAATTTGGGGTGTTTACACCACCAAGGCTGGAATCACAGACCTCCTCTTGGACTTCTTGATGACTCAGGCCACCAGTCATGTTGTAGATGGGAAGTGGGACACTGTTTGTGCTCTCTTGGCCCTTAGTATATATGGTATCATTTTGTTTGCAGACGAGCCTAAGTTTGTAAGCAAGAGTGCTATCCATCTTTTCCTTCTGAAGAATCCAGTTCCCACCTTGCTAGGGGATTTCTATTACTTAGTACATCAGAGAAATGAGAAGCAGAGGGGAAGATTAGTCAGATGTTGTGCACCCCTCTTCTACTGTTGGTTACTGAGGCACTTTCCAAAGTCAGAAGCTTTCTTGAATCCTCATCAATCAAGAAACTAGGCTAAGAGAATGATTTCCCTTACATCAGAGGACATCAGGTGGTGCACTCAGAGCACCAAGGGCAGAGACATAATAACCAGTTGTGGGAAGTATCCTAATGTACCTCTGATTGTAGTGAAGGGTTGCATCAACTACAATCCTTTGCTGTTCAAAAGGCAATTAGGGTATGCCTTGGTACATCCACCAAGAGAGCAGGACTTATTATAAACCCTTTACTGTGACATTCAGCATAATCTTGCCATTTCCCGACAAGCAGCCTGGGCTTGGGACAACATTACGACAAAAGGGACTGCCATTCTTGACAAGTGCAACAATATAGCTTCAGCTCAGTACATTGATTGGTCTCGTATCAGAGGACAGATCACCCGCATGCCTTTCACCCGGGAAGATGTGCCTGTACCATCAGCAGTAGAGCATGTACTACAGTCAGTTTAGAGGAGTTTGAGAAATTGAAAGAGAGGAATACTCAGTTGTCTGAAGCTCTAAAGAAGACCCTCTGGGAGAGGAATGATAGTCGTCTGGACAATGAGAGGTTAGAGAAGCTACGGATCGAGCATATGACCAAGATTGAGAAGACAGATGATTACATCAAAAGGGCCCGAGCAGGGGAGTTGGTATTGAAGAATGCTTGCAAAGAAGCCAAGATTCAGAAGGCCAGAGCAGAGCACTACTTGGAAGAGAGTCAGGCTAGATGGATCAGAATTACTGAGGCTTGTTCACAGGAAGATCAGAAGACTCAGGCTAGGATAGAGCAGTTGGAAGCTATTGAGAAGAAGAATCAGGAAGCTTTGTTAGCAGCACAGAAGGAAATCTCCGAGTTGAAACTCCGATCAGGGTTGAAGAGATCAAAAGACCAAGACAAGTATAAAAAGTTGACAAGTGCCATTGCCACCGGGAACCTTCTTATCAGGACCATCATAGAGCATCCGATTGGACCAGTGACCGATGTTCTCCTGAAGGAAGTTAGAGAGGATGACTTTGGGCTGGATGTCTAATTTCTTTATATTTGTACTTCGTTTTGTTTGTACTTTTGTTGATTTTGTTGTATTTTGACCCATCACTGGAACTTGTTGTAATCATGAACTATGTATCTTTACATTTTGTAATATATAGGTTGTGTGTTATTTTGTGGGATTATTTTCTCTTCAACATCATCATTTCTCGAGGTCTGGAAGGTAAAAACCAAAGAACCAAACTGGATACCCTTGGAAGACAAATAGATATACTACATTGCATGCTAACTTCATTCTTTGTTTTGTAGGTATTTTTGTTGTTGTTTCTCACTTTGTTGTGGTTTCAGGAAACATTGCTCGTAGGAGAATCTTCCCCATCAATAGAGTTCACCGGTATCCTACAAGAAACAACCTTCCAAGCTTACAGATGGACTAGGTTCAGCAAGATCTGACTGACGTGAGAACCCAGATGGATAATGAAAGAACTGAAATGAGGGCTCAGATGAACCAGTTCATGGAAGTAATGACTGGGTTGGCCCAAAGCCAAGAAAGATTAAGGGAGTTGGTCGAGCGGAAAACTCCTGAAGAAAATCACCCAGGCACAGGGAGTACCAGCAACAATGATCATGTACAGCCTCGTATTGATCCCCCGGAGTTTAGACCTCATCTTAACCCTGACATTAATGCTATCAGGAATACCCAGGGTAATACTGGAGGACGTGCCTTGCAAGAGGACCCTTAGGAGGAACAATTAATTGTAGTTGGAGCAGGAGATGAAGTCTATGATCGTCGTGTGAACGAGATAGCAGAAAAGTTGAGATCTCTAGAGTCTCAAAAATCCTTAGGGTTTGATGTTATGGATATAGGGTTGGTGAATGGAGTAAGAATTCCTCACAAGTTCAAACCTCCCTGCTTCGAAAGATATAATGGAACATCTTGCCCTCACACCCATCTTCAATCCTTTCTGGGATGATTGAAGGCTTACACCATGGATGAAAAGCTATGGATGTTTTATTTTTAAGATAGCTTGACCGGGGCATCCCGTGAGTGGTACTCTCATCTGACTAGGGCAACAATTAGAAATTGGAAAGATTTGGTCGAGGCTTTCATACGCAAATATCGATACAATTTAGACATGGCTCCTAACATAACTCTTCTAATGGGTATGTCACAATCCTCTAGGGAAAGCTTCAGAGAGTATGCTCAGAGATGGAGGCAATTAGTTGCTGTTGTTCAACCTCTAATGTCAGAAAGAGAAATGGCAGATATGTTTATGAACACCCTACAAGGGA
The DNA here is from genome assembly GCA_963966055.1 of Lathyrus aphaca. NCBI lineage: Eukaryota > Viridiplantae > Streptophyta > Magnoliopsida > Fabales > Fabaceae > Lathyrus > Lathyrus aphaca. Next base: position 356,070,707 of record OZ014520.1, on the reverse strand, counting down.
CGTACATTGATAGGCTGGCAACTTTCTCTTCCACTAGCTTTGCAGATGTGGTCATAGTTGGAGAAAGAATTGTGAGTTTGTTAAAAATGGGTAAGATTTCTGATAACGACACCAGCTCTTGCTGTGCAAGGAAACCATTTGCAGGGCCTCGAAGGTCGGGTTAAACCAATTCATTACACATGGGCAGAGGTAGGACCCAGTATATGCCAAGATCAATTGCCGCTGTCACAATTCCTACTCCACCTCCTCAACAACAATACACTCCGCAACCACAACATTTCCCTCAGCAACAACATTTTCCTCAACAAAGGTCCTACAACAACAACAACCAACAACAACGTCCTTTCCAACAAAGGCCATCTCAAGTCAACAGGGTAATTGAGCCTATCCCAATGCTCTATGCCACTTTGTTACCACAACTTTTGAAGCTTAATCTTGTTGAATTAAGGACTCTGGCTCCACTAGATCCTCAAAACCTTCCGAGAAATTACGACGTCAACGCCAGATGTGCCTTCCATTCTAATGCACCTGGCCATACCACAAAAAAGTACAGAGCTTTTCACATGAAGGTCCAGGATCTAGTTGATTCAAAGGCTTTAAATTTTGCACCACCTCCTAACGTCATAAAGAATCCTATGCCCAGCCATGGTGGGCCCAGGATAAATGCAATTGAGGAGGATCAACCCATGAACCTAATTGAAGATACTGCAAGCATTCAAACACCTCTGGCAGAGGTTAAAGCTTAACTTTTAAAATGCCAGGTGTTCCCAGGTGTTGCTCCCGGGATTTCCATCCTGGTACAAATGCGAAAGTGGCACGGAAAAGAAAAGAGTCACTCTTTTTTATTATGCGCATGAATTCCTCGACCTCTTTCTCAAATGTACCCTGCCCAGCAACATGAGTTGTTGATTCATCAGTCACAGCTTGTTTTCCTTTGGCCTTTGACGAAGCCTCAGCCTCAGGATCCCCCCTCAACACAGGGGGAGCAAATAGACGACCACTTCTTGTAAAGCCTCCAACTCCTCTGACGTTCTCTACAGTCGGGTCAACAACAACAGACTTGCTCTCAACTTTCTGTCCAGCCACATATACATCTGAGCCGTAATGCCATGGAATGGCTTTATCGTCTGTATAAGGAACAGGCCCAGGCACGGTGATGGTCACAGTACTAACTTCCGGAGTATAGATGGTAACAGGCTCTCTTCTGGAAGACATTTCTGCTTCATCATAGAAAATGGTTATGGTTGACACATCATCAGCTTCATTACCAACTCTGTTAAACTGCAAGGATCCTTCATCAATCAAACTCTGCAGGCCCATCTTCAGATCCTCACACCCATTCTCTGAATCCAAACATCTCTCGCAATCAGAACTACAACCAGGAAACACTTGACCATTCAGAAACCTCTCTTTCACTACCAATAACGGAGTCTTCACTTCTTCCATACTCATCATCAAACTTAACTTCTCACCACTTTCAACAGCATGGATTCTAGCCCCTCCGTGATTCGGAATAGGGTTTGAATTAACATTTGGCGGTGGTGCGAAGTTGATTGCTTTAGAGTGTATCAGGTCTTGGACTTTGTGTTGCAGAGCCCTGCACTTCTAAGTCGAGTGCCCGAGTGCTCCTGAGTGGAAAGCGCGTCTTGCATTGACATCGTAACCCACTGGAAGCTCTCCAGGAGGTGGTTGTGCCAAAGTTCTCAGTTGAATCAGATTCAAGTCCAACAGTCTTGGTAGCAAAGCAACATAAGTCATGGGGATAGCCTCAAGCACCCTATTGGCCGGGTTAGTTTTCCTTGGCCGATACGGTCTCTGCTGATAGTTGTTACGGGGTGGTTGTTGTTGTTGTTGTTGAGGTTGCATCTGTTGCACAGGAGTTGAAGGAATTGTGACTGCTGCCACATGCTCATACGGTCTTCTATAACCTCAGCCCCGACCTCGGCCAAACACAACATTTGTCTCCCCTTCTCTTCTTCTAGGAGGTCCACTGAAAGCTTTTCTCGCACCATTCGAGCTGCTAGCACTTGTATCTTGGATCTTTCCCATCTTTAGCAAGGTCTCAACCCTCTCTCCCGCAATTACAATATTATTGAATTTGGTGGCAGAACTGGATGCTAATCTTTCAAGAAACACACCTTGCAGAGTCCCCATAAACATGTCAGCCATTTCATTCTCAAGCAGGGGTGGTTGCACTCTGGCAGCGAGCTGACGCCACCTCTGAGCATATTCTTTGAAACCCTCCTTAGCAGTCTGAGACATGTGCTGCAATTGCGTGCGATTTGGAGCCATGTCCAAATTATACTGGTATTGTCTCACAAAAGCTTCTGCCAGGTCTTTCCAGCTTTTAATGTTGACTCTGCTAAGCTTCATATACCATTCCAGAGAGGCACCCACCAGGCTGTCTTGGAAATAGTACATCTAGAGTTTTTCATCATCGGTGTGAGCAGCGATCCTTCCTACGAAGGACTGAAGATGTGTCTTTGGGCATGCAGTGCCATTGTATTTCTCAAAAGTTGGAACCTTGAACTTGTAAGGGATTCTAACCCCTGGAACCAAGCCCAAGTCCGTAATGTCAAATCCCAAAGAGCTCTGGTATTGAATAGCCTTGATTTGTTCTGCCATTTCCTCAAACTTCCGGTTCATCTCAGCCCCTTGACCTTCAGCTTCGTCCAGCAGAGTGAACTGTTCTTCTTGGTTATCCATTTGCACATTATTCAACCCATCATTGATTATAGTCACCCCTGGCTGTGTTACAGGGGCTTCAACCTGACGTACGCCCGCACCGTTACGATTATCAGCATCAGCAGTGTTGTTCCTGGCTTGATTCTCAACCAATTCCCGTAGACTCTCTTGATTCTGACCCATGCCTACCATCAGAGTCGTGAAATTATCCATCCCTAGCCTCAGGTCAGCTAAGTCAGCTTGCATCTGGTCCATGATTCTCTCTCTGTTGACCTTTGTTGGATATCTGTGTGCGACTGGCTGTTCTCGAACTTTCCGGGGAGCTATAGTGCCTGAAACATAAGAGATGTTAGAAACTGTAGCACTACCTGTAAAACAAACAAACAGGTTATATGCAATGCAATGTAACTGCTCAGGTTCCCAGGTTTTAAGCATTTGCATGCCCCAGTTCTGGCATCTACTCCAGATAAACACTTTGAGTATTAATATTCAAACTTTCTCTTTGATGAGTGTTCAGCTATTAGCAGCATCAGACAAACAAGTCTTGCACATTCAGAAAAGATAACTTGCATATTAACACTGTATATCATGGACAAACAACTACCGGCCCAAAAGTTAGAATACAACCAGAAATATTCCCCGAAGGGTTACAAGCCATTACATGAATAAAAGACAAAACAAAATAAAGCAAGACTCCTACAACAAGTCTGTAGGTAGTCTGAAAAATAAACTAAACTAAAGACCCAGACTCTGCCACCTCTGCTCTGCTCTTCTTGACACCCGCTCTCAGCTTGAGCTCTTCAATCTCTTTCCTTGCTTCCTCCAAGGCTAACTGGCTTTGTGCTAGCTGCTGAGTCTTTTCCCTCCAAATGGTGTGAACTTGCTCCACCTCTTCCTTCTTGAAGGCCATTTTCACTTCGAAGAACTCTTCTTTCTCTCTGAACTTCTTTTGCTCTTCCTCCCTCTGGCCTTGCAACCAAACAATGGATTGACGAGCTTCCTTGAGAGTCTTCAAAGTCTTTTTGCGTTCAGCTTCTCTTTTTGCCTCCATCAGACCCAACCTGTGGAAGTGAGTTTCCCTTCCAGCAAAGTCCTTCATTTTTGCTTCCAAAGAGGTTTGGATCTTCTGCAGCTTTCCTTCTGCTTCATTCTTGGCCCTGTTGGCATGATGGTACAGGCTTACCATTTCAGCATTCTCCACTCTAACTTCATGTAGCTGAGCTTCCAATTTCTTGTACTCTTCAAGGGAGACAGTATCACTTTGGCTTGGAACTTCTCTGGGATAAAGTGGAGCTTCAACTGAGAAAGGCATGAGAACTTCTTCTACATGTATTTGCAACCATGCAGCAAATGATGGATACGTCTTGGGATCAACTCTACCAAAGTCTTTCTTAACCTTCCTTATCCTGTGAGCCCAAGCTTGGGAAACTTGTAGAACTAACTCCTTTTTTCCTTCCACAGGAAAGTACAAAGACTCAGCAAACTCTTCCATCTATGGAGGATCCCTCAAAGGGTAGCCAAACTGTTTCCTGGCTAGCGTTGGATAATAATTGATGACACCTTTCCTTCCCAGCAAAGGTACTCCAGCAAACCTTCCACAACTAACCATCAACTCTTTACCTAGCAAATCCCTATCATATCCCCAAGCAATATCTTCAGCAGTTAACCCCATCAGTCTCCTTGACCATCTTCACTCATCCCTCATTTCCTTGAAGGCACCTGATTTTGGCAGTTGTCTGGCGAACCACTCAGCAAACAAAGAAGCACAGCAGACTACTGGACCACCCCTACCCTTCTCATTTATGTAATGCACGTTGTAGTAGAAGTCACCCAACAGAGTAGGCACTGGATTTCCTTTGGCAAAGATTGAGATCACCTCCAAGCTTACCAATTCTTTCTCTCCTGGGAACAAGCTGGACCCATATACCATCAAAGCAAGTTTAGCACCAAAGTCATTCCAAATAGCCTCTGTAGCATATCTCTCTGCCTCTTGGATGAGTACACTCCAAGGGAGTCCTTTGCCTTCACTCTCTTTCAGAGCTTTCTTGACTGTAGCAGCTGGCAACCTACAAACTTTGGCTATGTCCTCTTCTTTAAGCACAACCGCAGATCCATAGAATGGTAATGTCTCTCTGACTGGAACATTCAGCATGCTGGAGATCTCTTCCAATGTAAAAGCTAAGATGTAACCTGGAAAAACAAAGCAACGCAGCAGAGGATCATAAAACTGCAACAAGGTATGCAAACTGTCCTTCTGGTCTTCAGTGGGCTTGTCCACAAACTTCAGTATCTGGCCATATCTTTTTCTGAAATTTCCTAAGACTTGGTCATTCATCAGACCTGCTAACTTCTGAACACCTCTAACTTCAGGCTGAAGAAAAGTATAGTGAACATTCTTTTTCCTTGGAACTCTTCTGATTTCTGCCATGGTGATAAGATTTACCAGAACTGGGAACTGATTGAGAACAATGACCTGAAAAATGGGAAACATAAACAGTTAATGCAAAGATGAAGCAAATGCAATGCAATGCAGGCATATGATCAACTGGGACCATCTGAACTGGACACTGAACACAAGGGCCCCTCTGATCAACTGGCAAACCAAAATTCCTCTGAGTCACAACTCTCTGATAGAAGATCTCAGAACCACAGTACAAAGAAAACCAGAACCAAGAAAACCAGAACTCCAGAACCATAGGACCATAGAACCAAAGATCATAATCATAGGACCACTAATAAAGAGTGTATGTAGAGGCCAAGGGATCCTGCAATCCTGTAAACCCCACCCCAATCTCACTGGTAGGCTCCGGGTCAGACATCACGGACTCTCAATGCCGAATAGCAATAATACTGTCACCATTTCCGAGAAATGGCTCATGACCAAATCAGGGAATCGGTTTGGCATTATTTACTATGCAGGGAGGCTTCAGCTGAGTCCGGGAAACAAGGTCATCCTATGTGAGTCCCAGGTGGGCCCTCGGATGCGAATGGGTTTTCCACATAATGTGGTCTGCCACTGTCATCACTAAAGAGGGATGTTTCCACAGGGTTCTCAATGATCGGTCCCCAGGTGCACATAACTGTCAAGGTTATGAAATGAGAGAGGAAGATCCCCAAATCAAGACATTTCCAAGACGGTCGCAAATCTGGGCGTGGAACTCACTACTACCCCCATGACAAGATCTCATGAGGCAAAAGTGGAACCACTCTAAGTCCAAAGGTGCACTCGAGCCGTGGTAATGAGCTCATCTCTCAGACACGGTAACACCCATCCCACCAATTAGAAAATCCAGTCCAGACAGTCCAGTATATATACATGATGCAGAAAATAAATACTGAAAACTGTAAATAAAGTTGTAAATAAAGCTATAAAGAAACAACAGTAAAATACAACAAGCCACAGCAAACAAACATCACCAAAAGAAACAACAACAAACAAGCGCTAGGAGAGACTCACAGGGGAACCAGAGACTCTGGGTTCGTTCCCCAGCAGAGTCGCCAGCTGTCGCTCCCAGGATTTCCATCCTGGTACAAACGCGAAAGTGGTGCGGAAAAGAAAAGAGTCGCCAGCCAGGCATTTTTATCCCGAAGGAACAGGAATGGTAATGCTGCACAAACCAGAAGAAAGAAGAGGAAGGACACGGGTCTTGCGAACCAAAGAGACTGAGTTCGGGATTCGGTTACGACCTGGGAAGGTATTAGCACCCAGATCGTCCGCCGTACCCGACGGGATCCACGCTTGCAAAGAAACTGTTTCAAAGGGTGAGGGTATGAAAGCTGCTGCAAAAGAAAAGAAAATAGAACTGGAAAAGATAACTGGGAAAGGAACTGAATGAGAAAACAAAGAGGAAAAATGTAGGGAAAATAAAGATTGTGCTCGAACGGGCCCTACCCCGCTGCCTACGTACCTCATCTTGGATAATGAGGATCAGAGACGCCGTAGTTCCCCTAACTAGGGGTAGAAAAGAAAATGCTTGTGAATTAAGGCTTGAACTGCCTATGCCATTGCTCAGGTGTTGCAGACTTGGACGACGAGTGCGTAACCGTCTTGCAAAATGACAAGTAGGAGCAAGTTCGCGGACGGAGCGAAGGTGATGAGAAAATAATTCCCGAAGGAAAGACGCTTATTGTTTGTTTGTGTTTTTTATGAAGCTTTTTATGAGTGTGTCACAAGGAAGTGAATTCAAGCTCTTTTCCACGGAATGTGCACTTGTCACTACATTCCAAGATGGAATAATAGAACAAGCACACTCAAGTAAGGAGAAGATCCCCAAAACTTGAAGCCAAAGATTAGGGCCTAAGCTCACTAACTCATTAACTTATTAAGTGTTTTTGGTATTTACAATGAAGAAGTGTGTTTTATGGTTTTCTTGGTGAAGAAAATACCTTGATCAGACTTGTGCATCACAAGGTAAGCTTGTACTATCCCAAGATGGCAAGACTACAAGTACCTCATGGGATAAGGCTATTGCTCAAGGTATTACTTCAAACATTATTAAGATTTTTTTTATGGATTATGAGATGAGAAGAGAAGAAGAACCAAAAGGATCACAAAGGTAAAATTCTAAAGGGGGACTAAAGAATCCTAAGTGTTGTCATGCATTGATGTCCTAAGGTTAGTGTGGTTTTCTATCCTAATGAAGAATGAAATAAGAAGAGAAGAAGAAAGAAAGATGAGATGAGAAAGGCCTGAGCCCAACAAGCAAAAGGGTTAGTACAAATAAACATAAGAAGAAGAGATGAGATTTGGAGATATGGAACTCAACTTCCACACCTCACACTTACCATAGCCCCTGCAAGGTTAGTAACATGCATACAAGTGAAATGAAATGAACAAGATAACATGTTATCTTCATACAAACATAAGTGAAATGAAATGTACACATGCTCAATGCAAATGCAACTCACAAGAATGAGGAATGGAGCATACAAGTTAACATGATGCAACATTAAACACATATGTAAACAAATGCAAACTTGAGAAAGATGCAAGGCAAAGATGCACAAACATGGACTCAATGCATAAGACCAGAATCAAAACAATCCAAAGAAAAGCTTAAGAAGCTAACAAGATGAAGAAAAGAGAGGTACAAGACCAAACAAATACATTATGAGGTGAAAGAAGTAAGGAGGTGAGATGAAAAAACTTAAGAAAATGAAAGGACCTAAAAAGTAAGCAAACACAAAAGTTTCTAAGACACAAACCCTAATCTAGGACCGGGAAGGAACCCATACCCCAAAGAGACCCCAAATGAGAAGAAGAAGTTGGCACAAGTGCCCTTCTAGACTTATAAGAGACCTAAAGATCACAAAGAAGCAAAATGGGACAAGGTGAGAACAAATATTCAAATTAAATCAACAAAACATCTACAAATTCCACAACTTAAATCAAATGATCTTAAAACATGACAAATCAATGAGTCAAAAGGATTGGGAAAGATTCAGAAGCAAACTAGGTCAAATGGAGGCTTAAACACAAACTAGGGTTAATAACTTCCAACACAAGTCAAAGGACCAAGACCCAAGGAATAAATTTCTAAAAATCAGGGGGAAAATCACATAAGAACTACATCATCTTAGGAATCCAGAGCAAAAAGAATGAATAAGAAACTCAAAATAATGAAACCTATGGAAAATGAACAAGGCAGTGTGCACAAGAAGGAATTAAAAAGAAATTAATTGGAATGAAAAATTAATATGACACGTGGAAATGAGAATAAATGGAAAATAAAAATGTAGAAAATTAAAGAAAACTCAAATTAAGACTCAAGAATTTTTTTGGAAATTTTTGATGCTCAGAAGTATTTTAAATAATTAGAAACTAAAATGAGAATAAAAGAAAATAAATGAAAAAAAGAAATTAAAAGGAAATGAGGTGAGAGGTGCAGATAGTAGGAATTTGCGTGTAAAAATGGTTGGGCCCAATGCTGGAGGGGTGTGAATATCAAGAACCAAGCCCATTAGGTGCGCAGGCTTATATTAAATATTGTGGAAATTCAGTGAAAAATAAGGAAAATACATGAGCCAAGAGATTGATCAGACGCATGCTGGGGGAAGACTCATTAAATGACGTGGCCATAAGCTGGATTCTGAGTGGAGGGAACATGCTAACTAAGGTGTGCTTAGAAACACGTTGTATTAAAATGAAATTAGAATTCACGTGACTGGGAGGAGGGGTTCTAGGGCAACGTGGCCAGATCTGGAATGCACGCTGGGTAGATCCAAAGGCCAGAAGATCATCTTCTTCATGATACAAACCCTAACTCATTTCCAGTTTCCGGTGACCGGAGCTAGGGCTCCGGCACCGGAATTCATAACAGGATGAACAAACAGCAATATAAATGGACCAAAAGCTTCAGATCTAATAATTAAGGCACGCTGAGCATGAAAATGACAATGAAATTTCCTAAAACTCAAAGAAACAATTGGATCGAAGAGAACAAAGTGTGACCATGAAAACTGAAATCCACATAACTCACACTACAATGCACCATTTACTAAATTACAACTTGCAGAATGATCAGTGCACCTCAAATATCACAAAACACCTAATCAATTTCATTTTTAGATCTGAGGAATTTGGAGCTTACCTGAGTTGCAGATCTGGAAATAGTGAGATAGAAAGCCAAATGATGGATGAAAATCACTCTACACTCACTCTAGATGCAAAATAAATGCATCTAAAGCCTTGAAGGTGGCTGGATCTGAGGCTTTGTCCACACCTGCCCTGAAATGGCAATGTTGTTGAACTTGAGAGAGAGCTTGAATGATGGTGTGATTAATGATCCTTAGCTTGCACTGAACAAGAATCCACAATTTGTTTTGAGATTGAGCTAGTGTGTGATGAGAAATGAGAGAAAATGCAAGTTGTGCATAAACTTGGAAATGAGAGAATGAGAGAGAGGTTTCCAATTCTGAAACCCTAGCTCCTTTTATGTGAAGTCACAAACCAATGCTGAAAGAATGGGCTCATTTGCACGTGGGAATCACAAGCTTTTGGTGAATTTGCAAAATTTGCAAATTGTGAGGGAAGCATGCATTCCTCATGCTTTCCTTGGCCTCTCAGCACATGTGCAATGAAAATCCCACCCTTGATTACAATCCAACAAGTTATGGCCCTTAGATCAAAGTTATCACACAATCCTCATGATTTTGCAAATTATACACTTTTGAAGCAACTTCCTTGCTTGGTACGAAAATGGGAGTTTCTATTGAGAAAAGTGTACCAAATGCAATTTATTTTAACATTGGACACAAACGTGAACCATACCAAGTCTTGAAATTAAGTTTTGAACAGTTTTGCTTTTGTGCATGCATGGAAATTTTGAATTTGCCCTAGTTTTAATGAAATTTTCGAAGGGCCTCTAGAGCAAACCATGAATCCCATGAAAAAGTACTTGTACTTTTTGAAAATGGGAGCCCTTAATCTCCAACTTTCATGTTTGACTTTGGTCCATTTGAAGAATTTTTGATCATGTTAAGCTCACTTGAAAATTAGGGCAAAAGTTGCCAAAATTAGAAATCTCCAAAAACCAACTTTGTACCGTTTTTGTAAAAAGCCTCAAATCTCCATGATTCTTGAACTTTGAACATTCCAAACCTATTATAACATTTTAAGGACAACCCTTGGCCAAAAAAGTTGGGTTAGACCCCTTGAAATCACACAGTTGACTTTTTAAGGGCACAGATGACCAATTACTTCATCTGCAAGCAACTGAAGAATTTCTTGACTTCCACATGGAATTTTCTCATGAAAATTGGTAACTAGGATCCTCTTGACATATAGAAGACTTTTCCCAAATGAAATGGCTAAATTTGTGAGGTTTTGATGCTTGAATCTCAAACCCTAGGTTAGGTGCCTTGTGCAGGAGTTTTGCCTTGTCCTGAGATCTCTGGTGATCATGCAACCTTCTGAGCTTTTGCACATGGACTTGAACTTGTAAATGGAGTGTAGAACCATCATAGCACTTTTATAAAACCATTGGGACCCTTTTCATGGCTTGTAATGCTTCAAGAACCTCCACAGATGATCATATGCCTAATGCTAGGACATGAAGAATGTTATGCCTCATCTTTCCATGCTAGGATGCTAAGAAAATGATATGTTCATGATGAATATGATGTGATATTATACTTAAAATGAAGAGGGAAAATTTGGGGTGTTACACCAGGTTGTGAGGCCTGGTGTGAATCTTGCAAAGTTTTCGTCAATGGGTGTGCAAACTTGAGAAATGGCGTCAATGGCCTTATCGGAGAAGGTATCCTGCAGATAACATCAACGGTTTCTACAACATCAATAATTCCTCTTACAACAACAACAAGCACTCCTCCTACAACTTCAAAAACAATTGTTCCGACAGACTCGTCTACAAAGTCAACAAACATCTCTTCCATCACGTCAACAAACATTAGTTCGACCGCATCCACCTTTACAACTACAGCAACCATTAACAACGACATCTCCACAGTCACCATATATTACGACCCAATAATGGTCCTTGATTCCAGCAATTTTCAGCAACAATCTCAACAAAAACCCAGCTTCAGTCTTTCACCACCACCACCAGTAAGAAATCCTGTCACCATATATTATGATCCACAAACAATAACAGTTCCTACCTCCGCTGCAGTCAGTCCAGTCACCATCACGGTACTTGGACCCATTCCATATGAAAAAGATAATGTTGTACCATGGCACTATGGTTCAGACCTCTACTGCAATGGGGAGAGAGTCCTTCTTAGTTCTTCAACTCATACACAACAAGTCGATAATGTCGGGGGAGGCGGAGGCTTCACTCGAAGCGGACGCCTCTTCGCGTCACAAATTCCAAGAGTTAACACTGAGGCAGAGGCTGCTGCCAAAGTTAAAGGCAAAAATGTGGTGCCTGAAGAACCAGTTTTGAAAGAAGCCCATAAAACATCCTTTGATCAAGAGGTGGATGAATTTTTGAGGATAATCAAGAGAAGAAACTACAAGGTTGTGGATCAGCTCCACCAGACTCCTTCCAAGATCTCCATTTTATCATTGCTATTGTGTTTCGAAGCTCATCGGGATGTATTACTTAAAGTCCTGCACGTAGCCTACGTGCCTGGGGAGATCACGGTAAATCAGCTAGAGACAGTGGTTTCCAATGTTAATACTAGTCATGGACTAGTCTTCACCAATGCTGATTTGACTACGGAAGGTCGTCATCATAACAAAGCATTTCACATCACTCTAGAGTGTAAAGGGGCTGTGCTTTCACATGTTCTAGTTGACACTGGGTCCTCACTCAATGTCTTGCCAAAGAAAGCTCTTGTTAAGCTTGAATATGATGGTATAGCTCTCTGACCGAGCAATCTGGTGGTTAGAGCTTTTGATGGTTCCAAGAGGTCTGTTCTTGGAGAGGTGGAGCTTCCTGTGATAATTGGCCCTGAGGTCTTTCAAACTACTTTCTACATGATGGACATTCAGCCAACCTACAGCTGTTTGTTGGGTCGACCATGGATTCACGCCGCAGGCGCAGTTACGTCGACCCTTCACCAGAAATTAAAATACGAGTGGGAAGGGAAAATTAACACAATCTGTGGTGAAGAGGACATTTTTGTTAGCCATCTGGATACCTACAAATATATTGAGATGGATGGTGAAATCCACGAGACCATGAGCCAAGGTTTCGAAGCGCTGAACGTCAATGAGGCGACAACTGAAGTATTTGCTGCATCCCAGGAGGATAGGATGGGTAATTCAATTGTCTCCTACCAACAAGCTCGGAAGTTTGTTGAAGATGGAAACGCCCAAGGCTGGGGCAAGCTGCTACCGATGGAGAAGAAGGAAGACAGATTCGGTTTGGGTTAGAAACCATTCCAACAAGATCAAGCAGAGGCTGCTAAAGAGCCCATGTTCGTGAGTGGGGGAATGCTGACCCCAGATGCTGTCAATAACGTGGAAGACGAGGCTTAAAGCGACCCTAACCTGGAGAGCTGGATTCGTTTAAGGATCCCGGGCCAACAAGTCCTTAACTGGTCTTCCCAGGAAATTATAAGGGTTACTCCTGCAGAGTAATTATTATTTCCTACTTTTATCATGCATCAAGTCCTGCATCTTGCCGAAGGTGTCAGGACTCATTTTGTAATAGGGCCATATTTGTATTTTGTGCAAATGGAATATTAATGAACAACAGACATCTTTTACAAACAATTTTCTTTTTCGCTCACTGTCTTTTCATTTTTGTTATTTTTCGCACAAAACAATAAATGGCAATGTTTTCAAAATAATAACTTCATTTACACTTTTTCTAAACAAGATTAAAATTGATCACTAAAAAGAACAAATCTCAACCCTTGCAGAGATAATCCTCCAGATTGCACCGACAACAGCAATGCTATGACCTTGTATGACTTCGACAATCCAATTAATCAAGTAGATGAAGGGGTTGATGAAGACTTTGAGTTTCCTGAAGAGTTAGCCAGGTTGTTGAGGCAAGAAGAGAAAGTGATTACTCCTCATCAGGAGGAAATTGAAATTGTTAATCTTGGTACCGAGGAAGATTTAAAAGAAGTGAATATTAGGGGCAGTCTGCAAGCTCCAGCGAAGGAACAACTTATCAGCATGCTTTGGGAATACGTCGACATCTTTGCTTGGTCATATCAAGACATGCCATGTCTAGATACGGATATTGTCATGCACAAGCTACCCTTGAAAGAAGATTTCCCTTTAGTAAAACAGAAGTTACGTCGTACTCGCCCAGATATGGCCATGAAGATTAAGGAAGAAGTACAAAAACAGTGGGACGCCAGTTTCCTTGCTGTAACTATTTACCCTCCGTGGGTTGCTAACATTGTACACGTGCCTAAGAAGGATGGAAAGGTGCGTATGTGTGTGGATTACCGGGATCTGAACAGAGCTAGCCCGAAGGACGACTTCCCATTACCTCACATTGATGTATTAGTGGACAACACAACTCAGTTCTCGGTATTTGCTTTCATGGATGGATTTTATGGATACAATAAGATCAATATGTCACCCGAAGACATGGAGAAAACAACCTTCATCACACCTTGGGGCACATTTTGTTACAAGGTAATGCCGTTTGGACTGAAGAACGTCGGTGCCACTTATCAACGAGCTATGGTAACATTATTCCACGATATGGTCCACAAAGAAATTAAATTCTACGTGGATGACAAGATTGCCAAGTCCCTTACTGAAGAAGATCATCTGGTAAATCTGTTGAAGTTGTTCAACCGTCTGAGGAAGTATCAGCTGAAATTGAACCCTAACAAATGCACATTCGGGGTACGTTCCGGTAAGCTACTGGGTTTTATCGTAAGTGAAAAGGGAATTGAGGTTGACCCTGACAAAGTCAAAGCCATTCAGGAAATGCCTGCACCTAGGACTGAAAAAGAAGTTCGGGGGTTCTTAGGTAGATTGAACTACATCTCAAGGTTCATATCTCACCTCACTGTAACTTGTGAACCCCTGTTTAAACTGTTAAGAAAGGAACAAACAGTCAGGTGGAACGACGACTGTCAGAAATTTTTTGACAAGATCAAGGAGTACCTGCAAGGACCTTCAATTCTCATGCCTCCAATTGAAGGAAGACCTCTGATAATGTACCTGACAGTATTAGAAGGATCAATGGGGTGTGTGTTGGGCTAGCATGACGAGTCTGGTCGATAAGAGTATGCAATATACCACCTAAGCAAAAAGTTTACCGACTGTGAACAACGTTATTCACTGCTCGAGAAAACTTGTTGTGCTTTAGAGTGGGATGCTCGCCGACTAAGACAATATATGTTGACTCACAGTACTTTGTTGATCTCAAAGATGGATCCAGTCAAGTACATATTTGAGAAGCCAACGCTTACCGGAAGGGTTGCAAGATGGAAAATGATTTTGATAGAGTATGACATTCAGTACACCTCTCAAAAGGCCATCAAGGGCAGTTTACTGTCTGAATATCTAGCTGAGCAACCCATTGATGATTACAAGCACATGAGATTTGACTTCCCTGATGAAGACATCATGTACTTAAAAGCAAAAGATTGTGAAGAGCCAGTTCACACTGAAGGGCCTGATCCAGAAGAAGCATGGACTATGATGTTTGACGGGGTTGTCAATTTGAATGGCTGTGGGGTTGGTGCAATGCTTATTACACCTAAAGGAGTTCACATGCCTTTCTCGGCAAAACTCGCCTTTGCCTGCACTAACAACGAAGCAGAATACGAAGCCTGCATCATGGGTCTTGAGGAAGCCATTGACCTCAGGATCAAAACTTTGAATGTATTCAAAGATTCAACTTTGGTAATCAATCAGACCAACGACAAATGGTACACTCATCAGGAGCATCTGATTCCATACCTTGACTATACGAGGAGATTGTTGACTTTCTTCACAACGGTCAAGCTTGAATACATCCCTCGAGATGAGAATCAGTTTGCAGACGCTTTAACTACCATTTCCTCCATGATCAAAGTTCAAACTGCCAATTATGTGCCTCGGATTTTGGTATCCAGACTGGACCAACCGACATATGTTTACTCTGTAGACACTACTATTGATGACAAACCTTGGTTCCACGACATCAAATGCTTCTTAGAAGATCAGACATACCCACATGGGGCATCATCTAATGATAAGAATACAGTAAGAAGGATGGTCGGAAGTTTCTTCCGAAATGCTAACGGTTCATTATACAAGTGAAACTTCGACATGGTCCTGCTCAGATGTGTTGGCAAGAAGGAAGCAGACCTGCTGATGCACGAAGTGCATGAAGGTTCTTTCGGTACCCATGTCGGAGGACATGCAATGGCAAAGAAATTGTTAAGATCAAGTTACTACTAGATCACAATGGATGCAGGCTGTTGTTCCTATGCCAGAAAATACCACAAGTTTCAGATCTACGTAGATAAAGTGTATGTGCCTCCAAATCCTTTGAACGTGATGTCTTCACCTTGGCCCTTTGCTATGTGGGGCATTGACATGATTGGAAAGATTGAACTGACTGCTTCAAATGGTCACAGATTCATCCTAGTAGCCATTGATTACTTCACCAAATGGGTCGAAGCAGCTTCGTATGCAAACGTCACCAGGCAAGTGATAGCTCGTTTTCTGAAAAGGGATATCATCTGTCAATATGGAGTTCCCGAGCGAATCATTACTGATAATGGTTCCAATTTGAACAACAAAATGATGGAAGAACTTTGCCGGGACTTCAAAATCCAACATCACAACTCTTCTCCTTACAGGCCAAAGATGAATGGCGCTGTTGAGGCTGCTAACAAGAACATCAAGAAGATTGTGCCGAAGATGGTAATCACCTACAAAGACTGGCACAAAATGCTACCATTTGCCTTGCATGGGTACCGAACCTCAATCAGAACATCTATTGGGACAACGCCTTATCAGCTTGTGTACGGTATGGAAGTTGTCATACATGTTGAAGTTGAGCTACCCTCATTACGGGTAATGATGGATGTGAAACTGGATGAAGCAGAATGGGTCAGTTCTCGGTACAATCAACTGAATCTGATTGAAGAGAAAAGATTAGTTGCCATCTGTCATGGGCATTTATATCAGAAGCTAATGAAGAAAGCCTTCAATCAGAAAGTCAGACTTCGGGAATACCAAGTGGGAGAGCTTGTTCTAAAAAGAATCCTTCCTCCTCATACAGACCACAGGGGCAAGTGGACACCAAACTATGAAGGTCCCTATGTGATAACTAAAGTCTTCTCAGGTGGAGCACTGATGCTCGCAACCATGGATGGTGAAGACTTCCCGTCTCCTGTGAATTCAGATGCAATTAAAAAATACTTTGCATAAAATGACCCGCTGGACATAAAAACAGAATGCAAGTCCAATAAAAAATAAGGGAATCCCGGCGAGTCAAAAAACAGAATAAAAGACTCGGGCAAAAATAAGGGAAAAATTGAAAAAATTGTACACCCGCTGAGTTGAAAAGCCTCATTGGACAGCTCAGGCAAAAATGGGTATCCCGGTGGATTGAAAACCTGAAAACCCGAAATGGGTATCCTCATTTGTCTGTATCACTCATAACATGGCAAGCTCCGAGATAACAAGGCGTCGGTCAGAATCAGCCTTCTTCAGAAAGCGATATGAGAAGAACGTCAAGGTCATATGGGTCATTGCAAAGGAAGCTCATTGGAGCATCATCTTCAACATTGCCAACACTTTTATTTTCTAAATTTACATCAATCTCCTCATTCTAGGGGATTCTCTTCTTTTGACTGTACTTGCCAATTCAGGGCACACAAATTAATAAAATCAGAGTTTTCAGTCACACTTTATTTTGCACATTTTTGTTTCATTTGAAAAATGTCCAATGTTCATAAAACAACACTTGCATAAAACATATGAGCCATTTTAATAAATTCTTGTAGGAAATATGTTACTTTCAAGAAAATCTAACTCCTATGACGGAATCCGGCTAAGGACACCTCAGGACACTTGTACGTTTTCCTTTGTCTTAACAAGTTGCAGGTACTCAAGACAAACAATCTTTCGCAACATGGGGCATATCAAGCATTGAATCCCCAACATACTACTTTCCAGGAGTTATTCACTCCCCAAGCAGGGTCTCCCGAGCAATTCCTGATAACTCTTCCACAACAAAGTGGTCAAAGAACTTTCTCTCCCCCACCAGAGATGCCAGTTTTCTCTCACCCTCAGCAAAGATGGTGGAATCGATTCCTCACAGAGTTGCCTCCCCAGTAGAGCAATATCTGAAACATATCCCCAGCGGAGTTGCTAAAACCCCCTCATCCCCATTGAGGATTCTCTCTCCGGACATATCTATCAACGATCTATTTCCCCAAGAAGATTTCTCCCTCCGGACAGATCTATCAATGATCTCTTCCCCCAGCTGGGTTATCCCTTCAAGCAAATCAGCCAAAAATCTTTATCCCCGCAGGATCCGAGCCCTTGATCAGTTTCTCTCCTTTGCATAATCATAGCATTTGCATCATATTCACCGAAAAAACGTAGCATTCCGTCTAATATGGAGCATTACGACAAAAATCAAACACTTGCATGATCATAAGTCAGGTTCGAGCCGATCACCTGCAAATACCATCAATATTTCATCACAATATACAAAACTCATATCCCCTGCAGATTAAAGCCAAAGCGTCCCCTTTTCACTCTTAAAACACAGATTCCTATTTATATTTATACATGCTCTTTTCGACACTCGTTCGTGTCGTCTTATCTCCCCGCAGGTCGCCAGAATACCTTTTACACTCTCAAGTACAGATAGTTTGCTCATAACTTGTGTATATTCCTTTTGAAACTCGTCTATGTCATACTTCCCTAACAAGTCAAACACTCGTCCGTGTCCCTTGCCCAATCTTTCGACACTCGTCCGTGTCCTGCACATACTTCATCAACATATCAACACTTATACATATACAATCCTTTGATACTCGTCCGTATGTTGTATATATCACCTCCCCGACAGATTATACACTCATCTGTGTTCCTTGCTTAAACCGATTGATACTCGTCTGTATCATCATCCTTAAACATGTGTCAGCGTAATGTTTCTACCGATACTCGTCCATATTTGGTTCTAAGGATGCTCGTCCGCATCTTTAATCTATACACACTGTCAAACACTTATATCTTTGATTTTTGAAGGCGTAAGCACTCGTCTGTGTTTACCGTTCCCCAGTAAGTCATCAACAAAACAACCTTCTTCTATCCGACATTCGTCCTATGTCGTGATAATTTCGGCAGCCGTTCCCTGCTAGGTGATCGTCCTTCGCCTTTGGATGACTGTCCCTCATCCTTTCCCCAGTGGTATCTCCGTTATTGGAACTTTCTATCCAACATTCGTCCTATGTCGTGATATTTTTAGCAGCCGTCCCCTGCTAGGTGATTGTCCTTCACCTTTTGATGACCGTCCCACATCATTTATCCGATGGCCGTCTCCATTGTTGATCTTGTTATCCGACATTCGCCCTATGTCGTGATATTTCCCCAAGAGCATTTGTACCCTGCTAGGTGATCGTCCTTCACCTCTTGAGGATCTTCCTTCATCATGCTTATCCGATGGCCGTCCCCATCGTTGATCTTTTCTATCCGACATTCGTCCTATGTCATGATATTTTTAGCAGTCGTCCCCTGCCAGGTGATCGTCCTTCACCTTTGATGACCGCCCCCCATCATTATTTCATTTATTCTTTAACCCGATGGACTTCCCCATCGTCGCTTACTTTACTTTCCAAGCCTGATGGCCGTCCCCATCTATGCTTGTCTAAATCCCCAGAGAGTTTTATTACCCGATGGCCGTCTCCATCATGGTCTCTTTATTTCCCCAGCTTGTCGGCTGTCACCGTCATTGCTTAACTTACCATGTTATCCCCAACACTCGTCCTCTACTCGATGGTCGTCCTCCATCGCCTTCATTTGATAATCATACTATACTATCTTTCATAATTTATATCCCTTTTCTTCTTATCACCAGCGAGTGCAAATTTCGGACTGTCTTTGGTATTCAACCACAAGTTTTCTTACTTGTCTGATAAGCCAGGCGCTTACATCCTGCACAACTAACTCATGCTTGAATAGGGGCAGCTGCAAACACCCCAAATTTTCCCTCACTCTTTCTCACACCATGGCTTGTGATCCTTCATTTTTTTTTAACATAAGCATTACACCTCATATTACATATTTCTTTCATCTGCATAGTTCCATGTCATCTGCATCTAGGGTTTGTGATCTGAGCAATCCAAGAATCAATCTAAGCCATCCCAATGTTCTTGAAGCTTTTCAAAAGGGTCCATGTGTGTTCTATAATCATATTATGCTCCCCAAAGTTCATGAAAGTCAAGAAATCACAAAGATTGGCAAAGACATGGAAGTAGAGCTAGGGTTTTCACTACACATATGACCAAAATTAGGGTTTTGGTTTCAGAGGCCTTAACTCCAAAGTTTTTGGCCATTCTTGTTTCTAATGTTCTTAATATGTTATAAGGATCATGTGTACCATGTTTGATGAAGAAATTCATTATGGAAGTCATCTGATCATTGGGTAACTTCTTGAGCAAGTAAAGTCAAAATCAGGGCATCTGAGGCCCCAACAAGGGAACCAAAGGATCATTTTCATCAAATTGAGGTTCTATGATCTTTATTTTATCTTATAAGGGGTTGGAAGTTCACAAGATTGTAGAATTTTGAGCCAATTGCAAACTTGCCATTTTTGGAAATGACTTGTAATGGAAACTTTCCATTTTGGGAAAGATTTTCAACATCCTCTTTCATGACCAAAAAAGCTTCAAATGAAAAATTCTTGGACATGAAAGTTGTAGATTAGGTCTTTTCCTTTTCAAAAAGTACTAGAACGTGTCTTAATTCATCCTAGAACTCAAGATATGGTCTTTCAAAGTTGGCAAAAATCCTATAATTTCAAGTTTCATGTCAAAGAGGGATTTTGCATATTGGCATTTTAAAGATTCTAAATGACTTCTAATGCGCACAAATATGTTACAATATGTCAAAGAAGCATCCAAAGATCAGAATTGTCCCAAGAATTTGGCACTTTCATGGCTTGGTACATGAGAAATTCAACATGACCAATTATGCATAAAGCTTGCTATCTCTTCATATATGCATTATAGTTGCATTTCTTTGATCCAAGGGCCCTCCATGAAGCATAGTGAGGAAATCTATGCTCAGAATCCCTTGCTGCATTAACCCATACCTCAAGTACACATATGTTGACATTTTTGCATTTCATGCCATACCAATCCCACAGTGCCACAACAACTCTTCTGGCCAATAACAATTGTTTATTCAAGGCCTAAGCACTATAAATGGTCACCCTTCATGGCCTGAAACAACACACAAGCTGAGAATCAAGAAATTGCTCCAAAACTTTATCTCTTCGAAACACACAATCCAGCCAGCAAAAACCACAAATTCTTCTACCAATCAACTCCATATAACCTAAGGATCAATTCCCACCCATCACCATAGCCAAAAACACATCACATAAGAAACACGATTTCTGCTTTGTCAGAACTGAAACACACAAACCAGCCACTCTAAGCTTCATTCAAGCTTGCCAATAGCCTCAGGAGGTCAAAGGGGACTGGATTGCACATGGGAGAGGCCCAGAAGGCTCCATTTCAAAGAACTTCATCTCAGGTAACCTTTAAGAACGTTTTTTTTCTTCAGAAACGTGTTTTTATGTTATAGAATGATTCTACATGCTTCACTGATCATGCTGATATGTTTACAATTGAAAATAGGCTAGAAATGAGTATTTCATGATGATCTGAAAGTTTGACCTAGCAATTTTTTTTCTTCGATTCAACCTTTTTATGCATGATAAATGAATATTGTTTCTGGATTCATATTCTATGATGTTAGAGGAGTGATTATGGGCAAGAAATTAGGAGTTTAGGAGCTTGTATAGGTTTCTGGGATTTTGGTTCGCCGGAGAAGATGACCGGAGGTTAGCTCCGGTCACCTGAAAATAATTAGGGCTAATCTATGATTAATTCCCCAGATTCATTCCTGGCCCTTGGATCATGATTAGGGTTAGTGCGTGGATGGCTTATATTAGCTCACTAAATTTTAATTCTGATTATTTATAATTAATTATCCAGATTTGATCTGGACCCTTATATTGCGCGCGCAGTCAACAACTTCCCCCCAGTTTGAATCTCATCCCTTGGATCAACATACTTCCCATTAAATCCATTTTTATTTCATTTTATTTTATTTCTTTTGCATGTTTAATTTAAAATAGTTAAAAACATCACAAAAATATTTCCTTTTGCATTTCTGATTCAAATATATTTCTCAACCCAAAAATGATTTTTATTTTATTTTTTGCATTTAAAAAGTATTTTTAAAATATTTAAATGTTATTTTTAATTAATTAATTGATTTTAATTAATTAAAAATACATTTAGGTTTCTAAAAATCACCAAACAAATCATGAACCATTCCAATACATTTAGAAACATTTTCAAACTCTTCATACAAATTTCGTTTTAGGTTTGATCATAATTTCACAATTTTCTTTGAATTAGGGTTCTTAAAAATCACATTTTCTAACCCTAACTTTGAAAAATCATTTCTTCCTAACCATGAAGAGTTTGAACCTGATTATTTTTGCATTGTTTCACATATTGCATGTTGTTTCTAGGTTATTTTCCTCATGAATTTGTCTTGCATTTTCAAATTGATTTGCATTTTCCTTTGAGAATCACCAAAAAAAACCTAGCAAACTTAGGAAAATCATAACTTTCAATAGGATTAGTTCCTGACCTTCTCCTTTGGGATGTGACCTAATATGGGATTAGGGTTTTAATGAGCTTGATTTCAATTTTTTTATTGTGTTGATTGCTTCTTTTTTGTTCATTTGCATCTCATATGTCCATAAAACCCTAATTTCTCATGTTCATTTGCATTCACCTTGCATATTCATCATCATGCGAACTTGCCATGACATTTCAAGCATTCATATGTCATCTTAGACATCTTAACACATGCTTTAACATTGCTTGATCATTTCTTCATCCATTTTCTATGTTTTGCATCCAGTACACTTCATGGACATTCATGTGTTTTCATGCTTCTAAACATGCTTTCATGACATCTCATCTTTGTATGAACATTCATATGCATATTGTATGACTTTGCATCATCTCATATGCCATTTTCATCACATAATCACTTCTAACTTTGGTCCTTGTATCTCATTTGATTTCATTTCTTTATGCTTTATGTCTTATGCATTCATACTAACTTTTCAGGATCTTTTGGTAAGTTATTTGGGAGGTGGATTTGCCTTCACCTCTCACCTCTTCTTATCTCACTCATATGCATCTTAACATGTCTTTGAAGTGAATCTAATTCACTTGTGTTCCATCTTTCTCACTTTCTTTCTTTCAAGTTACTTATCTTCAGGAAGTAAGTAACTTGTTCTTCTGTCTCCCTCTCTTTTCATCTTCTTCTTCCATTGGTGGCCTTGAATATCTTTTCTCTCAAGCCTAACAAACCATAGGGTATCCAAGCATGATAACTTTTAGGGATGTGTATAGTCCCCCTTAGTATTTTACCTTTGAGTCCCATTGAGTCTCTCTTCTCATCTCAATAATCAGAGACAAAACTCTTAAAGCTTTGGGACTTTGGAATTAGGGTTATGCCTGCATCCTTCTCTTCGGATGGAGTGTATAACTTTAATCCTAAGTGTTAAACCTTTTATTTGTTTAAACCTCTTAATCAAATCACACTAATAATCACCAAGACTTTATCTTGTAACTTGGGCCTTATATTAGGGTTCTATCTCTTCCTTATGGTTAAGAGGGACTAACCCTAGTGTTTAATGGACAAGTCCCCCTCAAGTTGTCTTACAAACTTAAAATCCACTTCTTAATATCATCCCTTTAATTAAAATCCATTTAATAAAGGCTTGTCATGTAATGAATTTAGTCCCTAACCATGGATTAAGTTGAGGTATCTTCCTCAGCTTAAGTGTGCTCATCTATTATCCTTCTATTAGGATGGTGTAATGAGTTCACTAATATGTGATAAGAGATTAAACTCATTACTTAACACTAAACAAAAACCCAAAAACATCAAATTAATCACAAGTAGGTTAATGATCTTAATCCTACATCATCATGGTAATCAAGTTGAGATGCCTATCTCATACTTAAGTAGGCTCATTATCCATAATCAGGGAGGATATAATGAGTTTACAGGCCCTTGATTTAGGCTTAAGCTCATCAACTTATGCAAAACACCAAAAACAATAAAAAATTGAAAACACAAAAACAAACAATAATCGTCTCCTCCGGGATTATGTTCTCATCACACTCATTCACAAACGAGAACTTGCTTCTTCCATCTAATGCAAGACAGTTAGCACTTGAGCCAGACGAGTCATACACTTGAGCATAGGCAAGCAAGCAGTTCACAGTCAATTTATTTTCAGTCTCTTTGAGTCGAACTACGGTGTTCTGACTTCCTCATTGCACGAGAGGATACGTAGGCATAACTTAACTGTTATCGAACAAAAGTCTCTATGTCTTCCCCCTCTTTCAGCATTCTTTTCTAAGCCTCAGTTCCTGAGCAATTCACCCTTTTGAACTGACACCTGTACATTCATTTCTAACTTTTGCACACAGATAGCATATACACTACCCCTTTAAATACAATCTTGTAAGCGTGGATCTCGTCGCGTACGACAGACAATCTGGGTGCTAATACCTTCTCAGGTTGTAACCAACCCCCTTTTTCAGTTTCTCTGGTTCGCAACCGTCTTATCCATCTCTTTCTAGGTTTATGCAGCATTACCTTTCCTTCGGGATAAAAGTGCCTAGCTGGCGACTCTATTCACATTCATTTCATTTTCTCTTTTTGTCGATCGTTCGCGTCTGCACCGGGAGGTAAATCTCCAGGAGCGACAACAGGGACATGATCATAGCTGAGCTTAAGAAATGGGATTGGAATGAGAATGTTAACAAAGATTCAGCTAGAATCTTATGTGAAGAACCATTTAGTGAAGTCGAAAGAGATGTTCAATAAGAAGAAGTCAGAGGTGAAGCAGGCCCAAACAGACCTCAAAGAACAAGACACATGCCTACAAGAATGTGTGATTACATCAGATGATGTGGTTGATGAAGAAGGAGAGTTGGTATGATATGATTTTTATACATATGTCGAGCCTATCAAAGAAGCTAAGGAATTGAAAGATTCGAAGTGGGTGAAAGCAATGAATGAGGAACTAGAGTCCATCGAAGTCAACAATATTTGGTCACTTGTCGAATTGCCTTAAGGTAAGAAGGAAATTGATGTAAAATGGGTATACAAGGTGAAGTTGAATCCTAAAGGAGAAGTAAATTGACACAAGGCGATACTTGTGGTGAAAGGATTTTTTCAGAAGGAAGGAATCGACTTCGACGAAGTTTTTGCACCTATTGCTAGGATCGAAACAATCAAGTTAGTTGTTAGTCTAGCGAACATGAACAATTGGAACACATGTCAGATGGATGTGAAATATGCATTCATTAATGGTCCCTTAGATAAAGAATTTTATGTTGCTCAACCAACTAGGTTTTGAAATAAGGTGAAGAAAGAAAGGTTTACATGCTGCATAAATCCTTGTAAGGACTTAAGAAAAGTGTAAAATTGAGCATGGAGTATATGTAAGAAGAAGCAAGAGTGAATTCTTTATACTATATGTGTCTATCTCGATTATTTATTGATAAGAGGAAGTTACAGGAAGGAGATCGAAGATTTCAAATGTGACATGAGTGAGGAGTTTGAAATGTCAAACTTGGGAAATCTCTCATATTTCCTTGGCATCGAATTCTACAAGAGAGGTAGAGGTTTAATGATGCACCAAAGAAGATATGCAGGAGAAATACTTAAGATATTTGAGATGCAAGATTGTAACCCAACTTCGACTCCAGTTGAGAATAGATTGCAACTGTTGAAAGATTCAGATGAAGATGATGTCGACCCAACCTAATATAGAAGACTTATTGGGTCACTTAGATACTTTTGTCATGCAAGGCCTGACTTAGCATATAATGTAGGTATGGTGAGTAGATTCATGTAAGAGCCAAAAGTAACTCACCTAGAAACGACGAAAAGGATACTAAGGTAATTGGAAGGAACTCTCAACTATGGCATTTTGTTTCCTACATCTGATGAAGGAAAATAATGCAAGATAGTGGGATATAGTGACTTAAGTTTGTGTAGATATGTCATGGATCAAAAATCCACAGCTGGATATGTGTATGTTAGGCGGTGCACCAGTTACTTGGACTTTGAAAAAGGAGATAGTAGTGTCATTTTCATGATGCAAAGAAAGTACATATTTCCTTCACTTTGTGCATATAAAGCAATATGGATGGCGAACCTAGTCAGATAGATTACATTGAAGAGTCATGGAGCAATTACTATGAAGATTGACAACATGTATGTTATCATTCTGGCGAAGAATCCAATATCACATGGAAGAAGAAAGCACATCAAAATTATGTTCCATTATCTTCGAGAGTAGGTAGCAGATAGGAAGATGAATTTGGAACACTATATAATTGAGAATTAGATTACAGATATCATGATGAAGAGAGTACAAGTCGAAGTATTCAAGAAGTTAAGTTTTATGATGAATGTAGACAGATTAGACCCAAAGAATTATGTGGTGTGTTAAATTGTAAATCCTTGTGTCGAAGCTGTTAGAGCTCGAACAAGGAAGTGTCAAAACATTTAGTTGTCGAAGTGTTAAATTAGTTGCTTCACACATATTTTGACTTGGGCCTATTTTAGTAGTGTTAGGTAAAATAGGAATTTTGGGCTTTTATAGTTTTGTGCTTTCGACTTGGGGAACAAGCTAACCTAATTCTATAATTAGGGAGTAACCCTTGTTTTGTAAAATAGAGAATACAATTTATATTCACAGATTTCTGCTGTTTTAGAGTGAATAAGAAAAAGAAAATCGCACAGTTTTGCGGATAGTCACATTCTTCTCCAAATATTATTAGAACCTTAATTTCTTTCTCTTCTCAAATTTTCTTTTCTTTATTGCTGCATAACCATCTTGTTCATCAATATTGGTTGAAATCACCATAGGCTTGGGGTGATTTGCAACAACTATTACTCCTTCCTTCCTATAATGAATGATCCCTTTAGAATAAACGAGTATTCCATAATTAATGAACCATTTCAATTTTCAATGCATCTTTTTCAATTTCACCCTTTAATTAATACCACTTTCATCATTCCCAGTATACGATAAGGGTACTTTAGTAGAAATAATATTCACTCTCTTTCATTTATTCCTTTTTATTAGTATATATTAAATGATCAACTCAATCACTCATTATGGAATGGAAGGAGTATGAATTATGATATTGACATTGGCACAATACAGGTTGCCATTACCATATAAAAGACATGTTGCATAGAACTCTTATAAGTTCATATGATTGACAATGTATTTATTGAAATGCAAATAAATGTGCGGATGTACAGGCAAGATTAGCATAGAGTTGCAAGATTAGCGTTGAGTCATAATGATAGAATTATTCTTTACGATATTTGTCCTCAAGATCGAAACACTATTTTTTTATGGGATCTTTTTTGAATTTTCTATAGTAAGATAATTATATACTAGTTTCTTTTGTTGTACTTAGACCTTCTTCTATCTAAATTTTTTTATATGATTGATCATTAAACAACTAATTCTTTAAACAAAGATATTTAAAAATTTCAACTACAAATAGCTCGAAGAGCTCAACAATTTTTTTCCACATCCTAACCCTAAATTTTTTTAATAAACAAAAATGGATTAAAAAACGGCACAAGGGATGCGCAACCCAATTATAATGACCAATAACACGGGGTTGTAACTATAAAAATCGTGAGTGTAAGTTATTGATTAACTTAAATCAAAGAAAACAGAGTCTCCACTGCGGTTTTGTTTGTTCTAAAAGGAAAATGAAATACGTACAAATAAATCCTAAAATAGAATCAAAAAGTAAAAGCCAAAAGAAACAAAACAGAGAATGGCTAAGGGATTTGTTACGAAGAGGGAAGGTGTTAGCACCCAAAATGTCTGTGGTACTCCATGGGAGCCCTTTAAAATATTTATGCATTTAGGTTTGAAAGGGGTTTATTAAATGAGAGTGAGCGGATGAGAAAAAAATTGACTTTTAGATTTTTGAGTTTGGAGAGGTTTACCACCTCATGCCTATGTACCCACAAAGTGCAATGTAAGATCAAAATCATGTAGTTCGTGATAAAAATAACAATTTTTTGTTGGTTTTGATTGATGTTAATAATGTAAAGACAATTCTCATCCTTTAGTGAATAATTCTACTTGAAAGGATGAATCATGTCTAAACATGTGAATAGAGTTAAAAGAAAAAGTGAACAAGCCACAAAAGAGAGTGAATGAGTTTTTTTGTCGCATTTTCAAGGTCTTTTTGAAAATGGTGTCAATATGCTTAAGTTCATTAGAATTTATTAAGAAATGAAAGAAAAAGGTAAAAATCACTTGACCAAGGTCAAGGTTTGAATTATGAAAGTGGTGAAAGTTTTAAAAAGAATAATCCTTTGAAAAAGGGATAAGATTTTGAAAATTAAAGAATGAGAGATGATGAAGAGATTATTGTCATACCTAAATTTTTATTCTAAGATACCCACACACCCATTATCTCAATGTACAATTTTGAAGTTTACCGGGTCACATCCCTGCAGTGAATCAGGATTCCTGAGTCCTTCAAAGGATTCAGAAAAATGATCAATCATAAATTCCTAAGATTTTCAACATTTCAAATATCCTCAAAGGATCAAGGAATCTCAAATGGTGAAAATTTATGCAAATATTTCACAAATATTTAGTGATCTGAGCCCCGAGGCCTTAATGTCACAAATTAGGGTTTTCAATTGACTCTACCCTCCAGGGGAATCTTTTCATGGAAAAATGAGCCAAGACCTCTAAATGTCATCCAATAAGCTCAACACAACCCTAATAGATCATCTTCAAGTTTTAATCAAGTTCAAAGGATACATAGATCAAGAATCCCAAAATTAGGGTTTCAAAATGCCCAAATAAGGGTTTTGACTGATCAGGGAACCCAAATTTAAAATTTTCATCTAGACATGAGCCAATACCATAATGAGTGGTTTAAATAGATCACATACACCTTGTAATTCTATTCACAAGTTTGAAATACCTTAGAGGATGCCCAGGCAAAAAATAAGAAATCAGGGGTAGCTAGTTTTATTTTTATCTGGACCAAAAAGTCAAACTTTTACTGTTTGACCTAAAACAATCCCCATGACCTATATTAAAATAATATACGGTTCATTGATGCATTTGATCACAAAAATCAAGAATTTAGAGATAACTTGTGTTGTACCCCAAAATTTTCCCTCCCACAATCAAAGCAATGTGTCCCTAGAGTTCTCTCAAGGTTCTCAAGGTTCACAAGGTTCACAAAGTTCACAATTGGTCAGAAAGTTTGAGAGTTATCTCAAACAAAGCATCCTCCTAAGCAATGGATCCACAACTAGGGTTTTAATTTTATCTGAGCTAAATGGACTTCCAAGGCCTCAAGTGAGCTTCATAACATCCCATATGTATTCAAGAATCCCTATGTCAAGTTTCAGGGCTTTCCCAATAAGTTTGACCAGTCAGATGATCAGATATGCAAAAATAAGTAAAAGTAGTTAAAAAGTCAAACTGAGGTCAACTGTGGTCAAATTCAAGTCAAACTTCAAGATTGTTTTGCCAACATCAATATTATGAAGTAAAATTCATCATCTGATCAAGGGTTGATCATAAATCATCAAGGAAATCTCAAATCATCAAGAATCAGGAAATTTCTAAATTAGGGTTTCCTAGAAAAAGTCAACTAAACTTTGACCAGCCATAACTTTCACATGCTTCATCAAAAATTTACCATCCAAAGCTCATTTTTAAGGAAATTGAATTCTCTATAACTTTGTGTCTCACAAACCAAGCCTAAAAATGCTCCATTTGGAAGCCATGAGCTAAAACATCACAGGTCATTTCAAAAGTCAACAAAAAGTCAACTTTTTCCAAAGAGCATAATTTGAAAATGGTAAAAGATATGGACATGAGACCAAAGTGGTTTGTTAGGGGACTCGTTAAGATTTCAAAAATGTCCAAGATCATCTTCATAGCCTTAATATTGAGATATTTAAGCCTTGGCAAATTTGAGAAATTTTCAAGGGGTACATTGAGCAAAAAGGGTCTCAGATCCAATTTTTTCCAAATGGGCTTGTGAAATTGCAATCCAATCTTAACAATAACATCAAGCACGACCCAATTTCAAATATTTCTGATTTTTATAATCTATTTATTATTTATTTGAATTTTATTCAATAAAATTCATTTTAAATCAAAATAAAATATAAAAATTCAAATATTTGATTTGATTCTTCTTCTAGAAACTCTTAAGACCATTCAAGATGATTAGATGCTATCCAATTTCGTGCACAACTAATTGTAAGACCCCAAATTTTCCATTTTCTTTTTAGCATCATCATCATATCATAATCATCATCAGCATATCATATCCTTAGCATTTTTCATAGAAAGATGAAGCATAACACTCACATGTTCTAGCATAATGCATATGATTGATCATCCGGGAAGTTCAAAGCATTATAAGGCAAAGTCAAGAACATGGTGACCTTGCAGGAAGCTCACAGGAACTTTTGTACATGCTTGGTATCATGGTCGAAGCCCTAAAAAGATTGAGGATCAAAATCATATTGGAATGGTTGGCGTCGAGTTATTATGGGAGTTTCCCACCAAAAGGAGGGAGAATTCAAAATTTTCTTGCGTTAACCGGTTAACGCTTTGGTTAACCGGTTAACGGCTGCGAATTTTGAATTCCAGCAGCAAGTTCAGTAAGTGTTTTTGGCTCCAATTTTTCATATTTCTGATTTTTATTCATTTTTGAATTAATTGGAAATTATGGAGAATCATCTAGATGATTTTCCAAGCCTAATTCCAAGGCTAGATCATAATCACTTTCTAAGCTAATTCCAATCCACTTTTTATGGACTCCAATCCAAAATTTTGGGCCCCAAACCTAGGGGGTATTTATTCCATTTCACTCCAATCCAAGAGAGTGCACTCTCATAATTCACTTCTCATTTTTCTGAATTTTCATCAATCTCTCACCATTCTCTCATTTTCTCTCCCAATTTTCCAAATCACTCAAAGTTCCTCTTTGAAGATCACAAAACTTTGCATTAAAGTTTGTAGATCTTGGAACTAGACCTCCATCCATAGCTTCCTTGCATCAATTTGATGGTTTCACTACTTGGTTCAGATCTGATTTGGAGATTAGAAGTGATTTTGGAGCCAAATTCTTCATCAAGATCCTTTGCTTGCATTTATTTTGCATGATGTGTGAAGATTAGCACCGGATCTTCGAAGTTTTCCGGGAGATTCCTCATTTCCAGATCAAACAACACTTACCAAAGCATACCTCAACTTTGTAGGTTGGTTAAGTTCAGATCTAACTCTATTTTTAACTTATTTGCATGTTTGTGCTTAGATCCACCATGTGCTTGTGTATTTGCTTGGCTTGCTTGAATTGTTTGGTTGATTTATAATCAGATCTATGTGTTAATGTTCATGAGCTTAATGATGTTTGATTAATGTGAATTGATCTTACTATTTCATGCATAATTGATTGCTGGACTGTTGAGGAATTATTTGAGATAAGCTGTTTGGAACTGATTTTTTGCAGGAAGTTATTGTTGTTCGCACAGTGTTAACCGGTTAACGTTTTGGTTAACCGGTTAATGCATCTGTTTTCTGTGTTGTTTTCTGCAGGTTTGCACTGGTTAACCGGTTAACGCTTTGGTTAACCGGTTAACACTGAAGCAGAATGCCATGTTTGAGCTAGTTTGAGCTTGTTTGATTCCCTTACTTGCTTTAATCACCATGGATCAATGTATGATCATGTGGTATGCTAGTTTAGTTGATTTTCTTGCTGGTTGATATATGCCTTCATGTTCTCGACACGTAAATTCATGTATTTGCAAGGCTCGACATGTTGTTTGATCTTGTCTTTTTGAAACTTTGAGCATGTTTATTTCATGAATTGTGTTGATGTACATGTGTTGGAATTTTGC
Organism: Lathyrus aphaca; assembly: GCA_963966055.1. Taxonomy (NCBI): domain Eukaryota; kingdom Viridiplantae; phylum Streptophyta; class Magnoliopsida; order Fabales; family Fabaceae; genus Lathyrus; species Lathyrus aphaca. The sequence goes on along the minus strand of OZ014520.1, from coordinate 356,039,371 downwards.
TAACATTTGTAGGTACATTGGTAAGTGAAGTGTGGATGTTTATCCACATTTCAACTCTTCATCTCTTCTTTTTTACTATGCTTTATACTTTGTGGTTTTTGATGAGCCTTATGCCATCATGTGATTCAACTTTGCATCCTCCCCCTTAGAAGCAATTTATCTCCTTTAGAGGAGTAAGTTGTTCTCTAGATTTCCTCTCCTCTCTTTTTCTTCTCCTTTGATCTTCTTTTCATTAGGATAGTTCAAACCACACTAACCTTAGGACCACTTTTTGCATGATAACTTTAGGTTTAGTCTTTCCCCATTAGACTTTTGCCTTTTGCTCCTTTGGTTCTTTCTCTCCTCATCTCAAAACAAAAACCTAAAAAACATTAATAAAGAAAGAAGTGACTTCTTGTGTATAGCATTATTCCATGAGGCATATGTATTCATTCAATCTTGGAATAGTACATTTGTCTAGCATGATGCACAAGTCGAATCATGAGGTCATCTTCACCAAGAAAAGCATAAAAAATTACTTCTTCATTTTAATCACTAAGATACTTAATAAATTCAACAAGTTAGTGAACTTAGGCCCTTGCCCTTGGAAACAAGTCTTGGATAAATTCTCCTTACTTGGTGTGCTTGTTCTGTTATTCCATCTTAGAATGTAGTAGCAAGTACACATTCCATGGAAAAGAGTTTGAGTTCACTTCCTTGTGCCACACTCATAAAATCTCATAAAAAACACAAACAAACAATAATCGTCTCTCCTTTGGGACTTCTTTTCTCATCTCCTTCACTTTGTACGCGAACTTGCTCCTACTTGTCACTTTGCAAGACGGTAACGCACTCGTCGTCCGAGCCTGCAACACCTGAGCAGACGTCCTGACTGACATACGGTACCCATGCAAAGCAAACGATAACACCTCATGTCAATCTTTATAGGTGACGACCATTTTCTGTACAATTTTCTTAATATTCTTGTTTGCTTCCTCAATCGCGCCATTCATATTTGGCCGGTAAGGAGAAAAATTGTGGTGTTAAATCTTGAAGTCTCGGCATAGTTCTGCCACCATTTTGTTGTTTAGATTGGAACCATTATTAGTAATGATTCACTAGAGAAATCCATATCTGCAGATGATATCTTTCTTCAGAAATCTGGCCACCACCTGTCTGGTGACGTTGGCATAAGACGCTGCTTCGACCCATTTGGTGAAGTAGTCGATTGCGACCAATATGAAACGATGGTCGTTCGAAGTAGTGGGATCTATTTTTCCGATCATGTCAATGCCCCACATGGAAAAGGGCCAAGGAGATGACATGGCGTTGAGCGGGCTTGGAGGAACATGCAGTTTTTCTGCATAAATCTAGCATTTGTGACATTTTCGGGAGTATGAACAACAGTTCGCATCCATTGTTAACCAATAATACCCCGATCTCAATAACTTCTTAGCCATTGCATGTCCCCCTGCATGGGTACCAAAAGATCCCTCATGGACTTCCTACATTAACATGTACGCTTCCTGCTTATCCATACATCTGAGCAGGACAATGTCAATGTTTCTCTTATACAGAACACTGTCAGTGTTTAAGAAGAAATTAGTAGCAAGTCGCCTTAAGGTCTTCTTGTCATTGGAAGACGCCCCAGTTGGATACTCTTTACTTTCCAGGAAATGCTTAATGTCATAATACCAAGGCTTATCATCAGATATTGCGTCAACAGAGAACACATAAGTAGGTACATTAAGCCTGGAGATGTCAATCTTGGGAACATAATTCTAACACATCACTTTAATAGATGAAGAGAGCGTAGCCAATGCATCGGCAAATTGATTTTCATCGCTTGATATATACTGAAGCTTTATTGTTGTTAAGAACATCAATAGTCTTCTGGCATAATCCCTATAAGGAATTAAATGATCTTGGTGTGTATACTACTTACCGGTAATTTGATTAATTACGAGGGCTGAATCTCCAAATATATCGAGGGTCTTAATCCTAAGATTAATAGCATCCTCTATTCCCATAATACACGCCTCGTATTCCGCTTCATTTTTGGTGCAACCAAAAGTAATTCTGGCAGCAAAGTGAAAGTGAACACCTTCATGAGTTATGAGAACAACACCAACTCCGCGTCCGTCGATATTGACAGCCCCATCAAACATCAACTTCCATTTAGATTCAGGGCCTGGCCCCTCCTCCGGAAGTGGTTCCTCATAATCTTTTGCTTTGAGGTACATGATGTCCTCATCAGGGAAGTCAAAGCTCATTGGATGATAATCATCTTCAAGGGGTTGTTATGCAAGGTAGTCTGAAAGTACGCTTCCATCGATGGCTTTCTAGGAAGTGTATTGAATGTCGTACTTTGTAAGCACCATCTTCCATCTTGGAACCCTTCCAGTTAACGCTGGTTTCTCAAAAATGTACTTGACATGATCCAATTTTGAAATTAATAGCGTGGTGTTAGTCAACATGTACTGTCTCAGATGGCGAGCAGCCCATGCCAAAGTGCAGCATGTTTTCTCGAATAAATAGCGGGATTCATAGTCGGTAAACTTTTTGCTAAGGTATTATATTGCACGCTCTTTTCAAACAGACTCGTCATGTTGACCTAGAACACACCCCATTGACACTTCTAGCATAATCAAATACATGATGAGTGGCCTTCTCGGAACTGGAGGCATTAGGATTTGAGGTTCCTGCGAGTATTCTTTAATCTCTTCAAAAGCTCTTTGACAATCTTCGTTCAACCTGACCGCCTTCTCTTTTCTTAGCAGTTTGAATATTGGTTCACATGTGGCTGTGAGGTGAGATATGAACCTAGAAATGTAGTTCAATATACCCAAGAAACCATGCACTTCTTTTTCTGTTCACGGTGCAGGCATATCTTGTATTTCTTTGACTTTTGTAGGATCTACATCAATCCCTCTTTGACTCATTATGAAACTCAACAGTTTTCCAGAACGAACCCCAAAGGTGCATTTGTTAGGATTTAACCTCAGATAATACTTTCTCAGTCGTTCAAACAACTTCTTGAGGTTAACCAAATGCTCTTATTCATCTCGAGACTTGGCGATCATGTCGTCCACATAACATTCAATCTCTATGTGGATCATATCATGAAACAAAGTCACCATTGCCCGCAGATAATTTTCCCCAGTGTTCTTCAAACCAAAAGGCATGACTTTGTAGCAAAACGTACCCCATGGGGTAATGAATGTTGTCTTCTCTATGTCTTCCAGAGCCATCTTAATCTGGTTATAACCGGAGAAGCCATCCATGAAGGAGAATACTGAGAATTGAGTTGTATTATCAACTAACACATCAATGTGATGTAATGGGAAATCATCTTTTAGGCACGCTATATTCAAATCCTGGTTGTCAATGCACATCTGGACCTTGCCATCCTTCTTCAAAACTAGCACAATATTAGCTACCTAGGATGGGTAACTAGTTACGGCAAGGAACTCAGCGTCCCACTGTTTTTGAACCTCTTCTTAAATCTTCATCGCCATGTCAGGACGGGTTCTTCTAAGCCTTTGCTTAACAGGAGGGAAGTCTTCCCTCAGTGGCAACTTATGCATAACAATGTCGGTATCCAGACCTGGCATATCTTGATATGACCAAGCAAAGATATCTAAATATTCTCGAAGCATGCCGGATAAATTTTCTTTTACTCCAGCCTGCAGACTGGCCCCAATCTTAATTTCCTTCTTTGCATCCTCTGTTCCGATGTTGATGACCTTAATCTCTTCTTTGTGAGGATGAATTTCACTTTCCTCCTGTCTCAATAACCTGGCCAATTCTTTAGGGAATTCACAGTCTTCCTCAACCCCTTCATCAGCTTGGTAGATCGGATTATCGAAATCATACTCAGTCATAGCAGAAGAGTTATCAAAGAAATCTGAATGATTGGTTCTGCACAAGTGATGTGCTTATTTTAGAATCTGCTTTTTTCATGGAAACAACTAAACAAAACAAAGAAAGAAAAACATTGTCATTTTTATTGTTTTTTGTGAAAAATTTGAAAAGAAAGACAAGGAACACAATTTGAATGAAAAATGTCCTTTATTCATGATAAAATTAAACGCACAAGATGCAAGGTGGCCTTAGAATGGATCCATACACCTTGGGCATAGTGTAGGACTTAGCATGCAAATGATAAATGGGAAAAAAAGAAAAATTACTCTTGCTGACAAGTAACTTGGATGAAATCCTCTGCAAACCAGTTCTGAAGCTCTTCCCCGAGAACACATGGGGGCACCCAGTTGTCCAGATCGCAATCAATGTCGACATCTTCATCCACATCACACACCTAGTTAGGATCAACCATTCCAACACTACTGAAGCTCAATGTTTGGATACCTTGAGACCATAATGCTTTCCCTGATTGATAGCCAATGCCAAATTTGTCATCTTTCTTCTCAACCTCTAACAGTTTCCCCCAACCCTGGGCCTATCCTGACTACACTACCTCTAGAGCCTTCTTGTAAGAAGATATGGAAGTCCCCACCCTCTCACTGCTCTTGATTATGGAAGTAGGAGCTATGGTACTGACATTCACAGCTTCGAAGGCCTGGCATAACATATCGTGAATCTCACCATCCATCTCAACATATTTAAACGTGGACAAGTGGCTAACAAAAATGTCATCCTCCCCGCATACAGAGACCACTTGACCATCCACCACATATTTCTATTTTTGGTGAAGAGTAGACATCACAGCACCTGCAGAATGAATCCAAGGACGACCTAATAGACAGCTGTATGCTGGTTGGTTGTCCATGACATAAAAAGTACTTTTGAACACTTATGACCCTATTTTCACTAGTAACTCCACTTCTCCAAAAACCGATCTCTTGGAACCATTAAAAGCCCTCTCAACTAAATCACTTGGACTGCGATTATGCCATCTACATCCAATTTCATTAAAGCTTTCTTTGGGAGCACAGTTAAAGAGGAACCTGTATCCACCAATACGTGGGATAACACATCACCTTTGCATTCCATAGTGATATGCAAAACCTTATTGTGATTTCTCCCATCGGACATAAGATCTCTATCTGTAAACCCTAGCCCATGACTAGCATTTATATTGGCCACCACCACTTCCAGTTGATTGACAATGATCACTTGAGGTACGTAAGACAACTATAGTACTTTCAGAAGAGCTTCTCAATGTGCCTTTGAACACATCAATAATGATAGGATATAAATCTTGGATGGTGTCTGATTCAGTTGCTCCACCACTTTATAATCACTTTTCTTTATGATTCTCATGAATTCTTACACCTCTTTCTCAAAAAAACTCTGCTCAGTGGCTGGAGTCACAACTTCTTCAGTGGCTACTTGCTTATACTTGGCTTTGGCAGCTGCTTCGGCTTCAATATTTGTCCTGAGAGTTTGTGGAGCGAATAAGCGTCCACTACAAGTAAAACCACCTAAACCCCTAACATTCACAACATCAGGATTGATCATCGCATGATTGTCTTCCACCTTCTGACCTTGCACATAAAAATCAGAGCCGTAGTACCAAGGAACGACTTTATCATCATTGTATAGTACAGACTCAAGAACAATAATGGTAACAAGACTTGTGTCTTGTGGCACATATTTGGTGACAGGTTCTGGCCGGGGAGGCACCAGAATATCAGCAGGAGTAAAATATATTGTCACAGTGGATATGCAATCACTTTGGTTGTTCACTCTATCAAACTGCAGTGAACCCTCACTCATCAAAGCCTGATCTCCAGCTCTTAACTTGTCGTAACCATTAGGATAAATTACACATTCTTCAAAGTTAAATCCACAACCGGGAAACACTTTTCCTTTCAATAACATTTCTTTTACAACAAAGAGGGGAGTCTGCACCTCTTCAGCATCTGAAACTAAACTCAATTGTTCACCGCTCTCAACAACATTTACCCTAGCCCCACCATGATTAGGTATATGATTGTTGGTGAAATTCGGTGGTGGTGAGAAATTGATTGCCTTTGAATCGATCGGGTTTTGTACTTTCATCTATAACGCCCTACACTGCTCAGTAGAATGTCTGGGAGCTCTGGAATGGAAAGTGCATCTGGAGCTAGCATCATAACCTGGAGGACGAGTACCTACAAGTGGAGCCAAAGTTCTCAGCTGGACCATATTCAAATCTAGCAATCTCTATAACAAGGTTGTGTACATCATTGGGATGACTTCAATAACCCAATCAGCATGCCTGGGCTGATGTTGTTGGAAAGATCTTTGTTGGTTGTTGCATTGCTGCTGCTGTTGAGGAGCAGGGTTTGAAGGTATAGTGACAGCTGCCACATAATCATATGAATTTCTGCGCCCACGACCTCTTTCTCGACCAAAAAAACATTGGTTTCACCCTCCCTCCTTCTCTGAGGACCTGCAAAAGGCTTCCTTTCCCCAGACGAACTACTAGCACCAGTATCTTGAATTTTTGCCCGTCTTCAACAAGTTCTCAACTCTCTCCCCTGCTATAACAAGGTCAGTAAACTCGGTTGTTGAACACAACGCCAAGTGATCAATGAATACCCCCTGTAAGGTGCCTATAAACATATCAGCCATCTTATTCTCCAGTAATGGGGGTTGCACCCTTGCAGCCAGTTGATGCCACCTCTGGGCATACTCCTTGAAGCTTTCTTTCGAGTTCTGTGACATGTTCTGTAGCTGTGTGCGGTTAAGGACCATGTCTAGGTTGTACTGATAGTGTTTAACAAAAGCCTCATCCAATTCCTTCCTGTTTCTGATAGTGACCCTACTCAATTTCATATACCACTCCTAGGGCGCCCTGACGAGACTATCTTGAAAGTAATACATCCAAAACTTCTCGTCGTCAGTGTGAGCAGCAATTCTCCTGACAAAAGATTGAAGGTGAATCTTTGGGAAGGAAGTACCATTATACATGTAAAAAACGGGAGCCTTGAACTTATGAGGGATTCTTACTCCAAGCACCAAATCTAAGTCAGTAATGTCAAATCCCAAAGAATTCTGAATAGTAAATTGGTCATCTTGATTATCCATCTGATGTTGAGGACCCCCTCCAGCATTAACAATAACTTTAGGTTTGGGCTAAGGTTGAGGACCACCCCATGCAAGAGCACCAATACCTCTTTTGCCGTCCTGATTCCTATCAATCATCTTTCGCAGTCATTCTTGGTTCTGGTTTATGTCAATCACTAACGTCATGAACTGGTCCATTCGATTACGCAGATCTACCAACTCTGTTTGCATTTGATCCATGATGATGCCTCTATTTTCTTTTGTAGGATACCTATGCACTCTTCCTGCAGCAATAGTTCCTGAAACAGAAGAGACGTTAGAGATCTGAGAACTGTACCTACAAAACAAACAAAGGGTGATATGCATGCAACGCAAAACTTTCGTGTTTCCATTATCAGGATATTTTTGCCCCGGTTCAGGTATCTGTTAAAGAATCCAAATGGCCCTTGAGGAAATTCTTTTTTGAGATTACTCTCTTCAAAACTTTCACACCTTTCCACAACCAGTATTAAAGCACACAAAACTCAAAGAATCTGAATTGACAACTGCATAAACACAAGGCCCTAAGGCAAAAGTAACACCCCCGTAGGGCTACAAGTCTTACAAAACATCAAGTACAGAAAAATGAAGTAATATCCCCACAACAAACGTGTGGGTAATTTGAAATACAAGAAAGAAAACTGACTAAAACTCTAAACTACAAGAAGACTCTGGCCCTTCCTCTGTGAAATCCATCTCCATCCTAGCCCTCTTCACATCTACTCTCCTCCTGAGGTCTTCCATCTCTAGGAGTGCTTCATTCAGTTGTTGAGAAGTTTCCTACTGACCCCTATAGGCACTCTCCAGTTCTTCCTTCTGAGAAGCAATTTGTAGCTTATATGTCTCTTCTCTCTTATTGTACTCCTCTTGGTCTTGATTTCTCTGTTCTTGCATCCAGGTGATGGATTGTTTGGCCTCCCTGAGGGTCTTCTTAGTCTTTCTGAACTCTTGTTCCCTTTTAATATCCATCAGTCCTCTTCTCTGAAAGTAGGCTTATCTTTCTGCGAATTCTTTCTCCTTAGCTTCCTGAGCCACCTGTATTTTATGCAGCTTTTCTTCAACACCTGTTTTGGAATGAGCCATCTGATGATATAAACTAGTCATTTCGGTGTTCTCCACTTTTAACTCTCGCAACTGAGCTTCCAACCTTTGGTAATCTTCCAAGGGAATAGTAGCCTAAATAGCAGGAATATGGGGGTCACATATTGGGGATATAGTGGAGGCTCCACTGAGAAAGGCAATAATGTAATCCCCACACGCTCCTTCAAACAAGCTGCGAAGGGTTCATACATGTTTGGGTACCCTCCCAAATTCTACTTTATTCAATGGCAGATGACATCTCCTGGAAATCTCTTCTGCTTGGAGGACCCTCCCAGAATTATAGTAAAGTTTCCTCCCCCTAAGAGGTATCTGCAACATGCTTGAGATATCATCCACAGTGGGTGCCAATACATAATCAGGAAATACAAAACAACATAGTGGAGCATCATAAAACTATAGAAGGGTATGAAGATTGCTTCTCTGCTCTTCTGTAGGCTTGTCCATATATCTATTAATTTTCCCGAACCTGGTCTTGAAGTCACCAGAACCTTGTCATTCATCAGTTTTTTCAGCTTGTGTAGATTCTTTTCCTCTAGCTGTGGAAAAGTGTAGTGCACATTGTTCTTCCGAGGAACTGTAGTAATTCCTTCCATCAAGATGTAAGTATCTAGAAGATACCAGAACTGGGCGTAAAAAAAATGCAACCTGAGAAATGAAAACACAAAAATGTTAATATTCTATGGCATGATGCAAATGCAATGCAAGGAACATATGATCAGTCTAGAACTGTCTGGAAACCGGATATTAGAGCCAAGTGAACAGAAACCCCAAATCCTCTTTATATCAACCAAAATAAGAACTTAGATAGCCACACATAAGTCAGATCAAGGATCAGAGCCAGATAAACTCAAGAACTCCGGGATCAAAGTAACCATATCAAAACACATAAGACTGCACTTGTAATGAGGGTATGTTGAGGTCAAGGGTTCCTGCAAACCTGTAAACCCCTCCCAATCTCACGGGTGTGCTCCAGGTCAAACATCTTGGACTCTCAAAGCGGAATAACAATAATACGTTCACCATTTCTGAGAAATGACTCATGACAAAATCAGGGAATCAGTTAAGCATTATGTACTACTTAGGGAGGTCTTAGCATGAGTCCGGGAAAAACAAGCATCCCTTCTAAGTTCTCAACTTAAGTGCTGAAATCGAGAAACAATAGTACATTTATCCTGAAGGGTACAATACCATTGTCACACGACAAAATTCTTTAACTGAGTTCCTATAAGAGAACCAGACCATCCTGTGCGAGTTCCAAGTGGGCCCTCAGGTGCGAATGGGTTTGCCACAGAATGTGGTCTGCCACTGTCACCACTGGAGATGGATGTTTCCACAAGGTTCTCAATGATCAGCCCCCAACCTCACATAACTATCAAGGTCGTGTAATGAAATAGAGAAGACCCATATATGAAGACACTTCCAAGAAGTTGCAAATCTGGGTGTGAAACACTAATACCCCCATGACTAGATACCACAAGGCCAAAGTGATTGTCCACGCTAAGTTCTATGGTGCACTCAAACCGAGTATTTGGCTAACCTTATATCACCACTCACAGTAACCCCCAAGTCCCGCCAAATAGAAAACCAGTCCAGACATTCCAGTATAATATGATGCATGAAAATAAATAATATAAATAAAGCTGTTAAACTGTAAATAAACAATAGATAAAATACACAGGCAAGAACAAACAATCAATCACTCAAAGAAACAGAAACACGCAAGCGCTAGGAGAGACTCTCAAAGGGGAACCAAAGATACTCAGGTTGACCATGTCCCCAGCAGAGTCGCCAGTTGTCGCTCCCTAGATTTTCATCCTGGTACAAATGCGAAAGTGGCGCGGAAAGGGTTGAGTTGCCAGATAGACATTTTTATCCCGAAGGAACGGGAATGGTAATGTTGCACAAATCAAAGAAAATAAAAGGAAGGACAAAGGTCCTGCAAACCAAAGAAAATTGGGTTCAGGAGTCAGTTACGACCTGGGAAGGTATTAGCACCCCAGATCGTCCCCCGTACCCGACGAGATCCACACTTACAACGAAATTATTTCAATGGGTAAAAGAATGAAGCTGCTGCAAAAGAAAAAGAACTGGATCTGGAGAAAAGAAAATAAAGGGGGAAAATGTAGGGAAAATAAAATAGTACTCGAACGGCCTCTACCCCGCTGCCAACGTACCTCATCTGGACATGAGGATCAGAGTCGTCGTAGTTCCCCTAACTAGGGGTAGAAAGATTGCTTGTGTCTTAAAGCTTGAATTGCTTATGCAAATGCTCAGGTGTTGCAGGCTCGTCTAGCACGAGTGCTTTACCGTCTTGCAAAGTGACAAGTAGGAGCAAGTTCTTACAATAAGAGTGAAGGTGATGAGTAACGAAGTCCCGAAGGAGACGCTTATTCTTAATCCGGTGTTTTTTAGAAGTTTTTTATGGTGTGGCACAAGGAAGTGAGGGAAAATCCTTTTTTATGTAATGTGTCCTTATTACCACATCCCTAAATAGAATGAGTAAAAAGTCCACCAAGAATGAAGAAGACCCTCAAACTTGTTTTCTAAGATTAGCGTTTAAGTTCACTAACTTGCTTGAAATTATTAAATGTTTTGTAGATTAAAATGAAGAAATGTTTTTTATGATTTTCTTTGTGGAAGTAGCCTCATGATTGAACTTGTGCATCATAGATACACTTATTCCACCACCAAGATGGAGTGAAGAAGAGTATCCATGGAATAAGGCTGTAACACAAGAGACCACTTCACTCTTTATTAAAGAGTTTTTTATGCTTTTGTATGAAGATGAGAAGAGAAGAGAACCAAATGAGCAAAAGGTAAACAACTAAGGGAATCTAACCATCCTAAAAGTTATCATGCAAAGGGTTGTTACTAAGTTAGTGAAGTTTGAAGTCTATCCTAATGAAGAAGAAGGAAAGGAGAAGAATGAAGAAAGAAGAGTGAGATTCAACTTACTTCTCTTGAAGAAGTTAAGTTTAACTCAAAAGGAGAAGAAAAGAAGTGAATTGATGGCCTAAAGCACATCTCAAAGACAAATAAGAAATCATTAAAAGAGAAGAGAAAAAGATTTGAAATATGGAAAACAACCACACTTCACTTTCCATTGCACCCACATGGTTAGAAACATACTCCAATTATAAAAAAACTAGCAAATTTATCAAGTATTATCATGTCAACAAAATCACATATTCAACATACTCAAAGCTTCAAGCAAATAAAATTACAAAATATGCCAAATATAGGAAACATACAAACTCACGTATCAAGGAAACACAAACATACATCAATCAACATGCAAATCCCTCTAAACAAGCATATAAAATGGTAACATACTAATCCATGGTGAATAAAGAAGATATGGCAAGCAAATAAATCCACAACAGCTCAAAAATTCCATTTTGCTTCAGTGTTAACCGGTTAACCCCGGGGGTTAACCGGTTAGCCGACCTCAACCTGCAGCAAAAAGTCAGCAAAAATAGCACGTTAACCGGTTAACCTATAGCGCTAACCGGTTAACACTGTGCGAATAACAACAAATTCTTCAGAAATAGTCAGTTTCCAAACCAGCTTATTTCAATAATCTTCCAACAATTCAGTGATCAATAATGCACGAAAATACAACCAAATTCAGCACTAATCAGCACAAATAGATTCACAAACATCATCATATAGATTAATTCACAAATCAACCAAAAAACACAAGCACATTATGGATCTACATCATGAACATGCAAATAAGCTAAAAACGGAGGTAGATCTGAAATTAACCAACCTACAAAGCTGAGATTTGCTTTGGTGAGTGTTGTTCAAGCTGAAAATGATGAATCTAGTAGAGAACTCCCAAGACCCGATGCTCTTCTTCACACACAATGCAAAACAAATGCGAGTAGATGAACTTTATGCAAAAGCTTAATCCAAATGCACTTCCAAGCAACAATTCAGATTTGAACCAGTAGCAAAAACCAGAAAAAGGATGTATAGAAAGAAATGGATGAAGGTCTAGTTCCAAGATCAACAAATTTCATGCAAGACTTGATGATCTTCAAAGAAAAGGAACTTTGAGTGTTTGAAGATTTGAAGAATGAGAGAAATGTAAGAGAGTTCTGAAAATTCAGAAATGAAAAGTGTGAATTTTGAGAGAGTGTATGTGTGTATTGGTTTGGAGGGAAATATGATATATAACATTTAGGTTTGGGGCCCAAAAATGTGGTTTGGAGTTAGCTTAGAAAGGTGATTAGGAGTTGCCTTTGGAATTAGGCTTGTTAAGCATTCTAGATCCTTCTCCACAATATTCAAATAATTGGAGTGAATTAAAATTTGAAAATTGGAATTGGAGTCAAAAATATGCATGCCTTTCTTGTTACAGAAATTATAAATTTGTAGCCGTTAACCAGTTAACCCATAGCGTTAACTAGTTAACACATGCCAAATTTGATTTTTCCCTCCCTTAGGTGGGAAACTCCAAGATTGCATTTGCACCATCCATTTTGAGTTGATTGTGATTCTCATGACTTTGAGCTTGTAAAATTGTGAGAATGTTTTATGAACTTCTTGCAAAACCACTTGGCTTATTTTTTCTTTGAACAATCAAATCCATTGGATAACTGATCAAATGCCCTATGCTTGTAATTATGAATGTCATGACTCGTTTTTCTATGCCATATGCTAGGATATGTAAATAACATGATGTGTTATATGATATGTAAATGATGAGAAAAAAAAGTGATCAAATTTTGGGGTGTTACAGTGTCGGTGCAAAGATAATATTCAGGAATTTGAAACACATCCAATAGCATGATATGAAGTCGACAAATTTCCCTGAAGGGTGTCAATTATTATAGTAAGGAAAAATAGCCAAAGCAACAAGGAATCCCACAATAGGCTTCTGGGTAATCTGGTACAAACAAAGGATTAAGTGAACTCCACATCCTTTAGCCTCCAACTAAGGCACTTGACCGCCTGGAATAAGTGAGCGATATCCGGATGGCTCAGGGTCTTCATACAACTTTTGTATGAGAAAATCCCTCAGATCGAAGGAAGCATGGAGTTCACTGATTTGTCGTAGGAAGATCTCTTCACTTTCCCTGCTAGGACTAGGCTCAAACCTAGCCTTTTTGACCTCTACACGAACTTTGAGTTCTTCTACCTCCTTATGAACATCCTCAATTTCTTGTTGCTCTTGAGATATATTTTGAATGTAGCCTCTATGTTCTTCAAGGGCTAGCTGGAGATTCTCTTTCTGGTCACCCAATTGCTCATGAAGATCTTCAATCTTCTGCTTGTACTTAGCTTCCACTTTCTTCTGCTTTTTCAAGTTGGCCTCCCATTTTTCCTGCCAGAGAGTTATTGTTTTGTCGGCTTCGTCCATATACTTATTTTCCTTTCGACGCTGATTCTCCTTGTGGATTTCAGCCAGACCCTTTTTCTTGAAATATTGCTCTCTTTCTTCAAAGTCTATCTGCTTGACCTTCCCCATTTTTTCAGCTTTCTGAACCCTTTCCTCTAACTTCTGATTAAGGTTCACCATCCTCTGATAGGAACTGTGGGCATCCTGATGATATTCCCCAAGTTTCTGAACTAAAACCTCCAGTTTTTGGTATTCTTCCAAAGGCACGGTAGTCTTAGGTTCCACTACTACAAGTGAGGCTGGCGCTGAGAAGGGTAACAAGACCACCTGAGCTTTCTCTTTTAACCATGCATCATAATCGAGAAATGTCTGATTATTGCTTCTGCCCAAGCATGCCATACCTCTCCTTAGGATGAGCTTCTAAGAACCTGCAATTTTCCTAACCAACAGAAGGTTATCCTTTACTAGGAAGTAAAAGGTCTGAGCTAACTCTGACTCCTCATGAATATCTTTAAGCACGTATCCCAATTGCCTTCTCAAGAGAATTGGGTTGTAATTGATGCCTCTAGTTACTCCTAGAAGTGGCACATTGGGGTACCTCCCACGACTAGTGATGAAGTTCCTTCCTTTTATCCTCATGGTGAACCGGTTGATGTCTTTGGCAAATAACATGCTCAACTTCTGGGCCCATATCAAACTAGGATCAGTGAAGGCTTCGGTACTTGGCAAGTTCCTCATGAACCACTTGTAAAACAAAGGAGTGCAACAATGCACTAAACCTCCTCGTTTCTTCTCATTCTTATAATGTACTGAATAATAGAGGTCTCCCAAGAGAGTAGGCACCTGATTCTTCAGCACAAAGAGATGAATGACATTTATGTCTACAAACTTATTGATATCCGCAAACAAAATGATCTCGTGGATAGAGAGGGCCAAGATAGCACAAACAGAACTCCATTGAGCTTCCTTAGTAAGCTCTTCAGCTTTCTTCACCAAGAATTCCAAAGAAAACCCAGACATTCCCCCTTTGGTAGTATTCGGATTCGCAGATACAACAGACGGGCTCAAATAAAGAGCTTCAGCAATGTCAGCAGGCGTAGGTCAAGCCATTTCTGAATTAAAAGGAACCTGATCCTGAAGAGGAACCCCTAAGATCAAAGCACACTCCTTTAATAGAGGACCCAGCTGGAAGTCATGAACTGTAAAGCATCTGAGCCCAGGGTCGGAGTACTGCAACAGTGTATGAATAACGCTTCTCTCAGAATTGTCCAGGTCTACCACCATATCAAAATAGTCCCGTAAGCCTTCCGAAAATCTTCAACATGATTTGGAGTGATGAGAGACACCATCTGGTTTATCATTTATATCTTAATGTCAGAGCACTTATAATGGAAATTCTTCTTTCTACAGTCTTCCATCTCTGAGCAAGAAGTCCGACCGGGATTGGGAACAATATGCAACCCTGAGAATGAAAAAGAATACAAATGATTAATGATGTCATGATGTTATGCAATGCAAAACATGTGATCAGGGACGTTTCTGTGTTGGTGTTGACAAAATAACCAAGTGTTTTTGAAGAGTCATAATAATATTATCTTTGTGCAAAAATTCCAGAATTCACAACCAAAGACCATATAGAACTGGATCACATCACAAAGTAACACTGGAAAAGTGGGAATGTTGGAAGTTTAGGGTTCCTGCAAACCTAAAAACTCCTCCCAATCTCACGGGGGTTCTACCTCAGGTTAACATCAAAGACTCTCAAAGCTGAATAACAATAATACGTTCACCATCTCCGAGAAATAGCGTAATAACCATATCAGGGAAACAGTTTAGGATTATGTACTACTCAGGGAGGTTTCAGCTGAGTATGGGAAAAACAAGCATCCCTCTTAAGTTCCCAGCTTCAAGCACTGAATCGAGAAACAATAGTACATTCATCCCTTGGGATACAGTACTATCGTCATACGAACAATTTGCTTTGACTGAGATCCTATGAGAGAACCATCCATCCTATGCGAGTTCCTAGTGGGCCATCGGATGCAAGTGGGTTTGCCAACAAATGTGGTATGCCAGTGTCATCACTAGAGAGGGTTGTTTCCATTAAGGTTCTCAATGATCGGTCCCCAGATTCACATAACTATCGAGGTCATACCCTGAAGTGGGGGAGATCCCCACAAAAAATATTTCTAAGACGGTCGCACTCTACGTGTGGAACACACCGCCACTAATCATGGTAAGATACCATGGAAGTACAATATCTATCCACGCTAAATCTAGGGTGCACTCGAGCCTTGGTATTAGGCTCCTCACTCAGTAACCCCATCCCGCCAAAGAAAACCAGTACAACCAGACAGTCCAGTATATATGATGCGTGGAAAATAAAATACTAAGAGCGATAAATAAAGCTGTAGGGTAAAGCTGTAAATAAAGCGATAAAGCTATACTAAAGAACACAATAGCAAACAGCTAAACACCCAAAGAAGCAAAAACGGACAAGCGCTAGGATTGACTCCCAAAGGGGAAACCAGAGATTCTGGGTTCATTCCCCAACAGAGTCGCCAGCTGTCGATCCCGGGATTTTCATCCTATTACAAATGCGAAAGTAGCGCGGAAAAGGAAGAGTTTCCATCCAAGCATTTTAATCCCGAATGAATGGGAAAGGTAACGCTGCACAAACCGAAGGAAAGGAAGGGACAAGGTCTTGCGAACTAAAGAACAGGGTTCGGGAGTCGGTTACGACCTGAGAAGGTATTAGCACCCCAGATCGTCTGACGTACCCGATGGGATCGACGCTTGTTAGTCTGTTTCAAAGGGCGAGGAATAAAATTGTCGTTGTATAAAAACCGCTACTGGAACTGGAATGAGAGAGGGAACTGAAAAAAGAGAATTAAAAGGTACATGAAAAATATAAGAAAAATAAAGAATATTCTCGAATGGTCCCTAACCCACTACCTACGTATCTCATGGGAAATGAGAATCAGAGTTGATGTAGTTCGCCTAACTAGGGCAGAAACTTGTTTGTGTTTTTTAATGAATTGAACTGCTTATGCTTATGCTCATGTGTTACATGCTCGACTCGACGAGTGTGTTACCGTCTTACAAAGAGACAATTCGAAGCGAGTTCCTTTGTTATGAGTGAATGAGATGAGAAGAGAATTCCCGTAGGAAAGTTGTGTGTTTGTTTACTGTCTTTTAGAATAAGTGTTATTGATTTTGGTTTTTGTGAGGCATCCTCATGCTAAAACTTGTTGATCATGATAGATATCCTACACCTCATCCCGAGATGGAATACGTGTAAATACCCCATGGCAAAGTCTCTTGGCGCACAAGAAAGCTACACCTTTATTAGGTATTTTGAAGTTATTTTGAGATGAGAAAGAGGACTCAAATCGAGGAAGGAAAAAACTAGGGGAAACTACCCTAAGTTTTTTATTCAAGGGATGTCCTAGAGTAAGTGTGGTTTTCTAATCCTAAAACGAAAAAGAAAGCGAGTTGTAACTCACTTCAATGAATTGAAGATGAGTTTAAACCTCAAAGGGAATGAACAAAGTGCAATGTCTAAGAAGCGTCCAATGCTTATCGCAAACACAAGTTGAAATGTAAAAGGATAAGGAAGAAGGTGTATGTAGGATACCCTCCCACACACATGGCTTACCATAACCCCCTACAAAACAAAGTTTAGTAAAAATCCAAAGCAAATAAAAAGGAAAGAGGTAATCAAGTACCAAACATCCTACCACTTCTATGACCTAAACTAGACTCAATCATAAGTCTAAGGACACCTAAAAGCTAAGCAAAGCCTAATGTCAGCAGCTACTACAGCTCCCTAGCACACAATCAGCCACTAAATGCAAGTAACAATGCAAAAAGCCTATTACATCTACCAAACAGCATGAAAATAGGTGTAAGAACCCAAAACCGAATAAAGCAGCATGTCTTTTACAGCTCCTGTTTCAAAATGCAGCAATGAAACATGGCAGATTCTCAATTGTTTTTCGAATGCAAAAAATGAAATTTTAATGAAATCAATGAATGAAATGATCATGCATCTTAAAGCAACCAAATGAAATGAATCATCAACAAAGGAATTCAACACATAAATCATCAACAATGCATACAAATTATGTGACTTGTGCAGTTTTAAACAATATGCCACATTTCCAATTACGCACACAATTGACCAAAACATGCACAAATCGCAAATACGATGCAAAACAGAACTATGAACACTTATTAAAATGCTAATGATGATGCTAAATCATGCAAACAACAATCATGTAATACCCCGTATTTAATTAAACGCCATGGATAATATTAATTAGGATTAATTAAGTATTATCTGATTCAGAGATATTTTCTGAATATTCTAAAATTGGACCCGTTAGTATACTAACTATCGTGTATTGGTATGATATACATTGGTTGGTTTTTAAGAGAAAGAGAAACAAGTTGTGTATTATAAAAAGAAAAGAAAGGAATAAGAGAAGAGAAGAAGAGGAAGAAACCCTAAGAGAGGAAAATGCTCGGATCATCGCCATTTCTTCGTCAAATCTTCATCTTCACCAACCTCCTCGTCGATTGCAAGGTGGGTTCTTAGTTAGAAACATTTCTTTTGAGTTTTGGTAGAGATATTGAGTTTTAGGGTTTTGTAGAAATCTTGGAAATTGAAAGATTAAATGGTTAAAACTAGATTAAAACTTGACTAAAACACCCACACTATGAATATAAACATATTTGATTATGTTTTGTTGGAATTGTTGATGTTTTGAATGGTTTTGGCATGGAGAAGGTATTTTCCTGTAAGCTAGAATTTCCTGGACTAGTATAGCTCGCTCAGCAAGCTGTCCCACGCTCAGCGAGACCTGCAGGTTGAGTTTTTGGTGTTTAATTCATAAGTTGTGATCCGTCGGTCCGATTATTGCGTTCTGCATATCATTGTAAAGCTGAAAACATTTGCTAACTAATACAGTCGAAAATGTTAATTATACCCGACTTTTACCCGACTTTTCCGATAAACCGTAATTATGTAAAATTGAGCAATTTTGGTATTAACCTTTAAGGCTCGATTGAGAATTAAGGCATGAGATCATTGTGAGAATCGAATGGAAGAAAAGACAATGAGTTTATGGTGAGGATTGTTTAATAGTAATGATTAAACTAAAATGATAGAACTATATGTTCGGAAACTTTAAAATTGAAAGTATCAAGAATGGAGAGAGATAGGAAATCTTACCATAAACCAATAGTGTGGCCTAGTTTTTTAACTAGAAATTGTTAGATGGTATGACTTGTGAGATGCTTAGGTTCATCCTAGGTCATTGCGAATCCTAACGCGTTATACGCGGTATCCTCCGGAAAGTCTTGAGTAAGTCTTGAGGTGGGTATTACATTGATTCCTACGGGAAGCATTCGTAAAGGCTTGAGGTACCGTCTGTTATGATAAGTCTTGAGGTGGGTATTACACTGAGTCCCACGGGAAGCAATTGATAAGTCTTGAGGTGGGTATTACACGGAGTCCCACGGGAAGAAATTGATAAGTCTTGAGGTGGGAATTACATTGAGTCCCACGGGAAGCGAGAGGTAGCCTTAGGTGGGTATTACATTGAGTCCCATGGGAAGCGAGAGGTAGCTTGAGGTGGGTATTACATTGAGTCCCACGGGAAGCGATTGGTAGCTTGAGGTGGGTATTACATTGAGTCCCACGGGAAGCGAGTGTAAGTCTTGAGGTGGGTATTTGTAAACACCCCAAATTTGCCCTCACCCATTCACACCATGGCTTGTGATCATTCTCATATGCATAAACACAATCATATCACCTCATACCACATTTTTGATTCACTGCATAGTTTCTAAGTCATCTGCACCTAGGGTTTGTGATCTGAGCAATCCCAAAGCTTCTTGAGCCATTCCAAAGGCCACCAATCAACTCAAGGTGGTCCATATGTGTTCTTATATCATATTCCATCTCTTCAAAGTCAAAATGCAGAGGAATCACAAGAACTAGGGTTTGAGTGGATGCAGAGCCAGGATGAACTGCACAGTTGACTGAAAATTAGGGTTTTGGTTTCAGAGGCCATAACTCCAAATTTTTTGGTCATTCTTGTTTCCATTGATCTCTATATGGTATAGGGAGTATGCATATCAATTTTCATGAAGAAATTCCATGGGGAAGTCATCTGATCAAGGGTTGACTTTTCAGACAAGTCAGTGTAAAATCAGGGCATCTGAGGCCCCCAATGACCCAACCAATGGGTGATCTTCATCATTTTGAGTGTATATGATCTTTATTTGATCATGGAAGAGGGTTGAAGTTCATAGAAATCAAGAATTTAGGGTTTTTGCAAATGTTGACTTTTTGGGTATAGTTGACTTTTCAAGAATGCATCATTTTAGGTCATTTTTCAAGCCTTGATTCTTGATCCAAAAAGGATTCAAATGGAAAAACTTTGGTCATGAAAGTTGTAGATCTCATCTTTCCCTTTTCAAAAAGTACAAGAACATGATCAAACTCTTCTTGGATCAAAAGTTATGGCAATGCAAAGTTGGCAAAAATCATTGATTTTCAAGTTATGCACCAAAAGGCAAAAATTGCAAGTTCTCTTCTCAAGACCAATTCAGTCACCATATGGGCTCCTAATACACTTAACATGATCATGCAACTTCTAAAAGTCAGATTTGAACCAAGATCACATGTTGCTTAGTTCATGTAACAAGGCATTTTTCATGAAAATCCATAAAGCTAACCAACTTGCAAAACACTCATGATCTTCTCACCCACTTGATGCATTGGCTGCTGAACCAAGCTAGGCTCATACACACATCATGCTGCGCAGCCCCATGCTTTGTACTTGCCTAGTATCAAGCCCATGCTTCTCTTACAAGATTTTTGACTTTATGCAAAAGTAAACATCCCAATCACCACAGCACAAGTCACATCACCCAGCCAATCAGATTTGTTTATTGTATCCATTTGCAAGCTAAACATACCAAGAAGCAAGGCTGAAGCTCACACATTCCACACTTACACAAAAATACTCCCATTTGCAAGTTCCTTCGAATCTGCTTGCACAGCCATAAAACACAAAAACTTTCTTCATCATCCAACTAAACACACTCCATAGACCTAAAACCACCCAAAGCACAAGCCTGAAACAGCCAGAAACTCTCACTGCCATCTCTCACCTCAGTTTGCAGTTTCACTTGAAACTCTCACCATAGCCCACAAACATCAAAACAAACCTTGCAAAGCTTCTCCATTCACCCTCAAGATCACAAACAACCCCTTTTCATAGCCTAAAACTGCCTGAAACTCCATGGCCATTTCTGACTGAACTGAAGCAGGAGCTTTCGAAACTCACAATCCAGCCAACTTAAACTCTCATTGAGCATTCAAACATCATCTGGAGATCAAGTGGAAGGGTTTGCACTGAAAGAAGAGGCCAGAAAGTTCCTAAACTGAAAGCTTCAAATCTCAGGTAGCTCGAAAATAATTTTTCCAGAAATCTTTTCTTTTGTTACAAACTTGTTCTATTTGTTTCACTGATCATTCTGGTACCATTGGTTTTGAAAATGGTTGAGATTTGAGCATTTAATTTCACTCTAAAGCTTGCGTGCCCTAGAAGTTATTTTCTTCGATTCAGCTTATTTAGGGAAAATAAATGTGTTTTGAGAGAGGGGTTTGATTCGTGAGAAGATGAGGATCATTTCCATGTTCTTAGTTTTCGTTTTTGGTACGTTTTGAGGGATTTGGGAAATTTTCAGGTGAGAGCTGGCCGGAGAAGACGACCGGAAGTCTTCTCCGGCCGCCTGAAAGTAATTTGCCCTAATTACAGTCATTAATGTTAGTTTGAATGTGAGTCGTAGATGAGCGTTGACCAGCTGACTTCCCTCCAGTTTTGATGGCCCAGATGCGTTTGATTAGCCCTAACCTTTTTCATTTAGTTAATTAATTCATAATTAAACTAATTTAATCAGAATCAACCACAGCCATAAGATCACGCGCCAGTCAACCAATTCAAATCCTAGGCGCATCCTGGCCCTCCATCCCTCTGACTTTTATTTTATTTAATTTTAATTCATTTTCTTTTCAATTAATTTGCACATTTAATTTAAAATAGCAAAAATGTCTTAAAAATTATGAAACTTTTTCTTTAAAGTTTTATTAATTTTTAAGACCCAAAAATATTTTTATTTTATTTTTTATCATTTAAAAAGTATTTTTAAATATTTAAAAGTTTATTTTTAATTGATTAATGGGAATTAATTAATTAAAAATACTTTTAGGTATTTAAAAATTACACAAAAATTCATGAAATGTTCTAAGACATTTAGAAACATTGTCCAACCTTCAAACCAAATTTCTTTTTGATCTTGATGCATTTTAAGAATTTTTCATTGAATTAAATCATTTTTTATGCATTATTTTGATCATAAGTTTGAAAATTCATTTCTGCCTATTGGAGAAGGTTGAGACATTGATTCTTTTTGCTTTGTCTTGTGTTTAGCATGTACTTTCAAGGATAAAATGGCCATGATTTGTTTCTTCATTTTCTAATTGATTGGCATTTCTTTTGTTAAGAACCCTAAAAAACCCTAATAACTTGCAAAAATCATAACTTGAGTTTGGTTGAGAGTTGAGAGCTCCCCTTTGGGCAGTGGTTTATTATAGGTCTAGGGTTTCTTTGAGCACCATTTTCCATTTTTTGTGTTAAAGTTTACTTCTGTTTTTGGTTTTGGTTTGATGTTTGATCCATGAACCCTAATTTGGGCCTTCTCTTGCATCCTTCTTGCATTCTCTTGCATAACATGATTTGTCTTTGCATTTTGTGCATGCTTATGATTCATTTGACATCTTAAGACATGTATGAAGCATTTTTGATCATTGCATTACATATTTGCCATGTCATTTGTCTTGTATGCTTCATAACATTTCATGCTTGTTCATGCTCCATAACTTGCATCATTTGCATTCATAATCTTGTATGAGCATCTCCATGCCTTGCCTCATGTTTGCAGCACTTCATAGCATCATAATCATCATCAACATGCTTCTGGTTTTGCTTAGCATCATATCATTTCATCTCATCTTGCATTGCATTGTATTTCTCTCTAACATTTCAGGTGGTAAGCAAACTTGGGAAGTGAATTTGCCTTCACTTCTCATAACTTTTCTTTTCATCTCTCTTGCATGCCTTGCTGCATTTCCACATGTGTTTGAGTTTGAGCTTGCTCATTCTTGCTTCTCCCACTTTCTTTCTTCAAGTGACTTGACTTCTTGAATGAAGCAAGTCACTTTGCTTCTCTTGATCCTGTTCATCTGCTTCCTGGTGGCTCCTTTGAAGATTGTTCTTGAAAACCTCACAAACCTTAGGATCAACCAAGCATGACAATGAATTAGGGTTTTGATTAGTTCCCCCTCATAGTTTTTACCTTTGTGTCTCTCTTTGAGTCTCTTCTTCTCATCCCATAATCAGAGACTAAACCCTAAAGGTTTTAAGACTTTGTGATTAGGGTTATGCCTGCATCCTTCTCTTAGGATGGAGTGTATAACTTTAATCCTAAGCATTAAACCCTTAAGGTGTTTAAATCTCTTAATCAATCCATTTAATAAGTATCAAGACATCACACTTGTAACTTGGGCCTTGCATTAGGGTTCTAATTCTTCCTTAATTGGTTAAGAAGGACTAACCCTAGTGTTAATGGACAAGTCCCCCTCAAGTTGTCTTATAAATCATAAAACTCACTTCATCATCATATCATTAAATAAAATCCACTTAATCAAAGGCTTGTTTTGTCATGAGTTTAATCCCTAATCATGGATTAAGTTGAGGAGCTTTCCTCAGCTTAAACACCCTCATCTATTATCCTTCTATTAGGATGGTGTAATGAGTCTGTTTAATCCTTGATTATGGCTTAACCTCATTACTTAACACTAAACAAAAACACCAAGAACATCTAAATAATCACAAGTAGGTTAATGATCTTAATCCTACACCAAAGGTGATTAAGTGTGAGAATCTGACTTCACACTTAAGGGATTCTCATTACCCCTAATCAGAGGGAAGATGTGATGAGTTTACTAACCCATTGGTTTAGGCTTAAGCTCATTAACTTATGACAAACTTTCAAAAGCAATAAAAGGCTGAAATCATCAAACAAACAATAATCGTCTCCTTCGGGATTCTTTTCTCATCACCTTCACTCACAAACGAGAACTTGCTTCTTCCGTCTAATGCAAGACAGTTTGCATCTGTGCCAGACAGATCATACACTTGAGCATAGGCTAGTAAGCAGTTCACAAGTCAATTCATCTTTCAGTCTCTTTGGGTCGAACTACGGTGTTCTGACTTCCTCATTGCACGAGAGGATACGTAGGCATAACTTAACAGTTATCGAACAAAAGTCTCTGTACATTCCCCCTCCTTCCAGCATTATTCTTTAAGCCTCATAATCATGAGCATACTCTTTCTTACACTGACACTATGCATATTACACTTCACACTTCTTTTGCACTAACACCTGTACATCTTTTTTCCAGCTATTTTATACACAGATTGCACTGACACTACCCCTTTAAAACACAAATCTTTTAAGCGTGGATCCCGTCGAGTACGACGGACAATCTGGGTGCTAATACCTTCCCAGGTTGTAACCAACCCCCTTTCTCAGTCTCTCTGGTTCGCAAACCGTCTTATCCATCTTTTTCTAGGCCTATGCAGCATTGCCTTTCCTCCGGGATAAAAATGCCTAGCTGGCGACTCTATTCATTCTCCAGTGGGTTCACGGCTGTGTGTTCTCACTGTCCCCTTCGCCGACCGTTCGCGTCTGTACCCTTATCTGACCCTGTGTCACTTATCGGGAGCGACAGCTTGGCGACTCTGCTGGGGAGATAGTAAATATTGCAACCAGGGCTTCTGGTTCTTTTTGTGGGTTCCTCCTAGCGCTTGTTTGATTTGTGTTTATTAGGGGTGTTATGTGCTATTTGTGTTTGTATATTTGCTTTATTTACTGCTTTCTGTACAGCTTTATTTATCGCTTTCTTTACAGTTTTTCATATATCATATCTGTCATACTGTGCTGGCTGGCTGGATCTGTTGCTTGGTGGGTGGGGTTCATTGAGAGTTAAGGTCCTATACCTGGGACCTGAGTGACACCTAGGCTAGAGTGAATCATATTCTTTCCCATTCCATTTCGGTCTGGTGCGGGAATATGAAACACGGTTCAGATGTGGGTTTCTTCTTGAGAACTCTGTGTTGCAGATTTCCTGCAATGCTAGGGCTATCTGGGAAGCCTGCTAAGTCTGGATGACCTTTTAGTATTGACCTTCAGAAACTGAGGTGAATTAGAGGAGGAATTGTTATGGTTATTGTAAACACTGTACCTCCGGGTTAGAAGTGTTTACACTTCTCATAACGGATCCAAGTCTGAGGATCCTTGTTCTAGATCACCACCTGTGAGGGGGTTGGGCTGTTTACAGGTTTGCAGGTACCTTGACCTCAGAATACCCTTTTACTTTGACTTTGTTAAGAATACTCCATGTTGGATAGTTCTTGTGATTCTAAAACCCTGGACATGTGGCTCTTTATTTGAGCCCCCCACCCTGGTTACTGGATTTATAGACCTCCATCTGGAATTCTTGAACACACTTGGGCCTGTATCAGATACTTTGGCCAGATCCAGCTCAGTCACAAACCCTTTGCATTTCATTTGCATACATACTCATTGCATCATATTAACATGTGCTTATTTGTGTTTCAGGGTATCCATTTTCATCTGGTTTTGGTTTTGACCCCATCTGCAGCTTTGACCTGTCTTCACCAGCACTAGCCAATCAGTGGCCCACTCCTCAGCATCTTCATCAGCACTTATTCTACCCAGTCTTCAACATCATGGCTCCAAAGAAAAGCAACATCACTTATCATTTCTTCCAACCAGACTTATCAGACATCAGGAGGATCCAGACCCTGATCACTCCCGATCACATGTCTTTGTTCAGAGAGAGCTATGGGGATATACTTGACTTGGTTATGGATCTGGACCCTTCACAGAGGAGCCTCATCCACACCTGCATTCAGTTCTATGACCCCCCATTGATATGCTTCACCTTTCAAGACTTCCAGTTAGGCCCTCTTCTGGAAGAATACTCATCTTTGACTGGTCTGCCCATCAGGAGAGAAATCCCTTTCAATCCTGAGATGGCTTTCCCAAGCAATGGGGAGGTGGCAAAAGCCTTACATCTGGAGCCTGTTTTGATAGAGCAACACATGACCTCTAAAGCTGGGATCCCTGGTTTTCATCTGGACTTCCTAATGTCTCAAGCTAGTTTGAAGGCCTCCCTGGGGGAGTGGAAAGCTGTTTGTGCTCTGTTGGCCTTAAATGTATATGGAATTGTGTTGTTTGCAGATGAACCTCGATTCGTCAGCAAGAATGCAATCCACTTGTTCATCCTGAAGAACCCAGTGCCAACTTTG
The DNA here is from genome assembly GCA_963966055.1 of Lathyrus aphaca. Classification (NCBI taxonomy): domain Eukaryota; kingdom Viridiplantae; phylum Streptophyta; class Magnoliopsida; order Fabales; family Fabaceae; genus Lathyrus; species Lathyrus aphaca. The sequence continues at coordinate 356,013,418 of OZ014520.1, read as the reverse complement.
CTGGGTGATTTCTATTACTCAGTACATCAGAGGAATGAGAAGCAGAGGGGGAGGTTAGTGAGGATGTGTGCTCCATTATTCCATACCTGGCTCCTCAAGCATCTACCCAGGACAGATGCATTCCTGAACCCTCATCAGCAAAGCAACTGGGCTAAGAGGCTCACTACTCTCACTTCAGCAGACATCAGATGGTGCACTCAGAGCACCAAGGGCAGAGATATTATCACAAGCTGTGGGCACTTTCCCAATGTGCCTTTAATAGGAGTTAAGGGAAGTATTAATTACAACCCTCTGCTGTTCAGGAGACAACGGGGATATGCTCTAGTCCATACTCCCAAAGCACAGGACTTGGTGGAAACTCTCTATTGTGAGAACAAGATCAGTTTGACTGTTGTTAGGCAGGCTGCCTGGGCCTGGGATCATGTTCAAGTCAAGGGAGTCACCATCTTGGGGAGGTGCAATAATGTAGCCTCAGCACAATACAATGAGTGGTCCTGTGCTAGGGCTCAATTCTCTGGAATGCCCTTTACCATAGAAGACATGCCTGAGTCATCCTCTGCACCTCCCCCTGCCACCATCAGTTTGGAGGAGTTTGAGAGCTTAAAGGAAAGAAATGAGAAGTTAACCCAGGCTTTGCAGAAGACCCTCCGGGAGAGGAGTGAAGGTGTGAGGGAGATTGAAAGATTGGAGAAGTTGAGAGTAGAGCACTTGACTAAGATTGAGAAGTCTGGGGATTATATCAACAAGTCTAAAGCTGGTGAGCAGATTCTGAAGAATGCTTGTAAAGAAGCCCAATTCCAGAGGGCAAGAACAGACTTGTATTTGAAAGAGAGTCAGGCCAGGTGGGTCCGGATCACTGAGGCCCGTACTCTAGAAGACAAGAGAGTTCAGGACAAAATGGAGCAGATGGAAAAAGCCCTGGCAGCAGCCCAGAAGGAAATATCAGAGCTAGAAATCAGAGCTGGAGTGAAGAGGTCGAAGGACCAAAGTCAGAACAAGAAATTGACTGCAGCTGTTGCAACAAGAAACCTTCTCATCAGGAATCTTACGGAGCGTCCGGCTGATCCTGTGACCGAAGCACTTCTTAAGGAAGTTCGTGAGGATGAGTTTGGCCTTGGAGTTTGATCATTTGCTTGTTGTTATTCCTATTCCATGTACTTTTGCTTTTTGTGATGTATTTTGACCCCTTAGAGGGCTTGTGTTGTAAAATGAACAAGTTGTATTATTTTCACCTTTGTAATATATTTGTGTTGGTTTTCATCTGAGTTCACTCCAAAAGCAACTTCAACAGCATCATCTTCAAGGGTCTGGAAGGGTCAAAACTGAAGACCAAACCGGATACCTTGAGAGCAAATAAGCATAACTGCATTGCATACTAACCCCTTTTGTTTGTTTTGTAGGTTTTATTTTATTGTTACTAACCTCTGTTGTGATATTCAGGCATTATTGCTCGCCGCCGGGTATTTCCTCTCAACAGGCCACACAGGTACCCAACTAGGAACAACCTTCCGGGAATTCAAATGGATCAGGTACAGCAAGATCTTGCTGATGTTAGAAATCAACTGGCCAATGAAAGATTGGAGATGAGAACACAGATGACGCAGTTCATGGAAGTTATGAACAACATGGCTCAGAGCCAGGAGAGGCTGAGGGCCATGGTGGAGAGGCAAAATCAAGAGGATCCTCATGTAGGAACTGCCGGCACCAGTAATAATGAAAGGGTGCAACCCCATGTTAATCCCCCTGTGTTTGGACCACATTTGCACCCTGAGATTAATATTCCTGCAAACATTCAAGGAACAGCTACTGCAGCCAGAGTACTTCAAGAGGATCCTCAGGAGGACCAATTCACTGTAATGGGTGCTGGAGAAGAAGCCTATGATAGGCGACTGGATGAAATAGCTGAGAAGTTGAGATCACTGGAGTCTCAAAATTCTTTGGGCTTCGACGTCATGGACATGGGGCTGGTAGACGGGGTCAGGATCCCCCATAAGTTCAAGCCTCCTTGTTTTGAAAAGTATAATGGGACTTCATGCCCCCGGACTCATTTGCAATCATTTCTGGGAAGGCTGAAGGCCTATACAATGGATGAGAAGCTATGGATGTTCTACTTTGAAGACAGCTTGACTGGAGCATCAAGGGAATGGTATTCCCATTTGACAAGGGCAACTGTAAGATGCTGGAAGGACCTGGCAGAGGCCTTCATCCGACAGTATCAATACAACTTAGATATGGCACCCAATAGGACTCTCCTGATGGGAATGTCACAGTCGTCAAGGGAAAGTTTCCGAGAATATGCCCAGAGATGGAGGCAATTGGCCGCTGCTGTTCAACCCCCAATGTCTGAGAGAGAAATGGCAGACATGTTTATGAACACTCTCCAGGGAACGTATATTGACAGGTTGGCTGCTTTCTCTTCCACTAGCTTCGCAGATGTTGTCATAGTTGGGGAGAGAATTGAAAGCCTGTTAAAAATGGGTAAGATATCTGATAATGGTGCAAGCTCGTCCAGTGGTACAAGAAAGCCTTTTGCAGGCCCGAGAAGAACTGGCGAGACCAATGCCATTCACACCAACAGGGGTAGGCCCCATTATGTTCCCAGAACAATAGCAGCAGTCACCATCCCTGCTCCAGCTCATCCTCAGCCAGTCTATCAACCTCCTCAACAAAACTTCCAACAACAACCTCAATATCATCAGAATCAGTATCCTCCAAGAAACAACTACAACAACAACAATAACAACAACAATCAACAGAGGCCATTCCAACAAAGGCCATCCCAAGCTAACAGAGTGATCGACCCGATCCCGATGCCATATGCTGCCTTGCTGCCACAACTTCTGAAACTCAACCTAGTTGAGCTAAGAACGTTGGCACCTCCGGATCCCAACAGTCTACCAAGAAACTACGACTCCAATGCTAGGTGTGCTTTTCATTCAAACGCACCTGGTCACAGTACAGAAAAATGCAGGGCTCTGCATATGAAGGTACAAGACTTGGTAGACTCCAAGGCTCTGAATTTTGCACCTCCGCCCAATGTCAATAAAAACCCAATGCCAAACCATGGTGGTCCTCGAATTAATGCTATTGAAGAAGACCAACCGCCTTATTTAATAACCAGTGTGGATCAGATCAGGACGCCGTTGGTGGAAATCAAGGCTTAACTCCGTGAAAACAATATATTTCCGGGGTGTGAACTAGGGTGCCCCTACTGCAATATTTCATGGAATGGGTGTGAAGACCTGAGGAATGGCATTGACAGCCTTATTAAGAGTGGCCTCTTACAGATCACTACATCATTTCCGGCAAATCCGACAACTTCATCAGCAACGGTTTCAGACCCTCCTACCACTGCAGCAACTATTGTTCCCGACAATTCACCAGCAACATCAACAAGTACTTCATCTGTCCTACCAAATGATCAGTTCTCAACAGTTTCTCCTGCTACAACTTCAGCTTCATTCCATTTCGACTCTCCATCAACAACAACAACAGTCCTTCCAACAGTACCTCCTACAACACCAGCAAACAATCATGAAGATGTCTCCACTGTTACCATATTCTACGATCCTGAAAGCAACTCAGCCTACCACTCAGAAGGTGCTGCTCCCACCAGAGCACCAGTTACAATCTTTTATGATCCACAAACAATAACAGTCCCTTCAGCAGCCGCAATCAGTCCAGTTACCGTCACGGTGCCTGGACCTGTACCATATGAAAGCAATAGGGCCATCCCTTGGCACTATGGCTCTGACTTGTATTGCGAAGGAAAAAGAATCACTCTGGAAACATCAACACCTGCACCCCAAGTAGATAATGTGGGGGGAGGCGGAGGCTTCACTCGAAGCGGACGTCTCTTTGCTTCACAAGTCCAAAGACCTACTACCGAAGCAGAAGCTGCTGCTAAGGCAAAGGGAAAAGGCCCGGTGCAGGAAGATCCAGCTGTCAAAGAAACCCTGAAGACTCCATTTGATCAGGAAGTTGATGAGTTTATGCGAATCATCAAAAAGAGTGATTATAAAGTTGTGGATCAACTTCACCAGACGCCATCCAAAATCTCCATCCTCTCACTGCTTATGTGCTCCGAAGCCCATCGGAATGCATTACTTAAAGTCTTGCACGCAGCTTACGTGCCTGAGGAGATTACTGTCAACCAATTGGAAACCGTGGTTGGAAACGTTACTGCTAGCAATGGGCTAGGGTTTACCAATTCTGACCTGACAGTGGATGGCCGCAATCACAACAAAGCCTTGCACATAACCATGGAATGAAAAGGAGCTGTCCTTTCTCATGTGCTGGTGGACACAGGTTCTTCCCTGAATGTCTTACCAAAGAAGGCTCTGGTGAAGCTTGAATATGATGGATTGGCATTGAGACCCAGCAACCTGGTGGTAAGAGCCTTTGATGGTTCAAAGAGATCGGTTCTGGGAGAGATTGAGCTGCCCGTGACAATTGGCCCGCATACCTTTAAAACCATCTTTTATGTGATGGACATTCAGCCCGCCTACAGCTGTTTGTTGGGTAGACCCTGGATTCACGCCGCTGGCGCAATAACGTCTACCCTTCACCAAAAGTTAAAATTTGAGTGGGAAGGTCAAGTTGTCACAATCTGTGGGGAAGAGGATATATTTGTTAGCCATCTGGCTACTTACAAGTATATTGAGATGGATGGAGAAATCCATGAAACAATGAGCCAAGGTTTTGAAGCCTTGAATGTCAATGAAGCGTCCGCTGTATCTGGTATCTCCATGTCATCTTACCAGCAAGCCCGGAAGGTTGTTGAGGAAGGAACTGCCCTAGGCTGGGGCAAGGTCTTAGCTGTGGAGGAGAAGAAGGACAAATTTGGGTTGGGTTACAAACCAACTCAACATCAAGCAAAGGCTGCTGGAGAGCCTGGTTTTGTCAGTGGGGGGATGCTTACCCCCGATGCTATCAACTGTCTGGAAGACGAGCTGGAAGAGGAGCGCAACCTGGAGAATTGGATTCGTCCGAAGGTCCCGGGGAGCAGTGTCTCGAACTGGTCTTCCCAGGGAATTATAAGTGTTACTCGAGCAGAGTAATTATTATTTCCTGTATTTTATAAGCATGCATCAAAGTCTTGCATCTTGCCCAAGACGACAAGACTCATTTTGTAATCAGGGCCATCTGTACTTTTGTGCAAACAAGATTAAATTAATGAAATATCAGACATCTTTTTGCAAACAAGTCTTTTTCTTTTTCTGTTCACTGTTTTTCCATTTTTCTTTTTGTACAAAAATAAATGGCGGTGTTTTCAAAATGATAACTTCATTTCACTTTTCTAAATAAGACTAAAATCAAATCACTAAAATGAACCAATTAAACCCTTGCAGAGAGTGCCATCCTGACAGCACCGACAACAGCACGGCTATGACATCGTATGACTTTGACAATCCGATCAATCAAGCTGATGAAGGGGTTGAAGAAGAATATGAGCTTCCTGAAGAGCTAGCCAGATTGTTAAGACAAGAGGAAAGGGTCATTACCCCTCACCAGGAGGAGGTTGAAGTGATTAATCTTGGTACAGAAGAAAATGTGAAAGAAGTCAAGATCGGGGCCTGCCTGCAAGACTCAGTGAAGAGACAACTGATAGATCTGCTTCAAGAGTATGTTGATGTGTTTTCTTGGTCGTATCAAGACATGCTAGGGTTGGATACCGACATTGTTGTGCACAAGTTGCCTTTGAGAGAAGAGTGCCCTCCGGTCAAACAAAAGCTACGCCGTACTCGTCCAGACATGGCTATGAAGATCAAGGAAGAGGTACAAAAGCAATGGGACGCCGGGTTCCTTGCTGTGACTAGCTACCCGCCGTGGGTTGCTAACATAGTACCTGTGCCTAAGAAGGACGGCAAGGTAAGAATGTGTGTTGATTACCGGGATCTGAATAGAGCTAGCCCGAAAGATGATTTCCCTTTACCTCACATCGATGTATTGGTTGATAACACGGCTCAGTTCTCGGTATTCTCCTTCATGGATGGATTTTCAGGATACAACCAGATCAAGATGTCACCTGAAGACATGGAGAAGACAACATTCATTACACCCTGGGGCACGTTCTGCTACAAGGTGATGCCATTTGGGCTCAAGAACGCCGGCGCAACTTATCAACGGGCTATGGTAACATTATTCCACGATATGATCCACAAAGAAATAGAATGTTATGTGGATGATATGATTGCCAAGTCCCTTACTGAAGAAGACCATCTGGTGAATCTGCTCAAGTTGTTCAAGCGTCTGAGGAAGTATCAACTGAAGCTAAACCCCAACAAATGCACATTCGGGGTGCGATCCGGTAAGCTGCTGGGCTTTATTGTAAGCGAGAAAGGGATTGAGGTTGACCCTGATAAAGTCAAAGCCATCCAAGAGATGCCTGCACCGAAGACCGAGAAAGAAGTTCGAGGGTTCTTAGGTAGATTGAACTACATCTCAAGGTTCATATCTCACCTCACAGCGACCTGTGAACCCTTGTTCAAGCTACTAAGAAAAGAACAAACGGTCAGGTGGAACGAAGATTGCCAAAGGGCTTTTGACAAGATCAAAGAGTATCTGCAAGAACCTCCAATCCTTATGCCGCCAGTTGAAGGAAGACCTCTAATCATGTACTTGACAGTATTAGAAGAATCAATGGGGTGTGTGCTGGGCCAGCATGACGAGTCTGGTCGAAAAGAGTATGCAATATACTACCTAAGCAAAAAGTTTACCGACTGTGAACAGCGTTATTCACTGCTCGAGAAAACTTGCTGTGCTTTAGCGTGGGCTGCTCGCCGACTAAGGCAGTATATGTTGACCCACACTACTTTGTTAATCTCAAAAATGGACCCAGTCAAGTACATTTTCGAGAAGCCAGCTCTTACCGGACGGGTTGCAAGATGGCAAATGATTCTTACAGAGTACGATATACAATACACTTCTCAAAAAGCCATCAAGGGCAGTGTATTGTCTGAATACCTTGCTGAGCAACCCATTGATGATTACCAACCAATGAGGTTTGACTTCCCTGATGAAGACATCATGTTCATTAAATCAAAAGATCGCGAAGAGCCTATTCACACTGAAGGGCCCGACCCAGAAGAAGAATGGACCATGATGTTCGATGGGGCTGTTAACATGAATGGCCGTGGTGTTGGCGCAGTACTCATTTCACCCAAAGGAGTTCACATGCCTTTCTCGGCAAAACTCACTTTCAACTGCACTAACAACGAAGCTGAATACGAAGCTTGCATTATGGGTCTTGAGGAAGCCATCGACCTCAGGATCAAAGCATTAACCGTATTCGGAGATTCAGCTTTGGTAATCAATCAGACCAACGGAAAATGGTACACACACCAAGATCATCTGATACCTTACAGGGACTATACAAGAAGGCTACTGACTTTCTTCACAACAGTCAAGCTTGAGTATATCCCTCGGGACGAGAATCAGTTTGCAGATGCCTTGGCTACCATTTCATCCATGATCAAAGTTCAAGCGGCTAACTTTGTACCTCAGATTTCAGTATCGAGACTTGATAGACCAGCATATGTATTTGCAGCAGAAGTTGTCAAAGATGATAAGCCTTGGTTCCACGACATCAAGTGCTTCTTGGAGGATCAGACATACCCACCTGGGGCATCTTCCAATGATAAGAAGACTTTGAGAAGGCTTGCTGGGAGTTTCTTTCTGAACACTGATGGATCTTTATACAAAAGGAACTTTGATATGGTACTCCTCAGATGTGTTGACAAGACGGAAGCAGATTTGCTGATGCATGAAGTGCATGAGGGCTCTTTTGGTACCCACGCTGGAGGGCATGCCATGGCTAAGAAGTTGTTAAGATCAGGCTATTATTGGATCACAATGGATGCAGACTGTTGTGCTTACGCCAGAAAATGCCACAAATGCCAGATCTACGCAGATAAAGTGCATGTGCCTCCAAATCCTCTGAACATAATGTCTTCACCTTGGCCCTTTGCCATGTGGGGCATTGATATGATCGGCAAGATTGAGCCAACTGCTTCGAACGGCCACAGATTCATCCTGGTCGCCATCGACTATTTCACCAAGTGGGTTGAAGCAGCCTCATATGCAAATGTCACAAGGCAAGTGGTAGCCCGATTCCTGAAAAGAGATATCATCTGTCGGTATGGAGTTCCCGAGCGAATCATTACTGATAATGGTTCCAATCTAAACAACAAAATGATGGCAGAACTGTGCCGGGACTTCAAGATCCAACATCACAATTCTTCTCCTTACAGGCCAAAGATGAACGGCGCTGTTGAGGCAGCAAATAAGAATATCAAGAAGATTGTGCAAAAGATGGTAGTCACCTACAAAGACTGGCACGAAATGCTACCATTTGCCTTGCATGGGTACCGCACATCAATCAGAACATCCACTGGGGCAACACCGTATCAGCTTGTGTATGGTATGGAAGCAGTCCTACCAGTTGAAGTTGAATTACCCTCGTTACGGGTATTAATGGATGTCAAACTGAGTGAAGCAGAATGGGTTCGGTCCCGATACGAGCAGCTGAGTCTGATCGAAGAGAAGAGATTGGCTGCAATCTGCCACGGGCAGCTATATCAGAAGAGAATGAAGAGGGCCTTCGATCAGAAAGTCAGGCATCGAGAGTACCAAGTGGGAGATCTTGTGCTGAAAAGGATCCTCCCTCCTCATACAGACCACAGGGGCAAATGGACTCCAAATTATGAAGGGCCATTTGTGGTGAAAAAAGTTTTCTCTGGTGGAGCACTGATGCTCAGCACCATGGATGGTGAAGACTTCCCGTCCCCTGTGAATTCAGATGCAGTTAAAAAATACTTCGCATAAAATGACCCGCTGGACACAAAAATAGAATATAAGTCCAGGCAAAAATAGGGCATCCCGGCGAGTCAAAAACAGAATAAAAGACTCGGGCAAAAATAAGGGAAATAAATAAAAAATGTACACCCGCTGAGTTGAAAAGCCGCATTGGACAACTCAGGCAAAAATGGGTATCCCGATGGATTGAAAACCCGAAAGGGCGATCCATGCAAAACGAGGGAATAAGCGAACAACTGCATTCTGAATTCGTCTGTATTGTTAGCAACTTGGTAAGTTTCGAAAGGATCAAGCTCCGATCAGAATCAACTTTCTCCAGAAAGCAAGACGAGAAGAACGTCATTGTCATACGAGTCATAGCGGGAGAGGAAGCTCCTCAAAGCGTCATCAACACTGCCAGCACTTGGTTTCTCAATTTGTAACAATCTCCTCATTTCAGGAGATATGTTTCTTTGACTGTATCTTGCCAATTCAGGGCACATGAATTAATAAAATCAGATTTTCAGTCATGTTTCGTTTTTACATTTATGTTTTGCAAAGAGTTGTCTGATGTCTCTAAAAATACAAATTGCATAAGTACAGATGTTTTTCTAAAAAAAAATAATAAAGCACATGCTTACCGGGAATATACTTACTCTCGAAAGTACTTAACTCCTATGACGGAATCCAGTAAAGGATACCTCGGGACCATTTGCGCGTTCCCTTATCTTTGCAGGATTGCAGGTATCCAGAACGCAACTTGGGGCATGCAAGGTATATCTCAGCAAGTCGGCAAATCAACAAAAGATATCAGCATCCGAAATGCTCTATCCCCAGCTGAGTTGCTTCCCATTGCTCTCCCCAGCCAAGTTGCCTCTCAGTACTCTCCCCAGCTGAGTTACCAGCAGCATTCCCCAGCTGCAATACCAACCTTTCTTCCTCAGCAGAATGCAGAATCAGGGAATCATCTCCCCGCAGAGCTTCAAGCCCCTATTCAGAAGAGCAACGCACGAAGAAGTCACAACAGAGAGGCAGAAAGCTTCTACAAACCCCAGCTGGGTCCCGTATTATAAGGATATGTCAATCAGTGACCTATATCCCCAAGCAGATACATCATTAGATCTACCAGTGATCTCATCCCCAGCTGGGATGTTCACTTCAAGCAGATCAACCAGAGATCTTCGAAGCAACGGGATCCGAATCCCGGATCGGTGCCTCTTTGCATAATCATAGCATTCGCATCATATTATCCCCTCAGAGCGTAGCATTCCGTCTAATACGGAGCATTACGGCAAAAATCAAATACATAGCATAATCATAAGTCATGTTGTGAATTGAACACTTGTAAATAATGACAATCAGTCGGCATACAGAATATACAGAAGAAACCCCACCAGGGTCCCAGCAAAAGCAGTAGCCTCTCAAATCACAAACACCAGTATATACTCCTTCTGACACCCGTCCGTGTCATCATTTCCCCAAGCAGGTTGCCTGAATACACTTTACAAACCAAGATCACCAGTATTACAGATACTTTCTGACACCCGTCCGTGTCAAATCACCAGCAGAAAGCCAAAGACATCCTCTTTGCACTCACATATACCTATATACACTTTCTTGACACCCGTCCGTGTCATATCCCCAGCGCAGTCGCTTACACTTTTATCAACCCATACACTCGTTATTATTATACTTTTCTCTCTTGACGCTCGTCCGTGTTACTTCCTCCCCAGCAGATAAACACTCATCTATATATACTCACTACTCATGATACACTTATACAGATACTCGTCCGTATTTTGTATACATCATCACTCATATCCCCGCAGATTCGACAATAGTCCTTGTTCTTTGTTAACCAGTTGATACTCGTCCGTATCATCATCTCAGAACATTGCGTCTAGTGTTTGTTTCTACATGATACTCGTCCGTATCATAGTCTAAGGATGCTCGTCCGCATCTTTAATCCATACACCGTGTCAAACACTTGTGTCTTCTTGAATATAGATACTCGCCTGTGTCTACTATTCCCCGGAAGAGTCCTTTCAGATGCAACACCCGTCCGTGTTCTTTGTTAACCAGTTGATACTCGTCCGTATCATCATCTCTGAACATGTGTCAGTTTGTTTCTACATGATACTCGTCCGTATCATAGTCTTGAGAATGCTCGTCCGCATCTTTAATCTATACACAATACCCAAACACTTATACCTTTTGTTTCTCGGATATGAACACTCGTCCGTGTTTACTACATCCCCAGCAGATCACCAACAAAGCATTTTCTTTTTATCTAACACTCGTCCTGTGTTATGATACCCTGAGAGCAGCCGTACCCTGCTGAGTGGTCGTCCTCCACTTCTTGATGGTCGTCCTCCATCATGCTCATCCGATGGCCGTCCCCATCGTTGATTTTAGCAGCCGTCCCCTGCTAGGTGGTCGTCCTCCACCTTTTGATGATCGTCCTTCATCACTTTATCCAATGGCCGTCCCCATTGTTGATTGTGGTTATCTGACATTCGTCCTATGTCATGATGAACCTTGAGAGCAGCCGTCCCCTGCTGAGTGGTCGTCCTCCACTTCTTGATGGTCGTCCTCCATCATGCTCGTCCGATGGCCGTCCCCATCGTTGACCTTTTCTATCCGGCATTCGTCCTATGTCGTGATATTTTCGGCAGCCGTACCCTGCCAGGTGGTCGTCCTCCACCTTTGATGGCCGTCCCCATCATATTTCTTTTGTTCCCAACAGAGCAGCCGTCCCCTTCTAGGTGATCGTCCTTCACCTTTGATGGTCGTACCCCATCATCTGTTTATTTCATTCATTCTTTAACCCGATGGTCGTCCCCGTCGTGGTCCCTTTTCCCCTTTAACCCGATGGCCGTCCCCATCGTTGGTTACTTTACCTTTATGAACTTGATGGCCGTCCCCGTCATGTTTCATTAACTCCCAGAGAATTTTACAGCTTTATCTTGATGGCCGTCCCCATCATGATTTTATCCTCCCCAGCTAGTCGGCCGTCCCCGTCTTAGCTTTACCTTATATCCCCAGCATGTCGGCCGTCCCCGTCATCGCTTTACTTTGCACTTTTCCCAGCATGTCGGCCGTCCCCGTCATTGCTATTTATCCAGCAGTCGTCCTCTGATCGACGGTCGTCCTCCGTCTCCCACACTATACAATATACTTTATTTTCTCTTACAATCTATATCCCTTTTCTTCTTCATTTTGTGAGTGCAAATTTTGGACTGTCTTTGGTATTCAACCACAAGTTATCTTGTTTGGCCTGTTAAGCCGTTGCTTACATCCTGCACAGCTAACTCATGTTTGAATAGGGGCAGCTGTAAACACCCCAAATTTGCCCTCACCCATTCACACCATGGCTTGTGATCATTCTCATATGCATAAACACAATCATATCACCTCATACCACATTTTTGATTCACTGCATAGTTTCTAAGTCATCTGCACCTAGGGTTTGTGATCTGAGCAATCCCAAAGCTTCTTGAGCCATTCCAAAGGCCACCAATCAACTCAAGGTGGTCCATGTGTGTTCTTATATCATATTCCATATCTTCAAAGTCAAAATGCAGAGGAATCACAAGAACTAGGGTTTGAGTGGATGTAGAGCCAGGATGAACTGCACAGTTGACTGAAAATTAGGGTTTTGGTTTCAGAGGCCATAACTCCAAATTTTTTGGTCATTCTTGTTTCCATTGATCTCTATATGGTATAGGGAGTATGCATATCAATTTTCATGAAGAAATTCCATGGGGAAGTCATCTGATCAAGGGTTGACTTTTCAGACAAGTCAGTGTAAAATCAGGGCATCTGAGGCCCCCAATGACCCAACCAATGGGTGATCTTCATCATTTTGAGTGTATATGATCTTTATTTGATCATGGAAGAGGGTTGAAGTTCATAGAAATCAAGAATTTAGGGTTTTTGCAAATGTTGACTTTTTGGGTATAGTTGACTTTTCAAGAATGCATCATTTTAGGTCATTTTTCAAGCCTTGATTCTTGATCCAAAAAGGCTTCAAATGGAAAAACTTTGGTCATGAAAGTTGTAGATCTCATCTTTCCCTTTTCAAAAAGTACAAGAACATGATCAAACTCTTCTTGGATCAAAAGTTATGGCAATGCAAAGTTGGCAAAAATCATTGATTTTCAAGTTATGCACCAAAAGGCAAAAATTGCAAGTTCTCTTCTCAAGACCAATTCAGTCACCATATGGGCTCCTAATACACTTAACATGATCATGCAACTTCTAAAAGTCAGATTTGAACCAAGATCACATGTTGCTTAGTTCATGTAACAAGGCATTTTTCATGAAAATCCATAAAGCTAACCAACTTGCAAAACACTCATGATCTTCTCACCCACTTGATGCATTGGCTGCTGAACCAAGCTAGGCTCATACACACATCATGCTGCGCAGCCCCATGCTTTGTACTTGCCTAGTATCAAGCCCATGCTTCTCTTACAAGATTTTTGACTTTATGCAAAAGTAAACATCCCAATCACCACAACACAAGTCACATCACCCAGCCAATCAGATTTGTTTATTGTATCCATTTGCAAGCTAAACATACCAAGAAGCAAGGCTGAAGCTCACACATTCCACACTTACACAAAAATACTCCCATTTGCAAGTTCCTTCGAATCTGCTTGCACAGCCATAAAACACAAAAACTTTCTTCATCATCCAACTAAACACACTCCATAGACCTAAAACCACCCAAAGCACAAGCCTGAAACAGCCAGAAACTCTCACTGCCATCTCTCACCTCAGTTTGCAGTTTCACTTGAAACTCTCACCATAGCCCACAAACATCAAAACAAACCTTGCAAAGCTTCTCCATTCACCCTCAAGATCACAAACAACCCCTTTTCATAGCCTAAAACTGCCTGAAACTCCATGGCCATTTCTGACTGAACTGAAGCAGGAGCTTTCGAAACTCACAATCCAGCCAACTTAAACTCTCATTGAGCATTCAAACATCATCTGGAGATCAAGTGGAAGGGTTTGCACTGAAAGAAGAGGCCAGAAAGTTCCTAAACTGAAAGCTTCAAATCTCAGGTAGCTCGAAAATAATTTTTCCAGAAATCTTTTCTTTTGTTACAAACTTGTTCTATTTGTTTCACTGATCATTCTGGTACCATTGGTTTTGAAAATGGTTGAGATTTGAGCATTTAATTTCACTCTGAAGCTTGCGTGCCCTAGAAATTATTTTCTTCGATTCAGCTTATTTAGGGAAAATAAATGTGTTTTGAGAGAGGGGTTTGATTCGTGAGAAGATGAGGATCATTTCCATGTTCTTAGTTTTCGTTTTTGGTACGTTTTGAGGGATTTGGGAAATTTTCAGGTGAGAGCTGGCCGGAGAAGACGACCGGAAGTCTTCTCCGGCCGCCTGAAAGTAATTTGCCCTAATTACAGTCATTAATGTTAGTTTGAATTTGAGCCGTAGATGAGCGTTGACCAGCTGACTTCCCTCCAGTTTTGATGGCCCAGATGCGTTTGATTAGCCCTAACCTTTTTCATTTAGTTAATTAATTCATAATTAAACTAATTTAATCAGAATCAACCACAGCCATAAGATCACGCGCCAGTCAACCAATTCAAATCCTAGGCGCATCCTGGCCCTCCATCCCTCTGACTTTTATTTTATTTAATTTTAATTCATTTTCTTTTCAATTAATTTGCACATTTAATTTAAAATAGCAAAAATGTCTTAAAAATTATGAAACTTTTTCTTTAAAGTTTTATTAATTTTTAAGACCCAAAAATATTTTTATTTTATTTTTTATCATTTAAAAAGTATTTTTAAATATTTAAAAGTTTATTTTTAATTGATTAATGGGAATTAATTAATTAAAAATACTTTTAGGTATTTAAAAATTACACAAAAATTCATGAAATGTTCTAAGACATTTAGAAACATTGTCCAACCTTCAAACCAAATTTCTTTTTGATCTTGATGCATTTTAAGAATTTTTCATTGAATTAAATCATTTTTTATGCATTATTTTGATCATAAGTTTGAAAATTCATTTCTGCCTATTGGAGAAGGTTGAGACATTGATTCTTTTTGCTTTGTCTTGTGTTTAGCATGTACTTTCAAGGATAAAATGGCCATGATTTGTTTCTTCATTTTCTAATTGATTGGCATTTCTTTTGTTAAGAACCCTAAAAAACCCTAATAACTTGCAAAAATCATAACTTGAGTTTGGTTGAGAGTTGAGAGCTCCCCTTTGGGCAGTGGTTTATTATAGGTCTAGGGTTTCTTTGAGCACCATTTTCCATTTTTTGTGTTAAAGTTTACTTCTGTTTTTGGTTTTGGTTTGATGTTTGATCCATGAACCCTAATTTGGGCCTTCTCTTGCATCCTTCTTGCATTCTCTTGCATAACATGATTTGTCTTTGCATTTTGTGCATGCTTATGATTCATTTGACATCTTAAGACATGTATGAAGCATTTTTGATCATTGCATTACATATTTGCCATGTCATTTGTCTTGTATGCTTCATAACATTTCATGCTTGTTCATGCTCCATAACTTGCATCATTTGCATTCATAATCTTGTATGAGCATCTCCATGCCTTGCCTCATGTTTGCAGCACTTCATAGCATCATAATCATCATCAACATGCTTCTGGTTTTGCTTAGCATCATATCATTTCATCTCATCTTGCATTGCATTGTATTTCTCTCTAACATTTCAGGTGGTAAGCAAACTTGGGAAGTGAATTTGCCTTCACTTCTCATAACTTTTCTTTTCATCTCTCTTGCATGCCTTGCTGCATTTCCACATGTGTTTGAGTTTGAGCTTGCTCATTCTTGCTTCTCCCACTTTCTTTCTTCAAGTGACTTGACTTCTTGAATGAAGCAAGTCACTTTGCTTCTCTTAATCCTGTTCATCTGCTTCCTGGTGGCTCCTTTGAAGATTGTTCTTGAAAACCTCACAAACCTTAGGATCAACCAAGCATGACAATGAATTAGGGTTTTGATTAGTTCCCCCTCATAGTTTTTACCTTTGTGTCTCTCTTTGAGTCTCTTCTTCTCATCCCATAATCAGAGACTAAACCCTAAAGGTTTTAAGACTTTGTGATTAGGGTTATGCCTGCATCCTTCTCTTAGGATGGAGTGTATAACTTTAATCCTAAGCATTAAACCCTTAAGGTGTTTAAATCTCTTAATCAATCCATTTAATAAGTATCAAGACATCACACTTGTAACTTGGGCCTTGCATTAGGGTTCTAATTCTTCCTTAATTGGTTAAGAAGGACTAACCCTAGTGTTAATGGACAAGTCCCCCTCAAGTTGTCTTATAAATCATAAAACTCACTTCATCATCATATCATTAAATAAAATCCACTTAATCAAAGGCTTGTTTTGTCATGAGTTTAATCCCTAATCATGGATTAAGTTGAGGAGCTTTCCTCAGCTTAAACACCCTCATCTATTATCCTTCTATTAGGATGGTGTAATGAGTCTGTTTAATCCTTGATTATGGCTTAACCTCATTACTTAACACTAAACAAAAACACCAAGAACATCTAAATAATCACAAGTAGGTTAATGATCTTAATCCTACACCAAAGGTGATTAAGTGTGAGAATCTGACTTCACACTTAAGGTATTCTCATTACCCCTAATCAGAGGGAAGATGTGATGAGTTTACTAACCCATTGGTTTAGGCTTAAGCTCATTAACTTATGACAAACTTTCAAAAGCAATAAAAGGCTGAAATCATCAAACAAACAATAATCGTCTCCTTCGGGATTCTTTTCTCATCACCTTCACTCACAAACGAGAACTTGCTTCTTCCGTCTAATGCAAGACAGTTTGCATCTGTGCCAGACAGATCATACACTTGAGCATATGCTAGTAAGCAGTTCACAAGTCAATTCATCTTTCAGTCTCTTTGGGTCGAACTACGGTGTTCTGACTTCCTCATTGCACGAGAGGATACGTAGGCATAACTTAACAGTTATCGAACAAAAGTCTCTGTACATTCCCCCTCCTTCCAGCATTATTCTTTAAGCCTCATAATCATGAGCATACTATTTCTTACACTGACACTATGCATATTACACTTCACACTTCTTTTGCACTGACACCTGTACATCTTTTTTCCAGCTATTTTATACACAGATTGCACTGACACTACCCCTTTAAAACACAAATCTTTTAAGCGTGGATCCCGTCGAGTACGACGGACAATCTGGGTGCTAATACCTTCCCAGGTTGTAACCAACCCCCTTTCTCAGTCTCTCTGGTTCGCAAACCGTCTTATCCATCTTTTTCTAGGCCTATGCAGCATTGCCTTTCCTCCGGGATAAAAATGCCTAGCTGGCGACTCTATTCATTTTCCAGTGGGTTCACGGCTGTGTGTTCTCACTGTCCCCTTCGCCGACCGTTCGCGTCTGTACCCTTATCTGACCCTGTGTCACTTATCGGGAGCGACAGTATTACATTGAGTCCCACGAGAAGCATCCGTAATGGTTTGAATAGAGCGTTATATCGAATCCTCCGTAAGGTCTTGAGTAAGTCTTGAGGTGGGTATTTCATTGAATCCCACGGGAAGCATCCGTAAAGACTTGAGGTAGATATTTCACTTGTTTAGTGGTGTGAGCATTGTATGGAATGTGTTCCATCTTGCTTTGGTTCCTAGTTGAGAGGCATAGGGAATATCCTAGCTAGTGTTAGTAGGATTTGTAGAACTCTTGGATGTGGTTCCAAGGAGTGCGAGACGTATGAACTCAAGGTCGTTTTCCTTGCCAAAGACTTGAGTTAGGTTTGATAGAACCCTTAGAGCCGAGAGAACTCTAAGATAGGGAACCCACTGAGATGCTGTTATCTCACCCCACTATTGTTGTTGCTTTTCAGTTTTCTTTTGTAGGTTTGATTTACAAGTGGAGCTATGCTCGAGATGTTTCAAGTGAAGCTTAGTTTAGTCTTCCGCTGTGTATTTCTTTATCCTTGTACAATAATGGATATTGTATGGATCTTAGCTTTTGTTTTAGTATAATTTCCATGTCTTGCACCATTGTTGTATAGATTTTTATAGCTGGTCAAGAATGTGAATTATGCTATTAGGAACTTATGATGGTGATAGTACCAAAAATTAACTCTGTATGATATTATTCTAGATATATATTATATGGGTGTTACAAACCACAACATATTATGAGCACATATTCAACACTTATGTCAAAAATCAGAATCTAACAAAATGCGTGTCGAAAGTTATCGAAACTATATGCACCTGTGACTAAACAACTTATAAAAACTCCCTAAAATACTAACCTAATGATCTATGATGATTAAAGATGGAATGGCATGGAAACCTGCACTAAAATGCACAAAAATCCAAAAAATTGCTCAGTGTTAACTAGTTAACGGCCTGGGTTAACCGGTTAACGCTGCTGAATTCTGCAGAATTTTCCAAATTTTAAAATGTGTTAACCGGTTAACGGTATGGGTTAATCGGTTAACATTAAACCAGAATCAATTTTAAATGCTAAAAAAAACACTTCTATCAACCAACTAATTCCTCGGGTTCCTAATTCAACTACTACCAAATTAGCACGAAATTGACACCTAAATACAACAACCTAATACCAATTGGAACCACAACCACATCGCGACTCTAATTTCTAATGATCAAATCAATCAAAGTATCAAAATGATAAAACGCGAAAAATGCACGAAGCGAGATGAAGATGTAAAAGTTAAAACGAGAAGTGATCATAGGTTCACCAAACTACAAAGCAGAGGCTTGCTTTGGCAATTGTTGCGATGTTGAGAATTACACGAAAGTAGAGAAAATTGGAGATTCAAAGCTTCGATGCGCTAAATAAATGCAATTAGAGAGAATTATCTGAAACCGCTTCCGAAATGTGAAATAAACTTTGCAACCGTAGCAACTTCTTTGATAATCTGCTGAATTGATGAAAATGGTGAAGGCTTAACTTCCGATTCTTCAAGTTTCAATGCAAAACTTGAAGAATCTTGATGATGATGAAGCTTTGGTGTGAGTTTAGAAAATGGAGAGAAATGAGAGAATTGAGATTGTGAGAATTGTGAAATGTTTGTAAGTAATGCAAGAATGGTGAAATATGTGTAATGTAGATAATTTGTTTTTTGGCCTGGTAATCAAGGTTTATATAGAGGTTATCTTTGGAGTTAGGTTTAGGATAGGTAGGAGGTGGGGACATTAGGCTTGGGTCCTAGGATAAGGGTTGGTTGAATTTAATTGGGAATATTCCTAGAATATTCCATTGGCATATTTTTTAATATTCCTTGGCATATTCTGGGAATATTCCTTTAGAAGGGTGTGAAATATTATAGAATTTGGTGAGAATGCAAGGAAAATGTAAAGTGGAAAAGTGGAGGAACAATGCAAGCTAACATCTGAATTTTTTTTCCCAAAATTCGCATGCGTTAACTAGTTAACCCATTGTGTTAACTGGTTAACGGACGCAAAATTTGCATTTTCCCTCCTTTTGGTGGGAAATCCTCAAAATAAACCTCTGCCTTCCGTTCTGAGCCTGTTTTGACCTTGAGCTCCGATAACTGATTTTACCACTGAATTAACCTCGATCACATGCCTTATGTATTAACCGGTGATGCACTTTATATTTTTTTTTATTACTTTTTTTATGCAATGTATGGATGGATATGCTAGAAGGCACAAAAATGAAGCATAAGCTACTCGGAATCGGTGATAAATAATAGGGAAAATTTTGGTGTTACATCGACCTAGAATCTCGTGATTGATCCAGGATCCTGACTTATACATGTACGCATGTTTGATTTTCTAAGGGGTACTCCACATTGGAAGGAAATGCGATGAAGATCCTAATGCACTAAGGGATGCAAATGATGGGGATGGATATTCATTTTGGCTCATGTATGCAATAATGCTTATGATGCATATGATTCTTGAATGCATATAGGTGATTGGATATGTTGGGAATGACTCCCCGACACTTAGAATCTCATGATATCGTGACCCACAGTTGGATCTAGATTCTCTTGGTGCCCTAAGTTTGATCACTTGTTGATATGTTGTGTTCTTCCCTGAGAGAAACACAACTCTTATGTATGAGGATCAGGATGGTCTGAAGATGAGTGTAGCAATGTAATCAATTCTTGAAGATTGTGCTTTTTCTCTGCTCTCCATGGTTGCCAGTGCCTAGCAAGATCTTCTCATCCAACTTGGAAGTACAGAGACAACCTACCCCTTGCAACTTATTTAGCCCTAGTCTATTGGGTTCTTAAATGAATTCTAGTAGGGAATTTTAAGAGTTAACATGACATGATTTTCCCCCAGAGTCTGGATATGGTAGAAGTCTCTCCCTGATTAACTGATTCTTAAAATTGTATACTCCTTAGAAGTTGGACTTTGATGAGCTCTTGTGATGACTTGCCCCTGATTAAGCTTTTGAGGGTCTTGTCTTAAATTCAACTTTTGAGGTAGTCTTGATTCGGGTTAGTATAAAGGAAATTTTTATTTTCATTTTTGATTGCCCCTTGTTGGAATCTCCTTGATGTCAAGTATTGATTTGTAGTTAAAATTATTCATTCACAAATGGTAATTTTAACGTGAAATTCATGCAAGTTTAAAGAATCATCTATTTGAATGATGTGGAAGTGTGTGGCGAGTAGACTATTAGTCCAAACACAATGCTTATTTATCTAGCATATGAAAGATACATCAAGAATATGACACCAAAATATAAGAATAGCAAATCTTTAGGAGTCATTTTACACAACAATGTTGTAGTATGCTTTAAGAATAAACCTTACCTCAATTAGGTCTTTGTGAGGCTTGTAACATGGCTTAGTTCACGATTATTTGAAACAAAGGATACATGGATCAAAATGTGTGAAGGTTATTGGTTTGACTTCATGTGTAGAAAAACATTGTCATGTGTTATGTTGTCGTGTAAGATGACCCTGACTTGCTTGAAGATCATATTTTGTGTAGGTGTTATGTGATGTCAAATCAGATGTTGTAACATTTGTATTGTCCTGATGCAAAAAGTTTTGATTTAATTTCTGCACTTTTTCAACAGGTTTTTATTTATGTGATTTGCTCAAGTATATGCAAAAATCAAGGGAGATTTTCTATCAATTGCAGAAGCTTCTCTTTGTTTAGTTTTTGGAGATTTTGAAGATCTTTTCATATTAGGTTTGGAGTAAATCATGTGATCTTATTTGTGGAAGGATCTGATTTGATCCAGGCCCATTCAGAATGCTCTATATACAAGTTACTTAACTTAATTATAATTGTGTGGAAATTTTGGTGTATGGTGAAGCTGAGTGCTCTTGAGTTTTAGCATTTCTTTGTGTGTTTGTGTTATTATGATCCATTCTAATATCACCTAGATGTTGGAATTGGAATGAATTTATTGAGTTGTATTTTGTCCACTCTAAGCTTTTAAGCATGAGTGTTTGTACTTGATTGTAACTTTTAAGCAAGATCAAGTTGTTTTTCTTGGAAGAGTGTTCATCTATTTCTTTGTAAGGTTTTGGTTGATTATCACAATATGTGATTGAGGGGGAGTGAAAGGGGGTTCTCTTATCTAAGGGTTCTTTGATAAAAATTGCATTGGGTAGTGATTAAGTGAGGGGTGTAAACTGGGATTGTTTAAATCTAAATTTATAATACTAATCGTGGATTTCCTTCCTGTCTTGGTAGCCCCCAGAGTAGGTGAGTTTGCACCGAACTGGGTTAACAATCTATTATGTTATTGTTGTTGTACTTTTTACTGTATTTACCTAGTTAAATTTTCAGATAGTAATGTCGTAACATCTTTTTCGACATCATATATCTAATACCATAATTTCAATTGGTATTAGAGAAGACATCCTGCTTTGTATCTGGGTGAGATCTAGGGAAGTTTCTTTCTGGTATAATGGACAAGGGGGTGGGATTTGTGAACAGACCACCCATTCTAGATGGAACTAATTATGATTATTGGAAGCCAATGATTGTTGCCTTCTTGAAGTCTCTGGATAACTAGGCTTGGAAAGTTGTTATAAGAGGTTGGGAACATCCTGTTGTGAAGGACAAAGATCAGAAGGATACATCATAATTGAAGCCAGAAGAGGATTGGTCTAAGAAAGAAGATGAGCTTACTATGGGAAACACTAAAGCCTTGAATGCCATATTCAATGGAATTGAAAAATATCTTTAGATAAATCATTACTTGTATTGTTGCCAAAGATGCTTGGGATATTCTCAAAACTACTCATGAAGGTACCTCCAATGTTAAGATGTCAAGACTTCAGCTGCTCACCACAAAATTTGAAAACTTAAGGATGACAGATGATGAACGTATTTATGATTTTCATATGAACATCCAGTGCTCTTGGAGAAACAATGTCTGAAGAAAAGTTGATGAGAAAAGCTCTCAGATATCTACCTATGATATTTGACATGAAGCTCACTGCCATAGAAGAATCTCTTGACATTAGCAAGATGAGATTGGATGAACATATTGGATCTCTTCAAACTTTTGAGATTGGGA
The DNA here is from genome assembly GCA_963966055.1 of Lathyrus aphaca. NCBI lineage: Eukaryota > Viridiplantae > Streptophyta > Magnoliopsida > Fabales > Fabaceae > Lathyrus > Lathyrus aphaca. Next base: position 355,991,085 of record OZ014520.1, on the reverse strand, counting down.
TAAGTGAAAAATCTTTAAAAAAAAAAGAAAAAATATTGCTTTTTCTTCCAACACTAAAGATGAAGTAGAAGAATGTGATCTGAATACTGATGAAGGCATATCTAATGTTATAGTTCTTCTTAGGAGACAATTTAACAAAGTAATGAACAAGATGGACAGGAGGTCAAGACCAAATGTCAAGAATAACTCATATGACATCATGAGGTCAAATGACTTTGGTAGAAAGACAAGGGCTAAAGAGAAATCATCTCAAGGAAAAGGATTTCAGTGCTGTGGATGTGACGGTTTTGGCCACATCAGATCTGAATGCCCCACACATCTCAAGAATAAGAAAAAGGGTCTTATTGTGGCTTAGTCAAATGAAGACACTGAAAGTGAAGATGAAGAAGAATCAGCTAAGAATGCTACTGCTCTAACTGGGAGATATTATTCTGATTTCAGTGATGATGAAGTCACATATGATGAGTTAGCTACCTTCTATAGAGAACTATGTCTCAAAAATGAAGAAGTGTGCCAACAAGAAGAGGACCAGAAGAAAATCACATCTCAACTAGAGACTAAGAAGGAAGAGCATCTGGAAACCATTTCCAAGATGGAGTATGAGGTATCATTACTAAACTCCAAACTTGATCAAATGACCAAGTCTATCAGGATGTTGAATAGTAGTTCAAAGACTTTACATGAGATTCTACAAGTTGGAAAGATGGCTAGAGATGTGAATGGTCTGGGGTTTGACAAGAGAAAAGAACCTGTCTCAGATCTTGCTTATTTTGAGCCTAAACCAAAGATGTTGAATCAGATGTCTCAACATCATAACAGAAGACCTGAAAATTACATAAGAGGAAATTCCCATAGATGGAGGTGTCACTATTGTGAAAAGTTTGGCCACTTGAAGCCTTATTTTTTCAAACTCTTTGGATATCCTAAGCCCGCCCCTCAACATGTTCTAATTCAGAACATACCTAAGGTCAAAAAGTAATAGATTCCTAAGATTTATACCAACAACTTGATATCTCATACCTCTCTCAGAGTTTTAGCAAAAAAATGAATGGAATTTTGACAGTGGTTGTTCAAGACACATGACAGGTGTCACAAATATGCTCGTGAATATGAGATCTCATGCTACTATCTTTGTTACTTTTGGTGATGGAGCCAAAGCTTAAATCAAGGGAATTGGACAGTTGGAATAATCAGGAATGCCTAAACTTGACAATGTGCTACTTGTAAAGGGGCTTACTGCTAATCTAATTAGCATCAGTCAACTGTGTGATCAAGGACTAAAAGTTAATTTCTCTAAATCTTAATGTATGGTTACATATGAGAAAGGTGAATTAATCATGAAGGGAGTCAGATCTAAGGACAAATGTTATATATGGGCATCTCAAGATTCAAGTTTTGTCTCCTCTTGCTTACTTTCTGTAAACACCCCAAATTTTCCCTCACTCATGTCACACAATGGCTTGTGATCTTTCATTTTTGCATAAGCATAAGCATACCACATCACATTGCATATTTTTTCATCTGCATAGTTCAAGTTCATTTGCATCTAGGGTTTGTGATCTGAGCAATCCAAGATTCCATATGAGTCATTCCAAAGGCCTCAAAGCTTTCCAAGAGGTTCCATGTGTGTTCTATCATCATATTATGTCCCTCAAAGTTCATGGAAGTTAAGAGATCACAAGAACTGGCAAAGGAATGGAAGTAGAGCTAGGGTTTTCACTGCACAGATGACCAAAATTAGGATTTTGGTTTCAGAGGCCTCATCCAAAAATGCTTCTAATGAAAAATTCTTAGTCATGAAAGTTGTAGATTAGGTCTTTCCCTTTTCAAAAAGTACAAGAACATGTCTTGATTCATCCTAGAAATCAAGATATGGCCTTTCAAAGTTGGCAAAAATCCTAAAATTTCAAGTTTCATGTCAAAGAGGGATTTTGCAAATTGGCATATTCAAGCATTCTAATGACTTCTAATAGGCACAAATACTTCACAATATGTCAATGGGGCCTCTAAACATCAGAATTGTTCTTTGAACCATGCATTTTCATGACTTGAACTTCAAGAAATCAAAAAGGGCCAAAACTTTCAAGAATTGCAAAATGGTATGAAACTCTTCATCCACTTGTGCCAGCTTATGCAATCTGATTACATGGCTCTCCACAAAGTCAGCTGAGGCCAGACACCCCAAGAAATCAGACCTGCACCATGCCCATACCTCAAAGTACAAAATCTTGACTTTTTGCAAAAGCTCCCATACCATTCACACTATGCCACCACCCACTTTCTGAACACTCTCATTGGACTATACTAACCTTATGGACCTCATTTCACATAACACACAAGCTAGAATCATTCCACAAGCTGAGTTTCAAAAAAATCCCCAAAACTTTCATATCTTCGAATCTCTCAGCACAACCATTAAATCTCAAAATTCTTTGCACCATTCAATCATATACATCATAAGGATCACAAAGCAACCATTACAATGGCCTGAAACCTCACAAAACAAAAACACGATTTCTGCCTTAACAGAACTGAATCCCCAAAACCAAGCCATACAAACTTGTTTCAAGCCTTTCAGAAGCACGAGGGGGATCATTGGAGTGGTTTTGCACCAAGGAGAGGTCTAGAAAGCTCAGATCAAGAAAGCTTCATCTCAGGTATCATCAAGAACAATTTTTCCAGAACTTGTTTTTTAAGTTACAAATTGATTCCACATGATGTGCTGATCATTGTGATATGTTTACTTTTGAAAATGGTTGAGATTTAAGCATGTATTGAACTTCTAAAAGTTTTGTTCAGTTTCACGATTTACTTCGAATCTTGTTTTTGGTGAATGATAAATTGTTTTTGATGGCTAATTCTTGTTTATTGATGTTTGGGGAGTGATTCTGTAGAGTTTGGGAGGTTCTCATAGCCTAGGGAGAGAGATAACAATTTTGGTTGGTCGGAGAAGATGACCGGAGCTTGCTCCGGTCACTTGAAAGTCATTAGGGTTTGATTAGGGTTTAATCTTGCCAGTTTGAGCGTGAGCCATTCGATCATGATTAGTGCATTTTTTAAGGGTCCAGATCATTTCAGTTAGCCATAATTTCCATTTAATTAAATTAATCAGATTAATTAGTCAGATTGAATCTCATCCAACCAAGCGCGCGCGCAGTCAATGGTCCCTCCCCCAGTTTAAATCTCAGCCTTAGGATCAGTTGACTTCCCTTTAAAATTCATTTTATTTTATTTTCTTTTCATTTCTTTTGCACATTTAATTTAAAATACCAAAAAGCATCCAAAAAATATATAATTTGCATTTTAGTTTCAAATAATTTTCTTAATCTGAAAACATTTTTATTTTTATTTTTTGCATTAAAAAAGTATTTTTAAAATACTTAAACGTTATTTTTAATTAATTAAAGTGTTTTAATTAATTAAAAATACATTTATGTTTCCAAAAATCACCAAAAAAATCATGAATCATCCCAATGCATTTAGAAACATTTCTAAACTCTTCATACAAAATTCTTTTTTGGTTTGATCATAGTTTGTGAATTTTCTTTGAATTAAGGGTCATTAAATTTCATTTTTTAAACCCTAACGTTAAAAAATCATTTCTGCCTAACCAAGAAGAGTTTGAAGATGATTCTTTTTGCATTGTGTTGCATATTGCATGTAGTTTTTAGGTCATTTATCTCATAAATTTATCTTGCATTTTCAAATTGATTTGCATTTTTTCCCTTTGAACCACCCCAAAACCCTAGAAACTTAGGAAATTCATAACTTGTGATTGGTTAGGCTTCTGACCTCCTCCTTTGGGATGTGACCTAGTATGGGATTAGGGTTTGTTTGAGTTTGATTTCAAATTTTTATCATGTCATATGTTTCTGTTTTGTTCATTTGCATCTCATACTTTCATAAAACCCTAATTTCTCATGTTCATTTGCATTCACCTTGCATATGCATCCTTACATGAATTTTCCATGACATTTCTTGCATTAATAAGTCATCTTAGACATCTTAGGACATGTTAGAACCATTCTTGATCATTTCTGCATTCATTTTCCATGATTTGCATTCATTTCATTTCATTAACTTTCATGTGTTTTCTAACCTCAAAGCATGCTTACATTACATTTCATTCTTGTATAATCATACATATACACTTTGTATGCCTTTGTATCATCTCAAATGACATTCACATTGCATAAACACTTCTGACTTTGTTCATTTCATCTCATTGCATCTCATTTAATTTCATTTCTTTATGCTTTATACTTTATGCATTCATGCTAACATTTTCAGGTGGTAAGATACTTTGATAAGTGGATTTTCCTTCACTTCTCACTTCTCTTTATCTCATTCATATGCATTTTACTTGTCTTTTAAGTGAAATTTTTCACTTGTGTTCCATTTCTCTCACTTTATTTCTTTAAGTTACTTATCTTCTTCAATGAAGTAAGTAACTTTTTCTTCTGCTTCATCTTCCTTTCATCTGCTTCTTCCATTGGTGGCTTCCTTGAAGATCTTTCTTAAGCCTTACAAACCATAGGATATCCAAGCATGATAATAATTAGGGTTGTGATTAGTCCCCCTTAGCTTTTCACCTTTGAGTCTCCTTGAGTCTCTCTTCTCCTCTCAATAATCAGAGACTAAACTCTTAAAGTTTTAGGACTTTGGAATTAGGGTTATGCCTGCATCCTTCTCTTAGGATAGAGTGTATAACTTTAATCCTAAGTGTTAAACCTTTAATTTGTTTAAGCCTCTTAATCAAAACACCTTAATAATCACTAAGACCTCATCTTGTAACTTGGGCCTTACCTTAGGGTTTCAATTCTTCCTTTATGGTTAAGAAGGACTAAACCTAGTGTTTAATGGACAAGTCCCCCTCAAGTTGTCTTACAAACCTAAAATCCATTTCTTAATTTCATCCTTTAATTAAAATCCATTTAATAAAGGCTTGTTATATAATGAATTTAATTCCTAACCATGGATTAAGTTGAGGTATCTTCCTCGGCTTAAGTGTTCTCATCTATTATCCTTCTATTAGGATGGTGTAATGAGTTCACTAATCTGTGATTAGATATTAAACTCATTACTTAACACTAAACAAAAACCCAAAAACATCTAAATAATCACAAGTAGGTTAATGATCTTAAACCTACATCATCATGGCAATTAAGTTGAGATGCTTATCTCATACTTAAGGTATTCTCATTATCCCTAATCATGGAGGATATAATGAGTTTACAAGCCCTTGATTTAGGCTTAAGCTCATTAACTTATGCAAAACACCAAAAATAATAACAAAACTGAAAACACAAAAACAAACAATAATCGTCTCCTTCGGGATTCTTTTCTCATCACACTCATTCATAAACGAGAACTTGTTTCTTCTGTCTAATGCAAGACAGTTAGCACTCGAGCCAGACGAATCATACACTTGAGCATAGGCAAGTAAGCAGTTCACAGTCAATTTATCTTTCACTCTCTTTGAGTCGAACTACGGTGTTCTGACTTCCTCATTGCATGCGAGGATACGTAGGCATAACTTAACAGTTATCGAACAAAAGTCTCTGTGTCTTCCCCCTCTTTAATCATTCTTTTCTAAGCCTCAGTTCTTGAGCATTCACCCTTTTGCACTGACACTTGTGCATTTCTTTTCCAGCTTTTGCACATAGATAGCACATACACTACCCTTTTAAACACAATCTTTTAAGCGTGGATCCTGTCGAGTACGACGGACAATCTGGGTGCTAATACCTTCCTAGGTTGTAACCAACCCACTTTCTCAGTATCTCTAGTCCGCAACCGTCTTATACATCTCTTTCTAGGTTTATGTAGCATTACCTTTCCTTCGGGATAAAAATGCCTAGCTGGCGACTCTATTCAATTCATTTCATCTTCTCCTTTCACCGACGGTTCGTGCTTGTACCGGGATGTAAATCTTCGGGAGCGACAGCTTGGCGACTCTACTGGGGAGCTTATCTTGCAACCAGGGCTTCTGGTTCTTTTTGTGGGTTCTTTTTATGGGGGTGTTATGTGTTATTTGTGCTTATTGTTTATTGCTTTATTTTTTTCTTTCTGTATAGCTTTATTTATTGCTTTCATTAATAGTTTTATATATTTCATACTGTTATCATCATCTGTGATTGACCTGTTGTTTCTTTTGGTGGGTGGGATTGTTGAGTGATTAAAGGTTCCATACCAGGGACCTGAGTGACACATAGGATAGAGTGACTTCATATTCTTTCCCATTCCATTCCAGCCTGGTGTGGGAATATGAAACACGGTTCAGACATGGGTTTCTTCTTGAGAACTCTGTGCTACGGATTTCCTGTAGTACTAGGGCTATCTGGGAAGCCTGCTAAGTATGGATGACCTTTTTATGACCTTCAGCATCCGAGGTGAATTAGAGGAGGATCTTTTATGGTTATTGTAAACACTATACCTCCGGGTTAGAAGTGTTTACACTTCTCATAACTGATCCAAGTTTGAGGATCCTTATTCTAGAACAATACATGTGAGAGGGTTGGGATGTTTACAGGTTTGCAGGAACCCTTGACCTCATCATACCTTGTTACTAGTTTTGTTAAGGTTGTATCATTTTGGACTATTCATGTGAAACCCTGTACTTTTTACTCCTTATTTGAGTCCCCCACCTGGTTAATGGTTTTTTAAGCCTCCATCCGGACTTATGAACACACATGGACCCTATCAAGGCAAATAACAGATCCAGCACTTGATCACAACCCCTTTGCATATCATTCTGCATACATTATTTTGCATCATTTAACATTTGTCTATTTGTTTTACAGGGTATCCACATCTTATCTTTGGTTTGGTTTTGACCTGTTTTGCTGCTCAGATTCCTTCAGCTATCTGCATCAGTCTCCTTCACCAGCATCTTCACCAGAGATTCTTTCCAGTTCTCTTCATCAGTTGTCTTCATCAGAGACTCTTCTTTAGTACCTTCTCCAGTTATCCTCATCAGTTTTTAGAAGTTACCTTCACTAGTGCTTCTCCTCAGTCTTCTTCACCAGCATCTATTATCAGCATGGACACTTCCAGGAAGAGCAACATCACATACCATTTCTTTGAGCCCACTTTGACAGGCATTAGACAGATTCAGTCTCTCATCATTCCTGATCATGTCTCATTATTCAGGGAACATTATGGTGGCATTATGGACATGATCATGGACCTGGATACATCCCAGAGGAGCATGATTCACACATGTCTACAGTTCTATGACCCTCCTCTCAGATGCTTCACTTTTCCAGATTTTTAGCTAGGACCACCGATGGAAGAATTCTACATGTTGTTAGGTGTCCCTATCAGGAGAGGGATTCCTTTCAAGCCTAAGATGGTTGCTCCTAAGAATGAAGATATAGTTAAGGCTTTACACTTGGAGCCTATCCTCATTGACCAGAGCATGACCACTAAGGCTGGAATCCCAGGCCTTCACTTGGATTTCTTGGTTACTCAGGCCACCATTCATGTTATAGCAGGGAAGTGGGACACTGTTTGTGCCCTCCTAGCCCTCAGCTTATATGGAGTTATCTTGTTTGTAGACGAGCCAAAGTTTGTAAGCAAGAGTGCTATTCACCTGTTCTTATTGAGGAACCCAGTTCCTACCTTGCTTGGAGACTTTTACTACTCAGTGCATCAAAGGAATGAGAAGCAAAGGGGAAGATTGGTCAGATGTTGTGCACCCCTCTTCTACTGTTGGTTGTTAAGACACTTGTCGAAGTCAGACACTTTCTTGAATCCTCATCATCCAAGGAACTGGGCCAAAAGGATGATCGCCCTTACATCAGAAGACATTAGATGGTGCACTCAGAGCACCAAAGGCAAAGATATCATTACTAACTGTGGGAAGTATCCCAATGTACCCTTGATTGGGGTAAAAGGTTGCATCAACTACAACCCTTTGCTTTTCAAAAGGCAATTAGGGTATGCTTTGGTACATCCCCCAAGAGGGCAAGATTTGACAGAAACCCTCTATTGTGACATCCAGCACAACCTTGCCATTGCCAGACAGGCAGCCTGGGCATGGGACAACATTCAGACTAAGGGGACAACTATCCTTGGCAAGTGCAACAACATAGCTTCAACTCAGTATCTTGACTGGTCTCGTGTCAGGGGACAGATCACCCGGATGCCATTCACCTCAGAGGATGTACCTAGACCATCAATAGTGGAGCCTGCGGCTACTATCAGTTTAGAGGAGTTTGAGAAACTGAAGGAAAGAAATACTCAGCTCTCTAAAGCTTTGAAGAAGACCCTCTGGGAGAGGAATGACAGTTGTTTGGAAAATGAAAGTTTGGAGAGACTCCGGGTTGAGCACTTGACCAAGATTGAGAAGACGAATGACTACATCAGAAAGGCTAGAGCAGGAGAGTTAGTTCTGAAGAATGCTTGCAAAGAAGCTAAGACTCAGAAGGCTAGAGCTGAGCATTACTTAGAGGAGAGTCAGGCTAGGTGGATCAGGATCATTGAGGCTCATGCACAGGAAGATCAGAGGACCCAAGCTAGGAAAAAGCAGCTGGACGCTAGTGAGAAGAAGAATCAGGCAGCTTTGTTAGCAGCACAAAAGGAGATCTCTGAGTTGAAACTCTGGGCGGGGTTAAAGAGGTCAAAAGATCAGGATATGCACAAGAAGTTGGCCAGTGCCATTGCCATAAGAAACCTCCTCATCAGGACCATTACAGAGCACCCAGTTGGTCCAGTGACCGAGGCTCTCCTAAAGGAAGTCAGAGAGGATGACTTTGGACTAGATCTTTGATTTCTTTGTATTTGTACCTCCTTTTGTTTGTACTTTTTATTTTATTGTATTTTGAACCACCATGGGGACTTTATTGTAATCAAACTATGTATCTTCACTCTTTGTAATATATGGTTTGTGTTATTTTGTGGGCTTAATCTCTCTTCAACATCAACATTTCCTCGAGCTATGGAAGGGTCAAAACCAAACAACCAAACCGGATACCCTTGGAAGACAAATAGGCATCCTGCATTGCATGCTAACATTTTCTCTTTGTTTTGTAGGTTTTTGTTTTTGTGGTTGTTTCTCACTTTGTTGTGGTTTCAGGAAAAATTTCTCGTAGAAGAGTGTTCCCCGTCAATAGAGTGCACCGGTATCTGACAAGAAATAACCTACCGAGATTACAAAAGGATCAGGTTCAACAAGACTTGACTGAAGTGAGAGCCCAAATGGCCAATGAGAGGACATAAATGAGGGCCCAAATGAATCAATTTATGACAGTGATGACTGGATTGGCTTAGAGCCAGGAGAGACTGAGAGAGTTAGTCGAGCAGTAAACTCCCGAGGAAAACCACCCAGGTACAGGGGGTACCAGCAACAACGATCACGTACAGCCTCGTACTGATCCTCTAGAGTTTGGAACTCATCTAAACCCAGACATCAATGTTATAAGAAACACCCAAGATAGCACTGGAGGAAGGGCCTTGCAGGAGGACCCTCAGGAAGAACAATTTACTGTGGTTTGGGCTGGAGACGAAGTTTACGATCGTCGGTTGGATGAAATAGCTGAAAAGCTAAGGTCTCTTGAATCCCAAAACTCTTTGGGTTTTGATGTCATGGACATGGGATTAGTGGAGGGGGTTAGAATTCCTCATAAGTTCAAACCTCCTTATTTTGAAAGATACAATGGCACATCCTGCCCATGTACCCATCTTTAGTCTTTCTTGGGGAGATTGAAAGCCTACACCATGGATGAGAAATTGTGGATGTTTTACTTTGAGGATAACCTGACAGAGGCATCCCGAGAGTGGTATTCTCACTTAACCATAGCCACTGTTAGAAATTTGAAAGACTTGGCTGAAGCCTTCATTCGTCAATATCAGTATAATCTGGACATGGCTCCAAACAGAACCCTTTTGATGGGAATGTCACAGTCTTCCCAAGAAAGCTTTAGAGAGTACGCCCAAAGGTGGAGGCAATTAGCTGCTGTCGTTCAAACCCCGATGTCAGAAAGGGAGATGGCAGATATGTTCATGAACACTCTCCAGGGTACTTATATTGACAGATTGGCTGCATTTTCTTCCACCAGCTTTGCAGACATGGTGATAGCTGGGGAAAGAATTGAGAGCTTATTGAAGATGGGAAATATTTTTGACAATGGTGCCAGTTCAAGCAGTGCAAGGAAGCCATTTGCAGGGCCCCGCAGATCCGGTGAAACAAATTCTGTACTTATGGGAAGAGGGAGACCCATATATTTGCCAAGATCAGTTGACGTCGTCACTATTCCTGCTCCACCTCCTCAGTATACTCAACAACCACAACATTTTCCTCAACAACCACAGTTTCCTCAATAGAGATCCTACAACAACAATAACAATAACCAACAAGAACGCCCTTTTCAGTAGCGGCCATCTCAGATCAACAGGGTGATCGACCCTATACCAATGCCATATGCCACATTGCTACCACAACTCCTAAAGCTCAATCTTGTCGAGTTAAGGACATTGGCTCTACCTGATCCTCAAAACCTTCAGAGAAATTACGACTTCAACACCAGGTGTGCTTTTTATTCCAATGCATCTGGTCATGCTACAGAAAAGTGCAGGGCTCTAAATATGAAAGTCCAGGATCTGGTAGATTCAAAGGCCCTGAATTTTGCACCACCTCCCAATGTAATGAAGAATCCTATGCCCAACCATGGTAGGCCAAGGATTAATGCAATAGAGGAAGGCTCACCCATGAGTTTAATTGAAGATACTACAAGTATTCAGACACCTCTGGCAGAGGTTAAAGCTCAACTTTTGAAATGCCAAGTGTTTCCAGGTTGTGACGCCTGTTGTGAATCTTGCAAGGTTTCCGAGAATGGGTGTGCAAGCTTGAGGAATGGCATCAATGGCTTGATCAAAGAAGGCATTCTAAAAATAACCACAACAGCTTCTATAACACCAACAACTCCTTTTTCAACAACAAATGATCCTCCTACAACTGCAAAGACAATTGTTCCTACAGACTCGTCTACAAAATCAGCAACCACCTCTTCCATCACTTCAATAAACAACAATTCCATCTCATCTACTTCTACAACTATAGCAACCACCAACAACGACGTATCCACTGTCACTATCTATTATGACCCTACAACGGTCCCAAATTCTAGCAACTTTCAACAACAATCTCAGCAACAGTTTCAACAACAATCAAGCTACAATTCATCACCACCAACATCCACCAGAAGTCCTGACACCATTTTCTATAATCCACAAACAATAATGGTTTCAACCTCTGTTGCAGTGAGCCCAGTCACCATCACGGTACCAGGGCCTATTCCATATGATAAAGACAATGTTGTACCATGGCACTATGGTGCAGGCCTTTACTGCAACGGAGAAAAAGTCCTTCTTGATTCTTCAGTTCCTACCTCACAAGTGGATAATGTAGGGGTAGGCGGAGGCTTCAACCGAAGCGGACGCCTCTTCACGTCACAAGCTCCAAGAACTAATACTGAGGCAGAGGTTGTTGCCAAAGCCAAAGGTAAAAGTGTGGCACTTGAAGAACCTGCACCAAAAGAGAGTCATAAATCATCCTTTGATCAGGATGTGGATGAGTTTATGAGGATAATTAAAAGAAGTGACTACAATATTGTCGATCAGCTCCACCAGACTCCTTCTAAGATCTCCATCTTATCCCTACTGTTGTGTTCCGAAGCTCATCGGGATGCACTACTCAAAGTCTTGCACGCTGCCTACGTGCCAGAGGAGATCACAGTGAATCAGCTTGAGACAGTAGTATCCAATGTTAATACTAGCCATGGGCTAGGTTTCACCAATGCAGACTTAACAACGGAAGGACGTCACCACAACAAAGCTTTACACATCACTTTGGAGTGTAAAGGAGATATGTTCTCTCATGTTCTTGTTGACACTGGGTCCTCACTCAATGTCCTGCCGAAGAAAGCTCTTATCAAGCTCGAATATGATGGTAGAGCTCTCCGACCGAGCAATATGGTGGTCAGGGCTTTTGATGGATCCAAGAGGTCTGTTCTTGGAGAGGTGGAGCTGCCTGTGATAATCGGTCCACAGGTCTTTCAGACTACTTTCAATGTGATGGACATTGAGCCGGCCTACGACTGTTTGTTGGGTCGACCATGGATTCACGCCGTTGGCGCAGTTACGTCGACCCTTCACCAGAAATTGAAATATGAGTGGGAAGGACAGATTATCACCATCTGTGGTGAAGAGGATATCTTTGTTACCCGTCTAGCTACGTACAAATACATTGAGATGGATGGTGAAATCCATGAAACCATGAGCTAAGGGTTCGAGGCTCTGAATTTCAATGAGGCGACGACTGACGTATTTGCTGCATCCTAGGAGGACAAGATGGGTACTTCAATTGTCTCTTATCAGCAAGCCCGTAAGGTTGATGAAGATGGTAATGCCCAAGGCTGGGGCAAGCGGCTACTGGTGGAGAAAAAGGAAGTCAGATTCGGTTTGGGTTACAAACCATTCCGACAAGATCAAGCAGCGGCTGCTAAAGAGCCCAAGTTCATCAGTGGGGGGATGCTCACCCTAGATGCTGTTAACAACTTGGAAGACGAGGCAGAAAGCGACCTCAACCTGGAGAGCTGGATACGTCCAAGGATCCCGGGTCACCAAGTCCTTAATTGGTCTTCCCAGGAAATTATAAGGGTTACTCCTGCAGAGTAATTATTATTTCCTGACTTTTTTAGCATGCATCAAATCCTACATCTTGCCCAAGGTGTCAGGACTCATTTTGTAATAAGGCCATATTGTAATTTTGTGCAAATGGATTATCAATGAATATCAGACATCTTTTGCAAACAAGTATCTTTTTTGCTTATTGTCTTTTCATTTTTCACTTTTGTACAAAATAATAAAATGGAAATGTTTTCAAAATAATAACTTCATTTTTTCTGAACAAGATTAAAACTGATCACTAAAACGAACCAATCTCAAACCTTGTAGAGATTACCCTCCATTGCACCAACAACAGCACCGCTATGACCTTGTATGACTTCGACAATCCAATTTATCAAGCTGATGAAGGGGTTGAAGAAGACTATGAGTTACCTGAAGAGTTAGCCAGGTTGTTGAGGCAAGAAGAGAAAGTGATCACTCCTCATCAGGAGGAGGTTGAAACAGTTAATCTTGGTACCGAAGAGGATTTGAAAGAAGTGAAGATTGGGGCCAGTCTGCAAGGTTCAATAAAAGAGCAGCTCATTGACATGCTTCGAGAATACGTCGACGTCTTTTCTTGGTCCTATCAAGACATGCCAGGTCTAGATACGGATATTGTTATGCACAAGCTGCCCTTGAAAGAAGATTGTCCTCCAATGATGTAAAATCTACGCCGTACTCGCCCAGATATGGCCATGAAGATTAAGGAAGAAGTACAAAAATAGTGGGACGTCGGTTTCCTTGCTGTAACTAGTTACCCGCCGTGGGTCGCTAATATTGTACCAGTGCCTAATAAGGACAGCAAAGTACGTATGTGTGTGGATTACCGGGATCTGGACAGAACTAGCCCGAAGGATGATTTCCCATTACCTCATAATGATGTATTGGTCGACAACACAGCTCAGTTCTCGGTATTTTCTTTCATGGATGGTTTTTCTGGGTATAATCAGATCAAGATGTCACTAGAAGAAATGGAGAAAACTACCTTCATCAAACCCTAGGGCACATTTTGTTACAAGGTAATGCCATTTGTACTGAAGAATCCCGGCGCAACTTATCAACGGGCTATGGTAACATTATTCCACGATATGATCCACAAAGAAAGTGAATGCTACGTGGATGACATGATTTCCAAGTCCCTCACTGAAGAAGACCATTTGGTAAATCTACTGAAGTTGTTCAAGCGTCTGAGAAAGTATCAGCTGAAGCTAAACCCCAACAAATTCATATTCGGGGTGCGGTCCGGTAAACTGCTGGGATTCATCGTAAGTGAAAAGGGAATTGAGGTTGATCCCAAAAAAGTCAAATCCATTCAAGAGGTGCCTTCACCTAGGACTGAAAAAGAAGTTCGGGGGTTCTTAGGTAGATTGAACTACATCTCAAGGTTCATATCTCACCTCACTGCAACATGTGAACCCTTGTTCAAGCTGTTAAGAAAGGAACAAATAGTCAGGTGGAACGACGATTGTCAGAAGGCTTTTGACAAGATCAAGGAGTACCTACAAGAGCCTCAAATTCTCATGCCTTCGATTGAAGGAAGACCTCTGATAATGTACCTAACAGTATTAGATGGGTCAATGGGGTGTGTGCTCGGCTAGCATGACGAGTCTGGTCGAAACGAGTATGCAATATACTACCTAAGCAAAAAGTTTACCGACTATGAACAACGTTATTCACTGCTCGAGAAAACTTGTTGTGCTTTAGCGTGGGCTGCTCGCTGACTAAGACAGTATATGCTGACTCACACTACCTTGTTGATTTCAAAGATGGACCCCGTCATGTATATATTTGAGAAGCCAGCACTTACCGGAAGGGTTGCAAGATGGCAAATGATTCTGACAGAGTATGACATTCAGTACACATCTCAAAAGGCCATCAAGGGTAGTGTACTGTCTGAATATCTAGTTGAGCATCCAATTGATGATTACCAACCAATGAGATTTGACTTCCCTGATGAAGACATCATGTACCTAAAGGCAAAAGATCATGAAGAGCCTGTTCACACTGAAGGGCCTGACCCAGAGGAAGAATGGACAATGATGTTTGATGGGGCTGTCAATATGAATGGTCGTGGAGTTGGTGCAGTGCTCATTACACCTAAAGGAGTTCATATGCCTTTCTCGGTAAAAATCACCTTCGCCTGCACTAACAATGAAGCAGAATATGAAGCATGTATCATGGGTGTTGAGGAAGCCATTGACCTCAGGATCAAGACATTGAATGTATTCGGAGATTCAGCCTTGGTAATCAATCAGACCAACGGAAAATGGTACACTCACCAAGAGCATCTGATCCTATACAGTGACTATACAAAGAGATTATTGACGTTCTTCACAACAGTTAAACTTGAGTACATCCCTCGAGATGAAAATTAGTTCACAGATGCTTTGGCTACCATTTCCTCCATGATCAAGGTTCAAACTGCAAATTATGTGCCTCGGATTTCGGTATCCAGACTAGACCGACCATCATACGTATTTTTCGTGGACATTGCTAAAAATGACAAGCCGTGGTTCCATGACATCAAAAGCTTCTTAGAGGATCAAACATACCCACCTGGGGCATCGTCCAATGATAAGAAGACATTAAGAAGGCTGGCCGGTAGCTTCTTCCTTAATGTTGATGGTTCATTATACAAGCGAAACTTTGACATGGTTCTACTCAGATGTGTTGATAAGAAAGAAGCAGACTTGTAGATGCACAAGGTGCATGAAGGATCTTCCGGTACCCATGCCGGAGGACATGCAATGGCTAAGAAATTGTTAAGATCAGGTTACTACTGGATCACAATGGATGCAGACTGTTGTTCCTATACCGGGAAGTGCCACAAATGCCAGATCTACGCAGACAAAGTGCATGTGCCTCCGAATCCTTTGAACGTAATGTATTCACCTTGGCCCTTTGCTATGTGGGGCATTGACATGATTGGAAATATCGAACCGACTACTTAGAATGGCCACAGATTCATCCTGGTAGCCATTGATTACTTCACCAAGTGAGTGGAAGCAGCTTCGTATGCAAACTTCACCAGACAAGTGGTAGCCAGATTCCTGAAAAGAGACATCATCTGTCGATATGGAGTACCCGAGCGAATCATTACTGATAATGATTCCAACTTGAACAACAAAATGATGGTAGAACTGTGCCGAGACTTCAAAATCCAACATCACAACTCTTCTCCTTAGAGGCCAAAGATGAATGGCGTTGTTGAGGCAGCTAACAAGAACATCAAGAAGATTGTGCAGAAGATGGTGGTTACTTACAAAGATTGTCATGAAATGCTACCATTTTCCTTGCATTGGTATCGAACCTCAATCAGAATGTCTACTGGGGAAACACCATATCAGCTTGTGTACGGTATGGAAGTTGTCCTACCTGTTGAAGCAGAATGGGTCCGATCTCGATACAATCAACTAAATCTGATCGAAGAAAAGAGATTAGCTGCAATCTATCATGGGCAGTTATATCAGAAAAAGATGAAGAAAGCCTTCTATCAGAAAGTCAGGCTTCGGGAATACCAAGTAGGAGATCTTGTGCTGAAAAGACTCCTTCCTCCTCATACAGACCACAGGGGCAAATGGACTCCAAACTACGATGGCCCATTCATAGTAAAGAAGGTTTTCTCTGGTGGAGCATTGATGCTCACTACTATGGATGGTGAAGATTTCTTATCCCCTATGAATTCAGATGCAGTTAAAAAATACTTCGCATAAAATGACCCGCTGGACTTAAAAACAGAATGTAAGTCCAAGCAAAAATAAGGCATCCCGGCGAGTCAAAAACAGAATAAAATACCCGGGCAAAAATAAGGGAAAATTAAAAAAAAATGTGTGTACACCCGCTGAGTTGAAAAGCCGCATTGGACAGCTCAGGCAAAAATGGGTATCCTGGTGGATTGAAAACCCAAAAGGGCGATCCACACAAAAATAGGGAATAAGCGAACAACTGCATTCTGAATTCATCTGTGTTCATCACAACACGGCAAGCTTCGAAAGGACAAAGCATCACTCAGAATCACCCTTCTTTAGAAAGCAAGATGAGAAGAACGTCAAGGTCATACAGGTCATAGCAAGGGAAGCTCACCGGAGCGTCGTCAACATTTTATTTTTCTCAGTTTATAGCAATCTACTTATTCCAGGGGATCTGTTTCTTTGACTGTATTTGCCAATTCAGGGCACCCAGATTAATAAATTCAGAGCTTTCAGTCACACCTCGTTTTGTACATTTTTATGTTTCATTTGGAAAATGTCCAGTATTCATGATACAACACTTGCATAAAACAAATGAGCCATTTAATAAATACTTGCAGGGAATAAATTTACTTTCAGGGAAGCCTAACTCCTATGAAGGAATCCGGTAAGGGATACCTCGGGATACTTGTGTGTTTCTTTTGTCTTAATAGATTGCAGGTATTCAATACGCAACATGAGGCATATCAAGCACCAAAACCCCAACATGCCTCCTCCCCAAGCAGGATCTCCCGAGCAATGTATGAAATGCTTTTCCCCAGCGGAGTTGCCAAAGCCTCCTGATCCCCAGCATAAGTCTACCCAACAGGAGCTTCCCCAGCCGAGATCCCCACCAGGGTACCAGATCTCTCATCCTCAGTAAGGTTGAAAGAACTATCTCTCCACAGGACTTATGTTCTCTCTCCAGGAGAACAATGCATACATACTTTCCCAGCAGAGTTGCTGAAGCTTCTTTCTCCCCAGCTGAGTCTTCTTTCCGGATAGATCTACCAATGATCTATTTCCCCAAGCAGAATTCTCCTTGCAGTTAGATCTACCAATGATCTATTACGGCAAAAATCAAACATTTGCATGATCACAAGCAAGGTTTGAACCAGTCATCGACAAGTATCATCAGTATTTCGTCAGCAATATACAAAACACATCCCCTGCAAATAAAATCCAAAGCGTCTCCTTTGCACTCTCAAACACAAATGCCTTTTCATATTCATATATACTCTTTTTGACACTCGTCCGTGTCGGCTTATCCCCCGCAGGTCGCCAGAATACTTTTTGTACTCTCAAATACAAATACATATACATACTCTTTTGACACTCATGCACTTGTCCGTGTCATCCTTCCCCAGCATGGTTGCCAGGACACCTTCTGCAAACAAAGTACTTATTTATAACACACTATTTTGTGACACCCGTTGTCATACCCCAAATTTGTCCTACCTGTACATTTTTTATTAGTCTGTCTAACCATTTTTTTTTATAAAAAATATATAAAAATATGTACTACTTTATTTTACTGTTATCTCAAAAATCCAAAAATTATGCACCATCTTATTCTTCTGTCTGTAATTTGAAAATTCTTTTTTTTAAAAAATATATCATTTTCTTTTGTGCGAAAAATCAAGGTTTATTCAAGTTTTTCAGGTCGAATACGTTTGTGTATAGTGTTAAAAATTTCAGTGTTGTGTGTGTGTGGTGGTAAAATCGGTGGCATACCATATTTCGATTCCATAGTCTATCCAATTTTCTTTTTTATCTTAAACAATTCGTCATCCAAATTTAATTTCTGAGTTCATTTCTTTTTTTAGTCCATTTAAAATTACAAAAATTACAAAAAAAAATCATTTCCTTAATATCATTTTTTTCATTTAAACCAAATATTTCTTTTATTATTATTTTCCATTTTATCATTTTCCATTTTTATTATTTTTATCACTATTTTTCAATTTTATTTTTTATCACTATTTTATTGTTATTAGTACTATTATTATTTTTTTTCTTTACTATTATTATTTCGATTATTGTTATCATTATTATTTATTATTACAGTTTTTTATTATCACCATCTTTTATTATTATTATTTAGTAATATTATTATTATTATTATAACTGTTTTTCTAGTTCTTATTATTATTAATCATAGTTTATTATTATTGTCAACCCCACTTTTCTTTCACAAAACTGCAAAAAAATCTGACCCCACAAGCAACAAATTCTCATTAGTTCACAGCAACAAATTTCTCTTTTTCCACTCACAAGCAATTCGTGCCAATCGAAACAATTCTATCCCACCCACTAACAATAGCCACATTTTTTCAGCCTGTCCACTACCTCAGAACAACACATAAACATTTTGTATCAAAATCACTAAATCCTTCACTCTTCTTCACCGCACTTTCCATTAATTTTTCTCAAACTCACCTTTTTTTTTGCTGTTATCTCTATTTTATACCATATTGCACACCACTATCGTTCACAAATTCGGTACAGCCGCAACCAATGCGCAAACCATACACATATGACAATTTCAACTTTTCCGCCCAATTTCTTTTTTTTCAACAAATCAGGCCCCACAAAAAAAATGCATTTCCACTAACCACAGAATTTCAAGATGCAAAACAAATTGTACTACCACATTTCTGCAACGAAATCGAATCTTTCATCATTATCCAACTCTCTTTCTCTTCTCAAACTTTCCTATAAATTCAGCTTCTTCTTTTATTAAAAGGGGGGAGGTCATCGAAATTCATTCACCACCCTCAGACTCATCACACACAATTATCATTATCACCTTCAAAACCAAACAAAAATCCAAAAGTCACAGAACCACAAAAAATGCAGCCACCACCACAATCGCTCAACCTCCGACAACAATAATTTTCAACCTCCTTTCTTCCATAATCTTCAACGAAAAAACTCTTCTTACATCATTTTTCAAACACAAAACCAAATCTTCATTAAACCGCAAACCATCTCCAAATCCTTCTCAATCTTCTTCATCATCACCGCAAATACACTCACAAAATCATTCATCTTTAAATATTACCCTCCGCCACAAATCACTTACCACTAAAACCATACTCTGAAAAACACAAAACCAAACCGTGAAAAAAAACACACACCAAACAATTAGAGAAAAACGCTGAGCAAAAAGCAGAGAGATGAGATGAGAGGATCTAAAAGTCAAAAAAGCCAACACCACAAAACACCCAAATCCGACGAAGCAAACCACTGAAAAACACCGCACAAACCATTTCCACCATAACTCACGACCAAAACCGATCCGGCTAACCGCGTTGGAATTCGCGAGCCGCCACCCTTTTCCAAAAACGAATCCGCGAGCCGCCACTTCTCAGAACCTGAACCACCACGGAAAACTCATCGCAAACCGCGCTAACCCTAAACAAATCGAAAACATAAGTTGTGAAGTGGTGAAAGCATCACAAGCAAATCCGAGCGCGAGTCGAGAGATCGAGAGACGGTGAGAAGCGGAGCTAAACCATTTGCAATCGTGAGCAAACCGGAGACGAAACTGATTCGAGAGAGAGACTTCGAGAGTTAGAACGATACTCGGTGGCTGCGTTTTCTTGAGAGGGTGAGTTCCTTGTTCTGAAGCGTGAAATCATGTTCCTCTGTTTTTTCTTTTTCATGTTTTCTTATACTGAGTTTTGTTAATGTTTATAATTATCCCTATTTTCCTCTTTTAGTTTTATTTTAGGTTTTATTTTCTGAAATACTTACCGGGCTTAGCCCATGGCATGATTTATTCATACATACCCCTGTCAGCATTGCCTCCCCTCCTCTTTTCTTTTTATTATTATGTTAACTTTTCTTAGTTTTATTTATTGGTAGATTTTTTATTATTTCATAAATGTTTATTTCGTATTGATCTTTTATTTTTATTCTTAGGTTTTATTTTAATTTTAGGGCCAATGACGTAATAAAAGGCCGATTTTTCGCCCGATTTCGTTAAATCGGTGGTATTCGGTCAATACGAGGCCCTCCTTGTAATTAGCTTTTTTTATTTTATTATTTTATTATTTTGACCAATAAATATTCAATTTAATTTATTTTATTCTTTATTCTCAATTTATTTATTATTTATATTTGTCATTCCATTTTAATATTTGCAATTCAATTTATTTATTTAATTTCGCATTTCAAATTACGTTTCGACTCCTTATAGAATGATTCCAATTTTGAATCGATTCTAAGGTAGTTCACGAACTAAATTTCGACGCGTCCCAAAAAGGTCCAACGCCTTTGAATAGTTGTTCTCGATTAAAAGGTCCAACGCCTTCGAATAGTTGTTTTCGATTAAAAAGGCCGAACGCCTTCGAACCGTTCAAAACACTGCACACACGCTTCCTCTTGGGCAAACTACAACGAGACCTCTTTATTTCTCGCAATTCCCTGTATTTATTTTGTATCCCTCTCCCATTACTTTGTACGCATCTTTATTTTTCGTATTTTATTCTGAATCCTTGGTCCAACGCTAAGCGATTGCACTTACACACTCGCACCTTTTTATTTTGTTTTGTTTATTAGGATCCACCTTACTTTGCGAGTCGAGCGCTTCGTGCCTCGCTAACAAACCACAAAAATGAACTCCATTTGCATTTACCCTCTAACCTCAAAAAACCAAAACGTTTCGATTAGATCCAAGCCCTTGATCCAACGTTAAGTGGTCTTAGGAAATAAAACATTCTAAATAAAACGAGAAGAACTGTACGCCACGAGCCTTAAGCGGTAGAAAGGAGGATAACGAGCTCTCGTTACTCGCTTCGATTATTTTCGACGCAAGACGCTCGTCTTGTTGGACGAGATATACTATACATAGTCTTTAGGGCATTTCAACTCCTAAACCCTTTCATCGATGAAAGGTAATAAAATCAAACAACCATTACCCTTAGTAGGCCGAACTACGAGGCTCTGACTTTCCCATTGCACACGGGAGTACGTAGGCACGAGGATCTCAATCCTTGCCGAGCACCTAGGATCAATCTAACTTATAATTCAACTCATTTCCTTCTAGCAAGCAATTCGTTTAAGCATAGACATCCTTTCGCGCGTGATAACCTAGATGGTTCCCATCGAGTACGATGGATGTAGGGGGTGCTAATACCTTCCCCCTGCATAATCGACTCCCGAACCCAGGCAATGGTTCCGTTAACCTTTGTCCTCATCCTTTTCCTCCCGGGTTGTATCTATATCTTCCCTTTCCCTCTTCGGGAATAAATAGAATTAGGTGGCGACTCTTCAGTCCGTCCGGCGCGTGACTCCGTCCTTTCGGATCGCGTGAGATCGTATTTTTCGGGGTACGACACCCGTCTGTGTCGTTCTATCCCCACAGAAAGACAAAACATATCTTTTACAAATGTCTGTTTATATAGTACATATCTGACACCCATCCGTGTCATACATTCCCCAGCAGATTAAACACTCGTCCGTATCTTGCTCATACTTCACCAACAAATCTATACTCACTCATACTTATACATAAGTCTTTGATACTCTTCTGTATCTTGTATATATATCACTCCTCAATAGATCGGACACTCGTCCGTGTTCTTTGTTAACTAGTTGGTACTCGTCCGTAACATCATCTCTGAACACGTGTCAGCGTTTGTTTCTATCATACTTGTCTGTATCATGGTCCTAAGGATGCTCGTCCGCATCTTTAATCTATACACATCGTCAAACACTTATACCTTTTATTCTTGAGCATGAACACTCGTCCGTGTTTACTGTTCCCTAGTAAGTCACCAACAAAACAACTTTCTTCTATCCAACATTTGTCTTATGTCGTGATACATTCGGCAGCCGTCCCCTACCAGGTGGTCGTCCTTCACCTTTGGATGACCTTCCCTCATCCCTTCCCCAACGGAATCCCCGTTAGTGGAACCCCTTTTCTATCCGGCATTCGTCCTATGTCGTGATAAAGAGCCGCCGTCCCCTATTAGGTGATCGTCCTTCACCTCTTGATAATCGTCCTTCATCATTTTTATCCGATGGCCATCCCCATCGTTGATCTTGTTATCCGGCATTCGTCCTATGTCGTGATAAACCCCGAGAGCAGCTGTACCCTACTAGGTGATCGTCCTTCACCTTTTGATGATCGTCCCTCATCATTTTATCCGATGGTCGTCCCCATCGTTGATCTTTTCTATCCGACATTTGTCCCATGTCGTGATAAAGAGCAGCCGTCCCCTGCTAGGTGATCGTCCTTCACCTTTTGATGATCGTCCCTCATCATTATTTCATTTATTCTTTAAACCGATGGTCGTCCCCATCGTTGTTTACTTTACTTTGCAAACCTGATGGTCGTCCCCATCATTGTCTTTACTTTAATCCCCAGAGAATCTTATTTCTTTATCCGATGGCCGTC
Source organism: Lathyrus aphaca (assembly GCA_963966055.1). Taxonomy (NCBI): domain Eukaryota; kingdom Viridiplantae; phylum Streptophyta; class Magnoliopsida; order Fabales; family Fabaceae; genus Lathyrus; species Lathyrus aphaca. The sequence continues at coordinate 355,968,282 of OZ014520.1, read as the reverse complement.
CCCATCGTGGTCTCTTTATTTCCCTAGCTTGTCGGCCGTCCCCGTCATTGCTTTACTTACCACTTTATCCCCAGCAGTCGTCCTCTGCTCGATGGTCGTCCTCCATTGCCTTCATTTGATAATCATACTATACTACCTTTTTACAATTTATATCCCTTTTCTTCTTCTATCCAGCGAGTGCAAATTTCGGATTGCCTTTGGTATTCAACCACGAGTTAACTTGTTTGTCTGTTAAGCCAGGCGCTTACATCCTGCACAGCTAACTCATGCTTGAATAGGGGCAGCTGTAAACACCCCAAATTTTCCCTCACTCATCTCACACCATGGCTTGTGATCTTTCATTTTTTCATAAGCATAAGCATACCACATCACATTGCATATTTGTTTCATCTGCATAGTTCAAGTTCATCTGCATCTAGGGTTTGTGATCTTAGCAATCCAAGATTCCATTTGAGCCATCCCAAAGGCCTCAAATCTTTCCAAGAGGGTCCATGTGTGTTTTATCATCATATTATGTCCCTCAAAGTTCATGGAGGTCAAGAGATCACAAGAACTAGTAAAGGCATGGAAGCAGAGCTAGGGTTTTCGCTACACAGATGACCAAAATAACGGTTTTGGTTTCAGAGGCCTTAACTCTAAATATTTGGGCCATTATTTTTTCTAATGTTCTTAAGATTTTATAAGGATCATGTGTACAAAGTTTGATGAAGAAATTCATTGTGGAAGTCATCTGTTCACTCGGTAACTTCTTGAGCAAGTTAAGTCAAAATCAGGGCATCTGAGGCCCCCAACAATGGAACCAAAGGGGTATTTTCATCAAATTGAAGTTCTATGATCTTTATTTGATCTTAGAAGTGGTTGGAAGTTCACAAGATTGAAGAATTTTGAGCCATTTGCAAACTTGCCAAAAATGGAAATGACTTGTAATGGAAACTTTCCATTTTGGGAAAGTTTTTCAACCTCCTCTTTCTCAACCAAAAATGCTTCAAATTAAAAATTCTTGGTCATGAAAGTTGTAGATTAGGTCTTTCCCTTTTCAAAAATTACAATAACATGTCTTGATTCATCCTAGAACTCAAGATATGGCCTTTCAAAGTTGGCAAAAGTCCTAAAATTTCAAGTTTAATGTCAAAGAGGTATTTTGAAAATTGGCATATTCAAGCATTCTAATGACTTCTAATAGGGACAAATACTTCACAATATGTCAATGGGGCCTTTAAACATCAGAATTGTGCTTTGAACCATGCATTTTCATGAGTTGAACTTCAAGAAATCAAAAAGGGCCGAAACTTTCAAGAATTGCAAAATGGTATGAAACTATTCATCCAATTGTGCCAGCTTATGCAATCTGATTCCATGGCTCTCCACAAAGTCAGCTGAGGCTAGACACCCCAAGAAATCAGACCTGCACCATGCCCATAACTCAAAGTACAAAATCTTGACTTTTTGCAAAACCTCCCATACCAATCACACTATGCCACCACCCACTTTATGAACACTCTCATTGGTCTATACTAACCTTATGGACCTCATTTCACATAACACACAAGCCTGAATCATTCCACAAGCTGAGTTTCACAAAAATTCCCAAAACTTTCATATCTTCGAATCTCTCAGCACAACCATCAAACCTTAAAACTCTTTGCACCATTCAATCATATACATCATAAGGATCACAAAGCAACCATTACAATGGCCTGAAACCTCACAAAACAAAAACACGATTTCTGCCTTAACATAACTGAATCCCAAAAACCAAGACATACAAACTTGTTTCAAGCCTTTCAGAAGCAACATGGGGATCATTGGAGTGGTTTTGCACCAAGGAGAGGTCCAGAAAGCTCAGATTGAGAAAGCTTCATCTCAGGTATCATCAAGAACAATTTTTCCAGAACTTGTTTTTTAAGTTACAAATTGATTCTACATGATGTGCTAATCATTGTGATATGTTTACTTTGGAAAATGGTTGAGCATTAAGCATGTATTGAACTTCTGAAAGTTTTGTTCAGTTTCACGAATTGCTTCGAATCTTGTTTTTGGTGAATGATAAATTGTTTTTGATGGCTGATTCTTGTTTATTGATGTTTGGGGAGTGATTCTGGAGAGTTTGGGAGGTTCTCATATCCTAGGGAGAGAGATAGCAATTTTGGTTGGCCGGAGAAGATGACCGGAGCTTCCTCCGGTCACCTGAAAGTCATTAGGGTTTGATTAGGGTTTAATCTTGCCAGTTTGAGCGTGAGCCATTAGATCATGATTAACGCGTTTTTTAAGGGTCCAGATCATTTCAGTTAGCCCTAATTTCCATTTAATTAAATTAATCAGATTAATTAGTCAGATTGAATCTCATCCATCCAAACGCGCGAGCAGTTAATGGTCCCTCCCCCAGTTTAAATCTCATCCTTAGGATCAGTTGACTTCCCTTTAAAATTCATTTTATTTTATTTTATTTTCATTTCTTTTGCACATTTAATTTAAAATACCAAAAAGCATCCAAAAAATATGAAACTTTTCATTTTTGTTTCAAATAATTTTCTTAACCTGAAAACATTTTTATTTTTATTTTTTGCATTAAAAATGTATTTTAAAAATACTTAAACGTTATTTTTAATTAATTAAAGTCTTTTAATTAATTAAAAATACATTTAGGTTTCAAAAAATCACCAAACAAATCATAAATCATCCCAATAAATTTAGAAACTTTTCTAAACTCTTCACATAAATTTCTTTTTTGGTTTGATCATAGTGTGTGAATTTTCTTTGAATTAAGGGTCATTAATTTTCATTTTTTGAACCCTAACTTTAAAAAATCATTTCTGCCTAACCAAGAAGAGTTTGAAGATGATTATTTTTGCATTGTGTTGCATATTTCATGTAGTTTATAGGTCATTTATCTCATAAATTTATCTTGCATTTTCAAATTGATTTGCATTTTTTCGCTTTGAACCACCCAAAAACCCTAGAAACTTAGGAAATTCATAACTTGTGATTGGTTAGGCTTCTGACCTCCTCCTTTGTGATGTGACCTAGTATGGGATTAGGGTTTGTTTGAGTTTGATTTAAATTTTTTATCATGTCATGTGCTTCTGTTTTGTTCATTTGCATCTCATACTTTCATAAAACCCTAATTTCTCATGTTCATTTGCATTCACCTTGCATATGCATCCTTACATGAACTTGCCATGACATTTCTTGCATTCATAAGTCATCTTATACATCTTAGGACATGTTAGAACCATGCTTGATCATTTCTTCATTCATTTGCCATGATTTGCATTCATTTCATTTCATTAACTTTCATTTGTTTTCTAACCTCAAAGCATGCTTGCATGACATCTCATTCTTGTATGATCATACATATACACTTTGTATGCCTTTGCATCATCTCACATGACATTAACATTGCATAAACACTTCTGACTTTGGTCATTTCATCTCATTGCATCTCATTTCATTTCATTTCATTAAGCTTTATACTTTATGCATTCATGCTAACATTTTCAGGTGGTAAGTTACTTTGAGAAGTGGATTTCCCTTCACTTCTCACTTCTCTTTATCTCTTTCATATGAATTTTACTTGTCTTTTAAGTGAACTTGTTCACTTGTGTTCCATTTCTCTTACTTTCTTTCTTTAAGTTACTTATCTTCTTCAATGAAGTAAGTAACTTATTCTTCTGCTTCATCCACCTTTCATTTGCTTCTTCCAGTGGTTGGTTCCTGGAAGATCTTTCTTAAGCCTTACAAACCATAGGATATCCAAGCATGATAATAATTACGGTTGTGATTAGTCCCCCTTAGCTTTTCACCTTTTAGTCTCCTTGAGTCTCTCTTCTCCTCTCAATAATCAGAGACTAAACTCTTAAACTTTTAGGACTTTGGAATTAGGGTTATGCCTGCATCCTTCTCTTAGGATGGAGTGTATAACTTTAATCCTAAGTGTTAAACCTTTAATTTGTTTAAACCTCTTAATCAAATCACCTTAATAATCACTAAGACCTCATATTGTAACTTGGGCCTTACCATAGGGTTCTAATTCTTCCTTTATGGTTAAGAAGGACTAACCATAATGTTTAATGGACAAGTCCCCCTTAAGTTGTCTTACAAACCTGAAATCCATTTCTTAATTTCATCCTTTAATTAAAATTCATTTAATAAAGGCTTGTTATATAATGAATTTAATCCCTAACCATGGATTAAGTTGAGGTATCTTCCTCAGCTTAAGTGTTCTCATCTATTATCCTTCTATTAGGATGGTGTAATGCGTTCACTAATCTGTGATTAAACTCATTACTTAACACTAAACAAAAACCCAAAAACATCTAAATAATCACAAGTAGGTTAATGATCTTAAACCTATATCATCATGACAATTAAGTTGAGATGCTTATCTCATACTTAAGGTATTCTCATTATCCCCAATCAGGGAGGATATAATGAGTTTACAAGCCCTTGATTTAGGCTTAAGCTCATTAACTTATGCAAAACACCAAAAACAATAACAAAACTGAAAACACAAAAAAAACAATAATCGTCTCCTTCGGGATTATTTTCTTATCACACTCATTCATAAACGAGAACTTGCTTCTTCCGTCTAATGCAAGACAGTTAGCACTCGAGCCAGACGAGTCATACACTTGACCATAGGCAAGTAAGTAGTTCACAGTCAATTTATCTTTCAGTCTGTTTGAGTCGAACTACGGTGTTTTGACTTCCTCATTGCACGCGAGGATACGTAGGCATAACTTAACAGTTATCGAACAAAAGTCTCTGTGTGTTCCCCCTCTCTCAGCATTCTTTTCTAAGCCTCAGTTCATGAGCATTCACCCTTTTACACTGAAACTTGTACATTTCTTTTCCAGCTTTTGCACAGAGATAGAATATACACTACCCCTTTAAACACAATATTTTAAGCGTGGATCCCGTCGAGTACTGTCGCTCCCACCAAATGAAGCCGGGTCAAATGCAATACAGACGCGAACGGTCGGCGAAAGGAACAATAAGAACACACAGCAGTGAACTCACTGGAGATGAATAGAGTCGCCAGCTAGGCATTTTTATCCCGGAGGAAAGGCAATGCTGCATAGACCTAGAAAAAGATATGGATAAGACGGTTGTGAACCAGAGAGACTGATAAAGGGGGTTGGTTACAACCTGGGAAGGTATTAGCACCCAGATTGTCCGTCGTACTCGACGGGATCCACGCTTAAAAGATTTGTGTTTTAAAGGGGTAGTGTCAGTGTAAGTACAAGAGTGAAATGCCCATGATAATGAGGCTAAGAGAATGAAGCTGGAAAGAGGGGGGGATATACAGAGACTTTTGTTCGATAACTGTTAAGTTATGCCTACGTATCCTCTCGTGCAATGAGGAAGTCAGAACACCGTAGTTCGACCCAAAGAGACTGAAAGATGAATTGACTTGTGAACTGCTTGCTTGCCTATGCTCAAGTGTTTGACCTGTCTGGCTCAGGTGCGAACTGTCTTGCATTAGACGGAAGAAGCAAGTTCTCGGTTGTGAGTGAATGAGATGAGAGAAGAATCCCGGAGGAGACGATTATTGTTTGTTTTTGAGTTTTCAGTCTTTTATTGCTTTTGAAAGTTTGTCATAAATTAATGAGCTTAAGCCTAAACCAATGGGTCAGTAAACTCATCACATCTTCCCTCTGATTAGGTGTAATGAGAATACCTTAAGTGTGAAGTCAAATTCTCACACTTAATCACCTTTGATGTAGGATTAAGATCATTAACTTACTTGTGGTTATTTAGATATTTTGTTGTTTTTGTTTAGTGTTGAGTAATGAGTTTAAGCCATAATCAAGGATTAAACAGACTCATTACACCATCCTAATAGAAGGATAATAGATGAGAATGTTTAAGCTGAGGAAAGCTCCTCAACTTAATCCATGATTAGGGATTAAACTCATGACAAAACAAATCCTTTATTAAGTGGATTTTACTTAATGATATGATGATGAAATTTTTTTTTTAGGGTTTGTAAGACAACTTGAGGGGGACTTGTCCATTAACACTAGGGTTAGTCCTTCTTAACCAATTGAGGAAGAATTAGAACCCTAATGCAAGGCCCAAGTTACAAGTTTGATGTCTTAGTGATTATTAGGTGAATTGATTAAAGGATTTAAACACATTAAGGGTTTAACACTTTGGATTAAAGTTATACACTCCATCCTAATAGAAGGATACAGGCATAAACTTAATCACAAAGCCTTAAAGCCTTTAGGGTTTAGTCCTTGATTATGGGGTGAGAAGAGAAGACTCAAAGAGACACAAGGGTAAAACTAAGTGGGGAGACTAATCAAAACCCTAATCATTGTCATGCTTGGTTGTTCCTAAGGTTTGTGAAGTTAACAAGAGAAATCTTCAGAGGAACCACCAGGAAGCAGATGAAAGGAGCAGAGAGAAGCAAAGTAACTTGCTTCATTTAAGAAGACAAGTCACTTGAAGGAAGAAAGTGGGAGGAAGAAGAATGAGCAAGCTCAAACTCAAACACAAAACAAAATGCAGCAAGGATGCATGAAGGAGATGAAAAGAAGATATGAGAAGTGAAGGCAAATTCACTTCTCAAGGTTACTTACCACCTGAAAATTTTGAAAAGAAATGCAATGCAATGCAAAATGAAATGAGATGGCATGATGAGAAACAAAACCAAAAACACATACATGGTGCTATTGATGCTATGAGATGATGCAAACATGAAACAACATATGGGGATGATCATGTGAACCAATGGATGCAGATGAAACAAGTTAAGAACCATGAACATACATGAAAAGTTATGAAATGCACATGTCATACAACATGGCAAATGCAAGATATAATGATCAAACATGCTTTAAATATGTCTTAAAATGTTCAATGAATCAAAAGAATGCATAAAATGCTATGGCAAGTCATGTTATGCAAGCAAATGCAAGATGGATGCATATGGAAGCCCAAATTAGGGTTTATGATCAATGCATCAAACACAAACCAAAATCAGAAGCAAACATCAATATAAAAAATTGAAAATGCACTCAAAGCAACCCTAAACCTATACTAACCCACTGCCCAAAGGAGAAGTACCAACCCTTAACCTAATTCAAGTTATGATTTTCCTAAGCTTTCTAGGGTTTTAGGGTTCCTTAACAAGAAAAATGCCAAACAAATGGAAAATGGAAGATCAAATCATGCCAATTTAATCTCACAAACTACATGCTAAGCACAATGCAATGCAAAAAGAATCAAGGTCCAACTCTCAATGGTTAGGCAGAAATGATTTTTGGAAGTTTGGATCAAAATAATGCCTTGAAAATGAATTAATTCCATTGAAAATTCTCAAAATGCATCAAGATCAAAAAAGAAATTTGGTTTGAGGGTTGGACAATGTTTCTAAATGTTTTTAAATGCTTCATGAATTTTTGGTGATTTTTAAATACCTAAAAGTATTTTTAATTAATTAATTATCATTAATTAATTAAAAATAAACTTTTAAATATTTAAAAATATTTTTTGAATGCAAAAAATAAAAATAAAAATATTTTTGGTTTCTGAAATTAAATAAAAGCTTGTATAAAAAATTTCAGAATTTTTGAATAAGTTTTACTATTTTTAATAAAATGAAGAAAACAAATGAATAAAAATACAAAATAAAATGAATTAAATGAAAAGTATGCTGATCCAGTGGCTGAGATTTGAATGAAACACGCGCGAATTGACTAGCGCGTAAATGGAAGGCTCAGATCATTTCTGGCAAAATTCAAATTTAATCCCAATTAATTAATTTAATAAATCAGGATTAGGGTTTAATGAAAGATCTGGGCCATTGGTTCACGCGGGAGTCAACTAAAGTCAGCCTGATCAAGGGTCCAAATTCAAACTTGCATTAATTACGCTGGTTAACCCTAATCTTTTTCAGGTGGCCGGAGAAGACCTCCGGTCGTCTTCTCCGGTGGGAACCCCACCTGAAAATTCCTAAAACCTTCAAAACTTCACTAAAATGAAATCTAAAAGAACAGAAATCATCCCCACATCCCCCTGAATCAAAACCCTAACACAAAACTCATTTATTTTTCATCAATCACACGAATCGAAAGAAAACATTTTTTACGGCAAGACTTTCAGAACAAGATTAAACTCTCATTTCTCAACCATTTTCAAAACCAAGAACATCAGAGTGATCAGTGAATCATGAAGAACAACTTAGGAACTTAAAAAATCATTTCTGGAAAAAAAGTTCATGAAACTACCTGAGTTTGAAGCTTTTCAGTTTGCAACTTTCTGACCTCTTCTATTTGTGTAATCAACTCCTTTTATGCTCCTAATGAACTCTTGATGCTTAGAAAAGGTTTGTGATGGCTGGTTTGGAAGTTTGAACAAGTTCTGTTCAAGCTCAGGTGAGGATCGTATTTCTGATTCTTTGAGTTTCAGGCTACTTTGATGGTTGGTTTGGGTTCAGTGAAGCATGGTAAGAAGGTTTGTGAAGTTTGTTTATGAGTTTGTGGCCTGTGTTGTGTGTTTCGAATGCTTTTGCTCAATGGAGTGAAAATGAGAATGTGGTGCTATGGCTGGTTTCAGGCTTGCTTGTTGTGTGCTTTGGCTTGCATTTTCTTTGTATAAACAAATGCTATTGGTCAGATGACATGACATGTCCTTTTGTGATAGGTATGGTTGCTTTTGCAAAATGTCAACTTTTGTGTAAGAGAAGCATGGGTCATGTTCTAGCCAAGTACAAAGGAGGTGTGCTGCGCAGCATGTAGTGTGGAAAGGCCTAGGTGGTTCAGCAAACTAGGCAGCAAGTGGATGAGAAGTTATCATGACTTTTGCAACTTGGCTTGCCTTTGGTTCTTATGAGAGAAACTTGATCCATAAGCCATGAAAACATGTGATTCCTTGGGTGCATTCTGAATTTTTGATGTTGTGTGATCATGTTATGTGTATTAGAAGCCGATTTGATGACTTAATTGGCCTTGAGAAGTGAATTTGCAACTTTGCCTCTTTGATGCATGACTTGAAATTTAGTGATTTTTGCCAACTTTGACAAGCCATAACTTTTGATCCAAAATGAATTAGGTCATGTTCTTGTACTTTTTGAAAAGGGAAAGATCTATTCTACAACTTTCATGACCAAAGTTTTTACATTTGAAGCATTTTTGGATCAAAAAGTAAGGGTTGAAAAAGTTGCCTAAAATGACATTTTCATTAAAAGTCAACCTTGCCCAAAAAGTCAACTTTGCAAAAGACTTGAAATTCTTGAATTTTGTAAACTTCCAACTTCTTCTATGATCAAATAAAGATCATATACAATCAAAATGATGAAGAACACCCTTAGGTTGGGTCATTGGGGGCCTCAGATGCCCTGATTTTGCACTGACTTGCTTGAAAAGTCAACTCTTGATCAGATGACTTCCCCATGGAATTTCTTCATGAAAATTGATATGCATACTCCCTATACCATATAGAGACCAATGGAAACAAGAATGACCAAAAAATTTTGAGTTATGGCCTCTGAAACCAAAACCCTAATTTTAGGTCATCTGTGCAATCAAACCTGGCTCTGCACCCATACCAATCCCAGTTCTTGTGATCCTTTGACATTCTTGACTTTGAGGGAGTATAATATGATACTTGAACACACATGGACCCCCTTTGAAGTGATTGATGGCCTTTGGAGTGGCTCAAGAAGCTCTTGGATTGCTCAGATCACAAACCCTAAATGCAGATGACTTTTAATCTATGCAGTGAATCAAAAATGTGATATGAGATGCTATGATTATGTTTATGCATATGAAATGATCACAAGACATGGTGTGAATGGGTGAGGGCAAATTTGGGGTGTTTACAGCTGCCCCTATTCAAACATGAGTTAGCTGTGCAGGATGTAAGTGACGGCTTATCAGGCAAACAAGATAACTTGTGGTTGAATACCAAAGACAGTCCAAAATTTGCACTCACAGAATGAAGAAGAAAAGGGATATAGATTGTAAAAGAAAATAAAGTATGTTGTAAAGTGTGGGCGACGGAGGACGACCGTCGAGCAGAGGACGACTGCTGGGTAAAGAGCAATGACGGGGACGGCCGACATGCTGGGAAAAGTGCGGAAAATAAAGCAATGACGGGGACGGCCGACATGCTGGGGATAAAGGGCATTATGATGGGGACGGCCATCAAGTAAAGCTGCAAGATTCTCTGGGGATTAATGAAACATGACGGGGACGACCATCAAGTTCATAAAGTAAAGTAACCAACGATGGGGACGGCCATCGGGCTAAACTGAAAGGAAAAAGGGACCACGACGGGGACGGCCGTCGGGTTAAAGAATAAATGAAAAGGGACCACTACGGGGACGGCCATCGGGTTAAAGAATAAATGAAATAAAACAGATGATGAGGTACGGTCATCAAAGGTGAAGGACGATCACCTAGCAGGGGACGGCTGCTCTGTTGGGTATAAGATGAGGGACGGTCATCTAAGGTGGAGGACGACCACCTGGCAGGGTACGGCTGCCGAAAATATCGCGACATAGGACGAATATCGGATAGAAAATCAACGATGGGGACGGCCATCGGATGAGCATGATGGAGGACGACCATCAAGAGGTGGAGGACGACCACCTAGCAGGGGACGACTGCTCTCAAGGTTTATCATGACATAGGACGAATGCCAGATAACCAAAATCAACAATGGGGACGGACATTGGATAAAATGATGAAGGACGATCATCAAGAGGTGGAGGACGACCACCTAGCAGGGGACGGCTGCTCTCATGATTTATCATGACACAAGACGAATGTCAGATAAAAAGAAAAATTTGCTCTGTCGGTGATCTACCGGGGAATAGTAAACACGGACGATTGTTTATATCCAAGAAACAAAAGGTATAAGTGTTTAGATGTTTGTGTATAGATTAAAGATGCGGACGAGCATCCTTAAGATTACGATACGGACGAGTATCGGGTAGAAACAAATATTGACACGTGTTCAGAGATGATGATACAGACGAGTATCAACTGGTTAACAAAGAATACGGACGAGTGTTGAATCTGAAAGGATTCTTCTGGGGAATAGTAGACACAGACGAGTGTCTATATTCACGAAGACAAGAGTGTTTGACACAGTGTATGGATTAAAGATGCGGACGAGCATCCTTAAGACTATGATACGGACGAGTACCAGGTAGAAACAAACGCTAGACGCATGTTCTGAGATGATGGTACGGACGAGTACCAACTGGTTAACAGATAACACGGACGAGTGTCGAATCTGTGGGGATATAAATGGTATATACAAGATACGGACGAGCATCTGTATAAGAGTAACACGAGTAGTAGGTGTATAGATTAGTGTTTAATCTGCTGGGGAGAGTGACACGGACGAGTGTCAAAAGGAGAAAAGTATAGTATAAACAAGTATCTGATGTACAAAGTGTTTATGTTACTGTACTGGGGAAAATGACACGGACGGATGCCAAGGAAATTGTATATAAGTATATGTGAGTGCAAAGAGGATGTCTTTGGCTTTCTGCTGGGGTAGGACACGGACGGGTGTCAAAAAGGTATCTGTAATGCGGGTGGTACTGTTTGCAAAGAGTGTTCCGGCGACTTTACTGGGGAGTATTGACACGGACGGGTGCCAAAGAGAGTATATACTGGTGTTTGTAAACGTGAGGCAACTGTTTTTGCTGGGAAATCTCCACTGGGGATTTTCTGTTATGTTGATGGATTGTCGTTATTCACAAGTGTTTGATTCAGGACATGGCTTATGATTATGTAATATGTTTGATTTTTGCCGTAATGCTCCGTATTAAACGGAATGCTACGCTTTGCGGGGTAAGTATGATGCGAATGCTATGATTATGCGGGGATACCAAACCGGGACTCGGATCCCGTTGCCGTGAAGATCTCTGGTCGATCTGGTTGAAATGGACATCCCAGCTGGGGATGAGATCATTGGTAGATCTGATGAGATGCTATTGCTTGGGGATATAGGTCACCGATAGATCTATCCTTATAAATGAGGGACCCAACTGGGGTTTGTAGAAGCCTTCTTCACTCTGTTGTGATCCCTCCATGCGTTGCTCTTCTGGATAGAGGTTGAAGCTCTGTGGGGAAATGGTTCCCCGACTTTTGTACTCGGCTGAGTATGAAATGACAACTCGGCTGGGGAGAAAGGGGAATCACTGAAAGATCTCCCTGGAGACTCTGTTGAGGAGGATCTTTGACTCAGCTGGGGATATGGGTGCCTTCCGGTACTGCCCTGTTGGAGAAGTGATGCCTGGCAACTCTGATGGGGAGAAGTAACAAGTGGCAACTCAGCTGGGGAGAAGACACTTTGGGTGCCAAGGCTGAGTGTTGACTGATTTGCCAGCTTGCTGGGATGAAGCTTACATGCCCCAAGTTGCATTCTGGATACCTGCAATCCTGCAAAGATATAGAAACGCACAAGCAATCCCGAGGTATCCCTTACCAGATTCCGTCATAGGAGTTAGACACTCTCTAGAGTAAATATATTCCCTGCAAGCATGTATTTTATTTTTGAAAATAAGCATCTGTATTTATGCAATCAGTTTTTCTTAAAACATCAGACATTTTTGCAAATAAAAATGTACAAGACAAAACATGACTGAAAATCTGATTTTATTAACTCAAATGCCCTGAATTGGCAAGATACAGTCAAGGAAACATATCTCCTAAAATGAGGAGATTGTTACAAATTGAGAAACAAAACGCTGGCAATGTTGACGACGCTTTAAGGAGCTTCCCTTTGCTATGACTCGTATGACTTTTGACGTTCTTCTCGTCTTGCTTTCTGAAGAAGGTTGATTCAGAAAGAAGCTTGATCCATCCGAAGCTTACCAAGTTGTAAGTGATACAGACGAATTCAGAGTGCAGTTGTTCGCTTATTCCCTTATTTTGGATGGATCGCCCTTTCGGGTTTTCAATCCATCGGGATACCCATTTTTGCCTGAGCTGTCCAATGCGGCTTTCCAACTCAGCGGGTGTACATTTTTTATTCATCTTCCCTTATTTTTGCCCGAGTCTTTTATTCTATTTCTGACTCGCCGGGATGCCCTATTTTTGCCTGGACTTACATTCTGTTTTTATGTCCAGCGGGTCCTTTTATGCGAAGTATTTTTTAACTGCATCTGAATTCACAGGAGATGGGAAGTCTTCACCATCCATGGTGCCGAGCATCAGTGCTCCACCAGAAAAAACTTTCTTTACTACAAATGGTCCTTCATAATTCGGAGTCCACTTGCCCCTGTGGTCTGTATGAGGAGGGAGGATTCTTTTCAGCACAAGATTTCCTACTTGGTACTCTCGGTGCCTGACTTTCTGATCGAAGGCTTTCTTCATTCTCTTCTGATATAGCTGTCTATGACAGATTGCAGCCAATCTTTTCTCTTCAATCAGACTCAGTTGTTCGTATCGGGCCCGAACCCATTCTGCTTCACTCAGTTTAACATCCATCAGTACCCGTAGAGAGGGTAATTCAACTTCAACCGGTAAGACTACTTCCATACCATACACAAGTTGATACGGTGTTGCCCCGGTGGATGTTCTGATTGACGTGCGGTACCCATGCAAGGCAAACGGTAGCATTTCATGCCAATCTTTATAGGTGACTACCATCTTCTGCACAATCTTCTTGATATTCTTATTTGCTGCCTCAACAGCGCCGTTCATCTTTGGCCTGTAAGGAGAAGAATTGTGATGTTGGATCATGAAGTCCCGGCACAGTTCTGCCATCATTTTGTTGTTTAAGTTAGAACCATTATCAGTAATGATTCGCTCGGGAACTCCATATCGACAGATGATATCTCTCTTTAGAAATCTGGCTACCACTTGTCTTGTAACATTTGCATATGAAGCTGCCTCGACCCACTTGGTGAAATAGTCAATGGCAACCAGGATGAATCTGTGGCCATTCGAAGCAGTTGGCTCAATCTTGCCAATCATGTCAATGCCCCACATAGCAAAGGGCCAAGGTGAAGACATCACATTCAAAGGATTGGGAGGCACATGCACCTTATCCGCATAAATCTGGCATTTATGACATTTTCTGGCGTAAGCACAACAGTCGGTATCCATTGTGATCCAGTAATAGCCTGATCTTAGAAACTTTTTATCCATGGCATGCCCTCCAGCATGGGTACCAAAGGATCCTTCGTGCACTTCATGCATTAACAAATCTTCTTCCGTCTTGTCAACGCATCTGAGGAGTACCATATCAAAGTTTCTCTTGTACAGGGAACCATCAGTGTTCAGAAAGAAACTACCAGCAAGCCATCTCAAAGTCTTCTTATCATTGGAAGATGCCCCAGGTGGGTATGTCTGATCCTCCAAGAAGCATTTAATGTCATGGAACCAAGGCTTATCATCTTCGACAACATCCGCTGCGAACACATATGCTGGTCTGTCCAGTCTGGATACTGAGATTTGAGGTACAAAGTTGGCAGCTTGAACTTTGATCATAGATGAAATGGTAGCAAGAGCATCTGCAAACTGATTCTCGTCTCGAGGGATATACTCAAGCTTGACTGTTGTAAAGAAAGTCAATAACCTCCTTGTATAATCCCTGTAAGGTATCAGATGATCCTGGTGTGTATACCATTTGCCGTTGGTCTGATTGATTACCAAAGCTGAATCTCCGAATACAGTCAACGTTTTGATCCTGAGGTCAATGGCTTCCTCAAGACCCATAATGCAAGCTTCGTATTCAGTCTCGTTGTTAGTGCAGTTGAAAGTGAGTTTTGCCGAGAAAGGCATGTGAACTCCTTTAGGTGTAATGAGTACTGCACCAATACCACGACCATTCATATTAACAGCCCCATCAAACATCATAGTCCATTCTTCTTCCGGGTCGGGCCCTTCAGTGTGAATAGGCTCTTCATGATTTTTCGCTTTTACGAACATGATGTCTTCATCAGGGAATTCAAATCTCATAGGCTGGTAATCATCAATAGGTTGCTCAGCAAGATATTCAGACAATACACTGCCTTTGATGGCTTTCTGAGATGTGTATTGGATGTTATATTCTGTGAGGATCATTTGCCATCTTGCAACCCGTTCGGTAAGTGCTGGCTTCTCAAATATGTACTTAACTGGGTCCATCTTTGAGATCAATAAGGTAGTGTGGGTCAACATATATTGTCTCAGCCGGCGAGCAGCCCACGCTAAAGCACAACAAGTTTTCTCGAGCAGTGAATAACGTTGTTCACAGTCGGTAAACTTTTTGCTTAGGTAGTATATTGCATACTCTTTTCGACCAGACTCGTCATGCTGGCCCAACACACACCCCATCGACTCTTCTAATATTGTCAAGTACATTATCAGAGGTCTTCCTTCAACTGGAGGCATAAGGATTGGAGGTTCTTGTAAGTATTCTTTAATCTTGTCAAAAGCCTTCTGGCAGTCTTCATTCCACCAAACCGTCTGTTCTTTTCTCAACAATTTGAACAAAGGTTCACAGGTTGCTGTAAGGTGAGATATGAACCTTGAAATGTAGTTCAATCGACCTAAGAACCCTCGAACTTCTTTCTCTGTCTTCGGTGCAGGCATCTCTTGAATAGCTTTGACTTTATCAGGGTCAACTTCAATCCCTTTCTCGCTCACAATAAAACCCAGCAGCTTACCCGATCGCACCCCGAATGTGCACTTGTTGGGGTTCAACTTCAATTGGTACTTCCTCAGACGCTTGAATAGCTTCAGCAGATTTACCAGGTGATCTTCTTCATTGAGGGACTTGGTAATCATGTCGTCCACATAACATTCTATTTCTTTATGGATCATATCGTGGAATAATGTTACCATAGCCCGTTGATATGTTGCACCAGCATTCTTCAGTCCGAAAGGCATCACCTTGTAACAGAACATGCCCCAGGGTGTGATGAAGGTTGTCTTCTCCATGTCTTCAGGTGACATTTTGATCTGATTGTATCCTGAAAATCCGTCCATGAAGGAGAATACCGAGAACTGAGCTGTATTATCCACCAATACATCAATGTGAGGTAATGGGAAGTCATCTTTCGGGCTAGCTCTGTTCAGATCCCGGTAGTCAACACACATTCTTACTTTGCCGTCTTTCTTTGGCACAGGTACTATGTTAGCAACCCACGGTGGATAGCTAGTCACAACAAGGAACCCGGCGTCCCATTGCTTTTGTACCTCTTCTTTGATTTTTATTGCCATGTCTGGGCGAGTACGGCGCAGTTTCTGTTTAACCGGCGGGCAATCTTCTTTCAAAGGCAGCTTGTGCACAACAATGTCGGTGTCCAACCCTGGCATATCTTGGTAATACCAAGCAAACACATCCACATATTCTTGAAGCAGGTCAATCAGTTGTCTCTTCACTGAGTCTTGTAAGCAGGCCCCGATTTTAACTTCTTTCACGTCTTCGTCTGTACCAAGATTAATCGTTTCAACCTCCTCCTGATGAGATGTGATAACCTTCTCCTCTTGTCTCAACAATCTGGCTAGCTCTTCAGGAAGCTCGTAATCTTCTTCAACCCCTTCATCAGCTTGATTGATTGGATTGTCAAAGTCATACGAAGTCATAGCCGTGCTGTTGTCGGTGCAGTCTGGAAGGCACACTCTGCAAGGGTTCAGTTTGTTCATTTTAGTGATTTGATTTTAATCTTGTTTTAGAAAAGTGAAGTAAAGTCGTCATTTTGAAAACACTGCCATTTATTTTTTGTACAAAAAGAAAAATGGAAAAACAGTGAGCGGAAAAGAAAAAGACTCATTTGCAAAAGATGTCTGATATTTCATTGATTAATCTTGTTGCACAAAAATTACAGATGGCCCGATTACAAAATGAGTCTTGTCATCTTGGGCAAGATGCAAGACTTGATGCATGCTTAAAATATACAGGAAATAATAATTACTCTGCAGGAGTAACTCTTATAATTTCCTGGGAAGACCAGTTTGAGATACTGCTCCCCGGGATCTTTGGACGGATCCAACTCTCCAGGTTGCGGTCGCTTTCATCCTCGTCTTCCAGATTGTTGACAGCATCGGGGGTGAGCATCCCCCCACTAACAAAGTTGGGCTCTTCAGCAGCCTCTGCTTGACCTTGTTGAGTTGGTTTGTAACCCAACCCAAACTTATCTTCTTTCTTCTCCACAGGTAACAATTTGCCCCAGCCTTGGGAAGTTCCTTCTTCAACAACCTTCTGGGCTTGTTGGTATGACGTCATTGAGGTCCCAGGTATAGCAGATGTTTCATTTATGTTCAAGGACTCAAACCCTTGACTCATCGTTTCGTGGATCTCCCCATCCATCTCAATATATTTGTAGGTAGCCAGGTGGCTAACAAAAATATCCTCTTCTCCACAGATAGTAACGACTTGGCCCTCCCACTCGAATTTTAACTTCTGGTGAAGGGTTGAGGTCACGGCGCCAGCGGCGTGAATCCATGGCCTACCCAATAGACAGCTGTAGGCGGGCTGCATATCTATCACGTAGAAGGTCGTTTTGAAAGTTTGTGGGCCGATCGTTATAGGCAACTCAATTTCTCCCAGAACTGATCTCTTAGAACCGTCAAAGGCTCTCACCACCAGGTTGCTGGGACGTAATGCCAATCCTTCATACTCTAGCTTCACAAGGGCTTTTTTAGGTAAGACATTGAGGGATGATCCTGTGTCTACCAGCACATGGGAAAGAACTGCGCCTTTACATTCCATGGTAATATGCAAAGCCTTGTTATGATTGCGGCCTTCCGTAGTCAAATCAGTGTTAGTAAACCCTAGTCCATGACTGGCATTAACATTTCCAACCACAGCTTCCAACTGATTGACTGTGATCTCTTCTGGCACATAAGCTGCGTGCAAGACTTTTAGTAGTGCATTCCGATGGGCCTCGGAGCACATAAGCAATGATAGAATAGAGATCTTGGAAGGCGTCTGGTGAAGCTGGTCCACTATTTTGTAATCACTTTTCTTGATGATTCTCATGAATTCATCAACTTCTTGATCAAAAGGTGTTTTTAAAGCTTCTTTAACAATCTGCTCTTCTTGCACCAAGCTCTTCCCTTTTGCCTTGGCAGCAGCTTCTGCTTCGGCAGTGGGTCTTTGAATTTGTGGAGCAAAGAGACGTCCGCTTCGAGTGAAGCCTCCGCCTCCTCCCACATTGTCTATTTATGGTGTAGGGGTTGATGATTCAAGAGTGATTTTTCTTCCTTCGCAGTATAGATCAAAGCCGTAATGCCAAGGGATGGCATTACTGCTTTCATAAGGTACTGGCCCAGGCACTGTGATAGTGACTGGACTAATGGCAGCTGCAGAAGGGACCCTGATAGTCTGTGGATCATAGTATATTGTGACTGGTGCCCTGATGGGAGTGGCATTTTGTGAGTTGTAGGTAGAATCATTTTCAGGATCATAATAAATTGTAACCGTTGAGACATTTGCTGTTGAAGTTGTAGGAGACATTGTTGGAAGGATGGGTGTTGTTGTTGTAGGAGATTCTGAATGAAGGGGTGCTGAAGTTGTAGAAGGGATGTTTGCTGACATCTGGTCCGTCGAAGTAACAGGTGAAGCATTTGTTGACGAGATTTAAGAGTTTCTTGGAACAATGGTTGTTGTATTTGTAGAAGACTCGGGGATTGTAGTTAAGGAGATTGCTGGATTGGTAGGAATTGATGTTGTGATTTGAAGCAGGCCACTCTGGATGAGACCATCTATGCCATCTCTCAAGTTATCACACCCATTCACTGAAATGTTGCAATAAGCACACCCTAGCTCACATCCCGGGAACATTTGACATTCGAGGAGTTGAGCTTTAATCTCTACCAACGGCGTCCGAATCTGACCCACACTGGTTATCAAGTAAGACGGTTTGTCTTCTTCAATAGCATTGATTCTGGGACCTTCGTGGTTTGGCATAGGGTTCTTGTTAACATTTGGTGGTGGTGCAAAATTCAGAGCTTTAGAGTCTACCAAGTCTTGTACCTTCATGTGCAAAGCTCTGCACTTTTCTGTACTATGGCCAGGTGCATTTGAATGGAAAGCACATCTGGCGTTGGAGTCATAATTTCTGGGTAGACTGGTGGGATCTGGAGGTGCCAACGTCCTTAGCTCAACCAGGTTGAGTTTCAGGAGTTGTGGCAGTAATGTGGCATATGGCATAGGGATCGGATCGATCACCCTATTGGCTTGAGAAGGTCTCTGTTGGAACGGTCTTTGCTGATTGTTGTTGTTGGTGTTGTTGTAGTTTCTCTGAGGAGGATACTGATTTTGTTGCTGATAATTTTGCTGCGGTGGTTGATAAGCTAGTTGTGGATGAACTGGAGTGGGAATGGTGACTGCTGCCACAGACCTATGAACATATTGGGGCCTGCCCCTGTTGGTATGGATAGCATTGGTCTCTCCAGTTCTTCTTGGGCCTGCAAAAGGTTTCCCTGTATTGCTGGATGAGCTGGCACCGTTGTCAGAAATTTTGCCCATCTTTAACAGGCTCTCAATTCTCTCTCCAGCTATAACGACATCTGCAAAGCTGGTAGAAGAGAAAGCAGCCAGCCTATCAATGTATGTCCCCTGGAGGGTGTTCATAAACATATTTGCCATCTCCCTCTCTGACATAGGTGGCTGGACAGCAGCAGCCAGCTGTCTCCATCTCTGGGCATACTCCCGGAAGCTTTCCCTGGATGATTGTGACATTCCCATCAGGAGGGTCCTGTTGGGTGCCATATCCAAATTATACTGGTATTGTCGGATAAAGGCCTCAGCCAGGTCTTTCCAACACCTGATGGTTGCTCTAGTCAAATGGGAGTACCATTCCCTTGAATCTCCTGTTAAGCTATCCTCAAAATAAAACATCCATAGCTTCTCGTCCATGGTGTAAGCCTTCAACCTCCCTAGAAAGGATTGCAAGTGGGTCCGTGGGCAGGAGGTCCCATTGTACTTTTCAAAACAAGGAGGCTTAAACTTATGGGGAATCCTGACCCCGTCCACTAAGCCCATGTCCATAACATCAAAACCCAAAGAGTTTTGAGACTCCAAGGATCTTAATTTCTCAGCAATTTCGTTCAGCCTTCTGTCATAGGCTTCCTCCCCAGCTCCCATCACTGTGAACTGATCTTCCTGGGGGTCTTCTTGCAGTACCCTGCCTGCAGTGGCAGTCCCTTGCACATTAGCAGGAATGTTGATCTCTGGATGAAGGTGGGGTCCAAATACAGGGGGGGTGACATGAGGCTGAACCCTCTCGTTGTTGCTTGTCCCAGCAGTCCCTAGATGGGGATCTTCTTGATTCTGCCTCTCTACCATTGCTCTTAATCTCTCTTGGCTCTGAGCCATGTTGTTCATCACTTCCATAAATTGTGTCATTTGAGCCCTCATCTCCAATCTTTCATTGGCCATTTGGTTCCTGACCTCTGTAAGGTCCTACTGTACCTGGTCCATCTGTATGCCCGGAAGATTGTTGCGGGTGGGATATCTGTGTGGACGGTTGAGTGGGAACACCCGTCGGCGAGCAATAGTTCCTGAAATCACAACAGAGTTAGCAACAAACCTACAAAACAGACAAAGGTCAGTATGCAATGCAGTATGCTTATTTGTTTCCAAAGTATCCGGCTTGGCACTTGGTTTTGACCTTTCCAGACCCCTTGAAGATGCTGTTGATGTTGCTTTGAAAGAAACCCAGATGGAATAAACTGATACATATATTACAAGAGAGTAAATGATACATAATTTGTTTTTTACAATACATGCCCCCTGAGGGGTCAAAATACAACATAAGAAAATAAAAGTACATGAAATGAAAACAACAACAGGCAAAAGTCAAACACCAAGACCAAACTCATCCTCCTGAACTTCCTTGAGAAGTGCCTCAGTCACAGGATCAGCTGGACGCTCTGTGAGATTCCTGATAAGGAGGTTCCTGGTAGTAACAGCTGCAGTTAGCTTCTTGTGCTGACTCTGGTCCTTTGACCTCTTCACTCCGGCTCTAATCTTCAACTCTGAGATTTCTCTTTGGGCTGCTAGCAGGGCTTCCTGTTGCTCCTTTGCACTAGCCTCCAACTGCTCAATCTTGTCCTGAGTCCTTTTATCTTCCAGGGTACGAGCTTCGGTGATCCTGACCCACCTAGCTTGGCTCTCCTTCAGATATAAATCAGTCCTGGCCTTCTGGAACTGGGCTTCCTTGCAGGCATTCTTCAAAATCTGTTCTCCAGCCCTAGACTTCTTGATATAATCCTCTGACTTCTCAATTCTGGCTAGATGCTCCACTTTCAGCTTCTCTAACATTTCAATATCCAACCTACCATCACTCCTCTCCCAGAGGGTCTTCTGTAGGGCCTGAGTCAACTTCTCATTTCTCTCTTTTAATTGCTCAAACTCCTCCAAACTGACAGTGACTGGAGGTGGTGCTGAGGATGGCCCAGGCATATCCTCCATGGTGAAGGGCATCCCAGAAAATTGAGCCCTGGCATGGGACCACTCATAGTACTGTGCTGATGCCACATTGTTGCACTTCCCCAGAATGGTTACTCCTTTAGTTTGAACATTGTCCCAGGCCCAGGCTGCTTGCCTGACAATAGCCAGATTAGGCTTGTTCTCACAGTAAAGAGTCTCAGCCAAATCTTGTGCCTTAGGAGTGTGGACCAATGCATAGCCCATTTGTCTTTTGAATAGCAGAGGGTTGTAGTTGATGCAACCCTTAAATCCTATCAGGGGTACATTGGGAAACTGCCCACAACTAGTAGTGATATCCCTGCCTTTTGTGCTTTGAGTACACCATCTGATATCAGCTGAGGTTAAAGCAGTGAGTCTTCTAGCCCAGTTCCTCTGTTGGTGAGGATTTAGAAATGCATCAGTCTTTGGCAAATGCTTGAGCAGCCAAGTATGGAACAAAGGAGCACAGCATCTCACTAATCTTCCCCTCTGCTTTTCATTCCTTTGGTGTACTGCGTAGTAGAGATCTCCCAGTAAGGTGGGCACTGGGTTCCTCAGGATGAAGAGATGGATTGCATTCTTGCTAACAAACTTAGGCTCATCTGCAAATAAAGTAATCCCATATATGCTCAAGGCCAATAAAGCACAGACTGCCTTCCACACTCCTGAAGAGGCCTTCAGAGTAGCCTGAGATATCAAGAAATCCAAATGTAGACCAGAGATTCCAGCCTTAGTAGTCATATTCTGCCCAATCAGGACTGGTTTCAGATACAAGGCCTTTGCCACCTCTTCATTACTAGGAAAGACCATTTCAGGGTTGAAGGGGACTCCACCCCTGATGGGTACACCAACTAATGATGAATACTCTTCTAACAAAGGGCCCAACTGAAAATCCTTAAAAGTGAAACACCTCAGAGGGGGATCATAGAACTGCAGGCAAGTATGAATCAAGCTCCTCTGGGAAGGGTCCAAATCCATAACCACATCAAGTATGCCTCCATAGTGTTCTCTGAAAAGTGGTATATGGTCTGGAGTAATCAGGGTCTGAATCCTCCTGATGTCAGCTAGCTCTGGCTGAAAGAAATGATAGGAGATGTTACTTTTCTTAGGTGCCATGTTGTTGAAGAAGAGTTGAGACAGGTGTTGATGATAACACTGAAAATGGGCCACTGACTGGCTGGTGCAGGTGACTGAAGCAGGTAGCTGACAGCTGAAGTAGATGCTGATGAAAATAGGTCTATGCTGATGATGGGGTCAAAACCAAGCCAAAAATAAAGTATGGATACCCTGAAACACAAATAAGCAAATGTTAAAATGATGCAATGATGATGTATGCAAATGATATGCAAGGATTTGTGACTGAGCTGGATCTGATCAAGTGCTCTGATATAAGTCCAGGTATGTTCAAGAAATCCAGATGGAGGTCTATAAGTCCAGTAACCAAGGTGGGGGACTCAAATAAAGAGTCACATGTCCAGGGTTAAAATCACAAGAACTGTCCCAAAATGGAGTACTCTCAATCAAAACTAAGTAACAGGGTATGCTGAGGTCAAGGGTACCTGCAAACCTGTAAACAGCCCAACCCCCTCACAGGTGGTGTTCTAAAACAAGGATCCTCAGACTTGGATCAGTTATGAGAAGTGTAAACACTTCTAACCCGGAGGTATAGTGTTTACAATAACCATAAAAGATCCTCCTCTAATTCTCCTCAGTTTCTGAAGGTCAATATAAAAGGTCATCCAGACATAGCAGGCTTCCCAGATAGCCCTAGTATTGCAGGAAATCTGCAACACAGAGTTCTCAAGAAGAAACCCATATATGAACCGTGTTTCATATTCTCGCACCAGACCGAGATGGAATGGGAAAGAATATGAACCACTCTAGCATAGGTGTCACTCAGGTCCCAGGTATAGGACCTCAACTCTCAATAGAACACCCACCCACCAAAGCAACACAACAGATCCAGCCAGCACAACATGACAATATGATATATGTAAAGCTATAAAGAAAGTAATAAAACAACTGTACATAAAGTAAAAAATAAAACAAATATACAAACACAGATAGCACATAACACCCCAGTAAACACCAATCAAACAAGCGCTAGGAGGAACCCACAAAAAGAACCAGAAGCCCTGGTTGCAGTATAAGGTTCCCCAGCAGAGTCGCCAAGCTGTCGCTCCCACCAAATGAAGCCGGGTCAAATGGAGTACAGACGCGAACGGTCGGCGAAAGGAACAATAAGAACACACAGCAGTGAACTCACTGGAGATGAATAGAGTCGCCAGCTAGGCATTTTTATTCCGGAGGAAAGGCAATGCTGCATAGACCTAGAAAAAGATATGGATAAGACAGTTGCGAACCAGAGAGACTGAGAAAGGGGGTTGGTTACAACCTGGGAAGGTATTAGCACCCAGATTGTCCGTCGTACTCGACGGGATCCACGCTTAAAAGATTTGTGTTTTAAAGGGGTAGTGTCAGTGTAAGGACAAGAGTGAAATGCCCATGATAATGAGGCTAAGAGAATGAAGCTGGAAAGAGGGGGGGATATACAGAGACTTTTGTTCGATAACTTTTAAGTTATGCCTACGTATCCTCTCGTGCAATGAGGAAGTCAGAACACCGTAGTTCGACCCAAAGAGACTGAAAGATGAATTGACTTGTGAACTGCTTGCTTGCCTATGCTCAAGTGTATGACCTGTCTGGCTTAGGTGCGAACTGTCTTGCATTAGACGGAAGAAGCAAGTTCTCGGTTGTGAGTGAATGAGATGAGAGAAGAATCCCGGAGGAGACGATTATTGTTTGTTTTTGAGTGTTCAGTCTTTTATTGCTTTTGAAAGTTTGTCATAAATTAATGAGCTTAAGCCTAAACCAATGGGTCAGTAAACTCATCACATCTTCCCTCTGATTAGGGGTAATGAGAATACCTTAAGT
This sequence comes from Lathyrus aphaca, assembly GCA_963966055.1. Lineage (NCBI taxonomy): Eukaryota > Viridiplantae > Streptophyta > Magnoliopsida > Fabales > Fabaceae > Lathyrus > Lathyrus aphaca. The sequence continues at coordinate 355,943,973 of OZ014520.1, read as the reverse complement.
GTGAAGTCAGATTCTCACACTTAATCACCTTTGATGTAGGATTAAGATCATTAAATTACTTGTGGTTATTTAGATATTTTGTTGTTTTTGTTTAGTGTTGAGTAATGAGATTAAGCCATAATCAAGGATTAAACAGACTCATTACACTATCCTAATAGAAGGATAATAGATGAGAATGTTTAAGCTGAGGAAAGCTCCTCAACTTAATCCATGATTAGGGATTAAACTCATGACAAAACAAAGCCTTTATTAAGTGGATTTTACTTAATGATATGATGATGAAATTTTTTTTTAGGGTTTGTAAGACAACTTGAGGGGGACTTGTCCATTAACACTAGGGTTACTCCTTCTTAACCAATTGAGAAAGAATTAGAACCCTAATGCAAGGCCCAAGTTACAAGCTTGATGTCTTAGTGATTATTAGGTGAATTGATTAAAGGATTTAAACACATTAAGTGTTTAACACTTAGGATTAAAGTTATACACTCCATCCTAATAGAAGGATACAGGCATAAACTTAATCACAAAGCCTTAAAGCCTTTAGGGTTTAGTCCCTGATTATGAGGTGAGAAGAGAAGACTCAAAGAGACACAAAGGTAAAACTAAGTGGGGAGACTAATCAAAACCCTAATCATTGTCATGCTTGGTTGTTACTAAGGTTTGTGAAGTTAACAAGAGAAATCTTCAGAGGAACCACCAGGAAGCAGATGAAAGGAGCAGAGAGAAGCAAAGTAACTTGCTTCATTTAAGAAGACAAGTCACTTGAAGGAAGAAAATGGGAGGAAGAAGAATGAGCAAGCTCAAACTCAAACACAAAACAAAATGCAGCAAGGATGCATGAAGGAGATGAAAAGAAGATATGAGAAGTGAAGGCAAATTCACTTCTCAAGGTTACTTACCACCTGAAAAGTTAGAAAAGAAATGCAATGCAATGCAAAATTAAATGAGATGGCATGATGAGAAACAAAACCAGAAACACATACATGGTGCTATTGATGCTATGAGATGATGCAAACATGAAACAACATATGGGGATGATCATGTGAACCAATGGATGCAGATGAAACAAGTTAAGAACCATGAACATACATGAAAAGTTATGAAATGCACATGACATACAACATGGCAAATGCAAGATATAATGATCAAACATGCTTTCAATATGTCTTAAAATGTTCAATGAATCAAAAGAATGCATAAAATGCTATGGAAAGTCATGTTATGCAAGCAAATGCAAGATGGATGCATATGGAAGCCCAAATTAGGGTTTATGATCAATGCATCAAACACAAACCAAAATCAGAAGCAAACATCAATATAAAAAATTGAAAATGCACTCAAAGCAACCCTAAACCTATACTAACCCACTGCCCAAAGGAGAAGTACCAACCCTTAACCTAATTCAAGTTTTGATTTTCCTAAGCTTTCTGGGGTTTTAGGGTTCCTTAACAAGAAAAATGCCAAACAAATGGAAAATGGAAGATCAAATCATGCCAATTTAATCTCACAAACTACATGCTAAACACAATGCAATGCAAAAAGAATCAAGGTTCAACTCTCAATGGTTAGGCAGAAATGATTTTTGGAAGTTTGGATCAAAATAATGCCTTGAAAATGAATTAATTCCATGGAAAATTCTCAAAATGCATCAAGATCAAAAAATAAATTTGGTTTGAGGGTTGGACAATGTTTCTAAATGTTTTTAAATGCTTCATGAATTTTTTGGTGATTTTTAAATACCTAAAAGTATTTTTAATTAATTAATTATCATTAATTAATTAAAAATAAACTTTTAAATATTTAAAAATATTTTTTGAATGCAAAAAATAAAAATAAAAATATTTTTGGTTTCTGAAATTAAATAAAAGCTTGTATAAAAAATTTCAGAATTTTTGAATAAGTTTTACTATTTTTAATAAAATGAAGAAAACAAATGAATAAAAATACAAAATAAAATGAATTAAATGAAAAGTATGCTGATCCAGTGGCTGAGATTTGAATGAAACACGCGCGAATTGACTAGCGCGTAAATGGAAGGCTCAGATCATTTCTGGCAAAATTCAAATTTAATCCCAATTAATTAATTTAATAAATCAGGATTAGGGTTTAATGAAAGATCTGGGCCATTGGTTCACGCGGGAGTCAACTAAAGTCAGCCTGATCAAGGGTCCAAATTCAAACTTGCATTAATTACGCTGGTTAACCCTAATCTTTTTCAGGTGGCCGGAGAAGACCTCCGGTCGTCTTCTCCGGTGGGAACCCCACCTGAAAATTCCTAAAACCTTCAAAACTTCACTAAAATGAAATCTAAAAGAACATAAATCATCCCCATATCCCCCTGAATCAAAACCCTAACACAAAACTCATTTATTTTTCATCAATCACACGAATCGAAAGAAAACATTTTTTAGGGCAAGACTTTCAGAACAAGATTAAACTCTCATATCTCAACCATTTTCAAAACCAAGAACATCAGAGTGATCAGTGAATCATGAAGAACAACTTAGGAACTTAAAAAATCATTTCTGGAAAAAAAGTTCATGAAGCTACCTGAGTTTGAAGCTTTTCAGTTTGCAACTTTCTGACCTCTTCTCTTTGTGCAATCAACTCCTTTTATGATCCTGATGAACTCTTGATGCTTAGAAAAGGTTTGTGATGGCTGGTTTGGAAGTTTGAACAAGTTCTGTTCAAGCTCAGGTGAGGATCGTATTTCTGATTCTTTGAGTTTCAGGCTACTTTGATGGTTGGTTTGGGTTCAGTGAAGCATGGTGAGAAGGTTTGTGAATTTTGTTTATGAGTTTGTGGCCTGTGTTGTGTGTTTCGAATGCTTTTTCTCAATGGAGTGAAAATGAGAATGTGGTGCTATGGCTGGTTTCAGGCTTGCTTGTTGTGTGCTTTGGCTTGCATTTTCTTTGTATAAACAAATGCTATTGGTCAGATGACATGACATGTCCTTTTGTGATAGGTATGGTTGCTTTTGCAAAATGTCAACTTTTGTGTAAGAGAAGCATGGGTCATGTTCTAGCCAAGTACAAAGGAGGTGTGCTACGCAGCATGTAGTGTGGAAAGGCCTAGGTGGTTCAGCAAACTAGGCAGCAAGTGGATGAGAAGTTATCATGACTTTTGCAACTTGGCTTGCCTTTGGTTCTTATGAGAGAAACTTGATCCATAAGCCATGAAAACATGTGATTCCTTGGGTGCATTCTGAATTTTTGATGTTGTGTGATCAAGTTATGTGGATTAGAAGCCCATTTGATGACTTAATTGGCCTTGAGAAGTGAATTTGCAACTTTGCCTCTTTGATGCATGACTTGAAATTTAATGATTTTTGCCAACTTTGACAAGCCATAACTTTTGATCCAAAATGAATTAGGTCATGTTCTTGTACTTTTTGAAAAGGGAAAGATCTATTCTATAACTTTCATGACCAAAGTTTTTCCATTTGAAGCATTTTTGGATCAAAAAGTAAGGGTTGAAAAAGTTGCCTAAAATGACATTTTCATTAAAAGTCAACCTTGCCCAAAAAGTCAACTTTGCAAAAGACTTGAAATTCTTGAATTTTGTAAGCTTACAACTTCTTCTATGATCAAATAAAGATCATATACAATCAAAATGATGAAGAACACCCTTTGGTTGGGTCATTGGGGGCCTCAGATGCCCTGATTTTGCACTGACTTGCTTGAAAAGTCAACTCTTGATCAGATGACTTCCCCATGGAATTTCTTCATGAAAATTGATATGAATACTCCCTATACCATATAGAGACCAATGGAAACAAGAATGACCAAAAAATTTGGAGTTATGGCCTCTGAAACCAAAACCCTAATTTTAGGTCATCTGTGCAATCAAACCTGGCTCTGCACCCATACCAATCCCAGTTCTTGTGATCCTTTGACATTCTTGACTTTGAGGGAGTATAATATGATACTTGAACACACATGGACCCCCTTTGAAGTGATTGATGGCCTTTGGAGTGGCTCAAGAAGCTCTTGGATTGCTCAGATCACAAACCCTAGATGCAGATGACTTTGAATCTATGCAGTGAATCAAAAATGTGATATGAGATGCTATGATTATGTTTATGCATATGAAATGATCACAAGCCATGGTGTGAATGGGTGAGGGCAAATTTGGGGTGTTTACAAGTACGACAGACAATCTGGGTGCTAATACCTTCCCAGGTTGTAACCAACCCCCTTTCTCAGTATCTCTGGTTCGCAACCGTCTTATCCATCTCTTTCTAGGTTTATGCAGCATTACCTTTCCTTCGGGATAAAAATGCCTAGCTGACGACTCTATTCAATTCATTTCATCTTCTCCTTTCGCCGACGGTTCGCACTTGTACCGGGATGCAAATCTTCGGGAGCGACACTTTCCAAAGAAGATGAAGTTAAGCTTTGGGATTAGAAACTTGGACACTTGCATCTGAAAGGCATAAAGAGAATAATATCTATGCAAGTTATCAGAGGGGTTCCTAAGCTTAAAATTGAAAAAGGAAGAGTTTGTGGAGAATGCCAAGTAGGAAAGAAGACTAATATGTCACATCAGAAGATTCAACATCTTACCACCTCAAGAGTCTTAGAACTTCTTCACGTGGATTTGATGGGACCTATGAAGGTAGAAAGTCTTGGTGGAAAGAAATATGATTATGTTCTTGTGGATGATTATTCAAGATACACTTGGATAAATTTCATTAGAGAAAAGTCAGAAGCTTTTGAAATCTTCAGAGATCTCTGTCAAAAACTTCAAAGAGGAAAGGAAAGCAATGTTATTACAATCAAAAGTATTCATGGGAAGGAATTTGAGAATGCCAAGTTTTCTGAATTTTTCTCCTCTTAAGGAATTAGTCATGGACTCTCATCTCCCATTACTCCGCAGCCAAATGGAATTATAGAATGCAAGAACAGGATTATACATGAACCTGCTAGAGCTATGATAAATGCAAAACAATTACCTTATCATTTCTAGGCTGAAGCAATGAATACTTCATGTTAAATTCATAATAAAGTCACCTTGAGGAAACATACTTCAGCTACTCTGTATGAATGGAAAGCCAGAAAACCTACTGTGAAATACTTTCATGTCTTTGGAAGTAAATGATACATATTGGCAGATTATGAACAAAGAAGAAAATTAGAACCAAAGACTGATAAAGGGTTATTTCTAGGATACTCTACCAACAATAGATCTTATAGAGTCTACAAATCCAAGACTAAAGTAATGAAGTCTATAAATGTTGTTGTTAATGATCAATACTTGAACAAAGAAGCCGATGTCCTTGAGATTGTTGAAACATTTCAGAATGTCACTCCAGCAGAAATTGAAGACAGAAGTATTGATGAACAACCCTCTGGCTCTGAGCCTGAAGCTAGTTAGACCAAAAAGGGTCCCTCTATCAGGATACTCTACTTGTGTTAATTTTGCCCAAAAATTTCCTTTTTCTGAATTGGTAATCGGTTACCACTCTAGTAGTAATTGGTTACTCTGAAACAAAATTGAATTTTTGGCATGTTTTGGGGCTATTTTTGGTTCCTTTCCCCTCCTCTTCTTCTCTCTTCTTATTTTTACCTGGGGAGACATTTTTGAGACTGATTTCTATTTAATTTCAATGAACTTTGGGTGTAGATTAGAGTTGTTAATATTCATTAGTCCAAATATACCTCTAAGTGAATTATTTAATTCACTTTAGGTACTTTGCATTAGTGATATATTTTAATACTTAAATCCATCAATATGAGTGATTAAACTTAAATATGAAAGAATACCATAAGTGTAGCTCAATTTGATATTTATCTTTAGTTTCATGTGGAATTGCATTCGAATGGCAATTTATATATCGTTTATCTCGCATGCATTAACACTAACATCGTTAACCTTAATTGATTTTGGTCGGTCTTATTTATAGGGTAATTACTACGTAAATTACTCGGAGATTGCTTAACATAGACCTAAATGTTTCCCGAATTCGGAATAAAAATAATATTAGATACTTGCACTTTCGTGGATTGGACCTCGTGTTGGTCGCGTAATCCCAAAGTGATTTGATCTTTTTGCATTAAGATCCAAGACTTGTGAAGTGTGATGCATATTTGCTTTGGGTCTCCCAATCTTATTTCAAACTTTATTGAATTTGGTTCTAATCGCCTTGATTAATCATTATAGTGTAAGATACTAAGCGGAATCAGTTGCCTTTTAGGTTTTTGGCATTAAATGCCTTGTTATACTTTTGGTTATGGATGATTAAGTTCATCATACTAGTATTATGTATATTATTATTATTATTACTATACTAACATTTCAATTTTCTTCTTGCACCTTTATCTCCTTTATTTTTATTATGCTTTTATATTGATTTATCATCCATTAACATGTTTGTATTCTTGCTATTATATTGTTGTATTGATTTTGCTTTTTACCACTTGGACACAAAAACATTAATAAAGGCTTAAACCATAAAAAACTTGATTCTTCCTATCTTGGAGTATTGTTTACTAGCCTATGATTTGGAGTGGTTTACCTATGGACAAATTTGAAGTATTGATGGAATTTTTGACTTAGAATTAAGATTCTTATCTCTTTGCATGGAAGTTTTAAGCATTGAAGGCTTGCCTTTATTTGGCATTGGTTTCTAATTGCTTAATGATGAAATTCTTATTAATGCTATAAAGTGGCCTCATTTCGGTTAAATCATTATTTTCCCTAGATTTTATTTTATGTGCTAGGTTAACCTTTTCATCTCTCCCCCTTCTTCAATTTTCAAAACTTCCCTCTTTTCAAAGGATTCTTGTTTTCAAAACTATCACCTCTTTAATAAATAAAACCTTGACTTTTTTCAAGTGGATTTTACTACTTATTTTCTTTTAAAAATTAATTAATTCAATCATCTTGGCTTTAATTCAAAAAATAAAAAGAACTAAACTCATTCAAGTTGTTTTGTGCCTTTGTTCACCTTTTTTTGTTTTCCTTACAAGTGTAGATTATGAGTAATTATTCTTTAGTAGGGTGCAAGTCTCTCAATCTCCAAGGTTGTAGTTTGATGTAATTGAGTCTCTTGTCATTTTTGGGGGTTTAGTGGCATACTTGTCGATTTTATCCGAGTTGGAGCCCTCCCAATAATGATGTATGAGTCCATTCCCTCATTATCATGGAAGATTTATTAGGCTATCCACTTGAAAAATGACAAATTCTCTTCACTTAATAAAATCAATCATAACCAATCCTTTTCAATATTTGTATCACAAACTACAGAGTATTGATCTCGCATTGCACATTGTGGGTACATAGGCAGGAGGTGGTAAACCTCTTCAAAGACAAAAACATTTAAAATTTAATTCTTTTCTCATTCCTCCACTCTCATTTGCAAACCATTTTTAAACCAAAAGTAATAAATTTTTCAAAGGGCTCCCATAGTGTACCACAAACATTTTGGGTGCGTAAAACCTACCTATTTTGTAACATATCCCCTTAACTGGTTCTCGACTTTTTTTTCCTTTTTTCCATTTATTCACTATTTTTTCCTTTTCCATTTGGAATAAAATAAAGGCGCAATGGCGACTCTGTTCACTTTGAGTTAAGTTAACTAGTAACTTACACTAATGATTTTACCGATATAGAAAAGTGGCGACTTTTTTGGAGAGTTATCTCTAAGTGGATTCAACGTACTTTGATTTATTTATTGCTTTGGTTTGATTTGTTTTTTATTGCTTGTTCCATTTCGGTTTTGGTGATCCTCTGTGAGTGAGATAGATTCTATACCCGGATCTGAGTTGAACTTATTATAGGACGACAATATTCAAATTGATACGCGACGGAGTAGTCCAAAGGCATATCAATTCGATAATCTCCACTCATTTAGGCTCTCTTGGTTTACTGATGACATGACAAGTATTTGTATCATGTCATTACTTTTCCGACCTTGAGCTGGTCATAGCGAGGATCGTAGAACCCTTAACCAATTCAAGCAAATTTAGGAACGTATTGAAGAAACTATCCAGGTGTAAACCTGAGGTGATTGTCACGTGATACTACACTCGGACGAGGTCCTCTTGAGGAAATTATTGTTGGGGAGTAGTCCAACGTACCGATAATATCTAAAGAATGGATGCTAACTTTGGGAACCTCTGTTATAACCCTTTTGGTTTTCTGCAGGTACAATGAAGACAAACCTTAGTACATGCCTTATGAGTTTTTGGTTCTTATCCCTTGACTCCATGCTCATGATCTGAACTTTGAACATGTGTGCTTTGCGTGTTCTTGTTTGTGGTTGCTGCATGCATGCATTCATCATTATCATCATCACATCCATTTCTCAAGGAAAATAATTTGGATTATTGCAAATATTGGACAAAAAAAAAATATATTTTTGTCAAGATTTTTCATGACTGTAGCACCCTAGTTTTTGCCCTAAGATTTCTTTGCATTTTTAATTTTGCATCTTGCAATACAAACAAGATCATACTGGTTCCTCGGTTCTTCTCGGGTGTAGGTTTATGCCTCACATGGGATCACCATTTACTTTTATTTGTTTATGTTTACTAACCATTAATTAAAATCCAAAATTTTTTTGTTTTCTTTTTATTAATCATTTTTCATGTCAAAAATGCCAAAAATAGCAGTCCCGCAGCTCGAATGAATTTCACCGATAAAAGTCGAAGTTGATCTGCAAATAATTCAAATTTATCTGATCAAGGATTTCCCGATTTAATTGACTTATTCAAAGAATTCCAAGGTTCATGTGTTTATTTCCTTGCCTTCTTTGTCGCGCAAAAGAATAGAGCCTGAATTATAGCAATGCAAAAAGAAAAAGAAAATTTCAAATTTTGCACTGAGTAACCGTACCTAGGGCGTAACCGGTTACTGAAGGTGGCAAAACACAAGGAAGGGGGGGTTGGAATTGGGTTTTCTGGAATAATTAAAATTAACTCCTAATGACACGTTTACTTTATCCTGGTTCGTTTGAACTCAAACTACATCCAGTCCACCCGCCAAGGTGATTTTGCCTCTACTGAGGTCTTAATCCACTATTCAATAAGAATACACACAAAGACCTATAGTCAATGTCTTCTTGAGTCTTCTGACTAAACTTAGTCACTCAAGGAAAAAGATAATTATTACAAGAATAATAATAAAAACGTAACTAGAATGCTTCTAGATAAGCAGGTATCACTAAGTGATAGTTACAACAATAAGCACATGATAAAATGATTAGCTTGAATATATGAGATACGTTGTAATGCGTTGCGTTGTCTGATTTCTTCAAATGATGTCCTTTATATAGTTCTTGATAAAGTAGCCGTTGGAGACATCTTTAACCAAATTAGGATATACTTTAATACCTTAATTTCTTTCCATAAGTAGAGATACTTGTCTTTGTATATTAAAGAACATATTCTTTAATTAAAGTCTTTTAATAAGGATACCAGCATCTTCTAAGCGGAAATCAGAGATAATGAATAAGAGATGCGCAGCCAATAAATGTGCCATTTAATGCTGGATTCTTCTTTGAGAGTATCTTCTATAAGGTCTCTTTTTAGCTCATACGGATTACTTAAAACAAGATTGTCTTCTACACAAGAGTAAATATATTCATTAGAACTTCTAATATGAAAGGCTTTGTTATCATCAAAACACTTAGAGGATCAGAACCATATTTGTTCTAACAATCTCCCCCTTTTTGATGATGACAAAACATTTTAATTTAACGAGAATAGAGTTTAATGAATTTAAGTGAACTCCCTTAGATTAGAAGAAAAACTTCTTTCAGATGTTCTATGATCCTTAGCTCCCCCTGAGTTGATTACTTGACCTGTTTCTTTTCATGGTAACAACTCAAATAATTTTATCAGAATATGTAAGAGGCAGATTATGGTAAACTGCTATGGATCAGAATCATTTACGTTTCTCCCCCTTTTTGTCATAATCAAAAAGATGTAGGGCAAAAGAGAAAAAAAAATTATAAACTAAAACCAATAGAATTAAAGTACTAGAAGCAAACGCAAAAACCAGTAGAAGTTCAAAGAGTTATGCAGAAACAGAAGTTAAAATAGAAAAATAGTTAATGCAGAAGATAAGAAAATCAGGTGTTCATCTTAGTGACTAAAGTCTCCAGCAAAGATTTAATGTCTGATGAAGATTCCACTTGCTTGGTGAGTAGAGACTTCATTTCAGCAGTTGTTTCTTCTTGCTTGTCTAGACGTTCTTTCACTAGTTGATTTTCCTTCTTCAATTCTTGTAGAGTTTGTAACACAAAATTTGTTGCCAGAGGTTCTTCAGTTTCTGGAGGAGCTTGAGTATCAGGACCATCAGCATTTTCTTCTTCAGAAGATACCAAGACCATCTGAAGTGCTGAGAGATCATCCAGAGGTTCTGATTCTTTCCAGGGCTTGTTGTCCAGCAGAAGTGGTTTGGTTTGTGCAACATTTGAGACTACTGCTTGAAGGTACTCACAGAAGTTCTGATGAGCAACATCATAGCAGATGTCCTTGAGTCTTTTGGACTCAGCATTAAACCATTTTCTGAGGTCAGCCCATAGAAAATCAGACGCAGCAGGATCAGTAAGCTCTGCACAAGCAGTCTTCAGATCTTCTAACTTTAATTTCAAAACTGTTTCGAAAGCCAGCATTAAAGTAGAAATGTCTGATTTGGATGGTTTGGGTTTTGGAATGGGTATTGCTCTTTTGTTGGACATAGAGGACAGTTTTTGGAGTGCTTCAAAATCAATTGTAGTTCTAAGGGGATTTTCATTTTCAAACACAGTTTCTGTTGGTGAATCAGGGATGTTTATGATAGTAGGTGAGTTGTGAGGTGTTGATGTATGAGAGGAAATTGAGTTTGCTTGAGTGGGAGATATTCTGGGTCGATGTTCAGAGGAAGAAGGTGGGGCAGCATCTGAATCTTGATAGTGTTCAAGATCAAGATCTAAGGCTTCTTGCAAAGCAGATTGTGTTTCTTTTGTTGGGGAACGATCAATATCAGAAAGAGGAGTGTCATCAATTGGTATGTCAAAATCAGCAATAGTTTGGGGTTGATGGTTTTCTGTTTCTGTTTCTGGTGGATATAAAGAGGATAGGATGGATGCAACAGCAGAAGTTGCAGGAACTTCAGTTTGAATGGGACTAATATTTTGAAGTGGTTCAGAATCAGGAATTTGTTCAGGAGGGATATCAGCAGAAGATGGTTGGCTAGAAGGTAAGGTGCTAGAAGGTTGTTCAGACACTTCTACAGTTACAGCTTCTACTACAGTAATGGAATCAGGATTAGAAGCAGAAGACTTACCTGTTGTTCTAGATGATTTTTGCATCTTCTGAGAAGGGTCTTCAGCAGTCTTCCTTTTCTTTAATCTGAGAGAGGCAACATCTGGAATTTGTTGTTGGAGTTCTTTTGGGTTGAAATCAGGTACCGTACCTTGACGCTTGCAGATATCCATATAGTTGAGAACAACATCTGCTGGTGTATCAGAAGAAAAGAGAGGAAAGCCTTCCAAAGGGATCCTTCTGGTGCTGATAACTTCTCTAGATTGAAGAGTGGGTTCTTGCTGAATAGATGTGATGAACTTCATCTTCTTCAGGTTCTTAGCATTCAGGGGTTTTCCAACGTCTGTTTCCAAAAGTTCAGTTTGTTTTATTTCTGCTAGGAAGTCCACTAGCTTGTTCTGACAAAGAATATCAGAAATTAATCGTCCAAAAGGAATCCAATCCCTTTTGGTCTTCTCACCATCCCTTGTTTCTTTCACAGCGACTCTAAGATTCTGAAAGAGTGTGTGGGCAAGATTGATTTTCTTCTTTTTGGAGATGAAGTAAAGGAGAAATTGTTGATCCAGATTGATATAGTCTGGAGAATTGGTAGGTTTCCTGTGACAGATTGTCCCAAGAATAATTTTTTGCACAAATACGCAGAGGAGTCTTTAGGTCTTTGATCTTATTTGATGGTTTTCCAGCGGTGAAAATTTCTTTAGCAATCACAGCAGCGTCAGATACTTTATCCATATCACTACATTTGATACCATTGCCATCAGTTTCAAAGAGTTTGGCAATGTGATCTTCAGAGATGATAATTTGTTTACCAAGCACATAAGAGGTAACTTGTGCTTCATTTGAATAGGCATACATCCAAAATTCTTTAACCAGTTTAGGGAAGACTGGTCCCATTAATCTGTCAAAGTACTTTTCCCAGCCCTGAGCTTCAACATGTGGGAGGAGGTCAAAACCATTTTCCTTTAAGCTAGCGAAATCCACGAACAACTCACACAGTACTTCCAGTTTCTCAGAAGGAATGGAAAGAGTCTTTGAGGGTTCAACATAGTAATCATCAGAGAAATCTTTGCATTGAGATGATGAAGCCATTTAGTTACTAAGATGAACTATTAGGGTTTAGGGTTTAAACAATAGAGAGAAAATAGGAGACTGAGAAAAGTTAGAGAAGGCAAGATGCGAGTAAAATTTGAAAGTGGAAAAAACACTTGATATAAATAGAAAAAAAAAATTAAAGCAATTAATTAATTGAGAAATTAGTGGGAAACAATTAAGTTTGAAAACATAATGATTAACAACATTAAATGCGCTGACATGGGGTAAAGCGTAAACGATTCTGGAACAGTTACCCAAGAGATTTTCTTGCCTTTTTGATGTCAAACCTAGCCGTATCAGATTCCAGAATCTCAACAGTTATCCTTCTGAGCGAACAGTTGCCAAGGCACGTTCTGTCACTCTTTAGAATTTGGACACGTGTTTTGATTCTGATGGAAGTCTTTAGAGCTTTGTTGACAGTAGTTTGATTTTAAGATCTGCAAGTCAGTCCTTTGAACAGAAGTTCTAAGAATGAAACATGTAAAGCATAGAATCTTCTGGAATAATCGTATAGAATATGAATAGTAGAACTTCTAGAGATAAAACATATGATTAAAGCATTTTCATTCTGGACATAACTTCATGCTAAGGTTAGTTAGAATGAAATTAAATCTATCTTCAGAAAGGGGTTTAGTAAAAATATCAGCCCATTGGTGATTTGTGTCTATAAATTTTAACATTAAAATTCCCTTCTGAGTATAGTCCATAATGAAGTGATGTTTAACTTCTATGTGTTTAGCTCTAGAGTGTAAAATGGGATTTTTAGATAGACAAATAGCAGAAGTGTTGTCACAGAGGATTAGAATGTTACTCTCATAGATATTGAAATCTTCTAGTTGATTTTTCATCCAGAGCATCTGAGTACTGCATCCAGCAGCTGCAATGTATTCAGCTTCTGCAGTTGATAATGCTATGGTTGGTTGTCTTTTACTAGACCAAGAGATTAGATTGTCTCCTAGAAATTGACAACTTCCAGAGGTACTTTTTCTTTCTGTTCTATCTCCAGCAAAGTCAGCATCACAATATCCTACAAGTTTATACTTTTAGTAGAACCAAAAATTATATCATCTACATAAATTTGACATATCAGAAGATCATTTTTAATGTTTTTACTGAAAAGAGTTGTATCCACTTTCCCTCTGATGAATTTATTTTCCAGAAGAAAATTACTTAATCTTTCATACCAAGCTCTGGGAGCTTGTTTTAAACCATATAATGATTTTTTGAGTTTGTAAACATGTTCTGGAAATTTTGTATTTTCAAAACCAGGGGGTTGGTGTACATACACTTCTTCATCAATATAACCATTTAAAAATGCACTTTTGACATCCATTTGATATAGAATGATATTATGATTTACAGCAAATGATATTAGAAGTCTTATTGATTCTAACCTGGCGACTGGTGCATAGGTTTCTGTGTAGTCAATCCCTTCTTGTTGACTATAACCTTGTGCAACCAGTCTTGCTTTGTTTCTGACAACTTCTCCTTGCTCATTGAGTTTGTTTCTGAATACCCATTTGGTGCCAATGATGTTGAATCCTCTGGGTCTAGGAACTAGATCCCACACATCATTTCTGGTGAATTGATTAAGTTCTTCTTGCATAGCCAGAATCCAATCATTTTCTGATAGAGCTTCTTCTACAGAAGATGGTTCAATCAGAGAGACAAGTCCTAGTAGCGTCTCTTCAGAGTTTTTGAATGAGGATCTTGTTCTGATTGGTTCATCTTTCTTTCCCAAGATTTTATCTTCTGGGTGATTAATATTGCTTCTGGAAAGCTTCTTCTGAATGGGTTCTTCAGGTGTTGATGAAGCAGTTGTATTGTTTTGAACTTTAGAAGATTGATCTTTAGAAGTTCTGTTTGTAGAGATTTCTACTTCTATATCTGCAGTAAATTCATTCTGCTTTGGTTTTTCAGAACCAAGCTTATCATCAAATCTAACATGAATAGATTCTATCACAATACGTGTTTCTGTATTGTATACTCTGTATCCCTTAGAACGTTCAGAGTATCCTAACATATAACACTTTTGTGCCTTAGAATCAAATTTATTCAGAGTATCAAGAGTATTTAACATAAAACAAATACATCCAAAAGGATGAAAATAAGAAATGTTGGGCTTTCTGTTCTTCCACAATTCATAAGGAGTCTTTTCAAGAATAGGTCTTATAGAGATTCTATTCTGAATGTAACATGCTGTATTTACTACTTCTGCCCAAAAATGTTTAGCCATATTAGTCTCATTGATCATGGTTCTGGCAATCTCTTGTAAAGTTCTATTTTTACGTTCTACAACCCCATTTTGTTGTGGAGTTCTAGGACAAGAAAAATCATGAGAGATGCCATTTTCATTAAAAAATGATTCTAATTGTTTATTTTAAAATTCTCCACCATGATCACTTCTGACTTTAATGATCTTTGATTCTTTTTCATTTTGAACTTGTTTGCAGAAGTTGGAAAATACAGCAATTGACTCATCCTTGTGTCTAAGAAACTTTACCCATGTCCATCTGCTGAAGTCATCTACGATCACCAATCCATACTTCTTGCCACTGACAGAAGCAGTTTTCACTGGTCCAAATAAGTCAATGTGCAGAAGTTCTAATGGTCTAGAGGAAGATACAACATTTTTAGCTTTGAATCCAGTTTTTGAAAATTTGCCTTTCTGACATGCTTCACATAGAGCTTCTGAGTTGAACTTCAAATTTGGAAGTCCTCTGACTAGATTGAGTTTGTTAAGTTGAGATAATCTTCTCATATTAACATGTCCCAATCTTCTGTGCCAGACCCATTGCTGAGTTTCCACAGACATTAGACATTTTACATTTTGAATTTTTAATTCTGAAAGCTTTATTTTATAAATGTTGTTCTTTCTCTTTCCACTAAAGAGGATTGTTCCATCTTTCTGACTAACAGCTTTACAGAACTTTTGATTAAAGATTATGTCATAGCCATTATCACTTAATTGACTTATGGATAATAAATTATGCATTAATCCTTCTACAAGTAGAACATTAGATATAGAAGGAAGATTTCCATTACCAATAGTTCCGGAGCCAATAATTCTTCCTTTTTGATTGCCTCCAAAACCTACGTGGCCTCCATCTTTTAATTCAAGACTTTGGAACATATGCTTTCTTCCCGTCATGTGACGTGAGCATCCAGAGTCCAGGTACCATGATTGGTGTTTCAGTTTTGCTGTTAAAGACATCTGCAACATACACAATTTTATCCTTGGGTACCCATATTCTTCTGGGTCCTTGTTTGTTAGATTTTACAAACTTCTGATTTATTTTGGGTTTTAAATCAGAACTTGTAGAGCAAGATGATTCACTAGTGTATATAAGATCATGATTATGACCGTAGGTGAAATGAGAACTTAGAGGAGTATTAGTATTTATGACAATGTCATTAATATTTTTTAATTTCAGAGTTTCATTATTTTTCACATAGCCTATGCCTCTTCTTTCATTTCTGCTAACACCATAGATCATAGAAGCAATCTTACTTCTATCTAAGCTTTTAGTAAGAAATTGTTGAAAACTATAATCATATTGTTTTATGATATTATCAGAATTGATTAGATCTTCTAATTCAGATTTCTTCTGAGCTTTGAGCTTCTCAAAAGAGTTTTTACATTCAAAGAGATTTTCTTTCAGCTCAGAGTTTTCTGTTTTCAGTTGTCTAACATCTTCTAATTCAGATACTAGACTTTGTTTAACGTCTTTGTATTTGAATTGAAGCTTCTGATATTTTTCAAGAATTTCTGAAAGACTAGCTTCTAACTCAGATCTAGAGAATTTAGAAAATACCTCTTCTGAGTCTGATTCTAACTCTGATTCTGATGAGTGATCATCTTCTGGTATATTTGCCATTAATGCAATATTAGCTTGTTCATCTTCAGAATCTGACTCTGCTTCAGATGATTCAGAATCATCCCATGTTGCCATGAGACTCTTTTTCTTTTCTCTGCTGAATTTGTTTCTAGGTTTGTCTTTCTGAAGTTTTGGACATTCACATTTATAGTGTCCTGGTTCTTTGCATTCGTAGCACACAACTTCTTTGCTTCTGGGTTTCTTGTGACTGGATGTTGATTCAGAATAATTGTTTGATCTTCTGGTATTTCTGAACTTCTTCTGACGATGCTTCCAGAGTTGTTGAACTCTTCTTGACAGGAGAGATAATTCATCTTCTTCTGATGAGCATCCAGAGCTTTCTTCTTCTTCTGCCTGTAAAGCTTTAGAAACATGTTTGTTAGATTTAAGAGCTACAGACTTACCTTTCTTCTGGGGCTCATCTTCTTCTAATTCAATCTCATGACTTCTCAAGGAGCTGATCAGTTCTTCTAAGGAAATTTCATTCAGATTTTTTGATAATTTTAAAGCAGTGACCATGGGTCTCCAGGCTTTTGGTAAACTTCTGATGATTTTCTTCACGTGATCTGCTGTTGAGTAGCCTTTGTCCAGAACTTTTAGTCCAGCAACCAGAATTTGGAACCTTGAAAACATTTTTTCAATGGTTTCATCTTCTTCCATCTTGAAAGCTTCATACTTCTGGATGAGAGCTAGAGCTTTGGTCTCCTTGACTTGAGAGTTGCCTTCATGTGTCATCCTTAGAGAATCAAACATGTGTTTGGCTGAATCCCTGTTTGTGATCTTCTCATATTCTGTGTACGAGATGGCACTTAGAAGTATGGTCCTAGCTTTGTGATGATTTCTGAATTCCTTCTTCTGTTGTACTGTCATATTTTTTCTTTCAATCTTCTGACCATCTTCTCCAACAGGATGAATATATCCGTCTGTCACCATGTCCCAGAGATCTCCATCTAGAGCTAGAAAGAAACTCTCTAGAACATCCTTCCAGTAGTCAAAATTGTCACCATTGAACATAGGTGGTTTAGCATAGATCTTGTCATTCTGATAGTCATTGTTAATTCCAGTTTCTGCCATGTGTTTATCTTCTGGATCTTTTACTGACACGGTTAAGTGTAATACTCAGAACCTAGAGCTCTGATACCAATTGAAGGTGGCAAAACACAAGGAAGGGGGGGTTGGAATTGGGTTTTCTGGAATAATTAAAATTAACTCCTAATGACACGTTTACTTTATCCTGGTTCGTTTGAACTCAAACTACATCCAGTCCACCCGCCAAGGTGATTTTGCCTCTACTGAGGTCTTAATCCACTATTCAATAAGAATACACACAAAGACCTATAGTCAATGTCTTCTTGAGTCTTCTGACTAAACTTAGTCACTCAAGGAAAAAGATAATTATTACAAGAATAATAATAAAAACGTAACTAGAATGCTTCTAGATAAGCAGGTATCACTAAGTGATAATTACAACAATAAGCACAGGATAAAATGATTAGCTTGAATATATGAGATACGTTGTAATGCGTTGCGTTGTCTGATTTCTTCAAATGATGTCCTTTATATAGTTCTTGATAAAGTAGCCGTTGGAGACATCTTGAACCAAATTAGGATATACTTTAATACCTTAATTTCTTTCCATAAGTAGAGATACTTGTCTTTGTATATTAAAGAACATATTCTTTAATTAAAGTCTTTTAATAAGGATACCAGCATCTTCTAAGCGGAAATCAGAGATAATGAATAAGAGATGCGCAGCCAATAAATGTGCCATTTAATGCTGGATTCTTCTTTGAGAGTATCTTCTATAAGGTCTCTTTTTAGCTCATACGGATTACTTAAAACAAGATTGTCTTCTACACAAGAGTAAATATATTCATTAGAACTTCTAATATGAAAGGCTTTGTTATCATCAAAACACTTAGAGGATCAGAACCATATTTGTTCTAACAGTTACTTGCATGCAAATTTGAAAATTTTGGCAGCAATTTCATTTTTTTTAATTTTGGCACCAATTTCATTTTTGATCACTCTGGGAATATTCTAGACCATCTCCATTTAATTCACATACATCATTAAAATTAATTCCAACCATAAACCATCACTAATCATCACTTTTTCATGATTTCCTCCAATTTTTGAATTACTAAACCTAATTTGAATTTTCAAAGCAAGCTCCATTCCACCAAATTCCCATATCTAAACTCTTTAAATAGAGGTCATTTCTCATTCAATTCTCAAGCTTTTGATAAACAACAAATCTCTTGAAAATATCCCCCCAAACCAAAAATTCACTAAAGCTCTTCTTCTTTTTTCTAAAGTTATCAAGAATTCACCTTGAATTCTTGATCAACTTTGAGCTAAACCTTCATCCTATTCTTTTTTGTTAATCAATTTCAATAGATCAAGCTTTATATTGGATCAGTTTGAAGAGTGTTCTTGGTAATTCACTTTTTCCATGGTTCTACCTTCATCATCAACATTCAAGATGTAGATCCTTGATGCTTTTGGTTGTTTATCTTCTAGATCATAAATTGTTGTTTGATTGCAGGGATTTCACTGTGTTTTGGTTGTAAAATTTGTGCTAATTCAGTTCATGATCATGAGGTGTTTGAAAAAAGGTTTTGAAAATGGATCATGCTGAATTTTAGCAGAATTTTTTATTCTGCACGCAGAGTAATCAGTTACTACTTAGGTATTAATCGTTTACCTATGTTAATTTTTCTTGAAAATTGCATTTTTTGTTCAAGTAACCGATTACTGCTTAGGTAGTAACTAGTTACTCTGAGTAAGAACTGAATTTTTGGCTTATTTTGGAGTTATTTTTTATTCCTTTTACTTCTTCTTCTTCCTCCTTCTTATATTTACCTTGGGAGACATTCTTAGTAGTGACTTCTCTTTAATATAAATGAACTTTGGGCGTAGATTAGAGTGGTTAATATTCATTAGTCCAAATCTACCTTTAAGTGAATTATTTAATTCACTCTAGGTACTTTGCATTAGTGAGATATTTTTAAACTTGAATCCACAAAGATGAGTGATTGAACTTAAAGATGAAAGAATGCCATAAATGAAACTCAATTTGGTGTTCATCTTTAGTTTCGTGCGGTATTGCTTTCGGATGGTGATTTACATATCATTTATCTCGCATGCATTAGCACATACATCGTTCACCTTAATTGGTGTTGGTCGGCCTTATTTGTAGGGTAATTACTTCGTAAATTACTCGGCGATTGCTTAACATAGACCTAAATTTGTCCCGAACTCAGAATAAAAATCCAATTGGATACTTGCACTTTCATGGACCGGACCTCGTGTTGGTTGCATAATTCCAAAGTGATTTATCTTTTTGCGTTAAGATCCAAGACTTGTGAAGTTTAATACATAGTTGTTTTTGGTCTCCCAATATTCTTTCAAACTTCATATAATTTGGTTCTAATCACCTTTATTAATCACTATAGTGTAAGTTACTAGGCGGAATTTGTTGCCTATTCGATTTTTGGTACTAAGTACCTTGGTCACTATTTTTTGTTGTGGATGATTAAGTTCACTATACCAATATCATGTATATTATTATTATTACTATACTAACATTTTAATTCCTTTCTTGTACCTTTATTTTTATTATTCTTTATATTGCTTTATCATCCATTATCATGTTTATATTTCTTGTTATTATATTGTTGTGTTGATTTTCCTTTTGTCCATTTGGACACAAAAATATTAATAAAGGATTAAACCTCTACAAAACTTTTGATCTTGATCTTGGACTATTGGTTACTATAATTTTCATTGGAATTGGAGTTTTAGACTTATATTCTAGGTCACCTTCCATTTTCTTTGATCTTCATGGAGATGGTAGCTTTAACTTAATTTGGCCATTTGCTAGCTTATAAGGATGGAAATCTTGTGATCATGTAATGTGAAGCATCATCAAGTTTGGTTAGATCTTTCCTCCTTTACCTCTTATATTTTTTTAGGATAGTCTCTTCATCTCCTCCCCTTCTTAAATTTTCAAAACTTCTCCCTTTTTTCAAAAACTTCTTTGTTTTCAAACTTAAAACCGCTTTCATAATCAAACATTGATTTAGGTCAAGTGATTTTTACCTTTTCTTTTATTTATTAATAAATGATAAACCCTATAAGTATATTAAAACATTTTTCAAAAAGACCATAAAAAAATACAAAACTCATCAAATATTTTTGTTCCTTTGTGCTCTTTTCCTTTTAACCTTTTCTTTACATGTTTAGATATGATTCATTCTTTCTAGCGGAATTATTCGCTAAAGAAGGAAGACTTATATTTACATTTTAAAATCAATCCAACACATTAATTTTTCACTATTTGTACTATGAACTACGGGGTTTTGATCTCACATTACACTTTGTGGGTACGTAGGCATGAGGTGGTAAACCTCTCCAAACATAAAAAATATTAAAAATTAATTCTTCTCTAATCCCACCATTCTCTTTTTACAAACATTTTCAAACCAAATGCAATAAATTTTTAAAAGGGCTCCAGTGGAGTACCACAAACATTTTGGGTGCGTAAAACCTTTCCATTTTGTAAATTATCCCCTTACCCGATTCTCTATTTGTTTCTTTAGCTTTTTGCTTTTATATTCATTGGGATTTAATCACTTTTTTTTCCTTTTCCACATGGAATAAAATAAAAGCGCGGTGGAGACTCTGTTTACTTTGAGTAAAGTTAACTAATAGCTTACACTCATGATTTTACCTCTATAATGAGTGTATTCTCAATGTTGACTTTGTTTGCAATAATCGAGTTGTTTCTCTAAAAATGGAATTGAACATTGCATATCATTGCATTCTTGCATATTCTTAAATTCATCCAAGTTGTGTGGGAACTCATCCTGGTTGTTTCCTTCTTCAGTTATTTGTTGATCCGTCAAGTTGTATCCTCAACGCAAATGCGGAACTAGAGTTGCTATCAGATTGAGAATGGAAAACCAAGAACAATATAACATGGAAGTCAGAATGGAAATTGATGAGTTGAAGGCCAGTATGAACAAGCTCACTAAAATGATGCAAGTTCTAATTGCTCGAGGTGAACCAACTCAAAGGATTGTGATTTATGAAGTTTCAACTGCTGTTGTTGACCCTCATGTGATTCATCAACCAACTTCAACTTGGCCAGAATTTGGGTTACCTCCGGATTACGTGCCACTCTCTGCAAATACTCCAATGGTTGCTCCATCTGTTGTGCTAGTCTTTTCAGCTCCGACATTTGTTGAGCCTCAACCTGTTGTGCATACTATGGCTCAAGCTACTTATCAAAATTATCCTTTCGTGTACCATGTTGCTGGTCCATAAGCTAAAATTCAGGGTGAACCTGGATATATGGATGAAGTTAGAGATCAATGTTTGACTCTTGAGAAGAGGGTAAGAGGTTTATAAGGAAAAGTTGTCTTTGGTGTTGCGAAAATAGACATGTGTTTGGTTTCTGACTTGGTTATGCCTAATAAGTTCAAGGTTCCTGATTTTGAGAAATACAAGGGGCATATTTGTCCTAAGATCCATCTGCTGATGTATTATCACAAAATGGTTGCACGTGCTAAAAATGACAGGCATCTTATTCATTGTTTTCAAGATACTTTAAGTGGTTGTAAACACACCAAATTTGCCCTCACTCATTTCACCATGGCTTGTGATTCTTTTCATATTGCATAAGATTAATAATATCATCTCATAGTGCATTTGTGCTTCACTGCATTGGTTCTAAGTCATCTGCATATAGGGTTTGTGATCTGAGCAATCCAAGAGCCATCTGAGCCACTCCAAAAGTCTCCAATCATCTCAAGAGGGTCCATGTGAGTTCAATCATCATATTATATCCTCCCAAGATCAAAAAAGTCAAAAAATCACAAGAACTGAGGAAGGCATGGAAGCAGAGCCAGGTTTAATTACACAGATGACTTGAACTTAGGGTTTTGGTTTCAGAGGCCATAACTCCAAATTTTTTGGTCATTCTGGTTTCTATTGGTCTCTATATGATATAAGGATCATGCATACCATTTTTCATGAAGAAATTCAATGGGTAAGACATCTGATCAATAGATGACTTCTTGAACAAATCAGTGCAAAATAAGGGCATCTGAGGCCCTCAATCATCCAACCAAAGGGTCTTCTCCATAATTTTGGATGTGTATGATCTTTATTTGATCTTATAAGAAGTTAGAAGTTCACAAAATTGAGGAATTTCAAGCCATTTGCAAAGTTGCCATTTTGGGAAAGTGACTTATAATGCAAACTTGCCATTTTGGGAAAGTTTTTCAACCTCCTCTTTTTGATTCAAAAATGCTTCAAATGAAGAATTCTTGGTCATGAAAGTTGTAGATTGGATCAATCCCTTTTCAAAAAGTACAAGAACTTGATCTAATTCATCCTAGAACTCAAGTTATGGCCTTGCAAAGCTGGGAAAAATCACAATTTCACTTATGTACCAAAGAGGGAAACTTGCAAAAACTCTTGTCAAACCAATTTGTGACCTCAAAGTGACTTCTAACCACTACACAAACATCATACATGACCTATAATTCCGAATTGCCCAAAGAATTCTCAAGTTTCATGCCTTGATCATGAAGTATTTCAAAATGGGCCAAAACCTTCACAAATTGCAAAACCACCCACAAACTTCATTCCACTTGATATCTTGCCTCAATCTGAATTCCATGGACCTCCCTAAAGCCAGATGCGCCAGACACCCCCTTGTCCTCAGCCTGCCATGAGCCCATACCTCCAAGTACAACTTTCTTGACTTTTTGCAAAATGATCCATACCAATCACACTGCTCCACAACAACTCTCTGCCCAATCAGAACATGTTATGTGGACCTCAAGCAAGCAATTTCATACAACAACACAACCTGAATCCTCCCACAACTCAACATTCATCAAAACTTCCCCTTTTGCATTTCTCTTCAAAACTCAAAGCTCAGCCAACAAAACTTCAAACTTTTTCCACCATTCAACTCCACACTCATCACTGATCATTTCCCACCCTTCATTTTGCCTTTAAACACCCCATATCAAAAATACGATTTTCACCATCCTTGAACTGAACTTCAGCCAACTTCACATAGAGGCCACTTAAACTCCAACCAAGCATTGCAAACTCTTCAGGGGAACCATTAGAGGTGATTTGAAGCAAGGAACTGGTCAGAAAGCTCCAAAGGTGAAAGCTCCAATTCAGGTATCACCAAGAACATTTTTTCCATAAATCGTTTTTTATGCCATAGAAATGTTTCTTATGCTCCAATGATCATGTTGTGCTTGTTGTTTTTGAAAATGATTGAGTTTTGAGCCTGAACCGTGTCTCTGAAAGTTTGACCTGAAAACTTGTTTGATTCGATTCTTGTTCATGTTCAAATATAAATGAGTTTTTGTGCTTGATTCTTGCTTAGGGTGTTTAGAGGGTGTGATCTGGAGTTTTAGAGGGTTTAAAATTGCCTAGGGAGAAAGTTAGATTTTGGGCTCGCCGGAGAAGATGACTGGAACCACTGTTCCGGTCATCTGAAGGTCATTATCCCTAATTAGGGTTTAGCCACGTGATTAACTCAGTTTGAATTTGGTGCGTTGGATTTGTTTTCGCGGGCGTCCTCAATGGCCATGATTTGTCACTTAGCCCTAATTTTAATTAATTAGGATAATTAATTAGGATTAATTCAAATTTTGCCAAAACCAATCCCAGCCGTCCCTTCACGCGCCAAGTCTTTCCCTCCACCCCCAGGTTTGAATCCTAACCACCAGATGCGTTGACTTCACATTTAAATTGATTTTATTTTCATTTTATTTGCATTTCTTTGTTCATTTTATTTAAAATAGTAAAATGCATTCAAAAATTTTCATTTTTTGCACCATGACTTTAAATATTTTTCTCATTCTGAAAATAATTTTTATTTTATTTTTTGCATAAAATTTGTATTTTTAAAATATTTAAATGCTTATTTTAATTAATTAATGGAAATTAATTAATTAAAATACCATTTAAGTTTCTAAAAATCACCAAAAAAATCACATTGCATCTTGACACATTTAGAGATATTATCAAACCATTCATACAAATTTCTTTTTGGTTCTTGATCCATTTTGACATTTTCTTTGGATCTAGGGTTCTTAAAAATCAATATTTTTGACCCTAACTTAGAAAAATCTTTTCTACCTAACCATGAAGGGTTTGATAGTGATTCTTTTTGCATTGCATCCCACATATCATGTAGTTTCTAGGATAAAATTGGCATGAATTTATCTTTCCTTTTTGATTTGTTTTGCATTTTCCCTTTAGGATCACCCTTAAAACCCTAGGAATTTAGGAAAATCATAAGTCCTTTAGGGTTTAGCTTCTGACCTTCCCCTTTGGGCAGTGAACTTGTATGGGTTTAGGGTACCTTTGATTCCATTTTCAATTTTTTTATCATGTCATTTGCTTCTGATTTTGAATTTTGCATTGCATTTTGTACATAAACCCTAATCTTTGCTTTCATTTGCATTCATTCTTCATATGCTTGCATACATGAACTTGCCATGACATTTTGTGCATCCACATGACATATAAGACATCTTAGGACACATTAGAATCATGTTTGATCATTGCATCATCCATTTTCCATGTTATGCATCCATTGCATTTCATAAGTTTTCATGAACTTTCATGCTTCCTTCCATGTCTCATTTGCATCTTCATTACTTGTATGATCATCCTCATCTATTGACATGCTTTAATACCATTTCATAGTATCATTTGCATCATGATCATGATCATGCTTCTGATTTTTGTTTTTATCCTTGCATTTCATTTCATTTTCACTTCATTTCATTTCCTTTTGCTAACTTTTCAGGTGGTAAGTCTTTGAGAAGTGAATTTGCCTTCACTTCTCATAACCTCTTCTTATCTCTTTTATGCATCCATTGCTGCATTTTTTCTTGTGAATTAGAGTGAGTTTGCTCATTCATGCTCCTTCTCCTCTTTCTTTCTTCAAGCAACTTATCTTCTTAAGTGAAGTAAGTTGTCTTGCTTCTTGCTGCTTCTTTTCCTTCCATCCTATTCCTTCCTTGGTGGCTCTCTTGAAGATCTTCTTGCAAGCTTCATAAACCCTAGGAAAACCCTATCATGATCACAATTAGGGTTTGATTAGTCCCCCCATTAGTTTTACCTTTGTGTCATCTTTGAGTTTTCTCTTCTCATCTCTTAATCAAGGACTAAACCTTAAAGGTTTAAAGGCTTTGTGATTAAGGTTATGCATGTATCCTTCTATTAGGATGGAGTGTATAACTTTAATCCTAAGTGTTAAACCCTTAATGTGTTTAAAACCTTCAAATCAATTCACCTAATAATCACTAAGACATCAAGCTTGTAACTTGGGCCTTGCATTAGGGTTCTAATTCTTCCTTAATTGGTTAAGAAGGACTAACCCTAGTGTTAATGGACAAGTACCCCTCAAGTTGTCTTACAAACCATAAAATTCACTTCTTAATCCTACCATTAACTAAAATCCACTTAACAAAGGCTTTGTTTTGTCATGAGTTTAATCCCTAATCATGGATTAAGTTGAGGAGCCTTCCTCAGCTTAAATGTTCTCATCTATTATCCTTCTATTAGGATGGTGTAATGAGTCCATCAAATCCTTGATTATGGCTTAAACTCATTACTTAACACCAAACAAAAACTCCAAAAAACATCATAAATAATTGCAAGTAGGTTAATGATCTTAACCCTACATCATGGTGATTAAGTGTGAGGTGTTCACCTCATACTTAAGGTATTCTCATTACTCCTAATCAGAGGGAGGATGTGATGAGTTTACTAACCCTTGGTTTAGGCTTAAGCTCATTTTCTTATGACAAACACCAAAGACATAAAAGACTGAAAACCCAAAAACAAACAATAATCGTCTCCTTCGGGATTCTTTTCTCACCTCATTCACTCACAAACGAGAACTCGCTTCTTCCGTCTAATGCAAGACAGTTAGCACCTGAGCCAGACAGGTCATACACTTGAGAATAGACAAGTAAGCAGTTCATCAGTCAATTTATCTTTCAGTCTCTTTGAGTCGAACTACGGTGTTCTGACTCCTCATTGCACGAGAGGATACGTAGGCATAACTTAATTGTTATCGAACAAAAAGTCTCTGTTTATTCCCCTCTTCCAACATTATTCTTTAAGCCTCATAGTCTTGAGCTTTGTACTTCTTTCCTCCTAGCGCTTGTTTGATTTGTGTTTACTGGGGTGTTATGTGCTATGTATGTTGTAGATGTTAGAAATTGGCAGAATTTTTGAAAAACAAAGTAAAAGTTATGAACTTAGTTCAGGACATCAGGATTTCACACCAGATGTTGTGACATCGCGAACCTGCTATTTGCCTTAAATGATATGCAACAGAAGTGCTTAAAATAAGGAGTAAATATCTGGAAGTAATCGTAAAGGGTGAGCACTCCAAGGCGCCTCTTTAGGAAGTTAAGTTATCTGGTTCCAGTGTAAAGGAAACAGAAAACTAACTCACCTTGATTCAAGGAGATAACAAACTAACTCACCTTGATTCAAGGAGATAACTATGGGATTTATCAAAGTCTAGATAATTTGCAAAAAGCCCACAAACTAAGCATCGATTTAATAAACTGATAAACTCAAGTAAACCTAAGGATTTTAAGCAGAGTGTCAAGGGTGTTAGTGAAGCTAGCAGGTTTATTTGTTTGTTATTCACTTTATAAGCTTTTAAGCAAAGAGTGTATTGTGTCTTGATTGAAACTGATAAGTAAGATCAAGCTGGTGTATATGAAGTGTGACTTTAAACTTATTAATCATTCTAAGTTAGAGATCACTGTGTGATTGAGGGGGAGTGAGTAGGTACTCATATCTAAGTAGAGTCTTAGGTAGAAATTGCCTTGGGTAGATATTAAGTGAAGGATTAAACTGATTGGTTTAACTCCCTAATTAATATTACTTATATTGAATTTCCTTCCTGGCTTGGTAGCCCCCAGATGTAAGTTTGGAGATACACTGAACTGGGTTAACAATTTCCTGTGTTACTTAATTTACTAGATCATTAATTTATTGCTTAAGATATCAGTGTCTAAACATAGGTTTCGACATCACATATCTGATCCCAAAATTTCAATTGGCATCAGAGCAGGCACCCTGCCTGTATAACTGGGTGAGATCTAGGGACTACAAATTTTTGGAACATGGACAAAGATGTAGGATATGTGAATCGACCACCTATTTTGGATGGATCCAACTATGATTACTGGAAGCCAAGAATGGTAGCATTTTTGAAATCTCTTGATAGCAGGGCTTGGAAAGCAGCTAACAAAGGATGGGAGCACCCTGTCAAAGACAATAAGGATGGGGAAAAAGTGGTGAAGCCTGAAGAAGAGTGGAGCAAGGAGGAAGAGGAGTCAGCACTTGGAAATTCCAAAGCCTTAAATGCCTTGTTCAATGGCATTGACAGGAACATATTTAGGCTTGTGCACCACTGTGAGCTAGCCAAGGATGTTTGGGACACCCTCAAAACTACTCATGAAGGAACATCAAAGGTGAAGATGTCAAGACTTCAACTTCTCACAACCAAGTTTTAGAACTTGAGGATGAAGGAAGATGAGACCATTCATGAGTTCTACATGAACATCCTGGAGATTGCTAATACTTCTGGTGCCTTGGGAGAGAAGATGAGTGATGAAAAGTTGGTAAGGAAGATTCTCAGATCACTGCCCAAGAGGTTTGACATGAAGGTCACTGCTATAGAAGAAGCTCAGGACATCTGCACAATGAAAGTTGAGGAGCTCATTGGTTCCCTTCAAACCTTTGAGATGGGAATGAGTGATACTATTGTGAAGAAAAACAAGAGCATAGCCCTGGTCTCAGACACTGATAAGGAAGAAGAAAGTCATGAAGCAGGCTCTGAGGACAACTTATCAGATGCAATTGCTATGCTTGGGAGGCAATTTAACAAAATTATCAAAAGACTGGACAACAGGCCCAGATCAAGTGGAAGAAACTCAACCTCTGAGAGTAAAAGATATTATGACTCTAACAGAAGATCAAACTATGATGAGAAGACTAATCAAGGAAAAGGGATCCAATGTCATGGATGTAAAGGTTATGGACACATTAGAAGTGAATGCCCAACCTATCTAAAGAAGCAAAAAAAGGCCTTTCTGTGTCCTGGTCAGATGAAGACTCAGGCAGTGAGTCAGAAGAAGAGTCTGCAAAGCACATCACTGCTCTAGCTAGAGTATGTGAAACTGAAGGGAAATCCAGTGATGAGGATATGACATTTGAAGAACTTGAAACATCTTACAGGATGCTGTGTGAAAGGAGCACTGAGGTATGCAAGGAAATTGAACAGCAGAAGAAGCAGATTGAGGAATTAAAAGTTGAAAAGGCAAGTCATCTGGAGATCATTGCCACTTTGAAAAATGAAGTCAGCCTTCTTAACTCCAAAATGGAGCATATGTCCAAATCTGTCAGAATGCTGAATAGTGGCTCAAACACACTGGATGCCATTCTCAACAACAACAAGCACTCAGGGGATAGAACTGGGCTGGGATTTAATAAAGCTCAAAACTCTGAAGCAAGCACCAGCCAAACAACTCCAGATCTTATGAAGTCAAACAAGATGTTCAAGCAGATGTCTCAACATCATGAGAAAAACATGATGAAAAAGAAATATCAAAGGTGGAGATGCCATCACTGTGGAAGGTTTGGTCACATCAAACTTTTTTGCTACAAACTGCATGGATACCCCAATCAGAGTTCCCAGCACCTTTCTAAGCAGAAGACAGAGGTCACCAGGAAAACTTGGATACCTAAAGCTAGACATCATACTGATCAAAGCTACCAGTACATGCCTAAGCAGAAGAACAAGTTCACCAGGAAACCTTGGATCTTTAGAGATGAACATTACCCAGGGCAGATGCATCAGAGGAGACACACATATATCCAGCTGTGGGAGCCTAAGAGAGGAAGACAGCCTGATCTAAACTCACATTCTAGGAAAAGGAAACCTCACAACAGGCACAAGTGGTCCAAGCAGGTTGTTGCCTCTATAGCACACACATCGCTCAGGGTATCTGCTAAGGAAGACTGATATTTTGACAGTGGCTGCTCAAGGCACATGACTGGATTGAAGAATCTGTTGGTAGACTTAAAGCCACACTCATCCATCTATGTAACCTTTGTAGATGGAGCAAATGGGGAAATCAAGGGAGTTGGGACCCTGGACTACTCAAGTGTACCAAGTCTAGATGGTGTGCTGTTAGTGAAAGGGTTAACTGCTAACTTGATCAGCATAAGTCAGTTATGTGACCAAGGTTACAGTGTCAGCTTCACCAAAGCTGAGTGCATAGTTTCTGATAAAGAGCAGAAAGTGGCCATGAGAGGAGCTAGATCAAAAGATAACTTCTATATGTGGGAACCTCAAGATTCCAGCCTCACATCTACTTGTTCCATAGCCAAAGAAGAAGAAGTGAAGCTATGGCACCAAAGATTGGGTCATGTCCATCTCAGAAGAATGAAGAAGATCATCTCTATGGAGGCTATAAGAGGGATCCCAAGACTTAATATTGATGAAGGAAAAGTGTGTGGTGAATGTCAAATGGGTAAGAAAACCAAGATGTCACACCCAAAGCTTCAACATCTGACAACCTCCAAAGTCTTGGAATTACTGCACATAGACCTTATGGGACCAATGCAGGTAGAGAGTCTTGGTGGAAAAAGATATGCTTATGTGGTAGTTGATGACTTCTCAAGATATACCTGGATAAGCTTCATCAAAGAAAAGTCAGATGTGTTTGAGGTGTTTAGAGATCTGTGCCATAGGATCCAAAGAGAAAAGGCAAGTTGTGTGGTCAGAATAAGAAGTGATCATGGAAAGGAGTTTGAAAATAAAAAATTCTCAGACTTCTGTTCATCAGAAGGGATCAACCATGAGTACTCTTCTCCGATCACCCCTCAACAAAATGGGGTTGTAGAAAGGAAAAACAGAACTATTCAGGAGTCAGCTAGAGCCATGATTCATGCCAAGAAGTTACCCCTGTACTTTTGGGCTGAAGCCATGAACACAGCATGCTACATCCACAATAGAGTCACACTAAGAAAGGGAACTCTATCCACCATCTATGAGGTCTGGAAGGGTAGAAAACCTACCGTCAAGTACTTTCATGTATTTGGAAGTAAGTGCTACATCCTGGCTGATAGGGATCAAAGAAGGAAGATGGACCCTAAGAGTGATGAAGGGATATTTCTTGGATACTCTATAAATAGCAGAGCTTACAGAGTATTTAACTCCAGAACCAAGGTTATGATGGAGTCAATAAATGTGACTATTGATGATACCTATGCAAAGACAGATGTTGTTGATGATGTTGGAACATCTGCTGACAATCCAACTGAAGTTAAAATAGAAAGTGATAATCTTGACTTCACTTTAACTGAGGCAATGTCAGAGCAATCCAACAAATCTCCCTCCATCAGAATCCAGAAAGATCATCCTAAAGAACTGATAACTGGTAATCTCAACAGTGGTGTCACCACTAGATCAAGAGAGATGATCTCAGGCTCCTGCTTTGTTTCAAAGGTAGAACCTAAGAACATCAAGGAAGCTCTGAATGATGAGTACTGGATCTCTGCCATGCAGGAAGAATTAGGCCAGTTTACACGGAATGAAGTATGGGATCTTGTTCCTAGGCCTGATGGCATTAATGTGATTGGCACTAAGTGGGTGTACAAAAACAAGTCTAATGACCAGGGAGTAGTTACAAGAAACAAGGCTAGGCTGGTGGCTCAAGGATATAATCAAATTGAGGGGGTGGATTTTGATGAAACTTTTGCACCAGTAACAAGACTTGAATCCATCAGACTACTCCTAGGAATTGCTTGCATCCTAAAGTTCAAATTATTTAAGATGGACGTTAAAAGTGCCTTCCTAAATGGGTACATTAATGAGGAAGTATATGTGGAGCAACCAAAGGGATTTGTTGATCCAAGCTGTCCAGACCATGTATATAAGTTGAGGAAGGCTCTGTATGAGCTAAAGCAAGCTCCCAGAGCATGGTATGAAAGACTGACCACCTTTCTCATTAAGCATGGATACAGGAAGGGAGGAATAGACAAAACCCTGTTTGTAAAGGATGAAGAGGGAAAGGTTATGATTGCTCAGATATATGTGGATAACATAGTGTTTGGTGGGATGTCAGACAGGATGGTTAAACATTTTGTGACTCAAATGGAGTCTGAGTTTGAAATGAGCCTAGTGGGAGAATTAACTTACTTCCTTGGACTTCAAATCAAATAGATGGAGGACTCCATGTTCATATCCCAAAGCAAGTATGCAAAGAACATTGTCAAGAAGTTTGGGATGGAAAATGAAAGTCACAAGAGAACACCTGCCCCCACTCATCTAAAACTGACAAAGGATGACAAAGGTGAGAGTGTGGACCAAAGCTTGTACAGGAGCATGATTGGAAGTCTACTATACCTTACAGCTAGCAGACCAGATATAGCTTTTGCAGTAGGTGTGTGTGCAAGGTATCAAGCTGAACCAAAGGTGAGCCATCTCAACCAGGTTAAGAGGATCTTGAAATATGTTAATGGCACTTGTGACTATGCCATAATGTACTCTCATGGTTGTGAACCCATCCTCAATGGGTTTTCTGATGCTGACTGGGCTGGAAGTGTTGATGATAGAAAGAGTACATCAGGAGGATGCTTCTTTCTAGGGAACAATTTAATTTCTTGGTTCATTAAGAAACAAAATTGTGTGTCCTTATCCACTGCTGAAGTTGAATACATTGCAGCTGGTAGCAGTTGTTCACAGCTGGTATGGATGAAACAAATGCTCACAGAATACAATGTCACACAAGATGTCATGACATTGTACTGTGACAATTTAAGTGCTATTAATATCTCCAAAAATCCTATCCAACACAGCAGGACTAAGCACATAGATATCAGACATCACTTCATCAGAGACCTTGTGGAGGAGAAGGTGATCACATTGGAGCATGTAACCACAAAGCTGCAATTAACTGACATATTCACCAAGGCTTTGGATGCTACACAATTTGAAAACCTAAGGGGTAAATTGGGAATCTGCATGTGTGATATATAGAAATTATGGAGAAGTGCCAGCATGTCTTATGACATCGTGGGGCATGACCACCAGGTGGCAGCACTAGTCTGGCCAATAACCGTTTGTATTCCAGTTTTAAAAATTCCAATAGAAACGTGCTCTATTTATGTACAAACGTGCCTTCAGCTTCTCACATTCTCATTAGCACCACTGAACCTTTTGCATGCTACAGCTGAGATTCTGAACTCATCTAAGTCTATCATCAAACCTTTTTGCATCCCCACTACAATCGCAAACATGTCACAACATCAGAACCCTAACTCCATTGATGAGGGTCTCCTACAGGAAGACGTAGTGGACGTCACTCCATTATCTGTAGTACCCATGGATGCGACACTGTCGTACCCCGAAAAATACGACCTTACGCGATCCGAAATGGACGGAGCCGCGCGTCGGACGGACTGAAGAGTCGCCACCTAATTCTATTTATTCTCGAAGAGGGAAAGGGAAGATATATATACAACCCGGGAGGAAAAGGATTAGGACAAAGGTCAACGGAACCATTGCCTGGGTTCGGGAGTCGGTTATGCAGGGGGAAGGTATTAGCACCCCCTACATCCATCGTACTCGATGGGAACCATCTAAGTTAACGCGCGCGAAAGGATGTCTATGCTTAAACGAATTGCTTGCTAGAGGGAAATGAGTTGAATTATAAGTTAGATTGAACCTAGGTGCTCGGCAAGGATTGAGATCCTCGTGCCTACGTACTCCCTTGTGCAATGGAAAAGTCAGAGCCTCGTAGTTCGGCCTACTAAGGGTAATGGTTGTTCGATTTTATTACCTTTCGTCGATGAAAGGGTTTGGGAGTTGAAATGCACTAAAGACTATGGATAGTTTATCTCGCCCAACAGGACGAGTGTCCTGCGTCGAAATAATCGGAGCGAGTAACGAGAGCTCGTTATCCCCCTTTCTATCGCTTAAGGCTCGTGGCGTACAAATCTTCTCGTATTTATTAAAGTGTTTTTATTTCCTAAGACCGCTTGACATTGGATCAAGGGTTTGGATCTAATCGGAACGTTTCAGTTTTTGAGGTTTAGAGGGGTAAATGCAAATGGAGGTTTATTTTGTGGTTTTGTTTGCGAGGCACAATGCGCTCGGCTCGCAAAGTAAGGTGGATCCTAAACGAAACGATAACTGAATAATAAAGTGCGAGTGTGTAAGTGCAATCGCTTGGCGTTGGACCAAGGATTCGAAATTAAATAAAATACAGGGAATAAAGATGCGTACAAAATAATCGGAGAGGGATACAAAATAAATACAGGGGATTGCGAGAAATAAAGAGGTCTCGTTGTAATTAGCCCAAGAGAAAGCGTGTGTGCAGTGTATTTGAACTATTCGAAGGCGTTCGACCTGTTTTATCGGGACACAACTATTTGAAGGCGTTGGACCTTTTTTCGAGCGCAACTATTCGAAGGCGTTGGACCTTTTTGGGACGCGACAAAATTTGGTTCGTTTACTGCCTTAGAATCGGTTCAAAATGGGAACCATTCTATAAGGAGTCGAAACGTAATTTTAAATGAATAAATTGAATTTGCTAGAATTAAGTTAAATTGAATAAATTAAATAAATTAAATAATGATAAGAATAATAAAATAAATTAAATTGATTTACATGTTTGTTTTGTCGGAATAATAAAAATGAAAAATTAAATACAAAGGGGGGCCTCATATTGACCAAAAATCACCGATTAGAATCGGGCGATAAATTGGCCGTTTAGTATATCATTGGCCCTAAAAATAAATTAAATGTGATAATATTAGTATTCTACCAAAACCTATAATAACCTAGAAACAAAATGAATTCGAATTCGAATTTGAAAATAATATAAAATAATAATAATAAAAATAAAGCTAAAGAAAACCATAAAAACTAAAATGCAGGAGTATGACTCACAGATCTGAAGTGTTGATAGTAAACGGATTAGGGTTTGGGTCCATGGGTTCACAGTCCATCTCATATAACCATAATAAATAATATATAAAAAAAATAAATAAAAGAAACAAATGATGCGCGCAGGGTTATGTGGGGTGCCATCAATAAGACCTTCTTTTAAACAAAATAAACCATCAGATTAAAAAAATAAATAAAAAATAAAAATAAAAAAAATAAACAAATAATAAAAATAAGTGTCAGTCGAAGCAAGACCATTAATAATCGTTCAAGAAGAAAATCAAGAGAGAAAAAAAAGGAACAGAGAGATTACATCAGCTTTATTTTCTATATATAAAAAAAAAGAAACAAATCAAAACACAAATCACTTATTAAACAAAACAAATGACACAGATAATGAAAACAGGGGAGAAAAATACGATTTCAAAAGGGTAAGAAGAGCAACCCTCACAGACACAGTTCCGGCGCCGGCACTCTCCATCGCCTCTCGGTCGCGCTCACGTTTCCTCTTCGCGGCGGCGCTTCACGGTGCAGGTTATGGGGTTTGAAGGGTTCGTGCGGTGGTGGATGATGAAGGTTGACGGAAAATGGAGGGTTTCGGTTGAGCGGCGGCTGGCTCAGCTTTGCGATTCGGATGCGCGAGTTTTGCGCAGTGACGGGTCTGGATGAAGGGTTCGCACAGCTGAGTGTTGGTTTGCGGAGGTTCGCGGGTGATTTGCGATGGCACGGTGGAGCTCGCGGTGAGTTCGCAATGGAAAAGGGTTTGAATCAAGGTTGAAGAGGATGTGCGGTGAACGGTGGTTGAGTGGAGATTGTTTGTGCGTTAGGAGAAGAGAAAAAAATGTTGTACAGATTTGTTAAGATTTGTTAGGACGTACGGTTACCACGTCTTGGGATTTGGCTGGAATAATGACAGGCTGTATTACATTTTGTGTGTGATGTGAATTAATGGAATCTTATTGTTGTGTAGAAAATAAAATAATAAACGTCAATAATAATAACAAGTATAATAATCAAAAAAGAAATTAATGGAAAAGAGAATAGTGACAATAATAAAAATAAAAATAATAAGAATAATAAAATAAATAAATAAAAGAAATAATAAGAACAATAAAACAATAGTAATAACAATAATAAAAGAATTTGGGGATGAATAATATATGGAAAAATAATAATAACAATAGTGAATTTTATAGAAGTAATAGTGAGGAGAATACTGATAACAAACAAAAAAACAAAGTAGAATAAAAGGTAATAAAATAAGAAATGATAGAATAATAATGAAATTTTTGTAATTTTTGTGTGGGCAATGGACTTTTAAGAAAGAAAATGGAATTGGGTTAGAAATAAAAAATGCTTTTGTATTTTTGATGAAATGAATAATCTATAAAAGTAAAGGGGAGTTTTTTTTATAAGAGGAACAAACGCATTTTTGTATTTTTTGAACATCAGACAGAAAAATAAAACGATACATATTCTTTGGATTTTTTTTTTGAAATAATGATTAGACAGAAAATAAAATAGTGCGGGTAGGACAAATTTGGGGTATGACAGACACCCATAAACGTTGTCAGAGAAAGCATTCCCATTGCTCAAAAGCCCAGGACTCCCCATGCAAGAAGACCCAAGGAGCCAATCTTCAGCAAAAGTAAGGGAGCCTCTTCAACTTCCAGTGCTCCCAAAGCTTCTGCTTACGTGGACTCCACAATCAGAAATCTTGTAACCAGAATCCTGACAGAAGAAAGGGTTGTGCTTGGGGTGTCAGTTCCCCTGAACAGGATGCCTGCCTCACCTCCCAACAACCAAGCTTAAGAAGACATACCCGCTCCACAAGATGTCCCAAGAAATGTTGAGACAGCTGAGGGCAAGGACAAAGCCCCAAATGATGATGAAGGAGTAGAAGGTTCTACTGATGATCAAGCTGCTGAGAATGAGGCTTCCCAACCTCCACCAGCTGTGAACCTGGATGATGATTCTGATATAGAGATCATAGCAGCTATTGATCCTAGCATAACCAAAAGGCTTATGGCTAGAAAGGATAAGAGGTCAGCTGCTCAAGCAACCCCTGAGAAAAGACAGCGAACCCCCAAGAAGGACAGGATCAAAACTGCTTTTGGACCTACAAAGCAATGGAGTAAGGTCAGCACACAGAAGAGGAAGGCCACAACTCCATCTGATTCTGATGTTGAGGAGGATGTCCCAACATCTCAACCCAGAAAGAGGCTAGCACCTTCTAGGACTGCCACTGCTGTCCCTGAAGCACCCCTGGATAATGTGTCCTTCCACCATGTCTCCAGCGTAAGCATGTGGAAATATGTCTATCAGAGAAGGGTGGATCTGGAACGAGAGCTGGGTAGTAATGCCTTGGATTGTACTGAGGTAATTGATTTAATCTCCAATGCTGGACTGTTCAAGACCGTCTCTAAATTCTCTCCATGCTATGAGTTGTTGGTAAAATAATTTATAGTGAACTTACAAGAAAGATGTGCTGATGGGAAATCTGAGGATTTCAGAAAACTGTATGTCAGGGGAAGGTGTGTAGACTTTTCTCCTAGAATGATCAATCAGTACCTGGGGAGAGAAGCAGATGGGCCAACTGAGCTTGGCAAGACTGACAATCAAGTGTGCGGAATAATTACAGCTAACCAGGTCAAGACATGGACAGTAAAAGGCAAACTCTCAGTCAACTTGTTAACCAGGAAATATGGCATGCTACACAGAATTAGGGCAGCCAACTGGGTCCCAACCAACCACACCTCAACCATAGCTACTGGGCTTGGGAGGTTTATCTGTGCAGTAGGCACCCAAACGAAGTTGGATTATGGAGCATACATCTTTGACCAGACTCTCAAGCATGCAGGAACCTCAGCCATCAAGCTTCCAATAGCCTTCCCATCACTACTCTGTGGGGTGATTCTCAACCAGTATCCAGGAATCCTTACTGACAAGGACTCTGTCTGTAAAAGGGAAAGTCCATTGTCTTTCCATTACAAGTTGTTTCTAGGTCATCATGCTGCAGATGTTGAAGCACCAGGTGGGACATCTGCTGGGACATCTGCTGTCAAGACACCTATATCAAAGGCAACCCTAATTGAAGAACTCAGGACAACCTACAAGGAGCTGGAAGAGAGGAAGAAGAAGCTTGAGGACCTGATTCAAAGACTGGAGATGGAAAAGGCTGCTGGGAATGATGATGAAGCTGGTGATGAGTCTGAGGATACAGAGGATGAAGAGTGAAGCTGTTTGTTGGTGTAAAATGTATTGTCTGTCTGTTCTGAATTGTATGACTGAATTGTATGTCTGTTTCTTTAATGTTTTGTTTGGCCCCAAAATTTATGTCTAACAAGGGGGAGAAATCTGTGTGTGTGTGGAACAATGATGTTAATGAGCTCTGATACCAAAATCTGTGTGTGTTGAACAATACAATGATGTTAATGTCTGTCTGCTGAACTAAGTTTAATTTTTAATGGATAATTATCAAAGTCTGTTGGGCCAAGTCATGGCAGTATACATCTCATGTAACTACATGTTTGAGGGGGAGAAAATTCTTAGCTCTCACATGATCCAACAGAAAGGAACTCCGCTGCTCTCTAACAAAATCAGAAGAATATGTTAGCCAAAAATTAGCCAAAGGGGGAGTTTGTAGATGTTAGAAATTGGCAGAATTTTTGAAAAATAAAGTAAAAGTTATGAACTTTGTTCAGGATATCAGGATGTCACACCAGATGTTGTGACATCGCGAACCTGCTATCTGCCTTAAATGATACGCAACAGAAGTGCTTAAAGTAAGGAGTAAATATCTGGAAGTAATCGTAAAGGGTGAGCACTCCAAGGCGCCTCTTTAGGAAGTTAAGTTATCTGGTTCCAGTGTAAAGGAAACAGAAAACTAACTCACCTGATTCAAGGAGATAACAAACTAACTCACCTTGATTCAAGGAGATAACTGTGGGATTTATCAAAGTCTGGATAATTTGCAAAAAGCCCACAAACTAAGCATCTATTTAAGAAACTGATACACTCAAGTAAACCTAACGATTTTAAGCAGAGTGTCAAGGGTGTTAGTGAAGCTAGCAGGTTTATTTGTTTGTTATTCACTTTATAAGCTTTTAAGCAAAAAGTGTATTGTGTCTTGATTAAAACTGATAAGTAAGATCAAGCTGGTGTATATGAAGTGTGACTTCAAACTTATTAATCATTCTAAGTTAGAGATCACTGTGTGATTGAGGGGGAGTGAGTAGGTACTCATATCTAAGTAGAGTCTTAGGTAGAAATTGCCTTGGGTAGATATTAAGTGAAGGATTAAACTGATTGGTTTAACTCCCTAATTAATATTACTTATATTGAATTTCCTTCCTGGCTTGGTAGCCCCCAGATGTAAGTGTGGAGATACACTGAACTGGGTTAACAATTTCCTGTGTTACTTAGTTTACTAGATCATTAATTTATTGCTTAAGATATCAGTGTCTAAACATCGGTTTCGACATCACATATCTTATCCCAGAATTTCATATGTTTATTTATTTTGCTTTATTTACTGCTTTATGTACAGCTTTATTTATTGCTTTCATTTACAGTCTTATGCATATTTCATACTATCATTATCACTGTGCTGGATCTGGTTTTCTTTGGTGGGTTGGGTTTCACTGAGTGATTAAGGTCCTATACCTGGGACCTAAGTGACACCTAGGCTAGAGTGGTTGATGTTCTTTCCCATTCCATTTCGGTTTGGTGCGGGAATATGAAACACGGTTCAGATGTGGGTTTCTTCTTGAGAACTCTGTGCTACAGATTTCCTGTAGTGCTAGGGCTATCTGGGAAGCCTGCTAAGTCTGGATGACCTCTTATTATGACCTTCAGAAGCTGAGGTGAATTAGAGGAGGATCTTTTATGGTTATTGTAAACATTGTACCTCTGGGTTAGAAGTGTTTACACTTCTCATAACTGATCCAAGTCTGAGGATCCTTGTTATAGAACACTACCTGTGAGGGGGTTGGGCTGTTTACAGGTTTGCAGGAACCCTTGGCCACATCATACCCTATTACTATTTAAGAGTACTCCACTTTGGAAAGTTCTTGTGATTAACCCTAGACATGTGACTCTTTATTTGAGTCCCCCACCCTGGATACTGGATTTCTGAGCCTTCATCTGGACTTTTTGAACATACATGGGCCTTATATCAAGACAGATAATCAGATCCAGCTTGATCTTAAACCCTTGCATATCATTTGCATATATCATCATTTCATCATTTAACATTTGTTTATTTGCTTTTCAGGGTATCCATTTCATTGTATCTTGGTTTTGGTTTTGACCCCTTCTTCTGCATAGACCTCTGCTTCAACTGCCTTCATCAGTTACCTGCTTCAGTTATCTCCATCCTCACCAGCACCAGTCTGTCAGTGGTCCACCTTCAGTACTTCAGTCTGTGATCTTCATCAGCACTTATCTTCAGCTTCTTCAGCAGCACTCATGACTACTCCCAGGAAGAGCAACATATCCTATCACTTCTTTGAGCCTGTATTGACTGGTATCAGGCAGGTCCAGTCACTCATCACCCCTGACCATATCCTACTGTTTAGAGAGCACTATGGAGGTATCTTGGATATGGTTATGGACCTTGATCCTTCTCAGAGGAGCATGATCCACACATGCTTAAAGTTTTATGACCCTCCATTGAGATGTTTCACCTTTTCAGAGTTTCAGTTAGGGCCTCTGTTGGAAGAGTTTTCTTTATTGATTGGAGTACCTATCAGAGGTGGAATCCCTTTCAACCCAGAGATGACTGCTCCTAGAAATGAAGAGATAGCAAAGGAACTGTACTTGGAGCCTGCCCTTATTGAGCAAAGTATGACAACAAAGGCTGGGATTCCTGGTTTGCATTTGGACTTCCTGATTTCCCAGGCCATCCTGAAGGCTTCATTGGGAGAGTGGAGAGCAGTCTGTGCACTGTTAGCCCTCAGTATATATGGAGCTATACTGTTTGCAGATGAGCCTAAATTTGTCAGCAAGAATGCCATCCATCTGTTTCTTCTGAAGAACCCAATACCCACATTGCTAGGAGACTTTTACTACTCCATTCATCAGAGGAATGAGAAACAGAGGGG
Source organism: Lathyrus aphaca (assembly GCA_963966055.1). Taxonomy (NCBI): domain Eukaryota; kingdom Viridiplantae; phylum Streptophyta; class Magnoliopsida; order Fabales; family Fabaceae; genus Lathyrus; species Lathyrus aphaca. The sequence goes on along the minus strand of OZ014520.1, from coordinate 355,903,613 downwards.
GAAGTTGGTAAGATGTTGTGCTCCTTTGTTTTACACATGGCTGCTCAGACACCTGCCTAAGTCAGATGTTTTCTTGAACCCCCCACCAGCAGAAGAATTGGGCCAAGAGATTCATTGCCTTGACTTCAGATGATATCAGATGGTGCACCCAGAGCACCAAAGGCAAGGACATTATCGCCAGCTGTGGACAATACCCAAATGTGCCTCTGATAGGAGTGAAGGGGTGCATCAACTACAATCCTTTACTGTTTAAGAGACAATTGGGATATGCCTTGGTTCACCCTCCCAGAGGACAGGACTTAGCTGGGACCCTATATTGTGAAGTACAACCTAATTCAGCTGTTGTCAGACAAGCATCCTGGGCTTGGGACAACATCTAGACAAAAGGGGTAGCTATTCTTGGAAGATGTAACAATGTTGCTTCAGCTTAGTACTCAGACTGGTCCCGTACCAGAGCTCAGATTACCAGAATTCCTTTCACCTTGGAAGACATACCTGGGCCATCCACAGTACAGCCTGCAACAACAGTTAGCCTGGAGGAATTTGAAAAGTTGAAAGAAAGGAACGAGCAGCTATCCCAGGCCTTGAAGAAGACTCTTTGGGAAAGAAGTGATGGTCTCCTGGACATTGAGAGATTGGAAAAGCTCAGGGTTGAGCACATTGCCAAAATTGAAAAGACAGAAGACTACATAAGGAAAGCAAGAGTTGGGGAACAGATATTGAAGAATGCCTGTAAGGAGGCCATGATTCAGAAAGCTGGGGCTGAGCACTATCTGCAAGAGAGTCAGGATAGGTGGGTTAGGATCACCGAAGCCCGTACACAAGAAGATCAGAAGACTCAAGCCAATATTGAACAGCTAGAGGCCAATGAGAAGAAACAGCAGGAAGCTCTGTTGGCTGCACAGAAAGAGATATCAGAGTTGAAGCTCAGAGCAGGATTTAAGTTATCAAAGGACCAGGACAAGCATAAGAAGCTGACTACTGCCATTGCTACCAGGAACCTCCTCATTAGGACCATTACAGAGCATCCAACTGGTCCAGTGACTGAGGCACTTCTGAAGGAGGTCAGAGAAGATGAGTTTGGACTGGATGTATGATTCTTTGCTTGTTGTTTGTTTCCATTTGATGTACTTTTCCTTTTGTTGTATTTTGACCCCCCACGAGCATGTATTGTAAAACAAACTATGTATTGTTCATCATTTGTAATATATTTTAGTTTGTTGTCATTTGGGTTTTCTCTCAACAACATCAAGCATCTTCCTCGAGGTCTGGAAAGGTCAAAACCAAGAACCAAACCGGATACCTTGGAAAACAAATAAGCATACTGCATTGCATACTAACTTTGTCTTTGTTTTGTAGGTTTTGTTGTCATTGTTTCTAACTCTGTTGTGATCTCAGGAAACATTACTCGTCGTCGAGTGTTCCCTGTCAACCGCACGCACCGGTACCCGACTCGTAACAACCTTCCCGACATTCAAATGGAACAAGTACAGTAGGATCTGACTGAGGTCAGAAATCAGATGGCCAATGAGAGAGTAGAGATGAGAAATCAGATGTCTCAGTTCATGGCAGTGATGACTAGCTTAGCCCAGAGTCAAGAAAGGTTAAGAGAGCTGGTGGAAAGACAAACTCCTGAAGAGCCTCATCTGGGAACAGGGGGACTAGCAACAATGAACAGGGGCAACCTCGTATTGACCCACCAGAGTATGGACCTCATCTAAATCCAGAAGTTAATATCCCGAGGAATGGTCAAGGTAATACTGCTGGGGGCAGAATCCTGCAGGAGGATCCCCAGGAAGAACAGTTTACTGTTATAGGGGCTGGAGATGAGGTATATGACAGAAGATTGGACGAGATTGCTGAAAAGTTAAGATCTTTGGAATCTAAGAATTCTTTGGGCTTCGATGTGATGGATATGGGACTAGTAGATGGGGTGAGAATTCCCCACAAATTCAAACCCCCATGCTTTGAAAAGTACAATGGTACCTCCTGTCCCCGCACTCATCTACAGTCTTTCTTGGGAAGGCTCAAAGCTTATACCATGGATGAAAAACTATGGATGTTCTACTTTGAGGACAGTCTGACTGGAGCTTCGAGAGAATGGTATTCGCATTTGTCTAGGGCCACCATAAGATGTTGGAAGGATTTGGCTGAGGCTTTCATCCGACAATATCAGTACAACCTGGACATGGCTCCCAATAGAACTCTTCTAATGGGCATGTCTCAGTCTTCTAGAGAGAGCTTCCGGGATTATGCTCAGAGGTGGAGACAGCTTGCTCCTACTGTCCAACCACCCATGTCAGAAAGGGAAATGGCTGACATGTTCATGAACACATTGCAAGGGACTTATATTGATAGACTTGCTGCCTTCTCCTCTACCAGTTTTGCTGATGTGGTCATAGCTGGTGAGAGGATTGAAAGTCTCTTAAAGATGGGCAAAATCTCCGACAGTGGTGCAAGTTCCTCCAGCAATCCCAGAAAACCATTTGCAGGACCCCGAAGGGCACGAGAAACTAATTTTATTCATGCAAGCCAGGGCAGACCCTAGTATTCTCACAGGTTAGTAGCAGCTGTTACCATCCCATCTCCAATTCCACAACAATCATCATATCCTCAACAACAACAACCACAGTATCAACAACAAGCTCATTATCCGCAACAAAGGTCGTACAACAACAACAACAACAACAACCAACAACAGCGTCCCTTCCAACAGAGGCCATCACAAGCAAACCGGGTAATTGACCCAAACCTAATTCCGTATGCTGCACTCTTGCCACAACTCCTAAAGCTCAACCTAGTTGAGTTAAGGACGTTGGCTCCTCCAGATCCTCTCAATCTGCCAAAGAACTATGATGCAAATGCCAGGTGTGCATTCCACTCAAACGCGCCGGGGCATCATACTGAAAAATGAAGGGCATTACAAATGAAAGTCCAGGATTTGGTGGATTCAAAAGCTCTCAATTTTGCGCCTCCTCCGAACGTCACAAGAAATCCAATGCCTAGTCACAACGGGCCTAGGATTAATGCTATTGAGGAGGGCAAACCATCCACATTAATTAGTAGTGTTGCACATATCCGAACACCTTTGGTTGAAATCAAAGCACAGTTGTTAGAATGCCAAGTGTTCCCTGGGTGTGAGGTCGGCTGGGTGTGAGGTCGGCTGTGGATATTGCAATATTGCCGTTAATGGATGTGAGAGACTGAGAACAGCATAGATGGCCTCATTAGAGATGGCACTCTTCAGATTACAACAACAGCAACTACAACTCCAACAATTCCTTCATCAACAATCACAGATACTCTTATAACATCAGCAACCCTTGTTCCAACAGATTCTGCTACAACTCCAACAATTATTCAATCAATCACTTCCACGGATACAAGTTCAGTCACAATTCCGTTTACAACGACAACACCCATTACTCCATCAGTTCCTACTACAACTTCAACACCCATCCAGTCAACAGTACCGTCTACAACATCAGCAACAGTTAATGAAAGCGTCTCAACGGTTACGATATACTACGATCCCGCAAATGTTCCTTCCAACAACTCACAACAAAATGCTACTCCTTTCAGAGCTCTAGTTACCATATATTATGATCCACACACAATATTGGTCCCCTCTGCAGCTGCTATCAGTCCGATCACTATCACAGTGCCTGGGCCAATTCCTTATGAAAGCAATAATGCCATCCTTTGGCACTATGGCTCAGATCTATACTGTGAGGGGCAGAAAATCACTTTAGAGTCATCAACTTCTTCACCTCAGATAGACAACGTGGGGGGAAGAGGAGGCTTCACTAGAAGCGGACGTCTCTTTGCCTCACAAATACCAAGACCCATTGATGAAGCAGAAGCTGCTGCTAAGGCAAAAGGGAAGAGCGTGGTGCAAGAAGAACCAGTTTGATGAATTCATGCGGATAATCAAGAAAAGTGATTATAAGGTTGTGGACCAGCTTCACCAGACACCTTCCAAAATCTCCATACTATCATTGCTAATGTGCTCTGAGGCTCATCGGAACGCACTTTTAAAAGTCCTGCATGCAGCTTATGTGCCGGAGGAGATCACTGTCAATCAGTTAGAGGCTGTGGTTGGAAATGTCAACGCTAGTCATGGACTAGGATTTACCAACGCTGATCTGACAACGGAAGGTCACAATAACAACAAGGCTTTGCACATTACCTTGGAGTGTAAAGGTGCAGTTCTTTCTCACGTATTGGTAGACACAGGGTCATCACTCAATGTCCTACCCAAGAAAGCCCTTGTGAAGCTGGAGTATGATGGCTTGGCGCTACGCCCAGGCAACTTGGTAGTGAGAGCCTTTGACGGTTCTAAAAGATCAGTTTTGGGAGAGATAGAGTTGCCAATAATGATTGGCCCACAGTTTTTCAAAACGACCTTCTTTGTGATGGATATACAGCCTGCCTATAGCTGTCTATTGGGTAGACCATGGATACACGCCGCTGGCGCCGTGACGTCAACCCTTCACCAGAAGTTAAAATTTGAGTGGGAGGGCCATGTAATTACCATTTGTGGGGAAGAGGATATCTTCGTTAGCCAGCTGGCTACTTTCAAATACATTAAAATGGATGGGGAGATCCATGAGACCATGAGTCAAGGGTTTGAAGCCCTTAATATCAATGAAGCATCTGATGTGTCTGGGACCTCCATCACATCATATCAACAAGCCCGGAAGGTTGTTGAGGAAGGTACCGCTCAAGGCTGGGGCAAGCTGCTGCCAGTTTAAAAGAAAGAGGACCGATTCGGGTTGTCTAAACACTCATTGTAAACCAAACACTTGTTTATAATACACTCTCTTTCGACACCCGGCTGTGTCATCCTATCCCCACAGATCGTCAGAATATCTCTTACATTTATAAGTTCATAACTTATACACTTCCTTTTATGATACTAATCAGTATCATACTCTCCCCAGCAAGTTGAACACTTGTCTGTGTCTCACTCACACTTTTTACTCATACAGACACGCGTCCGTATCTTGTATACACCACTTATCTTCCTCAGATTCGACACTCGTCCGTGTTTTTTCTTAACCAGTTGGTACTCGTCTGTATCATCATCTCTGAACATGCGTCAGTGTTTGTTTCTACCGATACTCGTCCGTATCATAATCGTAAGGATGCTCGTCTGCATCTTTAATCTATACACAACGTCGAAACACTTATACCTTTTTCTTGAATTTAGACACCCGTCTGTGTCTACCCTCCCCCAGAAGAGTCCCCAGCAAACCCCAATAAATTATTTCCTTTTTATCTGACATTCGTCCTATGTCATGATACTTCCGGCAGCCGTACCCTGCCAGGTGATCGTCCTTCACCTTTTGATGATCGTCCTTCATCATCCCCGGCGGAGTCTCCATTATTGGAACCCTTCCCTATCCGACATTCGTCCTATGTCGTGATATTTTTAGCAGCCGTCCCTTGCTATGTGATCGTCCTTCACCTTTTGATGATCGTCCTACATCATTTTATCCGATGGCTGTTCCCCATCATTGACCTTGTTATCTGACATTCGTCCTATGTCATGATAAACCCTGAGAGCAGCCGTACCCTGTTAGGTGATCGTCCTTCACCTCTTGATGATAGTCCTTCATCATGCTTATCCGATGGCCGTCCCCATCGTCAACCTTTTCTATCTGGAATTCGTCCTATGCCGTGATATTTTCGGCAACCGTACCTTTCCAGGTGATCATCCTTCACCTTGGATGCCATCCCTCATCCTTATCTCCAACAGAGCAGCCGTCCCCTGCTAGGTGATCGTCCTTCACCTTTGATGACCGTACCTCATCATTTATTTCATTTATGCTTTGAACCTGATGGTCTTCCCCATCATTTACTTTACCTGTAATCCCCAGAGAGTTTTGTTCCTTTACTTGATGGCCGTCCCCATCATGATACCTCCATTTCCCCAGCATGTCGGCCGTCCCTGTCATTGCTTTATTCCCAGCAGTCGTCTTCTGCTCGATGGTCTTCTTCCGTCGCCCGCACTTTATAATCATACTTTATTTTCCTTTTACAATCTATATCCCTTTTCTTCTTCATACCCAGTGAGCGCAAATTTTGGATTGTCTTTGGTATTCAACCACAAGTTATCTTGTTTGCCTGTTAAGCCGTTGCTTACATCCTGCACAGCTAACTCATGCTTGAATAGGGGCAGCTGTAAACACCCCAAATTTTCCCTCACTCATTTCACCATGGCTTGTGATTCTTTTCATATTGCATAAGTTCAATCATATCATCTCATAGTGCATTTTTGCTTCACTGCATTGGTTCTAAGTCATCTGCATCTAGGGTTTGTGATCTGAGCAATCCAAGAGCCATCTGAGCCACTCCAAGAGTCTCCAATCATCTCAAGAGGTTCCATGTGAGTTCAATCATCATATTATATCCTCCCAAGATCAAGAAAGTCAGAAAATCACAAGAACTGAGGAAGGCATGGAAGAAGAGCCAGGTTTAACTGCATAGATGACTTGAAATTAGGGTTTTGGTTTCAGAGGCCATAACTCCAAATTTTTTGGTCATTCTGGTTTCTATTAGTCTCTATATGATATAAGGATCATGCATACCAATTTTCATGAAGACATTCAATGGGGAAGGCATCTGATCAATAGATGACTTCTTGAACAAGTCAGTGCAAAATCAGGACATCTGAGGCCCCCAATCATCCAACCAAAGGGTCTTCTCCATCATTTTGGATGTGTATGATCTTTATTTGAACTTAGAAGAAGTTAGAAGTTCACAAAATTGAGTAATTTCAAGCCATTTGCAAAGTTGCCATTTTGGGAAAGTGACTTATAATGCAAACTTGCCATTTTGGGAAAGTTTTTCAACCTCATCTTTTTGATTCAAAAATGCTTCAAATGAAGAATTCTTGGTCATGGAAGTTGTAGATTGGATCATTCTCTTTTCAACAAGTACAAGAACTTGATCTAATTCATCATAGAACTCAAGTTACGGCCTTTCAAAGTTGGGAAAAATCACAAAATTTCACTTATGTACCAAAGAGGGAAACTTGCAAAAACTCTTGTCAAACCAATTTGTGACCTCAAAGTGACTTCTAACCATTACACAAACATCATACATGACCTATAATTCATAATTTCCAAAATAATTCTCAAGTTTCATGCCTTGATCATCAAGTATTTCAAAAGGGGCCAAAACTTTCACAAATTGCAAAACCACCCACAAACTTCATTCCACTTGATATCTTGCCTCAATCTGAATTCCATGGACCACCCTAAAACCAGCTGCGCCAGACACCCCCTTGTCCTCAGCCTGCCATGAGCCCATACCTCCAAGTACAACTTTCTTGACTTTTGCAAAATGAGCCATACCAATCACACTGCTCCACAACAACTCTCTGCCCAATCAAAACATGTTATGTGGACCTCAAGCAAGCCATTTCATACAACAACACAACCTGAATCCTCCCACAACTCAGCATTCATCAAAATATCCCCTTTTGCATTTCTCTTTGAAACTCATAGCTAAGCCAACAAAACTTCAAACTTTTTCCACCATTCAACTCCACACTCATCACTCATCATTTCCCACCCTTCATTTTGCCTTTAAACACCAAATATCAAAAATACGATTTTCACCATCCTTGAACTGAACTACATCCAACTTCACATAGAGGCCACTTAAACTCCAACCAAGCATTGCAAACTCTTCAGGGGAACCATTAGAGGTGATTTGAAGCAAGGAACTGGTCAGAAAGCTCCAAAGGTGAAAGCTCCAGTTCAGGTATCACCAAGAACATTTTTTCCAGAAATCGTTTTTTATGCCATAGAAATGTTGCTTATGCTCCACTGATCATGTTGTGCTTGTTGTTTTTGAAAATGATTGAGTTTTGAGCCTGAACCGTGTCTCTGAAAGTTTGACCTGAAAACTTGTTTGATTCAATTCTTATTCATGTTGAAATATAAATGAGTTTTTGTGCTTGATTCTTGCTTAGGGTGTTTAGAGGGTGTGATCTGGAGTTTTAGAGGGTTTAAAATTGCCTAGGGAGAAAGTTAGTTTTTGGGCTCGCCGGAGAAGATGACCGGAACCACTGTTCCGGTCATCTGAAGGTCATTAGCCCTAATTAGGGTTTAGCCACGTGATTAGCTCAGTTTGAATTTGGTGCGTTGGATTTGTTTTCGCGTGCGTCCTCAATGGCCAGGATTTGTCACTTAGCCCTAATTTTAATTAATTAGGATAATTAATTAGGATTATTTCAAATTTTGCCAGAACCAATCCCAGCCGTCCCTTCGCGTGCCAAGTCTTCCCCTCCACCCCCAGGTTTTAATCCTGACCACCAGATGCGTTGACTTCACATTTAAATTGATTTTATTTTCATTTTATTTGCATTTCATTGTTCATTTTATTTAAAATAGTAAAATGCATTCAAAAATTCTCATTTTTTGCACCATGACTTTAAATATTTTTCTCATTCTGAAAATAATTTCTATTTTATTTTTTGCATAAAATTTGTATTTTTAAAATATTTAAATGTTTATTTTAATTAATTAATGGAAATTAATTAATTAAAATACCCTTTAAGTTTCTAAAAATCACCAAAAAAATCACATTGCATTTTGACATATTTAGAGACATTATCAAACCATTCATACAAATTTATTTTTGGTTCTTGATCCATTTTGACATTTTCTTTGGATCTAGGGTTCTTAAAAATCAATATTTTTTACCCTAACTTAGAAAAATATTTTCTACCTAACCATGAAGGGTTTGATAGTGATTCTTTGTGCATTGCATCCCATATATCATGTAGTTTCTAGGATAAAATTGGCATGAATTTATCTTTCATTTTTGATTTGTTTTGCATTTTCCCTTTAGGATCACCCTTAAAACCCTAGGAATTTAGGAAAATCATAAGTCCTTTAGGGTTTAGCTTCTGACCTTCCCCTTTGGGAAGTGAACTTGTATGGGTTTAGGGTACCTTTGATTCCATTTTCAATTTTTTTATCATGTCATTTGCTTCTGATTTTGAATTTTGCATTGCATTTTGTACATAAACCCTAATCTTTTCTTTCATTTGCATTCATTCTTCATATGCTTGCATACATGAACTTGCCATGACATTTTGTGCATCCACATGACATATAAGACATCTTAGGACACATTAGAATCATGTTTGGTCATTGCATCCTCCATTTTCCATGTTATGCATCCATTGCATTTCATAAGTTTTCATGAACTTTCATGCTTCCTTCCATGTCTCATTTGCATCTTCATTACTTGTATGATCATCCTCATCTCTTGACATGCTTTCATACCATTTCATCACATCATTTACATCATGATCATGCTTCTGATTTTGGTTTTAATCCTTGCATTTCATTTCATTTTCACTTCATTTCATTTCCTTTTGCTAACTTTTCAAGTGGTAATTCTTTGAGAAGTGAATTTGCCTTCACTTCTCATAACCTCTTCTCATCTCTTTTATGCATCCATTGCTGCATTTTTACTTGTGAATTAGAGTGAGCTTTCTCATTCATGCTCCTTCTCCTCTTTCTTTCTTCAAGCAACTTATCTTCTTAAGTGATGTAGGTTGTCTTGCTTCTTGCTGCTTCTTTTCCTTCCATCCTTTTCCTTCCTTGGTGGCTCTCTTGAAGATCTTCTTGCAAGCTTCATAAACCATAGGAACACACAAGAATGATCAAAATTAGGGTTTGATTAGTCCCCCCATTAGTTTTACCTTTGTTTCATCTTTGAGTCTTCTCTTCTCATCTCTTAATCAAGGACTAAACCTTAAAGGTTTAAAGGCTTTGTGATTAAGGTTATGCATGTATCCTTCTATTAGGATGGAGTGTATAACTTTAATCCTAAGTGTTAAACCATTAATTTATTTAAACCCTTCAAATCAATTCACCTAATAATCACTAAGACATCAAGCTTGTAACTTGGGCCTTGCATTAGGGTTCTGTCGCTCCCACCAAATGACACCCAGGTCAGAAGGGCTACAGACGCGAACGGTCGGCGATAAGAGAGAACACACAGGGGTGAACTCAGAAGAAAAGAAAAGAGTCGCCAGCTAGGAATTTTTATCCCGAAGGAAAGGCTGTGTTGCATAAACCTGAGGAAAGATATGGATAAGACGGTTGCGAACCAGAGAAACTGAGAAAGGGGGTTGGTTACAACCTGGGAAGGTATTAGCACCCAGATTGTCCGCCGTACTCGACGGGATCCACACTTAAAAGATTTGTGTTTTAAAGGGGTAGTGTCAGTGCAATCTGTGTATCTAAGCTGGAAAGAATGCAAGTGTCACTGTAAGATAAATGTGAAGTGTATAAGAGAAGTGTAAGTGTAAGAACAAGAGTGCAAAGCTCAATATAATGAGGCTTAAAGAATAATGCTGGAAGGAGGGGGAATGTACAAATACTTTTGTTCGATAACCGTTAAGTTATGCCTACGTATCCTCTCGTGCAATGAGGAAGTCAGAACACCGTAGTTCGACCCAAAGAGACTGAAAGATAAATTGACTTGTAAACTGCTTGCTTGCCTATGCTCAAATGTATGACCTGTCTGGCTCAGGTGCGAACTGTCTTGCATTAGACGGAAGAAGCGAGTTCTCGTTTGTGAGTGAATGAGGTGAGAAAAGAATCCCGGAGGAGACGATTATTGTTTGTTTTTGATATTTTCAATCTTTTATTGTTTTTGGAATTTGTTATAAGAGAATGAGCTTAAGCCTAGACCAAGGGTTAATAAACTCATCACATCCTCCCTCTGATTAGGGGTAATGAGAATACCTTAAGTATGGAGTAAGCACCTCAAACTTAAGCACCATGGTGTAGGATTAAGATCATTAACCTACTTGCATTTATTTAGATGTTTTTGGAGTTTTTGTTTAGTGTTGAGTAATGAGTTTAAGCCATAATCAAGGATTTAATGGACTCATTACACCATCCTAATAGAAGGATAATAGATGAGAACATTTAAGCTGAGGAAGGCTCCTCAACTTAATCCATGATTAGGGATTAACCTCATGACAAAACAAAGCCTTTATTAAATGGGTTTTAATTAATGATAAGATGAATAAGTGGATTTTAGGGTTTGTAAGACAACTTGAGGGGGACTTGTCCATTAACACTAGGGTTAGTCCTTCTGAACCAATTAAGGAAGAATTAGAACCCTAATGCAAGGCCCAAGTTACAAGCTTGATGTCTTAGTGATTATTAAGTGAATTGATTAAAGGATTTAAACACATTAAGGGTTTAACACTTAGGATTAAAGTTATACACTCCATCCTAATAGAAGGATGCAGGCATAAGCTTAATCACAAAGGCTTAAAACCTTTATGGTTTAGTCCTTGATTATGAGAAGAGAAGAGAAGACTCAAAGATGACACAAAGGTAAAAGCTAAATGGGGGACTAATTAAACCCTAATCATTATCATACTTGGAGATCCTAGGGTTTGTGAGGTTTAAGAGAGAAAGAATCTTCAAAGAGCCACCAAGGAGAGAAGCAGATGAAAGGAGAAAGAAGCAGAGAGAAGCAAGACAACTTGCTTCACTTAAGAAGACAAGTTGCTTGAAGGAAGAAAGTGAAGAGGGGACATGAATGATCAAGCTAACTCCAACACAAATACAAAATGCAGTAATGAATACATAAAGAAAAATGAGAAAAGATTATGAGAAGTGAAGGCAAATTCGCTTCTCAAACACTTACCACCTGAAAAGTTATAACAATAAAATGAAATGCAATGAAAATGAGATGAAATTCCATGATGCAAACCAAAGTCAGAAGCATGAACATGATGTTAATGATGCTAAGAGATGATGTAAACACATGTCAAGAGTTATGGATGTTTATACAAGGATGAGGATGCAAATGAAGCATGCCTTGAACCATAAAAGTTCATGAAAGTTTATGAAATGGAATGAATGCATAACATGGCAAGTGAATGATGCAATGATCAAACATGAGTCTAATGTATCCTAAGATGTCTTATATGCCATGTTGATGCATAAAATGTCATGGCAAGTTCTTGAATGCAAGCATATGAGAGATGGATGCAAATGAAGGCAAGAATTAGGGTTTATGCATAACATGCAACACAAAATTCAAGATCATAAGCAAATGACATGATAAAAAATTGAAAATGGGATCAAAGGAACCCTAACCCTACACAAGTTAACTACCCAAAGGAGGGGACCTAAGTCTTAACCTAATGGAAGTTATGATTTTCTCAAGTCAACTAGGGTTTCAAGGCACTTCAAAAGGAAAAATGATCATTAAATTGAAAATGAAAGATAAATTCAAACCAATTTTACCCTAGAAACTACATGATATGAAGGATGCAATGCAAGAAGAACCATCATCAAACTCTTCATGGTTAGGAAGAATGAATTTTTCTAAGTTAGGACCAAAATATTGCATTTAAATAACTTTAATTCCAATGAAAAATGTCAAAGTAGGTCAAGAACCAAAAAGAAATTTGTTTGAAGAGTTTGATAATGTTTCTAAATATGTCAAAATGCAATGTGAATTTTTTTGTGATTTTTAAACACTTAAATGCATTTTTAATTAATTAATTTCCAATAACTAATTAAAAATAAACATTTAAATGATTTAAAAATAATTTTTGATGCAAAAAATAAAAATAAAAATATTTTTGGGTTCTGAAAATTTATAAAAGGCTTGATAAAAAAATTCAGAATTTTTTAATGTATTTTACTATTTTTAATAATTCGTATAAATAAATGCAATGAAAATGAATTAAAATTAATTAAAATGGAAAGGTATGCTAATCCTGAGGTTGAGGTTCAAATGGTTTTGGAGGGAGTTGACTGGCGCCAGATCCATTGGCCAAGATTCAAACTGGCTAAATTAAAATTAAAACCTAATTAATTATCCTAATGACGTGGATTAGGGTTAAAACATGAGATCCAGACCATTGGAACGCGCGCGGGAAACTAAATCAAAGGCCCACATTCAAACTTTGCCCTAATCACAATTAACCCTAATCAAACTTCTGATGACCGGAACAGTGGTTTCGGTCATCTTCTCCGATCAACCAAAAATCAAACTCTCTCCCTAGGCTGTTTCAAGTGCTCTAACCTTCCAGATTCCATCCTCTACCCACCCCAAACATGAATCAATCACAAAATTACATTTACAACGCATCAACAACAAGATTCGAGCATAATCAAGAGAACTGCAAAAATTTCAGAACTTGCATACGCACTCATTTCTCAACCATTTGCAGTGATTCAAAGCTTAACATGATCAGTGAAACAAACTTTATCATCCTATAACAAGAAAATGCATTTCTGGAAAAAATGTTCTTGAGCTCACCTGAAGTGGAGCTTTGAACTTTGGAGCTTTCTGGCCAGTTTCTTGCTTCAAAGTCCCTTCAATGATCTCCCTGAAGATTCTTTGAGGCTTAGTTGGAGTGTATTGTGGCTGGTTTTTGAGATTGATGAAGTTCTGACCAAGGGGAGTGAAAAATCGTGTTTCTGTCTGTGGGCTTTTCAGGGCAAATTGATGGTTGGGAAATGATCAGAGGATCATGTTGAGTGATTCTGTGAAGTTTGCTTTGAGGTTTTTGGCTTGTGTATTGAGTTTCGAAAGAAAATGCCTAAGGGAGGATTTTGGTGAATGCTGGCTTATGAGAGGCTTCAGCTTCCAAGATTATGTGAAATTTAATCCATGAGACATGTATGTGAAGCTGTGATTGGTCAGAGAGTTGTTGATGGCCTAGCTTGATTGGTATGGCTCAACTTGCATAAAGTCAACTTTTGTGTAAGAAGAGGTATGGGCTGGTTCAGTCAAGGTACAAGGGCATGGCTTGGATCAGCATGCTTCAAGGAGGTCCATGGAAGTTACTTTTGGCAGCTGGCACAAGTGGATGAGAAACTTTGACCCATTTTGCAAATTTAGGGAAGTTTGGCCCCTTTTGAAATTTGTGAAGTTCATGGCATGAAACTTGAGAAATTCTTGTGCAATTCTGAGTTTTGGGTCATGTGTGAGGTTTGTGTAATGCATAGAAGCCACTTTGAAGTCACAAATTGGTTTGGCAAGGGTTCTTGCAAATTTTCCCCTTTGGTGCAAAAGTGAAATTTCATGATTTTATCCAACTTTGACAAGCCATAACTTTTGATCCATAATGAATTAGAAAAAGTTCTTGTACTTTTTGAAAATGGGAGGATCCATTCTACAACTTTCATGACCAAAGTTCTTTCATTTGAAGCATTTTTGAATCAAAAAGAGAAGGTTGAAAAACTTTCCCAAAATGGCAAGTTTGCATTACAAGTCACTTTCCCAAAATGGCAACTTTGCAAATGGCTTGAAATTCTTCAATTTTGTGAACTTCTAACATCTTCTATGATCAAATAAAGATCATACACATTCAAAATGATGGAGAACACCCTTTGGTTGGGTCATTGGGGGCCTTAGATGTCCTGATTTTGCACTGACTTGCTCAAGAAGTCACCCCTTGATCAGATGCCTTCCCCATTGAATTTCTTCATGAAATTTGATATGCATGATCCTCATATCATATATAGACCAATAGAAACAAGAATGACCAAAAAATTTGGAGTTATGGCCTTTGAAACCAAAACCCAAATTTTAGGTCATTTGTGTAGTTAAACTTGGCTCTACTTCCATGCCTTTCTCAGTTCTTGTGATTCTTTGATTTTCTTGACTTTGTGAGGATATAATATGATGCTTGAACACACATGGACCCCTTTGAAGTGATTGATGACCTTTGGAGTTTCTCAGATGGCTCAGGGATGGCTTAGATCACAAACCCTAGATGCAGATGACTTAGAAACAATGCAGTGAAGCAAAAATGCAATATGAGATGCCATGATTGAACTTATGCACATGAAGAGATCAAAAGCCATGGTGTTAATGGGTGAGGGAAAATTAGGGGTGTTTATAGCTGCCCCTATTCAAGCATGAGTTAGCTGTGCAGGATGTAAGCAACGGCTTAACAGGCAAACAAGATAACTTGTGGTTGAATACCAAAGACAGTCCAAAATTTGCACTCACTGAATGAAGAAGAAAAGGGATATAGATTATAAAAGGAAGTAAAGTATGATTATAAAGTGCGGGCGACGGAGGATGACCGTCGAGCAGAGGACGACTGCTGGGGTTAAAAGAGATTATGATGGGGACGGCCATCAGGTAAAGCTATAAGACTCTCTGGGGATTATAGGTAAATGATGGGGACGGCCATCGGGTTCAAGGCATAAATGAATTAAATGATGAGGTACGGTCATCAAAGGTGAAGGACGATCACCTAGCAGGGGACGGATGCTCTGTCGGGGATAAGATGAGGGACAATCATCTAAGGTGAAGGACGATCGCGACATAGGACGAATGCCGGGTAAAAAGGATTCGACGATGGGGATGGCCATCGGATAAGCATGATGAAGGACGATCATCAAGAGGTGAAGGACGATCACCTAGCAGGGGACGGCTGCTCTCGGGTTTTATCATGACATAAGACGAATGTCAGATCACAAGATCAACGATGGGGACGACCATCGGATAAAATGATGAAGGACGATCATCAAGAGGTGAAGGACGATCACCTAGCAGGGGACGGCTGCTAAAAATATCACGACATAGGACGAATGTCGGATAAGAAGGGGTTCTAATGAATAGAGACTCCACTGGGGGTGATGAAGGACGATCATCAAAAAAAGGTGAAGGACGATCACCTGGCAGGGTACGGCTGCCGAAACGTTATCATGACGTAGGACGAATGTCAGATAGACAGGAAACAGTTCAACAAGATTTGCTGGGACTCTTCTGGGGAATAGTAGACACAGACGAGTGTCTAAATTCAAGAAGACATAAGTGTTTGACACGGTGTATAGATTAAAGATGCGGACGAGCATCCTTAAGACCATGATACAGACGAGTATCAGTAGAAACAAACGCTTGACGCATGTTCAGAGATGATGATACGGACGAGTATCAACTGGTTAACAAGGAATACGGACGAGTGTTGATTCTGAGGGGATTTAAATGGTATATACAAGATACGGACGAGTATCTGTATAAGTGACAGGTGAGACGCCTACGAGTGCTCAACTCGCTGGGGAGAGTGGGACACGGACGGGTGTCGGAAAAAGTGTACTATAAACAAGTATCTGGTTTGAAAAGTGTTTAGGTAACTATGTTGGGGAAGGTGACACGGACGGGTGTCAAGGAATTGTACATATATATGTATCTGTGTTAGTGAGTGCAAAGGGGACGCTTTGGCTTTCTGCTGGGGATATGGCACAGATGAGTGTCAAGAAGTGTCTGTTTGTTCGGGCAATTTACTGGTGAATGATGACACAGACGAGTGCCAAAGGGGTATATATTTGCATTTGCGAGTGTAATGCTTTGACTCTCTGGTGGGGAATTTGGGAGATATTCTGTATATTGTTGATGGATTGTCAGCATTTACAAGTGTTCAGATTCAGAACATGGCTTATGATTCATGCAATATGTTTGATTTTTTCCGTAATGCTTCGTATTAGACGGAATGCTACGCTCTGTGGGAAAAAATATGATGCGAATGCCATGATTATGCAAAGATACCGATTCGGGATCCGGATCCCGTTGCTGCAGAGGTCACCAGTTGATTTGTTTGAAGTGGATATCACAGCTGGGGATGATATCATTGGTAGATCTAACATATCTGACTCTGCGTGGGGAAGTAGATTGTTGATAGAACTATCTTGATAATGAGGGACCCAACTGGGGTTTGTAGAAACTCCCGTCACCCTGTTGTGGGATTTTCAGGCGTTGCTCTTCTGGATAAAGATTGAAACCTTGCGGGGAGATGGTTCCCTGTCTAGTACTTGGCTGGGGATGAAGAAAGATCACTGAAAGATCTTCATAGAGATTTCTGCGGGGATCCTGCTGAGGATGATACTTGACAACTCAGCTGGGGATATGAACACCTTCAGGTGCTGCTCTTTGAAGAGAAGTGATGCTTGACAACTCTGATGGGGAGGAAGCATCTCGGGTGCTGTTTGGAAGGTGTGCTGAGGAGACAATGATTTGGCAGCCTACTGGGGAAAAGCCTCCATGCCCCATGTCGCGCTTTGGATACCTGCAATCTTGTAAAGACAAAGAAACGCACAAGTATCCCGAGGTATCCCTCTCTGGATTCCATCATAGGAATTTAGACACTCCCAGGAGTAAGTATATTTCCTGTAAGCACTTATTTTTAGAAGGGAAGCATCTGTATTTATGCAATCAATATCTTAAAGACATCGGACATTTTTGCAAACGAAAAATAAAATGTAGGAGACGAAACATGAATGAAAATCTGATTTTATTAATTTGTATGCCCTGAATTGGCAAGATACAGTCAAAGAAACAGATCCCCTGAAAATGAGGATATTGTTACAAATTGAGAAACAAAAACATGCTGGCAATGTTGATGACGCTTCAAGGAGCTTCCCTTTTGCTATGACTCGTATGACATTTGACGTTCTTCATCTTGCTTTCCGAAGAAGGCTGATTCTAATCGATACTTTATCCTTTCGAAGCTTGCCATGTTGTAAGTGATACAGACGAATTCAGAATGCAGTTGTTCGCCTATTCCCTTTATTTTGCATGGATCTCCCTTTCGGGTTTTCAATCCACCGGGATACCCATTTTTGCCTGAGTTGTCCAATGTGGCTTTTCAACTCAGCGGGTGTACATTTTTTATTCATTTTCCCTTATTTTTTCCCGAGTCTTTTATTCTGTTTTTGACTCGCCGGGATGCCCTATTTTTGCCTGGACTTACATTCTGTTTTTATGTCCAGCGGGTCATTTTTACGCGAAGTATTTTTTAACTGCATCTGAATTCACAGGGGACAGGAAGTCTTCACCATCCATAGTACTGAGCATCAGCGATCCACCTGAGAAAACTTTCTTTACTATGAATGGCCCATCGTAATTCGGAGTCCACTTGCCCCTGTGGTCTGTATGAGGAGGGATGAGTCTTTTCAGCACAAGATCTCCTACTTGGTACTCTCGGAGCTTGACTTTCTGATCGAAGGATTTCTTCATTCTTTTCTGATACAACTACCCATGACAAATTGCAGCCAACCTCTTTTCTTCAATCAGACTTAGTTGTTCGTATCGGGATCGGACCCATTCTGCTTCATTCAGCTTAACATCCATCAATACCCGTAGAGAGGGTAGTTCAACTTCAACAGGTAGGACTGCCTCCATACCGTACACAAGCTGATACGGTGTTGCCCCAGTGGATGTTCTGATTGACGTTCGGTACCCATGTAAGGCAAATGGTAGCATTTCATGCCAGTCTTTGTAGGTGACAACCATCTTCTGCACAATCTTCTTGATATTCTTGTTAGCTGCCTCAACAACGCCATTCATCTTTGGCCTGTAAGGAGAAGAATTGTGGTGTTGGATCTTGAAGTCCCGGCACAGTTCTGCCATCATTTTGTTGTTTAAATTGGAACCATTATCAGTAATGATTCGCTCGGGAACTCCATACCGACAGATGATGTCTCTTTTAAAAAATCGGGCTACCACTTGCCTGGTAACATTTGCATAAGAGGCTGTTTCAACCCACTTGGTAAAATAGTCAATGGCTACAAGGATGAATCTGTGGCCATTTGAAGCAGTCGGTTCAATCTTGCCAATCATATCAATGCCCCACATGGCAAAGGGCCAGGGTGAAGACATTACATTCAAAGGATTCGGAGGCACATGCACTTTATCCGCATAAATATGGCATTTATGGCATTTTCTGGCATAGGCACAACAGTCTGCATCCATTGTGATCCAGTAGTAGCCTGATCTTAACAACTTTTTAGCCATTGCATTCCCTCCAGCATGGGTACCAAAGGATCCTTCGTGCACCTCGTGCATTAACAAGTCCGCTTCTGCCCTATCAACGCATCTGAGGAGTACCATATCAAAGTTTCTCTTGTAGAGGGAACCATACGTATTCAGGAAGAAACTACCAGCTAGCCTTCTTAATGTCTTCTTATCATTGTAAGATGCCCCAGGTGGGTATGTTTGATCCTCCAAGAAGCATTTGATATCATGGAACCAAGGCTTATCATCTTTGACAATGTCTGCTGAAAATACATATGTTGGTCTGTCAAGTCTGGATACTGAAATCTGAGGCACAAAGTTGGCAGCTTGAACTTTGATCATGGATGAAATGGTAGCCAGAGCGTCTGCAAACTGATTCTCGTCTCGAGGGATATACTCAAGCTTGACCGTTGTGAAAAAAGTCAATAACCTTCTTGTATAATCCTGGTAAGGTATCAGATGATCTTGGTGGGTGTACCATTTGCCGTTGGTTTGATTGATTACCAGAGCTGAATCTCCGAACACGGTCAAAGTCTTGATCCTGAGGTCAATGGCTTCCTCAAGACCCATAATACAAGCTTCATATTCAGCTTCGTTGTTAGTGCAGTTAAAGGTGATTTTCGCCGAGAAAGGCATGTGAACTCCTTTAGGTGTAATGAGTACTGCACCAACACCACGACCATTCATATTAACAGCCTCATCAAACATCATAGTTCATTCTTCTTCTGGGTCAGGCCCTTCAGTGTGAACAGGCTCTTCATGATATTTTGCTTTTATGAACATGATGTCTTCATCAGGGAAGTCAAATCTCATAGGCTGGTAATCATCAATGGGTTGCTCAGCGAGATAACCAGACAATACACTGCCCTTGATGGCTTTTTGAGATGTGTACTGAATGTCGTATTTTGTGAGGATCATTTGCCATCTTGCAACCCGTTCGGTAAGTGCTGGCTTCTCAAAAATGTACTTAACTGGGTCCATCTTTGAGATCAATAAAGTAGTGTGGGTCAACATATACTGTCTTAGTCGACGAGCAACCCACGCTAAAGCACAACAAGTTTTCTCGAGCAGTGAATAACGTTGTTCACAGTCGGTAAACTTTTTGCTCAGGTAGTATATTGCATACTCTTTTCGACCAGACTCGTCATGCTGGCCCAACACACACCCCATTGATTCTTCTAATACTGTCAAGTACATTATCAGAGGTCTTCCTTCAACTGGAGGCATAAGGATTGGAGGCTCTTGTAAGTATTCCTTGATTTTGTCAAAAGCCCTCTGACAGTCTTCGTTCCACCTGACCATTTGTTCTTTTCTTAATAACTTGAACAAGGGTTCACAAGTTGCAGTAAGGTGAGATATGAACTGTGAAATGTAGTTCAATCTACCTAAGAAACCCTGAACTTCTTTTTCAGTCTTAGGTGCAGGCATTTCTTGAATGGCTTTGACTTTGTCAGGGTCTACTTCAATCCCTTTTTCACTTACGATAAATCCTAGCAGCTTACCGGATCGCACCCCGAATGTGCATTTGTTGGGGTTTAACTTCAATTGGTATTTCCTCAGACGCTTGAATAACTTCAACAGATTCACCAGGTGGTATTCTTCTGTGAGGGACTTGGCAATCATGTCATCCACATAACATTCAATTTCCTTGTGGATCATGTCATGGAATAATATTACCATAGCCGGTTGATAAGTTGCACCGGCATTCTTCAGTCCGAACGGCATCACCTTATAACAGAATATGCCCCAAGGTGTGATAAAAGTTGTCTTCTCCATGTCTTCAGGTGACATTTTGATCTGATTGTATCCTGAAAATCCATCCATGAAGGAGAACACCGAGAACTGAGCCGTATTATCAACCAATACATCAATGTGAGGTAGATGGAAGTCATCTTTCGGGCTGGCTCTGTTCAGATCCCGGTAGTCCACACACATCCTCACCTTGTCGTCTTTCTTAGGTACTGGTACAATGTTAGCAACCCACGGAGGATAGCTAGTTACAACAAGGAAACCGGCGTCCCACTGTTTTTGTACCTCTTCTTTAATCTTCATTGCCATATCTGGGTGTCGCTCCCGACAAATGAAATGGATCAAATGAAGGTACAGACGCGAACGGTCGGCGAAGGGAGCAGTGGGAACACACAGCCGTGAACTCACTGGAGATGAATAGAGTCGCCAGCTAGGCATTTTTATCCCGGAGGAAAGGCAATGCTGCATAGGCCTAGAAAAAGATGGATAAGACGGTTTGCGAACCAGAGAGACTGAGAAAGGGGGTTGGTTACAACCTGGGAAGGTATTAGCACCCGGATTGTCCGCCGTACTCGACGGGATCCACGCTTGAAAGATTTGTGCTATAAAGGGGTAGTGTCAGTGCAATCTGTGTGTAAAAAGAGCTGGAAAGCCATATGTACAGGTGTCAGTGTGAAAGAAGTGCAAAGTGTGATATATACAGTGTCAGTGTAAGGATAAGAGTGAAATGCTCAAGACTATGAGGCTTAAGAATGAAGCTGGAAAGAGGGGGAATGTACAGAGACTTTTGTTCGATAACCGTTAAGTTATGCCTACGTATCCTCTCGTGCAATGAGGAAGTCAGAACACCGTAGTTCGACCCAAAGAGACTGAAAGGTGAATTGACTTGTGAACTGCTTACTTGTCTATGCTCAAGTGTATGACCTGTCTGGCTCAGGTGTTTACTGTCTTGCATTAGACGGAAGAAGCGGGTTCTCGTTTGTGAGTGAAGGTGATGAGAAAAGAATCCCGAAGGAGACGATTATTGCTTGTTTTTATGTTTTCAGTCTTTTATTTCTTTTTGGAGTTTGTCATAAGATAATGAGCTTATGCCTAAACCAATGGGTTAGTAAACTCATCACATCTTCCCTCTGATTAGGGGTAATGAGAATACCTTAAGTGTGAAGTCAGATTCTCACACTTAATCACCTTTGGTATAGGATTAAGATCATTAACCTATTTGGGATTATTTAGATGTTTTTGTGGTTTTTATTTAGTGTTAAGTAATGAGGTTAAGCCATAATCAGGGATTTAACAGACTCATTACACCATCCTAAAAGAAGGATAATAGATGAGAATGTTTAAGCTGAGAAAAACTCCTCAGCTTAATCCATAATTAGGGATTAAACCCATGACAAAACAAGTCTTTATTAGATGGATTTTAATTAGTGATATGATGAAGAAATGAATTTTATGATTTGTAAGACAACTTGAGGAGGACTTGTCCATTAACACTAGGGTTAGTCCTTCTTAACCACTTAAGGAAGAATTAGAACCCTAATGCAAGGCCCAAGTTACAAGTGTATTGTCTTGATGATTATTATGTGAATTGATTAAGAGATTTGAACACCTTAAGGGTTTAATACTTAGGATTAAAGTTATACACTCCATCCTAAAAGAAGGATACAGGCATAATCCTAATCACAAAGTTTTAAAACCTTTAGGGTTTAGTCTCTGATTATGAGGTGAGAAGAGAAGACTCAAAGAGAGACACAAAGGTAAAAACTATGAAGGGGGACTAATCAAAACCCTAATTCATTATCATACTTGGTTGTTCCTAAAGTTTGTGAGGTTTCAAGAAACAATCTTCAAAGGAGCCACCAGGAAGCAGATGAACAAGATTAAGAGAAGCAAAGTGACTTGCTTCATTCAAGAAGTCAAGTCACTTGAGGAAAGAAAGTGGGAGGAACAAGAATGAGCAAGCTCAAACTCAAACACAAACATAAATGCAGCAATGCTATGCAAGAGAGATGAAAAGAAAAGTTATGAGAAGTGAAGGCAAATTCACTTCTCAAGTTTACTTACCACCTGAAATGTTAGACAGAAACAATCTTCAATGCAAGATGAGATGAAATGGCATGATGCTAGACCAAACCAGAAGCATGTACATGATGATTATGATGTTATGAAGTGCTGCAAACATGAGACAAGGCATAGGGATGCTCATACAAAGTCATGGATGCAAAAGATGCAAGTTAAGGAACATGAATAAACATGAAATGTTATGAAACATATAAGACAAATGGCATGGCAAAGATGTAATGCAATGATCAATGATGCTTCATACATGTCTTAAGATGTTAAATGAATCATAAGAATGCACAAAATGCAATGACAAGTCAACTTATGCAAAAGAATGCAAGAAGGATGCAGGAGAAGGCCCAAATTAGGGTTTATGAAGCAAACATCAAACACAAACCAAAAACAGAAGCAAACCCTAAGATAAAAAATGGAAAATGGCACTCAAAGAAACCCTAGACCTATAATGAATCACTGCCCAAAGGGGAACTCTCAACTCTCAACCAAACTCAAGTTATGATTTTTACAAGTTATTAGGGTTTTTTAGGGTTCTTATCAAAACAAATGCCAATCAATTAGAAAATGCAAGATCAAATCATGGCCATTTTATCCTTGAAAGCTCATGCTAAATGGAAAACAATGCAAAAAGAACCAATGTCTCAATCTTCACCAAAAGGCAGAAATGAATTTTCAAACATATAATCAAAATAATGCATAAAATATGATTTAATTCAATGAAAAATTCTTAAAATGCATCAAGATCAAAAAAGAAATTTGGTTTGAAGGTTGGACAATGTTTCTAAATGTCTTAGAACACTTCATGAATTTTTTGTAATTTTTAAATACCTAAAAGTATTTTTAATTAATTAATTCCCATTAATCAATTAAAAATAATCTTTTAAATATTTAAAAATACTTTTTTAATGATAAAAAATAAAATAAAAATATTTTTGTGTCATAAAAATTAATAAAACCTTAAAGAAAAAGTTTCATAATTTTTATGATTTTTTAACTATTTTAAAATAATTATACAAATAAAATGCAAGAAAAATGAATTAAAATTTAATAAAATGAAAAGTAAGCTGAATGGAGGGCCAGGATGAGCCTAGAGTTTGAAAATGCTGACCAGCGCGCAAATGAAGGGTGAGGATTGCACCTGGATCAATTAACTTAATTACGAATTAATTAATGTTAATCAAAAGGGATTAGGGCAAATGAAGTGATCTGGAGCGTTCAAAGCAGCGGGAAGTCAATGAGTCAAAGCTCATCCACGGCTCACATTCAAATGGCCATAATGACCTGAGTTTAGGGTTAATCACCCTCAGGTGACCGGAGAGGAGCTCCGGTCATCTTCTCCGGTTGCACAAAAACCCTAGAACACGAATCAAGCAACTATTCTACAAATTTCCTGCCCAGAAACAACCCCCTACCCTAACTAAACCTTAATCCAAGATCAAAATACATTTATCTAACATGAACAAGGAGAATCGAAACCAAATGCATTCACGGGCCAAATTTCAGAGATGCATAAAATGCTCATTTTTTCGCCATTTTAAATTCTAAACACATCCCAGTGATCCTCAGAGCATGTATTTTTGATTTGTAACAAAAGGAACAAGCTTTAAAAAGTTTGAAGTTTAAGACTACCTGAGGTGACAAGTCCTGTTTCTGAGCTTCCAGAGCCGTTTCTTGATGCGAGCTAGCTCTAATGAATCCCCTGGTGTCAATGGCAGGCTTGAGATGAAGTTTAGCAAGCTATTTCAATGGCTACCAAACTGGTGTAGCAGAGAATGACCTTGGTGTACAGGCTGTTTTAGGCCAGTGTAATGGGTGGTTTGGACTCCTCTGAGTGTGCCTGACTTGTTGGTGAAGGAAGATGAAGTGTTTGAGGGATGGATAGTGAGATTCGAAGAGAACTGATTCTGAGGATGAAGAATGGTGAGGTTCAAGTCAGGCTTGATTCAGGCCTGAGCTTTGATGGTTTTAGGCCTATGGAGTGTATTGAGTTTAGTGATGAAGAAGGTTTGGGTGTTTCTTGGCTGTGGAGGCAGATTCGATAGATTTTGCAATGTGAAGGGATTTTTTGTAAGTGATGAGTGAGGATGTTTCAGCTTGGCCTGCCCTTATGCTTTGCTTGCAAGTTGTCCATATGACTCTCTCTCATTGGTCAGATGATTGGACACATGCTTTTTTGATAGATAAGTCAACTTTTGCAAGATGTCCACCTTTTGTGTAAGTGATGCATAGCTCATGGCATAGGCAAGTACAATGTTGGCTCTGGTGCAGCATGGTGTGGGAGGGGCCTAGCAAAACTCAGCACTCAAGGCTGCAAGTTGGTGAGAGGTGTTCATGAGTTTTTGCAACTTGTGGTTTTATGTTTCACATGTGATCTTTTGCATAACCAAACATGAAACCAAGGGCAAACTTAGTTCAAATCTGATTTTTGTGACTTAGAGAATGTTCATATAATGGTTTGACATGAATTAGAGGCTGCATAATGCATTGGTTCAAGACTTAGCAAAATTTCCATTTAGTGCATAACTTGAAAAACAATGATTTTTGGCAACTTTGCATGGCCATAACTTTTGATCCAAGAAGAATTTGATCATGTTCTTGTACTTTTTGAAAAGGGAAAGATGAGATCTACAACTTTCATGACCAAAGTTTTTCCATTTGAAGCCTTTTTGGATCAAGAATCAAGGCTTGAAAAATGACCTAAAATGATGCATTCTTGAAAAGTCAACTATGCCCAAAAAGTCAACATTTGCAAAAACCCTAAATTCTTGATTTTTATGGGCTTCAACCTTCTCCCATGATCAAATAAAGATCATATACACTCAAAATGATGAAGATCACCCATTGGTTGGGTCATTGGGGGCCTCAGATGCCCTGATTTTACACTGACTTGTCTGAAAAGTCAACCCTTGATCAGATGACTTCCCCATGGAATTTCTTCATGAAAATTGATATGCATACTCCCTATGCCATATAGAGACCAATGGAAACAAGAATGACCAAAAAATTTGGAGTTATGGCCTCTGAAACCAAAACCCTAATTTTCAGTCAACTGTGCAGTTCATCCTGGCTCTGCATCCACTCAAACCTTAGTTCTTGTGATTCCTCTGCATTTTTGACTTTGAGGAGATGGAATATGATATAAGAACACACATGGACCTCTTTGAGTTGATTGGTGGCCTTTGGAATGGCTCAAGATGCTTTGGGCTTGCTCAGATCACAAACCCTAGGTGCAGATGCCCTAGAAACTATCCAGTGAATTAAAAATGAGATGTGAGATGATGTTGTTGTGTTTATGCATATGAGATGATCACAAGCCATGGTGTGAATGGGTGAGGGCAAATTTGGGGTGTTTACAGCTGCCCCTATTCAAACATGAGTTAGCTGTGCAGGATGTAAGCAATGGCTTAACAGGCAAACAAGGTAACTTGTGGTTGAATACCAAAGACAGTCCAAAATTTGCACTCACAAAATGAAGAAGAAAAGGGATATAGACTGTAAAAGCAAATAAAGTATATTGTAAAGTGTGGGCGACGGAGGACGACCGTCGAGCAGAGGACGACTACTGGGTAAAGTTTGTGAAAATAAAGCAATGACGGGGACGGCCGACACGCTGGGGATAAAAGTAAAGCTAAGACGGGGACGGCCGACTAGCTGGGGAAACGAGATCATGATGGGGACGGCCATCAAGATAAAGCTGCAAAATTCTCTGAGAGTTAATGAAACATGATGGGGACGGCCATGAAGTTCACAAAGGTAAAGTAACCAACGATGGGGACGGTCATCGGGCTAAAAAGGAAAAGGGGCCACGACGGGGACGGCCATCGGGTTAAAGAATAAATGAAATAAACAGATGATGGGGTACGGCCATCAAAGGCGAAGGACGATCACCTAGCAGGGGACGGCTGCTCCGTTGGGGATAAAAGAAATATGATGGGGACGGCCATCAAAGGTGGAGGACGACCACCTGGCAGGGTACGGCTGCCGAAAATATCGACGATGGGGACGGCCATCGGATAGAAAAGGTCAACGATGGGGACGGCCATCGGACGAGCATGATGGGGGACGACCATCAAGAAGTGGAGGACGACCACTCAGCAGGGGACGACTGCTCTCAGGGTTTCTCATAACACAGGACGAGTGTTAGATAACCAAAATCAACAATGGGGACGGCCATTGGACAAAGTGATGAAGGACGATCATCAAAAAGGTGGAGGACGACCACCTAGCAGGGGACGGCTGCTAAATATCAACGATGGGGACGGCCATCGGACGAGCATGATGGAGGACGACCATCAAGAAGTGGAGGACGACCACTCAGCAGGGTACGGCTGCTCTCAAGGTTATCATAACACAGGACGAGTGTTAGATAAGAAAAGAAATTGGTTGGGTGATCTACCGGGGAGATAGTAAACACGGACGAGCGTTTACATCCAAGAAATAAAAGGTATAAGCGTTTGGTATTGTGTATAGATTAAAGGTGCGGACGAGCATCCTTAAAACTATGATACGGACGAGTATCATGTAGAAACAAACTGACACATGTTCAGAGATGATGATACGGACGAGTATCAACTGGTTAACAAAGAACACGGACGAGTGTTGCATCTGAAAGGATTCTTCTGGGGAATAGTAGACACAGACGAGTATCTTTATTCAAGAAGACATAAGTGTTTGACACGGTGTATGGATTAAAGATGCGGACGAGCACCCTTAAGACTATGATACGGATGAGTATCATGTAGAAACAAACATTAGACGCAATGTTCTGAGATGATGGTACGGACGAGTACCAACTGGTTAACAAAAGACAAGGACTATTGTCGAATCTGTGGGTGATATGAGTGATGATGTATACAAAATACGGACGAGTATCTGTATAGGCGTACCAATGAGTAGTGAGTATCGTATATGAGTGTTTATCTGCTAGGGAGAGTGACACGGACGAGTGTCAGGAGAGAAAAGTATAGTATAAACAAGTGTATGGGTTATAAGAGTGTACGCAACTGCGTTGGGGATACGACACGGACGGGTGTCAAGGGGGTGTATATACAAGTATAGGCGACCATGCTGGGGATATGACACGGACGGGTGTCGAGGGTTGTATGTATAGGTATATGTGAGTGCAAAGAGGATGTCTTTGGCTCTCTGCTGGTGATATGACACGGACGGGTGCCAGGAAGTATCTGTAGTACTGGTGATCTTGGTTTGTAAGGTGTATTCAGGCAACCTGCTCGGGGAAATGATGACACGGACGGGTGTCAAAAGGTGTATGCACTGGTGTTTGTGATTTGTGAGGCAACTGCTTTTGCTGGGACCCTGGTGGGGATTTTTCTGTATATATTCTGTATGCCGACAGATTGTCAATATCTACAAGTGTTCAATTCACACATGACTTATGATTATGCTATGCATTTGATTTTTGCCGTAATGCTCCGTATTAAACGGAATGCTACGCTCTGAGGGTGAATATGATGCGAATGCTATGATTATGCAAGGAGGTAAAGATCCGGGACTCGGATCCCGTTGCTGCGAAGATCTCTGGCTGATCTACTTGGAGTGAACATCCCAGCTGGGGATGAGATCGTGGGTAGATCTAATGATGTATCTGCTTGGGGCATAGGTCACTGATCGACATATCCTTATAATACGGGACCCAGCTGGGGCTTGTAGAAGCTTCTTCCTCTCTGTTGTGACTTCTTCGTGCGTTGCTCTTCTGAATAGAGGCTTGAAGCTCTGTGGGGAGATGATTCCCTGATGCTGTATTTAACTGAGGAAAGACAGTTGGTTCTTCAGCTGGGGAGGGTAATGAGAGGCAACTCAGCTGGGGATAGAGCATTTCGGATGCTGATATCTTTCGTTGATTTGCCAGCTTGCTGAGATATACCTTGCATGCCCCAAGTTGCGTTCTGGATACCTGCAATCCTGCAAAGATAAGGAAACGCGCAAATGGTCCCGAGGTATCCCTTACTGGATTCCATCATAGGCGATAAGTACTTTCGAGAGTAAGTGATATTCCCTGCAAACATGTGCTTTGTTTTTTAGAGAAAGGCATCTGTACTTATGCAACTGTATTTTTAGAGATATCAGACAATTCTTTGCAAAACATAAATGTGAAAGACGAGACATGACTGAAAAATCTGATTTTATTAATTCATGTGCCCTGAATTGGCAAGATACAGTCAAAGAAACATATCTCCTGAAATGAGGAGATTATTACAAATTGAGAAACAAAGTGTTGGCAGTGTTGATGACGCTTTGAGGAGCTTCCTCTCCCGCTATGACTCGTATGACAATGACGTTCTTCTCGTCTTGCTTTCTGGAGAAAGTTGATTCTGATCGGAGCTTGATTCTGTCAAAGCTTTCCAAGTCGTAAGTGACACAGACGAATTCAGAGTGCAGTTGTTCGCTTATTCCCTTATTTTGCATGGATCGCCCTTTCGGGTTTTCAATCCATCGGGATACCCATTTTTGCCTGAGTTGTCCAATGCGGCTTTTCAACTCAGCGGGTGTACGTTTTTTTATTTATTTCCCTTATTTTGCCCGAGTCTTTTATTCTGTTTTTGACTCGCCGGGATGCCCTATTTTTGCCTGGACTTACATTCTGTTTTTGTGTCCAGCGGGTCATTTTATGCGAAGTATTTTTTAACTGCATCTGAATTCACAGGGGACGGGAAATCTTCACCATCCATGGTGCTGAGCATCAGTGCTCCACCAGAGAAGACTTTCTTTACAACGAATGGTCCTTCGTAATTTGGAGTCCATTTGCCCCTGTGGTCTGTATGAGGGGGGAGGATCCTTTTCAGCACAAGATCCCCTACTTGGTACTCTCGGTGCCTGACTTTCTGATCGAAGGCTCTTTTCATTCTCTTCTGATATAGCTGCCCGTGGCAGATTGCAGCCAATCTCTTCTCTTCGATCAGACTCAGTTGCTCGTATCGGGACCTAACCCATTCTGCTTCATTCAGTTTGACATCCATTAATACTCGCAGCGAGGGTAACTCAACTTCAACTGGCAGGACTGCTTCCATACCATATACAAGTTGATACGGTGTTGCCCCAGTGGATGTCCTGATTGATGTGCGGTACCCATGCAAGGCAAATGGTAGCATTTCATGCCAGTCTCTGTACGTGATTACCATCTTTTGCACAATCTTCTTAATATTCTTATTTGCTGCCTCAACAGCGCCATTCATCTTTGGCCTGTAAGGAGAAGAATTGTGATGTTGGATCTTGAAGTCCCGGCATAATTCAGCCATCATTTTGTTGTTGAGATTGGAACCATTATCAGTAATGATTCGCTCGGGCACTCCATATCTACAGATGATATCTCTTTTCAGAAATCGAGCTACTACTTGCCTTGTGACTTTTGCATATGAGGCTGCTTCAACCCACTTTGTAAAATAGTCGATGGCGACCAGGATGAATCTGTGGCCGTTTGAAGCAGTTGGCTCAATCTTGCCAATCATGTCAATGCCCCACATGGCAAAGGGCCATGGTGAAGACATGATGTTCAAAGGATTCGGGGGCACATGCACTTTATCTGCATAGATCTGGCATTTGTGACATTTTCTGGCGTAAGCACAACAGTCTGCATCCATTGTGATCCAGTAATAGCCTGATCTTAACAACTTCTTAGCCATTGCATGTCCTCCAGCATGGGTACCGAAAGAGCCTTCATGCACTTCATGCATCAATAAATCTGCTTCCGTCTTGTCAACACATCTGAGGAGTACCATGTCAAAGTTCCTCTTGTACAAAGATCCATCAGTGTTCAGAAAGAAACTTCCAGCAAGCCTTCTCAAAGTCTTCTTATCATTGGAAGATGCCCCAGGTGGGTATGTTTGATCCTCCAAGAAGCATTTAATGTCGTGGAACCAAGGCTTATCATCTTTAGCAATATCTGCTGCAAATACATATGCTGGTCTATCAAGTCTCGATACTGAAATCTGAGGTACAAAGTTAGTAGCTTGAACTTTGATCATGGATGAAATGGTAGCCAAGGCATCTGCAAACTGATTCTCGTCCCGAGGGATATACTCAAGTTTGACTGTTGTGAAGAAAGTCAGTAACCTTCTTGTATAATCCCTGTAAGGTATCAGATGGTCTTGGTGTGTGTACCATTTTCCATTGGTCTGATTGATTACCAAAGCTGAATCTCCGAATACGGTCAATGTCTTGATCCTGAGGTCAATGGCTTCCTCAAGACCCATAATGCAAGCTTCGTATTCAGCTTCGTTGTTAGTGCAGTTGAAAGTGAGTTTTGCCGAGAAAGGCATGTGAACTCCTTTAGGTGTAATGAGTACTGCACCAACACCACGACCATTCATGTTAACAGCCCCGTCGAACATCATAGTCCATTCTTCTTCTGGGTTAGGCCCTTCAGTGTGAACAGGCTCTTCGTGATCTTTTGATTTAATGAACATGATGTCTTCATCCGGGAAGTCAAACCTCATTGGCTGGTAATCGTCAATGGGTTGCTCAGCAAGATATTCAGATAGTACACTGCCCTTGATGGCTTTCTGAGATGTGTACTGTATGTCGTATTCTGTGAGAATCATCTGCCATCTTGCAACCCGTCCGGTAAGAGCTGGCTTCTCAAATATGTACTTGACTGGGTCCATTTTTGAGATTAACAAGGTAGTGTGGGTCAACATATACTGCCTTAGTCGGCGAGCAGCCCACGCTAAAGCACAGCAAGTTTTCTCGAGCAGTGAATAACGTTG
Organism: Lathyrus aphaca; assembly: GCA_963966055.1. Classification (NCBI taxonomy): domain Eukaryota; kingdom Viridiplantae; phylum Streptophyta; class Magnoliopsida; order Fabales; family Fabaceae; genus Lathyrus; species Lathyrus aphaca. The sequence continues at coordinate 355,872,249 of OZ014520.1, read as the reverse complement.
TTCACAGTCGGTAAACTTTTTGCTTAGGTAGTATATTGCATACTCTTTTCGACCAGACTCGTCATGCTGGCCCAGGACACACCCCATTGACTCTTCTAATACTGTCAAGTACATAATTAGAGGTATTCCTTCAACTGGCGGCATAAGGATTGGAGGTTCTTGCAGATATTCTTTGATCTTGTCAAAAGCCCTTTGGCAATCTTCGTTCCACCTGACCGTTTGTTCCTTTCTTAGCAGTTTGAACAAGGGTTCACAGGTTGCTGTAAGATGAGATATGAACCGTGAAATGTAGTTCAATCTACCCAGGAACCCTCGAACCTCTTTCTCAGTTTTCGGTGCAGGCATCTCTTGGATGGCTTTGACCTTGTCAGGGTCAACCTCAATCCCTTTTTCGCTTACAATAAATCCCAGCAGCTTACCGGATCGCACCCCGAATGTGCATTTGTTGGGGTTCAGCTTCAACTGATACTTTCTCAGACGCTTGAATAACTTGAGCAGATTCACCAGATGGTCTTCCTCTGTAAGGGACTTGGCAATCATATCATCCACATAACACTCGATTTCCTTATGGATCATATCGTGGAATAATGTTACCATAGCCCGTTGATACGTTGCACCGGCGTTCTTGAGTCCAAATGGCATTACCTTATAGCAGAACGTGCCCCAAGGTGTAATGAATGTTGTCTTCTCCATGTCTTCAGGTGACATCTTGATCTGGTTGTATCCTGAAAATCCATCCATGAAGGAGAATACCGAGAACTGAGCCGTGTTATCAACCAATACGTCAATGTGAGGTAATGGGAAATCATCTTTCGGGCTGGCTCTATTCAGATCCCGGTAATCAACACACATTCTTACCTTACCGTCCTTCTTTGGCACAGGTACTATGTTAGCAACCCACGGCGGATAGCTAGTCACAGCAAGGAATCCGGCGTCCCATTGCTTCTGTACCTCTTCCTTGATCTTCATAGCCATGTCTGGACGAGTACGGCGTAGCTTCTGTTTGACCGGAGGGCACTCTTCTCTCAAAGGCAGCTTGTGCACAACAATATCGGTATCCAACCCTGGCATGTCTTGGTAGGACCAAGCAAACACATCAACATACTCTTGAAGCAGATCTATCAGCTGTCTCTTCACTGAGTTTTGCAGGCAGGCCCCGATCTTAACCTCTTTCACATTTTCCTCTGTACCAAGATTAATCACTTCAACTTCCTCCTGGTGAGGAGTGATGACCCTTTCCTCTTGTCTTAACAATCTGGCTAGCTCTTCAGGAAGCTCGTATTCTTCTTCAACCCCTTCTTCAGCTTGATTGATCGGATTGTCAAAGTCATACGATGTCATAGCCGTGCTGTTGTCGGTGCTGTCAGGAAGGCACTCTCTGCAAGGGTTTAATTGGTTCATTTTAGTGATCTGATTTTAGTCTTATTTAGAAAAGCGAAATGAAGTTGTCATTTTGAAAAACACTGCCATTTATTTTTTGTACAAAAAGAAAATGAAAAAACAGTGAGCATAAAAGAAAAAGACTCGTTTGCAAAAAGATTGTCTGATATTTCATTAATTTAATCTTGTTTGCACAAAAGTACAGATGGCCCTGTTTACAAAATGAGTCTTGTCATCTTGGGCAAGATGCAAGACTTTGATGCATGTTATAAAAATACAGGGAATAATAATTACTCTGCTCGAGTAACACTTATAATTCCCTGGGAAGACCAGTTCGAGACACTGCTCCCCGGGATCTTCGGACGAATCCAATTCTCCAGGTTGCGCTCCTCTTCCAGCTCGTCTTCCAGACAGTTGATAGCATCGGGGGTAAGCATTCCCCCACTGACAAAACCAGGCTCTCCAGCAGCCTTCACTTGATGTTGAGTTGGTTTGTAACCCAACCCAAACTTGTCCTTCTTCTCCTCCACAGCTAAGACCTTGCCCCAGCCTAAGGCAGTTCCTTCCTCAACAACCTTCCGGGCTTGTTGGTATGACGACATGGAGATCCCCGAAACAGCAGATGCTTCATTCACATTCAAGGCTTCAAAACCTTGGCTCATGGTTTCAACGATCTCCCCATCCATTTCAATATACTTGTAAGTAGCCAGATGGCTAACAAATATATCCTCCTCCCCGCAGATTGTGACAACTTGGCCTTCCCACTCATATTTTAACTTTTGGTGAAGGGTAGACGTTATTGCGCCGGCGGCGTGAATCCAAGGTCTACCCAACAAACAGCTGTAGGCGGGCTGAATGTCCATCACATAAAAGATAGTTTTAAATGTCTGCGGGCCAATTGTCACAGGCAGCTCAACCTCTCCCAGAACCGATCTCTTTGAGCCATCAAAAGCTCTAACCACCAGGTTGCTGGGTCTCAATGCCAGTCCATCATATTCAAGCTTCACCAGGGCCTTCTTTGGTAAGACATTCAGGGATGATCCTGTGTCCACCAGCACATGTGAAAGGACAGCTCCTTTGCATTCCATGGTTATGTGCAAGGCTTTGTTGTGATTGCGGCCATCCACTGTCAGGTCAGAATTGGTAAACCCTAGCCCATTGCTAGCAGTAACATTGCCAACCACGGTTTCCAATTGGTTGACAGTAATCTCCTCGGGCACGTAAGCTGTGTGCAGAACCTTAAGTAGTGCATTCCGATGAGCTTCGGAACACATAAGCAGTGAGAGGATGGAGATTTTGGATGGAGTCTGATGAAGCTGATCCACCACTTTATAGTCACTCTTTTTGATGATCCGCATAAACTCATCAACTTCCTGATCAAATGGAGTCTTCAGGGCTTCTTTGGCAGCTGGATCTTCCTGCACCGGGCCTTTTCCTTTTGCCTTGGCAGCAGCTTCTGCTTCGGCAGTAGGTCTTTGGACTTGTGAAGCAAAGAGACGTCCGCTTCGGGTGAAGCCTCCGCCTCTGCCCACATTATCAATTTGTGGTGCAGGTGCTGATGTTTCAAGAGTGATTCTTTTCCCTTCACAGTATATATCAGAGCCGTAGTGCCAGGGGATGGCCCTATTGCTTTCATATGGTACAGGTCCAGGTACCGTGACGGTAACTGGACTGATTGCTGCTGCTGAAGGGATTGCAATTGTTTGTGGATCATAAAAGATAGTAACTGGTGCTCTAGCGGGAGCAGCACCCTCTGAATGGTAAGCGGAATTATTTTCTGGATCATAGAATATGGTAACAGTGGAGACATCTTCATGATTGATTGCTGGAGTTGTAGGAGGTTCTGTTGGAAGGACTGTTGTTGTTGTTGATGGAGAGTCGAAATGGAATGAAGCTGATGTTGTAGCAGGAGAAACTGTTGAAAACTGATCATTTGGCAGGACAGATGAAGTACTTGCTGATGTTGTTGATGAATTATCGGGAACAATTGTTGCTGCAGTTGTAGGAGGGTCTGAAACCGTTGTTGATGAAGTTGCCGGATTTGTCGGGAATGATGTTGTGATCTGTAAGAGGCCACTCTTGATTAGGCTGTCAATGCCATTCCTCAAGTCCTCACACCCATTCCATGAAATATTGCAGTAGGGACATCCTAGCTCACACCCCGGAAATATTTGATTTTCACGGAGTTGAGCTTTGATTTCCACCAATGGTGTCCTGATCTGATCCACACTAGTTATCAAATAAGACTGTTGGTCTTCTTCAATGGCATTAATTCGGGGACCACCATGGTGTGGCATTGGGTTCTTATTGACATTGGGTGGAGGCGCAAAATTCAAAGCCTTGGAGTCTACCAAGTCTTGTACCTTCATATGCAGAGCCCTGCATTTTTCTGTACTGTGACCAGGTGCGTTGGAATGAAAAGCACACCTAGCATTGGAGTCATAGTTTCTTGGTAGACTGTTGGGATCCGGAGGTGCCAACGTTCTTAGCTCAACCAGGTTGAGTTTCAGAAGTTGTGGCAGCAAGGCAGCATATGGCATTGGGATCGGGTCGATCACTCTGTTAGCTTGGGAGGGCCTCTGCTGAAATGGCCTCTGTTGATTGTTGTTGTTGGAGTTGTTGTTGTAGTTGTTTCTTGGAGGATATTGATTCTGATGATACTGAGGTTGTTGTTGGAAGTTTTGTTGAGGAGGTTGATAGACTGGCTGAGGATGAGCTGGAGCAGGGATAGTGACTGCTGCTATTGTTCTGGGAGCATAATGGGGCCTACCCCTGTTGGTGTGAATGGCATTGGTCTCGCCAGCTCTTCTCGGGCCTGCGAAAGGCTTTCTTGTACCACTGGACGAGCTTGCACCATTATCAGATATCTTTCCCATTTTCAACAGGCTTTCAATTCTCTCCCCAGCTATGACAACATCTGCGAAGCTGGTGGAAGAGAAAGCAGCCAACCTGTCAATATACGTTCCCTGGAGAGTGTTCATAAACATGTCCGCCATTTCTCTCTCAGACATTGGTGGTTGAACGGCAGCAGCCAATTGCCTCCATCTTTGGGCATATTCTCTGAAACTTTCCCTTGACGACTGTGACATTCCCATTAGGAGAGTCCTGTTGGGTGCCATGTCTAAATTGTATTGATACTGCCGGATGAAGGCCTCTGCCAGGTCCTTCCAGCATCTTACAGTTGCCCTTGTCAAGTGGGAATACCATTCCCTCGACGCTCCAGTCAAGCTATCTTCGAAGTAAAACATCCAAAGTTTCTCATCCATTGTATAGGCCTTCAGCCTTCCCAGAAATGATTGTAAATGAGTCCGGGGGCATGAAGTCCCATTATACTTTTCAAAACAAGGAGGCTTGAACTTATGGGGGATCCTGACCCCGTCTACCAGCCCCATGTCCATGACGTCGAAGCCCAAAGAATTTTGAGACTCCAGTGATCTCAACTTTTCAGCTATTTCATCCAATCGCCTATCATAGGCTTCTTCTCCAGCACCCATTACTGTGAATTGGTCCTCCTGAGGATCCTCTTGAAGTACCCTGGCTGCAGTAGCTGTTCCTTGAACATTTGCAGGAATATGGATCTCAGGATGCAAATGTGGGCCAAACACGGGAGGATTAACATGTGGTTGCACCCTTTCATTATTACTTGTGCCAGCAGTTCCCACATGGGGGTCATCTTGAGTTCTCCCCTCTACCAAAACTCTAAGCCTCTCCTGGCTTTGAGCTAAGTTATTCATCACTTCCATGAATTGAGTTATCTGGGTTCTCATCTCCACCCTTTCGTTGGCCATCTGGGTTCTGGCCTCATTGAGGTCTTGCTGCAACTGGTCCATTTGGATGCCCGGAAGGTTGTTTCTAGTTGGGTACCTGTGTGGCCTGTTGAGAGGAAATACCCGGCGGCGAGCAATAATTCCTGAATGTCACAACAGAGGTTAGTAACAATAAAACAAAACCTACAAAACAAACAAAAGGGGTTAGTATGCAATGCAGTTGTGCTTATTTGCTATCAAGGGTATCCGGTTTGGTCTTCAGTTTTGACCCTTCCAGACCCTTGAAGATGATGCTGCTTGAGGTTGCTTCTGAAATGAGCTCAGATGGAAACCAACAAATATATTACAAAGGTGAAATAATACAAATTGTTCTTTTTACAACACAAGCCCTCAGAAGGGTCAAAATACATTACAAAAGAAAAGCAAAAGTACATGAGATGAGAACAACAACAAGCAAATGATCAAACTCCAAGGCCAAACTCATCCTCACGAACTTCCTTAAGAAGTGCCTCGGTCACAGGATCAGCCGGACGCTCCGTGAGACTTCTGATGAGAAGGTTTCTTGTTGCAACAGCTGCAGTCAACTTCTTGTTCTGACTTTGGTCTTTAGACCTCTTCACTCCAGCTCTGATTTCTAGCTCTGATATTTCCTTCTGGGCTGCTGCCAGGGCTTTTTCCATCTGCTCCATCTTGTCCTGAACTCTCTTGTCTTCTAGAGTACGGGCCTCAGTGATCCGGACCCACCTGGCTTGACTCTCTTTCAAATACAAGTCTGTTCTTGCTCTCTGGAACTGGGCTTCTTTACAAGCATTCTTCAGGATCTGCTCACCAGCTTTAGACTTGTTGATATACTCTCCAGATTTCTCAATTTTAGTCAAGTGCTCAACTCTCAGCTTTTCCAATCTTTCAATCTCCCTCACACCTTCACTCCTTTCCCGGAGGGTCTTCTGCAAGGCTTGGGATAACTTCTCATTCCTTTCCTTCAGGCTTTCAAACTCCTCCAGACTGATAGTAGCAGGGAGTGGTGCTGATGATGACCCAGGCATGTCTTCTATGGTGAAAGGCAATCCAGAGAGTTGAGCTCTAGCATAAGACCACTCATGATATTGGGCTGATGCCACATTATTGCACTTTCCCAAAATGGTGACTCCTTTGGTTTGAACATGATCCCAGGCCCAGGCAGCCTGCCTAACAACAGCCAAATTAACCTTGTTCTCACAGTAAAGGGTCTCAACCAAATCCTGTACCCTAGGAGCATGGACCAGTGCATAGCCTAATTGCCTCTTGAGCAGCAGAGGGTTGTAGTTGATACTCCCCTTAACTCCTACCAAAGGCACATTGGGAAAGTGTCCACAACTTGTGATAATATCTCTGCCCTTGGTGCTCTGAGTGCACCATCTGATATCTGCTGAAGTGAGAGTAGTGAGCCTCTTAGCCCAGTTGCTTTGCTGATGAGGGTTCAGGAATGCATCTGTCCTGGGCAGGTGTCTGAGGAGCCAAGCATGGAACAGTGGGGCACAACACCTCACTAACTTCCCCCTTTGCTTCTCATTCCTCTGATGTACTGAGTAGTAGAGATCACCCAGCAAAGTTGGCACTTGGTTCTTCAGGATGAACAAATGGATTGCATTCTTGCTGATGAATCTGGGCTCATCTGCAAACAACACGATTCCATATACACTTAAGGCCAACAAAGCACAAACAGCTTTCCAATCCCCCAGGGAGGCCTTCAGACTAGCTTGAGAGATCAGAAAATCCAGGTGAAAACCAGGGACCTTAGCCTTAGAGGTCATATGTTGCTCAACCAAAACAGGCTCCAGATGCAAAGCTTTGGCTATCTCTCCATTGCTGGGAAAGACCATTTCAGGGTTGAAAGGGATCTCTCTCTTGATAGGCAAACCAGTCAAATATGAGTATTCTTCCAACAGAGGCCCCAGCTGAAAGTCTTGAAAGGTGAAGCACCTCAATGGGGGGTCATAAAACTGGATGCAGGTATGGATCAGGCTCCTCTGAGATGGGTCCAGATCCATGACCAAGTCAAGTATATCCCCATAGCTTTCTCTGAACAAAGATATGTGATCTGGAGTGATTAAAGTCTGAATCCTCCTAATGTCTGATAAGTCTGGTTGGAAGAAATGATAAGTGATGTTGCTTTTCTTTGGAGCCATGATGCTGAAGACTGAGTAGAATAAATGCTGATGAAGATGCTGAGAAGTGGGCCACTGGTTGGCTAGTGCAAGTATCTGAAGAACTGAAGCAAATGCTGGTGGAGACAGGTCAAAACTGCAGATGGGGTCAAAACCAAAACCTGATGAAAATGGATACCCTGAAAAACAAATAAGCACATGTTAATATGATGCAATGAGTATGTATGCAGATGGAATGCAAAGGTTTGTGACTGAGCTGGATCTGATTAACTGCCTTGGTATAGATCCATGTGTGTTCAAGAATTCCAGATGGAGGTCTAAAAATCCAGTAACCAAGGTGGGGGACTCAAATAAAGAGCCACATGTCCAGGGTTTTAGAATCACAAGAACTATCCAACATGGAGCATTCTTAACAAAGTCAAAGTAACAGGGTATTCTGAGGTCAAGGTACCTGCAAACCTGTAAACAACCCAACCCCCTCACAGGTAGTGATCTAGAACAAGGATCCTCAGACTTGGATCAGTTATGAGAAGTGTAAACACTTCTAACCCAGAGGTACAGTGTTTACAATAACCATAACAATTCCTCCTCTAATTCACCTCAGTTTCTGAAGGTCAAACTAAAAGGTCATCCAGACTTAGCAGGCTTCCCAGATCCCCCTAGCATTGCAGGAAATCCGCAACACAGAGTTCTCAAGAAGAAACCCATATCTGAACCGTGTTCCATATTCCCGCACCAGACCGAAATGGAATGGGAAAGAATATGGTTCACTCTATCCTAGGTGTCACTCAGGTCCCAGGTGTAGGACCTTAACTCTCAATGAAATACCCACCCACCAAGGCAAACAACAGATCCAGCCAGCAACAATGACAGTATGATATATAAATGCAGTAAATAAGCTGTACAGAAAGCAATGAAAAAAAAGCAAATATACAAACACAAATAACACATAACACCCCAATAAACACAAATCAATCAAGCGCTAGGAGGAACCCACAAAAAGAACCAGAAGCCCTGGTTGCAGTATAAGGGTCCCCAGCAGAGTCGCCAAGCTGTCGCTCCCGACAAATGAAATGGATCAACTGAAGGTACAGACGCGAACGGTCGGCGAAGGGAGCAGTGGGAACACACAGCCGTGAACTCACTTGAGATGAATAGAGTCGCCAGCTAGGCATTTTTATCCCGGAGGAAAGGCAATGCTGCATAGGCCTAGAAAAAGATGGATAAGACGGTTTGCGAACCAGAGAGACTGAGAAAGGGGGTTGGTTACAACCTGGGAAGGTATTAGCACCCGGATTGTCCGCCGTACTCGACGGGATCCACGCTTGAAAGATTTGTGCTATAAAGGGGTAGTGTCAGTGCAATCTGTGTGTAAAAAGAGCTGGAAAGCCATATGTACAGGTGTCAGTGTGAAAGAAGTGCAAAGTGTGATATATACAGTGTCAGTGTAAGGATAAGAGTGAAATGCTCAAGACTATGAGGCTTAAGAATGAAGCTGGAAAGAGGGGGAATGTACAGAGACTTTTGTTCGATAACCGTTAAGTTATGCCTACGTATCCTCTCGTGCAATGAGGAAGTCAGAACACCGTAGTTCGACCCAAAGAGACTGAAAGGTGAATTGACTTGTGAACTGCTTACTTGTCTATGCTCAAGTGTATGACCTGTCTGGCTCAGGTGTTTACTGTCTTGCATTAGACGGAAGAAGCGGGTTCTCGTTTGTGAGTGAAGGTGATGAGAAAAGAATCCCGAAGGAGACGATTATTGCTTGTTTTTATGTTTTCAGTCTTTTATTTCTTTTTGGAGTTTGTCATAAGATAATGAGCTTAAGCCTAAACCAATGGGTTAGTAAACTCATCACATCTTCCCTCTGATTAGGGGTAATGAGAATACCTTAAGTGTGAAGTCAGATTCTCACACTTAATCACCTTTGGTATAGGATTAAGATCATTAACCTATTTGGGATTATTTAGATGTTTTTGTGGTTTTTATTTAGTGTTAAGTAATGAGGTTAAGCCATAATAAGGGATTTAACAGACTCATTACACCATCCTAAAAGAAGGATAATAGATGAGAATGTTTAAGCTGAGAAAAACTCCTCAGCTTAATCCATAATTAGGGATTAAACCCATGACAAAACAAGTCTTTATTAGATGGATTTTAATTAGTGATATGATGAAGAAATGAATTTTATGATTTGTAAGACAACTTGAGGAGGACTTGTCCATTAACACTAGGGTTAGTCCTTCTTAACCACTTAAGGAAGAATTAGAACCCTAATGCAAGGCCCAAGTTACAAGTGTATTGTCTTGATGATTATTATGTGAATTGATTAAGAGATTTGAACACCTTAAGGGTTTAATACTTAGGATTAAAGTTATACACTCCATCCTAAAAGAAGGATACAGGCATAATCCTAATCACAAAGTTTTAAAACCTTTAGGGTTTAGTCTCTGATTATGAGGTGAGAAGAGAAGACTCAAAGAGAGACAAAAAGGTAAAAACTATGAAGGGGGACTAATCAAAACCCTAATTCATTATCATACTTGGTTGTTCCTAAAGTTTGTGAGGTTTCAAGAAACAATCTTCAAAGGAGCCACCAGGAAGCAGATGAACAAGATTAAGAGAAGCAAAGTGACTTGCTTCATTCAAGAAGTCAAGTCACTTGAGGAAAGAAAGTGGGAGGAACAAGAATGAGCAAGCTCAAACTCAAACACAAACATAAATGCAGCAATGCTATGCAAGAGAGATGAAAAGAAAAGTTATGAGAAGTGAAGGCAAATTCACTTCTCAAGTTTACTTACCACCTGAAATGTTAGACAGAAACAATCTTCAATGCAAGATGAGATGAAATGGCATGATGCTAGACCAAACCAGAAGCATGTACATGATGATTATGATGTTATGAAGTGCTGCAAACATGAGACAAGGCATAGGGATGCTCATACAAAGTCATGGATGCAAAAGATGCAAGTTAAGGAACATGAATAAACATGAAATGTTATGAAACATATAAGACAAATGGCATGGCAAAGATGTAATGCAATGATCAATGATGCTTCATACATGTCTTAAGATGTTAAATGAATCATAAGAATGCACAAAATGCAATGACAAGTCAACTTATGCAAAAGAATGCAAGAAGGATGCAGGAGAAGGCCCAAATTAGGGTTTATGAAGCAAACATCAAACACAAACCAAAAACAGAAGCAAACCCTAAGATAAAAAATGGAAAATGGCACTCAAAGAAACCCTAGACCTATAATGAATCACTGCCCAAAGGGGAACTCTCAACTCTCAACCAAACTCAAGTTATGATTTTTACAAGTTATTAGGGTTTTTTAGGGTTCTTATCAAAACAAATGCCAATCAATTAGAAAATGCAAGATCAAATCATGGCCATTTTATCCTTGAAAGCTCATGCTAAATGGAAAACAATGCAAAAAGAACCAATGTCTCAATCTTCACCAAAAGGCAGAAATGAATTTTCAAACATATAATCAAAATAATGCATAAAATATGATTTAATTCAATGAAAAATTCTTAAAATGCATCAAGATCAAAAAAGAAATTTGGTTTGAAGGTTGGACAATGTTTCTAAATGTCTTAGAACACTTCATGAATTTTTTGTAATTTTTAAATACCTAAAAGTATTTTTAATTAATTAATTCCCATTAATCAATTAAAAATAATCTTTTAAATATTTAAAAATACTTTTTTAATGATAAAAAATAAAATAAAAATATTTTTGTGTCATAAAAATTAATAAAACCTTAAAGAAAAAGTTTCATAATTTTTATGATTTTTTAACTATTTTAAAATAATTATACAAATAAAATGCAAGAAAAATGAATTAAAATTTAATAAAATGAAAAGTAAGCTGAATGGAGGGCCAGGATGAGCCTAGAGTTTGAAAATGCTGACCAGCGCGCAAATGAAGGGTGAGGATTGCACCTGGATCAATTAACTTAATTACGAATTAATTAATGTTAATCAAAAGGGATTAGGGCAAATGAAGTGATCTGGAGCGTTCAAAGCAGCGGGAAGTCAATGAGTCAAAGCTCATCCACGGCTCACATTCAAATGGCCATAATGACCTGAGTTTAGGGTTAATCACCCTCAGGTGACCGGAGAGGAGCTCCGGTCATCTTCTCCGGTTGCACAAAAACCCTAGAACACGAATCAAGCAACTATTCTACAAATTTCCTGCCCAGAAACAACCCCCTACCCTAACTAAACCTTAATCCAAGATCAAAATACATTTATCTAACATGAACAAGGAGAATCGAAACCAAATGCATTCACGGGCCAAATTTCAGAGATGCATAAAATGCTCATTTTTTCGCCATTTTAAATTCTAAACACATCCCAGTGATCCTCAGAGCATGTATTTTTGATTTGTAACAAAAGGAACAAGCTTTAAAAAGTTTGAAGTTTAAGACTACCTGAGGTGACAAGTCCTGTTTCTGAGCTTCCAGAGCCGTTTCTTGATGCGAGCTAGCTCTAATGAATCCCCTGGTGTCAATGGCAGGCTTGAGATGAAGTTTAGCAAGCTATTTCAATGGCTACCAAACTGGTGTAGCAGAGAATGACCTTGGTGTACAGGCTGTTTTAGGCCAGTGTAATGGGTGGTTTGGACTCCTCTGAGTGTGCCTGACTTGTTGGTGAAGGAAGATGAAGTGTTTGAGGGATGGATAGTGAGATTCGAAGAGAACTGATTCTGAGGATGAAGAATGGTGAGGTTCAAGTCAGGCTTGATTCAGGCCTGAGCTTTGATGGTTTTAGGCCTATGGAGTGTATTGAGTTTAGTGATGAAGAAGGTTTGGGTGTTTCTTGGCTGTGGAGGCAGATTCGATAGATTTTGCAATGTGAAGGGATTTTTTGTAAGTGATGAGTGAGGATGTTTCAGCTTGGCCTGCCCTTATGCTTTGCTTGCAAGTTGTCCATATGACTCTCTCTCATTGGTCAGATGATTGGACACATGCTTTTTTGATAGATAAGTCAACTTTTGCAAGATGTCCACCTTTTGTGTAAGTGATGCATAGCTCATGGCATAGGCAAGTACAATGTTGGCTCTGGTGCAGCATGGTGTGGGAGGGGCCTAGCAAAACTCAGCACTCAAGGCTGCAAGTTGGTGAGAGGTGTTCATGAGTTTTTGCAACTTGTGGTTTTATGTTTCACATGTGATCTTTTGCATAACCAAACATGAAACCAAGGGCAAACTTAGTTCAAATCTGATTTTTGTGACTTAGAGAATGTTCACATAATGGTTTGACATGAATTAGAGGCTGCATAATGCATTGGTTCAAGACTTAGCAAAATTTCCATTTAGTGCATAACTTGAAAAACAATGATTTTTGGCAACTTTGCATGGCCATAACTTTTGATCCAAGAAGAATTTGATCATGTTCTTGTACTTTTTGAAAAGGGAAAGATGAGATCTACAACTTTCATGACCAAAGTTTTTCCATTTGAAGCCTTTTTGGATCAAGAATCAAGGCTTGAAAAATGACCTAAAATGATGCATTCTTGAAAAGTCAACTATGCCCAAAAAGTCAACATTTGCAAAAACCCTAAATTCTTGATTTTTATGGGCTTCAACCTTCTCCCATGATCAAATAAAGATCATATACACTCAAAATGATGAAGATCACCCATTGGTTGGGTCATTGGGGGCCTCAGATGCCCTGATTTTACACTGACTTGTCTGAAAAGTCAACCCTTGATCAGATGACTTCCCCATGGAATTTCTTCATGAAAATTGATATGAATACTCCCTATGCCATATAGAGACCAATGGAAACAAGAATGACCAAAAAATTTGGAGTTATGGCCTCTGAAACCAAAACCCTAATTTTCAGTCAACTGTGCAGTTCATCCTGGCTCTGCATCCACTCAAACCTTAGTTCTTGTGATTCCTCTGCATTTTTGACTTTGAGGAGATGGAATATGATATAAGAACACACATGGACCTCTTTGAGTTGATTGGTGGCCTTTGGAATGGCTCAAGATGCTTTGGGCTTGCTCAGATCACAAACCCTAGGTGCAGATGCCCTAGAAACTATCCAGTGAATTAAAAATGAGATGTGAGATGATGTTGTTGTGTTTATGCATATGAGATGATCACAAGCCATGGTGTGAATGGGTGAGGGCAAATTTGGGGTGTTTACACTGGGCGAGTACGGCGCAACTTCTGTTTTACTGGCGGGCAGTCTTCTTTCAAAGGCAGCTTGCGCATGACAATATCGGTGTCCAACCCTGGCATATCCTGATAAGACCAAGCAAAAACATCCACATATTCTCGAAGCATGCCAATTAGTTGCCCTTTTACTGAATCTTGCAGGCAGGCCCCGATCTTGACTTCTTTCACTTCTTCATCCGTACCAAGATTAACCATTTCAATCTCCTCCTGATGAGGAGTGATAACCCTCTCCTCTTTCCTTAACAACCGGGCTAGCTCTTCAGGTAGCTCATAGTCTTCTTCAACCCCTTCATCAGCCTGATTGACTGGATTGTCAAAGTCATACGAGGTCATAGCAGTGTTGTTGTCGGTGCAGTCTGAAAAGCACTCTCTGCAAGGGTTTAGATTGTTTATTTTAGTGATCAATTTTAATCTTGTTTAGAAAAAGTGAAAATGAAGTTATTTATTTTGAAAAACATTGCCATTTTATTTTTGTACAAAAAGAAAAATGAAAAGGCAGTGAGCGAAAAAAAGAGACTCGTTTGCAAAAGATGTCCGATATTCATTGATTGATCTATTTGCACAAAATTACAAGATGGCCCGATTACAAAATGAGTCTTGACATCTTGGGCAAGATGCAAGACTTGATGCATGCTTTAAAATACAGGAAATAATAATTACTCTGCAGGAGTAACCCTTATAATTTCCTGGGAAGACCAGTTAAGGACTTGGCTCCCCGGGATCCTTGGACGTATCCAGCTCTCCAGGTTGCGGTCGCTTTCCTCCTCTTCTTCCAAGTTGTTCACAACATCTGGGGTAAGCATTCCCCCTCTGACAAAATTAGGCTCTTTGGCAGCCTCTGATTGATCTTGTTGAGTTGGTCTGTAACCCAACCCAAATCTGTCTTCTTTCTTCTCCACGGGCAGCAGTTTGCCCCATCCTTGGGCAGTACCCTCTTCAACAACCTTCCGGGCTTGCTGATAAGACGTCATAGAAGTTCCCAGTACAACAGATGCTTCATTAATGTTCAGGGCCTCAAACCCCTGGCTTATGGTTTCATGGATCTTCCCATCCATTTCGATGTACTTATACATAGCCAGATGGCTAACAAAGATGTCTTCTTCCCCACAGATGGTGATAATCTGGCCTTCCCACTCGAATTTCAGCTTCTGGTGAAGGGTAGGCATAACAGCGCCAGCGGCATGGATCCAGGGTCCACCCAACAAACAGCTGTAGGTAGGCTGAATGTCCATCACATAGAAGGTAATTTTAAAAGTCTGTGGGCCAATCATCACAGGCATATCAATCTCCCCAAGCACTGATCTTTTAGAGCCATCGAATGCTCTCACCACCAAATTACTCGGACGCAGTGCCAAGCCATCATACTCCAGCTTCACTAAGGCTTTCTTTGGTAGGACATTGAGTGACGACCCAGTGTCCACCAGTACATGAGATAAAACAGCACCCTTGCATTCCAAGGTGATATGTAAAGCCTTGTTGTGGTTACACCCCTCAGTTGTTAAGTCAGCCTTGGTAAAACCCAGTCCATGACTGGTGTTGACATTTGCCACCATAGTTTCTAGCTGATTAACGGTAATCTCCTCTGGCACGTATGCTGCGTGCAGGACTTTCAGTAATGCATTCCTGTGAGCTTCAGAACACATCAACAGTGATAATATGGAGATCTTTGAGGGAGTTTGGTGAAGCTGATCCACCACCTTGTAATCACTTCTTTTTATGATACTCATAAACTCTTCTACATCTTGTTCAAAAGATGCCTTCTGAGTTTCTTTGACAATCGGCTCTTCAGGTACCACACTATTTCCCTTTGCTTTGGCAGCAGCTTCTGCTTCGGCATTAAGTCTTTGCACTTGTGAGGCAAAAAGGCGTCCACTTCTGGTGAAGCCTCCGCCTCCCCCAACATTATCAATCTGTGGAGAAGAGGTTGATGAATCCAGAGTGATTTTCTCCCCATTGGAGTAAAGATCAGAGCCATAATGCCAAGGTATGGCATTACTACTTTCATAAGGAACGGGTCCAGGTACCGTAATAGTAACTGGACTAACTGCTGCAGAGAAGGGTACTGTAATGGTGTGTGGATCGTAGTAAATTGTAATTGGTGATCTGGTAGGAAGTGCCACTGTTTGTTGTTGGAAATTGTTGCTGGGAGGAACCTCTGACGGGTCATAGTAGATTGTAACTGCGGAGACATCTTCATTAAGTCTTGCTGGTGTTGTAGAAGATTCTGCTGAATAAATGGATGCTGATGTTGTAGAAGAAAGGGTTGTTGACATTTGATTTGTTGAAGTGATGGATGGAGCCATTGCTGATGATATTGATGAATCGGTAGGAATGATTGTTGCTGCTGTTGTAGAAGAATCGGGAATTGTTGTTAAAGGAATTGTTGGATTTGTAGGTACCGTTGTTGAGATCTGAAGAATTCCATCCTTAATAAGACCATCTATGCCGCTTCTCAAATTATCACATCCGTTGACTGCAATGTTGCAATACCCACAACCGAGTTCACACCCGGGAAACACCTGGCACTCTAGAAGCTGAGCTTTAATTTCGACCAAAGGTGTTCGAATTTGTGCAACACTGGTGATCAAAGTAGATGGTCTGTCTTCCTCAATGGCATTAATCCTCGGCCCTCCATGATTAGGCATGGGATTTTTGTTGACATTTGGAGGGGGTGCAAAGTTGAGGGCTTTAGAATCCACCAGATCTTGGACTTTCATTTGTAAGGCCCTGCATTTTTCAGTATTGTGACCAGGTGGATTAGAGTGGAAAGCACACCCGGCGTTGACATCATAATTCCTTGGGAGATTGGAGGGATCTGGCGGTGCCAATGTCCTTAACTCAACCAAGTTAAGCTTCAGGAGTTGTGGCAATAAGGCAACATAAGGCATAGGGATAGGGTCAATCAATCTATTTGTCTGTGATGGTCTTTGTTGAAAGGGTCGTTGTTGTTGATTGATATTGTTGTTGTAGGTTCTCTGTGGCGGGTACTGAACTTGCTGTTGATAATGTGGTTATTGTTGTTGTTGATATGCTGATTGTTGAGGAATCGGAGCTGGGATGGTGACAGCTGCTACTGATCTGTGGATATACCGAGGTCTGCCCCTGCTGGCATGAATGGAATTTGTCTCATTGGTCCTTCGGGGTCCCACGAAAGGCTTCCTGGGATTACTGGACGAACTTGCACCATTATCAGAAATTTTACCCATTTTCAAAAGGCTTTCAATCCTTTCCCCAGCTATAACTACGTCAGCAAAACTGGTGGAATAAAAGGCAGCTAGCCTATCAATATATGTTCCTTGCAAAGTATTCATGAACATGTCGGCCATTTCTCTTTCCGACATGGGTGGTTGGACAGCAGCAGCAAGCTGTCTCCACCTCTGGGCATACTCTCTGAAGCTTTCTCTGGAAGATTGAGACATTCCCATCAGGAGGGTCATGTTAGGAGCCATGTCCAGGTTATATTGGTATTGTCTGATGAAGGCTTCAGCTAAGTCCTTCCAACACCTGATAGTAGCTCTGGTCAAGTGTGAATACCTCTCTCTTGAAGCCCCAGTCAAACTGTCTTCAAAGTAGAACATCCACAGCTTCTCATCCATGGTATATGCTTTAAGTCTTCCCAGGAAGGACTGCAGGTGAGTTCGTGGACAGGAAGTTCCATTGTATTTCTCAAAGCACGGGGGCTTGAAATTGTGGGGAATTCTCACCCCATCCACTAATCCCATATCCATTACATCGAAACCCAAGGAATTTTGAGACTCCAAAGACCTCAATTTCTCAGCAATTTCATCAAACCTCCTATCATAAACTTCGTCTCCGGCTCCCATTACAGTGAACTGCTCTTCTTGAGGATCTTCTTGCGAGATCCTGCCTGCAGCAGTATTGCCCTGTACATTCCTTGGGATGTTGACTTCCGGATCTAGATGAGGTCCAAATACTGGTGGATTAACATGAGGCTGACCTCCCTCATTATTACTAGTTCCTCCAGTTCTAGGATGAGGTTCCTCGGGAGTTTGTCTTTCCACTAATGCCCTTAACCTTTCTTGGATCTGGGCCAAGCCAGTCATCATAGTCATGAATTGAGCCATTTGGTTCCTCATCTCCACTCTTTCATTAGCCATCTGAGTTCTGACCTCAGTCAGGTCCTGCTGTACTTGATCCATTTAGATACCAGGAAGGTTGTTGCGAGTAGGGTACCGGTGCGTACGGTTGACAGGGAACACCTGGCGACGAGCAATATTTCCTGAGACACAACAGAGTTAGAAACAAACAAAATAATGGCAAAACCTACAAAACAAAACAAAAAGTTAGTATGCAATGCAGTATGCTTATTTGTTTTCTAAGGTATCCGGCTTGGTTCTTGGTTTTGACCTTTCCAGACCCCGAGGAAGATGCTTTTGACTTTGTTGAGAAAAGAAACCCCAAAATGGAAACAAACTAAAATATATTACAAATACTGAACAATACATAGTTTGTTTTTTTACAACACACGCCCTTGGAGGGTCAAAATACAAAAAAGAGAAAAGTACATCAAATGGAAATGAACAACAAGCAAAGAAGTCAAACATCCAATCCAAACTCATCCTCTTTAACCTCCTTCAGAAGTGCCTCAGTTACTGGACCAGCTGGGTGCTCTATGATGGTCCTGATGAGGAGGTTCCTGGTGGCAATGGCAGTGGTCAGCTTCTTGTGCCTGTACTGGTCCTTTGATCTCTTCAATCCAGCCCTAAGCTTTAACTCTGAAATCTCCTTCTGGGCTGCCAACAAAGCTTTCTGTTGTTTCTTTTCATTAGCCTCTAACTGTTCAATCTTGGCTTGAGTCCTCTGATCATCTTGTGTCCGGGCTTCAGTGATCCTGACCCACCTAGCCTGACTTTCTTGCAGATAGAGATCAGTCCTAACCTTCTGAAGCTTGGCCTCTTTACAGGCATTCTTCAATATTTGCTCCCCAGCCCTTGCTTTCCTGATATAGTCTTCTGTTTTCTCAATCTTGGCCAGATGCTCCACCCTAAGCTTCTCTAACCTCTCAATGTCCAGACGACCATCACTCCTTTCCCAAAGGGTCTTCTTCAGAGCTTGGGACAGATTCTCATTCCTTTCCTTCAGCTTTTCAAATTCTTCCAGGCTGACAGTTGCTGCTGGCTGTGCTATGGATGGTCCAGGTATATCCTCAATGGTGAAAGGCATTCCAGTAACCGGAGCTCTAGTACGGGACCAATCATAGCACTGAGCTGAAGCAACATTATTACACCTCCCCAGAATAGCCATCCCTTTTGTCTGGATGTTGTCCCAAGCCCAGGATGCTTGTCTGACAGCAGCTAGATTAGGTTTTATTTCACAATACAGGGTCTCAGCTAAATCTTGCACTCTGGGAGGGTGAACCAAAGCACAGCCCAGTTGTCTCTTAAACAGCAAAGGGTTGTAGTTGATGCAACCCTTTACTCCTATTAGAAGAACATTTGGGTATTGCCCACAGCTAGTGATTATGTCTTTGCCTTTGGTGCTCTGGGTGCACCATCTGATGTCATCTAAAGTCAAAGCAATGAGCCTCTTGGCCCAATTCTTCTGCTGGTGAGGATTCAAGAAGGCATCTATCTTAGGTAGGTGTCTGAGCAGCCAGGTGTGAAACAAAGGAGCACAACATCTCACTAACTTCCCCCTTTGTT
This sequence comes from Lathyrus aphaca, assembly GCA_963966055.1. Taxonomy (NCBI): domain Eukaryota; kingdom Viridiplantae; phylum Streptophyta; class Magnoliopsida; order Fabales; family Fabaceae; genus Lathyrus; species Lathyrus aphaca. Next base: position 355,853,093 of record OZ014520.1, on the reverse strand, counting down.
TCTCATTCCTCTGATGAATGGAGTAATAGAAATCCCCCAGCAATGTGGGTACTGGGTTCCTCAGAAGGAAAAGATGAATGGAATTCTTGCTGATAAATTTGGGCTCATCTGCAAACAGTATAACCCCATATATACTGAGTGCTAATAGTGCACAGACTGCCCTCCATTCTCCCAAGGAGGCCTTCAGGATGGCCTGAGAAATCAAGAAATCCAAGTGCAAACCAGGGATCCCAGCTTTTGTTGTCATGCTTTGCTCAATTAAGGCAGGCTCCAGGTACAGTGCTTTTGCCACTTCTCCATTGCTGGGAGAAGTCATTTCTGGGTTGAAGGGGATTCCACTCCTGACAGGTATCCCAATCAATATTGAAAACTCCTCTAGTAGAGGTCCTAGCTGAAAGTCTGGGAAAGTGAAGCATCTCAAAGGAGGGTCATAAAACTGCAAGCATGTGTGGATCATGCTCCTCTGAGAAGGGTCCAGGTCCATAACCATATCCAGGATACCTCCATAATGCTCTCTGAATAATGGGATGTGGTCAGGGGTGATAAGTGACTGGACCTGCCTGATACCAGTCAACACAGGCTCAAAGAAATGATAAGATATGTTGCTCTTCCTAGGAGTAGTCATAAATGCTGAAGAGGAGGAAGATAGGTGCTGATGAAGATCAAAACTGATACTGGAGATGAGCCACTGGCAGGCTGATGCTGGTGATGATGAGAATAGCTGAAGCAGATAACTGATGAAGCAGAGGTCTATGCAGATGAAGGGGTCAAAACCAAGCCAGATATAATGTGGATACCCTGAAAACAAATAAACAAATGTCAAATGATGCAATGATAATGTATGCAAATGATATGCAAGGGTTTGTGATCAAGCTGGATCTGATTATCTATCTCGATATAAAGCCCATGTATTCTCAAGAAGTCCAGATGGAGGTTTAGAAATCCAGTAACCAGGGTGGGGGACTCAAATAAAGAGTCACAGGTCCAAGGTTAAATCACAAGAACTGTCCAAAATGAGGTACTCTTAAACAAAACAAGTGTCAGGGTATGATGTGGCCAATGGTACCTGCAAACCTGTAAACAGCCCAACCCCCTCACAGGTGGTGTTCTAAAACAAGGATCCTCAGACTTGGATCAGTTATGAGAAGTGTAAACACTTCTAACCCAGAGGTACAATGTTTACAATAACCATAAAAGATCCTCCTCTAATTCACCTCAGATTCAGAAGGTCATAATAAAGGTCATCCAGACTTAGCAGGCTTCCCAGATAGCCCTAGCACTACAGGAAATCTGTAGCACAGAGTTCTCAAGAAGAAACCCACATTTGAACTGTGTTTCATATTCCCGCACCAGACCGAAATGGAATGGGAAAGAACATGAACCACTCTAGCCTAGGTGTCACTCAGGTCCCAGGTATAGGACCTTAAACTCTAAATGAAACCCCACCCACCAAAGCAGAAGCCAGATCCAGCAATGATAATGACAGTATGAAATATGAAACACTGTAAAGGAAAGCAGTAAATAAAGTTGTACATAAAGCAATAAATAAAGCACATAAACACAATTAGCACATAACAACCCAGTAAACACAAATCAAACAAGCGCTAGGAGGAACCCACTAAAAGAACCAGAAGCCCTGGTTACAGTATAAGGGTCCCCAACAGAGTCGCCAAGCTGTCGCTCCCACCAAATGACATCCAGGTCAAAAGGGGTACAGACGCGAACGGTTGGCGAAAAGAGAGAACACACAGGGGTGAACTCAGAAGAAAAGAAAAGAGTCGCCAGCTAGGCATTTTTATCCCGAAGGAAAGGCAGTGCTGCATAAACCTGAGGAAAGATATGGATAAGACGGTTGCGAACCAGAGAAACTGAGAAAGGGGGTTGGTTACAACCCGGGAAGGTATTAGCACCCAGATTGTCTGACGTACTCGACGGGATCCACGCTTAAAAGATTTGTGTTTTAAAGGGGTAGTGTCAGTGCAATCTGTGTATCAAAGCTGGAAAGAATGCAAGTGTCAGTGTAAGATAAATGTGAAGTGTATAAGAGAAGTGTCAGTGTAAGAACAAGAGTGCAAAACTCAAGATAATGAGGCTTAAAGAATAATGCTGGAAGGAGGGGGAATGTACATAGACTTTTGTTCGATAACCGTTAAGTTATGCCTATGTATCCTCTCGTGCAATGAGGAAGTCAGAACACCGTAGTTCGACCCAAAGAGACTGAAAGATAAATTGACTTGTAAACTGCTTGCTTGCCTATGCTCAAGTGTATGACCTGTCTGGATCAGGTGCAAACTGTCTTGCATTAGATGGAAGAAGCGAGTTCTCGTTTGTGAGTGAATGAGGTGAGAAAAGAATCCCGGAGGAGACGATTATTGTTTGTTTTTGATATTTTCAATCTTTTATTGCTTTTGGAATTTGTTATTAGAGAATGAGCTTAAGCCTAAACCAAGGGTTAATAAACTCATCACATCCTCCCTCTGATTAGGGGTAATGAGAATACCTTAAGTATGGAGTAAGCACCTCACACTTAAGCACCATGGTGTAGGATTAAGATCATTAACCTACTTGCATTTATTTAGATGTTTTTGGAGTTTTTGTTTAGTGTTGAGTAATGAGTTTAAGCCATTATCAAGGATTTAATGGACTCATTACACCATCCTAATAGAAGGATAATAGATGAGAACATTTAAGCTGAGGAAGGCTCCTCAACTTAATCCATGATTAGGGATTAATCTCATGACAAAACAAAGCCTTTATTAAATGGGTTTTAATTAATGATAAGATGAAGAAGTGGATTTTAGGGTTTGTAAGACAACTTGAGGGGGACTTGTCCATTAACACTAGGGTTAGTCCTTCTTAACCAATTAAGGAAGAATTAGAACCCTAATGCAAGGCCCAAGTTACAAGCTTGATGTCTTAGTGATTATTAAGTGAATTGATTAAAGGATTTAAACACATTAAGGGTTTAACACTTATGATTAAAGTTATACACTCCATCCTAATAGAAGGATGCAGGCATAAGTTTAATCACAATGCCTTAAAACCTTTATGGTTTAGTACTTGATTATGAGATGAGAAGAGAAGATTCAAAGATGACACAAAGGTAAAAGCTAAATGGGGGACTAATCAAACCCTAATCATTATCATACTTGGAGATCCTAGGGTTTGTGAAGTTTAAGAGAGAAAGAATCTTCAAAGATCCACCAAGGAGAGAAGCAGATGAAAGGAGAAAGAAGCAGAGAGAAGCAAGACAACTTGCTTCACTTAAGAAGACAAGTTGCTTGAAGGAAGAAAGTGAAGAGGAGACATGAATGAGCAAGCTCACTCCAACACAAATACAAAATGCAGCAATGAATACATAAAGAGAAATGAGAAAAGATTATCAGAAGTGAAGGCAAATTCACTTCTCAAACACTTACCACCTGAAAAGTTAATAACAATGAAATGAAATGCAATGAAAATGAGATGAAATGACATGATGCAAACCAAAGTCAGAAGCATGAACATGATGTTAATGATGCTAAGAGATGATGTAAACACATGTCAAGAGTTATGGATGATCCTACAAGGATGAGGATGCAAATGAAGCATGCCTTGAACCATAAAAGTTCATGAAAGTTTATGAAATGGAATGAATGCATAACATGGAAAGTGAATGATGAAATGATCAAACATGAGTCTAATGTATCCTAATATGTCTTATATGCCATGTTGATGCATAAAATGTCATGGCAATTTCTTGAATGCAAGCATATGAGAGATGGATGCAAATGAAGGCAAGAATTAGGGTTTATACATAACATGCAACACAAAATTCAAGATCAGAAGCAAATGACATGATAAAAAATTGAAAATGGGATGAAAGGAACCCTAACCCTACACAAGTTCACTACCCAAAGGAGGGGACCTAAGTCTTAACCTAATGGAAGTTATGATTTTCTCAAGTCAACTAGGGTTTCAAGGAACTTTAAAAGGAAAAATGCTCATTAAATTGAAAATGAAAGATAAATTCAAACCAATTTTATCCTAGAAACTACATGATATGAAGGATGCAATGCAAGAAGAACCATCATCAAACTCTTCATGGTTAGGCAGAATGAGTTTTTCTAAGTTAGGACCAAAATATTGCCTTTAAATAACTTTAATTCCAATGAAAAATGTCAAAATAGGTCAAGAACCAAAAAGAAATTTGTTTGAAGAGTTTGATAATGTTTCTAAATATGTCAAAATGCAATGTGAATTTTTTTGTGATTTTTAAACACCTAAATGCATTTTTAATTAATTAATTTCCATTAACTAATTAAAAATAAACATTTAAATGATTTAAAAATAATTTTTGATGCAAAAAATAAAAATAAAAATATTTTTGGGTTCTGAAAATTTATAAAAGGCTTGATAAAAAAGTTCAGAATTTTTTAATGTATTTTACTATTTTTAATAATTAGTATAAATAAATGCAATGAAAATGAATTAAAATTAATTAAAATGGAAAGGTATGCTAATCCTAAGGCTGAGGTTCAAATGGTTTTGGAGGGAGTTGACTGGCTCCAGATCCATTGGCCTAGATTCAAACTGGCTAAATTAAAATTAAAACCTAATTAATTATCCTAATGACGTGGATTAGGGTTAAAACATGAGATCCAGACCATTGGTACGCGCGCGGGAAACTAAATCAAAGGCCCACATTCAAACTTTGCCCTAATCACAATTAACCCTAATCAAACTTCTGATGACCGGAACAGTGGTTCCGGTCATCTTCTCCGATCAACCAAAAATCAAACTCTCTCCCTAGGCTGTTTCAAGTGCTCTAACCTTCCAGATTTCATCCTCTACCCACCCCAAACATGAATCAATCACAAAATTACATTTACAACGCATCAACAACAAGATTCGAGCAAAATCAAGAGAACTGCAAAAATTTTAGAACATGCATACGCACTCATTTCTCAACCATTTTCAGTGATTCAAAGCTTAACATGATCAGTGAAACAAACTTTATCATCCTATAACAAGAAAATGCATTTCTGGAAAAAAATGTTCTTGAGCTCACCTGAACTGGAGCTTTGAACTTTGGAGCTTTCTGGCCAGTTTCTTGCTTCAAAGTCCCTTCAATGATCTCCCTGAAGATGCTTTGAGATTGATGAAGTTTTGACCAAGGGGAGTGAAAAATCGTGTTTCTGTTTGTGGGCTTTTTAGGGCAAATTGATGGTTGGGAAATGATCAGAGGATCATGTTGAGTGATTCTGTGAAGTTTGCTTTGAGGTTTTTGGCTTGTGTATTGAGTTTCGAAAGAAAATGCCTAAGGGAGGATTTTGGTGAATGTTGGCTTATGAGAGGCTTCAGCTTCCAAGATTATGTGAAATGTAATCCATGAGGCATGTATGTGAAGTTGTGATTGTTCAGAGAGTTGTTGCTGGCCTAGCTTGATTGGTATGGCTCAACTTGCATAAAGTCAACTTTTGTGTAAGAAGAGGTATGGGCTGGTTCAGTCAAGGTACAAGGGCATGGCTTGGATCAGCATGCTTCAAGGAGGTCCATGGAAGTTACTTTTGGCAGCTGGCACAAGTGGATGAGAAGCTTTGATCCATTATGCAAATTTAGGGAAGTTTGGCCCCTTTTGAAATTTGTGAAGTTCATGGCATGAAACTTGAGAAATTCTTGTGCAATTCTGAGTTTTGGGTCATGTGTGAGGTTTGTGTAATGCATAGAAGCCACTTTGAAGTCACAAATTGGTTTGGCAAGGGTTCTTGCAAATTTTCCCCTTTGGTGCAAAAGTGAAATTTCATGATTTTATCCAACTTTGACAAGCCATAACTTTTGATCCATAATGAATTAGAAAAAGTTATTGTACTTTTTGAAAATGGGAGGATCCATTCTACAACTTTCATGACCAAAGTTCTTTCATTTGAAGCATTTTTGAATCAAAAAGAGAAGGTTGAAAAACTTTCCCAAAATGGCAAGTTTGCATTACAAGTCACTTTCCCAAAATGGCAACTTTGCAAATGGCTTGAAATTCTTCAATTTTGTGAACTTCTAAAATCTTCTATGATCAAATAAAGATCATACACATTCAAAATGATGGAGAACACCCTTTGGTTGGGTCATTGGGGGCCTTAGATGTCCTGATTTTGCACTGACTTGCTCAAGAAGTCACCCTTTGATCAGATGCCTTCCCCATTGAATTTATTCATGAAAATTGATATGCATGATCCTAATATCATATAGAGACCAATAGAAACAAGAATGACCAAAAAATTTGGAGTTATGGCCTTTGAAACCAAAACCCTAATTTTAGGTCATCTGTGTAGTTAAACCTGGCTCTGCTTCCATGCCTTTCTCAGTTCTTGTGATTCTTTGATTTTCTTGACTTTGTGAGGATATAATATGATGCTAGAACACACATGGACCCCTTTGAAGTGATTGATGACCTTTGGAGTGGCTCAGATGGCTCAGGGATGGCTCAGATCACAAACCCTAGATGCAGATGACTTAGAAACAATGCAGTGAAGCAAAAATGCAATATGAGATGCCATGATTGAACTTATGCACATGAAGAGATCACAAGCCATGGTGTGAATGGGTGAGGTCAAATTTGGGGTGTTTACAGGTTCTAATTTTTCCTTAATTGGTTAAGAAGGACTAACCCTAGTGCTAATGGACAAGTCCCCCTCAAGTTGTCTTACAAACCATAAAATTCAATTCTTAATCCAACCATTAACTAAAATACACTTAAAAAGGCTTTGTTTTGTCATGAGGTTAATCCCTAATCATGGATTAAGTTGAGGAGCCTTCCTCAGCTTAAATGTTCTCATCTATTATCCTTTTATTAGGATGGTGTAATGAGTCCATTAAATCCTTGATTATGGCTTAAACTCATTACTTAACACCTAACAAAAACTTCAAAAAACATCATAAATAAATGCAAGTAGGTTAATGATATTAACCCTACATCACGGTGATTAAGTGTAAGGTGTTCACCTCATAATTAAGGTATTCTCATTACCCCTAATCAGAGGGAGGATGTGATGAGTTTACTAACCCTTGGTTTAGGCTTAAGCTCATTTTCTTATGACAAACACCAAAGCAATAAAAGACTGAAAACCCAAAAACAAACAATAATCGTCTCCTTCGGGATTCTTTTCTCACCTCATTCACTCACAAACGAGAACTTGCTTCTTCCGTCTAATGCAAGACAGTTAGCACCTGAGCCAGACAGGTCATACACTTGAGCATAGACAAGTAAGCAGTTCATCAGTCAATTTATCTTTCAGTCTCTTTGAGTCGAACTACGGTGTTATGACTTCCTCATTGCACGAGAGGATACGTAGGCATAACTTAATTGTTATCGAACAAAAAGTCTCTGTTTATTCCCCTCTTCCAGCATTATTCTTTAAGCCTCATAGTCTTGAGCTTTGTACTTCTTTCCTTACACTGACACTCTTTTATTTCACTTCACACCTCTTTTGCACTGACACTTGCATTCTTTTCCAGCTTTTTGCACACAGAATAGCACTGACACTACCTCCTTTAAACATAAACTTTCAAGCGTGGATCCCGTCGAGTACGACGGAAAATCTGGGTGCTAATACCTTCCCAGGTTGTAATCAACCCCCTTTCTCAGTTTCTCTGGTTCGCAACCGTCTTATCCATCTTTTCTTAGGTTTATGCAGCATTACCTTTCCTTCGGGATAAAAATGCCTAGCTGGCGACTCTTTTCATTCCTCTCCTTTCGCCGACCGTTCGCGTTTGTACCCCTCTTGGCCAGGTGTAATTAGGTGGGAGCGACAGTGGTGCTTCTATGAAATGGTATATGGGACTTGAGAAGAACCATATCTAGAGTATGAAGGATTTATTTGATGCTTTTGTAAATCGATATAAGTACAATTTGGATATGGCACCTGATCGCGTCAACATTAGAACATGTCACAGAAAGAGAAAGAATAATTCAAAGAGTACGCTCAGTGTTAGAGAGAACTAGCTGCTCAAGTGGAGCCACCTTCGGTCGAAAAACAATTAACTAGTTTGTTCTTGGATAATCTTCAACCGTTCTTTTTGGAGAAGATGGTAGGAATTTTTTCATCCGGTTTTGCTGACCTAGTCACTGTTGGAGAAAGACTAGAAGAGGGTATAAAGAAAGGTAAGATTACCAATGTTGAAGCTTCTAATGTTGCAAGAAAGTCTCATGGGAACTTTCAAAAGAGAATAGATAGTGATACTTATGCTGTTTCAAATGAAAGGAAACCTTATCCCCAGCAACAACGATATGTTCAACCATATGTAGCTGCAGTTGCTCCTATTTTTAAGGCTTAACCAGCTCAAGCTTAAGCTCAAGCGCAGGCTCCTTGTCTTGCTTCCGGTTAAAATAAATATCACAATAGGTCAAACTTTGATCCTATCTCGATGAATTACACTGATTTGTATCCTTATTTGATTCAAAGTGGTATGATTACTACTAGGTCTCTGCCTCCTGTTCCAGATCCTCTTCCAGCTAACTATAGAGCGGATCTTCACTGTGAGTTTCATCAAGGTGGAATTGGTCATGACTTCGAACAACATCCTTTCCTTTCATGATACAAATCCTAATGTTGTTAATAATCCTTTGTCGAAGCATGAAAAGTGAATCTTCTTGACAACTTCAAAAGTCATATTATCTTCAAGGCCAATTATTCAGACAGGACAACTCATCCTTGTTGTTGATGGATCACTAGGCCATTTGTTTCTTTCTATTTACAATTTTCTTCAATTATATTGACTTGTTTTCTTTTCAACATTGTTTGTACTTTCATGTTGATTTTAATGAAATGAACTTTACAATGTTTTGATTCAATCTCGTTCACTATTTGCATCTTTATGCTTTATATTTCAAGTTCATTTTCTTTTCTCAAGCTTATACAATGATTGGAGGGAGAATGACGAAAACGAAATACCCATAATATGTAGTTGGTATACTTTCAATTGAGACTTGCCTAATGATATACAGACATTGTTTCAAATTCCAAAACTGGAGAAATAAGAAATTTAATCCCTTGTTAACCCCTTTAAGCCTTGAAGTTGGAGTTTCTTTCTATTCAAAAAAACCCACAATTTTAGCTTGGGGATGGGTAGATCTCAATTAATTCGAATGTGCATTAAAATACAAGAGAATCATTCAAGACACCTTTAAATAAAGGTTGCAATCTCAAGCTTTCCTTCGTACACAACCAAAAAGTGTCGGAGATGTCTTTCAATTCAAAAGCCTATGATGGTTCGTTGTAATCATTAAGTCAAACAATCATTATCTTTAAAAAAAGTGATATTGAAAAAAATGATGATAAAAAAATCAAAGCTCGCAAAGTCAAAATCTATGAAGGAGACTTAGGCAGAAATTGGGGCATCCCGCTGTCTATAAAATCAAATGACGCGATTCAGTAAAAAGTTATGGATAATAAAAAGAAGATCAATCAAGAGGTCATCAAAATACTCAGAATAAATAAGATGAGTTGACCAAAGTCCTCACCAAAAATAACAAAAGGGAAAGGTGTCTGCTATCTCAAAATCCTTTAGCTTATGAATCGTCTTCATCTGTGCAAATCCAAATTTTTGGAACTTGAATGTGTAGGTTGAATTAATTGAATGTAGGACTAGAGCTCATCACAAAGATTGGGTTGGGTACAAATAAACTCTGAGCCTATATCCTTTGTTTCATAAACCATGAACGAAACCACGTTACAACCTTCAAAAGACCTAATTGAATCCAAATTTCTTTTGAAAAGCATACTACAACAAGGTTGTGTAAACTGACTCCCAAGTTTGCTACCAATAATTTGTTTCTTACCTTTGCTTTATCTTTCATTTTTGTCTCAACCGCAGTGTTTTGACAATGTTTTCATTTACTTTACCTCAATAAATTTTATTCCAAAAAATTATTTTCGATTTCAAAATTTTCCATGAACTTTGCATTAGAATTACCATGTTTGTACAAACACTTTTTACTTGGAAACAAACTTTCCTCATCAAGGAATTTTCAATCAGTTGAGAAACTTGGTCAGTGATCTTATCAGGGGCAAGTTCTTTCCAGGTCCCATGATTCAAGAGTTGTTGCTTAGTGTAAGTTATTCTCAGAGTTGGTTAATCATAAGATATCCTTCAAGATTCATACTGGGTTTATCTTCTCAACAATCATTTCAAGAACTGAAGCCATGATCAGTTTATTCTCTTGACAGTCATTTCAAGAATTGATCAATTTTCCATGACAGTAGTTAGAAAATGAATCAATTATCAATTTACCCTCATCAGTCATTGAATTTGGGGTAATCTTCTTCAAGAATCCCTAAGCATCTTTTCATGACCTTTCTCTAAATATTATTAACTTGATACAGTTTACCAGTGGGATGAATATTTGTTCAAGAGAAGCATCTCTAATATTTGAGCAGAATGGCAGATATCTCTATGTTGAGGAATCAGACTTCCAATCTTTTTCACTCCCCAAAGGAGTATAAAATTATTGATTTTCACTCCCCTAATATCCGAGCAGAACGGAAGTGATTTATGATTCTATTCTCGGATATCCATAGCGGAGTCATCATTGATTTCATGTACTTTCTGGGACTTTTCCAATTTCATACAATTTTGTTCCTAGATATCGTGATTCACCTTTTGTCTGATTCTATGCTTAGATGTCCATAGTGAAGTCATCATTGATTTGATATAATTTCCGGGAATTTTCCCATTTCATTCAGTTCTATTCCTGGATGTTGTGATGCAAATTTTATCTGATTACTATTCTTGGATGTTGTGATTCACCTTTTTTCCGATTTTGTTCTCGGTTGTCTGTATTGGAGACATAATTGATTTTATGTACTTTCCGGGACTTTTCTCATTTCATTTAGTTTTGTTCCTGAATGTTTTGATTCACCTTTCTTCTGATTTCTATTCTCGGATGTACATAGTGAAGTCGTTATTGATTTGATGTACTTTCCTGGACTTTTCTTATTTCATTCAGTTCTGTTCCCGAATGTTGTGATGCACATTTTATTCGATTGTTATTCTTGGATGTTGTGATTACTTTTCCTCTGATTGCCATTCTCGGATATCCCTAATAAAGTCATTAATGTCATTCTTGGATGCTTATGATGTACGTTTTTCGGGATTTTCCTCACTTCATTTAGTGCCATTCTTGGATGTTGTGATCCTCTCAGTCCAATTTCCATTCTGGGACATCTTTGCCTAAGTTGAGCCATGTTGTGGTCTCCAACATGGTACTTTTTCCCGTCGGAGTTTCATTCTCCTTATTCCCATTGTTTATTATGTGTCGTTTTATTTCCTACAGTTTTCATTTGTTTTCATAACATTTTCATAGCATTTTCATAATATTTTCATAAAATTTTAATAACATTTCATATGCTTTCATAACATTTTCATATCGTTTCATTTTGTTTCATTACATTCCATATTTATAGCCTCTTAGGGCTAAATATTGTTTTTTTTTTTATATTTAAGTATCTTCCATCTTGTTGAAACGAAGATATCTTCATATCTTTGGACTGAAGAAACTTAAATAGGGGAATCTGTCATACCCTAATTTTTGACCCTAATATTTTTCACATTTTCACTTGCAGCTGGCATACAAAAAAGATCACACTGTTACCTTGGTTCTTCTCGGTTGTAGGTTTGTGCCTCACAAAGGATCACTGTTGCTTTTATTTTTTTTATTTGTTTATGTTTACTAACCATTAATTAAAATCTTTTTTTTGTTTTTCGTCTATTAACATTTTCAGGGGAAGAGTAGGCAAAAAATACCAAAAATAGCAGTTCCTCAGCTCGAACAAATTTCATCTGAACAAAGTCGAAGTTGATCCACAAATAATTCAAATTTATCTAATCAAGGATTTCCCAATTTAATTGACTTATTCAAAGAATTCCAAGGTTTATGTGTTTATTTCCATGCCTTCTTCGACGCGTGTCGCTCCCGAAGATTTGCATCCCCGGTACAAGCGCGAACGGTCGGTGAAAAGAGAAATGAGAACACACAGAAGTGAACTCAAAAAGACAAAGAGTCGCCAGCTAGGCATTTTTATCCCGGAGGAAAGGAAATGCTGCATAGACCTAGAAAGATATGGATAAGACGGTTGCGAACCAGAGAGACTGAGAAAGGGGGTTGGTTACAACCTGGGAAGGTATTAGCACCCAGATTATCCGTTGTACTCGACGGGATCCACGCTTAAAATATTTGTGTTTTAGAGGGGTAGTGTCAGTGCAATCTGTGTATAAAAGAGCTGGAAAAGGATGTACAGGTGTCAGTGCTGGATGAAAGTGAAGTGTATAAGAGAAGTGTTAGTGTAAGAAAAAGAGTGAAATGCTCAAGATATTGAGGCTTAAAGAATGAGGCTGGAAGGAGGGGGAATATATAGAGACTTTTGTTCGATAACATTTAAGTTATGCCTACGTATCCTCTCGTGCAATGAGGAAGTCAGAACACCGTAGTTCGACCCAAAGAGACTGAAAGATGAATTGACTTGTGAACTGCTTACTTGTCTATGCTCAAGTGTATGACCTGTTTGGCTCAGGTGCTAATTGTCTTGCATTAGACGGAAGAAACAAGTTCTCGTTTATGAGTGAATGAGATGAGAAAAGAATCCCGGAGGCGACGGTTATTGTTTTTTTTTTCCCAGTCTTTTATTGCTTTTGAGAGTTTGTCATAGGAAAATGAGCTTAAGCCTAAACCAATGGATTTAGTAAACTCATCACATCATCCCTCTGATTAGGGGTAATGAGAATACCTTAAGTGTGAAGTCAGCATCTCACACTTAATCACCATGGTGCAGGATTAAGATCATTAACCTACTTGTGATTATTTAGATGTTTTTGTTGTTTTTGTTTAGTGTTGAGTAATGAGATTAAGCCATAACCAAGGATTAAACAGACTCATTACACCATCCTAATAGAAGGATAATAGGTGAGAATGTTTAAGCTGAGGAAGACTCCTCAACTTAATCCATGATTAGGGATTAACCTCATGACAAAACAAAGCCTTTATTAGATGGATTTTAGTTAATGATAAGATGAAGAAGTGAGTTTTAGGGTTTGTAAGACAGCTTGAGGGGGACTTGTCCATTAACACTAGGGTTAGTCCTTCTTAACCAATTAAGGAAGAATTAGAACCCTAATGCAAGGCCCAAGTTACAAGCTTGATGTCTTGATGATTATTAAGTGATTTGGTTAAAGGATTTAAACACATTAAGGGTTTAACACTTAGGATTAAAGTTATACACTCCATCCTAATAGAAGGATGCAGGCATAAGCTTAATCACAAAGCCTTAAAGCCTTTAGGGTTGAGTCCCTGATTATGAGATGAGAAGAGAAGACTCAATGAGACTCAAAGGTAAAAGCTATGTGAGGGGACTAATCAAACCCTAATTATTGTCATGCTTGGTTGTTCCTATGGTTTATGAGGTTTGCAAGAAAGATCTTCAGAGAAACCACCAGGAAGGAAGCAGATGAAAGGAGCAAAGAGAAGCAAAAAAACTTGCTTCACTTAAGAAGTCAAGTTGCTTGAAGAAAGAAGGTTAGATGAACAAGAATGAGCAAGCTCAATCCAAAGCACAAGATAAAATTCAGCAATGATGCATAAGAGAAATGAAAAGAGATTGTGAGAAGTGAAGGCAAATTCACTTCTCAAACAACTTACCACCTGAAAAGTTAGCAAAAGAAATGAAATGCAATGCAAAATGAGATGCAATGTCATGATGCAAACCAAAACCAGAAGCATAAATATGATGTTAATGATGCTAAAAGATGATGCAAACATGAGTCAAGGCAAGAGGATGACCATACAAACATATGGATGCAAGAGAAGCATGCTTAGAACCATGAACATACATGAGAAGTTATGAAATGCAAATGACATAAAACATGGCAAATGAAAGATGCAATGATCAAACATGATTCTAATATGTCCTAAGATGTCTTATGAATCGAATGAATGCACAAAATGTCATGGAAAGTCATGGTATGCAAGCAAATGGGAGATGGATGCAAAGGAAGGCATAAATTAGGGTTTATGATCAACACACAAAGCAAAAACCAAAACCAGAAGCAAACATCATGATAAAAATTTGAAAATGCAATCCAAGGAACCTTAGACCCATACAAACTCACTGCCCAAAGGAGGGGATCCAACTCTTAACCTAGTGAGAGTTATGAATTTCCTAAGATTGCTAGGGTTTTAAGGTACCTTGACAAGAAAAATGCAAAACAAATTGAAAATGAAAGATCAATTCATGCCAATTTAATCCTATAAACTACATGTTATGCAATATGCAATGCAAAAAGAATCATTGTCCAACTCTCAATGGTTAGGCAGAAGTGAATTTTTGAAGATTGAACCAAAATATTACCTTGAAATGAAATTAATTCCATTGAAAATCATCAAAAGGTATCAAGAACAAAAGATAAATTTGGTTTTAGAGTTGTACAATGTTTCTAAATGTTTTTAAAGGTTACATGAATTTTTTTGTGATTTTTAAATACCTAAAAGTATTTTTAATTAATTAATTTCCATTAATTAATTAAAAATAAACTTTTAAATGATTTAAAAATAATTTTTAATGCAAAAAATAAAAATAAAAATATTTTGGGAATGAGAAAAATATTTACAGTCATGATGCAAAAAATAAAATTTTTTGAAAGTCTTTTGATATTTTAAAATAAATATGCAAAACAAATAAGAAAAATATGAATTAAAATGGAGTTAATGGGAAAGTCAACGCATCCAAGGGACAAGATTTGAATAAAAAAGGAGGGAGTTGACGCGCGCGGATTTGGAGGGCTAGGATTCATTCTGAGATTTGAATTTAATTAATCCTAATTAATTAAGTAAATGACTGGATTAGGGTTTTAATGGGAAATCTGGGACGTTGGTTACGCGCGGGAAGGAGGATCCAAGGGCTCTCATTCAAACTGGCCTAAACCCTAACCCTAATCTAATTACTTTCAGATGACCGGAACAGTGGTTCCGGTCATCTTCTCTGGCGAATCAAAAGCTAACTTCTTCTCTAGGCAAAATCAAGAACAAATTTATATAACCTACAACTCAAGATATGGATCAAAACATAAAATCTGGAAAAGTTTCAGAGCTTCGATACAGGCTTATTTCTCAACCATTTCAAAAAGTAAAAACATCAGAGTGATCAGCAAAGCATGAGGAACAATCTAGTAACTTAAAAACTCATTTCTGGAAAATTTGTTAATCATGTTACCTGAGGTTGAGCTTTCAATCCAGGAGCTTTCTGGCTGCTTCTTTGGCTCAAACAAGTCCCACTGATCCTCCTTAAAAGCTTTTGACACTTAGCTGGAGTTTATATGGCCTTTAGAGAGAGTTGGTAGAATCTCAGTTCATGAAATGTGAAAATCGTGTTTTTGATTGTGGGGGTTTTAGGGCAAAATGAGGGCAGGGAAATGATCAGTGGATCATGGTGAGTTGTTATGTGGAATTTGTTTGAAGGTTTGTGGCTTATTTGATGTGTTTCGAAGGCTTTTGCAAATGAGAGGATTTTTGAGTGTGCTGTGTTCTTTGAGCTTCAGGCTTGTGTGTCTTATGAAAATGAATCCTTGGAGTGTGTTTGTAAGGTCTGGATTGGGCAGAGAGTGGTTGTGTCACTGTGGGATTGGTATGGCTTCAAGTTGCAAAAAGTCAAGAAAGTTGTACTTGGAGGTATGGGCAAGTGGAAGGCTGAGATAGGGGCATGGCTTGGTTCAGCTGAGATCATGGAATGCTTGTGGATCAGATTTTGTGAACTGAGGCAAGTGGATGGGAAGTTTTGATCCCTTTTGCAAATTGTCACAACTTTGCCCCCGTTGGATATTCTTCAAGTTCAAGGCACCAAAATGAAATATTCTTGGGCCAATTCTGACTTTTAGAGGTCATGTGATCATGTTGTGAAGAGTTTGTACACATTTGAAGCCTTTAGAACACTTGATCATACCATTTTGCAAAATGCCTCTTTGGTAGAAAACTTCAAATTATGTGATTTTTCCCAACTTTGACAAGCCATAACTTTTGATCCAAAATGAATTAGAATGAGTTCTTGTACTTTTTGAAAAGCAAATGATCCATTCTACAACTTTCATGACCAAAGTTTTCTCATTTGAAGCATTTTTGAATCAAAAAGCAAGGGTTGAAAAAGTTTCCCAAAATGGCAAGTTTCCATTACAAGTCATTTCCCAAAAAGTCAACTTTGCAAATGGCTTGAAATTCTTCAATTTTGTGAACTTCCAACATATTCTATGATCAAATAAAGATCATACATAATCAAAATGATGATGAACACCCTTTGGTTGGGTCATTGGGGGCCTCAGATGCCCTGATTTTGCACTGACTTGCTCAAAAAGTCAACTCTTGATCAGATGCCTTCCCCATTGAATTTCTTCATGAAAATTGATATGCATGATCCCTATACCATATAGAGACCAATAGAAACAAGAATGACCAAAAAATTTGGAGTTATGGCCTCTGAAACCAAAACCCTAATTCTAGGTCATCTGTGTAGTTAGACCTGGCTCTGCTTCCATGCCAATCTCAGTTCTTGTGATTTTTTGACATTCTTGACCTTGATAGGATATAACATGATGCTTGAACACACATGGACCCCTTTGAAGTGATTGATGACCTTTGTAGTGGCTCAAATAGCCCAGGGATTGCTCAGATCACAAACCCTAGATGCAGATGACTTAGAAGCAATGCAGTGAATCAAAAATGTGGTATGAGATGCTATGATTGAATTTATGCATATAAGAAGATCACAAGCCATGGTGTGAAAGGGTGAGGGCAAATTTGGGGTGTTTACAGCTGCCCCTCTTCAAGCATGAGTTAGCTGTGTAGAATGTAAGCGACGACTTAACAGGCGAACAGGATAACTTGTGGTTGAATACCAAAGACAGTCCAAAATTTGCACTCACAGAATGAAGCAGAAAAGGGATATAGATTGTAAAAGAAAAATAAAGTATATAAAGTGCGGGCGACGGAGGAAGACCGTCGAGCAGAGGACGACTGCTGGGGATGAAGCAATGACGGGGACGGCCGACATGCTGGGGAAAATGCGGGAAATAAAGCAAAGACGGGGACGGCCGACTAGCTGGGGATATGAGAGATTACGATGGGGACGGCCATCATGTAAAGGTATAAGATTCTCTGGGGATTATAGGTAAAAATAAATGATGAGGTACGGTCATCGGGTTCATAAAGTAATGTAAACAACGATGGGGACGGCCATCGGGCTAAACTGATGAAGGACGATCATCAGGAAAAGGAAAAGGGACCACGACGGGGACGACCATCGGGTTAAAGAATAAATGAAATAAGGATGAGGGACGGTCATCAAAGGTGAAGGACGATCACCAGGAAAAGGAAAAGGGACCACAACGGGGACGGCCATCGGGTTAAAGAATAAATGGAATAATGATGAGGGACGGTCATCAAAGGTGAAGGACGATCACCTAGTAGGGGACGGCTGCTCTGTTGGGGATAAGATGAGGGACGGTCATCTAAGGTGAAGGACGATCACCTGGCAGGGTACGGCTGCCGAAAGTATCGCGACATAGGACGAATGCCGGATAAAAGGTCGACGATGGGGACGGCCATCGGATGAGCATGATGAAGGACGATCATCAAGAGGTGAAGGACGATCACCTAGCAGGGGACGGCTGCTCTCAAGGTTTATCATGACATAGGACGAATGTCAGATAACAAAGATCAACGATGGGGACGGCCATCGGGTAAGCATGATGAAGGACGATCATCAAGAGGTGAAGGACGATCACCTAGCAGGGGACGGCTGCTCTCAAGGTTTGTCGTGACATAGGACGAATGCCAAATAACAAAGATCAACGATGGGGACGGGCATCGGATAAAATGATGAAGGACGATCATCAAAAGGTGAAGGACGATCACCTAGCAGGGGACGACTGCTAAAACAATATCACGACATAGGACGAATGTCGGATAGAAAAGAGGTTCTAATGAAATAGAGGCTCCGCTGGGGAAAGGATGAGGGAAGGTCATCCAAAGGTGAAGGACGATCACCTGGCAGGGTACGGCTGCCGGAAGCATCATGACATAGGACGAATGTCAGATAAAAAAGAAGTTTTGTTTTGCTGGCGACCTACTGGGGAATATTAAACACGGACGAGTGTTTACATCCAAGAAATAAAAGGTATAAGTGTTTTGACGTTGTGTATAGATTAAAGATGCGGGCGAGCATCCCTAAGACCGTGATACGGACGAGTATCAGTAGAAACAAACGCTGACGCATGTTCAGAGATGATGATATAGACGAGTACCAACTGGTTAACAAAGAACACGGACGAGTGTCGAATCTGAGGGAACTCTTCTGGGGAATAGTAGACACAGACGAGTGTCTAAATTCAAGAAGACATAAGTGTTTGACACGTGTATGGGTTAAAGATGCGGACGAGCATCCTTAAGACTGTGATATGGACGAGTATCAGGCAGAAACAAACGCTTGACGCATGTTATGAGATGATGGTACGGACGAGTACCAACTGGTTAACAAAGAACACGGACGAGTGTTGAATCTGAGGGGATTTGAGTGATATATATAAGATACGGACGGGTATCTGTATGAGTGAAATAAGTATGAGTGGTGTACAGGAGAGTGTTTAACTTGCTGGGGGGTGACACAGACGAGTGTCAAAAGGTATATAATAAACAAGTATATGTTTTACAAAGTGTTCAAGTATCTATGCTGGGGAAGGTGACACGGACGGGTGTCAGGGAATCTGTATGGATATATGTACCTGTGAGTGCAAAGGGGACGCTTTAGCTTTCTACTGGGGATATGACACGGACGGGTGTCAAGAAGTATCTGTAATATAAGTGTCTGTTTGTAAAGAGTGCTCGGGCGACTTTACTGTGTAATCGTGACACGGACGGGTGCCCAAAGAAGTGTGTATTTGTATCTGTGAGTGTAAGGCCAGTGCTTTGGCTCTCTGGTGGGGAATTTTGGGGAGTTTTCTGTATATCTTTGATGAATTGCCAGTATTTACAAGTGTTTGATTCAGACCATGGCTTATGATTATGCAATATGTTTGATTTTTGCCGTAATGCTCCGTATTAGACGGAATGCTACGCTCTGTGGGGAGGATATGATGTGAATGCTATGATTATGCAAAGGTGCTGATCCGGGATCCAGATCCCGTTGCTATGAAGATCTCTGGACGATCTGCTTGAAGTGGACATCCCAGCCGGGGATGAGATTATTGGTAGACCTGACATATGGGACTCTGCTTGGGGACATAGGCCACTGATAGACCTATCTTTAGTAATGAGGGACCCAGCTGGGGTTTGTAGAAGCTTTCTTCACTCTGTTGTGAGATCTTCAGACGTTGCTCTTCAGGATAGAGGCTGAAACTCTGTGGGGAGATGGTTCCCTAGCTTTGCACTTAGCTGAGGAGGAATGATGACTGGCAGCTCGACTGGGGAAGAAAAAAGACCATGGGAAGGTCTTCCTGGAGATTTCTGTAGGGGTCCTGCTGAGGATGATACTGGACAACTCAGCTGGGGAGAAACCATCTCCGGTGCTAATTGGGGGATAGACTGAGTAGATAATGGTTTGCCAGCTTGCTGGGGTGAAGCTTTCATGCCCCATGCTGTGCTTTGAATACCTGCAATCCTGAAAAGTCAGAGAAACGCACAAGTAATCCCGAGGTATCCCTTACAGGATTCCATCATAGGAGTTTAGGCACTCCTGGGAGTAAGTATATTTCCTATAAGCACGTACCTTTTTTAGAAGAAAAGCATCTGTATTTGTGCAATCAGTATTTTAAACACGTCGGACATTTTGCAAATGAAAATAAAATGTACGAGACAAGACATGACTGAAAATCTGATTTTATTAATTCACGCGCCCTGAATTGGCAAAATACAGTCAAAGAAACAAATCCCCTAAAATGAGGAGATTGTTACAAATTGAGGAATAAAAGGTATTGGCAATGTTGACGACGCTTCGGGGAGCTTCCCTTTGTTATGACTCGTATGAATTTTGACATTCTCCTCGTCTTGCTTTCTGAAGAAGGCTGATTCTGACAGAAGCTTGATCCTTTCGAAGTTTACCAAGTTGAAAGTGGTACAGATGAATTCAGAATGCAGTTGTTCGCTTATTCCCTTATTTTGCATGGATCACCCTTTCGGGTTTTCAATCCATCGGGATACCCATTTTTGCCTGAGTTATTCAATGTGGCTTTTCAACTCAGCGGGTGTACATTTTTTTTGTTTATTTTCCCTTATTTTTGCCCGAGTCTTTTATTCTATTTTTGACTCGCCGGGATGCCCTATTTTTGCCTGGACTTTCATTCTGTTTTTATGTCCAGCGGGTCATTTTCATGCGAAGTATTTTTTAACTGCATCTGAATTCACAGGGGACAAGAAGTCTTCACCATCCATAGTACTGAGCATGAGTGCCCCACCGGAGAAAACTTTCTTTACTACGAATGGCCCTTCATAGTTCGGAGTCCACTTGCCCCTGTGGTCTGTATGAGGAGTGAGGAGTCTTTTCAGCACAAGATCTCCTACTTGGTATTCTCGGAGCCTGACTTTATGATCGAAGACTTTCTTAATTCTTTTCTGATACAGCTGCCCATGACAGATTGCATCTAATCTTTTCTCTTCAATCAGACTCAGTTGTTCGTATCGGGATCGGGCCCACTCTGCTTCGTTCAACTTAACATCCATTAATACCCGCAAGGAGGGTAATTCAACTTCAACAGGTAGGACTGCCTCCATACCATACACAAGTTGATAAGGTGTTGCCCCAGTGGATGTTCTGATTGACGTGCGGTACCCATGCAAGGCAAACGGTAGCATTTCATGCCAGTCTTTGTAGGTAACTACCATCTTCTGCACAATCTTCTTGATATTTTTGTTTGCTGCCTCAACAGCGCCGTTCATCTTTGGCCTGTAAGGAGAATAATTGTGATGTTGGATCTTGAAGTCCCGGCACAGTTCTTCCATCATCTTGTTGTTTAAGTTGGAACCATTATCAGTAATGATTCGCTCGGGAACTCCATACCGACAGATGATATCTCTCTTCAGAAATCGGGCTACCACTTGCCTTGTAACATTTGCATAGGAAGCTGCCTCAACCCACTTGGTAAAATAGTCTATAGCAACCAGGATGAACCTGTGGCCGTTCGAAGCAGTCGGTTCAATCTTGCCAATCATGTCAATGCCCCACATGGCAAAGGGCCAGGGTGAAGACATCACATTCAGAGGATTTAGAGGCACATGTACTTTATCCGCATAGATCTGGCATTTATGGCATTTTCTGGCATAGGCACAACAGTCGGCATCCATTGTGATCCAGTAATAACCTGATCTTAGCAACTTCTTTGCCATGACATGCCCTCCTGCATGGGTACCAAAGGATCCTTCGTGTACCTCGTGCATTAACAAGTCTGCTTCTGTTCTATCGACGCATCTGAGAAGTACCATATCAAAGTTTCTCTTGTACAAGGAACCATCAGTATTCAGGAAGAAACTACCAGCTAGCCTTCTCAATGTCTTCTTATCATTGGAAGATGCCCCAGGTAGGTATGTTTGATCCTCCAAGAAGCACTTGATGTCGTGGAACCAAGGCTTATCATCTTTGGCAATGTCTGCTGCAAATACATATGCTGGTCTGTCAAGTCTGGATACTGAAATCCGAGGTACAAAGTTGGCAGCTTGAACTTTGATCATGGATGAAATGGTGGCCAGAGCATCCGCAAACTGATTTTCGTCCCGAGGGATATACTCAAGCTTGACCGTTGTAAAGAAAGTCAATAACCTCCTTGTATAATCCCTGTAAGGTATCAGATGATCCTGGTGGGTGTACCATTTGCCATTGGTTTGATTGATTACCAGAGTTGAATCTCCGAATACAGTCAAAGTCTTGACCCTGAGGTCAATGGCTTCCTCAAGATCCATAATGCAAGCTTCGTATTCAGCTTCGTTGTTAGTGCAATTAAAGGTGAGTTTTACCGAGAAAGGCATGTGAACTCCTTTAGGTGTAATGAGTACTGCCCCAACACCACGACCATTCATATTAATAGCCCCATCAAACATCATAGTCCATTCTTCTTCCGGGTCAGGCCCTTCAGTGTGAACAGGCTCTTCGTGATCTTTTGCTTTTATGAACATGATGTCTTCATCAGGGAAGTCAAATCTCATAGGCTGGTAATCATCAATAGGTTGCTCAGCAATATAATCAGACAATACACTGCCCTTGATGGCTTTCTGGGATGTGTACTGGATGTCATATTCTGTGAGGATCATTTTCCATCTTGCAACCCGTCCGGTAAGTGTTGGCTTCTCAAATATGTACTTGATTGGGTCCATATTTGAGATCAACAAGGTAGTGTGGGTCAACATATACTGTCTCAGTCGGCGAGCAGCCCACGCTAAAGCACAGCAAGTTTTCTCGAGCAGTGAATAACGTTGTTCACAGTCGGTAAACTTTTTGCTCAGGTAGTATATTGCATACTCTTTTCGACCAGACTCGTCATGCTGGCCTAGCACACACCCCATTTACTCTTCTAATACTATCAAGTACATTATCAGAGGTCTTCCTTCAACTGGAGGCATAAGGATTGGAGGCTCTTGTAAGTATTCCTTGATTTTGTCAAAAGCCCTTTGGCAGTCTTCGTTCCACCTGACCGTTTGTTCTTTTCTTAATAGTTTGAGCAAAGGTTCACAGGTTGCTGTAAGGTGAGATATGAACCGTGAAATGTAGTTCAATCTACCTAAGAAACCCCGAACTTCTTTTTATGACTTCGGTGCAGGGATTTCTTGAATGGCTTTAACTTTATCAGGGTCAACTTCAATCCCTTTCTCACTTACAATAAATCCCAGCAGCTTACCAGATCGCACCCCGAATGTACACTTGTTGGGGTTCAGCTTCAGTTGGTACTTCCTCAGAAGCTTGAATAACTTCAACAGATTCACCAGGTGGTCTTCTTCTGTGAGGGACTTGGCAATCATGTCATCCACATAACATTCAATTTCTTTATGGATCATGTCGTGGAATAATGTTACCATAGCCCGTTGATAAGTTGCACTAGCATTCTTCAGTCCGAATGGCATCACCTTGTAACAGAACGTGCCCCAGGGTGTGATAAAAGTGGTCTTCTCCATGTCTTCAGGTGACATTTTGATCTGATTGTATCCTGAAAATCCGTCCATGAAGGAGAATACCGAGAACTGAGCCGTATTATCAACCAATACATCAATGTGAGGTAAAGGGAAGTCATCTTTCGGGCTGGCTCTGTTCAGATCCCGGTAATCCACACACATTCTCACCTTGCCATCCTTCTTAGGCACAGGTACAATATTAGCAACCCACGGCGGATAGCTAGTCACAGCAAGGAACCCGACGTCCCACTGCTTTTGTACCTCTTCTTTGATTTTCATTGCCATATCTGGGCGAGTACGGCGCAGTTTCTGTTTAACCGGTGGGCAATCCTCTCTCAAAGGCAGCTTGTGCATAACAATATCGGTGTCCAACCCTGGCATATCCTGATAAGACCAAGCAAACACATCCACATATTCACGAAGCAGGTCAATCAGTTGCTCTTTCACTGAGTCTTGTAAACAGGCCCCGATCTTAACCTCTTTCACATTTTCATCCGTACCAAAATTAATCGTTTCGACCTCCTCCTGATGAGGAGTGATAATCTTCTCCTCTTGCCTTAACAACCTGGCTAGCTCTTCAGGAAGCTCATAATCTTCTTCAACCCCTTCATCAGCTTGATTGATTGGATTGTCAAAGTCATACGAAGCCATAGCTGTGCTGTTGTCGGTGCGGTCTGAAAGGCACTCTCTGCAAGGGTTTAGATTGTTCACTTTAGTGATTGATTTTAATCTTGTTTAGAAAAAAGTGAAATGAAGTTTGTCATTTTGAAAACATTGCCATTTTATTTTTGTACAAAAAGAAAAATGGAAAAACAGTGAGTGAAAAAGAAAAAAGACTCATTTGCAAAAGGATGTCTGATATTCATTGATTGATCTATTTGCACAAAATTACAAGATGGCCCGATTACAAAATGAGTCTTGACATCTTGGGCAAGATGCAAGACTTGATGCATGCTTAAAATATACAGGAAATAATAATTACTCTGCAGGAGTAACCCTTATAATTTCCTGGGAAGACCAGTTTGAGATACGGCTCCCCGGGATCCTTGGACGTATCCAGCTCTCCAGGTTGCGTTCATCTTCCGACTCATCTTCCAAGTTGTTCACCGCATCCGGGGTGAGCATCCCCCCGCTGACAAAGTTGGGCTTCTTAGCAGCCTCTGATCGATCTTGTTGAGTTGGTTTGTAACCCAACCCAAATCTGTCCTCCTTCTTCTCCACGGGCAGCAGCTTGCCCCAGCCTTGGGCAGCCCCCTCTTCAACAACCTTCCTGGCTTGCTGATAAGATGTCATGGAGGTCCCTAGTACAGCAGATGCTTCATTAATGTTCAGGGCCTCAAATCCCTGGCTCATGGTTTCATGGATTTCTCCATCCATCTCAATATACTTGTACGTAGCCAGATGGCTAACAAAGATATCCTCTTCCCCACAGATGGTGATGATTTGACCTTCCCACTCGAATTTCAGCTTCTGGTGAAGGGTAGACGTAACTGTGCCAGCGGCATGGATCCAAGGTCTACCCAACAAACAGCTGTAGGCCGGCTGAATGTCCATCACATAGAAGGTAATCTTAAAAGTCTGCGGGCCAATCATCACAGGCAGATCAATCTCTCCTAGCACTGATCTTTTAGAGCCATCGAAAGCTCTTACTACCAGATTACTTGGACGCAATGCCAGGCCATCGTACTCCAGCTTCACTAAGGCTTTATTTGGTAGAACATTGAGTGAAGACCCAGTGTCCACCAGTACATGAGATAGGACAGCACCCTTGCATTCTAGAGTGATATGTAAAGCCTTGTTGTGGTTACGTCCCTCAGCTGTTAAATCAACATTGGTAAAGCCCAGTCCATGACTGGTGTTGACATTTGCTACCACAGTTTCTAGCTGATTAACAGTGATCTCTTCTGGCACGTATGTTGCGTGCAGGACTTTCAGTAATGCATTCCTGTGAGCTTCAGAACACATCAGCAGGGATAATATGGAGATCTTTGAGGGAGTTTGGTGAAGCTGATCCACCACCTTCTAATCACTTCTTTTTATGATTCTCATAAACTCGTCTACATCTTGCTCAAAGGATGTATTCTGAGTTTCTTTAATGATTGGTTCTTCAAATACCACACTCTTTCCCTTTGTTTTGGAAGCAGCTTCTGCTTCGGCATTAGGTCTCTGCACTTGTGAGGCAAAAAGGCGTCCGCTTCTGGTGAAGCCTCCGCCTCCCCCAACATTATCAATCTGTGGAGAAGAGGTTGAAGAATCCAAAGTGATTTTCTCCCCGTTGCAGTAGAGGTCAGAGCCATAATGCCAAGGGATGGCATTACTGCTTTCGTATGGAACGGGTCCAGGCACCGTGATGGTAACTGGAATGACTGCTGCAGAGGGGGGTATTGAAATGGTGTGCGGATCGTAGTAGATGGTGACTGGTGACCTGGCAGGAGGTGCCACTGCTTGTTGTTGAAAGTTGTTGTTTGGAGGAACATATGCTGGATCATAATAAATGGTGACTGTTGAGATATCTGTTGGCGTTGTAGAAGATTCTGCTGAATAAAGGGGTGCTGATGTTGTAGAAGAAATAGTTGTTGACATCTGATTTGTTGAAGTGATGGACGGAGCCATTGTTGATGATATTGATGAATTGGTTGGAATGATTGTTGTTGCAGTTGTAGAAGAGTCAGGAATTGTTGTCAAAGGGATGTGATCTGTAGTATACCACTTTTGATAAGACTATCTATGCCGCTTCTCAAATTGTCACACCCGTTGACCGAAATGTTGCAATAATCACAACCGAGCTCACACCCGGGGAACATCTGGCATTCTAGGAGCTGAGCTTTAATTTCTACCAGAGGTGTCCGAATCTGTCCAACACTGGTTATCAAGAAATATGGCTTGTCTTCCTCAATGGCATTGATTCTGGGTCCTCCATGATTGGGCATGGGATTCTTGTTAACATTTGGCGGGGGTGCAAAATTGAGGGCTTTAGAATCCACCAGATCTTGCACTTTCATTTGTAAAGCCCTGCATTTCTCAGTATGGTGGCCAGGTGCATTGGAGTGAAAAGCACATCTGGCGTTGACATCATAATTTCTTGGAAGACTGGAGGGATCTCGTGGTGCCAACGTCCTTAGTTCAACCAGGTTGAGTTTCAGGAGTTGTGGCAATAAAGCGGCATAAGGCATAGGGATAGGGTCAATCACCCTATTTGCCTGTGATGGTCTTTGCTGAAAGGGTCTTTGCTGTTTATTGATGTTTTTGTTGTTGTTGTAGTTTCTCTATGGCGGATACTGGACTTGTTGCTGATAATGTGGTTGTTGTTGTGGTTGATATGCTGGTTGCTGAGGGATTGGAGCTGGAATAGTGACAGCTGCTACTGATCTGTGGGCATGCTGAGGTCTGCCCCTGCTGGCATAAATGGAATTTGCCTCACTAGTTCTTTTTGGTCCCACAAAAGGCTTCCTGGGATTACTTGACGAGCTTGCACCATTATCAGAAATTTTACCCATCTTCAGAAGGCTTTCAATTCTTTCTCTAGCTATGACTACGTCAGCGAAGCTGGTGGAAGAAAAGGCAGCTAGCCTATCAATATATGTCCCTTGCAGGGTATTCATGAACATGTCGTCCATTTCTCTTTCCGACATGGGCGGCTGGACAGCAGCAGCAAGCTGTCTCCACCTCTGGGCGTATTCCCTGAAGCTTTCTCTGGAGGATTGAGACATTCCCATCAGAAGGGTTCTGTTAGGAGCCATGTCCAGATTTTATTGGTACTGCCTGATGAAGGCCTCAGCTAGGTCCTTCCAGCATCTGATAGAAGCTCTGGTCAAGTGAGAGTACCATTCCCTTGAGGCCCCAGTCAAACTATCTTCAAAATAGAACATCCATAGTTTTTCATCCATGGTGTATGCCTTAAGTCTTCCCAGAAAAGACTGCAAGTGAGTTCGCGGACAGGAAGTTCCGTTGTACTTCTCGAAGCACGGGGGTTTAAACTTGTGGGGAATCCTTACCCTGTCCACTAACCCCATATCCATGACATCAAAACCCAGGGAATTTTGAGACTCCAGAGATCTCAATTTCTCAGCAATTTCATCAAGCCTCCTATCATAAACTTCGTCCCCACCTCCCATCACAGTGAACTGCTCTTCCTGGGGGTCTTCTTGTAAGACTCTTCCTCCAGTAGTATCTCCTTGCACAATACCCGGGATGTTGACTTCCGGATGCAAATGAGGCCCATACACTGGTGGATTAACATGAGGCTTAACCCTCTCATTGTTACTTGTTCCCCCAGTTCCCAGAGGAGGTTCCTCCGGGGTCTGTCTTTCTACCAATGCCCTCAATCTTTCTTGGCTTTGAGATAAGCCATTCATTACTTCCATGAACTGGGTCATTTGGTTTCTCATCTCCAGCCTTTCATTAACCATCTGGGTTCTGACCTCTGTCAGCTCTTGCTGTACTTGATCCATCTGGATACCAGGAAGGTTGTTGCGAGTATGATATCTGTGTGGACGGTTGAGAGGGAACACCCGACGGCGATCAATAATTCCTGAACCACAACAGAGTTAGTAACAAACAAAACAAAAACCTACAAAACAAAACAAAAGTTAGTATGCAATGCAGTATGCCTATTTGTTTCCAAGGTATCCGGCTTGGCACTTGGTTTTGACCTTTCCAGACCCTGAGGAAGATGCTTTGTTGTTGCTTGAGAGAAGGAGAACTCAGTGAAACAAACTAACAAATATATTACAAATGGTGGATAATACATAGTTTGTTTTTACAACATATGCCCCTGAAGGGTCAAAATACAACATAAAAGAAAAGTACATCAAATGGAAATAACAACAAGCAAAGTGATCAAACACCTAAACCAAATTCATCCTCCTTAACCTCCTTCAGAAGTGCCTCAGTTATAGGACCAGCCGGATGCTCTGTAATGCTTCTGATAAGAAGGTTCCTGGTGGTAATAGAAGTGGTCAGCTTCTTGTTCCTGTCTTGGTCCTTTGACCTCTTCACACCAGCCCTAAGCTTTAATTCTGAAATTTCCTTCTGGGCTGCTAGCAGAGCCTCCTGTTACTTCTTTTCATTGGCCTCCAATTGCTCAATCCTGTCCTGAGTTCTCTTATCCTCTAGAGTGCGAGCTTCAGTGATTCTGACCCACCTAGCTTGACTTTCTTTCAGATAGAGATCAGTCCTAGCCTTCTGAAACTGGGCCTCCTTACAGGCATTCTTCAAAATTTTCTCTCCAGCTCTTGATTTCTTGATGTAGTCCTCTTCTTTCTCAATCCTGGCTAGATGCTCCACCTTAAGCTTTTCTAACCTCTCAATGTCTAGACGACCATCACTCCTCTCCCAGAGGGTCTTCTTCAGAGCTTGAGACAGATTCTCATTCCTTTCCTTCAGCTTCTCAAATTCTTCCAGGCTGACAGTGGCTGGAGGTGGTGTTGTGGATGGTCCAGGTGCATCCTCAATGGTGAAAGGCATCCCAGAAATCTGAGCCCTAGCATGAGACCATTCATAATACTGAGCTGAAGCCACATTGTTGCATCTTCCAAGAATGGCTATCCCTTTGGTCTGGATGTTGTCCCAAGCCCAAGATGCTTGTCTGACAACAGCTAGATTAGGCTTTATCTCGCAATACAGGGTTTCAGCTAAGTCTTTCACTCTAGGAGGGTGAACCAAAGTATAGCCCAACTGTCTCTTAAACAGCAAAGGATTGTAGTTGATGCAACCCTTCACTCCTATCAGAGGTACATTGGGGAACTGCCCACAGCTAGTAATTATGTCCCTGCCTTTGGTGCTCTGAGTGCACCACCTGATGTCATCTGAGGTCAAAGCAGTAAGTCTCCTAGCCCAATTCTTATGTTGGTGAGGGTTCAAGAAAGCATCAGTCTTGGGTAAGTGTTTGAGCAGCCAAGTGTGAAACAAAGGAGCACAGCACCTCACCAACCTCCCTCTCTGCTTCTCATTCCTTTGGTGAACAGAATAATAGAAATCCCCCTGCAATGTGGGCACTGGGTTCCTCAAAAGGAAGAGATGAATAGCATTCTTGCTGATAAACTTGGGCTCGTCTGCAAAAAGTATAACCCCATATATACTGAGGGATAACAATGCACAAACTGCCTTCCATTCTCCCAAGGAGGTTTTCAGGATGGCCTGAGAAGTTAGAAAGTCCAAGTGTAGACCAGGGATTCCAGCCTTTGTTGTCATGTTCTGCTCAATCAAAATAGGCTCCAAATAAAGTGCCTTTGCCACTTCTTCATTGCTGGGAGAGGCCATCTCTGGGTTGAAGGGGATACCACCCCTGACAGGTACTCCAATCAGAGATGAAAACTCCTCCAGTAGAGGTCCCAACTGAAAATTCTGGAATGTGAAGCATCTCAAAGGAGGATCATAGAACTGCAGGCAAGTGTGAATCAAACTCCTCTAAGAAGGGTCCAAGTCCATAAATATATTAAGGATGCCTCCATAATGCTCTTTGAATAAAGGGATGTGGTCTGGAGTGATAAGTGCCTGGACCTGCCTGATGCCAGCCAGCACAGGCTCAAAGAAGTGGTATGAAATGTTGCTCTTCTTGGGTGCCATGTCTGCTGATGAAGAGCTGAAAACAGATGCTGATGATGAAGACTGATACTGGAGATGAGCCACTGATAGGCTGAGGATGATGATGGAGGTAGCTGAAGCAGGCAACTGATGAAGATAGTTGAAGCAGATAACTGATGAACAGGGGTCTATGCAGATGAAGGGGTCAAAACCAAGCCAAATGCAATATGGATACCCTGAAAAACAAAAAAGCAAATGTTAAATGATGCAATGATGATGTATGCAAATGATATGCAGGAGTTTGTGATCAAGCTGGATCTTATTACTGCCTTGATATAAGTCCATGTATGTTTAAGAAGTCCAGATGGAGGTTCAGAAGTCCAGTAACCAAGGTAGGGGACTCAAATAAAGAGTCACATGTCCAGGGTTAAATCACAAGAACTGTCCAAAGTGGAGCATTCTTAAACACAATAGGTAACTAGGTATGATGTGGCAAAGGGTTCCTGCAAACCTGTAAATAGCCCAACCCCCTCACAGGTGGTGTTCTAAAACAAGGATCCTCAGACTTGGATCAGTTATGAGAAGTGTAAACACTTCTAACCCGGAGGTACACTGTTTACAATAACCATAAAAGATCCTCCTCTAATTCACCTCAGTTTCTGAAGGTCAATAATAAAGGTCATCCAGACTTAGCAGGCTTCCCAGATAGCCCTAGCACTACAGGAAATCTGTAGCACAGAGTTCTCAAGAAGAAACCCACATCTGAACCGTGTTTCATATTCCCGCACCAGACCGAAATGGAATGGGAAAGAACATGAACCACTCTAGCTTAGGTGTCACTCAGGTCCCAGGTATAGGACCTTAAACTCTCAATAGAACCCCACCCACCAAAGCAAAAACCAGATCCAGCCAGATGACAATATGACAGTATGATATATAAAGCTGTAAAGAAAGCAATAAATAACTGTACATAAAGCAATAAATAAAGCAACTATATAAACACAATTAGCACATAACACCCCAGTAAACACCAATCAATCAAGCGCTAGGAGGAACCCACAAAAAGAACCAGAAGCCCTGGTTACAGTATAAGGGTCCCCAGCAGAGTCGCCAAGCTGTCGCTCCCGAAGATTTGCATCCCCGGTACAAGCGCGAACGGTCGGCGAAAAGAGAAATGAGAACACACAGAAGTGAACTCAAATAGACAAAGATTCGCCAGCTAGGCATTTTTATCCCGGAGGAAAGGCAATGCTGCATAGACCTAGAAAGATATGGATAAGACGGTTGCGAACCAGAGAGACTGAGAAAGGGGGTTGGTTACAACCTGGGAAGGTATTAGCACCCAGATTATCCGTCGTACTCGACGGGATCCACGCTTAAAAGATTTGTGTTTTAGAGGGGTAGTGTCAGTGCAATCTGTGTATAAAAGAGCTGGAAAAGGATGTACAGGTGTCAGTGCTGGAATAAAGTGAAGTGTATAAGAGCAGTGTCAGTGTAAGAAAAAGAGTGAAATGCTCAAGATATTGAGGCTTAAAGAATGCGGCTGGAAGGAGGGGGAATATACAGAGACTTTTGTTCGATAACAGTTAAGTTATACCTACGTATCCTCTCGTGCAATGAGGAAGTCAGAACACCGTAGTTCGACCCAAAGAGACTGAAAGATGAATTGACTTGTGAACTGCTTTCTTGTCTATGCTCAAGTGTATGACCTGTCTGGCTCAGGTGCTAATTGTCTTGCATTAGACGGAAGCAACAAGTTCTCGTTTATGAGTGAATAAGATGAGAAAAGAATCCCGGAGGAGACGGTTATTGTTTGTTTTTTGTTTTCAGTCTTTTATTGCTTTTGAGAGTTTGTCATAGGAAAATGAGCTTAAGCCTAAACCAATGGATTTAGTAAACTCATCACATCATCCCTCTGATTAGGGGTAATGAGAATACCTTAAGTGTGAAGTCAGCATCTCACACTTAATCACCATGGTGCAGGATTAAGATCATTAACCTACTTGTGATTATTTAGATGTTTTTGTTGTTTTTGTTTAGTGTTGAGTAATGAGATTAAGCCATAACCAATGATTAAACAGACTCATTACACCATCCTAATAGAAGGATAATATGTGAGAATGTTTAAGCTGAGGAAGACTCCTCAACTTAATCCATGATTAGGGATTAACCTCATGACAAAACAAAGCCTTTATTAGATGGATTTTAGTTAATGATAAGATGAAGAAGTGAGTTTTAGGGTTTGTAAGACAGCTTGAGGGGGACTTGTCCATTAACACTAGGGTTAGTCCTTCTTAACCAATTAAGGAAGAATTAGAACCCTAATGCAAGGCCCAAGTTACAAGCTTGATGTCTTGATGATTATTAAGTGATTTGATTAAAGGATTTAAACACATTAAGGGTTTAACACTTAGGATTAAAGTTATACACTCCATCCTAATAGAAGGATGCAGGCATAAGCTTAATCACAAAGCCTTAAAGCCTTTAGGGTTTAGTCCCTGATTATGAGATGAGAAGAGAAGACTCAATGAGACTCAAAGGTAAAAGCTAAGTGGGGGGACTAATCAAACCCTAATTATTGTCATGCTTGGTTGTTCCTATGGTTTATGAGGTTTGCAAGAAAGATCTTCAGAGAAACCACCAGGAAGGAAGCAGATGAAAGGAGCAAAGAGAAGCAAAACAACTTGCTTCACTTAAGAAGTCAAGTTGCTTGAAGAAAGAAGGTGAGACGAACAAGAATGAGCAAGCTCAATCCAAATAACAAGATAAAATGCAGCAATGATGCATAAGAGAAATGAAAAGAGATTGTGAGAAGTGAAGGCAAATTCACTTCTCAAACAACTTACCACCTGAAAAGTTAGCAAAAGAAATGAAATGCAATGCAAAATGAGATGCAATGTCATGATGCAAACCAAAACCAGAAGCATAAATATGATGTTAATGATGCTAAAAGATGATGCAAACATGAGGCAAGGCAAGAGGATGACCATACAAACATATGGATGCAAGAGGAGCATGCTTAGAACCATGAACATACATGAGAAGTTATGAAATACAAATGACATACAACATGGCAAATGAAAGATGAAATGATCAAACATGATTCTAATATGTCCTAAGATGTCTTATGAATCAAATGAATGCACAAAATGTCATGGCAAGTCATGGTATGCAAGCAAATGCGAGATGGATGCAAAGGAAGGCATAAATTAGGGTTTATGATCAACACACAAAGCAAAAACCAAAACCAGATGCAAACATCATGATAAAAATTTGAAATTGCAATCAAAGGAACCCTAGACCCATACAAACTCGCTGCCTAACGGAGGGGATCCAACTCTTAACCTAGTGAGAGTTATGAATTTCCTAAGATTGCTAGGGTTTTAAGGTACCTTGATAAGAAAAATGCAAAACAAATTGAAAATGCAAGATCAATTCATGCCAATTTAATCCTATAAACTACAAGTTATGCAAGATGCAATTCAAAAAGAATCATTGTCCAACACTCAATGGTTAGGTAGAAGTGAATTTTTGAAGATTGAACCAAAATATTACCTTGAAATGAAATTAATTCCATTGAAAATCATCAAAAGGTATCAAGAACAAAAAAGAAATTTGGTTTGAGAGTTGGACAATGTTTCTAAATGTTTTTAAAGGTTACATGAATTTTTTTGTGATTTTTAAATACCTAAAAGTATTTTTAATTAATTAATTTCAATTAATTAATTAAAAATAAACTTTTAAATGATTTAAAAATAATTTTTAATGCAAAAAATAAAAATAAAAATATTTTTGGAATAAGAAAAATATTTACAGTCATGATGCAAAAAATAAAATTTTTTGAAAGTCTTTTGATATTTTAAAATAAATATGCAAAACAAATAAGAAAAATATGAATTAAAATGGAGTTAATGGGAAAGTCAGCGCATCCAAAGGACAGGATTTGAATAAAAAAGGAGGGAGTTGACGCGTGCGGATTTGGAGGGATAGGATTCATTCTGAGATTTGAATTTAATTAATCCTAATTAATTAAGTAAATGACTGGATTAGGGTTTTAATGGGAAATCTGGGACGTTGGTTGCACGCGGGAAGGAGGATCCAAGGGCTCTCATTCAAACTGGCCTAAACCCTAACCCTAATCTAATTACTTTCAGATGACCGGAACAGTGGTTCCGGTCATCTTCTCTGGCGAATCAAAAGCTAACTTCTTCTCTAGGCAAAATCAAGAACAAATTTATATAACCTACAACTCAAGATATGGATCAAAACATAAAATCTGGAAAAGTTTCAGAGCTTCGATACAGGCTTATTTCTCAACCATTTCAAAAAGTAAAAACATCAGAGTGATCAGCAAAGCATGAGGAACAATCTAGTAACTTAAAAACTCATTTCTGGAAAATTTGTTCATCATGTTACCTGAGGTTGAGCTTTCAATCCAAGAGCTTTCTGGCTGCTTCTTTGGCTCAAACAAGTCCCAATGATCCTCCTTAGAAGCTTTTGACACTTAGCTAGAGTTTATATGGCCTTTAGAGAGAGTTGGCAGAATCTCAGTTCATGAAATGTGAAAATCGTGTTTTTGATTGTGGAGATTTTAGGGCAAAATGAGGGCAGGGAAATGATCAGTGGATCATGGTGAGTTGTTCTGTGGAATTTGTTTGAAGGTTTGTGGCTTATGTGATGAGTTTCGAAGGCTTTTGCAAATGAGAGGATTTTTGAGTGTGATGTGTTCTTTGAGCTTCAGGCTTGTGTGTCTTATGAAAATGAATCCTTGGAGTGTGTTTGTAAGGTCTGGATTGGGCAGAGAGTGGTTGTGTCACTGTGGGATTGGTATGGCTTCAAGTTGCAAAAAGTCAAGAAAGTTGTACTTAGAGGTATGGGCAAGTGGCAGGCTGAGATAGGGGCATGGCTTGGTTCAGCTGAGATCATGGAATGCTTGTGGATCAGATTTTGTGAACTGAGGCAAGTGGATGAGAAGTTTTGATCCCTTTTGCAAATTGTCACAACTTTGCCCCCTTTGGAAATTCTTCAAGTTCAAGGCACCAAAATGCAATATTCTTGGGCCAATTATAACTTTTAGAGGTCATGTGATCATGTTGTGAAGAGTTTGTACACATTTGAATCCTTTAGAACACTTGATCATACCATTTTGCAAAATGCCTCTTTGGTAGAAAACTTCAAATTATGTGATTTTTCCCAACTTTGACAAGCCATAACTTTTGATCCGAAATGAATTAGAATGAGTTCTTGTACTTTTTGAAAAGGGAATGATCCATTCTACAACTTTCATGACCAAAGTTTTCTCATTTGAAGCATTTTTGAATCAAAAAGCAAGGGTTGAAAAAGTTTCCCAAAATGGCAAGTTTCCATTACAAGTCATTTCCCAAAAAGTCAACTTTGCAAATGGCTTGAAATTCTTCAATTTTGTGAACTTCCAACATCTTCTATGATCAAATAAAGATCATACATAATCAAAATGATGATGAACACCCTTTGGTTGGGTCATTGGGGGCCTCAGATGCCCTGATTTTGCACTGACTTGCTCAAAAAGTCAACTCTTGATCATATGCCTTCCCCATTGAATTTCTCATGAAAATTGATATGCATGATCCCTATACCATATAGAGACCAATAGAAACAAGAATGACCAAAAAATTTGGAGTTATGGCCTCTGAAACCAAAACCCTAATTCTAGGTCATCTGTGCAGTTAGACATGGCTCTGCTTCCATGCCAATCTCAGTTCTTGTGATTTTTTGACATTCTTGACCTTGAGAGGATATAACATGATGCTTGAACACACATGGACCCCTTTGAAGTGATTGATGACCTTTGGAGTGGCTCAAATAGCCCAGGGATTGCTCAGATCACAAACCCTAGATGCAGATGACTTAGAAGCAATGCAGTGAATCAAAAATGTGGTATGAGATGCTATGATTGAATTTATTCATATGAGAAGATCACAAGCCATGGTGTGAAAGGGTGAGGGCAAATTTGGGGTGTTTACAACGCGCAAAAGAATCGAGTCGGAGCCATAGCAGTGCAAAAGAAAACAAATTTTTCAAATTTTTGCTCTAAGTAATCGGTTACTACCCTGGGCGTAACCGGTTACCTTCGCCCAAATTTGAAAATTTTGGCAGAAATTCAAATATTTTCTGTTTTTGCACCAATTTAATTTTTTATCACACTTGGAATATTCTTGATCATCTCCATTTAATTCCCATACATCATTAAAATTAATCCCCCCCCCATAAACCCTCACTAATCACCACTCTTTTTATGATTCCCGCCAATTTTGAATTTCCAAGCCTAATTTGAACTTCCAAAGCAAGCTCTATTCCACCAAATTTCCATACCTAAACTCTTTAAGTAGAGGCCTTTTCTCATTCATTTCTGAAGCTTTTAATAGCCTAAAAATCTCTTGCAAAATATCTTCCCAAACCACAAATTCACTAAAGGTCTTTTCTCTCTTTTGAAATTTATCAAGAATTCACCTTGAATTCTTGATCAACTTTGAGCTAAACCATCATCCTTTTCATTTTCATCCATCAATTCAGTAGAACAAGCTTGGTATTTGATCAATTTGAAGATTGTTCTTGGTAATTCACTTTCCTCCATGGTCTACCTTCATCATCGACATTCAAGATGTAGATCCTCGATGCTTTTGGTTGTTGATCATTTAGATCATAAATTATTGTTTGATTGCAGGGATTTTACCGTGTTTTAATTTTAAAATTCGTGTGAATTCAGTTCATGATCATAAGGTGTTTGAAAAAAGTTTTGAAAGAAGGATCATGCTGAATTTTAGCCATTTTTTGATTCTGTGCGCAGAGTAACCGGTTACCTTTCTGGCAGTAACCGGTTACCTGTGTTAATTTTACCCCGAAACTTCCTTTTATTGAATTGGTAACTGGTTACCACTCTGGTAGTAACCGGTTACTCTGAAACAAAATTGAATTTTTGGCTTGTTTTGGGGCTGTTTTTGGTTCCTTACCCCTCCTCTTCTCCTCTCTTCTTATTTTTTACCTTGGGAGACATTTTTGGGACTGATTTCTCTTTAATTTCAATGAACTTAGGGTGTATATTAGAGTGGTTAATATTTAATAATTCAAATATACCACCAAGATGAGTGATTGAACTTAAAAATGAAAGAATACCATAAGTGTAGCTCAATTTGGTATTAATCTTTATCTTCGTGCGATATTACGTTTGAATGGCGATTTATATATCGTTTATCTCGCATGCATTAGCACTATGATCGTTAACCTTAATTCGTTTTGACCGGCCTCATTTGTAGGGTAATTACTTTGTAAATTACTCGACGATTGCTTAACATAGACCTAAATGTGTTCCGAATTTGGAATAAAAATCCAATTGGATACTTGCACTTTCGTAGACTGAACCTCATGTTGGTCATGTAATCCCAAAGTGATTGATCTTTTTGCATTAAGATCCAAAACTTGTGAAGTTTGATGTGTAGTTGCTTTGGGTCTCCAAATCTTCTGTAAAATTAATTGAATTTGGTTCTAATCACATTGATTAATCACTATAGTGTAAGATACTAAGCATAATTGATTGCCTTTTCGGTTTTTGGCATTGAATGCCTTGTTACTCTTTTAGTCGTAGATGATTCAGTTCACCATATCACTATTATGTATATTATTATTATTACTATACTAACATTTTAATTTCCTTCTTGCACCTTTATCTCCTTTATTTTTATTATGCTTTTATATTGATTTATCATCCATTATCATGTTTATATTCTTGCTATTATATTGTTGTATTGATTCTTCCTTTGTCCACTTGGACACAAAAACATTAATAAAGACTTAAACCATAAAAAAACTTGATTCTTCCTATCTTGGATTATTGGTTACTAGCTTATGCCTTGGAGTTGTTTACCTATGGACAACTTTGAAGTATTGATAGAATTTTGGACTTAGAATTAAGACTCTTATCCCTTTGCTTGGAAGTGTTAATCATTGAAGACTTGCCTTTATTTGGCATTGATTTCTAATTGCTTAAGGATGGAATTCTTATTAAATCTTTGAAGTGGCCTCATTTCGGTTAGATCATTCTTTTCACTAGCTTTAATTTTATGTACTAGGTTAGCCTCTTCATCTCTCCCCCCTTCTTCAATTTTCAAAACATCCCTCTTTTTCAAAGGATTATTGTTTTCAAAACTATCACCTCTTTAATAAATAAAACCTTTAATTTTGTCAAGTGGATTTTACTACTTCTTTTCTATAAAAAATTAATGAATTTAATCATCTTGACTTTAATTCAAAAAATAAAAAGAACCAAACTCATTCAAGTTGTTTTATGCCTTTGTGCACCTTTGTTTGTTTTCTTTTCAAGTGTAGATTATGAGTCATTATTCTTTAGTCGGGTGCAAGTATCTCATTCTCCATGGTTGTAGTTTGATGTAATTGAGTCTCTTGTCATTCGTGGGGGTTTAGTGGCATACTTGTCGATTTTATCCGAGTTGACGCCCTCCCCATAATGTATTAGTCCATGCCCTCATTCTCATGGAAATTTGTTAGCCTATCCACTTGAAAAATGACAAATTCTCTTCACTTAGTAAAATCAATCATAACCAATCCTTTTCAATATTAGTACCACGAACTACGGGGTTTTGATCTCGCATTGCACATTGTGGGTATGTAGGCATGAGATGGTAAGCCTCTCAAAACACAAAAACATTTAAAAATTAATTTTTTTCTCATCCCTACTCTCTCATTTGAAAACCATTTTCAAACTAAAAGAAATAAATTTTTCAAAGGGCTCCAGTGGTGTACCACTGACATTTTGGGTGCGTAAAACCTTCCCATTTTGTTACCTATCCCATTACCCGGTTCTATGCTTGTTTCTTTAGCTTTTTCGCTTTTAGATTCATTATGATTTATTCACTTTTTTTTCATTTTCCATTTGGAATAAAATAAAGTCGGGGTGGCGACTTTGTTCACTTTGAATTAAGTTAACTAATAGCTTACACTCATGATTTTACCGCTACTAACACTTTATGGAAAAGTGCCTTAATTTGGAAAACATGTTTCATAGGAGCCAAGTAAGTGTATAAGAACAAATATGATGAACATGTAGTTATTACCAGGAATAAAGACAAATTGGTTTGTTAGGGATACACTCAAGTTGAGGGAATGATTTTGATGAGACCTTTACTCCTGTTGCTAGACTTGAAACTATTAGATTACTTCTTGGAGTTACTTGCATTTTGAAGTTCAAGCTGTATCAAATGGATGTCAAGATTTCTTTCTTGAATGGTTACTTAAATGAGGAAGTCTATGTGGAACAACCCAAAGGATTCATTGATTCTAATTTACCTAATCATGTTTACAAGTTAAGGAAAGCTCTATATGGATTGAAACAAGCTCCAAGAACTTGGTATTAGAGACTTACAAAATTTCTTGTTGAACATGGCTACATAATAGGTAACAAAGACAGGACTCTATTTGTTAAAGAAGAAGGAAATATCTCATTATTGCTCAAATATATGTTGATGATAGTATATTTGGTGGAATGTTTGAGGAGATGATTCAACATTTTGTCAAACAGATGCAATCTGAATTTGAGATGAGCCTAGTTGGTGAATTAACTTATTTTCTTGATCTTCAAGTCAAAAAATGGAAGATTCTATATTCATATCTCAGAGTAAATATACCAAGAATATAGTTAAGAAGTTTAGGATGGAGAATTCTAGCCATAAAAGGACACCTGCTCCTACTTATCTGAAGTTATCTAAAGATGAAAAGGGTGTGAATGTGGATCAAGGTCTTTACAAAAGTATGATTGGAAGCCTATTATATCTCACAGCAAGCAGGCCTGACATTGCTTTTGTTGTAGGTATTTGTGCTAGATATCAAGTTGATCCCAATATGAGTCACATCAACCATGTGAAAAGAATCTTGAAGTATGTCAATGGTACATATGATTATGAGTCACATATGATTAAGTGGTTATTGTGATGCTAATTAGGAAGGATGTGTTGATGATAGAAAAGCACATCTGGAGGATGCTTCTTTTTGGGAAACAATCTGATATCTTGGTTCAGTAAGAAGAAAATTGTGTTTCTCTATCCACAACTGAGGCTGAATACATAGTAGTTGGAAGCAGTTGTTCTTAGCTGGTTTGGATGAAGCAAATGCTGACAAAATACAATATCTCACAATATGTCATGACATTATATTGTGACAATTTGAGTGTTATCAATATCTCTAAGAATCCTATTCAACATAGCAGAACCAAGCATATTGACATTCGTCATCATTTCATTAGAGAGCTGGTTAAAGAAAAGATTTTTGCTTTGGAACATGTAATCACTGATTTACAAATGGCTGTCATTTTCACTAAAGCCTTGGATGCTAATCAATTTGAAATGTTAAGGGGTAAGTTAGGGATTTGCATCAATGAGGATCTATAGCAATTAATGTTGTGTGGGAAGACTAGTCAAGTCATTTTTGTTCCTCAAAGGAAATTTTTTCAAGTGTTTTAGTTTTGTTGTCTCCCATATCATCTCTATTATGTACTTATGGAAGATGTTAGATCAAATACTGAATCATATGGTGTTACATCATATGAAGATGAATTGATCAAGAATTTGAATCCTGGTGTTTCCATCAGAATAAAGACAAGGAAAGGCAAATTTGTTGTTATTATATCAACTGTTAATAGCAAGTTAAAGAATGTTTTTATGTCTGTAAAGACTTAGACTATAATGTTGAAGATGATGTTCAAAATATTATCCATGGAAAGAAAACTACTGCAAAGAAGATTTTTCTTGAGTTTGACAATGATGTTGCTTCCCTTACTGATATTGGAAGCTGATGTATCCTCTCACTCCTTTTAATAGTACTCCTTTGTTATGGGGGAGCAGTTGTGTTAGTATGGTTGTCATATTATGTCTAAAAAGGGGGAGAGTTAGGCTAATTTTTTGTTTTTTCTGGTTGACTCTTTGAGGAAAGTCGTGGTTCTAATTGGGTGATGTTTCAGATGTTCTGTTTTGTGAAACCATACTTTTTTTATACTACCTCGATCTTTTGGTTTGTGTTTCTGAGTTTTGTGTTTTTTTGTGGTTTTGGTTTTGGTTGACTAGTTCTGATAATGTTTTAGCCACAATTTGCCAAAGGGGAAGATTGAAGGATCTTGGTTTGGTTCAATGTGTAGCAAAACATTATCATGTGTTCTGATTTCTTGTAAGATTTCCATGGCATGCTTGAAGAACATCTTTTGTGCAGGTGTTTCTATCATGTCAGATTAGATGTCGTAACATCTGTGATGTCCTGATGCAGAAATTTTTAATTTAATTTCTGCACTTTTTATCAGGTTTTTATTTATGTGATTTTCTCTAGTATATGAGAATATCAAGGGAAATTTGCAGTCAAATGCATAAGCTGCTCTGTGTTTAGTTTTCGGAGATTTTGAAGATATTTTCATATTTGATTTAGAGTAAATCATGTGATCTTATTTGTGGAAGGGTCTGATCTGATCCAGGCCCATTCATAATGCTCTATATACAAATTGCTTAACCTAATTGTAATTGTGTGGAATATTTTGTGTATTTTGAAGATGAATGCTTTTGAGTTTTAGTGTTTCTTTGTGTGTGTGTGTGTGTGTGTGTGTGTGTTATTGTGAGTCATTTTAACATCACTAGATGTTTGAATTGGATTGATTTTATTGAGTTGTATTTTGTCCACTCTAAGCTTTTAAGCATGAGTGTTTGTACTTAATTGAAGTTTTTAAGCAAGATCAAGTTATTTATCTTTGAAGAGTGTTCTTCTATTTATTTGTAAGGTTTTGGTTGATTATCATAGTGTGGGATTGAGGGGGAGTGAGAGGGGATTCTCTTATCTAAGGGTTCTTAGATAGAAATAGCATTGGTTAGAGATTAAGTGAGGGGTTTAAATTGGGATTGTTTAACTCTGAATTGATACTACTAATAGTGGATTTCCTTCCTGGCTTGGTAGCCCCCAGAGTAGGTGAGTTTGCACTGAAATGGGTTAATAATCTATTGTATTATTGCTGCTGCACTATTTACTATATTTACCTTGTTAAATGTTCAGATAGTAATGTCGTAACATCTTATTCGACATCACATATATGATACTAAAATATCAATGTGTTTTAACCCACCCATTTGTCACGATGAACTCCAGTCCTATGTTCAGTTATTTCGTCACACGCATTCGTCTTCCAAGATAGTCAATAACGTAAGACTAAAGGTGATGATTTAGGTTTTTCTTGAAATGGCAGTCACCATTTTTTTGGATGTCAATAACCCTTTTAATTTTGGATATGGTGGTCAGTTGTTTTTGGATTGTCAATAACACTTATGATTTTGAATATGATGATCATTCAGTATTATTTTGATTTTGCTGAGGATTTCTGGACCTCTTTTTATTTTTATTATCCCTAACTTTTCCTGGACTGATTTTTGAAGCTTCTGGTCCACCGGGATTACCATAAGTTTTTCCTA
The DNA here is from genome assembly GCA_963966055.1 of Lathyrus aphaca. Lineage (NCBI taxonomy): Eukaryota > Viridiplantae > Streptophyta > Magnoliopsida > Fabales > Fabaceae > Lathyrus > Lathyrus aphaca. The sequence continues at coordinate 355,810,919 of OZ014520.1, read as the reverse complement.
AGTCACCTTTTTGAGTGTTCGATTTAGTGCGCCTTTTTCCTTTTTTGATTTTAAATTTTACTAAAGGATTGTGAGTGACAAGTCGTTGATCCATACATGGGATGCTTTATCAGGTAATTCAAATGTGTAGTCCTATTAACTGAACACTACTCTTCCATAGGTTAAGCGTAAAGGTTTGTAGTTCCAAAACAAACTCATACTTCTAAGCTCGAAATGGTGAACTGGGGATTAACTCCTTATCTCTCTAGTGTTTGGGAATTTAAAATAATGCATGTACATCATCATCAAGATCTTATCTGAAAGCACACCACAACCATTATGGATATTTCGTTTTCATTATCCTTCATCCAATTGTAACTAAAACAACAGTTTGATAAACAAAAGTGAAGTGGGGAAATATTTTTGTGTATTTTGTGATAACACGAGAAAAGTTGAGTGAATACGAAAAATTAAATTCAAAACATGCATAATCATCTCATTAATAAAACCAAATACAAATAATTATGCTTAAAAAACAATACTTAAACAAACAAGAACAAAACACAAGGATGCGAAATGATAAAATGGCTTTACGACGACCTATATTTGAGGAATTTGAATTGCACTTGAATGATTGGCTACTGAATTGGCTTATTCAGAGACCACCATGATTTTCTTCAATAACCCCTTCAATAGCATTCATTGACATCCTACATGCAGTGGCATAGGGTTTGTTGCAACATTTGGGTTGTTTTATGTGAAGGTGTGAGCTCATACGAGTCAATCAATTCTTGAGATTTGTGCTTGAAAGCTTTTCAATTCTCAATTGTGTGCTCCAGGGCACCCTTATGATACTCACGGTGAGCATTGACATCATCCTAGAGGGACAACAAATGGAGGTTCTGGATCTCTCAAGAAAACTGATCCATCCTTTAGCAAATAAGGGAGGATTTGGACATATTGTATAGGAAGAGGATCAAATTGTCTCTCTGGCCTCCTTTCCCTTTGCTTGTTAGGTTGGCTTGTTATGGAGTCCATTGATGTTTATTCTGGTGTTGTTGTTGATACCCTAGTTGTTGATATAGGAGTTGTTGATACCCTTTTTGTTGTTATGGTTATTGTCATTGGTAAGACGAATGCTTGTATGGAATTGATGTAATGTCAACAACTCAATGATATTGATTTTATTTTTGAGGTATTTGAGCAGGAAATGGAGTTGGAATAGTTTGCTGATAAGGCCCAGGAGCATATTTCTCAACTGTAATATATGGGTGTTAGTGGTAAGGTACTGAAGTAGGCGCCCTATGTTATGTTTCCCCTCTTGGAAAGGAGTTAAAATTTGTTTCGACCTCTTTTTTTATATACCTATTGAAAGGCTTCTTGGTTCTATCTTGGTTGTTAGAACCTCCTTGAATCTTTCCACTCTTCAAACCTTCTTCAATTCTCTTACCGACTATTACAATCTATAAGAATCCTGAAGACACGCTGTTGACCAGCTTTTCATAGTATTGGCCTTGCAAGTACCCATGAAAATATCAATCAACTCACAGTCAACAAGTGGTGGATGGACTATTGCATCTAACTCCCTTCAAAATTGTGCATATTCCTTAAAGGATTTGTTGTCCTTTTAAGCCATACTCCGAAGTTGAGTACGGTTTAGAGCTAGGTCAGTGTTGTATTTGTATTTCTTAACAAAATCTTCAACTAACTCATCCAAATTATGCACACTATTGTGTTCCAGCTACATGTACCATTCCAGTGACGCTCCAGACAGACCATTTTGGAAGCAATGGATCATCAACTTCTCATGATTTATTGTATCATCATTAATACCTCAGACTACCAAATCATCACACCCCTTATCGTCGGGACTGAACCCCCCATCTTCCTCACACCGAGAGCCTCCATTAGACTGCGTCATCTTCGAAGAAGAGCCAGATAATTTGGAAATAGATTTCATCATTTTAACTAGTGGACCAAGAGTTTTCTCCAACATCCTAAACCTAAAAACCAGGCCACTAATTTTCACTTTTAAAAACTCATTAATCATATTCCCACAAGTCATCATTACCATGAAACATGTGACATCCATCTTCGATATATAACTCAAAGACTCCTCACAGCAAACAAGTTTCCCAACTTTCAAGGCTAAGAATTCAAAGAAGGGGATTAACCAAGCTTGACAAGGGATGTCGTAGCACCGCAACCAAGTTAGTGTCTCCATATCCATTACACCTTCCTTCGACTTCTTCATCTCATAAAACCACTATACTAACCACTCTTTTACACCATCAACAAGGGCTTCAATTTCACCTTCTTCATCCTCCTCAAGAGACAAAGATTATCTCCCTAGGGAGTAACTTTCAGAGCAAAGTAGCATTGAAAATTCCTTTGCATATTATACATACACAATTAAGGAAAACTCATTTAACAAAGGTTGGAAAATACATAAAATCACGTAGATCAAGGCTTTTTTATGTAGAGTATTGTCTTAAATAAGCTAATTATAATCACGCTTCTAGGACCGTTGTTGTATTCTAGAAAGCACACAATATATTTCAATAGTTATATATAGCAACCATTGTGATATATACCAAATATCACAATGGTTATGTGTAACAACCATTGTGGAACGTACCTTTAGTTTATTATATATCAATGTATATTTCTTGTTTTACCATACAACTTATTAAGGAAATACAACCATTAAAATTCGTAAAGAACTCTATAAACACACCAATGTATTCAGAATTGCATGCGTCTCATCGTGCACATTTTATGATCTTTAACACAAATATGGTTCAATGGTCGGTTTCCTTCAATAAATCGATATCTTTATTATAGTTTACTTCATCATCACCGTTTATCATCGCAATTGTTACGATGACTTATCATTACAACAATCATGATCATAACAATCACGATGATAAGTGACGACAATGAGGTAAAGTAGAATTGTAGATATCGATGACTTGATGCAAACAGACCATTGAACCATATGTTAGGTGTCGCTCCCCCAAAAAGACACCAGGTCAAACAAGGTACAAACGCGAACGGTCGACGAAAGGAGAAAACGAAGGTGAAGATGAATAGAGTCGCCAGCTAGGCATTTTTATCCCGATGGAAAGGTAACGCTGCATAAACCTAAGAAAAGATGGATAAGACGGTTGCGAACTAGAGAAACTGAGAAAGGGGGTTGGTTACAACCTGGGAAGGTATTAGCACCCAAATTGTCCGTCGTACTCGACGGGATCCACGCTTGAAAGTTTGTGTTTAAAGGGGTAGTGTATGTTCTATCTATGTGCAAAAGCAGGAAACGAATATACAAGTGTCAGTGTAAAAGGGTGAATGCTCAGGAACTGAGGCTTTTAAAGAATGCTGGAAGAGGGGGGATGACAAAGAGACTTTTATTCGATAACAATTAAGTTATGCCTACGTATCCTCTCGTGCAATGAGGAAGTCAGAACACCGTAGTTCGACTCAAAGAGACTGAAATGATTTGACTGTGAACTGCTTGCTAGCTTATGCTCAAGTGTATGACTCGTCTGGCTCGAGTGCTAACTGTCTTGCATTAGACGGAAGAAGCAAATTCTTGTTTGTGAATGAGTGTGATGAGAAAAGAATCCCGAAGGAGACAATTATTGTTTGTTTTTGTGTTTTCAGTCTTGTTAATGTTTTTGGTGTTTTGCATAAGTTAATGAGCTTAAGCCTAAATCAAAGGTTTGTAAGCTCATTATATCCTCCCTGATTAGGGATAATCAGCCTACTTAAGTATGAGATAAGCATCTCAACTCAATTACCATGATGATGTAGGATTAAGATCATTAACCTACTTGTGATTAGTTAGATGTTTTTGGGTTTTTGTTTAGTGTTAAGTAATGAGTTTAATCTCTAATCACATATTAGTGGACTCATTACACCATCCTAATAGAAGGATAATAGATGAGAACACTTAAGCTGAGGAAGATACCTCAACTTAATCCATGGTTAGGGATTAAATTCATTATATAACAAGGCCTTTATTAAGTGGATTTTAATTAAAGGATGAGATTAAGAAATGGATTTTATTGTTTGTAAGACAACTTGAGGGGGACTTGTCCATTAAACACTAGGGTTAGTCCTTCTTAACCATAAGGAAGAATTAGAACCCTAATGTAAGGCCCAAGTTACAAGATAAAGTCTTAGTGATTATTAATGTGTTTTTATTAAGTGGTTTAAACAAATTAAAGGTTTAACACTTAGGATTAAAGTTATACACTCCATCCTAATAGAAGGATGCAAGCATAACCCTAATTCCAAAGTCCTAAAACTTTAAGAGTTTAGTCTCTGATTATTGAGATGAGAAGAGAGACTCAAGGAGACTCAAAGGTAAAAAAATCTAAGGGGACTAAACACATCCCTAAGATTATCATGCTTTGATGTTCCTATGGTTCGTGAGGCTTAATAAAGATCTTCAAGGAAGCCACCAACGGGAGAAGCAGATGAAAAGAGGAGGAAGCAAGAGAATAAGTTACTTACTTCATTGAAGAAGATAAGTAACTTAAAGAAAGAAAGTAAGAGATATGGAACATAAGTGAATCAAATTCACTTCAAATACAAGTTAGAATTCAAATGAAAGAGATAAGAAGGAGTGAGAGGTGAAGGAAAATCCACCTCCCAAAATAACTTACCAAACCTGAAAGTGTTAGCATGAATGCATAAAGTGTAAAGCATGAAGAAATGAATTGAAATGAGATGCAATGATCAAAGTCATAAGTGTTTATGTTGTGCAAATGTCATGTGAGATGATGCAAGGGCATACAAAATGCATATGTGTGATCATACAAAGATGGGATGCAAAGGAAGCATGCTTTGATGTTTGAAAACACATGAAAGCTTATGAAATGAAATGAATGCTAATCACGGAAAATGGATGAAGAAATGATTGATCAAGGTTCTAACATGTCCTAAGATGTCTAAGATCACATATGAATGCATGGAATGTCATGGCAAGTTCATGTAATGATGCATAAGCAAGGTGAATGCAAATGAATATGAGAAATTAGGGTTTTATGAACATGTGAGATGCAAATGGATAAAACAGAAGCAAATGACATGATAAAAATTTGCAATCAAGCTCAAACAAACCCTAATCCCATATTATGTCACACCCCAAAGGAGAAGGTCAGAAGCCTAACCTATCAAAAGTTATGATTTTCCTAAGTTTTCTAGGGTTTTTGGGTGGTTCAAAGAGAAAAATGCAAATCAAATTGAAAATACAAGATAAATTCATGAGGAAAAAGACCTATAAACTACATGCAATATGTAACACAATTTAAAAATAATCAACTTCAAACTCTTCTTTGTTATGCAGAACACAACACTATCTCTCTCGCTAAGCTATGAGAACCTCCCAAACTCTCCAGAATCAACCATTAAACATCAACAAGCAAGAATCAAGCATCAAAAAGCATTTAAAACACACATACATGATGAATCGAAGCAAAAATCATTTCACGTGCAAAATTTCAGAACATCATGAAATGCTTATTTCTCAACTATGTTTAATTTTAAACACATCAGGGTGATCAGTGAAGCATGAGGAATCATTTAGAAACTTAAAAAAGAAGTTATGGAAAAAATGTTCATCATAGCTACCTGAGTTGAAGCTTTGTGTTCTTGAGCTTTCTGATCCTTTCTTTGGTGCAAATCCACCCCATTTGACCTCCTGAAGCTAATGGTAAGCTTGAATGAAGCTTAGAATGGCTATTTTGAGTGCTTTGTTTCTGAAGTTGCATAAATCGTATTTTTGCTTGAGGGTGTTTTAGGCTATGGTGATGGGTGGGAAATGATCCTGAGGTGTTTTTGAGTTGATTGGTGAAGGAAGTTTGAAGTTTTAGTGGCTGAGCTATGAAATTCGAAGAAGGGAAGTTTTTGGTGGATTTTGTGAATCTGAGTGTATGAGAGCTTTCAGGCTATTGTGTGTTATGAAATGTGATCCATGATGTTTGTTTAAGCCAATGGAATTGCTCAAAAAGTGGGTGGTGGCATAGCTTGATTGGTATGGGCCAAGTTGCAAATATTCAAGGTGAGGTGTACTTGAAGCATGGCACGGGTCAAAGATGGTTTCATGGGGTGTCTGGCCTCAGCTTGGTTCAAGGATGGCCATGGGATTGCTTTTGATGTGCTGGAAGGCTTGGATGAAGAGTTATCATATGTTTTGCAAATTTCCCTCTTTGAAGTTTCTTGGATCATAAGTCATGGAAACCCTAGGTTCAATGCACAATTTTTATTTTTTGAAGTTCATTTGACATATTGTGAAGTGTTTGTGTACATTAGAGGTCATTAGAATGCTTGGCAAGTGAAATTGCAAAATTCCCTCTTTGGCATGACCTTGAAAATTATGTGATTTTTGCCAACTTTGAAAGGCCATATCTTGAGTTCTAAGATGAATCAAGACATGTTCTTGTACTTTTTGAAATGGGAAAGACCAAATCTACAACTTTCATGACCAATAATTTTTCATTTGAAGCATTTTTTATCATGAAGGAGGAGGTTCAAAAACTTTCCCAAAATGGAAAGTTTGCACTTCAAGTCATTTCCAAAAATGGCAAGTTTGCAATTGGCTAAAAATTCTTCAATCTTGTGAACTTCCAACCACTTATAAGATCAAATAAAGATCATAGAACTTCAATTTGATGAAAATAACCCTTTGGTTCCATTGTTGGGGGCCTCAGATGCCCTGATTTTGACTTAACTTGCTCAGGAAGTTACCCAGTGAACAGATGATTTCCACAATGAGTTTCTTCATCAAACTTTGTACACATGATCCTTATGACATATTAAGACCATTAGAAAAAAGAATGGCCCAAAAATTTGGAGTTAAGGCCTCTGAAACCAAAACCCTAATTTTGGTCATATTTGTAGTGAAAACCCTAACTCTACTTCCATGCCTTTGCCAGTTCTTGTGATCCCTTGACTTTCATGAAATTTGAAGAGCATAATATGATGATAGAACACACGTGGACCCCTTTGGAAAGCTTTAAATCCTTTGGGATGGCTCAGATGGATTCTTGGATTGCTTAGATCATAAACCCTAGATGCAGATAAACTTGAACTTATGCAGTGAAGCAAATATGCTAAGTGAGGTGTAATGCTTATGTTTATGCAAACATGAAAGATCACAAGCCATGGTGTGATATGAGTGAGGGAAAATTTGGGGTGTTTACAGCTGCCCCTATTCAAACATGAGTTAGCTGTGTAGGGTGTAAGCGCATAGCTTAACAAACAAAGAAGATAACTCGTGGTTGAATACCAAAGACAGTCCAAAATTTGCACTCGCTGGATAGAAGAAGAAAGGGGATATAAATTGTAAAAGGTAGTATAGAATGTTTATCAAATGAAGGCGATGGAGGATGACCATCGAGCAGAGGATGACTGCTGAGGATAAAGCAATGACGGGGACGACCGACAAGCTGGGGAAATAAAGAGACCATGACGGGGACGACCATCAAGTAAGGAGATAAGATTCTCTGGGGATTAAAGAAAAGCATTGATGGGGATGGCCATCAGGCTTGAAAAGTAAAATAAACAACGACGGGGACGACCATCGGTTTAAAGAATAAATGAAATAAATGATGAGGGACGGTCATCAAAGGTGAAGGACGATCACCTAGCAGGGGACGGTTGCTCTTTATAACGACATAGGACGAATGTCGGATATAAAAGGTCAACGATGGGGACGACCATCGGATAAAGTGATGAAGGACTATCATCAAGAGGTGGAGGACGATCACCTGGCAGGGTACGGCTGCTCTCGGGGCTTATCACGACATAGGACGAATGTCGGATAATAAGATAAATGATGGGGACGGACATCGGAAGAAATGATGAGGGATGGTCATGAAAAGGTGAAGGACGATAACCTAGCAGGGGACGGCTGCCCTTTTATCACGACATAGGACGAATGTCAGATAGAAAGTTCCAATAATGGGGATTCCACTGGGGAAAGGATGAGGGACGATCATCCAAAGGTGAAGGACGATCACCTGGCAGGGTACTGATGCCGAAAATATCACGACATAGGACGAATGTCGTATAGGAGGAAGTTGTTTTGTTGGTGACTTACTGGGGAACGGTAAACACGGACGAGTGTTCACGCTTAAGAATAAAAGGTATAAGTGTTTGACGCTGCGTATAGATTAAAGATGCGGACGAGCATCCTTAGGACCATGATACGGACGAGTATCGGTAGAAATAAACGCTGACGCGTATTCGGAGATGATGATACGGACGAGTACCAACTGGTTAACAAAGAACACGGACGAGTGTTGGATCTGCTGAGGAGTGATATAAACAAGATACAGACGATTATCATAGACTTCTGTATAAGTATGCACAAGTATTTATTTATTGGTGAAGTTGGTGCAAGACACGGACGAGTTCTGGACTTGTTGGGGAATGCATGACACAGACGAGTGTTAAATATGTATTATATATAAACAAGCATCTGTTTTGGGAGTGCAAAGGAGATGCTTTGGCTTTCTGTGGGGATAGGATGACACAGACGAGTGTCGAAAAGAACATATTATGAACAAGTATTTGTGTTTGAGAGTGCAAAGGGGACGCTTTAGCTTTCATGTGCAAGGGGTGCACTTTGTATATTGCTGATGAAATACTAATGGTAATTGCAGGTGGCTGGCTCGAACCTGGCTTATGATCATGCAAATGTTTGATTTTTGCCGTAATGCTCTGTATTAGACGAAATGCTACGTTTATTTGGTGAATATGATGCGAATGCTATGATTATGCAAAAGAGAAACTGATCTGAGACTCGGATCCTGCTGGGATGAAGATCTTTGGCTGGTCTGCTTGGAAGAATAACCTGGCTGGGGAAGAGATCACTGATAGATCTGTCGGGGGGGAGAGCTTTGCTTGGGGGAATAGATCATTGGTAGATCTACCTGTAAGGAGAACTCAGTTGGGGAGAAGGAAGATTCAGCAACTACGTTGGGAAAGTATTTCCTACATTGCCCTTCTTAGGAAGAGAATAGAAACTCTGTAGGGAGGCAGTTCCAAAACCTATATTGAGGATGAGAGGGATTTGGCACTCTGGTGGGGAATAGGAAATTCCTTGTTCATCTTGCTTGTGGAAGAGTTGTCAGGCACTGTTCTGGGAGGTCCTTCTTGGGGAGGAGGTAACTTCTAGGAAGTAGAATGTTGGGGATTCAATGCTTGGTATGCCCCATGTTGTGCATTGAATACCTGCATCCTGTTGAGACAAAAGAAACGCACAAGTATTTTGAGGTATCCCTAACCGGATCCTCTCATAAGAGTTAGACTTTCCTGCAAGTAATATATTTCCTATAAGCACTTATTAAAAATGGCTCATTTGTTTTAAGCAAGTACCATATCATGAATATTGGACATTTTGCAAACAAAACAAAAATGTACAAAACGAGGTGTGACTGAAAACTCTGATTTTATTAATTTGGGTGCCCTGAAATGGCAAATACAGTCAAAGAAACAAATCCACTGAAATGAAGAGATTGTTTTAAATTGAGAAAATAAAGGTGTTGGCAATGTTGACGACGACGTTCCAGTGAACTTCCTTTGCTATGACCTGTATGGCCTTGACGTTCTTCTCATCTTGCTTTCTAAAGAAGGCTGATTCTGACCGATGCTTTGTCCTTTCGAAGCATGTCGTGTTGTAAGTGATACAGAAGAATCAGAATGCAGTTGTTCGCTTATTCCCTGATTTTGCGTGGATCGCCCTTTCGGGTTTTCAATCCACCTGGATACCCTTTTTTGCCTGAGTTGTCCAATGCGGCTTTTCAACTTAGCGGGTGTACATTTTTTTATTTTTCCCTTAGTTTTAACTGAGTCTTTTATTCTGTTTTTGACTCGCCGGGATTCCCTATTTTTTCCCGGACTTACATTCTGTTTTTATGTCCAGCGGGTTATTTTATGCGAAGTATTTTTTAACTACATCTGAATTCACAGGGGATAAGAAATCCTCGCCGTCCATAGTAGTGAGCATCAATGCTCCACCAGAGAAAACTTTATTTACTATGAATGGACCGTCGTAGTTTGGAGTCCATTTGCCCCTGTGGTCTGTGTGAGGAGGAAGATGTTTTTTCAGCACAAGATCTCCCACTTGGTATTCCTGAAGCCTGACTTTCTGATTGAAGGCTTTCTTCATTCTTTTCTGATACAACTGTCCATGAAAGATGGCAGCTAGCCTTTTCTCTTCGATCAAATTCAGTTGATTGTGCCGAGAACAGACCCATTCTACTTCATATAGCTTCACATCCATCATTACCCGTAATGAGGGTAGCTCAACTTCAACAGGTAGGACAACTTCCATACGATATACAAGCTGATAAGGTGTTGCCCCAGTAGACGTTCTGATTGATGTTCGATACCCATGCAAGGCAACTGGTAGCATTTCATGCCAGTCTTTGTAAGTAACCACCATCTTCAGCACAATCTTCTTGATGTTTTTGTTAGCTGCCTCAACAGCGCCATTCATCTTTGGCCTGTAAGGAGAAGAGTTGTGATGTTGGATTTTGAAGTCCCGACACAATTATGCCATCATTTTGTTGCTCAAATTGGAACCATTATCAGTAATGATTCGCTCGGGAACTCCATATCGATAGATGATGTCTCTTTTCAGAAATCTGGCTACCACTTGTCTGGTGACGTTTGCGTACAAAGCTTCTTCAACCCATTTGGTGAAGTAATCAATGGCTACCAGGATGAATCTGTGGCCATTTGAAGCAGTCGGTTTGATCTTTCCAATCATGTCAATGCCCAACATGGCAAAGGGCCAAGGTGAAGACATTACGTTTAAAGGATTCGGAGGCACATGCACTTTGTCTGCGTAGATCTGGCACTTGTGACATCTTCTGGCATAGACACAACAGTCTGCATCCATTGTGATCCAGTAGTAACCTGATCTTAATAATTTCTTAGCCATTGCATGTCCTCCAGCATGGTTACCGAAAGATCCTTCATGCACCTCGTGCATCAGCAAGCCTGCTTTTTTCTTGTCAACACATCTGAGGAGCACCATGTCAAAGTTTCGCTTGTATAATGAACCATCAGCATTGAGGAAGAAACTACCATCTAGCCTTCTCAGTGTCTTCTTATCATTGGATGATGCCCCAGGTGGGTATGTTTGATCCTCTAAGAAGCTTTTGATGTCATGGAACCAAGGCTTGTCATCTTTAGCAGTGTCCACAGAGAAAACATATGCTGGTCGGTCTAGTCTGGATACAAAAATCTGAGGCACATAATTAGCAATTTGAACCTTGATCATGGAGGAAATGGTAGCTAAAGCATCTGCGAACTGATTTTCATCTCGAGGGATATACTTAAGTTTGACTGTTGTGAAGAAATTCAATAATCTCCTCGTGTAGTCACGGTATGGAATCAGATGCTCTTGGTGAGTATACCATTTTTCGTTGGTCTGATTGATCACCAAAGCTGAATCCCCAAATACATTCAAAGTCTTGATTCTGAGGTCAATGGCTTCCTCAAGACCCATGATACAGGCTTCATATTCAGCTTCATTGTTAGTGCAGGCAAAGGTGAGTTATGCCGAAAAAAACATATGAACTCCTTTAGGTGTAATGAGCACTGCACCAACTCCGCGACCATTCATATTGACAGTCCCATCAAGAATCATAGTCCATTCTTCTTCTGGATCAGGCCCTTCGGTGTGAACTGGCTCTTCGCAGTCTTTTGCTTTTAAGTACATGATGTCTTCATCAGGGAAGTCAAATCTCATAGGCTGGTAGTCATCAATGGATTGCTCAGCCAGATAGTCAGACAGTACACTGCCCTTGATGGCCTTTTGAGATGTGTACTGAATGTCATACTCTATCAGAATCATTTTCCATCTGGCAACCCTTCCGGTAAGTGATGGCTTCTCAAATATGTATTTGACGGGGTCCATTTTTGAGATCAATAAGGTAGTGTGAGTCAGCATATATTGCCTTAGTCGGCGAGCAACCCACACTAAAGCACAACAAGTTTTCTCGAGCAGTGAATAACGTTGTTCACAGTCGGTAAACTTTTTGCTTAGGTAGTATATTGCATACTCTTTTCGACCAGACTTGTCATGCTGGCCCAGCACACACCCCATTGACCCTTCTAATACTGTCAGATACATTATTAGAGGTCTTCCTTCAACTGGAGGCATAAGAATCGGAGATTCTTGCAGGTACTCCTTGATCTTGTCAAAAGCCTTCTGACACTCTTCGTTCCACCTGACCGTTTGTTCCTTTCTTAACAATTTGAATAGGGACTCAAAGGTTGCAGTAAGATGAGATATGAACCTTGATATGTAGTTTAATCTACCCAAGAACCCCCGAACTTCCTTTTTAGTCCTAGGTGCAGGCATCTCCTGAATGGCTTTGACTTTGTCGGGATCAACCTCAATTCCCTTTTTACTTACGATAAATCCCAACAACTTACCGGAACGTACCCTGAATGTGCATTTGTTGGGGTTTAACTTCAATTGATACTTTCTCAGACGCTTGAACAACTTCAGCAGATTTACCAGATGGTCTTCTTCAGTAAGGGACTTGGCAATCATGTCATCTACATAACATTCAATTTCTTTGTGGATCATATCGTGGAATAATGTTACCATAGCCCGTTGATAAGTGGCACCGACGTTCTTCAGTCCAAAAGGCATTACCTTGTAACAAAAAGTGCCCCAAGTTGTGATGAAGGTTGTGTTTCTCCATGTTTTTGGGTGACATCTTGATCTGATTATACCTAGAAAATCCATCCATGAAAGAAAATACCGAGAACTGAGCTGTGTTATCGACCAATACATCAATGTGAGGTAATGGGAAATCATCCTTTGGGCTGGCTCTGTTCAGGTCCCGGTAATCCATACACATACGTACTTTGCCATCCTTCTTAGGCATTGGTATAATGTTAGAGACCCACGGCGGGTAACTAGTTACAGCAAGGAAACCAGCGTCCCACTATTTTTGTACTTCTTCCTTAATCTTCATGGCCATATCTGGGCGAGTACGGCGTAGCTTTTGCTTCACTGGAGGGAAATCTTCTTTTAATGGCAGCTTGTGCATAACAATATCTGTATCTAGACCTGGTGTAACATGGTGGGAGAACTGACTTTTAGTCATGTTGCGGATAGCAAGAGTCGCCACCGACTTTTATTTTATCCATAAGGAAAGGACATAAAAGAACAGGAAATACCTTTTTTTAAAGACTTGAGTTCAGGGGGTAGGTTATATAAAGGGAAGGTGTTAGCACCCTTTATATCCATGGTTATCCATGGGCTCTTAGTTACTTAGCTCACTTTAATTGTTTTTGAAAAGTGTGTAGTAAGTGATTAGAAATTTCTCTAAGTACTTTGTAATGATCCTCGTATGGATGTATACAAAGTCTTGTTTTGAAAAATGTTTAAGAAAGTGAGGTGTAAAGAGTAATTTTAAGAAGTGAGCAAGTAATTGAGAGGTACCTACCCTAGATTAAGTCTTTCATGTTCTCGTATGTTCTTTTAATGGTAAGACTGTCCCTATTATTAAGGAATAGGTAGTCATTACCTTGGAGGTGTTAAGGGACAAGCGTAGGATCATCGTATGGTCATAGAAAGCAACTTAAGGGATGTCTTTAGCAATTCGTAGAGACTACCATCATTTATTCGAAGGGACAAGATCATTATCATAGGAAGCCTCGTAGGGACTTGATCTTTTAAGTTGTAGGGACTATGGTGATTTATACTTGAAGGGACTTTGCTTAAGAAATCCCTATATTCGAGGGACTTGACCATATTTTAAAGGCAACCAAGAGGAATACCCTAGGAAGTGCAAGATGGCGATCAAAGATCGACTTACGTGTGTGAGTGTTTATTTTTAAATATTTATCTTTTTGAATTAATTATCTAAATTAATTTTAATTACATTTAGGTTATACACACCCTAAAATTACTAACCATAACAATAAAAATAATGCGGAAATATAAATCTAAAATTATTACAAGGCTTTGGGATAATTACAATATAATCATAAAAATAATACATAATAATAATAAAGCAAATAAATATTAGGATTATAATAATAAAGCAAATAAATAAAGCAATGATAATAATAAATAAATATTAGGATATTAGAATTAAAGGAAAATAATAATGAGGTAATAAAGAAAAGTTAGTATTTTTAAAGAATTTAAATAAGTTAGAAATTGTTTAGAATTTGTATGAACACAATAAGTTTAAATAATAATAAGAATAAAGTATTTACAAAATAAAAAAAGTTATTATAAAAATATTCTAATTAGGGTTTAGAAAAATAAATTAAGTTTTTAGGGTTAATAGAAAAACTTAGGGTTAGTTAAAGAAATTAGGGGTTTTAATCATAATTAAAATACATTATTTTTATTTACAAATATATATATATATATATATATATATATATATATATATATATATATATATATATATATATATATATATATGTATATATTAATTATATACAAATATATTATAAAAATTAATACAAATAATTAACATTAAGAAAATAATTATGAGTTTTAGAAAATATAAGATTTATAAAAATATTATTGGTTATTTATTTAGAAAACATTTTAATTATATTAATTAAACAAAAATAAAGAAAATAGGAAAAAGTAAGAAATATGAGAAAATCACTAAAAAGATAGGACCTGGGATTTGAACCCATGTCCCTTACCTCAACAACATCACACAAAACCAACTGAGCTAGTACACGTTGGTGTTATCTCTATGCAACGAAATCAATATGTTTTAAACCTGCAGCCAAAAATAAATATGGAAAAATGTTGGAACCAAGGATTCGAATCCCAGCCATTCCTTTTACCAAGCCAAGCCTTTACCATTAAGCCACATGGGGTGCGTCTGCACATAAACAACAATAAATAATTATATAGTAAACCTAATGAATATTTGGAAAAATAAACAAAAAGAATGGTCTCACCAAGTTTTGATCCTTTGCCCTGATGCTCATTGCGCGTGTACCTCTACCACTAGGCTGGTTGCATTTCTTTGTCAAAATACAACATTAATAAAATAAAAAACAAATAGAAATTTGAATTTGAAGTTTCGCGCGCAGGCTTCATCTTATTCCCCAAATTTCCTGCGAATTTACCTTCAGTTTTTCCAACGATTTTTCCTGCGAACCTGGTTTCGTAGGATTTCCTAGCCTTATGTCAAGAACATCAAACCTATAAAATTTAATTAAATTGAGGGTACCATTGTACTCCCCACAACAAGGCCAGTTCATTTATACATTTAGAATTCATTTATATTTGTTAAATTAGAAAACCCCAAACGTGGAGCAAGAACCCTAATAATGGTGTTTGGAGATTAAGGGCACGATTCTTCAAATTAAGGGTCCAGAAACGTTCCTAGCACTATCACAAACATCAAACAATCATCAAATATCATTTAAAACAAGCAAATACATGAAATTGAAAAATGCATATTCAAGAGTAAAATATGATTCGGTTGAATGATTATATGGTGTTTTGGATGATGAAAATGCTTGGGATACGTTCAATGACCATCAAGGAGTTGATTGCAACCTTTGGAATGGCTTGAAACAACCTCAAATATCAAAACCGAATGTGACTTTTTGATGAAACTTTGAGATTTGGTTTAGTGTTCTTGGCTGCCAAAATTCGTGTGGGATATGTTGGTTAACTTGTATCCTTATAGGAGAAGTGAATTAGGTCAGAATTTGGTGAATTGTTTGGGCTTTTTGGATGCCTTGAGTGTGAAGAAAGATCAACCATAAATGTGATGAAAAATCATATCTTTACATACTCCAAAGGATGTGCACGAATTTGTATGAGATCAAATCAACTTGAATGGTCTTTAAGAGCTTCTAGAAGAAGTATCAAATCAAATATTTGAGTTTTCATATTTTATTTTGATTTAAATTGAATTTTAATGAATAAAATCCAAATAAATAATAAATAAATTATAAAAATCAGAAATATTTGTAATTGGGTCGTGCATGATGTCATTGTAAAGATTGGATCACAAAATTGCAAGCCCATTTGGAAAAAATTGGTTTTAAGACCTCATTTGCTCAATATACCCCTAAAGAATTTCCCAACTTTGCAAAGGCACAAATCCCTCAATTTTAAGGCTATGAAGTTGTTCTTGGACATTTTGGAAAGCTTAGAGAGTCCTCTAACCAACCTCTTTAGTCTCATGTCCATATCCTTTACCAATTTCAACTTATGCCCTTTGGAAGATGTTGATGTTTTGTTGACTTTTGAAATGACCTATAATGTTTTAGCTCATACCTTCTAAATGAAGCATTTTTAGGCTTAGCTTATGAGACACAAAGTTGTAGATAATTCAATTTCCTTGAAAATGAGCTTTTGATGGGAATCATGATCAAACCTTGATCAAATGATGAATTTTACTTCATAAACTTGATGTTGGCAAAAACATCTTGAAGTTTGACTTTAATTTGACCACAGTTGACCTCAATTTGACCTTTTAACTACTTTGACTGATTTTTTAATATCTGATCATCTGACTGGGCAAGCTCTTTGGGAATGCTTTGAAACTTTACATAGGGATTCTTGAATACATATGAGGTGCCATGAATCTCACTTGAAGCCTTGAAACTCATTTTATCATGAGGAAACACAAAACCCTAGTTTTGGATACTGGGCTTAGGAGGAGGCATTGTCTGAGGAAACTTCCACACTTCTTGATCAATTGGGAGTCTTGAGAGCATTATGATCATTTAGAAGTCTTGAGAGATATTGTCTTGATTATGGGAGGGCAAATTTTGGGGTGCAACAGCTGCCCCTTGTTCAATTTTCTGGAATCTGAGGAATTAGATTGGCATGTACGCCATTCGTGACTTGAAAATTGAAGAGGATTGAACACAAAAACCCAAAACTTTGCACTTGATGGTGTGTAGAATGATGTTGTTGGTTGACTGTAATGCTTGAATGGGATTCAAGATGCCATTTGAACAAAGAGTCTTCTGATATGCTTCTTAAACATGGAGATGACATTTTTGGGAAGAATAAACGACGGCCCATAAATGAGGTAACCTGCGGGAAGAATAAACGACGGCCCGAGGTAACAATATAACCATTAGGAAGAATAAACCACGGCCCAAGGTAAGTTTAATTTTGGGAGGAATAAACGAAGGCCCAAAAATGAGATAACCTGCGGGAAGAATAAACGACGGCCTGAGGTAACAAGGTAACCATTGGGAAGAATAAACGACGGCCCAAGGTAAGTTAACTTTTGGGAAGAATAAACGACGGCCCAAAAGTGAGATAACCTGCGGGAAGAATAAACGACGACCCGAGGTAATAAGATAACCATTGAGAAGAATAAACGATGGCCCAAGGTAAGCTGACTTTTGGGAAGAATAAACGACGACCCAAAAATGAGATAACCTGCGGGAAGAATAAACGACGGCCCAAGGTAATAAGATAACCATTGGGAAGAATAAACGACGGCCCAAGGTAAGTTGACTTTTGGGAAGAATAAACAGCGGCCCAAAAATGAGATAACCTGCGGGAAGAATAAACAACGGCCCGAGGTAACAGGATAACCATTGGGAAGAATGAACGATGTCCCAAGGTAAGTTGATTTCTAGGAAGAATAAATGACGGCCCAAAAATGAGATAACCTGCGGGAAGAATAAACGACGGCCCGAGGTAACAGGAAAACCATTGGGAAGAATGAATGACGGCCCAAGGTAAGTTGATTTCTGGGAAGAATAAACGATGACCCAAAAATGTGATAACCTGCGGGAAGAATAAACGACGGCCCAAAAATGTGATAACCTGCGGGAAAAATAAACGACGGCCCGAGGTAACAATATAACCATTGGGAAGAATAAACGATGGCCCAAGGTAAGTTTATGATGATGTTTGTCTGCTGGGGAATTTACCTGAAAAACAAGGTTAGCTGGGTGCAAAATATAATGATATATATCAACCTACAAGATAATATTTTATGAGAATGCGTATGATATGGTATGATGTATGTATGAATGAAATATGTCGGGAAGCTGATCATTAGCTTCATATAACAACTGCTGGCTGGGGAAAATAAATCCCGATTTGTTGCTGAGGAGTATGAAGACTTCGTTCCCGTCTTGTTTAAGAATATCGTACTTAGAACCTCTTGTTTTCATTCACCGCACTTCTTATTGAAGGAATAAGTTCCTGAATATCCTGACTGAGGATAAAAGAGATGGACATAGATCCGGGAGACTTAATTCTTCGGAGGATATGAAACTGCTTGAAGACTTCGTCGAGTAGGAAGTATAAGATATTACTTGAAGTAATCCGTAAAGATATCCATAAAGATTAATCTGTGGGGATGAACCGGCGAAGATTCGTTGAATTCCTACCTCTATTCATCCTTATTAAATGCTATTATTGTATTTTATGCATTTCTGGTAAACATCAATCATATTCAAAGGCATATATTCATTCAAACATAATCAATGGACGTTTTTCGCTTTAGTAAAAGGGGAAAAGTAAAGCTGAATAAAGAGGGAAAAGTAAAGCTCAATAAAGGAGGAAAAGTAAAGCTGAATATAAAAAATGGAATTTTCTTATTCTTAGAAATAGACCTATAACTAGACATGTTTTAATGCGGAGACGAAAATCCTAGTAAGAGGAATTTGTCAAAGAAATGTTTACAAGGAAAAATAGCTATGTGTAAATAATCCTATTGAATTCCAACTTTTCTATTGCCATTATCTTCAATTATCTCATTTTCAGCTATTGGAGAGGAAACAATTGGATTGATTTCTATCTGTTTGAACTTGACGTAGATAACACAACTAGTAGAGGTTGCATGGGTGATCTAACGAGACATAATCATATGCTTTAATCCCTAACTTTTTCCTGGATTTCCCTTTACGGTTTTCAATCCATCGGGATACCCTTTTTTTACCAAGCCGCCTTTTCAGGTTTTCGACTTGCCGGGTGTACATTTTTTATATATCCCTAATTTTTGCCCGAACCCTTTTGGTTCACCGGGATGCCCTTATTTTTTCCTAGGCCAGTCAACCTAGCGGGTCTATTTTCATGCGTAGTATTTTTTAACTATGTCTGCATTCACAGGATGTGGGAAGTCTTCACCATCCATAGTGGTAAGCATCATGGCACCTCTAGAAAATATTCTCTTAACAACAAATGGCCCTTCATAGGTGGGGGTCCATTTGCCCCTAGGATCACCCTGTGGTAATATAATACGCTTGATTACCAAATCACCAGTCTGATATACCTGCTGCCTAACTTTCTTATTGAAGGCTTTAATCATCCGTTTCTGATACATCTGACCATGACAAACAGCTGCTAATCTTTTCTCATCAATCATGTTTATCTGGTCGAGTCGGCTATGAATCCATTCATCTTCATCCAAGCCTGCATCCTTCATAATTATCAAAGAGGGAATCTAAACTTCAATGGGTAAAAATGCTTCCATACCATAGACAAGGGAAAATGGGGTTGCCTCTGTTGAAGTATGCATGGTGGTACAATAATTGTGAAGAGCAAATTGTAACATCTAATGCCAATCCTTATAAGTAAAAACCATCTTTTGAACGATCTTCTTAATATTCTTGTTGGCGGCTTCCACTGCGCCATTCATCTTCGGACGATATGGAGAAGAATTGTGATGTTTAATCTTGAACTGTGTGCAGAGATCAGTAATCATAGTGTTGTTCATATTAGTACCAATATCTGTGATATTCCTTTCAGGGATACCATATCTTCATATAAGATTATATTTGATGAATCGAGCCACAATATTCTCGGTAACAGAAGCAAATGAAGCTGCCTCTACCCATTTTGTGAAGTAACCAATAGCCACAAGGATGAAACGATGTCCATTAGAAGCAGTAGGTTTGATTCACCAATCATATCAATGCCCCACATGGCAAAAGGCCATGGAGCAGTTAGAACATTCAACGGAACTGGAGGCACGTGAACCTTATCCGCATAAATCTGGCATTTGTGACAAGTTTTGGAGTGTTGATAGCAGTCAGCTTCCATGGTAGACCAATAATACACTGCTATCAGAATCTTCTTAGCCATTGTATGCCCACTAGAATGAGTACCAAAGATCCCATCATGCATGTCTTTCATAATCTCTACTGCTTCTTTCTTATCCACACAGTGAAGCAATGTTGAATCGTGGTTGCGTTTGTACAAAATTCTATTACTCAGGAAGAATTTAGCAAAAAACCTCCTTAGAAACTTCTTATCATTGATAGATGCCCCTTCAGGAAACTCCTGAGCTTCAAGATACCTCTTCACTTCATGGAACCAGGGCTTTTATTCTACTCCTTCAGTACCCACTTCATTGCAGTATGCAGGTTTGTCAAATCGATCAATAGTAACTCTCGGAGTTTCCTCTTCCCAACTTATTTCAAACATAGATGACATGGTAGCTAATGCATCTGCCAACTGATTCTCTTCTCGTGGAATATGCCCAAAAGTAATATCTTCAAAATACGGGATCAAGGACAAAACATGCTCTTTGTAAGGGATAAGATTAGGATGCCTGGTATCCCAATCTCCTTTAACCTGACTGACTACTAAGGCTGAATCTCCATACACATCCAAAAATTGAATCTCCATTTCAATAGCAATCTTGATACCCATGATGCACGCTTCATACTCAGCCATATTATTGGTACGTTTAAAGCAAAACTTTGCAGTAACTGGTGTATAACAACCCTTAGGAGAGATAATCACAACACCAACACCATTACCAAGCGCATTAGAAGCTCTATCAAAAACCATAGTCCATCGGGATCCTTGTCTAGGTCCTTCATATTGTCTAGGTTCTTTAGTAACAATCATAATGTCCTCATTTGGAAACTCAAAATTCATAGATTGGTAGTCATCCACTGCTTGATGACCCAAATGGTCAGCTACTACACTTCCTTTGATTGCTTTCTGAGTAGTATACTATATGTCATATTTTGTCAAGATCATTTGCCATCTTGTTATTCGTCCGAAGAGAGCAGGTTTCTCAAATATATACTTTATTGGATCCATTTTTGAAATCAATAAAGTGGTATGAGTCAACATATACTGTCTTAGTCGGCGAGCAGCCCATGCCAAAGTGCAGCAAGTTTTCTCTAGTAGTGAGTATCTTGTTTCACAGTCGGTAAACTTTTTGCTAAGGTAGTATATTGCCTGCTCTTTTCGACCAGACTCATCATGTTGCCCCAGCACACACCCCATTGAGTTATCCAATACTGTCAAGTACATAATAAAGGGTCTTCCTTCAATTGGTGGCATCAATATAGGAGGTTCCTGTAAATACCTTTTGATTTCATCAAAAGCTGTCTGGCATTCATCATTCCATTCCAATGTTTGATTTTTCTTCAACAACTTGAAGATTGGTTCACAAGTAGCAGTCAACTGGAAAATAAATCTTGCAATGTAATTCAGTCGTCCCAGGAAACTGTAAACACCCCAAATTTTCCCTCACCCATTCACACCATGGCTTGTGATCATTTCATATGCATAAACTCAATCATATCATCTCATATCACATTTTTGCTTCATTGCACTGGTTCTAAGTCATCTGCATCTAGGGTTTGTGATCTGAGCAATCCAAGAGCTTCTTGAGCCACTCCAAAGGTCATAAATCACTTCAAAGGTGTCCATGTATGTTAAAGCATCATATTATAACCTCTCAAAGTCAAGAATGTCAAAGAATCACAAGAACTGAGAATGGCATGGAAGCAGAGCCAGGCTTAACTGCACAGATGACCTGGAATTAGGGTTTTGGTTTCAAAGGCCATAAATCCAAATTTTTTGGTCATTCTTGTTTCTATTTGTCTCTATATGGTATAGGGAGCATGCATATCAATTTTCATGAAGAAATTCAATGGGGAAGTCATCTGATCAAGGGTTGACTTTCTAAGCAAGTCAGTGTAAAATCAGGGCATCTGAGGCCCCCAATGACCTAACCAAAGGGTGTTCTTCATCATTTTGATTATGTATGATCTTTATTTGATCATGGAAGATGTTATAAGTTCACAAAATTGAAGAATTTCAAGTCATTTGCAAAGTTGACTTTTTGGGAAAGTTGACTTTTAATGAAAATTGCCATTTTGGGAAACTTTTTCAACCCTTGCTTTTTTATTCAAAAATGCTTCAAATGAAAAAACTTTGGTAATGAAAGTTGAAGAATGGATCATTCCCTTTTCAAAAAGTACAAGAACTTGACCTAATTCATTTTGGATCAAAAGTTATGGCTTGTCAAAGTTGGCTAAAATCACAAAATTTGAAGTTTTCTACCAAAGAGACATTTTGCAAAATGGTTTGATCAAGTGTTCTAAAGGCCTCAAATGTGTACCATTTATTCACAACATGATCACATGACCTCTAAAATTCAGAATGGGCCAAGGGATCACTCATGTTCATGGCTTGTGGAGCAAGAATTTTCAAAAGAAACCAAAGTGAAGCAAGTTGCAAAAACTCACTCAAGTTTGAATCCACTTGCTTGCTGACTTCATAATCAATCCTAGGGCTCTCCACACTTCTTGCTGCGCAGGACACCCCATTTGTCCTTGGCTAGCTAGTAGCCCATGCCTCTCTTACACCAATTTGACATTTTGGCAACTTGAGCCATACCAATCACAGCAGTACACATCAACTCATCTGACCAATCCCATTTGTTTATACAAACCAAAAGCAAGACATTTCACATAATACACAAGGCTGAAAGCACCAAGAACACAGCTCTCTCATTTTCACCCCATTTTGCAAAAGCTTTCGAAACACTCTCCACAAGCTGCAAACACACAAACCAACTTCACAAATCAACTCAGCATACTTCACTGGTCACAAACCACCCATCACCATAGCCTGAAACCCTCAGAAACCAAGATACGATTTCTCTCCCCCTTTGAGAAGAACCTCAGCTATCTTTCAAACCAACCATTGTAAACTTCAAACAAGCATTGGAAGCTTCTCAGGAGGTCCATTGGAGGTGATTGGAAGCAAGAAACCAGCCAGAAAGTGCCAGAAATCAAAGCTTCGATTCAGGTAGCCATGGAAATTCATTTTCCAGAACTCCTTTCTCTTGTTTCTAAAATGATCTGCATGCTTCCCTGAGTCCACTGAACATTTTATTTTTGAAAATGATTGAGTTTTGAGGTTGTATGCTTGGTCTGAAAGTTTGCCCGAAAAAAATGTTCTTACTTGTTTCTCTTGATTCAGTGAAAATAAATGTTGTTTGAGTTAGGGTTTATGCTTAGGGTTGTTCATAGATTGATTCTGGAGATTTAGAGCTTTTGAAATGGCCTGGAGAGTGAGATTGAGTTTTTGGTTGATCGGAGAAGATGACCGGAACACTGTTTCGGTCACCTGATTTTGTTTAGGGTTCAGATTAGGGCACTAATCATAATTAGCGAATTTTGAATCTTAGCCGTCCAGATGCGCGCCAAGTCCACTCCCGCGCGTGTGAGTTTGAATGCTGGCCATTGATTGTGTTGACTTTTCTCATTTTCAGTTTAATTTCATTTTATTTTTCATTTTATTTGATTTGTTTTCTACATTTTATTAAAAATAGTAAAACATTTTCAAAAATTCTGAAATTTTTTATACAAGCTTTTATTAATTTTCAGAAACCAAAAACATTTTTATTTTTTATTTTTTGCATTTAAAAATATTTTTAAATCATTTAAAAGATTATTTTTAATTAATTAATGAGAATTAATTAATTAAAAATACTTTTAAGTATTTAAAAATCACCAAAAAATTCATGAAACATTTAAAACCATTTAGAAACATTGTCCAACCTTCAAACCAAATTTCGTTTTTGATCTTGATGTCTTTTGACAATTTTCCATGGAATTAATTTCTTTTCAAGGCATTATTTTGATCCTAACTTTGAAAATTCATTTCTGCCTAGCCTTTAAGAGTTGGACTTTGATTCTTTTTGCATTGCATCTTGTTTAGCATGTAGTTTATAGGATTAAATAGGCCTGAATTGATCTTGCATTTTCAATTTGTTTGACATTTTTCTTGACAAGGTACTTTAAAAACCTTGCAACCTTAGGAAATTCATAACCCTCATTAGGTTAAGAGTTAGAACCCCTCCTTTGGGCAGTGAGTTTGTATAGGTTTAGGGTTCCTTTGAATGCATTTTCAATTTTTTATCATGATGTTTGCTTCTGGTTTTGGTTTTTTTTGTTTTGTGTATTGATCATAAACCCTAATTTGGGCTTTCTTTTGCATTCATCTTGCATTTGCTTGCATACCATGCCTTGCCATGACATCTTGTGCATCCATTTGATTCATAATACATCTTAGGACATATTAGAACCATGTTTGATAATTTCATCTTTCATTTGCCATTTTGTATGTCATTTGCATTCCATAACTTTTCATGTATGTTTATGGTTCTAAGCATGCTTCTCTTGCATCCATATGTTTGTATGATCATCTCCATGCCTTGTTTCATGTTTGTGTCATCTCATAGCATCATTAGCATCATACTTATGCTTCTGGTTTTGGTTTGCATCATGCCATTCCATCTCATTTTTGCATTGCATTGCATTCCTTTCACTAACTTTTCAGGTGGTAAGTTACCTTGAGAAGTGAATTTGCCTTCACTTCTCACAATTTCTTTTCATCTCTCTTATGCATCATTGCTGTATTTTGTCTTTTGTTTGAGATTGAGCTTGCTCTTTCTTCTTCTTCTTCTTCTTACTTTCTTTCTCCAAGTGACTTGTCTTCTTAAATGAAGCAAGTTACTTTGCTTCTCTTTGCTCCTTTCATCTGCTTCCTGGTGGTTCCTCTGAAGATCTTTCTTGTAAACCTCACAAACCTTAGGAACAACCAAGCATGACAATAATTAGGGTTTTGATTAGTCCCCCATTTAGATTTTACCTTTGTGTCTCATTGAGTCTTCTCTTCTCACCTCATAATCAAGGACTAAACCCTAAAGGCTTTAAGGCTTTGTGATTAGGCTTATGCCTGCATCCTTCTATTAGGATGGAGTGTATAACTTTAATCCTAAGTGTTAAACCCTTAATGTGTTTAAAACCTTTAATCAATTCATCTAATAATCACCAAGACATCAAGCTTGTAACTTGGGCCTTGCATTAGGGTTCTAATTCTTCCTTAACTAGTTAAGAAGGACTAACCCTAGTGTTAATGGACAAGTACCCCTCAAGTTGTCTTACAAACCCTAAAAATCACTTCATCATCATATAATTATCTAAAATCCACTTAATAAAGGCTTTGTTTTTTCATGAGTTTAATCCCTAATCATGGATTAAGTTGAGGAGCTTTCCTCAGCTTAAACATTCTCATCTATTATCCTTCTATTAGGATGGTGTAATGGGTCTGTTTAATCCCTGATTATGGATTAACCTCATCACTTAACACTAAACAAAAACAACAAAAAACATCTAATTAATCACAAGTAGGTTAATGATCTTAATCCTGCATCAGGGTGATTAAGTGTGAGAAGCTGACTTCACACTTAAGGAACTCTCATTACCCCTAATCAGAGGGAAGACGTGATGAGTTTACTAACCCATAGGTTTAGGCTTAAGCTCATTAATTTATGACAAACTTTCAAAAGACATAAAAGACTGAAAACACAAAAAACAAACAATAATCGTCTCCTCCGGGATTCTTTTCTCATCTCATTCACTCATAAACGAGAACTTGCTTCTTCCGTCTAATGCAAGACAGTTTGCATCTGTGCCAGACAGACCATACACTTGAGCATAGACAAGCAAGCAGTTCACAAGTCAATTCATCTTTCAGTCTCTTTGGGTCGAACTACGGTGTTCTGACTTCCTCATTGCACGAGAGGATACGTAGGCATAACTTAACAGTTATCGAACAAAAGTCTCTGTATATTCCCCCTCCTTCCTGTATCACTCATCAAGCCTCATAGTCCTGAGCACTTCACTTCTGTTTTTACACTGACACTCCATTTTTATACACCACATTTCTTTTGCACTGACACTTGCATTCTTTTCCAGCTTTGATACACAGATTGCACTGACACTACCCCTTTAAACACAAATCTTTTAAGCGTGGATCTCGTCGAGTACGGCGGACAATCTGGGTGCTAATACCTTCCCAGGTTGTAACCAACCCTCTTTCTCAGTCTCTCTGGTTCGCAACCGTCTTATCCATATCTTTCTAGGTCTATGCAGCATTGCCTTTCCTCCGGGATAAAAATGCCTAGCTGGCGACTCTTTTCTTTTCTTGTGAGTTCACTCCTGTGTGTTCTCACATCCTCTTTTCGCCGACCGTTCGCGTCTGTACCCCTCTTGGCCCCGGTTGTCATCTGGTGGGAGCGACAGCTTGGCGACTCTGCTGGGGACCCTTATACTATAACCAGGGCTTCTGGTTCTTTTTGTGGGTTCCTCCTAGAGCTTGTTTGATTTGTGTTTACTGGGGTGTTATGTGCTATCTGTATATTTGTTTTGTTTATTGCTTTATGTACAGTTGTTTTATTGCTTTCTTTACAGCTTTATATACATCATACTGTCATACTGTTCTGGCTGGATCTGGTTTTATTGCTTTGGTGGGTGGGGTTCTATTGAGAGTTAAGGCCCTATACCTGGGACCTGAGTGACACCTAGACTAGAGTGGTTCATGTTCTTTCCCATTCCATTTCGGTCTGGTGCGGGAATATGAAACACGGTTCAGATATGGGTTTCTTCTTGAGAACTCTGTGCTACAGATTTCCTGTAGTGCTAGGGTTATCTGGGAAGCCTGCTAAGTCTGGATGACCTTTAGTATTGACCTTCAGAAACTGAGGTGAATTAGAGGAGGATCTTTTATGGTTATTGTAAACACTGTACCTCCGGGTTAGAAGTGTTTACACTTCTCATAAGTGATCCAAGTCTGAGGATCCTTGTTTTAGAACACCACCTGTGAGAGGGTTGGGCTGTTTACAGGTTTGCAGGTACCCTTGACCTCAGCATACCCTGTTACTTTGTTTGATTAAGAGTACTCCATTTTGGGACAGTTCTTGTGATTTTAACCCAGGACATGTGACTCTTTATTTGAGTCCCCCACCTTGGTTACTGGACTTATGAACCTCCATCTGGATTTCTTGAACACACATGGACTTATATCAAGACAATTAATCAGATCCAGCTTGATCACAAACCCTTGCATATCATTTGCATACATCATCATTGCATCATTTAACATTTGTTTATTTGTTTTTCAGGGTATCCATATTACATTTTGGCTTGGTTTTGACCCCTTCATCAGCATAGACCTCTGTTCACCAGCTATCTACTTCAGTTACATTCATCAGCTACCTGCTTCAGTCACCTGCATCACCAGCATCAGCCTGTCAGTGGCCCATCTTCAGTATTATTCTCCATCATCAGCATCTGTCTCAGCTCTTCTTCAGCAACATGGCACCCAAGAAGAACAACATCTCATATCATTTCTTTGAGCCTGAGCTGACTGGCATCAGGAAGATCCAGGCCCTTATTACTCCAGACCATATACCACTATTTAGAGAACATCATGGAGGCATCTTGATGTGGTTATGGATTTGGACCCTTCTCAGAGGAGCTTGATTCACACTTGTCTACAGTTCTATGATCCTCCTTTGAGATGTTTCACCTTCCAGGATTTTCAGTTGGGGCCTTTATTAGAGGAGTATTCATCACTGGTTGGAGTACCTGTTAGGGGTGGTATCCCCTTCAACCCAGAAATGGTTTTTCCCAGCAATGAAGAAGTGGCAAAGGCACTGCATCTGGAGCCTTTTCTGATTGAGCAGAACATGACAACCAAGGCTGGAATCTCTGGTCTACACTTAGATTTCTTGACTTCTCAGGCTACCATGAAAGCCTCCTTGGGAGAATGGGAGGCAGTCTGTGCATTATTAGCCCTCAACATATATGGGGTTATATTATTTGCAGATTAGCCTAAGTTTATTAGCAAAAATGCCATTCACCTTTTCATTCTGAGGAACCCAGTGCCTACCTTACTGGGAGATTTCTACTACTCTATTCATCAAAGGAATGAAAAGCAAAGAGGAAGGTTGGTGAGATGCTGTGCTCCCCTGTTCCATACCTGGCTGCTTAAACACTTGCCCAAGACTGATGCATTCTTGAATCCTCACCAACAAAAGAATTGGGCTAGAAGACTCATTGCTTTGACCTCAGCTAACATCAGGTGGTGCACTCAGAGCACCAAGGGCAGGGACATCATTACTAGTTGTGGGCAGTTCCCCAATGTACCTCTGATAGGAGTGAAGGGTTGCATCAACTACAACCCTCTGCTATTCAAAAGACAATTGGGCTATGCATTGATCCACCCTCCTAGAGCACAAGACTTGGCTAAAACCCTTTATTGTGAGGTTAAGCCTAATCTAGCTGTTGTCAGGCAGGCATCCTGGGCTTGGGACAATGTCCAGACCAAAGGAATGGCCATTCTCGGGAGATGCAACAATGTGGCCTCAGCTCAGTATTATGAGTGGTCTCATGCCATGGCACAAATTTCTGGGATGCCCTTCACCATTGAGGATGCGCTTGGACCATCCACAACACCACCTCCAGCCACTATCAGCCTGGAGGAGTTTGAGAAACTGAAAGAGAGGAATGAGAATCTGACTCAGGCTCTACAGAAGACCCTCTGGGAGAGGAGTGATGGTCGTCTGGACATCGAAAGGTTGGGAAAGCTTAAAGTGGAGCATCTAGCCAGGATTAAGAAGTCAGAGGATTACATCAAGAAGTCAAGGGCTGGAGAGCAGATCTTGAAGAATGCCTGTAAGGAGGCTTAGTTTCAGAAGGCCAGGACTGATCTCTATCTGAAAGAGAGTCAAGCTAGGTGGGTCAGGATCACTGAAGCTCGCACTCAGGAGGATAAGAGAACTCAGGACAAGATTGAGCAGTTGGAGGCAAATGCAAGGGAGCAACAGGAAGCCCTGCTAGCAGCCCAGAAGGAGATCTCATAGTTGAAGATCAGAGCTGGTGTGAAGAGGTCAAAAGACCAGAGCAGATAGAAGAAGCTAACTACTGCTGTCACCACCAGGAATCTCCTTATTAGGAACCTCACAGAACATCCAGCTGACCCTGTGACTGAAGCACTTCTAAAGGAAGTTAAGGAGGATGAGTTTGGTCTTGGTGTCTGACTTTTGCTTGTTGTTGTTTTCATTTCATGTACTTTTCTTTTCTTATGTTTGACCCCTCAGGGGCATGTTCTGTAAAAAAACAAACTATGTATCATTCACTTTTTGTAATATATCCATTAGTTTGTTACATTTGAAAATCTCTCTCAAAGCAGCATCAAAAGCATCTTCCTCAGGGGTCTGGAAAGGTCAAAACCAAGTGCCAAGACGGATACCTTGGAGACAAATAAGCATACTGCATTGCATACTAACCTTTTGTTTTGTTTTGTAGGCTTTTGTTTTGTTTGTTACTAACTCTGTTGTGATTCAGGAACTATTGCTCGATGTCGGGTGTTCCCACTCAACCGTCCGAACAGATATCCTACCCGCAACAACCTTCTGGGTATACAGATGGACCAGGTACAACAGGACCTTACAGAGGTTAGGGCTCAAATGGCCAATGAGAGACTGGAAATGAGAAATCAGATGACCCAGTTTATGGAGGTGATGAATGGATTGGCACAGAGCCAAGAAAGATTAAGAGCATTGGTAGAAAGGCAGACTCAGGAAGACCCCCATCTAGGGACTGGTGGAACGAGCAACAATGAGAGGGTTCAGCCTCATGTCAACCCACCTGTGTATGGGCCCCATCTTCACCAGAGATCAACATCCCTGCTAATGTACAAGGGAATGCTACTACAGGCAGAGTACTACAAGAAGACCCCCAAGAAGATCAATTCACTGTGATGGGAGCTGGGGATGAAGCCTATGACAGAAGGCTAGATGAAATTGTTGAGAAATTAAGATCCCTGGAGTCTTAAAACTCCTTGGGTTTTGATGTCATGGACATGGGCTTAGTGGACGGGGTAAGGATTCCCCACAAGTTTAAACCTCCGTGCTTTGAGAAGTACAACGGAACCTCCTGTCCACGAACCCACTTGCAATCCTTTCTGGGGAGGCTAAAGGCATACACTATGGATGAAAAACTATGGATGTTTTATTTCGAAGACAGTTTAACAGGAGCTTCGAGGGAATAGTACTCTCATTTGACCAGAGCAACCATCAGATGCTGGAAGGACCTGGCTGAGGCCTTCATTAGACAATACCAGTACAATTTGGATATGGCTCCTAACAGGACCCTCCTGATGGGAATGTCCCAGTCATCCAGAGAAAGCTTCCGGGAATACGCCCAGAGGTGGAGACAGATTGCTGCTGCTGTTCAGCCACCCATGTCGGAAATGGAAATGGCCGACATGTTTATGAACACCCTTCAAGGGACATCCATTGACAGGCTAGCTGCCTTTTCTTCCACCAGCTTCGCTGATGTAGTTATAGCTGGAGAAAGAATTGAGAGCCTACTAAAGATGGGTAAGATTTCCGACAATGGAGCGAGCTCGTCCAACAACCCCAGAAAACCTTTTGTAGGGCCTAGAAGAACTGGTGTGACTAATGTTATCCATGCCAGCAGGGGCAGACCCCGGTATGTTCATAGGTCAGTGGCAGCTGTCACTATTCCTGCTCCAATTCATCAACAACCAGCATACCAACCACGACAACAACCCCACTACCAACAACAAGCTCAGTATCCACCTCAGAGAAATTATAACAACAACAACACCAACAACAACAATCAGCAAAGACCTTTTCAACAAAGACCATCCCAGGCCAATAGGGTGATTGATCCGATCCCTATGCCTTATGACACATTATTGCCACAACTCCTGAAACTCAACCTGGTTGAGCTAAGGACATTGGCACCTCCAGATCCTGCCAGTCTGCCCAGAAATTATGACGCCAGTGCCAGATGTGCTTTTCATTCCAACGCACCTGGCCACAGTACAGAGAAATGCAGAGCTTTGCACATGAAAGTGCAGGATCTAGTGGATTCCAAATCTCTAAACTTTGCACCCCCGCCAAATGTCAGCAAGAACCCTATGCCCAACCACGGAGGACCCAAAATTAATGCTATTGAGGAAGATAAGCCGTCTTTCTTAATAACCAGTGTGGGGAAGATTCGGACACCCCTGGTGGAGATTAAAGCTCAACTCCTTGAATGCCAGATATTCCCCGGGTGTGAGCTCGGGTGCGGCTATTGCAACATTTCGGTAAATGGTTGTGATAACCTGAGAAGCGGCATAGATGGACTCATCCAGAGTGGCCTACTCCAAATCACAACATCAACACCTCCAAATCCAGCAATCCCCTTAACAACAATTCCCGAGTCTTCTACAACTGCAACAACAATTGTTCCAAACAACTCTTCAATCTCATCAACAAATGCTTCATCTGTTACTTCAACAGACCAAATATCAACAACCATCTCTTCTACAACTTCAACATCCATCCAGTCAACAGTGTCTCCTACAACATCAACAACAATTAATGAAAGCGTCTCAACGGTTACAATATATTATGATCCTGCAAATGTTCCTGCCTACAACTCACAAAATGCTTCCCCTGTCAGAGCACCAGTAACGATATACTATGATCCACACACTATCATGGTCCCTTCTGCAGCTGCTATCAGTCCAGTCACTATCATAGTGCCTGGGCCGGTTCCTTATGAAAGCAATAATGTCATCCCTTGGCATTACGACTCAGATCTATACTGCGAAGGGCAGAAAATCACTCTGGAATCATCAACTTCTTCACCACAGATAGACAATGTGGGGGGAGGCGGAGGCTTTACTCGAAGCGGACGACTCTTTGCCCTGCAAATTCCAAAACCCATTGCTGAAGCAGAAGCTGCTGCCAAGGCAAAAGGGAAGAGCATGGTGCAAGAAGAACAAGTTGCTAAAGAAGCTTTAAAGACCCCTTTTGATCAAGAGGTTGATGAATTCATGAGAATCATCAAGAAAAGTGATTACAAGATAGTGGACCAGCTTCACCAGACACCTTCCAAAATCTCCATTTTATCATTGCTAATATGCTCCGAGGCTCATCGGAACGCACTATTAAAAGTCTTGCACGCAGCTTATGTGCCAGAGGAGATTACCGTCAATCAGTTAGAGGCTGTGGTTGGAAATGTCAACGCTAGTCATGGACTAGGATTTACCAACACTGATTTGACAACGGAAGGTCGCAACCACAACAAGGCTTTGCACATTACCTTGGAGTGTAAGGGTGCAGTTCTTTCCCATGTACTGGTGCACACAGGGTCATCCCTCAATGTCCTACCTAAAAAAGCCCTTGTGAAGCTGGAGTATGAAGGATTGACATTACGCCCAAGCAACCTGGTAGTGAGAGCCTTTGACGGTTCTAAGAGATCAGTTCTGGGAGAAATTGAGTTTCCTATAATGATTGGCCCACAGACTTTCAAAACGACCTTCTTTGTGATGGATATACAGCCTGCCTACAGCTGTCTATTGGGTAGACCATGGATACACGCCGCTGGCGCCGTGACGTCAACCCTTCACCAGAAGTTAAAATTCGAGTGGGAGGGCCAAGTCGTTACTATTTGTGGAGAGGAAGATATCTTTGTTAGCCATCTGGCTACATACAAATACATTGAGATGGATGGGGAGATCCATGAAACTATGAGTCAAGGGTTTGAGGCCTTGAACATAAATGAAGCATCCGCTGTACCTGGAACCTCAATGACATCTTATCAGCAAGCCCAGAAGGTTGTTGAAGAGGAAACTGCCCAAGGGTGGGGCAAGTTGCTGCCTGTAGAGAAGAAGGAGGATAGATTTGGGTTGGGTTACAAACCAACTCAACAAGATCAAGCAGAGGCTGCTAAGAAGCCCAATTTTGTCAGTGGGGGGATGCTCACCCCAGATGCCGTGAACAACTTGGAAGACGAGGATGAAAGCGACCGCAACCTGGAGAGTTGGATACGTCCAAGGATCCCGGGGAGCCAAGTCCTTAACTGGTCTTCCCAGGAAATTATAAGAGTTACTCCTGCAGAGTAATTACTATTTCCTGTATTTTTAAGCATGCATCAAGTCTTGCATCTTGCCCAAGATGACAAGACTCATTTTGTAATCGGGCCATCTGTAATTTTGTGCAAATAGATCAATCAATGATAATCAGACATCTTTTGCAAATGAGTCTTTTTTTCTTTTTCGCTCACTGTTTTTCCATTTTTCTTTTTGTACAAAAAAAAATAAATGGCAATGTTTTCAAAATGACAACTTCATTTCACTCTTTCTAAACAAGATTAAAATCAATCACTAAAATGAACAAATCTGAACCCTTGCAGAGAGTGCCTTTCAGACCGCACCGACAACAGCACGGCTATGACTTCGTATGACTTTGACAATCCAATCAATCAAGCTGATGAAGGGGTTGAAGAAGAATTTGAGCTTCCTGAAGAGCTAGCCAGGTTGTTGAGACAAGAGGAAAAGGTTATCACTCCTCATCAGGAGGAGGTCGAAACGATTAATCTTGGTACAGATGAAGATATGAAAGAAGTTAAAATCGGGGCCTGCTTACAAGACTTAGTGAAGAGACAACTGATTGACCTACTTCAGGAATATGTGGATGTGTTTGCTTGGTCTTATCAGGATATGCCAGGGTTGGACACCGACATTGTTATGCACAAGCTGCCTTTAAAAGAAGATTGCCCGCCGGTTAAACAGAAACTACGCCGTACTCGCCCAGACATGGCAATGAAAATCAAAGAAGAGGTACAAAAGCAGTGGGACGCCGGGTTCCTTGCTGTAACTAGCTATCCACCGTGGGTCGCTAATATAGTACCTGTGCCTAAGAAGGACGGCAAAGTAAGAATGTGTGTTGACTACCGGGATCTGAACAGAGCCAGCCCGAAAGATGATTTCCCATTACCTCACATTGATGTATTGGTTGATAATACGGCTCAGTTCTCGGTATTCTCCTTCATGGGCGGATTTTCAGGATACAATCAGATTAAGATGTCACCTGAAGACATGGAGAAGACAACTTTCATCACACACTGGGGCACATTCTGTTACAAGGTGATGCCATTCGGACTGAAGAATGCTGGTGCAACATATCAACGGGCTATGGTGACGTTATTCCACGATATGATCCATAAAGAAATCGAATGTTATGTAGATGACATGATTGCCAAGTCCCTCACAGAAGAATACCACCTGGTGAATCTGCTGAAGCTATTCAAGCGTCTGAGGAGGTACCAACTGAAATTGAACCCCAACAAATGCACATTCGGGGTGCGATCCGGTAAGTTGCTGGGATTTATTGTAAGTGAAAAAGGGATTGAAGTTGACCCTGATAAAGTCAAAGCCATTCAAGAAATGCCTGCACCGAAAACTGAAAAAGAAGTTCGGGGGTTTCTAGGTAGACTGAACTACATTTCAAGGTTCATATCTCACCTTACAGCAACCTGTGAGCCTTTGTTCAAGCTGTTAAGAAAAGAACAAACGGTCAGGTGGAACGAAGACTGCCAGAAGGCTTTTGACAAGATCAAGGAATACTTGCAAGAGCCTCCAATCCTAATGCCTCCAGTAGAAGGAAGACCTCTAATCATGTACTTGACAGTATTAGAAGAGTCAATGGTGTGTGTGTTGGGCCAGCATGACGAGTCTGGTCGAAAAGAGTATGCAATATACTACCTAAGCAAAAAGTTTACCGACTGTGAACAGCGTTATTCACTGCTCGAGAAAACTTGTTGTGCTTTAGCGTGGGCTGCTCGCCGACTGAGACAGTATATGTTAACCCACACTACCTTATTGATCTCAAAGATGGACCCAGTCAAGTATATTTTTGAGAAGCCAGCACTTACCGGACGGGTTGCAAGATGGCAAATGATCCTCACAGAATATGACATCTAGTACACATCTCAGAAAGCCATCAAGGGCAGTGTACTATCTGAATATCTTGCTGAGAAACCTATTGATGATTACCAGCCTATGAGATTTGACTTCCCTGATGAAGACATCATGTTCATTAAAGCAAGAGATCATGAAGAGCCTGTTCACACTGAAGGGCCTAACCCAGAAGAAGAATGGACTATGATGTTTGACGGGGATGTTAATATTAATGGTCGTGGTGTTGGTCCAGTACTCATTACACCTAAAGGAGTTCACATTCCTTTCTCGGCAAAGCTCACCTTTAACTGCACTAACAACGAAGCTGAATACGAAGCTTGCATTATGGGTCTTGAGGAAGCCATTGACCTCAGGATCAAAACTTTGACTGTATTCGGAGATTCAGCACTGGTAATCAATCAAACCAACGGTAAATGGTACACCCACCAAGATCATCTGATACCTTACAGGGATTATACAAGGAGGTTATTGACTTTCTTCACAATAGTCAAGCTTGAGTATATCCCTCGGGACGAGAATCAGTTTGCAGATGCTCTGGCTACCATTTCATCCATGATCAAAGTTCAAGCTGCCAACTTCGTGCCTCAAATTTCAGTGTCCAGACTTGACAGACCAGCATATGTGTTCGCAGCAGATGTTGCCAAAGATGATAAGCCTTGGTTCCATGACATTAAGTGCTTCTTGGAGGATCAAACATACCCACCTGGGGCATCTTCCAATGACAAGAAGACTTTGAGAAGGCTTGCTGGTAGTTTCTTCCTAAACACTGATGGTTCCCTGTACAAGAGAAACTTTGATATGGTACTCCTCAGATGCGTTGACAGAACAGAAGCAGACTTGTTAATGCATGAAGTGCACGAAGGATCCTTTGGTACCCATGCGGGAGGGCATGCAATGGCTAAAAAGTTGCTAAGATCAGGTTATTACTAGATCACAATGGATGCCGACTGTTGTGCCTACGCCAGAAACTGCCATAAATGCCAGATTTATGCGGATAAGGTGCATGTGCCTCCCAATCCTTTGAATGTGATGTCTTCACCCTGGCCCTTTGCTATGTGGGGCATTGACATGATTGGCAAGATTGAACCAACTGCTTCGAATGGCCACAGGTTCATCTTGGTTGCCATTGACTATTTCACCAAGTGGGTTGAAGCAGCTTCCTATGCAAATGTTACAAGACAAGTGGTAGCCAGATTTTTGAAGAAAGATATCATCTGTCGATATGGAGTTCCCGAGCGAATCATTACTGATAATGGGTCCAACTTAAACAACAAAATGATGGCAGAGTTATGCCGGGACTTCAAGATCCAACACCACAATTCCTCTCCTTACAGGCCAAAGATGAACGGCGCTGTTGAGGCAGCTAATAAGAATATCAAGAAGATTGTGCACAAGATGGTAGTCACCTACAAAGACTGGCATGAAATGCTACCGTTTGCCTTACATGGGTACCGCACGTCAATC
Source organism: Lathyrus aphaca (assembly GCA_963966055.1). Classification (NCBI taxonomy): domain Eukaryota; kingdom Viridiplantae; phylum Streptophyta; class Magnoliopsida; order Fabales; family Fabaceae; genus Lathyrus; species Lathyrus aphaca. The sequence goes on along the minus strand of OZ014520.1, from coordinate 355,774,585 downwards.
AGAACATCCACTGGGGAAACACCGTATCAGCTTGTGTACGGTATGGAAGCAGTCCTACCAGTTGAAGTTGAATTACTCTCCTTACGGGTACTGATGGATGTTAAGCTGAACGAAGCAGAATGGGTCCAATCCCGATACGAACAACTAAGTCTGATCAAAGAGAAAAGATTGGATGCAATCTGTCATGGGCAGTTGTATCAAAAAAGAATGAAGAGAGCCTTCGATCAGAAAGTCAGGCACCGAGAGTACCAAGTAGGAGATCTTGTGCTGAAGAGAATCCTCCCTCCTCATACAGACCACAGGGGCAAGTGAACTCCAAATTATGAAGGGCCATTTGTAGTAAAGAAAGTTTTCTCGGGTGGAGCACTCATGCTCAGCACCATGGATGGTGAAGATTTCCCGTCCCCTGTGAATTCAGATGCAGTTAGAAAATACTTCGCATAAAATGACCCGCTGGACATAAAAACAGAATGTAAGTCCATGCAAAAATAGGGCATCCCGGCGAGTCAAAAACAGAATAAAAGACTCGGGCAAAAATAAGAGAAAATAAACAAAAAAATGTACACCCGCTGAGTTGAAAAGCCGCATTGGACAACTCAGGCAAAAATGGGTATCCCGATGGATTGAAAACCCGAAAGGGCGGTCCATGCAAAATAAGGGAATAAGCGAACAATTGCATTCTGAATTCGTCTGTATCACCTACAACTTGGTAAGCTTCGAAAGAATCAAGCTTCACTCAGAATCAGCTTTCTTCAGAAAGCAAGACGAGAAGAACATCAAATGTCATACGAGTCATAGCAAAAGGGAAGCTCCTTGAAGCGTCGTCAACATTGCCAGCATTTTGTTTCTCAATTTGTAACAATCCCCTCATTTTAGGAGATATGTTTCTTTGACTGTATCTTGCCAATTCAGGGCACGTAAATTAATAAAATCAGATTTTCAGTCATGTCTCGTCTCGTACATTTTATTTTCATTTGCAAAATGTCCGATGTCTCTAAAGATACTGATTGCATAAACACAGATGTTTCTTTTCTAAAGAATGCGTGCTTGCAGGAAATATACTTATTCCCGGGAGTGGTCTGAACCTCATGATGGGATCCAGTAAAGGAAACCTCGGGATTACTTGTGCGTCCCTCTGTCTTTGCAGGATTGCAGGTATTCAAGGCGCAACATGGGGCATGTAAACTTCATCCCAGCAAGCTGGCAAATCAACACTCACTCAGTCTTAGCACCCAAAGTGTTCTATCCCCAGCTGAGTTGCCACTTGTTATTTCTCCCCAGCCGAGGTGCCAATCATTCTTCCTCCTCAGCCAAGTACAAAAGCCAGGGAACCATCTCCCCACAGAGTTTCAGCCTCTATCCAGAAGAGCAACGCATGAAGGAATCACAACAGAGTGACGAAAGCTTCTACAAACCCCAGCTAGGTCCCTTATTACCAAGATGGGTCTATCAGTGACCTATTCCCCCAAGCAGATACATCTGGTCAGATCTACCAATGATCTCATCCCCAGCTGGGATGCCCATTTCAAACAGATCATCCAGAAATCTTCACAGCAACGGGATTCGAATCCCGGATTGGTATCCTTGCATAATCATAGCATTTGCATCATATTTTCCCCACAAAGCGTAGCATTCCGTCTAATACGAAGCATTACGGCAAAAATCAAACATATTGCATAATCATAAGCCATGTTCTGAATCAAACACTTGTGAATATTGACAAATCCACCAACAATATACAGAATGCTCCCCAGATTCCCCAGCGGAGAGCTAAAAGCTAAAGCATTTGTCTTACATTCACAAACATCAGTATATACTCCTTGTGGCACCCGTCCGTGTCATATCCCCAGTAGAAGACCAAAGCGTCCTCTTTGCACTCACAGATGCTTTTATATATATAACTTTCTTGACATCCGTCAGTGTCACTTTCCCCAGTACAGTAACATAAACACTTTGTATATCAGATATTTGTTTATACTATACTTTTCTCCTTTTGACACTCGTCCGTGTCACTCTCCCCAACAGTTTAAATACCTGTCTACACACCACTCATACTTATATCATCTCAGATTCGACACTAGTCCATGTTCTTTGTTAACCAGTTGGTACTCGTCCGTACCATCATCTCAGGACATGCGTCAAGCGTTTGTTTCTACCTGATACTCGTCCGTATCATAGTCTTAAGGATGCTCGTCCGCATCTTTAATCCATACACGTGTCAAACACTCATGTCTTCTTGAATTTAGACACTCGTCTGTGTCTACTATTCCCCAGAAGAGTCCCCTCAGATTTAGCACTCGTCCGTGTTCTTTGTTAACCAATTGGTAATCGTCCGTATCATCATCTCTGAACACGTGTCAGTATTTGTTTCTACCCGATACTCGTCCGTATCGTAGTCTTAGGGATGCTCGTTCGCATCTTTAATTTATACACAACGTCAAAACACTTATACCTTTTATTTCTTGGATATAAACACTCGTCCGTGTTTACTATTCCCCAGTAGATCGCCAGCAAAGCAAAATTTCTTTTCTATCTGACATTCGTCCTATGTCATGATAAACCTTGAGAGCAGCCGTACCCTGCTAGGTGATCGTCCTTCACCTCTTGATGATCGTCTTTCATCATGCTCATCCGATGGCCGTCCCCGTCGTTGATCTTTTCTATCCGACATTCGTCCTATGTCGTGATATTTTTAGCAGCCGTACCCTGCTAGGTGATCGTCCTTCACCTTTTTGATGATCGTCCTTCATCATTTTTATCCGATGGCCGTCCCCATCGTTGATATTGTTATCTGACATACGTCCTATGTCATGATAAACCTTGAGAGCAGCCGTCCCCTGCTAGGTGATCGTCCTTCACCTCTTGATGATCTTCCTACATCATGCTCATCCGATGGCCGTCCCCATCGTTGACCTTTTATTCGGCATTCGTCCTATGTCGCGATATTTTCGGCAGCCGTACCCTACCCGGTGATCGTCCTTCACCTTAGATGACCATCCCTCATCTTACCCCTTTCAGAGCAGCCGTCCCCTGCTAGGTGATCGTCCTTCACCTTTGATGACCGTCCCTCATCATTATTTCATTTATTCTTTAACCCGATGGCCATCCCCGTCGTGGTCCCTTTTCCTTTTCCTGATGATCGTCCTTCATCAGTTTAGCCCGATGGCCGTCCCCATCGTTGTTTACATTACTTTATGAACTTGATGGCCGTCCCCATCATTTTTCGTTATTCCCCAGGGAATCTTATAACTTTACTTGATGGTCGTCCCCATCATAATCCCTTTTATCCCCAGCATGTCGGCCGTCCCCGTCATTTCTTTATTTACCGCACTTTTCCCAGCGTGTCGGCCGTCCCCGTCATTGCTCATTCCCCAGCAGTCGTCCTCTGCTCGACGGTCGTCCTCCGTCGCCCATACTTTATAATATACTTTATTTCCTTTTACAATCTATATCCCTTTTCTTCTTCATTCTGTGAGTGCAAATTTTGGACTGTCTTTGGTATTCAACCACAAGTTATCTTGTTTGCCTGTTAAGCCGTAGCTTACATCCTGCACAGCTAACTCATGTTTGAATAGGGGCAGCTGTAAACACCCCAAATTTGCCCTCACCCATTCACACCATGGCTTGTGATCATTTCATATTGTCTCTCCCAAAAGATGAGACTGGGCTCAAATATGGTACAGACGCGAACGGTCGGCGAGAGGAGGGTGTGAGAACACACAGGAGTGAACTCACAGGGAAAGAAAAGAGTCGCCAGCTAGGCATTTTTATCCCGGAGGAAAGGTAATGCTGCATAAACCTAGAAAGATACGGATAAGACGGTTGCGAACCAGAGAGACTGAGAAAGGGGGTTGGTTACAACCTGGGAAGGTATTAGCACCCAGATTGTCCGCCGTACTCGACGGGATCCACGCTTAAAAGATTTGTGTTTTAAAGGGGTAGTGTCAGTGCAATCTGTGTATAAAAGAGCTGGAAAAGGATGTACAAGTGTCTGTGTAAAAGAAGTGTAAAGTGTAATATATACAGTGTCAGTGTAAGAACAAGAATAAGATGCTCAAGATTATGAGGCTTAAAGAATAATGCTGGAAAGAGGGGGAATATACAGAGACTTTTGTTCGATAACTGTTAAGTTATGCCTACGTATCCTCTCGTGCAATGAGGAAGTCAGAACACCGTAGTTCGACCCAAAGAGACTGAAGGATGAATTGACTTGTGAACTGCTTACTAGTCTATGCTCAAGTGTATGACCTGTCTGGCTCAGGTGCAAACTGTCTTGCATTAGACGGAAGAAGCGAGTTCTCGTTTGTGAATGAAGATGATGAGAAAAGAATCCCGGAGGAGACGATTATTGTTTGTTTTTGAGTTTTCAGTCTTTTATTGCTTTTTAAAGTTTGTCATAAGTTAATGAGCTTAAGCCTAAACCAATGGGTTAGTAAACTCATCACATCTTCCCTCTGATTAGGGGTAATGAGAATACCTTAAGTGTGAAGTCAGATTCTCACACTTAATCACCTTTGATGTAGGATTAAGATCATTAACCTACTTGTGATTAATTAGATGTTTTTGGTGTTTTTGTTTAGTGTTGAGTGATGAGGTTAAGCCATAATCAAGGATTAAACAGACTCATTACACCATCCTAATAGAAGGATAATAGATGAGAATGTTTAAGCTGAGGAAAGCTCCTCAACTTAATCCATGATTAGGGATTAAACTCATGAAAAAACAAAGCCTTTATTAAGTGGATTTTAGTTAATGATAAGATGATGAAGTGTTTTTTTAGGGTTTGTAAGACAACTTGAGGGGGACTTGTCCATTAACACTAGGGTTAGTCCTTCTTAACCAGTTAAGGAAGAATTAGAACCCTAATGCAAGGCCCAAGTTACAAGCTTGATGTCTTGATTATTATTAAGTGAATTGATTAAAAGATTTAAACACATTAAGGTTTTAACACTTAGGATTAAAGTTATACACTCCATCCTAATAGAAGGATGGAGGCATAAGCTTAATCACAAAGCCTTAAAGCCTTTAGGGTTTAGTCCCTGATTATGAGATGAGAATAGAAGACTCAAAGAGACACAAAGGTAAAACTAAGTGGGGAGACTAATCAAAACCCTAATCATTGTCATGCTTGGTTGTTCCTAATGTTTGTGAGGTTAACAAGAAAAAATCTTCAATGGAACCACCAGGAAGCAGATGAAAGGAGCAAAGAGAAGCAAAGTAACTTGCTTCATTTAAGAAGACAAGTCACTTGAAGAAAGAAAGTGAGAAGAGAAAGAAAGAGCAAGCTCAATCTCAAACACAAAACAAAATGCAGCAATGATGCATAAGAGAGATGAAAGGGAAATGTGAGAAGTGAAGGCAAATTCACTTCTCAAAGTTGCTTACCACCTGAAAAGTTAGTGAAAGGAATGCAATGCAATGCAAAATGGAATGAAATGGCATGATGCAAATCAAAACCAGAAGCATATATGAGATGATAATGATGCTATGAGATGATGCAAACATGAATCAAGGCATGAGAATGATCATACAAACATGTGGATGCAAATGAAACAAGTTTAGAACCATGAACATACATGAAAAGTTATGAGATGCAAATGACATACAACATGGCAAATACATGATGCAATGATCAAACATGCTTTCAACATATCTTAAGATGTCCAATGAATCAAATGGATGCATAAAATGCAATGGCAAGTCATGTTATGCAAGCAAATGCAAGATGTATGCAAAAGGAAGCCCAAATTAGGGTTTATGATCAATGCATCAAACTAAAACCAAAATCAGAAGCAAACATCAAGATAAAAAATTGAAAATTCTCTCAAAGTAACCCTAACCCTACACAAACTCACTGCCCAAAGGAGGGGTTCTAACTCTTAACCTAATGTAAGTTATGAATTTCCTAAGTTTCCTAGGGTTTTAGGGTACCTTAACAAGAAAAATGCCAAACAAATAGAAAATGAAAGATCAAATCATGCCAATTTAATCTCACAAACTACATGCTAAACAAAATGCAATGCAAAAAGAATCAAAGTCCCACTCTCAATGTTTAGGCAGAAATGATTTTTTGAAGTTTGGATCAAAATAATGCCTTGAAATGATTTTAATTCCATGAAAAATTCTCAAAAGACATCAAGATCAAAAAAGAAATTTGGTTTGAGGGTTGGACAATGTTTCTAAATGATTATGAAGGTTTCATGAATTTTTTGATGATTTTTAAATACCTAAAAGTATTTTTAATTAATTAATTCTCATTAATTAATTAAAAATAAACCTTTAAATGATTTAAAAATATTTTTTAATGCAAAAAATAAAAATAAAAATGTTTTTGGTTTCTGAAAATTAATAAAAGTTTATATAAAAATTTTCAGAATTTTTGAAAAGGTTTTACTATTTTTAAATAAATGTACAAAATAAAATAAAAGAAATGAATTAAAAATGAAATAAAAGGGAAAGTATGCGCAATGGAGAGCCAGGATTGATTCTGGGGAGGGACCTGTTGACTGCGCGCGCAATCCAAAGGCTGAAATTCAAACTGGCCAGATTAATTATAAACTTAATTAATTAAGATAATGACGTGGATTAGGGTTAAGTGAGGCAATCCAGGCCATTGAACGCATGCGGGAATTGACCAAGTCAGCTCATCCAACGCTCAGAATTCAAACTCTCATTAATTACAGGGATTAGCCCTAATCATTTTCAGGTGGCCGGAGAAGACCTCCGGTCGTCTTCTCCGGTGGGACTCCCACCTGAAAATCCCTAAAATCCTCAAAACTTCACAAAAATGAAAACTAAAAGCCTAGAAATCATTCCCACACCTCACTGAATCAAAACCCCCACTCAAATCTCATTTTTCATTCATCAATTAGCTGAATCGAAACAAAACAATTTTAGGGCAAAAATTTCAGACAGTTCATACATGCTGGTTTCTCAACCATTTTCAAAAGTAAGCACATATTCATGATCAGGGGAGTGCATAGAAGCTATTAAGAACTTAAAAACATGTTTCTGGAAAAAAGTTCTGAGTTGACTACCTGAACTGAAGCTTTCGATTCAGGAGCTTTCTGGCTGTTTCTTTGGCTCAAATGCACTCCAATGACCCTCCTAGGTAGCTTGCAATGTTTGTTTGAAGTTTGCAATGGCTGGTTTGAGAGATGGCAGGAGTTCTACTCAATGGCAGGTGGTGATTGTGTTTTTGATTCTTTGAGTTTCAGGCTATGGTGAAGGGTGCTTTGTGACCAGGAAGGTGTATTGAGTTGATTGGTGAAGTTTGTTTGAATGTTTGTGGCCTGTGTGATGAGTTTCGAATGCTCTTGCAAGATGAGGTGAAAATGAGAATGCTGTGTTATGGAGTGTTTCAGGCTTGTGTTGTAGTTGCTTTGGCTTGCTTTTTGCTTGTATAAACAATTGGGATTGGTCAGAAGATGTGATGTGTGCTTTATTGATTGGTATGGGTCCTTTTGCCAAAATGTCAAAGTTGGTGTAAGAGAAGTATGGGCTACTTTCTAGCCAAGGACAAAGGGTGTGTCCTGCGCAGCATGATGAAGGGAGATGCCTAGGGTGGCTCAGCAGGCTAGCCAGCAAGTGGATGATACACTATGATGAGTTTTGCAACTTGCCTTGCTTTTGATCTTTATGAAATATCTTGATCCATAGGCCACAAAGGTGAGAAGTTTCTTGTCCCATTCTGATTTTTAGGTCTTGCATGATCATGTTGTGAAGTTTAGAAATGCATTTGATGACTAAATTTGCCTTGAGAAGTGAATTTGCAACTTTGCCTCTTTGATGGAAACTTTGAAATTTTGTGATTTTTGCCAAATTTGACAAGCCATAACTTTTGATCCAAAATGAATTAGGTCATGTTCTTGTACTTTTTGAAAAGGGAATGATCCATTCTACAACTTCCATGACCAAAGTTTTTTCATTTGAAGCTTTCTTGAATCAAAAAGTAAAGGTTGAAAATGTTGCCTAAAATGACTATTCCATTAAAAGTCAAACTTGCCCAAAAAGTCAACTTTGCAAAAGATTTGAAATTCTTCAATTTTGTGATCCCTAACAACTTCTATGATCAAATAAAGATCATATACAATCAAAATTATGAAGAACACCCTTTGGTTGGGTCATTGAGGGTCTCAGATGCCCTGATTTTGCACTGACTTGCTTGAAAAGTCAACTCTTGATCAGATGACTTCCCCATGGAATTTCTTCATGAAAATTGATATGCATACTCCCTATACCATATAGAGACCAATAGAAACAAGAATGACCAAAAAATTTGAAGTTATGGCCTCTGAAACCAAAACCCTAATTCTAGGTCATCTGTGCAGTTAAGCCTGGCTCTGCTTCCATACCATCTTCAGTACTTGTGATTCTTTGACATTCTTGACTTTGAGAAGATATAATATGATGCTTGAACACACATGGACCCCTTTGAAGTGATTGTTGACCTTTGGAGTGGCTCAAGAAGCTGTTGGATTGCTCAGACCACAAACCCTAGATGCAGATGACTTAGAATCTATGCAGTGAATCAAAATTGTGATATGAGATGCTATGATTGAGTTTATGCATATGAAATGATCACATGCCATGGTGTGAAATGGGTGAGGGCAAATTTGGGGTGTTTACAGCTGCCCCTATTCAAACATTAGTTAGTTGTGCAGGATGTAAGCAACGGCTTAACAGGCAAACAAGATAACTTGTGGTTGAATACCAAAGACAGTCCAAAATTTGCACTCACAGAATGAAGAAGAAAAGGGATATAGATTGTAAAAGAAAGTAAAGTATATTGTAAAGTGTGGGCGACGGAGGACGACCGTCGAGCAGAGGACGACTGCTGGGTAAAGAGCAATGACGGGGACGGCCGACATGCTGAAAAGTGCGGGAAATAAAGCGATGACGGGGACGGCCGGCATGCTGGGGATAAAAAGGGATCATGATAGGGACGGCCATCAAGTAAAGCTGTAAGATTCTCTGGAGATTAATGAAAAATGATGGGGACGGCCATCAAGTTCATAAAGTAAAGTAACCAACGATGGGGACGGCCATCGGGCTAAACTGATGAAGGACGATCATCAGGAAAAGGAAAAGGGACCACGACGGGGACGGCCATCGGGTTAAAGAATAAATGAAATAAATAGATGATGAGGTACGGTCATCAAAGGTGAAGGACGATCACCTAGAAGGGGACGGCTGCTCTGTTGGGGATAAGATGAGGGACGATCATCTAAGGTGAAGGACGATCACCTGGCAGGGTACGGCTGCCGAAAATATCGCGACATAGGACGAATGTCGGATAAAAGGTCAACGATGGGGACGACCATCGGATGAGCATGATAGAGGACGACCATCAAGAGGTGAAGGACGATCACCTAGCAGGGGACGGCTGCTCTCAAGGTTTATCATGACATAGGACGAATGTCAGATAACAAGATCAACGATGGGGATGGCCATCGGATAAAATGATGAAGGACGATCATCAAACATGTGAAGGACGATCACCTAGCAGGGTACGGCTGCTCTCAGGGTTTATCATGACATAGGACAAATGTCAGATAGAAAAGAAAATTTTACTCTACTGGGGAATAGTGAACACGGACGAGTGTTTACATCCGAAAGAAAATAAGAGGTATAAGTGTTTTGACGTTGTGTATATATTAAAGATGCGGACGAGCATCCCTAAGACTATGATACGGACGAGTATCGGGTAGAAACAAATACTTGACGCATGTTCAGAGATGATGATATGGGCGAGTATCAACTGGTTAACAAAGAACACGGACGAGTGTCGAATCTGTGGGGATATAAATGCTATATACAAGATACGGACGAGTATCTGTATAAGTGTGAGTGGTGTATAGATGAGTGTTTAATCTGCTGGAGAGAGTGACACAGACGAGTGTCAAGAAAAGGAGAAGACGTATAGTATAAGCAAGTATCTGATGTACAAAGTGTTTGGATGTCAGGGAAATGTATATATAAGCATGTCCGTGAGTGCAAAGGGGATGTCCCTGGCTTTCTGCTGGGGATATGACATGGACGGGTGCCACAAGGAGTATATACTGGTGTTTGGGCATGTAAGGCAACTGTGTTTGCTGGGGAATCTGGGGGGATTCTGCATATTGTTGACGGATTGTCAATATTCACAAGTGTTTGATTCAGAACATGGCTTATGATTATGTAATATGTTTGATTTTTACCGTAATGCTCCGTATTAGACGGAATGCTACGCTTTGTGGGTGAACATGATGCGAATGCCATGACTATGCAAGGATACCGATCCAGGATTCGGATCCCGATGCTGCGAAGATCTCCGGTTGATCTGCTTGAAATGGACATCCCAGCTAGGGATGAGATCATTGGTAAATTTGATGAGATGATATCTGCTTGGGGGGATAGGTCACTGATAGACCCATCCTGATAATGAGGGACCCAACTGGGGTTTGTAGAAGCTTTCTTCACTCTGTTGTGATCCCTTCATGCGCTGCTCTTCTAGATAGAGGCTGAAGCTCTGTGGGGATATGGTTCCCTGACTTTTGTACTTTGGCCGAGGAAGAATGATTGGCACCTCAGCTGGGAGAAGTGACAAATGGCAACTCAGCTAGGGAGAAAGCACTTCGGGTGCTAAGACTGAGTGTTGATTTTCCAGCTTGCTGGGATGAAAGCTTTCGTGCCCCATGTTGCGCTTTTGAATACCTGCAAACCTGCAAAGGTAGAGGAACGCACAAGTGATCCCGAGGTATCCTTTACTGGATTCCGTCATAGGAGTTAGACATTTCTGAGATTAAGTATATTCCCTGCAAGCACGTATTTTTTAGAAGAAGAAAAGCATCTGTATTTATGCAATCAGTATTTTAAAGACATCAGACATTTTTTGCAAATAAAAATGTATAAGACGAAACATGACTGAAAATCTGCTTTTATTAATTCATGTGCCCTGAATTGGCAAGATACAGTCAAAGAAACAAATCTCCTAAAATGAGGAGATTGTTACAAATTGAGAAACAAAATGCTGGCAATGTTGACGATGCTTCAAGGAGCTTCCCTTCTGCTATGACTCGTATGACATTTGACATTCTTCTCGTCTTGCTTTCTGAAGAAGGCTAATTCTGACAGAGGCTTGACCCTTTCAAGGCTTACCAAGTCGTAGGTGATACAGACGAATTCAGAATACAGTTGTTCGCTTATTCCCTTATTTTGCATGGATCGCCCTTTCAGGTTTTCAATCCATCGGGATACCCATTTTTGCCTGAGTTGTCCAATGCGGCTTTTCAACTCAACGGGTGTACATTTTTTATTTTCCCTTATTTTTTCCCGAGTCTTTTATTCTGTTTTTGACTCGCCGGGATGCCCTATTTTTGCCTGGACTTACATTCTGTTTTTATGTCCAGCGGGTCATTTTATGCGAAGTATTTTTTAACTGCATCTGAATTCACAGGGGACGGGAAATCTTCACCATCCATAGTGCTGAGCATCAGTGATCCACCAGAGAAAACTTTCTTTACTACAAATGGTCCTTCATAGTTCGGAGTCCACTTGCCCCTGTGGTCTGTATGAGGAGGGAGGATTCTTTTCAGCACAAGATCTCCTACTTGGTACTCTCGGTGCCTGACTTTCTGATCTAAGGCTTTCTTCATTCTTTTCTGATATAACTGCCCATGACAGATTGCAGCCAATCTTTTCTCTTCAATCAGGCTCAGTTGCTCGTATCGGGACCGGACCCATTCGGCTTCGTTCAGCTTAACATCCATCAATACCCGTAGGGAGGGTAATTCAACTTCAACAGGTAGGACTGCTTCCATACCATACACAAGCTGATACGGTGTTGCCCCAGTGGATGTTCTGATTGACGTGCGGTACCCATGCAAGGCAAACGGTAGCATTTCATGCCAGTCTTTTTAGGTGATTACCATCTTCTGCACAATCTTCTTGATATTCTTATTAGCTGCCTCAACCGCGCCGTTCATCTTTGGCCGGTAAGGAGAAGAATTGTGGTGTTGGATCTTGAAGTCCCGGCATAGCTCTGCCATCATTTTGTTATTCAAGTTGGAACCATTGTCAGTAATGATTCGCTCGGGAACCCCGTATCGACAGATGATATCTCTCTTCAGAAATCGGGCTACCACTTGCCTTGTAACATTTGCATAGGAAGCTGCTTCGACCCACTTGGTGAAATAATCAATGGCAACCAGGATGAATCTGTGGCCATTTGAAGCAGTTGGCTCAATCTTGCCAATCATGTCAATGCCCCACATAGCAAAAGGCCAAGGTGAAGACATCACATTCAAGGGATTAGGAGGCACATGCACCTTGTCCGCATAAATCTGGCATTTATGGCATTTTCTGGCATAGGCACAACAGTCGGCATCCATTGTGATCCAGTAATAACCTGATCTTAGCAACTTCTTAGCCATTGCATGTCCTCCCACATAGGTACCAAAGGATCCTTCGTGCACTTCATGCATCAACAAGTTTGCTTTTGTTCTATCAACGCATCTGAGGAGTACCATATCAAAGTTTCTCTTATACAGGGAACCATCAGTGTTCAGAAAGAAACTACCAGCAAGCCTTCTTAAAGTCTTCTTATCATTGGAAGATGCCCCAGGTGGGTATGTTTGATCCTCCAAGAAGCATTTAATGTCATGGAACCAAGGCTTATCATCCTTGACAACATCTGCTGCGAACACATATGCTGGTCTGTCAAGTCTGGATACTGAAATTTGAGGTACAAAGTTGGCGGCTTGCACTTTGATCATGGATGAAATGGTGGCCAGAGCATCTGCAAACTGGTTCTCGTCCCGAGGGATATACTCAAGCTTGACTGTTGTAAAGAAAGTCAATAACCTTCTTGTATAATCCCTGTAAGGTACCAGATGATCCTGGTGGGTGTACCACTTGCCATTGGTTTGATTAACTACCAGAGCTGAATCTCCGAATACAGTCAATGTCTTGATCCTGAGGTCAATGGCTTCCTCAAGACCCATAATGCAAGCTTCGTACTCAGCTTCGTTGTTAGTGCAGTTAAAGGCGAGCTTTGCCGAGAAAGGCATGTGAACTCCTTTAGGTGTAATGAGTACTGCACCAACACCACGACCATTCATATTAACAGCCCCATCAAACATCATAGTCCATTCTTCTTCCGGGTCAGGCCCTTCAGTATGAACAGGCTCTTCATGATCTTTTGCTTTTATGAACATGATGTCTTCATCAGGGAAGTCAAATCTCATAGGCTGGTAATCATCAATAGGTCGCTCAGCAAGATATTCAGACAATACACTGCCCTTGATGGCTTTTTGAGATGTGTATTGAATATCATATTCTGTGAGGATCATTTGCCATCTTGCAACCCGACCGGTGAGTGCTGGCTTCTCAAAAATATACTTGACTGGGTCCATCTTTGAGATCAATAAAGTAGTGTGGGTCAGCATATACTGTCTCAGTCGGCGAGCAGCCCACGCTAAAGCACAGCAGGTTTTCTCGAGCAGTGAATAACGTTGTTCACAGTCGGTAAACTTTTTGCTTAGGTAGTATATTGCATACTCTTTTCGACCAGACTCGTCATCCTGGCCCAACACACACCCCATCGACTCTTCTAAAACTGTCAAATACATGATTAGAGGTCTTCCTTCAACTGGAGGCATAAGGATTGGAGGTTCTTGCAAGTACTCCTTGATTTTGTCAAAAGCCTTCTGGCAGTCTTCGTTCCACCTGACCGTCTGTTCTTTTCTCAACAATTTGAACAAAGGTTCGCAGGTTGCTGTAAGGTGAGATATGAACCGTGAAATGTAGTTCAATCGTCCCAAGAACCCTCGAACTTCTTTTTCTGTCTTCGGTGCAAGCATCTCTTGAATAGCTTTGACATTATCAGGGTCAACTTCAATCCCTCTTTCGCTCACAATAAAACCCAGCAGCTTACCAGATCGCACCCCGAATGTGCACTTGTTGGGGTTCAACTTCAGTTGGTACTTCCTCAGACGCTTGAATAACTTTAGCAGATTTACCAGGTGGTCTTCTTCAGTGAGGGACTTGGAAATCATGTCATCCACATAGCATTCGATTTCTTTATGGATCATATCGTGGAATAATGTTACCATAACCCGTTGATACGTTGCACCAGCATTCTTCAGTCCGAATGGCATCACCTTGTAACAGAACGTTCCCCAGGGTGTGATGAAGGTTGTCTTCTCCATGTCTTCAGGTGACATTTTAATCTGGTTGTATCCTGAAAATCCGTCCATGAAGGAGAATACCGAGAACTGAGCCGTATTATCAACCAATACATCAATGTGAGGTAAAGGGAAGTCATCTTTCGGGCTGGCTCTGTTCAGATCCCGGTAGTCAACACACATTCTCACCTTGCCGTCTTTCTTAGGCACAAGTACTATATTAGCAACCCACGGCGGATAGCTAGTCACAGCACGGAACCCGGCGTCCCACTGCTTTTGTACCTCTTCTTTGATTTTCATTGCCATGTCTGGGCGAGTGCGGCGCAATTTCTGTTTAACCGGCGGGCAATCTTCTCTTAAAGGCAGCTTGTGCATAACAATGTCGGTGTCCAACCCTGGAATATCTTGATAAGACCAAGCAAACACGTCCACATACTCTTGAAGCAGGTCAATCAATTGTCTCTTTACTGAGTCTTGTAAGCAGGCCCCGATTTTAACTTCTTTCACGTCTTCGTCTGTACCAAGATTGATCTTTTCGACCTCCTCCTGATGAGGAGTGATAACCTTCTCCTCTTGTCTCAACAATCTAGCTAGCTCTTCAGGAAGCTCGTAATCTTCTTCAACCCCTTCATCAGCTTGATTGATTGGATTGTCAAAGTCATACGAAGTCATAGCCGTGCTGTTGTCGGTGCAGTCTGGAAGGCATTCTCTGCAAGGGTTCAGTTTGTTCATTTTAGTGATTGATTTTAATCTTGTTTAGAAAAGTGAAATAAAGTTAACATTTTGAAAACACTACCATTTACTTTTTGTACAAAAAGAAAAATGGAAAAACAGTGAGCGGAAAAGAAAAAAAGACTCATTTGCAAAAGATGTCTGATATTTCATTGATTAATCTTGTTGCACAAAATTACAGATGGCCCGATTACAAAATGAGTCTTGTCATCTTGAGCAAGATGCAAGACTTGATGCATGCTTAAAATACAGGAAATAATAATTACTCTGCAGGAGTAACTCTTATAATTTCCTGGGAAGACCAGTTTGAGATACTGCTCCCCGGGATCTTTGGACGTATCCAACTCTCCAGGTTGCGGTCGCTTTCATCCTCGTCTTCCAAATTGTTGACAGCATCAGGGGTGAGCATCCCCCACTAACAAAGTTGGGCTCCTTAGCAGCCTCTGCTTGATCTTGTTGAGTTGGTTTGTAACCCAACCCAAATCTATCCTCTTTCTTCTCCACAGGCAACAGCTTGCCCCAGCCTTGGGCAGTCCCTTCTTCAACAACCTTCCGGGCTTGTTGATAAGATGTCATTGAGGTTCCAGGTACAACAGATGTTTCATTTATGTTCAAGGCCTCAAACCCTTGACTCATTGTTTCATGGATCTCCCCATCCATCTCAATGTATTTGTATGTAGCCAGATGGCTAACAAAAATATCTTCCTCTCCACAAATAGTAACGAGTTGGCCCTCCCACTCGAATTTTAACTTCTGGTGAAGGGTAGAAGTAACTGCGCCAGCGGCATGAATCCATGGTCTACCCAACAAACAGCTGTAGGCAGGCTGAATGTCCATCACGTAGAAGGTCGTTTTGAAAGTTTGTGGGCCAATCGTTATAGGCAACTCAATTTCCCCCAGAACTGATCTCTTAGAACCGTCAAAGGCTCTTACTACCAAGTTACTGGGACGCAATGCCAATCCTTCATACTCTAGCTTCACAAGGGCTTTTTTAGGTAAGACATTGAGGGATGATCCTGTGTCTACCAGCACATGGGAAAGAACTGCACCCTTACACTCCATGGTAATGTGCAAAGCCTTGTTATGATTGCGGCCTTCCGTAGTCAAATCAGTGCTGGTGAACCCTAGTCCATTACTAGCATTAACGTTTCCAACCACAGCTTCTAGCTGATTGACGGTAATCTCCTCTGGCACATAAGCTGCGTGCAAGACTTTTAGTAGTGCGTTCCGATGAGCCTCGGAGCACATTAGCAGTGATAAAATGGAGATCTTGGAAGGTGTCTGGTGAAGCTGGTCCACTATCTTGTAATCACTTTTCTTGATGATTCTCATGAATTCATCAACCTCTTGATCGAAAGGGGTTTTCAAAGCTTCCTTAGCAGCTTGCTCTTCTTGCACCATGCTCTTCCCTTTTGCCTTGGCAGCAGCTTCTGCTTCGGCACTGGGTCTTGGAATTTGCGGGGCAAAGAGACGTCCGCTTCGAGTGAAGCCTCCGCCTCCTCCCACATTGTCTATTTGTGGTGAAGAAGTTGATGATTCGAGAGTGATTTTCTGTCCTTCGCAGTATAGATCAGAGCCGTAATGCCAAGGGATGTCATTACTGCTTTCATAAGGTACTGGCCCAGGCACCGTGATAGTGACTGGACTGATAGCAGCTGCAGAAGGGACCATGATAGTATGTGGATCATAGTATATTGTGACTGGCGCTCTGATAGGAGTGGCGCTTTGTGAGTTGTAGGCAGAATCTTTTTCAGGATCATAATAAATTGTAACTGTTGAGACGCTTTCATAGTTTGCTGTTGATGTTGTAGGAGACACTGTTGAATGGATGGGTGTTGCTGTTGTAGGAGGTTCTGAATGAAGGGGTGCTGAGGTTGTAGAAGGGATGTTTGTTGATATTTGGTCCATTGAAGTAACAGATGAAGCATTTGTTGATGAAACTGAAAAGTTGTTTGGAACAATGGTTGTTGCAGTTGTAGAAGACTCAGGAACTGTTGTTAAGGAGATTGCTGGATTGGTAGGTATTGATGTTGTGATTTGAAGCAGGCCACTCTGGATGAGATCATCTATGCCATCTCTCAAGTTATCACAACCATTCACTGAAATGTTGCAATAAGCACACCCTAGCTCACATCCCGGGAATATTTGACATTCAAGGAGTTGTGCTTTAATTTCTACCAAGGGTGTCCGAATCTGACCCACACTGGTTATCAAGTAAGACGGCTTGTCTTCTTCAATAGCATTGATTCTGGGGCCACCATGGTTTGGCATAGGGTTCTTGTTAACATTTGGTGGTGGTGCAAAGTTTAGAGCCTTAGAATCTACCAAGTCCTGTACCTTCATGTGCAAAGCTCTGCACTTCTCTGTACTATGGCCAGGTGCATTCGAATGAAAAGCACATCTGGCGCTGGCGTCATAATTTCTGGGTAAACTGGCAGGATCTGGAGGTGCCAACGTCCTTAGCTCAACCAGGTTGAGTTTTAGGAGTTGTGGCAATAATGTGGCATAAGGCATAGGGATCGGATCGATCACCCTATTGGCCTGAGACGGTCTCTGTTGAAACGGTCTTTGCTGATTTTGTTGTTGGTGTTGTTGTAGTTTCTCTGAGGAGGATACTGAGTTTGTTGCTGATAATTTTGTTGCTGTGGTTGATAAGCTGGTTGTGGATGAATTGGAGCGGGAATGGTGACTGCTGCCACAGACCTATGGACATATTGGGGTCTGCCCCTGCTGGCATGGATAGCATTAGTTTCACCAGTTCTTCTTGGGCCCACAAAAGGCTTCCTTGTGTTGCTGGATGAGCTGGCACCGTTGTCAGAAATTTTGCCCATCTTTAATAGGCTCTCAATTCTCTCTCCAGCTATAACGACATCTGCAAAGCTGGTAGAAGAAAAAGCAGCTAGCCTATCAACGTATGTCCCTTGGAGGGTGTTCATAAACATGTCGGCCATCTCCCTCTCTGACATGGGTGGCTGGACCGCAGCAGCAAGCTGTCTCCACCTCTGGGCGTACTCCCGGAAGCTTTCCCTGGACGACTGTGACATTCCCATCAGGAGGGTCCTGTTGGGAGCCATATCCAAATTATACTGGTATTGTCTAACGAAGGCCTCAGCCAGGTCTTTCCAGCATCTGATGGTTGCTCTAGTCAAATGGGAGTACCATTCCCTTGAAGCTCCAGTTAAGCTATCCTCAAAATAAAACATCCATAGCTTTTCATCCATGGTGTATGCCTTCAACCTCCCCAGAAAGGATTGCAAGTGGGTCCGTGGGCAGGAAGTCCCGTTGTACTTCTCAAAGCACGATGGTTTAAATTTGTGGGGAATCCTGACCCCGTCCACTAAGCCCATGTCCATAACATCAAAACCCAAAGAGTTTTGAGACTCCAAGGATCTTAATTTTTCAGCAATTTCATCCAGCCTTCTGTCATAGGCCTCATCCCCAGCTCCCATCACTGTGAACTGATCTTCCTGGGGGTCTTCTTGCAGCACTCTGCCCGTAGTAGCATTCCCTTGTACATTAGCGGGGATGTTGATCTCTGGATGAAGGTGGGGTCCAAATACAGGTGGGTTGATATGAGGCTGAACCCTCTCATTGTTGCTTGTCCCACCAGTCCCTAGATGGGGATCTTCCTGAGTCTGCCTCTCTACCAAGGCTCTTAATCTCTCTTGGCTCTGTGCCAATCCATTCATCACCTCCATAAATTGTGTCATCTGATTCCTCATTTCCAATCTCTCATTGGCCATTTGGTTCCTGACCTCTGTAAGGTCCTGTTGTACCTGGTCCATCTGTATACCCGGAAGGTTGTTGCGGGTGGGATATCTGTGTGGACGGTTGAGTGGGAACACCCGACGTCGAGCAATAGTTCCTGAGATCACAACAGAGTTAGTAACAAAAACAAAACAAACCTACAAAACAAACAAAGGTTAGCATGCAATGCAGTATGCTTATTTGTCTCCAAGGTATCCGGCTTGGCACTTGGTTTTGACCTTTCCAGACCCCTGAGGAAGATGCTTGTGATGTTGCTTGAAAGAAACTCAGATCGAATAAACTGATACATATATTACAAAAAGTAAATGATACATAGTTTGTTTCTTACAAATCATGCCCTCTGAGGGGTCAAAAATACAACATAAAAAAAATAAAAGTACATGAAATGGAAGCAACAACAAGCAAAAGGCAGACACCAAGACCAAACTCATCCTCCTGAACTTCCTTGAGAAGTGCTTCAGTCACAGGATCAGCTGGACGCTTTGTGAGACTCCTGATAAGGAGATTCCTGGTAGTAACAGCTGCAGTTAGCTTCTTGTGTTGACTCTGGTCCTTTGACCTCTTCACACCAGCTCTAATCTTCAACTCTGAGATCTCTCTCTGGGCTGCTAGCAGGGCTTCCTGTTGCTCCTTTGCACTAGCCTCCAACTGCTCAATCTTGTCCTGAGTCCTTTTATCTTCCAGAGTACGAGCTTCGGTGATCCTGACCCACCTAGCTTGACTCTCCTTCAGATATAAATCAGTCCTGGCCTTCTGGAACTGAGCCTCCTTGCAGGCATTCTTCAAGATCTGCTCTCCAGCCCTGGACTTCTTAATGTAGTCCTCTGACTTTTCAATCCTAGCCAGATGCTCCACCTTTAGCTTTTCTAACCTCTCAATGTCCAGCCGACCATCACTCCTCTCCCAGAGGGTCTTCTGTAGAGCCTGAGTCAAATTCTCATTTCTCTCTTTCAGTTTCTCAAACTCCTTTAGACTGACAGTGGCAGGAGGTGGTGCTGTGGATGGCCCAGGGGTGTCTTCAATGGTGAAGGGCATCCCAGAAAATTGAGCCCTGGCATGGGACCACTCATAATACTGTGCTGAGGCCACATTGTTGCATCTCCCAAGAATAGTTACTCCTTTAGTCTGGACATTGTCCCAAGCCCAGGATGCTTGCCTGACAATAGCCAGATTAGGCTTAATCTCACAGTAAAGAGTCTCAGCCAAGTCTTGTGCCTTAGGAGTGTGGACCAATGCATAGCCTAGCTGTCTTTTGAATAGCAGAGGGTTGTAGTTGATGCAACCCTTTACTCCTATCAGGGGTACATTGGGGAACTGCCCACAACTAGTAATGATGTCCCTGCCTTTTGTGCTTTGAGTGCACCACCTGATATCAGCTGAAGTTAAAGCAGTGAGTCTTCTAGCACAATTCCTCTGCTGATGAGGATTCAAAAATGCATCAGTCTTAGGCAAGTGTCTGAGCAACCAGGTATGGAACAGGGGAGCACAACACCTCACCAATCTTCCTCTCTGCTTTTCATTCCTTTGGTGAACAGAGTAGTAGAAATCTCCCAGTAAGGTGGGCACTGGGTTCCTCAGGGTGAAAAGATGGATGGCATTCTTGCTAATGAACTTAGGCTCATCTGCAAATAATATGATCCCATATATGCTAAGGGCCAATAAAGCACAGACTGCCTTCCATTCTCCTGAGGAGGCCTTCAGGGTGGCCTGGGAAGTCAAGAAATCCAAATGTAGACCAGAGATTCCAGCCTTGGTAGTCATATTCTGCCCAATCAGACAAGGTTCCAGATACAATGCCTTTGCCACTTCTTCATTACTTGGAAAAGCCATCTCAGGATTGAAGGGGACTCCACCCCTGATAGGTATACCAACCAATGATGAATATTCTTCTAATAAAGGTCCCAACTGAAAATCCTGAAAGGTGAAACACCTCAGAGGGGGATCATAGAACTGCAGGCAAGTATGAATCAAGCTCCTCTGGGAAGGGTCCAAATCCATAACCACATCAAGTATGCCTCCATAGTGTTCTCTGAATAGTGGTATATGGTCTGGAGTAATCAGGGTCTGAATCTTCCTGATGTTAGCCAACTCAGGCTCAAAGAAATGGTAGGAGATATTACTCTTCTTAGGTGCCATGTTGCTGAAGACAAGTTGAGGCAGATGCTGCTGATGGAGAATAAAACTGAAGATGGGCCACTGACAGGCTGAGACTGGTGATGCAGGTGACTGAAACAGGTAGCTGATAGCTGAAGTAGATACTGATGAAGGTAGGTCTATGCAGATAAAGGGGTCAAAACCAAGCCAACAAAGTATGGATACCCTGAAAAACAAATAAGCAAATGTTAAAATGATGCAATGGTGATGTATGCAAATGATATGCAAGGGTTTGTGACAGAGCTGGATCTGATCAAGTGCTCTGATACAAATCCAGGTATGTTCAAGAAATCCAGATGGAGGTTCATAAGTCCAGTAACCAAGGTGGGGGACTCAAATAAAGAGTCACATGCCCAGGGTTAAAAATCACAAGAACTGTTCCAACATGGAGTACTCTTAATCAAAACAAAGTAACAGGGTATGCTGAGGTCAAGGGTACCTGCAAACCTGTAAACAGCCCAACCCCCTCGCAGGTAGTGTTCTAAAACAAGGATCCTCAGACTTGGATCAGTTATGAGAAGTGTAAACACTTCTAACCCGGAGGTACAATGTTTACAATAACCATAAAAGATCCTCCTCTAATTCACCTCAGTTTTTGAAGGTCAATACTAAAGGTCATCCAGACTTAGCAGGCTTCCCAGATAGCCCTAGCACTACAGGAAATCTGTAGCACAGAGTTCTCAAGAAGAAACCCATATCTGAACCGTGTTTCATATTCCCGCACCAGACCGAAATGGAATGGGAAAGAACATGAACCACTCTAGCCTAGGTGTCACTCAGGTCCCAGGTATAGGACCTCAACTCTCAATAGAACACCCACCCACCAAAGCAACAAAACAGATCCAGCCAGCACAGTATGACAGTATGATATATGTAAAGCTATAATGAAAGCAGTAAAACAACTGTACATAAAGCAAAAATAAATACAAATACAAGCACAAATAGCACATAACACCCCAGTAAACACAAATCAATCAAGCGCTAGGAGAAACCCACAAAAAGAACCAGAAGCCCTGGTTACAGTATAAGGGTCCCCAGCAGAGTCGCCAAGCTGTCGCTCCCAAAAGATGAGACTGGGCTCAAATATGGTACAGATGCGAACGGTCGGCGAGAGGAGGGAGTGAGAACACACAGGAGTGAACTCACAGGGAAAGAAAAGAGTCGCCAGCTAGGCATTTTTATCCCGGAGGAAAGGTAATGTTGCATAAACCTAGAAAGATACGGATAAGACGGTTGCGAACCAGAGAGACTGAGAAAGGGGGTTGGTTACAACTTGGGAAGGTATTAGCACCCAGATTGTCCGCCGTACTCAACGGTATCCACGCTTAAAAGATTTGTGTTTTAAAGGGGTAGTGTCAGTGCAATCTGTGTATAAAAGAGCTGGAAAAGGATGTACAAGTGTCTGTGTAAAAGAAGTGTAAAGTGTAATATATACAGTGTCAGTGTAAGAACAAGAATAAGATGCTCAAGATTATGAGGCTTAAAGAATAATGCTGGAAAGAGGGGGAATATACAGAGACTTTTGTTCGATAACTGTTAAGTTATGCCTACGTATCCTCTCGTGCAATGAGGAAGTCAGAACACCGTAGTTCGACCCAAAGAGACTGAAGGATGAATTGACTTGTGAACTGCTTACTAGTCTATGCTCAAGTGTATGACATGTCTGGCTCAGGTGCAAACTGTCTTGCATTAGACGGAAGAAGCGAGTTCTCGTTTGTGAATGAAGATGATGAGAAAAGAATCCCGGAGGAGACGATTATTGTTTGTTTTTGAGTTTTCAGTCTTTTATTGCTTTTGAAAGTTTGTCATAAGTTAATGAGCTTAAGCCTAAACCAATGGGTTAGTAAACTCATCACATCTTCCCTCTGATTAGGGGTAATGAGAATACCTTAAGTGTGAAGTCAGATTCTCACACTTAATCACCTTTGATGTAGGATTAAGATCATTAACCTACTTGTGATTAATTAGATGTTTTTGGTGTTTTTGTTTAGTGTTGAGTGATGAGGTTAAGCCATAATCAAGGATTAAACAGACTCATTACACCATCCTAATAGAAGGATAATAGATGAGAATGTTTAAGCTGAGGAAAGCTCCTCAACTTAATCCATGATTAGGGATTAAACTCATGACAAAACAAAGCCTTTATTAAGTGGATTTTAGTTAATGATAAGATGATGAAGTGTTTTTTTAGGGTTTGTAAGACAACTTGAGGGGGACTTGTCCATTAACACTAGGGTTAGTCCTTCTTAACCAGTTAAGGAAGAATTAGAACCCTAATGTAAGGCCCAAGTTACAAGCTTGATGTCTTGATGATTATTAAGTGAATTGATTAAAAGATTTAAACACATTAAGGGTTTAACACTTAGGATTAAAGTTATACACTCCATCCTAATAGAAGGATGCAGGCATAAGCTTAATCACAAAGCCTTAAATCCTTTAGGGTTTAGTCCCTGATTGTGAGATGAGAATAGAAGACTCAAAGAGACACAAAGGTAAAACTAAGTGGGGAGACTAATCAAAACCCTAATCATTGTCATGCTTGGTTGTTCCTAAGGTTTGTGAGGTTAACAAGAAAAAATCTTCAATGGAACCACCAGGAAGCAGATGAAAGGAGCAAAGAGAAGCAAAGTAACTTGCTTCATTTAAGAAGACAAGTCACTTGAAGAAAGAAAGTGAGAAGAGAAAGAAATATCAAGCTCAATCTCAAACACAAAACAAAATGCAGCAATGATGCATAAGAGAGATGAAAGGGAAATGTGAGAAGTGAAGGCAAATTCACTTCTCAAAGTTGCTTACCACCTGAAAAGTTAGTGAAAGGAATGCAATGCAATGCAAAATGGAATGAAATGGCATGATGCAAATCAAAACCAGAAGCATATATGAGATGATAATGATGCTATGAGATGATGCAAACATGAATCAAGGCATGAGAATGATCATACAAACATGTGGATGCAAATGAAACAAGTTTAGAACGATGAACATACATGAAAAGTTATGAGATGCAAATGACATACAACATGGCAAATACATGATGCAATGATCAAAAATGCTTTCAACATATCTTAAGATGTCCAATGAATCAAATAGATGCATAAAATGCAATGACAAGTCATGTTATGCAAGCAAATGCAAGATGTATGCAAAAGGAAGCCCAAATTAGGGTTTATGATCAATGCATCAAACAAAAACCAAAATCAGAAGCAAACATCAAGATAAAAAATTGAAAATGCTCTCAAAGTAACCCTAACCCTACACAAACTCACTTCCCAAAGGAGGGGTTCTAACTCTTAACCTAATGTAAGTTATGAATTTCCTAAGTTTCCTAGGGTTTTAGGGTACCTTAACAAGAAAAATGCCAAACAAATTGAAAATGAAAGATCAAATCATGCCAATTTAATCTCACAAACTACATGCTAAACAAAATTCAATGCAAAAAGAATCAAAGTCCCACTCTCAATGGTTAGGCAGAAATGATTTTTTGAAGTTTGGATCAAAATAATGCCTTGAAATGATTTTAATTCCATGAAAAATTCTCAAAAGACATTAAGATCAAAAAAGAAATTTGGTTTGATGATTTTTAAATACCTAAAAGTATTTTTAATTAATTAATTCTCATTAATTAATTAAAAATAAACCTTTAAATGATTTAAAAATATTTTTTAATGAAAAAAATAAAAATAAAAATGTTTTTGGTTTCTGAAAATTAATAAAAGTTTATA
Organism: Lathyrus aphaca; assembly: GCA_963966055.1. Taxonomy (NCBI): domain Eukaryota; kingdom Viridiplantae; phylum Streptophyta; class Magnoliopsida; order Fabales; family Fabaceae; genus Lathyrus; species Lathyrus aphaca. The sequence continues at coordinate 355,750,044 of OZ014520.1, read as the reverse complement.
TAAAAATTTTCAGAATTTTTGAAAAGGTTTTACTATTTTTAAATAAATGTACAAAATAAAATAAAAGAAATGAATTAAAAATGAAATAAAAGGGAAAGTATGAGCAATGGAGAGCCAGGATTGATTCTGGGGAGGGACCTGTTGACTGCGCGCGCAATCCAAAGGCTGAAATTCAAACTGGCCAGATTAATTATAAACTTAATTAATTAAGATAATGACGTGGATTAGGGTTAAGTGAGGCAATCCAGGCCATTGAACGCATGCGGGAATTGAACAAGTCAGCTCATCCAACGCTCAGAATTCAAACTCTCATTAATTACAGGGATTAGCCCTAATCATTTTCAGGTGGCCGGAGAAGACCTCCGGTCGTCTTCTCCGGTGGGACTCCCACCTGAAAATCCCTAAAATCCTCAAAACTTCACAAAAATGAAAACTAAAAGCCCAGAAATCATTCCCACACCTCACTGAATCAAAACCCCCACTCAAATCTCATTTTTCATTCATCAATTAGCTGAATCGAAACAAAACAATTTTAGGGCAAAAATTTCAGACAGTTCATACATGCTGGTTTCTCAACCATTTTCAAAAGTAAGCACATATTCATGATCAGGGGAGTGCATAGAAGCTATTAAGAACTTAAAAACATGTTTCTAGGAAAAAGTTCTGAGTTGACTACCTGAACTGAAGCTTTCGATTCAGGAGCTTTCTGGCTGTTTCTTTGGCTCAAATGCACTCCAATGACCCTCCTAGGAAGCTTGCAATGTTTGTTTGAAGTTTGCAATGGCTGGTTTGAGAGATGGCAGGAGTTCTACTCAATGGCAGGTGGTGATCGTGTTTTTGATTCTTTGAGTTTCATGCTATGGTGAAGGGTGCTTTGTGACCAGGAAGGTGTATTGAGTTGATTGGTGAAGTTTGTTTGAATGTTTGTGGCCTGTGTGATGAGTTTCGAATGCTCTTGCAAGATGAGGTGAAAATGAGAATGCTGTGCTATGGAGTGTTTCAGGCTTGTGTTGTAGTTGCTTTGGCTTGCTTTTTGCTTGTATAAACAATTGGGATTGGTCAGAAGATGTGATGTGTGCTTTATTGATTGGTATGGGTCCTTTTGCCAAAATGTCAAAGTTGGTGTAAGAGAACTATGGGCTACTTTCTAGCCAAGGACAAAGGGTGTGTCCTGCGCAGCATGATGAAGGGAGATGCCTAGGGTGGCTCAGCAGGCTAGCCAGCAAGTGGATGATACACTATGATGAGTTTTGCAACTTGCCTTGCTTTTGATCTTTATGAAATATCTTGATCCATAGGCCACAAAGGTGAGAAGTTTCTTGCCCCATTCTGATTTTTAGGTCTTGCATGATCATGTTGTGAAGTTTAGAAATGCATTTGATGACTAAATTTGCCTTGAGAAGTGAATTTGCAACTTTGCCTCTTTGGTGGAAACTTTGAAATTTTGTGATTTTTGCCAACTTTGACAAGCCATAACTTTTGATCCAAAATGAATTAGGTCATGTTCTTGTACTTTTTGAAAAGGGAATGATCCATTCTACAACTTCCATGACCAAAGTTTTTTCATTTGAAGCTTTCTTGAATCAAAAAGTAAAGGTTGAAAAAGTTGCCTAAAATGACAATTCCATTAAAAGTAAAACTTGCCCAAAAAGTCAACTTTGCAAAAGATTTGAAATTCTTCAATTTTGTGATCCCTAACAACTTCTATGATCAAATAAAGATCATATACAATAAAAATGATGAAGAACACCATTTGGTTGGGTCATTGAGGGTCTCAGATGCCCTGATTTTGCACTGACATGCTTGAAAAGTCAACTCTTGATCAGATGACTTCCCCATGGAATTTCTTCATGAAAATTGATATGCATACTCCCTATACCATATAGAGACCAATAGAAACAAGAATGACCAAAAAATTTGAAGTTATCGCCTCTGAAACCAAAACCCTAATTCTAGGTCATCTGTGCAGTCAAGCCTGGCTCTACTTCCATACCATCTTCAGTTCTTGTGATTCTTTGACATTCTTGACTTTGAGAAGATATAATATGATGCTTGAACACACATGTACCCCTTTTAAGTGATTGTTGACCTTTGGAGTGGCTCAACAAGCTCTTGGATTGCTCAGACCACAAACCCTAGATGCAGATGACTTAGAATCTATGCAGTGAATCAAAACTGTGATATGTGATGCTATGATTGAGTTTATGCATACGAAATGATCACAAGCCATGGTGTGAAATGGGTGAGGGCAAATTTGGGGTGTTTACACATATGCATAAACTCAATCATATCATCTCATATCACATTTTTGCTTCATTGCACTGGTTCTAAGTCATCTGCATCTAGGGTTTGTGATCTGAGCAATCCAAGAGCCTCTTGAGCCACTCCAAAGGTCATCAATCACTTAAAAGGGGTCCATGTATGTTCAAGCATCATATTATAACCTCTCAAAGTCAAGAATGTCAAAGAATCACAAGAACTGAGAATGGCATGGAAGCAGAGCCAGGCTTAACTGCACAGATGACCTAGAATTAGGGTTTTGGTTTCAAAGGCCATAACTCCAAATATTTTGGTCATTCTTGTTTCTATTGGTCTCTATATGGTATAGGGAGCATGCATATCAATTTTCATGAAGAAATTCAATGGGGAAGTCATCTGATCAAGGGTTGACTTTCTAAGCAAGTCAGTGTAAAATCAAGGCATCTGAGGCCCCCAATGACCTAACCAAAGGGTGTTATTCATCATTTTGATTATGTATGATCTTTATTTGATCATTGAAGATGTTATAAGTTCACAAAATTGAATAATTTCAAGTCATTTGCAAAGTTGACTTTTTGGGAAAGTTGACTTTTAATGAAAATTGCCATTTTGGGAAACTTTTTCAACCCTTGCTTTTTGATTCAAAAATGCTTCAAATGAAAAAACTTTGGTCATGAAAGTTGTAGAATGGATCATTCCATTTTCAAAAAGTACAAGAACTTGACCTAATTCATTTTGGATCAAAAGTTATGGCTTGTCAAAGTTGGCTAAAATCACAAAATTTGAAGTTTTCTACCAAAGAGACATTTTGCAAAATGGTTTGATCAAGTGTTCTAAAGGCCTCAAATGTGTACCATTTCTTCACAACATGATCACTTGACCTCTAAAATTCAGAATGGGCCAAGGGATCACTCATGTTCATGGCTTGTGGAGCAAGAATTTTCAAAAGAAACCAAAGTGAAGCAAGTTGCAAAAACTCACTCAAGTTTGAATCCACTTGCTTGCTGACTTCATAATCAATCCTAGGGCTCTCCACACTTCTTGCTGCGCAGGACACCCCATTTGTCCTTGGCTAGCTAATAGCCCATGCCTCTCTTAAACCAATTTGACATTTTGGCAACTTGAGCCATACCAATCACAGCAGTACACATCAACTCATCTGACTAATCCCATTTGTTTATACAAACCAAAAGCAAGACATTTCACATAATACACAAGGCTGAAAGCACCAAGAACACAGATTTCTCATTTTCACCCCATTTTGCAAAAGCTTTTGAAACACTCTCCACAAGCTGCAAACACACAAACCAACTTCACAAATCAACTCAACATACTTCACTGGTCACAAACCACCCATCACCATAGCCTGAAACCCTCAGAAACCAAGATACGATTTCTCTCCCCCTTTGATCAGAACCTCAGCTATCTTTCAAACCAACCATTGTAAACTTCAAACAAGCATTGAAAGCTTCTCAGGAGGTCCATTGGAGGTGATTGGAAGCAAGAAATCAGCCAGAAAGTGCCAGAAATCAAAGCTTCGATTCAGGTAGCCATGGAAATTCATTTTTCCAGAACTCCTTTCTCTTGTTTCTAAAATGATCTGCATGCTTCCCTGAGTCCACTGAACATTTTATTTTTGAAAATGATTGAGTTTTGAGGTTGTATGCTTGGTCTGAAAGTTTGCCCGAAAAAAATGTTCTTGCTTGTTTCTCTTGATTCAGTGAAAATAAATGTTGTTTGAGTTAGGGTTTATGCTTAGGGTTGTTCATAGATTGATTCTGGAGATTTAGAGCTTTTGAAATGGCCTGGAGAGTGAGATTGAGTTTTTGGTTGATCGGAGAAGATGACCGGAACACTGTTCCGGTCACCTGATTTTGTTTAGGGTTCAGATTAGGGCACTAATCATAATTAGCGAATTTTGAATCTTGGCCGTCCAGATGCGCGCCAAGTCCACTCCCGCGTGTGTGAGTTTGAATGCTGGCCATTGATTGTGTTGACTTTTCTCATTTTCAGTTTAATTTCATTTTATTTTTCATTTTATTTGATTTGGTTTCTACATTTTATTAAAAATAGTAAAACATTTTCAAAAATTCTGAAATTTTTTATACAAGCTTTTATTAATTTTCAAAAACCAAAAACATTTTTATTTGTTATTTTTTGCATTTAAAAATATTTTTAAATCATTTAAAAGATTATTTTTAATTAATTAATGAGAATTAATTAATTAAAAATACTTTTAAGTATTTAAAAATCACCAAAAAATTCATGAAACATTTAAAACCATTTAGAAACATTGTCCAACCTTCAAACCAAATTTCGTTTTTGATCTTGATGTCTTTTGACAATTTTCCATGGAATTAATTTCTTTTCAAGGCATTATTTTGATCCTAACTTTGAAAATTCATTTCTGCCTAGCCTTTAAGAGTTGGACTTTGATTCTTTTTGCATTGCATCTTGTTTAGCATGTAGTTTATAGGATTAAATTGGCCTGAATTGATCTTGCATTTTCAATTTGTTTGACATTTTTCTTGACAAGGTACTTTAAAACCCTTGCAACCTTAGGAAATTCATAACCCTCATTAGGTTAAGAGTTAGAACCCCTCCTTTGGGCAGTGAGTTTGTATAGGTTTAGGGTTCCTTTGGATGCATTTTCAATTTTTTTATCATGATGTTTGCTTCTGGTTTTGGTTTTTTTGTTTTGTGCATTGATCATAAACCCTAATTTGGGCTTTCTTTTGCATTCATCTTGCATTTTCTTGCATACCATGCCTTTCCATGACATCTTGTGCATCCATTTGATTCATAATACATCTTAGGACATATTAGAACCATGTTTGATCATTGCATATTTCATTTTCCATTTTGTATGTCATTTGCATTCCATAACTTTTCATGTATGTTTATGGTTCTAAGCATGCTTCTCTTGCATCCATATGTTTGTATGATCATCTACATGCCTTGTTTCATGTTTGTGTCATCTCATAGCATCATTAGCATCATACTTATGATTCTGGTTTTGGTTTGCATCATGCCATTCCATCTCATTTTTGCATTGCATTGCATTCCTTTCACTAACTTTTCAGGTGGTAAGTTACCTTGAGAAGTGAATTTGCCTTCACTTCTCACAATTTCTTTTCATCTCTCTTATGAATCATTGTTGTATTTTGTCTTGTGTTTGAGATTGAGCTTGCTCTTTCTTCTTCTTCTTCTTACTTTCTTTCTCTAAGTGACTTGTCTTCTTAAATGAAGCAAGTTACTTTGCTTCTCTTTGCTCCTTTCATCTGCTTCCTGGTGGTTCCTCTGAAGATCTTTCTTGTAAACCTCATAACACTTAGGAACAACCAAGCATGACAATAATTAGGGTTTTGATTAGTCCCCCATTTAGATTTTACCTTTGTGTCTCATTGAGTCTTCTCTTCTCACCTCATAATCAAGGACTAAACCCTAAAGGCTTTAAGGCTTTGTGATTAGGCTTATGCCTGCATCCTTCTATTAGGATGGAGTGTATAACTTTAATCCTAAGTGTTAAACCCTTAATGTGTTTAAACCCTTTAATCAATTCATCTAATAATCACCAAGACATCAAGCTTGTAACTTGGGCCTTGCATTAGGGTTCTAATTCTTCCTTAACTGGTTAAGAAGGACTAACCCTAGTGTTAATGGACAAGTCCCCCTCAAGTTGTCTTACAAACCCTAAAAATCACTTCATCATCATATCATTATCTAAAATCCACTTAATAAAGGCTTTGTTTTGTCATGAGTTTAATCCCTAATCATGGATTAAGTTGAGGAGCTTTCCTCAGCTTAAACATTCTCATCTATTATCCTTCTATTAGGATGGTGTAATGGGTCTGTTTAATCCCTGATTATGGCTTAACCTCATCACTTAACACTAAACAAAAACAACAAAAAACATCTAATTAATCACAAGTAGGTTAATGATCTTAATCCTGCATCAGGGTGATTAAGTGTGAGAAGCTGACTTCACACTTAAGGAACTCTCATTACCCCTAATCAGAGGGAAGATGTGATGAGTTTACTAACCCATAGGTTTAGGCTTAAGCTCATTAATTTATGACAAACTTTCAAAAGCAATAAAAGACTGAAAACACAAAAAACAAACAATAATCGTCTCCTCCGGGATTCTTTTCTCATCTCATTCACTCATAAACGAGAACTTGCTTCTTCCGTCTAATGCAAGACAGTTTGCATCTGTGCCAGACAGACCATACACTTGAGCATAGACAAGCAAGCAGTTCACAAGTCAATTTATCTTTCAGTCTCTTTGGGTCGAACTACGGTGTTCTGACTTCCTCATTGCACGAGAGGATACGTAGGCATAACTTAACAGTTATCGAACAAAAGTCTCTGTATATTCCCCCTCCTTCCTGTATCACTCATCAAGCCTCATAGTCCTGGGCACTTCACTTCTGTTTTTACACTGACACTCCATTTATATACACCACATTTCTTTTGCACTGACACTTGCATTCTTTTCCAGCTTTGATACACAGATTGCACTGACACTACCCCTTTAAACACAAATCTTTTATGCGTGGATCCCGTCGAGTACGGTGGACAATCTGGGTGCTAATACCTTCCCAGGTTGTAACCAACCCCCTTTCTCAGTCTCTCTGGTTCGCAACCGTCTTATCCATATCTTTCTAGGTCTATGCAGCATTGCCTTTCCTCCGGGATAAAAATGCCTAGTTGGCGACTCTTTTCTTTTCTTGTGAGTTCACTCCTGTGTGTTCTCACATCCTCTTTTCGCCGACCGTTCGCGTCTGTAACCCTCTTGGCCCCGGTTGTCATCTGGTGGGAGCGACAGAAACCTCTAACTTCTTTCTCAGTACGAAGAGCAGGCATCTCTTGTATAGCTTTTACCTTTGCAGGATCTACTTCAATACCTTTACCACTGACAATAAAACCTAGAAGTTTACCAGATCTAACTCCAAAAGTACATTTGTTTGGATTTAACCTCAACTTGTATTTCTTCAACCTCTCAAACAACTTGTGCAGGTGATCAAGGTGCTCTTCTTCATTCTGAGATCTGGCTATCATATTATCCACATATACCTCTATCTCATGGTGAATCATATCATGGAACAAAGCTACCATAGCATGTTGATATGTTGCCCCAGCATTCTTCAAACAAAATGGCATTACCTTATAGCAGAAAGTGCCCCATTGTGTAACAAATATAGTCTTCTCCATATCTTCAGGTGCCATCTTGATTTGATTATACCCAGAGAAACCATCCATAAAAGAGAATACCTTATGCTGAGCAATGTTGTCTACCAGAACATCAATATGTGGAAGTGGAAAATCATCTTTTGGGCTGGCTCTATTCAAATCCCTGTAATCTACACACATGCATACTTTACTATCTTTCTTAGGCACCGACACCACATTTGCAACCCATTGTGGATAAGAAGTAACAGCTAGAAATCCTCCATTAAATGGTTTCATCACCTCTGCCTTAATCTTTTCCGACATATCTGGACACATACGACAAACTTTTTGTTTTATCGGGCGACAATCCTCTTTCACTGGTAGGCGGTGAACCACAATATCTGTATCCAACCCTGGCATATCTTTGTAGGACCAAGCAAAAACTTCTACATAGTCGTGTAACATCTGAATCAACCTGTCCTTGATATTATCTTCTAATTCAGCACCTATCTTGACTTCTTTCCTATTTTCCTTGGTTCCCAAGTTCACGACTTCAATTTGTTCCTCACGTGGTTGTATAGTTTTCTCTTCTTGTTGTAATAATCTAGCCAACTCTACAGGTACTTCACAATCTTCCTCCTTTCCATCCTCGGCTTGATAGATCGGATTTTCGAAGTCATAATGGGTAATAGCAGAATAGTTATCAACATAATCAAGAGTAGATGAATATATGCATTTAGTGATGTGGGTGTGTGTAAGAACACATAGCTTTTTTTCTATAAAAGGAAAAAATAAAAGAAAGACAAAGAGCACAATATTTACGAAAGCGAGAAACGTCCATTGATTTTATTGAGTGAAAATATGCAAATGAAATGACAACCCTAACCAGCATACCATCGTGCCTCGGGTAAGGCACAAGGCTTAAAAATATTCAGTTATTTAAAAATTTACAAAAGATAAATTTAGAAAAAATGAAATAGCATTTACTCCTGACTAAAGGAGATAGGAATAACGTCTTCAGCCTTCCAATTGTTGATTCCATCCCCCATGGTAGGAAAAATCCAACCGTCCAGGTTGTAACTTTCATCATAATCTTCTACAGTATTGACTTGATCCCTTATGATTCCTCCATGAGTGATACGAGCAGCATGACCACGACGAACAACCTTCTGAGATTCTGTAGTAAAACCCAAACCAAACATGTCAGACTTGTAAGGAATGTCAGGAAGCTGACCCCAAATAGTACAACCACCTTCTTCAACCACAACTTTAGCATCTTTGAGGGAGGCCATTGTAGGAGGCACTCTGGTAATCACAGGAACTCTTTTGACAACAGGGGGAGCATCAGTAGCAGGAATGACCCAAGGAACGACTTCAAATATTTGGAAAGGAGTCTCAACAAATTCACCCTCCATCTCAACATATTTAAAAGTATTCACGTGACTGACCATGTATTCTTCTTCACCATAAACAGTGACAATCTTTCCTTTCACCGGATATTTCAACTTATGATGTAGAGTGGAAGTCACAACACCTGCCCCATGGATCCAGGGGAGCCAAAGCAAACAGGAGTACACAGGACGAATATCTATCACAGAGAAAGTGGAATCAAAAACTTGAGATCCTACTATGACTAGAAGATCCACCACTCCATGCACCATTCTTCTTGAACCATCAAAGGCCCTCACCACCACATTACTTGGCCTTAACACTACATCGTTCAAATTGAGTTTGTCTAGAACTTCCTTAGGTAATACATTTAATGAAGAACCATTATCCACCAATACATGAGACAAAGTAGTGCCCCTACACTCAACGGAGATGTGCAGAGCTTTATTATGGTTTCTGCCGGTAGGAGTCAAATCAGCACCATTAAAACCCAAGCCATTATCACTAGTTAGATGAGCAACACAATTTTCACATTGATCCACAGAGATTTCATGTGGCACATGAGCAGTCTTCAGGAATTTGATTAAAGCCTTGGCATGGGCCTTAGAATATAATAGCAAAGATAACATGGAGATTTTAGAGGGAGTGTGCCCCAACTGGTCAACAACATCATAATCACTCTTGTGGATAATCTTCAGTACTTCTTCCATCTGCTTAGAGAGATCTTCATTAAGTGGTGCTTCAACTTGAATAGGTTCAATCAATGGTCCCTTTCCCCGAGCCTCAGTATTTGGCCCAGAGTTAGAGATATGATCCTGGTAATCTTACTAGATCCACCAATATTATCCACATCAAGATTAACATCATTAATAGGTGCATCAGTCAAAGGATCTTGTTTGACACCATGGATATAAACATCAGAACCATAATTCCAGGGTATAGCCTTGTCAGAAGTATATGGGATAGGACAAGGAGTAGTAATAATCATTGGAGCCACCTTTGGCTCAGTAGTAATCTTCACAGGACCTTTAGAAGTGATCCTTATTGGACCACTGGAAGTAATCTTCACAGGGATCTTGTTAACCATAGCCACATCTTCAAATTTCACATTTTTAATCAAACCTCCACACAGACTCTCCATAGAAGGGGTCCTCTCAAATAGTATAGTATAGTTATCTATCAGGTGTTGAATACCTGACCTCAACTTCCAACAACTATCGGGTTTATAGGCACAGTAACAACAATCCTCTCTGCAACCCGGAAATAAACCGGCTTACAAAAGTTTCTTCTTGACAATAGCTAAAGGAGTAGTTATTTCAGCCACATTACGAACGTAAACAACCTCATCAACAACATTAACAGTCTTCTCATGTTTAGGCATAGCAGCAGTAATCACATTAGGAGTCTCTGGAGGGTCAAACTCAATTTCTCCATTCTCAATCATATCCTGGATTTTGTTCTTCAACAACCAGCAACTATTAGTGTCATGTCCAGGGCTATTAGAATGGTATGCACACCTTGCATTGGGATTGTAACGAGAAGAAGATGTATTGATATTCTGTGGTGGGTCCTTCAAAGTAATCAATTCTCCTTTCAACATATGCTGCAAAGCCAGAGCCAATTACATATTGAGCTTGGTAAACTGCATCCTAGGCTTGGGATGATTATTTTGTTGTTGTTCTTGTGGTGGAGGTGTAGGATTAGAAATCAAAACAGCTCCCACAGATTGGTTACGATCATTACGACTACGCTGGCTATACACAACATTGGATTCTTTCTTCTTAGGAGGGGGCTTCTTAGTAACCCCTGAAGAGGCAACTATCTGAATCTTTCCACTTCGTATCCCACTTTCCACACGTTCTCCAATCATTATCAGCTCAGTGAAGCCAGATGATGAGCTTCCAATGAGATGACTATAGAAAGGACCAGTCAACGTACTCATTAACATATCAACTAATTCCCTGTCAATCAAAGGGGGTTGAACTCTACTTGCTAGATCTCTCCATTTCTGAGCATACTCCTTGAAACTTTCTTTGGTATCCATGGACATGCTTTGGAGTTGCATGCGAGTTGGTGCTAAATCAGAATTGTATTGGTACTTCTTATAGAAAGCCTCAGCAAGATCATTCCAGTTGCGAATGTTGGTACTCTCCAGTTGATAATACCATTCCATTTGGGATCCAGACAAACTCTCTTGAAAGAAATGTATCCATAACTTCTTATCAGGAGTATGAGGTTGAATTCTTCTGACATAAGACCTAAAGTGCAGCTTTGGGCAAGACACACCGTCATACACCTTGAAAGTAGGAACCTTGAAACCTATAGGGATGGAGACTCCAGAAATCAAACTCAAATCTTCAAAATCAAACCCAAAATTCTTTTGTAGTTCCATAGCATTTATTATATCTTCTAGCATCTTATACTTCTCCTCACTAGCAGGATCAAGATAATAGTTCTCCTCAAAATCAGAATCTTCCACAGTGTCATGAAGGCTGCCTTCTTCTCCCTCATAATTTTTAGATTCCAGGTTCTCAACCTCTTCTTCTGTCTTGACAGGACCTCTGAATCTTCTACCCAAGTTGATAAGGCCCACTGATTTTCTAGTCTTCGTCTTTTTCTTAGTCAGAAGTGTCTTCAGCTCATCTTGTCCCTTGGACAAGTTCAGGATCATTTCTTGAAATTGTGCATTCTGAGTCTAGAGATCCTTAACAGTCTGTTCGAGAGCCATTTCTGCTGAAATAAACAGTGAGAAGATAAGATACATGTTCATAAGAAACATGTGATTCAATGATATGGTATGTAGATGCATATGCAATGTTTTCAAAGAATGCAGGATTTAAATTTGTTTAAACGAAAACAAGAACAAAATTTTATTAGTAAATACTTAATATAAGTTTTGCCCCTTGGGCTTACAAAGAAATAATAATAAAATACAAAATATAAACATATGGGGTTTTAAGTCTCCCATGGACGCTTCCTCTTTGCGTGGAGGTACTTGTTGAGGTTTTCCTCCTCGTGAAGTTGTCTTGTTAGCTCCAGAATTCTTTCTTTACTGTAAACACCCCAAATTTGCCCTCACTCATTTCACCATGGCTTATGATTCTTTTCATATTGCATAAGTTCAATCATATCATCTCATAGTGCATTTTTGCTTCACTGCATTGGTTCTAAGTCATCTGCATCTAGGGTTTGTGATCTGAGCAATCCAAGAGCCATCTGAGACACTCCAAGAGTCTCCAATCATCTAAATAGGGTCCATGTGAGTTCAATCATCATATTATATCCTCCCAATATCAAGAAAGTCAGAAAATCACAAGAACTGAGGAAGGCATGGAAGCAGAGCCAGGTTTAACTGCACAGATGACCTAAAATTAGGGTTTTGGTTTCAGAGGCCATAACTCCAAATTTTTTGGTCATTCTTATTTCTATTGGTCTCTATATTATATGAGGATCATGCATACCAATTTTCATGAAGAAATTCAAGGGGGAAGGCATCTGATCAATAGATGACTTCTTGAACAAGTCAGTACAAAATCAGGGCATCTGAGGCCCCCAATCATCCAACCAAAGGGTCTTCTCCATCATTTTGGGTGTATAGGATCTTTATTTGGTCTTAGAAGAGGTTAGAGGTTCACAAAATTGAAGAATTTCAAGCCATTTGCAAAGTTGCCATTTTGGGAAAGTGACTTGTAATGCAAAAATGCCAATTTGGGAAAGTTTTTCAACCTCCTCTTTTTGATTCAAAAATGCTTCAAACGAAAAATTCTTGGTCATGAAAGTTGTAGATTGGATCATTCCCTTTTCAAAAAGTACAAGAACTTGATCTAATTCATCATAGAACTCAAGATATGGCCTTGTAAAGTTGGGAAAAATCACAAAAATTCACTTATGTACCAAAGAGGGAAACTTGCAAAAACTCATGTCAAACCAATTTGTGACCTCAAGGTGACTTCTAACCATTACACAAACATCATACATGGCCTATAATTCAGAATTGCCCAAAGAATTCTCAAGTTTTATGCTTTGGATCACAAGTATCATAAGCCATTCATCATGAAAGTCACAAAGAGGAAATTCTTGCAAGAATGATTCTTAGGGGTTTGTTTGGTTTCTAATCAATCTCAAAGTATCATAACAACATTATATGGTCCACTTTGCTGCAAATTGCCCAAGGAATTACACATGTCCATGACCAAAACTTCAAAATGCAACAAATTGTGAAAAAGGCAAAACATGTGACATCTCACCATTCATCCATTTCTGATCATTCCAAAGCATCCCATGGTCATCCTTAAAGCCAACAGAACTCATAGAAGCCCTAGGATAACTTATGTAACAGCCCATTGACTTTTTGGCCAATTGCCCCATGCCATTCCCACAGTACATGTCAATTCCTCTGAGTCTTTCCAATAGTTTAGGATTGGTTTGTGGATCATAAAGCAAGCTTCACATGAGCTCAGAACATACACACAATCAGATTTCACAAAAACTATCAAAATCTTCACCTCTTCAAAACTTCTTCCACGACCATCAAACTTCCATTTTTTCTTCGCCAATGAGTTACATATCATCCAAGCAACAAAAATCAACCACCAAAACAGCCTGAAACACCACATACCAAAACCTCAAAACCTGTTACACCAGAGCTTAAACTTCAAAGCCCGCCATTCCCAAGGTTTTCTAAGCTTCATTTCATCATCAGGAGGTTCAGAGAGGTGGACTTGCAACAAAGGAAAAGCCAGAAAGCCCAGAACCAGAAGGTTCAACCTCAGGTATAGCTCATGAACTTTTTTCCCAGAAGCTTGTTTTTAAGTTCTTGTATGGTTCCTTGTGCTCCCCTGATCATGGGGATATGATTATTATTGGAAATGGTTGAGAAATCACCATGTATGCAAGCTCTGAAATTTTTGCCCGTTTCACGTTTTGGTTCGAATCTTGTTCATGATGTGAAATAAATGAGTTTTGATTGGGGATTTAGGTTTAGGAATGTTAGAGGATCATTTCCGGGCAAGAAATTTGGAGATTAGAGGCATAGGGGAGAAGTTAGGGTTTGTGTTCGCCGGAGAAGATGACCGGAACACTGTTTCGGTCACCTGAAAATAGTTATGCCCTAATCCTGTAATTAGGCTGAGTTTAAATAATGACCTTTGGATCTTGTGTTTGCCGCGCGTATGGACGTTCCAGATTGCTTGATTAAGCCCTAATCCATCATTAAATCAATTAATTAGGTTAATTAACTCAGGAAAAATCCCAGCCCTTAAAACGCGCGCCAGTCAACCTTTTTCTCCCAACTTCAAATCTGGATCATTGGATCTGTTTACTTTTCCATTTAAATTATTTTTATTTCATTTTATTTTTGCATTTCTTTGTGCATTTTATTTAAAATAGTTAGAAGCTTCCAAAAATTTTATTTTTTGCATCATGACTTTAAATACTTTTCTCATTCTGAAAATAATTTTTATTTTATTTTTTGCATAAAATTTGTATTTTTAAAATATTTAAATGTTTATTTTAATTAATTAATGGAAATTAATTAATTAAAATACCATTTAAGTTTCTAAAAATCACCAAAAAAAATCACATTGCATCTTGACACATTTAGAGACATTATCAAACCATTCATACAAATTTCTTTTTGGTTCTTGACCCATTTTGACATTTTCTTCGGATTTAGGGTTCTTAAAAATCAATATTTTTGACCCTAACTTAGAAAAATCTTTTCTGCCTAACCATGAGTTTCTAGGATAAAATTGGCATGAATTTATCTTTCATTTTTTATTTGTTTTGACTTTTCCCTTTAGGATCACCCTTAAAACCCTAGAAATTTAGGAAAATCATAAGTCCTTTTGGGTTTAGCTTTTGACCTTCCCCTTTGGGAAGTGAACTTGTATGGGTTTAGGGTACCTTTGATCCCATTTTCAATTTTTTATCTCATGTTTTTCTTCTGATTTTGAATTTTGCATTGCATCTTGTACATAAACCCTATTCTTTGCCTTCATTTGCATTCATTCTTCATATGCTTGCATACATGAACTTGCCATGAATTTTTGTACACCCAAATGACATATGAGACATTTAGGGACATATTAGAATCATGTTTCATCATTGCATCATCCATTTTCCATTCTTTTGCTTTCATTTGATGTCATATGCATTCATGAACTTTCATTCCTCCTTTCATGTTTCATTTGCATCTTCATTGCTTGTATGATCATCCACATCTCATAACATCCATTTGCATCAACTCTTAGCATCATTTACATCTTGATCATGCTTCTTGTTTTGGTTTGCATCAATGCATCTTTCTCATTTTCATTTCATTTCATTTCTTGTTGCTAACTTTTCAGGTGGTAAGTGTTTGAGAAGTGAATTTGCCTTCACTTCTCATAATCTCTTCTCATCTCTTTTATGCATTCTTTGCTGCATTTTACTTGTGAATTAGAGTGAGCTTGCTCATTCATTCTCCCTCCTCACCTTCTTTCTTCAAGCAACTTATCTTCTTAAGTGAAGTAAGTTGTCTTGCTTCTTCTGCTTCTTTTCCTTCCATCATGCTTCTTCCTTGGTGGTTTCTCTCTTGAAGATCTTCTTGCAAGCTTCATAAACCCTAGGAACACCCAAGCATGATCAAAATTAGGGTTTGATTATTCCCCCCATTAGTTTTACCTTTGTGTCATCCTTGTGTCTTCTCTTCTCATCTCATAATCAAGGACTAAACCTTGAAGGTGTTAAGGCTTTCTGATTAGGGTTATGCCTGTGTCCTTCTATTAGGATGGAGTGTATAACTTTAATCCTAAGTGTTAAACCCTTAATGTGTTTTAAATCCTTTAAATCAATCCACCTAATAATCACTAAGACATCAAGCTTGTAACTTGGGCCTTGCATTAGGGTTCTAATTCTTCCTTAATTGGTTAAGAAGGACTAACCCTAGTGTTAATGGACAAGTCCCCCTCAAGTTGTCTTACAAACCATAAAATTCTCTTCTTAATCTTACCATTAACTAAAATCCACTTTAATAAAGGTTTGTTTTGTCATGAGGTTAATCCCTAATCATGGATTAAGTTGAGGTATCTTCCTCAGCTTAAGTGTTCTCATCTATTATCCTTCTATTAGGATGGTGTAATGGGTCCATCAAATACTTGATTATGGCTTAAACTCATTACTCAACACTAAACAAAAAACTCAAAAACATCTAAATAAATACAAGTAGGTTAATGATCTTAATCCTACATCATGGTGATTAAATGTGAGGTGCTTACTTCACACTTAAGGTATTCTCATTACCCCTAATCAGAGGGAGGATGTGATGAGTTTACTAACCCTTGGTTTAGGCTTAAGCTCATTATCTTATGACAAACTCCAAAAGAAATAAAAGATTAAAAATACCAAAAACAAACAATAATCGTCTCCTCCAGGATTCTTTCCTCACCTTATTCACTCACAAACGAGAACTCGCTTCTTCCGTCTAATGCAAGACAGTTAGCACCCGAGCCAGACAAGTCATACACTTGAGCATAGACAAGTAAGCAGTTCATCGGTCAATTTATCTATCAATCTCTTTGAGTCGAACTACGGTGTTCTGACTTCCTCATTGCACGAGAGGATACGTAGGCATAACTTAACAGTTATCGAACAAAAGTCTTTGTATCCCCCCCTCTTCCAGCATTATTCTTCAAGCCTCATAGTCTTGAGCTTCACATTCTTCCTATGAACTGACACTTTTTCTTATCTCATTTCACATTTCTTTTGCACTGGCACTTGCATTCTTTTCCAGCTTTTGTACACAAAATAGCACAGACACTACCCCTTTAAACAAAAACTTTCAAGCGTGGATCCCGTCGAGTACGACAGACAATCTGGGTGCTAATACCTTCCCAGGTTGTAACCAACCCCCTTGCTCAGTTTCTCTGGTTCGCAACCGTCTTATCCATCTTTTCTTAGGTCTATGCAGCATTACCTTTCCTTCGGGATAAAAATTCCTAGCTGGCGACTATTTTCAGTTCACCCCTGTGTTCTCTCTTTCGCCGACTGTTCGCGTCTGTACCCCTCTTGGCCCCGTGTCACTTGGTGGGAGTGACAACTTGGAGACTCTGCTGGGGACCCTTATATTATAACCAGGGCTTCTGGTTCTTGTTGTGGGTTCCTCCTAGAGTTTGTTTGATTTGTGTTTACTGGGGTGTTATGTGCTATGTGTGATTATTTATTTTGCTTTATTTACTGCTTTATGTACAGCTTTATTTATTTCTTTCTTTACAGTATTTTTCATATTTCATACTGTCATTGCTGGATCTGGTTTTCTTTGGTGGGTGGGGTTTCATTGAGAGTTTAATGTCCTATACCTGGGACCTGAGTGACACCTAGGCTAGAGTGGTTCATGTTCTTTCCCATTCCATTTCGGTCTGGTGCGGGAATATGAAACACGGTTCAGATGTGGGTTTCTTCTTGAGAACTTTGTGCTATAGATTTCTTGTAGTACTAGGGCTATCTGGGAAGCCTGCTAAGTCTGGATGACCTCTTATCATGACCTTCAGAAACTGAGGTGAATTAGAGGAGGATCTTTTATGGTTATTGTAAACATTGTACCTCCGGGTTAGAAGTGTTTACACTTCTCATAACTGATCCAAGTCTGAGGATCCTTGTTCTAGAACATTACTTGTGAGGGGGTTGGGTTGTTTACAGGTTTGCAGGAACCCTTTGGCCATATCATACCCTGTTACTATCTTGTTTAAGAGTACCTCACTTTGGACAGTTCTTGTGATAAACCCCGGACATGTGACTCTTTATTTGAGTCCCCCACCCTGGTTACTGGATTTCTGAGCCTTCATCTGGACTTTTGAACATACATGGGCCTTATATGAAGACAGATAATCAGATCCAGCTTGATTAGAAACCCTTGCATATCAATTGCATATATCATCATTGCATCATTTAACATTTGTTTATTTGCTTTTCAGGGTATCCACTCCATTGTATCTTGGTTTTGGTTTTGACCCCTTCTTCTGCATAGACCTCTGCTTCAGCTGTCTTCATCAGTTATCTGCTTCATTCATCTCTATCCTCACCTGCATCAATCTGTCAGAAACTTACCTCCAGCATCTCAGTCTGTGATCTTCATAAACACTTATCTTCAGCTTCTTCAGCAGCACTCATGACTACTCCCAGAAAGAGCAACATATCCTACCACTTTTTTGATCCTGTGTTGACTGGTATCAGGCAGGTCCAGTCACTTATCACACCTGACCACATCCCACTGTTTAGAGAACATTATGGAGGTATCCTGGACATGGTTATGGACCTTGATCCTTCTCAGAGGAGCATGATCCACACATGCTTACAATTCTATGACCCTCCATTGAGATGTTTCACCTTTCTAGACTTTCAGTTAGGGCCCCTGCTTGAAGAGTTTTCTTTATTGATTGGAGTACCTATCAGGGGTGGAGTCCCTTTCAACCCAGAGATGACTGCTTCCAGAAATGAAGAGATAGCAAGGGCACTGTACTTGGAGCCTGCCCTTATTGAGCAAAGTATGACAACAAAAGCTGGGATTCCTGGTTTGCATTTGGACTTCTTGATTTCTCAAGCCATCCTGAAGGCTGCAGTGGGAGAATGGAGGGCAGTCTGTGCACTGTTAGCCCTTAGCATATATGGGGCTATACTGTTTGCAGATGAGCCTAAATTTGTCAGCAAGAATGCCATCCATTTGTTTCTTCTGAAGAACCTAGTACCTACATTGCTAGGAGATTTTTACTACTCCATTCATCAGAGGAATGAGAAACAGAGGGGGAAGTTGGTGAGATGTTGTGCTCCTTTGTTTTACACTTGGCTGCTCAAACACCTGCCTAAGTCAGATACTTTCTTGAACCCCCACCAGCAGAAGAATTGGGCTAAGAGGTTCATTGCCTTGACTTCAGATGATATTAGATGGTGCACCCAGAGCACCAAAGGCAAGGACATTATCACCAGCTGTGGAAAAAAACCCAAATGTTCCTCTAATAGGAGTGAAGGGTTGCATCAACTACATTCCTTTACTATTTAAGAGACAACTGGGTTATGCCTTAGTTCACCCTCCCAGAGGACAAGATTTAGCTGAGACCCTATATTGTGAAGTACAACCTAATTCAACTGTTGTCAGACAAGCATCCTAGGCTTGGGACAACATCCAGACAAAAGGGGTAGCTATTCTTAGAAGATGTAACAATGTTGCTTCAGCTCAGTACTCAGACTGGTCTCGTACCGGAGCTCAGATTACCAGAATGCCTTTCACCTTGGAAGACACACCTGGACCATCCACAGTGCAACCTGCAGCAACAGTTAGCCTGGAGGAATTTGAAAAGTTGAAGGAAAGTGTCGCTCCCACCAAATGACACCTGGCCAAGAGGGGTACAGACGCGAACGGTCGGCAAAAGAGGAGAGGACACACGAGGGTGAACTGAAAAGAGTCGCCAGCTAGGCATTTTTATCCCGATGGAAAGGTAATGCTGCATAAACCTAGAAAAGATGGATAAGACGGTTGCGAACCAGAGAAACTGAGAAAGGGGGTTGGTTACAACCTGGGAAGGTATTAGCACCCAGATTGTCCGCGATACTCGACGGGATTGATCACACTAAAATTCACCGTATTTCTGACTCCGATTTCGCATGCATTCTTAGGTTTTATTGTTGTTTTGCTTTGTTATTGCTTTGTTTTCTTATGTTTTCAGGTTTTTATAATAATCGGAGCTTGAATCGGGAAAAGGAGCGAAAAAGGAGTGAAAACGGACGAAAACCTAGAAATTCAGCATTTTGCACTTACGGCACCCACCGTGGCGGGCGCCATGGGGTTAGCCATGACGTGGCCACGTCTCAAGACCACTCCTCAACCTCCAAGACCCACGATCCCCACTCCACAATCCCCTGTAGGGACCATGGCGGGCGCCATAGGCCTGTGGCGGGCGCCACAAGGCCAAATCCAGTAACCTCCACTTTTTAGTGGAGGGGCATCCCGGTCATTTCATGCTTTCAGTTTTCCTATAAATAGGACCTTAGATTTTCGTTTTTCTTCATCCAGAATTAGATTTCTCTAGGCATATATCAGTTATAAAGCAGTTGCCATTCCACATCGGGGTGCCTCTGCAATCGAGTGATCGAGTCTGTAATCTGTCTGTGCGATCGAGTTTTGGAGCACTCTGGAGGAAGTTAATCATGCCGCCATTTTAATTCAAGTTCGTATTTTACTTTCATTTATTTTCTGCATTGCTTTACTTTATTTATTTCCTGCACTCGCTTTACTTTATTTATTTCCTGCACTCGCTTTAAATTCCTTTATTTCCCGCACTCGCTTTAAATTCCTTTATTTCCCGCACTCGCTTTAAATTCCTTTATTTCCGCACTCGCTTTAAATTACTTTATTGAAAAATTATAAAAAGAATCTTTACTTTATCATGTCTAACTAATTCCATAAAGGTTAGAATGTAAGGATCGTAATTAAACCAGTAATCAGTATAATTGTTCGTGGAAACACCTAAGGGCTATTTTATCTTTCAATTCAAGTAATTGTTTTTAACTATTTCAAAAACAGCCAAAAGCGCTTTGTCTAGTGCATTAGGAGTTTTTAGATTAAAAAGAAAAGAGATTTTAAAACGATTTTCGGACGCGTTATGAAGTTTAGAGTCTGGTTCATAAGAACCTCTTTTTGCTAAGAAGTCCAGGTTAAAATACTTTTCAACTTAGTTAAGATACTACATTTCTTAAAAATAGGTTTACTACTCTAACGCAGTACGCACCTTTTTATCCGTGACAATAGGAGGGGTTGATTAGAGAGTACAACTCGGTTCTGAATACGCGAAAGCGACAGTTCCTGTTAAATTAGTTCTTTTCAAAGGAGAAAACATTGCCCATAAGTAGTTCCGTTAACAAGTACTGGATTATCATTGATTACGTGAATTACATTCGAGCCTGTCTTTTATTTATTATTTAAAATTATAATTTTATTTACCATTGCAC
Organism: Lathyrus aphaca; assembly: GCA_963966055.1. Lineage (NCBI taxonomy): Eukaryota > Viridiplantae > Streptophyta > Magnoliopsida > Fabales > Fabaceae > Lathyrus > Lathyrus aphaca. Next base: position 355,729,245 of record OZ014520.1, on the reverse strand, counting down.
CCTTACTAAAACCCTTAAAAATAGTTGCCTTAGATACACACCATAACAACAGGTACGATAGATTGACACTTGGTCTCTGTGGATTCGACAATCTTTTATATTACTCTGACGTGATTCGTACACTTGCAAAAAACACGTATCAAGTTTTTGGCGCCGTTGCCGGGGATCGAATATCGTCAAATTTCATTACCTTGTAGTTATACCGTTTAGACTAAGGTTGTTACCCACCGGTCAATGCGAAAGACTCGCAGTGCCGGAAGTTTAGTAGACCCTCTAGCCGAACCTGAACGTTACGCTCGCGCACGTTTATTTTTCCATAGGAATAGGAGAGCTATGGCCGAAGATCAAAACCGAAGACCTCTTAAGGACTTCGCCCAACCATCAAACGAGGAACCTAGTTCCAGTATAGTAAACCCCGCTATCCCAGCCAATAATTTTGAACTTAAACCATCCCTGCTGCAATTAGTGCAACAGAGACAATTCGCAGGTCTCGCTACTGATAACCCAAACCAACATTTAAAAAACTTTCTTCAGTTAGCAGACACCTTTAAAACCAATGGAGCTTCTCCTGAGGCGATACGCTTAAGATTATTTCCCTTTTCCCTCAGAGATAAAGCTCTATCATGGTTAGATTCCCTTCCATCCAATTCAATAACAACTTGGGATGACCTTAGGAAAGTTTTCCTTGCTAGATATTTTCCCCCAAGTAAGACCGCTCTTCTTCGAAACCAAATAACTAGATTTACCCAACACCAAGGAGAGTCGTTGTTCGAAGCCTGGGAGAGATATAAAGAATTATTAAGAGCATGCCCACACCATGGCTTAGAGAATTGGCTAATCATCCAAACCTTCTATAATGGACTTCATTATAACACTAAAATGACCATCGACGCTGCCGCTGGTGGCGCACTGATGAACAAACCTTACCCTGAAGCTAGTGCCCTTATCGAGGATATGGCCCAAAACCATCAATCATGGGGAGTAGAACGAGCGACAGTGGAAAAGAAGGAAGCCCAAGGAGGAATACATGAGCTAAGCTCTATAGACATGATGCAGGCTAAAATGGACGCGTTGGCCCTTAGAGTCGAACATATGTGTACAACTCCGAATACTGTAGCCGCAGTTTCGCCGAATTGTGAGATATGTGGAACGCAAGGACATCAATCCGCCGAATGCAATCTGCTGAATGAAACCAACACTGAGCAAGTGAACTATACCCAAGGGAACCCATTTTCAAACACATATAACCCTGGATGGAGGAATCACCCAAACTTCTCCTACAAAAATAATAACCCTATTCAAAATACCGCACCTCCGAGACAACAAGGTTACCAAGCCCCTAGAACAAATCAACCTATGCAACCTGTACCACCTAGTCCGAGCTTTGAGGAAAGTGTAAAAAGTTTTATCACTGCTCAAGTAAAACAAAACAAAGAGTTCATGAACCAAAACGTCCATGTTAACGAACTGATTACCCAGTTAGGAACCAAGGTTGATCAAATTATTACTCATAATAAGATGCTTGAAACCCAGATCTCTTAGGTAGCGTTAAACCAAGCCCTACAGACTACACCTGGAGGACAGTTCCCTGGACAACCTCAACAAAATCCGAAAGGGCAAGCAAATGCCATTACTCTACGAAGTGGAACCGCTTATAAGGAACCTTTAAACCCTAGATTGAGTGAGCCCGAAACTTCTGAGAGGAATGAGGAGAAGGAACCAGAGAAGCCTGAAACCCCGGAAAGTCAAGAAAAAGGAGAAGAACCTAAAAATAAAACCTATGTACCACCACCGCCATACAAACCACCAATACCTTACCCTCAAAGATTAAAGAAAACCCAAATCGATAATCAATATCAAAAATTCGTTAAGGTTATAGAAAAACTTCACGTAGAAATCCCCTTTACAGAAGCCATCACCCAAATACCTTCTTATGCTAAGTTTCTCAAAGACATACTTACAAATAAACGTAGACTTGAAGATCCGAAACCCGTGGAATGTAATTCTATTTCCGAAAATAGGTTAGCAAAGAAAGATAAAGATCCCGAAAATTTTTCCATTCCTTGTATTTTGGGGAATCATGTCATCGAAAAAGCTTTTCTAGACTTAGGAGCTAGTGTGAGCTTAATGCCTTTAGCAGTTTGTGAGAGATTAAACTTAGGAGAATTACAACCTACTAAGATGTCACTTCAATTAGCCGATAGATCCGTTAAATACCCTATAGGCATACTTGAAGACGTCCCTGTTAGGATAGGTCAGCTGTTTATACCTACTGATTTTGTTGTCATGGACATTAAAGAAGATGACGACATACCAATCCTCCTAGGTAGACCGTTCTTATCGACTGCTGGAGCCGTAATAGATGTTAAAAAGGGAAAACTAACTTTTGAGGTAGGTGACGAGAAGATAGAATTTTTATTGTCAAAATTTCTTATGGCACCTGTGATAGGAGATGCTTGTTATGCCTTAGATATCATCGAAGAATGTATTAGGGAATTAGAACAAGAAGAAGAAACTGAATCTATAAAATTGCCATCAACCCCTATTTTGGAAGATGACAATTATAAAAGACCCTACATTGATGATAACCTTCACGAATGTTTATCTCTTACCCCAGATCCTATGCCTTGCCCTATGAAACCGACCGTAAAACTTAAGGAACTGCCTAAAAACCTGAGATATGAATTTCTCGATGAAGATATGAATCGTCCAGTTATAGTCAGTGCTACCTTAAACCAAGAAGAAACCGATCAATTATTAGAAGTTTTACGTAGGTACCCCTCAGCCTTAGGATATAAGATCTCTGATCTAAAAGGAATAAGCCCATCCGTATGCATGCATCGGATTTTGCTTGAAGAAGATTCAAAACCTTCCAGAGAACACCAACGAAGAATAAATCCTATAATGAGTACTGTAGTTAAGACTGAAGTTCTTAAGTTACTAGAGGTAGGTATAATATATCAGATCTCGGACAGTAAATGGGTGAGTCCTGTGCATGTAGTACCGAAAAATGGAGGCATCACAGTCGTGCAAAACGAGAAGGGCGAACCTGTAGCAAAAAGAACCGATGGAGGTTGGCGTATGTGCATAGATTATAGAAAATTAAATAAAGCAACTAGGAAGGACCATTTCCCATTACCATTCATAGACCAAATGTTGGAGCGCCTAGCCAGACACTCTTACTTTTGTTACTTAGATGGATATTCAGGATTCTTCCAAATACCTATTCATCCCGAAGATCAAGAAAAAACTACCTTTACATGCCCAGTTGGAACTTTTGCCTATAGAAGAATGCCTTTTGGACTTTGTAATGCTCCTGCAACTTTCCAACGCTTCATGATGTCTATCTTTGCTGATTATTTAGATGGAATTATGGAAGTATTTATGGACGATTTCTCAGTTTGTGGATCAGATTTCAAAAATTGTCTTGTCAACCTTGAGAAAATCCTGGAGAGATGTGTGGAGGTAAACCTTGTGCTAAATTGGGAAAAATGTCATTTCATGGTCACCGAAGGGATTGTTTTAGGACATATAGTTTCCGAAAAAGGTATAGAGGTAGATAAAGCAAAAATAGAAGTCATAGAGAATCTAAAACCGCCGAAGACTATCAGGGAGATAAGAAGTTTTCTTGGACATGCCAGATTTTACCGACGTTTTATCAAGGATTTCTCCAAAATAACAAAGCCCTTAACTGGTCTTTTAATGAAAGACGCTGAGTTCATCTTCGATGAAAAATGTAATGAAGCATTTAATCTTCTGAAGTAAGCTCTGATTTCAGCACCTATAATGAAACCCCCTGATTGGTCAGAACCGTTTGAGATAATGTGTGACGCCAGTGATTATGCTGTTGGAGCCGTTCTAGGTCAGAGAAAAGATAAGAAGTTACATGTGATTTATTATGCCAGTAGAACCCTAGACGCTGCACAGCTCAACTACGCAACAACCGAAAAAGAGCTCCTAGCTGTAGTTTTTGCAATAGACAAATTTAGATCTTATCTAGTAGGAGCCAAGATTATAGTTTACACCGACCATGCTGCCATTCGTTACTTACTAAGCAAAAAGGATGCCAAGCCTATGTTACTTCGATGGATTCTATTACTGCAAGAGTTTGATTTGGATATCCGTGATAAGAAAGGCACTGATAATGTAGTAGCTGATCACCTATCTAGGCTAGAATACCTGAAACCTGACTCAGTACCCATAAATGACGATTTTGCCTATGATAGACTGATAGCCCAACTAGAAACTATTGAAGATGATAACCCAGACCCACATGAGCAATTTCATAAATCCTTAGCTATAAGCAATGTACCTTGGTATGCAGATTTTGTTAATTATCTAGCCGCTGACATCATACCCCCTGATCTAAACTACCACCAGAAGAAGAAGTTCTATAGTGATGTGAGAAACTTCTATTGGGACGATCCATTTCTTTTCAAGAGTGGTAAAGATGGCATTTCCCGCCGTTGTGTTCCAGAAGAATAGGTAAATAATATAATTGAGCATTGTCATTCTGCACCCTATGGTGGACATGCAAGCACATCTAAGACCTACGCCAAGATTCTTCAAGCTGGCCTATTCTGGCCTACTATGTGGCGTGATGTCCATGCTTTCATTGTCAAGTGTGATAGATGCCAACGCACAGGAAATATTTCAAGACGTAATGAAATGCCGTTAAGAAATATCCAAGAAGTAGAACTCTTCGACGTATGGGGTATAGACTTTATGGGACCGTTCCCACCATCTTTTGGAAATCAGTACATATTAGTAGCTGTTGACTACGTGTCTAAATGGATTGAAGCTATCGCCGCACCCACAAACGACACCAGAGTAGTCATCAAATTATTCAAAAATTATATATTTCCCAGGTTTGGAACACCCCGTTTAGTCATAAGTGATGGAGGATCACACTTCATATCGAGAATATTTGATAAACTTTTAAGCAAGTATGGAGTTAAGCATAGAGTAGCAACACCATACCACCCACAGACCAATGGACAAGTGGAAGTATCTAACAGGGAGATAAAACAAATTCTTGAGAAGACTGTCTCTATATCTAGAAAGGATTGGTCACAGAAACTTCAAGAAGCATTATGGGTCTATAGAACCGCTTTCAAAACTCCTATAGGAACAACCCCTTATCAACTGGTCTATGGAAAATCATGTCATTTACCTTTTGAATTGGAGCATAAGGCCTATTGGGCCATCAAAACTTTGAATTTGGATTACTTGACAGCTGGTGAGAAACGTATCCTTGACATCCACAAATTAGAAGAGCTCAGACAATCTGCCTACGAAAATGCCATCATATACAAAGAAAGAACAAAAGCTTGGCATGACAAAAGAATCATAAGAAGAGACTTCAAAATAGGCGATCCTGTTCTCCTGTTCGATTCTAGGTTACGACTATTTCCAGGTAAACTCCATTCGAGATGGACTGGCCCTTTCGAAGTATCTAAGATCCTAAGATCCGGTGCTATTGAAATCAAGAACCAGACATGTAAACCATTCATCGTCAATGGACAGAGGTTGAAGCCCTACGAAGGAGGTGACATTCCAACAACATACACCTGCCATACTCTGAGTGATCCACCATATCCTTCCAATGATGTTTAAATATCGGTCGTCGAGCTAATGACGTTAAACAAGCGCTGCATGGGAGGCAACCCATGGTTTTCTTATTTTTGTACTTTTATTTATTTTTACTTTATTTTAATTTGTTTATTATTATTATTATGTCAGGACTAACGATTGAATGTTTTATGTGCTTTCAGGACTTGTTTGCTAACCTTGTACAGGATGCAGAACCCTGATGACATGCACGTGGCCTTTAGAGATGATGCACAGAGAGAGCGTTACTATGTTCACATGAGACGCCCTATGGCTCCTACCAGGTACCCTGACCATGACTGCATGGATGCCTTGGGGATAGAGCCAAGCGTCAGATTTTTATGCCATCAACTCCAATGGGACCAGTTTGACGACAGGAACAACACTTATAGGAACTTGACTCTTGAGTTCCTCAGCTCGTTTCATCATGACCCTTGGGCTGGACCCGATGGACTCGCTGTTTTCAGGTTGTTCGGGATTGACTACTCATTCTCTCACAAAGAGTTTGGTGATTTGCTAGGTTTCCAGACTACTCCTGATGCTATTCCAGAGACTCCGATGGGGTATTTTATGAGCAGAGAAGTGGAAAAGTTTTGGACTAAAATATCAGGCGGAGGGAGCCAAGATCCTTCTACCCAGTTTTCTCAGGTAATGCACAACCCTGCATTGAGGTACTTCCAGATGATTCTAGCACATTCTTTCCTAGGTTTGCCAGATACAGAGACACTACTAAGTGAAGAGGAGATTTTCCTACTGTTTTGTGCGACTCAGTCTCGCCCTGTTGCTTGTGGCAACTTTCTACTGAAGGGCCTTGCTAGTGTTGCCAGATCATCAGTAGGCATCATCCATGTCGGTGGGATTGTTACACAGATAGCTACTGCATTGGGTTTGTCTCGCAAATTATTGCACCTCAGGACCTTCTGCTGCTACACCACCCTGGATATTGATTTTTGTCTTGATAGAGGACTGATGAGGAGGGCTTCTTTTGAGCCCAACATGTTTAAATTGCTAATCGACGGCGAAGCGATACACTACTTTACATTACCAGATCCGCTGATGACCAGTGTCCATGATCCTGCAAATTGGAGTTATGCTCTAGAGGGTTATGGAGAGACTGTCGAAGAGCCGAAATCGCCTCCCGCCGCTGAGTACACTCCTACACCTCTTACTCCCCGAATCATTGTTATGTCTAACAATATGTCTCTGCAGCCACCTGACCTACAAACACAGATTTACGAGCTCCGTAAGGAGACCGCCCTGCTCAAGCAGGAAGTGGCAGACTTGGAGTTACAGATGCAGGTTTCTGATCTCACTCATGCCTCAGAGGCCGATGCTCTACATCAGGCGATTGACGAGCTTCGGAGGGAGATAGCTGAGATTCGTGGATCAAGCCAGGAAAAGAAACCTACCACATGACTCATTCTACACTGACAGCACTACCCTAGTATTTAATTTCCTTTTATTTATCGCATTTCCAGACATATTTTACTTTATTGCAGCTTTTATATTTTCATGCACTTTGAATTCCTTATATATATACATATTATGCACTAATGTTAACTTTTTCTTTTTTGTTTTTTTAATTATTTTATTTTTGTCGTGCAAAGAAAAAAAAATATAAGACAAAAATATTTTCATTTTTGTCTTCACAAAAAAATATGCAAGCCTCATGCCTTGAAAAGAAGAAGAAAACGCTATCCAGACCCCCCGAAGACCAAGGTGCAAGGAAGGCCCAAAAGGAGGATCCAAAACCACAAGGCCCAGGAATTGGCCTTGTGGCGGGCGCCATAGGCCCTGTGGCGGGCGCCACACCGTACCAACAACATATACGGGGCTGAATCCCCATTTCCACCATTTTCATCCCTTTCTTCACCAAAAACCCATTTTTACAACCTTCCAAATCCTCCTTGAACCCCATTAAAGCTCACCCATTTCCAAAATACCCTCCATCCATAAAACATATCCAACATCCATTTCCATTTTCATCCAACAAAAACCAAAAAAATCAAAACTTTATCATTCTCCTCATAAACCACTTTTCTACCATTTTCACTACCTAAGGAGCATTCAACAATGGAGTTCAACGGATTTCTTCTTCGTGATGGAAGACCGGGCGAAAGGCAACGGAAAATTATTCAGAGGCTTCAAAGTCGAGAAATTCTCTCGACTAGGTACGTCGACGATAACTGTCTGTATGCTTTGGGTATTTATCATAGTGTTTTTAATTTATTAGAATTTCTAGGCTTGCATAATATTTTCATTAATCAGGAACCTACCTATGAGAAACTGACAACTGAGTTTTTGAGTTCTTTGATATACACTGTCAGTCCTAACACTGCTAGCACTGTCGGTACTGTTATTTTTAGACTGTTTGGAATTGAATATGAATTCAGTACCAATGAGCTAGCAGGTTTGTTAGGAATCCCTCATAGGGAAGGTTCGATTTGTGAGGCACCTTTGGATGCTGAATGGTCGGCCGAGGTATTTACCTTCTGGCTAAGGCTTTCAAGTACTTCAATTAATTCTTTTGAAGGGATACTTGCGTCGACCATTCACAACCCGACCATTAGAGTTTTTAGACTTCTTTTGGCATGTACTATTTTTGGCCGGGAAAGTCCAAACAAGGTAAATGCTCGTGAACTCCTATTTTTGCAAGGATGCCTCACTAGAACCCACATCAATCCGGTCCCGTTTATGCTTGCCCATATGACTTTATTTACTAATAAAACAGGACCGATTGTTTTTGGAGGGCTTGTTACGTCTATTGCTCGGGCTCTTGGCCTGAACGATGAGATAGCTACACTTGAACCACTACCTCCTCGCACAATTAATTTAAAATTTCTGAAAGACATGAAATTCTGCCGAACAAGGAGAGAAGGTGGTTATGAGTTGATGGTTCATGGGGTAGCTATCCCATCTGTTGCTTTACCATGCAGTAGACGTACTGATGTACGTGATGAAAGGAACTGGACCTATGATCTTAATGCTCCACGTGTTTTGGGTCCACTTCCTCCTAATATTCCCGATGGAGAGGCACATGACACTGATGATGAGTATGATCGGAGAGAGCAGTCTCCCATCCCTCACATGTCCCCCCATCGTCCTTCACAGTCACACACCGCACCATCTTCCTCTAACCCTGTTGCAGGTACTGCTCCTGGATTCTTTGTCACCGAGGAGATGTGGCGTGACATGACAGCTAGAGAAGAAAGGTGTGATGGCCTTCTCTCTACTATTTCACAGCAGCTGACGGACAACATGAGCTTCATGCAACAATCGCGATTGGTTTCGGATCGTGCTTATAGCAACGTTTGCTGTACCTTGAACGATATCTCATTAGAACAGAACCGTCAGAGAGAGTTCAACAGCCGACACTACCAGCTTGTAGAGGCTACTCAGGGTTCCATCTTGGGTAACCTTCGAGAGGTCCGGAGTGCTCAGGCTGCTTTATCAGCACGACTCGACCGGAGGGACCAGCATCGTAGTAGATCCCGTCGTTCCAGACCATCACATCAGGACGGCGAAGGCACCAGTGCCCCTCCTCAGTAGTCTTTTCCAGGTTACCCCCCTTATCTTATTTCGAAACATTGGGGACCATGTTCGATTTAAGTGTGGGAGGGGATTTTATTGCTTTCTGTCATTTCCCTTTTTAGTTAATTATTTCCTTTCAGTTATTTCCCTTTTCAGTAATTTATTTTTCTTAGATAATGCATGAGTCTGACGAGTCACCAGTATAGTGTATTTTTAGTACATCTTCATTTTTTCCCATTTCCTTAGCCTTACCAGAAAAATTTTAAAAAGAAAATAATGTTGTTTCACATGTTTTTTGGGCTTTGAGACAGGTTTAGATTAGGATGTGGTGACTTAGGTCAACTTTTTGAAACATTAGAACCATTTTAGCACCATAGACCTCTTGAATATAGGAATCACTCCTAAACCCCACCACCATGGCCTTTATTATCATTTAAAAATTGTCCTAAGTAGTTTATTTTAGCAGTCAGCTCCGGCCTAAGCATGCTCTACGTAGGGGGCCGATGAATATAAGTGAATGATCCAGTGCTTATAGAAAAAAAAAAAGGCAAACTCTGGTATAGGTGACCCTCACAAAGTCATTTAAACCGAAAAAAAAGAAGAAAAAAATTTTTGCCACAAAAAGAAAAAAAAAATTGCAAGTCACCTATTGTTAGTTGGTTCAGAGGTATCTGGCACTGAACTTGGTAGGGCGGATTACGATCCGATCCCCCGCAGCTGCATTTAGGTGAAATAAAAACAGGTTTACACATGCTTATGTGCCAGAAACCTTATGTTATGGATCAGAATCACTAACCGGTCACTCTACTATGAAGCATGTACGGATAACGGGCTTAATGTGATTGCTCCTGAATGAAAAGGACACAAAAAGATGAGAAGATAGGCCTAGGTATCGTGGGATGATATGGAGTGGTTAATATAGGATTGAAGTTTGTGTTTGTGTTACTATGGTACCCTTGGTTCACTTAGTTAGTATCTGTCACTGCATCCTGACTTGAACTTAGAAGCCCTTTAGCCCAAAGACATGTGTTGACACCATATTTTCTTAAGCTTTAATGTTTGCTTGAGGACAAGCAAAGGTTTAAGTGTGGGAGAATTTGATCACACTAAAATTCACCGTATTTCTGACTCCGATTTCGCATGCATTCTTAGCTTTTATTGTTGTTTTGCTTTGTTATTGCTTTGTTTTCTTATGTTTTCAGGTTTTTATAATAATCGGAGCTTGAATCGGGAAAAGGAGCGAAAAAGGAGTGAAAACGGACGAAAACCTAGAAATTCAGCATTTTGCACTTACGGCACCCACCGTGGCGGGCGCCATGGGGTTAGCCATGACGTGGCCACGTCTCAAGACCACTCCTCAACCTCCAAGACCCACGATCCCCACTCCACAATCCCCTGTAGGGACCATGGCGGGCGCCATAGGCCTGTGGCGGGCGCCACAAGGCCAAATCCAGTAACCTCCACTTTTTAGTGGAGGGGCATCCCGGTCATTTCATGCTTTCAGGTTTCCTATAAATAGGACCTTAGATTTTCGTTTTTCTTCATCCAGAATTAGATTTCTCTAGGCATATATCAGTTATAAAGCAGTTGCCATTCCACATCGGGGTGACTCTGCAATCGAGTGATCGAGTCTGTAATCTGTCTGTGCGATCGAGTTTTGGAGCACTCTGGAGGAAGTTAATCCTGCCGCCATTTTAATTCAAGTTCGTATTTTACTTTCATTTATTTTCTGCATTGCTTTACTTTATTTATTTCCTGCACTCGCTTTACTTTATTTATTTCCTGCACTCGCTTTAAATTCCTTTATTTCCCGCACTCGCTTTAAATTCCTTTATTTCCCGCACTCGCTTTAAATTCCTTTATTTCCGCACTCGCTTTAAATTACTTTATTGAAAAATTATAAAAAGAATCTTTACTTTATCATGTCTAACTAATTCCATAAAGGTTAGAATGTAAGGATCGTAATTAAACCAGTAATCAGTATAATTGTTCGTGGAAACACCTAAGGGCTATTTTATCTTTCAATTCAAGTAATTGTTTTTAACTATTTCAAAAACAGCCAAAAGCGCTTTGTCTAGTTCATTAGGAGTTTTTAGATTAAAAAGAAAAGAGATTTTAAAACGATTTTCGGACGCGTTATGAAGTTTAGAGTCTGGTTCATAAGAACCTCTTTTTGCTAAGAAGTCCAGGTTAAAATACTTTTCAACTTAGTTAAGATACTACATTTCTTAAAAATAGGTTTACTACTCTAACGCAGTACGCACCTTTTTATCCGTGACAATAGGAGGGGTTGATTAGAGAGTACAACTCGGTTCTGAATACGCGAAAGCGACAGTTCCTGTTAAATTAGTTCTTTTCAAAGGAGAAAACATTGCCCATAAGTAGTTCCATTAACAAGTACTGGATTATCATTGATTACGTGAATTACATTCGAGCCTGTCTTTTATTTATTATTTAAAATTATAATTTTATTTACCATTTCACCCTTACTAAAACCCTTAAAAATAGTTGCCTTAGATACACACCATAACAACAGGTACGATAGATTGACACTTGGTCTCTGTGGATTCGACAATCTTTTATATTACTCTGACGTGATTCGTACACTTGCGAAAAACACGCATCAGGGATCCACGCTTGAAAGTTTGTGTTTAAAGGGGTAGTGTCAGTGTTGTTTTGTGTGCAAAAGCTGGAAAAGAATACAAGTGTCAGTGCTGTAAGGAAGTGTGAAGTGAAATAGGGGTGTGTCAGTGCAAAGAAAGAATATGAAGCTCAAGACTATGAGGCTTAAAGAATAATGCTGGAAGAAGGGGGGATGTACATAGACTTTTGTTCGATAACCGTTAAATTATGCCTATGTATCCTCTCGTGCAATGAGGAAGTCAGAACACCGTAGTTCGACTCAAAGAGACTGAAAGATAAATTGACTTGTGAACTGCTTGCTTGCCTACACTCAAGTGTATGACCTGTCTGGCTCAGGTGCAAACTGTCTTGCATTAGACGGAAGAAGCAAGTTCTCATTTGTAAGTGAATGTGATGAGAAAAGAATCCCGGAGGAGACGATTATTGTTTGTTTTTGGTGTTTTCAATCTTTTATTGCTTTTTTGTGTTTGTCATAAGTTAATGAGCTTAAGCCTAAACCTAGGGTTAGTAAACTCATCAAATCCTCCCTCTGATTAGGGGTAATGAGAATACCTTAAGCTTGAAGTAAACACCTCACACTTAATCACCATGATGTATAATTAAGATCATTAACCTACTTGCATTTATTTAGATGTTTTTGTGGTTTTTGTTTAGTGTTAAGTAATGAATTTAAGCCATGATCAAGGATTTAGTGGACCCATTACACCTTCCTAATAGAAGGATAATAGATGAGAACATTAATCTGAGGAAGGCTCCTCAACTTAATCCATGATTAGGGATTAACCTCATGACAAAACAAAGCCTTTATTAAGATGGATTTTAGTTAATGGTAAGGTTAAGAAATGGATTTTATGGTTTGTAAGACAACTTGAGGGGGACTTGTCCATTAACACTAGGGTTAATCCTTCTTAACCAATTAAGGAAGAATTAGAACCCTAATGCAAGGCCTAAGTTACAAGCTTAATGTCTTAGTGATTATTAGGTGGATTGATTAAAGGATTTAAACACATCAAGGGTTTAACACTTAGGATTAAAGTTATACACTCCATCATAATAGAAGGATACAGGCATAACCCTAATCACAAAGCCTTAAAACCTTTAAGGTTTAGTCCTTGTTTAAGAGATGAGAAGAGAAGACACAAAGATGACACAAAGGAAAACTAATGGGGGGACTAATCAAACCCTAATTGTGATCATGCTTAGGTGTTCCTAGGGTTTATGAGGCTTGCAAGAAGGTCCTCAAGTAAAAGCCACCATGGAAGAAGCAGGATGAAGGAAGGAACATCAGAAAGAAGCAGGACAACTTACTTCACTTAAGAAGTTAAGTTTCTTGAAAGAAGAAAGAAGGGAAGGAGCATGAATTAGAAAGCTTACTCTAATCCACAAGTAAGAATTCAGCAATGATGCATAAAAGAGATGAGAAGAGGTTATGAGAAGTGAAGGCAAATTCACTTCTCAAGGCACTTACCACCTGAAAAGTTAGCAAAATGAAATGAAATGAAAATGAGAAAGATGCAATGATGCAAACCAAAACCAGACGCATTATCAAGATGTAAATGATGCTAAGAGGTGATACAAATGGATGTCATGAGATGTAGATGATCATACAAACAATGAAGATGCAAATGAGACATGAAAGCAAGCATGAAAGTTCATGAATGCATATGACATGAAGTGAAAGCAAAAACATGGCAAATGAAGGATGCAATGATCAAACATGATTTCAATATGTCTTAAGATGTCTTAAATGTCATTTTCATGCACAAAATGTCATGGCAAGTTCATGTATGCAAGCATATGAAGGATGGATGCAAATGGAGATGCAAATTAGGGTTTATGAACAAGATGCAATGCAAAATTAAAAATCAGAAGCAAAACATGAGATAAAAAATTGAAAATAGGATCAAAGGTATCCTAAACCTATACAAGTTCACTGCCCAAAGCGGAGGACCTAACTCTAAACTTAATGAAAGTTATGATTTTCCTAAGTTTGGTAGGGTTTTAAGGCACCTCTTAAGGAAAAATGCAAAACAAATCAAATATGAAAGATAAATTCATGCCAATTTTATCCTAGAAACTACATGATATGTGGAGTGCAATGCAAAAAGAACCACTATCAAACCCTTCATGGTTAGGCAGAAAAGGTTTTCCTAAGTTAGGGTCAAAATATTGATTTAAAGAACCCTAAATCAAAAGAAAAATGTCAAAATGGACCAAGAACCAAAAATAAATTTGTATGAATGGTTTGATAATGTTTCTAAATGTGTCAAGATGCAATGTGATTTTTTTGGTGATTTTTAGAAACTTAAATGGTATTTTAATTAATTAATTCCCATTAATTAATTAAAATAAACATTTAAATATTTTAAAAATACAAATTTTATGCAAAAAAATAAATAAAAATTATTTTCAGAAATTGAAAAATATTTAGAACCATGATGCAAAAAATAAAAATTTTTGAATGAGTTTTGCTATTTTAAAATAAATATGCAAGAAAAATGAATTAAAATGTAATAAAAATGAATTAAAAAGAAAGTATGTAGATCTAATGGCCTAGATTTGAACTGGAGAAGGGCAGGTTGACTGCGCGCGTTTTTTAAAGACTGAGATCCATTTTAATTTAATTAAACTAATCACACTTAATTAAATTAATAAAACTGAATTAAGGTTAAGTAGCTTGATCTGGACCATTCAAAAGTTAACCTAATCCTCATCCAAGGGTCACGAAGCAAACTGGCAAATTAATTAGGGTTAAGAATTAAACACTTTCAAGTGACCGGAGAGGAGCTCCGGTCATCTTCTCCGGCGGGTCCAAAACCCTAAAACACTCTACAAGCCACCCCACATCAAATCAACCACCCAGAAATGATCCTCTATCCAAACCCCATTCAAATCAACCCTTAAACAACATTTATAACCCAAGAACAAAGAGAAACGAATCAAACTATTTCACGGGTAAAATTTCAGAGGACCACAAAATACTCATTTCTTCACCATTTTTAATTCTAAGAGTATCAGCATGACCAGCATAACATATATTTTCACTTTGTAACAAAAGAAACAAGCTCTGAAAAGTTTGGTTCTTGAGCTTACCTGAGACGATGAACTGCAAATGTGAGCTTTCCAGGCCTCTCCTTCGTGCAAAAAGCCTTCTCTGAGCCCCCTGAGACTAATGAGGTGCTTTAAAACCTTTAATGGTGGTTGATTTGGAAGTTTCAGTTCTGGTATAGCAGGTTTTGGAGTTGGTGTATGTGATGCTTTTGGCTGTTTTAATGGTTGATTTTGGTTCTATGGAGGATGTGTGACTTGTTGGTGAAGAGAAAATTGAAGTGTGATGGTTGTGGGAAGAGTTTCGAAGAGATGAAGAAAACTTGCAGTTTTTGTGAATCTGATTGTGTGTGTCCTTCTAGCTCATGTCCAACCTGTTTTATGATCCATAACCCATCCCTAAACTATTGGAAGGAGTCTGAGGAAGTGACATGCACTGTGGGAATGGCATGGGTAAATTGGCCAAAAATTCAGTGATAGGTGTACCTCAATTATGGGCGGTGGCAGAGGCTATCCTAGGGCTGCTCTGAGTTCTGCTGGCTTTAAGGGTGGCCATGGTATGCTTTGAGGTGATCTGAAATGGATGAAGGGTGAGATGTCACATGTTTTGCCTTTTTACAACTTGTTGAATTTTGAAGTTTTTGGTCATGGATATGTTGATAACGAGAAAACGTATCGAATATATTGCTAGATTTCATTGACGTTTTATCGCATATTCACCGTTTTAACACTCGATTTCTCGAGTTTTTCTCACCATTTTGCAGGTACATCATTATATGGAGCTAAATCATAAAGTAAGAGAAAAAGGAACAAAAGAAACCATAAAAAGATGAAGAAATGAAGAAGCCTGCAAAACTGCATAATTTGTTGCAGTCACGGTCGTCACCAAGGTGTCACGACCGTGACACCCTAAAAAGAGGCCTCACGATCGTCACAACATTGTCACGACCGTGACACTTAAAACAACAGGACACGAGCGTGAAGACCTTGTCACGACCGTGACAAGGGTAAAAGTAGGTTATTTGACCAGACTTGGTCACAGGCTACGTGCGTGTGAAGCTGCTATTTTCCAGATTGACCCTGCATGCCACGTTCCTAGAATTCCTCAACTTCTCCTACGAGGCCCATGCAACACTCAGCCAAAAAGCCCAAATCACTCTTCTATAAATAGCATTAGTTTTATGAAGAAAACACAGAGCATTTTTTATTCGAATTTCTGCGGAAGCTCTGCCGAATTGTTTTACGACCCTGTTTCTATTTCTGTATTATTTTTCAGCTTTTTAATTTTATTGTATCCGAACCAAACATATAACAATTTCCAACATCAGGAAATTGTTATACAATTTATTTTTTTCTAAACCTTCAGAGTTTGCATTATTTTCGATTTCCGCCAACTCCAAGCTTTCCGGTCTGTGGAAGAAGGAGTCTGCTATATTATTTGTTAACCAGGTTTTTTATAATATTGCAATTTTAATATTTATAATGTTTATTTATTTTTCTGCCATGAGTATTTTATTATTTAATTTTCTGTCTCTGTCTGGTTCAACATCAATGAGTAGCTAATTATCTTAGGGCGGTATGTAATTAAAACAAACTTAATCGGTAAAATTTAATCATAGGCTTAAAAAAGATTAGTAACTTAACAATCTGGCTGATACTTTTTAATTTAATTCGACCTTTTCGTTACGAGAGTAAGAAAAGAGTATTAGGTTAGGTCAAGACCACGAGAGTGTGAGATTTTAACCAGATAGCTAAAGTTAGGCATTTAAATTAAACACAGCGAGAGCGCTTTAAAATAAATTAGAATTACTTAGTTTCCAAAAATTATCTCTAAACACTTATGGGCTAGCGAGAGCAGGCATAGGGCTTTAGGGATAAGATCTGAGATAAGACCACGAGAGTGTGAGTTGAGGGTATTTAAACTGGTAACTTCTACCGAATAGATTAAGTAAACACCTTATTAAGCCTAGGTTAGATTTATCCGCCTAAGTTAGAATAATTACATACCGACCGCCTTAGTATCATTTTATTAAAACTTAAATTTAATTCCTCCTTTAATATTCTAAAATCAACAAAAAATCGTGACAACCATTCACCTTAGCTAAACTAGAAGTTCATCTAGCACTATGTAACCATAGAATCCCTGTGGATCGATAATCTTAAATATTACTTCGATAGGCTGTGCACTTGCAGTTAAGATACCGCTAGACACATAATTAGACACATCTTTAGCCCATCAAGTTTTTGGCGCCGTTGCCGGGGATTCCTTAATTTAGTTACTAGTGCATTTAGGTAGCATTGTCTAGACTAAGGTATCAACTATTTAATTTAATTTAATCTCCGAGTGTATGCCAAGTACTCGCTCTAAAAGCGAAGACTTGCAACCTCTAATCCCTGAATCGGAACGCTTCTTACACGTAAGAAGACGTATATTCGATTACGAAAAAAGTTACAGTATTCCAGATCTTCAATTAGATCCGCCTAAACCAGTCGTAACATCAAAGGACGCAGAGATGGCTGAAGAACAGAATCATCCACTCAAGTATTACGCTAGTCCTTCGCAAGCTGAACCGCATTCAAGCATTGCAGCACCGAAATGATTTCGAACTAAAACCTTCGTTGATATCAGCCGTGCAACAAAATCAATTCGCCGGAAATCCTACCGAGGATCCGAATCTTCATCTTTCGATCTTTGTGCAATATGCAGATACCGTAAAAGCCAATGGAGTTACCCAAGAAGCTATTAGACTACGTTTATTTCCCTTTTCGCTTCGAGACAGAGCAAGAGCTTGGCTTCAATCTCTGCCTTCGAACTCAGTAACTACGTGGGAGGAACTTAAGAGAGTTTTCTTGAATAGATATTTTCCACCTAGCAAGACAGCTATGCTGAGAACTCAGATCAACGGATTTAAGCAAAGGGAAAGCGAATCATTATTCGAAGCTTGGGAACGCTATAAGTATCTGCTGAGACTTTGTCCACATCACGGATTAATAGAATGGATGGTCATCCATACCTTCTATAATGGACTCTTGTACAATACAAGAATGACAATTGACGCTGCCGCAGGCGGTGCATTGATGGACAAAGAATATAATGATGCTTATGCACTTATCGAAAGTATGGCTCAAAATCATTACATTTGGGGAAGCGAGAGAGTCGCAACTGAGAAACCAACAAAAGGAGGTATGTACGAAGTGAGTAGTATGGACCAAGTCAATGCGAAGTTTGACCAACTAAGCCAAAAGATCGACAACTTGGCCATAACACCAACAGCCACCGTGGCTGCAGTAACACCTAACTGTGAGTTATGTGGAGTCCCAGGACACGAAGTTTCTGATTGTCAACTATTGACAGGTACTCCCACTGATCAAGTGAATTATGCTCAAGGAAACCCATACTCAAACACATACAACCCAGGTTGGAAAAATCATCTGAACTTCTCCTATAAGAATAACAATGCTTTGTACGCACCAGGTCAAGCACCAGCTACATCACCAGGATATCAAAAGACTGCTCCCAATGTCCTTAGAAAATCGAACCTTGAGTTGATGATGGAGAACTTTATAGCTAACCAATCTCAAACAAACAAGGACTTCTTAAACCAAAACATTCACACTAGTGAGCAGATTAAACAATTAGTGAGCAAGGTAGATGCATTAGCTACACATAACAAAATGCTTGAAACTCAGATTTCACAAGTAGCTCAACAACAAGCACCTGCTGCTGCACCAGCTGGAGTATTCCATGGACAACCTCAACCTAATCCGAAAGGACATGCCAATGCCGTAATATTAAGAAGTGGCAAGGAACTTGACGGACCTACCGATCCAAGACTTGACAATCCAGCCATGTACCAAAAACCGGATAAATCGACTGAAGTGGTGAATGATCCAGAAGAAAAGGAAGATGACAATCAAGAGGTAGTGGAGAAAGAACAACCTTATGTGCCTCCACCACCCTATAAACCACCAATTCCGTACCCTCAAAGATTAACAAATTCCAAGACGACGGGTCAATTTAAGAAATTTGTTGAACTTCTGAAACAGTTGAATGTTACTATTCCGTTTACAGAAGCAATTACCCAAATACCCTCATATGCTAAGTTTTTAAAAGAAATCTTATCCAATAAGAAAAAGATAGAGGATAACGGAACAGTTACACTTACTGCCGAGTGTAGCGCCATAATTCAGAATAAAATGCCTCCTAAGCTAAAAGATCCAGGAAGTTTCTCTATACCCTGTGTAATAGGAAAATTCGTCATTGACAAAGCTCTATGCGATTTAGGAGCCGGTATCAGTGTTATGCCCTTAACGATTTGCAAAAGGCTAGACATGGGAGACCTAAGACCAACTAAAATGTCTGTTCAACTAGCCGATCGCTCTGTTAAATATCCTGTAGGCATACTAGAAAACGTCCCAGTACGTATAGGACAATTCTACATCCCTACTGATTTTATAATCATGGACATCTCTGAAGACTCCACTACACCTATCATACTAGGAAGACCATTCTTAGCTACCGCCGGAGCCATAATAGACGTAAAAAGAGGAAAGCTAACCTTTGAAGTAGGTGAAGAAAAAGTTGAATTTATTTTAACACAATTCTTACAATCACCAGCTATAGAGGATACATGCTATCTATTGGACGTAATTGACGAATGTGTAAGAGAAATGGAACTGAAAGAGACCACTTATTCTGAAATAATGAAAATTCAAATCCCTCCGATTTTCGAAGATGATAATTGGCGTAAACCATATCAGGATGATAGTCTAAGCGAAAGTTTAGCACTTACACCGGATCCCATGCCAAGTAAAGATAAACCTACATTAGGATTAAAAACTTTACCTCATAACCTAAGGTACGAATTCTTAGACGTTGAATGTAAAAGACCAGTTATAATAAATTCCAGTTTAGGAACTATAGAAACGAAGAAACTTTTAGATGTCTTGAAGAAATATCCAACTGCGTTAGGATATAACATATCTGATCTCAAAGGAATATGTCTTTTAGTCTGTATGCATCGTATTCTGCTAGAAGAAGATTGCAGAACCTCCAGAGAATCTCAAAGAAGAATTAACCTAACCCTTAGCACTGTAGTAAAAGAAGAAGTTAAAAAATTACTAGATGCCGGAATAATATATCCAATCTCTGATAGTGAATGGGTTAGTCCAATACATGTAGTGCCAAAGAAAGGAGGTATCACTGTTGTGAAAAATGCTCAAGGCGAATCGATATCGCAAAGAGTAGTGACAGGATATAGAGTGTGCATAGATTATCGTAAACTAAACAAAGCCACTCGAAAAGATCATTTCCCACTACCTTTTATAGATCAAATGTTAGAATGATTAGCCAAGCATTCTTACTTCTGTTATCTTGACGGTTACTCAGGATTTTTCCAAATCCCTATCCATCCTGATGATCAAGAGAAGACTACATTCACATGCCCATATGGAACGTTCGCTTATAGACGAATGCCCTTTGGATTATGCAACGCTCCTGCAACCTTTCAAAGATGTATGATGTCAATCTTCGCAGATTTTATAGACAACATCATGGAAGTGTTCATGGACAACTTCTCTGTATGCGGGCAAAGTTTTGAAGGATGTTTATCAAACTTAGAAATGGTGTTAGAAAGATGTGTAAAAGTAAACCTTGTGCTTAACTGGGAGAAATGTCATTTTATGGTCAATGAAGGAATCGTATTAGGTCACGTAATATCCGACAAGGGAATTGAAGTTGATAAAGCTAAGATTGAAGTCATAAAATATCTTCAACCCCCTAAAACCGTTCGAGAAATACGAAGCTTTTTAGGACACGCCGGTTTTTACCGACGATTCATCAAAGATTTCTCGAAAATCACTAAACCTCTTACTGGTTTATTAATGAAAGACGCTGAGTTCATATTCAATGAAGATTGTCTTAAAGCATTCGAAACTCTAAAAAAAAACCTCATCACCGCACCAATCATGCAACCCCCTGACTGGAGATTACCTTTCGAAATCATGTGCGATGCGAGTGACTATGCTGTAGGCGCAGTTCTAGGCCAGAGGAAGGAAAAGAAACTTCATGCGATTTACTATGCCAGTAGAACCTTAGATTCTGCCCAGATGAACTACGCCACTACCGAAAAAGAATTGTTAGCAGTTGTCTTTGCGCTTGACAAATTCCGTTCTTACCTGGTAGGAGCGAAAATAATCATTTACACAGACCATGCTGCTATCCGATATTTATTAACTAAGAAAGATGCTAAACCAAGACTCTTGAGATGGATTTTACTCTTACAAGAGTTTGATCTCGAAATAAAAGATAAGAAAGGTACTGAGAACGTCGTAGCGGACCATTTATCTAGAATAGAAGGTATTAAACCCGAACAAGTGCCGATTAACGATGATTTTCCGTATGAACAGCTGATAGCACAAATAGGAAGCGACCTAGCTCAGTTAGACATAAATGAATCAGAACCCGTGGAAACAATCCAGACAACTGTAGGACTGCCATGGTACGCTGACATTGTCAACTACCTAGCCGCAGGAGCTCTTCCACCTGATCTAACCTATCAGCAGAAAAAGAAATTCTTTCATAATCTAAAACATTACTATTGGGATGAACCATTATTGTTCAAAAGAGGACCCGATGGAATATTTCGTCGATGTATTCCCGAAGAAGAAATAGAAGATGTCATTGCTCAATGTCATTCATCTCCTTATGGTGGACATGCAAGCACTTCCAAAACTTGTGCAAAAATCTTGCAAACTGGTTTATTCTGGCCTAATCTATGGAAGGATGTCCACATCGCTGTTATAAATTGCGACCGGTGTCAACGCACTAGCAATATTTCAAGAAGAGATGAAATGCCTCAAAAAGGAATATTAGAAGTAGAAATCTTTGACGTCTGGGGAATAGATTTCATGGGACCATTCCCATCATCTTTCGGTAATAATTACATACTCGTAGCTGTTGATTATGTTTCAAAATGGATTGAAGCCATAGCTTCTCCTACAAACGATACACGAGTAGTAATAAAGCTTTTCAAAAATATAATATTTCCCAGATTTGGTGTGCCTAGACTCGTCATAAGTGACGGTGGCTCGCACTTCATTTCAAAAATCTTTGACAAATTACTATCTAAGTATGGAGTAAGACACCATGTGGCTACACCATATCACCCACAAACAAGTGGACAAGTCGAAGTCTCAAACAGAGAAATTAAACAAATCTTAGAAAAGACTGTCGCCATATCTCGGAAAGATTGGTCATCTAAACTTAATGAAGCTTTATGGGCTTATAGGACCGCTTACAAGACACCCATAGGTACTACACCTTTCAAACTAGTTTATGGAAAATCTTGTCACCTCCCAGTAGAACTAGAACACAAAGCTTATTGGGCGATTAGAACTCTCAATATAAACTATAATGCTGCAGGAGAAAAGCGAATCCTAGACATTAACGAATTAGAAGAATTAAGGTTAAATGCTTATGAGAATGCTAAGATATATAAAGAAAGAACTAAGCGATGGCATGATAAACGCCTATCTAGGAAAGAATTTAGTGTGGGAGACGTTGTACTCCTCTTTAATTCAAGACTTAGGCTCTTTCCCGGAAAATTAAAATCTAGATGGTCAGGACCCTTTGAAATAACTAAAGTATTCCCGAGTGGAGCAATAGAAATTAAGGGTAGGAATAGTGAACCATTCATAGTAAATGGACAACGTTTAAAACATTATCATAAAGTTGAAAATAGAGATTATGCAAATAATCTAAGGCTTTTAGAGTTGTCCACTAATTCCCCTGATTAATCTAAACCTAAGCATTACGTCAGGCTTTTGACGATAAAAACAGCGCTTAGTGGGAGGCAACCCATTTTCTCATTTAATTGTTTAAATCATTCTCTTTATCATTCTATTATTTTTGTTATCTATCGTTTTGCTATTTATTTATTTGTTTTGTCATTTTATAGTTTTATTTCATATTACTAGTATTACTTTAAATTATGCATTTCATTTTCTTATTTTTATCTTAAATCACTTTTTACAGATTTTCTAAAAGTCTTTTCCACTTTCCTTCTTCCCCTGATTTGTTTCCTCCATATTTGCACTGACCATGGCTAACCAACCCATAAACCATATGGAAACCAAATTTAGAGGTAGGAACCAAAGAATGGAGTTTGAAGAGTTATCACAGAGGCAAATGGATTTGACCCTGTACCCGGATGATCAGACTATGGAAACCCTAGGTATACATGATAGCATCCTGTACTTGTTTAACCGACTTGGATGGGAAAATGCATTAATCCAACATAAGTTTGTGACTTACCGCGAGCTCACCCTTGAGTTCCTTAGCTCCTTAGTTTACCTACCCGAGCGCGGTTTTGGATTTAGGAAAGGATTTATCAGTTTCCGCCTGTTTAGAATAGAATATGACTTTAACCATAAAGAACTAGCTGATTTATTAGGATTCCCTAGTGGACCATTTGCTTTTACTACCACAGAGGTAGAATTGATGGATATTGAGCTAGATTTCTTTTGGGGAACTTTAACCGGAAACTACCACCCTGAACCAAATAGCATGAATAATGATGAGATCCATAACCCTGCTCTCCGTTACTTCCATAAAATCCTTGCCCACACCTTCTTTGGAAAAGAAGAAAACATTACCGGAGTTTCTAAAGATGAGATATTTATTATGTCATGTTTCACTAATGGACAGCCTGTTAATGGTGTACCTTTCATGATGCAAACCTTCACCCGTATCCAAGAAGAACCTGAATTACCTATATTAGTAGGAGGTCTTGTAACCATGATTGCTGATGCCATAGGACTTAGGTACCAACTGCACAGGTGCAACCGTTTAGGTACAATCCGTCCTATGAATCTTAACTTCTGCTTTAATAGACATATCATAAGGAATTTAGGACATCCACCTTTTGAGTACCTAATCCGGAATGAAGTAGTAACCCTGTTCACATTGCCAAACCATGTTAGAGTAAGTGTTCACAATAAGGATAACTGGCTTTATGAGTTAACCCCACCTGATTATCCATCTACTCCTGAAACACCTCAGTCTTACAAGATAAAAGATGATATAATGACCGATGTCGAAACTGACCCTGAGACACCTCCTGGTTACCATGACATTGACCACACTGAAGAAGTAAATGAAACCCCTGAAGTGAATCAAGGAGATTATGCTAACAACTTACAAAATAATATGAACACTCTTGAAGCTTACCAAACTAACATTAATTCATTTAAGGAAGACATTAAAAGCATGCGATTGGATATTATAGGTTTGACTGACATAACCTGCGAACAATTCTATCACTTGAACTCCGCAATCGAAGATTTGAAGAAACGCTTTTGAAAATGCTATAAGTGATTTAGTTTATTTTTCTCATTGTTTTTGTTTCTAGTTAGTTTTACTTTTCGCAAACAATTTCATACCGTATTTTCATTTATGTAATTTCATTTCAATTACCATATGCACTTTTAGTTTACAAATTTTTTCCATTTTAATTAATTTATATGTCTTCATTATATATACTGTTATGCTTGGATTGAATTATTTTCTATAAAATCTCTCGTGCCATGCAAATATACAAGTACTATATTGAAACTAATTATTATATGGTGTTTATATTAAATATTGAGTGAGAAGTGACCAAAAATTATTATATAAATTATATGAAGCGTAAGAGATAATGTTTCTGGAAATTATTCAAGGAAATCAACCCTCACGATCGTCACACCCCCTAACGATCGTGACGTGCTTATTTAGCGTGTCATGACCGTCGCGCCCCTGTCACGACCGTGACAACCCTTATTACAGGATTCGTGAGAAACAGAACTGTTTCTCTTCGTGACCTCTTCTTCTTCTTCCTCCATAACTTCCAAAAACCACCCATTTTCTCCATAACTTCCGTAACCCCCCCATTACCAGCTTTAAACTCATTAACCTCCCATTATCACCACACCTATCACATTCTAACCTTCCAATATTTACTCCGATTCATTATTTCTCTCATTTTATCATTTTTCACAAAAATTCAAAAATCTTCATCTTTCACTCTACCTCTTGCATGCAATGGATACCATTCAATTCAGAGAAGGTGATGCTGGAGAAACCGAGAGAGAACGATTTATCCGATTCCAGAACCGCGGTGTGCAACCTACACGTTATATCGACACTGTCTGTTTGAGGGAACTCGGAATGCTTACCAGTGTCCAGAGCCTGCTTCAAAAAGTCGGTCTGTGGGATCTTTGCAGTCATCCTCAGCCCATATTCGAGCTTCTGACATTGGAGTTCCTTAGCTCATTCCAGTACACCACTCCTGCCGGTTCTCAGAGTCAGCTCACCGATTTCGCAAAATTCAGATTGCATGGCCAAGAGTTTAACCTTTCGTAAAACAGGATAGCCGAGTTGCTAGGCTTCGATCACGGGACTGAAGCTCATCTCCGCGTGCCGGATAATTTTAGTGAAACCTCTTTCACTTTATGGCACGACATAACCAATACCCGTGCCTCAGCCTTCCAAAGCCTCAATGCTACACACATTCACAACCCGGCAATCCGCTATTTCCACCGAGTCATTTGCAACACCATATTCGCTCGAGAAAGCAACCATAAGCTCAACTCCAAGGAGCTTCTATTCTTGCACTGTGCTCTAAATGACGAGCCGATCAACGCTGCCCCGTTCATGCTTTATCACATCCAGGCTATCGCGCATAGAGGATCAACCTCATTTTTCATAGGCGGCATTGTCACCTCCCTCGCCATTCAGTTGGGGCTTGGTGACTTGGTTGTAAATCAGCCTTTCAGAGAAGCAGAATTCCTCACCAAGAGTTATTGCAGGTCCGCTCACCTGATTGCGCAGCGAGAGGATGGCAGGTATAGCCCTGTTGTCCATGGCACCATTTTCCACCATATCATTCTGTCGTCCCGCGACCGCATCGACCCATCCAGCCGAGCCAACTGGCTCTTTATTTTACCAGATGCTGCCGAACACGTCCCTATTCATGATGATCAGGCAGACCCTCCAGCGGATGAGATGCAGGACGCTATGGATGCAGCTGAGCCTGTCCAGGATATACCAGAGACATCTGCCCGACAACCTCCTGCTCCGGAATTCACTCTTGAGGATGTCCTCCGTGCGATTCATCAGCAGAACCAGATGAACGCCGCACTGGAGCGAAGGCAGAAGGAGCAGTATGATGCTTTACTCAGCACTATTGCAGCAAACCAGACATCTACTAATGAGAAGCTCGACGAAATTTTCAGCGAGCTAGAAGCCCTCCGCATTGACATCACTGCTGCCACCGGCACCGGTTCTGACCCTGAAGCGACTCCTTCCAGACGCCGCTCCCGCACCAGAAGCCGAGCCCGCGGTCCTCAGCAGCCATAGTTTTAGTTTGCTTATGTTTGTTTTTCGTTTTTGTCATTTGTACTGTGCTTTTACCGCATCTATATCACAACATTGAGGACAATGTCTGATATTGTGTGGGAGAGGTACCTTTCATTTCCGCATTTTCCCTTTTTCGCACTTTTCCATTTCGTTGTATTTTCAATTCCGTTGTATTTCTTTTCGCAAGTTAATGAAGCGAGCAAATCTTTATGCTATTTTCTTTAGTTTCGAATTTTCCCCGTTTATTTAGCCATACCAGAAAAAATCTTTAATTATTCGCATTACCCGACTTACCTACGGAATCGTAATTAGGAAGCCGAGAACGATTAAACAAGACCAATACAATCTTGACACCTTTGACTTCCCACTTAAGCGATTCCATTCCGATTATCATTACGAGTACACTTTAAGTTTCAGTTCAAAAGTAACCCCTAGTAGTTTATACTAGCAGTCAGCACCGTCTGAACACAAACCACGTGGGGAGCCGATGAATATAAGCGTTTGATGCCTAATCAATAATGATCCTTCATATCTCGATGCAAAATGAAAAGAAATTGCACCAAAGTACACGGTCGCATATACAAGAAACGAGAAATATGAGAAGGAGTCCATTGCGGGTTGGTTCAGAGGTACTGGTTCTGAACTCGGTAGGGCGTGCTACGGCTCGATCCCCCACAACCTCCAAATCGGATAAAATATGTAGGGTTACCGCACTCGTGTACCAGACCCCGTGCTTAAAAAGGATCAAAGTTGCTAACCGGCTACTCCACTACGTACGTGCTAAGGCAAAGGGCTTAATGTGATTGCACTAGAATGAAACCGGGCGAAATAAGATCGAAAAACTCTAGGTGAAATCGTAAAGTAATTACCGATCGTTTCGTTTAACGGGAAGTTGACGACATAGCTTGTTGCTTGTGCCATTAGTGTATCGGTAGTGTAATATCAAAGTACCGGTCTATCCGACAAAATGATCCCTCGTACGGTTTGTTATGAGTATGCGTAAATAAAAGTTTGTCCGCCGATTTTCAACCGACTATTTGCTTGAGGACAAGCAAAGGTTTAAGTTTGGGGAAGTTTGATAATGAGAAAACGTATCGATTATATTGCTAGATTTCATTGACGTTTTATCGCATATTCACCGTTTTAACACTCGATTTCTCGAGTTTTTCTCACCATTTTGCAGGTACATCATTATATGGAGCTAAATCATAAAGTAAGAGCAAAAGGAACAAAAGAAACCATAAAAAGATGAAGAAATGAAGAAGCCTGCAAAACTGCATAATTTGTTGCAGTCACGGTCGTCACCAAGGTGTCACGACCGTGACACCCTAAAAAGAGGCCTCACGATCGTCACAACATTGTCACGACCGTGACACTTAAAACAACAGGACACGAGCGTGAAGACCTTGTCACGACCGTGACAAGGGTAAAAGTAGGTTATTTGACCAGACTTGGTCACAGGCTACGTGCGTGTGAAGCTGCTATTTTCCAGATTGACCCTGCATGCTACGTTCCTAGAATTCCTCAACTTCTCCTACGAGGCCCATGCAACACTCAGCCAAAAAGCCCAAATCACTCTTCTATAAATAGCATTAGTTTTATGAAGAAAACACAGAGCATTTTTTATTCGAATTTCTGCGGAAGCTCTGCCGAATTGTTTTACGACCCTGTTTCTATTTCTGTATTATTTTTCAGCTTTTTAATTTTATTGTATCCGAACCAAACATATAACAATTTCCAATATCAGGAAATTGTTATACAATTTATTTGTTTCTAAACCTTCAGAGTTTGCATTATTTTCGATTTCCGCCAACTCCAAGCTTTCCGGTCTGTGGAAGGAGGAGTCTGCTATAATATTTGTTAACCAGGTTTTTTATAATATTGCAATTTTAATATTTATAATGTTTATTTATTTTTCTGCCATGAGTATTTTATTATTTAATTTTCTGTCTCTGTCTGGTTCAACATCAATGAGTAGCTAATTATCTTAGGGCGGTATGTAATTAAAACAAACTTAATCGGTAAAATTTAATCATAGGCTTAAAAAAGATTAGTAACTTAACATTCTGGCTGATACTTTTTAATTTAATTCGACCTTTTCGTTACGAGAGTAAGAAAAGAGTATTAGGTTAGGTCAAGACCACGAGAGTGTGAGATTTTAACCAGATAGCTAAAGTTAGGCATTTAAATTAAACACAGCGAGAGCGCTTTAAAATAAATTAGAATTACTTAGTTTCCAAAAATTATCTCTAAACACTTATGGGCTAGCGAGAGCAGGCATAGGGCTTTAGGGATAAGATCTGAGATAAGACCACGAGAGTGTGAGTTGAGGGTATTTAAACTGGTAACTTCTACCGAATAGATTAAGTAAACACCTTATTAAGCCTAGGTTAGATTTATCCGCCTAAGTTAGAATAATTACATACCGACCGCCTTAGTATCATTTTATTAAAACTTAAATTTAATTCCGCCTTTAATATTCTAAAATCAACAAAAAATCGTGACAACCATTCACCTTAGCTAAACTAGAAGTTCATCTAGCACTAAGTAACCATAGAATCCCTGTGGATCGATAATCTTAAATATTACTTCGATAGGCTGTGCACTTGCAGTTAAGATACCGCTAGACACATAATTAGACACGTCTTTAGCCCATCATATGTGACATCCCTTGGGAAATTTGCAGCAAAATGGACCATGTGAAGTTGTTATAATGTTTTGAGGTCACTTAGCAACTAATCCAATCATTAGAAGTCCCTTTTGCAAAAATTCCATCCTTGAAGATTCATGAGAAATGCCTTATGGTGACTTGTAATTCAAGGCATGAAAATGAGAAATCTCTTGGGAAATTCTGAATCATGGACCATGTATGATGTTTGTGTAATGGTTAGAAGTCAAATTGAGGTCACAAATTGCCTTGGCAAGTGGTTTTGCAAGTTTCCCACTTTGGTGCATAAGTGAAATTTTGTGATTTTTCCCAACTTTGCAAGGCCATAACTTGAGTTCTATGATTAATTAGATCAAGTTCTTGTACTTTTTGAAAAGGGGATGATACAATCTACAACTTTCATGACCAAAAATTTTTCATTTGAAGCATTTTTCAATCAAAAAGAGGAGGTTGAAAAACTTTCCTAAAATGGCAAGTTTGCACTACAAGTCACTTTCCCAAAATGGCAACTTTGAAAATGACTTGAAATTCTTCAATTTTGTGAACTTCGAAACTCTTCTAAGACCAAATAAAGGTTATATACACCCAAAATGATGGAGAAGACCCTTTGTTTGGATGATTGAGGGCCTCAGATGCCCTGGTTTTGCACTGACTTGTTCAAGAAGTCATCTATTGATCAAATGCCTTCCCCATTGAATTTCTTCATAAAAATTGGTATGCATGATCCTCATATCATATAGAGACCAATAGAAACAAGAATGACCAAAAAATTTGGAGTTATGGCCTCTAAAACCAAAACCCTAATTTTAGGTCATCTGTGTAGTTAAGCTTGGCTCTGCTTCCATGCTTCCTCAGTTCTTGTGATTTTTTAAGATTCTTTGATCTTGGGAGGATATAATATGATTATTGAACATACATGGACCCTATTGAGATGATTGGAGACTCTTGGAGTGGCTCAAATGGCTCAGGGATGGCTCAGATCACAAACCCTAGATGTAGATGACTTTGAACCAATGCAGTGAAGCAAAAATGCAATATGAGATGATATGATTGAACTTATGCAAATGAAAAGAATCACAAGCCATGGTGAAATGAGTGAGGGAAAATTTGGGGTGTTTACAGCTGCCCCTATTCAAACATGAGTTAGATGTGTAGGATGTAAGCGACGGCTTAACAGACAAACAAGATAACTTGTGGTTGAATACCAAAGACAGTCCAAAATTTGCGCTCACTGGGGAAAAAAGAAAAGGGATATAAATTTGTAAAAGTAAAGTATGATTATAAAGTGCGGGCGACGGAGGACGACCGTCGAGCAGGGGACGACTGCTGGGGATGAAATAATGACGGGGACGACCGACATGCTGGGGAAATGAAAATATTATGATGGGGACGACCATCAAGTAAAGTAACAAGACTCTCTGGGGATTAAAGGTAAATGATGGAGACGACCATTGGGTTGAAGAAATAAATGATGAGGGACAGTCATCAAGGGTGAAGGACGATCACCTATTAGGGGACGACTGCTCTGTTGGGGATAAGATGAGGGACGGTCATCTAAGGTGAAGGACGATCACCTGGCAAGGTACGGTTGCCGGAAATATCACGACATAGGACGAATGCCGGATAGAGAAGGTTGACGATGGGGACGACCATCAGATAAGCATGATGAAGGACGATAATCAAAAGGGTGAAGGACGATCACCTAGCAGGGTATGGCTGCTCTCGGGGTTTATCATGACATAGGACAAATGTCAGATAACAAAATCAACGATGGGGGGCGGCCATAGGATAAAATGATGAAGGAAGATCATCAAGAGGTGAAGGACGATCACCTAGCAGGGTACGGCTGCTAAAAATATCACGACATAGGACGAATGTCAGATAGGAATGGGTTCTAGTAATGGGGACTCCGCTGGGGGAATGATGAAGGACGATCATCAAAGGGTGAAGGACGATCACCTGGAAGGGTACGGAAGCCGAAAGTATCATGACATAGGACGAATGTCAGATAGAAAATAAATAATTTTGCAGGAGAATCTTCTGGGGGAATGACAAACACAGACGAGTGTCTAAAGAGTGTATAGGCATTTGTTTGTAGAGAATGTTCGGGTGACTTTACTGGGGAGTGATGACGCGGACGAGTGCCAGAAGAGCATATATTTGTATTTGAGAGTGCAAAGGGGACGCTTTGGCTTTCTTCTGGGGAATTTGAGAGGTATTTGCGTATCACTGATGTGGTATTGTCGGTATTTACAGGTGACTGGTTCGAACCTGACTTGTGATTATGCAATATGTTTGATTTTTGCCGTAATGCTCCGTATTAGACTGAATATTACGCTCTGGGGGAAAATATGATGTGAATGCTATGATTATGCAAAGATATCGATCCGGGATTCGGATCCCGTTGCCTGTGGAAATCTCTAGCTGATCTGCTTGAAAGGAATGTCCCTGCTGGGCATGAGATCATTGGTAGATCTGATATAAATGACTTTGTTTGGGGAATAAATCACTGATAGACCTATTCTTGATTAGGAGCCCAGCTGGGGTCTGCGGAAGATTGTTACAAAATTGAGAAACAAAAAGGTGCTGGCAATGTTGGCGACGCTTTAGTGTGCTTCCCTTTCGCTATGACTTGTATGACATTGACGTTCTTCTCATCTTGCTTTCTGAAGAAGGCTGATTTTGACCGATGTTCGAACCTTTCGAAGCTTGCCATATTGTAAGTGATACGGACGAATTCAGAATGCAGTTGTTCGCTTATTCCCTTATTTTGCATGGATTGCCCTTTCGGGTTTTCAATCCACCGGGATACCCATTTTTGCCTGAGATGTCCAATGCGGCTTTTCAACTCAGCGGGTGTACATTTTTTATTTTCCCTTATTTTTGCCCGAGTCTTTTATTCTGTTTTTGACTCGCCGGGATGCCCTATTTTTTGCCTGGACTTAGATTTTGTTTCTATGTCCAGCGGGTCATTTTATGCGAAGTATTTTTTAACTGCATCTAAATTCACAGGGGACAGGAAGTCTTCACCATCCATAGTAGTGAGCATCAATGCTCCACCAGAGAAAACTTTCTTTACTATGAATGGACCATCGTAATTCGGAGTCCACTTGCCCTTGTGGTCTGTATGAGAAGGAAGAAGTCTTTTCAGTACAAGGTATCCTGCTTGGTATTCCCAAAGCCTGACTTTCTGATCGAAAGCTTTCTTCATTCTCTTTTGACATAGCTGCCCATGACAGATTGCGGCTAATCTCTTCTCTTCAATTAGATTCAGTTGTTTGTACCGGGATCGGACCCATTCTGCTTCATTCAGCTTAACATCCATTAGTACCCGTAAGGAGGGTAATTAAACTTCAACAGGTAGGACTGCCTCCATACCATACACAAGCTGATACGGTGTTGCCCCAATGGATGTTCTGATTGACGTACGATACCCATGCAAGGAAAATGGTAGCATTTCATGCCAGTCTTTGTAGGTGACCACCATCCTCTGCACAATCTTCTTGATATTATTGTTAGCTGCCTCCACAGCGCCATTCATCTTTGGCCTGTAAGGAGAAGAATTGTGGTGTTGGATCTTGAAGTCACGGCATAACTCTGCCATCATTTTGTTGTTTAAGTTGGAACCATTATCAGTAATGATTCACTCGGGCACTCCATACCAACAAATGATATCTCTCTTCAGGAATCGGGCTACCACTTGCCTGGTGACATTTGCATAGGAAGCTGCTTCAACCCACTTGGTAAAATAGTCAATGGCTACCAGGATGAATCTGTGGCCATTTGAAGCAGTTGGTTCAATCTTTCCAATCATATCAATGCCCCACATGGCAAAGGGCCAAGGTGAAGACATCACATTCAGAGGATTCGGAGGCACATGCACTTTATCTGCATAAATCTTGCATTTATGGCATTTCCTGGCATAAGCACAACAGTCTGCATCCATTGTGATTCAATAATAGCTTGATCTTAACAAATTTTTAGCCATAGCATGCCCTCCAGCATGGGTACCAAAAGATCCTTTGTGCACCTCATGCATCAGCAAGTCTGCCTCTGCCTTATCAACACATCTGAGAAGTACCATATCAAAGTTTCTCTTGTACAAGGAACCATCAGCATTCAGGAAGAAACTACCATCTAGCCTTCTTAATGTCTTCTTATCATTGGATGATGCCCCGGGTGGGTATGTTTGATCCTCCAAGAAGCATTTGATGTCATGGAACCAAGGCTTATCATCTTTAGCAAGGTCTACTGAGAATACGTATGCTGGTCTATCAAGTCTGGATACTGAAATCCGAGGCACAAAGTTGGCAGCTTGAACTTTGATCATGGATGAAATGGTAGCCAGAGCATCTGCAAACTGATTTTCGTCTCGAGGGATATACTCAAGCTTGACTGTAGTGAAGAAAGTAAGCAACCTCCTTGTATAGTCCCGGTAAGGTATTAGATGATCCTGGTGAGTGTACCATTTGCCGTTGGTTTGATTAATTACCAAAGCTGAATATTCGAACACAGTCAAAGTCTTGATTCTGAGGTCAATGGCTTCCTCAAGACCCATAATACAAGCTTCGTATTCAGCTTCGTTGTTAGTGCAGTTAAAGGTGAGCTTTGCCGAGAAAGGCATGTGAACTCCCTTAGGTGTAATGAGTACTGCACCAACACCACGACCATTCATATTAATAGCCCCATCAAACATCATAGTCCATTCTTCTTCTGGGTCAGGCCCTTCAGTGTGAATAGGCTCTTCATGATCTTTTGCTTTTATGAACATGATTTCTTCATCAGGGAAGTCAAATCTCATAGGCTGGTAATCATCAATGGGTTGCTCAGCTAGATAGTCAGATAATACATTGCCTTTGATGGCTTTCTGAGATGTGTACTGAATGTCATATTCTGGGAGAATCATTTGCCATCTTGCAACCCGTCCGGTAAGTGCTGGCTTCTCAAAAATGTACTTAACCGGGTCTATCTTGGAGATCAATAAAGTGGTGTGAGTCAACATATACTGCCTTAGTCGGCGAGCAGCCCACCCTAAAGCACAACAAATTTTCTCGAGCAGTGAATAACGTTGTTCACATTCGGTAAACTTTTTTCTTAGGTAGTAAATTGCATA
Source organism: Lathyrus aphaca (assembly GCA_963966055.1). Lineage (NCBI taxonomy): Eukaryota > Viridiplantae > Streptophyta > Magnoliopsida > Fabales > Fabaceae > Lathyrus > Lathyrus aphaca. The sequence continues at coordinate 355,695,234 of OZ014520.1, read as the reverse complement.
CTCTTTTCGACCAGACTCGTCATGCTGGCCCAGCACACACCCCATTGACCCTTCTAATACTGTCAAGTACATTATCAGAAGTCTTCCTTCAACTGGAGGCATAAGGATTGGAGGCTCTTGTAAATATTCCTTGATTTTGTCAAAATCCCTCTGGCAGTCTTCATTCCACCTGATCGTTTGTTCTTTTCTTAACAATTTGAATAAGGGTTCACAGGTTGTAGTAAGGTGAGATATGAACCTCGAAATGTAGTTCAATCTACCTAAGAACCCCCAAACTTCTTTTTCAGTCTTCGGTGCAGGCATTTATTGAATGGCTTTGACTTTATCAGGGTCAACTTCAATCCCTTTCTCACTTACAATAAATCCCAGCAGCTTACCGGATTGCACCCCGAATGTGCATTTGTTGGGGTTTAATTTCAGTTGGTACTCCCTCAGACGCTTGAATAGCTTCAACAGATTCACCAGGTGGTCTTCTTCTGTAAGGGACTTGGCAATCATGTCATCCACATAACATTCGATTTCATTGTGGATCATGTCATGGAATAATGTCACCATAGCCCGTTGATAAGTGGCTCCATCATTCTTCAGTCCGAATGGCATCACCTTATAACAGAATATGCCCCAGGGTGTGATGAAAGTTGTCTTCTCCATGTCTTCAGGTGACATCTTGATCTGATTATATCCTGAAAATCCATCCATGAAGGAGAACACCGAGAACTGAGCCGTATTATCAACCAATACATCAATGTGAGGTAATGGGAAGTCATCTTTCGGGCTGGCTCTGTTCAGATCCCGGTAATCCACACACATCCTCACCTTTCCATCCTTCTTAGGCACAGGTACAATTTTAGCGACCCACGGCGGGTAACTAGTCACAGCAAGGAAACCGGCGTCCCACTGTTTTTGTACCTCTTCCTTTATCTTCATTGCCATATCTGGGCGAGTACGGCGCAACTTCTGTTTTACTGGCGGACAGTCTTCTTTCAGAGGCAACTTGTGCATAATAATGTAGGTGTCCAATCCTGGCATATCCTGATAAGACCAAGCAAAAACATCCACATACTCCCGAAGAATGTCAATCAGTTGCTCTTTCACTGAATCTTGCAGGCAGGCCCCGATCTTAACTTCTTTCAAGTCTTCTTCCGTACCAAGATTAACCGTTTCAACCTCCTCCTGATGAGGAGTGATAACCTTCTCCTCTTGTCTCAACAACCTGGCTAGCTCTTCAGGAAGCTCATAATCTTCTTCAACCCCTTCACCAGCTTGATTTATTGGATTGTCAAAGTCATACGAAGTCATAGCTGTGTTGTTGTCGGTGCAGTCTGGAGGGCACTCTCTGCAAGGGTTTAGATTTGTTCATTTTAGTGATCAAATTTTATCTTGCTTAGGAAAAGTTAAAATGAAGTTATTTATTTTGAAAAACATTTCCATTTTATTTTTGTACAAAAAATAAAAAATGAAAAGCAGTGAGCGAAAAAGAAAAGACTCATTTGCAAAAGATGTCCTGATATTCATTAATTGATCTTTGCACAAAATACAAGATGGCCCAATTACAAAATGAGTCCTGGCATCTTGGGCAAGATGCAGGGCTTGATGCATTCTCTAAAACACAGGAAATAATAATTACTCTGTGGGAGTAACTCTTATAATTTCCTAGGAAGACCAGTTTGAGACATGGCTCCCCGGGATCCTTGGGCGTATCCAGCTTTCCAGGTTGCGCTCGTATTCTGACTCATCTTCCAAACTATTCACAACATCTGGGGTGAGCATCCCCCCGCTGATAAACTTGGGCTCTGTTGCAGCCTCTGGTTGATCTTGTTGAGTTGGTCTGTAACCAAACCCGAATCGATCTTCTTTCTTTTCAACTGGCTGCAGCTTGCCCTAGCCTTGAGCGGTACCTTCCTCAACAACCATCCGGGCTTGTTGATATGATGTGATGGAGGTCCCAGACACAGCATATGTTTCATTAATATTAAGGGCCTCAAACCCTTGGCTCATGGTTTCATGGATCTCCCCATCCATTTCAATGTATTTAAAAGTAGCTAGCTGGCTAACGAAGATATCCTCCTCCCCACAAATGGTAATGACTTGGCCCTCCCACTCGAATTTTAACTTCTGGTGAAAGGTTGACGTCACAGCGCCAGCGGCGTGTATCCATGGTCTACCCAATAAACAGCTGTAGGCAGGCTGTATATCCATCACAAAGAAGGTCGTTTAGAAAACCTGTGGGCCAATCATTATTGGTAACTCTATCTCTCCCAGAACTGATCTTTTAGAACCGTCAAAGGCTCTCACTACCAAGTTGCTTGGGCGTAGTGCCAATCCATCATGCTCCAGCTTCACAAGGGCTTTCTTGGATAGGACATTGAGGGATGACCCCGTGTCCACCAATACGTGAGAAAGAACTGAACCCTTACACTCAAAGGTAATGTGAAAAGCCTTGTTGTGATTGTGACCTTCCATTGTCAAATCAGTGTTGGTAAATCCTAGTCCATGACTAGCGTTGACATTTCCAACCACAGCCTCTAACTGATTGACAGTAATCTCCTCCGGCACATAAGCTGCGTGCAGGACTTTTAATAGTGCGTTCCAATGAGCCTCGGAGCACATTAGCAAACATAGTATGGAGATTTTGAAAGTGTTTGGTGAAGCTGGTCTACCACCTTATAATCGCTCTTTTTGATGATCCGCATGAATTCATCAACCTCTTGTTCAAAAGGAGTCTTCAAAGCTTCTTTGGCAACTTGTTCTTCTTGCACCACACTCTTCCCTTTTGCCTTAGCAGCAGCTTCTGCTTCAGCAATGGGCCTTGGTATTTGCGAGGCAAAGAGACGTCCGCTTCTAGTGAAGCATCCGCCTCCCCCCATATTGTCTATCTGAGGTGAAGAAGTTGATGATCCTAAAGTGATTTTATGCCCCTCGCAGTATAGATCTAAGCCATAATGCCAAGGGATGGCATTATTGCTTTCGTAAGGAACTGACCCCGACACTGTGATAGTGACTGGATTGATAGCAGCTGCAGAGGGGACCACAATGGTGTGTGGATCATAATATATGGTAACCGGAGTTCTGACAGGAGTGGCATTTTGTTGTGAATTGTTGGAAGGAACATTTGTGGGATTGTAGTATATCGTAACTGCTGAGACGCTTTCATTAATTGTTGCTGATGTTGTAGACGGTACTGTTGACTGGACAAGTGTTGAAGTTGTAGCAGGAACTGATGAAATAATGGGTGTTGTCGTTGTAGAAGGAATTGTGACTGAACTCGTATCCGTTGAGGTGATTGACTGAGTAATTGTTGGAGTTGTAGTAAAATCTGTTGGAACAATGGTTGTTGACGTTGTAGGAGTATCTGTGATTGTTGATGAAGGAATTATTGGAGTTGTAGTCGCTGTTGTTGTAATCTGAAGAATGCCATCTCTAATGAGGCCATCTATGCCATTTCTCAGTCTCTCACATCCATTAACGGCAATGTTGCAATACCCACAGCCGACTTCACATCCGGGAAACACTTGGCACTCTAACAGCTGAGCTTTGATTTCAACCAAGGGTGTTCGGATTTGTGCAACACTGCTGATTAATGTGGATGGTTTGCCCTCCTCAATAGCATTAATCCTAGGCCCGTTGTGACTAGTCATTGGATTTCTTGTAACGTTCGGAGGAGGCGCGAAATTGAGAGCTTTTGAGTCCACCAGATCCTGGACTTTCATCTGTAGGGCACTGCATTTTTCAGTATTATGCCCTGGTGCGTTTGAGTGGAATGCACACCTGGCATTTGCATCGTAGTTCTTTGGCATATTGAGAGGATCCGGAGGGGCCAATGTCCTTAACTCAACTAGGTTGAGCTTTAGGAGTTGTGGAAAGAGTGCGGCATACGACATTGGGATTGGGTCAATTACCCTGTTTGTTTGTGATGTCCTTTGTTGGAAAGGACGCTGTTGTTGATTGTTGTTGTTGTTGTACGACCTTTGTTGAGGATAATGAACTTGTTGTTGATATTGTGGTTGTTGTTGTTGAGGATATGCTGATTGCTGTGGAATCGGAGCTGGAATGGTAACAGCTGCTACTGACCAGTGGGCAAATTGAGGCTTTCCCCTGCTTGTATGAATGGAGTTTGTTTCACCTACCCTTCGGGGTCCCGCAAAAGGTTTTCTGGGATTGCTGGATGAACTTGCACCACTGTCGGAGATTTTGCCCATCTTTAAAGGACTTTCAATCCTCTCACCAGCTATGACCACATCAGCAAATCTGGTAGAGGAGAAAGCAGCCAGTCTATCAATATAAGTCCTTTGTAATGTGTTCATGAACATGTCGGCCATTTCCATTTCTGACATGGGTGGTTGGACAGCAACAGCAAGCTGTCTCCACCTTTGGGCATATTCCCTGAAGCTTTCTCGGGACGATTGAGACATTCCCATTAGAAGGGTCCTGTTGGGATCCATGTCTAGGTTGTATTGATATTGACGGATGAAAGCTTCGGCCAGATCCTTCCAGCATCTTATGGTGGCCCTAGACAAATGTGAATACCATTCCCTCGAAGCCCCAGTCAGACTGTCCTCAAGTAGAACATCCATAGCTTTTCATCCATGGTATACACTTTGAGCCTTCCAAAGAAAGACTGCAGATGAGTGCGAGGACAGGAGGTACCATTGTACTTTTCAAAACATGGGGGCTTGAATTTGTGGGGAATTCTCACCCCATCCACTAGTCCCATATCCATCACATCGAAGCCCAAGGAATTATGAGATTCCAAAGATCTTAACTTTTCGGCAATCTCGTCCAATCTTCTGTCATATACCTCATCTCCAGCCCCTATAACAGTAAACTGTTCTCCCTGGGGATCTTCCTGCAGGATTGGGCCCCCTGTAGCATTACCTTGACCATTTCTTAGGATATTAACTTCTGGATTCAGATATGGTCCAAACTCCTGTGGGTCAATACGAGGCTGACCCCGTTCATTGTTGCTAGTTCCTCCTGTTCCAAGATGAGGTTCCTCAGGAGTTTGTCTCTCCACCAGCTCTCTTAACCTCTCCTGACTCTTGGCTAAGCCAGTCATTACTGCCATGAATTGAGACATCTGGTTTCTCATCTCCAATCTCTCATTGACCATCTGGTTTCTGACCTCAGTTAGATCTTGCTGTACTTGTTCCATTTGAATGCCGGGAAGGTTGTTACGAGTCGGGTACCGGTGCGCGCGGTTGATAGGGAACACTCGGCGACGAGCAATGTTTCCTGAGATCACAACAAAGTTAGAAACATAGATAATAACAAAAACTACAAAACAAAAACAAAGTTAGTATGCAATGCAGTATGCTTATTTGTTTTCCAAGGTATCCGGTTTGGTTCTTGGTTGACCTTTCCAGACCTCGAGGAAGATGCTTGATGTTGTTGAGAGAAAACCCAAAAGAAAACAAACTAAAAAATATATTACAAATGATGAAAGATACATAGTTTTTTTTACAATACATGCCCATGGAGGGTCAAAATACAACAAGAGGAAAAGTACATCAAATGGAAACAAACAATAAGCAAAGAATCAGACATCCAGCCCAAATTCATCTTCTCTGACCTCCTTCAGGAGGGCCTCAGTCACTGGACCAGCTGGGTGCTCTATAATGGTCCTAATGAGGAGGTTCCTGGTAGCAATGGCAGTAGTCATCTTCTTATGCCTGTCCTGGTCCTTTGATCTCTTCAATCCTGCTCTGAGCTTTAATTCTGAAATCTCCTTCTGAGCTGCCAACAAAGCTTCCTGCTGCTTCTTTTCACTGGCCTCTAGCTGTTCAATCTTAGCTTGAGTCTTCTGGTCTTCTTGTGTACGGGCTTCAGTGATCCTGACCCACCTAGCCTGACTCTCTTGCAGATAGTGCTCAGCCCTAGCCTTCTGAATTTTGGCCTCCTTACAGGCATTCTTCAATATATGTTCCCCAGCTCTTGCTTTCCTGATGTAGTCCTTTGTCTTCTCAATTTTGGCAAGATGCTCCACCCTGAGCTTTTCCAATCTCTCAATGTCCAGATGACCATCACTCCTTTCCCAAAGAGTCTTCTTCAAGGCTTGGGATAGCTACTCATTCCTTTCCTTCAACTTTTCAAACTCCTCCAGGCTAACTGTTGTTGCAGGCTGTACTGTGGATGGCCCAGGTATGTCCTCCAAGATGAAAGGCATTCTGGTAATCTGAGCCCTAGCACGAGACCAATCATAGTACTGAGCTGAAGCAACATTGTTACATCTTCCAAGAATAGCTACCCCTTTTGTCTGGATGTTGTCCCAAGCCCAGGATGCTTGTCTGACAACAGCTGAATTAGGTTTTACTTCACAATATAGGGTCTCTGCTAAATCCTGTCCTCTGGGAGGGTGAACCAAGGCATAACCCAGTTGTCTCTTAAATAGTAAAGGATTGTAGTTGATGCAACCCTTCACTCCTATCAGAGGCACATTAGGATACTGCCCACAACTGGTGATAATGTCCTTGCCTTTGGTGCTCTGGGTGCACCATCTAATATCATCTGAAGTCAAGGCAATGAGCCTCTTGGCCCAATTCTTTTGCTGGTGAGGGTTCAAGAAAGCATCTGACTTAGGCAAGTGTCTGAGCAGCCCGGTGTAGAACAAAGGAGCACAACATCTTACCAACTTCCCCCTTTGTTTCTCATTCCTCTGATGGATGGAATAATAAAAATTTCCTAGCAATGTAGGTACTGGGTTCTTCAGAAGAAACAGATGGATGGCATTCTTGCTGACAAATTTAGGCTCATCTGCAAACAATATAGCCCCATATATGCTGAGGGCTAAAAGTGCACAAACTTCCCTCCACTCTCCCAGTGAAGCTTTCAGGATGGCCTGAGAAATCAAGAAGTCCAAGTGCAAACCAGGGATCCCAACTTTTGTTGTCATACTTTGCTCAATCAAGGCAGGCTCCAAGTACAATGCCCTTGCTATTTCCTCATTTCTGGGAGCTGTCATCTCTGGGTTGAAAGGGATTCCACCCCTGATAGGTATTCCAATCAATGAAGAAAATTCTTCCAGCAGAGGCCCTAGCTGAAAGTCTAGAAAGGTGAAGCATCTTAAAGGAGGGTCATAAAACTGTAAGCAGGTGTGGATCATGCTCCTCTGAGAAGGGTCAAGGTCCATAACCATATCCAGGATTCCTCCATAATGCTCTCTAAATAAAGGGATGTGGTCAGGTGTGATGAGTGACTGGACCTGCCTGATACCAGTCAACACAGGCTCAAAAAAGTGGTAGGATATGTTGCTCTTCCTGGGAGTAGCCATGAGTGCTGCTGAAGAAGCTGCAGATAGGTGCTGATGAAGATCACAGACTGATGCTGGAAATGAGCCACTGACAGGCTGATGCTGGTGAGGGTGGAGATAACTGAAGCAAAAAACTGATGAAGATAGCTGAAGCAGAGGTCTATGCAAAAGAAGGGGTCAAAATCAGAACCAAGATATAATGAGATGGATACCCTGAAAAGCAAATAAACAAATATTAAATGATGCAATGATGATATATGCAAATGATATGCAAGGGTTTGTGATCAAGCTGGATCTGATTATCTGTCTTGATATAAGTCCATGTATGTTCAAAGGTCCGGATGGAGGCTCAGAAATCCAGTAACCAGGGTGGGGGACTCAAATAAAGAGTCACATGTCCAGGGCTAATCACAAGAACTGTCCAAAGTGATGCATTCTTAAAACAATACTAGTAACTGGGTATGATGTGGTCAAGGGTTCCTGCAAAACCTCTAAACAACCCAACCCCCTCACATGTAATGTTCTAGAACAAAGATCCTCAGACTTGGATCAGTTATGAGAAGTGTAACCACTTCTAACCCGGAGGTACAGTGTTTACAATAACCATAAAAGATCCTCCTCTGATTCACCTCAGCTTTTGAAGGTCATAATAAAGGTCATCCAGACTTAGCAGGCTTCCCAGATAGCCCTAGCACTACAGGAAATCTGTAGCACAGACTTCTCAAGAAGAAACCCACATCTGAACCGTGTTTCATATTCCCGCACCAGACCGAAATGGAATGGGAAAGAACATGAACCACTCTAGCCTAGGTGTCACTCAGGTCCCAGGTATAGGACCTTAATCACTCAGTGAAACCCCATCCACCAAAACAGAAGCCAGATCCAGCAATGATAATGATAGTATGATGTATAAAAAAAATGTAAAGAAAGCAGTAAATAAAACTGTACATAAGGAAATAAATAAAGCAAATAAATAAACACAATTAGCACATAACACCCCAGTAAACACAAATCAAACAAGCGCTAGGAGGAACCCACAAAAAAAGAACCAGAAGCCCTGGTTACAATATAAGGGTCCCCAGCAGATTCGCCAAGCTGTCGCTCCCACCAAACGACACCTGGCCAAGAGGGGTACAGACGCGAACGGTCGGTGAAAGAGGAGAGGACACACGAGGGTGAACTGAAAAAGAGTCGCCAGCTAGGCATTTTTATCCCGAAGGAAAGGTAATGCTGCATAAACCTAGAAAAGATGGATAAGACGGCTGCGAACCAGAGAAACTGAGAAAGGGGGTTGGTTACAACCTGGGAAGGTATTAGCACCCAGATTGTCCGCCATACTCGACGGGATCCACGCTTGAAAGTTTGTGTTTAAAGGGGTAGTGTCAGTGTTGTTTTGTGTGCAAAAGCTGGAAAAGAATACAAGTGTCAGTGCTTTAAGGAAGTGTGAAGTGAAATAGGGGTGTGTCAGTGCAAAGAAAGAATATGAAGCTCAAGACTATGAGGCTTAAAGAATAATGCTGGAAGAAGGGGGGATGTACATAGACTTTTGTTCGATAACCGTTAAGTTATGCCTACGTATCCTCTCGTGCAATGAGGAAGTCAGAACACCGTAGTTCGACTCAAAGAGACTGAAAGATAAATTGACTTGTGAACTGCTTGCTTGCCTATGCTCAAGTGTATGACATGTCTGGCTCAGGTGCAAACTGTCTTGCATTAGACGGAAGAAGAAAGTTCTCGTTTGTTAGTGAATGTGATGGAAGGATTTGGCCGACGCTTTCATCCGGCAATATCAGAACAACCTGGACATGGCTCCCAATAGAACTCTTCTAATGGGCATGTCTCAGTCTTCTAGAGAGAGCTTCCGGGATTATGCTCAAAGGTGGAGGCAACTTGCTGCTGCTGTCCAACCACCCATGTCAGAAAGGGAAATGGCTGACATGTTCATGAACACATTGCAAGGGACTTATATTGATAGACTGGCTGCTTTCTCCTCTACCAGTTTTGCTGATGTGGTCATAGCAGGGGAGAGGATTGAAAGTCTTTTGAAGATGGTAAAAATCTCCGACAATGGTGCAAGTTCTTTCAGCAACCCCAGAAAACCCTTCGCAGGACCCCGAAGGACGGGTGAAACTAATTCCATTCATACAAACAGGGGCAGGCCTCAATATGCTCACCGGTCAATAGCAGTTGTTACCATCCCAGCTCCAATTCCACAACAATCATCATATCCTCAACAACAACAACCACAGTATGAACAACCAACTCATTATCCGCAACAAAGGTCGTACAACAACAGAAATAGCAACCAACAGCAACGTCCATTCCAACAGAGGCCATCACAAGCAAACAGGGTAATTGACCCAATCCCAATGCCGTATGCTGCACTCTTGCCACAACTCCTAAAGCTCAACCTAGTTGAGTTAAGGACGTTGGCACCTCCAGATCCTCTTAATTTGCCAAAGAACTATGATGCAAATGCCAGGTGTCCATTCCACTCAAACGCACTGGGGCATAATACTGAAAAATGCAGGGCCCTACAGATGAAAGTCCAGGATCTGGTGGACTCAAAAGCTCTCAATTTTGCACCTCCTCTGAACGTTACAAGAAACCCAATGCCTAGTCACAACGGGCCTAGGATCAATGCTTTTGAGGAGGGCAAACCATCCACATTAATTAACAGTGTTGCACAAATCCGAACACCCTTGGTTGAAATCAAAGCTCAGCTGTTAGAATGCCAAGTGTTTCCCGGATGTGAGGTCGGCTGTGGATATTGTAACATTGCCGTTAATGGATGTGAGAAACTGAGAAACGGCATAGATGGCCTCATTAGAGATGGAATTCTTCAGATTACGACAACAGAAACTACAACAATTCCTTCATCAATAATCACAGATACTCCTACAACGTCAGTAACCATTGTTCCAACGGATTCTGCTACAACTCCAACAAATATTCAATCAATCACTTCAACGGATACAGATTCAGTCACAATTCCTGCCACAACTTCAACACCCATCCAATCAACTCCGTCTACAACATCAACAACAGTTAATGAAAGCGTCTCAACGGTTACGATATACTACGATCCCGCAAATGTTCCTTCCAACAACTCACAACAAAATATTACTCCTGTCAGAGCTCCAGTTACCATATATTATGATTCACACACCATTATGGTCCCTTCTGCAGCTGCTATCAGTCTGGTCACTATCACAGTGCAGGGGCCCATTCCTTACGAAAGCAATAATGCCATCCCTTAGCATTATGGCTCAGATCTATACTGTGAGGGGCAAAAAATCACTTTAGAGTCATCAACTTCTTCACCTCAGATAGACAATGTGTGGGGAGGCGGAGGCTTCACTAGAAGCGGACGTCTCCTTGCCTCACAAAAACCAAGACCCATTGCTGAAGTAGAAGCTGCTGCTAAGGCAAAAGGGAAGAACATGGTGCAAGAAGAACCAGTTGCTAAAGAAACTTTGAAGACTCCTTTTGATCAAGAGGTTGATGAATTCATGCGGATAATCAAGAAAAGTGATTATAAGTTGGTGGACCAGCTTCACCAGACACCTTCCAAAATCTCCATACTATCATTGCTAATGTGCTCTGAGGCTCATCGGAACGCACTTTTAAAATTCCTGCACGCAGCTTATGTGCCGGAGGAGATTACTGTCAATCAGTTAGAGGTTGTGATAATTTCACCATCCATTTCAATGTATTTGTATGTAGACAAATGGCTAACAAAGATATATTCTTCACCACAGATGGTGATAATTTGTCCTTCCCACTCATATTTCAATTTCTGGTGAAGGGTCGACGTAATTGCACTCGCGGCGTGAATCCATGGTCGACCCAACAAACAGCTGTAGGCCGGCTGAATGTCTATCACATAGAAAGTAGTCTGAAAGACTTGCGGACCGATTATCACCGGAAGCTCCACCTCTCCAAGAACAGACCTCTTGGAGCCATCAAAAGCTCTAACCACCAGATTGCTTGGTCGGAGAGCTATTCCATCATATTCGAGCTTGACAAGAGCCTTCTTTGGCAAGACATTGAGTAAAGACCCAGTGTCAACGAGAACATGCGAGAGCACGCCCCTTTACACTCCAAAGTGATGTGTAAAGCTTTGTTGTGGTGACGTCCTTCCGTTGTCAAATCAGCATTGGTGAAACCTAGCCCATGGCTAGTATTAACATTAGACACCACTGTCTCGAGCTGATTCAATGTGATCTCCTCCGGCACGTTGGCTGCGTGCACAACAACAAGGATAAGATGGAGATCTTGGAAGGAGTCTAGTGGAGCTGATCCACAACCTTGTAGTCACTTATTTTGATTATCCTCATAAATTCATCCACATCCTGGTCAAAGGATGATTTATGGGCTTCTTTTGGTACATGTTCCTCGGGCACTACACTTTTACCTTTGGCTTTGGCAGCAGCCTCTGCCTCAGTATTGATCTTTGGAGCTTATGACACGAAGAGGCGTCCGCTTCGGGTGAAGCCTCTGCCTCCCCCGACATTATCCACTAGTGGTGTGTGAAACGAAGAATCAAGAAGGACTCTTTCTCTGTTGCAGTAAAGGTCTGAACAATAGTGCCATGGTACAACATTGTCTTTTTCATATGGAATGGGCCCAGGAACCGTGATGGTGACTGGACTGACTGCAGCAGAGTTAGGAATCATTATTGTTTGTGGATCATAAAAGATGGTGACAGGACTTCTGATTGATGTTGGTGGTGGTTGACTGAAGCTTGGTTGTTGTTGAAACTGTTGTTGAGACTGTTGTTGATAGTTGTTGGAAACAGGGACCGTTGCAGGGTCGTAATAGATGGTGACTATGGAGACGTCGTTGTTAGTGGTTGTTGTAGTTGTAGAAGTGGATGCAATTGAACTAGTGTTTGTTGAAGTGATGGAGGAGGTGGTTGCTGATTTTGTAGACGAGTTTGTAGGAACAATAGTCTTTGCAGTTGTAGGAGAAATACTTGATGTTGAAAAAGGAGTTGTTGGTGTTGTAGAAGCGGTTGTTGTTATTTGCAGGATACCCTCTCTAATCAATGCATTGATGCCATTCTTCAAGCTTGCACACCCGTTGAAAGAAACCTTACAAGATTCACAACATGCCTCACAACCTGGAAACACCCGACATTTTAAAAGCTGAGCTTTAACCTCTGCCAGAGGTGTTTGAATACTTGCAGTATCTTCAATTAAATTCATGGGTGAGCCCTCCTCTATTTCATTTATCCTTGGCCCACTATGGTTGGGCATATGATTCTTCGTGACATTAGGAGGTGGTGCAAAATTTAGGGCTTTTGAATCTACCAGATCCTGGACCTTCATGTGCAAAGCCATGGACTTTTATGTGGTGTGACCAGGTGCATTAGAATGAAAAGCACACCTGGCGTTGACGTCGTAATTTCTCGGAAGGTTCTGAGGATCTGGTGGAGCCAAAGTCCTTAGCTCGATAAGATTAAACTTCAGGAGTTGTGGAAATAAGGTGGCATATGGCATTGGTATAGGGTCAATCACCTTGTTAACCTGATATGGCCGTTGCTAGAAAGGGCGTTGTTGTTGGTTGTTGTTGTTTTTGTAGGATCTTTGTAAAGGAAACTGTGGCTTTTGAGGAAAATGTTGTGGTTGTTGAGTGTATTGAGGAGGTGGAGTAGGAATAGTGACAGCGGCAATTGATCTTGGCAGATACTAGGGTCTTGCTCTGCCCATGTGTACAGAATTTGTTTCACCAGATCTGCGGGGCCCTGCAAATGTTTTCCTTGCACTGCTTGAACTGGCGCCATTGTCAGAAATCTTTCCCGTTTTCAATAAGCTCTCAAATATTTCCCCAACTATAACCACGTCTGTGAAGCTAGTGGAAGAGAATGCAGTCAATCTATCAATATAAGTCCCCTGGATGGTGTTCATGAACATATCTACCATTTCCCTTTCTGACATCGGGGGTTGAACGGCAGCAGCTAATTGCCTCCATCTTTGGGCGTACTCTCTAAAGCTTTCCCGGGAAGACTGTGACATTCCCATCAGAAGGGTTTTGTTTGGAGCCATGTCCAGATTATATTGATATTGACGAATGAAAGCTTAGGCCAAGTCTTTCCAATTCCTTACTATGGCCCTGGTCAAATTAGAATACCACTCACGGGATGCCCCTATCAAGCTATCCTCAAAATAAAACATCCACAGTTTTTCATCCATGGTGTAGGCTTTCAATCTCCCCAGGAAAGATTAGAGATAGGTACGAGGGCAGGATGTACCATTGTATCTTTTAAAACAGGGAGGTTTGAATTTGTGAGGAATTCTAACCCCTTCCACCAGTCCCATATCCATGACATCAAAACCTTGAGAGTTTTGAGACTCCAGAGACCTCAGCTTTTCTGCTATCTCGTCCAGCCGATGATCATAGACTTCGTCTCCTGCCCCAACCACAGTAAATTGTTTTTCCTTAGGGTCTTCCTGCAAGGCCCTCCCTCTAGTGTTGCCTTAGATGTTTCTTATAGCATTGATTTTTGGGTTTAGATGAGGTCCAAACTCTGGGGGATCAGTTTGAGGCTGTACATGATCGTTGTTGCTGGTACCCCCTGTACCCGGGTGGTTTTCTTTGGAAGTTTGCCGCTCGACCAACTCTCTCAGTCTCTCTTTGATCTGGGCCGACCCAGTCATCAGTGCCATAAACTGGTTCATTTGGGCCCTCATCTCAGTCCTTTTATTGGCCATTTGGGTTCTTACGTCCATCAGATCTTGTTGAACCTGATCAATTTGTAAGCCCGGAAGGTTGTTTCTTGTCGGATACCGGTGCACTCTATTGACGGGGAACACTCTTCTACGAGCAATGTTTCCTAAAACCACAACAAAGTGAGAAACAACAAAAAACAAAAACCTACAAAACAAAGAAAAGAGGTTAGTATGCAATGCAGGATGCCTATTTGTCTTCCAAGGGTATCCGGTTTGGTTCTTTGGTTTTGACCTTCCAGACCTCGAGGAAAGATGGTGTTGAAGAGAGATCAATCCCACAAAATAATACAAACCATATATTACAAAGTGTAAAGATACATATTTTGATCACAACAAAGTCCCCATGTCGGGTAAAAATACACCAACAAAAATACAATCAAAATGAAGTACAAACAAAGAAATCAAACATCCAATCCATAATCATCCTCTTTGACTTCCTTCAGGAGAGCCTCAGTCACTGGGCCAACTGGATGCTCTATGATGGTCCTGATAAGAAGGTTCCTGGTGGCAATCGCACTTGTCAACTTCTTGTGCTTATCCTGATCCTTTGATCTCTTCAACCCCGCCCGGAGCTTCAACTCAGTGATCTCTTTCTGTGCAGCCAACAAGGCCTCTTGACTCTTCTTCTCATTGGCTTCCAACTGCTCTATCCTAGTCTGGGTCCTCTGATCTTCCTGTGAATGAGCCTCAGTGATCCTGGTCCACCTAGCCTGACTCTCCTCTAAGTAATGCTCAGCTCTGGCCTTCTGAATCTTGGCTTCCTTGCAAGCATTCTTCAATATTAGCTCCCTGCTCTAGCCCTTCTGATGTAATCATCTGTCTTATCAATCTTGGTCAAGTGCTCAATACGGAGCTTCTCTAACCTTTCATTGTCCAGACGACTATCATTCCTCTCCCAGAGGGTCTTCTTCAAAGCTTCAGAGAGCTGAGTATTCCTTTCCTTCAATTTCTCAAACTCCTATAAACTGACAGTAGCTGCAGGCTCCACTGCTGATGGTCCAGGTACATCCTCTATGGTGAATGGCATATGGGTGATCTGTCCCCTAACACGAGACCAATCAAGATACTGAGTTGAAGCTATGTTGTTGCACTTGCCAAGAATAGTTGTCCCCTTAGTCTGAATATTGTCCCAAGCCCAGGAAGCTTGTCTGGAAATGACAAGGTTGTGTTGAATGTCACAATAGAGGGTTTCTGTCAAGTCTTGCACTCTTGGTGGATGTACTAAGGCATACCCTAATTGCCTTTTGAAAAGAAAAGGATTGTAGTTGATGCAACCCTTCACTCCAATCAGGGGTACATTGGGATACTGCCCATAGCTGGTGATGATATCTTTTCCCTTGGTGCACCATCCGATGTCCTCTGATGTAAGGGCAATCCTTCTCTTAGCCCAATTCCTTGGCTGATGAGGATTCAAGAAAGTGTATGACTTCGGCAAGTGCCTCAATAACCAACAGTAGAAGAGAGGTGCACAACATCTGACTAATCTTCCCCACTACTTCTCATTCCTTTGATGCACTGAATAGTAAAAGTCTCCAAGCAAGGTAGGGACTAGATTATTCAACAAGAAAAGGTGAATAGCACTCTTCCTTACAAACTTAGGCTCTTCTGCAAACAAAATGATCTCATATATACTAAGGGCCAGGAGAGCACAAACAGTTTCCCACTTCCCTGCTGCAGCATGAATGGTGGCCTAAGTAACCAAGAAGTCCAAATGAAGGCCCGGGATTCCATCCTTAGTGGTCATGCTCTGGTTAATGAGGGTGGAATATGTAAACACCCCAAATTTGCCCTCACTCATTTCACCATGGCCTGTGATCTTTTCATATAGCATAAATTCAATCATAGCATCACATATTGCATTTTTGTTTCACTGCATTGTTTCTAAGCCATCTGCATCTATGGTTTGTGATCTGAGCCATCCCTGAGCCATTTTAGCCACTCCAAAGGTCATCATTCACTTCAAAGGGGTCCATGTATGTTCAATCATCATATTATATCCTCACAAGGTCAAGAAAGTCAAAGAATCACAAGAACTGAGAAAGGCATGGAAGCAGAGCCAGGTTTAACTACACAGATGACCTAAAATTAGGGTTTTGGTTTCAAAGGCCGTAACTCCAAATTTTTTGGTCATTCTTGTTTCTATTGGTCTCTATATGTTATGAGGATCATGCATATCAATTTTCATGAAGAAATTCAATGGGGAAGGCATCTGATCACAAGATGACTTCTTGAGCAAGTTAGTGCAAAATCAGGGCATCTGAGGCCCCCAATGACCCAACCAAAGGGCATTCTCCATCATTTTGAATGTGTATGATCTTTATTTGATCATAGAAGGTGTTAGAAGTTCACAAAAATGAAGAATTTCAAGCCATTTGCAAAGTTGCCTTTTTGGGAAAGTGACTTGTAATGTAAACTTGCCATTTTGGGAAAGTTTTTCAACCTCCTCTTTTTGATTCAAAAATGCTTCAAATGGAAAAACTGTGGTCATGAAAGTTGTATAATGGATCCTCCCATTTTCAAAAAGTACAAGAACTTATCCTAATTCATTTTAGATCAAAAGTTATGGCTTGGCAAAGTTGGCAAAAATCACATAATTTCATGTTTTACACCAAAGAGGCATTTTGCAAAATGGTATGATAAGGCATTCTAAAGGCTTCAAATGTGCACAAACACTTCACAACATGCTCATGTGACCTCTAAAGATCAGAATTGGCCCAAGAATTATGCATTTTGGTGCGTTGAACTTCAAGAATTTCCAAAAGGGCCAAAGTTGGACAAATTTGCAAAACCACCCATAAGCTTCAATCCACTTGCTGCATTGCCTCAAGACTGATTCTATGGACATCCTTAATCCATGCTGAGCCAGGACAAGCCAAGATCCAGCTTCAAAACCATCCCATACCTCGAGTACACAACTTTTGACATTTTGGCAACTTGCCCATACCAATCACCACAGGCCACCAACAACTCTCTGACCTATCCAAACATGATACATGGACCAAAAGCAACTCAACACAATACACAACACAAGATGAAGTCTCTCATAACTCAGCATTCACCAAAATCCTCCCTTATGCATTTTCATTTGAATCTCTCCACACAAGCCTCAAACCTCAAAACAAAATCCATAGAATAACTCACCATGACCCTCTGATCATTTCCCAACCATTACTTTGCCCTGAAACCTCCCATATCAAAAACACGATTTCCCTCCCCCATTGACCTGAGCTTTTGCAAACTTCACAAAGAGGCCATTTAAACTCCAACCAAGCATCACAAACTCTTCAGGAGGATTATTGGAGCTGATTTGAAGCAAAGACCTGGCCAGAAAGTACCAAAAGTGAAAGCTCTAGTTCAGGTGAGCTCAAGAACATTTTTTCCAGAACTTTGATTTCTTGTTATAGAATGATTCTATGATTTGCACTGATCATCCTGATGTGTTTGATTTTGAAAATGGACAAGAAATAAGCATGTATTGACTGTCTGAAACTTTGCCCGTAAAAATGATTTTGTTTGTTTCTCTTGATTCATGAAAAATAAATGTTTTTTGTTTTGGGTTTATGTTTAATGATGTTCAAGGGTTGATTCTGGAGAGTTTGATGAAGTTTTGATGCGTATTGAGTGAGATAGAAAAATGATTGGCCGGAGAAGATGACCGGAACAATTAGGGCTCAGGATTAGGGTTAATGACATAATTAAGTGAGTTTGAATTCTGGCCGTTGGATAGCGTGCGTAGTCAATTCCCGCCCCCTTAGGTTTAAATCCTGGCCTTTAGATTAGCTGACTTTCTCATTCTCTCATTAATTTCATTTTATTTTTATTTGTTTTGTATTTAATTTGTACGAATTTTTAACAATAGCAAAACACACTAAAAAATTCTGAAAATTTTTGTCAAACCTTTTATTAATTTTCAGAACCCAAAATTGGTTTGAATTTATCTTTCATTTGCAATTTGATGTGCATTTTTCCTTTTGAGGTGCTTTGAAACCCTAGTTGGCTTAGGAAAATCATAACTTCCATTAGGTTTAGATCTAGGTCTCCTCCTTTGGGCAGTGAACTTATGTAGGGTTAGGGTTCCTTTGATCCCATTTTCAATTTTTTATCTTGTCATTTGCTTCTGACTTTTGAATTTTGCATTGCATATTATATGAAAACCCTAATTCTTGTCTTCATTTGCATCCATCTTCCATTTGCTTGCATACATGAACTTGCCATGACATTTTGTGCATCCACATGATTCATAAGACATCTTAGGACATATTAGAATCATGTTTGATCATTGCATCATTCATTTGACATGTCATACTTTCATTGCATTTCATAAACTTTCATGAACTTTCATGGTTCAAAGTATGCTCCATATACCTCCATTCTCTTGTATGCTCACATATATGCATCTTGTATGACTTTGCACCATCTCTTGACATCATTTGCATCATGTGTATGTTTCTAACTTTGGCCTTTGCCCATCCATATGCATTGTTTCATCTCATTTCTTCCATTATGCATCTTGTACTAACTTTTCAAGTTAATGGTATGTTTGTTTGGGAGGTGGATTTGCCTTCACCTCCTACCTCTTCTCACCTTATCATTTTACATCCTTGCTGCATTTTAACTTGTCTTTGAGTGAGATTGCTCACTTGTGCCTCTCTTCCCTATTTTCTCTTCTCATCTCATCTCTTTTCTATCTTGTTCCTCCTTGGTGGCCTTGGAAGATCTCTTTCTTTCTTAAGCCTCATAAACCCTAGGTATAACCAAGCATGATAACATTTAGGGTTTGATTAGTCCCCCACTTAGCTTTTACCTTTGTGTCATCTTTGAGTCTTCTCTTCTCATCTCATAATCAAGGACTAAACCCTAAAGGTTTTAAGGCTTTGTGATTAAGCTTATGCCTGCATCCTTCTATTAGGATGGAGTGTATAACTTTAATCCTAAGTGTTAAACCCTTAATGTGTTTAAACCCTTTAATCCATTCACTTAATAATCATTAAGACATCAAGCTTGAAACTTGGGCCTTGCATTAGGGTTCTAATTCTTCCTTAATTGGTTAAGAAGGACTAACCCTAGTGTTAATGGACAAGTCCTCCTCAAGTTGTCTTACAAACCCTAAAATTCACTTCTTCATCTTACCATTAACTAAAATCCATTTAATAAAGGCTTTGTTTTGTCATGAGGTTAATTCCTAATCATGGATTAAGTTGAGGAGCCTTCCTCAGCTTAAATGTTCTCATCTATTATCCTTCTATTAGGATGGTGTAATGAGTCCATTAAATCCTTGATTATGGCTTAAACTCATTACCTAACACTAAACAAAAACTCCAAAAACATTTAAATAATCACAAGTAGGTTAATGATCTTAATCCTACATCATGGTGATTAAGTGTGAGGTGCTTACTTCATACTTAAGGTATTCTCATTACCCCTAATCAGAGGGAGGATGTGATGAGTTTACTAACCCTTGGTTTAGGCTTAAGCTCATTCTCTTATGACAAACACCAAAAAGCAATAAAAGATTGAAAACACCAAAAATAAACAATAATCGTCTCCTCTGGGATTCTTTTCTCATCTCATTCACTCACAAACGAGAACTTGCTTCTTCCGTCTAATGCAAGACAGTTTGCACCTGAGCCAGACCGGTCATACACTTGAGCATAGACAAGTAAGCAGTTCACAAGTCAATTTATCTTTCAGTCTCTTTGGGTCGAACTACGGTGTTCTGACTTCCTCTTTGCACGAGAGGATACGTAGGCATAACTTAACCGTTATCGAACAAAAGTCTCTGTATATTCCCCCTCTTCCAGCATTATTCTTTGAGCCTCATAGTCTTGAGCATTTCACTCTTGTTCTTACACTGACACTTCTCTTATCCACTTCACATTTCTTTTTACACTGACACTTGCATTCTTTCGAGCTTTTATACATAGATTGCACTGACACTACCCCTTTTAAGCACAAATCTTTTAAGCGTGGATCCCGTCGAGTACGACGGACAATCTGGGTGCTAATACCTTCCCAGGTTGTAACCAACCCCCTTTCTCAATCTCTCTGGTTCGCGACCGTTTTATCCATATCTTTCTAGGTCTATGCAGCATTACCTTTCCTCTGGGATAAAAATGCCTAGCTGGCGACTCTTGTCTTTTGAGCTCACCCCTGTGTGTTCTCATCTCTTTTCGCCGACCGTTCGCGTCTGTACCCCATTTGACTTAGCCTCATTTGGTGGGAGCGACAGCTTGGCGACTCTGCTGGGGAACCTTATATTGTAACCAGGGCTTCTAGTTCTTTTTGTGGGTTCCTCCTAGCGCTTGTTTGATTTGTGTTTACTGGGGTGTTATGTGCTAATTGTGTTTATTTATTTGCTTTACTTACTGCTTTATGTACAACTTTATTTATTGCTTTCCTTTACAGTTTTTCATATTTCATACTGTCATTATCATTGCTAGATCTGGCTTCTGTTTTGGTGGGTGTGGTTCCATTGAGAGTTTGAGGTCCTATACCTGGGACCTGAGTGATACCTAGGCTAGAGTGGTTCATGTTCTTTCCCATTCCATTTCGGTCTGGTGCGGGAATATGAAACACGGTTCAGATGTGGGTTTCTTCTTGAGAACTCTGTGCTACAGATTTCATGTAGTGCTAGGGCTATCTGGGAAGCCTGCTAAATCTGGATGACCTTTATTATGACCTTCAGAAACTGAGGTGAATTAGAGGAGGATCTTTTATGGTTATTGTAAACACTGTACCTCCGGGTTAGAAGTGTTTACACTTTTCATAACTGATCCAAGTCTGAGGATCCTTGTTTTAGAACATTACCTATGAGGGGGTTGGGTTGTTTACAGGTTTGCAGGTACCATTGGCCACATCATACCCTGCTACTATTTTGTTTAAGAATACTTCACTTTGGACAGTTCTTGTGATTAACCCAGGACATGTGACTCTTTATTTGAGTCCCCTACCTTGGTTACTGGATTTCTGAACCTTCATCTGGACCTTCTTTGAACATACAAGGGCCTATATCAAGACAGATAATCAGATCCAGCTTGATCACAAACCCTTGCATATCATTTGCATACATCATCATTTGCATCATTTAACATTTGTTTATTTGTTTTTCAGGGTATCCACATTATATCTGGTTTGGTTTTGACCCCTTCTTCTACATAGACCTCTGCTTCATCAGTTATCTGCTTCAGCTATTCTCATCATCACCAGCATCAGCCTGTCAGTAACTCATCTCCAGTATCAGTCTTGATCTTCATCATCACCTATCTTCAGCATTTATGACTACTCCCAGGAAGAGCAACATATCATACCATTTCTTTGAGCCTGTGCTGACTGGCATCGGGAAGGTCCAGTCACTTATCAAACCTGACCATATCCCATTGTTTAGAAAGCATTATGGAGGTATCCTGGATATGGTTATGGACCTTGACCCTTCTCAGGGGAGCATGATCCACACATGCCTGCAGTTTTATGACCCTCCTTTGAGATGCTTCACTTTCCCAGATTTTCAGTTAGGGCCTCTGCTGGAAGAGTTCTCATTATTGATTGGAGTACCTGTTAGGGGTGGAATCCCCTTCAACCCAGAAATGCCAGCTCCCAGCAATGGAGAAATAGCAAAAGCACTGTACCTGGAGCCTACCTTGATTGAGCAAAGCATGACAACAAAAGCTGGGATCCCTGGTTTGCACTTGGACTTCTTGATTTCTCAGGCCATCCTGAAGGCCTCCTTGGGAGAATGGAAGGCAGTCTTTGCACTGTTAGCCCTCAGCATATATGGGGTTATACTGTTTGCAGATGAGCCCAAATTTATCAGCAAGAATTCCATCCATCTTTTCCTTCTAAGGAACCCAATACCCACATTGCTAGGAGATTTCTATTGCTCCATTCATCAGAGGAATGAGACACAAAGGGGGAAGTTAGTGAGATGTTGTGCTCCTTTGTTTCACACCTGGCTGCTCAGACACCTACCTAAAACAGATGCCTACCTAAAACAGATGCCTTCAAATGATATTAGGTGGTGCACCCAGAGCACCAAAGGCAAAGACATTATCACCAGCTATAGGCAATACCCAAATGTGCCTCTGATAGTAGTAAAGGGTTGCATCAACTACAATCCTTTGCTGTTTAAGAGACAACTGGGCTATGCTTTGGTTCACCCTCCCAGAGTGCAAGATTTAGCTGAGACCTTGTATTGTGAAATAAAGCCTAATTTAGCTGCTGTCAGACAAGCATCTTGGGCTTGGGACAACATCCAGACAAAAGGGATGGCTATTCTAGGGAGGTGTAATAATGTTGCTTCAGCTCAGTACTATGAGTGGTCCTGTACAAGAGCTCAGATTACTGGAATGCCTTTCACCATTGAGGATATACCTGGACCATCTACATCACAGCCAGCAGCAACTGTCAGCCTGGAAGAATTTGAGAAGCTGAAGGAAAGGAATGATAATCTGTCTCAAGCTCTGAAGAAGACCCTTTGGGAGAGGAGTGATGGTCGTCTGGACATTGAAAGGTTGGAGAAGCTTAGGGTAGAGCATCTGGCCAAGATTGAGAAAACAGAAGACTACATCAGGAAAGCAAAGGCTGGGGAACAAATATTAAAAAATGCCTGTAAAGAGCCCAAGATTCAGAAGGATAGGACTGAGCTCTATCTGCAAGAAAGTCAGGCTAGGTGGGTCAGGATCACTGAAGCCCGGACACAAGAAGATCAGAGAATCTAAGCCAAGATTGAACAGTTAGAAGCCAATGAGAAGAAGCAGCAGGAAGCTTTGTTGGCAGCCCAAAAGGAGATTTCAGAGTTAAAGGTCAGAGCTGGATTAAAGAGATCAAAGGACCAGGACAGGCACAAGAAGCTGACCACTGCCATTGCCACTAGGAACCTCCTCATTAGGACCATTACAGAGTATCCAGCTGGTCCAATGACTGAGGCACTTCTGAAGGAGGTTAAGGAGGATGAGTTTGGATTGGATGTTTGACTTCTTTGCTTGTTGTTCATTTCCATTTTATGTACTTTTATTTTTGTTGTATTTTGACCCTCCAGGGGCATGTGTTGTAAAACAAACTATGTATTTGTTCATCATTTGTAATATATTAGTTTGCTTTCATTGGGTTTCTTTTCTCAAGCAACATCAAGCATCTTCCTCGAGGTCTGGAAAGGTCAAAACCAAGAACCAAGCCGGATACCTTGGAAAAACAAATAAGCATACTGCATTGCATACTAACCTTGTTTTGTTTTGTAGGTTTTGTTATTATTTGTTTCTAACTCTGTTGTGATCTCAGGAAATATTGCTCGTCGTCGGGTGTTCCCTGTCAACCGTACGCACAGGTACCCTACTCGCAACAACCTTCCTGGTATCCAAATGGATCAAGTACAGCAGGACCTGACTGAGGTCAGAACTCAGATGGCTAATGAAAGAGTGGAGATGAGGAACCAAATGGCTCAATTCATGGCTGTGATGACTGGCTTGGCCCAGAGCCAAGAAAGGTTAAGGGAATTGGTGGAAAGACAAACTCCCGAGGAACCTCATCTTGGAACTGGAGGAACTAGTAATAATGAGAGAGGTCAGCCTCATGTTAACCCACCAGTATTTGGACCTCATCTAGATCCGGAAGTCAACATCCCAAGGAATGTGCAGGGTAACACTGCTACAGGAAGGATCTTGCAAGAAGATCCTCAAGAAGAGCAGTTTACTGTAATGGGAGCAGGAGATGAAGTTTATGACCGGAGGTTAGATGAAATTGCTGAGAAGTTGAGGTCTTTGGAGTCTCAGAATTCCTTGGGCTTCGATGTAATGGATATGGGGCTAGTGGATGGGGTGATAATTCCCCACAAATTCAAACCCCCGTGCTTCAGAAATACAATGGAATCTCTTGTCCACGAACTCACTTGCAGTCTTTCCTGGGAATACTTAAAGCCTATACTATGGATGAGAAGCTGTGGATGTTCTACTTTGAAGACAGTCTGACTGGGGCTTCAAGGGAGTGGTATTCGCACTTGACCAGAGCTACCATTAGATGCTGGAAGGACTTAGTTGAAGCCTTCATCAGGCAATATCAATACAATTTGGACATGGCTCCTAACAGGACCCTCCTAATGGGAATGTCTCAGTCTTCATGAGAAAGCTTCAGAGAATATGCCCAAAGGTGGAGACAACTTGTTGTTGCTGTCCAACCACCCATGTCAGAAAGGGAAATGGCTGACATGTTCATGAATACTCTGTAAGGAACCTATATTGATAGACTGGCTGCCTTTTCTTCTACCAGCTTTGCTGATGTCGTCATAGCTGGTGAAAGAATTGAAAGTCTATTAAAAATGGGCAAAATTTTTGATAGTGGTGCAAGTTCATCCAGTAATCCCAGGAAGCCTTTCGTGGGACCCCGAAGGACCGGTGAGACAAATGCCATTCATGCCAGCAGGGGCAGACCTCAGTATGTCCACAGATCAGTAGCAGCTGTCACCATTCCAGCTCCGATTCCTCAGCAATCAGCATATCAACAACAACAACAGCCACATTATCAACAGCAAGTTCAGTACCCGCAACAGAGAACCTACAACAACAACAATAGCAATCAACAACAGCGACCCTTCCAACAAAGACCATCACAGGCAAACAGGGTGATTGACCCTATCCCTATGCCTTATGCTGCCTTATTGCCACAACTCTTGAAGCTTAACTTGGTTGAGTTAAGGACGCTAGCACCACCAGATCCCCTCAATCTCCCAAGGAATTATGATGTCAACGCCAGGTGTGCTTTCCACTCCAATGCACCTGGTCACAATACTGAAAAATGCAGGGCCTTGCAAATGAAAGTCCAAGATCTGGTGGATTCTAAAGCCCTCAACTTTTCACCTCCTCCGAATGTCAACAAAAATCCTATGCCTAATCATGGAGGGCCGAGGATTAATGCCATTGAGGAAGACAAACCATCTACCCTGATCACCAGTGTTGCACAAATTCGAACACCTTTGGTCGAAATTAAAGCTCAGCTTCTAGAGTGCCAAGTGTTTCCCGGGTGTGAGCTCGGTTGTGGGTATTGAAACATCGTAGTCAACGGGTGCGAAAATTTGAGAAGCGGCATAGATGGTCTTATTAAGGATGGTATCCTTCATATTTCAACAACGGCGCCTACAAATCCAGCAATTCCTTTGACAATAATCCCCGATTCCCCTACAACAGCAGCAACAATCATTCCTACCGATTCATCAATATCATCAGCCGTTACTCCGTCCATCACTTCAACAAGTCAAAATTCAACAACCATTTCTTCTACAACATCAGCATCCACTTTATTAGCAGAATCTTCTACAACGTCAGCAAAAATTAATGAAGATATCTCAACAGTTACAATCTATTATGACCCATCAAACGTTCCTCCCAACAGCAATTTCCAACAACAAACAGTGGCACCTCCTACCAGATCACCAGTCACAATTTACTATGATCCGCACACCGTCACAGTACCTTCCTCTACAGCAGTCAGTCCAGTTACTATTACGGTGCCTGGACCCGTTCCTTATGAAAGCAGTAATTCCATACCTTGGCATTATGGCTCTGATCTCTACTACAACGGGGAGAAAATCACTCTGGATTCATCAACCTCTTCTCCACAAATTGATAATGTTGGGGGAGGCGGAGGCTTCACCAGAAGCGGACGCCTTTTTGCCTCACAAGTGCAAAGACCTAATGTCGAAGCAGAAGCTGCTGCCAAAGCAAAAGGAAAGAGTGTGGTATCTGAAGAGCCAATTACCATGGAAACTCAGAAGACATCTTTTGAACAAGATGTAGACGAGTTCATGAGAATCATAAAGAGGAGTGATTACAAGGTGGTGGATCAGCTTCACCAAACTCCCTCAAAAATCTCCATATTATCACTATTGATGTGTTCTGAAGCTCACAGGAACGCATTGTTAAAGGTCCTGCACGCAGCATACGTGCCAGAGGAGATTACTGTTAATTAGCTAGAAACTGTGGTTGCGAATGTCAACACCAGTCATGGACTGGGCTTTACCAATGTTGACTTAACAACAGAGGGACGTAACCACAACAAGGCTTTACATTTAACCTTGGAATGCAAGGGTGTTGTTCTATCTCATGTACTGGTGGACACTGGGTCATCACTCAATGTTCTACCAAAGAAAGCCTTAGTGAAGCTGGAATATGATGGCTTGGCACTGCGTCCGAGTAATTTGGTGGTGAGAGCATTTGATGGCTCTAAAAGATCAGTGCTTGGGGAGATTGATCTGCCTGTGATGATTGGCTCGCAGACCTTTAAAATTACCTTCTTTGTGATGGACATTCAGCCGGTCTACAGCTGTTTGTTGGGTAGACCCTGGATCCACACCGCTGGCGCTGTTACGTCTACCCTTCACCAGAAGCTGAAATTCGAGTGGGAAGGTCAGATCATCACCATCTGTGGGGAGGAAGACATCTTTGTTAGCCATCTGGCTACGTACAAGTACATAGAGATGGATGGAGAAATCCATGAAACCATGAGTCAGGGGTTCGAGGCCTTGAACATTAATGAAGCATCTGCTGTACTGGGAACTTCCATAGCGTCACACCAGCAAGCTCGGAAGGTTGTTGAGGAAGGTACCGCCCAAGGCTGGGGTAAGCTGTTGCCCGTGGAAAAGAAAGAAGACAGATTTGGGTTGGGTTACAAACCAACTCAACAAGATCAATCATAGGCTGCAAAGGAGCCCAAGTTTGTCAGCGGGGGAATGCTCACCCCGGATGCTGTAAACAATTTGGAAGACGTGGAGGAAAGCGACCGCAACCTGGAGAGCTGGATACGTCCAAGGATCCCGGGGAGCCAAGTCCTTAACTGGTCTTCCCAGGAAATTATAAGGGTTACTCCTGCAGAGTAATTATTATTTCCTGTATTTTAAAGCATGCATCAAGTCTTGCATCTTGCCCAAGATGTCAAGACTCATTTTGTAATCGGGCCATCTTGTAATTTTGTCCAAATGGATTAATCAATGAATATCGGACATCTTTTGCAAACGAGTCTCTTTTTCGCTCACTGTCTTTTCATTTTTCTTTTTGTACAAAAATAAAATGGCAATGTTTTTCAAAATAAATAACTTCATTTTCACTTTTTCTAAATAAGATTAAAATTGATCACTAAAATAAACCAATCTAAACCCTTGCAGAAAGTGCCCTCCAGACTGCACCGACAACAACACTGCCATGACTTCGTATGACTTCAACAATCCAATCAATCAAGCTGATGAAGGTGTTGAAGAAGATTATGAGCTACCTGAAGAGCTAGCTAGGTTTTTGAGACAAGAGAAGAAGGTTATCACTCCTCATCAGGAGGAGGTCGAAACGGTTAATCTTGGTACAGAGGAAGAAGTGAAAGAAGTCAAGATCGGGGCCTGCTTACAAGATTCAGTGAAAGAGCAACTAATCGCCATGCTTCGAGAATATGTGGATGTTTTTGCTTGGTCTTATCAGGATATGCCAGGGTTGGACACCGACATTGTCATGCACAAGCTGCTGCTGAAAGAAGACTGCCCGCCAGTAAAACAGAAGTTGCGCCGTACTCGCCCAGATATGGCAATGAAGATAAAAGAAGAGGTACAAAAGCAGTGGGACGCCGGTTTCCTTGCTGTGACTAGCTATCCGCCATGGGTTGCTAATATTGTACCTGTGCCTAAGAAAGACGGCAAGGTGAGGATGTGTGTGGATTACCGGGATCTGAACAGAGCCAGCCCGAAAGATGACTTCCCTTTACCTCACATTGATGTATTGGTTGATAATACGGCTCAGTTCTCAGTGTTCTCCTTCATGGATGGATTTTCAGGATACAATCAGATCAAAATGTCACCTGAAGACATGGAGAAGACAACTTTCATCACACCCTGGGGCACATTCTGTTATAAGGTGATGCCATTCGGACTGAAGAATGCTGGTGCCACTTATCAACGGGCTATGGTAACATTATTCCATGACATGATCCATAAAGAAATTGAATGTTATGTGGATGACATGATTGCCAAGTCCCTCACAGAAGAATACCACCTGGTGAATCTATTGAAGCTATTCAAGCATCTGAGGAAGTACCAATTGAAGTTAAACCCCAACAAATGCACATTTGGGGTGCGGTCCGGTAAGCTGCTGGGATTTATTGTAAGTGAAAAAGGGATTGAAGTTGACCCCGATAAAGTCAAAGCCATTCAAGAAATGCCTGCACCGAAGACTGAAAAAGAAGTTCGGGGGTTTCTAGGTAGATTGAACTACATTTCAAGGTTCATATCTCACCTTACAGCAACCTGTGAGCCTTTGTTCAAGCTGTTAAGAAAAGAACAAACGGTCAGGTGGAACGAAGACTGCCAGAAGGATTTTGACAAAATCAAGGAATACTTACAAGAGCCTCCGATCCTTATGCCTCCAGTTGAAGGAAGACCCCTAATCATGTACTTGACAGTATTAGAAGAGTCAATGGGGTGTGTGTTGGGCCACCATGACGAGTCTGGTCGAAAAGAGTACGCAATATACTACCTAAGCAAAAAGTTTACCGACTGTGAACAACATTATTCACTGCTCGAGAAAACTTGTTGTGCTTTAGCGTGGGCTGCTCGCCGACTAAGGCAGTATATGTTGACCCACACCACTTTGTTGATATCCAAGATGGATCCAGTTAAGTACATTTTTGAGAAGCCAGCACTTACCGGACAGGTTGCAAGATGGCAAATGATCCTCACAGAGTATGATATTCAGTACACCTCTCAGAAGGCCATCAAAGGCAGTGTATTGTCTGATTACCTTGCTGAGCAACCCATTGATGATTACCAGCCTATGAGATTTGACTTCCCTGACGAGGACATCATGTTCATAAAAGCAAAAGATCATGAAGAGCCTATTCACACTGAAGGGCCTGACCCAGAGGAAGAATGGACTATGATGTTTGACGGGGCTGTTAATATGAATGGTCATCGTGTTGGTGCAGTACTCATTACACCTAAGGGAGTTCACATGCCTTTATCGGCAAAGCTCACTTTCAACTGCACTAACAACGAAGCTGAATACGAAGCTTGTATTATGGGTCTTGAGGAAGCCATTGACCTCAGGATCAAGACTTTGACTATATTCGGAGATTCAGCTCTGGTAATCAATCAAACCAACGGCAAATGGTACACGCACCAAGATCATCTGATACCTTACCGGGATTATACAAGGAGGTTATTGACTTTCTTCACAACGGTCAAGCTTGAGTATATCCTACGAGACGAAAATCAGTTTGCAGATGCTCTGGCTACCATTTCATCCATGATCAAAGTTCAAGCTGCCAACTTTGTACCTCGAATTTCAGTGTCCAGACTTGACAGACCAGCATATGTGTTCTCAGCAGATGTTGTTAAAGATGATAGGACTTGGTTCCATGATATCAAATGCTTCTTGGAGGATCAAACATACCCACCTGGGGCATCTTCCAATGATAAGAAGACATTAAGAAGGTTAGCTGGTAGTTTCTTCCTGAATACTGATGGTTCCCTGTATAAGAGGAACTTTGATATGGTACTCCTCAGATGCGTTGATAAGACAGAGGCAGACTTGTTAATGCACGAGGTGCACGAAGGATCTTTTGGTACTCATACGGGAGGGTATGCAATGGCTAAAAAGTTGCTAAGATCAGGCTATTACTGGATCACAATGGATGCAGACTGTTGTGCCTATGCCAGAAAATGCCATAAATGCCAGATTTATGCGGATAAAGTGCATGTGCCTCCCAATCCTTTGAATGTGATGTCTTCACCCTGGCCTTTTGCCATGTGGGGCATTGATATGATTGGCAAGATTGAACCGACTGCTTCAAATGGCCACAGATTCATCCTGGTAGCCATTGACTATTTTACCAAATGGGTCGAAGCAGCTTCTTATGCAATGTTACAAGGCAAGTGGTAGCCATATTTCTGAAGAGAGATATCATCTGTCAGTATGGAGTGCCCGAGCGAATCATTACTGATAATGGTTCCAACTTGAACAATAAAATGATGGCAGAACTATGCCAGGACTTCAAGATCCAACAACACAATTCTTCTTCTTACAGGCCAAAGATGAATGGCGCTGTTGAGGCAGCTAACAAGAATATCAAGAAGATTGTGCAGAAGATGGTGGTTACCTATAAAGATTGGCATGAAATGCTACCGTTCGCCTTACATGGGTACCGAACGTCAATCAGAACATCCACTAGGGCAACGCCGTATCAGCTTGTGTATGGTATAGAAGCAGTCCTACTTGTTGAAGTTGAATTACCCTCCTTGCGGGTACTAATGGATGTTAAACTGATTGAAGCAGAATGGGTCCGATCCGGATACGAGCAACTGAGTCTGATTGAAGAAAAGAGATTGGCTGCAATTTGTCATGGAGAGTTATATCAGAAGAGAATGAAGAAAGCCTTCGATCAGAAAGTCAGGCTTCGAGAGTACCAAGTAGGAGATCTTGTGCTGAAAAGACTCCTTCCTCCTCATACAGACCATAGGGGCAAGTGGCTCTGAATTATGATGGTCCATTCATAGTAAAGAAAGTTTTCTCTGGTGGAGCACTGATGCTCAGTACTATGGATGGTGAAGACTTCCTGTCCCCTGTGAATTCAGATGCAGTTAAAAAATACTTCGCATAAAATGACCCGCTGGACATAAAAACAGAATGTAAGTCCAGGCAAAAATAGGGCATCCCGGCGAGTCAAAAACAGAATGAAAGACTCAGGCATAAATAAGGGAAAATATTAAAAAAATGTGTACACCCGCTGAGTTGAAAAGCCGCATTGGACAACTCAGGCAAAAATGGGTATCCCGGTGGATTGAAAACCCGAAAGGGCGATCAACGCAGAATAAGGGAATAAGCGAACAACTGCATTCTGAATTCGTCTGTATCACTTACAACATGGCAAGCTTCGAAAGGATAAAGCATTGGTCAGAATCAACCTTCTTCAGAAAGCAAGATGAGAAGAATGTCAAGTGTCATACAAGTCATAGCAAAAGGGAAGCTCCTTGAAGCGTCATCAACATTGCCACTGTCTTTTTGTTTCTCAATTTGTAACGATCTCCTCATTTCAGGGGATCCATTTCTTTGACTGTATCTTGCCAATTCAGGGTGCATAAATTAATAAAATCATATTTCCAGTCATATCTTGTCTCATACATTTTATTTTTCATTTGCAAAATGTCCTATGTCCTTAAGATATTGATTGCATAAATACAGATGCTTCCCTTCTAAAAATACGTGCCTAAACCCCTATGACGGAATCCAGTAAGGGATACCTCGGGGAACTTGTACGTTTCTTTGTCATACATGATTGCAGGAGTTCAAAGCACAACATGGGGCATGAAAGCTTCTCCCCAATAGGCTTCCAAATCATTATTTCCTCAGCTTCCAAACAGCACCAGAGATGCTTTCTCCCCATCAGAGTTGCCAGGCATCACTTCTCCAACATTTCCTTCAGAGCAGTACCAGAAGGTGCTCATATCCCCAGCTGAGTTGTCAAGTATCATCCTCAGCAGGATCCCCAGAGAAATCTCTAGGAGGATCTTTCAGTGATCTTTCTTCTTCCACAGCTGGGTGACAGACAAGGAACCACCTCCCCAGAGAGTTTCAGCCTCTATCCAGAAGAGCAATGCCCGAAGATCTCACAACAGAGTGACGAAAGCTTCTACGGACCCCAGCTGGGTCCCTCATTACCAAGATAGGTTTATCAATGACCTACTTCCCCATGCAGAGTCATATATGTCAGATCTGTCAATGATCTTATCCCCAGCTGGGATATCCACTTCAAGCGGAGCAACCAAAGATCTTCATAGCAAAGGGATCCGAATCCCGGATTTGTATCTTTTGCATGATCATAGCATTCGCATCATATTTTTCCCCCAGAGCGTAGCATTCCGTCTAATACAGAGCATTACGGCAAAAATCAAACATATTGCATAAATCATAAGCCATGGGTCGAATCGAACACCCGTAAATACCGACGTTAAATACTTCTCAAAATTCCCCGGCAGAGCATTAAGGCATTTTCCTTTACACTTACAAATACAGATACATACTCCTTTTGGCACTCGTCCGTGTCATCATTCCCCAGTAAGTCGCCCGAGCGCTCTCTACAAATAGATACTTATACATTACAAATGCTTCTTGACACTCGTCTGTGTCATATCCCCAGCAGAAAGCCAAAGCGCCCCCTTTGCACTCACAAACACATGTTTACATATATATACAATTCCCTGACACCCGTCCGTGTCACCTCCCCCGGTATAAATACTTAAACACTGATTATGAATCAAATACTTGTTTATAATACACTTCTTCCGACACCCGTCCGTGTCATGCTCTCCCCAGCAAGTTGAGCACTCGTCTGTGTCTCACTCATCACTTTTTACTCATACAGATACTCGTCCATATCTTGTATATGCTACTTAAATCCCCTTAAAGTCAGCACTCGTCCGTGTTCTTTGTTAACCGTTTGGTACTCGTCTGTATCATCATCTCTGAACATGCGTCAAGCGTTTGTTTCTACTGATACTCGCCCATATCATGGTCTTAAGGATGCTCGTCCGCATCTTTAATCTATACACCGTGTCAAAACACTTATATTTTCATGAATTTAGACACTCGTCTGTGTCTACTATTCCCCAGAAGAGTCCCCAGCAAATTTTATTAAACTATTTCCTTTCTATCTGACATTCGTCATATGTCATGATACCTTTCGGCAGCCATCCCCTGCCAGGTGATCGTCCTTCACCTCTCTGATGATCGTCCTTCATCATTCCCAGAGGAGCCTCTATTCATTAGAACCCCTCCTTATCCGACATTCGTCCTATGTCGTGATATTTTTAGCAGCCGTCCCCTGCTAGGTGATCGTCCTTCACCTCTTGATGATCGTCCTTCATCATTTTATTCGAATGACGTCCCCATCGTTGATCTTGTTATCTGACATTCATCCTATGTCATGATAAACCCCGAGAGCAGTCGTACCCTGCTAGGTGATCGTCCTTCACCTCTTGATGATCGTCCTTCATCATGCTTATCTGATGGTCGTCCCCATCGTCGACCTTTTCATCCGACATTCATCCTATGCCATGATACGTTCGGCAGCCGTACCCTGCCAGGTGATCGTCCTTCACTAATAGATGATCGTCCCTCATCTTATCCCCAACAGAGCAGCCATCCCCTGCTAGGTGATCGTCCTTCACCTTTGATGACTGTACCTCATCATTTATTTCATTTATGCTTTGAACTTGATGGTCGTCCCCATCATTCACTATTACCTTTAATCCCCAGAGAATCTTTGTTACTTTATTTTGATGGCCGTCCCCATCATAATCTCTTATATCCCTAGCTTGTCAGCCGTCCCAGTCATTGCTTTATTTCCCGCACTTTCCCCAGCATGTCGGTCGTCCCCGTCATTGCTTTATCCCCAGCAGTCGTCCTCTGCTCGACGATCGTCCTCCGTCGCCCGCACTTTATAAATATACTTTATTTTCTTTTACAATCTATATCCCTTTTCTTCTTCATTCAGTGAGTGCAAATTTTGGACTGTCTTTGATATTCAACCACAAGTTATCTTGTTTGCCTGTTAAGCCGTAGCTTACATCCTGCACAGCTAACTCATGCTTGAATAGGGGCAGCTGTAAACACCCCAAATTTGCCCTCACTCATTTCACCATGGCTTATGATCTTTTCATATAGCATAAATTCAATCATAGCATCACATATTGCAATTTTGTTTCACTGCATTGTTTCTAAGTCATCTGCATCTAGGGTTTGTGATCTGAGCCATCCCTGAGCCATTTGAGCCACTCCAAAGGTCATCAATCACTTCAAAGGGTTCCATGTATGTTCAATAATCATATTATATCCTCACAATGTCAAGAAAATCAAAGAATCACAAGAACTGAGAAAGGCATGGAAGCAGAGCCAAGTTTAACTGCACAGATGACCTAAAATTAGGGTTTTGGTTTCAAAGGCCATAACTCCAATTTTTTTGGTCATTCTTGTTTCTATTGGTATCTATATGTTATGAGGATCATGCATATCAATTTTCATGAAGAAATTCAATGGGGAAGGCATCTGATCACAAGATGACTTCTTGAGCAAGTCAGTGCAAAATCAGGGCATCTGAGGCCCCCAATGACCCAACCAAAGGGCATTCTCCATCATTTTGAATGTGTATGATATTTATTTGATCATAGAAGGTGTTAGAAGTTCACAAAAATGAAGAATTTCAAGCCATTTGCAAAGTTGCCTTTTTGGGAAAGTGACTTGTAATGTAAACTTGCCATTTTGGGAAAGTTTTTCAACCTCATCTTTTTGATTCAAAAATGCTTCAAATGGAAAAACTTTGGTCATGAAAGTTGTAAAATGGATCCTCCCATTTTCAAAAAGTACAAGAACTTATCCTAATTCATTTTAGATCAAAAGTTATGGCTTGGCAAAGTTGGCAAAAATCACATAATTTCATGTTTTACACCAAAGAGGCATTTTGCAAAATGGTATGATAAGGCATTCTAAAGGCTTCAAATGTGCACAAACACTTCACAACATGCTCATGTGACCTCTAAAGATCAGAATTGGCCCAAGAATTATGCATTTTGGTGCCTTGAACTTCAAGAATTTCCAAAAGGGCCAAAGTTGGACAAATTTGCAAAACCACCGATAAGCTTCAATCCACTTGTTGTATTGCCTCAAGACTGATTCTATGGACATCCTTAATCCATGCTGAGCCAGGAAAAGCCAAGAGCCAGCTGCAAAACCAGCCCATACCTCGAGTACACAACTTTTGACATTTTGGCAACTTGCCCATACCAATCACCACAGGCCACCAACAACTCTCTGACCTATCCAAACATGATACATGGACCAAAAGCAACTCAACACAATACACAACACAAGCTGAAGTCTCTCATAACTCAGCATTCACCAAAATCCTCCCTTATGCATTTTCATTCGAATCTCTCCACACAAGCCTCAAACCTCAAAACAAAATCCATAGAACAACTCACCATGACCCTCTGATCATTTCCCAACCATTACTTTGCCCTGAAACCTCCCATATCAAAAACACGATTTCCCTCCCCCATTGACCTGAGCTTCTGCAAACTTTACAAAGAGGCCATTTAAACTCCAACCAAGCATCACAAACTCTTCAGGAGGATTATTGGAGCTTATTTGAAGCAAAGACCTGGCCAGAAAGTACCAAAAGTGAAAGCTCCAGTTCAGGTGAGCTCAAGAACATTTTTTCCAAAACTTTGATTTCTTGTTATAGAATGATTCTATGAGTTGCACTGATCATCCTGGTGTGTTTGATTTTGAAAATGGCCAAGAAATAAGCATGTACTGACTGTCTGAAACTTTGCCCGTAAAAATGATATTGTTTGTTTCTCTTGATTCATGAAAAATAAATGTTTTTTGTTGTGGAGTTTATGTTTAATGATGTTCAAGGGTTGATTCTGGAGAGTTTGATGAAGTTTTGATGCGTATTGAGTGAGATAGAAAAATGTTTGGCCGGAGAAGATGACCGGAACACTGTTCCGGTCATCTGAAAGTCATTAGGGCTCAGGATTAGGGTTAATGACATAATTAAGTGAGTTTGAATTCTGGCCGTTGGATAGCGCGCATAGTCAATTCCCTCCCCCTTAGGTTTAAATCCTGGCCTTTAGATTAGCTGACTTTCTCATTCTCTCATTAATTTCATTTTTAATTTTATTTGTTTTGTATTTAATTTGTACGAATTTTTAAAAATAGCAAAACACACTAAAACACTCTGAAAATTTTTGTCAAACCTTTTATTAATTTTCAGAACCCAAAAATATTTTTATTTTTATTTTTTACATTAAAAATTATTTTTAAATCATTTAAATGTTTATTTTTAATCAGTTAATGGAAATTAATTAATTAAAAATGCATTTAGGTATTTAAAAATCACCAAAAAATTCACATTGCATTTTAAAACATTTAGAAACATTATCCAACTCTTCAAACAAATTTCATTTTGGTCCTTGATGTATTTTGACAATTTTCACTGGAATTAAAGTTGTTTAAAGGCAATATTTTGGTCCAAACTTAGAAAAATTCATTCTGCCTAACCATGAAGAGTTTGATGATGGTTCTTCTTGCATTGCATCCTTCATATAATGTAGTTTCTAGGTTAAAATTGGTTTGAATTTATCTTTCATTTGCAATTTGATGTGCATTTTTCCTTTTGAGGTGCTTTGAAACCCTAGTTGGCTTAGGAAAATCATAACTTCCATTAGGTTTAGATCTAGGTCTCCTCCTTTGGGCAGTGAACTTGTGTAGGGTTAGGGTTCCTTTGATCCCATTTTCAATTTTTTATCTTGTCATTTGCTTCTGACTTTTGAATTTTGCATTGCATATTGTATGAAAACCCTAATTCTTGTCTTCATTTGCATCCATCTTCCATTTGATTGCATACATGAACTTGCCATGACATTTTGTGCATCCACATGATTTATAAGACATCTTAGGACATATTAGAATCATGTTTGATCATTGCATCATTCATTTGACATGTCATACTTTCATTGCATTTCATAAACTTTCATGAACTTTCATGGTTCAAAGTATGCTCCATATACCTCCATTCTCTTGTATGCTCACATATATGCATCTTGTATGACTTTGCACAATCTCTTGACATCATTTTCATCATGTGTATGTTTCTAACTTTGGCCTTTGCCCATCCATATTCATTGTTTCATCTCATTTCTTCCCTTATGCATCTTGTACTAACTTTTCTGGTTAATGGTAAGTTTGTTTGGGAGGTGGATTTGCCTTCACCTCCTACCTCTTCTCACCTTATCATTTTACATCCTTGCTGCATTTTAACTTGTCTTTGAGTGAGTTTGCTCACATGTGCCTCTCTTCCCTATTTTCTCTTCTCATCTCATCTCTTTTCTATCTTGTTCCTCCTTGGTGGCCTTGGAAGATCTCTTTCTTTCTTAAGCCTCATAAACCCTAGGTATAACCAAGCATGATAACATTTAGGGTTTGATTAGTCCCCCACTTAGATTTTACCTTTGTATCATATTTGAGTCTTCTCTTCTCATCTCATAATCAAGGACTAAACCCTAAAGGTTTTAAGGCTTTGTGATTAAGCTTATGCCTGCATCCTTCTATTAGGATGGAGTGTATAAATTTAATCCTAAGTTTTAAACCCTTAATGTGTTTAAACCCTTTAATCCATTCACTTAATAATCACTAAGACATCAAGCTTGTAACTTGGGCCTTGCATTAGGGTTCTAATTCTTTCTTAATTGGTTAAGAAGGACTAACCCTAGTGTTAAAGGACAAGTCCCCCTAAAGTTGTCTTACAAACCCTAAAATTCACTTCTTCATCTTACCATTAACTAAAATCCATTTAATAAAGGCTTTGTTTTGTCATGAGGTTAATCCCTAATCATGGATTAAGTTGAGGAGCCTTCCTCAGCTTAAATGTTCTCATCTATTATCCTTCTATTAGGATGGTGTAATGAGTCCATTAAATCCTTGATTATGGCTTAAACTCATTACCTAACACTAAACAAAAACTCCAAAAACATTTAAATAATCATAAGTAGGTTAATGATCTTAATCCTACATCATGGTGATTAAGTGTGAGGTGCTTACTTCATACTTAAGGTATTCTCATTACCCCTAATCAGAGGGAGGATGTGATGAGTTTACTAACCCTTGGTTTAGGCTTAAGCTCATTCTCTTATGAAAAACACCAAAAAGCAATAAAAGATTGAAAACACCAAAAACAAACAATAATCGTCTCCTCCGGGATTCTTTTCTCATCTCATTCACTAACAAACGAGAACTTGCTTCTTCCGTCTAATGCAAGACAGTTTGCACCTGAGCCAGACAGGTCATACACTTGAGCATAGACAAGTAAGCAGTTCACAAGTCAATTTATCTTTCAGTATCTTTGGGTCGAACTACGGTGTTCTGACTTCCTCATTGCACGAGAGGATACGTAGGCATAACTTAACTGTTATCGAACAAAAGTCTCTGTATATTCCCCCTCTTCCAGCATTATTCTTTGAGCCTCATAGTCTTGAGCATTTCACTCTTGTTCTTACACTGACACTTCTCTTATCCACTTCACATTTCTTTTTACACTGACACTTGCATTCTTTCCAGCTTTGATACACAAATTGCACTGACACTACCCCTTTTAAGCACAAATCTTTTAAGCGTGGATCCCGTCGAGTATGACGGACAATCTGGGTGCTAATACCTTCCCAGGTTGTAACCAACCCCCTTTCTCAGTCTCTCTGGTTCGTGACCGTTTTATCCATATCTTTCTAGGTCTATGCAGCATTACCTTTCCTCCGGGATAAAAATGCCTAGTTGGCGACTCTTGTCTTTTGAGCTCACCCCTGTGTGTTCTCATCTCTTTTCGCTGACCGTTCGCGTCTGTACCCCATTTGACTTAGCCTCATTTGGTGGGAGCGACAGACTCCAAGTGTAAAGCCTTAGCTACATCTTCATTCTTAGGAGCATCCATCTCAGGGTTGAAGGGAATCCCTCTCCTGACGGGGACACCCAACAACGTGGAGAACTCTTCCATCAATGGTCCCAACTGAAAATCTAGGAAAGTGAAACATCTTAGAGGAGGGTTATAGAACTGAAGACATGTGTGGATCATGCTCCTCTGTGATGCATCCAGGTCCATGATCATGTCTATAATGCCACCATAATGTTCCCTGAATAAAGGGACATGATCAGGAGTGATGAGTGCCTGCATCTGCCTGATGCCTGTCAAAGTGGGCTCAAAGAAATGATAGGTGATGTTGCTCTTTCTAGATGGGTCCATGCTGACAATGGATGCTGATGAAGAAGACTGGGGATAACTGCTGATAAAGGCAACTGAAGAAGATGCTGAAGAAGAATCACTGATGAAGACAACTGGTGAAGAGAGCTGAAAAGAATCTCTGATGAAGATAGTTGGTGAAGGTAGTTGATGCAGATAGCTGAAGGAATCTGAGCAGCAGAACAGGTCAAAACCAAACCAAAGACAAGATGCGGATACCCTGTAAAACAAATAGACAAATGTTAAATGATGCAAAATGATGTATGCAGAATGATATGCAAAGGGTTTGTGATCAAGTGTTGGTTTTGTTATCTGCCTTGATAAGGTCCGTGTGTGTTCATAAGTCCGGATGAAGTCTTAGAAAACCAGTAACTA
Source organism: Lathyrus aphaca (assembly GCA_963966055.1). NCBI lineage: Eukaryota > Viridiplantae > Streptophyta > Magnoliopsida > Fabales > Fabaceae > Lathyrus > Lathyrus aphaca. The sequence continues at coordinate 355,656,075 of OZ014520.1, read as the reverse complement.
GGTGGGGGACTCAAATAAAGAGTCATAAGTCCAGGGTTTCACAAGAACAGTCCAAAATGATGCAACCTTATCAAAACTAGTAACAAGGTATGACGAGGCCAAGGGTTCCTGCAAACCTGTAAACATCCCAATCCCCTCACATGTGTTGTTCTAGAACAAGGATCCTCATTGTCGCTCCCACCAAAATGACACCTGGTCAGAAGGGGTACAGACGCGGACGGTCGGCGAAAAGAGAAGAAATGTATAGAGTCTCCAGCTAGGCATTTTTATCCCGAAGGAAAGGTAATGCTGCGTAAACCTGAGAGAAGATGGATAAGACGGTCGCGAACCAGAGAAATTGAGAAAGGGGGTTGGTTACAACCTGGGAAGGTATTAGCACCCAGATTGTCCGCCGTACTCGACGGGATCCACGCTTGAAAGTTTGTGTTTTAAAGGGGTAGTGTCAGTGCAATCTGTGTATCAAAGCTGGAAAGAATGCAAGTGTCAGTGCTGGAATAAAGTGAAGTGAAATATGTGGAGTGTCAGTGTAAGAACAGGAGTGCAAAGCCTAAGATAATGAGGCTAAAAGAATAATACTGGAAGAGGGAGAATATACAGAGACTTTTGTTCGATAACTGTTAAGTTATGCCTACGTATCCTCTCGTGCAATGAGGAAGTCAGAACACCGTAGTTCGACTCAAAGAGAGTGAAAGATAAATTGACTTGTGAACTGCTTACTTGTCTATGCTCAAGTGTATGACCTGTCTGGCTCAGGTGCAAACTGTCTTGCATTAGACGGAAGAAGCAAGTTCTCGTTTGTGAATGAAGATGATGAGAAAAGAATCCCGAAGGAGACGATTATTGTTTGTTTTTGGTATTTTCAGTCTTTTATTGCTTTTGGATTTGTCATAAGTTAATGAGCTTAAGCCTAAACCAATGGTTAGTAAACTCATCACATCCTCCCTCTGATTAGGGGTAATGATAATACCTTAAGTATGAAGTAATCACCTCACACTTAATCACCATGATGTAGGATTAAGATCATTAACTTACTTTCAATTATTTAGATGTTTTTGTGGTTTTTGTTTAGTGTTAAGTAATGAGTTTAAGCCATAATCAAGGATTTAATGGACCCATTACACCATCCTAATAGAAGGATAATAGGTGAGAACATTTAAGCTGAGGAAGGCTCCTCAACTTAATCCATGATTAGGGATTAACCTCATGACAAAACAAAGCCTTTATTAAATGGATTTTAGTTAATGGTAAGATGAAGAAATGGATTTTATGATTTGTAAGACAACTTGAGGGGGACTTGTCCATTAACACTAGGGTTAGTCCTTCTTAACCAATTAAGGAAGAATTAGAACCCTAATGCAAGGCCCAAGTTACAAGCTTGATGTCTTGATGATTATTAGGTGAATTGATTAAGGGGTTTAAACACATTAAGGGTTTAACACTTAGAATTAAGGTTATACACTCCATCCTAATAGAAGGATACAGGCATAACCCTAATCACAAAGCCTTAAAACCTTTAAGGTTTAGTCCTTGATTAAGAGATGAGAAGAGAAGACTCAAAGATGACACAAAGGTAAAACTAATGGGGGACTAATCAAACCCTAATTGTTATCATGCTTGGGTATTCCTAGGGTTTATGAGGCTTGCAAAAGATATTCAAGAGGAAAGCCACCAGGAAAGAAGCAGATGAAAGGAGGAAGAAGCAGAGAAAAGCAATACAACTTACTTCACTTAAGAAGATAAGTTGATTGAAGAAAGAAGGAGGAGAAGGAGCAAGAATGAGCAAGCTCACTATAAGACAAATAAAAAATGCAGCAATGAATACATAAGAGAGATGAGAAGAGATTGTGAGAAGTGAAGGCAAATTCACTTCTCAAAACAACTTACCACCTGAAAAGTTAGCAAAAGAAATGAAATGCAATGAAAATGAGATGAAATGCCATAATGCAAGACAAAGTCAGAAGCATGAACATGTTGTTAATGATTCTAAGAGATGATGCAAACACATGTCAAGAGTTGTGGATGATCATACATGGATGAGGATGCAAATGAAGCATGCTTTGAACCATGAAAGTTCAGGAAAGTTTATGTAATGAAATGAATGCACAACATGGTAAGTGAATGATGCAATGATCAAACATGATTCTAATATGTTCTAAGATGTCTTATATGTCATATGGATACACAAAATGTCATGGCAAGTGTCGCTCCCACTAGATGAAGCCGGGTCAAATAGGGTACAGACGCGAACGGTCGGCGAAAGGAGGGTGTGAGAACACACAGGAGTGAACTCACAGGGAATGAAAAGAGTCTCCAGCTAGGCATTTTTATCCCGGAGGAAAGGCAATGCTGCATAGACCTAGAAAGATATGGATAAGACGGTTGCGAACCAGAGAGACTGAGAAAGGGGGTTGGTTACAACCTGGGAAGGTATTAGCACCCAGATTGTCCATCGTACTCGACGGGATCCACGCTTAAAAGACTTGTGTTTAAAGGGGTAGTGTCAGTGCATTAGTGTGCATCAGAGCTGGAAAAGAATGCAAGTGTCAGTGTAAAAGAAGTGAAGTGTATCAGTGAAGTGTCAGTGTAAGAACAAGAATGAAATGCTCAAGACTATGAGGCTTAAAGAATGATGCTGGAAGGAGAGGGAATATACAGAGACTTTTTGTTCGATAACTGTTAAGTTATGCCTACGTATCCTCTCGTGCAATGAGGAAGTCAGAACACCGTAGTTCGACCCAAAGAGACTGAAAGGTGAATTGACTTGTGAACTGCTTACTTGTCTATGCTCAAGTGTATGACCTGTCTGGCTCAGGTGCAAACTGTCTTGCATTAGACGGAAGAAGCAAGTTCTCGTTTGTGAGTGAATGAGATGAGAAAAGAATCCCGGAGGAGACGATTATTGTTTGTTTTTTATGTTTTCAATCTTTTATTGCTTTTTGAATTTGTCATAAGTTGATGAGCTTAAGCCTAAACCAATGGGTTAGTAAACTCATCACATCCTCCCTCTGATTAGGGGTAATGAGAATACCTTAAGTGTGAAGTCAACTTCTCACACTTAAACACCTTTGATGTAGGATTAAGATCATTAACCTACTTGCAATTATTTAGATGTTTTTGTGGTTTTTGTTTAGTGTTAAGTAATGAGTTTAAGCCATAATCAAGGATTTAATGGACCCATTACACCATCCTAATAGAAGGATAATAGGTGAGAACATTTAAGCTGAGGAAGGCTCCTCAACTTAATCAATGATTATGGATTAACCTCATGACAAAACAAAGCCTTTATTAAATGGATTTTAGTTAATGGTAAGATGAAGAAATGGATTTTATGATTTGTAAGACAACTTGAGGGGGACTTGTCCATTAACACTAGGGTTAGTCCTTCTTAACCAATTAAGGAAGAATTAGAACCCTAATGCAAGGCCCAAGTTACAAGCTTGATGTCTTGATGATTATTAGGTGAATTGATTAAGGGGTTTAAACACATTAAGGGTTTAACACTTAGAATTAAGGTTATACACTCCATCCTAATAGAAGGATACAGGCATAACCCTAATCACAAAGCCTTAAAACCTTTAAGGTTTAGTCCTTGATTAAGAGATGAGAAGAGAAGACTCAAAGATGACACAAAGGTAAAACTAATGGGGGACTAATCAAACCCTAATTGTTATCATGCTTGGGTATTCCTAGGGTTTATGAGGCTTGCAAAAGATATTCAAGAGGAAAGCCACCAGGAAAGAAGCAGATGAAAGGAGGAAGAAGCAGAGAAAAGCAATACAACTTACTTCACTTAAGAAGATAAGTTGCTTGAAGAAATAAGGAGGAGAAGGAGCAAGAATGAGCAAGCTCACTATAATACAAATAAAAAATGCAGCAATGAATACATAAGAGAGATGAGAAGAGATTGTGAGAAGTGAAGGCAAATTCACTTCTCAAAACAACTTACCACCTGAAAAGTTAGCAAAAGAAATGAAATGCAATGAAAATGAGATGAAATGCCATAATGCAAGACAAAGTCAGAAGCATGAACATGTTGTTAATGATTCTAAGAGATGATGCAAACACATGTCAAGAGTTGTGGATGATCATACATGGATGAGGATGCAAATGAAGCATGCTTTGAACCATGAAAGTTCAGGAAAGTTTATGTAATGAAATGAATGCACAACATGGTAAGTGAATGATGCAATGATCAAACATGATTCTAATATGTTCTAAGATGTCTTATATGTCATATGGATACACAAAATTTCATGGCAAGTGTCGCTCCCACTAGATGAAGCCGGGTCAAATAGGGTACAGACGCGAACGGTCGGCGAAAGGAGGGTGTGAGAACACACAGGAGTGAACTCACAGGGAATGAAAAGAGTCGCCTGCTAGGCATTTTTATCCCGGAGGAAAGGCAATGCTGCATAGACCTAGAAAGATATGGATAAGACGGTTGCGAACCAGAGAGACTGAGAAAGGGGGTTGGTTACAACCTGGGAAGGTATTAGCACCCAGATTGTCCGTCGTACTCGACGGGATCCACGCTTAAAAGACTTGTGTTTAAAGGGGTAGTGTCAGTGCATTAGTGTGCATCAGAGCTGGAAAAGAATGCAAGTGTCAGTGTAAAAGAAGTGAAGTGTATCAGTGAAGTGTCAGTGTAAGAAAAAGAATGAAATGCTCAAGACTATGAGGCTTAAAGAATGATGCTGGAAGGAGAGGGAATATACAGAGACTTTTTGTTCGATAACTGTTAAGTTATGCCTACGTATCCTCTCGTGCAATGAGGAAGTCAGAACACCGTAGTTCGACCCAAAGAGACTGAAAGGTGAATTGACTTGTGAACTGCTTACTTGTCTATGCTCAAGTGTATGACCTGTCTGGCTCAGGTGCAAACTGTCTTGCATTAGACGGAAGAAGCAAGTTCTCGTTTGTGAGTGAATGAGATGAGAAAAGAATCCCGGAGGAGACGATTATTGTTTGTTTTTTATGTTTTCAATCTTTTATTGCTTTTTGAATTTGTCATAAGTTGATGAGCTTAAGCCTAAACCAATGGGTTAGTAAACTCATCACATCCTCCCTCTGATTAGGGGTAATGAGAATACCTTAAGTGTGAAGTCAACTTCTCACACTTAAACACCTTTGATGTAGGATTAAGATCATTAACCTACTTGCAATTATTTAGATGTTTTTGTGGTTTTTGTTTAGTGTTAAGTAATGAGTTTAAGCCATAATCAAGGATTTAATGGACCCATTACACCATCCTAATAGAAGGATAATAGGTGAGAACATTTAAGCTGAGGAAGGCTCCTCAACTTAATCAATGATTATGGATTAACCTCATGACAAAACAAAGCCTTTATTAAATGGATTTTAGTTAATGGTAAGATGAAGAAATGGATTTTATGATTTGTAAGACAACTTGAGGGGGACTTGTCCATTAACACTAGGGTTAGTCCTTCTTAACCAATTAAGGAAGAATTAGAACCCTAATGCAAGGCCCAAGTTACAAGCTTGATGTCTTGATGATTATTAAGATGGATTGATTAAAGGAGTTAAAAACATTAAGGGTTTAACACTTAGGATTAAAGTTATACACTCCATCCTAATAGAAGGATGCAGGAATAAGCTTAATCACAAAGTCTTAAAGCCTTTAGGGTTTAGTCCCTGATTATGAGATGAGAAGAGAAGACTCAATGAGACACAAAGGTAAAACTAAATGGGGGACTAACCAAAAACCCTAATCATTGTCATGCTTAGTTGTTCCTAAGGTTTGTGAGGTTTGACAAGAGAAATCTTCAAAGGAACCACCAAGAAGCAGATGAAAGGAGCAGAGAGAAGCAAAGTAACTTGCTTCATTTAAGAAGACAAGTCACTTGAGGAAAGAGAGTAAGAAGAAGAAGAAAGAGCAAGCTCAATCTCAAACACAAAACAAAATGAAGCAAGGATGCATAAGATAGATGAAAAGAAGTTGTGAGAAGTGAAGGCAAATTCACTTCTCAAAATGACTTACCACCTGAAAAGTTAGTGAAAGGAATGCAATGCAATGCAAAATGAGATGAAATGACATGGTATAAACCAAAACCAGAAGCATGTATGTGATGATAATGATGTTATGAGATGATACAAACATGAATCAAGGCATGGGGATGATCATACAAACAAATGGATGCAAGAGAAGCAAGTTTAGAACCATGAACATACATGAAAAGTTATGGAATGCAAATGGCATACAAAGTGGCAAATGAAAGATGTAATGATCAAACATGCTTCTAATATGTCTTAAGATGTCCAATGAATCAAATGGATGCACAAAATGCTATGGCAAGTCATGGTATGCAAGCAAATGCAAGATGGATGCAAAAGGAAGCCCAAATTAGGGTTTATGATCCATACACCAAACAAAAATCAAAACCAGAAGCAAACATCAAGATAAAAAATTAAAAATGCATTCAAGAGAAACCCTAAACCTATACAAACTCACTGCCCAAAGGAGGGGATCCAATTCTTAACCTAGTGAGGGTTATGATTTTCCTAAGATTTCTAGGGTTTTAGGGTACCTTGACAAGAAAAATGCCAAACAAATTGAAAATGCAAGATCAAATCATGCCAATTTAATCCTACAAACTACATGATATGCAAGACACAATGCAAAAAGAATCAAAGTCCAACTCTCAATGGATAGGTATAAATGATTTTTTGAAGTTTGGATCAAAATAATGCTTTGAAATTGAATTAATTCCATGGAAAATTGTTAAAATGCATCAAGATCAAAAAAGAAATTTGGTTTGAGGGTTGGACAATGTTTCTAAATGTTTTTAAAGGTTTCATGAATTTTTTGGTGATTTTTAAATACCTAAAAGTATTTTTAATTAATTAATTCTCATTAATTAATTAAAAATAAACTTTTAAATGATTTAAAAATATTTTTTAATGCAAAAAATAAAAATAAAAATGTTTTTGGTTTCTGAAAATTAATAAAAGTTTGTACAAAAATTTTCAGAATTGTTTTCAGAAAAGTTTGTACAAAAATTTTAAAAATTGTTTTGCTATTTTAAATTAAATGTACAAATTAAATGAATAAGAATGAAAATAAAACTGAATTAAAAGAAAAGTATGCGCATCCAATGGCCTGAATTCAAATTGGGGAAGGAGGGAAAGACTGCGCTCCAGATCCAAGGGGTGAGATTCAAACTGAGCTAAATCCTATTTTAATTAATTAAACTGAATTAAAAGGATTAATGACGTGGATTAGGGTTAAGTGAATGGATCCAGGCCATTGAACACACGCGGGAATTGACCAAGTCAGCTCATCCAACGCACCAGATTCAAACTTGCATTAATTACAGGGATTAGCCCTAATTATTTTCAGGTGGCCGGAGAAGACTTCCGGTCGTCTTCTCCGGTGGGACTCCCACCTGAAAATTTCTAAAATCCTCTAAACCTCATGAAAATGAAAACTAAACACCCAGAAATCATCCCCATACAACACTGAATCAAAACCCCTAAACAAAACTCATTTCTCATTCATTAATCATGCGAATCGAAGCCAAACATTTTTAGGTCAGAAAAGTTTCAGAACAAGATTAAATGCTTATTTCTCAACCATTTTCAAAACTAAGAACATCAGAGTGATCAGCAAAGCATGAGGAACAAATTAGAAACTTAAAAACTCATTTCTGGAAAAAAAAGTTCTTGGTATACCTGAGCTTTGAGCTTTCTCAGTTTGCAACTTTCTGACCTTCTCTCTTCGTGCAAACCACTCCTTTTAGGCCCCTGATGAAGTTCTGATGCTTGGAGAAAGTTTATGATGGCTGGTTTTTGAGATGGCAGGAGTTCTGCTCAAGGTGGGGTGAGAATCGTATTTGTGATTCTGGGAGTTTAAGGCAATGGTGATGGGTGCTTTGTGACCAGGAAAGTGTGTTGAGTTGATTTGTGAAGTTGGTTTGTGTGTTTGTGGCTTGTGCAAGCAGTTTCGAATGCTCTTGCAAGATGGTGTGAAAATGAGAATGTTGTCTTTGAGAGTGCTTCAGGCTTGTGTTTTGTATGCTTTGGCTTGCTTTTGATTTGCATAAACTATTGTGATAGGTCAGATGAAGTGATGTGTGCTTTATTGATTGGTATGGCTCAAGTTGCCAAAATGTCAAAGTTGGTGTAAGAGAAGCATGGGCTACTTTCTAGCCAAGGACAAAAGGTATGTCCTGCGCAGCATGATGTGGGGGGAACCCTAGGATTGATCAGCAAGTCAGCAAGCAAGTGGATTGTATCTTATGAGTAGTTTTGCAAGTTGGTTCACTTTTGATTCTTATGAGATATCTTGCTCCATAGGCCATAAAAATGTGTGATCTCTTGGCCCAATCTGACTTTTAGGTCTTGTATGATCATATTGTGAAGTTTATAAGTCCATTTGATAACTTAATTTGCCTTGAGAAGTGAATTTGCAACTTTGCCTCTTTGGTAGAAACTTTGAAATTTTGTGATTTTAGCCAACTTTGACAAGCCATAACTTTTGATCCAAAATGAATTAGGTCATGTTCTTGTACATTTTGAAAAGGGAATGATCCATTCTACAACTTTCATGACCAAAGTTTTTCCATTTGAAGCATTTTTGAATCAAAAAGCAAGGGTTGAAAAAGTTTCCTAAAATGGCAATTTCATTAAAAGTCAAACTTTCCCAAAAAGTCAACTTTGCAAAAGACTTGAAATTCTTCAATTTTGTGAACTTCCAACATCTTCTATGATCAAATAAAGATCATACACAATCAAAATGATGAAGAACACCCTTTGGTTGGGTCATTGGGGGCCTCAGATGCCCTGATTTTGCACTGACTTGCTTGAAAAGTCAACTCTTGATCAGGTGACTTCCCCATGGAATTTCTTCATGAAAATTGATATGCATACTCCCTATACCATATAGACACCAATAGAAACAAGAATGACCAAAGAATTTGGAGTTATGGCCTCTGAAACCAAAACCCTAATTCTAGGTCATCTGTGCAGTTAAACCTGGCTCTGCTTCCATGCCAATCTCAGTTCTTGTGATTTTTTGACATTCTTGACTTTGAGAGGATATAATATGATGCTTGAACCTACATGGACCCTCTTGAAGTGATTGATGGCCTTTGGAGTGGCTCAAGAAGCTCTTGGATTGCTCAGATCACAAACCCTAGATGCAGATGACTTTGAATCTATGCAGTGAATCAAAAATGTGATATGAGATGCTATGATTGAGTTTATGCATATGAAAGGATCACAAGCCATGGTGTGAATGGGTGAGGGCAAATTTGGGGTGTTTACAGCTGCCCCTATTCAAACATGAGTTAGCTGTGCATGATGTAAGTGACGGCTTAACAGGCAAACAAGATAACTTGTGGTTGAATACCAAAGACAGTCCAAAATTTGCACTCACAGAATGAAGAAGAAAAGGGATATAGATTGTAAAAGAAAATAAAGTATATTGTAAAGTATGGGAGACGGTGGACGACCGTCGAGCAGAGGACGACTGCTGGGGAATGAGTAATGACGGGGACGGCCGACATGCTGGGGAAAGTGCGGAAAATAAAGCAATGACGCGGACGGCCGACATGCTGGGGATAAAAGGGATCATGATGGGGACGGCCATCAAGTAAAGCAAAAAGATTCTCTGGGGATTAATGAAAAATGATGGGGACGGCCATCAAGTTCAAAAAGTAATGTAAACAACGATGGGGACGGCCATCGGGCTAAACTGATGAAGGACGATCATCAGGAAAAGGAAAAGGGACCACGACGGGGACGGCCATCGGGTTAAAGAATAAATGAAATAATGATGAGGGACGGTCATCAAAGGTGAAGGACGATCACCTGGTAGGGGACGGCTGCTCTGTTGGGGATAAGATGAGGGACAGTCATCTAAGGTGAAGGACGATCACCTGGAAGGGTACGGCTGCCGAAAGTATCGCGACATAGGACGAATGCCGGATAAAAGGTCAACGATGGGGACGGCCATCGGATGAGCATGACGGAGGACGACCATCAAGAGGTGAAGGACGATCACCTAGCAGGGGACGGCTGCTCTCAAGGTTTATCATGACATAGGACGAATGTCAGATAACAATATCAACGATGGGGACGGCCATCGGATAAAATGATGAAGGACGGTCATCAAGAGGTGAAGGACGATCACCTAGCAGGGGACGGCTGCTAAAACTATCACGACATAGGACGAATGCCGGATAGAAAAGGTCAACGATGGGGACGGCCATCGGATGAGCATGATGGAAGACGACCATCAAGAGGTGAAGGACGATCACCTAGCAGGGGACGGCTGCTCTCAAGGTTTATCATGACATAGGACGAATGTCAGATAAAAAGAAAAAAAGCTTTGCTGGCGATCTACTAGGGAATAGTAAACACGGACGAGTGTTTACATCAAAGAACAAAAGGTATAAGTGTTTAGATGTTTGTGTATAGATTAAAGATGTGGGCGAGCATCCCTAAGGCTACGATACGGACGAGTATCGAGTAGAAACAAATACTGACACGTGTTCAGAGATGATGATACGGACAAGTATCAACTGGTTAACAAGGAACACGGACGAGTGTTGAATCTGAAGGGACTCTTTTGGGGAATAGTAGACATAGACGAGCGTCTAAATTCAAGAAGACAAAAGAGTTTGACACGGTGTATGGATTAAAGATGCGGACGAGCATCCTTAAGACTATGATACGGACGAGTATCAAGTAGAAACAAACGCTTGACGCATGTTCTGAGATGATGGTACGGACGAGTACCAACGGGTTAACAAAGAACACGGACGAGTGTTGAATCTGCGGGGATATAAATGGTGTATACAAGATACGGACGAGTATCTGCATAAGGGTAATAAGTGCGAGTGGTGTATAGATGAGTGTTTAACTTGCTGGAGAGAGTGACACGGACGAGTGTCAAAAGGATAAGAGTATAGTATAAACAAGTATCTGATATACAAAGTGTTTATGTTGCTGTGCTGGGGAGAATGACATGGACGGATGTCAAGGAATTGCATATATATAAGTATATGTGAGTGCAAAGAGGATGCTTTGATCTTTTATTGGGGATATGACACGGACGGATGCCACAAGGGGTATATACTGGTGTTTGTGAATGTAAGGCAACTGCTTTAGCTTTAGCTCTCTGTTGGGGAATCTGGGGGGTTTTCTGTATACTGTTGATGGATTGTCATTATTCACAAGTGCTTGTTTCGGATCATGGCTTATGATTATGCAATATGTTTGATTTTTGCCGTAATGCTCCGTTTTAGACGGAATGCTACGCTTTGTGGGGTGAATATGATGCGAATGCCATGTTTATGCAAAGATACCAATCCGGGATCCGGATCCCGTTGCTGTGAAGATCTCTGGTTGATCTGGTTGAAATGGACATCCCAGCTGGGGATGAGATCATTGGTAAATCTGATGAGATGTATTTGCTTGGGAAAATGGGTCAATGATGGACCTATTCCAATAAATGAGAGACCCAGCTGGGGTTTGTAGAAGCTTTCGTCACTCTGTTGTGATTCCTTCATGCGTTGCTCTTCTGGATTGAGGCTGAAACTCTGTGGGGAGACGATTCCCTGGCTTTTGTACCTGGCTGAGGAAGAAGAATGATTGGCACCTCGGCTGGGGAGAAATAACAAATGGCAACTTGGCTGGGGAGAAAATACTTTTGAGTGCTAATACCGGGTGTTGACTTGCCAGCTTGCCGGGATGAGGCCTAGATGCCCCATATTGTGCCTTGAGTACCTGTAATCCTGAAAAGACAGAGAAACGCACAAGTGATCCCGAGGTATCCCTTACCGGATTCCGTCATAGGAGTTAGACACTCCCGAGAGTAAGTGTATTCCCTGCAAGCATGTATTTTTAGAAGAAAAGCATCGTACTTATGCAATCAGTATTTTAAGGACACCAGACATTTTTGCAAATGAAAAATGAAGTGTACGGGGCGAAACATGACTGAAAATCTGATTTTATTAATTCATGTGCCCTGAATTGGCAAGATACAGTCAAAGAAACATATCCCCTGAAATGAGGAGATTGTTGCAAATTGAGGAACAAAATGCTGGCAATGTTGTCGACGCTTCAAGGAGCTTCCCTTCTGCTATGACTCGTATGACATTCAACGTTCTTCTCGTCTTGCTTTCTGAAAAAAGCTGATTCTGATAGAAGCTTGATCCATCCGAAGCTTACCAAGTCGTAAATGATACAGACGAATTCAGAATGCAGTTGTTCTCTTATTCCCTTATTTTGCATGGATCTCCCTTTCGGGTTTTCAATCCATTGGGATACCCATTTTTGCCTGAGTTGTCCAATGTGGCTTTTCAACTCAGCGGGTGTACATTTTTTTGTTTATTTTCCCTTATTTTTGCCCGAGTCTCTTATTCTGTTTTTGACTCGCCGGGATGCCCTATTTTTGCCTGGACTTACATTCTGTTTTTGTGTGCAGCGGGTCATTTTATGCGAAGTATTTTTTAACTGCATCTGAATTCATAGGGGACGGGAAGTCTTCACCATCCATAGTGCGGAGCATGAGTGCTCCGCCAGAGAAAACTTTCTTTACTACAAATGGTCCTTCATAGTTCGGAGTCCACTTGCCCCTGTGATCTGTATGAGGAGGGAGGATTCTTTTCAGCACAAGATCCCCTACTTGGTATTCTCGGAGCCTAACTTTCTGATCGAAGGCTCTCTTCATTATTTTCTGATATAACTGCCCATGACAGATTGCAGCCAATCTTTTCTCTTCAATCAGACTCAGTTGTTCGTATCGGGACCGGACCCATTCTGCTTCGTTCAGCTTAACATCCATCAATACCCGTAGGGAGGGTAATTCAACTTCAACAGGTAGGAATGCTTCCATACCATACACGAGTTGATACGGTGTTTCCCCAGTGGATGTTCTGATTGACGTGCGGTACCCATGCAAGGCAAATGGTAGCATCTCATGCCAGTCTTTATAGGTGACTACCATCTTCTGCACAATCTTCTTGATATTCTTGTTAGCTGCCTCGACAGCGCCATTCATCTTTGGCCTGTAAGGAGAAGAATTGTGGTGTTGGATCTTGAAGTCCCGGCATAACTCTGCCATCATTTTGTTGTTTAAGTTGGAACCATTATCAGTAATGATTCTCTCGGGAACTCCATATCGACAGATGATATCTCTTTTCAGAAATCGGGCTACCACTTGCCTTGTAACGTTTGCATATGAAGCTGCTTCGACCCACTTGGTGAAATAGTCAATAGCAACCAGGATGAATCTGTGGCCGTTTGAAGCAGTCGGTTCAATCTTGCCAATCATGTCAATGCCCCACATAGCAAAGGGCCAGGGTGAAGACATCACATTCAAAGGATTGGGAGGTACATGCACTTTATCCGCATAAATCTGGCATTTATGACATTTTCTGGCGTAGGCACAACAGTCGGCATCCATTGTGATCCAGTAATAGCCTGATCTTAGCAACTTCTTGGCCATTGCATGTCCTCCGGAATGGGTACCAAAGGATCCTTCGTGCACTTCATGCATTAACAAGTCTGCTTCTGCTCTATCAACGCATTTGAGGAGTACCATATCAAAGTTTCTCTTGTATAGGGATCCATCAGTGTTCAGGAAGAAACTACCAGCAAGCCTTCTTAAAGTCTTCTTATCATTGGAAGATGCCCCAGGTGGGTATGTTTGATCCTCCAAGAAGCACTTAATGTCATGGAACCAAGGCTTATCATCTTTGACAACATCTGTTGCGAACACATATGCTGGTCTGTCAAGTCTGGACACTGAAATTTGAGGTACAAAGTTGGCAGCTTGAACTTTGATCATGGATGAAATGGTAGCCAGAGCATCTGCGAACTGATTCTCGTCCCGAGGGATATACTCAAGCCTGACTATTGTAAAGAAAGTCAATAACCTCCTTGTATAATCCCTGTAAGGTATCAGATGATCCTGGTGTGTGTACCATTTGCCATTGGTTTGATTAACTACCAGAGCTGAATCTCCGAATACAGTCAATGTCTTGATTCTGAGGTCAATGGCTTCCTCAAGACCCATAATGCAAGCTTCGTATTCAGCTTCGTTGTTAGTGCAGTTAAAGGTGAGCTTTGCCGAGAAAGGCATGTGAACTCCTTTAGGTGTAATGAGTACTGCACCAACACCACGACCATTCATATTAACAGCCCCATCAAACATCATAGTCCATTCTTCCTCTGGGTCAGGCCCTTCAGTGTGAACAGGCTCTTCATGATCTTTTGCTTTTATGAACATGATGTCTTCATCAGGGAAGTCAAATCTCATTGGCTGGTAATCATCAATGGGTTGCTCAGCAAGATATTCCGACAATACACTGCCCTTGATGGCTTTCTGAGATGTGTATTGGATGTCATATTCTGTGAGGATCATTTGCCATCTTGCAACCCGTCTGATAAGTGCTGGCTTCTCAAATATGTATTTGACTGGATCCATCTTTGAGATCAACAAGGTAGTGTGGGTCAACATATACTGTCTCAGTCGGCGAGCAGCCCACGCTAAAGCACAGCAAGTTTTCTCGAGCAGTGAATAACGTTGTTCACAGTCGGTAAACTTTTTGCTTAGGTAGTATATTGCATACTCTTTTCGACCAGACTCGTCATGCTGGCCCAGCACACACCCCATTGACTCTTCTAATACTGTCAAGTACATAATTAGAGGTCTTCCTTCAACTGGAGGCATAAGGATTGGAGGCTCTTGTAAGTACTCCTTGATCTTGTCAAAAGCCTTTTGGCAGTCTTCGTTCCACCTGACCGTTTGTTCTTTTCTTAGCAGTTTGAACAAGGGTTCACAGGTTGCTGTAAGGTGAGATATGAACCTTGAAATGTAGTTCAATCTACCTAGAAACCCTCGAACTTCTTTTTCTGACTTTGGTGCAGGCATTTCTTGAATAGCTTTGACTTTATCAGGGTCAACTTCAATCCCTTTCTCGCTTACAATAAATCCCAGCAGCTTACCAGATCGCACCCCGAATGTGCATTTGTTGGGGTTCAACTTCAGTTGGTACTTCCTCATACGCTTGAATAGCTTCAGCAGATTTACCAGGTGGTCTTCTTCAGTGAGGGACTTGGCAATCATGTCATCCACATAACATTCGATTTCTTTATGGATCATATCGTGGAATAATGTCACCATAGCCCGTTGATATGTTGCACCAGCATTCTTCAGTCCGAATGGCATCACCTTGTAACAGAACATGCCCCAGGGTGTGATGAAGGTTGTCTTCTCCATGTCTTCAGGTGACATTTTGATCTGATTGTATCCTGAAAATCCGTCCATGAAGGAGAATACCGAGAACTGAGCCGTGTTATCCACCAATACATCGATGTGAGGTAATGGGAAGTCATCTTTCGGGCTAGCTCTGTTCAGATCCCGGTAGTCAACACACATCCTTACCTTGCCGTCTTTCTTAGGCACAGGTACTATATTATCAACCCACGGAGGATATCTAGTTACAGCAAGGAACCCGGCGTCCCACTGCTTTTGTACCTCTTCCTTGATTTTCATTGCCATGTCTGGGAGAGTACGGCGCAGTTTCTGTTTAACCGGCGGGCAATCTTCTCTTAAAGGCAGCTTGTGCATAACAATGTCGGTGTCCAACCCTAACATATCCTGATAAGACCAAGCAAACACATCCACATATTCTTGAAGCAGATCAATCAGTTGTCTCTTCACTGAGTCTTGTAAGCAGGCCCCGATTTTAACCTCTTTCACGTCTTCATCTGTACCAAGATTAATCGTTTCGACCTCCTCCTGATGAGGAATGATAGCCTTTTCCTCTTGTCTCAACAACCTGGATAGCTCTTCAGGAAGCTCATACTCTTCTTCAATCCCTTCATCAGCTTGATTGATTGGATTGTCAAAGTCATACGAAGTCATAGCCGTGCTGTTGTTGGTGCGGTCTGGAAGGCACTCTCTGCAAGGGTTCAGTTTGTTCATTTTAGTGATTGATTTTAATCTTGTTTAGAAAAGTGAAATGAAGTCGTCATCTTGAAAACATTTCCATTTATTTTTGTACAAAAAGAAAAATGGAAAAACAGTGAGCGGGAAAGAAAAAAGACTCATTTGTAAAAGATGTCTGATATTTCATTGATTAATCTTGTTGCACAAAATTATAGATGGCCCGATTACAAAATTTGTCTTGTCATCTTGGGCAAGATGCAAGACTTGATGCATGCTCAAAATACAGGAAATAATAATTACTCTGCAGGAGTAACTCTTATAATTTCCTGGGAAGACCAGTTTGAGATACTGCTCCCCGGGATCTTTGGACGGATCCAACTCTCCAGGTTGCGGTCGCCTTCATCCTCGTCTTCCAAGTTGTTCACAGCATCGGGGGTGAGCATCCCCCCACTGACAAAATTGGGCTCCTTAGCAGCCTCTGCTTGATCTTGTTGAGTTGGTTTGTAACCCAACCCAAATCTATCCTCCTTCTTCTCTACGGGCAGCAACTTGCCCCAGCCTTGGGCAGTCCCTTCTTCAACAACCTTCCGGGCTTGCTGATAAGATGTCATTGAGGTTCCAGGTACAGCGGATGCTTCATTTATGTTCAAGGCCTCAAACCCTTGACTCATAGTTTCGTGGATCTCCCCATCCATCTCAATGTATTTGTATGTAGCCAGATGGCTAACAAAAATATCTTCCTCTCCACAAATAGTAACGACTTGGCCCTCTCACTCGAATTTTAACTTCTGGTGAAGGGTAGACGTAACTGCGCCAGCGGCGTGAATCCAAGGTCTACCCAACAAATAGCTGTAGGCCGGCTGAATGTCCATAACGTAGAAGGTCGTTTTGAAAGTTTGTGGGTCAATCGTTATAGGCAACTCAATTTCTCCCAGAACTGATCTCTTAGAACCGTCAAAGGCTCTCACTACCAGGTTACTGGGGCGTAATGCCAATCCTTCATACTCCAGTTTCACAAGGGATTTTTTAGGTAAGACATTGAGGGATGACCCCGTATCCACCAATACATGGGAGAGAACTGCACCCTTACACTCCATGGTAATGTGCAAAGCCTTATTGTGATTGCGACCTTCCGTAGTCAAATCAGTGTTGGTAAATCCTAGTCCATGACTAGCGTTGACGTTTCCAACCACTGCCTCTAACTGATTGACTGTAATCTCCTCCGGCACATAAGCTGCGTGCAAGACTTTTAGTAGCGCGTTCCGATGAGCCTCGGAGCACATTAGCAATGATAAAATGGAGATCTTGGAAGGCGTCTGGTGAAGCTGGTCCACTATCTTGTAATCACTTTTCTTGATGATTCTCATGAACTCATCAACCTCTTGATCGAAAGGGGTTTTCAAAGTTTCTTTGGCAACTTGTTCTTCTTGTACCATGCTCTTCCCTTTTGCCTTGGCAGCAGCCTCTGCTTCGGCACTGGGTCTTGGAATTTGCGGGGCAAAGAGACGTCCGCTTCGAGTGAAGCCTCCGCCTCCTCCCACATTGTCTATTTGTGGTGAAGAAGTTGATGATTCCAAAGTGATTTTCTGTCCTTCGCAGTATAGATCGGAGCCGTAATGCCAAGGGATGGCATTACTGCTTTCATAAGGTACTGGCCCAGGCACTGTGATAGTGACTGGACTGATAGCAGCTGCAGAAGGGACCATGATAGTATGTGGATCATAGTATATTGTGACTGGTGCTCTGATAGGAGTGGCATTTTGTGAGTTGTAGGTAGAATCATTTGCAGGATTATAATAAATTGTAACTGTTGAGATGCTTTCACTGTTTGCTGTTGATGTTGTAGGAGACACTGTAGACTGGATGGGTGTTGCTGTTGTAGGAGATTCTGAATTAAGGGGTGTTGAAGTTGTAGAAGGGATGTTTGTTGATATTTGGTCCGTTGAAGTAACAGATGAAGCATTTGTTGATGAGATTGAAGAGTTGTTTGGAACAATTGTTGTTGCAGTTGTAGAAGACTCGGGAATTGTTGTTAAGGAGATTGCTGGATTCGGAGGTGTTGATGTTGTGATTTGAAGTAGGCCACTCTGGATGAGACCATCTATGCCATCTCTCAAGTTATCACACCCATTTACTGAAATGTTGCAATAAGCACATCCTAGCTCACATCCATGGAACATTTGACATTCAAGGAGTTGGGCTTTAATCTCCACCAAGGGTGTCCGAATCTGCCCCACACTATTTATCAAGTAAGACGGCTTGTCTTCCTCAATAGCATTGATTCTGGGTCCTCCGTGGTTTGGCATAGGATTTTTATTGACATTTGGTGGAGGTGCAAAGTTTAGAGCTTTGGAATCCACTAAATCCTGTACTTTCATGTGCAAAGCCCTACACTTCTCTGTACTATGGCCGGGTGCATTTGAGTGAAAAGCACATCTGGCGCTGGCGTCATAATTTCTGGGTAGACTGGCAGGATCTGGAGGTGCCAATGTCCTTAGCTCAACCAGGTTGAGTTTCAGGAGTTGTGGCAATAATGTGGCATAGGGCATAGGGATCGGATCAATCACCCTATTGGCCTGAGATGGTCTCTGTTGAAACGGTCTTTGCTGATTGTTGTTGTTGGTGTTGTTGTTGTTATAATTTCTCTGAGGTGGATATTGAGCTTGTTGCTGGTAGTGGGATTGTTGCTGAGGTTGGTATGCCGGTTGTGGATGAATTGGAGCGGGAATGGTGACAGCTACCACAGACCTATGAACATATTGGGGTCTGCCCCTGCCGGTATGGATAGCATTGGTCTCACCAGTTCTTCTTGGGCCCACAAAAGGCTTTCTCGGGTTGTTGGAAGAGCTTGCACCATTGTCATAAATTTTTCCCATCTTTAATAGGCTCTCAATTCTTTCTCCAGCTATAACCACATCTACGAAGCTGGTAGAAGAAAAGGCAGCTAGCCTGTCAATGTATGTTCCTTGAAGGGTGTTCATAAACATGTCGGCCATCTCCATCTCCGACATAGGTGGCTGGACAGCAGCAGCAAGCTGTCTCCACCTCTGGGCGTACTCCCGGAAGCTTTTTTTGGATGATTGTGACATTCCCATCAGGAGGGTCCTGTTGGGAGCCATATCCAAGTTATACTGGTATTGTCTAATGAAGGCCTCTGCCAAGTCCTTCCAACATCTGATGGTTGTTCTAGTCAAGTGAGAGTACCATTCCCTTGAAGCTCCTGTTAAGCTATCTTCGAAATAAAACATCCATAGCTTTTCATCCATGGTGTATGCCTTCAACCTCCCCAGAAAGGATTGCAAGTGGGTCCGTGGACAGGAGGTTCCGTTGTACTTCTCAAAGCACGGAGGTTTAATTTTGTGGGGAATCCTGACCCCGTCCACTAAGCCCATGTCCATAACATCAAAACCCAAGGAGTTTTGAGACTCCAGGGACCTTAATTTCTCAGCAATTTCATCTAGCCTTCTGTCATAGGCCTCCTCCCCAGCTCCCATCACAGTGAACTGATCTTCCTGGGGGTCTTCTTGCAGCATTCTACCTGTAGTAGCATTCCCTTGTACATTAGCAGGGATGTTGATTTCTGGATGAAGGTGGGGCCCAAATACTGGTGGGTTGATATGAGGTTGAACCCTCTCATTGTTGCTTGTCCCACCAGTCCCTAAATGAGGGTCTTCCTGAGTCTGCCTCTCTACCAAGGCTCTTAATCTCTCCTGGCTCTGAGCTAAGCCATTCATCACCTCCATAAATTGTGTCATCTGATTCCTCATTTCCAGTCTCCCATTGGCCATTTGGTTCCTGACCTCTGTAAGATCCTGTTGTACCTGGTCCATCTGTATACCCGGAAGGTTGTTGCGGGTAGGATATCTGTGTGGACGGTTGAGTGGGAAGACCCGACGTCGAGCAATAGTTCCTGAACCACAACAGAGTTAGTAACAAACAAAATAAAAACCTACAAAATAAAACAAAAGGTTAGCATGCAATGCAGTATGATTATTTGATTCCAAGGTATCCGGCTTGGCACTTGGTTTTGACCTTTCCAGACCCCTGAGGAAGATGCTTTTGATGTTGCTCGAAGAACTCAGATAAAAACAAACCAACACAATATATTACAAAAAGTAAATGATACATAGTTTGTTTTTTACAATACATGCCCTCTGAGGGGTCAAAACACAACACAAAAAGGAAAAGTACAATAAAATGAAAGCAACAACAAGCAAAAGTCAGACACCAAGACCAAATTCATCTTCCTGAACTTCCTTCAGAAGTGCCTCAGTCACAGGATCAGCTGGACGCTCTGTAAGGTTCCTGATAAGGAGATTCCTGGTAGCAACAGCTGCAGTTAGCTTCTTGTGTCGACTCTGGTCCTTTGACCTTTTCACACCAGCTTTAATCTTCAACTCTGAGATCTCTCTCTGGGCTGCTAGCAGGGCTTCCTGTTGCTCCTTTGCACTAGCCTCCAACTGCTCAATCTTATCCTGAGTCCTTTTATCTTCCTGAGTACGAGCTTCGGTGATCCTGACCCACCTAGATTGACTTTCTTTCAGATACAAATCAGTCCTGGCCTTCTGGAACTGAGCCTCCTTGCAAGCATTCTTCAAGATCTGCTCTCCAGCCCTTGACTTTTTGATGTAATCCTCTGACTTCTCAATCCTGGCTAGGTGCTCCACCTTTAGCTTCTCTAACCTTTCAATGTCCAAACGACCATCACTCCTCTCCCAGAGGTCCTTCTGTAGAGCCTGAGTCAGATTCTCATTCCTCTCTTTCAATTTCTCAAACTCTTCTAGGCTGACAGTTGCTGGAGGTGGTGCTGTGGAGGGTCTAGGTGTATCCTCAATGGTGAAGGGCATCCCAGAAATTTGTGCCCTGGCATGAGACCACTCATAGTATTGTGTTGAGGCTACATTGTTGCATCTTCCAAGAATGGCCACTCCCTTGGTCTGGACATTGTCCCAAGCCCAGGATGCTTACCTGACCATGGCTAGATTAGGCTTAGTCTCACAATAAAGGGTCTCAGCCAAATCTTGTGCTCTAGGAGTGTGGACCAATGCATAGCCCAATTGTCTTTTGAATAACAGAGGGTTGTAGTTGATGTAACCCTTTACTCCTATCAGGGGTACATTGGGGAACTGCCCACAACTGGTAATGATGTCCCTGCCCTTGGTGCTCTGGGTGCACCACCTGATGTCAGCTGAGGTCAAAGCAATGAGTCTTTTAGCCCAATTCTTTGGATGGTGAGGATTCAAGAATGCATCAGTCTTGGGCAAGTGCTTGAGCAGCCAGGTATGGAACAGGGGAGCACAGCACCTCACCAATCTTCCTCTTTGCTTTTCATTCCTTTGGTGAACAGAGTAGTAGAAATCTCCCAGTAAGGTGGGCACTGGGTTCCTCAGGATGAAAAGATGGATTGCATTCTTGCTAACAAACTTAGGCTCATCTGCAAAAAGTATAACCCCATATATGCTGAGGGCTAACAATGCACAGACTGCCTTCCATTCTCCTGAGGAGGCCTTCAGGATGGCCTGAGAAGTCAAGAAATCCAAATGTAGACCAGAGATTCCAGCCTTTGTAGTCATATTCTGCCCAATCAGAGAGGGTTCCAAATGCAGTGCCTTGGCCAACTCTTCATTACTAGGAAAAGCCATCTCAGGGTTGAAGGGGACTCCACCCCTGATAGGTACACCAACCAATGATGAATACTCCTCCAATAAAGGCCCCAACTAAAAATCCTGAAAGGTGAAGCACCTCAGAGGGGGATCATAGAACTGCAGGCAAGTATGAATCAAGCTCCTCTGGGAAGGGTACAAATCCATAACCGCATCAAGTATGCCTCCATAATGTTCTCTGAATAGTGGTATATGGTCTGGAGTAATCAAGTCCTGGATCTTCCTGATGTCAGCTAGCTCAGGATGAAAGAAATGATATGAGATGTTGCTCTTCTTGGGTGCCATGTTGCTGAAGGAGAACTGAAACAGATGTTGATGATGATGACTGACACTAAAAGATGGGCCACTGACAGGCTGAGACTGGTGGTGCAGGTGACTGAAGCAGGTAGCTGATGAGGATAACTGAAGCAGACAGGTCTATGCAGATAAAGGGGTCAAAACCAAGCCAAAATACAGTATGGATACCCTGAAAAACAAATAAGCAAATGTTAAATGATGCAATGATGATGTATGCAAATGATATGCAAGGGTTTGTGATCAAGCTGGATCTGATCAAGTGCTCTGATATAAGTCCATGTATGTTCAAGAAATCCAGATGGAGGTTCATAAGTCCAGTAACCAAGGTGGGGGACTCAAATAAAGAGTCACATGTCCAGGGTTAAAAAATCACAAGAACTGTTCCAAAATGGAGTACTCTTAATCAAAGAAAAGTAACAGGGTATGCTGAGGTCAAGGGTACCTGCAAACCTGTAAACAGCCCAACCCCCTCACGGGTGGTGTTCTAGAACAAGGATCCTCAGACTTGGATCAGTTATGAGAAGTGTAAACACTTCTAACCCGGAGGTACAGTGTTTACAATAACCATAAAAAATCCTCCTCTAATTATCCTCAGTTTCTGAAGGTCAATACTTAAAAGGTCATCCAGACTTAGCAGGCTTCCCAGATAGCCCTAGCACTACAGGAAATCTGTAGCACAGAGTTCTCAAGAAGAAACCCATATCTGAACCGTGTTTCATATTCCCGCACCAGACCGAAATGGAATGGGAAAGAACATGAACCACTCTAGCCTAGGTGTCACTCAGGTCCCAGGTATAGGACCTCAACTCTCAATAGAACCCCACCCACCAAAGCAACAAAACCAGATCCAGCCAGCACAGTATGACAATATGATATATGTAAAGCTGTAAAGAAAGCAATAAAACAACTGTACATAAAGCAATAAGCAAAACAAATATACAAACACAGATAGCACATAACATCCCAGTAAACACAAATCAAACAAGCGCTAGGAGGAACCCACAAAAAGAACCAGAAGCCTTGGTTGCAGTATAAGGTTCCCCAGCAGAGTCGCCAAGTTGTCGCTCCCACTAGATGAAGCCGGGTCAAATAGGGTACAGACGCGAACGGTCGGCGAAAGGAGGGTGTGAGAACACACAGGAGTGAACTCACAGGGAATGAAAAGAGTCGCCAGCTAGGCATTTTTATCCCGGAGGAAAGGCAATGCTGCATAGACCTAGAGAGATATGGATAAGACGGTTGCGAACCAGAGAGACTGAGAAAGGGGGTTGGTTACAACCTGGGAAGGTATTAGCACCCAGATTGTCCGTCGTACTCGACGGGATCCACGCTTAAAAGACTTGTGTTTAAAGGGGTAGTGTCAGTGCATTAGTGTGCATCAGAGCTGGAAAAAAATGCAAGTGTCAGTGTAAAAGAAGTGAAGTGTATCAGTGAAGTGTCAGTGTAAGAACAAGAATGAAATGCTCAAGACTATGAGGCTTAAAGAATGATGCTGGAAGGAGAGGGAATATACAGAGACTTTTTGTTCGATAACTGTTAAGTTATGCCTACGTATCCTCTCGTGCAATGAGGAAGTCAGAACACCGTAGTTCGACCCAAAGAGACTGAAAGGTGAATTGACTTGTGAACTGCTTACTTGTCTATGCTCAAGTGTATGACCTGTCTGGCTCAGGTGCAAACTGTCTTGCATTAGACGGAAGAAGCAAGTTCTCGTTTGTGAGTGAATGAGATGAGAAAAGAATCCCGGAGGAGACGATTATTGTTTGTTTTTTATGTTTTCAATCTTTTATTGCTTTTTGAATTTGTCATAAGTTGATGAGCTTAAGCCTAAACCAATGGGTTAGTAAACTCATCACATCCTCCCTCTGATTAGGGGTAATGAGAATACCTTAAGTGTGAAGTCAACTTCTCACACTTAAACACCTTTGATGTAGGATTAAGATCATTAACTTACTTGTGATTATTTATATGTTTTTGGTGTTTTTGTCTAGTGTTGAGTAATGAGATTAAGCCATAATTAGGGATTAAACAGACTCATTACACCATCCTAATAGAAGGATAATAGATGAGAATGTTTAAGCTAAGGAAAGCTCCTCAACTTAATCCATGATTAGGAATTAAACTCATGACAAAACAAAGCCTTTATTAAGTGGATTTTAGTTAATGATAAGATGATGAAGTGATTTTTATGATTTGTAAGACAACTTGAGGGGGACTTGTCCATTAACACTAGGGTTAGTCCTTCTTAACCAATTAAGGAAGAATTAGAACCCTAATGCAAGGCCCAAGTTACAAGCTTGATGTCTTGATGATTATTAAGATGAATTGATTAAAGGAGTTAAACACATTAAGGGTTTAACACTTAGGATTAAAGTTATACACTCCATCCTAATAGAAGGATGAATGCATAAGCTTAATCACAAAGCCTTAAAGCCTTTAGGGTTTAGTCCCTGATTATGAGATGAGAAGAGAAGACTCAATGAGACACAAAGGTAAAACTAAATGGGGGACTAACCAAAAACCCTAATCATTGTCATGCTTAGTTGTTCCTAAGGTTTGTGAGGTTTGACAAGAGAAATCTTCAAAGGAACCACCAGGAAGCAGATGAAAGGAGCAGAGAGAAGCAAAGTAACTTGCTTCATTTAAGAAGACAAGTCACTTGAGGAAAGAGAGTAAGAAGAAGAAGAAAGAGCAAGCTCAATCTCAAACACAAAACAAAATGCAGCAAGGATGCATAAGATAGATGAAAAGAAGTTGTGAGAAGTGAAGGCAAATTCACTTCTCAAAATGACTTACCACCTGAAAAGTTAGTGAAAGGAATGCAATGCAATGCAAAATGAGATGAAATGACATGGTACAAACCAATACCAGAAGCATGTATGTGATGATAATGATGTTATGAGATGATACAAACATGAATCAAGGCATGGGGATGATCATACAAACAAATGGATGCAAGAGAAGCAAGTTTAGAACCATGAACATACATGAAAAGTTATGGAATGCAAATGGAATACAAAGTGGCAAATGAAAGATGTAATGATCAAACATGCTTCTAATATATCTTAAGATGTCCAATGAATCAAATGGATGCACAAAATTCTATGGCAAGTCATGGTATGCAAGCAAATGCAAGATGGATGCAAAAGGAAGCCCAAATTAGGGTTTATGATCCATACACCAAACAAAAATCAAAACCAGAAGCAAACATCAAGATAAAAAATTGCAAATGCATTCAAGAGAAACCCTAAACCTATACAAACTCACTGCCCAAAGGAGGGGATCCAATTCTTAACCTAGTGAGGGTTATGATTTTCCTAAGATTTCTAGGGTTTTAGGGTACCTTGACAAGAAAAATGCCAAACAAATTGAAAATGCAAGATCAAATCATGCCAATTTAATCCTACAAACTACATGATATGCAAGACACAATGCAAAAAGAATCAAAGTCCAACTCTCAATGGATAGGCAGAAATGATTTTTTGAAGTTTGGATCAAAATAATGCTTTGAAATTGAATTAATTCCATGGAAAATTGTCAAAATGCATCAAGATCAAAAAAGAAATTTGGTTTGAGGGTTGGACAATGTTTCTAAATGTTTTTAAAGGTTTCATGAATTTTTTGGTGATTTTTAAATACCTAAAAGTATTTGTAATTAATTAATTCTCATTAATTAATTAAAAATAAACTTTTAAATGATTTAAAAATATTTTTTAATGCAAAAAATAAAAATAAAAATGTTTTTGGTTTCTGAAAATTAATAAAAGTTTGTACAAAAATTTTCAGAATTTTTAAAATTGTTTTGCTATTTTAAATTAAATGTACAAATTAAATGAATAAGAATGAAAATAAAACTGAATTAAAAGAAAAGTATGCGCATCCAATGGCCTGAATTCAAACTGGGGAAGGAGGGAAAGACTGCGCGCCAGATCCAAGGGGTGAGATTCAAACTGAGCTAAATCCTATTTTAATTAATTAAACTGAATTAAAAGGATTAGTGACGTGGATTAGGGTTAAGTGAATGGATCCAGGCCATTGAACACACGCGGGAATTGACCAAGTCAGCTCATCCAACGCACCAGATTCAAACTTGCATTAATTACAGGGATTATCCCTAATTATTTTCAGGTGGCCGGAGAAGACTTCCGGTCGTCTTCTCCGGTGGGACTCCCACCTGAAAATTTCTAAAATCCTCTAAACCTCATGAAAATGAAAACTAAACACCCAGAAATCATCCACATACAACACTGAATCAAAATCCCTAAACAAAACTCATTTCTCATTCATTAATCATGCGAATCGAAGCCAAACATTTTTAGGTCAGAAAAGTTTCAGAACAAGATTAAATGCTTATTTCTCAACCATTTTCAAAACTAAGAACATCAGAGTGATCAGCAAAGCATGAGGAACAAATTAGAAACTTAAAAACTCATTTCTGGAAAAAAAGTTCTTGGTATACCTGAGCTTTGAGCTTTCTCAGTTTGCAACTTTCTGACCTTCTCTCTTCGTGCAAACCACTCATTTTAGGCCCTTGATGAAGTTCTGATGCTTGGAGAAAGTTTATGATGGCTGGTTTTTGAGATGGCAGGAGTTCTGCTCAAGGTGGGGTGAGAATCGTATTTGTGATTCTGGGAGTTTAAGGCAATGGTGATGGGTGCTTTGTGACCAGGAAAGTGTGTTGAGTTGATTTGTGAAGTTGGTTTGTGTGTTTGTGGCTTGTGCAAGCAGTTTCGAATGCTCTTGCAAGATGGTGTGAAAATGAGAATGTTGTCTTTGAGAGTGCTTCAGGCTTGTGTTTTGTATGCTTTGGCTTGCTTTTGATTTGCATAAACTATTGTGATAGGTCAGATGAAGTGATGTGTGCTTTATTGATTGGTATGGCTCAAGTTGCCAAAATGTCAAAGTTGGTGTAAGAGAAGCATGGGCTAATTTCTAGCCAAGGACAAAAGGTATGTCCTGCGCAGCATGATGTGGGGGGAACCCTAGGATTGATCAGCAAGTCAGCAAGCAAGTGGATTGTATCTTATGATGAGTTTTGCAAGTTGGTTCACTTTTGATTCTTATGAGATATCTTGCTCCATAGGCCATAAAAATGTGTGATCTCTTGGCCCAATCTGACTTTTAGGTCTTGTATGATCATTTTGTGAAGTTTAGAAGTCCATTTGATAACTTAATTTGCCTTGAGAAGTGAATTTGCAACTTTGCCTCTTTGGTAGAAACTTTGAAATTTTGTGATTTTAGCCAACTTTGACAAGCCATAACTTTTGATCCAAAATGAATTAGGTCATGTTCTTTTACTTTTTGAAAAGGGAATGATCCATTCTACAACTTTCATGATCAAAGTTTTTCCATTTGAAGCACTTTTGAATCAAAAAGCAAGGGTTGAAAAAGTTTCCTAAAATGGCAATTTCATTAAAAGTCAAACTTTCCCAAAAAGTCAACTTTGCAAAAGACTTGAAATTCTTCAATTTTGTGAACTTCCAACATCTTCTATGATCAAATAAAGATCATACACAATCAAAATGATGAAGAACACCCTTTGGTTGGGTCATTGGGGGCCTCAGATGCCCTGATTTTGCACTGACTTGCTTGAAAAGTCAACTCTTGATCAGGTGACTTCCCCATGGAATTTCTTCATGAAAATTGATATGCATACTCCCTATACCATATAGATACCAATAGAAACAAGAATGACCAAAGAATTTGGAGTTATGGCCTCTGAAACCAAAACCCTAATTCTAGGTCATCTGTGTAGTTAAACCTGGCTCTGCTTCCATGCCAATCTCAGTTCTTGTGATTTTTTGACATTATTGACTTTGATAGGATATAATATGATGCTTGAACCTACATGGACCCTCTTGAAGTGATTGATGGCCTTTGGAGTGGCTCAAGAAGCTCTTGGATTGCTCAGATCACAAACCCTAGATGCAGATGACTTTGAATCTATGCAGTGAATCAAAAATGTGATATGAGATGCTATGATTGAGTTTATGCATATGAAAGGATCACAATCCATGGTGTGAATGGGTGAGGGCAAATTTGGGGTGTTTACAGCAAGTTCATGTATGCAAGCAAATGAAAGATGGATGCAAAGGAAGGCAAGAATTAGGGTTTACATACAATATGCAATGCAAAATTCAAAATCAGAAGCAAATGTCATGATAAAAAATGAAAATGGGATTAAAGGAACCCTAACCCTACAAAAGTTCACTTCCCAAAGGAGGGGATCTAACTCTTAACCTAATGGGAGTTATGATTTTCTCAAGTCAACTAGGGTTTCAAGGCACTTCAAAAGGGAAAATGCACATCAAATTGAAAATGAAAGATAAATTCAAACCAATTTTACCCTAGAAACTAAATGCCATGAAGAATACAATGCAAGAAGAACCATCATCAAACTCTTCATGGTTAGGCAGAATGAATTTTTCTAAGTTAGGACCAAAATATTGCCTTTAAATAACTTTAATTCCAATGAAAATTATCAAAGTAGGTCAAGAACCAAAAATAAATTTGTTTGAAGAGTTGGACAATGTTTCTAAATGTATCAAAATGTAATGTGAATTTTTTGGTGATTTTTAAATACTTAAATGCATTTTTAATTAATTAATTTCCATTAACTAATTAAAAATAAACATTTAAATGATTTAAAAATAATTTTTGATGCAAAAAATAAAAATAAAAATATTTTTGGGTTCTGAAAATTAATAAAAGATTTGATAAAAAATTTCAGAATTTTTTAATGCATTTTACTATTTTTAAAAATTCGTGGAAATAAAATACAAATAAAATGAAATAAAACTAAATAAATGGGAAAGTATGCCAAAGGGAGGGTCCAGATTGATTCTGGGCTTGGGAAGTTTGACCTGGCGCGCATCTGGACGGCCCAGGTTCAAACCTCCCTAAACTTTATTAAATATTTAATTAATCCTAAATTAAACTAATTAATGACTGATTAGGGTTTAATGAACCATCTGGACGATCCATACGCGCGCGGGAAAGCCAGATCAAGGGCCAATATTCAAATTTGGCTAATTAATGGGATTAGGGCTTAATGACCTTCAGGCGACCGGAACAGTGTTTCGGTCGTCTTCTCCGACGACACAAAACCCTAGCTTCTTCTACAGGTCACCAATCTTCAAATTTCTTTCACAAAAATGATTCTCTAATCATTCTAAACCTAAACCCCCAATTAAAATTCATTTATTTCACTTCATAAGCATGATCGAAGAAAAATATGAAACACGGGCAAATGTTCAGAGACTTCATACATGGTGGTTTCTTCACCATTTTCAAAAATAAACACATCCCCAGGATCAGGGGAGCATACAAAATCATAAAAGAACTTAAAAACTAGCTTCTGGAAAAAAAAGTTCTTCATGTTACCTGAGATGAGGACTCTCTGATTCTGAGCTTTCTGGACTCACCCTTTGTGCAAACCCACTTCTTTGAACACCCTAATGATGAAATGAAGCTTAGAAAGCTTTGGTAATGGCTGGTTTGAAAGTTTCAGTTCTGGTATAGCAGAAATGGAGGTTTGTGTATGTGGGGATTCAAGTTGTTTCAGGGGGTGGGTTTTGTTCTGTGAGTGATATGTGATTTGTTGGTGAAGGAATTTTTTATTTTTGATGGCTGAGGAATGTGTTTCGAAGAAATGAAGATTTGGATAGATTTTGTGCAAGCTGGTTGTGTGTGTGTTCTGAGCCCCTACCCCTTGTGTTTTATGATCTTTAGGTAATCCATAAGCAATCCCAACAATTCTGGAGGACAGGTATGCACTGTGGGATTGGTATGGGATGATTGGCCATGGCAGAGAAGATTTCTGTATTTGGATTGCCTCAGCCAGCTTTAAGGAGGGCCCTTGGATGTTCTAATGTGATCTGGAAGGGATGAAAGGTGAGATGTCACATGTTTTGCAATTTTGCAACTTGTTGCATTTTGTGGTTTTTGGTTATGGACATGTGACATTCCTTGCTGAATTCTTGTTGTGAGATGCTACATGAGGTTATGGTAATGTCTTGAGACCAGCTAGAGACCATACAAACCCTTGGGAATCATTTTGCAAGAATTCCTCCTTTTGAACTTTTATGGAAAATGGCTTATGGTTACTTGGAATTCAAAACATGAAAGTGAGATATTTCTTGGGCCAATCTGAATTTTAGGTCATACATTGTGTTTGTGTGATGGTTAGAAGCTGGTTTGAAGTCATATTTGGCTTTGGCATGAGGTTTTGCAACTTTCCTCCTTTGGCACAAAAGTGAAAAATGAATGATTTTGTCCAACTTTGCAAGGCCATAACTTTTGATACAAAATGAATTAGAATGAGTTCTTGTACTTTTTGAAAATGAGAGGATCCAATCTACAACTTTCATGACCAAAGTTTTTTCATTTGAAGCAATTTTGAATCAAAAAGAGGAGGTTTAAAAACTTTCCCAAAATGGCAAGTTTGCATTATAAGTCACTTTCCCAAAAAGGCAACTTTGCAAATGGCTTGAAATTCTTCAATTTTGTGAACTTCTAACATATTCTATGATCAAATAAAGATCATACACATTCAAAATGATGGAGAAACCCCTTTGGTTGGGTCATTGGGGGCCTCAGATGCCCTGATTTTGCACTGACTTGCTCAGGAAGTCACCTTTTGATCAGATGCCTTCCCCATTGAATTTCTTCATGAAAATTGATATGCATGATCCTCATAACATATAGAGACCAATAAAAACAAGAATGACCAAAAAATTTGGAGTTATGGCCTCTGAAACCAAAACCCTAATTCTAGGTCATATGTGCAGTTAAACCTGGCTCTGCTTCCATGCCTTTTCAGTTCTTGTGATTTTTTGACTTCCTTGATCTTTGGAGGATATAATATGATGATTGAACATACATGGACCCCCTTGAGATGATTAAAGACCTTTGGAGTGGCTCAGATGGCTCAGGAAAGGCTCAGATCACAAACCCTAGATGCAAATGGCTTTGAATCAATGCTGTGAAGCAAAAAATGTAGTATGAAATGCTGTGTTTGGATTAATGCAATATGAAAAGAATCACAAGCCATGGTGAAATGAGTGAGGGCAAATTTGGGGTGTTTACAGCTGCCCCTATTCAAGCATGAGTTAGCTGTGCAGGATGTAAGCAACGGCTTAACAGGAAAATAAGATAACTTGTGGTTGAATACCAAAGACAGTCCAAGATTTGCACTCACTGAATGAAGAAGAAAAGGGATATAGATTGTGAAAGGAAGTGAAGTATGTTTTATAAACTGCAGGCGACGGAAGACGACCGCCGAGCAGAGGACGACTGCTGAGGATGAAGCAATGACGGGGACGATCGATATGCTGGGGAAAGTAATAAGACTCTCTGGGGATTGAAGGTAAATGATGGGAAAGACCATCGGGTTGAAGAAAGATGAATGATGAGGAACGGTCATCAAAGGTGAAGGACGATCACCTAGCAGGGGACGGCTGCTCCATTGGTGATATGGATGAGGGACGGTCATCCAAGGTGAAGGACGATCACCTGGCAAGGTATGATTGCCGAAAGTATCACGACATAGGACGAATGACGGATAAAAAAGGTCAACGATGGGGACGACCATCAGATAAAAATGATGAAGGACGATCATCAAGAGATGAAGGACGATCACTTAGCAGGGGACGGCTGCTGAAAATATCACGACATAGGACGAATGTCGGATAGGAAGATCAACGATGGGGGCGACCATCAGATAAAAATGATGAAGGACGATCATCAAAAGGTGAAGGACGATCACCTGGCAGGGTACGGCTGCCGAAAACATCATGACATAGGACGAATGTCCGATAAAAAGGAAAAAGTTTATCAAGATTTGCCGGGAATTCTTTTGGGGAATGGTAGACACAAACGAGTGCCTAAGTTTAAGAAAGAAAAGGTATAAGTGTCTGACACGGTGTATAGATTAAAGATGCGGACGAGCATCCTTAAGACTATGATACGGACGAGTACTAGTGGAAACAAACGCTTGACGCATGTTCAGAGATGATGATACGAACGAGTACCAACTAGTTAAAAAAGAACATGGACGAGTGTCGACTCTGAGGGGGTTTAAGTGATGTATACAAGATACGGACGAGTACTTGTATGAGTAAAAAGTGATGAGTGAGATATAGATGAGTGTCCGACTCGCTGTGGAGAGCACGACACGGACGGGCGTCGGAAGAAGTGTATTATAAACGAGTTTTTGATTTATAAAGTGTTTAGGCAACTATGTTAGGGGAGGTGACACGGACGGGTGTCAGGGAAGTGTGTAGATATATATAAACATGTGTTTGGCGAGTGCAAAGGGGACGCCTTGGCTTTCTGCTGGGGATATGACACAGACAAGTGTCAAGAAGCAACTGTAATGTATGAGCATCTGTTCGTAGAGAAAGCTCGGGCGACTTTACTGGGGAATGATGACACGGACGAGTGCCAAAAGGAGCATGTATAAGCGTGATTCAGAACATGGCTTATGATTTATGCAATATGTTTGATTTTTGCCGCAATGCTCCGTATTAGACGGAATGCTACGCTTTGGAGGAAAATATGATGCGAATGCTATGATTATGCAAAGATACCGATCCGGGGTTCGGATCCCGTTGTTGTGGAGATCTCTAGCTGATCTGCTTGAAACGGATGTCCCAGCTGGGGATGAGATCATTGGTAGATCTGACATATATGACTCTGCTTGAGGAAATAGATCACTGATAGACCTATCTTGGTAATGAGGGACCCAGCTGGGGTCCGTAGAAGCTTTCGTCACTCTGTTGTGAAATCTTCAGGCGTTACTTTTCTGGATAGAGACTGAAACTCTGCGGGGAGATAGTTTCCTATCTTTGTACTTGGCTGAGGAAGAATGATGACTGGCAACTCAGCTGGGGAGAAAGCAGCTCTGGTTTTGTTTGGAAGATGTGTTGTGGAAATGGTGTTTTGACAGCTTGCTGGGGAGGAACTTTCATGCCCCATGTCACACCTTGGATACCTGCAACCATGTAAGTACAAAGAAACGTACAAGTATCCCGAGGTATCCCTCACTGGATTCTATCATAGGAGTTTAGACACTCCCGGGAGTAAGTATATTTCCTGTAAGCATTTAATAAGAAACGGCGCATCCGTATTTATGCAACCATTATATTAAGGACATCGGACATTTTTTTGCAAATGAAAATTAAATGTACGAGACAAAGTGTAACGAAAAATCTGATTTTATTAATTTCGTGCCCTGAATCGGAAAATACAGTCAAGGAAACAGATCCCTTGAAATGAGGAGATTGTTACAAATTGAGAAACAAAAAGATGCTGGCAATGTTGATGACGCTTCAGGGAGCTTCCCTTTTGCTATGACCTGTATGACATCGACGTTCTTCTCATCCTGCTTTTTGAAGAAGGCTGATTCTGACCGAAGCTTGAACCTTTCGAAGCTTACCACGTTGTAAGTGATACAGACGAATTCAGAATGCAGTTGTTCGCTTATTCCCTTATTTTGCGTGGATCGCCCTTTCGGGTTTTCAATCCACCGGGATTCCCATTTTTGCCTGAGTTGTCAAATGTGGCTTTTCAACTCAGCTGGTGTACATTTTTCTTATTTATTTTCCCTTATTTTTTCCCGAGTCTTTTATTCTGTTTTTGACTCGCCGGGATGCCCTGTTTTTGCCTGGACTTACATTCTGTTTTTATGTCCAGCGGGTCATTTTTATGCGAAGTATTTTTTAACTGCATATGAATTCACAGGGGACAGGAAGTCTTCACCATCCATAGTACTGAACATCAGTGCTCCACCAGAGAAAACCTTCTTTACTATGAACGGACCATCATAATTCGGAGTCCACTTGCCCCTGTGGTCTGTATGAGGAGGGAGGAGTCTTTTCAGCACAAGATCTCCTACTTGGTATTCCCGAAGCCTGACTTTCTGATCGAAGGCTTTCTTCAATCAGACTCAGTTGTTCGTATCGGGATCGGACCCATTCTGCTTCGTTCAATTTGACATCCATCATTACCCGCAGGGAGGGTAATTCAACTTCAACAGGTAGGACTGCCTCCATACCGTACACGAGCTGATACGACGTTGCCCCGGTGGATGTTCTGATTGACGTTTGGTACCCATGTAAAGCATATGGTAGCATTTCATGCCAGTCTTTGTAGGTGACTACCATCCTCTGCACAATCTTCTTGATATTCTTGTTAGCCGCCTCTACAGCGCCATTCATCTTTGGCCTGTAAGGAGAAGAATTGTGGTGTTGGATCTTGAAGTCCCAGCACAATTCTGCCATCATTTTATTGTTTAAGTTGGAACCATTATCAGTAATGATTCTCTCGGGCACTCCATACCGAAAGATGATATCTCTCTTCAGGAATCTGGCTACCACTTGCCTTGTGACATTTGCATACGAAGCTGCTTCAACCCACTTGGTAAAATAATCAATGGCTACCAGGATGAATCTGTGGCCGTTTGAAGCAGTCGGTTCAATCTTGCCGATCATATCAATGCCCCACATGGCAAAGGGCCAGGGTGAAGACATCACATTCAGGGGATTGGGAGGCACATGCACTTTATCCACATAAATCTGGCATTTATGGCATTTCCTGGCATAAGCACAACAATCTGCATCCATCGTGATCCAGTAGTAGCCTGATCTTAGCAACTTTTTAGCCATAGCATGCCCTCCAACATGGGTACCAAAAGATCCTTCATGTACCTCGTGCATCAACAAGTTTGCTTCTGTCTTATCAACGCATCTGAGAAGTAGCATATCAAAGTTTCTCTTGTACAAGGAACCATCAGTATTCAGGAAGAAACTACCGGGTAGCCTTCTCAAAGTCTTCTTATCATTAGAAGATGCCCCAGGTGGGTATGTTTGATCCTCCAAGAAGCACTTAATGTCATGGAACCAAGGTTTATCATCTTTAACAACATCTGCTGAGAATACATATGTTGGTCTGTCAAGTCTGGATACTGAAATCCGAGGCACAAAGTTGGCAGCTTGAACTTTGATCATGGATGAAATGGTAGCCATAGCATCTGCAAACTTATTTTCATCTCGAGGGATATACTCAAGCTTGACTATCGTGAAGAAAGTCAACAACCTCCTTGTATAATCCCGATAAGGTATCAGATGATCCTGGTGGGTGTACCATTTACCGTTGGTTTGATTAATTACCAGAGCTGAATCTCCGAATATAGTCAAAGTCTTGATCCTGAGGTCAATGGGTTCCTCAAGACCCATAATGCAAGCTTCGTATTCAGCTTCGTTGTTAGTGCAGTTAAAGGTGAGTTTTTCCGAGAAAGGCATGTGAACTCCCTTAGGTGTAATGAGCACTGCACCAACACCACGACCATTCATATTAACAGCCCCATCAAACATCATAGTCCACTCTTCTTCCGGGTCAGGCCCTTCAGTGTGAATAGGCTCCTCATGATCTTTTGCTTTTATGAACATGATGTCTTCATCAGGGAAGTCAAATATCATAGGCTGGTAATCATCAATGGGTTGCTCAACAAGCTAATCAGACAACACACTGCCCTTGATGGCTTTTTGGGATGTGTACTGAATGTCATATTCTGTGAGGATCATTTGCCATCTCGCAACCCGTCCGGTAGGTGCTGGCTTCTCAAATATGTACTTGACTGGGTCCATCTTTGATATCAATAAAGTAGTGTGGGTCAACATATACTGTCTCAGTCGGCGAGAAGCCCACGCTAAAGCACAACAAGTTTTCTTGAGCAGTGAATAACGTTGTTCACAGTTGGTAAACTTTTTGCTTAGGTAGTATATCGCATACTCTTTTCGACCAGACTCGTCATGCTGGCCCAGCACACACCCCATTGACTCTTCTAATATTGTTTAGTACATGATTAGAGGTCTTCCTTCAACTGGAGACATAAGTATCGGAGGCTCTTGCAAATATTCCTTGATTTTGTCAAAAGCCCTCTGGAAGTCGTCGTTCCACCTGACCGTTTGTTCTTTTCTTAGCAGCTTGAACAAGGGTTCACAGGTTGCAGTAAGGTGGGATATGAACCGGGAAATGTAGTTCAATCTACCTAAGAAACCCCGAACTTCTTTTTCAGTCTTTGGTGCAGACATTTCTTGCATGACTTTGACTTTATCAGGGTCAACTTCTATCCCTTTCTCACTTACAATAAATCTCAGCAACTTACCGGATCGCACCCCGAATGTGCATTTGTTGGGGTTTAACTTCAACTGGTACTTCCTCAGATTCTTGAATAACTTCAACAGATTCACCAGGTGGTTTTCTTCTGTGAGGGACTTGGCAATCATGTCATCCACATAACATTCAATTTCTTTGTGGATCATGTCATGGAATAATGTTACCATAGCCCGTTGATAAGTGGCACTCGCATTCTTCAGTCCGAATGGCATCACCTTATAACAGAGCGTGCCCCAGGGTGTGATAAAAGTTGTCTTCTCCATGTCTTCAGGTGACATTTTGATCTAATTGTATCCTGAAAATCCATCGATGAAGGAGAACACCGAGAACTAAGCCGTATTATCAACCAATACGTCAATGTGAGGTAAAGGGAAGTCATCTTTCGGGCTGGCTCTATTCAGATCCCGGTAATCCACACACATCCTCACCTTGCCATCTTTCTTAGGCACAGGTACAATATTAGCAACCCACGGCGGATAGCTAGTCACAGCCAGGAAACTGGCGTCCCACTGCTTTTGTACCTCTTCTTTTATCTTCATTGCCATATCCGGGCGAGTACGGCGCAACTTCTGTTTTACTGGCGGACAGTCTTCCTTCAGAGGCAGCTTGTGCATGACAATATCGGTGTCCAACCCTGGCATATCCTGATAAGACCAAGCGAAAACATCCACATATTCCCTGAGCATGTCAATCAGTTGTTCTTTCACTGAATCTTGTAAGCAGGCCCCGATCTTGACTTCTTTCACTTCTTCTTCTGTACCAAGATTAACCGTCTCGACCTCCTCCTGATGAGGAGTAATAGCCTTCTCCTCTTGTCTCAACAACCTGGCTAGCTCTTCAGGTAGCTCATAATCTTCTTCAACCCCTTCATCAGCTTGATTAATCGGATTGTCAAAGTCATACAAGGTCATAGCAGTGTTGTTGTCAGTGCAGTCTGGAGGGCATTTTCTGCAAGGGTTTAGATTTGTTCATTTTAGTGATCAGTTTTATCTTGTTTAGAAAAAGTGAAAATGAAGTCATTTATTTTGAAAAGCATTGCCATTTTATTTTTGTACAAAAAGTGAAAAATGAAAAACAGTGAGCGAAAGAGAAAAGACTCATTTGCAAAAGATGTCCTGATATTCATTAATTTGATCTTTGCACAAAATACAAGATGGCCCGATTACAAAATGAGTCTTGACATCTTGGGCAAGATGCAAGACTTGATGCATGCTTTAAAATACAGGAAATAATAATTACTCTGCAGGAGTAACCCTTATAATTTCCTGGGAAGACCAGTTTGAGACATGGCTCCCCGGGGTCCTTGGACGTATCCAACTTTCCAGGTTGCGCCCATCTTCCGACTCATCTTCCAAATTGTTCACAGCATCCGGGGTGAGCATTCCCCCGCTGACAAACTTGGGCTCTTTGGCAGCCTCTGGTTGATCTTGTTGAGTTGGTTTGTAACCCAACCAAAATCGGTCTTCTTTCTCTTACACGGGCAGCAGCTTGCCCCAGCCTTGGGCGGTACCTTCTTCAACAACCTTCCGGGCTTGCTGGTACGATGTTATGGAAGTTCCCAGTACAACAGATGCTTCATTAATGTTCAAGGCCTCAAAACCTTGGCTCATGGTTTCACGGATCTCCCCATCCATCTCAATGTACTTATACATAGCCAGCTGGCTAACATAGATGTCCTCCTCCCCACAGATGGTGATGATTTGGCCTTCCCACTCGAATTTCAACTTCTGGTGAAGGGTAGACGTAACAGCGCCAGCAGCGTGGATCCAGGGTCTACCCAACAGACAGTTGTAGGCCGGCTGTATGTCCTTACAAAGAAGGTAGCTTTGAAGGTCTGCGGGCCAATCAACACAGGCAGATCAATCTCTCAAAGCACTGATCTCTTAGAGCCATCAAATGCTCTCACCACCAAATTACTCGGACGCAATGCCAAGCCATCATACTCCAGCTTCACTAAGGCTTTCTTTGGTAGAACA
This sequence comes from Lathyrus aphaca, assembly GCA_963966055.1. Lineage (NCBI taxonomy): Eukaryota > Viridiplantae > Streptophyta > Magnoliopsida > Fabales > Fabaceae > Lathyrus > Lathyrus aphaca. The sequence goes on along the minus strand of OZ014520.1, from coordinate 355,618,042 downwards.
TTGAGCGATGACCAAGTGTCCACCAGTACATGAGATAGAACAGCACCCTTGCATTCCAAGGTGATATGTAAGGCCTTGTTGTGGTTATGTCCCTCTGTTGTTAAGTCAGCATTGGTAAAGCCCAGTCCATGACTGGTGTTGACATTCACAACCACAGTTTCTAGCTGATTAACAGTAATCTCCTCCGGCACGTATGCTGCGTGCAGGACTTTCAACAGTGCGTTCCTGTGAGCTTCAGAACACATCAACAGTGATAATATGAAGATTTTTGAGGGGGTTTGGTGATGCTGGTCCACCACCTTGTAATCACTTCTTTTTATGATTCTCATGAACTCGTCTACATCTTGTTCAAAAGATGTCTTCTGAGTTTCTTTGGCAGTCGGCTCTTCAGGTACCACACTCTTTCCCTTTGCTTTGGCAGCAGCCTATGCTTCAACATTAGGTCTTTGTGATTGTGAGGCAAAAAGGCGTCTGCTTCTGGTGAAGCCTCCGCCTCCCCCAACATTATCAACTTGTGGAGAAGAGGTCGATGAATCTAGAGTGATTTTCTCCCCGTTGCAGTAGAGATCAGAGCCATAATGCCAAGGTATGGCATTGCTACTTTCATAGGGAACTGGTCCAGGCACCGTAATAGTGACCGGACTGATTGCTGCAGAGGAGGGTATTGTAATGGTGTGCGGATCATAGTAAATTGTGACTGGTGATCTGGTAGGAGGTGCCATGATTTGTTGTTGGAAATTGCTGCTGGGAGGAACATCTGATGGGTCATAATAAATTGTAACTGTTGAAACATCTTCGTTAATTTTTGCTGGCGTTGTAGAAGATTTTGCTAATAACATGGATGCTGATGTTGTAGAAGAAACGGTTGTGGACATTTGATTTGTTGAAGTGATGGACGGAGCCATTGCTGATGATATTGATGAATCGGTAGGAATGATTGTTGCTTGTTGTTGTAGAAGAATCGGGAATTGTTGTTAAAGGAATTGCTGGATTTGTAGGCGCCGTTGTTGAAATCTGAAGGATACCATCCTTGATAAGACCGTCTATGCCGTCTCTCAACTTTTCACACCCATTGACTGCAATGTTGCAATACCCACAACCGAGCTCACACCCGGGGAACACTTGGCACTCTAAAAGCTGAGCTTTAATTTCGACCAAAGGTGTTCGAATTTGTGCAACACTGGTGATCAAGGTAGATGGTTTGTCTTCCTCAATGGCATTAATCCTCGGCCCGCCATGATTAGGCATAGGATTTTTGTTGACATTTGGAGGAGGTGCAAAGTTGAGGGCTTTAGAATCCACCAGATCTTGGACTTTCATTTGTAAGTCCCTGCATTTTTCAGTATTGTGACCAGGTGCATATGAGTGGAAGGCACACCTGGCGTTGACATCATAATTCCTTGGGAGATTGAGGGGATCTGGTGGTGCCAACGTCCTTAACTCAACCAAGTTAAGCTTCAGGAGTTGTGGCAATAAGGCAGCATAAGGCATAGGGATGGGGTCAATCACCCTGTTTTCCTGTGATGGTCTTTGTTGGAAAGGTCGCTGTTGTTGATTGATATTACCGTTGTAGGTTCTCTGTTGCGGATACTGAACTTGTTGTTGATATTGTGGTTGTTGTTGTTGAGGATATGCTGATTGTTGAGGAATCAGAGCTGGAATAGTAACTGCTGCTACTGACCGGTGCACATACTGAGGTCTTCCCCTGCTTGCAAGAATGGAATTGGTCTCACCAGCTCTTCGGGGTCCCACAAAAGGCTTCCTGGGATTACTGGATGAATTTGCAACACTATCAGAAATTTTGCCCATTTTTAAAAGGCTTTCAATCCTTTCCCCAGCTATAACTACGTCAGCAAAACTGGTAGAAGAAAAGGAAGCCAGTCTATCAATATATGTTCCTTGCAGAGTATTCATGAACATGTCGGCCATTTCTCTTTCCGACATGGGTGGTTGGACAGCAGCAGCAAGCTGTCTCCACCTTTGGGCATATTCCCTAAAGCTTTCTCTGGAAGATTGGGACATTCTCATCAGGAGGGTCCTGTTAGGAGCCATGTCCAGATTGTATTGATATTGCCTGATGAAGGCTTCAGCTAAGTCCTTCCAGCATCTAATGGTAGCTCTGGTCAAGTGCGAATACCACTCTCTTGAAGCCCCAGTCAGACTGTCTTCAAAGTAGAACATCCACAGCTTCTCATCCATAGTATAAGCTTTAAGTCTTCCTAGGAAAGATTGCAGGTGAGTGCGTGGGCAGGAGGTTCCATTGTATTTCTCAAAGCACGGGGGTTTGAATTTGTGGGGAATTCTCACCCATCCACTAGCCCCATGTCCATTACATCGAAGCCCAAGGAATTCTGAGACTCCAAAGATCTCAACTTCTCAGCAATTTCATCTAACCTCCTGTCATAGACTTCATCTCCTGCTCCCATAACAGTAAACTGCTCTTCTTGGGGATCCTCTTGCAAGATTCTCCCCCCAGCAGTATTTCCTTGCACATTTCTTGGGATGTTAGCTTCTGGATCCAGCTGAGGTCCAAATACTGGTGGATCAATACGAGGCTGACCCCTCTCATTGTTGCTAGTTCCTCCTGTCCCAAGATGAGGCTCCTCAGGAGTTTGCCTTTCCACCAATTCTCTTAATCTTTCTTGACTCTGGGCCAAGCCAGTCATTACAGCCATGAATTGAGACATCTGATTCCTCATTTCCACTCTCTCATTAGCCATCTGGTTTCTGACCTCAGTCAGATCCTGTTGTACTAGATCCATTTGAATATCAGGAAGGTTGTTGCGAGTAGGGTACCGATGCATACGGTTGACAGGGAACACTCGGCGACGAGCAATGTTTCCTGAGATCACAACAAAGTTAGAAAAAATAATAGATAAAACCTACAAAACAAAACAAAAGTTAGTATGCAATGCAGTATGCTTATTTGTTTCCCAAGGTATCCGGTTTGGTTCCTGGTTTTGACCTTTCCAGACCTCGAGGAAGATGTTTGATGTTGCTGAGAAAAGAAGCCTAATGAAAACAAACTAACATATTACAAATGTTGAACAATACATAGTCTGTTTTACAACACATGCCCATGGAGGGTCAAAATACATCAAAAAGGAAAAGTACATCAAATGAAAACAACAACAAACAAAGAGTCAGACATCCAGTCCAAATTCATCCTCTCTGACTTCCTTTAGGAGTGCCTCAGTTACTGGACCAGCTGGGTGCTCTGTAATGGTCCTAATGAGGAGGTTCCTGGTAGAAATGGCAATGGTCAGTTTTTTGTGCCTGTACTGGTCCTTTGATCTCTTCAATCCTGCTCTGAGCTTCAACTCTGAAATATCCTTCTGGGCTGCCAACAAAGCTTCCTGCTGCTTCTTCTCATTGGCCTCCAACTGTTCAATCTTGGCTTGAGTTTTCTGATCTTCTTGTGTACGGGCTTCAGTGATCCTGACCCACCTAGCCTGACTCTCTTGCAGATAGAGCTTAGTCCTAGCCTTCTGAATCTTGGCTTCTTTACATGCATTATTCAATATTTGTTCCCCAGCTCTAGCCTTCCTGATGTAGTCCTCTGTCTTCTCAATTTTGGAAAGATGCTCCACCCTAAGCTTTTCCAACCTCTCAATGTCCAGACGACCATCACTCCTTTCCCAAAGGGTCTTCTTCAAAGCTTGAGACAGATTCTCATTCCTTTCCTTCAGCTTCTCAAATTCTTCCAGGCTGACAGTTGCTGCTGGCTGAGCTGTAGATGGTCCAGGTATGTCCTCAATGGTGAAAGGCATTCCAGTAATCTGAGCTCTAGTACGGGACCAATCATAGTACTGAGCTGAAGCAACATTATTACACCTTCCTAGAATGGCCATCCCTTTTGTCTGGATGTTGTCCCAAGCCCAAGATGCTTGTCTGACAGCAGCTGAATTAGGCTTCACTTCACAATACAGGGTCTCAGCTAAATCTTGCACTCCGGGAGGGTGAACCAAAGCATAGCCCAGTTGTCTCTTAAACAGAAAAGGATTGTAGTTGATGCAACCCTTTACTCCTATTAGAGGCACATTTGGGTATTGCCCACAGCTGGTGATAATGTCTTTGCCTTTGGTGCTCTGGGTGCACCATCTAATATCATCTGAAGTCAAAGCAATGAGCCTCTTAGCCCAATTCTTCTGTTGGTGAGGATTCAAGAAGGCATTTGTTTTAGGTAGATGTCTGAGCAGCCAGGTGTGAAACAAAGGAGCACAACATCTCACCAACTTCCCCCTTTGTTTCTCATTCCTCTGATGAATGGAGTAATAGAAATCTCCCAGCAATGTGGGTACTAGGTTCTTCAGAAGAAACAAATGAATGGCATTCTTGCTGACAAATTTGGGCTCATCTGCAAACAGTATAACCCCATATATGCTGAGGGCTAACAGTGCACAGACTGCCCTCCACTCTCCCAAGGAGGCCTTCAGGATGGCCAGAGAAATCAAGAAGTCCAAGTGCAAACCAGGGATCCCAGCTTTTGTTGTCATACTTTGCTCAATCAAAGCAGGCTTCAGGTATAGTGCTTTTACTACTTCTCCATTGCTGGGAAAAGTCATTTCTGGGTTGAAGGGGATGCCACCTCTGATAGGTACTCCAATCAATGAAGAAAACTCTTCCAGAAGAGGCCCTAACTGAAAGTCTGGGAATGTGAAACATCTCAAAGGAGGGTCATAAAACTGCAAGCATGTGTGGATCATGCTCCTCTGAGAAGGGTCAAGGTCCATAACCATATCCAGGATACCTCCATAGTGCTCTCTAAACAATGGGATATGGTCAGGGGTGATAAGTGACTGGACTTGCCTGATGCCAGTCAGCATAGGCTCAAAGAAATGGTAGGATATGTTGCTCTTCCTGGGAGTAGTCATAGATGCTGAAGAGGAGGAAGATAGGTACTGATGAAGATCAAGGCTGATACTGGAGATGAGCCACTGACAGGCTGATGCTGGTGATGATGAGAATAGCTGAAGCAGATAACTGATGAAGCAGAGGTCTATGCAGAAGAAGGGGTCAAAACCAAACCAGATATAATGTGGATACCCTGAAAAACAAATAAACAAATGTTAAATGATGCAATGATGATGTATGTAAATGATATGCAAGGGTTTGTGATCAAGCTGGATCTGATTATCTGTCTTGATATAAGCCTATGTATGTTCAAAGAAAGTCCAGATGAAGGTTCAGAAATCCAATAACCAAGGTGGGGGACTCAAATAAAGAGTCACATGTCCAGGGTTAATCACAAGAACTGTCCAAAATGAGGTACTCTTAACACAAATAGTAAAAGGGTATGATGTGGCCAAGGGTACCTGCAAACCTTTAAACGGCCCAACCCCCTCACAGGTAATGTTCTAATACAAGGGTCCTCAGACTTGGATCAGTTATGAGAAGTGTAAACACTCCTAACCCGAAGGTACAGTGTTTACAATAACCATAAAAGATCCTCCTCTAATTCACCTCAGTTTCTGAAGGTCATAATAAAGGTCATCCAGACTTAGCAGGCTTCCCAGATAGCCCTAGCACTACAGGAAATCTGTAGCACATAGTTCTCAAGAAGAAACCCACATCTGAATCGTGTTTCATATTCCCGCACCAGACCGAAATGGAATGGGAAAGAACATGAACCACTCTAGCCTAGGTGTCACTCAGGTCCCAGGTATAGGACCTCAAACTCCCAATGGATCCCCACCCATCAAAATAGAAAACCAGATCCAGCAATGATAATGACAGTATGAAATATGAAAAGCTTTAAAGGAAAGCAATAAATAAAGTTGTACATAAAGCAGTAAATAAAGAAAATAAATAAACACAATTAGCACATAACACCCCAGTAAACTCAAATCAAACAAGCGCTAGGAGGAACCCACAAAAGAACCAGAAGCCCTGGTTACAGTATAAGGGTCCCCAGCAGAGTCGCCAAGTTGTCGCTCCCACCAAAATGACACCTGGTCAGAAGGGGTACAGACGCGGACGGTCGGCGAAAAGAGAAGAAATGTATAGAGTCGCCAGCTAGGCATTTTTATCCCGAAGGAAAGGTAATGCTGCGTAAACCTAAGAGAAGATGGATAAGACGGTCGCGAACCAGAGAAACTGAGAAAGGGGGTTGGTTACAACCTGGGAAGGTATTAGCACCCATATTTTCCGCCGTACTCGACGGGATCCACGCTTGAAAGTTTGTGTTTTAAAGGGGTAGTGTCAATGCAATCTGTGTATCAAAGCTGGAAAGAATGCAAGTGTCAGTGCTGGAATAAAGTGAAGTGAAATATGTGGAGTGTCAGTGTAAGAACAGGAGTGCAAAGCCTAAGATAATGAGGCTAAAAGAATAATGCTGGAAGAGGGAGAATATATAGAGACTTTTGTTCGATAACTGTTAAGTTATGCCTACGTATCCTCTCGTGCAATGAGGAAGTCAGAACACCGTAGTTCGACTCAAAGAGAGTGAAAGATAAATTGACTTGTGAATTGCTTACTTGTCTATGCTCAAGTGTATGACCTGTCTGGCTCAGGTGCAAACTGTCTTGCATTAGACGGAAGAAGCAAGTTCTCGTTTGTGAGTGAAGATGATGAGAAAAGAATCCCGAAGGAGACAATTATTGTTTGTTTTTGGTATTTTCAGTCTTTTATTGCTTTTGGATTTGTCATAAGTTAATGAGCTTAAGCCTAAACCAATGGTTAGTAAACTCATCACATTCTCCCTCTGATTAGGGGTAATGAGAATACCTTAAGTATGAAGTAAGCACCTCACACTTAATCACCATGATGTAGGATTAAGATCATTAACTTACTTGCAATTATTTAGATGTTTTTGTGGTTTTTGTTTAGTGTTAAGTAATGAGTTTAAGCCATAATCAAGGATTTAATGGACCCATTACACCATCCTAATAGAAGGATAATAGGTGAGAACATTTAAGCTGAGGAAGGCTCATCAACTTAATCCATGATTAGGGATTAACCTCATGACAAAAAATGCCTTTATTAAATGGATTTTAGTTAATGGTAAGATGAAGAAATGGATTTTATGATTTGTAAGACAACTTGAGGGGGACTTGTCCATTAACACTAGGGTTAGTCCTTCTTAACCAATTAAGGAAGAATTAGAACCCTAATGCAAGGCCCAAGTTACAAGCTTGATGTCTTGATGATTATTAGGTGAATTGATTAAGGGGTTTAAACACATTAAGGGTTTAACACGTAGGATTAAGTTTATACACTCCATCCTAATAGAAGGATACAGGCATAACCCTAATCACAAAGCCTTAAAACCTTTAAGGTTTAGTCCTTGATTAAGAGATGAGAAGAGAAGACTCAAAGATGACACAAAGGTAAAACTAATGGGGGACTAATAAAACCCTAATTGTTATCATGCTTGGGTATTCCTAGGGTTTATTAGGCTTGCAAAAGATATTCAAGAGGAAAGCCACCAGGAAAGAAGCAGATGAAAGGAGGAAGAAGCAGAGAAAAGAAATACAACTTACTTCACTTAAGAAGATAAGTTGCTTGAAGAAAGAAGGAGGAGAAGGAGAATGAATGAGCAAGCTCACTCTAAGACAAATACAAAATGCAGAAATGAATACATAAGAGAGATGAGAAGAGATTGTGAGAAGTGAAGGCAAATTCACTTCTCAAAACAACTTACCACCTGAAAAGTTAGCAAAAGAAATGAAATGCAATGAAAATGAGATGAAATGCCATAATGCAAGACAAAGTCAGAAGCATGAACATGTTGTTAATGATGCTATGAGATGATGCAAACACATGTCAAGAGTTGTGGATGATCATACAAAGATGAGGATGCAAATGAAGCGTGCTATGAACCATGAAAGTTCAGGAAAGTTTATGTAATGAAATGAATGCACAACATGGAAAATGAATGATGCAATGATCAAACATGATTCTAATATGTTCTAAGATGTCTTATATGTCATATGGATACACAAAATGTCATGGCAAGTTCATGTATGCAAGCAAATGAAAGATGGATGCAAAGGAAGGCAAGAATTAGGGTTTACATACAATATGCAATGCAAAATTCAAAATCATAAGCAAATGTCATGATAAAAAAATGAAAATGGGATTAAAGGAACCCTAACCCTACACAAGTTCACTGCCCAAAGGAGGGGACCTAACTCTTAACCTAATGGGAGTTATGATTTTCTCAAGTCAACTAGGGTTTCAAGGCACTTCAAAAGGGAAAATGCACATCAAATTGAAAATGAAAGATAAATTCAAACCAATTTTACCCTAGAAACTACATGCTATGAAGAATGCAATTCAAGAAGAACCATTATCAAACTCTTCATGGTTAGGCAGAATGAATTTTTCTAAGTTAGGACCAAAATATTGCCTTTAAATAACTTTAATTCCAATGAAAATTATCAAAGTAGGTCAAGAACCAAAAATAAATTTGTTTGAAGAGTTGGACAATGTTTCTAAATGTATCAAAATGTAATGTGAATTTTTTGGTGATTTTTAAATACTTAAATGCATTTTTAATTAATTAATTTCCATTAACTAATTAAAAATAAACATTTAAATGATTTAAAAATAATTTTTGATGCAAAAAATAAAAATAAAAATATTTTTGGGTTCTGAAAATTAATAAAAGATTTGATAAAAAATTACAGAATTTTTTAATGCATTTTACTATTTTTAAAAATTCGTGGAAATAAAATACAAATAAAACGAAATAAAACTAAATAAATGGGAAAGTATGCCAAAGGGAGGGTCCAGATTGATTCTGGGCTTGGGAAGTTTGACCTGGCGCGCATCTGGACGGCCCAGGTTCAAACCTCCATAAACTTTATTAAATATTTAATTAATCCTAAATTAAACTAATTAATGACTGATTAGGGTTTAATGAACCATCTGGACCATCCATACGCGCGCGGGAAAGCCATATCAAGGGCCAATATTCAAAGTTGGCTAATTAATGGGATTAGGGCTTAATGACCTTCAGGCGACCGGAACAGTGTTCCAGTCGTCTTCTCCGACGACACAAAACCCTAGCTTCTTCTACAGGTCACCTATCTTCAAATTTCTTTCACAAAAATGATTCTCTAATCATTCTAAACCTAAACCCCCAATTAAAATTCATTTATTTCACTTCATAAGCATGAATCGAAGAAAAATATGAAACACGGGCAAATGTTCAGAGACTTCATACATGGTGGTTTCTTCACCATTTTCAAAAATAAACACATCCCCATGATCAGGGGAGCATACGAAATCATAAAAGAACTTAAAAACTAGCTTCTGGAAAAAAAGTTCTTCATGTTACCTGAGATGAGGACTCTCTGATTCTGAGCTTTCTGGACTCACCCTTTGTGCAAACCCTCTTCTTTGAACACCCTGATGATGAAATGAAGCTTAGAAAGCTTTGGTAATGGTTGGTTTGAAAGTTTCAGTTCTGGTATAGCAGAAATGGAGGTTTGTGTATGTGGGGATTCAAGCTGTTTCAGGGGGTGGGTTTTGTTCTGTGAGTGATATGTGATTTGTTGGTGAAGGAATTTTTGATTTTTGATGGCTGAGGAAGGAGTTTTGAAGAGATGAAGATTTGGATAAATTTTGTGCAAGCTGGTTGTGTGTGTGTTCTGAGCCCCTCCCCCTTGTGTTTTATGATCCTTAGGTAATCCATAAGCAATCCCAACAATTCTGGAGGGAAGGTATGCACTGTGGGATTGGTATGGGATGATTGGCCAAAAAGTCAAAAATGGTGTACTATAGGTATGGGCCATGGCAGAGAAGATTTCTGTGTTTGGATTGCCTCATCCAGCTTCAAGGAGGGCCCTTGGATGTTCTGATGTGATCTGGAAGGGATGAAAGGTGAGATGTCACATGTTTTGCAATTTTGCAACTTGTTGCATTTTGTGGTTTTTGGTTATGGACATGTGACATTCCTTGCTGAATTCTTGTTGTGAGATGCTACATGAGGTTATGGTAATGTCTTGAGACCAGCTAGAGACCATACAAACCCTTGGGAATCATTTTGCAAGAATTCCTCCTTTTGAACTTTTATGGAAAATGGCTTATGGTTACTTGGAATTCAAAACATGAAAGTGAGAAATTTATTGGGCCAATTTGAATTTTAGGTCATACATTGTGTTTGTGTGATGGTTAGAAGCTGGTTTAAAGTCATATTTGGCTTTGGCATGAGGTTTTGCAACTTTCCTCCTTTGGCACAAAAGTGAAAAATGAATGATTTTGTCCAACTTTGCAAGGCCATAACTTTTGATCCAAAAGGAATTAGAATGAGTTCTTGTACTTTTTGAAAATGGGAGGATCCAATCTACAACTTTCATGACCGAATTTTTTTCATTTGAAGCAATTTTGAATCAAAAAGAGGAGGTTGAAAAGCTTTCCCAAAATGGCAAGTTTGCATTATAAGTCACTTTCCCAAAAAGGCAACTTTGCAAATGGCTTGAAATTCTTCTATTTTGTGAACTTATAACATCTTCTATGATCAAATAAAGATCATACACATTCAAAATGATGGAGAAACCCCTTTGGTTGGGTCATTGGGGGCCTCGGATGCCCTGATTTTGCACTGACTTGCTCAGGAAGTCACCTTTTGATCAGATGCCTTCCCCATTGAATTTCTTCATGAAAATTGATATGCATGATCCTCATAACATATAGAGACCAATAGAAACAATAATGACCAAAAAATTTGGAGTTATGGCCTCTGAAACCAAAACCCTAATTCTAGGTCATCTGTGCAGTTAAACCTGGCTCTACTTCCATGCCTTTTCAGTTCTTGTGATTTTTTGACTTCCTTGATCTTTGGAGGATATAATATGATGATTGAACATACATGGACCCCCTTGAGATGATTGAAGACCTTTGGAGTGGCTCAGATGGCTCAGGAAAGGCTCAGATCACAAACCCTAGATGCAGATGGCTTTGAATCAATGTAGTGAAGCAAAAAATGTAGTATTAAATGGTGTGATTGGATTTATGCAATATGAAAAGAATCACAAGCCATGGTGAAATGAGTGAGGGAAAATTTGGGGTGTTTACACTCATACTTGGATCAGTTATGAGAAGTGTAAACACTTCTAACCCGGAGGTACAATGTTTACAATAATCATAAAGGTTCCTCCTCTAATTCAGCTCAGATGCTGAAGGTCATAAATAGGTCATCCAGACTTAGCAGGCTTCCCAGATAGCCATAGTACTACAGGAAATCCGTAGCACAGAGTTCTCAAGAAGAAACCCATGTTTGAACCGTGTTTCATATTCCCGCACCAGACCGAAATGGAATGGGAAAGAATATGAAGTCATTCTATCCTATGTGTCACTCAGGCTCCCGGTATGGAACCTTACTCACTCAATAGTCCCTCCCACCAAAACAGAAAAGAGATCCAGCACAAATGATATGATGATAACAGTATGAAATGCATATAAAAAGTAAATGAAAGCAATAAATAAAGTAATAAACAAAAAGCACAAGTAGCACATAACACCCCCATAAACACAAATCAAACAAGCGCTAGGAGAAACCCGCAAAAAGAACCAGAAGCCCCGGTTGCAAGATTAGTTTTTCCCCAGCAGAGTCGCCACGTTGTCGCTCCCCCGAAAAGACACCATGTCAAACAAGGTACAGACGCGAACGGTCGGCGAAAGGAGAAAACGAAGGTGAAGATGAATAGAGTCGCCAGCTAGGCATTTTTATCCCGAGGGAAAGGTAATGATGCATAAACCTAAGAAAAGATGGATAAGACGGTTGCAAACCAGAGAAATTGAGAAAGGGGGTTGGTTACAACTTGGGAAGGTATTAGCACCCAGATTGTCCGTCGTACTCGACGGGATCCACGCTTGAAAGTTTGTGTTTAAAGGGGTAGTGTATGTGATATCTGTGTGCAAAAGCTAGAAAAGAATACACAAGTGTCAGTGCAAAAGGGTGAATGCTCAAGAACTGAGGCTTTTAAAGAATTCTGGAAGAGGGGGGATGATAAATAGACTTTTGTTCGATAATAGTTAAGTTATGCCTACGTATCCTCTCGTGCAATGAGGAAGTCAGAACACCGTAGTTCGACTCAAAGAGACTGGAATGATTTGACTATGAACTTCTTGCTAGCTTATGCTCAAGTGTATGACTCGTCTGGATCGAGTGCTAACTGTCTTGCATTAGACGGAAGAAGCAAGTTCTCGTTTGTGAATGAGTGTGATGAGAAAAGAATCCCGAAGGAGACGATTATTGTTTGTTTTTGTGTTTTTAGTCTTGTTTTTGATTTTGGTGTTTTGCATAAGTTAATGAGTGTTGTACCCCAAAATATGCCCTCCCACAATCAAGACAATCTCTTTCAAGACTCACAATTGATCAAGAAGTGTGGAAGTTTCCTCAGACAATGCCTCCTCCTAAGCCAAGTGTCCAAAACTAGGGTTTTGAATTTCCTCAGGTTAAAATGAGTTTCAAGGCCTCAAGTGATATTCATATCATCCCACATGTATTCAAGAATCCCCATGTCAAGTTTCAAGGCTTTCCCAATAAGTTTGTCTAGTCAGATGATCAGATATGCAAAAATCAGTCAAAGTAGTTAAAAAGTCAAATTGAGTTCAATTGTGGTAAAAAAAAGTCAAACTTCAAGTTTTTTTGCCAACATCAAGTTTATGAAGTAAAATTCATCATTTTATCAAGGGTTGATCATGATTCATTAAGGATGTTTCAGATCATCAAGAATCAGGAGTTTCTAAATTAGGGTTTTCTTAAGAAAAGTCAACTGAACTTTGACCAGCCATAACTTTCACATGCTTAATCAAATATTTCCCATCCAAAGCTCATTTTTAATAAAATTGAATTCTCTACAACTTTGTGTCTCACAAGCCAAGCCTAAAAATGCTTCATTTGGAAGGTATGAGCTAAAACATTACAGGTCATTTCAAAAGTCAACAAAAAGTCAACATCTTCCAAAGAGCATAATTTGAAAATGTTAAAAGATATGGACATGAGACCAAAGAGGTTTATTAGAGAACTATTTAATATTTCCAAAATGTATAAGAACACCTTCATAGCCTTAAAATTGAAGGATTTATGCCTTATCAAAGTTGGGATATTTTCAAGGGGTGTATGAAGAAAATAAGGGCTTAAATCTAATTTTTTTTCCAAATGGGCCTATCATTTTGCAACCCAATCTTCATGAGAACATCAAGCACGACCCAATTCAAATATTTTCTGATTTTTATAATTTATTTATTATTTATTTGGATTTTATTCATTAAAATTCATTTTAAATCAAAATAAAATATGAAAATACAAATATTTGATTTGTTTCTTCTTCTAGAAGCTCTTAAACATCATTTAAGTTGATTTGATACTCTCCAATTTCGTGCACAACCAATTTGGAAACATATCATTTGATTTATTTTGATATTTTTTACCATAGCTTTCTTCACAATCCCAACAATTCTGGAGGGCAGGTATGCACTGTGGGATTGGTATGGGATGATTGGCCAAAAAGTCAAAAATGGTGTACTATAGGTATGGGCCATGGCAGAGAAGATTTCTGTGTTTGGATTGCCTCATCCAGCTTCAAGGAGGGCCCTTCGATGTTCTGATGTGATCTGGAAGGGATGAAAGGTGAGATGTCACATGTTTTGCAATTTTGCAACTTGTTGCATTTTGTGGTTTTTGGTTATGGACATGTGACATTCCTTGCTGAATTCTTGTTGTGAGATGCTACATGAGGTTATGGTAATGTCTTGAGACCAGCTAGAGACCATACAAACCCTTGGGAATCATTTTGCAAGAATTCCTCCTTTTGAACTTTTATGGAAAATGGCTTATGGTTACTTGGAATTCAAAACATGAAAGTGAGAAATTTCTTGGGCCAATATGAATTTTAGGTCATACATTGTGTTTGTGTGATGGTTAGAAGCTAGTTTGAAGTCATATTTGGCTTTGGCATGAGGTTTTGCAACTTTCCTCCTTTGGCACAAAAGTGAAAAATGAATGATTTTGTCCAACTTTGCAAGGCCATAACTTTTGATCCAAAATGAATTAGAATGAGTTCTTATACTTTTTGAAAATGGGAGGATCCAATCTACAACTTTCATGACCAAATTTTTTTCATTTGAAGCAATTTTGAATCAAAAAGAGGAGGTTGAAAAACTTTCCCAAAATGGCAAGTTTGCATTATAAGTCACTTTCCCAAAAAGGCAACTTTGCAAATGGCTTGAAATTCTTCAATTTTGTGAACTTATAACATCTTCTATGATCAAATAAAGATCATACACATTCAAAATTATGGAGAAACCCCTTTGGTTGGGTCATTGGGGGCCTCAAATGCCCTGATTTTGCACTGACTTGCTCAGGAAGTCACCTTTTGATCAGATGCCTTACCCATTGAATTTATTCATGAAAATTGATATGCATGATCCTCATAACATATAGAGACCAATAGAAACAAGAATGACCAAAAAATTTGGAGTTATGGCCTCTGAAACCAAAACCCTAATTCTAGGCCATCTGTGCAGTTAAACCTGGCTCTGCTTCCATGCCTTTTCAGTTCTTGTGATTTTTTGACTTCCTTGATCTTTGGAGGATATAATATGATGATTGAACATACATGGACCCCCTTGAGATGATTGAAGACCTTTGGAGTGGCTCAGATGGCTCAGGAAAGGCTCAGATCACAAACCCTAGATGCAAATGGCTTTGAATCAATGTAGTGAAGCAAAAAATGTAGTATGAAATGCTGTGATTGGATTTATGCAATATGAAAAGAATAACAAGCCATGGTGAAATGAGTGAGGGAACATTTGGGGTGTTTACACTCATACTTGGATCAGTTATGAGAAGTGTAAACACTTCTAACCCGGAGGTACAATGTTTACAATAATCATAAAGGTTCCTCCTCTAATTCAGCTCAGATGCTGAAGGTCATAAAAAGGTCATCCAGACTTAGCAGGCTTCCCAGATAGCCATAGTACTACAGGAAATCCGTAGCACATAGTTCTCAAGATGAAACCCATGTCTGAACCGTGTTTCATATTCCCGCACCAGACCGAAATGGAATGGGAAAGAATATGAAGTCACTCTATCCTATGTGTCACTCAGGCTCCCGGTATGGAACCTTACTCACTCAATAGTCCCTCCCACCAAAACAGAAAAGAGATCCAGCACAAATGATATGATGATAACAGTATGAAATGCATATAAAAAGTAAATGAAAGCAATAAATAAAGTAATATACAAAAAGCACAAGTAGCACATAACACCCCCATAAACACAAATCAAACAAGCGCTAGGAGAAACCCGCAAAAAGAACCAGAAGCCCCGGTTGTAAGATTAGTTTTTCCCCAGCAGAGTCGCCAAGTTGTCGCTCCCCCGAAAAGACACCATGTCAAACAAGGTACAGACGCGAACGGTCGGCGAAAGGAGAAAACAAAGGTGAAGATGAATAGAGTCGCCAACTAGGCATTTTTATCCCGAGGGAAAGGTAATGCTGCATAAACCTAAGAAAAGATGGATAAGACGGTTGCAAACCAAAGAAATTGAGAAAGGGGGTTGGTTACAACTTGGGAAGGTATTAGCACCCAGATTGTCCGTCGTACTCGACGGGATCCACGCTTGAAAGTTTGTGTTTAAAGGGGTAGTGTATGTGATATCTGTGTGCAAAAGCTAGAAAAGAATATACAAGTGTCAGTGCAAAAGGGTGAATGCTCAGGAACTGAGGCTTTTAAAGAATGCTGGAAGAGGGGGGATGACAAATAGACTTTTGTTTGATAATAGTTAAGTTATGCCTACGTATCCTCTCGTGCAATGAGGAAGTCAGAACACCGTAGTTCGACTCAAAGAGACTGGAATGATTTGACTGTGAACTGCTTGCTAGCTTATGCTCAAGTGTATGACTCGTCTGGCTCGAGTGCTAACTGTCTTGCATTAGACGGAAGAAGCAAGTTCTCGTTTGTGAATGAGTGTGATGAGAAAAGAATCCCGAAGGAGACGATTATTGTTTGTTTTTGTGTTTTCAGTCTTGTTTTTGATTTTGGTGTTTTGCATAAGTTAATGAGTGTTGTACCCCAAAATATTCCCTCCCACAATCAAGACAATCTCTTTCAAGACTCATAATTGATCAAGAAGTGTGGAAGTTTCCTCAGACAATGCCTCCTCCTAAGCCAAGTGTCCAAAACTAGGGTTTTGAATTTCCTCAGGTTAAAATGAGTTTCAAGGCCTCAAGTGATATTCATATCATCCCACATGTATTCAAGAATCCCCATGTCAAGTTTCAAGGCTTTCCCAATAAGTTACCATAGTCAGACGATCAGATATGCAAAAATCAGTCAAAGTAGTTAAAAAGTCAAACTGAGGTCAATTGTGGTCAAAAAAAAGTCAAACTTCAAGTTTTTTTGCCAACATCAAGTTTATGAAGTAAAATTCATCATTTTATTAAGGGTTGATCATGATTCATTAAGGATGTTTCAGATCATCAAGAATCAGGAGTTTCTAAATTAGGGTTTTCTTAAGAAAAGTCAACTGAACTTTGACCAGCCATAACTTTCACATGCTTCATCAAATATTTCCCATACAAATCTCATTTTTAAGAAAATTGAATTCTCTACAACTTTGTGTCTCACAAGCCAAGCCTAAAAATGTTTCATTTGGAAGGTATGAGCTAAAACATTACAGGTCATTTCAAAAGTAAACAAAAAGTCAACATCTTCCAAAGAGCATAATTTGAAAATGTTAAAAGATATGGACATGAGACCAAAGAGGTTTATTAGAGAACTCTTTAAGATTTCCAAAATGTACAAGAACACCTTCATAGCCTTAAAATTGAGGGATTTATGCCTTATCAAAGTTGGGATATTTTCAAGGGGTGTATGAAGAAAATAAGGGCTTAAAACTAATTTTTTTCCAAATGGGCCTATCATTTTGCAACCCAATATTCATGAGAACATCAAGCACGACCCAATTCAAATATTTTCTGATTTTTATAATTTATTTATTATTTATTTGGATTTTATTCATTAAAATTCATTTTAAATCAAAATAAAATATGAAAATACAAATATTTGATTTGTTTCTTTTTCTAGAAGCTCTTAAACATCATTTTAGTTGATTTGATACTCTCCAATTTCGTGCACAACCAATTTGGAAACATATCATTTTATTTATTTTAATATTTTTGACCATAGCTTTCTTCACAATCCCAACAATTCTGGAGGGCAGGTATGCACTGTGGGATTGGTATGGGATGATTGGCCAAAAAGTCAAAATGGTGTACTATAGGTATGGGCCATGGCAGAGAAGATTTCTGTGTTTGGATTGCCTCATCCAGCTTCAAGGAGGGCCCTTGGATGTTCTGATGTGATCTGGAAGGGATGAAAGGTGAGATGTCACATGTTTTGCAATTTTGCAACTTGTTGCATTTTGTGGTTTTTGGTTATGGACATGTGACATTCCTTGCTGAATTCTTGTTGTGAGATGCTACATGAGGTTATGGTTATGTCTTGAGACCATCTAGAGACCATACAAACCCTTGGGAATCATTTTGCAAGAATTCCTCCTTTTGAACTTTTATGGAAAATGGCTTATGGTTACTTGGAATTCAAAACATGAAAGTGAGAAATTTCTTGGGCCAATCTGAATTTTAGGTCATACATTGTGTTTGTGTGATGGTTAGAAGCTAGTTTGAAGTCATATTTGGCTTTGGCATGAGGTTTTGCAACTTTCCTCCTTTGGCACAAAAGTGAAAAATGAATGATTTTGTCCAACTTTGCAAGGCCATAACTTTTGATCCAAAATGAATTAGAATGAGTTCTTATACTTTTTGAAAATGGGAGGATCCAATCTACAACTTTCATGACCAAAGTTTTTTCATTTGAAGCAATTTTGAATCAAAAAGAGGAGGTTGAAAAACTTTCCCAAAATGGCAAGTTTGCATTATAAGTCACTTTCCCAAAAAGGCAACTTTGCAAATGGCTTGAAATTCTTCAATTTTGTGAACTTATTGTAAACACCCCAAATTTGCCCTCACTCATTCACACCATGGCTTGTGATCATCTCATATGCATATACACAAAACATATCATCTCACATCTCATCTTGATTCACTGCATAGCTTCTAAGGCATCTGCACCTAGGGTTTGTGATCTGAGCAATCCCAAAGCATCTTGAGCCATTCCAAAGGCCACCAATCAATTCAAAGGGGTCCATGTGTGTTCTTATATCATGTTACATCCCCACAAAGTCAAAATTGCAGAGGGATCACAAGAACTAGGGTTTGAGTGGATGCAGAGCCAGGATGAACTACACAGTTGACTGAAAATTAGGGTTTTGGTTTCAGAGGCCATAACACCAAAATTTTTGGTCATTCTTGTTTCCATTGATCTCTATATGGTATAGGGAGTATACATATCAATTTTCATGAAGAAATTCCATGGGGAAGTCATCTGATCAAGAGTTGACTTTTCAGACAAGTCAGTGTAAAGTCAGGGCATCTGAGGCCCCCAATGACCCAACCAATGGGTGATCTTCATCATTTTGAGTGTGTATGATCTTTATTTGATCATGGAAGAAGTTTGAAGTTCATGGAAATCAAGAATTTAGGGTTTTTGCAAAAGTTGACTTTTTGGGTTTTGTTGACTTTTCAAGAATGCTCCATTTTAGGTCAATTTTCAAGCTTTGATTTATGACCCAAAAAGGCTTCAAATGGGAAAACTTTGGTCATGAAAGTTGTAGATCTCATCTTTCCCTTTTCAAAAAGTACAAGAACATGATCTAACTCTTCATGGATCAAAAGTTATGGCCATGCAAAGTTGCCAAAAATCATTGTTTTTCATGTCATGCACTAAGTGGGAATTTTGCTAAGTCTTGAATCAATGCATGATTGCTGCCTCAAATTCATGTCAAACCAGCATGTGAATGTTCTCCAAGTCACAAAATCAGAAATGGACCAAGTTTGCTCATGGTTTGGTTCATGTAACAAGGCATTTCCATGGAAAACCATAAAGCTAGCCAACTTGCATTTTCACTCATGACTACTTCACCAACTTATGACATTGGCTGCTGACTTTGGGCTAGCCTCTCCCTCACCTTTTGCATCACCAGCACCCAACTTGTACTTGCCTAGTATCATGCCATGCCCTATCTTACACAAAAGTGGTTTTGAGCAAAAGTTGGTCTACCAATCCATAAAGTACAAGTCACATCTCACAGCCACTTGCATTTTTTTATTCATTCATTTTGCTGGCCATATCACTAAGAGACCAAGGCTGAAAGCATAACATACACAACTTTCACAAAAACCTTCCAACTTGCAACTTCATTGGAATCCCATCACACAGCCTGCAAACACCCAAATCTTTGCTTCCATTCATCTCACCTTGATCTATAGAACACAAAGCATCAAGAAACAAAGCCTGAAACCACCAGAAACCCTCACTGCCATCACCAACCCTCATTCTGCAGATTCATTCGAATCTCTTTCCTCAAGCCACAAACACTTCAACCAACACCATAAACCTTCTCAATACACCTCATAGGTCATAAACAACCCATCACCATGACTTGAAAGGGCCAGAAACTCATCTGCCATTGTTGACTGAGCATGAAACAGTTCTCTTCGAAACTCATCATCCAACAAATATAAACTCCATTTGAGCATTCAAGCAACTTTGGGGGACCAAGAGGAGCAGATTGAGCAAGGAGAAGAGGCCTGAAAGTTCCAAAATCAAAGGTTGCAAATCTCAGGTAGCTCCAAATTAATTTTTCCAGAAATCAATTTGTTTGTTACAAACTTGTTCTTCATGCTTGCCTGATCACTCTGGTATCATTAGTTTTTGAAATGGCTTTGTTTTAAGAGTTTAATTTGAGATTGAAGCTTACGAACCCTAGTTTTTCTTTCCTTCGATTCAGGTGTTTTAGGTTAGACAAATTTGTTTTGAGAGAGGGTTTTAGTTCGTGAGGTGTTGGGGATCATTTCCCATAGCTTAGTTTTCATTTATTTTGCGTTTTGGGAGGTTTTGAAGATTTTCAGGTGACCCTCTGGCCGGAGAAGACGACCGGAGGTCTTCTCCGGCCACCTGAGATTAATTAGGGTTTAATCCCATAATTAGTGTAGGTTTGAATATAGGCCGTTGATACGCGTGGACCAGTTGACTTCCCTCCCTTTCCAACGCTCCAGATCATTTCATTTGCCCTAATCCACGTGGTTAATTTTAATTAATTGTGATTTACTCAGTTTGAATCCTGGCCATCAGATTGCGCGCCAGTCAATCTTTTCAAACCCAGAGCGCATCCTGGCCATCCAATCTAATTACTTTCCATTAAATTTGATTTTTAATTCATTTTATTTCTTTTATCTTGTACAATTTATTTAAAATAGTTTAAAAATCATAAAAATTATGAAACTTTTTCTTTAAGGTTTTATTAATTTTTATGACACAAAAACATTTTTATATTATTTTTTATCATTAAAAAAAGTATTTTTAAATATTTAAAAGTTTATTTTTAATTGATTAATGAGAATTAATTAATTAAAAATACTTTTAGGTATTTAAAAATTACAAAAAAATTCATGAAGTGTCCTAAGACATTTAGAAACATTGTCCAACCTTCAAACCAAATTTCTTTTTTGATCTTGATGCATTTTAAGAATTTTTCATTGAATTAAATCATTTTTGATGCATTATTTTGGTCATATGTTTGAAAATTCATTTCTGTCTTTTGGTAAAGGTTGAGACATTGATTCTTTTTGCATTGTTTTCCATTTGACATGTACTTTCAAGGATAAAAAGGCCAAGATTTGATCTTGCATTTTCTAATTGATTAGCATTTCTTTTGTTACAAACCCTAAAAAACCCTAATAACTTGCAAAAATCATAACTTGAGTTTGGTTGAGAGTTGAGAGTTCTCCTTTGGGCAGTGATTCATTATAGGTCTAGGGTTTCTTTAGGTACCATTTTCCATTTTTTATATTAAGGTTTGCTTCTGTTTTTGGTTTATGTGTGATGTTTGATCCATGAACCCTAATTTGGGCTTTCCTTTTGCATCATTCTTGCATTTCCTTGCATAATTTGACTTGCCATTGCATTTTGTGCATCCTTATGATTCATTTGACATCTTAAGACATGTATGGAGCATCATTGATCATTGCATTACATATTTGCCATGCCATTTGTCTTGCATGTTTCCTAACATTTCATGCTTGTTCATGCTTCTAAACTTGCATCATCTGCATCCATGACTTTGTATGAGCCTCTCCATGTCTTGCCTCATGTTTGCAGCACTTCATAATATCATAATCATCATGTGTATGCTCCTGGTTTTGCTTTGTATCATACCATTTCATTTCATCTTGCATTGCATTGCATTTCTTACTAACATTTCAGGTGGTAAGTAAATTTGAGAAGTGAATTTGCCTTCACTTCTCATAACTTTTCTTCTCATCTTCCTTTGCATACCTTGCTGCATTCTTACTTGTGTTTGAGTTTGAGCTTGCTCATTCTTCCTTCTCCCACTTTCTTTCTTCAAGTGACTTGACTTCTTGAATGAAGCAAGTCACTTTGCTTCTCTTGATCTTGTTCATCTGCTTCCTGGTGGTTCATCTGAAGATTGTTCTTGAAAACCTCACGAACATTAGGACCAACCAAGCATGATAATGAATTAGGGTTTTGATTAGTCTCCCCCATAGTTTTTACCTTTGTGTCTCTCCTTGAGTCATCTCTTCTCATCTTATAATCAGGGATTAAACTCTCAAGGCTTTAAGACTTTGTGATTGAGATCATGCCTGCATCCTTCTTTTAGGATGGAGTGTATAACTTTAATCCTAAGTCTTGGACCCTTAAGGTGTTGAAATCTCTTAATCAATCCACTTAATAAGTATCAAGACATCACACTTGTAACTTGGGCCTTGCATTAGGGTTCTAATTCTTCCTTAATTGGTTAAGAAGGACTAACCCTAAAGTTAATGGACAAGTCCCCCTCAAGTTGTCTTACAAATCATAAAAAACACTTCATCATCATATCATTAATAAAATCCACTTAATCAAAGGCTCGTTTTGTCATGGGTTTAATCCCTAATCATGGATTAAGTTGAGGAGCTTTCCTCAGCTTAAACACTCTCATCTATTATCCTTCTATTAGGATGGTGTAATGAGTCTGTTAAATCCCTGATTATGGCTTAACCTCATTACTCAACACTAAACAAAAACCACAAAAACATCTAAATAATTAACAAGTAGGTTAATGATCTTAACCCTACATCAAAGGTGATTAAGTGTGAGAATCTGACTTCACACTTAAGGTAATTCTCATTACCCCTAATCAGAGGGAAGATGTGATGAGTTTACTAACCCATTGGTTTAGGCTTAAGCTCATTATCTTATGACAAACTTTCAAAAGCAATAAAAGACTGAAAACACAAAAAACAAACAATAATCGTCTCCTTCGGGATTCTTTTCTCATCATCTTCACTCACAAACGAGAACTCGCTTCTTCCGTCTAATGCAAGACAGTTTGCACTTGAGCCAGACAGGTCATACACTTGAGCATAGACAAGCAAGCAGTTCATCAGTCAATTCACCTTTCAGTCTCTTTGGGTCGAACTACGGTGTTCTGACTTCCTCATTGCACGAGAGGATACGTAGGCATAACTTAACAGTTATCGAACAAAAGTCTCTGTACATTCCCCCTCTTCCAGCTTCTTTCTCTTAGCCTCATTATCATGAGCAATTCATTCTTATCTCTTACACTGACACTGTATATATCACTTTACACTTCACTTTTTCAGCACTGACACCTGTACATATTGCTTTCCAGCTGTTCTACACACAGATTGCACTGACACTACCCCTTTAAAACACAAATCTTTTAAGCGTGGATCCCGTCGAGTACGGCGGACAATCTGGGTGCTAATACCTTCCCAGGTTGTAACCAACCCCCTTTCTCAGTCTCTCTGGTTCGCAAACCGTCTTATCCATCTTTTCCTAGGCCTATGCAGCATTGCCTTTCCTCCGGGATAAAAATGCCTAGCTGGCGACTCTATTCATCTCCAGTGAGTTCACGGCTGTGTGTTCTCACTGTTCCCCTCGCCGACCGTTCGCGTCTGTACCTTCATCTGACCCATGTTTCATTTGTCGGGAGCGACAGCTTGGCGACTCTGCTGGGGATGCTTATATTGCAACCAGGGCTTCTGGTTCTTTTTGTGGGTTCCTCCTAGCGCTTGATTGATTTGTGTTTACTGGGGTGTTATTTGTGTTTGTATATTTGCTTTATTTACTGCTTTCTGTACAGCTTTATTTATTGCTTTCTTTACAGTTTTCATATATATCATACTGTCATGCTGTCTGTGTTGGATCTGGATTGTTTTGGTGGGTTGGGGTTCCATTGAGAGTTTAGGTCCTATACCTGGGACCTGAGTGACACCTAGGCTAGAGTGAATCATATTCTTTCCCAGTCAATTTTCAGTCTGGTGCGGGAATATGAAACACGGTTCAGATATGGGTTTCTTCTTGAGAACTCTGTGTTGCAGATTTCCTGCAATGCTAGGGGGATCTGGGAAGCCTGCTAAGTCTGGATGACCTTTTAGTATTGACCTTCAGAAATTGAGGTGAATTAGAGGAGGAATTGTTATGGTAATTGTAAACACTGTACCTCCGGGTTAGAAGTGCTTACACTTCTCATAACAGATCCAAGTCTGAGGATCCTTGTTCTAGATCACTACCTGTGAGGGGGTTGGGCTGTTTACAGGTTTGCAGGTACCTTGACCTCAGAATACCCTGTTACTTTGACTTTGTTAAGAATGCTTCATGTTGGATAGTTCTTGTGATTCTAAAACCCTGGACATGTGGCTCTTTATTTGAGTCCCCTACCTTGGTTACTGGATTTCTTAGACCTCCATCTGGAATTCTTAGACACACATGGATCTATACCAAGGCATTTATTCAGATCCAGCTCTGTCACAGACCCTTGCATTTCATTTGCATGCACACTCATTGCATCATATTAACATGTGCTTATTTGTTTTTCAGGGTATCCATTGTTCATCAGGTTTTGGTTTTGACCCCATCTGCAGCTTTGACCCATCTTCATCAGCATCTGTTTCAGTTTTATCTGTCTGCTTCAGCACCAGCCAATCAGTGGCTCTCCCTGCTTCAGCATTCTGCTCAGTCTTCAACATCATGGCTCCAAAGAAGAACAACATCACCTATCATTTCTTCCAACCAGATTTGTCAGACCTCAAGAGGATCCAAACCCTGATTACACCAGATTACATCCCTTTGTTTAGGGAGCATTATGGGGACATACTTGACTTAGTTATGGACATGGACCCATCTCAGAGGAGCCTGATCCATACCTGCATCCAGTTCTATGACCCCCCATTAAGATGCTTTACATTTCAAGACTTCCAGTTGGGTCCTCTTTTGGAAGAATACTCATCTTTGACTGGTTTGCCTGTCAAGAGGGAGATCCCATTCAATCCTGAAATGGATTTTCCCAGCAATGGGGAGATAGCCAAAGCTTTGCACCTGGAACCTGCCTTGATTGAACAACACATGACCTCTAAATCTAGTGTCCCTGGGTTTCAGCTGGACTTCTTAATCTCTCAAGCTAGTCTGAAGGCCTCCCTGGGGGAGTGGAAAGCTGTTTGTGCTCTGTTGGCTTTAGGTGTGTATGGAATTGTGCTATTTGCAGATGAGCCCAGATTCATCAGCAAGAGTGCAATCCATTTGTTCATCTTGAAGAACCCAGTGCCTACCTTGTTGGGTGATCTCTATTACTCAGTACATCAGAGGAATGAGAAACAGAGAGGTAAGTTAGTGAGGATTTGTGCTCCACTATTCCATGCCTGGCTTCTCAAGCATCTACCTAAGACAGATGCATTCCTAAACCCTCACCAGCAAAGCAACTGGGCAAGGAGACTTTCTGTCCTAACTACAGCAGATATCAGGTGGTGCAATCAAAGTACCAAGGGTAGAGACATAATCACTAGCTGTGGGCATTTTCCTAATGTGCCTTTGGTAGGAGTCAAGGGAAGTATCAATTACAACCCCCTGCTGTTCAAGAGGCAATTGGGTTATGCACTGGTTCATGCTCCTAGGGAAAAGGACTTGGCTGAGACCCTCTACTGTGAGAACAAGGTTAGTCTGGCAACTGTTAGACAGGCTGCCTGGGCCTGGGATCATGTTCAAACCAGGGGAATCACCATTCTGGGGAAGTGCAATAATGTGGCATCAGCCCAATATCATGAGTGGTCCTATGCTAGGGCCCAAATCTCAGGATTGCCCTTCACCATCAAAGACATGCCTGAGTCATCTTCAGCACCACCTCCAGCAACAGTCAGCCTGGAAGAGTTTGAAAGCTTGAAGGACAGAAATGAGAAGTTATCCCAAGCCTTGCAGAAGACCCTCAGGGAGAGGAGTGAAGGTGTGAGGGAGATTGAAAGACTAGAGAAGCTGAGAGTTGAGCACTTGACAAAAATTGAGAAGTCTGGAGAGTACATCAACAAGTCTAAAGCTGGTGAGCAGATTCTGAAGAACGCTTGTAAAGAAGCCCAGTTCCAGAGAGCGAGAACAGACTTGTACTTGAAAGAGAGTCAGGCCAGATGGGTCCGGATCACTGAGGCCCGTACTCTAGAAGACAAGAGAGCTCAAGACAAGATGGAGCAGATGGAGAAGGCCCTGGCAGCAGCCCAGGAAGAAATATCAGAGCTGAAAATCAAAGCAGGATTGAAGAGGTCTAAGGACCAAAATCAGAGCAAGAAGTTGACTGCAGCTGTTGCAACAAGAAACCTTCTCATTAGAAGTCTCATGGAGCGCCCGGCTGATCCTGTGACCGAAGCACTTCTCAAGGAAGTTCGTGAGGATGAGTTTGGCCTTGGAGTTTGAGCATTTGCTTGTTGTTTCTATTCCATGTACTTTTGATTTTCTTTTGTAATGTATTTTGACCCTTTGAGGGCTTGTGTTGTAAAACCAGAACAATTTGTATTATTTCACCTTTGTAATATATTTGTGTTTGTTTCCATCTGGGTTCATCTCAAAAGCAACTTCAACAGCATCATCTTCAAGGGTCTGGAAGGGTCAAAACTGAAGACCAAACCGGATACCTTGAGAACAAATAAGCACAACTGCATTGCATACTAACCTTTTTGTTTGTTTTGTAGGTTTTGTTTTATTGATACTAACCTCTGTTGTGAATCTCAGGCAGTATTGCTCGTCGCCGGGTGTTTCCTCTCAACAGGCCACACAGGTACCCAACTAGGAACAACCTTCCGGGCATCCAGATGGATCAAGTTCAACAAGATCTTGCTGATGTTAGAAATCAACTGGCCAATGAAAGATTGGAGATGAGGACCCAAATGACGCAGTTCATGGAGGTCATGAACAACATGGCTCAGAGCCAGGAGAGGCTGAGGGCCATGGTTGAAAGACAGAATCAAGAGGAGCCTCATGTGGGAACTGCTGGCACCAGTAATAATGAAAGGGTGCAACCCCACATTAACCCTCCTGTTTTTGGCCCGCATCTACATCCTGAGATTAATATTCCTGCAAACGTTCAAGGAACAGCTACTGCAGCCAGAGTGCTTCAAGAGGATCCTCAGGAGGACCAATTTACAGTGATGGGTGCTGGAGAAGAGGCCTATGATAGGCGATTGGATGAAATAGCTGAAAAGTTGAGATCACTGGAGTCTCAAAATTCTTTGGGCTTCGACGTCATGGACATGGGGCTGGTAGACGGGGTCAGGATCCCCCACAAGTTCAAGCCTCCATGCTTCGAAAAGTATAATGGGACTTCATGCCCTAGGACTCATCTACAGTCATTTCTGGGAAGGCTGAAGGCCTATACAATGGATGAGAAACTTTGGATGTTCTACTTCGAAGACAGTTTGACTGGAGCATCAAGGGAATGGTATTCCCACTTGACAAGGGCAACAGTGAGATGCTGGAAGGATTTGGCAGAAGCCTTCATCCGACAGTATCAATACAACTTAGACATGGCACCCAACAGGACTCTCCTAATGGGAATGTCACAGTCGTCAAGGGAAAGTTTCCGTGAATATGCCCAAAGATGGAGGCAATTGGCTGCTGCCGTTCAACCACCAATGTCTGAGAGAGAAATGGCAGACATGTTTATGAACACTCTCCAGGGAACGTATATTGACAGGTTGGCTGCTTTCTCTTCCACTAGCTTCGCTGATGTTGTTATAGCAGGGGAGAGAATTGAGAGCCTGTTAAAAATGGGTAAAATTTCCGATAATGGTGCTAGTTCGTCCAGTGGTACAAGAAAGCCTTTTACAGGCCCGAGAAGATCTGGCGAGACCAATGCCATTCACACCAGCAGGGGTAGGCCCCATTATGTTCCCAGAACCATAGCAGCAGTCACAATTCCTGCTCCAGCTCATCCTCTACCAGTCTATCAACCTCCTCAACAAAATTTCCAACAACAACCTCGGTATCAGCAGAATCAATATCCTCCAAGAAACAACTACAACAACAACTCCAACAACAACAATCAACAGAGGCCATTCCAACAGAGGCCCTCTCAAGCTAACAGGGTGATAGACCCGATTCCAATGCCATATGCTGCCTTATTGCCACAACTTCTGAAACTCAACCTGGTTGAGCTAAGAACGTTGGCACCTCCGGATCCAAACAGTCTACCAAGAAACTATGACTCTAACGCTAGGTGTGCTTTTCACTCAAACGCACCTGGTCACAGCACGGAAAAATGCAGGGCTCTGCATATGAAGGTGCAAGACTTGGTAGATTCCAAGGCTTTGAATTTTGCTCCTCCGCCCAACGTCAACAAAAACCCGATGCCACATCATGGTGGTCCCCGAATTAATGCCATTGAAGAAGACCAACAGTCTTATCCGATAACTAGTGTGGATCAGATCAGGACACCATTGGTGGAAATCAAAGCTCAGCTCCGTGAAAACGACATATTTCCGGGGTGTGAGCTGGGGTGCCCATACTGCAACATTTCTTGGAATGGGTGTGAAGACCTGAGGAATGGCATTGACAGCCTTATCAAGAGTGGCCTCCTACAAATCACTACATCATTTCCGGCACATCCGGCAGCTTCATCAACAACGGTTCCAGACCCTACTACAACTGCAGCAACTATTGTTCCCGATAGTTCATCAACAACACCAGCAAGTACTTCATCTGTTCTACCCAATGATCAGTTTTCAACAGTTTCTTCGGCTACAACATCAGCTTCATTCCATTTCGACTCTCCATCAACAACAACAACAGTCCTTCCGACAGAACCTCCTACAACTCCAACAAACGATCACGAAGACGTCTCCACTGTTACCATCTTTTATGATCCAGAAAATAATTCCGCCTATCATTCGGAGGGTGCCGCTCCCACTAGAGCACCAGTTACCATCTTCTATGATCCACAAACAATTGCAGTCCCCTCAGCAGCAGCAATCAGTCCGGTTACCGTCACAGTACCTGGACCTGTACCATATGAGAGCAATAGGGCCATCCCCTGGCACTATGGCTCTGACTTGTACCGTGAAGGGAGAAGAATCACTCTTGAAACATCATCACCTGCACCACAAATTGATAATGTGGGCGGAGGCGGAGGCTTCACCCGAAGCGGACGTCTCTTTGCTTCACAAGTCCAAAGACCTACTGCCGAAGCAGAAGCTGCTGCCAAGGCAAAAGGGAAAGGCCCGGTGCAGGAAGATCCAGCTGCCAAGGAAGCCCTGAAGACTCCATTTGATCAGGAAGTTGATGAGTTTATGCGGATCATCAAGAAGAGTGACTATAAAGTTGTGGATCAGCTTCATCAGACGCCGTCCAAAATCTCCATCCTCTCACTGCTCATGTGCTCCGAAGCCCATCGGAATGCACTACTGAAGGTACTGCACGCAGCTTACGTGCCCGAGGAGATTACTGTCAACCAATTGGAAACCGTGGTTGGTAATGTTACTGCTAGCAATGGGCTAGGGTTTACCAATTCTGACCTGACAGTGGATGGCCGCAATCACAACAAAGCCTTGCACATAACCATGGAATGCAAAGGAGCTGTCCTTTCACATGTGCTGGTGGACACAGGATCATCCCTGAATGTCTTACCAAAGAAGGCTCTGGTGAAGCTTGAATATGATGGACTGGCATTGAGACCCAGCAACCTGGTGGTTAGAGCTTTTGATGGCTCGAAGAGATCGGTTCTGGGAGAAGTTGAGCTGCCTGTGACAATTGGCCCGCAGACCTTCAAAACTATCTTTTATGTGATGGACATTCAGCCCGCCTACAGCTGTTTGTTGGGTAGACCCTGGATTCACGCCGCTGGCGCAATAACGTCTACCCTTCACCAAAAGTTAAAATATGAGTGGGAAGGCCAAGTTGTCACAATCTGTGGGGAGGAGGATATATTTGTTAGCCATCTGGCTACTTACAAGTATATTGAAATGGATGGAGAGATCGTTGAAACCATGAGCCAAGGTTTTGAAGCCTTGAATGTGAATGAAGCATCTGCTGTTTCGGGGATCTCCATGTCGTCATACCAACAAGCCCGGAAGGTTGTTGAGGAAGGAACTGCTCTAGGTTGGGGCAAAATTTTAGCTGTGGAAGAGAAGAAGGACAAGTTTGGGTTGGGTTACAAACCAACTCAACGCCAAGTGAAGGCTGCTGGAGAGCCTGGATTTGTCAGTGGGGGGATGCTTACCCCCGATGCTATCAACTGTCTGGAAGACGAGCTGGAAGAGGAGCGCAACCTGGAGAATTGGATTCGTCCGAAGATCCCGGGGAGCAGTGTCTCGAACTGGTCTTCCCAGGGAATTATAAGTGTTACTCGAGCAGAGTAATTATTATTTCCTGTATTTTTAAGCATGCATCAAAGTCTTGCATCTTGCCCAAGATGACAAGGCTCATTTTGTAATCAGGGCCATCTGTACTTTTGTGCAAACAAGATTAAATTAATGAATATCAGACAATCTTTTTGCAAACGAGTCTTTTTTCTTTTATGTTCACTGTTCTTCCATTTTTCTTTTTTGTACAAAAATAAATGGCGGTGTTTTTCAAAATGACAACTTCATTTCACTTTTCTAAATAAGACTAAAATCAGATCACTAAAATGAACCAATTAAACCCTTGCAGAGAGTGCCATCCTGACAGCACCTACAACCACACAGCTATGACATCGTATGACTTTGACAATCCGATCAATCAAGCTGATGAAGGGGTTGATGAAGAATATGAGCTTCCTGAAGAGCTAGCTAGGTTGTTAAGGCAAGAGGAAAGGGTCATTACTCCTCACCAGGAGGAGGTTGAAGTGATTAATCTTGGTACAGAAGAAAATGTGAAAGAAGTCAAGATCGGGGCCTGCCTGCAAAACTCAGTGAAGAAGCAACTGATAGATCTACTGCAAGAGTATGTTGATGTGTTTGCTTGGTCGTATCAGGACATGCCAGGGTTGGATACCGATATTGTCATGCACAAGTTGCCTTTGAGAGAAGAATGCCCACCAGTCAAACAGAAGCTACGCCGTACTCGTCCGGACATGGCTATGAAAATCAAGGAAGAGGTACAAAAGCAATGGGACGCCGGATTCCTTGCTGTGACTAGCTACCCACCGTGGGTTGCTAACATAGTACCTGTGCCTAAGAAGGACGGTAAAGTAAGAATGTGTGTTGATTACCGGGATCTGAACAGAGCCAGCCCGAAAGATGATTTCCCTTTACCTCACATTGATGTATTGGTTGATAATACGGCTCAGTTCTCGGTATTCTCCTTCATGGATGGATTTTCAGGATACAACCAGATCAAAATGTCACCTGAAGACATGGAAAAGACAACATTCATTACACCTTGGGGCACGTTCTGTTATAAGGTGATGCCATTCGGACTGAAGAATGCTGGTGCCACCTATCAACGGGCTATGGTAACATTATTCCACGATATGATCCATAAGGAAATCGAATGTTATGTGGATGATATGATCGCCAAGTCCCTTACAGAGGAAGAACACCTGGTAAATCTGCTGAAATTGTTCAAGCGTCTGAGGAAATATCAACTGAAGTTGAACCCCAACAAATGCACATTCGGGGTGCGATCCGGTAAGCTGCTGGGCTTTATTGTAAGCGAGAAAGGGATTGAGGTTGACCCTGATAAAGTCAAAGCCATCCAAGAGATGCCTGCACCGAAAACTGAGAAAGAGGTTCGAGGGTTCTTAGGTCGATTGAACTACATCTCAAGGTTCATATCTCACCTCACAGCAACCTGTGAACCCTTGTTCAAACTGTTAAGAAAGGAACAAACGGTCAGGTGGAATGAAGACTGCCAAAGGGCTTTTGACAAGATTAAAGAATATCTGCAAGAACCTCCAATCCTCATGCCGCCAGTTGAAGGAAGACCTCTAATTATGTACTTGACAGTATTAGAAGAGTCAATGGGGTGTGTGCTGGGCCAGCATGACGAGTCTGGTCGAAAAGAGTATGCAATATACTACCTAAGCAAAAAGTTTACCGACTGTGAACAACGTTATTCACTGCTCGAGAAGACTTGCTGTGCTTTAGCGTGGGCTGCTCGCCGACTAAGGCAGTATATGTTGACCCACACTACCTTATTAATCTCAAAAATGGACCCAGTCAAATACATTTTCGAGAAGCCAGCTCTTACCGGACGGGTTGCAAGATGGCAGATGATTCTTACAGAATACGACATACAGTACACATCTCAGAAAGCCATCAAGGGCAGTGTACTATCTGAATATCTTGCCGAGCAACCCATTGATGATTACCAGCCAATGAGGTTTGACTTCCCTGATGAAGACATCATGTTCATTAAAGCAAAAGATCGCGAAGAGCCTATTCACACTGAAGGGCCTGACCCAGAAGAAGAATGGACTATGATGTTCGACGGGGCTGTTAACATGAATGGCCGTGGTGTTGGTGCAGTACTCATTACACCCAAAGGAGTTCACATGCCTTTCTCGGCTAAACTCACTTTCAACTGCACTAACAACGAAGCTGAATACGAAGCTTGCATTATGGGTCTTGAGGAAGCTATTGACCTCAGGATCAAGACATTGACCGTATTCGGAGATTCAGCTTTGGTAATCAATCAGACCAACGGAAAATGGTACACCCACCAAGATCATCTGATACCTTACAGGGATTATACAAGAAGGTTACTGACTTTTTTCACAACAGTCAAGCTTGAGTATATCCCTCGGGACGAGAATCAGTTTGCAGATGCCTTGGCTACCATTTCGTCCATGATCAAAGTTCAAACTGCCAACTTTGTACCTCAGATTTCAGTATCGAGACTTGACAGACCAGCATATGTATTTGCAACAGATATTGCTAAAGATGATAAGCCTTGGTTCCATGACATCAAGTGCTTCTTGGAGGATCAAACGTACCCACCTGGGGCATCTTCCAACGATAAGAAGACTTTAAGAAGGCTTGCTGGAAGTTTCTTTCTGAACACTGACGGATCTTTATACAAGAGGAACTTTGATATGGTACTCCTCAGATGTGTTGACAAGACAGAAGCAGATTTGTTGATGCATGAAGTGCACGAAGGATCCTTTGGTACCCATGCAGGAGGGCATGCCATGGCTAAGAAGTTGTTAAGATCAGGCTATTACTGGATCACGATGGATGCAGACTGTTGTGCTTACGCCAGAAAATGCCATAAATGCCAGATTTAT
Organism: Lathyrus aphaca; assembly: GCA_963966055.1. Lineage (NCBI taxonomy): Eukaryota > Viridiplantae > Streptophyta > Magnoliopsida > Fabales > Fabaceae > Lathyrus > Lathyrus aphaca. The sequence goes on along the minus strand of OZ014520.1, from coordinate 355,585,422 downwards.
GCAGACAAGGTGCATGTGCCTCCCAATCCCCTGAACATAATGTCTTCACCATGGCCCTTTGCTATGTGGGGCATTGACATGATTGGCAAAATTGAGCCAACTGCTTCGAACGGCCACAGATTCATCCTGGTCGCCATCGATTATTTTACAAAGTGGGTTGAAGCAGCCTCATATGCAAATGTCACAAGGCAAGTGGTAGCCAGATTTCTGAAAAGAGATATCATCTGTCGGTATGGAGTGCCCGAGCGAATCATTACTGATAATGGTTCCAACTTGAACAACAAAATGATGGCAGAGCTGTGCCGGGACTTCAAGATCCAACACCACAATTCTTCTCCTTACAGGCCAAAGATGAACGGCGCTGTTGAGGCAGCGAATAAGAATATCAAGAAGATTGTGCAGAAGATGGTAATCACGTACAAAGACTGGCATGAAATGCTACCGTTTGCCTTGCATGGGTATCGCACATCAATCAGAACGTCCACTGGGGCAACACCGTATCAGCTTGTGTATGGTATGGAAGCAGTCCTGCCAGTTGAAGTTGAATTACCCTCGCTACGGGTATTGATGGATGTCAAACTGAGTGAAGCAGAATGGGTTAGGTCCCGATACGAGCAACTGAGTCTGATCGAAGAGAAGAGATTGGCTGCAATCTGCCATGGGCAGCTATATCAGAAGAGAATGAAAAGAGCCTTCGATCAGAAAGTCAGGCACCGAGAGTACCAAGTGGGAGATCTTGTGCTGAAAAGAATCCTCCCTCCTCATACAGACCACAGGGGCAAATGGACTCCAAATTATGAAGGACCATTCGTTGTAAGGAAAGTTTTCTCTGGTGGAGCACTGATGCTCAGCACCATGGATGGTGAAGATTTTCCGGCCCCTGCGAATTCAGATGCAGTTAAAAAATACTTCGCATAAGAATGACCCGCTGGACATAAAAACAGAATGTAAGTCCAGGCAAAAATAGGGCATCCCGGCGAGTCAAAAACAGAATAAAAGACTCGGGCAAAAATAAGGGAAATAAACAAAAAAATGTACACCCGCTGAGTTGAAAAGCCGCATTGGACAACTCAGGCAAAAATGGGTATCCCGATGGATTGAAAACCCGAAAGGGCGATCCATGCAAAATAAGGGAATAAGCGAACAACTGCACTCTGAATTCGTCTGTATCACTTACAACTTGGAAAGCTTTGACAGAATCAAGCTCCGATCAGAATCAACTCTCTCCAGAAAGCAAGACAAGAAGAACGTCATTGTCATACGAGTCATAGCGGGAGAGGAAGCTCCTCAAAGCGTCATCAACACTGCCAGCACTTTGTTTCTCAATTTGTAACATTCTCCTCATTTCAGGAGATATGTCTCTTTGACTGTATCTTGCCAATTCAGGGCACATGAATTAATAAAATCAGATTTTCAGTCATGTCTCGTTTTTTACATTTTTATGTTTTGCAAAGAATTGTCTGGTATCTCTAAAAACACAATTGCATAAGTACAGATGCCTTTTTCTAAAAAATAAAGCACATGCTTACAGGGAATATACTTACTCTCGAAAGTACTTATCTCCTATGACGGAATCCAGTAAAGGATACCTCGGGACCATTTGTACGTTTCCTTATCTTTGCAGGATTGCAGGTATCCAGAACGCGACCTGGGGCATGCAAGTTACGTCTCAAGCAACTGGAAAATCATTATCAACTCACCTGGCACTGGGAGGTGCCCACTTCCCCAGCAAAGTTGCCAAATCAACGTACAGCATCGGAGACACTCTATCCCCAGCTGAGTTTGTTTCTTGTTGCTACCCCCAGTTGAATTGCCTCTCATAATTCCCCAGCCGAGTAGCCATTATTCCTCAGCAGGATGCGAGAATCGAGGAATCATCTCCCCACAGAGCTTCAGGCCTCTATTCAGAAGAGCAGCGCACGAAGAAGTCACAACAGAGAGAGAGAAAGCTTCTACAAACCCCCAGCTGGGTCCCGTATTATAAGAATATGTCAATCGGTGACGTATATCCCCAAGCAGATACAACTACAGATCTATCAATGATCTCATCCCCAGCTGGAATGTTCACTTCAAGCAGATCGATCAGAGATCTTTGCAGCAACGGGATCCGAATCCCGGATCGGTGCCTCTTTGCATAATCATAGCATTCGCATCATATTCACCCCCAGAGCGTAGCATTCCGTCTAATACGGAGCATTACGGCAAAAAAATCAAATGCATAGCATAATCATAAGTCATGTTGTGACTTGAACACTTGTAAATATTGACAATCTGTCGGCATACAGAATACATCCCCATCAGAGTCCCAGCAAAAGCAGTTGCCCCATATCACAAACACCAGTGCATATCTCCTTTTTGATACCCGTCCGTATCATCATTTCCCAGCAGAAAGCCAAAGACACCCTCTTTGCACTTACATATACACTTTCTTGACACCCGTCCGTGTCATATCCCCAGCGTGGTCGCCTATACTTGTATATACACTTTCCTGACACCCGTCCGTGTCATATCCCCAGCAGATAAACACTCACCTATACATTATATACTCACTACTCATTGGTACACCTACTCAGATACTCGTCCGTATCTTGTATACACCATGTATATCCCCGCAGATTCGACAGTAGTCCTTGTTCTTTGTTAACCAGTTGGTACTCGTCCGTACCATCATCTCAGAACATTGCGTCTAGTGTTTGTTTCTACATGATACTCGTCCGTATCATAGTCCTAAGGATGCTCGTCCGCATCTTTAATCCATACACCGTGTCAAACACTTTTGTCCTCTTGAATATAGATACTCGTCCGTGTCTACTATTTCCCCTGAAGAGTCCCTTCAGATACAACACTCGTTCGTGTTCTTTGTTAACCAGTTGATACTCATCCGTATCATCATCTCTGAACACGTGTCAGTTTTTGTTTCTACCCGATACTCGTCCGTATCGTGGTCCTATGGATGCTCGTCCGCATCTTTAGTCTATACACAAACATCTAAACACTTATACTTTCCTTTCTTGGTTGTGAACGCTCGTCCGTGTTCACTATATCCCCAGTAGATCGCCAACAAAGCAAATCTTTTCCTTTTTATCTGACACTCGTCCTGTGTTATGATAAACCCTGAGAGCAGCCGTCCCCTGCTGAGTGGTCGTCCTCCACTTCTTGATGGTCGTCCTCCATCATGCTCATCCGATGGCCGTCCCCATCGTTGATTTTAGCAGCCGTCCCCTGCTAGGTGGTCGTCCTCCGCCTTTTGATGATCGTCCTTCATCACTTTATCCAATGGCCGTCCCCATTGTTGATTTTAGTTGTCTAACACTCATCCTGTGTTATGATAAACTTTGAGAGCAGCCGTACCCTGCTGAGTGGTCGTCCTCCACTTCTTGATGGTCGTCCTCCATCATGCTCGTCCGATGGCCGTCCCCCATCGTTGACCTTTTCTATCCGATGGCCGTCCCCATCGTTGACCTTTTCTATCCGATGGCCGTCCCCATCGTTGACCTTTTCTATCCGATGGCCGTCCCCATCGTTGATTTTTTTTGGCAGCCGTACCCTGCCAGGTGGTCGTCCTCCACCTTTGATGGCCGTCCCCATCATATTTCTTTTGTGCCCAACAGAGCAGCCGTCCCCTGCTAGGTGATCGTCCTTCACCTTTGATGGCCGTACCCCATCATCTGTTTATTTCATTTATTCTTTAACCCGATGGCCGTCCCCATCGTTGGCTACTTTACCTTTGTGAACTTGATGGCCGTCCCCGTCGTGTTTCATTAATCCCCAGAGAATGTTACAGCTTTATCTTGATGGCCGTCCCCATCATGATATCCTATTTTCCCCAGCTAGTCGGCCGTCCCCGTTTTAGCTTCACCTTCTATCCCCAGCATGTCGGCCGTCCCCGTCATTGCTTTATTTTGCACACTTTTCCCAGCATGTCGGCCGCCCCCGTCATTGCTATTTACCCAGCAGTCGTCCTCTGCTCGACGGTCGTCCTCCGTCGCACGCACTTTACAATATACTTTATTTGCTTTTACAATCTATATCCCTTTTCTTCTTCATTTTGTGAGTGCAAATTTTGGACTGTCTTTGGTATTCAACCACAAGTTATCTTGTTTGCCTGTTAAGCCGTCGCTTACATCCTGCACAGCTAACTCATGTTTGAATAGGGGCAGCTGTAAACACCCCAAATTTGCCCTCACTCATTCACACCATGGCTTGTGATCATCTCATATGCATATACACAAAACATATCATCTCACATCTCATCTTGATTCACTGCATAGCTTCTAAGGCATCTGCACCTAGGGTTTGTGATCTGAGCAATCCCAAAGCATCTTGAGCCATTCCAAAGGCCACCAATCAATTCAAAGGGGTCCATGTGTGTTCTTATATCATGTTACATCCCCACAAAGTCAAAATTGCAGAGGGATCACAAGAACTAGGGTTTGAGTGGATGCAGAGCCAGGATGAACTACACAGTTGACTGAAAATTAGGGTTTTGGTTTCAGAGGCCATAACACCAAAATTTTTGGTCATTCTTGTTTCCATTGATCTCTATATGGTATAGGGAGTATACATATCAATTTTCATGAAGAAATTCCATGGGGAAGTCATCTGATCAAGAGTTGACTTTTCAGACAAGTCAGTGTAAAGTCAGGGCATCTGAGGCCCCCAATGACCCAACCAATGGGTGATCTTCATCATTTTGAGTGTGTATGATCTTTATTTGATCATGGAAGAAGTTTGAAGTTCATGGAAATCAAGAATTTAGGGTTTTTGCAAAAGTTGACTTTTTGGGTTTTGTTGACTTTTCAAGAATGCTCCATTTTAGGTCAATTTTCAAGCTTTGATTTATGACCCAAAAAGGCTTCAAATGGGAAAACTTTGGTCATGAAAGTTGTAGATCTCATCTTTCCCTTTTCAAAAAGTACAAGAACATGATCTAACTCTTCATGGATCAAAAGTTATGGCCATGCAAAGTTGCCAAAAATCATTGTTTTTCATGTCATGCACTAAGTGGGAATTTTGCTAAGTCTTGAATCAATGCATGATTGCTGCCTCAAATTCATGTCAAACCAGCATGTGAATGTTCTCCAAGTCACAAAATCAGAAATGGACCAAGTTTGCTCATGGTTTGGTTCATGTAACAAGGCATTTCCATGGAAAACCATAAAGCTAGCCAACTTGCATTTTCACTCATGACTACTTCACCAACTTATGACATTGGCTGCTGACTTTGGGCTAGCCTCTCCCTCACCTTTTGCATCACCAGCACCCAACTTGTACTTGCCTAGTATCATGCCATGCCCTATCTTACACAAAAGTGGTTTTGAGCAAAAGTTGGTCTACCAATCCATAAAGTACAAGTCACATCTCACAGCCACTTGCATTTTTTTATTCATTCATTTTGCTGGCCATATCACTAAGAGACCAAGGCTGAAAGCATAACATACACAACTTTCACAAAAACCTTCCAACTTGCAACTTCATTGGAATCCCATCACACAGCCTGCAAACACCCAAATCTTTGCTTCCATTCATCTCACCTTGATCTATAGAACACAAAGCATCAAGAAACAAAGCCTGAAACCACCAGAAACCCTCACTGCCATCACCAACCCTCATTCTGCAGATTCATTCGAATCTCTTTCCTCAAGCCACAAACACTTCAACCAACACCATAAACCTTCTCAATACACCTCATAGGTCATAAACAACCCATCACCATGACTTGAAAGGGCCAGAAACTCATCTGCCATTGTTGACTGAGCATGAAACAGTTCTCTTCGAAACTCATCATCCAACAAATATAAACTCCATTTGAGCATTCAAGCAACTTTGGGGGACCAAGAGGAGCAGATTGAGCAAGGAGAAGAGGCCTGAAAGTTCCAAAATCAAAGGTTGCAAATCTCAGGTAGCTCCAAATTAATTTTTCCAGAAATCAATTTGTTTGTTACAAACTTGTTCTTCATGCTTGCCTGATCACTCTGGTATCATTAGTTTTTGAAATGGCTTTGTTTTAAGAGTTTAATTTGAGATTGAAGCTTACGAACCCTAGTTTTTCTTTCCTTCGATTCAGGTGTTTTAGGTTAGACAAATTTGTTTTGAGAGAGGGTTTTAGTTCGTGAGGTGTTGGGGATCATTTCCCATAGCTTAGTTTTCATTTATTTTGCGTTTTGGGAGGTTTTGAAGATTTTCAGGTGACCCTCTGGCCGGAGAAGACGACCGGAGGTCTTCTCCGGCCACCTGAGATTAATTAGGGTTTAATCCCATAATTAGTGTAGGTTTGAATATAGGCCGTTGATACGCGTGGACCAGTTGACTTCCCTCCCTTTCCAACGCTCCAGATCATTTCATTTGCCCTAATCCACGTGGTTAATTTTAATTAATTGTGATTTACTCAGTTTGAATCCTGGCCATCAGATTGCGCGCCAGTCAATCTTTTCAAACCCAGAGCGCATCCTGGCCATCCAATCTAATTACTTTCCATTAAATTTGATTTTTAATTCATTTTATTTCTTTTATCTTGTACAATTTATTTAAAATAGTTTAAAAATCATAAAAATTATGAAACTTTTTCTTTAAGGTTTTATTAATTTTTATGACACAAAAACATTTTTATTTTATTTTTTATCATTAAAAAAAGTATTTTTAAATATTTAAAAGTTTATTTTTAATTGATTAATGAGAATTAATTAATTAAAAATACTTTTAGGTATTTAAAAATTACAAAAAAATTCATGAAGTGTCCTAAGACATTTAGAAACATTGTCCAACCTTCAAACCAAATTTCTTTTTTGATCTTGATGCATTTTAAGAATTTTTCATTGAATTAAATCATTTTTGATGCATTATTTTGGTCATATGTTTGAAAATTCATTTCTGTCTTTTGGTAAAGGTTGAGACATTGATTCTTTTTGCATTGTTTTCCATTTGACATGTACTTTCAAGGATAAAAAGGCCAAGATTTGATCTTGCATTTTCTAATTGATTAGCATTTCTTTTGTTACAAACCCTAAAAAACCCTAATAACTTGCAAAAATCATAACTTGAGTTTGGTTGAGAGTTGAGAGTTCTCCTTTGGGCAGTGATTCATTATAGGTCTAGGGTTTCTTTAGGTACCATTTTCCATTTTTTATATTAAGGTTTGCTTCTGTTTTTGGTTTATGTGTGATGTTTGATCCATGAACCCTAATTTGGGCTTTCCTTTTGCATCATTCTTGCATTTCCTTGCATAATTTGACTTGCCATTGCATTTTGTGCATCCTTATGATTCATTTGACATATTAAGACATGTATGGAGCATCATTGATCATTGCATTACATATTTGCCATGCCATTTGTCTTGCATGTTTCCTAACATTTCATGCTTGTTCATGCTTCTAAACTTGCATCATCTGCATCCATGACTTTGTATGAGCCTCTCCATGTCTTGCCTCATGTTTGCAGCACTTCATAATATCATAATCATCATGTGTATGCTCCTGGTTTTGCTTTGTATCATACCATTTCATTTCATCTTGCATTGCATTGCATTTCTTACTAACATTTCAGGTGGTAAGTAAATTTGAGAAGTGAATTTGCCTTCACTTCTCATAACTTTTCTTCTCATCTTCCTTTGCATACCTTGCTGCATTCTTACTTGTGTTTGAGTTTGAGCTTGCTCATTCTTCCTTCTCCCACTTTCTTTCTTCAAGTGACTTGACTTCTTGAATGAAGCAAGTCACTTTGCTTCTCTTGATCTTGTTCATCTGCTTCCTGGTGGTTCATCTGAAGATTGTTCTTGAAAACCTCACGAACATTAGGACCAACCAAGCATGATAATGAATTAGGGTTTTGATTAGTCTCCCCCATAGTTTTTACCTTTGTGTCTCTCCTTGAGTCATCTCTTCTCATCTTATAATCAGGGATTAAACTCTCAAGGCTTTAAGACTTTGTGATTGAGATCATGCCTGCATCCTTCTTTTAGGATGGAGTGTATAACTTTAATCCTAAGTCTTGGACCCTTAAGGTGTTGAAATCTCTTAATCAATCCACTTAATAAGTATCAAGACATCACACTTGTAACTTGGGCCTTGCATTAGGGTTCTAATTCTTCCTTAATTGGTTAAGAAGGACTAACCCTAAAGTTAATGGACAAGTCCCCCTCAAGTTGTCTTACAAATCATAAAAAACACTTCATCATCATATCATTAATAAAATCCACTTAATCAAAGGCTCGTTTTGTCATGGGTTTAATCCCTAATCATGGATTAAGTTGAGGAGCTTTCCTCAGCTTAAACACTCTCATCTATTATCCTTCTATTAGGATGGTGTAATGAGTCTGTTAAATCCCTGATTATGGCTTAACCTCATTACTCAACACTAAACAAAAACCACAAAAACATCTAAATAATTAACAAGTAGGTTAATGATCTTAACCCTACATCAAAGGTGATTAAGTGTGAGAATCTGACTTCACACTTAAGGTAATTCTCATTACCCCTAATCAGAGGGAAGATGTGATGAGTTTACTAACCCATTGGTTTAGGCTTAAGCTCATTATCTTATGACAAACTTTCAAAAGCAATAAAAGACTGAAAACACAAAAAACAAACAATAATCGTCTCCTTCGGGATTCTTTTCTCATCATCTTCACTCACAAACGAGAACTCGCTTCTTCCGTCTAATGCAAGACAGTTTGCACTTGAGCCAGACAGGTCATACACTTGAGCATAGACAAGCAAGCAGTTCATCAGTCAATTCACCTTTCAGTCTCTTTGGGTCGAACTACGGTGTTCTGACTTCCTCATTGCACGAGAGGATACGTAGGCATAACTTAACAGTTATCGAACAAAAGTCTCTGTACATTCCCCCTCTTCCAGCTTCTTTCTCTTAGCCTCATTATCATGAGCAATTCATTCTTATCTCTTACACTGACACTGTATATATCACTTTACACTTCACTTTTTCAGCACTGACACCTATACATATTGCTTTCCAGCTGTTCTACACACAGATTGCACTGACACTACCCCTTTAAAACACAAATCTTTTAAGCGTGGATCCCGTCGAGTACGGCGGACAATCTGGGTGCTAATACCTTCCCAGGTTGTAACCAACCCCCTTTCTCAGTCTCTCTGGTTCGCAAACCGTCTTATCCATCTTTTCCTAGGCCTATGCAGCATTGCCTTTCCTCCGGGATAAAAATGCCTAGCTGGCGACTCTATTCATCTCCAGTGAGTTCACGGCTGTGTGTTCTCACTGTTCCCCTCGCCGACCGTTCGCGTCTGTACCTTCATCTGACCCATGTTTCATTTGTCGGGAGCGACACTTATAACATCTTATATGATCAAATAAAGATCATACATATTCAAAATGATGGAGAAACCCCTTTGGTTGGGTCATTGGGGGCCTCAGATGCCCTGATTTTGCACTGACTTGCTCAGGAAGTCACCTTTTGATCAGATGCCTTACCCATTGAATTTCTCCATGAAAATTGATATGCATGATCCTAATAACATATAGAGACCAATAGAAACAAGAATAACCAAAAAATTTGGAGTTATGGCCTCTGAAACCAAAACCCTAATTCTTGGTCATCTGTGTAGTTAAACCTGGCTCTGCTTCCATGCCTTTTCAGTTCTTGTGATTTTTTGACTTCCTTGATCTTTGGAGGATATAATATGATGATTGAACATACATGGACCCCCTTGAGATGATTGAAGACCTTTGGAGTGGCTCAGATGGCTCAGGAAAGGCTCAGATCACAAACCCTAGATGCAGATGGCTTTGAATCAATGTAGTGAAGCAAAAAATGTAGTATGAAATGCTGTGATTGGATTTATTCAATATGAAAAGAATCACAAGCCATGGTGAAATGAGTGAGGGAAAATTTGGGGTGTTTACACTCATACTTGGATCAGTTATGAGAAGTGTAAACACTTCTAACCCGGAGGTACAATGTTTACAATAATCATAAAGGTTCCTCCTCTAATTCAGCTCAGATGCTGAAGGTCATAAAAAGGTCATCCAGACTTAGCAGGCTTCCCAGATAGCCATAGTACTACAGGAAATCCGTAGCACAGAGTTCTCAAGAAGAAACCCATGTCTGAACCGTGTTTCATATTCCCGCACCAGACCGAAATGGAATGGGAAAGAATATGAAGTCACTCTATCCTATGTGTCACTCAGGCTCCCGGTATGGAACCTTACTCACTCAATAGTCCCTCCCACCAAAACAGAAAATAGATCCAGCACAAATGATATGATGATAATAGTATGAAATGCATATAAAAAGTAAATGAAAGCAATAAATAAAGTAATAAACAAAAAGCACAAGTAGCACAAAACACCCCCATAAACACAAATCAAACAAGCGCTAGGAGAAACCCACAAAAAGAACCAGAAGCCCCGGTTGCAAGATTAGTTTTTCCCCAGCAGAGTCGCCAAGTTGTCGCTCCCCCGAAAAGACACCATGTCAAACAAGGTACAGACGCGAACGGTCGGCGAAAGGAGAAAACGAAGGTGAAGATGAATAGAGTCGCCAGCTAGGCATTTTTATCCCGAGGGAAAGGTAATGCTGCATAAACCTAAGAAAAGATGGACAAGACGGTTGCAAACCAGAGAAATTGAGAAAGGGGGTTGGTTACAACTTGGGAAGGTATTAGCACCCAGATTGTCCGTCGTACTCGACGGGATCCACGCTTGAAAGTTTGTGTTTAAAGGGGTAGTGTATGTGATATCTGTGTGCAAAAGCTACAAAAGAATATACAAGTGTCAGTGCAAAAGGGTGAATGCTCAGGAACTGAGGCTTTTAAAGAATGCTGGAAGAGGGGGGATGACAAATAGACTTTTGTTCGATAATAGTTAAGTTATGCCTACGTATCCTCTTGTGCAATGAGGAAGTCAGAACACCGTAGTTCGACTCAAAGAGACTGGAATGATTTGACTGTGAACTGCTTGCTAGCTTATGCTCAAGTGTATGACTCGTCTGGCTCGAGTTCTAACTGTCTTGCATTAGACGGAAGAAGCAAGTTCTCGTTTGTGAATAAGTGTGATGAGAAAAGAATCCCGAAGGAGACGATTATTGTTTTTTTTTGTGTTTTCAGTCTTGTTTTTGATTTTGGTGTTTTGCATAAGTTAATGAGTGTTGTAACCCAAAATATTCCCTCCCACAATCAAGACAATCTCTTTCAAGACTCACAATTGATCAAGAAGTGTGGAAGTTTCCTCAGACAATGCCTCCTCCTAAGCCAAGTGTCCAAAACTAGGGTTTTGAATTTCCTCAGGTTAAAATGAGTTTCAAGGCCTCAAGTGATATTCATATCATCCCACATGTATTCAATAATCCCCATGTCAAGTTTCAAGGCTTTCCCAATAAGTTTGCCTAGTCAGATGATCAGATATGAAAAAATCAGTCAAAGTAGTTAAAAAGTCAAACTGAGGTCAATTGTGGTCAAAAAAAAGTCAAACTTCAAGTTTTTTTGCCAACATCAATTTTATGAAGTAAAATTCATCATTTTATCAAGGGTTGATCATGATTCATTAAGGATGTTTCAGATCATCAAGAATCAGGAGTTTCTAAATTAGGGTATTATTAAGAAAAGTCAACTGAACTTTGACCAGCCATAACTTTCACATGCTTCATCAAATATTTCCCATCCAAAGCTCATTTTTAAGAAAATTGAATTCTCTACAACTTTGTGTCTCACAAGCCAAGCCTAAAAATGCTTCATTTGGAAGGTATGAGCTAAAACATTACAGGTCATTTCAAAAGTAAACAAAAAGTCAACATCTTCCAAAGAGCATAATTTGAAAATGTTAAAAGATATGGACATGAGACCAAAGAGGTTTATTAGAGAACTCTTTAAGATTTCCAAAATGTATAAGAACACCTTCATAGCCTTAAAATTGAGGGATTTATGCCTTATCAAAGTTGGGATATTTTCAAGGGGTGTATGAAGAAAATAAGGGCTTAAATCTAATTTTTTTCCAAATAGGCCTATCATTTTGCAACCCAATCTTCATGAGAACATCAAGCACGACCCAATTCAAATATTTTCTGATTTTTATAATTTATTTATTATTTATTTGGATTTTATTCATTAAAATTCATTTTAAATCAAAATAAAATATGAAAATACAAATATTTGATTTGTTTCTTCTTCTAGAAGCTCTTAAACATCATTTAAGTTGATTTGATACTCTCCAATTTCGTGCACAACCAATTTGGAAATATATCATTTGATTTATTTTGATATTTTTGACCATAGCTTTCTTCACAATCCCAACAATTCTGGAGGGCAGGTATGCACTGTGGGATTGGTATGGGATGATTGGCCAAAAAGTCAAAAATGGTGTACTATAGGTATGGGCCATGGAAGAGAAGATTTATGTGTTTGGATTGCCTCATCTAGCTTCAAGGAGGGCCCTTGGATGTTCTGATGTGATCTGGAAGGGATGAAAGTTGAGATGTCACATGTTTTGCAATTTTGCAACTTGTTGCATTTTGTGGTTTTTGGTTATGGACATGTGACATTCCTTGCTGAATTCTTGTTGTGAGATGCTACATGAGGTTATGGTAATGTTTTGAGACCAGCTAGAGACCATACAAACCCTTGGGAATCATTTTGCAAGAATTCCTCCTTTTGAACTTTTATGGAAAATGGCTTATGGTTACTTGGAATTCAAAACATGTAAGTGAGAAATTTCTTGGGCCAATCTGAATTTAGGTCATACATTGTGTTTGTGTGATGGTTAGAAGCTAGTTTGAAGTCATATTTGGCTTTGGCATGAGGTTTTGCAACTTTCCTCCTTTGGCACAAAAGTGAAAAATGAATGATTTTGTCCAACTTTGCAAGGCCATAACTTTTGATCCAAAATGAATTAGAATGAGTTCTTATACTTTTTGAAAATGGGAGGATCCAATATACAACTTTCATGACCAAAGTTTTTTCATTTGAAGCAATTTTGAATCAAAAAGAGGAGGTTGAAAAACTTTCCCAAAATGGCAAGTTTGCATTATAAGTCACTTTCCCAAAAAGGCAACTTTGCAAATGGCTTGAAATTCTTCAATTTTGTGAACTTATAACATCTTCTATGATCAAATAAATATCATACACATTCAAAATGATGGAGAAACCCCTTTGGTTGGGTCATTGGGGGCCTCAGATGCCCTGATTTTGCACTGACTTGCTCAGGAAGTAACCTTTTGATCAGATGCCTTACCCATTGAATTTCTTCATGAAAATTGATATGCATGATCCTAATAACATATAGAGACCAATAGAAACAAGAATGACCAAAAAATTTGGAGTTATGGCCTCTGAAACCAAAACCCTAATTCTAGGTCATCTGTGCAGTTAAACCTGGCTCTGCTTCCATGCCTTTTCAGTTCTTGTGATTTTTTGACTTCCTTGATCTTTGGAGGATATAATATAATGATTGAACATACATGGACCCCCTTGAGATGATTGAAGACCTTTGGAGTGGCTCAGATGGCTCAGGAAAGGCTCAGATCACAAACCCTAGATGCAGATGGCTTTGAATCAATGTAGTGAAGCAAAAAATGTAGTATGAAATGATGTGATTGGATTTATGCAATATGAAAAGAATCACAAGCCATGGTGAAATGAGTGAGGGAAAATTTTGGGTGTTTACACTCATACTTGGATCAGTTATGAGAAGTGTAAACACTTCTAACCCGGAGGTACAATGTTTACAATAATCATAAAGGTTCCTCCTCTAATTCAGCTCAGATGCTGAAGGTCATAAAAAGGTCATCCAGACTTAGCAGGCTTCCCAGATAGCCATAGTACTACAGGAAATCCGTAGCACAGAGTTCTCAAGAAGAAACCCATGTCTGAACCGTGTTTCATATTCCCGCACCAGACCGAAATGGAATGGGAAAGAATATGAAGTCACTCTATCCTATGTGTCACTCAGGCTCCCGGTATGGAACCTTACTCACTCAATAGTCCCTCCCACCAAAACAGAAAATAGATCCAGCACAAATGATATGATGATAACAGTATGAAATGCATATAAAAAGTAAATGAAAGCAATAAATAAAGTAATAAACAAAAAGCACAAGTAGCACAAAACACCCCCATAAACACAAATCAAACAAGCGCTAGGAGAAACCCACAAAAAGAACCAGAAGCCCCGGTTGCAAGATTAGTTTTTCCCCAGCAGAGTCGCCAAGTTGTCGCTCCCCCGAAAAGACACCATGTCAAACAAGGTACAGACGCGAACGGTCGGCGAAAGGAGAAAACGAAGGTGAAGATGAATAGAGTCGCCAGCTAGGCATTTTTATCCCGAGGGAAAGGTAATGCTGCATAAACCTAAGAAAAGATGGACAAGACGGTTGCAAACCAGAGAAATTGAGAAAGGGGGTTGGTTACAACTTGGGAAGGTATTAGCACCCAGATTGTCCGTCGTACTCGACGGGATCCACGCTTGAAAGTTTGTGTTTAAAGGGGTAGTGTATGTGATATCTGTGTGCAAAAGCTAGAAAAGAATATACAAGTGTCAGTGCAAAAGGGTGAATGCTCAGGAACTGAGGCTTTTAAAGAATGCTGGAAGAGGGGGGATGACAAATAGACTTTTGTTCGATAATAGTTAAGTTATGCCTACGTATCCTCTTGTGCAATGAGGAAGTCAGAACACCGTAGTTCGACTCAAAGAGACTGGAATGATTTGACTGTGAACTGCTTGCTAGCTTATGCTCAAGTGTATGACTCGTCTGGCTCGAGTGCTAACTGTCTTGCATTAGACGGAAGAAGCAAGTTCTCGTTTGTGAATGAGTGTGATGAGAAAAGAATCCCGAAGGAGACGATTATTGTTTGTTTTTGTGTTTTCAGTCTTGTTTTTGATTTTGGTGTTTTTCATAAGTTAATGAGTGTTGTACCCCAAAATATTCCCTCCCACAATCAAGACAATCTCTTTCAAGACTCACAATTGATCAAGAAGTGTGGAAGTTTCCTCAAACAATGCCTCCTCCTAAGCCAAGTGTCCAAAACTAGGGTTTTGAATTTCCTCAGGTTAAAATGAGTTTCAAGGCCTCAAGTGATATTAATATCATCCCACATGTATTCAATAATCCCCATGTCAAGTTTCAAGGCTTTCCCAATAAGTTTGCCTAGTCAGATGATCAGATATGAAAAAATCAGTCAAAGTAGTTAAAAAGTCAAACTGAGGTCAATTGTGGTCAAAAAAAAGTCAAACTTCAAGTTTTTTTGCCAACATCAAGTTTATGAAGTAAAATTCATCATTTTATCAAGGGTTGATCATGATTCATTAAGGATGTTTCAGATCATCAAGAATCAGGAGTTTCTAAATTAGGGTTTTCTTAAGAAAAGTCAACTGAACTTTGACCAGCCATAACTTTCACATGCTTCATCAAATATTTCCCATCCAAATCTCATTTTTAATAAAATTGAATTCTCTACAACTTTGTGTCTCACAAGCCAAGCCTAAAAATGCTTCATTTGGAAGGTATGAGCTAAAACATTACAGGTCATTTCAAAAGTAAACAAAAAGTCAACATCTTCCAAAGAGCATAATTTGAAAATGTTAAAAGATATGGACATGAGACCAAAGAGGTTTATTAGAGAACTCTTTAAGATTTCCAAAATGTATAAGAACACCTTCATAGCCTTAAAATTGAGGGATTTATGCCTTATCAAAGTTGGGATATTTTCAAGGGGTGTATGAAGAAAATAAGGGCTTAAATCTAATTTTTTTCCAAATAGGCCTATCATTTTGCAACCCAATCTTCATGAGAACATCAAGCACGATCCAATTCAAATATTTTCTGATTTTTATAATTTATTTATTATTTATTTGGATTTTATTCATTAAAATTCATTTTAAATCAAAATAAAATATGAAAATACAAATATTTGATTTGTTTCTTCTTCTAGAAGCTCTTAAACATCATTTAAGTTGATTTGATACTTTCCAATTTCGTGCACAACCAATTTGGAAATATATCATTTGATTTATTTTGATATTTTTGACCATATCTTTCTTCACAATCCCAACAATTCTGGAAGGCAGGTATGCACTGTGGGATTGGTATGGGATGATTGGCCAAAAAGTCAAAAATGGTGTACTATAGGTATGGGCCATGGCAGAGAAGATTTATGTGTTTGGATTGCCTCATCTAGCTTCAAGGAGGGCCCTTGGATGTTCTGATGTGATCTGGAAGGGATGAAAGTTGAGATGTCACATGTTTTGCAATTTTGCAACTTGTTGCATTTTGTGGTTTTTGGTTATGGACATGTGACATTCCTTGCCGAATTCTTGTTGTGAGATTCTACATGAGGTTATAGTAATGTCTTGAGACCAGCTAGAGACCATACAAACCCTTGGGAATCATTTTGCAAGAATTCCTCCTTTTGAACTTTTATGGAAAATGGCTTATGGTTACTTGGAATTCAAAACATGAAAGTGAGAAATTTCTTGGGCCAATCTGAATTTTAGGTCATACATTGTGTTTGTGTGATGGTTAGAAGCTAGTTTGAAGTCATATTTGGCTTTGGCATGAGGTTTTGCAACTTTCCTTCTTTGGCACAAAAGTGAAAAATGAATGATTTTGTCCAACTTTGCAAGGCCATAACTTTTGATCCAAAATGAATTAGAATGAGTTCTTGTACTTTTTGAAAATGGGAGGATCAAACCTACAACTTTCATGACCAAAGTTTTTTCATTTGAAGCAATTTTGAATAAAAAAGAGGAGGTTGAAAAACTTTCTCAAAATGGCAAGTTTGCATTATAAGTCACTTTCCCAAAAAGGCAACTTTGCAAATGGCTTGAAATTCTTCAATTTTGTGAACTTATAACATCTTCTATGATCAAATAAAGATCATACACTTTCAAAATGATGGAGAAACCCCTTTGGTTGGGTCATTGGGGGCCTCAAATGCCCTGATTTTGCACTGACTTGCTCAGGAAGTCACCTTTTGATCAGATGCCTTCCCCATTGAATTTCTTCATGAAAATTGATATGCATGATCCTCATAACATATAGAGACCAATAGAAACAAGAATGACCAAAAAATTTGGAGTTATGGCCTCTGAAACCAAAACCCTAATTCTAGGTCATCTGTGTAGTTAAACCTGGCTCTGCTTCCATGCCTTTTCAGTTCTTGTGATTTTTTGACTTCCTTGATCTTTGGAGGATATAATATGATGATTGAACATACATGGACCCCCTTGAGATGATTGAAGACCTTTGGAGTGGCTCAGATGGCTCAGGAAAGGCTCAGATCACAAACCCTAGATGCAGATGGCTTTGAATCAATGCAGTGAAGCAAAAAATGTATTATGAAATGTTGTGATTGGATTTATGCAATATGAAAAGAATCACAAGCCATGGTGAAATGAGTGAGGGAAAATTTGGGGTGTTTACACTCATACTTGGATCAGTTATGAGAAGTGTCAACACTTCTAACCCGGAGGTACAATGTTTACAATAATCATAAAGGTTCCTCCTATAATTCAGCTCAGATGCTGAAGGTCATAAAAAGGTCATCCAGACTTAGCAGGCTTCCCAGATAGCCATAGTACTACAGGAAATCCGTAGCACAGAGTTCTCAAGAAGAAACCCATGTCTGAACTGTGTTTCATATTCCCGCACCAGACCGAAATGTAATGGGAAAGAATATGAAGTCACTCTATCCTATGTGTCACTCAGGCTCCCGGTATGGAACCTTAATCACTCAATAGTCCCTCCCACCAAAACAGAAAAGAGATCCAACATAAATGATATGATGATAACAGTATGAAATGCATATAAACAGTAAATGAAAGTAATAAATAAAGTAATAAACAAAAAGCACAAGTAGCACATACACCCCCATAAACACAAATCAAACAAGCGCTAGGAGAAACCCGCAAAAAGAACCAGAAGCCCTGGTTGCAAGATTAGTTTTTCCCCAGCAGAGTCGCCAAGTTGTCGCTCCCCCGAAAAGACACCATGTCAAACAAGGTACAGACGCGAACGGTCGGCGAAAGGAGAAAACGAAGGTGAAGATGAATAGAGTCGCCAGCTAGGCATTTTTATCCCGAGGGAAAGGTAATGCTGCATAAACCTAAGAAAAGATGGATAAGACGGTTGCAAACCAGAGA
Organism: Lathyrus aphaca; assembly: GCA_963966055.1. NCBI lineage: Eukaryota > Viridiplantae > Streptophyta > Magnoliopsida > Fabales > Fabaceae > Lathyrus > Lathyrus aphaca. The sequence continues at coordinate 355,567,320 of OZ014520.1, read as the reverse complement.
AATTGAGAAAGGGGGTTGGTTACAAGTTGGGAAGGTATTAGCACCCATATTGTCCGTCGTACTCGACGGGATCCAAGCTTGAAAGTTTGTGTTTAAAGGGGTAGTGTATGTGATATCTGTGTGCAAAAGCTAGAAAAGAATATACAAGTGTCAGTGAAAAAGGGTGAATGCTCAGGAACTGAGGATTTTAAAGAATGCTGGAAGAGGGGGATGACAAATAGACTTTTGTTCGATAATAGTTAAGTTATGCCTACGTATCCTCTCGTGCAATGAGGAAGTCAGAACACCGTAGTTCGACTCAAAGAGACTGGAATGATTTGACTGTGAACTGCTTGCTAGCTTATGCTCAAGTGTATGACTCTTCTGGCTCGAATGCTAACTGTCTTGCATTAGACGGAAGAAGCAAGTTCTCGTTTGTGAATGAGTGTGATGAGAAAAGAATCCCGAAGGAGACGATTATTGTTTGTTTTTGTGTTTTCAGTCTTGTTTTTGATTTTGGTGTTTTGCATAAGTTAATGAGTGTTGTACCCCAAAATATGCCCTCCCACAATCAAGACAATCTCTTTCAAGACTCACAATTGATCAAGAAGTGTGGAAGTTTCCTCAGACAATGCCTCCTCCTAAGCCAAGTGTCCAAAACTAGGGTTTTGAATTTCCTCAGGTTAAAATGAGTTTCAAGGCCTCAAGTGATATTCATATCATCCCACATGTATTCAATAATCCCCATGTCAAGTTTCAAGGCTTTCCCAATAAGTTTGCCTAGTCAGATGATCAGATATACAAAAATCAGTCAAAATAGTTAAAAAGTCAAACTGAGGTCAATTGTGGTTAAAAAAAAGTCAAACTTCAAGTTTTTTTGCCAACATCAAGTTTATGAAGTAAAATTCATCATTTTATCAAGGGTTGATCATGATTCATTACGGATGTTTCAGATCATCAAGAATCAGGAGTTTCTAAATTAGGGTTTTCTTAAGAAAAGTCAACTGAATTTTGACCAGCCATAACTTTCACATGCTTCATCAAATATTTCCCATCCAAATCTCATTTTTAAGAAAATTGAATTCTCTACAACTTTGTGTCTCACAAGCCAAGCCTAAAATTGCTTCATTTGGAAGGTATGAGCTAAAACATTACAGGTCATTTCAAAAGTCAACAAAAAGTCAACATCTTCCAAAGAGCATAATTTGAAAATGTTAAAAGATATGGACATGAGACCAAAGAGGTTTATTAGAGAACTCTTTAAGATTTCCAAAATGTACAAGAACACCTTCATAGCCTTAAAATTGAGGGACTTATGCCTTATCAAAGTTGGGATATTTTCAAGGGGTGTATGAAGAAAATAAGGGCTTAAATCTAATTTTTTCCAATGGGCCTATCATTTTGCAACTCAATCTTCATGAGAACATCAAGCACGACCCAATTCAAATATTTTCTGATTTTTATAATTTATTTATTATTTATTTGGATTTTATTCATTAAAATTCATTTTAAATCAAAATAAAATATGAAAATTCCAATATTTGATTTGTTTCTTCTTCTAGAAGCTCTTAAACATCATTTAAGTTGATTTGATACTCTCCAATTTCGTGCACAACCAATTTGGAAACATATCATTTGATTTATTTTGATATTTTTTACCATAGCTTTCTTCACAATCCCAACAATTCTGGAGGGCAGGTATGCACTGTGGGATTGGTATGGGATGATTGGCCAAAAAGTCAAAAATGGTGTACTATAGGTATGGGCCATGGCAGAGAAGATTTATGTGTTTGGATTGCCTCATCCAGCTTCAAGGAGGGCCCTTGGATGTTCTGATGTGATCTGGAAGGGATGAAAGGTGAGATGTCACATGTTTTGCAATTTTACAACTTGTTGCATTTAGTGGTTTTTGGTTATGGACATGTGACATTCCTTTCTGAATTCTTGTTGTGAGATGCTACATGAGGTTATGGTAATGTCTTGAGACCAGCTAGAGACCATACAAACCCTAGGGAATCATTTTGCAAGAATTCCTCCTTTTGAACTTTTATGGAAAATGGCTTATGGTTACTTGGAATTCAAAACATGAAAGTGAGAAATTTCTTGGGCCAATCTGAATTTTAGGTCATACATTGTGTTTGTGTGATGGTTAGAAGCTAGTTTGAAGTCATATTTGGCTTTGGCATGAGGTTTTGCAACTTTCCTCCTTTGGCACAAAAGTGAAAAATGAATGATTTTGTCCAACTTTGCAAGGCCATAACTTTTGATCCAAAATGAATTAGAATGAGTTCTTGTACTTTTTGAAAATGGGAGGATCCAATATACAACTTTCATGACCAAAGTTTTTTCATTTGAAGCAATTTTGAATCAAAAAGAGGAGGTTGAAAAACATTCCCAAAATGGCAAGTTTGCATTATAAGTCACTTTCCCAAAAAGGCAACTTTGCAAATGGCTGAAATTCTTCAATTTTGTGAACTTATAACATCTTCTATGATCAAATAAAGATCATACACATTAAAAATGATGGAGAAACCCCTTTGGTTGGGTCATTGGGGGCCTCAGATGCCCTGATTTTGCACTGACTTGCTCGGAAAGTCACCTTTTGATCAGATGCCTTCCCCATTGAATTTCTTCATGAAAATTGATATGCATGATCCTCATAACATATAGAGACCAATAGAAACAAGAATGACCAAAAAATTTGGAGTTATGGCCTCTGAAACCAAAACCATAATTCTAGGTCATCTGTGCAGTTAAACCTGGCTCTGCTTCCATGCCTTTTCAGTTCTTGTGATTTTTTGACTTCCTTAATCTTTGGAGGATATAATATGATGATTGAACATACATGGACCCACTTGAGATGATTGAAGACCTTTGGAGTGGCTCAGATGGCTCAGGAAAGGCTCATATCACAAACCCTAGATGCAGATGGCTTTGAATCAATGCAGTGAAGCAAAAAATGTAGTATGAAATGCTGTGATTGGATTTATGCAATATGAAAAGAATCACAAGCAATGGTGAAATGAGTGAGGGAAAATTTGGGGTGTTTACACTCATACTTGGATCAGTTATGAGAAGTGTAAACACTTATAACCCGGAGGTACAATGTTTACAATAATCATAAAGGTTCCTCCTCTAATTCAGCTCAGATGCTGAAGGTCATAAAAAGGTCATCCAGACTTAGCAGGCTTCCCAGATAGCCATAGTACTACAGGAAATCCGTAGCACAGAGTTCTCAAGAAGAAACCCATGTCTGAACCGTGTTTCATATTCCCGCACCAGACCGAAATGGAATGGGAAAGAATATGAAGTCACTCTATCCTATGTGTCACTCAGGCTCCCGGTATGGAACCTTACTCACTCAATAGTCCCTCCCACCAAAACATAAAAGAGATCAAGCACAAATGATATGATAATAACAGTATGAAATGCATATAAACAGTAAATGAAAGCAATAAATAAAGTAATAAACAAAAAGCACAAGTAGCACATAACACCCCCATAAACACAAATTAAACAAGTGCTAGGAGAAACCCGCAAAAAGAACCAGAAGCCCCGGTTGCAAGATTAGTTTTTCCCCAGTAGAGTCGCCAAGTTATCGCTCCCCCGAAAAGACACCATGTCAAACAAGGTACAGACGCGAACGGTCGGCGAAAGGAGAAAACGAAGGTGAAGATGAATAGAGTCGCCAGCTAGGCATTTTTATCCCGAGGGAAAGGTAATGCTGCATAAACCTAAGAAAAGATGGATAAGACGGTTGCAAACCAGAGAAATTGAGAAAGGGGGTTGGTTACAACTTGGGAAGGTATTAGCACCCAGATTGTCCGTCGTACTCGACGGGATCCAAGCTTGAAAGTTTGTGTTTAAAGGGGTAGTGTATGTGATATCTGTGTGCAAAAGCTAGAAAAGAATATACAAGTGTCAGTGAAAAAGGGTGAATGCTCAGGAACTGAGGATTTTAAAGAATGCTGGAAGAGGGGGATGACAAATAGACTTTTGTTCGATAATAGTTAAGTTATGCCTACGTATCCTCTCGTGCAATGAGGAAGTCAGAACACCGTAGTTCGACTCAAAGAGACTGGAATGATTTGACTGTGAACTGCTTGCTAGCTTATGCTCAAGTGTATGACTCTTCTGGCTCGAATGCTAACTGTCTTGCATTAGACGGAAGAAGCAAGTTCTCGTTTGTGAATGAGTGTGATGAGAAAAGAATCCCGAAGGAGACGATTATTGTTTGTTTTTGTGTTTTCAGTCTTGTTTTTGATTTTGGTGTTTTGCATAAGTTAATGAGTGTTGTACCCCAAAATATGCCCTCCCACAATCAAGACAATCTCTTTCAAGACTCACAATTGATCAAGAAGTGTGGAAGTTTCCTCAGACAATGCCTCCTCCTAAGCCAAGTGTCCAAAACTAGGGTTTTGAATTTCCTCAGGTTAAAATGAGTTTCAAGGCCTCAAGTGATATTCATATCATCCCACATGTATTCAATAATCCCCATGTCAAGTTTCAAGGCTTTCCCAATAAGTTTGCCTAGTCAGATGATCAGATATACAAAAATCAGTCAAAATAGTTAAAAAGTCAAACTGAGGTCAATTGTGGTTAAAAAAAAGTCAAACTTCAAGTTTTTTTGCCAACATCAAGTTTATGAAGTAAAATTCATCATTTTATCAAGGGTTGATCATGATTCATTACGGATGTTTCAGATCATCAAGAATCAGGAGTTTCTAAATTAGGGTTTTCTTAAGAAAAGTCAACTGAACTTTGACCAGCCATAACTTTCACATGCTTCATCAAATATTTCCCATCCAAATCTCATTTTTAAGAAAATTGAATTCTCTACAACTTTGTGTCTCACAAGCCAAGCCTAAAAATGCTTCATTTGGAAGGTATGAGCTAAAACATTACAGGTCATTTCAAAAGTCAACAAAAAGTCAACATCTTCCAAAGAGCATAATTTGAAAATGTTAAAAGATATGGACATGAGACCAAAGAGGTTTATTAGAGAACTCTTTAAGATTTCCAAAATGTACAAGAACACCTTCATAGCCTTAAAATTGAGGGACTTATGCCTTATCAAAGTTGGGATATTTTCAAGGGGTGTATGAAGAAAATAAGGGCTTAAATCTAATTTTTTCCAATGGGCCTATCATTTTGCAACTCAATCTTCATGAGAACATCAAGCACGACCCAATTCAAATATTTTCTGATTTTTATAATTTATTTATTATTTATTTGGATTTTATTCATTAAAATTCATTTTAAATCAAAATAAAATATGAAAATTCCAATATTTGATTTGTTTCTTCTTCTAGAAGCTCTTAAACATCATTTAAGTTGATTTGATACTCTCCAATTTCGTGCACAACCAATTTGGAAACATATCATTTGATTTATTTTGATATTTTTTACCATAGCTTTCTTCACAATCCCAACAATTCTGGAGGGCAGGTATGCACTGTGGGATTGGTATGGGATGATTGGCCAAAAAGTCAAAAATGGTGTACTATAGGTATGGGCCATGGCAGAGAAGATTTATGTGTTTGGATTGCCTCATCCAGCTTCAAGGAGGGCCCTTGGATGTTCTGATGTGATCTGGAAGGGATGCAAGGTGAGATGTCACATGTTTTGCAATTTTACAACTTGTTGCATTTTGTGGTTTTTGGTTATGGACATGTGACATTCCTTTCTGAATTCTTGTTGTGAGATGCTACATGAGGTTATGGTAATGTCTTGAGACCAGCTAGAGACCATACAAACCCTAGGGAATCATTTTGCAAGAATTCCTCCTTTTGAACTTTTATGGAAAATGGCTTATGGTTACTTGGAATTCAAAACATGAAAGTGAGAAATTTCTTGGGCCAATCTGAATTTTAGGTCATACATTGTGTTTGTGTGATGGTTAGAAGCTAGTTTGAAGTCATATTTGGCTTTGGCATGAGGTTTTGCAACTTTCCTCCTTTGGCACAAAAGTGAAAAATGAATGATTTTGTCCAACTTTGCAAGGCCATAACTTTTGATCCAAAATGAATTAGAATGAGTTCTTGTACTTTTTGAAAATGGGAGGATCCAATATACAACTTTCATGACCAAAGTTTTTTCATTTGAAGCAATTTTGAATCAAAAAGAGGAGGTTGAAAAACATTCCCAAAATGGCAAGTTTGCATTATAAGTCACTTTCCCAAAAAGGCAACTTTGCAAATGGCTGAAATTCTTCAATTTTGTGAACTTATAACATCTTCTATGATCAAATAAAGATCATACACATTAAAAATGATGGAGAAACCCCTTTGGTTGGGTCATTGGGGGCCTCAGATGCCCTGATTTTGCACTGACTTGCTCGGAAAGTCACCTTTTGATCAGATGCCTTCCCCATTGAATTTCTTCATGAAAATTGATATGCATGATCCTCATAACATATAGAGACCAATAGAAACAAGAATGACCAAAAAATTTGGAGTTATGGCCTCTGAAACCAAAACCATAATTCTAGGTCATCTGTGCAGTTAAACCTGGCTCTGCTTCCATGCCTTTTCAGTTCTTGTGATTTTTTGACTTCCTTAATCTTTGGAGGATATAATATGATGATTGAACATACATGGACCCCCTTGAGATGATTGAAGACCTTTGGAGTGGCTCAGATGGCTCAGGAAAGGCTCATATCACAAACCCTAGATGCAGATGGCTTTGAATCAATGCAGTGAAGCAAAAAATGTAGTATGAAATGCTGTGATTGGATTTATGCAATATGAAAAGAATCACAAGCAATGGTGAAATGAGTGAGGGAAAATTTGGGGTGTTTACACTCATACTTGGATCAGTTATGAGAAGTGTAAACACTTATAACCCGGAGGTACAATGTTTACAATAATCATAAAGGTTCCTCCTCTAATTCAGCTCAGATGCTGAAGGTCATAAAAAGGTCATCCAGACTTAGCAGGCTTCCCAGATAGCCATAGTACTACAGGAAATCCGTAGCACAGAGTTCTCAAGAAGAAACCCATGTCTGAACCGTGTTTCATATTCCCGCACCAGACCGAAATGGAATGGGAAAGAATATGAAGTCACTCTATCCTATGTGTCACTCAGGCTCCCGGTATGGAACCTTACTCACTCAATAGTCCCTCCCACCAAAACATAAAAGAGATCAAGCACAAATGATATGATAATAACAGTATGAAATGCATATAAACAGTAAATGAAAGCAATAAATAAAGTAATAAACAAAAAGCACAAGTAGCACATAACACCCCCATAAACACAAATTAAACAAGTGCTAGGAGAAACCCGCAAAAAGAACCAGAAGCCCCGGTTGCAAGATTAGTTTTTCCCCAGTAGAGTCGCCAAGTTATCGCTCCCCCGAAAAGACACCATGTCAAACAAGGTACAGACGCGAACGGTCGGCGAAAGGAGAAAACGAAGGTGAAGATGAATAGAGTCGCCAGCTAGGCATTTTTATCCCGAGGGAAAGGTAATGCTGCATAAACCTAAGAAAAGATGGATAAGACGGTTGCAAACCAGAGAAATTGAGAAAGGGGGTTGGTTACAACTTGGGAAGGTATTAGCACCCAGATTGTCCGTGGTACTCGACGGGATCCACGCTTGAAAGTTTGTGTTTAAAGGGGTAGTGTATGTGATATCTGTGTGCAAAAGCTAGAAAAGAATATACAAGTGTCAGTGCAAAAGGGTGAATGCTCAGGAACTGAGGCTTTTAAAGAATGCTGGAAGAGGGGGGATGACAAATAGACTTTTGTTCGATAATAGTTAAGTTATGCCTACGTATCCTCTCGTGCAATGAGGAAGTCAGAACACCGTAGTTCTATTCAAAGAGACTGGAATGATTTGACTGTGAACTGCTTGCTAGCTTATGCTCAAGTGTATGACTCGTCTGGCTCGAGTTCTAACTGTCTTGCATTAGACGGAAGAAGCAAGTTCTCGTTTGTGAATGAGTGTGATGAGAAAAGAATCCCGAAGGAGACGATTATTGTTTGTTTTTGTGTTTTCAGTCTTGTTTTTGATTTTGGTGTTTTGCATAAGTTAATGAGTGTTTTACCCCAAAATATACCCTCCCACAATCAAGACAATCTCTTTCAAGACTCACAATTGATCAAGAAGTGTGGAAGTTTCCTCAGACAATGCCTCCTCCTAAGCCAAGTGTCCAAAACTAGGGTTTTGAATTTCCACAGGTTAAAATGAGTTTCAAGGCCTCAAGTGATATTCATATCATCCCACATGTATTCAAGAATCCCCATGTCAAGTTTCAAGGCTTTCCCAATAAGTTTGCCTAGTCAGATGATCAGATATGCAAAAATCAGTCAAAGTAGTTAAAAAGTCAAACTGAGGTCAATTGTGGTTAAAAAAAAGTCAAACTTCAAGTTTTTTTGCCAACATCAAGTTTATGAAGTAAAATTCATCATTTTATCAAGGGTTGATCATGATTCATTACGGATGTTTCAGATCATCAAGAATCAGGAGTTTCTAAATTAGGGTTTTCTTAAGAAAAGTCAACTGAACTTTGACCAGCCATAACTTTCACATGCTTCATCAAATATTTCCCATCCAAATCTCATTTTTAAGAAAATTGAATTCTCTACAACTTTGTGTCTCACAAGCCAAGCCTAAAAATGCTTCATTTGGAAGGTATGAGCTAAAACATTACAGGTCATTTCAAAAGTCAACAAAAAGTCAACATCTTCCAAAGAGCATAATTTGAAAATGTTAAAAGATATGGACATGAGACCAAAGAGGTTTATTAGAGAACTCTTTAAGATTTCCAAAATGTACAAGAACACCTTCATAGCCTTAAAATTGAGGGACTTATGCCTTATCAAAGTTGGGATATTTTCAAGGGGTGTATGAAGAAAATAAGGGCTTAAATCTAATTTTTTCCAATGGGCCTATCATTTTGCAACTCAATCTTCATGAGAACATCAAGCACGACCCAATTCAAATATTTTCTGATTTTTATAATTTATTTATTATTTATTTGGATTTTATTCATTAAAATTCATTTTAAATCAAAATAAAATATGAAAATTCCAATATTTGATTTGTTTCTTCTTCTAGAAGCTCTTAAACATCATTTAAGTTGATTTGATACTCTCCAATTTCGTGCACAACCAATTTGGAAACATATCATTTGATTTATTTTGATATTTTTTACCATAGCTTTCTTCACAATCCCAACAATTCTGGAGGGCAGGTATGCACTGTGGGATTGGTATGGGATGATTGGCCAAAAAGTCAAAAATGGTGTACTATAGGTATGGGCCATGGCAGAGAAGATTTATGTGTTTGGATTGCCTCATCCAGCTTCAAGGAGGGCCCTTGGATGTTCTGATGTGATCTGGAAGGGATGCAAGGTGAGATGTCACATGTTTTGCAATTTTACAACTTGTTGCATTTTGTGGTTTTTGGTTATGGACATGTGACATTCCTTTCTGAATTCTTGTTGTGAGATGCTACATGAGGTTATGGTAATGTCTTGAGACCAGCTAGAGACCATACAAACCCTAGGGAATCATTTTGCAAGAATTCCTCCTTTTGAACTTTTATGGAAAATGGCTTATGGTTACTTGGAATTCAAAACATGAAAGTGAGAAATTTCTTGGGCCAATCTGAATTTTAGGTCATACATTGTGTTTGTGTGATGGTTAGAAGCTAGTTTGAAGTCATATTTGGCTTTGGCATGAGGTTTTGCAACTTTCCTCCTTTGGCACAAAAGTGAAAAATGAATGATTTTGTCCAACTTTGCAAGGCCATAACTTTTGATCCAAAATGAATTAGAATGAGTTCTTGTACTTTTTGAAAATGGGAGGATCCAATATACAACTTTCATGACCAAAGTTTTTTCATTTGAAGCAATTTTGAATCAAAAAGAGGAGGTTGAAAAACATTCCCAAAATGGCAAGTTTGCATTATAAGTCACTTTCCCAAAAAGGCAACTTTGCAAATGGCTGAAATTCTTCAATTTTGTGAACTTATAACATCTTCTATGATCAAATAAAGATCATACACATTAAAAATGATGGAGAAACCCCTTTGGTTGGGTCATTGGGGGCCTCAGATGCCCTGATTTTGCACTGACTTGCTCGGAAAGTCACCTTTTGATCAGATGCCTTCCCCATTGAATTTCTTCATGAAAATTGATATGCATGATCCTCATAACATATAGAGACCAATAGAAACAAGAATGACCAAAAAATTTGGAGTTATGGCCTCTGAAACCAAAACCATAATTCTAGGTCATCTGTGCAGTTAAACCTGGCTCTGCTTCCATGCCTTTTCAGTTCTTGTGATTTTTTGACTTCCTTAATCTTTGGAGGATATAATATGATGATTGAACATACATGGACCCCCTTGAGATGATTGAAGACCTTTGGAGTGGCTCAGATGGCTCAGGAAAGGCTCATATCACAAACCCTAGATGCAGATGGCTTTGAATCAATGCAGTGAAGCAAAAAATGTAGTATGAAATGCTGTGATTGGATTTATGCAATATGAAAAGAATCACAAGCAATGGTGAAATGAGTGAGGGAAAATTTGGGGTGTTTACACTCATACTTGGATCAGTTATGAGAAGTGTAAACACTTATAACCCGGAGGTACAATGTTTACAATAATCATAAAGGTTCCTCCTCTAATTCAGCTCAGATGCTGAAGGTCATAAAAAGGTCATCCAGACTTAGCAGGCTTCCCAGATAGCCATAGTACTACAGGAAATCCGTAGCACAGAGTTCTCAAGAAGAAACCCATGTCTGAACCGTGTTTCATATTCCCGCACCAGACCGAAATGGAATGGGAAAGAATATGAAGTCACTCTATCCTATGTGTCACTCAGGCTCCCGGTATGGAACCTTACTCACTCAATAGTCCCTCCCACCAAAACATAAAAGAGATCAAGCACAAATGATATGATAATAACAGTATGAAATGCATATAAACAGTAAATGAAAGCAATAAATAAAGTAATAAACAAAAAGCACAAGTAGCACATAACACCCCCATAAACACAAATTAAACAAGTGCTAGGAGAAACCCGCAAAAAGAACCAGAAGCCCCGGTTGCAAGATTAGTTTTTCCCCAGTAGAGTCGCCAAGTTATCGCTCCCCCGAAAAGACACCATGTCAAACAAGGTACAGACGCGAACGGTCGGCGAAAGGAGAAAACGAAGGTGAAGATGAATAGAGTCGCCAGCTAGGCATTTTTATCCCGAGGGAAAGGTAATGCTGCATAAACCTAAGAAAAGATGGATAAGACGGTTGCAAACCAGAGAAATTGAGAAAGGGGGTTGGTTACAACTTGGGAAGGTATTAGCACCCAGATTGTCCGTGGTACTCGACGGGATCCACGCTTGAAAGTTTGTGTTTAAAGGGGTAGTGTATGTGATATCTGTGTGCAAAAGCTAGAAAAGAATATACAAGTGTCAGTGCAAAAGGGTGAATGCTCAGGAACTGAGGCTTTTAAAGAATGCTGGAAGAGGGGGGATGACAAATAGACTTTTGTTCGATAATAGTTAAGTTATGCCTACGTATCCTCTCGTGCAATGAGGAAGTCAGAACACCGTAGTTCTATTCAAAGAGACTGGAATGATTTGACTGTGAACTGCTTGCTAGCTTATGCTCAAGTGTATGACTCTTCTGGCTCGAATGCTAACTGTCTTGCATTAGACGGAAGAAGCAAGTTCTCGTTTGTGAATGAGTGTGATGAGAAAAGAATCCCGAAGGAGACGATTATTGTTTGTTTTTGTGTTTTCAGTCTTGTTTTTGATTTTGGTGTTTTGCATAAGTTAATGAGTGTTTTACCCCAAAATATACCCTCCCACAATCAAGACAATCTCTTTCAAGACTCACAATTGATCAAGAAGTGTGGAAGTTTCCTCAGACAATGCCTCCTCCTAAGCCAAGTGTCCAAAACTAGGGTTTTGAATTTCCACAGGTTAAAATGAGTTTCAAGGCCTCAAGTGATATTCATATCATCCCACATGTATTCAAGAATCCCCATGTCAAGTTTCAAGGCTTTCCCAATAAGTTTGCCTAGTCAGATGATCAGATATGCAAAAATCAGTCAAAGTAGTTAAAAAGTCAAACTGAGGTCAATTGTGGTAAAAAAAAAAGTCAAACTTCAAGTTTTTTTGCCAACATCAAGTTTATGAATTAAAATTCATCATTTTATCAAGGGTTTATCATGATTCATTAAGGATGTTTCAGATCATCAAGAATCAGGAGTTTCTAAATTAGGGTTTTCTTAAGAAAAGTCAACTGAACTTTGACCAGCCATAACTTTCACATGCTTCATCAAATATTTCCCATCCAAAGCTCATTTTTAAGAAAATTGAATTCTCTACAACTTTGTGTCTCACAAGCCAAGCCTAAAAATGCTTCATTTGGAAGGTATGAGCTAAAACATTACAGGTCATTTCAAAAGTCAACAAAAAGTCAACATCTTCCAAAGAGCATAATTTGAAAATGTTAAAAGATATGGACATGAGACCAAAGAGGTTTATTAGAGAACTCTTTAAGATTTCCAAAATGTACAAGAACACCTTCATAGCCTTAAAATTGAGGGACTTATGCCTTATCAAAGTTGGGATATTTTCAAGGGGTGTATGAAGAAAATAAGGGCTTAAATCTAATTTTTTTTTCCAAATGGGCCTATCATTTTGCAACTCAATCTTCATGAGAACATCAAGCACGACCCAATTCAAATATTTTCTGATTTTTATAATTTATTTATTATTTATTTGGATTTTATTCATTAAAATTCATTTTAAATCAAAATAAAATATGAAAATACAAATATTTGATTTGTTTCTTCTTCTAGAAGCTCTTAAACATCATTTAAGTTGATTTGATACTCTCCAATTTCGTGCACAACCAATTTGGAAACATATCATTTGATTTATTTTGATATTTTTTACCATAGCTTTCTTCACAATCCCAACAATTCTGGAGGGCAGGTATGCACTGTGGGATTGGTATGGGATGATTGGCCAAAAATTCAAAAATGGTGTACTATAGGTATGGGCCATGGCAGAGAAGATTTCTGTGTTTGGATTGCCTCATCCAGCTTCAAGGAGGGCCCTTGGATGTTCTGATGTGATCTGGAAGGGATGAAAGGTGAGATGTCACATGTTTTGCAATTTTGCAACTTGTTGCATTTTGTGGTTTTTGGTTATTGACATGTGACATTCCTTGCTGAATTCTTGTTGTGAGATGCTACATGAAGTTATGGTAATGTCTTGAGACCAGCTAGAGACCATACAAACCCTTGGGAATCATTTTGCAAGAATTCCTCCTTTTGAACTTTTATGGAAAATGGCTTATGGTTACTTGGAATTCAAAACATGAAAGTGAGAAATTTCTTGGGCCAATCTGAATTTTAGGTCATACATTGTGTTTGTGTGATGGTTAGAAGCTAGTTTGAAGTCATATTTGGCTTTGGCATGAGGATTTGCAACTTTCCTCCTTTGGCACAAAAGTGAAAAATGAATGATTTTGTCCAACTTTGCAAGGCCATAACTTTTGATCCAAAATGAATTAGAATGAGCTCTTGTACTTTTTGAAAATGGGAGGATCCAATCTACAACTTTCATGACCAAAGTTTTTTCATTTGAAGCAATTTTGAATCAAAAAGAGGAGGTTGAAAAACTTTCCCAAAATGGCAAGTTTGCATTATAAGTCACTTTCCCAAAAAGGCAACTTTGCAAATGGCTTGAAATTCTTCAATTTTGTGAACTTATAACATCTTCTATGATCAAATAAAGATCATACACATTCAAAATGATGGAGAAACCCCTTTGGTTGGGTCATTGGGGGCCTCAGATGCCCTGATTTTGCACTGACTTGCTCAGGAAGTCACCTTTTGATCAGATGCCTTCCCCATTGAATTTCTTCATGAAAATTGATATGCATGATCCTCATAACATATAGAGACCAATAGAAAAAAGAATGACCAAAAAATTTGGAGTTATGGCCTCTGAAACCAAAACCCTAATTCTAGATCATCTGTGTAGTTAAACCTGGCTCTGCTTCCATGCCTTTTCAGTTCTTGTGATTTTTTGACTTCCTTGATCTTTGGAGGATATAATATGATGATTGAACATACATGGACCCCCTTGAGATGATTGAAGACCTTTGGAGTGGCTCATATGGCTCAGGAAAGGCTCAGATCACAAACCCTAGATGCAGATGGCTTTGAATCAATGTAGTGAAGCAAAAAATGTAGTATGAAATGTTGTGATTGGATTTATGCAATATGAAAAGAATCACAAGCCATGGTGAAATGAGTGAGGGAAAATTTGGGGTGTTTACACTCATACTTGGATCAGTTATGAGAAGTGTAAACACTTCTAACCCGGAGGTACAATGTTTACAATAATCATAAAGGTTCCTCCTCTAATTCAGCTCAGATGCTGAAGGTCATAAAAAGGTTATCCAGACTTAGCAGGCTTCCTAGATAGCCATAGTACTACAGGAAATCCATAGCACAGAGTTCTCAAGAAGAAACCCATGTCTGAACTGTGTTTCATATTCCCGCACCAGACCGAAATGGAATGGGAAAGAATATGAAGTCACTCTATCCTATGTGTCACTCAGGCTCCCGGTATGGAACCTTACTCACTCAATAGTCCCTCCCACCAAAACAGAAAAGAGATCCAGCACAAATGATATGATGATAACAGTATGAAATGCATATAAATAGTAAATGAAAGCAATAAATAAAGTAATAAACAAAAAGCACAAGTAGCACATAACACCCCCATAAACACAAATCAAACAAGCGCTAGGAGAAACCCGCAAAAAGAACCAGAAGCCCTGGTTGCAAGATTAGTTTTCCCCCAGCAGAGTCGCCAAGTTATCGCTCCCCCGAAAAGACACCATGTCAAACAAGGTACAGACTCGAACGGTCAGCGAAAGGAGAAAACGAAGGTGAAGATGAATAGAGTCGCCAGCTAGGCATTTTTATCCCGAGGGAAAGGTAATGCTGCATAAACCTAAGAAAAGATGGATAAGACGGTTGCAAACCAGAGAAATTGAGAAATGGGGTTGGTTACAACTTGGGAAGGTATTAGCACCCAGATTGTCCGTCGTACTCGACGGGATCCACGCTTGAAAGTTTGTGTTTAAAGGGGTAGTGTATGTGATATCTGTGTCTAAAAGCTAGAAAAGAATATACAAGTGTCAGTGCAAAAGGGTGAATGCTCAGGAACTGAGGATTTTAAAGAATGCTGGAAGAGGGGGATGACAAATAGACTTTTGTTCGATAATAGTTAAGTTATGCCTACGTATCCTCTCGTGCAATGAGGAAGTCAGAACACCGTAGTTCGACTCAAAGAGACTGGAATGATTTGACTGTGAACTGCTTGCTAGCTTATGCTCAAGTGTATGACTCGTCTGGCTCGAGTGCTAACTGTCTTGCATTAGACGGAAGAAGCAAGTTCTCGTTTGTGAATGAGTGTGATGAGAAAAGAATCCCGAAGGAGACGATTATTGTTTGTTTTTGTGTTTTCAGTCTTGTTTTTGATTTTGGTGTTTTGCATAAGTTAATGAGTGTTGTACCCCAAAATATGCCCTCCCACAATCAAGACAATCTCTTTCAAGACTCACAATTGATCAAGAAGTGTGGAAGTTTCCTCAGACAATGCCTCCTCCTAAGCCAAGTGTCCAAAACTAGGGTTTTGAATTTCCTCAGGTTAAAATGAGTTTCAAGGCCTCAAGTGATATTCATATCATCCCACATGTATTCAAGAATCCCCATGTCAAGTTTCAAGGCTTTCCCAATAAGTTTGCCTAGTCAGATGATCAGATATGCAAAAATCAGTCAAAGTAATTAAAAAGTCAAACTGAGGTCAATTGTGGTCAAAAAAAAGTCAAACTTCAAGTTTTTTTGCCAACATCAAGTTTATGAATTAAAATTCATCATTTTATCAAGGGTTGATCATGATTCATTAAGGATGTTTCAGATCATCAAGAATCAGGATTTCTAAATTAGGGTTTTCTTAAGAAAAGTCAACTGAACTTTGACCAGCCATAACTTTCACATGCTTCATCAAATATTTCCCATCCAAAATCATTTTTAAGAAAATTGAATTCTCTACAACTTTGTGTCTCACAAGCCAAGCCTAAAAATTCTTCATTTGGAAGGTATGAGCTAAAACATTACAGGTCATTTCAAAAGTCAACAAAAAGTCAACATCTTCCAAAGAGCATAATTTGAAAATGTTAAAAGATATGGACATGAGACCAAAGAGGTTTATTAGAGAACTCTTTAAGATTTCCAAAATGTATAATAACACCTTCATAGCCTTAAAATTGAGGGATTTATGCCTTATCAAAGTTGGGATATTTTCAAGGGGTGTATGAAGAAAATAAGGGCTTGAATCTAATTTTTTTTCCAAATGGGCCTATCATTTTGCAACCCAATCTTCATGAGAACATCAAGCACAACCCAATTCAAATATTTTCTGATTTTTATAATTTATTTATTATTTATTTGGATTTTATTCATTAAAATTCATTTTAAATCAAAATAAAATATGAAAATACAAATATTTGATTTGTTTCTTCTTCTAGAAGCTCTTAAACATCATTTAAGTTGATTTGATACTCTCCAATTTCGTGCACAACCAATTTGGAAACATATCATTTGATTTATTTTGATATTTTTTACCATAGCTTTCTTCACAATCCCAACAATTCTGGAGGGCAGGTATGCACTGTGGGATTGGTATGGGATGATTGGCCAAAAATTCAAAAATGGTGTACTATAGGTATGGGCCATGGCAGAGAAGATTTCTGTGTTTGGATTGCCTCATCCAGCTTCAAGGAGGGCCCTTGGATGTTCTGATGTGATCTGGAAGGGATGAAAGGTGAGATGTCACATGTTTTGCAATTTTGCAACTTGTTGCATTTTGTGGTTTTTGGTTATGGACATGTGACATTCCTTGCTGAATTCTTGTTGTGAGATGCTACATGAAGTTATGGTAATGTCTTGAGACCAGCTAGAGACCATACAAACCCTTGGGAATCATTTTGCAAGAATTCCTCCTTTTGAACTTTTATGGAAAATGGCTTATGGTTACTTGGAATTCAAAACATGAAAGTGAGAAATTTCTTGGGCCAATCTGAATTTTAGGTCATACATTGTGTTTGTGTGATGGTTAGAAGATAGTTTGAAGTCATATTTGGCTTTGGCATGAGGTTTTGCAACTTTCCTCCTTTGGCACAAAAGTGAAAAATGAATGATTTTGTCCAACTTTGCAAGGCCATAACTTTTGATCCAAAATGAATTAGAATGAGCTCTTGTACTTTTTGAAAATGGGAGGATCCAATCTACAACTTTCATGACCAAAGTTTTTTCATTTGAAGCAATTTTGAATCAAAAAGAGGAGGTTGAAAAACTTTCCCAAAATGGCAAGTTTGCATTATAAGTCACTTTCCCAAAAAGGCAACTTTGCAAATGGCTTGAAATTCTTCAATTTTGTGAACTTATAACATCTTCTATGATCAAATAAAGATCATACACATTCAAAATGATGGAGAAACCCCTTTGGTTGGGTCATTGGGGGCCTCAGATGCCCTGATTTTGCACTGACTTGCTCAGGAAGTCACCTTTTGATGAGATGCCTTCCCCATTGAATTTCTTCATGAAAATTGATATGCATGATCCTCATAACATTTAGAGACCAATAGAAACAAGAATGACCAAAAAATTTGGAGTTATGGCCTCTGAAACCAAAACCCTAATTCTAGGTCATCTGTGTAGTTAAACCTGGCTCTGCTTCCATGCCTTTTCAGTTCTTGTGATTTTTTGACTTCCTTGATCTTTGGAGGATATAATATGATGATTAAACATACATGGACCCCCTTGAGATGATTGAAGACCTTTGGAGTGGCTCATATGGCTCAGGAAAGGCTCAGATCACAAACCCTAGATGCAGATGGCTTTGAATCAATGTAGTGAAGCAAAAAATGTAGTATGAAATGTTGTGATTGGATTTATGCAATATGAAAAGAATCACAAGCCATGGTGAAATGAGTGAGGGAAAATTTGGGGTGTTTACACTCATACTTGGATCAGTTTTGAGAAGTGTAAACACTTCTAACCCGGAGGTACAATGTTTACAGTAATCATAAAGGTTCCTCCTATAATTCAGCTCAGATGCTGAAGGTCATAAAAAGGTCATCCAGACTTAGCAGGCTTCCCAGATAGCCATAGTACTACAGGAAATCCGTAGCACAGAGTTCTCAAGAAGAAACCCATGTCTGAACAGTGTTTCATATTCCCGCACCAGACCGAAATGTAATGGGAAAGAATATGAAGTCACTCTATCCTATGTGTCACTCAGGCTCCCGGTATGGAACCTTACTCACTCAATAGTCCCTCCCACCAAAACAGAAAAGAGATCCAGCACAAATGATATGATGATAACAGTATGAAATGCATATAAATAGTAAATGAAAGCAATAAATAAAGTAATAAACAAAAAGCACAAGTAGCACATAACACCCCCATAAACACAAATCAAACAAGCGCTAGGAGAAACCCGCAAAAAGAACCAGAAGCCCTGGTTTCAAGATTAGTTTTCCCCCAGCAGAGTCGCCAAGTTGTCGCTCCCCCGAAAAGACACCATGTCAAACAAGGTACAGACGCGAACGGTCGGCGAAAGGAGAAAACGAAGGTGAAGATGAATAGAGTCGCCAGCTAGGCATTTTTATCCCGAGGGAAAGGTAATGCTGCATAAACCTAAGAAAAGATGGATAAGACGGTTGCAAACCAGAGAAATTGAGAAAGGGGGTTAGTTACAACTTGGGTAGGTATTAGCACCCAGATTGTCCGTCGTACTCGACGGGATCCACGCTTGAAAGTTTGTGTTTAAAAGGGTAGTGTATGTGATATCTGTGTCTAAAAGCTAGAAAAGAATATACAAGTGTCAGTGCAAAAGGGTGAATGCTAAGGAACTGAGGCTTTTAAAGAATGCTGGAAGAGGGGGGATGACAAATAGACATTTGTTCGATAATAGTTAAGTTATGCCTACGTATCCTCTTGTGCAATGAGGAAGTCAGAACACCGTAGTTCGACTCAAAGAGACTAGAATGATTTGACTGTGAACTGCTTGCTAGCTTATGCTCAAGTGTATGACTCGTCTGGCTCGAGTGCTAACTGTCTTGCATTAGACGGAAGAAGCAAGTTCTCGTTTGTGAATGAGTGTGATGAGAAAAGAATCCCGAAGGAGACGATTATTGTTTGTTTTTGTGTTTTCAGTCTTGTTTTTGATTTTGTTGTTTTGCATAAGTTAATGAGTGTTGTACCCCAAAATATGCCCTCCCACAATCAAGACAATCTCTTTCAAGACTCACAATTGATCAAGAAGTGTGGAAGTTTCCTCAGACAATGCCTCCTCCTAAGCCAAGTGTCCAAAACTAGGGTTTTGAATTTCCTCAGGTTAAAATGAGTTTCAAGGCCTCAAGTGATATTCATATCATCCCACATGTATTCAAGAATCCCCATGTCAAGTTTCAAGGCTTTCCCAATAAGTTTGCCTAGTCAGATGATCAGATATGCAAAAATCAGTCAAAGTAGTTAAAAAGTCAAACTGAGGTCAATTGTGGTAAAAAAAAAGTCAAACTTCAAGTTTTTTTTCCAACATCAAGTTTATGAAGTAAAATTCATCATTTTATCAAGGGTTTATCATGATTCATTAAGGATGTTTCAGATCATCAAGAATCAGGAGTTTCTAAATTAGGGTTTTCTTAAGAAAAGTCAACTGAACTTTGACCAGCCATAACTTTCACATGCTTCATCAAATATTTCCCATCCAAAATCATTTTTAAGAAAATTGAATTCTCTACAACTTTGTGTCTCACAAGCCAAGCCTAAAAATTCTTCATTTGGAAGGTATGAGCTAAAACATTACAGGTCATTTCAAAAGTCAACAAAAAGTCAACATCTTCCAAAGAGCATAATTTGAAAATGTTAAAAGATATGGACATGAGACCAAAGAGGTTTATTAGAGAACTCTTTAAGATTTCCAAAATGTACAAGAACACCTTCATAGCCTTAAAATTGAGGGACTTATGCCTTATCAAAGTTGGGATATTTTCAAGGGGTGTATGAAGAAAATAAGGGCTTAAATCTAATTTTTTTTCCAAATGGGCCTATCATTTTGCAACTCAATCTTCATGAGAACATCAAGCACGACCCAATTCAAATATTTTCTGATTTTTATAATTTATTTATAATTTATTTGGATTTTATTCATTAAAATTCATTTTAAATCAAAATAAAATATGAAAATACAAATATTTGATTTGTTTCTTCTTCTAGAAGCTCTTAAACATCATTTAAGTTGATTTGATACTCTCCAATTTCGTGCACAACCAATTTGGAAACATATCATTTGATTTATTTTGATATTTTTTTACCATAGCTTTCTTCACAATCCCAACAATTCTGGAGGGCAGGTATGCACTGTGGGATTGGTATGGGATGATTGGTCAAAAAGTCAAAAATGGTGTACTATAGGTATGGGCCATGGCAGAGAAGATTTCTGTGTTTGGATTGCCTCATCCAGCTTCAAGGAGGGCCCTTGGATGTTCTGATGTGATCTGGAAGGGATGAAAGGTGAGATGTCACATGTTTTGCAATTTTGCAACTTGTTGCATTTTGTGGTTTTTGGTTATGGACATGTGACATTCCTTGCTGAATTCTTGTTGTGAGATGCTACATGAGGTTATGGTAATGTCTTGAGGTCATATTCGTACTTTAAAATTTCACACAATTCAAAATTCGGTTTCTATAATCCACCACTTTTACAAGTTGATTAAAGGTTGCAAATGAATCCTTGAGGTTTCCTGAACCTATTCCAATATTCCTCATCATCAAATCCATGCCAAATCATACAAACCAAATTCATATTCTTGCTTTTCTTTTGATTTTTTTCAATTTCAATGATTTATGCATGATTAATTGATTTTGATTACATAATATGTTTGTTTGATTATGTAGATGGTTTCTGGATAGTTGGATTTAAGCTTCGATGCAGGAATCATAGGGCACCATAGAGAACTAAACAATTGGTTAATCTGCTGTAATCTGTTTTCGTCAATACTTCGAAGGTTGCAGTAGTGATAAGAATTCCAGGCTGACAGGTAAGTCAGATAAGTACTATTGTTTCGATTTACTCCGAATTTTTTCAAGAAGTTCAGAAAAAAATCGACGAACAATACTCTTTTAGATGGAATTCTAAAAGATTTCGACCCTCAAAATAGCAAATTCCTCTTTTTTCTATTTTATTTGATTTATTTTCTATTTTCATATTCTCAAAAAAATCTAAAAAAAATTTTGCGTTCTTTATTTGATTTTATTAGATTTTTAGCATCATTTTAATATTTTTTAGATTTTATTTTAATCGTTTTTCTTATTTTTCATTATTTTAAAATCTGCAACAATTTTATTTGATCCTGTTTATTTCTTTTTTTATTCTTCCAATAGTATATACCAAAAATATGCAGGTGGGAGGAAAGATGGTGTGTGGCGTACGCTGATTGGCCTAGTGACAAAGACCTAAGGTTGAAAGTCTGAGGGTGTGCGTTCAACACTCATTTCCAACATTTTGGCAAAGAAACGTGGCTTCAACACTCATTCCCAACATTTTGGCAAAGAAACGTGGCGTAACATAGTAGCTGAAGGTTTTTGTTGGCAAAGGCAAAGTCAGGGGTTCAACACCAAACCCCAATATTTTGGGTATCTCTAACTTTACTTTTCCCTTTTTCATCAAATTATGTATTTTCTTTGAATTTCCTTATTATTATTAAACTAATTTCTAAAAGATAAAACAAAATCTTTTTTTTAAACTTATATTTTTTATTATAAACCTTAATTTTTTCATAAACCTTAATTTTTTCCCTAAACCTTAATTTTAAATTTAAGTCTTAATTTTTTTTCATAAACTTTAAAACCTAAAAATTGAGCCCTATC
The DNA here is from genome assembly GCA_963966055.1 of Lathyrus aphaca. Classification (NCBI taxonomy): domain Eukaryota; kingdom Viridiplantae; phylum Streptophyta; class Magnoliopsida; order Fabales; family Fabaceae; genus Lathyrus; species Lathyrus aphaca. The sequence goes on along the minus strand of OZ014520.1, from coordinate 355,545,363 downwards.
TTTATCTTAAAACCCAGATTTCGCCCTAATTTTTACCCTAAAATTTTTCCTAAACCTTAAATTTTTTTTTAAACCTTAAAATTTTTCTCAAACCCTAACCCTAATTGTTTTCTTAACCTAGTTTGCAAACTTTTTTTTCTAATTTATTCACTCATTTTTATGTTATTCATTCACTGTTTGCCAGATTATGTAACTGCTTCGCCTTTGTAATAATTTGTTTTTATTATTTTCCGTCATTATTATTATTATGTAACTGCCCCTAAGCCATGTAATAGTGTAGGAATTTTATTTTCTGCCTTTTAATTTCTGCCATTTATTTTTCATATTAACTGCGTGGTTAGTAACATAGGGAGTGCCAAGAAATAAATGAACCATGGACTTAGAAAATTAATAATCAAGATAAATATCTGAAAACAATACTCACACACGTAAGTCGATCTTTGATCGCCATCTTGCACTTCCTAGGGTATTCCTCTTGGTTGCCTTATTTAAAATGGTCAAGTCCCTCGAACGTGGGGTGTCTTAAGCAAAGTCCCTTCACTGATAAATCATCAAGTCCCTACAGATTCAAAAGATCATAAGTCCCTTCGAGGTTGCCTACGGAATAATGATCTTGTCCCTTCGAATAAATGATGATAGTCCCTACGAATTGCTAAAGACACCCTAAGTTGCCTTCATTGACCATACGATGACCCTACACCTGTCCCTTAATCAAATCTAAAGTAATGACTACCTATTCCTTAATAATAGGGATAGTCTTACTCTTGAAGAAACATAAAAGAACTTGAATGACTTAGCTTAGGGTAGGTATCTCATAGTTACTTGCTCACACTTTAAAACTACTTTTCACACCCCACTTTTCTTAAACATTTTTCAAAACAAGGCTTTGTATACATCCATACGAGGATCATTACAAAGTACTTAGAAAAATTTCTAATCACACACTACACTCTTCAAAAACAATTTAAGTGAGCTAAGTAACTAAGAGCCCATGGATAACTATGGATATAAAGGGTGCTAACACCTTCCCTTTTTATAACCTACCCCCCCGAACCCAAGTCTTTTCAAAACGGTCTTTCCTGTTCTTTTATGCCCCTTCCTTATGGATAAAATAAAAGTCGTTGGCGACTCTTGCCATCCTCAACATGACTAAAAGTCAGTTCTCCCACCGTGTTACAGAACTAGCGACTCTGTTGGGGAGTTACTAAGTAAAAGAGGGGTACCCTTAGGAATTAGATCACTTAAATTGTTTGTCTTGTTTGCTTTACTTTTCTATTGGGCTTTTTGTGTGAAAGATCCTAACCCGGATCTAGTGTACCCTAGGTAAATGGCAATAGACCAAGGAAACTGTACAGCGTATACCGATATGGTTGATCTGGTGGCTATAGTTAGTGTGACTTCCTGGTTGGTGCTTATGTTCCTTGAGTAAGTTAAGGATAATATGGGGCTGCCATATGTTGTCAATACACTAACTGACTTTTAGAACCCTAGTTATCCCATCTTGGCCTTTAGAAAGTAGTGAGATAGCCGGCTTTGGTGAAGACTGAAGTTGGTTGATACTCGATACTACGCTCATTGAGATCCTAAACTTGGAGTGTTTTGGTTGGAAAGTAAGTTGCCTACTGAATAACCACCCTTGGGGAGGATCAGTGAGATTGAGATCCCTTAGAACCTGGTTACTTTTGTAGGACAGGATGAACCAACTAAAATTCAGGGGAGGGTACTTACCATTAAACCTCCTGCAAGCCTTCAAACCTAGGGCTATTGTGTGACTTGTTTGTGTGTGTCACATGTTTGTGATTGAGCATAACATCATAACATTATCATGACATCATAAGAATAGCATTTTCACTAACCATTTCAAGGACCAAAGGATTTATCTTTGTTCTTTGTTAAAGGTCATGGCTTTTGCTCGTAGGAATACTATCCGGATCAACTTTGTAGGAATACCATCTAAGCTTAAAGAATTGGTCTCTCAAGTTTCTGAAAACTCCCAATTCATCAAGAAGCATGGTAACCTACTGGATCTAGTCACTTCAAGGTTCAATGAAGACATGATGAGTGTCCTATTTCAGTTCTTTGATCCTAAACATCATTGCTTCACATTCCCCGACTATCAGCTGGTTCCTACAATGGAGGAATTCTCCAAACTATTGGGTATATATATCCTTGATCAGAGACTCTTCACAAGCTTAGAAAAAGAGCCTAAACCTGAAGTCATTGCTACAACCCTACATCTGAAGAAATCAGACATTGTCCTAGAAACAAGAAGCGGAGTTAAGGGTATTCTTGCTAAGGTATTGATGGAGAAAGCTCAAGTGTTCTTGAAGGCTATGAGTTATGATGCTCTTGAGGAGATCCTATCCCTATTGATCTATGGCTTAGTGTTGTTCCCTAATCCAGACCAGTTCATAGACATACACGCCATCAACCTATTTCTAACTCGTAATCCATTGCCTACATTAATTGGAGACATCCTACATTCTCTTCACATTCGTACTACAAAAGCGAGAGGGACTCTGATGTGCCGCATACCTTTATTGTCTAGGTGGTTTATTTCTCACCTTCCTCAATTGGTGATGAAGAATGAACAAGGGTTCAGGTGGTCTAAGAGGATCATGTCGCTTTTTACATTCAGACATTCATTGGTGCTCTCGATCTATGGAGAATGTTACTATCATTGACCGTTGTGGGGAATTCCCTAATGTGCCACTTCTAGGCATAAGAGGGGGCATTACCTACAACCCTTCTTTAGCACTACGTCAGTTTGGTTATGCTCGAAGTAATGGTCCTCATGACATGCTTATTCAGGGTATTATGTTTGACTATGACAACGATCTTCAGGGTTACCATCAAAGGTTTATACGAGCTTGGAACAAGATGAACAGGATTGACAACAACACTTTGGAGCCAAAGTATTCTATTCCTATGGAGCCTTATCTCATATAGGTTCGATCTCGTGCTTAGACTCTTATGATGCCATATCCTGTTGTTCTACCAATCACTATGGAGCCTGTTGCTAAAGGAGATATTCCTTATACCATCCTTCATCCAGACATAACCACTGATTTGGAAGAATTGCAAAAGTCATGGATTCAGTTGAAGGAGAAAAGGGATACTTTTGAGACTCATTTCAGAGTTGGTCAAGAAAGAATTCTGGAGCTAACAAGGTAACTTCACAAGGAGCAAAACCTCAACAAGTACCTCCACGCAAAGAGGAAGTGTCCATGGGAGACTTAAAACCCCATATATTTATCTTTTGTATCTTATTGTTATTTCTTTGTAAGCCCAAGGGGCAAAACTTATATTAAGTATTTACTAATAAAATTTTGTTATTGTTTTCGTTTAAACAAATTTAAATCCCGCGGTCCTTGAAAACATTGCATAAACATATACATACCATATCATTGCATGACAGGTTTCTATAAATAGGTTTCTCAATCTTCCCGCTGTTTATTTAAGCAGAAATGGCTCTCGAACAAACTGTCAAGGATCTCCAGGCTCAGAATGCTCAATTACAAGAAGTGATCATGAATTTGTCCAAGAGGCAAGAAGAGTTGAAAGCACTCCTCTCTTAAAATCCTGAAGATAACAAGAATGGTCAGTTGGAACAATTGCAAGCTGAGATGGCAGAAATGAGGATCCAGATGAATGGCCAGGTGGCTCTTATCCAAAGTTTAGCTCAGGGGCAAGAAGAGCTGAGAACCTTTGTCCACAAACTTCAAATTAATGGAGTCAGGAATCTAATTGTCAGTCAACCTCCGTTAAAACAAGCTGACTTGGTTGAAAGGAAGATGAGGATAAAAGAAGGTAAGAGACAAGTTGCCATTGATTGTTCTTCAGTTGAAGAAAAAAGACCTGGTAAGGTTAATCCACCTCAACACAAGGAATGTAGAAGCCAGTTTATCAAATTCAGCACTCCAATGTCGCAAGTTTTGCAATGCTTGTTGGTGATGAAGCTAATTTCCTTGAAAAATCCTCCTCAAAATCCTAATACTTCCTCTCCTCGCTATAATCCCAAGGCAAGGTGTAGGTATCACTCCAACTATCCCGGACATGATACTAATAATTGTTGGGCGTTGAAGAAAAAGATTCTAGACCTGATTGCAATCGAAGATATTCAGCCAACTGGATGGGACAACATTTGAATTTTCATTTGTAATTTCTTTTATTTTGATAAACACTCACTATTATGTTAAAATTTTGTTTTCATTAATGAATTGCATATGTTTGTCTTGAATTAATCCATTCGTTTCACTATATTTTGAACTATGCTTCATATTTCTATTTTGGGATATTTAACTCATGATAAAGTTATAAGCCTGTAGAGGGAGGATGACGAAAACAATACCATAATCTTATACAGTATGCTTTTGAACAGACTATGCTAACGATGTACATGCATTGTTTCAATTCCTAAACACTGGAGATATAAGGAAGTTAATCCCTAGTGAACGCTTTTGAGCCTATGAAGTAGGAGTTTTCATTCTCACGCAAATTAAAACCCTTATTCCTAACCTAGGGAAGGGTATTTACTCGGTTAACTCAACTATGCCAATTGTTTGTGTTATACACAAATAATGATGTTTCCTTGTAATCACTAAAGTTTGCAAGTCAATATCTAGCAAAAGAAAAGCTCACTAAGTCAAAACCTATGAAGGATATTTAGTAAAAATTGAGATGTCCCGCTGACTGTAATCTTGAAACAAACAGTTCAGGCAAAAGGAAGGGATAATAAAGTCAAACGAAAAAAAAAAGGTCACTATGAATCCTCAACAAAGAAAGATGACTGAATTTTCAAATAAATTTTTGGTTTTTGAACCATCATAAATGTCATTGTTACGATTCCAAACTCCTCTGTAGCTTCAATGCATAAGTTAACCGAACATAGGACTGAAGAACATTATGAAGGATGGGTTGGGTACAAATAAAATTTGAGCCTTTATCTTTTGTTTCTTAAACTTTGAACCAGACCACGTTATAACCCTTTAAAAGTCCTAACTGAAGCATGGTTAGTTTGAAAGCGTATTGCCACAAAAAGGTATCCTGACTCCTTTAGGGCTTATTATAAATCTTGAGTTAATATCACAATTTTTACAAACATTCTTTTACTAAAATAATTCTTTTTCAAAACTTCAAGACAGACATAAGCATTGCCTTTTGAATATCATTGTTTGCATATAACTGAGTGTTTGACAAACAGAGAAACTTACAGGATGAATGTTCAATAAACCAAAGTCCTTCCGATAAACAAATTTGCTTCCTGGATCAAAGCCCATGTATACAAAGGGGCATAGTCATTATCTCCTAATCAATGGGGCATGCCATGATACTGCCTAACTCATTTGGGGCAATCAGGTCAAGATTCAACTATGCTTAAGTAGCCAGGGGCAGGTCTCCTCATCTATCTGAATTACCAAAGGTAACATTACAGATTTCACGATACCAGGGGTATATTATTGTGGGGCATTCTGCTTATTTCTCTTAAGGTAGCTCCATTCAGATACTTCCATTATGAAACAATTCATCCTCAACCAAGGGGCAATGCTCTCTTTCCAAATCTAATACCCGGAGTGTATATGGTCCATCACAATTGTATTACCTTGATATTGGATTCTCAGCACAAGCCATTGTGAAAATTAATTACCTACACCAGTAGTATCAGATGGTGTCAGTATCATGTCTTCGGATCCAGCCATGAGAATTTTTGGGAGATTATTCAGGAAAGTTAAGAACCTCAGAAGCTTTAAATCGAATTGGTTATACACTCTCAAAGTTGAAACGATTCTGTTTACGAGTTCAGGTTTACTTTTCCCATTTTATTCAAGGAATAAATGTTTTCTGAATTCAGGTTTACTTTTCCCCTTTTACTAAAGCAAGAAACGTCTGTTGGTTATGTTTGAATGTATATATGCCTTTGAATATGATTGATGTTTACCAGAAATGCATAAACTACAATAATGACATTTACTAAGAACGAACAGAGATAGGAATTCAACGAAGCTTCGCCGGTTCATCCCCACGGAGTAATCTTTACGGATATCTTTACGGAATACTTCAAGTACTATCTTATACTTCCAGCTCTACAAAGTCTCCAAGCAGTTTCATATCCTCCGAAGAATTGATACCTAACTACATATGTCTCCCAGATCTATATCCATCTCTTTTATCCTCAGTCAGGATATTCAGGAACATAATCCTTCAATAAAAAGTACGACGAACTAAAACGAGAAGGTTCTAAGTACGATGTTCTTAAAGCAAGACGGAAACAAAGTCTTCATACTTCTTAGCGATGAATCGGGATTTATTTTCCCTTGTCAGCAGTTGTTCTACGAAGCTACTTATACACTTCAGCTACGTAATTCATTCATACATACATCATATCATATCATATCATATCAAATCATACGCATTCTTATAAAATATTAACTTGCAGATTGTTATATATATCATTATAGTTGCACCAAACTAACCTTGTTTTTCAGGTTAATTCTCCAGCAGACAAACTTCATCAACAACTTACCTTGGGCCGTCGTTTATTCTTCCCAATGGTTATCTTGTTACCTCGGGTCTTCGTTTATTCTTCCCGCAGGTTATCTCATTTAGGGTCGTCATTTATTCTTCCCAAAAGTCAACTTACCTTGGGCCTTCGTTTATTCTTCCCAATGGTTACCTTGTTACCTCGGGCCGTCGTTTATTCTTCCCGCAGGTTATCTCATTTTGGGTCGTCGTTTATTGTTCCCAAAAGTCAACTTACCTTGGGTCGTCGTTTATTTTTCCCAATGGTTATCTTGTTACCTCAGGCCGTCGTTTATTCTTCCCGCAGGTTATCTCATTTTTGGGCCTTCGTTTATTCTTCCCAAAAATCAACATACCTTGGGCCGTCGTTTATTCTTCCCAATGGTTATCTTGTTACCTCGGGCCGTCATTTATTCTTCCCGTAGGTTATCTCATTTGGGGCCGTCGTTTATTCTTCCCAAAGGTCAACTTACCTTGGACCGTCGTTTATTCTTCCCAATGGTTACCTTGTTACCTCGGGCCATCGTTTATTCTTCCCGTAGGTTATCTCATTTCGGGCCGTCGTTTATTCTTCCCAAAAGTCAACTTACCTTGGGCCGTTGTTTATTCTTCCCAATGGTTACCTTGTTACATTGGGCCGTCGTTTATTCTTCCCGCAAGTTATCTCATTTTGGGCCGTCGTTTATTCTTTCCAAAAGTCAACTTACCTTGGGCCATCGTTTATTCTTCCCAATGGTTACCTTGTTACCTCGGGCCATTGTTTATTCTTCCCGCAGGTTATCTCATTTTGGGCTGTCGTTTATTCTTCCCAAAAGTTAACTTACCTTGGGTCATTGTTTATTCTTCCCAATGGTAACTTTGTTACCTCAGGCCGTCGTTTATTCTTCCCGCAGTTTATCTCATTTTGGGCCGTCGTTTATTCTTCCCGCAGTTTATCTCATTTTGGGCCGTTGTTTATTCTTCCCAAAAGTCAACTTACCTTGGGCCGTCATTTATTCTTCCCAATGGTTACCTTGTTACCTCGGGCCATTGTTTATTCTTCCCGCATGTTATCTCATTTTGGGCCGTCATTTATTCTTCCCAAAAGTCAACTTACCTTGGGCTGTTGTTTATTCTTCCCAATGGTTACCTTGTTACCTCGGGTCGTCGTTTATTCTTCCCGCAGCTTATCTCATTTTGGGCTGTCGTTTATTCTTCCAAAAAGTCAACTTACCTTGGGCCGTCGTTTATTCTTCCCAATGGTTATCCTGTTACCTCGGGCCGTCGTTTATTCTTCCCGCAGGTTACTTCGTTTTGGGCCGTCGTTTATTCTTCCCAAAAATTAACTTACTTTGGGCCGTCGTTTATTCTTCCCAATGGTTACCTTATTACCTCGGGCCGTCGTTTATTCTTCCCGCAGGTTATCTCATTTTTTGGGTCGTCGTTTATTCTTCCCAGAAATCAACTTACCTTGGGCCGTCGTTTATTCTTCCCAATGGTTATCTTGTTACCTCGGGCCGTCGTTTATTCTTCCCGCAGGTTATTTCATTTATTTGGGCCGTCGTTTATTCTTCCGAGAAACCAACTTACCTTGGGCCGTCGTTTATTCTTCCCAATGGTTATCTTGTTACCTCAGGCCGTCGTTTATTCTTCCCAGAAATCAACTTACCTTGGGCCGTCGTTTATTCTTCCCAATGGTTATCTTGTTATCTCAGGCCGTTGTTTATTCTTCTCGCAGGTTATCTCATTTTTGGGCCATCGTTTATCCTTCCCAGAAATCAACTTACCTTGGGCCGTCGTTTATTCTTCCCAATGGTTACCTTGTTTCCTCGGGCCGTCGTTTATTCTTCCCGAAGGTTATCTCATTTTTGGGTTGTCGTTTATTCTTCCCAAAAATGTCATCTCCATATTTAAGAAGCATATCAGAAGACTCTTTATTCAAATGGCATCTTTAAGCCCATTCAAGCATCACAGTCAACCAACAGTATCATTCTACACACCAGTAAGTGCAAATTTTTGGGTTTTTGTGTTCAATCCTCTTCAATCTTCAAGTCACGAATGGCGTACATGCCAATCTAACTCCTCAGATTCCAGAAAATTGAACAAGGGGAAGCTGTTGTACCCCAAAATTTTCCCTCCCAAAATCAAGACCATCTCTCTCAAGACTCCCAATTGATCAAGAAGTGTGGAAGTTTCCTCAAACAATGCCTCCTCCTAAGCCAAGTGTCCAAAACTAGGGTTTTGAATTTCCTCAGGTTAAAATGCGTTTCAAGGCCTCAAGTGAGCTTCATAACATCCCACATGTATTCAAGAATCCCCATGTCAAGTTTCAAGGCTTTCCCAATAAGTTTGCCCAGTGAGATGATCAGATATGCAAATATCAGTCAAAGTAGTTAAAAAGTCAAACTGAGGTCAACTGTGGTCAAAATAAAGTCAAACTTCAAGATTGTTTTGCCAACATCAATTTTATGAAGTAAAATTCATCATTTATTCAAGGTTTGATCATGATTCATCACAGAAGTTTCAGATCATCAAGAATCAGGAGTTTCTAAATTATGGTTTTCTTAAGAAAAGTCAACTTAACTTTGACCAACCATAAATTTCACAAGCTTCATCAAAAATTTCCCATCCAAAGCTCATTTTGAAGAAAATTTAATTCTCTACAACTTTTTGTCTCACAAGCCAAGCCTAAAAATGCTTCATTTGGAAGGTATGAGCTAAAAACATTACAGGTCATTTCAAAAGTCAACAAAAAGTCAACATCTTCCAAAGAGTATAATTTGAAAATGGTAAAAGATATGGACATGAGACCAAAGAGGTTTGTTAGAGGACTCCTTAATATTTCCAAAATTTCCAAGAACACTTTCATAGCCTTAAAATTGAGGGATTTATGCCTTGTCAAAGTTTGGAGATTTTCAAGGGGTGTATGAAGTAAATAAGGGCTTAAATCTAATTTTTTCCAAATGGGCCTATCATTTTGCAACCCAATCTTCATGATAACATCAAGCACGACCCAATTCAAATATTTTCTGATTTTTATAATTTATTTATAATTTATTTGGATTTTATTCATTAAAATTCATTTTAAATCAAAATAAAATATGAAAATACAAATATTTGATTTGATTCTTCTTCTAGAAGCTCTTAAACATCATTTAAGTTGATTTGATACTCTCCAATTTCGTGCACAACCAATTTGGAAACATATCATTTGATTTATTTTGATATTTTTGACCATAGCTTTCTTCACAATCAAGTAACCTCAATCCATTGACAAAAGGCCCAAATTCTTAACCTAATTTCATTACTATATAACCACAACAACATCAAGAGACAAAAAGGAGGAGGGAAAGCAAGAGGATCATATTCGTACTTTAAAATTTCACACAATTCAAAATTCGGTTTCCATAATCCACAACTTTTACAAGTTGATTAAAGGTTGCAAATGAATCCTTGAGGTTTCCTGAACCTATTCCAATCATCCTCATCATCAAATTCATGCCAAATCATACAAACCAAATTCATATTCTTGCTTTTCTTTTGATTTTTTTCAATTTCAATGATTTATGCATGATTAATTGATTTTGATTACATAATATGTTTGTTTGATTGTGCAGATGGTTTCTGGATAGTTGGATTTAAGTTTCGATGCAGGAATCATAGGGCACCATGGAGAACTAAATTATTGGTTAATCTGCTGTAATATGTCTTCGTCGATACTTCGAAGGCTGTAGTAGTGATAAGAATTTCAGGCTGACAGGTAAGTCAGGTAAGTACTTGTTTCGATTTACTCCGAATTATTTCCAGAAGTTCAGAAAATAATCGACGAACAATACTCTTTTAGAATAGAATTCTAAAAGATTTCGACCCTCAAAATCGCAAATTCCTCTTTTTTCTATTTTATTTGATTTATTTTCTATTTTCATATTCTAAAAAAAATCCAAAAAAAACTCGTGCGTTCTTTATTTGATTTTATTAGATTTTTAGCATTGTTTTAATATTTTTTAGATTTTATTTTAATCGCTTTTCTTATTTTTCATTATTTTAAAATCTGCAGGAATTTTATTTGATCCTGTTTATTTCTTTTTTTATTCTTCTAATAGTATATACCAAAAATATGCAGGTGGGAGGAAAAAGATGGTGTGTGGCGTGCGCTGATTGGCCTAGTGACATAGACCTATGGTTGAAAGTCTGAGGGTGTGGGTTCAACACTCATTCCCAACATTTTGGCAAAGAAACGTGGGTTCAACACTCATTCCCAACATTTTGGCAAAGAAACGTGGCGTAGCGTAGTGGCTGAAGGTTTTTGTTGGCAAAGGCAAAGCCAGGGGTTCAACACCAACCCCCAATATTTTGGGTATCTCTAACTTTATTTTTCCTTATTATTATTATTAAACTAATTTCTAAAAGATAAAACAAAATCTTTTTTTTTAACTTATATTTTTTATTATAAACCTTAATTTTTTTCATAAACCTTAATTTTTTCCCTAAACCTTAATTTTAAACTTAAGTCTTAATTTTTTTCATAAACTTTAAACCCTAAAAATTTAGCCCTAATCTTTATCTTAAAACCCGGATTTCGCCCTAATTTTTACCCTAAACTTTTTCCTAAACCTTAAATTTTTTTTAAACCATAAAATTTTTCTCAAACCCTAACTCTAATTGTTTTCTTAACCTAGTTTGCAAACTTTTTTTCTTTCTAATTTATTCACTCATTTTTATGTTATTCATTTACTGTTTGCCTGGTTATGTAATTGCTTCTCCTTTGTAATAATTGGTTTTTATTATTTTTCGTCATTATTATTATTATGTAACTGCCCCTAAGCCATGTAATAGTGTAGGAATTTTATTTTCTGCCTTTTAATTTCTGCCATTTATTTTTCATATTAACTGCGTGGTTAGTAACATAGGGAGTGCCAAGAAATAAATGAACCATGGACTTTGAAAATTAATAATCAAGATAAATATCTGAAAACAATACTCACACACGTAAGTCGATCTTTGATTGCCATCTTGCACTTCCTAGGGTATTCCTCTTGGTTGCCTTATTTAAAATGGTCAAGTCCCTCGAACGTGGGGTGTCTTTAGCAAAGTCCCTTCACAGATAAATCATCAAGTCCCTACAGATTCAATAGATCATAAGTCCATTCGAGGTTGCCTACGGAATAATGATCTTGTCCCTTCGAATAAATGATGATAGTCCCTATGAATTGCTAAAGACACCCTAAGTTGCCTTCATTGACCATACGATGACCATACGCCTGTCCCTTAATCAAATCTAAAGTAATGACTACCTATTCCTTAATAATAGGGATAGTCTTACTCTTGAAGAAACATAAAAGAAATTGAATGACTTAGCTTAGGGTAGGTATCTCATAGTTACTTGCTCACACTTTAAAACTACTTTTCACACCCCACTTTTCTTAAACATTTTTCAAAACAAGGCTTTGTATACATCCATACAAGGATCATTACAAAGTACTTAGAAAAATTTCTAATCACACACTACACTCTTCAAAAACAATTTAAGTGAGCTAAGTAACTAATAGCCCATGGATAACTATGGATATAAAGGGTGCTAACACCTTCCCTTTTTATAACCTACCCCCCGAACCCAACTCTTTTCAAAACGGTCTTTCCTATTCATTTATGCCCTTTCCTTATGGATAAAATAAAAGTCGGTGGCGACTCTTGCCATCCGCAACATGACTAAAAGTCAGTTCTCCCACCGTGTTACAATGAGCTTAAGCCTAAATCAAAGGTTTGTAAGCTCATTATATCCTCCCTAATTAGGGATAATGAGCCTACTTAATTATGAGATAAGCATCTCAACTCAATTACCATGATGATGTAGGATTAAGATCATTAACCTACTTGTGATTAGTTAGATGTTTTTGGGTTTTTTTTAGTGTTAAGTAATGATTTTAATCTATAATCACAAATTAGTGGACTCATTACACCATCCTAATAGAAGTCTTTGAACTCGCTAACTCATCACTTCGGATAGTCTGTTCTTGTCCATAATGTCAGGTGGTCGCATCAAGCCATTACATTTTCACTTCGAACCATTTTCTTGTTATCATAGGGTGCCAGTTTGTCTCTAATCTTATGCTCTGGATTTTTTGTTTTATTTCCCGTCTTTTGTTATTCTTAGTGCCAACAGTTACACTTGAACTTGCTGATATATCACTTTGAGTACATCTTATTTTCGTCTTGTCATCCCCAGCATATTGTTATCCCAAGTGAGTCTTCACCCTCGTTTTCGCTTCTGTGGATCACCGTTGCATTCATCTTCATCAGACCATATTCATCATTAAAAAAATAAGCATGCTAGGTTTCATTGCATCTCGCATGTCATACCCCCAACAAAACAAGGAGCCCCTCATAAGTTCATAGCATGTCATTGCATTTAGGGGGAAATTTTTTGGTTATTTCTATATTTAAATACCTTTCGCTTTGATTTTATGAGGATTAACATCACTCATCATATCTGATAAAGTTATTTAAATAGGGGCAACTGTCACACCCCAAATTTTACCCCTAACTGCCCGCATCATACATTGCATTTTAAAAAAATCTGTTGCTTCCAACTCATTTTCAAGTTATTTATAAATTTCTTTTCAATTTTCAACTTCATTTTTAAAGTTCCATTTCTAACTGTAATTTTATTTTTTAGCTTTTATTCTTAATTCACTCATTTTTCAAGTTTTATTTCTAGCTTAATTTTAATTTCTAATTTTATTTTTAATTTTCTTAAAAAGAGAGTTTTCTATTTGAAATTCAATTTCTATTTCCAATTTTTCAAGTCTAATCTTAGCTTCAATTTTCAATCCCATTTTCAAAGTTCCTGTGCTAAGCTTGATGCCAACTTAGTATTCTAAATCCATCCATTTTCAAAGTGCCAAGTCAATTTCTCAAAATTTCCATCGCAATTTTACACAAGAGAATATTTAAATTTAACCAACAAGTCTTTCAACAAAATGATGTCCTAAAAGAAAAAAGAGAAGTCCATCGGTTTTTTTTTTGGTGTTACAACATAAAAAAAATTGCTGTAGGCTTAAGTCTTCTTTGGTTTTATCTGAAACTTCCCCACATCATGATGAGTTTTCCTTGCAAAGACAAAGGTCAACAATAAACAACATTATCACCAAGTGTCGTACACCAGCCTGTACCCTGCATCTACAAAAAGCATCCCGCTAGCAGCAAGCAAGCCATAAGACCAATGCCCTGTAAATGGTACAACACTTTGACTAAAGGACCATCCACATGGTACCGCTTCAATACGCATGTCTCTCTCTGCAAGAAACGTACGATATACACGAAAAAATATCCCAACACCTGCATCAAAGAAAAGCAAAAAGCAGACTTTATCACAAATCAAGGCAAGGATAACGTGTTTTAAAATACAACAGGTTGAATTTCACGTTTTCGGGTAAAAACATTTTGAGCATCATAAAACATATTAGTATAACACTGAAAAAGGATTGGGGAAGAGAATTTGAAATCACAAAAAAAACCTAACTGGATGCTATAAAAATCGGACGATTTTTCAGAAATAAAGGGGGGGAAGAAAAGAAACCAGATAGAAACTTCACCAAAGAGAAAAAGAAAATTTTGCCAAGAACACCAACCTGCAGAATTGTTTTAACACATAAGCCTTAAACCTCAATAAACATTTCTTCACCAAACCGGCAGATAAATTTCACCCTCTAAAACTTCCATAAAAAAACAAACCCAAGCCATCTCTTAAACCCAAATCAAATATACCCGCAAATCCGAAAAATACTGAACCTTTTCTCAATCTTCAACCATCACTTTTTCACAAGAATAGCTTTCCTCCACCGTGATACTACAGAAATCACATGTTTCCACTGTGAATCGTCAAACTCACAAACCGCCGCAACCCCAAACTTCCTCTGAACCAACACCTACCAAACTCGTTGTCATGTGAATGATCTGAGAGCGCCGAGAACCGGACTGAAATTCAAACCAGAGAAATTGCGAACAAAAAACCTGTGCGAATCCGAGACACCATGAGAAGCCGAAAACGCTGAAATCATGAGCGAGAGACACCGCGTCGGGAGAGAGACGAGAGTCGTGAGTTGAGGGAGACAAACCAGAGCGACTGAGCGAAAGTGACTGAGTGACTGAGTGAGAAAAGACGACGAGTGTGAGCGAATCGTTTCTGCCGCCGTGAATAGGGTAGGTTTCTGTGACCTTTTTTTTAACGCGTTTTGAGCTGTAACCCTTTGGTTTTTTACCGGTCCTTTTTATTCTATTATATTTCTTCTCCTAGTTTTTATTATATATTTATTTATTTGATTATTCTATTTCTAAAAATTTATGTTTGCGGTAGTGGGTTCAACCCACCTCCTGCTTTTTCTTCACTAATTTCGTTTAGTCCATAAACTTAGGTTTAACAAGTTAGTTAGTTTTTTTTATTGTTAACATTTTTATTTAGTTATTTTTCTTTAAATATTGTATATTAATTTTGTAGGTTTAGAATCATATTTATTTTAATTTAACTAGATAGTTTTGTTTAGGAAATTAGTGCATTTAGTCTAGTTAGTAAAAAAATTATTAAACAAAGATAAAAAAAAATTAATTTTAATTAGAGCTTAGGATTTTCTTAACTTAATATATATAAATCTAAAAGTAGCCCTTTTAGTTTAATTTGTCTTATTGATTTAATTAATATTTATGTTCTATTTTGTTTTGTTTCTTCTAATATTAAAATCCAGAAAAATATGTTTTTTAGATTTGTTTATATATATTATTACTAAGTTTTCTAGTTTAGTATAATTTATTTATTTAATAATTATTAGAAATTCAAAATATAAAAACAAAAAAAAAGAGTATTTATTGTTTTTTTTTGTTTTTGTTTTGTTTTTTATCTTCATTTAGTTTATTTATTTTATTTTTGCATTTTAATACAATATCAAGTTCTAACGGTTCCAAAATATTCATAGACTGCCCACACGCTTCCTCTTGGGCAAATTACAACGATACCTTTTATTTCATCGCAATCCCGTGTAATTTATTTTGTACCCCTATCCCGTTTATTTTGTACACAATTTATTTCTTCCGCCTTTATTTTAACAGTTTTGCATTGCTAGGAATACCCGTAGGAATTAGAAATTGTTTCACTTAATCATTTAAAACATTCTCGCATACATTTCGCACACACGTAAGTCGGTCACCAAGCCATCGCTATCAGCACGACTTCTATGCGCTTTAATTAATTTAACAAGGAACAGAGCTCCGGAGTCTAGCATTCCGCACATTCTAAGAACGAATCATACCTGGGCTAGCCCCACGCGTAGTGTTTCGTTCACTCCTTCTTTATTAAAATACGTTAATCCTAAAACGTCTAAAAAATATATCCAACTTATTTTATAAATTTTAAACTACGAAAAACAGAGATCCGGAGTCTAGCACTCCGCATGTTCTGGAATGGATCGCTCCTGGGCTAGCCCCATACGACGTGATCCATTCGCCTTTCGTATTTTGAAATATCTTAATCATACTAGTTAATTCGCGAAAGAATAGAGCTCCGGAGTCTAGCATTCCGCACGTTCTAGAATGAATTGCTTCTGGGCTAGCCCCACGCGACGTGATTCGTTCGTTCTTTCCTACTTAAAAACAATTTAAAACTTACCAAACAATTTAAATCATTTTCATAATTAATCAACGAAAGAAAAGAGCTCCGGAGTCTAGCACTCCGCACGTTCTGGAATGCAATCACTCCTGGGCTAGCCCCACGCGACGTGGTTCATTCGCCCTCTCGTTTAAAACACCTTAATAAAGGTCAAACATTTTAGCTAAACGAACATTGCTTAAATCTTTCTATCTCGCAAACAAGCTAGTGTTTCAGCCTCCACCGCGAGTATAAGCCAATGCTTAGCAGTAGACTGCATTTTAAACAATTTTTCAATAAAAATCACAAACCGTAGTTGCACGAACTACGAAGCTCTGACTTTCCCATTGCACAAGGGAATACGTAGGCACAAGGATTTTAATCCTTCGCGAGCACCCTAATAAAAAAAAATTTCAACCTTTTCTCTCCGTCACAATAATAACAAACTTTTAATCTTTTCTCCGACTTATGAATAATATAACTTTAATTCCTTAGAACAAACATATTAACAATCATTTAGAAGACAAAGACTTAAGATCAAACATTTAATCGCATAGTTTAGCTAAGAGGTTCCCGTTGAGTACAACGGACGTGAGGGGTGCTAATACCTTCCCCTTGCATAACTGACTCCCGAACTTAGAATTTGGTTTCGTGAACCATTTCTTATCCTTTATTAGGTTGTGTCTATATCTCCCTTTTCTTTAAGTAGAATAAATAGAATTAGGTGGTGACTCTGTTGTTTATTTTAGGATCGTATTTTTCGAGGTACGACAGTTGGCGACTCTGCTGGGGAATAGCTCCATGCTAGAGAGAGTCAAGCCTAACTTAGCTTTGTGTGTTTATTTGTTTGATCTTATTTCTTCTTGTCTTCCCTATGTTTGTTATTTATGTTTGTTTATTCTTTTACAACTTTCCCT
The DNA here is from genome assembly GCA_963966055.1 of Lathyrus aphaca. Lineage (NCBI taxonomy): Eukaryota > Viridiplantae > Streptophyta > Magnoliopsida > Fabales > Fabaceae > Lathyrus > Lathyrus aphaca. The sequence goes on along the minus strand of OZ014520.1, from coordinate 355,528,311 downwards.
TTATTTGCTCATTATATTATCTGTCTGTGGGATATTGGGGTCACTTTGCAAGTAAAATTTGAGTTGTGGAAAAGCAGAGGGAACACCTAAGTTTAGAATTGGATGTTATTAGTGTTAGTCTCCAAGGACTCGCTCCTTGCATGCCTAGCATGAAAGCTCCCCCAGATAGTTAGACTTTTCGTAGATCTTGTCGCAACGCAGCTAGCCTGTCGCGTGACCTGATGTACGAAAGGGCTGTGATTCTGGGACCCCCTAGGACCTGTTTCAATCTTGGTAGTTGTGTAATGTTAGGCTCCGAGGGCTCTCCCCTTTATCAGCCTAAGCATGAGGACTCCACTCAAGGTAGACTTTATCGTTATTATCGTCACAATGTAGCTAGCCTGCGGCGGGGTGTTAGTACGATAAACGTCCGTGACCTCGAGTTTCCTTAAACCATCACCGTAGAAACCATCCCGTGAGTGGGACTTATGGGTAGTAAAATGTAGAACCAATCTCTTACATCCCACCTGTTAAGGAGACTCCGAATTCACTGTAACACCTTGCATCCTTACATCCCTGCATCTTTGCATCTCAGCATCATATGCATCATTTTAGTAAATGCTTCAAGGAACAAAGAGATTTTTGTTGCAAACATCATATATTTTACCATGAATGGACTTTAGTTTATTAGTTTTTAGAAAATAATAAGAAAACTGTACCCATTTTGACGTTTTGCAATAACTTCTTAAGTCCCTTGAAGCCTTTGTGTTTTTACTCATGAGTACATCTCCGCATTTGCATTTGTCAAAAACTCATTCTCGTCAACTCCTTTCCAGCTGTCACATTGAGGATCTCACGCAAGTATTCCACCCGAGCTCAGACCAAGAAGAAGATGGCTGACAAGGACCCTGAAATGGACAAAGTTAATGAAGAGCTTTCTGATCTTCGTGGAAATATGGGTCAGATGATGGAAATGCTGCAAGTCATTCGAGCAAAATTAGATACCCAACAGACTGTAGTATCAGAGATTGTCACTGCAACGACTGAGCCTACACCATTAGTGACTACCCCTGTAACTTGGCCTCCTTTTGGGCTTCCTCACGGATTTGTACCTCCTCCTCAGGGTTTTTCTTCTCAAAGTTTTATTCCTCCTTCCCAAGGACTCGCTGCTCAAGGTTTCTTCCCTCCTTCCCAAGGCTTTGCTTCTCAAAGTTTCGCACCTCCTTCTCAGGGTGTTGCATTTCCTTCCAAAGGTTTTGTGCCTCCCCCTCAAGGATTTACTGCTCATCAGATTATTCCCTTGACTACCGAAGAGAACCATGTAGTTACTAATTTTACACCAGATATTGTGCACACTCGTATCCAACCATACTTTAACGACCCTCAGGTGTATGATGTGCCAGATATGTTGGAGAATGGAAATGAGAAACATGAGAAGATGCAAGAGAATTTTGATACCCTTGAAAAAAGGTTAAGAGAAATTGAAGGTGACCAGATCTTTGGGGATGCTGCTAGAGAGATGTGTCTGGTTTCTGGACTGGTAATACCTCCAAAGTTCAAGATACCCACTTTTGATCTGTACGAGGGCGCAACGTGTCCTAAGAACCATCTCTTAATGTACTATCGAAGAATGTCCGTAAAGGTGGACAATGACAAATTAATGATCCATTGCTTCCAAGATAGTCTAAAGGGAATTTCCTCCAAGTGGTATTTAACGCTAGATCAGTCAAAGATCCGCAGTTTTCAAGACCTGACAGATGCTTTCATCCAGCAATACAAGTACAATATGGACCTTGCTCCCGATAGGAGACAGTTGTTAAGCATGTCCCAGAAAGATTCCGAATCTTTTAAAGAATGTGCTCAAAGGTGGAGAGGGACTGCTTCTCAGGTAGATCCCCCGTTGACTGAAAAAGAGTTAGCTGATTGGTTTGTTGACACGGTGCGACCAAAATTCTTTGAGAGAATGGTGGGAAGTATAACGGCTAGCTTTTTTGATCTTGTGGCTGTCGGAATCAAGGTCGAACTAGATCTTAAGAATGGAAAGATGAGTGGTGCATCCAGCAGCTCCAACAATGGTAGTGGAAACAATGTCAAGAAATTTACCAGCAATTTCCACAAAAAGAAAGAGGGCGAGACAAATGCAATAATGACGAGTCAAAGGAGAAATCAGCTTTGGCAGAGGCTTCCACCTATGGCTCAACACCGGTATGTCTATCCACCACAGTATGTTCAACATCCTTATGTGGCGGCAATTCAACCGTCATATAATCCACAAATTCCAATGTATCGGCCAACTCAAGCAGTACCGATGTACCAGCAAGCGGCTCCAGTGATCCCAGCTTATCAACCAATGCTCAACAATCCAGGCAATCAACAAGCGCCCAATGCTTCAGCCTACCAGCAGAGGACTCCAGCTCCTCATCCGAATTCCAACTTTCAGAATAGGAGACCAGGAGGCAGGCCTCCCCATCCTCGGATCCCTATGACCTATACTGAATTGTATCCCTCACTATTGAAGAAAGGCTTGGTTACTCCAAGGCCTTTGGGTCCTCCACCAGATCCGCTTCCACCAGGTTACAACTGGAGTGCCCGCTGTTTGTTCCATGAAGGTGCTTCGGGGCACGATTTTGGAAAATTGTATTGCTTTGAGGAATGTTGTGAAGGATTTAATGGATAAAAACATTTTGTCGTTCAGAAATACTGGTCCTAATATCAAAAATAATCCTCTACACAAACATCGGTCTATAAATGCCATTATTGACGAGTCTGACAAAGATTTGATTTTCAATGCCACAGATATCAAAACCCCGCTTAGAGACTTCCATGCGAAGTTAGTAGAGGTGGGTATGCTGAAGAACTATCATAAGAATCGTGAAGCTTGTGCGAATAATCCAAAGGGATGTGAACTGGTTTTGAGAGATGTTCAAAGTTTGATTAATCTGGGTGTTTTACAAGTAAGCGGTCGTGTGAAGAGGAATGAAGTGGCAATGATTGAACCCATTTTTAACTTGCCTGAATCTGATTCTACCATGGCACCAGTGTTTAACATGCTTGAAGCCCCAAGATTTCAACTCATCTTCAATATGCCAGAACCTGTGGTGCCCATTTTCAATATGCCCAAACCAAGGATTAAGCGAAGGAGTAACCCTTTCCTTTATGAAGATACTAAAGGAGTTCCATGGAAGTATGATACATGGGGAATTCATCAGACGTTTGAACAGGCTGGTCAGAAGGAAAATTCAAAAGTGGCAAGTGCTGACATAGCAGGTGCAAGTCGTTTAACTCGCAATGGTCGTGTTTATACTTAGCAAGTCAATACAGTTCTACCTAAATAAGTAATTCCCATTGTTGTCAACCAAGATAAAGGGTTGGTCTTGGAAGAAGAGGATGCAGAATTTCTCAGAATCATTAAGAATAGTGATTATAAGGTTATTGATCAGCTACATCAAACGCCTTCCAAAATATCTATCTTATCACTTCTAATTCATTCGCCGGCCCATCGAGGTGCTCTCCAGAAATTACTAGCCCAATCTCATGTTACGTATGACATAACTGTGAATCAGTTTGATGGTGTCATTGACAATATCACTGCATGTAATAATCTCAGCTTCAGTATGGAGGATCTTCCAAAGGACGGCTTGGACCATAACCGTGCTCTTCACATATCTGTAAAATGTCAAGAGGATACTTTAGCGAGAGTTCTTGTAGATACAGGATCTTCATTGAACGTTTTGCCGAAAAGAACGCTTGCTAAGTTATCTTATCAGGGGGAAGAGATGAGGCCCAATGCATTGATTGTGAAAGCTTTTGATGGATCAAGGAGGACTGTTATGGGAGAAGTAGACCTGCCAATCCTGATTGGACCACAAGTGTTCAAAATCACTTTCCAGGTTATGGACATTAATCCTAATTACAGTTGTTTTTTGGGAAGACCTTGGATCCATGCCGCTGGGGCATTCACTTCTACCTTGCACCAGAAGATGAAGTTTGTGGTCGATAATAAACTGGTAACTGTGTCTGGTGAAGAAGATCTCATGGTTAGCAACCTTTCTTCCTTTAGCTATATTGAGGTTGATGAAGATGCTTTGGAAACTACTTTCCAAACTCTAGAGATAGCCAATGTTGTCCTTATGGAAGTAGAGGAACCAAAGGGAAAAGGTATTCCATATTTTGCGTCACTGAAGAGTACCATTTCCACTATCGAAGAAGGAAGCTATGAAGGTTGGGGTGATGTCATTGAAGTCAAGCAGAAGCTGGATCGTTACGGTTTGGGTTACAAACCAACTCATGGGAACGAAGGAGCGTCACACTCCGTCAAAGGACGCCCAAAGACCATTCAAGAGGTGTTTTCCAGTGCCGGCTACCAGATCAATGCAATTAGTGGGGATGCTGAAGATGAAGATGTGGATCATTTGGTTTATCAGTGTGAAGCAGCTTTGGGCAATTGGGAGGCAGTTGAGATCCCAAATTATTTTCCTCTGTCAAAGTAATTTATTGTTTTCTTTAAGTGTTCTCAAAGTTCCCTAGCTCTGCCCAAGGCTATGGGATCATTTTGTAGGGCCCCTTCTCATTTTCAAGTTATTCAATCAATGAAGGCATTTTGTTAAATTCTTACTTTGTTTTTATTTACTGTTTTTCTCTTTTCACTTTTAAAAGGAAATGGCAATCTTTCAAAGATAATAAAAGGTTTTTCTTGCATCCCTCTATTTTCACTTTTAATAAAAGCAAGTCATTCTCATATGCAGAACAAATGAAAACCCTGTTGAATCCAATGACTCTATATTCTCTCCTAACTTCGATTCGCCCATCTACCAAGCGGAAGATGAAAGTGAGGAAGACTGTGACATTCCCGAAGAACTGGCAAGATTAATTGAGTATGAGCACATAGATCTTCATCCACATAAGGAGCAGGCAGAGACCATCAATCTTGGCACTAATGAAGACAAGAAGGAAGTCAAGATTGGTACAACACTTGGGGAGAACATCAGAGAAAGATTGGTCAAGCTTCTCAAAGAGTATATGGATGTGTTTGCATGGTTGTATCAGGATATGCCCGGTCTGGACACAGACATAGTTGTCCATAAGTTGCCGCTTCGACCAGATTGCCCGCTAGTAAAGCAAAAGCTCTGAAGAACAAGACCAAACATGGCTCTGAAGATTCGAGAAGAGGTCAAAAGACAGTTTGATGCTAGATTCCTCGTAGTTGCAAAGTACCCTGAATGGGTAGCTAACATCGTACCGGTCCCCAAAAAGGATGGCAAGGTTAGAATGTGCGTGAACTATAGGGATTTGAACAAAGCCAGTCCAAAGGACGATTTCCCTCTTCCGCATATTGATACATTGGTTGACAACACTGCTAAGTTTGTTGTTTTCTCCTTCATGGACGGATTTTCAGGATATAACCAGATTAAGATGGATCCTGACGATATGGAAAAGACTACTTTCATCACACCATGGGGCACTTATTGTTACAAGGTTATTCCATTTGGTCTCAGAAATGCAGGAGCCACTTATCAGAGGGCAATGGTCACCCTTTTCCATGATATGATGCATAAAGAGATAGAAGTTTACGTGGATGATATGATTGCCAAATAACAGAGTGAGGAGGATCATTTGAATCATCTCTTGAAATTATTTGAGCGCCTTAGAAAGTTCCAACTGCGTCTGAATCCAGTTAAGTGTACCTTTGGTGTCCGATCAGGAAAATTACTTGGTTTTATTGTTAGTCAACAAGGAATTGAAGTAGATCCGGACAAGGTCCGAGCAATTCAAGAAATGCCAGCTCCGAAAATAGAAAAACAAGTCAGAGGTTTCCTTGGAAGATTAAACTAAATCTCCAGATTTATCTCCAACATGACAGCTACCTGTGAGCCTTTATTGAAGTTGCTCCGGAAAAATCAAGCAATTACATGGAATTCTGATTGTCAGGAGGCTTTTGAAAAGATTAAGGTTTACCTACAGGAACCTCCTATCTTGATCCCACCTACTCCAGGGAAGCCTCTCTTCATGTATCTGACTGTACTTGAGGGATCTATGGGTTGTGTATTAGGCCAACGGGATGAAACCGGTCGTAAGGAACATGCCATTTATTACTTAAGCAAGAAGTTTACAAATTGTGAAAGCAGATATTCACTTTTAGAAAAGACTTGCTATGCTTTGGCATGGGCTGCCAGACGTCTCAGGCAGTATATGATTTGTCACACTACCTTGTTAATCTCGAAAATGGATCCAATAAAGTACATTTTTGAGAAGCCTGCCTTGACTAGAAGACTCGCTCGTTGGCATATGTTGCTATCTGAATATGACATCCAGTATGTAACCCAGAAGTCTATCAAAGGCAGTGTTTTGTCTGACTACCTTGCTGATCACCCTGTTGAAGATTATGAACCTTTGAAATTCGATTTCCCAAACGAGGACATAATGTTGATAAAGGACTGTGAAGTTCCAGGTCCAGATGAAGGTCCCGAGCCAGGTTCTCGTTGGAAGATGATGTTTGATGGTTCCTCTAATTACATGGGGCATGGTGTGGGAGCTGTTTTGATGAATCCTGATGGTGGTTATACACCCTTCACGGCCAGATTAAGTTTTGAATGTACAAACAACATCGCTGAGTATGAAGCCTGTGTTTTGGGTATCGAAGCTGCAATTGATACCAGAATCAAGATCCTTGAAGTATATGGAGACTCAGCCTTAGTAATCTACCAAGTCAAAGGTGAATGGGAGACCCGTGATGAGAAGTTGATCCCTTACCGTGCCCACATTATGGAATTAATTAAATACTTTGATGAAGTCACTTTCCATCATGTTCCAAGGGCAGAGAATCAAATTGCAGACGCTTTGGCTATGTTGGCCTCTATGTTTCAAGTCATATTTCTTAATGAAGCTCCACTCATTACAATCGAGCGAAAAACTACACCAGCCTACTGTCTACTGGTCGAAGAAGAGACCGACGAGAAACCGTGGTTCTATAACATCAAGAACTACTTGCAAAATCAGGAGTACCCAGCGGGTGCAACGACTATAGATAAGAAGACTCTGAGAAGATTGACATCTAAGTTCTTCCTCAGTAACAATGTTCTTTACAAGAGAAATCACGATATGGTTTTGCTCAGATGTGTGGACCAACGCGAAGCAGACTTGTTGATAAGAGAAATCCATGAAGGATCATTTGGAACACATGTCAATGGACATGCCATGTCCAGGAAGATCTTGAGAGCGGGATACTTCTGGTTGACCATGGAATCAGATTGTTTCAAATATGCTAGGAGGTGTCATAAATGCCAGATTTATGCCGACAAGGTGCATGTTCCTCTGACCCTTTTGAATGTTCTATCATCACCCTGGCCTTTCTCAATGTGGGGCATTGACATGATAGGGGAAATTGAGCCTAAAGCTACCAATGGTCACCGGTTTATCTTGGTTGCAATCGATTACTTTACCAAGTGGGTAGAAGCAGCTTCCTATGCCAATGTGACAAAGCAAGTGGTCGCCCGTTTCATCAAGAACCAAATTATCTGCCGTTATGGGATCCCAAGCCGAATCATCAGAGATAATGGGACCAATTTGAACAACAAGACAATGAAAGAGTTGTGTGATACATTCAAGATTGAACATCATAACTCTTCTCCGTATCACCCGAAGATGAATGGAGCTGTTGAAGCTGCGAACAAGAACATCAAAAAGATCTTGCAGAAGATGGTGAAGACTTACAAAGACTGGCATGAGATGTTACCGTATGCCTTACATGGATACAGAACATCAGTTGGCACTTCAACAGGGGCAACCCCTTTCTCTTTTGTGTATGGGATGGATGCAGTTCTCCCTATCGAAGTAGAGATACCATCTTTGAGGATCTTGATGGAAACCAAACTGGAAGAAGCTGAGTGGGTCCAGAGCAGATATGAACAACTGAACCTCATTGATGAAAAGAGAATGACCGCCATGTGCCATGGCCAGTTGTACCAAAAGCGCATCAAGAGAGCATTTGACAAGAAAGTCTGTCTCCGAGAATTCAAAGAAGGAGACCTTGTACTTAAGAAAATCTTGCCAGTCCACAAAGACATGCGTGGAAAGTGGAGTCCTAACTATGAAGGCCCATATGTTGTGAAGGTCGCATTCTCCGAAGGTTCCCTAATCCTCACAACTATGGATGGTGAACAACTGAAGCACCCGGTGAATTATGATGCAGTAAAAAAATATTATGCCTAAATAAAGCCCGCTAGGTCGAAAATTAGAAATGGAGACCTAGGAAAAAATGGGTATCACGGTGGATCATAACCTATGAAGGAGATCCAGGCAAAAGTTAGGGATAAAAACAAAAAAAATAGAGCTCGCTAAGTTGAAAACCCGAAAGGGCGGCTTAGGCAAAAAAGAGCGTCCCGGTGGATTGAAAACCCGAAAGGGCGGTCCAGGCAAAAATTAGGGACAAAGGCATTTGACTGCATCAGATAGTGTTTACCATTATTGAAGATCATTACTTGAAGACCAATCCAGTCGCTCTTGTCATAAGCAAGGTGTTGGGCGGTCTTAGTTATTAGAGATTATAGTGGTCGTTGGATTCAGTGTAGACCTTTCCCCATTGCCATTTTCAGATTGTAATTTTCCATGTAGTTTTTGCTATTGGCAAGCTACCACTCCTGAATGAAATACAACCTTTGCCTTTAAACTTTGTCTTTCAGCTTCTTATTTTTCTTTGATATGCAAAATGTCTTTACTGAATTACAATTTAATTATGAAAATTACAAAAAAAATATTTAGAAACAGTTTTGAAAACATACTGGAAAACATTCAAATTTCTTTGACTTTAAAAAGAAAATTAAAAGATTTTCTGTCTTCTAAAAAACCCTCTGGCTTGCAGCAATACTCTCATGCCATTATTACAGAAATCCCCGTTGAGGATTAAAAGCTGGTAGCACTCTCGGATGGATTCTTGGACCAAGTATTGGTTTCCAAGCTTGAAGGCATCTCCCCAGCATCTTTCATATTGCTCGTCTGAGTGTTGACGTTGAGATCCTACTCTCCCCTGCTTCGTCAGAACTCCCTGTCTCCCTAGAGTCAGCATTTGCATATCATAATCATTTGCATCATGCTCAATCATACGCATTTGACATAATCATTTGTCTCTCCCCAGTTGTCGTCTGTCCTACTCCAGGTCCAGATTACTGTCTTTTTTTATTTTAAAATCCATTGTTGTTGGTACCCCGAAGTGTGGTAAACCAAGGTCTTTTCCAAGTTACACTGGTATCCCCTGCAGAGGCCCTCCTTGATATATACCTTAGTACCACCAATATTTCTTTAAAATCCCAATTATCATTGGGATAAATCCTTTAAGCTGTTTGCTTAAGATTTAAGGCTGTTTAATTCAACACGCATCCGTGTTCTCCTGATAATTCCTAAAAATTCTTCTTTGAATTATTCGTTTAAGGAATCTCCAGAGGTTGGTTGTTTATCTCATTGAAAACTCCAACATTTTTCTTAGTTTTCCAGCTAGTCGCTTAGAGTCGTTTGATTTATCTTTAAACTCTTCGCATGTTACTCTCAGTATCAGTTGTTTGCACAGAGCCCCTGCCTAAATACTGTTTTCGTTTCCCAATCCTCGGTATCACCAGTTACACTTGAACCTGTTGATTTACCACTTTGGATTATATGTCTGTTAGTTTTGTTTCCTGACCGCCGCGTCGATGACAGTTATTCATTCCTTCAATCATCGGGTTGAGTTTTGCTTTCCCGACCGCCGTGTCGACGCCTGTTATTTTTATTTTCCGACCGCCGTGTTGACGTCTGTTAATTTGTTTCCGACCGCCGTGTCGACGTCTGTTATTTTATTTTCCGACCGCCGTGTCGATGTTTGCTATTTTATTACCGACCGCCGTGTCGACGTCCGTTTTTTTTCCGACCGCCGTGTCAAAATCTGTTGATTAATTCCCCAGCCGCCGTGTTAGGTTTATTTTCCCGACCACCGTGTCGATGTCTGTTTCTTTCATTTTCCCGACCGCCGTGTCGATGTCTGCTTCTTTCATTTTCCCGACCGCCGTGTCGATGTCTGCTCTTTTATTTCCGACCGCCACGTCGATGACAATTATTTATTTCTTCAAACCGCCATGTTGAATTGCATTTTCCGACCGCCGTGTCGATGTCTGTTATTTTATTTTCCGACCACGTATTAATATTTGTTTGTTTAATTCCCCAGCCGCCGTGTTGAGTTTATTTTCCCGGCCGCCGTGTCGATGTTTTGCTTTTATTTATTCAACCGCCATGTTGAATTCATTTCCCGACCGCCATGTCGATGTCGATTATTTTATTTTCTGATCGCCGTGTCGATGTCTGCTTTATTATCTCCTCAGGTGCTATGTTGAGTTTGCTTTCCCAGCCGCCGCGTCGATGTCTACTATTTTATTCCCGACCGCCGTGTCAATGTCTATTATTTTATTTTCTAACCGCCGTGTCGATGTCTGCTTTATTATTTCCTCAATCATTGTGTTGAGTTTTGTTTTCCCGATCGTCGAGTTGCTGTATTGGGATCCCCAACAGTTATCCTTGAACTCGCTAACTCATCACTTCAGATAGTTTGTTCTTGTCCATACTGTCAGGTGGTCACATCAAGCCATTACATTTCACTTCGAACCATTTTCTTGTTATCATAGGGTGTCAGTTTGTCTCTAATCTTATGCTCTGGATTTTTTGTTTTATTTCCCGTCTTTTGTTATTCCTAGTGCCAGCAGTTACACTTGAACCTGCTGATCTATCACTTTGAGTACATCTTGTTTCCGTCTTGTCATCCCCAGCATATTGTTATCCCCAGTGAGTCCTCACCCTCGTTTTCGCTTCTGTGGATCACCGTTGCATTCATCTTCATCAGACCATATTCAACATATTCATCATTAAAAAAATCATCATGCTAGGTTTCATTGCATCTCGCATGTCATATCCCCAGCAAAACAAGGAGCCCCTTATAAGTTCATAGCATGTCATTGCATTTAGGGGCAAAATTTTCGGTTATTTCTATATTTAAATACCTTTCGCTCCGATTTTATGAGGATTAACATCACTCATCATATCTGATAAAGTTATTTAAATAGGGGCAACTGTCACAACCCAAATTTTACCCCTAACTGGCCGCATCATACATTGCATTTAAAAGAAAAATTTGTTGCTTCCAACTCATTTTCAAGTTATTTATAAATTTCTTTTCAATTTTCAACTTCATTTTTAAAGTTCCATTTCTAACTGTAATTTTAGTTTTTAGCTTTTATTCTTAATTCACTCATTTTTCAAGTTTTATTTCTAGCTTAATTTTAATTTCTAATTTTATTTTTAACTTACTTAAAAAGAGAGGTTTCTATTTGAAATTCAATTTCTATTTCCAATTTTTCAAGTCTAATCTTAGCTTCAATTTTCAATCCCATTTTCAAAGTTCCTGTGCTAAGCTTGATGCCAACTTACTATTCTAAATCCATCCATTTTCAAAGTGCCAAGTCAATTTCTCAAAATTTCCATCGCAATTTTACATAAGAGAATATTTAAATTCAACCAACAAGTCTTTCTACAAAATGATGTCCTAAAAGAAAAAAGAGAAGTCCATCGTTTTTTTTTTGGTGTTACAACATAAAAAAAATTGTTGTTGGCTTAAGTCTTCTTTGGTTTTATCTGAAACTTCCCCACATCTTGATGAGTTTTCCTTGCAAAGACAAAGGTCAACAATAAACAACATTATCACCAAGTGTTGTACACCAGCCTGTACCCTGCATCTACAAAAAGCATCCCGCTAGCAGCAAGCAAGCCATAAGACCAATGCCCTGTAAACGGTACAACACTTTGACCAAAGGACCATCCACATGGTACCGATTCAATACGCATGTCTCTCTCTGCAAGAAACGTACGATATACACGAACAAATATCCCAACACCTGCACCAAAGAAAAATAAAAAGCAGACTTTATCACAAATCAAGACAAGGATAACATGTTTTAAAATACAACAGGTTGAATTTCACGTTTTCGGCTAATATATTTTTGAGCATAATAAACATATTAGTATAACACTGAAAAAGGATTGGGGAAGAGAATTTGAAATCACAAAAAAAACCTAACTGGATGCTATAAAAATCGGACGAGTTTTCAGAAATAAAGGGGGGGAAGAAAAGAAACCAGATAGAAACTTCACCAAAGAGAAAAAGAAAATTTTGCCAAGAACACCAACCTGTAGAATTTTTTTAACACAAAAGCTTTAAACCTCAATATACCTTTCTTCACCAAACCGGCAGAAAAATTTCACCCTCCAAAACTTCCATAAAAAAACAAACCCAAGCCAGCTTGTAAACCCAAATCAAATATACCCGCAAATCCAAAAAATACTTAACCTTTTCTCAATCTTCTACCATCATTTTTTCACAAGAATAGCTATCCTCTGCCGTGATACTACAGAAATCACATGTTTCCACTGTGAATCGTCAAACTCACAAACCACCGCAACCCCAAGCTTCCTCCGAACCAACACCTACCGAACTCGCTTATATGTGAATGATCTGAGAGCGCCAAGAACCGGACTGAAATTCAAACGCAGAGAAATTACGAACAAAAACACTGTGCGAATCCGAGACACCGTGAGAAGCCGAAAACGCTGAAATCATGAGCGAGAGACACTGTGTTATGAGAGAGATGAGAGTCGCGAGTTGAGGGAGACAAACCCGAGCGACTGAGCGAAAGTGACAGAGCGACTGAGCGAGAAGAGACGACGAGTGTGAGTGAATCGTTTCTGTCGCCGTGAATAGGGTAGGTTTCTGTGACCTTTTTTTTTAAACGCGTTTTGAGCTGTAACCCTTTGGTTTTTTACCGGTCCTTTTTATTCTATTATATTTCTTATCCTAGTTTTTATTATATATTTATTTATTTGATTATTTTATTTCTAAAAATTTATGTTTGCGGTAGTGGGTTCAGCCCACCTCCTACTTTTTCTTCACTAATTTCGTTTAGTCCATAAACTTAGGTTTAATTAGTTAGTTAGTTTTTTTTATTGTTAACATTTTTATTTAGTTATTTTTCTTTAAATATTGTATATTAATTTTGTAGGTTCAGAATCATATTTATTTTAATTTAACAAGATAGTTTTGTTTAGGAAATTATTGCATTTAGTCTAGTTAGTAAAAAAAGTATTAAACAAAGATAAAAAAAAATTTAATTTTAATTAGAGCTTAGGAGTTTCTTAACTTAATATATATAAATCTAAAAGTAGCCCTGTTAGTTTAATTTGTCTTATCGATTTAATTAATATTTATGTTCTATTTTGTTTTGTTTCTTCTAATATTAAAATCCAGAAAAATATGTTTTTTAGATTTGTTTAAAGATTTGTTTTTATATATTATTACTAAGTTTTCTAGTTTAGTATAATTTATTTATTTAATAATTATTAGAAAATCCAAATATAAAAACAAAAAAAAAAGAGTATTTATTGTTTTTTTTTGTTTTTTATCTTCATTTAGTTTATTTATTTTATTTTTGCATTTTAATACAATATCAAGTTCTAACGGTTCCAAAATATTCATACACTGCACACACACTTCCTCTTGGGCAAATTACAACGATACCCTTTATTTCATCACAATCCCGTGTAATTTATTTTGTACCCCTATCCCGTTTATTTTGTACACAATTTATTTCTTCCGCCTTTATTTTACCAGTTTCTCATTGCTAGGAATACCCGTAGGAATTAGAAATCGTTTCACTTAATCATTTAAAACATTCTTGCATACATTTCGCACACACGTAAGTTGGTCACCAAGCGATCGCCGTCAGCACGACTTCTACGCGCTTTAATTAATTTAACAAGGAACAGAGCTCCGGAGTCTAGCATTCCGCACGTTCTAAGAACGAATCATACCTGGGCTAGCCCTACGCGTAGTGTTTCGTTCACTCCTTCGTTATTAAAATACGTTAATCCTAAAACGTCTAAAAAATATATCCAACTTATTTTATAAATTTTAAAATACGAAAAACAGAGCTCCGGAGTCTAGCACTCCGCACGTTCTGAAATGGATCGCTCCTGGGCTAGCCCCATGCGACGTGATCCATTCGCCTTTCGTATTTTGAAATATCTTAGTCATACCAGTTAATTCGCGAAAGAATAGAGATCCGGAGTCTAGCATTCCGCATGTTCTAGAATGAATTACTTCTGGGCTAGCCCCACGCGACGTGATTCGTTCGCTCTTTCATACTTAAAAATAATTTAAAACTTACCAACCAATTTAAATCATTTTCATAATTAATCAACGAAAGAAAAGAGCTTCGGAGTCTAGCACTCCGCACGTTCTGGAATGCAATCACTCCTGGGCTAGCCCCACGCGACGTGGTTCATTCGCCCTCTCGTTTAAAACACCTTAATATAGGTCAAACATTTTAGCTAAACGAACATTGCTTAAATCTTTCTATCTCGCAAACAAGCTAGCGCTTCAGCCTCCACCGCGAGTATAAGCCAATGCTTAGCAGTAGAATGCATTTTAAACAATTGTTCAATAAAAACCATAAACCGTATTTGCACGAACTACGAAGCTCTGACTTTCCCATTGCACAAGGCAATACGTAGGCATAGGGATTTTAATCCTTCGCGAGCACCCTAATAAAAAACAATTTCAACCTTTTCTCTCCGTCACAATAATAACAAACTTTTAATCTTTTCTCCGACTTATTAATAATATAACTTTAATTCCTTAGAACAAACATATTAACAATCATTTAGAAGACAAAGACTTAAGATCAAACATTTAATCGCATAGTTTAGCTAAGAGGTTCCCGTTGAGTACAACGGACGTGAGGGGTGCTAATACCTTCCCCTTCCGTAACCGACTCCCGAACTTAGAATTTGGTTTCGTGAACCATTTCTTATCCTTTATTAGGTTGTGTCTATATCTCCCTTTTCTTTAAGTAGAATAAATAGAATTAGGTGGCGACTCTGTTGTTTGTTTTAGGATCGTATTTTTCGAGGTACGACAAGAAGGATGCAGGCATAACCCTAATTCCAAAGTCCTAAAACTTTAAGAGTTTAGTCTCTGATTATTGAGATGAGAAGAGAGACTTAAGGAGACTCAAAGGTAAAAAGTCTAAGAGGGACTAAACACAGCCCTAAGATTATCATGCTTGGATGTTCCTATGGTTTGTGAGGTTTAATAAAGATCTTCAAGGAAGCCACCAATGGGAGAAGCAGATGAAAAGAGGAGGAAGCAAAATAATAAGTTACTTGTTTCATTGAAGAAGATAAGTAACTTAAAGAAAGAAAGTGAGAGAGATGGAACATAAGTGAATCAAATTCACTTCAAAGACAAGTTAGAATGCAAATGAAAGAGATAAGAAGGAGTGAGAGGTGAAGGCAAATCCACCTCCCAAAATAACTTACCAAACCTGAAAGTGTTAGCATGAATGCATAAAGTGTAAAGCATGAAGAAATGAATTGAAATGAGATGCAATGATCAAAGTCAGAAGTGTTTATGTTATGCAAATGTCATGTGAGATGATGCAAGGGAATACAAAATGCATATGTGTGATCATACAAAGATGGGATGCAAAGGAAGCATGCTTTGAAGTTTGAAAACATATGAAAGTTTATAAAATGAAATGAATGCTAATCATGGCAAATGGATGAAGAAATGATTGAGAAAGGTTCTAACATGTCCTAAGATGTCTAAGATGACATATGAATGCATGGAATGTCATGGCAAGTTCATGTAATGATGCATATGCAAGGTGAATTCAAATGAACATGAAAAATTAGGGTTTTATGAACATGTGAGATGCAAATGGATAAAACAGAAGCAAATGACATGTTAAAATTTGTAATCAAGCTCAAACAAACCCTAATCACATATTAGGTCACACCCCAAAGGAGAAGGTTAGAAGCCAAACCTATCAAAAGTTATGATTTTCCTAAGTTTTCTAGGGTTTTTGGGTGGTTCAAAGGGAAAAATGCAAATCAAATTGAAAATGCAAGATAAATTCATGAGGAAAAAGACCTATAAACTACATGCAATATGTAACACAATGCAAAAAGAATCAACTTCAAACTCTTCTTTGTTAGGCAGAAATGATTTTTCAAAGTTAGGGTTTAAAAATATGATTTTTATGACCCTTAATTCAAAGAAAATTGGTAAACTATGATCAAACCTAAAAACAAATTTGTGTAAAGAGTTTGAAAATGTTTCTAAATGCATTCAGATGATTCATGATTTTTTTGGTGATTTTTAGAAACCTAAATGTATTTTTAATTAATTAAAATACTTTAATTAATTAAAAATAACATTTAAATATTTTAAAAATACGTTTTTAATGCAAAAAATAAAATAATTTTTTTTTTGGAATGAGAAAAATACTATCTCTCTCCCTAAGCTATGAGAACCTCCCAAACTCTCCAAAATCAACCATTAAACATCAACAAGCAAGAATCAAGCATCAAAAAGCATTTAAAACACACATACATGATGAATCGAAGCAAAAATCATTTCACGGGCAAAATTTCAGAACATCATGAAATGTTTATTTCTCAACCATTTTTAATTTTAAACACATCAGGGTGATCAGTGAAGCATGAGGAATCATTTAGAAACTTAAAAAAGAAGTTCTGGAAAAAATGTTCATCATGGCTACCTGAGTTGAAGCTTTATGTTCTTGAGCTTTTTGATTCTTTCTTTGGTGCAAATCCACCCCCTTTGACCTCCTGAAGCTAATGGTAAGCTTGAATGAAGCTTAGAATGGCTATTTTGAGTGCTTTGTTTCTGAAGTTGCAGAAATCGTATTTTTGCCTGCGGGTGTTTTAGGCTATGGTGATGGGTGAGAAATGATCCTGAGGTGTTTTTGAGTTGATTGGTGAAGGAAGTTTGAAGTTTTAGTGGCTGAGCTATGAAATTCGAAGAAGGGAAGTTTTTGGTGGATTTTGTGAATCTGAGTGTATGAGAGCTTTCAGGCTATTGTGTGTTATGAAATGTGATCCATGATGTTTGTTTAAGCCAATGGAATTGCTCAGAAATTTGGTGGGGGCACAACTTGATTGGTATGGGCCAAGTTGCAAAAAGTCAAGGTGAGGTGTACATGAATCATGGCAAGGGTCAGAGATGGTTTCATGGGGTGTCTGGCCTCAACTTGGTTCAAGGATGGCCATGGGATTGCTTTTGATGTGCTGGAAGGCTTGGATGAAGAGTTATCACATGTTTTTTAAATTTCCCTCTTTGAAGTTTCTTGGATCATAAGTCATGGAAACCCTAGGTTCAATGCACAATTCGAATTGTTTGAAGTTCATTTGACATATTGTGAAGTGTTTGTGTACATTAGAGGTCATTAGAAGGCTTAGCAAGTGAAATTGCAAAATTCCCTCTTTGGCATGAACTTGAAAATTATGTGATTTTTGCCAACTTTGAAAGGCCATATCTTGAGTTCTAAGATGAATCAAGACATGTTCTTGTACTTTTTGAAAAGGGAAAGACCTAATCTGCAACTTTCATGACCAAGAATTTTTCATTTGAAGCATTTTTGGTCATGAAAGAGGAGGTTGAAAAACTTTGCCAAAATGGAAAGTTTGCACTTCAAGTCATTTCCAAAACTGGCAAGTTTGCAATTGGCTCAAAATTCTTCAATATTGTGAACTTCCAACCACTTCTAAGATCAAATAAAGATCATAGAACTTCAATTTGATGAAAATACCCCTTTGGTTCCATTGTTGGGGGCCTCAGATGCCCTGATTTTGACTTAACTTGCTCAGGAAGTTACCCAGTGAACAAATGACTTCCACAATGAGTTTCTTCATCAAACTTGGTACACATAATCCTTATGACATATTAAGACCATTAGAAACAATAATGGCCCAAAAATTTGGAGTTAAGACCTTTGAAACCAAAACCCTAATTTTGGTCATCTGTGTAGTGAAAACCCTAGCTCTGCTTCCATGCCTTTGCCAGTTCTTGTGATCCCTTGACTTTCATGAAATTTAAAGAGCATAATATGATGATAGAACACATATTGACCCCTTTGGAAAGCTTTAAGGCCTTTGGGATGGCTCAGATGGATTCTTGGATTGCTTAGATCACAAACCCTAGATGCAGATGAACTTGAACTTATGCAGTGAAGCAAATATGCTAAGTGAGGTGTAATGCTTATGTTTATGCAAACATGAAAGATCACAAGCTATGGTGTGATATGAGTGATGGAAAATTTGGGGTTTTTACATTAGGTATTAAGGAACACAAAATATGTTGAATGAGATGCATCCAATTAGGAAAGCATTGATTGATATATGTTTGTTTTTAAATACATCTTAATTTTTCAGATTATAAGTTTCTATGTCAATTTAAATGATTGCATTTTCAATAAAAAGATAGTGAAACAAAAAATATACATAATATATAATAAACTAAACTTCATATATAATATCACAAGATACATTGTTGCCATATGTACCATTACGATGAAGTTCACCTAGCTTGTGAAGCATCCTGAGTTGAAAGAAAACACTAAAACTATAATCCAGTGAAAAGTAAAGAGATATCGAAAGAGAAAGTATGAAAAACATCTTGTTCGAGAAGCTATTAAAAATGTTATATTGTGGATAAAGTTTCCATCATAGCTTCATACTTCTTATACTTTTCTCCATAGTTACACAAATAATATGTCTCATAGCCAAAGTATGGTCTTTGTTAATGCATTGAAGACAAATATGCAAAATGAGAACAATAAAACAAAACAACATGAAGCAAACGAGATAATGATAACTATCTAACAAGAAGATGGAAGAATAAGAATATATTATTTTACATAGCTGCACAATCAATATGTACCATGCCAAAGTATGGTCTTTGTTAATGTTTTAAAGACGAATCTGAAAAAATGAGAACAATTAACAAAAGTAATATGAAATAAATGAGATAATGGGGAAATATCTAATAAAAAAGATGGAAGGAGAAGAATACCCATATATATATATATATATATATATATATATATATATATATATATATATATATATATATATATATATATATATATATATATATATATATATATATAATACATAAATCAAAGCATCTTTTTCATATATAAATTCAAGTTTGGTACTGAAATACAATAAGTTCTTAGTACAACACATTGTAATATTTTAGCCAACTAAATACATAAGGTACTACAACCAAAGGCTATCAATAATAAAAGATGTCCAAAACAAAGAAAACTAAGAACTAAATTTGAAGATCTCAAAATATCCACAGCGGAAGAAAAGCCATCGATAAGCAAGGATAATCAAACTGCCTTATCCTTACCCTTCGCGGAACCGGAAGTACTTGTAAAAATATAACAACAACATGGGGTGAGATAACAACATCTAAGTGAGTTCCCTATCTTAGATTATTATCGGCTCGAAAGGTTCAATCTAAAACATAGCTCGATTATTTTGTCACTACCTCGCAAGAAACCAAAGCAAGATGGAAACAATCCATATAACACTTTTGACGTTATACGAGTATGACATCTACCTCAAGCCTTTACGGATGCTTCCTGTGGGACCAAGATCCACCCACCTCAAGACTTGCACAACACTTTATGGATGCGTCAATGCAATACTCACCTTAAGTCTTTATGGACGCCTCCCGTGGGACCAAGATCCACCCACCAAAAGACTTACACAATACTTCCCAAAATAACCCCGTGTAGTTCTCACCTAAAGCCTTTACGGATGCTTCCCATGGGACCCAGATCCACCCACCTCAAGACTTACTCAGACTTTACGGAGGGATAATGTACATACATGGCTCAAGTCTTTACTGAAGCTTCCCGTGGGACCAAGATTCCCCTACCTCAAGACTTACAGAAGACTTACAGAGGCCCACTCGTGAAATAAACATTCCTAGCCTTTATGGATGCTTCCCGTGGGACCCAGATCTACCCACCTCAAGACTTACTCAGGCTATTACAGAGGCCTTGTGTATAGAACGCTAACGGTTTCACAAAAACCTAGGGTAATCCTAAACATCTCACAAGTTATTTCTTTTTATTCCACATATCTCACAATTCCCTAACTAACATAATTACAGTTAATTAGAAAAGTCAGGTAAAAATAATATTTCTTGGCATCATAAGATAGCACATATTCTTAGCTTCAAAATGATGTAAAGAAGAGTTAAAACGGATAAGCGAGGAAAAAGTTATGAATTTTTAAAGATGGAACAAATTAATATTTTTCCCCACACTTATAGTGTTAACCAGTTAACGCCATGTGGTTAACCGGTTAACCACATCAGGTTACAGAATCCAGTAGCGTAATACAACTCTATTAACCTGTTAATGCCCTGGTGTTAACCGGTTAACCACAGACAGTAGCAGAAAATCAGCGTTTTTAACATACATAATTTTCCCAAAACTCATACAAATCATCATCAATTACCAAAACAAACAACAACAAGGTTCCTAAACCTATAGTCAGCATACTCATGCATTTTAATCGATATTTAACCGTTCAAATTCTCGATTGTACGATTTTCTATTATTTTTTCCTAACCTCAAAAATCTACAAAACTCTAGAAAATAAAAGTATCTAACTAGAACCCACCTCTACCAAAGATGATTGAGAAGATTGAGAGATGAATGGGTGATGACCTTCAAGAATCAAGAGCTTCTCTTCTTATTCTTCAATCTTTTCCTCTTCCTCCCTTTTCTCTTCTTCCTTTTCCTTTTTCCTTTTCTCTTGTTCTGTTTCTATGTTATGAGACATAAGAAAATAAAAACTTAGGTCATACGGGAAAACATATTTTCCCCCACAACGGGTCCAAATAGAGAGTATCCAAAAATGTCTCTTAATCAACAATTTAATAAAACCTCTGAGTCAGATTATATTAGTTAATAAAAAAATAAGTCCCGTTGATTTCTCTAATTATTTTTGTTAAAATCTCTCAGAGCAACCTGGGACCTTATTGATATCAAATAGTTATTATTCAGAGCATTAAATAATTTATGGGGTATTACATCCTCCCCCCTTAAATAGAAATTCGTCCTCGAATTTAAAGATTACTTGAACATGTGAGGATACATTTCCCGCATCTCTGATTCCAATTCCCACGTAGCATCTCCCAGATGTGTTGCATCCCACTGTATCTCGATAGAATCCGGTAGAATAGACTGAAGAGGATCAGGAACAAACCTACGAAGTTGAGATACATGTAAAACATCATGCATTTCAGACAGAGAGGGTGGTAAGGATAATCTTTAAGCAACTTCACCAATCTTTTCTAAGATTTGATACGGTCCTACGTATCTCGTACTTAACTTGCACGACTTGAACGTTCCTTTCAATCTAAATCTTGGGTGACTTTCAAATAAACATGGTCATCTTCATCAAATTCCAAAGGTCTCATTCGATTTTTCAGCATAACTCTTCTGACGATCTTGGGCTTGCCTAATTGTCTCTTGAATCATTCGAATATTTTTCGTAGTCTCTTGAATAACTTCGGGTCCCAAAATTCTATCTTCACCCACTTCCGACCAGCACAAAGGCATCCTATACTTTCTTCCATACAAAGCCTCATATGGAGCCATACCAATGCTCGCATGGTAACTATTATTGTAAGATAATACAATCAAAGGTAAAAGTTCCTTCCAATTTCCCTTACTTTCCAACACACAAGCTCTTAACATGTCTTCCATCGTTTGAATTGTTCGCTGCGTCTGACCATCTGTTTGAGGATGATTAGAAGTGATCAAACGTAAATTCATACTCATAGCTTGTTGGAACACTTTCCAAGACCTTGAAGTAAACTTTGGATCTCTATCTGACACAATGCTAGATAGGACACCATGCAACCTTACAATCTCAGCAATAAACAACCTCGCAATATGGCTTTCCTTGTACATAGTCTAAACGGCTAAGAAATGCCCAAATTTCGTTAGTCGATCTATAATCACCCAAATAGAATCATAACCACCATGAGTACTAGTTAAACGCGCTGCAAAATCCATATAAATACTATTCCACTTCCAAATCGGAATATCCAAGGGTTGTAACAAACCACCCGGTCTTTGGTGCTCGATCTTCACTTGTTGGCATACCACATCTTCCGACACAAACACTACAATATCCTTATTCATATCGGACCACCAATACTCTTTCTTTGAATCTTGGTACATCTTCGAAGAACCCAGATGTATCGTAAAAGTACCTTTATGGGCTTCCTCCAAAATCTTTCTCTTTAACACACTATCGTCTGGTATACAAATCCTTTGGTTAAATAGGATAATCCCATCCAACACTCTTACAAAACTCGGTAGGAGTAACATCTCTTGTAAATTCTAATCTAGAAATTGTAATTGTTGAATTTTGTTCCTTAAGGCATAATTGATATTCAAATTTCCCATAATCATACCATTTGGAGTCCATACAAATTAAAGATTAAGGTCTTGAAACTTCTCCAATAATGTATATACCAACACCATCAATTCAGCACCATAAATCACTTTCCGGCTGAAATCATCTGCCACTATGTTCGCTTTTCCTGGATGATACTCCAATTGTAGGTCATAATCCTTCAAGTACTCCATCCACCTTCTTTGTCTCATATTCAATACCTTCTAATAAAAAAGATACTTCAAACTCTTATGGTTGCTGAACATCTTAAAGTGCACACCATACAGATAATGCCGCCACACTTTTAGAGTAAACACCACGGTCGCTAACTCCAAATCATGGGTTGGATAATTCTTTTCATGAACTTTCAACTGTCTAGAAGTATAAGCTACAACTTGACCTTCCTGCATAAGAACACCTCCTAATCCCATCTTAGAAGCATCGTAAAACTCTTTGTACGCCTTGTTAGGATCGAGAATGATCAAAACCGGAGCAGTTGTCAATCTTTCTTTCAAATACAAGAAATTTTTTTCACAACTAGAATCTCATTCATAAGAGAAATCCTTTCTAGTAAGCTTAGTCAATGGCAACACCAACTGAGAAAAACCCTCGATGAATCTTCTCTAGTAACCTGCCAAACCTAAGAAATTTCTCACTTCCGAAGCATTCCTCGATCTCTCCCAATTTATCACGGCTTCAATCTTTGAAGGATCCACTGCTACACCTCCCTGAGATATAACATGTCCAAGAAATCTAACTTCTGACATCCAAAACTCACACTTGCTAAATTTAGCAAAAAGTTGCTTCTCTTGCAATATCGATGGAACAATTCTTAGATGCTCTCCATGCTCTTGAGGAGTACGAGAATAAATGAGAATGTCATCAATAAATATTACAACAAACTGATCCAAATAAGCTTAAAATATTTGGTTCATGTAATCCATAAAAACAACTGGAGCATTCATCACACTGAAAGGCATCACTAGAAATTCATAATGACCATAACGGGTTCTAAAAGCAGTCTTCGGTACATCGAAACTCTTTACACGAATCTGATGATAGACCGACCTCATATCAATCTTCGAGAACACACATGCTCCTTTCAATTGATCCAAAAGGTCGTTTATCCTCTATAAGGGATACTTATTCTTGATAGTGACCTTCTTTAACTTACGGTAATCAATACACAATCGCATACCACTATCTTTCTTCTTTACCAATAAAACAGGAGCTCTTCACGGTGAAACACTCGGTCTAACAAAATCTTAGACATCAAGTCCCCTAATTGATCCTTCAATTCTCTTAATTCAATGGATGCCATCTGATAAGGGGATACGAATATAGGAGCCGTCCCCGGTATCAGGTCAACTGAGAATTCAACTTCCCTCACCTGAGATAAGGATGTGACATCCTCTGGAAAGACTTCAGGAAATTTACAGACTATTGGGATATTCATAACTTGCTGATAATTACTTCCCTCTTTAGTAAGAACCAGTAAAATAGATTTCTCTTTTTCAAACAGAAAGTTTACCATTCCAACCATACCTTCTAAGATTTTTGTCAACACATCTTTCGGAGGAGCTTCCACAGATGGAATGCGGATCAATTTCTCTTCACACCCAATAAACACAGAGTTAGCCGATAACCAATCCATTCCCAAAATAACATCGACCTACTTAAGGGGTAGACAAATAAGATCAATTTGGAAGACTCTACCATCCATGGACAAAGTACATTTTTAACACATAAGAGGCATCTCAAAGGTTTCATGCATAGCGGTAGTAACCACCATAGGAGGAGACAAGGGAAAAACTCGTAACCCAAGTCGCTTCACACAACTAGTAGACACAAAAGAATGTGTTGCTCCACAATCAAATAAAACAAGACAAGGATGTTCATTAACAAGACATGTACCCTCAATAAGAGAGTTATCGGATTTAGTCTTCCTCG
This sequence comes from Lathyrus aphaca, assembly GCA_963966055.1. Lineage (NCBI taxonomy): Eukaryota > Viridiplantae > Streptophyta > Magnoliopsida > Fabales > Fabaceae > Lathyrus > Lathyrus aphaca. Next base: position 355,504,023 of record OZ014520.1, on the reverse strand, counting down.
CATCCATGGTATAAACCCTTCCTTGAACTTGGTCCTTTCTCAGTGGAAATTCTTTAGCAAGATGTCCCTCCTTCTGGAAATTATAACAAACCACACCACTTTGACTACACTTTCCATAATGATTCCTAAGGCACCCGGGGCATAAATGAGGAGTGTTAGGTCTAGCATTCACTACTTGCCTTCCCTTGAAAGGTTGGGGCTTGGCCTAAAAGGTTGAGTAGCCCTTCCACGATCACTTTGAACAACTTTTCTAGTATTCACCTCAGCTTGTACTTTCTTTAAACTATGATCAACAACATAGCATTGTCTCAAAAATTTAGAATACGTAGTGAATTCCCTCTAAGCGACACTATGAGAAATCTCGGCCTTTAGTCCAAATAGAAAATGATTAATCTTCCACTTCTCATCCGGAGCATACATAACTTGCCTAGATTAAGCTGCCATGTCTTCAAACTTTTCTGTATAACTATCCGCAATCATGTTTCCTTGCCAAAGCTGCTAAAACTCGAACTCTTTCTAGGTCATCAGAGAACTTGGAAAGTATTTCTCCATAAAAGTTGCCTTAAATTGTTCCAACGCCTTCGGAACCTCTTGCATAGTCATGAGAGTAGGAGCACTCTCCCACCATCTAGCAGTCGGACCTTTCAACAAGTGCGACGCAAAATTCACCTTGTTCTCTTCACTGCACAACACGATCTGAAAGATTCTCTCCATACCAGTTATCCATTCATGAGCTTTCACCGATCTAATCCACCTTGAAATTCTTGAGGATTCATGTGGAAGAAATCACGGAAAGTTCCACCTTCAGTTTCAAGAACGACCACCTGAGGATGAAGACCCTCATTCACTTGGTGAATTATCTCCTACATAAATTGGTTGTGTTGCTATTGCATCTGCTGCATGAACTGAAACAAAGGAGTATTCACATTGCCACTCGGCTGATCACCAATAGGAGGAGTGGCACTAGGCCGACCACGAGTTTTACATCCACTAGCCATATCCTAAAATGTCATCAAAACAAGATTAAGTTTATCGGGATCAATACCATAAACATAACATTTAGTTTTACAACGAGATTACATATATGAACGGAAAGAAACACTTATAATATTCCAAGGCTAGGTCGAGGATATGACTTGCTCTGATACCAACTGTAATACCCATATATATATAATACATACATCAAAGCATCTTTTTCAAATATAAATTCAAGTTTGGCACTGAAATACAATAAGTTCTTAGTACAACACATTGTAATATTTTAGCCAACTATACACATAATGTATTATAACAAAAGGCTACCAATAATACAAGATGTCCAAAACAAAGAAAACTAAGAACTAGATCCGAAGATCTCAAAATATCCACAATAGAAGAAAAGCCATCGATAATCAAGGATAATCAAATTGCCTTATCCTTACCCTTCGCGGAACCCGAGGTACCTGTAAAAATATAAGAACAACATGGGGTGAGATAACAACATCTCAGTGAGTTCCATATCTTAGAGTTCTCTCGACTCTAAAGGTTCAATCTAAAACATAGCTCGAGTCTTTAGTCAATACCTCACAAGAAACCAAAGCAAGATGGAAAAAAATCCATATAACACTCTCGATGCAATACGAGTATGAAATTTACCTCAAGCCTTTACGGATGCTTCCAGTGGGACCGAGATCCACCCACCTCAAGACTTACATAAGACTTTACGGAGGACTCGATGCGATACTCACCTTAACTCTTCACGGACGCTTCTCGTGGAACCAAGATTCACCCATCTCAAGAATTACACAAGACTTCCCAAAATAACCCCGTGTAGTACTCACCTCAAGCCTTTACGGACGCTTCCCGTGCGACCAAAATCCACCCACCTTAAGACTTACTCAGACTTCCCGGAGGGATAATGTACATACACGCCTCAAGTTTTTATTGACGCTTCCCGTGGGACCAAGATCCATCCACCTTAAGACTTACACAAGACTTATGGAGACCCACTCGTGAAATACACACCTCTATCCTTTGCGTACGCTTTCCGTGGGACCCAAATCTATCCACCTCAAGACTTACTCAGGTTATTACGGAGGCCTAGTGTATAGCATGCTAACGGTTTTGCAACAACTTAGAAAAGTCGGGTAAAATTAGAGTAACATAATTACGGTTAATTAGCAAATTCGGGTAAAATTTGGGTAAAAATAATATTTCTTTGCATTATAAGATAGTGCACATTTTTAGCTTCAAAACGATATAAAGAACAGTTTAAACGGAAAAGCGAGGAAAAAGTTATGAGTTCTTAAAGATGGAACAAATTAATATTTTTACCCACACTTACAGTGTTAACCGGTTAATGTCATGTGGTTAACCGGTTAACCACATCAGGTTACAGAATCCAGTAGCGCAATACAGCTCTGTTAACCGGTTAATGCCCTGGTGTTAACCGGTTAACCACATACAGTAGCATAAAATCAATGTTTTTAACATACATAATTTTCCCAAAACTCATCCAAATCATCATCAATTTCCAAAACAATAAACATGGTTCGTACACCTATAATTAATATACTCATGCATTTTAATCGATATTTAACCATTCAAATTCTCGATACTACGATTTTCTAGCATTTTGCCCTAACCTAAAAATTCTACAAAACTCTAGAAAATAAAAGTATCTAACTAGAACCCACCTCTATCAAAGATGATTGAGAAGATTGAGAGATGAATGGATGATGAACTTCAAGAATCAAGAGCTTCTTCTTCTTCTTCAAGCTTTTCCTCTTCCTCCCTTTTCTCTTCTTCCTTTTCCTTTTTCCTTTTCTCTTGTTTTGTTTCTACGTTATGAGACATAAGGAAACAAAAACTTAGGTTATACAGGAAAACATATTTTCCCCCACAACGGGTCCAAATAGAGAGTATCCAAAAATGTCTCTTGATCCACAATTTAATAAAACCTCTGAGTTAGATAATATTAGTTAGTAAAAAAAAGTCTCGTTGATTGCATTAACTATTTTTGTTAAAATCTCTCAGAGCAACCTGGGACCTTATTGATATCAAATAATTATTATTCAGAGAATTAAATAATTTACGGGGTATTACAGTTAATCATATGAACCGTAGTGATACCCCTTTTATTTGTGAATTTTAAAATAAATAAAAAAGAAAAGGTTCGCCTTAACGTTAAAGGAATAAAAGATTTTATGGCGCTGAGGCTCGAACCCATGAAAGATTGATTATATCACCATAGTTGGTTCTACGACCGTTGTTATATATAAATAATTTTTAATCAAAAAACAAAATAAATATTGAAACGCATTAATTAAGATATGTCATCACAGTGTAGGGAAGTATCGTGGTGATGATGGCGTTGCTGAATGCGTATTTTGTATTAGTGGTGGTACCCATATTCAAAACTTTCCTCACATACACCTTCTCAAATCTTTTCATATCATCCTTGCTAACATAAAAAACAAGATGGTTCCCACCCTTCTCTTTTTGAAGATGATCCGAAGAATCAAATGTCTGCTCCCTAATAACTTCAACAAGTGATCTTCTTCCCCTTCGAGATTCTACCAGAGCATTAACCATACGATCAAGAAAATAACCATTATCCTCGGTCTTCTTACCATTAGACACAACCTTCTTCTCCAAATGGAAAACTATATCCACTGCTCTCTGAAACCTAGGCAACTTTGCATGCAACTTCTTACTTTCAATCAAGATGTTATCCAACTTCAATATCAATATTATGGAATCATTGACATCGAAGAACCTGACAAAACCATACTTCCTGCTTCTCTTATCTTCTTTTTTTTGGTGGAATAACCACTTCATCTAAGGACCCAAACTCTTCAAACAACAAGTAACGATCCTTTGACTTGAAGTGATCAGGGAACTCCGTAATAAAAATCGTCAATGACTCCTCTATCATAACCTTCTTCCCTTTACGCTCTGAATCCCACCTTTTGAACCCCTCGCTATCTTTTCTTCTCTTAATCTATATCCATTCATCCTTAACTTCACCTCCGAATGAATTTGACATCCCAAATTGATCCTTAACTCTTACACTAATATAATGAAAGCTAGTTTAATAAAGAAGTTAGGGTTATAAACAAAAAGTTAGAGAGTCGGAGCTTTCTCTCTCTAACATGTTATAGAATAATTTAGAAATAAAGTCTAGTGAAGGAGGAAGATAGTATGTTATTTTATCAATATGTCCTTGATGTGTTATCTATATCTTTTATATTCTTCAATTGTCCGGTAGATATATCAATATGTCTACTAGCTAGTGGGTGATTGAAGCTAGATAATTGTTACATAAATGCTTCTCCTCTTCACTAATCAAAACTTTGGATATTTAGAATCTAGCAAAACTATTTTTTTTAAAAAGAAATCAACAACAATTTAGATATCATTAACAACACAACCATATGTTTCAACCCACTTAATTACTTCTAGCAAATTCATCATCACAAATAACTTAAAACAAATGACACTTCTCATGTCACCTATTTGATATCTTCTCCTAATATGGAATATTGAAGTGATATTCATAAAGGCAAGACATGCGATCATCAATCCTTTGACTTGAAGAAATATGAATTACTAGTGTAGTTGAGCATCTTTTCTAATTTCCATAACTGGTTGATTGATGTGTTAGAATTCCAACTACCTATAACTCCATATTTGGGTACATATGCATTATCTTAGTAAATTACATAATGATGGAGTTGCTTGACAATACTAATACCCATCATCGTAATGATATACCTACCCGACCTATAGCCCTAAACCTAATCTCTTGACAACGTGATTCGTTTATAGGTATAACGGTCCATAAGAAAAACATAATGAAAACGAAGCTTGCAACTTGCCACATGAGTTGTGCACTCTTTTGTTTTTTCTGAAAATTTAAGGTATTCACTTAAGATAGATATAATTATATTACTAAAATTTGTGAGGTATAAAAATATACAATAAAATTAGTAATAAATTTTAGACTTTATAGACATTTAATAAATCTAATATGTTCTCGATTATCAGCTTAGCGTGAAAATGAGTTCATGCTTATATTTCGAGTTTTGATGTTTCTCTGATTGATTGAGCGTGAGATCCACTCAAACTAAATGGCTAAGCATTTTTTTAAAAAAGTGATATATTAATGATCGAGTACAAAGGTTATATTCCACCCAAATACAAAAACGAAACGCCGAGAACGAAACGCTCGCCTAAAGCAATACAAAAAGATCTTACAAACCAAATTGCTCTCATGACATGAAAAACAAGAGGTCCTTGTCAAACTCATATAAGTTGTAATTGGGATGAGTAATTTCTCCCATCATAGACCACTTCCAAGGGCTATTTTAACCCTCCACACCATGTCTAGAATGTTCCACTTCGAGTTTCCAAAGATAATATCATTCCGAGTCAACCAAATGATCCAACAAACCGCCAACCAAATATTGCCTTGTCTACCTTTTACGATTTTTTTGGATTTACAAAAGACGAACCACTCCATAAAACTCCTCTTCAAATCCGTGGCTAACGGAAACTTAATATAAACCCAATCCGCAATCCCCTTCCAAACAAGTTTAGTCATTTTACATTGTAATAATAAATGGGCTACGGACTCAAACTCCGTCTCAGAAAACGAGCAAAACGGAACATTAGGAACAACCAATATACCTCTAATGATCAAAGAATCTACTGTAGGTAATCTATTTTAGAAACAACGCCAAGCAAAAACTTTGATTTTGTTATGCACCAACATACTCTACACCAACTCTAAAACATCGTTGTCACGATCCGAAGGGCTAAAAGGAATTAGATGAGAGAAGGCCAAGCGATAAAAAGACTTAACCGAAAACGTACCATTGTCCTCATAGTTCCACACCAAAGTATCTTTTTGATCAAATAGAGGGTGTACACACGATAACATCAACAGAAACTGTTGAATTTCGAAAAAAATCCCCAAAGCCAAATCTGCCTCAACTACCGAAAACACCGACTCCAGCACCCTTGAAGCAGTTGAATCAGACCTGAGTACCGATACTACCGAAACATCCAAAGAACCATTTGCCGGCTGACTGTTAACAGCGACACGAGGAAAAGAAGCAGAATTGAAAACATGTCTTTCATAAGTCGAATCCACAGTTGGGCCTGATGAGCCAACTGCCACATCGATACCTGCAAGAGGACTGTCTTTCGGAACTGCTTGGCTTCCCAATCCAGAACCAAATGTATGCAGACTGAACATTAAATGGACAGGTGTAGGTGTTGTTGTTGAAAATAAAGACCTTGTTTCTGAATTAAAAACTGTAGTAGGATTATCTTCCACTATAACAACAGAAATCCCTCCATCGATTCCCTGTAGAAAACCAGAATTATCACCCACCATAACACTTTCGTGATTCCTGTTGAACATCCATAAACCTTCATGACCCAAATCACCCCACTGCCACCGACCGTTCCTTCATCCTCCCATTTCCGCAAAAGAGACCTCCTTAAGAAGAGATTCATGAAAATAGTAGGAAATAATAATGAGAGCGAACCATTTTCGCTGCAATTTGACCTCCAAAATGAAGTACCGAATTCGTCACCAATATCCACTTTACAATTATCCATCAAAACATCTATAGAATGATTTTTACCTAATGAAAATAAATCTATGAACCAAAAGTAGCTTGATTTTTTCTCAGAAGTATCAATCTGATTATGACACACCATCATCTGAATGTCACCGTATCTAGCTTTAAGAACTCGATACCACAAATCATATGATCCCTCCAAAATCCCCCATCTCCATTTGTTTAAAAGAGCTTCGTTGAAATCGTTCATCCTTTTTAAATTAATACCACTGTTCATAATTGGAAAACATAAGTCTTCCCATTTAATCCAATGAACTTTCCGATTCAAATCTGACCCCCCCAAAGAAACTTTCTTTGAATCCGCATCATATCCTTCCAAACTTTCATTGGAGCCTTGAAAAAAGATTAGTGGAAAATCTCTAAACTACTTAGCACAAATTTTAACAAAGTAATTCTCCACCCAAAGGATAAAAATCACCCTTTCCAAGATGATAATATTTTTTCCAAATTATTGAGTAAGGGTGACCAAAAACTTATTCTTCTAGGATTGGAACCAATCGGTAACCCAAGAAAAGTAAACTTATAAGACTTTGTTCTACAAGAAAGTAAAAAGGCCTCCGCATTGATAAAATTATCAAAAACATTAATTCCAATAATCTTACTTTTATTGAAATTGATGCCTAAACTCAAAACCAATTCAAAAGCTCGGAGAACCGCCTTGATGGACCAAATATGTCTCCAACTACCACCCCCACCAAAAGAGTGTCGTCCGCATATTGTAAAACATCTATGAAACATTTCTGATTGATGTTAAAATCGGAGAAATCCCCTAAGGTCACTGCATTCCGAATCAAACCCGTCAAACCCGCCGTAACCAAAACAAAAAGGAACGAAGATAAATGATCTCCTTGTCTTAACCCTCTCTTCACAACAAACTCCTTAGTTGGGCTTTCGTTTACCGAAACAAACATTTTAATAGAGAAAACCAACCCCTCCATCCATCTCATCCATACTTTGCCAAAGCCCATTCTCCTTAACACATATCTTAGAAACTTCCAAGACACTTTGTCATAAGCTTTTTCGAAGTCAACTTTGAAAAGAGTACACTCTCTATTTTCCTTAACCACAAAATCTACCAATTCGTTAGCAACAAGAACTCCATCAAGTAATTGTCGACCCGGGACAAAGGTCGTTTGACAAGGAGAAATAATAGACTTAAGGACCTTCTTCAATCTAGAGGCTAGGAGTTTAGCCAAAACCTTATAAATGTAACCCACAAGACAAAGTGGCCTATAGTCGTTAAGGTTCAACGGGTTATCGCTTTTAGGAATTAAAGTTACAAAAGCCGAAACAACCGATTTGGAAAGAATAACACTATGATGGAAATCCTTACAACAAAGGATAAAATTGTCTTTTAAAAAGAACCAGCATCTCTTAATAAAAGTGAACGAATAACCATCCGGACCCGGACTCTTGGAACCACCATAATTCCACACTGCCTCCTTTATTTCCTCCTCCGAGAAAGGCGCCTCAAGTAACTCTTTTTCTACGGAAGAAATAGACTTGAAAGACACATTGTCAAGCAAAGGCCTATCCATCTCTAAATCCGAGAACTTCCTAGCAAAGTTCCTAAACACCTCCTCTTTAATTCCATCCATCGAGTCTATAATGCCTCCCTCCGTATTAATGAAACCAAAAAAATTACGCCTCATCCTCTCTTTGATGACACTATGAAAGACACGGGAATTGTTATCACCTTCATTTAGCCACTTCAACCGAGAATTTCGGATGAGCATATTTTCTTTGATTTTCAATTTTGTCCAACAACGACAAGTCGGCTTCTTACAAATGTATTCATATCTGCTAGTTGCGATTCTCCGTACAAAGCTAAATCCCCGTCTCCTTCATTGATCCCCTTAACTCCCAACTCCGCTTCCAAATTGAATTTGCCAAATACTCTGGTATTCCACCATCTAAGATTGATTTTTAACAAACAGAGCTTCTCCTTGAGAACAAAATTGCTTCTACCTTCCACTTTCAAATTATTCCACGCTTTTTCAACGAAAAGTAAAAAGTTTTCTCACAGAACCAATCAAACCGGGCTATGATCTGATACATCCCTAGAACCAATCATCGTCGCAACATATGTAGTTTCCAAAACTATTAGAGAACGCTTCAAAGAAATCTATCCCCCAAACGTGGAAAAGGACACCAAAGATTCGTAACCACATTACTCTGTCCTCATCGATATCGTCTTCCTTCCATTCTCAAATCGAACTAAAGAACTGACTCCACCAAAAGCTAACATCATTGATAAAGTCCTTCAATGCACCCAATTTGTGTTCTTTCAACAAGCACATAATTGAGCCCATTGGTGTGACTTTTAAATAAAATATCTCTTCCATCTCAAAATTCCTCTACATCACGTAAGGCACTCCAGGAGAGTGCGTGAAACCGATGAACTCCTTCTTCAACTTCTCCGCCATTAACGGTTCTGAAGTGTATCTAAAAAGGTTTGTTTTGATCTATTAACCGATGAAACCGATGAACTCCTTCTTCAACTATATTTATCGATGTAGTAATAAAAGGGAGTTATCCTGAATATCGATCTCGAGGACTGCGTACCGAATTAAGTTTTTCTGAATAGATTTCAATTGAACAAAAGTTTTGGTTTATAGTTTATTTTGAAATAAAATAGAATTAAAATACTAAAATGTAAACAAAGAATAGAGGTTGCACGAATATGAGAATAATGTCAGGGACGGTGTATAATTTGCAATGCAATGACTTAATAATTTCTCGACTCCAAAGAGACATGTTTCAAACCTTATCTTTCCTATGTTCAAGATTGTTTTTACAAAATTCCTTTAGAGAAAAACCTTTGGTATTCTTCCTCGACCCTAATTCCTCAATGGCCAAGGAAGAATATCAAGCAATAATTCTGACATAAAAATGGTTTTCACAGGGTATTCCAATTCCTCGGTAATATCTACCATGATAAAAATTACGCAACAAAGTCAGGATGGTTGGTCAGACCAAACCCCAACTACGATCAATTATCAACGTTGGATCAGTTGGATCGTCAATTGCTTCCGCTCTTGATCAATCCTTCTTCTCCTTCGATATCCCCTTGAATCTCTCTCTATCGTCAAATTTCCAAATCCCAAAATTCCCAAAAGTCAAAAATTCCTTCTCTAAGTCTTAAACATCTAATATATCAGTCTTCAAAATACTCCGCGAAATGTCTAGATTGTCCTCCGAAAATATCTCAGTCAGCATCATTAAAATAGCAGAATTTCTATTTATGGTTGTCACGACACGGGCCGTGTTGTGTAACACGGGCACCCGTGTCGTGCTGCTGGCTCTCCTCAAATGCTCAGTTTCTTCAGAGGCCATGACACGGGCCATGTTATGCAACACGGGCACCCGTGTCATGCTTCTGATTTGATCCTTTTCAACCCAAAAAAAAACTCCTCTTCAAAGGCCTTCAAAACACGGGCCGTGTTGTATGGCACGGGCACCCGTGTTGTACTTCTGATATCTCTATTTCGTTGGTTTTTCAACACTCGGATCATCTTTGCGAAGGCTTCAAACAACCAACTAGATGCAGACCTGAAAACACATCAACAAAACAACCAAATAACACATACCAGAGGTAAAAATTGATAAAAAGACCAAAACCAGACTTGCATGCTAAAATAAGAAAACTACGACGAAAACGTGAAAGAAACACTTCAAACAACCGAAAGCATACGAAAAGAACAACAAAAAAGGCTTGAAAAATATAACTAAAGATCACTGATCAAACTCCCCCGAACTTGAACTTTTGCTTGACCTCAAGCAAAGAGCTTGCATTCACACACTCAAACATTGTCAACTCATTCAACAATAGCGAGATGAATCACTATACTCATACATGGATTTTCGTTCCAAGTCACCCAACAAGTTATTTTGGTACTTCTTTCTCTGCGAAGGTATCACACAAACACTAAACCGCGGTAAACCCCGGACCTGAATCTCCTTTTCGGTAACCTCTCCGACTATGCTTCGGGCTTATGTCTTCTGTTTCGATTTTCCACCCTTTTCATTCGGACAATCCTTTTTAAGGCTTCTTATGATTTTCACCGTGTGTACAAAATTGATCCTTTTTCTCTTTTATTGGCATCGTTATCTCTTTTTATGAAACATTTATGTTCAACCGCCGTTAGGCTGAATAACCTGGTGAGGGTTACCCAACTTAGAAGGATCAATCGTTCTAATGTTCTTATTCATTTTTTTTTGGTGCCTTCATGCAGTTTTTTCTCTTTTTGATCAACTCTGCACACACAATTATTATAGATCAAGCCAGATTTGTCAGTAGAAACTACTTGGGGTTTACTTCTCAGATCAAAGTACCATGGCACGAATCTACACGTCGGACTCGTTCTTTACTCAGTAGACTCAGTGTGTTCGTGTTGTACCTAAACATCAAAAATTTTCCATTTTCCTTATCGGGTTTCTTTTCACTCAATCCGATATACTTTCTCATTATTCACTCGCAGTAACACAACTTTCACACTTAACAGGTCAATTCAGGGGTGTTTTTCAAACAACTTATAACCATAATTTTCAAGCCGACTACCTAAAACACTACTAGAAATAAAAACAGATAAAAACAAAACAAAACAAAAACATGAAAACGAAATCCCCCCCATACTTGAACTCAACAGTGTCCACACTATTGAAGAACCAATGTCGGAGGGAACTCACAGATATCACTGAGCCGGGGGATAGCCATGCAGCCTCATCTGCTGCATCCACTCATGCAACTCATCAATGAGGTCCCCTTGACGGGTCTGCTCTCTTATCATCTCATCCCAATCTTCCTTGGTCAGGCTCCACTGACCGGTCTCCTAATTTGATGAGCCGCCGACAGTTTGTACAGGGACCTCCTCAGCTTGGTACCCCTCATCATCCGCACCTGAAAATAATTCATCATACTGCTCGTTGTCGCCTTGCAGAGGATTCTCATACAACCAATTAGCTTTATTATCAATGGTAATCAAATTGGAAGCAGGCAAAGCTATCAAATGACGGTTACGGCTGGTGACAGAGTAATAATTATGAAAACTCTTAATCATACCTTGGTTAGTGAGGGTATCTAAATCAATTTTATTCTTACCTACCACTGAAGGTACCTCCATCAATCTCGGACCATAACCAAGTTTGTCAGCTATTTGTGTTATCATTCCTCCTATAGAGATCTCACCGGAAGTGGCATTGGCTACCCGCTTGAGATGATCTGCTACGAAGGACGCTACATTGATCAATTCATTATTATCCATACCATAGAGAAAGTACAACTCTCTTTGTGTAGCTACTCATGTGTTGTCACCTCTGCAGAAAAGGGTATAAGCCAACCCCTTTTGAGCATACCTAAAACACGGGTTATGAATCCCCGAAGCCTTCGCCGTAGATGCGACATAGTCAATACTGCCAGTAATGTCCCTCCAAAATTCTCCTGCAACAAACATGTTGGGAGGTGCTCCAGGCCCATAGATTGGAAGATCTAGAATCTTTCCCAATTCCGCAACCGATAAAACGTGATCAGTGTCAAAAAGACGAAACTTCAAAATACCGTAGTACCCTGTATCCGACCCAGTCCACCTGTGCTTTAGCTGAAATTGCAAAGAACTCAAAAACTCTAATGTTATGCGCTCGAAAGTCGGCACTTCAAATTGCATAAAATTCAACATACCAATATTATGAAACATCCTATGTACCTCAAATCTCAGGCCTAGGTTTTCGAGAGTCTCATTACAAATATATCTAGCTGGTATTAACTTACGCTTTACCAACTTAGAGTACTTGACCTGGTGCTCCGGATTCTCGAATAAAATGCCGTGGGCATTAGGCATGCGGTGCGCTCGCTTTCGGGGGCGAGACGACTCAGCCACATTCTTTCCAGTATCTCTGCGAGTAGGCATTTTGATTACCTGCACAAATACACAACAAAATTCGACAGAGGAATTAGTGAAAACAGTCACCGTAGAAGTGACAAGGGAGACGAGGAGAACACTTTTTGTGAAGAGGGTAAGGCGTTTTAGTGAGTGGGTATGAAAGAATTTGAAGCTTTTGTGTAGGAGAGTAATGGAGGTTAAGGTTTTTTTTTAGAGAATGAGGGTTTGTAGAAGATGGATGGTTAAGTGAAAGAAAAAGATTTGTGGTAATGAGGCTAGTAATGGTAAGTTAAGGGTATTAATTCGTGGGCCCCATTTCATTAAAAATGTTAGGAATATGAAAATTTTTGAAAAAACTGTCCCGCACTCCTGACATGGGCCGTGTTGCACAACACGGGCACCCGTGTCAGGCCCCTTCATTGTCACAAATTCACATCAAAATCAGGGGATGTTCAGGCTTTGCAACACGGGCACCCGTGTTGCACCCCTGTCTTTCCTCAAAATCACATAAAAATCATGGGATGTTCAGGCTTTGCAACACGGGTCGTGTTGCACAACATGGGCACCCGTGTGTAAACACCCCAAATTTTACCTCACCCATTCACACCATGGCTTGTGGTATCTTCATATGCATAAATTCAATCATACCATTTCATATTACACTTTTGTTTCACTGCATTGGTTCAAAGTCATCTGCATCTAGGGTTTGTGATCTGAGCAATCCAAGAGCCATTTGAGCCACTTCAAAGGTCTTCAATCACTTCAATGGGGTCCATGTATGTTCAAGCATAATATTGTATCCCCATAAAGTCAAGGAATTCAAAGAATCACAAGAACTGAGAAAGGCATGGAAGCAGAGCCAGGTTTAACTGCACAGATGACGTAGAATTAGGGTTTTGGTTTCAAAGGCCATAACTCCAAATTTTTTGGTCATTCTTGTTTCTATTGGTCTCTATATGGTATAGTGATCATGCATATCAATTTTCATGAAGAAATTCAATGGGGAAGGCATCTGATCAATAGTTGACTTTTTGAGCAAGTCAGTGCAAAATCAGGGCATCTGAGGCCCCCAATGACCCAACCAAAGGGTGTTCTTCATCATTTTGAATGTGTATGACCTTTATTTGGTCATAGAAGATATTTGAAGTTCACAAATTTGAAGAATTTCAAGCCATTTGCAAAGTTGACTTTTTTGGAAAATGACTTGTAATAGAAAATTGCCATTTTGGGAAACTTTTTCAACCCTTGCTTTTTGATTCAAAAATGCTTCAAATGAGAAAACTTTGGTCATGAAAGTTGTAGGATGGATCATTCCCTTTTCAAAAAGTACAAGAACTCATTCTAATTAATTTTGGATCAAAAGTTATGGCTTGTCAAAGTTGGGAAAAATCACATAATTTGAAGTTTTCTACCAAAGAGGCAAAGTTGCAAAATCACTTGCCAAGGCAAATTGAGACCTCAAAATGACTTCTAATCCTTGCACAAACATAAACCATTGCCTAAAAGTCAGATTGCATCAAAAGTTTACTCATTTTTATGGCTTGTGGATCAAGAAATTTCAAAAGGGGCAAAGTGGAACAAAGTTGCAAAATATCCTTCAAACCCTAATCCATTTGCTGGCTGGTTTCAAAATTGATCATATGGCCCTCCTAACTTCTTGCTGCGCAGGACACCCCTCTTGTCCTTGGCTAACTATGAACCCATACCTCTCTTACACAAAGCTTGACTTTTTTGCAAAAGACCCATACCAATCACCATAGGGCACAACCACTCCACAGACCTATCCATGAGTGATAAGTGGACCAAAGGCAAGCCATAACACACAACAACTCATGCTGAAACACTCTCCAAGCCATAGTTATCAAAAATCCTCCAACTTGCAAAACCATTCGAATCTCTCAGTTCACTCAACCATTCTTCAAACCAACTTCACCATTGATCTCAAAATGACTCACTGATCACAAACCAAGCATTGAAACAGCCAAAAACCTCACATAAGCAAAACACGATTTCTGACCAGTTGGCTTGCAACCTCACAAACCAGCCAAAACAAATTCCTTCCAAGCATCAAAACTCCATCAGGAGGTCAAGGGGAGTAATTTGCACAAAGAGAGGAGGCCTGAAAGTCCAGAACTGAGAAAGCTCAAGCTCAGGTACCTTCTTGAAACATTTTTCCAGAACTTGTTTCTTTAGTTATAGAATGGTAGAGTGTGTTCCACTTATCACAATGAACTTTGAATGGTGAAAAATGGTTGAGTTTTGAGTGTGTATGCATGTTCTGAAATTTTGTTCAGTTTTAGGTTTTTGTTCGAATCTTGTTGTTGATGAAGAATAAATGAAATTTGATGCTGGATTCTTGCTCAATGGGGTTTGGGGATCATTTCTAGAGATTTGGGGGGTTTGATTTAGCCTAGGGAGTGTTTTAGAAAAATCTCAGGGGAGAGCTGGCCGGAGAAGATGACCGGAGGTCTTCTCCGGCCACCTGAAAGTGATTAGAGTCTTAATTGCGTTTAGGGCAAAATTTGAATTTGGACCCTTGATCTTGTGGACTTTGGTTGACTCCCCGCGCGTATGGACGACCAAGATTAGTCATTAAACCCCAATCCTTAATTAATTAAGTTAATTTGAATTAATTAGTCAGAATGCATCTGGACCATTCCTTTACGCGCCAGTCAACTCCCTCCACCCAACTTTGAATCTCAGCCATGGATTGCGCATACTTCTCATTAATTCATTTTTATTTTCATTTTATTTGATTTATTTTGTACATTTTATTTAAAATAGCAAAAAAAGTTTAAAAATTATGAAAATTTTTGTCAAGGTTTTCATTATTTTTCAGAACAAAAAATTATTATTATTTTTATTTTTTGCATTAAAAATCATTTTTAAAACATTTAAAAGTTTATTTTTAATTAGTTAATGAAAATTAATTAATTAAAAATACTCTTAGGTATTTAAAAATCACAAAAAAATTCACATAGCATTTAAAAACATTTAGAAACATTGTCCCACTCTCAAACCAAATTTCTTTTTTGATTTTGATGCCTTTTGATAATTTTCTTTGGATATAATTTCATTTCAAGGCAATATTTTGTTAAAAACTTCAAAAATTCATTTCTGTCTAACCTTTGAGAGTTGGATCATGATTCTTTTTGCATTGCATCTTGTATGGCATGTAGTTTATAGGATAAAATTGGTTTGAATTGATCTTGCATTTTCAATTTGTTTTGTATTTTTCTTGTCAAAGTACCCCAAAACCCTAGCAATCTTAGGAAATTCATAACTTCCACTAGGTTAAGAGTTAGATCCCCTCCTTTTGGCAGTGAGTTTGTATAGGTCTAAGGTTCCTTTGATTGCATTTTCAAATTTTTATCATGTAATTTGCTTCTGATTTTGAATTTTGCTTTGAGTGTTGATCATAAACCCTAATTTATGCCTTCCTTTGCATCCATCTTCCATTTGCTTGCATACCATGACTTTCCATGACTTTTTGTGCATTCTTTTGAATCATAATACATCTTAAGACATGTTAGAACCATGTTTGATCATTACATCTTTCTTTTGCCATGTTATATGTTCATTACATTTCACAACTTTTCATGAACATCCATGGTTCAAAGCATGTTTCTTTTGTATCCTTATGCTTGAATGATCATTCTCATCTCTTGTCATGTGTTTGCATCATCTCTTAGAATCCTTGACATCATACTTATGCTTCTGGTTTTGGTTTGCATCATGACATTGCATCTCATTTGCATTGCATTTCATTTTCTTATGCTAACATTTCAGGTGGTAAGTTGTTTGAGAAGTGAATTTGCCTTCACTTCTCACAATATCTTTTCATCTCTTATGCATCATTGTTGCATTTTGTCTTGTGCTTTGGATTGAGCTTGCTCATTCTTGTTCACCTCACTTTCTTTCTTCAAGCAACTTGTCTTCTTAAGTGAAGCAAGTTGTTTTGCTTCATTCTACTTCTCCTTTCATCTTGCTCCTCCTTGGTGGCCTTTGAAGATTCTTTCTCTCTTAAGCCTCACAAACCCTAGGAACAACCAAGCATGATAATAATTAGGGTTTGATTAGTCCCCCATTTATTTTTACCTTTGTGTCATCTTTGTGTCTTCTCTTCTCATCTCATAATCAAGGACTAAACCCTAAAGGCTTTAAGGCTTTGTGATTAAGCTTATGCCTGCATCCTTCTATTAGGATGGAGTGTATAACTTTAATCCTAAGTGTTAAATCCTTAATATGTTTAAATCCTTTAATCAATCCACCTAATAATCACTAAGACATCAAGCTTGTAACTTGGGGCTTGCATTAGGGTTCTAATTCTTCCTTAACTGGTTGAGAAGGACTAACCCTAGTGTTAATGGACAAGTCCCCCTCAAGTTGTCTTATAAACCATAAAAATTCACTTCTTAATCTTACCATTAACTAAAACCCATCTAATAAAGGCTTTGTTTTGTCATGAGGTTAATCCCTAATCATGGATTAAGTTGAGGAGTCTTTCTCAACTTAAATGTTCTCATATATTATCCTTCTATTAGGATGGTGTAATGAGTCCATTAAATCCTTGATTATGGCTTAATCTCATTACTCAACACCAAACAAAAACAACAAAAACATCTAAATAATCACAAGTAGGTTAATGATCTTAATCCTACATCATGGTAATTAAGTGTGAGATGCTGACTTCACACTTAAAGTATTCTCATTACCCCTAATCAGAGGGAGGATGTGATGAGTTTGCTAACCCATTGGTTTAGGCTTAAGCTCATTAACTTATGACAAATCCAAAAGCAATAAAATATTTAAAATTCAAAAACAAACAATAAACGTCTCCTTCGGGATTCTTTTCTCATCTCATTCACTCATAAGCGAGAACTTGCTTCTTCCGTCTAATGCAAGACAGTTTGCACCTGAGCCAGACAGGTCATACACTTGAGCATAGACAAGCAAGCAGTTCACAAGTCAATTTACCTTTCAGTCTCTTTGGGTCAAACTATGGTGTTCTGACTTCCTCATTGCACGAGAGGATACGTAGGCATAACTTAACAGTTATCGAACAAAAGTCTCTGTATATTCCCCTTCCTTCCAGTATCATTCTTTAAGCCTCATGGTCTTGAGCTCCTTCATTATTGTTCTTACACTGACACCTTCATTTATACACTTCACTTTCTTTTACACTGACACTTGTATTCTTTCCAGATTTGATACACGAATAACACTGACACTACCCCTTTAAAACACAAATCTCTTAAGCGTGGATCCCGTCAAGTACGGCGGACAATCTGGGTGCTAATACCTTCCCAGGTTGTAACCAACCCCCTTTCTCAGTCTCTCTGGTTCGCGACCGTCTTATCCATATCTTTCTAGGTCTATGCAGCATTACCTTTCCTCCGGGATAAAAATGCCTAGCTGGCGAATCTTGTCTTTTTGAGTTCACCCCTGTGTGTTCTCATCCCTTTTCGCCGACCGTTCGCGTCTGTACCCCTCCTGACCGGGTGTCATTTGGTGGGAGCGACAGCTTGGCGACTCTGCTGGGGACCCTTATACTGTAACCAGGGCTTCTTGTTCTTTTTGTGGGTTCCTCCTAGTGCTTGTTTGATTTGTGTTTACTGGGGTGTTATGTGCTAATTGTGTTTATATAGTTGCTTTATTTATTGCTTTATGTACAGTTATTTATTGCTTTCTTTACAGCTTTATATATCATACTGTCATACTATCATCTGGCTCGATCTGGTTTTTGTTTTGGTGGGTGGGGTTCTACTGAGAGTTTAAGGTCCTATACCTGGGACCTGAGTGACACCTAGGCTAGAGTGGTTCATGTTCTTTCCCATTCCATTTCGGTCTGGTGCGGGAATATGAAACACGGTTCAGATGTGGGTTTCTTCTTGAGAACTCTGTGCTACATATTTCCTGTAGTGCTAGGGCTATCTGGGAAGCCTGCTAAGTCTGGATGACCTTTATTATGACCTTCAGAAACTGAGGTGATTTAGAGGAGGATTTTTTATGGTTATTGTAAACACTGTACATCCGGGTTAGAAGTGTTTACACTTCTCATAACTGATCCAAGTCTGAGGATCCTTGTTTTAGAACACCACCTGTGAGGGGGTTGGGCTGTTTACAGGTTTGCAGGTACCCTTGACCACATCATACCCTGATACTTTGTTTTGATTAAGAGTACTCCATTTTGGGACAGTTCTTGTGATTTAACCCTGGACATGTGACTCTTTATTTGAGTCCCCCACCTTGGTTACTGGACTTTTGAACCTCCATCTGGACTTCTTAGACATACATGGACTTATATCAAGGTAGTAATCAGATCCGACTTGATCACAAACCCTTGCATAACATTTGCATACTCATCATTTGCATCATTTAACATTTGTTTATTTGTTTTTCAGGGTATCCACATTACATCTGGCTTGGTTTTGACCCCTTCATCTGCATAGAACCTTGTTCATCAGCTACCTGCTTCAGCTATCTTCATCAGTTGCCTGCTTCAGCTACCTCCATCATCATCCTCAGCCTATCAGTGGCTCATCTCCAGCATCAGTCTTCATCATCAGCATCTGTTTTCAGCTCTTCATCAGGAGTCATGGCACCCAAGAAGAGCAACATTTCATACCATTTCTTTGAGCCTGTGCTGGCTGGCATCAGGCAGGTCCAGACACTTATCACTCCAGACCACATCCCATTATTCAGAGAGCATTATGGAGGCATCCTTGATATGGTTATAGATCTGGACCCTACTCAGAGGAGTTTGATCCACACTTGCCTACAGTTTTATGACCCTCCTTTGAGATGCTTCACTTTTCAGAACTTTCAGCTGGGACCTTTGCTGGAGGAGTTCTCATCATTGATTGGAGTACCTGTCAGGGGTGATATCCCCTTCAACCCAGAGATGACTTCTCCCAGCAATGAAGAAGTGGCAAAAGCACTGCACCTGGAACCTATTGTGATTGAGCAGAACATGACAACAAAGGCTGGGATCCCTGGGCTACACTTAGACTTTTTGACTTCTCAGGCCATCCTGAAGGCCTCCTTGGGAGAATGGAGGGCAGTTTGTGCATTGTTAGCCCTCAGTATATATGGGGTTATACTATTTGCAGATGAGCCCAAGTTTATCAGTAAGAATGCTATTCATCTTTTCCTTCTGAGGAACCCAGTGCCCACATTACTGGGAGATTTCTATTATTCTGTTCACCAAAGAAATGAGAAGCAAAGAGGGAGGTTGGTGAGATGTTGTTCTCCCCTGTTTCATACCTGGCTGCTTAAACACCTACCCAAGACTGATGCTTTCTTGAACCCTCACCAACAGAAGAATTGGGCTAGGAGACTTATTGCTTTAACTTCAGATAACATCAGATGGTGCACCCAGAGCACCAAAGGCAGGGACATAATTACTAGCTGTGGACAGTTCCCCAATGTACCTCTGATAGGAGTGAAGGGTTGCATCAACTACAATCCTTTGCTGTTTAAGAGACAGTTGGGCTATGCTTTGGTTCACCCTCCTAGAGTGTAAGACTTGGCTGAAACCCTGTATTGTGAGATAAAACCTAATCTAGCTGTTGTCAGACAAGCATCCTGGGCTTGGGACAACATCCAGACCAAAGGGATGGCCATTCTTGGGAGGTGCAATAATGTGGCTTCAGCTCCGTATTATGAATGGTCTCATGCTAGGGCTCGGATTTCTGGGATGCCTTTCACCATTGAGGATGCACCTGGACCATCCACAGCACCACCTCCAGCCACTGTCAGCCTGGAGGAATTTGAGAAACTGAAGGAGAGGAATGAGAATCTGTCTCAAGCTCTGAAGAAGACCCTCTGGGAGATGAGTGATGGTCGTCTAGACATTGAGAGGTTAGAAAAGCTTAAGGTGGAGCATCTAGCCAGGATGTAGAAATCAAAGGACTACATCAAGAAATCAAGAGCTGGAGAGCAGATTTTGAAGAATGCCTGTAAAGAGGCCCAATTTCAGAAGGCTAGGACTGATATCTATATGAAAGAAAGTCAAGCTAGGTGGGTCAGGATCACTGAAGCTCGTACTCAAGAGGATAAGAGAACTCAAGACAGGATTGAGCAGTTGGAGGCCAATGAGAGGAAGCAACAGGAGGCTTTGTTGGCAGCCCAGAAGGAAATTTCAGAATTGAAGCTTAAGGCTGGTGTGAAGAGGTCAAAGGACCAAGACAGGCACAAGAAGCTGACCACTGCTATTGCCACCAGAAACCTTCTTATCAGAAACATTACAGAGCATCCGGCTGGTCCTGTAACTGAAGCACTTCTGAAGGAGGTTAAGGAGGATGAGTTTGTATTAGATGTTTGACTTCTTTGCTTGTTGTTATTTCCATCTTATGTACTTTTCTTTTTATGATTGTATTTTGATCCCTCAGGGGCATGTGTTGTAAAAACAAACTATGTATGATCCACCACTTGTAATGTATTTATCTGTTTGTTTTATTTGAGTTTCTTTTCGCAAGCAACATCAAAGCACACTCCTCAGGGTCTGGAAAGGTCAAAACCAAGAGCCAAGTCGGATACCTTGGAAAGCAAATAAGCATACTACATTGCATACTAACTCTTGTTTTGTTTTGTAGGTTTTTGTTTTGTTTATTACTAACTCTATTGTGATTCAGGAATTATTGCTCGTCGTCAGGTGTTCCCTCTTAACCATCCGCACCGGTATCCTACTCGCAACAATCTTCCTGGTATCTAGATGGATCAAGTACAGCAAGATCTGATAGAGGTCAGAACTCAGATGGCTAATGAAAGGCTGGAGATGAGAAACCAAATGACCCAATTCATGGAAGTAATGAATGGCTTGGCTCAAAGTCAAGAAAGGTTGAGGGCATTGGTAGAAAGACAAACCCCGGAAGAACCTCCTCTGGGAACTGGAGGAACAAGTAACAACGAAAGGGGTCAGCCTCATGTTAATCCACCAGTATATGGGCCTCATCTACATCCGGAAGTCAACATCCCGGATAATGTGCAAGGAAATACTACTGGAGGAAGGGTCTTACAAGAAGACCCCCAAGAAGAGAAGTTTACTGTGATGGGAGCTGGGGATGAAGTTTATGATAGGAGGTTTGATGAAATTGCTGAGAAGTTGAGATCTCTGGAGTCTCAAAATTCCCTAGGCTTTGATGTGATGGATATGGGGTTAGTGGACGGGGTAAGAATTCCCCACAAGTTTAAACCCCCGTGCTTCGAGAAGTACAACGGAACTTCCTGTCCACGAACTCACTTACAGTCCTTTCTGGGAAGACTTAAAGCATATACCATGGATGAAAAACTATGGATGTTCTATTTTGAAGATAGTTTGACTGGAGCTTCAAGGGAGTGGTACTCACATTTGACCAGGGCTACTATCAGATGCTGGAAGGACCTAGCTGAGGCCTTCATCAGACAGTACCAATACAATCTGGACATGGCTCCTAACAGGACCCTCTTGATGGGAATGTCTCAGTCCTCCAGAGAAAGCTTCAGGGAATATGCCCAGGGGTGGAGACAGCTGGCTGCTGCTGTCCAGCCACCCATGTCGGAAAGAGAAATGGCCGACATGTTTATGAATACTCTGCAAGGGACATATATTGATAGGCTAGCTGCCTTTTCTTCCACCAGCTTCGCAGACGTAGTTATAGCTGGGGAACGAATTGAGAGCCTTCTGAAGATGGGTAAAATTTCTGATAATGGTGCAAGTTCTTCCAGTAACTCCAGGAAGCCTTTTGTGGGGCCTAGAAGAACCGGAGAGACAAATGCCATTCATGCCAGCAGGGGCAGACCTCAGTATGTCCACAGATCAGTAGCAGCTGTCACTATTCCGACTCCGATTCCTCAGCAACCAACATATCAACCACAACAACAACCACACTATCAGTAGCAAGTTCAGTATCCGCCATAAAGGACCTACAACAACAATAACAACAATCAACAACAGAGACCCTTCCAGCAAAGACCATCACAGGCAAATAGGGTGATTGACCCTATCCCTATGCCTTATGCCGCTTTATTGCCACAACTCCTGAAACTCAACCTGGTTGAACTAAGGACATTGGCACCACCAGATCCTTCCAATCTCCCAAGGAATTACGATGTCAACGCCATGTGTGCTTTTCATTCTAATGCGCCTGGCCACAATACGGAGAAATGTAGGGCTTTACAAATGAAGGTACAGGACCTGGTAGATTCTAAGGCCCTCAACTTTGCACCCCCTCCAAGTGTCACCAAGAACCCCATGCCCAATCATGGAGGACCAAGAATTAATGCCATTGAGGAAGACCAGCCATCTTTCCTAATCACCAGTGTTGGACAGATTCGGACACCTTTGGTCGAGATTAAAGCTCAGCTTTTAGAGTGCCAGATGTTCCCCGGGTGTGAGCTCGGTTGTGGGTACTGCAACATTTCAGTCAACGGGTGTGATAATTTGAGAAGCGGCATAGATGGTCTTATCAAAAGTGGTATACTTCAGATCACAACAACGGCGCCTACAAATCCAGCAATCCCTTTGACAACAATTCCGGAGTCTCCTACAACTGCAACAACAATCATTCCGACCAATTCATCAATATCATCATCAATGGCTTCATCCATCACTTCAACAAAACAGATGTCAACAACCATTTCTTCTACAACATCAGCACCCATTTATTCAGCAGAATCTTCTACAACGCCAACAGAAATTAATGAAGATATCTCAGCAGTCACCATCTACTATGATCCATCAAATGTTCCTCCAAACAACAACTTTCAACAGCAAATAGTGGAACCTCCTGCCAGATCACCAGTCACCATTTACTACGATCCGCACACCATTTCAGTACCCTCCTCTGCTGCAGTCAGTCCAGTTACCATTACGGTGCCTGGACCAGTTCCATATGAAATCAGTAATGCCATACCTTGGCATTATGGCTCTGACCTCTACTGCAACGGGGAGAAAATCACCTTGGACTCTTCAACTTCTTCTCCATAGATTGATAATGTTGGGGGAGGCGGAGGCTTCACCAGAAGCGGACGCCTTTTTGCCTCACAATTGCAAAGACCTAATGCCGAAGCAGTAGCTGCTGCCAAAGCAAAGGGGAAAAGCGTGATACCTGAAGTACCAATTATCAAAGAAACTCAGAAGACATCTTTTGAACAAGATGTAGACGAGTTTATGAGAATTATAAAGAGAAGTGATTACAAAGTGGTGGATTAGCTTCACCAAACTCCCTCAAAGATCTCCATATTATCCCTGTTGATGTGTTCTGAAGCTCACAGAAATGCATTATTGAAAGTCTTGCACGCAACATACATGCCAGAAGAGATCACTGTTAATCAGCTAGAAACCGTGGTGGCAAAGGTCAACACCAGTCATGGACTGGGCTTTACCAATGCTGACTTAACAGCTGAGGGACGTAACCACAACAAGGCTTTACATATCACCTTGGAATGCAAAGGTGTTGTTCTGTCTCATGTGCTGGTGGACACTGGGTCTTCACTCAATGTTCTACCAAAGAAAGCCTTGGTGAAGCTGGAGTACGATGGCTTAGCATTTCGCCCGAGTAATTTGGTGGTAAGAGCATTTGATGGCTCTAAAAGATCAGTACTAGGGGAGATTGATCTGCATGTGATGATTGGCCCGCAGACCTTTAAAATTACCTTCTATGTGATGGACATTCAGCCGGCCTACATCTGTTTGTTGGGTAGACCTTGGATCCATGCCGCTGGTGCTGTTACGTCTACCCTTCACCAGAAGTTGAAATTCGAGTGGGAAGGCCAGATCATCACCATCTGTGGGGAAGAGGACATTTTTGTTAGTCATCTGGCTACGTACAAGTACATTGAGATGGATGGATAGATCCATGAAACCATGAGCCAGGGATTTGAGGCCCTGAACATTAATGAAGCATCTGCTATACTGGGAACCTCCATGACATCTTATCAGCAAGCCAGGAAGGTTGTTGAAGAGGGTACTGCCCAAGGCTGGGGCAAGATGCTGCCCATGGAGAAGAAGGAGGACAGATTTGGGTTGAGTTACAGACCAACTCAACAAGGTCAATCAGAGGCTGCCAAGAAGCCCAACTTTGTCAGCGGGGGAATGCTCACCCCGGATGCAGTGAACAACTTGGAAGATGAGTCGGAAGATGAGCGCAACCTGGAGAGATGGATACGTCCAAGGACCCCGGGGAGCCATATCTCAAACTGGTCTTCCCAGGAAATTATAAGGGTTACTCCTGCAGAGTAATTATTATTTCCTTTATATTTTAAGCATGCATCAAGTCTTGCATCTTGCCCAAGATGACAAGACTCATTTTGTAATCGGGCCATCTTGTAATTTTTGTGCAAACAGATCAATCAATGAATATAGGACATCTTTTGCAAATGAGTCTTTTTCTTTTTTCGCTCACTGTTTTTCATTTTTTCTTTTTGTACAAAAGTAAAATGGCAATGTTTTCCAAAATGACAACTTCATTTCACTTTTTTCTAAACAAGATTAAAATTGATCACTAAAATGAACAATCTAAACCCTTGCAGAGAGTGCCTTTCAGACTACACCGACAACAACACAGCTATGATTTCATATGACTTTGACAATCCAATCAACCAAGCTGATGAAGAGGTTGAAGAAGATTACGAGCTACCTGAAGAGCTAGCTAGGTTGTTAAGGCAAGAGGAGAAGGTTATCACTCCTCATCAGGAGGAGGTCGAAACGGTTAATCTTGGTACGGAAGAAGACGTGAAAGAGGTTAAGATCGGGGCCTGCCTACAAGACTCAGTGAAAGAACAACTGATTGACATGCTTCGAGAATTTGTGGATGTTTTCGCTTGGTCTTATCAAGATATGCCAGGGTTGGACACCGATATTGTAATGCACAAGCTGCCTTTGAAAGAAGACTGCCGGCCAGTTAAAAAGAAACTGCGCCGTACTCGGCCAGATATGGCAATGAAGATCAAAGAAGAGGTACAAAAGCAGTGGGACACCGGGTTCCTTGCTGTAACTAGCTATCCGCCGTGGGTCGCTAATATTGTACTTGTGCCTAAGAAAGACGGCGAGGTGAGGATGTGTGTGGACTACCGGGATCTGAACAGAGCCAGCCCGAAAGATGACTTCCCTTTACCTCACATTGATGTATTGGTGGATAATACGGCTCAGTTCTCGGTATTCTCCTTCATGGACGGATTTTCAGGATACAATTAGATCAAGATGTCACCTGAAGACATGGAGAAGACAACTTTTATCACACCCTGGGGCACGTTCTGTTACAAGGTGATGCCATTCGGATTGAAGAATGCTGGTGCAACTTACCAACGGGCTATGGTAACATTATTCCACGACATGATCCATAAGGAAATTGAATGTTATGTGGATGACATGATTGCCAAGTCCCTCACAGAAGAAGACCACCTGGTAAATCTGTTGAAGTTATTTAAGTGTCTGAGGAAATACCAACTGAAGTTGAACCCCAACAAGTGCACATTCGGGGTGAGATTTGGTAAGTTGCTGGGATTTATTGTAAGTGAGAAAGGAATTGAAGTTGACCCTGATAAAGTCAAAGCCATTCAAGAAATGCCTGCACCTAAGACAGAAAAAGAAGTTCGAGGGTTCTTAGGTAGATTGAACTACATCTCATGGTTCATATCTCACCTTAATGCAACCTGTGAGCCTTTGTTCAAGCTGTTAAGAAAAGAAGAAACGGTCAGGTGGAACGAAGACTGCCAGAGGGCTTTTGACAAAATCAAGGAATACTTGCAAGAGCCTCCAATCCTTATGCCTCCAGTTGAAGGAAGACCTCTAATAATGTACTTGACAGTATTAGAAGAGTCAATGGGGTGTGTGCTGGGCCAGCATGACGAGTCTGGTCGAAAAGAGTATGCAATATACTACCTAAGCAAAAAGTTTACCGACTGTGAACAACGTTATTCACTGCTCGAGAAAACTTGCTGTGCTTTAGTGTGGGCTGCTCGCCGACTAAGACAATATATGTTAACCCACACTACCTTATTGATCTCAAAAATGGATCCAGTTAAGTACATTTTTGAGAAGCCAGCACTTACCGGACGGGTTGCAAGATGGCAAATGATCCTAACAGAATATGACATCCAGTACACATCTCAGAAAGCCATCAAGGGCAGTGTACTATCTGATTATCTTGCTGAGCAACCTATTGATGATTACCAGCCTATGAGATTTGACTTCCCTGATGAAGACATCATGTTCATAAAAACAAAAGATCATGAAGAGCCTATTCACACTGAAGGGCCTGACCTGGAAGAAGAATGGACTATGATGTTTGACGTGGCTGTTAATATGAATGGTCGCGGTGTTGGTGCAGTACTCATTACACCTAAAGGAGTTCACATGCCTTTCTCGGCAAAACTCACCTTTAACTGCACTAACAACGAAGCTGAATACGAAGCTTGTATTATGGGTCTTGAGGAAGCCATTGACCTCAGGATCAAGACGTTGACTGTGTTTGGAGATTCAGCTCTGGTAATTAATCAAAACAACGGCAAATGGTACACTCACCAAGATCATCTGATACCTTATCGGGATTATACAAGGAGGTTGTTGACTTTCTTCACAACAGTCAAACTTGAGTATATCCCTCGAGATGAAAATCAGTTTGCAGATGCTCTGGCTACCATTTCATCCATGATCAAAGTTCAAGCTGCCAACTTTGTGCCTCGAATATCAGTATCCAGACTTGACAGACCAGCATACGTATTCTCAGTAGACCTTGCTAAAGATGATAAACCTTGGTTCCATGACATCAAATGCTTCTTAGAGGATCAAACATACCCATCTGGGGCATCTTCCAATGATAAGATGACATTAAGAAGGCTGGCTGGTAGTTTCTTCCTGAATGCTGATGGTTCCCTGTATAAGAGGAACTTTGATATGGTACTCCTCAGATGTGTTGATATGGCAGAAGCAGACTTGTTGATGCACGAGGTGCACGAAGGATCCTTTGGTACCCATGCTGGAGGGCATGCTATGGCTAAAAAGTTGCTAAGATCAGGCTATTACTAGATCACGATGGACGCAGACTGTTGTGCTTATGCCAAGAAATGCCATAAATGGCAGATCTATGCGGATAGAGTGCATGTGCCTCCAAATCCCCTGAATGTGATGTCTTCACCCTGGCCCTTTGCCATGTGGGGCATTGATATGATTGGCAAGATTGAACTGACTGCTTCAAATGGCCACAGATTCATCCTGGTAGCCATTGATTATTTCACCAAGTGGGTTGAGGCAGCTTCGTATGCAAATGTCACCAGGCAAGTGGTAGCCCGGTTCCTGAAGAGAGACATCATCTGTCGGTATGGAGTGCCCGAGCGAATCATTACTGACAATGGTTCCAACTTAAATAATAAAATGATGACAGAACTGTGCTGGGACTTCAAGATTCAACACCACAATTCTTCTCCTTACAGGCCAAAGATGAATGGCGCTGTTGAGGCAGCTAATAAGAATATCAAGAAGATTGTGCAAAAGATGGTAGTCACCTATAAAGACTGGCATGAAATGCTACCATTTTCCTTGCATGGGTACCGTACGTCAATCAGAACATCCACTGGGGCAACACCGTATCAGCTTGTTTAATGTATGGAGGCAGTCCTACCTGTTGAAGTTGAACTACCCTCATTGCGGGTACTAATGGATGTTAAGCTGAATGAAGCAGAGTGGGTCCGATCCCGATACGAACAACTGAGTCTGATTGAAGAGAAGAGATTAGCTGCAATCTGTCATGGGCAGCTGTATCAGAAAAGAATGAAGAAAGCCTTCGATCAGAAAGTCAGGCTCCGAGAGTACCAAGTAGGAGATCTTGTGCTGAAAAGACTCCTCCCTCCTCATACAGACCACAGGGGCAAGTGGACTCCGAACTATGAAGGGTCGTTCGTAGTAAAGAAAGTTTTCTCTGGTGGAATACTGATGCTCAGCATTATGGATGGTGAAGACTTCCCGTCCCCTGTGAATTCAGATGCAGTTAAAAAATACTTCGCATAAAATGACCCGCTGGACATAGAAACAGAATGTAAGTCCAGGCAAAAATAGGGCATCCCGGCGAGTCAAAAACAGAATAAAAGACTCGGGCAAAATTAAGGTAAAATGAACAAAAAATGTACACCCGCTGAGTTGAAAAGCCACATTGGACAACTCAGGCAAAAATGGGTATCCCGGTGGATCGAAAACCCGAAAGGGCGATCCACGCAAAATAAGGGAATAAGCGAACAACTGCATTCTGAACTCATCTGTATCATTTGCAACATGGTAAGCTTCGAAAGGTTCAAGCGTCGGTCAGAACCGACCTTCTTCAGAAAGCAAGACGAGAAGAACGTCAAAAGTCATACGAGTCATAGCAAAGGGGAAGCTCCTTGAAGCATCATCAGCATTGCCAACATCTTTTCTCTCAATTTATAACAATCTCCTCATTTTAGGGGATTTGTTTCTTTGACTGTATCTCGCCAATTCAGGGCACATGAATTAATAAAATCAGATTTTCAGTCATATTTCGTCTCGTACTTTTTATTTTTTCTTGCAAAGAATGTCCGATGTCTTTAAGATGCTGATTGCATAAGTACATATGCTTTTCTTCTAAAAATATGTGCTTGCAGGAAATATACTTACTCTCGGGAGTGTCTAAACTTTTAGGATGGGATCCGGTAAGGGATACCTCGGGATTACTTGCGCGTTTCTCTGTCTTTTCAGGATTGCAGGTATTCAAAGCACAACATGGGGCATGAAAGCTTCACCCTAGCAAGCTGGCAAATCATTATCTGCTCAGCCTTAGCACCGAAGGTGCTTTCTCCCCAGCTGAGTTGCCATTTATTATCCCTCCTCAGCCAAATACAAAATCCAGGAAACCATCTCCCCACAGAGTGTCAACCTCTACCCGGAGAGGCTATACATGAAGAAACCACAACAGAGTGGAGAAAGCTTCTACAAACCCCAGCTGGGTCCTTTATTACCAAGATAGGTCTATCAGCGACCTATTTCCCCAAGCAGAGTCATATATGTCAGATCTACCAATGATCTCATCCCCAGCTGGGACGTCCACTTCAAGCAGATCAACCAGAGATCTTTGCAGCAACGGGATCCGAATCCCAGATCGGTATCTTTTGCATAATCATAGCATTCGCATCATATTCTCCCTGCAAAGCGTAGCATTCCATCTAATACGGAGCATTACGGCAAAAATCAAACATATTGCATAATCATAAGCCATGGTTCTGAATCAAACACTTGTGAATACTGACAATCCATCAAAGATATACAGGAGAACTCCCCGGATTCCCCGGCAGAAAAGCCAAGGCATTTGTCTTACACTCATAAATACAAATGTACACTCTTTTTGACACCCGTCCGTGTCATGATTCCCCAGTAAAGTCGCCCAGGCCTTCTTTACAAACAGACACTTATATATTGCAGATGCTTCCTGACACCCGCCCATGTCATGTCCCCAGTAGAAAGCCAAAACGTCCCCTTTGCACTCACAAATATGTATATACGAATTCCCTGGCACCCGTCCGTGTCACCTTCCCAGCATAGTTACCTAAATACTTTGTGAATCATACACCTGTTTATATTACACCTTTCTCTTTTGACACTCGTCCGTGTCACTCTCCCCAGCAAGTTAAACACTCATCTATACACCACTCATACTTATTACTCCTGTTTCACTCGTACAGATACTCGTCCGTATCTTGTATATATCACTCAAATCCCCTCAGATTTGACACTCGTCCGTGTTCTTTGTTAACCAGTTGATACTCGTTCGTATCATCATCTCAGAACATGCGTCAAGCGTTTGTTTCTACCCGATACTCGTCCGTATCGTAGTCTTAAGGATGCTCGTCCGCATCTTTAATCTATACACCGTGTCAAACACTTATGTCTTCTTGAATTTAGACACTCGTCTGTGTCTACTAGTCCCCGGAAGAGTCCCCGCAGAATCGATACTCGTCTGTGTTCTTTGTTAACCAGTTGATACTCGTCCGTATCATCATCTCTGAACATGTGTCAGTGTTTGTTTCTACCCGATACTCGTCCGTATCGTAGTCTTAAGGATGCTCGTCCGCATCTTTAATCTATACACAATGTCCAAACACTTATACCTTTCATTTCTTGGATGAAAACACTCGTCCGTGTCTACTGTCCCCCGGGAGAGTCCCCAACAAAGCTTGTTAAACTGTTTCCTTTTTTATCTGACATTCGTCCTATGTCATGATACCTTTCGGCAGATGTACCCTGCTAGGTGATCTTCCTTCACCTCCTGATGATCGTCCTTCATCATTTTATCCGATGGCCGTCCCCATCGTCGATCTTGTTATCTGACATTCGTCCTATGTCATGATAAACCCTGAGAGCAGCCGTACCCTGCTAGGTGATCGTCCTTCACCTCCTGATGATCGTCCTTCATCATGCTTATCCGATGGCCATCCCCATCGTCGACCTTTTTATCCGACATTCGTCCTATGTCGTGATACCTTTCGGCAGCCGTACCCTGCCAGGTGATCGTCCTTCACCTTAGATGACCGTCCCTCATCTTATCCCCAACAGAGCAGCCGTCCCCTGCTAGGTGATCGTCCTTCACCTTTGATGACCGTACCTCATCATTTATTTCATTTACCTATAATCCCCAGAGAGTCTTTTAGCTTTACCTGATGGCCGTCCCCATCATAATCTCTTATATCCCCAGCTTGTCGGTCGTCCCCGTCATTGCTTCATCCCCAGCAGTCGTCCTCTGCTCGATGTTCGTTCTCCGTCACCCGCACTTTATAATATACTTTATTTTCCTTTTACAAATCTATATCCCTTTTCTTCTTCATTCTGTGAGTGCAAATTTTGGACTGTCTTTGGTATTCAACCACAAGTTATCTTGTTTGCCTGTTAAGCCGTTGCTTACATTCTACACAGCTAACTCATGTTTGAATAGGGGCAGCTGTAAACACCCCAAATTTGCCCTCACCCATTCACACCATGGCTTGTGGTATCTTCATATGCATAAATTCAATCATACCATTTCATATTACACTTTTGTTTCACTGCATTGGTTCAAAGTCATCTGCATCTAGGGTTTGTGATCTGAGCAATCCAAGAGCCATTTGAGCCACTTCAAAGGTCTTCAATCACTTCAATGGGTTCCATGTATGTTCAAGCATCATATTGTATCCCTTTAAAGTCAAGGAAGTCAAAGAATCACAAGAACTGAGAAAGGCATGGAAGCAGAGCCAGGTTTAACTACACAGATGACCTAGAATTAGGGTTTTGGTTTCAAAGGCCATAACTCCAAATTTTTTGGTCATTCTTGTTTCTATTGGTCTCTATATGGTATATGGATCATGCATATCAATTTTCATGAAGAAATTCAATGGGAAAGGCATTTGATCAATAGTTGACTTTTTGAGCAAGTCAGTGCAAAATCAGGGCATCCGAGGCCCCCAATGACCCAACCAAAGGGTGTTCTTCATCATTTTGAATGTGTATGACCTTTATTTGGTCATATAAGATGTTGTAAGTTCACAAATTTGAAGAATTTCAAGCCATTTGCAAAGT
The DNA here is from genome assembly GCA_963966055.1 of Lathyrus aphaca. Taxonomy (NCBI): domain Eukaryota; kingdom Viridiplantae; phylum Streptophyta; class Magnoliopsida; order Fabales; family Fabaceae; genus Lathyrus; species Lathyrus aphaca. The sequence goes on along the minus strand of OZ014520.1, from coordinate 355,471,975 downwards.
TGACTTTTTGGGAAAATGACTTGTAATAGAAAATTGCCATTTTGGGAAACTTTTTCAACCCTTGATTTTTGATTCAAAAATGCTTCAAATGAGAAAACTTTGGTCATGAAAGTTGTAAGATGGATCATTCCCTTTTCAAAAAGTACAAGAACTCATTCTAATTCATTTTGGATCAAAAGTTATGGCTTGTCAAAGTTGGGAAAAATCACATAATTTGAAGTTTTCTACCAAAGAGGAAAAGTTGCAAAATCACTTGCCAAGGCAAATTGAGACCTCAAAATGACTTCTAATCCTTGCACAAACATAAACCATTGCCTAAAAGTCAGATTGCATCAAAAGTTTACTCATTTTTATGGCTTGTGGATCAAGAAATTTCAAAAGGGGAAAAGTGGAACAAAGGTGCAAAATATCCTTCAAACCTTAATCCATTTGCTGGCTGGTTTCAAAATTGATCCTATGGCCCTCCTCACTTCTTGCTGCGCAGGACACCCCTCTTGTCCTTGGCTAACTATGAACCCATACCTCTCTTACACAAAGCTTGACTATTTTGCAAAAGACCCATACCAATCACCATAGGGCACAACCACTCCACAGACCTATCCATGAGTGATAAGTGGACCAAAGGCAAGCCATAACACACAACAACTCATGCTGAAACACTCTCCAAGCCATAGTTATCAAAAATCCTCCAACTTGCAAAACCATTCGAATCTCTCAGTTCACTCAACCATTCTTCAAACCAACTTCACCATTGATCTCAAAATGACTCACTGATCACAAACCAAGCATTGAAACAGCCAAAAACCTCACATAAGCAAAACACGATTTCTGACCAGTTGGCTTGCAACCTCACAAACCAGCCAAAAGAAATTCCTTCCAAGCATCAAAACTCCATCAGGAGGTCAAGGGGAGTGGTTTGCACAAAGAGAGGAGGCCTGAAAGTCCAGAACTGAGAAAGCTCAAGCTCAGGTACCTTCTTGAAACATTTTTCCAGAACTTGTTTCTTTAGTTATAGAATGGTAGAGTGTGTTCCACTTATCACAAAGAACTTTGAATGGTGAAAAATGGTTGAATTTTGAGTGTGTATGCATGTTCTGAAATTTTGTTCAGTTTTAGGTTTTTGTTCGAATCTTGTTGTTGATGAAGAATAAATGAAATTTGATGCTGGATTCTTGCTCAATGGGGTTTGGGGATCATTTCTGGAGATTTGGGGGGTTTGATTTAGCCTAGGGAGTGTTTTAGAAAAATCTCAGGGGAGAGCTGGCCGGAGAAGATGACCGGAGGTCTTCTCCGGCCACCTGAAAGTGATTAGAGTCTTAATTGCGTTTAGGGCAAAATTTGAATTTGGACCCTTGATCTTGTGGACTTTGGTTGACTCCCCGCGCGTATGGACGGCCAAGATCAGTCATTAAACCCTAATCCTTAATTAATTAAGTTAATTTGAATTAATTAGTCAGAATGCATCTGGACCATTCCTTTACGCGCCAGTCAACTCCCTCCACCCAACTTTGAATCTCAGCCATGGATTGCGCATACTTCTCATTAATTCATTTTTATTTTCATTTTATTTGATTTATTTTGTACATTTTATTTAAAATAGCAAAAAATGTTTAAAAATTATGAAATTTTTTTTCAAGGTTTTCATTATTTTTCAGAACAAAAAATTATTTTTATTTTTATTTTTTGCATTAAAAATCATTTTTAAAACATTTAAAAGTTTATTTTTAATTAGTTAATGAAAATTAATTAATTAAAAATACTTTTAGGTATTTAAAAATCACAAAAAAATTCACATAGCATTTAAAAACATTTAGAAACATTGTCCCACTCTCAAACCAAATTTCTTTTTTGATCTTGATGCCTTTTGATAATTTTCTTTGGATATAATTTCATTTCAAGGCAATATTTTGTTAAAAACTTCAAAAATTCATTTCTGTCTAACCTTTGAGAGTTGGATCATGATTCTTATTGCATTACATCTTGTATGGCATGTAGTTTATAGGATAAAATTGGTTTGAATTGATCTTGCATTTTCAATTTGTTTTGTATTTTTCTTGTCAAAGTACCCCAAAACCCTAACAATCTTAGGAAATTCATAACTTCCACTAGGTTAAGAGTTAGATCCCCTCCTTTGGGCAGTGAGTTTGTATAGGTCTAAGGTTCCTTTGATTGCATTTTCAAATTTTTATCATGTAATTTGCTTCTGATTTTGAATTTTGCTTTGAGTGTTGATCATAAACCCTAATTTATGCCTTCCTTTGCATCCATCTTCCATTTGCTTGCATACCATGACTTGCCATGACTTTTTGTGCATTCTTTTGAATCATAATACATCTTAAGACATGTTAGAACCATGTTTGATCACTGCATCTTTCTTTTGCCATGTTATATGTTCATTACATTTCACAACTTTTCATGAACATCCATGGTTCAAAGCTTGTTTCTTTTGTATCCTTATGCTTGAATGATCATTCTCATCTCTTGTAATGTGTTTGCATCATATCTTAGCATCCTTGACATCATACTTATGCTTCTGGTTTTGGTTTGCATCATTACATTGCATCTCATTTGCATTGCATTTCATTTTCTTATGCTAACATTTCAGTGGTAAGTTGTTTGAGAAGTGAATTTGCCTTCACTTCTCACAATCTCTTTTCATCTCTTATGCATCATTGCTGCATTTTGTCTTGTGCTTTGGATTGAGCTTGCTCATTCTTGTTCACCTCACTTTCTTTCTTCAAGCAACTTGTCTTCTTAAGTGAAGCAAGTTGTTTTGCTTCATTCTACTTCTCCTTTCATCTTGCTCCTCCTTGGTGGCCTTTGAAGATTCTTTCTCTCTTAAGCCTCACAAACCCTAGGAACAACCAAGCATGATAATAATTAGGGTTTGATTAGTCCCCCATTTATTTTTACCTTTGTGTCATCTTTGTGTCTTCTCTTCTCATCTCATAATCAAGGACTAAACCCTAAAGGCTTTAAGGCTTTGTGATTAAGCTTATGCCTGCATCCTTCTATTAGGATGGAGTGTATAACTTTAATCCTAAGTGTTAAATCCTTAATATGTTTAAATCCTTTAATCAATCCACCTAATAATCACTAAGACATCAAGCTTGTAACTTGGGCCTTGCATTAGGGTTCTAATTCTTCCTTAACTGGTTGAGAAGGACTAACCCTAGTGTTAATGGACAAGTCCCCCTCAAGTTGTCTTATAAACCATAAAAATTCACTTCTTAATCTTACCATTAACTAAAACCCATCTAATAAAGGCTTTGTTTTGTCATGAGGTTAATCCCTAATCATGGATTAAGTTGAGGAGTCTTTCTCAACTTAAATGTTCTCATCTATTATCCTTCTATTAGGATGGTGTAATGAGTCCATTAAATCCTTGATTATGGCTTAATCTCATTACTCAACACCAAACAAAAACAACAAAAACATCTAAATAATCACAAGTATGTTAATGATCTTAATCCTACATCATGGTAATTAAGTGTGAGATGCTGACTTCACACTTAAAGTATTCTCATTACCCCTAATCAGAGGGAGGATGTGATGAGTTTGCTAACCCATTAGTTTAGGCTTAAGCTCATTAACTTATGACAAATCCAAAAGCAATAAAAGATTGAAAATTCAAAAACAAACAATAAACGTCTCCTTCGGGATTCTTTTCTCATCTCATTCACTCATAAGCGAGAACTTGCTTCTTCCATCTAATGCAAGACAGTTTGCACCTGAGCCAGACAGGTCATACACTTGAGCATAGACAAGCAAGCAGTTCACAAGTCAATTTACCTTTCAGTCTCTTTGGGTCGAACTACGGTGTTCTGACTTCCTCATTGCACGAGAGGATATGTAGGCATAACTTAACAGTTATCGAACAAAAGTCTCTGTATATTCCCCTTCATTCCAGTATCATTCTTTAAGCCTCATGGTCTTGAGCTCCTTCATTCTTGTTCTTACACTGACACCTTCATTTATACACTTCACTTTCTTTTACACTGACACTTGTATTCTTTCCAGCTTTGATACACGAATAACACTGACAATACCCCTTTAAAACACAAATCTCTTAAGCGTGGATCCCGTCGAGTACGGCGGACAATCTGGGTGCTAATACCTTCCCAGGTTGTAACCAACCCCCTTTCTCAGTCTCTCTGGTTCGCGACCGTCTTATCCATATCTTTCTAGGTCTATGCAGCATTACCTTTCCTCCGGGATAAAAATGCCTAGCTGGCGACTCTTGTCTTTTTGAGTTCACCCCTGTGTGTTCTCATCCCTTTTCGCCGACCGTTCGCGTCTGTACCCCTCCTGACCGGGTGTCATTTGGTGGGAGCGACACCGTGTTGCACCCCTGTATTCCTCAAATCTTAGGTAAACACCATCCTCCTGACACGAACCGTGTCATGGGACATGGGCACCCGTGTCAGGGCCCTGACTTTTCAATTTTTCAGTCTTTTTCTTGATTTTTAGCTTGACTACCCAACTTCCCTTTTTCCTTAGCAGAATCTGTGATTAACACAAACGCGCAACCTACAAAAACTGAAACAAACAAAAGTAAGCATGAGAAAAATCGTGGGTTTCCTCCCACGTAGCGCTGTGTTTAACGTCGCATGGCTCAACGGTCCGTCGTCCTACTGAGTAAGACGAATGACATTCACATCACTAGTAATTTGGCCTCTGAAGTAGGGCTTTAATCTCCGCCCATTCACCTTGAAAATATCTCCATTGGTTTGATTTTTAATTTCGACTGCTCCATGAGGAAATACCTTGTGAACTACAAAATGTCCCGACCATTTAGACCGTAATTTTCCTGGAAATAGCTTCAACCTTGAATTGTACAAGAGGACCAGTTGTCCTTCCAAAAACTCTTTTCTTTGAATCCTCTTGTCATGCCATTTTTTTTGTTTGCTCTTTGTAAACCTTAGAATTCTCGTACGCCCGATTCCTGAATTCTTCTAACTCATGAAGTTGAAGAATCCGAGAACTCCCAGCTTTTGACAAATCCATATTAAGATACTTAGACACCCAGAAAGCCTTGTGTTCAAGTTCCAATGGTAGGTGACATGCCTTTCTGTACACCAGCTGATATGGTGACATACCGATAGGCGTTTTGAAAGTCGTTCGATACGCCCATAGAGCATCATCCAACTTAATCGACCAATCCTTTCGAGATGAATTCACTGTTTTTTCCAGAATTTGTTTTAGTTGTCTATTCGACACCTCTACTTGGCCAATTGTTTGAGGGTGGTATGGAGTAGCTATCCGGTGTTTCACATTATACTTTTGCAGAAGCCTCTCCATGAGGTGATTCAGGAAATGCGTTCCTTCATTACTTATCAATGCTATCGGAACACCAAACCTTGTAAAAATATTCTCTTTCAGGAATCTCGCCACAACCTTCGCATCGTTGGTAGGCAATGCAACAACCTCTACCCATTTGGAAACATAGTCCACCGCAATTCTTTCCGAATGACGGTGGAAACGGCCCCATGAAGTCTATCCCCTATACATCGAATAACTCAACCTCTAGCATAGAGTTCTGGGGCATCTGATTTCTTTTTGATATATTCCCAGTCCTCTGACATCTGTCACACTCCTTCACTAACTCTTGAGCATCCTTGAATAAAGATGGCCAGTATAGCCCGGATTGAAGGACTTTAGCTGCTGTCCTATCACCACTGAAGTGTCTATCGTACTCGGAATCGTGACATGCTTTCAGCACATCTTTCTGCTCTTCGTCGGGTACACACCTTCTGACCAGGCCATCCACTCCTTTTTTGTAGAGAAACGGATCGTCCCATAAGTAAAACCTGCAATCATGAACAAAATTTTTCCTTTTGTTAGAATCAAAATTGTTAGGTATAATACCGCCAATAAGGTAGTTCGCATAATCTGCAAACCAAGGCACTCCAATAACAGCTAGGATGTGTTCGTCAGCAAACTCATCCCTTATTGGGCGCCGCTCTTCAGTCTCCTCAATTGGTGACATCCGAGAAAGATGATCTGCAACAGTGTTCTCACACCCTTTCTTGTCGCAGATCTCGACATCGAACTCCTGGAGAAGCAAAATCCACCTCAAGAGCCTGGGCTTCGAATCCTGCTTAGCAAAAAGATATTTCAAAGCAGCATGGTCAGTGTAAACAATCACTTTTGAACCCATCAGATATTGCCTGAATTTATCGAAGGCATACACAACAGCTAGCAACTCCTTCTCGGTAGTTGCATAATTTATCTGTGCAGGGTTCAAAACATGACTAGCATAATAAATCACATGAAGCAATTTTCCTCTTCGCTGTCCAAGAACAGCCCCTACCGCAATATCACTAGCATCGCACATAATTTCAAAGGGTAGGGACCAATCGGGAGCGATAACAATAGGTGCCGACACTAATTCTTTTTTAAGTGTCTCAAAAGCATCGGTGCACTTCTTATCAAACACAAAAGCCTTATCTTTAACCAACAGAGTAGTTAAAGGTTTAGCGATCTTCGAGAAGTCTCTTATGAACCTGCGGTAAAAACCCGCATGTCCTAAGAAGCTTCTTATACCTTTCTCGCTAATCGGTGGTGGTAGCTTTGAGATTACTTCCACTTTCGCTTGATCAACTTTGATCCCTTTTTGTGAGATCTTGTGACCAAGAACAATGCCTTCTCGCACCATGAAATGACATTTTTCCCAGTTCAGGATTAAATTACTTTCTTGACATCGCTGCAAAACAAGTGAAAGGTTAGATAAGCAGTGATCAAATGAGGATCCGAACACAGAGAAATCATCCATGAACACTTCCATGTGATTTTCTAACATGTCAGCAAAAATGGATGTCATGCATCTTTGGAATGTAGCGGGGGCATTACATAGCCCAAATGGCATCCTTCTATAAGCAAAAATGCCATAGGGACATGTAAACGTCGTCTTCTCTTGATCCTCCGGTGCAACTGCAATTTGATTGTATCCTGAGTAACCATCTAAAAAACAATAATAATCATGTCCCGCTAGTCTCTCCAACATTTGGTCAATGAATGATAACGAAAAATGGTCTTTTCTCGTAGTCAATTTCAATCTTCTATAATCAATGCAAACTCTCCATCCAGTAACGGTTCTAGTAGGAATCTGTAAACACCCCAAATTTTCCCTCACCCATTCACACCATGGCTTGTGATCATTTCATATGCATAAACACAATCATAACATCTCATACCACAATTTTGAGTCTTTGCATTGGTTCTAAGTCATCTGCATCTAGGGTTTGTGATATGAGCAATCCAAAAGCTTCTTGAGCCACTCCAAAGGCCATCAATCACTTCAAAGGGGTCCATATGTGTTCAAGCATCACATTACATCCTCTCAAAGTCAAGAATGCCAAAGAATCACAAGAACTGGGATTGCTGTGGAGGCAGAGCCAGGCTTGACTGCACAGATGACCTAAAATTAGGGTTTTGGTTTCAGAGGCCATAACTTCAATTTTTTTGGTCATTCTTGTTTCTATTGGTCTCTATATGATATAGGGAGTATGCATATAAATTTTCATGAATAAATTCCATGGGGAAGTCATCTGATCAAGGGTTGACTTTCTGGACAAGTCAGTGCAAAATCAGGGCATCTGAGGCCCCCAATGACCCAACCAAGGGGTGATCTTCATCATTTTGAGTGTATTTGATCTTTATTTGATCATGGAAGAAGTTAGAAGTTCACAAAATTCAAGAATTACAAGTTTTTGCAAAGTTGACTTTTTAGGGCATGGTTGACTTTTAAAGAATATGTCATTTTATGCCACTTTTCAAGCCTTGCTTTTTGATCCAAAAATGCTTCAAATGGAAAAACTTTGGTCATGAAAGTTGTAGATTAGATCTTTCCCTTTTCCAAAAAGTACAAGAACATGATCTAATTCATCTTGGATCAAAAGTTATGGTGTGTTAAAGTTGGCAAAAATCACTAATTTTCAAGTCATGCACCAAAAGGCAAAGTTGCAAATTCTCCTTTCAAGGCCAATTCAGTCATCATATGGGCTTCTAATGCACTCAACGTGATCACACAACTCCTAAAAATCAGATTTGAACCAAAATTTCTCATGTTTCATGGCTTGTGTAGCAAGATAGTTCCATAAGAACCAAAGTGATCAAGTTGCAAAACCACTCATTACACTTCACCCACTTGGTGCCTAGCATGCTGAACCTTTCTAGCCTCTCTTCCACACCATGCTGCGCCAGCCCACACACATGTACCTGCCTAGAACCCAGCCCATGCTTTCCTTACACCAAAGTTGACATTTTGCAAAAGTGAACTTACCTATCACAGCAGGCCAGGTCACATCATCTGACCAAATAGGAGTTTTTTATGCAAACAAAATGCTAGCCATTTCACATAACAAGCAAGGCTGAAGCTCACCACAAGACAGCATTCACAAACTCACTCCCTTGAGCAAAAACCTTTGAATCTCTCTCCACAAGCCTCAAACACAAAAAGAAACTTCACAAACAATCTCAACTCACTTCACTGACCAGAAACCTACCATTGTTTTGGCCTGAAACCTCCCATATCACAAACACGATTTTCACACTCCCTTGGCCTGAGCTTCTGCAAACTCACTCAAGAGGCTGTTTAAACTCCAACCAAGTGTCCAAAGCTTCAAAGGGGGATCATTGGGACCTGTTTGAGCCAAAGAACCATCCAGAAAGCTCCTGAATCAAAAGCTCAACCTCAGGTGACTCCATGAACTTTTTTTCCAGAACTCCATTTTCTTGTTAAAATCTTGTTTTGTATGTTGCACTGATCATTGGGATCTATTTACTTTTGAAAATGAGCAAGAAATGAGTATGTTATGGTGTTCTGAAAGTTTGACCTAGAATTTTCATTGCTTCGATTCTTGTTTGTGTTTGAGTTTAAACATGATTTGGTGCTGGATTCGTGTTTAGGATAGTTAGTAGATGATTTCTGGAGAGTTAGAGCTCCTAAAATGGCCTGGAGAGAGAGATTGATTTTTGAGGTGAACGGGGAAGATGACCGGAACACTGTTCCGGTCACCTGAGGGTGTTTAACGGCAGGATTAGGGTTTAAACATTAATTAGTCATTTTTGAATTTGAGTCGTAGGATGTGGCGCCAAGTCTCTTCCCGCGCGCGTATGTTTGAATCTGGATCATTGGATGTGCATACTTTTTCTTATTTCAGTTTAAATTCATTTATTTTCATATTTATTTCATTTGTTTTGTACAATTTATTAAAAATAGTAAAAATTGTTTAAAAATTATGAAACTTTTTCTCAAGAGTTTCATTAATTTTTAAGACACAAAAATATTTTTATTTTCATTTTTAGCATTAAAAAAGTATTTTTAAATATTTAAAAGTTTATTTTTAATTGATTAATGAAAATTAATTTATTAAAAATACTTTTAGGTATTTAAAAATCACCAAAAAATTCATGAAATGTTCTAAGACATTTAGAAACATTGTCCAACCTTCAAAACAAATTTTTTTTTTTGATCTTGATGCATTTTGAGAATTTTTCATTGATTAAAAATCATTTTTATGCATTAATTTGATCCAAAGTTCCAAAAATCATTTCTGCCTATCCATGAGGAGTTGGACATTGATTCTTTTTGCATTGAATTTTGTTTAGCATGTAGTTTGTGAGATTAATTGGCCTTGATTTGATCTTTCATTTTCCATTTGTTTGGTAATTTTCTTGTTTAGGAACCCTAAAACCCTAGAAATCTTAAGAATACCATAACTTGAAATTGGTTAAGAGTTGAGACCTCTCCTTTGGGCAGTGGGTTAGTATAGGATTAGGGGTCCTTTGAGTGGCATTTTCAATTTTTTATCTTAGGGTTTGCTTCTGATTTTGATTTTTGTTTGATGTAGTGTTCATAAACCCTAATTTGGGGCTTCCATATGCATCCATCTTGCATTCTCCTGCATCACTTGACTTGCCATGACATTTCAAGCATCCATTTGATTCATTTGACATCATAAGACATATTGAAAGCATGTTTGATCATTGCATCATGTATTTGCCATGTTGTATTCCATGTGCACTTCATAACTTTTCATGTATGTTCATGGTTCTTAAACTTGTTTCATTTGCATTCATGAACTTGTATGATCATCTCCATGTGCTGCCTCATGTTTGTAGCATCTCATAACATCATTAGCATCATGTATATGCTTCTGGTTTTGTTTCTCATCATGTCATCTCATCCCATTTTGCATTGCATTGCATTTCTTTCCTAACCTTTCAGGTGGTAAGTAACTTTGGGAAGTGAATTTGCCTTCACTTATCATAACTTTTCTTTTCATCTCTCTTGCATCCATGCTGCATTTTTATATGTGTTTGAGTTTGAGCTTGCTCATTCTTCTTCTTCCCACTTTCTTTCTTCAAGTGACTTGACTTCTTGAATGAAGCAAGTTGCTTTGCTTCTCTTGATCCTTTCATCTGCTTCCTGGTGGTTCCATTGAAGATTTCTCTTGAAAACCTCACAAACCTTAGGAACAACCAAGCATGACAATGATTAGGGTTTTGATTAGTCTCCCCTCTTAGTTTTACCTTTGTGTCTCTTTTTGAGTCATCTCTTCTTATCTCATAATCAGGGACTAAACCCTAAAGGCTTTAAGGCTTTGTGATTAAGCTTATGCCTGCATCCTTCTCTTAGGATGGAGTGTATAACTTTAATCCTAAGTGTTAAACCCTTAATGTGTTTAAATCTCTTAATCAATTCACTTAATAATCATCAAGACATCACACTTGTAACTTTGGCCTTGCATTAGGGTTCTAATTCTTCCTTAATTGGTTAAGAAGGACTAACCCTAGTGTTAATGGACAAGTCCCCCTCAAGTTGTCTTACAAACCATAAAAAACACTTCATCATCTTATCATTAAATAAAATCCACTTAATCAAAGGTTTGTTTTGTCATGAGTTTAATCCCTAATCATGGATTAAGTTGAGGAGCTTTCCTCAGCTTAAACATTCTCATCTATTATCCTTCTATTAGGATGGTGTAATGAGTCTGTTTAATCCTTGATTATGGCTTAACCTCATTACTTAACACTAAACAAAAACAACAAAAATATCTAATTAATCACAAGTAGGTTAATGATCTTAATCCTACACCAAAGGTGATTAAGTGTGAGAAGCTGACTTCACACTTAAGGTATTCTCATTACCCCTAATCAGAGGGAAGATGTGATGAGTTTACTAAATCCATTGGTTTAGGCTTAAGCTCATTAACTTATGACAAAAATCCAAAAACAATAAAAGACTGAAAACTCAAAAACAAACAATAATCGTCTCCTTCGGGATTCTTTTCTCATCTCATTCACTCACAAACGAGGACTTGCTTCTTCCGTCTAATGCAAGACAGTTTGCACCTGAGCCAGACAGGTCATACACTTGAGCATAGACAAGTAAGCAGTTCACAAGTCAGTTCATCTTTCAGTCTCTTTGGGTCGAACTACGGTGTTCTGACTTCCTCATTGCACGAGAGGATACGTAGGCATAACTTAACAGTTATCGAACAAAAGTCTTTGTATATTCCCCCTCTTTCTAGCCCCATTCTTTTAGCCTCATGATCTTGAGCATTTCACTCCTGTTCTTACACTGACACTTTCATACTCCACTTCACTTATACACTTTACACTGACACCTGTACATTCTTTTCCAGCTATTTTACACACAAATTGCACTGACACTACCCCTCTAAAACACAAATCTTTTAAGCGTGGATCCCGTCGAGTACGGCGGACAATCTGGGTGCTAATACCTTCCCAGGTTGTAACCAACCCCCTTTCTCAGTCTCTCTGGTTCGCAACCGTCTTATCCATATCTTTCTAGGTCTATGCAGCATTGCCTTTCCTCCGGGATAAAAATGCCTAGCTGGCGACTCTATTCATCTCCAGTGAGTTCACGGCTGTGTGTTCTCATTGTCCCTCTCGCCGACCGTTCGCGTCTGTACCTTTATCTGGGCCATTCCCATTTATCGGGAGCGACAGCTTGGCGACTCTGCTGGGGACCCTTATACTGTAACCAGGGCTTCTGGTTCTTTTTGTGGGTTCCTCCTAGCGCTTGATTGATTTGTGTTTTCTGGGGTGTTATGTGCTTATTTGTGTTTGTATATGTTTTATTTTTGCTCTATGTACAGTTTGTTTTATTACTTTCTTTACTGCTTTACATATATCATGCTGTCATGCTGTCTGGCCGGATCTGGTTTTGCTTTGGTGGGTGGGTGATTCATTGAGAGTTAAGGTCCTATACCTGGGACCTGAGTGACACCTAGGCTAGAGTGGTTCATATTCTTTCCCATTCCATCTCGGTCTGGTGCGGGAATATGAAACACGGTTCAGATATGGGTTTCTTCTTGAGAACTCTGTGTTGCAGATTTCCTGCAATGCTAGGGCTATCTGGGAAGCCTGCTAAGTCTGGATGACCTTTAGTATTAACCTTCAGAAACTGAGGTGAATTAGAGGAGGAACTTTTATGGTTATTGTAAACACTGTACCTCCGGGTTAGAAGTGTTTACACTTCCCATAACTGATCCAAGTCTGAGGATCCTTGTTTTAGAACACCACCTGTGAGGGGGATGGGCTGTTTGCAGGTTTGCAGGTACCTTGGGCCTCAGAATACCCTATTACTTTGTTGGTTTAAGAGTACTTCATTTTGGGACAGTTCTTGTGATTCTAAAACCCTGGACATGTGGCTCTTTATTTGAGCCCCCCACCTTGGTTACTAGATTTATAGACCTCCATCTGGAATTCTTGAACATACTTGGACCTATATCAGAGCATTTTGATCAGATCCAGCTCAGTCACAAACCCTTGCATATCATTTGCATACATAACCATTGCATCATACTGACATTTGCTTATTTGTGTTTCAGGGTATCCACCTTCATTTTTGGTTTGGTTTTGACCCTATCTTCAATATTGACCTATCTTCATTAGCATCTGCCATCAGCTATCCACTTTAGTCACCTGCACCAGCCAATCAGTGGCCCATTCTTTCAGCATCATCATCAGCACCTGTCTCTACTCATCCTCAACAACATGGCTCCTAAAAAGAGTAACATCACCTACCACTTCTTCCAGCCAGAACTAGCTGACATCAGGAGGATTCAGACCCTGATCACTCCAGATCACATACCATTGTTCAGGGAACACTATGGAGATATACTTGATATGGTTATGGATTTGGACCCTTCACAGAGAAGCCTGATTCATACTTGCCTTCAATTTTATGATCCCCCACTGAGGTGTTTCACTTTTCAGGACTTTCAGTTGGGCCCTTTATTGGAAGAATACTCATCATTGGTTGGTATACCTATCAGGGGTGGAGTCCCTTTCAACCCTGAGATGGTCTTTCCTGGTAATGAAGAGGTAGCAAAGGCTTTGCATCTGGAACCAGTTCTGATTGGGCAGCATATGACTTCTAAGGCTGGTATTCCTGGCCTGCATCTGGATTTCTTGATATCTCAGGCTACCCTGAAAGCTTCTTTAGGAGAGTGGAAAGCTGTCTGTGCTTTATTGGCCCTGAGCATATATGGAATTGTATTGTTTGCAGATGAGCCTCGATTCATTAGCAAGAATGCAATCCATCTTTTCATCCTGAAGAACCAAGTGCCCACTTTATTGGGGGGTCTCTATTACTCAGTGCATCAGAGGAATGAAAAGCAGAGGGGAAGATTAGTGAGGTGTTGTGCTCCATTGTTCCACACTTGGCTTCTCAGGCATCTACCCAGGACAGATGCATTTTTGAATCCTCATCAGCAGAGAAACTGGGCTAAGAGACTTACTGCTCTAACTTCAGCTGATATCAGATGGTGCACTCAAAGCACCAAAGGCAGGGATATCATCACCAGCTGTGGGCATTTTCCCAATGTGCCCCTGATAGGAGTTAAGGGTAGTATTAATTACAACCCTCTGCTGTTCAAAAGACAACTGGGCTATGCACTAGTCCACGCTCCTAAGGCACAGGACTTGGTTGAGACTCTTTATTGTGAGAACAAGCCTAATCTGGCTATTGTTGGGCAGGCTGCCTGGGCCTGGGATAATGTTCAAACCAAGGGAGTAACCATTCTGGGGAAGTGCAACAATGTGGCATCAGCACAATATTATGAGTGGTCCCACGCCAGGGCCCAATTCTCTGGAATGCCCTTTACCATGGAGGATATGCCTGGACCATCCTTAGCACCACCCCCTGCCACTGTCAGTTTAGAGGAGTTTGAGAGCTTGAAAAAAAGAAATGAGAAGTTGACTCAGGCTTTGCAGAAGACCCTCCGGGAGAGGAGTGATGGCAGGTTGGATATTGAGAGGTTAGAGAAGTTGAGAGTGGAGCATCTGGCTAAGATTGAGAAGTCTGGGGATTATATCAAAAAGTCTAAGGCCGGAGAACAAATTCTGAAGAATGCTTGCAAGGAAGCCCAGTTCCAGAGAGCAAGGACAGACTTGTATCTGAAGGAGAGTCAGGCTAGGTGGGTCAGGATCACCGAGGCTCGTACTCTGGAAGATAAGAGGGTCCAAGACAAGATGGAGCAACTGGAAGCCAGTGCAAAAGAGCAGCAAGAGGCCCTGGCAGCAGCCCAGAAGGAGATATCAGAGCTGAAGATCAAAGCTGGAGTGAAGAGGTCAAAGGACCAAAGTCAGCACAAGAAGCTAACAGCAGCTGTTACTACCCGGAATCTCCTCATCGGGAATCTCACGGAGCGTCCAGCTGATCCTGTGACCGAAGCACTTCTCAAGGAAGTTCGGGAGGATGAGTTTGGTCTTGGTGTTTGACCATTTGCTTGTTGTTGCTTTCATTCCATGTACTTTTATTTTCTTGTAATGTATTTTGACCCCTCAGAGGGCTTGTATTTGTAAACAAACTATGTACCATTTGCCTTTTGTAATATATGTTTTAGTTTGTTCCACTTCGAAAGCAACATCAGCAGCATCATCAAGGGTCTGGAAGGGTCAAAACTGAATGCCAAGCCGGATACCTTGAAAACAAATAAGCATACTGCATTGCATGCTAACCCTTTGTTTGTTTTGTAGGTTTTTGTTTTATTGTTGCTAACTCTGTTGTGATGTTCAGGAACTATTGCTCGACGCCGGGTATTTCCCCTCAACCGTCCGCACCGTTATCCAACCCGTAACAACCTTCCAGGCATACAAATGGATCAGGTACAGCAGGACCTTGCAGAGGTTAGAAATCAAATGGCAAACGAAAGATTGGAAATGAGAACGCAGATGACTCAGTTTATGGAAGTGATGAACAACATGGCTCAGAGCCAGGAAAGATTGAGGGCCATGGTGGAAAGGCAAAATCAAGAAGATCCACATATAGGGACTGCCGGCACCAGCAACAATGAAAGGGTCCAACCTCATGTTAACCCCCCTGTATTTGGCCCCCATCTTCATCCAGAGGTCAATATTCCTGCAAATGTTCAAGGGACTGCCACTGCAGGCAGGGTACTGCAAGAAGACCCCCAAGAGGATCAATTCACAGTAATGGGTGCTGGGGAGGAAGCTTATGATAGAAGGCTGGATGAGATAGCTGAGAAGTTGAGATCCTTAGAGTCTCAAAACTCTTTGGGTTTCGACGTTATGGACATGGGCTTGGTAGACGGGGTCAGGATTCCCCATAAGTTCAAGCCTCCTTGTTTTGAAAAATACAACGGGACTTCATGCCCCCGGACCCATTTACAATCATTTATGGGGAGGTTGAAGGCCTATACTATGGATGAGAAGCTCTGGATGTTCTATTTTGAGGATAGCTTGACGAGAGCCTCAAGAGAATGGTACTCTCACCTGACAAGGGCAACCATCAGGTGTTGGAAGGATTTGGCAGAAGCTTTCATTAGACAATATCAGTACAACTTAGATATGGCACCCAACAGGACTCTCCTAATGGGAATGTCACAGTCGTCAAGGGAAAGTTTCCGAGAATATGCCTAGAGATGGAGGCAATTGGCTGCTGCTGTTCAGCCACCTATGTCTGAGAGGGAAATGGCAGATATGTTTATGAACACCCTCCAGGGAACATATATTGACAGGCTGGCTGCTTTCTCTTCCACTAGCTTTGCGGATGTTGTCATAGCTGGGGAGAGAATTGAGAGCCTGTTAAAGATGGGCAAAATCTCTGACAATGGTGCCAGCTCGTCCAGCAGTGCAAGGAAGCCTTTTGCAGGCCCAAGAAGAACTGGCGAGACCAATGCCATCCACACCAACAGGGGCAGACCCCAATATGTTCACAGGTCAGTGGCAGCAGTCACCATTCCCGCTCCAGCTCACCCTCAACCAGCTTATCAACCTCCGCAGCAAAACTATCAGCAACAACCTCAGTACCATCAACAAGCTCAGTATCCTCCGAGGAACTACAACAACACCAACAGCAACAACCAGCAAAGGCCATTTCAGCAGAGGCCATCTCAAGCCAATAGGGTGATCGATCCGATCCCTATGCCATATGCTACATTGCTGCCACAACTCCTGAAACTCAACCTAGTTGAACTAAGGACGCTGGCACCTCCAGATCCCAACAGTCTACCCAGGAATTATGACTCCAACGCCAGATGTGCTTTTCATTCAAATGCACCTGGCCACAGTACAGAAAAGTGCAGAGCCTTGCACATGAAGGTACAAGACCTGGTAGACTCAAAAGCTCTAAATTTCGCACCACCACCTAATGTCAATAAGAACCCAATGCCAAACCACGGTGGTCCCAGAATTAACGCTATTGAAGAAGACCAGCCGTCTTATTTAATAACCAGTGTGGGTCAGATCCGGACACCGTTGGTAGAAATCAAGGCTCAACTCCTCGAATGTCAAATGTTCCCGGGGTGTGAGTTAGGGTGTGCCTACTGCAATATTTCAGTAAATGGGTGTGATAACCTGAGGAATGGCATAGGTGGTCTAATTCAGAGTGGCCAGCTTCAGATCACCACATCATTCCCTACAAATCCAGCAGTCCCATCAGCAACAATTCCGGTATCTCCTACAACTGCAACAACCATTGTTCCTGACAAGTCTTCGGCTTCATCAACAAATGCTTCATCTGTCATTCCAACTGACCAGATATCAACAAATGTTCCTTCTACAACTCCAGCACCACTCCATTTTGAAACTCCTACAACAACAACAACGTCCGTCCTTCCAACAATGTCTCCTACAACATCAGCAACAAATCATGAAGATGTCTCAACTGTCACAATATTTTATGATCCTGAAAACAACTCTGTCTATAACTCAGAAAGTGCTGCTCCCATCAGAGCACCAGTCACAATTTATTATGATCCACAGACTATTACAATTCCTTCCGCAGCTGCAATCAGTCCAGTCACTATCACGGTGCCTGGACCAGTACCTTATGAAAGCAGTAATGCCATCCCGTGGCATTACGGCTCTGACCTGT
Organism: Lathyrus aphaca; assembly: GCA_963966055.1. NCBI lineage: Eukaryota > Viridiplantae > Streptophyta > Magnoliopsida > Fabales > Fabaceae > Lathyrus > Lathyrus aphaca. The sequence goes on along the minus strand of OZ014520.1, from coordinate 355,454,601 downwards.
ACCGCGAAGGACAAAGAATCACTTTTGAATCATCAACCCCTGCACCACAAATAGACAATGTGGGAGGAGGCGGAGGCTTCACTCGAAGCGGACGTCTCTTTGCTCCACAAATTCAGAGGCCCACTGCCGAAGCAGAAGCTGCTGCCAAGGCAAAAGGGAAAAGCTTGGTGCAGGAAGAACAAGCTGTTAAAGAAGCTTTGAGAACACCATTCGATCAAGAGGTTGATGAGTTCATGCGAATCATCAAAAAGAGTGATTATAAAGTAGTGGATCAGCTTCACCAGACGCCTTCCAAGATCTCAATCCTATCATTGCTTATGTGCTCCGAGGCCCATCGGAATGCACTACTCAAAGTTTTGCACGCAGCTTATGTGCCTGAAGAGATCACTATCAATCAGTTGGAAGCTGTAGTTGGAAATGTTAATGCTAGTCATGGACTAGGGTTCACCAACACTGATTTGACCACAGAAGGCCGCAACCATAACAAAGCCTTGCACATAACCATGGAATGTAAAGGTGCAGTCCTTTCCCATGTGCTGGTAGACACGGGGTCATCTCTCAATGTCTTACCTAAAAAGGCCCTGGTGAAGCTAGAATATGACGGATTGGCGTTGAGACCCAGCAACCTGGTGGTGAGAGCCTTTGATGGTTCAAAGAGATCGGTTCTGGGAGAGATTGAGTTGCCCATAACGATTGGCCCGCAAACGTTCAAAACGACCTTCTACGTGATGGATATACAGCCTGCCTACAGCTGTTTATTGGGTAGGCCATGGATTCACGCCGCTGGCGCCGTGACCTCTACCCTTCACCAGAAGTTAAAATACGAGTGGGAGGGTCAAGTCGTTACAATTTGTGGAAAGGAGGATATATTTGTTAGCCATCTGGCTACTTATAAGTACATTGAGATGGATGGGGAGATCCATGAGACAATGAGCCAAGGTTTCGAAGCCTTGAACGTGAATGAAACTTCTGCTGTACCTGGAACTTCGATGACATCATACCAGCAAGCCCGGAAGGTTGTTGAGGAAGGAAGTGCCCAAGGCTGGGGAAAACTGCTACCGGTGAAAAAGAAAGAGGACAGATTTGGGTTGGGTTACAAACCAACTCAACAAGATCAAGCAGAGGCTGCGAAAGAGCCCAACTTTGTGAGTGGGGGGATGCTCTCCCCTGATGCTGTCAACAATGTGGAAGACGAGCTGGAAGAGGAATGCAACCTGGAAAGCTGGATTCGTCCAAAGATCCCGGGGAGCAGTATCTCAAACTGGTCTTCCCAGGAAATTATAAGAGTTACTCATGCAGAGTAATTATTATTTCCTGTATTTTTATAGCATGCATCAAAGTCTTGCATCTTGCCCAAGATGACAAGACTCATTTTGTAATCGGGCCATCTGTACTTTTTGTGCAACAAGATTAATCAATGAAATATCAGACATCTTTTTGCAAATGAGTCTTTTTTCTTTTTCCGTTCACTGTTTTTTCCATTTTTCTTTTTGTACAAAAAAATAAATGGAAATGTTTTCAAAATGACAACTTTATTTCACTTTTCTAAAACAAGATTAAAACCAAATCACTAAAATGAACAAACTGAACCCTTGCAGAGAGTGCCTTCCAGACAGCACCGACAACAGCACGGCTATGACTTCGTATGACTTTGACAATCCAATCAATCGAGCTGACGAAGGGGTTGAAGAAGATTATGAGCTTCCTGAAGAGCTAGCCAGGTTGTTGAGACAAGAGGAAAAGGTTATCACTCCTCACCAGGAGGAGGTTGAAGTGATCAATCTTGGTACAGATGAAGACGTGAAAGAAGTTAAAATCGGGGCCTGCCTGCGAGACTCAGTGAAGAGACAACTGATTGACCTGCTTCGAGATTATGTGGATGTGTTTGCTTGGTCTTACCAAGACATGCCAGGGTTGGACACCGACATTGTTGTGCACAAGCTGCCTTTGAGAGAAGAATGCTCGCCGGTTAAACAGAAGCTGCGCCGTACTCGTCCAGACATGGCAATGAAAATCAAGGAGGAGGTACAAAAGCAATGGGACGCCGGGTTCCTTGCTGTAACTAGCTATCCACCGTGGGTTGCTAATATAGTACCTGTGCCCAAGAAAGACGGCAAAGTAAGGATGTGTGTTGACTATCGGGATCTGAACAGAGCTAGCCCAAAAGATGACTTCCCTTTACCTCACATTGATGTATTGGTGGATAACACGGCTCAGTTCTCGGTATTCTCCTTCATGGACGGATTTTCAGGATACAATCAGATTAAAATGTCACCTGAAGACATGGAGAAGACAACCTTCATCACACCCTGGGGCACGTTCTGCTACAAGGTAATGCCATTTGGGCTCAAGAATGCCGGTGCAACATATCAACGGGCTATGGTGACATTATTCCACGATATGATCCATAAAGAAATTGAATGTTATGTGGATGACATGATTGCCAAGTCCCTCACTGAAGAAGACCACCTGGTAAATCTGCTAAAGCTATTCAAGCGTCTGAGGAAGTACCAACTAAAGTTGAACCCCAACAAGTGCACATTCGGGGTGCGATCTGGTAAGCTGCTGGGTTTTATTGTGAGCGAGAAAGGGATTGAAGTTGACCCTGATAAAGTCAAAGCCATTCAAGAAATGCCTGCACCGAAGTCAGAAAAAGAAGTTCGAGGGTTTCTAGGAAGATTGAACTACATCTCAAGGTTCATATCTCACCTTACAGCAACCTGTGAACCTTTGTTCAAATTGTTGAGAAAAGAACAAACGGTCAGGTAGAACGAAGACTGTCAGAAGGCTTTTGACAAGATCAAAGAGTACTTGCAAGAACCTCCAATACTTATGCCTCCAATTGAAGGAAGACCTCTGATCATGTACTTGACAATATTAGAAGAGTCAATGGGGTGTGTGCTGGGCCAGCATGACGAGTCTGGTCGAAAAGAGTATGCAATATACTACCTAAGCAAAAAGTTTACCGACTGTGAACAACGTTATTCACTGCTCGAGAAAACTTGCTGTGCTTTAGCGTGGGCTGCTCGCCGACTGAGGCAGTATATGTTGACCCACACTACTTTGTTGATCTCTAAAATGGACCCAGTTAAGTATATTTTTGAGAAACCAGCACTTACCGGACGGGTTGCAAGATGGCAAATGATCCTCACAGAATATGACATCCAGTACACTTCTCAGAAAGCCATCAAGGGCAGTGTATTGTCTGAATATCTTGCTGAGCAACCTATTGATGATTACCAGCCTATGAGATTTGACTTCCCTGACGAAGACATCATGTTCATAAAAGCAAAAGATCATGAAGAGCCTATTCACACTGAAGGGCCTGACCCGGAAGAAGAATGGACTATGATGTTCGATGGGGCTGTTAACATGAATGGTCGTGGTGTTGGTGCAGTACTCATTACACCTAAAGGAGTTCACATGCCTTTCTCGGCAAAGCTCACTTTCAACTGCACTAACAACGAAGCTGAATACGAAGCTTGCATTATGGGTCTTGAGGAAGCCATTGACCTCAGGATCAAGACATTGACTGTATTCGGAGATTCAGCTTTGGTAATCAATCAAACCAACGGCAAATGGTACACACACCAGGATCATCTGATACCTTACAGGGATTATACAAGGAGGTTATTGACTTTCTTTACAACAGTCAAGCTTGAGTATATCCCTCGGGACGAGAATCAGTTTGCAGATGCTCTGGCTACCATTTCATCCATGATCAAAGTTCAGGCTGCCAACTTTGTACCTCAGATCTCAGTGTCCAGACTTGATAGACCAGCATATGTGTTCGCAGCAGATGTTGTTAAAAATGATAAGCCTTGGTTCCATGACATAAAGTGCTTCTTGGAGGATCAAAAATACCCACCTGGGGCATCTTCCAATGATAAGAAGACTTTGAGAAGGCTGGCTGGTAGTTTCTTTCTGAACACTGATGGGTCTTTATACAAAAGGAACTTTGATATGGTACTCCTCAGATGTGTTGACAAGACGGAAGCAGATTTGTTGATGCATGAAGTGCACGAAGGATCCTTTGGTACCCATGCTGGAGGGCATGCCATGGCCAAGAAATTGCTAAGATCAGGTTATTACTGGATCACAATGGATGCCGACTGTTGTGCCTACGCCAGGAAATGCCATAAGTGCCAGATTTATGCAGATAAGGTGCATGTACCTCCCAATCCTTTGAACGTGATGTCTTCACCCTGGCCCTTTGCTATGTGGGGCATCGACATGATTGGCAAGATTGAGCCGACTGCTTCGAATGGCCACAGATTCATCCTGGTTGCCATTGATTACTTCACCAAGTGGGTCGAAGCAGCTTCCTATGCCAATGTTACAAGACAAGTGGTAGCTAGGTTTCTGAAAAGGGATATCATCTGTCGGTACGGAGTGCCCGAGCGAATCATCACTGATAATGGTTCCAATATAAACAACAAAATGATGGCAGAGCTGTGCCGGGACTTCAAGATTCAACACCACAATTCTTCCCCTTACAGGCCAAAGATGAACGGCGCTGTTGAGGCAGCAAACAAAAATATCAAGAAGATTGTGCAGAAGATGGTAGTCACCTACAAAGACTGGCATGAAATGCTACCGTTTGCCTTGCATGGGTACCGCACGTCAATCAGGACATCCACTGGGGCAACACCGTATCAACTTGTGTATGGTATGGAAGCAGTCCTACCTGTTGAAGTTGAATTACCCTCTCTACGGGTACTGATGGATGTTAAGCTGAACGAAGCAGAATGGGTTAGGGCCCGATACGAGCAACTGAGTCTGATTGAAGAAAAGAGATTGGCTGCGATCTGTCATGGGCAGTTGTATCAGAAAAGAATGAAGAGAGCCTTCGATCAGAAAGTCAGGCACCGAGAGTACCAAGTAGGAGATCTTGTGCTAAAAAGAATCCTCCCTCCTCATACAGATCACAGGGGCAAGTGGACTCCAAACTATGAAGGGCCATTTGTGGTAAAGAAAGTTTTTTCCGGTGGAGCACTAATGCTCAGCACCATGGATGGTGAAGACTTCCCGTCCCCTGTGAATTCAGATGCAGTTAGAAAATACTTCGCATAAAAATGACCCGCTGGACACAAAAACAGAATGAAAGTCCAGGCAAAAATAGGGCATCCCGGCGAGTCAAAAACAGAATAAAAGACTCGGGCAAAAATAAGGGAAAATAGACAAAAATGTACACCCGCTGAGTTTGAAAAGCCACATTGGACAGCTCAGGCAAAAATGGGTATCCCGATGGCTCGAAAACCCGAAAGGGCGATCCATGCAAAATAAGGGAATAAGCGAACAACTGCATTCTGAATTCGTCTGTATCACCTACAACTTGGTAAGCTTCGAAAGGATCAAGCTTCAATCAGAGTCAACATTCTTCAGAAAGCCAGATGAGAAGAACGTCAAAAGTCATACGAGTCATAGTAAAGAGGAAGCTCCTTAAAGCGTCATCAACATTGCCAACACTTTGTTTCTCAATTTGTAGCAATCCCCTCATTCTAGGGGATTTGTTTCTTTGACTGTATCTCGCCGATTCAGGGCATATGAATTAATAAAATCAGATTTTCAGTCATGTCTCGTCTTGTACATTTTTTTATTTGCAAAAAATGTCTGATGTCTTAAAGAAAAACGATTGCATGAATACAGATGGTTATCTTCAAAAATAAAAACATGCTTGCAGGAAATATGCTTACTCTCAGAAGTGTCTAAACTTCTATGACAGAATCCAGTGAAGGATACCTCGGGATTACTTGTGCGTTTCTCTATCTTTGCAGGATTGCAGGTATCCAGAATGCAACTTGGGGCACGAAAGTTTTGTCCCAGCAAGCTGACAGATCAACACTCAGCATTCAAAGTATTCTCTCCCCAGCTGAGTTGCCGCGTATTACTTGTCCCCACCAAAATTGCCAGGCATCACAGAAGGCGCCCATACCCCCGGCTGAGTCAAGAAGCTACCTCAACAGAATTTCTAGGGAGGCCTCTCAGTGATTCCTCTGTTTCTCCCCAGCCGAATTGCCATTTCGTCCTCAGCCGAGCACAAAAGTCAGGGAATCATCTCCCCACAGAGCTCCAGCCTCTGTCCAGAAGAGCAGCACATAGAAGATCACAACAGAGTGAAGAAAAGCTTCTACAAACCCCAGCTGGGTCTTTCATTTATTAGGATATGTCAATCAGTGACCTAGATCCCCAAGCAAATACATCTCACCAGATCTATCAATGATCTCATCCCCAGTTGGGAGGTCCATTTCAAAAAGATCAGCTAGAGATCTTCGCGGCAACGGAACCCGGATCCCGGTTTGGTATCTTTGCACAATCATAGCATTCACATCATGTTCACCCACAAAGCGTAGCATTCCGTTTTAACACGGAGCATTACGGCAAAAATCCAACACATAGCATAATCATAAGCCATGTTTTAAACCAACACTTGTGATTAATGACAGTTTGTCAACGTACATAAAAATCCCCACCAGAGTCCCCAGCAAAAGCAGCTGCCTCACAGTCCACAAACACCAGTATATACTCATTTTGACACCCGTCCGTGTCAACACCCCCCAGTAAAGTCGCCTGAACACTCTTTACGAACAAGATCACCCGTATTACAGATACGTCCTGACACCCGTCCGTGTCATACCCCAGCAGAAAGCCAAAGACATCCTCTTTGCACTCACATATACCTATATACACTTTCTTGACACCCGTCCGTGTCATATCCCCAGCGCAGTCTCCTACACTTGTTGATATTATTATACTTTTCTCTCTTGACACTCGTCCGTGTCACCCTCCCCAGCAGATAAACACTCATCTATACAATACTCATACTCACTACTCATGTCACTCTTATACAGATACTCGTTCGTATCCTGTATATACCATTCATATCCCCACGGATTCGACACTAGTCCTTGTTATTTGTTAACTCGTTGGTACTCGTCTGTATCATCATCTCAGAGCATGCGTCAAGCGTTTGTTTCTACATGATACTCGTCCGTATCATAGTCTTAAGGATGCTCGTCCGCATCTTTAATCCATACACTGTGTCAAAAATTGCTGTCTTCTTGAATATAGATACTCGCCTGTGTCTACTATTCCCCAGAAGAATCCTCTCAGATTCAACATTCGTCCGTGTTCTCTGTTAACCGGTTGATACTCGTCCGTATCATCATCTTAGAACACGCGTCAGTATTTGTTTCTACCCGATACTCGTCCGTATCGTAGTCTCAGGGATGCCCGTCCGCATCTTCGATCTATACACAATACCAAACACTTATACCTTTTGTTTCTTGGATGTAAACACTCGTCCGTGTTTACTATTCCCCAGTAGATCACCAACAAAGCATTTTCTTTTTATCTGACACTCGTCCTGTGTCATGATAAACCCTGAGAGCAGCCGTACCCTGCTAGGTGGTCGTCCTCCACCTCTTGATGGTCGTCCTCCATCATGCTCATCCGATGGCCGTCCCCATCGTTGATTTTCTATCCGACATTCGTCCTATGTCGTGATATTTAGCAGCCGTTCCCTGCTAGGTGGTCGTCCTCCACCTTTTGATGATCGTCCTTCATCATTTTATCCAATGGCCGTCCCCATTGTTGATCTTTGGTTATCTGGCATTCGTCCTGTGTCATGATAAACCTCGAGAGCAGCCGTCCCCTGCTAGGTGGTCGTCCTCCACCTCTTGATGGTCGTCCTCCATCATGCTCATCCGATGGTCGTCCCCATCGTCGACCTTTTATCCGGCATTCGTCCTATGTCGCGATATTTTCGGCAGCCGTACCCTGCCAGGTGGTCGTCCCCCACCTTAGATGACCGTTCCTCATCTTATACCCGACAGAGCAGCCGTCCCCTGCTAGGTGATCGTCCTTCACCTTTGGTGGCCGTACCCCATCATCTGTTTATTTCATTTATTCTTTAACCCGATGGCCGTCCCCGTCGTGGTCCCTTTTTCTTTTTCCTGATGATCGTCCTTCATCAGTTTAGCCCGATGGCCGTCCCCATTGTTGGTTACTTTACTTTGTGAACTTGATGGCCGTCCCCGTCATGTTTCATTAATCCCCAGAGGGTTTTACAGCTTTACCTTGATGGCCATCCCCATCATAATTCTTTTATCCCCAGCATGTCGGCCGTCCCCGTCATTGCTGTATTTTCCGCATTCTTCCCAGCATGTCGGCCGTCCCCGTCATTGCTTTATTTCCCACACTTTACAATATACTTTATTTTCTTTTACAATCTATATCCCTTTTCTTCTTCATTCTGTGAGTGCAAATTTTGGACTGTCTTTGGTATTCAACCACAAGTTATCTTGTTTGCCTGTTAAGCCGTTGCTTACATCCTGCACAACTAACTCGTGTTTGAATAGGGGCAGCTGTAAACACCCCAAATTTGCCCTCACCCATTCACACCATGGCTTGTGATCATTTCATATGCATAAACACAATCATAACATCTCATACCACAAATTTGAGTCTTTGCATTGGTTCTAAGTCATCTGCATCTAGGGTTTGTGATATGAGCAATCCAAAAGCTTCTTGAGCCACTCCAAAGGCCATCAATCACTTCAAAGGGCTCCATATGTGTTCAAGCATCACATTACATCCTCTCAAAGTCAAGAATGCCAAAGAATCACAAGAACTGGGATTGCTGTGGAGGCAGAGCCAGGCTTGACTGCACAGATGACCTAAAATTAGGGTTTTGGTTTCAGAGGCCATAACTTCAATTTTTTTGGTCATTCTTGTTTCTATTGGTCTCTATATGATATAGGGAGTATGCATATAAATTTTCATGAAGAAATTCCATGGGGAAGTCATCTGATCAAGGGTTGACTTTCTGGACAAGTCAGTGCAAAATCAGGGCATCTGAGGCCCCCAATGACCCAACCAAGGGGTGATCTTCATCATTTTGAGTGTATTTGATCTTTATTTGATCATGGAAGAAGTTAGAAGTTCACAAAATTCAAGAATTACAAGTTTTTGCAAAGTTGACTTTTTAGGGCATGGTTGACTTTTAAAGAATATGTCATTTTATGCCACTTTTCAAGCCTTGCTTTTTGATCCAAAAATGCTTCAAATGGAAAAACTTTGGTCATGAAAGTTGTAGATTAGATCTTTCCCTTTTCCAAAAAGTACAAGAACATGATCTAATTCATCTTGGATCAAAAGTTATGGTGTGTTAAAGTTGGCAAAAATCACTAATTTTCAAGTCATGCACCAAAAGGCAAAGTTGCAAATTCTCCTTTCAAGGCCAATTCAGTCATCATATGGGCTTCTAATGCACTCAACGTGATCACACAACTCCTAAAAATCAGATTTGAACCAAAATTTCTCATGTTTCATGGCTTGTGTAGCAAGATAGTTCCATAAGAACCAAAGTGATCAAGTTGCAAAACCACTCATTACACTTCACCCACTTGGTGCCTAGCATGCTGAACCTTTCTAGCCTCTCTTCCACACCATGCTGCGCCAGCCCACACACATGTACATGCCTAGAACCCAGCCCATGCTTTCCTTACACCAAAGTTGACATTTTGCAAAAGTGAACTTACCTATCACAGCAGGCCAGGTCACATCATCTGACCAATGGGAGTTTTTTATGCAAACAAAATGCTAGCCATTTCACATAACAAGCAAGGCTGAAGCTCACCACAAGACAGCATTCACAAACTCACTCCCTTGAGCAAAAACCTTCGAATCTCTCTCCACAAGCCTCAAACACAAAAAGAAACTTCACAAACAATCTCAACTCACTTCACTGACCAGAAACCTACCATTGTTTTGGCCTGAAACCTCCCATATCACAAACACGATTTTCACACTCCCTTGGCCTGAGCTTCTGCAAACTCACTCAAGAGGCTGTTTAAACTCCAACCAAGTGTCCAAAGCTTCAAAGGGGGATCATTGGGACCTGTTTGAGCCAAAGAACCATCCAGAAAGCTCCTGAATCAAAAGCTCAACCTCAGGTGACTCCATGAACTTTTTTTCCAGAACTTCATTTTCTTGTTAAAATCTTGTTTTGTATGTTGCACTGATCATTGGGATCTATTTACTTTTGAAAATGAGCAAGAAATGAGTATGTTATGGTGTTCTGAAAGTTTGACCTAGAAATTTCATTGCTTCGATTCTTGTTTGTGTTTGAGTTTAAACATGATTTGGTGCTGGATTCGTGTTTAGGATAGTTAGTAGATGATTTCTGGAGAGTTAGAGCTCCTAAAATGGCCTGGAGAGAGAGATTGATTTTTGAGGTGAACGGGGAAGATGACCGGAACACTGTTCCGGTCACCTGAGGGTGTTTAACGGCAGGATTAGGGTTTAAACATTAATTAGTCATTTTTGAATTTGAGTCGTAGGATGTGGCGCCAAGTCTCTTCCCGTGCGCGTATGTTTGAATCTGGATCATTGGATGTGCATACTTTTTCTTATTTCAGTTTAAATTCATTTATTTTCATATTTATTTCATTTGTTTTGTACAATTTATTAAAAATAGTAAAAATTGTTTAAAAATTATGAAACTTTTTCTCAAGAGTTTCATTAATTTTTAAGACACAAAAATATTTTTATTTTCATTTTTAGCATTAAAAAAGTATTTTTAAATATTTAAAAGTTTATTTTTAATTGATTAATGAAAATTAATTTATTAAAAATACTTTTAGGTATTTAAAAATCACCAAAAAATTCATGAAATGTTCTAAGACATTTAGAAACATTGTCCAACCTTCAAACCAAATTTATTTTTTGATCTTGATGCATTTTGAGAATTTTTCATTGATTAAAAATCATTTTTATGCATTAATTTGATCCAAAGTTCCAAAAATCATTTCTGCCTATCCATGAGGAGTTGGACATTGATTCTTTTTGCATTGAATTTTGTTTAGCATGTAGTTTGTGAGATTAATTGGCCTTGATTTGATCTTTCATTTTCCATTTGTTTGGTAATTTTCTTGTTTAGGAACCCTAAAACCCTAGAAATCTTAAGAATACCATAACTTGAAATTGGTTAAGAGTTGAGACCTCTCCTTTGGGCAGTGGGTTAGTATAGGATTAGGGGTCCTTTGAGTGGCATTTTCAATTTTTTATCTTAGGGTTTGCTTCTGATTTTGATTTTTGTTTGATGTAGTGTTCATAAACCCTAATTTGGGGCTTCCATATGCATCCATCTTGCATTCTCCTGCATCACTTGACTTGCCATGACATTTCAAGCATCCATTTGATTCATTTGACATCATAAGACATATTGAAAGCATGTTTGATCATTGCATCATGTATTTGCCATGTTGTATGCCATGTGCACTTCATAACTTTTCATGTATGTTCATGGTTCTTAAACTTGTTTCATTTGCATTCATGAACTTGTATGATCATCTCCATGTGCTACCTCATGTTTGTAGCATCTCATAACATCATTAGCATCATGTATATGCTTCTGGTTTTGTTTCTCATCATGTCATCTCATCCCATTTTGCATTGCATTGCATTTCTTTCCTAACCTTTCAGGTGGTAAGTAACTTTGGGAAGTGAATTTGCCTTCACTTCTCATAACTTTTCTTTTCATCTCTCTTGCATCCATGCTGCATTTTTATATGTGTTTGAGTTTGAGCTTGCTCATTCTTCTTCTTCCCACTTTCTTTCTTCAAGTGACTTGACTTCTTGAATGAAGCAAGTTGCTTTGCTTCTCTTGATCCTTTCATCTGCTTCCTGGTGGTTCCATTGAAGATTTCTCTTGAAAACCTCACAAACCTTAGGAACAACCAAGCATGACAATGATTAGGGTTTTGATTAGTCTCCCCTCTTAGTTTTACCTTTGTGTCTCTTTTTGAGTCATCTCTTCTTATCTCATAATCAGGGACTAAACCCTAAAGGCTTTAAGGCTTTGTGATTAAGCTTATGCCTGCATCCTTCTCTTAGGATGGAGTGTATAACTTTAATCCTAAGTGTTAAACCCTTAATGTGTTTAAATCTCTTAATCAATTCACTTAATAATCATCAAGACATCACACTTGTAACTTGGGCCTTGCATTAGGGTTCTAATTCTTCCTTAATTGGTTAAGAAGGACTAACCCTAGTGTTAATGGACAAGTCCCCCTCAAGTTGTCTTACAAACCATAAAAAACACTTCATCATCTTATCATTAAATAAAATCCACTTAATCAAAGGTTTGTTTTGTCATGAGTTTAATCCCTAATCATGGATTAAGTTGAGGAGCTTTCCTCAGCTTAAACATTCTCATCTATTATCCTTCTATTAGGATGGTGTAATGAGTCTGTTTAATCCTTGATTATGGCTTAACCTCATTACTTAACACTAAACAAAAACAACAAAAATATCTAATTAATCAGAAGTAGGTTAATGATCTTAATCCTACACCAAAGGTGATTAAGTGTGAGAAGCTGACTTCACACTTAAGGTATTCTCATTACCCCTAATCAGAGGGAAGATGTGATGAGTTTACTAAATCCATTGGTTTAGGCTTAAGCTCATTAACTTATGACAAAAATCCAAAAACAATAAAAGACTGAAAACTCAAAAACAAACAATAATCGTCTCCTTCGGGATTCTTTTCTCATCTCATTCACTCACAAACGAGGACTTGCTTCTTCCGTCTAATGCAAGACAGTTTGCACCTGAGCCAGACAGGTCATACACTTGAGCATAGACAAGTAAGCAGTTCACAAGTCAGTTCATCTTTCAGTCTCTTTGGGTCGAACTACGGTGTTCTGACTTCCTCATTGCACGAGAGGATACGTAGGCATAACTTAACAGTTATCGAACAAAAGTCTCTGTATATTCCCCCTCTTTCTAGCCCCATTCTTTTAGCCTCATGATCTTGAGCATTTCACTCCTGTTCTTACACTGACACTTTCATACTCCACTTCACTTATACACTTTACACTGACACCTGTACATTCTTTTCCAGCTATTTTACACACAAATTGCACTGACACTACCCCTCTAAAACACAAATCTTTTAAGCGTGGATCCCGTCGAGTACGACGGACAATCTGGGTGCTAATACCTTCCCAGGTTGTAACCAACCCCCTTTCTCAGTCTCTCTGGTTCGCAACCGTCTTATCCATATCTTTCTAGGTCTATGCAGCATTGCCTTTCCTCCGGGATAAAAATGCCTAGCTGGCGACTCTATTCATCTCCAGTGAGTTCACGGCTGTGTGTTCTCATTGTCCCTCTCGCCGACCGTTCGCGTCTGTACCTTTATCTGGGCCATTCCCATTTATCGGGAGCGACAGAATCAACTCATTTTTTTCATTAGTTATTATTGTTGTTCCTCCCTTTTTGGGTACCACATGGACCGGACTCACCCAGGCACTATCGGATATAGGATAAATCAATCCCGCATCCAATAGCTTAACAACTTCCTTTCGCACTACCTCCTTCATCACAGGGTTCAATCTCCTTTGGGGTTGCACAACCGGTTTGTGATCTTCTTCCATGAGTATTTTGTGCATGCACATCGTAGGACTTATACCTTTAAGGTCTTCAATTTTCCACCCAATTGCTCCCTTAAATTTCTTAAGAACTCCAATTAATTTGTCCTCTTGTACACTTTTCAAATTAGCGCTAATAATAGCGGGACATTTTTCTTCAGTGTCGAGAAAGACATATTTGAGATTCTCAGGTAGTTGTTTCAATTCTGATATCTTTGGATTGTCTTCACCTTCATCAACCATTATAGGTTGTCTTAACTCTTCCCACCGATGTATTCTAACTCTTTTCAGGATAGGTTGAGTTTCAAGCACAACTACCACTTCCATATCACTACTTTCGACTTCCTTATCATCTTCAAAAATAAACATACTCAATACCCTTTCTAGAGGCAATTGGGATACACTCTCTAAATGTTCACTAGCTTCCACTTATTCTAACACTTGTATGTTACTACTAGTGCCCACATCATCTTTATACTTCAAAGTGTTCCTAACATCAATTTTCAACTCTTCATCGTACACTTTCAAAGTGAGTGTTCCCCCTTCCATATCTATCATGACTCTCCCGGTTTCTAAGGATGGTCTTCCCAAAATTAACGGAATTTCTTCATCTTCAGGCATTTCAAGAATCACAAAGTCAACCGGAAACACAAACTTGTCCACTCTAACCAGGACATCATGGACTACTCCATATGGCCGCCTCACAGAATGGTCTGCAAACTGGAGAGTCATCCGAGTATCTTGAACAACACCAATACCCAACTTTTTATAGATGGATAGAGGCATTAAACTAATGATCGCTCCCAAATCAATGAGAGCTCTCTTGAATGACCGGTCACCGATGGTGCATGGAATGGTGACAGCTCCTCTATCTTTTTTCTTCACCAGAATCTTTAGTCCCTGCAAAATAGCACTACAAGTTTCAGTTAGAATAATAGGTTCAGCTCCCATGGTCCTCTTTTTAGCAATGATATCTTTCATGAATTTGGCATAGGTGGGCATTTGCTCAAGTGCTTCAAGTAATGGAATATTCAGCTCCAGCTTCTTGAACAACTCTAGGAATTTCTCAAAATTCTTCTCTTGCTGCCCTTTCTTTTTGTTTCTTGTTGGATAAGGAAGTTTGATCACCGGTTTCGGTTCTATCGTTTTTTCTTTGATTTCCGGTGCTGGGGTTACTTCTTCCTTTTCTTCAACAACTTCATTCTCTTTTATTTCCAGTTCCACTTCAATTATTTGATTTTCACTCTCAGAATTATCTTTCACCTCTTCAGTTTCTTTACCTCTTCGTGTTGTGACTGCATTGACTTTGTGATTATCTCTTGGATTTGTTACAGTTGCACTTGGAAGAGCCCCTGGAGTTTGGGGAATAGCTAGGTGTAAGGCAATTTGGCTCATTTGCACTTCAAGGTTCTTGATAGAGGCTCCAGTATTCTTGAAGTTACTCCTCGTTTCTTCTTGGAATTGAGAATTGTGAGCTGCCATCTTTTCAATGGCAATTTCCCAATAAGCTTTTCTTGGAACTGGTGGCTGATATTGTTGTTGCTGGGGCTGATATTGTTGCTGGCCTTGAACCGATTTTTGGATGTTCCCTTGTTGATCTTTCCAAGAGAAATTGGGGTTATTTTTCCACCCCGAATTATATGTGTTGGCATACGGATTGTTTTGCCTCAACATATTAATCTGTTCAACCTGTTCTTGAGTTGCCAAACAGTGCATGGCGAAGTGTGGTCCACAACAAATCTCACAAATCACAGCTTGAACAGGTTCCACCTGAGCTACTGTCTGTGTGCCAAGATTCATCTTCTTTAGCCTTCTTTCAACTTCTGCAATATTTTGATCTTCCATTTTCACAACTTGCTCTATCAGCTTTAAATCAATTTTACCATCTGGTTAACTCCTGTGCGATCATATAATTCAAGGTGTTCATTAGCAGCAATAGCTTTTATGATTCTTTTGATACCAGTGGCTGTTGAAAAGTTTGTTGAGCCACCTGCAGCAGTATCTATAAGTTGTTTTGTCTTGAGTCGCAACCCATTCACAAAGTTTTGCATCTGCTCGGTCGCGTCCATATTATGAGTAGGACACGCGGTCAAACACCTTTTGAATCTTTTATATGCATATCCAAGTGATTCACCCTCTTTTTGTTTAAAATTGACAATATCATATCTCTTCCGGATGAAAACTGACGCAGGAAAATATTCGTTGAGGAATGTTGTTTCCATCTCTAACCAAGTTGTGATACTAGCAGCTGGTAGTGAGTAGAACCATTCTTCTGCATCATCAGTAAGTGTAAAAGGAAACATCACAAGTCTTTTTGCTTCCTCAGAATGACCTTCAATTTTCAAAGATGTAGTGGTAGTCAAGAATCTCTGAAGATGCTTGTTGGCATCCTCATTGATTCTTCCAGCGAACGGTTTGCTTTCCAACTGGCGAATAGTTGACGGATGTAAGTGGAAGTGAGCAACATTCACCGGTTGGTTAACAATAGTCATCCGGTTAGGTTGGGCATTAGCCCCTCCATAATCTCCTAAAAGCCTTTCTATAGGAGGTTGGTTTCCTGCCATGTTTTCAAATCCTGGATCAGTCTCTCTGTCTAAGTCAGAGTCACTATGCTCAGAGTGCACAAATATGTCGTCCTCCGTTTCCTGATTCGGGACACTTGAACCAGTATCAGCCAGTCTATCAACTCTTGCCTTGCGGCGTCTCTCGTGCAA
Source organism: Lathyrus aphaca (assembly GCA_963966055.1). Taxonomy (NCBI): domain Eukaryota; kingdom Viridiplantae; phylum Streptophyta; class Magnoliopsida; order Fabales; family Fabaceae; genus Lathyrus; species Lathyrus aphaca. Next base: position 355,438,454 of record OZ014520.1, on the reverse strand, counting down.
AGCTCTTTCTGGTTCAGTGTCAAAAGAAAATTTAGCTGAGGCCTGACCTCGCATAAACAGTTAGACACAAGTTAGATAACAAAATTTCAATAACACTAAAATAATAAACAGAGAAAACAATAAAATTTTAGTCGCAGAGCAACAAAATTTCAATTGAAATAATACAAGTAAACTTAGATCTTTGGCAGTCCCCGGCAACGGCGCCAAAAACTTGATCGGAAAATTAGCAAGTGTACTATTTTTACCGATGTAGTAATAAAAGGGAGTTATCCTGAATATCGATCTCGAGGACTGCGTACCGAATTAAGTTTTTCTGAATAGATTTCAATTGAACAAAAGTTTTGGTTTATAGTTTGTTTTGAGATAAAATAGAATTAAAATACTAAAATGTAAACAAAGAATAGAGGTTGCACGAATATGAGAATAATGTCAGGGACGGTGTATAATTTGCAATGCAATGACTTAATAATTTCTCGACTCTAAAGAGACATGTTTCAAACCTTATCTTTCCTATGTTCAAGATTGTTTTTCCAAAATTCCTTTAGAGAAAAACCTTTGGTATTCTTCCTCGACCCTAATTCCTCAATGGCCAAGGAAGAATATCAAGCAATAATTCTGACATAAAAATGGTTTTCACAGGGTATTCCAATTCCTCGGTAATATCTACCATGATAAAAATTACGCAACAAAGTCAGGATGGTTTGTCAGACCAAACCCCAACTACGATCAATTATCAGATTTTCCAAAAAGATAAAGCATTATGAACGTTGCATAAAATAAAGAAAATGGTTTAAACACATAATCTCATAGATTAAGAATTCAAAAAGTCATTACAATAAGCAAATCAGGGACACCCCCTGGCATTGGGGGGTTTAGCCACTCATGTTCATAACAAAAATAAAAACTGAATAATGATATAGAGACATTACAATCAACGTTGGATCAGTTGGATTGTCAATTGCTTCCGCTCTTGATCAATCCTTCTTCTCATTCGATACCCCCTTGAATCTCTCTCTATCGTCAAATTTCCAAATCCCAAAATTTCCAAAAGTCAAAAAGTCCTTCTCTAAGTCTTAAACATCTAATATATCAGTCTTCAAAATACTCCGCGAAATGTCCAGATTGTCCTCCGAAAATATCTCAGTCAGCATCATTAAAATAGCAAAATTTATGTTTCTGGTTGTCACGACACGGGCCGTGTTGTGCAACACGGGCACCCGTGTCGTGCTGCTGGCTCTCCTTAAATGCTCAGTTCCTTCAGAGGCCATGACATGGGCCGTGTTGTGCAACACGGGCACCCGTGTCATGCTTCTGATTTGATCCTTTTCAACAACAAAAAAACTCCTCTTCAAAGGCCTTCACAACACGGGCCGTGTTGTATGGCACGGGCACCCGTGTTGTGCTTCTGATATTTCTATTTCGTTGGTTTTTCAACACTCGGATCATCTTTGCGAAGGCTTCGAACAACCAACTAGATGCAGACCTGAAAACACATCAACAAAATAACCAAATAAGACATACCAGAGGTAAAAATTGATAAAAAGACCAAAACTAGACTTGCATGCTAAAATAAGAAAACTACGACGAAAACGTGAAAGAAACACTTCAAACAACCGAAAGCATACGAAAAGAACAACGAAAACGGCTTGAAAAATATGACTAAAGATCACTTATCACTCCCATTACGTCTGCATAACTCTGAACCGTGACTTTTCTGATATCTGAGTTAGACAAAAGTCCACCACGATTATCTTCCCTCTGTCTAAGATCTTCCTCCTCGACACCATTTCTGATGAACATCTTCTTTTTCGATCCCATATTCCTCTCAAACCTCGGGGGATTTGCGTGAATTTTCCTCCCATCAATGACCACATTATCGAGTTTAACCCCCAGAATACGAACATCTTCCACCTTGGTAAATCTTGCGAAGCCAAAACTTTTCCTAAACTTAATTCTATTCGGAGATAACACAATTTCTGAAACGTTTCCAATGCAGCCAAATTATAAATACAAATCTCTAGCACTAGTTCTTTCCGGAAAATCAGAAACATATTACGAACTAATCCCCTCCACTTCCCCAACTCTCGACGTATTACCACCAAACGGAAATATATCCCACCTCGCCACCTTCTTGTTATTGTTCTTGTGAGAAATTTTCGTCCATGCCATAAGGAGATATCACTATCTATCTTTGCTGCAAAATTAGACGAGAAGAAACTCTTAGAGAGAAGGCAGAGCCTCTCTCTCTAAAAATATGATTTTGCTTGACTTGTGTTTTTGTTGCAGGATGGTTACTAAATTTGTTACTGGGTATTTTTGGCGTTCTTTGTTGCTTCGGTGTGTTTTTGTGACTTTTGTTTACTTTATTGAAATATATAGCTTCTGCTTTGTTATTAAAAAAATTAAATATTTGATTCTCAAAAAATAAAACTATATATCTTTTATTTAATTAAAAAAAGTAGATAATTCATACTTTTTTTATAGGTAGACAATGCATGGACATATTTTATTGAAAACCATTTTATTTCAAGTTTTTCAAATTTTGAAAGGAACTTTTACACACAAACAAATGTATATATGAAGACAAAATATAAGTTTAACAAGTTATGATTGTGTTCCTGGTTTGTTCTCTATTTAGCTTTAAATTTTTGGACTATACTTGTATGGTGCATACATATGTTATCTTTTAGCATAGGAGAGTAATGAAGATGCATGATGGAAGCTTTTACTTTTCACCAACATCACATCAATGACCCTACATTATTAAAACCTTTGAGAAAAGGTGGAGTAAGTTAATGTATGGATGAAACTCTAGAGACTACTTGTTTCCAAGGACCACTTTGGTTTGCTAGAAAGCAATGAAAGAGCACTCACTGGTTTCCTATTAGCCCTTGTACTGCTTACTGTATTTAGTTCATACCAAGTACAACACATGCATATATGATCCCTACAAAATATATATATATATATATATATATATATATATATATATATATATATATATATATATATATATATATATATATATATATATATATATATATATTTATTTATTTATTTATTTATTTATTTACACTTGTATTTATAAAATAGACCTAGCAATTATTTGTTGTTTATGTGTTACAGGAATAGAAAACATCACATACAAATACAACTTTTTTAGGTTTTGATTTTGGACCATACATTTATCTCAAAAGGGAATACCTAGGAAAAACCAGTAAATACACTGTCATTTATTTTTTGAGAAAGCACTGTTTGTCATTCTTGAGGGTAGAAATGAGAATAGTAATGTCAGAGACCAATCTTATCTCAATTCAATTATTTAAGAATTGTGGTAAGAGGATTTCTACATGTGCATCTATATATTACCGTATGGAATGTAATTTTGTCAAAAGGAGAAATGTTTTTAGTTTAAGGGTGAAAGTCGTACATCATACACTATGTTATTCGATTGAAATAAATAAAAGAAAAAATAATAAATGAATTTTTATCTACTCAACTCTAAAAGTTGGATAAAGTTATCTTAGTATAAAATGATTTGAAAATAACAAATAATTATACTATTTAATAAATAATTAAATGTGTAACAATTTGATATCATAATTAAATGTGTAACAATTAGATGATATCAAGTAATTGGTTGAAGGTACACTAGTCATCTTTTGGTGATGGATATTCAATATTATAAAATCAATTTATAGGGTAAAGATTGTCCCTCAGTTATAAAAATATATTCAAATCATATATTATCCAACATGAGACTCTTGACACATCCCTTCATGTTTAGGATTGAATATCTATAATGCGTGGATGATCTAATAGCGGACATCTAACATTAAGTGGCTTACCGAATCTTAAACCAAACTCTGATATCATGTTATAAAATGTAGTTGGATTTAACTCTACCATACAAAATTGATTTATAAGATAAAGATTATTTCTATTTGTAAAAATATATTCAGACTTTATATTTTCCGATACAAGAACTACTATGAAGACTTTATATTTCATCTAATGTAATGCTTAAACTATTATGAAGAACGTGGTCTCAAGTGTCAACATCTTGATTTATGAATGTGGACCAATGTTCAGTGATTGAAGTAAATGAAGGGAACAATATTCATGTGAACATCGTTAACATACAACTACCAAGTTCAGATGTTATTTTGTACTACTTTAATGTCAAACTCAAACAATGTACAAATGTGAAATGAAGTTTTAACTCTCTGTGTCTCTTCCTCTCCCTCACACGATTATTGTCTGTCAGCAATGAAGACAACTAAATAAATTTACTAGTACTACTTTCTTAAGCAGTTCAGTGAGTTAATTTAATAAAAATTATAGAAAACCCTTTTGGATGTTTAATTTAATAAAAATTCATCCAATAAAAATTCTAGAAAACTCTTCTGAATGGTTACTTTTTTAATTGAGTGAGAAGTTAGGTTTGACATTTTACATTGTCGGATACTTTTAATTATCAAATAAAAAAATTAAACCAAAATAAATAAATAAATAAATAAATATATATATATATATATATATATATATATATATATATATATATATATATATATATATATATATATATATATATATATATATATATATATATATATATATATATATATATATATATATATATATATATATATATGTCTTGATTATATATACCGGCTAATTTTGGTTATCTGATTGTTCCACTTACAACTTGTTGTGATGATTGCAATTAACTTGAAATTAAGTTATCAACGATATCGAAGACTTGATTGATCAGCAAAATGGTAAGGTGGATGAGGAAGACCTTTCGGTTAGAAGTAAGGATGTGGATGACATGTGAAGTAAATTAAGGATTAAGGAAAATCTTTTACATCAAAAAGCTCGTCTTAAATGGAATGAATAAAGGGATTATAATACTAATTGGTTTCATGCAACTATTAAAAAAAGATTCATTATTAATTCTATTTCATCGATTAATATGGATGATCAGATAGTGGAAGACGTGGAAGGTATCATACAAGTTTTTTTTTTTTTCCAGAAACGATTTCAGAAAACGGATAGACCTATGATGTTGCTAGGGCAGGAAGGTTTTAAAAAACTCTCTAATGAAGATAGTAAGTATTTATAGCAGCAAGTCGATCCTGAGGAGATTAGGCGAGTAGTTTTCAATTGTAGTGGTGGTAAAACTCCAGGTCCTGACGGATTTAATTTTGACTTCTTCAAACATTGTTGGGAGATAGTTGGTGAAGACTTTACCAAATGTGTTTTGGAGTTCTTCGATATTGGTTGTCTTCCTAAGGTTCTAAGTTCTTCTTTCCTTGCTCTTATTCCCAAGAAGGACAATCCCAACTCTCTTGATGATTCTAGACCCATTTGTTTGATTGGGTGTGTGTACAAAGTGGTTTCCAAAATTCTTGCAAATAGGATCAAAAAGGTTATGGGTAATATTATTTTCATCTCCCAAACCGCATTCATTGAAGGGAGAAGCTTACTTGATGGAGTTCTAGCTTTAAATGAAACGATGGACTTCACTAAGAGAAATAAGAAGAAAGCATTGTGGATGAATGTGGATTTCACAAAAGCATACGATTGTGTAGATTGGTCTTATCTTTGTAAGATCATGGTTCATATGGGTTTTGGTGATAATTGGATCTCTTGGATTAAAGGGGGTGTTATGCAGAGCTTTATGTCCATTCTTGTTAATGGTAGTCCTACTAATGATTTTATTGTTTCGAGAGGTCTTCGACAAGCAGATCCCCTTTCTCCTTTTCTATTTGCTATTGCGGCTTAAGATCTAGAGGTTCTTTTGAAAAAGGGCGGTGTCTAGAGAGGCTTTTAAAGGCATTATTCATAATCAAGATATTTCTTTCAATTTTATTGCAATAACCAGATGATACGGTGATTCTTGGAGAAGGATCTTGGAATAATATTTGATCTTTAAAGATTATTTTGAAGGGTTTCCAACTTTGTTCGGGCTTAGACATCAATTTTGGCAAAAGTTCCATTATTGGTTTTGGGTTGGATGAAGTCTTCATGGTAGCGGTGTAAATGTTCCTTTTGTGCAAGATTAGTTGTTGTCCTTTCAAGTTCTTTGGCATCATGGTTGGAGGTAATCATAAACTAATTAGTTTTTGGAAGCCGGTAATTGATAAGATTAAGATTATATTGGATTCTTGGAAAGGTCGATTTAAGTCCACGAGAGGTAGATCTACTCTTATTAAATCGGTTTTATCTAATTTGCCTATTCATTACATGTATTTCTTTATTATGCCTTCCAAAGTTATAAAGATCATTACCACAATTCAAAGAAGGTTTTTTTGGAATGTTTCAATTTGTAAGAGAGGAATTTCGTGGATTAGTTGGAAGTTGATTTTCAAGAGTAAAATTAAGGGTAGTCTTGGCATTAAAGACATTTAAAATTTTAATGTGGCTCTAATGGTGAAATGGGTGTGGAAGATAGTTGGTTCCAAATATTTTTTTGGCGGAATATTTTGAGATATCGATATAATGATTATGTTTTCCCTTTGATAATATGAGAAATGCCAAAATATAACTTGGTGTCATCACTTTGGTGGAGAGATCTTTTTAAGATAATCTCTAAGTTTGGTGACAAACACTTTGGTGGCCTTTTACATGGTAAATCGAATAATGGCAAAAAGTTGTATTTTTGGGAATCTAGATGGATTGGAAATGAGACTCTTTTTTCTTTATTTCCGTCTCTTTGGGAGGCATCATCTTTGAAACAATATTGCATTGCGAAATTCGGGGGTTGGTATGATAACATTTGGATATGGCATGTTAATTCATTTGTGTCAAACTTTACCCTTAGAGAGGACAATGAAAACATGAAGTTAGAGTTTGAGGAGCTTCGTCTTTTACTTAATACAATTGAGATTAAACGAATTGTATTGATGAATACCATTGGGCTTATGATTCTTCCTGGGAGTATTCAGTAAAGTTCGGATATGATTGGTTGATTTCTCTAGATGATTTGATATAATTCCATGGCCTATTCACGGATGCATTTAAGCTTTTATGGGGTGCTTTGTCGCCTATAAGAACAATAATTTTTAGATGGAGGATTTTTCATAATAGACTTCCGACGAGGGATATTTTAAAGGTGCGTGGTATCATCTCCATTTCTCATGATTTAGTTTTTCCTTTATGTTTCATGGAGGATGAATCTCTTTTTCATACCTTACTTGGGTGTTGCAAAAGTTAAAAAGTTTGGAAATTTATGTATTCTTGGATGGGCATTGAGGTGGATATCTATATTTTGTTTTAATAGAGAAAGATTGATCTGGCACTTTTCGGAATCAGACGGTTTTAATAGGGTTTTGGGCATTGACGTGGCAATGTTTTATTTCAAAAAATGTTTCTTTTTTTATTTAATCAGAGTTATGATTTATATCATGTTATTTGGAAAAAAAGGACTTAGAATCTATTTGATAAATATTTTGTAACTCTTAAATTAGTCATATAAATATTTAATTGAATTTGATTTTGTTCAAGATTCATATTTGGTTTTAATATAGAAAGATTGATCTTGCGCTTTTTGGAATCAGACGGTTTTTATTAAAATCTTACAGGGCTTTTTTGGCTGAATTTTGCTGCTATTTAAGGAGGTGAGTCTCCTTGTTTGAAGACTCGAATCTTGAAGATTTTAATAAGGCATTTTCTTGTTTTCTTCGAGTCTTTTATATTTTTTTTATAATACTCTATTTTTGGGTATCTTTCTTAAGTTAGTAGGATAAAATATTTGATTGTAATTGTGATTTTTCATGACACATATAACTATAATCTTGCAAACACTTAGGAGAGAGTTTGAGTGAAAGTGAAAGGGGTCTCAGACTCAAGGGGAGTATGTGTCAAAATTCATGAGTAGTATAAGGAAAAAGGCATTGGATTGAAAGAGATCATATGAGATTGTTGTATACTATCTGCTACTAATTAGTAAATTTTCTTTCATTGGGTTGATGCTCTTCAGACGTAAGTGACATTGCATTGAACGGGGTTAATATAAATTACTTGTGTTATTTATTTTGCTTTTAGTCTATCATATTGTCTCAACATTGTGTGTGACATTATGTTATCGATCAAACGTAATTTAAATTGAAAACAATGCAGATAATAACCTGTATTTTAATAAATGCTATGGATAATATTAATTAAGATTAATAGGGTTCTGGTGTGCTCTGAGAGTTTTCAATTAAAAATTATTAGAGCAACCAACGAACTTAAATTAATTAATTAGTATTATCTGACTCAGAGGTTTTTATTTAATAGCTGACTCAAAGACGCTTTTGGATATACTCAATTTGGACCCGTTAGAGTACTAACTATTGTATATTAGTATAATATAATTTGTTTTGTTATAAAAGAAAGAAAAAAAGGGTTTGTGAAGGAGTTAGTAAGAAGAAGAGAAAAGAAAAGAAAGAAGAGAGAAAGAAGAAAGAAACCCTAAAAGAAGAAGAAGGAAAAACTCTTGGAAGGAGAAGAAATTCATGGAAGAGCTTACCATCATCTTCATCTTCACCAAACTCCTCGTCGATTGCAAGGTGGGTTCTAGTTAGATACTTTTGTTTTAGAATTTGGAGTTCTAATAGTTAGGTTAGAAAATGTGATAAAATGATTAATCGGTTAAATTGAGAGTTTGAACTGTTAAATATCGACTAAAATGAATGAGAATGCTGATGTTAGGTGTAGGAACTTTTGTTCTTATTGTCTTGGTGTTTGATGATGAATTGGAAACGTTTTGGAGGAATTATGTATGTTAAGAACGTGGGTTTTTCAGCTACTGTTTATGGTTAACCGGTTAACCCGGGGCGTTAACCGGTTAACGGAGCTGGAATACGCTACTGTTTTTTAAAATATGGTGTGGTTAACCGGTTAACCCAAGGCGTTAACCGGTTAACACTGTAAGTGTTGGAAAATATTATTTTTGCTCCATCTTTGAAAATTCATAACTTCTTCATCCTTTATCCGATTTATCCGTTCTTTATATTGATTTGAAGCTAATAATATTTTCTATATAATGTTACTAAGAAATATTATTTTGAGCCGAATTTTACCCGACTTTTCTAATTAACCGTAATTATGTTAGTTATGGAATTGTGGTGTTAATCGATATGTGATATATATGTTTAATCATGAGGATTGAATGAAAGTAGAGACAATGAGATCATTGTGAGATTAGTTAAATTGTGATAATTAAATTAAAATGTTAGGTTATATGTTTGAAAGACTATATAATTAAAGGCATCAAGAATGGAAAAAGAGTGAGGAAACATTACCATAAAGCAATAGAGTGGCCTAGTAATGTAACTAGAAATTGTTAGATGGTATGACTTTTGAGATGCTTAGGATTACCCTAGGTTGTTGTGAAACCGTTAGCATGCTTACACTAGGCCTCCTTAATAGTTTGAGTAAGTCTTGAGGTGGGTGGATCTGGGTCCCACGGGAATCGTCCGTAAAGGCTAGAGGTGTGTTTCACGAAAGGGCCTCCGTAAGTCTGGTGTAAGTCTTGAGGTGGGTAGATCTGGGTCCCACGGGAAGCGTCTGTAAGACTTGAGGCGAGTATGTACATTATCGCTCCGGGAAGTATGAGTAAGTCTTGAGGTGGGTAGTTCTTGGTCCCACGGGAAGCGTTCGTAAAGGCTTGAGGGAGTACTACACAGGGTTATTTTGGGAAGTCTTGTGTAAGTCTTGAGGTGGGTGGATCTTGGTCCCACGGGAAGCGTCCGTAAAGACTTAAGGTGAGTATCGCATCGAGTCCTCCGTAAAGTCTGGTGTAAGTCTTGAGGTGGGCGGATCTTGGTCCCACGGGAAACGTCTATAAAAGCTTGAAGTAGATGTCATACTCGTATAGCACCAAGAGTGTTATATGGACTTTTGTTCCATCTTGCTTTGGTTTCTTGTGAAGTAGTAACCAAAGATTCAAGTTATGATTAGATTGAACCCTTAGAACCGAGTTATGTTGATATCTCACCCCACTATATTTATTGCTTTTTAGGTTTCTTTTGCAGGTTGATTTTCAAGTGTAGCTATGTTCGGGATGTTTCAAGAGAAGTATAGTCTTTGATTTCCGCTGTGTATTTATCTATGTACAAGAATGGATATTGTATTTGATCTTAGTATTTTTATTTTAGTATGATTTACATGTCTTGTACCATTATTGTATAGTATATTAGTATTGGTCAAGAATGTGAATTATGCTATTAGGCACTTATGATGGTGTCATTACCAAAATAACACTTGTATGATATTATTCAAGATATATATTATATTAGGCGTTACAATTGGTATCAGAGCATGTCGTATCCTCGACCTAGCCTTGAAACATCATAAGTAAATATTTCCTTCCTCCTAAGTGTGTCTTGCTGGCATGGTTCTTAATATCATACTATGTAGTATTGGGCCCGATCAACCTAATGCTAAGTATGTGATACGTAGAATCATGGTTGTGCGACCACAAGGATTCTAAAGTTTTTTCGTAACTTGTGTTGTGAGAGTAGAATTAAACCAAGAGTTAGTAAAGGGAGCTTTGGTCAGCTCAGTTGGAGTCTTCATAAGAGTTTTACTTCATGTAACATGGAGTTGCAGGGTATTGTGTTGTTCGAGAAATCCTTTTGAATGGATAGAGTCTGAAAGGTACAGATATATATAGGATGAGTGGTCAGTGCATCAAGGAATATGTAAAGTCACTAGTAGAGCAATATTAGTCACTGTTGTGGACAAGAGTTTAAGAAATCTCATTCCACAAAAAGAGAAGATGCTTTATGGAGCGTGTGACATAAGGTTCGGGAGTGAATTAATTGTTAGTGTTTCAGACCAAAGATCGTGGTGGCATCGCGGATGAACGGGAGTACTTCAAGGAATCCATTTGGATAATACCTTACAGATAGATAGAAGTTAAAAGTTAAGAATGTTCATTTTCTTTTGGGAACCTAAAGTCGTGGTGAAGCGTGAAGAGAAACACAAGGATGTGATTACACGTTTCAAGTAAGGCAAGTATACCTCGGACGAAGAGTAGATGATTGAATTTGTATGTTCGGTTATGTCAGAGGAGACAAGTTTAGAGTAATACATCAGGGCGTTATATATTTAGTATAAGATTAATTCAGAAAGTGTTGAATTACCCAAGGAATGGTATGAGGTATAATACTGGAGGAAAAATAAGCTTTATTTAGTAACTTGAGGTGTATTTGGTATGGACCTGATGAAATAGTGGTAAGTGATAGAGTAAGCACCTTGGATTTTGGGAGAACTCTAGTAAGATGGATTATGTTTGGGTATGAGAGGATTACCGCAAAGCATGAAGTGAACACGGTATGAAAACAATATTAACAGTGTGATAGGAGAAAGTGATAATGAAATGTATTTTGGACGAATGCACAATGGAGTTGTTAAATTGTTATTGAAACTAAAGTTAAGGAAGTATAAGAAATAATAGGCCGCCCATTAGGACTCTGGTAGTGTGATTATTATATGTATGGAATCGTCTGTTGGTATGGTTGTAACTTTTGGACGTGATTGGAATGAGTTGGGAGGTTTAGGTAGCAATGAAAACCATAATTGTGCTTCTGTGTTTGAAGTAATCGGATTACCCTCTAGGTATTTCCCGGTTACAAAATTGTGTTTCTAAATCTCTTCTAACTAATGGAAGTCCAAGTTTGGATTGAGTAATTGGTTACCCTCCTAGTAGTAACCGGTTATCATTGTTAATTTTTGAAAACTTGTTTTTCTAAGATTCTTGCATTTTGACTGGAGTGCCTGATTGAAGCGTTCTTGGTACCGATAGGAAGTTGTGGAGACTTTCTATGTGATGATTAGTAAAGGGTAAGGGAACCCAGGTTAATACGTTATTAGAGATATCGAAGGTTCTTCAGAAGGGTACATTACCTCAACTTTCAAGTTTAAGGGAAAGCTCCTGTAATTTTTGAATGATCGGAATATTTAGAATTTATCTCTAGTGGGATTAAGAATGTTATTGTTTTTAATTCTCGCAAAGGATATAAAGAAAGAGGACAAAGTTGTATACTAGACATGATATGTCCATTGTTCTGTTTTCTTCCCGATAAGGATTGTGTATTGGATTTTATTTATGGACGAGCCAAGTGTTAGCTTGTGACTAAAAACCCTTTTGAAGTCGTCATTGTTGTTTTCCTACTAACGTCGTAGTACGAGTAGAATCGAACTATTCCGTTCAGTATTCGTGGTGTGACCGTAACAGAAATGGTAGTTCTACTTCATCGTTTGTTGTAGTATATGATTTGCATGTTGTGCCCCGTTTTGTGTTATCTTGAGTTGTGAATGGTGGGCGATTGTTACACATATTTAGAAACCGCGAATGAGTATCATCTTGCAAGTTAGTGTGGAATAGATTGGTAATTTTTAGGTGGATTGTTTGCTAACAAGAGGAACAAACTCAGTTGTGTTCGACTGTTTAGTCTTGGATAGGTAATCGATTGACACATGACTTTTGTGAAGGACTTTAGAGAATCATACTTCTGAACTGTATGTTTGTTTTAGTTTCTGTTCGAAGTGTCGAAGGATAAACTGTTGGACTTTCGTTTGGAACATGATTGGTAGACAGTGAAATATTTGGACTTTTGATATATCGTTTTGCGACTATTGAAGACCTAAATTGTGAAGTTATAAGAGGCTCATGAAGTATTGATCTTCTTGGAAAAAAGTTTGCATCCGAATTATTGTGTGGATAAGAGATGAATAATTGGTCAGTTCTAGCATCGTTAATTCTTAACATCAGTCATGGACTTCGTAAGAGTAATACCAGGTGTGTGCAGTTGAGTCGCACTCAGAGAGATGGATTTTTAAGTTACCTTCTAGGTAATTATGATAGATGAATGTTCTGAAGTTAAGTATGTAAATTGAATCGGTTAAGGAACGAGATCCTTGAGAGAAATGGATTTGAACGAGAAGTTATGTGTGGCCTTCAAAGGTGAGTGTGTGGAATATTGTATGCAATATGCGAGTGTTATGGAAATCACCAAGTGTAATAAGAATGATTTAAGTTTGGTACGGGTGACTTGTTAATGATTTTAAGCTCTGTGATGTTGTTACGTTGTTACTAATGGAGACCTTGTGTCAATAGAATCCTGTGAAGAGGATTGACATGGAGTATAGTAACCGTGAAAGATTTGTTAAGCTGAATTTGATAAATTGTTTCAAGTTTAGAATGGAATTGGAAATTGTACCAGTTTTGATTGCAGCACTACAACCCTTGTATCTTTGTCGTTGGAGAGTTTGGACTGATGTTATTATCGCGTGATTGGCAAGTAAGTTGTTCTATCCCTGAATGTCTGCATGTTTTGTTTCGTCGGTTGGTGAGAACTCCAATAGATACGTGTGTTCTCCGCAGACTACCAACTACCTAGTATTGTTTGAGAATTGTGGTATCTCCATTGTTGGACTTTGAAAGTGTAGTGGATGAAGACCGATGAAATTATTCAGTCAGATTGTTGGGAATCAAAAGAGAATTATTTATAAGTATTGAAGTAAGAAAAATTTTATTCTAAGTGTGTTGTCTATAGTAAGATACTGAAGGGATGGAGTATCATATGTAAATGGTTACAGCGTATATCATGAAACCAAGTGGAAATGGTAAAGAAGTCATTGTAAACATTTTTGAGATGGTTTTAGTAATTGAAGGATATTAATAAGCGCTTTTGCTGGAAATTGTGCGTTGATAAGATTTCACTAAGATACCTGTAGAGTTTTGTCGAGTGGTTGTTATCCCGAAATAGAGTTGGAGTGGTATGCTTTATGTTATGACTCAATGGAAGGAATTATAGTGGTATGCTTCTCCGAAGAGAGATGAGCCTAAATGATTCAGTATGAACCAACAGATGAATTGCGGAAATAGTAAGTTAGAAGTTAACCCAATGTTGAAACAAGCGTATGAGTAAGGACATGAAGTTTGATTTATTCGAAAACAAGGACTTGGAGCCGCGAAGTCAAATTGGAATTTGAATATGTCGGAGTATGTAACAGAAGTAAGGATAAGTGTGGATCTAAGACAGTGTTGTAAATTGTTGTTGTTGTTGAGTAAAGGAAATTCGAGGATGAATTTCAATTTAAGGAGAGGAGGATGTAATACCCCATATTTCATTAAATGCTCTGGATAATATTAATTAAGATTAATAGGGTTCCGGTGTGCTCTGAGAGTTTTCAATTAAAAATAATTAGAGCAACCGACGAACTTAAATTAATTAATTAGTATTATCTGACTCAGAGGTTTTTATTAAATATCTGACTCAGAGACATTTTTGGATATACTCAATTTGGACCCGTTAGAGTACTAGCTATTGTATATCAGTATAATATAATTTATTTTGTTATAAAAGAAAGAAAAGAAGGGTTTGTGAAGGAGTTAGTAAGAAGAAGATAAAAGAAAAGAAAGAAGAGAGAAATAAGAAATAAACCCTAAGAGAAGAAGAAGGAAACACTCTTGGAAGGAGAAGAAATTCATGGAAGACCTTGCCATCATCTTAATCTTCACAAAACTCCTCGTCGATTGCAAGGTGGGTTCTAGTTAGATACTTTTATTTTAGAATTTGGAGTTCTAAGAGATAGGTTAGAAAATGTGATAAAATGATTAATCGGTTAAATCGAGAGTTTGAACGGTTAAATATCGACTAAAATGCATGAGTATGTTGATGTTAGGTGTAGGAACCTTTGTTCTTATTGTCTTGGTGTTTGATGATGAATTGGAAAAGTTTCGGAGGAATTTTGTATGTTAAAAACGTGGGTTTTTCAGCTACTGTCCGTGGTTAACCGGTTAACCCGGGGTGTTAATCGGTTAACGAAGCTGGAATACGCTACTATGTTTTAAATCTAGTGTGGTTAACCGGTTAACGCATGGCATTAACCGGTTAACACTGTAAGTGTTGGAAAATATTATTTTCGCTCCATCTTTAAAAATTCATAACTTCTTCATCCTTTATCTGATTTATCCGTTCTTTATATCGATTTGAAGCTAATAATATGTTCTATCTAATGAGACTGAGAAATATTATTTTGAGCCGAATATTACCCGACATTTATAATTAACCGTAATTATGTTAGTTAGGGAATTGTGGTGTTAATCGATTTGTGATATATATATGTTTTTTTAATCAAAAAAGAATATATTAATTCAAAAGGACTTTACAATCAAAGGTTATCCAAGGATCCAACCATAAAAAAAACTAGTTACATCAATAAGGAGGCTATGTGTATTCTAAGTTTCCTATAATGCCAACCCTTATAAGCTATACTATCAATAATGTTAGGTACTATACTAGTTAGATCAACTTTGTTGCTAAAAACGATATCGTTCTAAAGCTTCCAAATATGGTAGACAGTTTCAGCTAATGCCATACGCAAAAGGCCAGCTTTCCTTCCTTTTCCCATTAGGGTTATGGACAATCCAAGTTAATTCATCTTTCCAACTTGATGGCTTGTAGGATATCTCCAGCCACTGAATAATAGTTTTCAAAATGATTCCAGTTTTACAAAAGCTAAACAAGAGATGGTCATGGGATTCCTCTTCTTTTTCACATAAGACACATGTACTCTCAATGATAAGATGAAATCGTTTCATAAGATCTTTGGTAGCCAATCTACCATGGCAAGAAAGCCACAAGCAAATGGTTGCACGAGGATGTGCTTTATTGTATTTAATCAGCTTCCTCCATTCTACCCGTGTGCCATCATTCACCAACTCCTTATAAAATTTATTGGTATGAAATCTGCAGTGAAGGAGGGATACATTCCAAGCTTGCTGGACCGACCCTAGGCAACTACGAAGTTGCAGGATACTCTTCATAATCCAGGAAGTGTGCGGCCGGATGACGTAATCCATCACAGTAGAGTGTTTGAAATAATAGGCATGAGCCCATCTAACCCAAAGATTATCGGCTTTTGTGTTGAGGTTCCAAAGGCACTTACGTAAAAGATTTTTTTCCAAGCAATCAAGTTGAAAAGTTGGAGACCACTTGAGTTTTTGGGTTGACAAACAAACTTTCAAGAAACAGGGCTTTTACGACTGATATCAGTTTTTCCCATCCAAATGAAGCTTTGGCAAATAGCGTCAATTTTCTGGATAACACCCATCTGGAGAGGGAAACATTGCATCCAATATTGTGCAATGGCACAAGAAACACTATGCACCAATAGGACACGGCCAGCAAAACTTAGAAGCTTAGAGGACCAATGGATCACTTGACTGGTGAGCTTATCAAGCAGCGACAAGAAGTGAGTAATATGAAGCTTTTTGCACGACAGTGGCACTCCCAGGTATTTGATTGGAAACATCCCAATTTCAAATTCAGACAATGCCAAGATATCCGCTCTAGCTGAGGCATCCACACTATACAAGAAGATTTGAGATTTGGTATGATTAATAGCCAAACCGGTGGAGTCCGTAAACGAATTAAAAGCCTGCATAATCAATCTCACAGAATATGAATCACCTCTACAAAACAAAAGGATATCGCCAACAAACCTAAGGTGGGTAAGATCCAGTTTTTCGCACTTCGAATGAAAATTAAAATCCGGATTCCTTTGCATCTTGAGAAGAACACGGTGCATGTATTCCATCACAATGACAAAGAATAGTGGGGAAATGGGGTCCCCTGCCTAATCCCTCTCTTAGCTTGAAGGAAATCAGTGGTACCATCATTAACTTTGAATTTATAAGAGACAGTTGTAGTTCCATCCATAATCCAATTAACAAATTGTTGAGGAATGCCAATTTCGCAGAGGATACACTGGAGGGAGTTCCAATTAAGCATATTGTAGGCTTTGTGTAAGTCCAACTGAATCATAGTCCTTGGAGTCCCATGTTTCCTCTCATATCCTTTGATAAGTTCGTAGGCCATAAGAACATGATTATGGATGTGTTGTCCCTTGACAAAGGCAGCCTGAGTTGTGCTGATGATGGAAGGCACAATCTCTCCCAATCTAGCAGTCAGAATCTTCGAGATAATCTTATAGAATGTAGAACAACCACCAATTGGACGAAAATCTTTAACACAAGATGCAGAGTTATGTTTTGGAACCAATGCGACAAGGGTGCCATTGAAAGGTTTATAGAGGATACATGTGGAAACGAACTCATGAACAACTTTAATAACATCTTCTTTTATTACAATCTAACTAGCCTTGAAGAACCGTGCACCATAGCCATCCAAGCCAGGACTTTTTAAGTCACCAATGCCATTAAGAGCATGCAGGATTTCCTGCTCAGAGACATCCCAAACCAGACTTTCTCTTTGAATGAAACTGACCCGGGGTCCTATTCTCATAGCCTCTATATCAATGTGAGTAACCTGATTGCTATCCACCCCCATAAGATACCTATAAAAATCAAAAACTTCATTTTACATGGCCTTAGCATCTTTGATAATGGCACCATCAGCTTGAATAAGGTGAGCCATCTTGTTTGAATTGTGTCTAGCCTTAAGTATAGCGTGGAAGTAAGTATTATTGCCATCACTTTTCTTGATCCAATCTATTTTTGATCTTTGCATCAGTACTTTAAGTTCAACCTCATTCAATTGGATGATTTTATCACTGAAATACTTGACCTCTTCAATCAGGCCTCTCTCCATAGGGTTGCTTCTAAGACTGATTTGAACTTGCTGCAGTTTATCTCTAGCCTTTTCAATCTGTTTCTTGAGATTAGAGATAGGTTTTCTAAACAGTCTGATATCACTTTTAAGCCTCTTCAATTTCTTCCAAAGTACCTCCATAGGAATTCCCTTCAAAGGTTGCATCCAATTCTTCCTAACCATATCAAGGAAACCAGGCATATCAGTAGTGCAATTCAGGAATTTGAAATGTCTTTGGCTTTGTCTCACCATGTTCTGGTTCTCTATTAGCAGCATGGAATGGTCTGATATATTTGGAGGCATGATCTGAAGTGTAAAATCCTCAAAGGTGTGGAACCATTCAATGTTAGCAAGGACCCAATCAATCCTTGAATAAATCATACATTCCACTTGTTTATTGGACCATGTGAAATAGTCTCTTTGACTATCCATTTCACCAAGACCTGTAGCAGTCAACATATTTTGATAGTCTCTGAATTCCCTCTCAGTAACCAGATTTCCATCAATGTGGTCTTGGGCTCTAGCAACATTGTTGAAGTCACCAAGCACACACCAAGGGCCAGTGATATTCTTTTGAAGCAGTTCAATATCATTCCATAAGTTTTTCCTATTATCCAGCTGGTTATGAGCATGGATAGTGGTAAGCCAAAACTTGAATTCTCCTCTAACATTATACACACCACAGTGGATGAATTGGCTAGTGCTTTGGACTTTCCTCACATCAAACTTATTATTATCCCAACAGATCCACAGTCTGCCATTAACATGGTCTTGGTAGTTATCAAGAAAGTGATGGTAGCCACTGATTTGACCTCTTACTTGAGAAGCTTTGTTTTCTTTAACTCCGGTCTCAATCAACACAACAATATTTGGCTTCAGCTTTAGAAAAAAGGAGGCAACCTCTTTAAGCTTAGCCTTTTTATTTATCCCCCGAATGTTCCATGATGCTAGCATGGATCAATGCTCGATGGCTCCATGAAGTCATTTACAACCTCAAGGATCTTGAAACTATTAGCAGATAAGAGTGTAGTGGGGGTGCTTGGGTGGTACCTTTGATTTTGCCTTTGTCTCTAACAGGGGTGAGGATCGTCGTCCAAGTAGCCTCTTCAGTAGTTGCACTTTCCTTGTTATATTTTGAACTCTCACTGATAGGGAACCCACTGAGATGTTGATATCTCACCCCACTATATTTGTTGCTTTTCATGTTTCTTTTGCAGGTTGATTTACAAGTGGATCTATGCTTGAGATGTTTCAAGAGAAGCATAGTCTTAGATTTCCGTTGTGTATTTATCTTTGTACAGTAATGGATATTGTATTTGATCTTAGTATTTTTATTTTAGTATGATTTCCATGTCTTGTACCATTGTTGTATAGTATATTAGTATTGGTCAAGAATGTGAATTATGCTATTAGGCACTTATGACGGTGCCAGTACCAAAATAACACTTGTATGATATTATTCTAGATATATATATTATATGAGGCGTTACACACCTATTTTGGTTGGGTGAGCTCCAGGATTTTCTCTACATTATGTTCATGATAGTTAATGCCAAAGAAGAAGGATTTGTGAATCGATCACCAATTCTTGATGGTACAAAATATAATTATTGGAAGGCCTGTTGGGTTTCCTTTCTCAAGTCAATGGACAAGAAGACTTAGAAAAAGTCATAAAAAGATAAACTTCTTCGAAGATCAATGTTTAAGATAACATTGAAATTATGAAGCCTAAAAAGATTGGACAATGGATGAAGACGGAGAAGCACTTGGAAACTCTCATGTTGTTTATGACATCTATAATGGATTTTAAAATAATATATTTAGAATCATTAATACTTGCACCAATGCCTAGGAAGCTTGGAAGACATTTGACATTTCTCAAGAAGGTACATCCAAAGTTCCTATGTCAAGACTTTAAATTCTCAAAACAAAATTAGTAAAACTCAAGATGAAGGATGACACAACCATCTCTAAATTCAATGTGTGATGATGCGTGTTTTTCGCAAGTGTACGAACGCGTCAGAGTAATATAAAAGATTGTCGAATCCACAGAGACCAAGTGTCAATCTATCGTACTTGTTGTTATGGTGTGTATCTAAGGCAACTAAATATAGGGGTTTTAAGAAGGGTGCAATGGTAAATAAAATAATAATTTTAAACAATAAACAAAGACAGGCTCGAATGTAATTCACGTAATCAATGATAATCCAGTACTTGTTAATGGAACTACTTATGGGCAATGTTTTCTCCTTTGAAAAGAACTAATTTAACAGGAACTGTCGCTTTCGCGTATTCAGAACCGAGTTGTACTCTCTAATCAACCCCTCCTATTGTCACGGATAAAAAGGTGCGTACTGCGTTAGAGTAGTAAACCTATTTTTAAGAAATATAGTATCTTAACTAAGTTGAAAAGTACTTTAACCTGGATTTCTTAGCAAAAAGAGGTTCTAACGAACCAGACTCTAAACTTCTTTAACGCGTTCAAAAGTCGTTTTAAAATCTCCTTTCTTTTTAATCTAAAAACTCCTAATAAACTAGACAAAGCGCTTTTGGCTGTTTTTGAAATAGTTAAAAACAATTAAACTTAAATTGAAAGATAAAATAGCCCTTAAGTGTTTCCACGAACAATTGTACGGATTACTGGTTTAATTACGATCCTTACATTCTAACCTTTATAGATTTAGTTAGACATGATAAAGTAAAAGTTCTTTTTATAATTTTTCATAAAGGTAATTTAGTGCGAGTGCGGATAATAAACAAAGTAAAGTGCGAGTGCAGGAAATAAACAAAGTAAATGTGCGAGTGCGGGAAATAAACAACGTAAATGTGCGAGTGCAGGAAATAAACAAGATAAATGTGCGAGTGCGGGAAATAAACAAAATAAAAGCGGTGCAGAAATAAATAAAGTAAATTACGAACTTGAATTAAAATGGCGGCAGGATTAACTTCCTCCAGAGTGCTCCAAAACTCGATCGCACAGACGTATACAGACTCGATCACTCGATTGCAGTATCACCCCGATGTGGAATGATAACTGCTTTGAAACTGATATATGCCTAGAGAAATCTAATTTTGGATGAAGAAAAACGAAAATCTAAGGTCCTATTTATAGGAAAACTAAAAGCATGAAAAGACCGGGATGCCCCTCCACTAAAAAGTGGAGGTTACTGAATTTTGCCTTGTGGCGCCCGCCACAAGGTCATGGCGCCCGCCATGGTGCTGATAGTGGATGAGAGAGTGGGGATCGTGGGTGGTTTTCTCTAACCGTTTTTGACCGAAACCAATTTTGTGAATGTGGCGCCCGCCATGAGGCCATGGCGCCCGCCATGAGTGTTAGGTCCTTTTTCCATGGTGTAGCTCTCTGTGTTAGCTTTCCAGTGCTTCGAACGGGGTGTCATTCTGATTTACGGATCAAAAGTTATGGTCAAAATCGTCGGACAACGTCTTGTGTGCAAATTGCTCTATTTCTCTCATTTTTCATCCTAATTGCTTCGTTTCTTCGCATGTGACTCTTAAATGGATAAATACCTGAAAACAAAGGAAAACATAGTAATAACATAACAAAATAACAATAAAGGCTAAGAATGCATGCGAAATCGGAGTCATAAATACGGTGAAATTTAGTGTGATCAAATTCTCCCACACTTAGACCTTTGCTTGTCCTCAAGCAAACATTAAAGCTCAAGAAAAAATGGTGTCAACACGTGTCTTCGGGCTAAAGGGCTTCTAAGTTCAAGTCAGGATGCAGTGACAGGTACTAACTAAGTGAACCAAGGGTGCCATAGTAACACAAACACAAACTTCAATCCTATATTAACCACTCCATGTCATCCCACAATACCTAGGCCTATCTTCTCATCTTTTTGGGTCCTTTTCATTCAGGCGCAATCACATTAAGCCCGTTATCCGTACATGCTTCATAGTAGAGTGACCGGTTAGTGATTCTGATCCATAACATAAGGTTTCTGGCACATAAGCATGTGTAAACCTGTTTTTATTTTGCCTAAATGTAGCTGCGGGGGATCGGATCGTAATCCGCCCTACCAAGTTCAGTGCCAGATACCTCTGAACCAACTAACAATAGGTGACTTGCAATTTTTTTCTTTTTCTTTTTGTGGCAAAATTTTTTTCTTCTCTTTTTTCGGTTTAAATGACTTTGTGAGGGTCACCTATACCAGAGTTTGCCTTTTTTTTCTTTTTTTCTTTTTTTATTAGCACTGGATCATTCACTTATATTCATCGGCCCCCTACGTAGAGCATGCTTAGGCCGGAGCTGACTGCTAAAATAAACTACTTAGGACAATTTTTTAAATGATAATAAAGGCCATGGTGGTGGGGTTTAGGAGTGATTCCTATATTCAAGAGGTCTATGGTGCTAAAATGGTTCTGATGTTTCAAAAAGTTGACCTAAGTCACCACATCCTAATCTAAACCTGTCTCAAAGCCCAAAAAAACATGTGAAACAACATTATTTTCTTTAAAAATATTTTCTGGTAAGGCTAAGGAAATGGGAAAAAATGAAGATGAACTAAAAATACACTATACTGGTGACTCGTCAGACTCATGCATTATCTAAGAAAATTAAATTACTGAAAAGGGAAATAACTGAAAGGAAATTAACTAAAAAGGGAAATAACAGAAAGCAATAAAATCCCCTCCCACACTTAAATCGAACATTGTCCCCAATGTTTCGAAATAAGATAAGGGGGGTAACCTGGAAAAGACTACTGAGGAGGGGCACTGGTGCCTTCGCCGTCCTGATGTGATGGTCTGGAACGACGGGATCTACTACGTTGCTGGTCCCTCCGGTCGAGTCGTGCTGATAAAGCAGCCTGAGCACTCCGGACCTCTCGAAGGTTACCTAAGATGGAACCCTGAGTGGCCTCGACAAGCTGGTAGTATCGGCTGTTGAACTCTCTCTGACGGTTCTGCTCTAATGAGATATCGTTCAAGGTACGGCAAACGTTGCTATAAGCACGATCCGAAACCAATCGCGATTGTTGCATGAAGCTCATGTTGTCCGTCAGTTGTTGTGAAATATTAGAGGGAAGGCCATCTCGCCTTTCCTCTATAGTTTTCATAGCACGCCACATCTCCTCAGTGACATAGAATCCAAGAGCAGCACCTGCAACAGGGTTAGAGGAAGATGGTGCGGCGTGTGACTGTAAAAGTATTTTTGTTCCTTTTTTTATTTTTATTATTTTTTTTATTATATATATATTTTTTTTTTGGGTATAAAATAAAAGAAAAAGAAAAAAAAAATGAGATTAGTGCATGAAATAATATATATGGTGAAATCAAAGTGCATGAAAAAGAAAATGTAATAGATGCAATAATGTATGGAGATGCGAAAAATAAAATAAAGCATATAAAAGGGAAATCAAATACTAGGGTAGTGCTGTCAGTGTAGAATGAGTCATGTGGTAGGCTTCTTTTCCTGGCTTGATCCACGAATCTCAGCTATCTCCCTCCGAAGCTCTTCAATCGCCTGATATAGAGCATCGGCCTCTGAGGCATGAGTGAGATCAGAAACCTGCATCTGTAACTCCAAGTCTGCCACTTCCTGCTTGAGCAGGGCAGTCTCCTTGCGGAGCTCATAAATCTGTGTTTGTAGGTCAGGTGGCTGCAGAGACATATTGTTAGACATAACAGTGATTCGGGGAGTAAGAGGTGTAGGAGTGTACTCAGTGGCGGGAGGCGATTTTGGCTCTTCGACAGTCTCTCCATAACCCTCTAGAGCATAACTCCAATTTTCAGGATCATGGACACCGGTCATCAGCGGATCTGGTAATGTAAAATAGTGTATCGCTTCGCCGTCAATCAGCAATCTAAACATGTTGGGCTCAAAAGAAGCCCTCCTCATCAGTCCTCTATCAAGACAAAAATCAATATCCAGGGTGGTGTAGCAGCAGAAGGTCTTGAGGTGCAATAATTTGCGAGACAGACCCAATGCAGTAGCTATCTGTGTAACAATCCCACCGACATGGATGATTCCTACGGATGATCTGGCGACACTAGCAAGGCCCTTCAGCAGAAAGTTGCCACAGGCAACAGGGCGAGACTGAGTCGCACAAAACAGTAGGAAAATCTCCTCTTCACTTAGCAGGGTCTCTGTATCTGGCAAACCTAGGAAAGAATGTGCTAGAATCATCTGGAAGTATCTCAATGCAGGGTTGTGGATTACCTGAGAAAACTGGGTAGAAGGATCTTGGCTCCCTCCGCCTGATATTTTAGTCCAAAACTTTTCCACTTCTCTGCTCATAAAATACCCCATCGGAGTCTCTGGAATAGCATCGGGAGTAGTCTGGAAACCTAGCAAATCACCAAACTCTTTGTGAGAGAATGAGTAGTCAATCCCGAACAACCTGAAAACAGCGAGTCCATCGGGTCCAGCCCAAGGGTCATGATGAAACGAGCTGAGGAACTCAAGAGTCAAGTTCCTATAAGTGTTGTTCCTGTCGTCAAACTGGTCCCAGTGGAGTTGATGGCATAAAAATCTGACGCTTGGCTCTATCCCCAAGGCATCCATGCAGTCATGGTCAGGGTACCTGGTAGGAGCAATAGGGCGTCTCATGTAGACATGGTAACGCTCTCTCTGTGCGTCGTCTCTAAAGGCCACGTGCTTGTCATCAGGGTTCTGCATTCTGTACAAGGTTAGCAAACAAATCCTGAAAGCACATAAAACATTCAATCGTTAGTCCTGACATAATAATAATATAAACAAATTGAAATAAAATAAAAATAAATAAAAATTACATAAATAAGAAAACCATGGGTTGCCTCCCATGCAGCGCTTGTTTAACGTCATTAGCTCGACGACCGATTTTTTAAACATCATTGGAAAGATATGGTGGATCACTCAGAGTATGGCAGGTGTATGTTGTTGGAATGTCACCTCCTTCGTAGGGCTTCAACCTCTGTCCATTGACGATGAATGGTTTACATGCTTGGTTCTTGATTTCGATAACACCAGATCTTAGAATCTTAGATACTTCGAAAGGGCCGGTCCATCTCGAACGAAGCTTCCCTGGAAAAAGTCGTAACCTAGAATCGAACAGGAGAACAGGATCGCCTATTTTGAAGTCTCTTCTTATGATTCTTTTGTCATGCCAAGCTTTTGTTCTTTCTTTGTATATGATGGCATTTTCGTAGGCAGATTGTCTGAGCTCTTCTAATTTGTGGATATCAAGGATACGTTTTTCACCAGCAATTAAGTAATCCAAATTAAAAGTTTTGATGGCCCAATAGGCTTAATGCTCTAACTCAAAAGGTAAATGACATGATTTCCCATAAACTAGTTGGTAGGGGGTTGTTCCTATAGGGGTTTTGAAAACGGTTATGTAGGCCCATTTATCAAGCCATCTCACATATCCCTCACCTTTTCTTTTCTTCCTTCTGTAGGTTGGCTCACTCTTTTGAACTTGTGGTGGTGGTTCTGGATCTATGCTAAGTATTAGCTTTTCAAATTTGAGCTTAGTCATTTCATTCACCATCTCAAAGGTTAGCCTTACCCTCTTAGCACTAATGATTCCCCTAGTTTCATGGTCCTCAATTTTTCTCTTTTTATGTTGGAGCTCGAATAAGGGTACATTGGTGCGGGTATATTTCAATACTTCCACGTATGTTTTGGATTGGGATTCTACCTTATCTTTCACAAAACTTTGCGGGAAAGGAAATGGTGGGATACATGGAGGGGTAACAACAATAGTTGCTTCATTCTCTACCTTTATGACACCTTTCCTTTCGGATGGTTTCAATGGATTTTTCTCTACTCTATTCTCACCACAACTCTCGTTATGCTCATTATCCCTCTCCTTAGGATTTTCGATATGTTCCTCACTACTAGTTGTTATAACATATGCATTCTCCTCAGGAGGTGGTCCTATAGGTGTTTGTGCAAGAAGGAAGATTTGAGTCCCCAATGCCTTAGTGCTATTCACGAGGGAATCGACCTTACTGTTTAACTGCCTAAGGTTTTCATAAGTATCGAGATGTTGTCTTATAAACTCTTTATTCTTGAGGGTTTGTGTTACCACAAAGAGCCTTATCATAGATTCTATCCTAGAATTAGTTGATGTTTCAATGAAATCCTCCACTAACCTTTTGAGGCTTGAATTAACAGATTCTAGCGGTTCCTCAAAATTTTGTAAGTGGTGATTTGGGTGAGAATAAGTTAGTGGTGCATAGAAATTCTCCCTTTGTATTTCGAGGTTGGACATATGTGATTCACGTGATCCCCCGAAATACTGGGAGTGATGATTGTAGAATTTATTTGAGTGAAACATAGTGATTTTTTTATTTTTTTATTTGTTGTAAAAGCCTTAGTCTATACGGTATAACTACAGGGTACGAAATTTGACGAAATTGGTCCCCGGCAACGGCGCCAAAAACTTGATGCGTGTTTTTCGCAAGTGTACGAACGCGTCAGAGTAATATAAAAGATTGTCGAATCCACAGAGACCAAGTGTCAATCTATCGTACTTGTTGTTATGGTGTGTATCTAAGGCAACTAAATATAGGGGTTTTAAGAAGGGTGCAATGGTAAATAAAATAATAATTTTAAACAATAAACAAAGACAGACTCGAATGTAATTCACGTAATCAATGATAATCCAGTACTTGTTAATGGAACTACTTATGGGCAATGTTTTCTCCTTTGAAAAGAACTAATTTAACAGGAACTGTCGCTTTCGCGTATTCAGAACCGAGTTGTACTCTCTAATCAACCCCTCCTATTGTCACGGATAAAAAGGTGCGTACTGCGTTAGAGTAGTAAACCTATTTTTAAGAAATATAGTATCTTAACTAAGTTGAAAAGTACTTTAACCTGGATTTCTTAGCAAAAAGAGGTTCTAACGAACCAGACTCTAAACTTCTTTAACGCGTTCAAAAGTCGTTTTAAAATCTCCTTTCTTTTTAATCTAAAAACTCCTAATAAACTAGACAAAGCGCTTTTGGCTGTTTTTGAAATAGTTAAAAACAATTAAACTTAAATTGAAAGATAAAATAGCCCTTAAGTGTTTCCACGAACAATTGTACGGATTACTGGTTTAATTACGATCCTTACATTCTAACCTTTATAGATTTAGTTAGACATGATAAAGTAAAAGTTCTTTTTATAATTTTTCATAAAGGTAATTTAGTGCGAGTGCGGATAATAAACAAAGTAAAGTGCGAGTGCAGGAAATAAACAAAGTAAATGTGCGAGTGCGGGAAATAAACAACGTAAATGTGCGAGTGCAGGAAATAAACAAGATAAATGTGCGAGTGCGGGAAATAAACAAAATAAAAGCGGTGCAGAAATAAATAAAGTAAATTACGAACTTGAATTAAAATGGCGGCAGGATTAACTTCCTCCAGAGTGCTCCAAAACTCGATCGCACAGACGTATACAGACTCGATCACTCGATTGCAGTATCACCCCGATGTGGAATGATAACTGCTTTGAAACTGATATATGCCTAGAGAAATCTAATTTTGGATGAAGAAAAACGAAAATCTAAGGTCCTATTTATAGGAAAACTAAAAGCATGAAAAGACCGGGATGCCCCTCCACTAAAAAGTGGAGGTTACTGAATTTTGCCTTGTGGCGCCCGCCACAAGGTCATGGCGCCCGCCATGGTGCTGATAGTGGATGAGAGAGTGGGGATCGTGGGTGGTTTTCTCTAACCGTTTTTGACCGAAACCAATTTTGTGAATGTGGCGCCCGCCATGAGGCCATGGCGCCCGCCATGAGTGTTAGGTCCTTTTTCCATGGTGTAGCTCTCTGTGTTAGCTTTCCAGTGCTTCGAACGGGGTGTCATTCTGATTTACAGATCAAAAGTTATGGTCAAAATCGTCGGACAACGTCTTGTGTGCAAATTGCTCTATTTCTCTCATTTTTCATCCTAATTGCTTCGTTTCTTCGCATGTGACTCTTAAATGGATAAATACCTGAAAACAAAGGAAAACATAGTAATAACATAACAAAATAACAATAAAGGCTAAGAATGCATGCGAAATCGGAGTCAGAAATACGGTGAAATTTAGTGTGATCATGTGACACTGTGGCATTGCGACCAATTCTTTTACCCTTGGTGAAAAGGTGTTTGAAGAAAAGAATTTAACAAAAATCTAGATCTCTTCCAAAGAGGATTGATATGAAGGTTACAACCATTGAAGAAACTTAAGATGTTTCACAAATGAAAGTTGACACTACTACAAAAATTATCAATCACCATAGTTGGAACGAGAATTTTACTATAGTTGATGGTCTGTGGAAACTAAGGGTGTGATTATAAAGTGTGTTACTATTCACCATGGGCTAGTTGTTGTAGTAAAATACTAGATAACACACAAATTTTCACTACAATTGTAATACTCAACCGTAGTGAAAAGTGGAAACATCATAGATTCGATACCCAACAACTAGGGGTGGCAAAATATGATGTGACCGCCCGGGCCAGCCGGCCTACCCGCCAAAAAATGGCGGGTTGGATTGAGATTTTGGGCCCGTCTATAGCATAAATGCAATGGTATAGTTAAGTTGATAAATTAAATTTGTCACGTCAAAAGACATTATTATCTATGCTATCCATATAATATAATATAATATAATATAATATACTTGATGATGCATTTTAAATACTCAATAATGAAATCAATAGAGACAAAATAAAAATCATACTCTATAATTTCATAAAATAAACCATATTCAAGTCTAATTCAATATGTGTTGCGACAGAAAGAGTCTCAAGAATATCAAGATTTAAATATTTATTTTCATCACTAAGAAAGTTTTTCTTGGAGAAAAAATGATCATCTACTTCTAGAAGGGTCAATGATATAAAACACTTATTTTGCTTGGGATTCCATGATGAATGGTTCAATCATAAAAGTTTCCTTGAGAATGTCAACTCAATTGAATCCACATGCATTTAAATATAGACACTTTGAATACAACATAATCAATATCTCAAATATCCTCAATGATCATAGAGTACGTTTTTGGCACTTGTTTATAAGGTTGGGAATAAGCACACATATAGAATGAAGAGAATGGTTGGTGCCTACACGTGTGGTAGAGTATACAATAATAGTTCAGCCAATTCCAAGTGTATTTCTAATAATGTGGTGGCAAGAATGGGATATTCTAATGGAATCAAGGTTCATTATATTGTTTATGACATTAGGAGTTATCACTCGGTTGGTATAACTATAAATAGGCGATGAAAGGCAAAGAAAATTGTAAAAGCTTCGGTTGAAGAAGATGCATCCAAACAATATACCCTGTTGTGGAGATATTCTGCCTAATTAAAGATGGTAAATTCAGGGAACTATTCCAAAATTAATGTGAAAAGGGTTGGAGAAACAATACAATAAAGGTTTGGGAGTTTTTGCTTTTGCTTTGATGGTCTTAAGAATGGGTTCACCATATCTTATAGACCATTCATTATTCTTGATAGATGTCATCTTAAAACAAAGTATGGAACGATCTTACTTAATGGTGTTGGGAGAGATCCCAATTACCAATATTATCTAGTAGCCTTTGGTGTTTGAGAAATTGAAACAAAGGTGTCATGAAAGAATCAAAGGGGATTAATGTGAAGATTTGGGAGTAGCTTTCTAAAATACCTACCGAATCATGGTGTAAGCATGATTTTTGTTTCTATCCCGAATGTGATGTACTTATGAATAGTGTATCTGAAGTAATTAATAGCACAATATTAATGGTTAGGGATAAGCAAATCTTAACCATGTGTGAATGGATAAGAAAGTACATCATGAATAAGAATGTTAGCTTAAGACAAAGTGTTGATAGGTGGCAATATATGATAATGCATAAACCAAGAATTACGTTAGATTAAAAATTAGTACATGCTAGTAATTAGATTCCAAATTGGTCTGGTGAGACAATTTGGCATGTTGAACATGTTCATACAAGACATAATTTCATAGTGGACATTTAAAAAAGAACTTGCACTTTTAATTTATGGGAATTAGTTGGGATTCATTGTAGACATGCAATATATGCATTATGTTTTAGGAAGCAATTCCATTTAGACTTTGTGGATGATTATTATTCCAAGGAAACCTATGTGACATTCTATGATTTTAATGTAAGCCCAATTAATGGAAAAGACATATGCCCAGAGGTTTACATTGAAAAAAAGTTATCTCCACCATACAAAAGAGGATCTGGAAGGAAAAAGAAATTGAGGAGGGGGGGAACCTAATGACGATCCTAACAAGGGAATAACATAAACAAGTTATTGTTGCACAAATTGTGGTATACATGACCATAATGCAAGAAGTTGTACTAGTCATGTGGTTGGCCATAAAGCTCAAAAAACAAAGTCATTTACTTATCTCCATGATTTGTATTAGTTTTAATGCCAATGTATAATATTAATTCCATGATTAAAATGTGTAGAGAAAACCAAAGAAAAATGCAAATGGAGCTATATCTGGAAATACAACACAAGAACAAACCTAACCTCAAACTAGAGTTGCATCTAGAAATATAACACATGAACAACCTTAAGAACAACAACCTTTTAGTTTCAAATTTAATTTGATCCTAAATTTGAAATGTTTGTTGCACATGTAAATTAGGTTAATTCCCAATCTCCACATGTTCCCTATGTTGAAAATGCATATGTTCCAAATGCTTAAGATTCAAATGAATCTAGTATAAGTAGTTCAAAATTTGATTATATTTTGTCTGCACCTATTCCAATTGTTGAACATGATCCTCGAGTAGTTATATTTGCATCTCCAACTAATTCTAAACCAATTAATTTACTTAAACTAATTCAGTTTATTAGTTTCAATTGTGTTTATTGCATGTATTCTAATGCTTGTGTTATGATTGTAACTTTGTAGAAAAAGAAAGACAAACAAAAGTGGCAAGGAAATTAGAGTTAAGGAGAAGTGATAAAGAAAACGTTCTTATATGCAAAAATCTAAAGGGAGAAGGAAGTGACCCAACACTACCAATGACATTGTAGATTTTAGTGAACTTTATGTTATGCCTTTTTTGAGTCAAGAACAACTTGATTATGTTGTACTTTGATTCATGAGAAACTTTGTTATGTATTTTGCCTATGTTATTCATGTTTTTTTTGACTCATATCTTATTTTAGTACATTATGAAACAGTTATGAAAACAACAAAATCACAAACATATAGGGACCCAAATTAAAAAAACATCATATTCATTCATTACATAATTATTACATGTAGTGCCAAAGATGACATTTTGAAAGAGTGCTTGTTACAGGGACTTAAAAAAATAATTACAAAAACATTCGACTGAGAATCACCACCATTTATGATAAGAAATATAGAAAACCCATGACACAATCACAATGGCTTAAAAAAATTAGCTTTTCTTATTTCGTTTTTTAACTTCAACTTCATCTTTTGTTTTTTCCTTACCTCAAGTTCCTTAACAATGCAACCTAAATCCTGCACAATCTCTGAGAAATTGCATCCACTTGAATTTTTGGCTTCACTTGATGTGTTTAGTTCAAGGTCATCATATCATATGAATAAATTACTACTTGACATTAACCCATAATTTTGATATTTTCAATATATGGGTTTTCAAGTGAGTTTGAGATGCACAATTTCATTAATCGTTTGCAACCACATACTAGGATTTGAAACAGATTACAATTAACAGTTGAGGAAAAGTACATGGATGTATGTGTAGATGAATATGAATGAAACAAATATCACTTTCAGATGAAGAAGATGAAGATAAAGGGTGTCGTACCTCGAAAACTACGATCCTCGTGAACATGGTCGCGGTTGGGCTTACATGAGAATCACCACCTAATTTAATTTATTCCAAAAGAAGGAAGGCGAAAATATAGATAAAACCCACCATGAAAGGGATAAAAAAAAGGTCTTCACAACCATTGTCGGGGTTCAGAAGTCAGTTATACAAGGAGAAGGATTAATACCTCCTTGCATCCATCGTACTCGATGGGAACCATCTAAGTTATCATGCATGAAAGGATGTGTATACCTAAGAGATAATTTATAAAGGGGAAGAGGTTGATTTATCCTAAGATGCTTAGAAAATATTGAGGAACTTGTGCCAACGTATTCCCTCGTGCAATGGGAAAGTCAGAGCTTCGTAGTTCGGCTTACTACGGTTTGTTGGTTGTTGATTTTGTTACCTTTCTTTCAAAAAAGGATTTAAGAGTCAAATTGTATTAAATACTATGGATAAAGGTGACTATTTCAACCCAAAAATGTGAGAGTCTAGCATCGAAGTAATTAGAGTGAGTGTAGGGATGCCCATTCTCCTCCTTCGATACCACTTAAGGCTCTTGGCGTACAATTCTACTCCTAATTTTAGAGTGTTTTAGATTACCTAAGACAACTTGGCGTTCGATAAAGGATGTGGGTCTAAAGAGATTTCTTGTTTATCGGGTTTGTGGTGAGGCACGTTGCACTCGACTTACAAAGGTAAATTGAAATGGAGGGTTATTGGTTAGGTTTGATGGCGAGGCACAATGTGCTCGACTTACGAGTGACGAGGTTAGGACTTGATATGTTGATCAAGTGTGTGGGGGTTCCGATTGGTGTTGGAACAAGGGTTTGCGAAAGAAGTGAGATCGATCATAGTCCCTAAGGGTGCTCCTAGAGAATGAAATCACATTCAAGGCGAGAAAGTAAATAACGTACATCGGAATGGGGGAGCGGGGTACATAGTAAATACACGTGATTGCAATGAAATAAAATGTATCATTGTATGGGCCCAAGAAGAAGCCGTGGGTGTGAGGAGTGTTCTAAACTATGTGATTAAATAAAAGGTACTCATTGTATGGGTCTAAAAGGAAGCCACGGGGCTCAGAGTAAATCAAAAGCGTCCATACGGTTTTCGAAAGCACAACCAAATTATGCTCTGAAATCGCAATGCAACGACTAAGTGAATAATCAAACAATTATTTAATAATAACAAGAATGGTCTTATCTTAATCAATATTTTAGTCGATTTATCGATAATCTGATTTTTAGACGTTCATCAACCAAAAAAAATGAATAAAAAAATGCAACAATGCATGAACAAGTGTTATCACTTATATGGACCAATCATAATTTTAAAAAAAAATTGGAACCCAATTAGTGAAAATAAAATCAAAGAAGCATTGAAAAAATAAAATAAGAAAAAGAAGGTAGCATGGAGGTGCAATAGTGAAACGAGGGTGAATCAAGAGCAAAGACAAAGCCCATGACTCATAAGGCCCATCCTGCACCAAAAAATGTTTGCAGATAGCAATCAGGAGGGGTAAGTAATAAAAACAATTATTAAGCCCACACAATGAGTCCATATTGTTACTATCCTACAAAAAAAAAGAGTGGACTCGCACCAAATCAGATCCAATGGATCCTGATTCAAGGTTGAAAATCAATCTTCCCCAAGACATACATGAACTGTTAGATCATACTACTAATGAAAGTATGAATAATTAGTGAATCAGATCAAGGATTTTGTATGCATTACTACATGAAATATTAATCCTACTCACTACTAAATATGATTGCTTAATTTAAATTAACAAAAGTTATCAGAGGAAACTAAAAACACTGAAAAATGAAGATGAACACCACATACATCGTATTCTCACTCTCCACAACGAAAATAAAAAACTTGCAATCTCAACCCAAAATCAACAATCGCATACACGTTGGATTCGATTTTCAATAAAGATTCTGAATCCGCGTTTGGGTTCTGTAAATACTCAACGATCATGAATAAATAAAGCATAATCAATTAAGAACCCTAATGCATCAAATTCTGGATACATGAAAGAATATGAGAAATTAATACCATTAAGTTTAGTGGAAAACTTCATGGAGTGGAGATGAAGCTCAGAGCATCAAGATTAAATTAAAAATGTGTTACCCTTTACCTTTTCAAGCTCGACTATGAAGTGGTGGAGATCTTGATAAAACCATGAATTTTCTTTGAACTGTGATCTTTGTTGTGGCTTGTACGATTTAGGCTGAGAAACGAGTTTGAGTCTTTGAGTTTTTTTTTGTGTCAGGAGAAAAATATTGAAAATCTCCCCCTCCTCCTTTTCCACACATGTTTCCATCTCTCTTTTTCTATGACATTTTTATTTATTTTTCTTTTTAATTGCCAACACTATAAGCCACGTGTCACATACTGATTGGGTAGGGTGACACGATCTTTAAATAATCAACCACTTAAAGGATGACACGTGTCACTCAAATAAAATGAGGAAATACTATATTTTTTTATTTAGAAAAATAGAATAAAATACTAATTTATTATTAGTCAATTGGGAAAGATGAAGATAATGCATATGGGCCTTTGATTAAATTCGAATCGACGATCCAGATTAAATCAAAGAAGCACACCTAATTTAATGCAATAAGAGATATAAGCATATGATGGAAGGATGCAAATTGACCAAAATTTCTGAGATTATTTGAATTAAGAAAGCAGTTTCTCAGTTTAATAAGTGAAATACTACAATTTGCACGAAGTCGTACCTTATGACTTAAGGTTCTTCGGGGAAAATATCTTAACCAAATATGATATTATTTGGGTGGTTGAAGCAATACCTTATCGATTAAGGCTCTCCGATCATACCAAATCAATATCTCAAGAACAATTGATTTGTTGGGAAAAATAGTTCAACAAGAATTCCTTCTAGAGGAAATATGACAGCCAAGCTCTGCATGGGAAAAGCTCACAAGAAAGTTTTTAGGATAACCTTTTCTTGGCGAGCAACAAATAGCGAAGATGTTGGGGGTATCATATCAACCATAAAGTTGAGGAATGACATGCTGGAGGATATAAATTTCGCGAGCACATGCAGGGTATTATCTCTTTTAAAAGGAATAATGTCGACTTTGAAAGAGGACTAGTAGGGATTCTTGCTACTAGATCCTGGATCTTGTTATGTTATGTTTGATGTGAATGCTATGCACAATGATATATATGAGGATGCAATTATTGGTAATTTTAATGCAAATGATTTTTGTTTATGATGATGATTGATATGATTGAGTTTGATGACATTCCTATTTTGGGCAGGAATGTTATGCATGTCATACATGTGACAATGCAAGTGATTGAGTATGCTTGAGATAGGTTTCCCTTTCGAGGGTTAGATCCTTTTAGGTATCACTAGGGATTGGATTTGGAGGATGCAAAGTGAATTTGGACTTTTTCTTTTGCGATGGTTGCCAATATTGTTATACCTTAAATTTTGACCCTAAGATATATACCTCACCAGAAGAAATACACTGACCAAAGGACTGTGTCAGACCGGTCTAAACAGTATCCCCACAATGAATTCGGATTCCTAAGTCCCTTAGAGGATTCAGGAAAATTACCAATATATCATACCCTAAATTTTGACCATAATATGTATACCTCATCAGAGAAAAACACATCGACCAAAGGGTTGTGTCATACTAGTTTGAACAATATCCCCGTAATGAATTAGGATTCCTGAGTCCCTCGGAGGATTCAAGAAAAGTACCAATCATTAATAAATAATATTTTCAACCTTTCAATCACCATCAAAGGGTTGAGGAATCTCAAATGATGTAAAATCATTCAAGGACTGTATAGAAATTTCAATGATCTGAGCCCCGAGCCATCAAAATCACTAATTAGGGTTTCAGTCAACTGAGCCCTCCAGATGAAATTTTTCATGGAAAAAAGAGCCAAGGCCTCCGCATATCATCAATAAAGGTTAAATGACTCTAACAAGGCATTTACAAGTACAAAAGCTGCAAATATCAAGGATTTCAAGATTAGGGTTTCATAGTGCCCATATTAGGGTTTCTGACTAATCAAGGATCCCAAAACCAAATTTTCATCTGGACAAGAACTAATACCATAGGGAATGGTTTAAATAGCTTATATACGTCATGGAA
This sequence comes from Lathyrus aphaca, assembly GCA_963966055.1. Taxonomy (NCBI): domain Eukaryota; kingdom Viridiplantae; phylum Streptophyta; class Magnoliopsida; order Fabales; family Fabaceae; genus Lathyrus; species Lathyrus aphaca. The sequence goes on along the minus strand of OZ014520.1, from coordinate 355,402,929 downwards.
GTCATTTGATCAGGTCAAAATACCTCAAAGGAAGTCCAGTAAAAAAATTAGAAAACCAGGGGTATCTAATATAATTTCCATCTGGACCAAAAAGTCTAAGTTTGACTTTTTCACCCAAAATGATCCTCATGACTTATATTACCAGAATATATGGTCCATGAATACATTTGATCACAAAAAATCAGAAATTTGAAGATAACTTATAAAAGGGACAATTTTTGAATCTTAGAAACAATTTCTAAGTTATGAGAAAAAATGTACAAGTACCATACTTCCAAGCATCATAACTTGTGATCCAAGCATCATAATTTAGTGAAAAGCTCAAATGAAATATCTTATCACAAACTACAAATAATTCAACTATACAAAACTTCAATTCATTATGGATTTTAAGTTGAAGATGGATGGAAATCAAGAAAAAATTGATTTTCAACACATGTATAAAATCTGCATAAGTACATAATCAGTAAAATAACAAAACTTGGAGGGATTTTTCACCTAGTTCCAAGTTGATTCAAATCCTTGTGAAAAAACCCCATTGTTGCAAATGTTTCCAACAATTCAAAGAACCAATTGGCATGAAAGGACCTTGCTTGTTCACGAAGAAATCATGAATCCAGAGCAGCCGTACCCTGTTAGGTGATCGTCCTTCACCTCTTGATGACCGCCCCTCATCATTTATTTTTATGACCGTCCCTCATCATGTTATCTGATGGCCATCCCCATCGTTGATCTTTTTATCTGGTATTCGTCCTATGTCAAGATAATCACCAACAGAGCAGTCGTCCCATGCTCGGTGATCGTCCTTCACCTTTTGATGACCGTCCCTCATCATGTTACCCGATGGTAGACCCTATCATTGATCTTTCTATTCGACATTCGTCATATGTCGTGATCTTTTCAGCAGTCGTCCCCTACTCGGTGATCGTCCTTCACCTTTTGATGACCGTACCTTATCATTCATCCGATGGCCGTCCCCATCATTGATCTTTCTATCTGACATTCACACTATGTCATGATATCTTTTAGCAGTCGTCCCCTACTAGGTGAACGTCCTTCACCTTTTGATGATCGTCCCTTATTATTTATTTACTATTCACCCGATGGCCGTCCCCGTCGCGGTTTCTTTATTCTTCAACCTGACGGTCGTCCTCGTTAGTGCTTTTAAATCCCCATTAAAGTCACCTTTCTTTACACAACGGCGGTCCCCGTCGCGGATTCTTTACTCCCCAGCATGATGGTCATCCCCGTTAGTGCGTTTCTCACCGTTTTCACCCCCAGCAGTCGTCCTCTGCTCGATGGCTGTCCTCCATCGCTACCATTTAATATTCAGTCTATAATGTTTATTACAATTTATATCCCTTTTCTTCTTATAATAAAGAGTGAATATTTTGGACTGTCTTGTTATTCAACCACAAGTTATCTTGTTTGTCTGTTAAGCCAGGCGCTTACATACTACACAGCTAACTCATGATTGAATAGGGGCAGCTTTAAACACCCAAAATTTGCCCTCTCTCTTTCTCACACCTTGGCTTATGATCCTTCATATTGCATTGCATAAGCATTCCATCTTACATTGCATAGTTTTATTTCACTGCATAACTGCATAGCTAGGGTTTGTGATCAGATGAATTTTAGAATTGGTTTGAGCTATCTCAAAGGCCTTGAAGCATTCCAAGAGAGTCCTTGAGTGGTTTATGATCATCTTATGCCCCCATGGGTCCATTGAAATCAAGAAATGTCAAGGCATTGCAGAGGTAATGAAGCTAAGCTGAGGATTCCTACACAAATGACCTGAAATTAGGGTTTTGGTTTTGAAGGCCTTACACCCAAATTTTTTGGTCATTCTTTTTTCTATTGGTCCATATATGTTATAAGGAGCATGTGTATCAAATTTCATGGAAAAATTCAATGTGGAAGTCATCTGATCAAATGGTAACTTCTTGAGCAAGAAAAGTCAGATTCTGGGCATCTGAGGCCCCCAACAATGGTTCCAAAGGGTTATCATCACCATTTTGAAGTCATATGGTCTTTATTTGATCATTGTAATGCTTGGAAGTTCACAAAGTTGAAGAAAAATGAACAAAGCCAAAACTTGCCAAAAATGGAAATGACTTGTAATGTAAACTTTCTATTTTGGGAAAGATTTTCAACATCCTCTTTCTTGATCAAAAAGGTTTCAAATGAAATTTCTTCAAACATGAAAGTTGTAGATTGGATCCTCCCATTTTCAAAAAGTACAAGAACTCATTCTAATTCATCCTAGCAATTTGTTTGCTTCGATTCAGCTTAATGATCCATGATAAATGAATTTTGTTTGTTGTTTAGTGATGTATGATGTTAGGAGATTGTTTCTGGGCAAGAAATTAGGAGTTTAGAAGCTTGTATAGGATTTTGGAAATTTTGGTGGCCGGAGAAGAATACCGGAGCTTAGCTCCGGTCACCTGAAAGTTATTAGGGTTTGTTTTCTAGTTTGAATCTGAGCCCTTGGATGTTGATTAGATTAACGCATGGACGACTTAGATTAGTTCATTAAACCCTAATTTCACTTAATTAAATTAATTATAATTAATTAGTTTAGATTGAATATGGACCCTTTGATAGCGCGCGTAAGCCCAGTTCAAACCACAACCCTTGATCCCTCATACCTCAAGTTTTGCTGACTCTCATCCTGGGCCTTAGATCTCATCAATTTCGCATATGGACCATCCATCCTGCATACTTTGTATTTTTATTTTTCTTTTTAGAAAAAATGATTTTAAAATTCTGGAAATTTTTGTCACCACTTAAATTAATTTTTAAAAACCAAAAACATTTTTATTTGTATTTTTTCATTAAAAAATGCATTTTTAAATATTTTAATTGTATATTTTAATTAATTAATTACATTTAATTAATTAAAAATACTTTAAAGTATTTAAAAAATCACAACAAAAATTCAGAGAGGTTCTTTAAACATTTAGAAACATTTAAAAACTCATCCCACAAATTTATTTTTGGTTTTGATCAAACTTTGCCAATTTTCTTTGAATTAGGGTTTCTAAAATTCTTATTTTTAAACCCTAACTTCAAAAATTCATAACTTTCAAACCAAGATGACTTTGCATGTGATTTGTTTTGAAATATTTCACATTTGACCTCTAGTTTCCAAAGATATTTTTGTCACATTTTTATCTTATATTTCCAAATTAATGTGCATTTTCCCTTTGAGAAGTATCCAAAACCCTAGCCAATCTTAGGATGACCATAACTAGAATTTGGTTAAGTTTTAGGTCTCCCCATTTGGATGATGATTTCATGAGTGCTTAGGGTCCCCTTGGATGAATTTTCAATTTTTTATCTCTTGATTTGTTTATGCTTTTTAATTTGTACATATCTTGCTTTCAAACTAACCATTTCAGGTGCATTTGGTAAGTTAATCAGGATGTGGATGTGCATCCACATCCACATCCAACCACTCCTTATCCCTTTATTCTTATGCATCTTACTTGTGCTTGAAGTGAATCTCATTCACTTATGTTCTCTCTTGTTCCTAGGTTACTTAACTTCTTCATGAAGTAAGTAACCTAATCCTTCTCTCTCTCTCTCTCTCCGTCTCTCTTTTCATCTGCTTCCCTTTCTTGGTGGCCTTCTAAAGACTTCTCTTGATGCCTCACAAACCATAGGAATATCCAAGCATGATAACTTTAGGGTTGTAAATAGTCTCCCCCTAGTTTTTACCTTTTTAGCCTCCTTGAGTCTCTCTCTCTCTCTCTCTCATCTCATAATCAAGGCTAAACAGTTAAAGTTTTGGGACTCTGAATTAGGGTTATGCCTATATCCTTATCTTAGGATGGAGTGTATAACTCTGATCCTAAATTCTAAACCTTTAAGTTGTTTTCACCTTCAATCAAAAACACCTAATATTCATTAAATACTTAAGCTTGTAACTTGGGCCTTATATTAGGGTTACATCTTTTCCTGGTGGTTCACAAGGACTAACCCTAGTGTTCAATGGACAAGTCTCCCTCATGCTAAAGTCTTGCAAACATAAAAAATACTTCTTCATCTCATCTTTAATTAAAATCCACTTAACAAAGGCTTGTTATATAATGAATTTAATCCCTAACCATGGATTAAGTTGAGGTATCTCCTCAGCTTAAGTGTTCTCATCTATCATCCTTCTCTTAGGATGGTGTAATGAGTTCACTAATCTTTGATTGGAGATTAAACTCATTACTTAACACTAAACAAAAATCCAAACACACTTAATAATTACCAATAGGTTGATGATCTTAAGCCTATATCATCATGGTAATTAAGTTGAGATCTTCATCTCATACTTAAGTAGGCTCATTATCCCTAATCAGGGGTGATATAATGAGTTTACACACCCTTGATTAAGGCTTAAGCTCATTTTCCTATGCAAAACATCAAAAACAATAAAAAAACTGAAAACACAAAGAACAAACAATAATCGTCTCCTCCGGGATTCTTTTCTCATCACACTCACTCTAAAAACGAGAACTCGCTTCTTCCGTCTAATGCAAGACAATTAGCACTCGAGATAGACGAGTCATACACTTGAGCATAAACAAGATAGCAGTTTACAAAAGCATCTAAGTCTCTTTGATTCGAATTAAGGTGTTCTAACTTACTCATTGCACGAGTGGATACGTAGCCATAACTTAACAGTTATCGAACAAAAGTCTCTTTGTCTCCCACCTCTCCTCCTTCCAGTTTCTCTTTCCTTAGCCTCAAGTTTTGAGCACTCACTTTCTTTTTGCATTAACACTCTATACATCCTTTTCTCCCTAGCTTTTCATGCACAATTTAACACATACACCATCCCATTTTAAACACATTCTTGCATGCATAGATCCCGTCGATTACGACGGACGATCTGGGTGCTAATACCTTCCCAGGTCATAACCAACCCCCTTTCTCAGTTTCTTTGGTTCGCAACCGTCTTATCCATACATTTTCTAGGTTTGTGTAGCATTACCTTTCCTTCTGGATAAAAATACCTAGCTGACGACTCTATTCAACCTCAACCTCCAACATCGCCGACGGTTCGTGTTTGCATCGGGACGAAAGTCCGGGGAGCAACACGGCGGTTCGGTTCATTTAATCTCATTGTTTCTCTGTTATTGTTTGGTTCACAAATCTGGTGGGTTTTTAGTGAAGATGGTGAAGATGTTTAGGGATTTGGTTGAGGGCGGTTTCGAGTGATGTTGAGGGAGGTAGAGATGGGGTTTTTTTCTTCTATGTTTTTGGTGTTTTGTGGTTTCAATGCGGATGGGTTTGGTAGCATTAGTGGGTGTTTGTACGAGAGTGGTCTCAGAGGAGGTCGTTTAACGATTTGCAGGTGGTTGTGCGACAGTGGTCTCAGAGTTGTTGGTTTGTGTTGAGGAACGTTTTGTGACGATTTTTTGGTTTTGTTTCAGATTGTGTGGTCATTTTAGAGGATCGTTCAAGGCGAGGGTTAAAATAATAATGGTTTGCAGGTATTCAGTCTGAGGACTTGTGTTGTTTTTTCACTGTTTGTGAAGGAAAAGTTTTTGAGAAAAGAAACTTTATCGCTCGTTTTAATGATTACTCCTCCTCTATGCCTTCTTATAAAATAATTCAGTCCCCAATGGTCTTCCTGTGATGTTGCTATCAGTACAGAGGTTTCCTCTTTGATTGTTTAGAATAAAGCCCCTTTTGTTGGCAGTTTTTGTGTTTAACTTGGTTTGGAAATTTGCAGCAGGTTTTGGAGTTTTGTGGAATACTGCAGGTTTAGCGTGAAGCCGTGAGAGGGACATTAGGGGGAAAATACAGGCAAAAACAGAGGTGGTTGACTCAGTCAAGTAAATGAATATATATAATAAAAATTAAATTAAAGAAGAAAGTACAGTATAAAAATTTAAAACAGAAAAAAAGGAATAAAATTAAGTTAGGAATTAAACTAATTAAATAATATAAAAACTAATAAAATTAAACTAAATAGAGATTATACTAAATTAACAATTAAACTCACATTCTCTTTAAAAATAAATAAATAATTAATAAATAAACTTATGCTAAATTAAACTAGAAAATAAACTACTTAAGATAATTTGATTAAAAATCAAGCTAATATAAATTAATGGGAAAATTAAACAATATTGAAAATTAATCTAAATTAAAATGGACTAAATCTAAATAACTAATATAAATTAAAAATATAAATAAAATTCAAAATTACCTAAATAAATAAATAAAATACCTAAAGTTGAATTAAATTAAATTAACAATCTAAAATGAAATACTTAAATTAAAAAATGAAGATGATTAAACTATAAAATGAGGTAAAATTCTAAATAAAATTCTAAGATTGAATCAAATTCTAAATCTACATTAAAGTGAAACATATTCTAAAATCAATAAAAGATGACATTTAAAAAGGTAAAATTGTGTGATTAATGAAATGGACTAAAATGTAAAATGACTGACTATCGATACCCCGATAAAAAACGTCAGATGAATGAAAAATTGAATAAAAGTCTAGTCAAAATTTAGGGTGTGTCAGTTTCCTTATTTAATCATCTTGAACCTGAATGTATAAATAACAAAGATTTTGGACATTCGAGGTGGAAGAGGATTAAATATTAAAATACCTAAAATTTTGACCGAACGCAAATGAAATGCAATGACATGCAATGTTATGACCAGGATTGACTCCTTTGTTTGGCTGGGGATATGAGGTATGAGATGACATGAACCTTAGCATGTTGATTTGAATGATGAATATGCCTGGCGGAAAGATGAAGATATGTGGTAATGATACACAAAACAAAAGTTGAAGTTGAGGACTCACTAGGGATAACATATGCTAGGGATGACATATCAACTCAGGGGTTGAAAGGATAATCGACTCAGGGACCGAAAACAATATAAAGGTAACAATGACTCGGGGGTCACACAAAGACAGATACCAACCCGAGGGGTTGAACAAAAACATTGACTCAGGGGTCAAAAAAACAAATATCAACCCGGGGATTAAACAAAAACATTGACTCGGGGGTCAAACTGAAATAGATATCAACTCGGGGGTCGAAAACATAACGGCAACAATGACTCAGGGGGTCAAACTAAAACAAACATCAACTTGGGGGTTGAGGGGACAAAAACGACATCGACTCGGGGATCGAGAAAACAAGTCAACTCGGCGGTTGAGGAACTAAAGGCAACAAGATTGACTCGGGGGTAAGAAACACATCAACTCGGGGGTTGAGGAAATAACTTAAAACGACATCGACTCGGGGGTCGAGAAAACAAGTCAACTCGGAAGTTGAAGAAATAACTAAAACAACATCGACTCGGGGGTCGAGAAAACAAGTCAACTCGACGGTTGAGGAAAATGATAATAACATTGACTCGGGGGTCAAGAAAAAAGGTCAACTCGGCGGTTGAGGAAATAATTAAAATGACATCGACTCGAGGGTCGAGAACAAATCAAGGGAATATTTAAAGTGAATAATAACAAGTTCAAGACCAGTTGACACTAAGAATAAAAAACAAGTGAAAATATTCAAACTGATTGAGCAGTGGCTCGATGCGACCAACTGACACTGAGGAGCAGAAAATAATTCACAGTGATTACGCAACGGCTCAATGTGACCAGCTCACACTATGAATAACAGCAAAATACGAAGTGAATGCACAGTTTCTCTATGCGACCAACTGACACTACGAATGAAAATGATAGATACACTCAAAGTGAAAGCGCAACGGGTTCATGACCGGTTAACACTAAGAGTAAGAATAACAAGAAATATTCAAAGTATCCGAAGTGATAAATCAACAGGTTCAAGTGTAACTGTTGACACTAAGGATAGAGGAGAAAAACATAATTATTTAGACAATGGCTCTATGCGACCAACTGACACTGGGAATAGAATGCAAAGTATTTAAAGATAAATCAACGGCTCTAAGCGACCGACTAACACTAGGAATAAAGGTAAGAAATGTTGGAGTTTTCAACAAGATAAAACATCCAACCTCTGGAAATTCCTTAAATGAAGAGTAAAAAGAAGACCTTCAGGAACCATCAGGAAAACACAGGTACAATGCAAAATTAAATGGACTTAGATTGTAAGCAAAAGGTTTCAAGACCAGCTCAACGGATTCGTGCCAATGATAATTGGACTTCAAGAGTTTGGGGAGACAAAAGATTTTATGTCAAAAGAGGCTTGTTTTACAAGGTATGACTCTTTTCTAATACGGGCAGATGCTCGATGAATACGACGGTAGTAGGGTTTAACACCAAGAGCGAAGTGATGTGGCTAACGCATGAGAATAATTTATGCACTGACTCAAAGGTTTACAAATATGCTCCCGTATGGGTATTGGATGGAAAAGTTCTTTTTGCATATGGATATTTAGAAGGAGACAAAGATGACAACATAATTCCTGACACTCGTCTTGAACTCAAAGTTTGTAGTTGCATAAGGCCTTCTTGAACAACTTGAAGGCATGAAGAGGATTTTCCCCTGTGTGATTTATCTTTCCCCTGGATCAATGGTTTTGAAAATTTCCTTTTCACAAAAAGTTTAGACCAACTTGCCATGACATCGCCTTGAAATGGTTACCTCAGTGCTTGAATATCAGAGATTTGCCCATAGTTATCTGATCCTTGGGATAAGAAACTTCTGGCTTGGATGGCTATTGAACTCTTGAACTGTCTGTGGTAGCTCACTCCAGTCTGAGTCTTGAGAATTAGGTTCAACCTCTACGTAGCTGACTCTTGAAGAGATTGATTCAGATTGACTGATTCTTGAAATGATTTCCCCTGGCTGGGCTTTTTTTACTAAGTCGAATTCTCTAACTGGCTGCATTCGTTGGGATTCCATTGATGCTGAATTGACTTGCAAATAAACATTATTCATTTAAAAAATTGGCAATTTTAATGCAACATTTATTCAAGTTTTTGAAATCACAATTTATTGGTATGATCGTGATATAGTGGAAAAAATCAATGATCAACACACGAAGTGGATCCAACCATTTATGGAATGGCAGACGAAGTGATCAATACAAATGATTATTAAAGATCTTTAGGAGTCAGGTCAACACAACCTTGATGTAGTATGCTCTCGAAATAAACCCTGCCTCAATTAGGTCTTTTAAGGGTTGTAACGTGGCTTGGTTCACGGTTCATGAAACAAAGGATAAAGGCTCAAAATTTAATTGTACCCACCCATCTTCGTGATGAACTCCAATCCTACGTTCAGTTAATTTGACATACACACTCAGATCTCGAACCTCTTTGGCGGCATAAGGATCATGATTTAAAATGAGATGGCAGCCACCTTGCTTCGTCTTTGCTTTGATGAATTATTTTTCTTGACTTCATTATTTTTTGCCTAAGTTGTCTTTTCTGGTTTTTGACATAACGAAATTTTTCTTTGTATTTATTTTTTCTTTCTTTGTTGAATGGTTGTGACTGGGATTTTGTTGGAGGATAGAGAACGAATACTACAAACTTTTGATCCTTCACGACTTCTTTGATGTGCGAAGGAAAATATGTAGCTGATCCTTCTTGAATGATGGACTGAATCTCTTGAAGATTGAATGCAAACAAATTAACTGAACCGATTACCCTGCCCCAGGTTTGAAAATTAAGGGTTTTTGCACTTTTTTTGAAAAAAGAAAATCCTACTTCTAGGCTCAAAGGTGTTAGCAAGGGATTATCTTATTTATTTCACTAGTGTTTGGGAATTTTAAACAATGCCTGTACATAATTAGCAAGGTTTTGATTGAGAGCCTACAAATGGAGAATTCAGGTATCTGGTTTTCATCCTCCTCCCTGCAATCTTTGCTGAAACAAAAGTTTGACAAATGAGAGAAATATGTTTTTTGTTTTTTATCATAACAATGAAAGAAAATGAGTGAATACAAATGGATTGATTCAAAATATGAGTAAACATTTCATTAATTTTTCCAATTCAAAAACAACAATGCTAACAAGCAAATACAAAATCAACATGTAAAGAAAATACAACAATGCTGAAACAAACAGGGGATTGCTAGCTGGATTCAGTCCCTTCGGCTCTACCAATCCACTATCGATCAAATGTGGCAATATGTGACTATATGGTATTGCCAAAGGATCAAACTGCCTCTTTGACTTTTTAATGTACTGGTTTTTCCACTAAGGAGCGCGTTACTATTGGTATGGCTGTTGTGGTGGCATTTTTTGTTGATGAAATATAGGAGGATACCGACCATGTGGAGGAAATGGCATCAGATATGCAGACCCAAAAGGTTGTTGACTTTGAACAACAGACACATATGGATGCTGGTAGTATGGAACTAGATGTGAAGCTTGGGGAGATTCCTCAATTGAATCAGTCTCATCCTCTTCTTCTTTTTGGGAATCACTAAGGGATTCACTGTCAATGCTCTGGAGACTAGAGGCACCTTGGATTCTTCCTCTCTTGAGACAGATCTCAATATGTTCTCCCATTTTCACCAGGTCAGAGAAACTTGTTGATGTGGTGCCTACCATCTTTTCAAAGTATGGGCTCTGCAGAGTATCCGCAAACAGGTCAGCTAACTCCTTTTCTGAGAGCGGCGGTTGAACACGATCGGTAAACTCTTTCCATCTCTAAACGTACCTTTTGAACGACTCATTACTTTCTTGAGATATGTCTTTCAGGTGAAAGCGGCTGGGAGCTTCTTCCAAACTGTATTGGTATTACTTCATGTAAACACCCCAAATTTTCCCTCACTTTTTCACACACCATGGCTTATGATCTTTCATTTTGCATTTGCATAAGCATATCATCTCACATTGCATATTTGTTTCACTGCATAAGTTGCGAGATTTGTGATCAGGAGAATCCAAAGAAGTGATATGAGCCATCTCAAAGGCCTTAAAGCTTTTCAAGAAGGTCCATGTGTGTTCTATGATCATAATATGCTCCCCAGGGATCTTAAAAGTCAAAATGTCACAAAGCATTGCAAATGTGTTCAAGCAGACTGAGCATTTTCTACACAGATAACCTAAAATTAGGGTTTTGGGTTTGAGGCCCTTAATCTCAATTTTTTGGTCATTCTTGATTCTAATGGTCTTTATATGTCATAAGGAGCACGTGTACCAAATTTGATGAGAAAATTCACTGTAGAAGACATATGATCAATGGATAACTTGTTGTGCAAGAAAAGTCAAAATCAGGGCATCTAAGGCCCCCAACAAGGGCACCAAAGGGTCATCTCCATCATTTTGAGTTCCTATGATCTTTATTTGATCTTAGAAGGGGTTAGAAGTTCACAAGATTGAATAATTTCAAGCCATTTGCAAACTTTCCATTTTTGGACATGACTTGTAATGAAAACTTTCCATTTTGGGAAAGATTTTCAACCTCCTCTTTCTTGATCAAAAAGGCTTCAAATGAAAAAAATTTGAACATCAAAGTTGTAGATTGTATCTTCCCATTTTCAAAAAGTACAAGAACTACCATTGATTCATCCTGAAACTCAAGATATGATGATTCAAAGTTGGCAAAAATCTTATAAATTTCAAGTTCATGCCAAAGAGGGAATTTTGCAAAATCAAGTTCCAAGCACTCTTATGACCTCTAATGCATATCTACACTTCATAACATGTTCATACAACATTGCAAGATCAAATTTGTGCCTTGGATCACAAGAAATCATGCCTTATTCTTCAAGAAAATCCAAAGTTGCAAAATTGCAAAGTCTTTCTATCTCATGAATTAAGTGGTACAGATCATCAAACTCAATCCAAAGACCCTCCACAAAGTTCGCTAAAGTAGATCAAACCATAGAATCACCTCTGACCACAGCCGTGCTCATGGTTCACCAACTTTGACTTTTTTGCAAAAATCCCCATACATATCAAGCTGTGCCACCACCAACTTTCTGACCAATCCCAACTCTCTATACAAACATCATGGACCTCAAAACACATAACACACAAGCTTGAAACATCTCATAAGCTCAAATTCACAAAACTTGGCCAAAACTTGTTTCCTTCGAATCTCTCAAGATATCCAACAAAAACCATTGATTTTTTCACCATTCATCTTAAAATCACTCAAGGAACACAAACCACTCTTCACCATGGCCTGAAAACTTCTCAAACAAAAACACAATTTTTGAACTTCAGAACTGAAACTTCCAAAACAGCTCATATAAGCTCCATCTAAGCTTTTCAGAAGCACAAGGGGATCCATTGGAGTGGGTTTGCACAAGGAAGAGGTCCAGAAAACTCAAAGTTGCAAAGCTCAAGCTCAGGTAACCATCCAAAAACATTTCTCCAGAACTCATTTCTTTTGTTGCAATGTGATTCTATATGTTATGTTGGTCACACTGATGTATTTATTTTTGAAAATGGTTGGAAAATGAGTGTGTATGAAGCTTCTGAAATTTTGCTCGTGGAACTTGTTTGATTCGATTCTCTTTGTATGTGCATGATAAATTGTTTTTGTTGCTGAATTCATGTTCTATGGTGTTTAATGATTGATTATGGAGGTTTTGGGAGCTTGGGGTGGCGTTTTGAGGGAGATGGGGTGAGGAGCCAGGCGGAGAAGACGACTGGAGCTCACCTCCGGTCGCCTGAGTTTGATTAGCTCTAATCATGTTTTATTCTCCAAATGTAATGTCAGCCCTTGGATCAGTTTCTAATTATGCGCACGAATGGTCCAGATTGAGTCATTTAACCCTAATCCATTTTAATTAATATAAATTAAGTTAATTAGCTTAGGTTTGATCCCAGCCACACGATCACGCGCGTATCTTAGTTTTGAATCCCAGCCCTTCGATGCACATACCCTAAGTCACGTGGACTTCTCATCTGGACCACTGATCTCCCAACTTTCAATCTGATCCACTCCTTTTTGTATACCTTTTTTTTATTTTATTGTATTTATTTTCATATAATTATTTAAAATAGCAAAAACATTTCTAAAATCATCATTTTCTGCATTTTTATTTCAAATATTTTTCTAAACTCAAAAACATTTTTATTTTTAATTTTTGCATTAAAAATGTATTTTTAAATCATTTTTTAATGTTTTATTTAATTAATTAATTGATTTTAATTAATTAAAAATACATTTAGGTATCTAAAAATCACAAAAAAAAAATCATGAAGCATTCTCATACATTTAGACCAATTTACAAACCCATCACACAAATTTCTTTTTAGGTTTGATCATATTTTCACAATTTTCTTTGAATTAGGGTTTATAAAATTCACATTTTTCTAACCCTAACTTGAAAAAATAATTTCTGATCAACCATGATGAGTTTGTATTTGGTTCTTTTTGCATTGTTTCATACTTTGCATCTACTATCTAGGTTATTTAACTCATAATTTTGCATTGCATTTCCAAATTGTTTGGCATTTTTCCTTTAGAAGTACCCAAAAACCCTAGCTAACTTAGAAAATTCATAACTTCCTTTACGTTTAGCTTCTGACCTCCATCTTTGGGGAGTGATCTTGTGTGTGTTTAGGGTTTGTTTGAGTTCATTTTCAAATTTTTATCATGATGTAGGCTTCTGTTGTGGACATATGTACCTCATACATTCTTAAAACCCTAATTTCTCATGTTCATTTGCATTCATCTTTGCATATCTCCATCATGTGATCTTGCCATGACATTTCATGCATTTGTATGTCATATTATACATCTTAGAACATGTTTGAACATTTCTTGATCATTTCTTCATTCATTTGGTATGCTTTGCATTCATTGCTTTTCATGTGTATCCATGTGTTTCTAAGCTTCTAACATGACTTGTTTTGCTTCTCATCCCTTGTATGAACATTCATAAGCATATCACATGTCTTTGCATCATTACATAACACATTTTCATAGCATATTCACCTCTAGTCTTGGTCTTTTCACTTTCATTTGCTTTATTCCCTTTTGCTTTGCATCTTATACATTCACACTAACATTTCAGGGGCTTCAGGTAAGTTGATTGGGATGTGGGTTTGCCTCCACATCCTACCTCTTCTTATCTCCTCATGTGAATATTTACTTGTATTTGAAGTGAATTTGCTTCACTTGTGCTCTCTTGCTTGTATCTCTTTCTTTTAGGTTACTTAGCTTCTTCAGGAAGTAAGTAACCTACCTTCTTTTCTCTTCTCTTTTCATCTGCTTCTCTTCCTTGGTGGCCTCCTGAAGATCTTTCTCTTAAGCCTCACAAACCATAGGAACACCCAAGCATGATAACTTTAGGGTTGTATATAGTCTCCCCTAGTCTTCTACCTTTGAGTCTCATTGAGTCTCTCTTCTCACCTCATAATCAAGGCTAAACACTTAAATCTTTAGGACTCTGAATTAGGGTTATGCTTGTATCCTTATTTTAGGATGGAATGTATAACTTTAATCCTTGGTGTTAAACCTTTAAGTTGTTTTCACCTTCTAATCAAGATACCTGATAATGATTAAGACTTAAGCTTGTAACTTGGGCCTTATATTATTGTTACATCTCTTCCTTTTGGTTAGAGGGACTAACCCTAGTGTTTAATGGACAAGTCCCCCTCAGGTTGGTCTTACAAACTTAAAACTCACTTCTTAATCTCACCTTTAATTAAAATCCATATTTAATAAAGGTTTGTTATATAATGAATTTAATCCTTAACCCTGGATTAAGTTGAGGAGTCTTCCTCAGCTTAAGTGTTCTCATATATCATCCTTCTCTTAGGATGGTTTAATGAGTTCACTAATCCCTGATTAGAGATTAAACTCATTACTTAACACTAAACAAAAATCCAAAAACACTTAATAATCACAAGTAGGTTAATGATCTTAATCCTATATCATTAGGGTAATTAAGTTGAGATTTCCATCTCATACTTGAGTAGGCTCATTATCCCTAATCAGGGAGGATATAATGAGTTTACAACCCTTGATTTAGGCTTAAGCTCATTATCTTACACAAAACACCAAAAACTATAAAAAAACTGAAAACATAAAAACAAACAATAAATGTCTCCTCCGGGATTCTTTTCTCATCACACTCACTCTGAAAACGAGAACTCGCTTCTTTTGTCTAATGCAAGACAGTTAGCACTCATTGCACGAGAGGATACGTAGGCATAACTTAACAGTTATCGAACAAAAGTCCCCAGGTCTCCCCCCTCTCTCCTTCCATCTTTTCTTTTCTTAAGCCTAATTTGAATTCATACTTCTTTTTGCACTAACACTATGTACATCCTTTTCTCCCTAGATTTTTATACAAAAATACACATAATCTACACCCTTTAAACACAGTCAAGTAAGCGTGGATCCCGTCGAGTACGACGGACGATCTGGGTGCTAATACCTTCCCAGGTCGTAACCAACCCCCTTACTCAGTTTCTCTGGTTTGCAACCGTCTTATCCATTTTTTTCTAGTTTTATGCAGCATTACCTTTCCTTCGGGATAAAAATGCCTAGATGGAGACTCTATTCAACCTAAACTTCCAACACCACCGACCATTCGCGTTTTCACCAGGACGAAAGTCCGGGATGCGATAGCTTGGCGACTATGCTAGGGAAGATGCAACCAGGGCTTCTGGTTCTCTTGTGGGTTACATCTAGCGCTTGCTTGTTTATGATTATTGGGGGTGTTATGTGATATTTGTGTTTATGTTTTTGCTTTATTTACTGCATTTACTTTATGTGTTTGCTTTGTTTATGTTTTTCCTATACAACTTTATTTACTGCATTTACTTTATCGCTTTCATTTATTTCTTTCTGCATTTCATTTATTATTATCATATCAGTGTGCTGGATTTCTGGTTTTCTTTGGTGGGAGGGGTATTCCAGTGAGAATGGTCCAACACAAAGGCCTGAGTGACACCTAGGATTAGAGTGGTTTTGTATTCTGTACCATTCCATTTCGGTCTGGTGCGGGAATATGAAAACACGGTTCAGACATAGGTTTCTTTTTGAGAACTCTGTGCTATGGATTTCCTGTAGTGCTAGGGATATCTACGAAGCCTGCTAAGTCTAGATGACCTTTTTAGATGACCTATAACATCTAAAGTGAATTAGAGGAGGATCCTTTATGATTAGGGTAAACACTGTACCTCCGGGTTAGAAGTGTTTACACTTCTCATAATAGATCTGAATCTGAGGATCTTTGTTCTAGAACTATACATGTGAGTGGGTTGGGTTGTTTACAGGTTTGCAGGAACCCTTGACCTCATAATACCTTGCTACTGGAATGTTATAAGGTTGTACTATTTTGGACTGATCCTTTGAAACCCTGGACCTTTGACTCTTTATTTGAGTCTCCCACCCGAAACATTGAACACTCATGGACACTACCAAGAGCACCAGATAATCCAGCACATGATCATAAACCCTTGCATATCATAAACATACATCATATTGCATCATTTAACATTTTGTCTATTTGTTTTACAGGGTATCCATGTCTTCTTGGTTTGGTTTTAACCGTTCTTCTGCTCAGCTTATCTGCTTCAACACTTCTTCAGATATCCTCTTCAGTTGTCTCCTTCAGCATGGATTCAACCAGGAAAAGCAACATCACCTACCACTTCTTTGAGTATCCTCTAGCAGGCATCAGACAGATACCAGCTCTTATCACCCCTAATCATGTTCCCTTATTCAGAGAGCATTATGGTGGGATCCTGGACATGATCATGGACTTGGACACATCACAGAGGAGCATGATTCACACCTGTCTTTAGTTCTATGACCCTCATCTCCATTGCTTCTCATCAGAACCATCATAAAGCATCCAGTTGGTCCAGTAACTGATGCTCTCCTGAAGGAAGTCAAGGAGGATGCATATGGATTGGGTGTTTGATTTTCTTTGTACTTGTATTTTGGCTCACCATGGTGATTTTGTCTCTTGTATTCTTGAATTTAATTGTATTTTAATTCACCATGGGAGTTTGTTTGGTTGTAATTCATGAACTATTTGGCAATACCATTTGTACTTTTATCATTATGTATTGGATTTTCTCATGGACTTTGTCAGCTTCAACATCTTGATTCCCTAGAGGTCTGGAAGGTCAAAACCAGGAACTAAACCGGATACCCTCTGAAGACAAATAGACATATTGCATTGCATGCTAACTTCATATTCTTTGTGTTTCAGGAGTTTTGTTGTTGTTTTCTCACCTTGTTGATTGTCTCAGGAAATATTGCTCGCAGGAGGGTCTTTCCCGTCAATCACATCCACAGATATCCAACTAGACACAACCTTCTGAGTCTACAAATGGATCAGTTACAACAAAAACTGATTGATGTGAGGACTCAGATGACTGGTGTGAGGACAAAAGTGAGGACTCAAATGAATCAATTCATGGCTGTGATGACTGGGCTAGCACAGACCCAGGAAAGATTAAGGGAGTTAGTTGAACGAAAAACTCTAGAAGATAACCATGTAGGCACTGGAGGTACTGGTAACAACGCGCGCGATCAGCCGCAAACCAATCCACCAGAGTTTGGGCCTCACATCAACCATGAAGTCAATGTTATTGGAAATACCCAGAGAAACACTGGAGATCGTGTTCTATAGGAAGATCCTCAGGACGAACAGTTTACAGTATTAGGTGTTGGGGCTAATAAAGTTTATGCTCGTCGTCCGGACGAGATATCAGAGTAGTTAAGATCCTTGGAATCCCAAAACTCTTTGGGATTTGATGTGATGGATATGGGCCTAGTTAAAACCTCCATGCTTTGAAAAGTATAATGGTACCTCCTGTCCTCGTACCCATTTAAAATATTTTCTGGGAAGATTGAAAGTGTATACCATGGATGAGAAATTGTGGATGTTTTACTTTGAAGAAAGTTTAACCGGGGCATCCAGAGAGTGGTATTCACACCTATCAAGGGCTACTGTCAGAAACTTGAAGGATTTAGCTGAGGCCTTTATACGCCAATATCAGTACAACCTGGATATGGATCCCAATAGGACCCTCCTGATGGGTATGTCCCAATCTTCAAGATAAAGTTTCTGTGAATACGCTCAAAGGTGGAGACAACTCGCTGCCGTTGTCCAGCCACCTATGTCTGAAAGGGAAATGGCTGATATGTTTATGAACACCTTGCAAGGAACCTATATTGATAGACTTGCTGCCTTCTCTTCTACTAGCTTTGCTAATGTGGTTATAGCGGGAGAGAGAGTTGAAAGCCTATTGAAGATGGGTAAGATTTCTGACAATGGTGCTAGCTCCAACAACGCAAGGAAACCATTCTCCGGACCCAGAAGAACATGAGAGAATAATGCAGTGCATGTTAACAGAGGTAGGCCCCAATACTTGCAAAGATCAGTGGCCGCAGTCACCATTCCTGCTCCAGCACCTCAGCAACAACAGTATCCTCAACAACAACAGTTTCCACAATAACAACAAAGATCTTACAACAGCAACAATGAACATCAACATCCTTTCCAACAAAGGCCGTCTCAAACTAACAGGGTGATCGATCCCATCCCGATGCCCTATGCAGCCTTACTCCCACAGCTATTGAAGCTTAATCTGACTGAACTAAGAACTTTGGCTCCACCAGATCCTCTGAATCTTCCAAGGAATTATGATGTCAATGCCATATATGCTTTTCACTCCAATGCACCTGGCTATTCAATAGAGAAATGCATGGCCTTGCACATGAAAGTTCAAGATCTGATTGATTCCAAAGCTTTGAATTTTGCACCTCCACCAAATGTCACAAAGAATCCAATACCGAATCACGGTGGACCGAGGATTAATGCTATTGAGGAAGACCAACCAGCGATTCTGATTGATGACATTGCAAATATTCAAACGCCACTGGTCGAAGTGAAAGCTCACCTATTGAAGTGCCAAGTGTTTCCAGGTTGTGAGGCCTGTTGTGAAGCTTGCAATGTTTCTACCAATGGTTGTGCAAATCTGAGAAAGGGTATCAGCAATCTTATCAGAGAAGGCATTCTACAGATCACATCAACGGTTCCATCTTCTACAACTGCAACAAAAATACCTCCTACAACACCTGCAAATATTATCTCAACAGAGTCTTCTACAATAACAGCAAACACCTCCAGTGATGATATCTCGACAATTACCATTTATTATGATCCAACAATCATTCATGTTCCAGATTCTCTCAACAACAATTTTCAACAAGACCTTCCTCAACATCAACAATTTCCTGCACCTGCACCATCTTCGATCAGATCTCCTGTCACCATCTACTATGATCCATAAACGGTCACAACTCCTTCTTCTGCTGCAGTTAGTCTAGTGACCATCACAGTGCCTGACCTATTCCTTATGATAACAACAATGTCGTGCCTTGGCATTATGGTTCGGATCTTTACTGCCACAGAAGAAATATCACTCTGGACTCCTCAACATCTGCTACACAAATGACAATGTCGGGGGAGGCGGAGGCTTCACTCGGAGCGGACGTCTCTTTGCTTCACAGTTTCCCAGAGTTAATGCTGAAGCAGAAGCCGCTACCAAAGCAAAAGGCAAAAGTATGGTGCCAGAAGAACCAGCTGCAAAAGAAATTCAGAAGACACCCTTTGATCAGGATTAAACGAGTTTATGAGGATTATCAAGAGAAGTGACTACAAGGTTGTGGATCAGCTCCACCAAACACCTTCCAAGATCTCCATTCTATCTCCGCCCATGTGTTCCGAGGCTCACCAGAATGCACTACTCAAAGTCTTGCACGCAGCTTATGTGCCTGAGGAGAACACAGTCAATCAGTTAGAAACGGTGGTTGGAAACGTCAATACTAGTCATGGACTAGGTTTCACCGATACTGACTTGACTACGGAGGGGCGTAATCATAACAAGGCTTTGCATATCACTTTGGAATGCAAAGGTGTTGTACTTTCTCATGTCCTTGTTGATACCTGATCATCACTCAATGTGTTGCCAAAGAAAGCATTAGTCAAGATGGAGTATGATGGTCTTCACTCCGTCCGAGCAACCTAGTTGTCAGAGCTCTTGATGGTTCTAAGAGATTGGTTCTCGGAGAGGTTGAGATGCCTGTGGTAATTGGCCAACAAGTTTTCAAAACTACCTTCTACGTGATGGACATACAGCCTGCCTACAGCTGTTTGTTGGGTCGACCATAGATTCATGCCACCGGCACGGTAACATCGACCCTTCACCAGAAGTTAAAATATGAGTGGGAAGGTCAGATTATCAGTATCTGTGGAGAAGAAGATATCTTTGTCAGTCACCTAGCTATGTACAAGTATATAGAAATGGAAGGAGAAATCCATTAAACCATGAGCCAGGGTTTTGAAGCTTTAAATTTCAACGAAGCTACAACTTAAGTGTCTGTATCCCAAGTGGAGATGATGGGTACCTCAATTGCTTCTTACAAGCAGGCTCGGAAGGTTGTGGAAGAAGGGAATGCCCAAGCCTGGGGCAAGCTGCTAAAGGTTCAGATGAAAGAAGACAAATTCGGTTTGGGTTACAGACCATCCCGACAAGTTCCAGAGGAGGCTGCTGAAGCTCCCAAGTTCATAAGTGGGGTAATGCTGACCCCGGATGCTGTCAACACTTTGGAAGACGAGACTGAGAGCGACTACAACCTGGAAAACTGGATCCGTCCAAGAGTCTCGGAACGATAAGTCCTCAACTGGTCTTCCCAAGAAATTATAAGGGTTACTGCTGCAGAGTAGTTATTATTTCCTGTTTTAAGCATGCATCAAAGTCCTGCATCTTGCCCAAGATGTCGAGACTCATTTGGTAATAGGGCCATATGTATTTTTGCAAATTGAATATTGATGAACAATGGACATCTTTTTGCAAAAGATATTCTTTTTCGCTCACTGTCTGTTCATTTTTGTTATTTTCGCACAAAACAATAAATGGCAATGTTTTTCTTAATAATAACTTCATTCCCTTTTTCTAAATAAGATAAAA
The DNA here is from genome assembly GCA_963966055.1 of Lathyrus aphaca. Taxonomy (NCBI): domain Eukaryota; kingdom Viridiplantae; phylum Streptophyta; class Magnoliopsida; order Fabales; family Fabaceae; genus Lathyrus; species Lathyrus aphaca. The sequence continues at coordinate 355,382,066 of OZ014520.1, read as the reverse complement.
TCAATCACTAAAATGAACCAAATCTTAACCCTTGTAGAGATTGCCCTCCAGATCGCAATGACAGCGACACTGCTATGACCTTGTATGACTGCGACAATCCGATTAATCAAGCAGATGAAGGGGTTGAAGAATACTACGATTTACCTGAAGAGTTAGCCAGGTTATTGAGACAAAAGGAAAAGGTGATTACTCCTCACCAGGAGGAGGTGGAGACTATCAATCTTGGTACCGAGGAAGATGTGAAAGAGGCAAGGATTGGGGCCAGTCTGCAAGCTCCGGTAAAGGAATAACTTATCAGTATGCTGCGAGAGTATGTCAATGTCTTCGCTTGGTCCTATCAAGATATGTCGGGTTTGTATACAGATATTGTCATGCACTAGCTTCCATTGAAGGAGGATTGTCTGCCAGTTAAACAGAAATTGCGGCATACTCGCCCGGACATGGCCATGAAAATCAAAGAGGAAGTACAAAAGAAGTGGGACGCCGGTTTTCTCACTGTAACTAGTTACTCGCCTTGGGTTGCTAACATTGTACCCGTACCTAAGAAAGATGGCAAGGTGCGTATGTGTGTCGCCGGGATTTGAACAGAGCAAGCCCGAAAGATGATTTCCCATTACCTCACATTGATGTATTGGTAGACAACACATCTCAGTTCTCGGTATTTTCCTTCATGGACGGATTTTTTGGATACAATCAGATCAAGATGTCACCTGAAGACATGGAGAAGACAACTTTCATCACACCATGGGGCACGTTCTACTACAAAGTAATGTCGTTCGGTCTGAAGAACATCGGTGCAACATATCAACGGGCTATGGTAATGTTATTCAACGACATGATCCATAAAGAAATTGAGTGCTACGTGGATGACATGATTGCCATGTCCCAAATAGAGGAAGAGCATTTAGTAAACCTATTGAAACTTTTCAAGCATCTGAGAACGTATCAGTTAAGGTTGAACCCCAATAAATGCACATTCGGGGTACGTTCTGGTAAGATACTGGGTTTTATTGTAAGTGAAAAAGGAATTGTGGTTGATCTTGATAAAGTCAAAGCTATTCAGGTTGATCTAAGATTGAGAAAGAAGTTCGAGGGTTCTTAGGTAGATTGAACTACATCTCAAGGTTCATATCTCATCTCACTGCAACCTGCGAACCCTTGTTCAAGTTGTTATGAAGAGAGCAAACAGTCAGGTGGAACGATGATTGTCATATAACTTTTGACAAGATCAAAGAATATCTGCAAGAACCTCCAATTTTCATGCCTCCAGTCGAAAGAAGACCTCTAATCATGTACCAGACAGTATTAGAAGAGTCGATGGGGTGTGTGTTAGGCCAGCATGACGAGTCTGGTCGAAAAGAGTATGCAATATACTACCTAAGCAAAAAATTTATTGACTGTAAACAACGTTTTTCACTGCTCGAGAAAACTTGCTGTGCTTTAGCGTTGGCTGCTCGCCGACTAAGACAGTATATGTTGACTCATACTACCTTATTGATCTCAAAGATGGATCTAGTCAAGTACATATTTGAGAAGCCAAGACTTACCGGAAGGGTTTCCAGGTGGCAAATGATTCTAACAAAATATGACATTCAGTACACCTCTCAGAAAGCCATAAAGGGCAGTGTATTGTCTGACTATCTGGATGATCAACCCATTGATGATTACCAGCCTATGAGATTTGACTTCCCTGATGAAGACGTCATGTTCTTAAAAGCAAAAGATTGTGAAGAGCCTATTCACACTGAAGGGCCTCACCCAGAAGAAGCATGGACTATGATGTTTGACAGGGCAGTTAATTGCAGCGGTCGTGGGGTTGGTGCAGCGGTTATTACACCTATAGGGGTTCATATACTTTTCATAGCAAGGCTCACCTTTTCCTTCACTAACAACGAAGAAGAATATGAAGCTTGTATCATGGGTCTTGAGGAAGCCATTGACCTCAGGATCAAAACCTTGAATGTATTCAGAGATTCAGCTTTGGTAATCAATCTGATTCTCTACCGTGACTATACGAGGAGATTGTTGACCTTCTTCACAACAGTTAAGCTTGAATATATCCCTCGAGATAAGAATTATTTTGCATACCCTTTGGCTACCATTTCATCCATGATCAAAGTACAGGTCGCCAATTATGTACCTCGGATTTTGATATCCAGACTAGACAGACCGACATATGTATTCTCTGTGGACACTGTCACTAATAACAAGCCTTGGTTCCATGACATCAAATGCTTCTTGGAAACTCAGACATACCCACCTGGGGCATCGTCAAACGATAAAAAGACATTAAGAAGGCTAGCCGGCAGTTTCTTCCTCAATACTGATGGTTCTTTGTACAAGCGAAACTTCGACATGGTCTTGCTCAGATGTGTTGACAAGAAGGAATCAGACCTACTGATGCACGAAGTACATGAAGGTTCTTTCGGTACCCATGCCGGAGGACATGCAATGGCAAAGAAGTTATTAAGATCGGGTTACTACTAGATCACAATGGATGCAGACTGTTGCGCCTACACCAAAAAATGCCACAAATTCCAGATCTACGCAAATAAAGTTCATGTTCCTCCGAATCCTTTGAATGTAATGTATTCACCTTGGCCCTTCGCCATATGGAGCATTGATATGATTGGAAAGATTGAACCGACTGCTTCAAATGGTCACAGATTCATCCTGGTAGCCATTGATTACTTCACCAAATGTGTTGAAGCAGCTTCATATGCAAATGTCACCAGGCAAATGCTAGCTCGATTTCTGAAAAGGGATATCATTTGTCGATATGGAGTTCCCGAGCGAATCATTATTGATAATGGTTCCAATTTGAACAACAAGATGATGGCAGAAATTTGCCGAGACTTCAAAATTCAACATCACAACTCTTCTCCTTACAGGCCAAAGATGAATGGCGCTGTTGAGGCCGCTAACAAGAATATTAAGAAGATTGTGCAAAAGATGGTAGTCACCTACAAAGACTGGCACGAAATGCTACCATTTGCTTTGCATGGGTACCTGTAAACACCCTAAATTTTCCCTCACTCTTTATCACACCATGGCTTGTGATATTTCATTTTTGTTTTAACATAAGCATTACATCTCATATTGCATTTTTGTTTCACTACATAGTTCAAGTTCATCTGCATCTAGGGTTTGTGATCTGAGCAATTCAAGAATCCATCTGGGCCATCCCAAAGGTCTTAAAGCTTTCCAAGAGGGTCCATGTGTGTTCTATCATCATAATATACTCCTCAAAGTTCATGAAAGTCAAGAGATTACAAGATTGGCAAAGGCATGGAAGCGGAGCTAGGGTTTTTCACTACACAGATGACCAAAATTAGGGTTTTGGTTTCAGAGGCCTTAACTCCAATTTTTTTTGTCATTCTTGTTTCTAATGTTCTTAACATGCTATAAGGATCATGTGTACCAAGTTTGATGAAGAAATTCATTGTGGAAGTCATCTGATCATTGGGTAACTTCCTCAGCAAGTTAAGTCAAAATTAGGGCATCTGAGGCCCCCAACAATGGAACCAAAGGGTAATTTTCTTCAAATTGAAGTTCAATGATCTTTATTTAATCTTAGAAGTGGTTGTAAGTTCACAAGATTGAAGAATTTTGAGCCAATTGCAAACTTGCCATTTTTGGAAATGACTTGAAATGCAAACTTTCCATTTTGGGAAAGATTTTCAACCTCCTCTTTCATGACCAAAAATGCTTCAAATGAAAAATTCTTGGGCATGAAAGTTGTAGATTAGGTCTTTCCCTTTTCAAAAAGTACAAGCACATGTCTTAATTCATCCTAGAACTCAAGATATGGCCTTTCAAAGTTGGCAAAAATCCTATAATTTTCAAGTTCATGTCAAAGAGGGAATTTTGCAATTTCACTTGCCAAACATTCTAATGACCTCTAATCAACTTCTATGCATTATAACATGTCAAATCAACCTCAAAAGATCAGAATTGTCCTTTGAACCTAGGGTTTTGATGGCTTGATTCTCAAGATATCTCAAAAGACAATTATGCATAAACTTTGCAAAACCATGACAACTCTTCATCCACTTGTGCCAGCTACATAAGATTGATCCAAAGGCCATCCTTGAACTAAGCTGAGGCCAAGACACCCCAAAAGCCAACTCTGTCTCAGCCCATGCTCAAGGTACCATAACGTTTGACTTTTTACAAATCAAGCCATACCAATCAGCCCGTGCCACAACCACTATCTGGCCAATCAGCATTGTTTATGCAAGTATCAAGGAGCCCATTTCACACAATCTTGGAGCCTGAATCCTCAAGAACTCAAAAATCCCAAAAATTGCCATAGAACTTCACCTCTTCGAAACTTACTCCTCGGCCATAAAAACCTGAAATTTCTTTCACCATTCAACTCCACATACCTCAAGGATCGTTTCCCACCCCTCACCATAGCATGAATCACCCTGAAACAAAAACACGATTCTTGCTTCATCAGAACTGAAACTCACAAAGGAGGCCATTTAAACTCCATCCAAGCTTCTCAATAGCATCCGAGGGATCATTGGAGGCATTTTGCACAAAGGAGGAGGTCAGAAAGCTCAAGTTTGGAAAGCTTCATCTCATGTAGTCATCTCAAATCATTTTTCCAGAACTCTTGTTTTAAGTGCCTAAATGATTCTACATGTTTAGTTGATCACTCTGATATGTTTAGAATTGAAAATGGTTGAGTTTTGAGTATTTCATAGCTTTCTGAAATTTTGCCCGTGAAAGTGTTCTTGTTCGTTCTCTTGATTCATGAAAAATAAATGGATTTTATTGTGATATTCTTGTTTAGGATGTTTAGTTGAGTGAATCTGGAAGGTTTGATGCATTTTCATGGCGTTTTGAGAGAGATAGCATGAGAGGTTGGCCGGAGAAGATGACCGGAGCTAGCTCCGGTCACCTGAATGTCATTAGGGCTAATTAGGTTTTTTTTCTTCCAGATTGAATGCTAGCCCTAGGATCTTGTTTAATTAGCGTGTGTACGGTTCAGATTAGCCCATTAATTTAAACCCTGATTAATTAATATAAAACTCAATTAATTAGTTAGATTGAACCTCAGCCCTTAAGATGGGCGCGTGGTCAATTCCCTCCCGCCCAGTTTGAATCTTAGCCATAGGATCTGCATACCTTTCACTTAATTCATTTAATTTCTTTTTTATTTCATTTTCTTTTGCATAATTTATTTAAAATAGCTAAAAAACATCAAAAAATATTTCCTTTTGCGTTCTGATTTCAAATATTTTTCTTAACTTAAAAATAATTTTTATTTATTTTTTTGCATTCAAAAAGTATTTTTAAAATATCTAAATGTTATTTTTAATTAATTAAAGTATTTTAATTAATTAAAAATTCATTTAGGTTTCTAAAAATCACCAAACAAATCATAAACCATTCCAATGCATTTAGAAACATTTTCAAACTCTTCACACAAATTTCTTTTTATGTTTGATCATAGTTTACCAATTTTCTTTGAATTAAGGGTATTTAAAATTACATTTTTTAACCCTAACTTTAAAAGATCATTTCTGCCTAACATAGAAGAGTTTGAACTTGATTCTTTTTGCATTGTGTTACATATTGCATGTAGTTTATAGGTCATTTTCCTCATAAATTTATCTTGCATTTTCAAATTGATTTTCATTTTTCCTTTTGAATCATCCAAAAACCCTAGAAAACTTAGGAAAATCATAACTTTTGATGGGTTAGGCTTCTGACCTTCTCCTTGGAGGTGTGACCTAGAATGGGATTTGGGTTTGATTGAGCTTGATTTCAATTTTTTATCATGTTGTATGCTTCTGTTTTGTTCATTGTCATCTCATATGTCCATAAAAACCTAATTTCTCATGTTCATTTGCATTCACCTTGCATATTCACCCTCACATGAACTTACCATGACATTTCACGCATTCATATGTCATCTTAGACATCTTAGGGCATGTTAGAGCATTGTTTGATCATTTCTTCATTCATTTTCCATTTCTTGCATTCATTTCATTTCCTAAACATCCATGTGTTTTCAACTTAAGCATGCTTTCATGACATCTCATCTTTGTATGATTATCCACATGCACATTATATGAAATAGAAGCATCTCACATGACATTTTCATAGCATAAAAACTTCTGAATTTGGTCTTTGCATCTCATTTCAATTCATTTCTTCGTGCCTTTATACATTATGCATTCATACTAACCCTTTCAGGTACTTTTGGTAAGTTATTTGGGAGGTGGATTTGCCTTCACCTCTCACTTCTTCTTGTCTCTTTCATATGCATTTTAACTTTTCTTTGAAGTGAATCAATTCACTTATATTCCATCTTTCTCACTTTCTTCCTTTAAGTCACTTATCTTCTTAGGAAGTAAGTAACGTATTCTCCTGCTTCATCCTCCTTTCATCTGCTTCTCCCATTGGTGGCTTCCTTGAAGATCCTTTCTCTAAGCCTCACAAACCATAGGATATCCAAGCATGATAATGATTAGGGTTGTAATTAGTCCCCCTTAGATTTTCACCTTTGAGTCTCCTTGAGTCTCTCTTCTCATCTCAATAATCAGAGACTAAACTTTTAAAGTTTTAGGACTTTGGAATTAGGGTTATGCCTGCATCCTTATCTTAGGATGGAGTGTATAATTTTAATCCTAAGTATTAAACCTTTAATTTGTTTAAACCTCTTAATTAAAACACACTAATAATCACCAAGACTTTATCTTGTAACTTGGGCCTTACATTAGGGTTCTAATTCTTCCTTATGGTTAAGAAGGACTAACCCTGGTGTTTAATGGACAAGTCCCCCTCAAGATGTCTTATAAACCTTAAAATCCATTTCTTAATCTTATCCTTTAATTAAAATCCATTTAATAAAGGTTTGTTATATAATGAATTTAGTCCCTAACCATGGATTAAGTTGAGGTATCTTCCTCAGCTTAAGTGTTCTCATCTATTATCCTTCTATTAGGATGGTGTAATGAGTTCACTAATTTGTGATTAGAGATTAAACTCATTACTTAACACTAAACAAAAACCCAAAAACATCTAATTAATCACAGGTAGGGTAATGATCTTAATCCTACATTATCATGGTAATTAAGTTGAGATGCTTATCTCATACTTAAGTAGGCTCATTATCCCTAATCAGGGAGGATATAGTGAGTTTACAAGCCCTTGATTTAGGCTTAAGATCATAATCCTATGCAAAACACCAAGAACAATAACAAGACTGAAAATACAAAAACAAACAATAATCGTCTCCTTCGGGATTCTTTTCTCATCATACTTATTCACAAACAAGAACTTGTTTCCTCCATCTAATGCATGACAATTAGCACTCGAGCCTGACGAGTCATACACTCGAGCATAGGCAAGCAAGCAGCTCAAAGTCAATTTATCATCCAGTCTCTTTGAGTCAAACTACAGTGTTCTGACTTCCTCATTGCACGAGAGGATACGTAGGCATAACTTAACAATTATCGAACAAAAGTCTATGTGTCTTCCCCCTCTTTCAGGATTCTTTTCTAAGCCTCAGTCCTGAGCATTTCACTTCTTTTGCACTGACACTTGTATATTCCTTTATTAGCTTTTTCACACAAATAACACATGCATTTACCCCTTTTAAACACAATCTTGTAAGCGTGGATCCCATCGAGTATGACAGACAATCTGGGTGCTAATACCTTCCCAGGTTGTAACCAACCCCCTTACTTAGTCTCTCTGGTTCGCAACCGTCTTATCCATCTGTTTCTAGGTTTATGCAGCATTACCTTTCCTTCGGGATAAAAATGCCTAGCTGGCGACTCTATTCATTTCACCTTCATTTTCTCTTTTCGCCGATCATTCGCATCTGCACCGGGATGCAAATCTTTGGGAGCGACAACTTGGCGACTCTGCTGGGGAGCAACCTTGCAACCAGGGCTTCTTGATCGTTTTATGGGTTTCTCCTAGCGCTTGTTTGATTTGTGTTTATGGGGGTGTTATGTGCTCCTTGTGCTTATTGTTTATTGCTTTATTTATTGCTTTCTGTACGACTTTATTTATTGCTTTCATTTACTGTTTTTATGCATTTCATTACTATCATCGTATCATTGTGCTGGATCTTTGGTTTTCCTTGGTGGGAGGGATTTTGAGTGAGTAAGGTTCCATACCGGGGACCTGAGTGACACATAGGATAAAGTGGCTTCATATTATTTCCCATTCCATTTCGGTCTGGTGTGGGAATATGAAACACAGTTCAGACATGGGTTTCTTCTTGAGAACTCTGTGCTACGGATTTCCTGTAGAACTAGGGCTATCTGGGAAGCCTGCTAAGTCTGGATGACCTTTTTATGACCTTCAGCATCTGAGGTGAATTAGAGGAGGATCCTTTATGATTATTGTAAAAATTGTACCTCCGGGTTAGAAGTGTTTACACTTCTCATAATTGGTCCAAGTCTGAGGATCCTTGTTCTAGAACAATACATGTGAGGGGATTGAGATGTTTACAGGTTTGCAGGAACCCTTGGCCTCATCATACCCTTATTACTGATATTGTTAAGATTGCACCATTTTGGACTATTCTTGTGAAACCTTGGACTTGTGACTCTTTATTTGAGTCCCCCACCTGGTTACTGGTTTTCTAAGCCTTCATCCGGACTTATGAACACACATGGACCTTATCAAGACAGATAACATATCCAACACTTGATCACAAACCCTTGCATATCATTCTGCATACATCATTTTGCATCATTTTAACATTTGTCTATTTGTTTTACAGGGTATCCACATTTTATCTTTGGTTTGGTTTTGACATATTCTACTGCTCAGATTCCTTCAGCTATCTGCATCAGCCACCTTCATCAGTTATCTTCATCAGAGATCTTCTTCAGTATCTTCTCCAGTTATCTTCAGTAGTTTTCACCAGTTGCCTTCATCAGTACTTCTCCTCAGTCTTCTTCACCAGCATCCATTGTCAGCATGGACCCATCCAGGAAGAGTAACATTACCTATCATTTCTTTGAGCCTATTCTGGCAGGCATCAGGCAGATTCAGACACTCATCACTCCTGATCATGTCCCTTTATTCAGGGAACATTATGGTGGCATTATGGACATGATCATGGACTTGGATTCATCACAGAGGAGCATGACCCATACTTGTCTTCAGTTCTATGACCCTCCTCTCAGATGTTTCACTTTCCCAGATTTCCAGTTGGGCCCCTTGCTAGAGGAGTTTTCCATGTTGTTGGGTGTCCCCATAAGGAGAGGGATTCGTTTCGACCCTGAGATGACTGCTCCCAGGAATGAAGATATAGCTAAGGCTCTGTACTTAGAGTCCACCCTCATTGACCAGAATATGACCACCAAGGATGGAATTCCAGGCCTCCATTTGGACTTCTTGGTTACTCAGGCCACCATTCATGCTGCAGCAGGGAAGTGGGACACTATTTTTGCACTCTTGGCCCTTAGCATATATGGTATCATCTTGTTTGCAGACGAGCCTATGTTTGTAAGCAAGAGTGCTATCCATCTTTTCTTGCTGAAGAATCCAGTTCCAACCTTGCTAGGGGATTTTTACTACTCTGTGCATTAAAGGAATGAGAAACAGAGGGGAAGATTAGTCAGATGTTGTGCACCTCTCTTCTATTGTTGGTTATTGAGGCACTTGCCAAAGTCAGAAGCTTTCTTGAATCCTCGTCAGTCAAGAAACTGGGCTAAGAGAATGATTGCCCTTACTTCAAAAGACATCAGATGGTGCACTCAAAGCACCAAGGCAAGAGATATCATCACCAGCTGTGGGAAGTATCCCAATGTACCTCTGATTGGAGTAAAGGGTTGCATCAACTACAACCCTTTGTTGTTAAAAAGGAAATTAGGGTATGCCTTGGTGCATCCACCAAGAGAGCAAGATTTGTCAAAAACCCTTTACTGTGATATTCAGCATAACCTTGCCATTGCCCGACAAGCAGCCCGGGCTTGTGACAACATTCAGACAAAAGGGACTGCCATTCTTGGCAAGTGAAACAACATAGCTTCAACTTAGTATCTTGATTAGTCTCGTGCCAGAGGACAGATCACCCGCATGCCATTTACCCTAGAGGATGTGCCTGGACCCTCAGCAGCAGAGCCTGTAGCTACGGTCAGCTTAGAGGAATTTGAGAAGTTGAAGGAAAGGAATACTCAGCTTTCTGAAGCTCTGAAGAAGACCCTCTGGGAGAGGAATGATAGTTGTCTGGACAATGAGAGGTTAGAGAAGCTCCGGATCGAGCATATGACCAAGATTGAGAAGACAAATGATTACATCAGAAGAGCTAGAGCAGGGGAGTTGGTATTGAAGAATTCTTGCAAGGAAGCCAAGATTCAGAAGGACAGAGCTGAGCACTACCTAGAGGAGAGTCAAGCTAGGTGGATCAGGATCACCGAGGCTCGTTCACAGGAAGATCAGAGGACCCAGGCTAGGATAGAGTAGCTGGAAGCTAATGAGAAGAAGAATTAGGAGGCCTTGTTAGCAGCACAAAAAGAAATCTCTGAGTTGAAACTCCGGGAAGGGTTGAAAAGATCAAAGGACCAAGATAAACATAAGAAGTTGACAAGTGCAATTTCCACCAGGAACCTTCTTATCAGGACCATCACAGAGCATCCAGTTGGCCCAGTGACTGATGCTCTCCTGAAGGAAGTCAGAGAGGATGATTACAGACTGGATGTTTGATTTCTTTGTATTTGTACTTCCTTTTGTTTGTACTTTTGATTTTGTTGTATTTTGATCCATCGTGGGGACTTGTTGTAATCAAAACTATGTATCTCTACATTTTTTAATATATTGGTTTGTGTTATTTTGTAGGCTTCATCTCTCTCCAATGTCATCATTCCTTGAGGTCTAGAAAGTCAAAACCAAAGAACCAAACTGGATACCCTTGGAAGACAAATAGACATCCTGCATTGCATACTAACCTCATTTCTTCGTTTTGTAGGTATTTGTTTTTGTTGTTACTCACTTTATTGTGGTTTCAGGAAACATTGCTCGTAGAAGAGTCTTCCCCATCAACAGAGTTCACCGGTATCCGACAAGAAAAAACCTTCTGGGCTTACAGATGGACCAGGTTCAGCAAGATCTGACTAACGTAAGAACCCAGATGGCCAATGAAAGGACTGAGATAAGGGCCCAGATGAACCAGTTCATGGCAGTGATGACTGGGTTGGCCCAAAGCCATGAAAGATTAAGAGAGTTGGTCGAGCGGCAAACTCCTGAAGAAAACTACCCAGGTATAGGGGGTACTAGCACCAATGATCATGTACAACCTCGTACTGATCCCACAGAGTTCGGACCTCATCTTAACCCTGACATTAATGCCATAAGGAATACCCAGGGTAACACTGGAGGGCGTGCCTTGCAGGAGGACCCTCAGGAAGAACAATTCACTGTAGTTGGGACAGGAGATGAAGTCTATGATCGTCGGCTGGACGAGATAGCAAAAAAGCTAAAGTCTTTGGATTATCAAAACTCTTTAGGCTTTGATGTTATGGATATGGGGCTAGTGGAGGGAGTTAGAATTCCTCACAAATTCAAACCTCCCTGCTTTGAAAGATACAATGGTACATCCTGCCCTCACACCCATCTCCAATCTTTCTTGGGAAGATTAACAGTCTACACCATGGATGAAAAGCTATAGATGTTCTATTTTGAGGATAACTTGACAGGGGCATCCCGTGAGTGGTACTCTCATTTGACTAGGGCCACAGTAAGAAATTGGAAAGATTTGGCCGAGGCTTTCATTCGCCAATATCAATACAATCTAGAAATGGCTCCTAACAAAACACTTCTAATGGGTATGTCACAGTCTTCCAGGGAAAGCTTTAGAGAGTATGCTCAAAGATGGAGGCAATTAGCTGCTTCCGTTCAACCTCCAATGTCAGAAAGATAAATGGCAAATATGTTTATGAACACCCTCCAAGGGACATACATTGATAGGTTGGCTGCTTTCTCTTCAACTAGCTTTGCAGACGTGGTCATAGCTGGAGAAAGGATTGAGAGTTTACTGAAAATGGGAAAGATTTCTGATAACGGCGCCAGTTCAAGCAGTGCAAGGAAACCATTTGCAGGGCCTCGCAGGTCTGGTGAAACAAATTCAGTACATATGGGTAGAGGAAAACCCCAATATCTGCCGAGATCAATTGCCGCTTTCACAATTCCTACTTCACCTCCTCAACAACTATACACTCTGCAACCACAACATTTCCCTCAGCAGCAACATTTTCCTCAACAAAGGTCCTATAACAATAACAACAACCAACAGCAGCGTCCTTTCTAGCAAAGGCTATCTCAAGTAAAAAAGATAATTGACCCTATACCAATGCCATATGTCACGTTGTCGCCACAACTCTTGAAGCTTAATCTTGTCGAGTTAAGGACCTAGGCTCCACCAGATCCTTAGAACCTTCCGAGAAATTATGACATCAATGCCATATGTGCCTTCCATTCTATTGCACCTGGCCATACCACAGAAAAATGTAGAGCTTTGCACATGAAGGTCCAGGATCTGGTTGATTCAAAGGCCCTAAATTTTGCACCACCTCCTAATGTCACGAAGAATCCTATGCCCAACCATGGTGGGCCCAGAATAAATGCAATAGAGGAAGGTTAACCCATGAATTTAATAGAAGATATTGCAAGCATTCAAACACCTTTGACAGAGGTTAAAGCCTAGCTTTTAAAATGCTAGGTGTTCCCAGGTTGTAAGGCCTGCTGTGAATCTTGCAACGTTTCTGTTAATGGGTGTGCAAGCTTGAGAAATGGTATCAATGGCCTTATCAGAGAAGGTATCCTGCAGATACCATTAACAGTTTCTACAACATCAACAACTCCTTATACAACAACAACAAACACTCCTCCTACAACTACAAAGACAATTGTTCCGACAGACTCGTCTACAAAATCAACAACCATCTCTTCCATCACTTCAACAAACACTAGTTCAACCGCATCCGTTTCTACAACTACATCAACCATTAACAACGACGTCTCCACAATCACCATATACTAAGACTCTGCAATGGTCCCTGATTCCAACAATTTTCAGCAACAATCTCAGCCACAATCTCAACAATAACCCAACTTCAGTCAATCACCACCACCATCAGTCAGAAGTCATGTCACCATATTTTATGATCCACAGACAATAACAGTGCCTACCTCTGTTGCAGTCATTCCAGTCACCATCACGGTACCTGGACCTATTCCATATGAAAAGGATAACGCTGTACCATGGCACTATGGTTCAGACCTTTACTGCAACGGGGAAAGCGTCCTCCTTGATTCTTCAGCTCATACACCACAATTGGATAATGTCAGGGGAGGCGGTGGCTTCATCCGAAGCGGACGCCTCTTCGTGTCACAAGTTCCAAGAGTTAATACTGAGGCAGAGGCTGCTGCCAAAGCTAAAGGTTAAACTGTGGTGCTGGAAGAACCAGTTTTGAAAGAAGCTCATAAAACATCCTTTGATCAAGATGTGGATGAATTTATGAGAATAATTAAGAGAAGCGACTACAAGGTTGTGGATCAGCTCCACCAGACTCCTTCCAAGATCTCCATCTTATCCCTGCTATTGTGTTCCGAAGCTCATCGGGATGCATTACTTAAAGTCCTGCACGCAGCCTACGTGCCCGAGGAGATCACGGTGAATCAGCTAGAGACAGTGGTTTCCAATGTTAATACTAGCCATGGGCTAGGCTTCACCAATGCTGATTTGACTACGGAAGGTCGTCATCATAACAAGGCTTTACACATCACTCTGGAATGTAAAGGGGCTGTGCTTTCACATGTTCTTGTTGACACTGGGTATTCACTCAATGTCTTGCCAAAGAAGGCCCTTGTCAAGCTTGAATATGATGGTATAGCTCTCCGACCAAGCAATTTGGTGGTTAGAGCTTCCTGTGATAATTGGCCCGCAGGTCTTTCAAACTACTTTCTATGTGATGGACATTCAGCCGGCCTACAGCTGTTTGTTGGGTCGACCATGGATTCACGCCGCTGGCGCAGTTACGTCGACCCTTCACCAGAAATTGAAATTTGAGTTGGAAGGGAAAATTATCACAATCTGTGGTGAAAAGGATATTTTTGTTAGCCATCTGGCTACCTACAAATACATTGAGATGGATGGTGAAATCCACGAGACCATGAGCCAAGTTTTCGAAGAACTGAACGTCAATGAGGCGACAACTGAAGTATTTCCTGCATCCCAGGAAGATAGGATGGGTACTTCAATTGTCTCCTATCAACAAGCTCGGAAGGTTGTTGAGGATGGAAGTGCCCGAGGCTGGGGCAAGCTACTACTAGTGGAGAAGAAGGAGGACAAATTCGGTTTGGGTTACAAACCATTCCGACAAGATCAAGCAGAGGCTGCTAAGGAGCCCAAGTTCATAAGTGGGGGGATGCTAACCCCGGATGCTGTCAATAACGTGGAAGACGAGGCAGAAAGCGACCTCAACCTGGAGAGCTGGATTCGTCCAAGGATCCTGGGTCAATAAGTCCTTAACTGGTCTTCCCAAAAAATTATAAGGGTTACTCCTGCAGAGTAATTATTATTTCCTGCTTTTTAGCATGCATCAAGTCCTGCATCTTGCCCAAGGTGTCATGACTCATTTTGTAATAGGGCCATATTTGTATTTTTGTGAAAATGGAATATCAATGAATATTGGACATCTTTTGCAAACAATTTTATCTTTCTCTCACTGTCTTTTCATTTTTGTTATTTTTCGCACAAAACAATAAAATGGCAATGTTTTCAAAATAAATAACTTCATTTATTGAACAAGATTAAAATTGATCGCTAAAACAAACAAATTTCAACCCTTGCAGAAATCATTCTCCAGATTGCACCAACAACAGCACTGCTATGACCTTGTATGACTTCGACAATCCAATTAATCAAGCATATGAAGGGGTTGAAGAAGACTATGAGTTGCCTCAAGAGTTGGCCAGGTTGTTGAGGCAAGAAGAGAAAGTGATTACTCCTCATCAGGAGGAAATTGAAACTGTTAATCTTGGTACCGAGGAGGATTTGAAGGAAGTGAAAATTGGGGCCAGTCTGCAAGCTCCAGTAAAGGAACAACTCGTCAGTATGCTTCGGGAATACGTCGACATCTTTGCTCGGTCCTATCAAGACATGCCAGGTCTAGGTACAGCTATTGTCATGCACAGTGGGATGCCAGTTTCCTTGCTGTAACTAGTTACCCGCCGTGGGTTGCTAACATTGTACCAGTGCCTAAGAAGGATGGAAAAGTGCATATGTGTGTGGATTACCGGGATCTGAACAAAGCTAGCCCGAAGGATGATTTCCCATTACCTCACATTTATGTATTGGTCGACAACATAGCTCAGTTCTCGATATTTTCTTTCATGGACGGATTTTATGGGTATAATCTGATCAAGATGTCACCCGAAGACATGGAGAAAACAACCTTCATCACATCTTAGGGCACATTTTGTTACAAGGTAATGCCATTTGGACTGAAGAACGCCGATGCAACTTATCAACGGACTATGGTAACGTTATTCCACGATATGATCCACAAAGAAATTGAATGCTACATGGATGATATGATTGCCAAGTCCCTTACTGAAGAAGACCATCTGGTAAATATGCTGAAGTTGTTAAAGCGTCTGAGGAAATATCAGCTGAAATTAAACCCCAACAAATGCACATTCGGGGTACGTTCTGGTAAGTTGCTAGGATTTATCATAAGTGAAAAGGGAATTGAAATTGATCCCGACAAAGTCAAGGCCATTCAGGAGATGCCTGCACCTAGGACTGAAAAAGAAGTTCGAGGATTCTTAGGTAGATTGAACTACATCTCAAGGTTCATATCTCACCTCACTGCAACCTGTGAGCCCTTGTTCAAGCTGTTAAGAAAGGAACAAACGGTCAAGTGGAACGACGATTGTCAGAAAGCTTTTGACAAAATCAAGGAGTACCTGCAAGAACCTCCGATTCTCATGCCTCCAATTGAAGGAAGACCTCTGATAATGTACCTGACAATATTAGAAGGATCAATGGGGTGTGTGTTGGGCCAGCATGACGAGCCTGGTCGAAAAGAGTATGCAATATACTACCTAAGCAAAAAGTTTACCGACTGTGAACAACATTATTCACTGCTCGAGAAAACTTGATGTGCTTTAGCGTGGGCTGCTCGCCGACTAAGACCATATATGTTGACCCACACTACCTTGTTGATCTCAAAGATGGATCCCGTCAAGTACATATTTAAGAGGCCAGCACTTACCGGAAGGGTTGCAAGATGGAAAATGATTCTGACAGAGTATGACATTTAATACACCTCTCAAAAAGCCATCAAGGGCAGTGTACTGTTTGACTATCTAGATGAGAAACCTATTGATGATTACCAGCCTATGAGATTTGACTTCCCTGATGAAGACATCATGTTTTTGAAAGCAAAAGATTATGAAGAGCCAGTTCACACTTAAGGGCCTGACCCAGAAGAAGAATGGACTATGATGTTTGATGGGGCTGTCAATATGAATGGTCGTGGAGTTGGTGCAGTGCTCATTACACCTAAAGGAGTTCATATGCCTTTCTCGGAAAAACTCACCTTTGCTTGCACTAACAACGAAGCAGAATACGAAGCATGTATCTTGGGACTTAAGGAAGCCATTGACCTCAGGATAAAAACGTTGAATGTATTCGAGATTCAGCTTTGGTAATCAATCAGACCAACGACAAATGGTACAGTCATCAGGAGCATCTGATTCCATACCGTGACTATACGAGGAGATTGTTGAATTTTTTCACAACAATCAAGCTTGAATATATCCCTCGAGACAAAAATCAGTTTGTAGATGCTTTAGCTACCATTTCCTCCATGATCAAAGTTCAAACTGCCAATTACGTGCCTCGGATTTTGGTATCCAGATTAGACCGACCGGCATATGTGTTCTCTGTGGACATTGCTAGTGATGATAAACCTTGGTTCCACGACATCAAATGCTTCTTGGAGAATCAGACATACCCACCTGGGGCATCATCTAATGATAAGAAGACATTAAGAAGGTTGGTTGGCAGTTTCTTCCTCAATGCTGATGGTTCATTATACAAGCGAAACTTCGACATGGTCCTGCTCAAATGTGTTGACAAGAAAGAAGCAGACTTGCTGATGCACGAGGTGCACGAAGGTTCTTTCGGTACCCACACCGAAGGACATGCAATGGCAAAGATATTATTAAGATCAGGTTACTACTGGATCACAATGGATGCAAACTATTGTGCCTATGCCAGAAAATGCCACAAGTGCCAGATCTACGCAGATAAAGTGCATGTGCCCCCGAATCCTTTGAACGTGATGTCTTCACCTTGGCCCTTTGCCATGTGGGACATTGATATGATTGGAAAGATCGAACCGACTGCTTCAAATGGTCACAGATTCATCCTGGTAGCCATTGATTACTTCACCAAATGGGTGGAAGCAGCTTCATATGCAAATGTCACTAGACAAGTGGTAGCCAGATTTCTGAAAAGAGACATCATCTGTCAATATGGAGTTCCCGAGCGAATCATTACTGATAATGGTTCCAATTTGAACAACAAAATGATGGCAGGACTGTGTCGGGACTTCAAAATCCAACATCACAACTCTTCTCCTTACAGGCCAAAGATGAACGACGTTGTTGAGGAAGCTAACAAAAACATCAAGAAGATTGTGCAGAAGATGGTGGTCACTTATAAAGACTGGCATGAAATACTACCATTTGCTTTACATGGGTATCTAATCTCAATCAGAACGTCTACTGGGGCAACACCTTATTAGCTTGTATATGGTATAGAGGCAATCCTACCTGTTGAAGTGGAGCTACCCTCCATACGGGTAATTATGGATGTGAAACTGAATGAAGGAGAATGGATCTAGTCTCGGTACAATCATCTGAATCTGATCGAAGAGAAAAGATTAGCTACAATTTGTCATGGGCAGTTATATCTGAAAAGGATGAAGAAAGCCTTCGATCAGAAAGTCAGACTCCGGGAGTACCAAGTGGGAAAGCTTGTGCTGAAAAGACTTCTTCCTCCTCATACAGACCATAGGGGGAAATGGACGCCAAACTAAGAGGGCCCATTCATAGTAAATAAAGTTTTCTCTGGTGGAGCACTGATACTCACTACTATTGATGGCGAGGATTTCTTATCCCCTGTGAATTCAGATGCAGTTAAAAAATACTTCGCATAAAATGACCCGCTGGACATAAAAACAGAATGTACATCTAGGCAAAAATAGGGCATCCGGCCGAGTCAAAAACAGAATAAAAAGACACGGGCAAAAATAAGGGAAAATTGAAAAAATGTACACCCGCTGAGTTGAAAAGCCGCATTGGACAACTCAGGCAAAAATGGGTATCCCGGTGGATTGAAAACCCGAAAGGGCGATCCACGCAAAATCAGGGAATAAAGCAAACAACTGCATTCTAAATTCGTCTGTATCACTCACAACATGGTAAGCTCCGAAAGGACAAAGCGTCGATCAGAATCAGTCTTCTTCAGAAAGCAAGATGAGAAGAACGTCAAGGTCATATAGGTCATAGAAAAGGAAGTTCGATGGAGCATCGTCGTCAACATTGCAAACACTTTTATTTTCTAAATTTATAACAATCTCCTCATTTCAGGGGATTTGTTTTTTTGACTGTACTTTCCAATTCATGGCACCCAAATTAATGAAATCAGAATTTTCAGTCACACCTCGTTTTGTACATTTTGTTTCGTTTGCAAAATGTCCAATGTTCATAATACAAAACTTGCATAAAACATATGAGCCATTTTTAATAAATGTTTGCAGGGAATGTATTACTTTCAGGAAAGTCTAACTCCTATGATGGAATCCGGTTAGGGATACCTCGGGATACTGGTGCGTTTTCTTTTCTCTTAATAGGTTGCAGGTACTCAATACAAAACACGGGGCATGTCAAGCCTTGAGTTCCCAGCATGTTACTTCCCAGAAGTTATCTCCTCCCCGAACAGTGCCTGACAACTTTTTCACAGCAAGATGGGCAAGGAATTTCCTATTCCCCACTAGGTTGCCAGATCTCTCTCATCCTCAGCAAAGTTAATGGAACTGCCTCCCCACAGAGTTTCCATTCTCTCCCCAGAAGAGCAATGCCTGAAACCATTCCCCAACGGAGTGGCTGAAACATCCTTCTTCCCAGCTGAGTTCTCCCTCCAGACAGATCCATCAATGATATCTTCCCCTAGTCGGGCTATTCCTTCAAGCAGATCAGCCAAAAATCTTTATCTCCGTGGGATCCGAGTCCCGAATCAGTTTCGCTCCTTTCCATAATCATAGCATTTGCACTAAATAAGCATATCATTTCGTCTAATACGGAGCATTACGGAAAAAATCAAACATTTTCATGATCACAAGCCAGGTTCGAGCCAGTCACCTGCAATTACCATCAATATTTCATCAGCAAATGCAAAACATACATCCCCTGCACATAAAAGCCAAAGTGTCCCCTTTGCACTCTCAAATACAGACACCTATACATTGCTCTTTTGGACACTCGTTCGTGTCATCCTTCACCAGTAAGGTCGCCCGAACACTTTCTGCAAACATATACTTGTCCATAACATGCTCTTCTCGACACTCGTCCGTGTCATCTCATCTCCCCACAGAAAGACAAAGCATATCCCTTGTACTCTCAAAACAGATGTCCGTTTATATTTATACATTATTTTGACACTCATTCGTGACATACTTCCCCAGAAAGTCAAACACTCGTCCATGTCTTGCACATACTTCACCAACAAATCAATACTCACTTACACTTATACATAAGTCTTTGATACTTGTCTGTATCTTGTTTATATCATTCCTCTCCAGATTTGACACTTGTCCGTGTTCCTTGTTAACCAGTTGATACTCGTCCGTATCATCATCTTTGAACACGCGTCAGCGTATGTTTCTATCGATACTTGTCTGTATCATGGTCCTAAGGATGCTCGTTCGCATTTTTAATCTATACACATCGTCAAACACTTATATCATTTATTCTTGAAGGCGTAAGAACTCGTCCGTGTTTACCATTCACCAATAAGTCGTCAAGGAAACAACTTTCTCCTATCCGACATTCGTCCTATGTCGTGATATTGTTAGCAGTCGTCCCCTGCTAGGTGATCGTCCTTCACCTTTGGATGATCGTCCATCATCCTCTTCCCCAGTGGAATCTCCATTATTGGAACCTTCTATCCAGCATTCGTCCTATGTCCTGATATTTTTAGCAGCCGTCCCCTGCTAGGTGATCGTCCCTCACCTTTTGATGACCGTCCCTCATCATTTATCTGATGGTCGTCCCCATCGTTGATCTTGTTATCCGACGTTCATCCTATGTAGTGATAATCCACGAGAGCAGCCGTACCCTACTAGGTGATCGTCCTTCACCTCTTGATGATCGTCCTTCACCACGCTTACCTGATGGCCGACCCCATCGTTGACCTTATCTATCCGACATTCGTCCTAATTCGTGATAAAGAACAGTCGTCCCCTGCTAGGTGATCGTCCTTCACCTTTGATGACTGTCCCTCATCATTATTTTCATTTATTATTTAACCCGATGGTCGTCCCCATCGTTGTTTACTTTACTTTCAAAGCCTGGTGGCCGTCCCCATCATTTCTTTTCTCATTACTTTAATCCCCAGAGAATTTTACCCGATTGCCGTCCCCGTCGTGATCTCTTTATTTCCCCAGCTTGTCGGCCGTCCCCGTCATTGCTTTACTTACCACTTTATTCTCAGCAGTCGTCCTCTGCTCGATGGAAGTCCTCCATCGCTTTCATTTGATAATCATACTATACCATCTCTTACAATTTATATCCCTTTTCTTCTTCTCCCCCAATGAGTGCAAATTTTGGACTGTCTTTGGTATTCAACCACAAATTATCTTGTTTGTCTGTTAAGCCAAGCGCTTATATCCTGCACAACTAACTCATGTTTCAATAGGGGCAGCTGTAAACACCCCAAATTTGCCCTCAATCTTTATCACACCATGGCTTGTGATCTTTCATTTTTGTTTTAACATAAGCATTACATCTCATATTGCATTTTTGTTTCACTACATAGTTCAAGTTCATCTGCATCTAGGGTTTGTGATCTGAGCAATCCAAGAATCCATCTGAGCCATCCCAAAGGTCTTAAAGCTTTCCAATAGGGTCCATGTGTGTTCTATCATCATAATATACTCCTCAAAGTTCATGAAAGTCAAGAGATTACAAGATTGGCAAAGGCATGGAAGCAGAGCTAGGGTATTTTCACTACACAGATGACCAAAATTAGGGTTTTGGTTTCAGAGGCCTTAACTCCAAATTTTTTTGTCATTCTTTTTTCTAATGTTCTTAACATGCTATAAGGATCATGTGTACCAAGTTTGATGAAGAAATTCATTGTGGAAGTCATCTGATCATTGGGTAACTTCCTGAGCAAGTTAAGTCAAAATCAGGGCATCTGAGGCCCCCAACAATGGAACCAATGGGTCATTTTCATCAAATTGAAGTTCAATGATCTTTATTTGATCTTATAAGTGGTTGGAAGTTCACAAGATTGAAGAATTTTGAGCCAATTGCAAACTTGCCATTTTTGGAAATGACTTGAAATGCAAACTTTCCATTTTGGGAAAGATTTTCAACCTCCTCTTTCATGACCAAAAATGCTTCAAATGAAAAATTCTTGGGCATTGAAGTTGTATATTAGGTCTTTCCCTTTTCAAAAAGTACAAGAACATGTCTTGATTCATCCTAGAACTCAAGATATGGCTTTTCAAAGTTGGCAAAAATCCTATAATTTTCAAGTTCATGTCAAAGAGGGAATTTTGCAATTTCACTTGCCAAGCATTCTAATGACCTTTAATAAACTTCTATGTATCATAACATGTCAAAGAAACCTCAAAAGATCAGAATTGGCCTTTGAACCTAGGGTTTTGATGGCTTGATTCTCAAGAAATCTCAAAATGACAATTATGCATAAACTTTGCAAAACCATGACAACTCTTCATCCACTTGTGCCAGCTGCATAAGATTGATCCAAAGGCCATCCTTGAACCATGATGAGGCCAAGACACCCCAAAAGCCAGCTCTGATTCATCCCATGCTCAAGGTACCATAACTTTTGACTTCTTGCAAATCAAGCCATACCAATCAGCCTGTGCCACAACCACTCTCTGGCCAATCAACATTGTTTATGCAAGCATCAAGGAGCCCATTTCACACAATCTTGGAGCCTAAATCCTCGAGAACTCAAAAATCCCAAAAATTGCCATAGAACTTCACCTCTTCGAAACTTACTCCTCAGCCATCAAAACCTGAAATTTCTTTCACCATTCAACTCCACATACCTCAAGGATCATTTCCCACCCCTCACCATAGCCTGAATCACCCTGAAACAAAAACACGATTCCTGCTTCCTCAGAACTAAAACTCACAAAGGAGGCCATTTAAACTCCATCTAAGCCTCTCAATAGCATCATAGGGATCATTTGAGGCATTTTGCACAAAGGAGGAGGTTAGAAAGCTCAAGTTTAGAAAGCTTCATCTCAAGTAGTCATCTCAAATCGTTTTTCCAGAACTCTTGTTTTAAGTGCCTAAATGATTCTACATGTTTAGCTGATCAATCTGATATGTTTAGAATTGAAAATGGTTGAATTTTGAGTATTTTATAGCTTTCTGAAATTTTGCCCGTGAAAGTGTTCTTGTTCGATTCTCTTGATTCATGAAAAATAAATGAATTTTGTTGTGAGATTCTTGTTTATGATGTTTAGTTGAGTGAATCTGGAAGGTTTGATGCATTTTCATGGCGTTTTGAGAGAGATAGCATGAGTGGTTGGCCGGAGAAGATGACCGGAGCTAGCTCCGGTCACCTGAATGTCATTAGGGCTAATTAGGGTTTTATTTTTCCAGATTGAATGCTAGCCCTAGGATCTTGTTTAATTAGCGTGTGTACGGTTCAGATTAGCCCATTAATTTAAACCCTTATTAATTAATATAAAACTCAATTAATTAGTCAGATTGAACCTCAGCCCTTAAGATGCGCGCGTGGTCAATTCCCTCCCTCCCAGTTTGAATCTTGGCCATAGGATCTGCATACCTTTCACTTAATTCTGTTAATTTCTTTTTTATTTCATTTTCTTTTGCATAATTTATTTAAAATAGCTAAAAAACTTCCAAAAATATTTCCTTTTGCATTCTGATTTCAAATAATTTTCTTAACCCAAAAAAAATTTTATATTATTTTTTTTGCTTTCAAAATGTATTTTTAATATATTTAAATGTTATTTTTAATTAATTAAAGTATTTTAATTAATTAAAAATACATTTAGGTTTCTAAAAATCACCAAAAAAATCATGAACCATTCCAATGCATTTAGAAACATTTTCAAACTCTTCACACAAATTTCTTTTTAGGTTTGATCATAGTTTACCAATTTTCTTTGAATTAAGGGTCTTTAAAATTACATTTTTTAACCCTTACTTAAAAAAATCATTTATGCCTAACCAAGAAGAGTTTGAACTTGATTCGTTTTGCATTGTGTTACAAATTGGATGTAGTTTATATGTCATTTTCCTCATAAATTTATCTTTCATTTTCAAATTGATTTGCATTTTTCCTTTTGAATCATCCAAAAACCCTAGAAAACATAGGAAAATCACAACTTTTGATGGGTTAGGCTTCTGACCTTCTCCTTTGGGGTGTGACCTAGTATGGGATTAGGTTTTTATTGAGCTTGATTTCAATTTTTTATCATGTTGTATGCTTCTGTTTTGTTCATTGTCATCTCATATGTCCATAAAACCCTAATTTCTCATGTTCATTTGCATTCACCTTGCATATTCACCATCACATGAACTTTCCATGACATTTCATGTATTCATATGTCATCTTAGACATCTTAGGGCATCTAAGAGCATTGCTTGATCATTTCTTCATTCATTTTCTATGTATTGCATTCATTTCATTTCATAAACATCCATGTGTTTTCAACTTAAGCATGGTTTCATGACATCTCATCTTTGTATGATCATCCACATGCACATTATATGACATAGTATCATCTCACTTGACATTTGCATAGCATAAAAACTTCTGACTTTGGTCTTTACATCTCATTTTATCTCATTTCAATTCATTTCTTCATGCCTTATACATTATGCATTCATACTAACCCTTTCAGGTACTTTTGGTAAGTTATTTGGGAGGTGGATTTGCCTTTACCTCTCACTTCTTCTTATCTCTTTCATATGAATTTTAACTTGTCTTTGAAGTGAATCATTTCACTTATATTCCATCTTTCTCACTTTCTTCCTTTAAGTCACTTATCTTCTTAGGAAATAAGTAACTTATTCTCCCGCTTCATACTCCTTTTTCATCTGCTTCTCCCATTGGTGGCTTCCTTGAAGATACTTTCTCTAAGCCACACAAACCATAGGATATCCAAGCATGATAATGATTAGGGTTGTAATTAGTCCCCCTTAGCTTTTCACCTTTGAGTCTCCTTGAGTCTCTCTTCTCATCTCAATAATCAGAGACTAAACCTTTAAAGTTTTAGGACTTCGGAATTAGGGTTATGCCTGCATCCTTCTCTTAGGATGGAGTGTATAATTTTAATCCTAAGTTTTAAACCTTTAATTTGTTTAAACCTCTTAATTAAAACAAACTAATAATCACCAAGACTTTATCTTGTAACTTGGGCCTTAAATTAGGGTTCTAATTCTTCCTTATGGTTAAGAAGGACTAACCCTAGTGTTTAATGGACAAGTCCCCCTCAAGATGTCTTACAAACCTTGAAATCCATTTATTAATCTTATCCTTTAATTAAAAACCATTTAATAAAGGTTTGTTATATAATGAATTTAGTCCCTAACCATGGATTAAGTTGAGGTATCTTCCTCAGCTTAAGTGTTCTCATCTATTATCCTTCTATTAAGATGGTGTAATGACGTCACTAATCTGTGATTAGAGATTAAACTCATTAATTAACACTAAAAAAAACCCAAAAACATATAATTAATCACAAGTAGGGTAATGATCTTAATCCTACATCATCATGGAGGATATAGTGAGTGTACAAGCCTTTTATTTAGGCTTAAGCTCATAATCCTATGCAAAACATCAAGAGCAATAACAAAACTGAAAATACAAAAACAAACAATAATCGTCTCCTTCGGGATTCTTTTCTCATCATACTCATTCACAAACGAGAACTTGTTTCCTCCGTCTAATGCAAGACAGTTAGCACTCGAGCCAGACGAGTCATACACTTGAGCATAGGCAAGAAAGCAGTTCACATTCAATTTATCATCCAGTCTCTTTGAGTCGAACTATGGTTTTCTGACTTCCTCATTGCACGAGAGGATACGTAGGAATAACTTAACAGTTATCGAACAAAAGTATCAATGTTTTCCCCCTCTTTCAGCATTCTTTTCTAAGCCTCAGTCCTGAGCATTTCACTTCTTTTCCACTGACACTTGTATATTACTTTATTAGATTTTTCACACAGATAGCACATGTACTTACCCCTTTTAAACACAATCTTGTAAGCGTGGATCCCGTCGAGTAAGAAGGACAATCTGGGTGCTAATACCTACCCAGGTTGTAACCAACCCCCTTACCCAGTCTCTCTGATTCGCAACCGTCTTATCCATCTGTTTCTAGGTTTATGCAGCATTACCTTTCCTTCGAGATAAAAATTCCTAGCTGGCGAATCTATTCATTTCACCTTCATTTTCTCTTTTCGCCGACCGTTCGCGTCTGCATCGGGATGCAAATCTTTGGGACCGACAGTACCGAACCTCTATCAGAACATCTACTAGGGCAGCACCTTATCAGCTTGTGTATATTATGGAAGTTGTCCTACCTGTTGAAGTTGAACTACCCTCCTTACGAGTAATGATGGATGTGAAACTGGATGAAGTAGAATGGGTCCGATCTCGATATAATCAACTGATTCTGATTGAAGAAAAAAGATTAGCAGCCATCTGTCATGGGCAGTTATATCAAAAGCGAATGAAGAAAGCCTTCGATCAGAAAGTAGAACCTCGGGAATACCAAGTGGGAGAGCTTGTTCTGAAAAGACTTCTTCCTCCTCATACAGATCACTGTGGCAAATGGACGCCAAACTACGAAGGCCCATTCATAGTAAAGAAAGTTTTCTCTAGTGGGGCACTGATGCTCACTAATATGGATGGCGAAGATTTCTTAATTCCTGTGAATTCATATGCAGTTAAAAAATACTTCGCATAAAAGACCCGCTGGACATAAAAACATAATGTAAGTCCAGGCAAAAATAGGGAATCCCAGCGAGTCAAAAACAGAATAAAAGACTCGGGCAAAAATAAGGGAAAAATTAAAAAAAAATGTGTACACCCGCTAAATTGAAAAGCCATATCGGACAGGTCAGGCAAAAATGGGTATCCCGGTGGATTGAAAACCCGAAAGGAAGATCAACGCAAAATCTAGGAAAAAGCGAACAACTGCATTCTGAATTCGTCTGTATCACTCACAACATGGCAAGCTTCGAAAGGATAAAGCGTCGGTCAGAATCAACCTTCTTCAGAAAGCAAGATAAGAAGAACGTCAAGGTCATACAGGTCATGGCAAAGGAAGCTCATTGGAGCGTCAACTTCAACATTGCAAACACTTTTATTATCTCTATTTACAGCAATCTCCTCCTTTCAAGGATTTGCTTCTTCACTGTACTTGCCCATTCAGGGCACACAAATCAATAAAATCAGAATATTCAGTCACACTTTGTTTTGTACATTTTTGTTTCGTTTGCAAAATGTCCAAAGTTCATAATACAACACTTGCATTAAAACATATAAGCCATTCTCAATATATGCTTGTAGGAAATATGCAATCTTGAGCAAATCTAACTCCTATGACGAAATCCGGTTGAGGATACCTCGGGACACTTGTGCGTTTCTTTTTAACAGGTTGCAGGTACTCAAAACAGACAATCTCACAACATGGGGTATATCAAACCTCGTATCCCTAGCTAAGTCAACAATCACCTCATCAGCAGGAATACTTGACATGAGTTTCCCCCCACGAAGTTGTCCTCCCCTCAGAGGATCCTTTGAGAAACTCATTACTTCCCAGAAGTTCTCTTTTCCCCAAGCAGGATCTCCCGAGCAATGCTTGAACTGTTGTTCCCCAGCAAGTTGCCAGAGTTTTCCTTTTCCTCAGCCGATCGCCAGGACTTTCTGTTCCCTATCAGAGTTGCCAGTTCCTCCCCAGCGGAGTTGCCGAAGCCTCCTCATCCCCATCATGAGTCTCTTCGATAGAAGCTTCCCCAACCGAGATCCCCACAGAGTTCCCTAGGAAGATCGTTCGGTGATCCTCTCGCTTAACAGATCGGCCAATGATCTCTTTCCCCAGCGGAGTTCTCCCTCCAGACAGATCGCCTAGAGATCTTTCTCCCCGCAGGATCCGGATCTCGGATCGGTTCTCTCATTTTGCATAATCATAGCATTCGCATCATTTTTTCCCAAAAATAGGCATAGCATTCCGTCTAATACGGATCATTACGGCAAAAATCAAACATTTGCATGATCATAAGCCAGGTTCGAGCCAATCACCTGCAAACATCAGAATCACTCCTCCAGCAATATACAAAAGCATCTCCCCCGCCGACAAAGCCAGAATACTTTTTGCACTCTCAATACATATACTTGTTCATACTTTTACATATTCTTTTTGAAATTCGTCAGTGTCATACTTCCCCAACAAGTCAAACACTCGTCCGTGTCCCTTGCTCAATCTTTTTGACACTCGTCCGTGTCTTGCACATATTTCCCCAGCATGTCAAAACCCTGTACATACTTATACATAATCCTCTGATACTTGTCTGTATCTTGTATGTATCATCTCCTTAGCAGATCAACACTCATCTGTGTTCCTTGCTTAACTGATTGATACTCGTCCATATCATCATCCTTAAACACGTGTCAGCGTTTGTTTCTATCGATACTCATCCGTATCGTGGTCCTAAGGA
Organism: Lathyrus aphaca; assembly: GCA_963966055.1. NCBI lineage: Eukaryota > Viridiplantae > Streptophyta > Magnoliopsida > Fabales > Fabaceae > Lathyrus > Lathyrus aphaca. Next base: position 355,354,056 of record OZ014520.1, on the reverse strand, counting down.
TGCTCGTCCACATCTTTAGTCTATACACACTGTCAAACACTTATACCATTTATTTTAAAGCGTAAACACTAGTCTGTGTTTACCATTCCCCAGTCTATCACTAACAAAACAACTTTTCTATCCATTCGTGATATTTTCGGCAGCTGTTCCCTGCCAGGTGATCATCCTTCACCTTTAGATCATCGTCTCCCATCCTTTCTCCCAGTGAAATCCCCATTGTTTGATCTTTTCTATCCGGCATTCGTCCTATGTCACGATATCTTTTTAGTAGTTGCCCCCTGCTAGGTGATCGTCCTTCACCTTATGATGACCGTCCCTCATCATTTATCTGATGGTCGTCCCCATCGTTGATCTTTGTTATCCAACATTTGTCCTATGTCGAGATAATCCCAAACAGAGCAGCTGTAACCTGCTAGGTGATCGTCCTTCACCTCTTGATGATCGTCATTCATCATGCTTATCTGATGGTCGTCCCTATCGTTGATCTTTTCTATCCGACATTCGTCCTATGTCGTGATATTTTCAGCAGCCGTCCCCTGCTAGGTGATCTTCCTTCACCTTTTAATGACCGTCCGTCATCATTATTTCATTTATTCTTTTACCCGATGACCGTCCCCGTCGCGGTTTATTTACCCTTTAACCTGATGGTCGTCCCCGTCAGTGGTTTCCTCATCTCTTTAATCCCCAGAGAGTTTTATTTCTTTACCCGATGGCCGTCCCCATCGTGGTCTTTTCCTTTCTCTTGATGATCGTCCTTCATCAGTTTACCCGATGGCCGTCCCCGTCGCGATCTCTTTATTTCCCAGCATGATGGTTGTCCCCGTCATTGTTTTACTTACCGTTTTTCATCCCCAGCAATCGTCCTCTTCTGATGGTCGTCCTCCATCGCTTTCATTTGATAATCATACTATACTTTCTTGTTACAATTTATATCCTTTTCCTTCTTTTAATAAAGAGTGCAAATTTAAGACTGTCTTGGTATTCAACCACAAGTTATCTTGTTTGTCTGTTAAGCCAGGCGCTTACACCCTTCACAGCTAACTCATGCTTGAATAGGGGCAGCTGTAAACACCCCAAATTTTCCCTCACTTTTTCTCACACCATGGCTTATGATCTTTCATATTGCATTTGCATAAGCATATCATCTCATATTGCATATTTGTTTCACTGCATAAGTTTCACAATTAGGGTTTGTGATCAGGAAAATCTAAAGAAGTGATCTGAGAAATCTCAAAGGCCTTGAAGCTTTTCAAGAAGGTCCATGTGAGTTCTATGATCATAATATGCTCCCCAGGGTTCTTAAAAGTCAAAATGTCACAAAGCATTGCAAAGGTGTTCAAGCAGACTGAGCAGTTTCTACATAGATAACCTAAAATTAGGATTTTGGGTTTGAGGCCCTTAATCTTAAATTTTTTGGTCATTCTTGATTCTAATGGTATTTATATGTCATAAGGAGCATGTATACCAAATTTGATGAGAAAAGTCACCGTGGAAGACATCTGATCAAAGGATAACTTGTTGTGCAAGAAAAGTCAAAATCAGGGCATCTGAGGCCCCCAACAAGGGCACCAAAGGGTCATCTCCATCATTTTGAGTTCCTATGATCTTTATTTGATCTTAGAAGTGGTTAGAAGTTCACAAGATTGAAGAATTTCAAGCCATTTGCAAACCTTCCATTTTTGGACATGACTTGTAATGAAAACTTTCCATTTTGGGAAAGCTTTTCAACCTCCTCTTTCTTGATCAAAAAGGCTTCAAATGAAAAACTTTTGAACATCAAAGTTGTAGATTGAATCTTCCCATTTTAAAAAAGTACAAGAACTCCTCTTGATTCATCCTTGAACTCAAGATATGATGATTCAAAGTTGGCAAAAATCTTATAAATTTAACGTTCATGCCAAAGAGGGAATTTTGCAAAATCAAGTTCCAAGAACTCTTATGACCTCTAATGCATATCTACATTTCATAACATGTTCATACAACATTGCAAGATCAAATTTGTGCCTTGGATCACAAGAAATCATGCCTTATTCTTCAAGAAAATCCAAAGTTGCAAAATTGCAAAGTCTTGCTATCTCATGAATTAAGTGGTATAGACCATCAAACTCAATCCAAAGGCCCTCCACAAAGTTAGCTGAAGCAGATCAAGCAATAGAATCACCTCTGACCACAGCCATGGTCATGGTTCACCAACTTTGACTTTTTTGCAAAACTCTCCATACCAATCAAGTTGTGCCACCACCAACTTTCTGACCAATCCCAACTCTCTATACAAACATCATGGACCTCAAAACACATAACACACAAGCTTGAAACATCTCATAAGCTCAGATTCACAAAAAATGGCCAAAACTTGTTTCCTTCGAATCTCTCAAGATATCCAACATAAACCATTGATTTTTCACCATTAATCTCAAAATCACTCAAGGAACACAAACCACTCTTCACCATGGCCTGAAAGCTTCTATAACAAGAACATGATTTTTGAACTTTAGAATTGGAACTTCCAAAACAACTCATATAAACTCCATCTAAGCCTTTCAGAAGCACAAGGGGATCCATTGGAGTGGGTTTGCAAAAGGAAGAGGTCCAGAAAGCTCAAAGTTGCAAAGCTCAAGCTCAGGTAACCATCCAAAAACATTTTTCCAGAACTCATTTCTTTTGTTGCAATGTGATTCTATATGTTATGCTGGTCACACTGATGTATTTATTTTTGAAAATGGTTGGAAAATGAGTGTGTATGAAGCTTCTGAAATTTTGCTCGTGGAACTTGTTTGATTCGATTCTCTTTGTATGTGCATGATAAATTGTTTTTGTTGCTGGATTCATGTTCTATGGTGTTTAATGATTGATTTTGGAGGTTTTGGGAGCTTGGGGTGGTGTTTTGAGGGAGATGGGGTGAGGAGTCCGCCGGAGAAGACGACCGGAGCTCACCTCCGGTCGCCTGAGTTTGATTAGCCCTAATCATGTTTTATGCCCCATATGTAATGTCATCTCTGGGATTTGTTTCTAATTACGCGCACGGATGGTCCAGCTTGAGTCACTTAACCCCATCCATTTTAATTAATATAAATTAAGTTAATTAGCTCGGGTTTGATCCCAGCCACACGATCACGCGCGTATCTTAGTTTTGAATCCCAACCCTTAGATACACATACCCTAAGTCACGTGAAATTCTCATCTGGATTACTGATCTCCCAACTTTCAATATGATCCACTCCTTTTGCATACTTTTTATTTTCTTTTTATTTTATTGTATTTATTTTCATATAATTATTTAAAATAGCAAAAACATTTCTAAAATCATCATTTTTTGCATTTTATTTCAAATATTTTTCTAAACTCAAAAACATTTTTATTTTTAATTTTTGCATTAAAAATGTATTTTTAAATCATTTTAATGTTTTATTTAATTAATTAACTTATTTTAATTAATTAAAAATACATTTAGGTATCTAAAAATCACAAAAAAAATTATTAAGCATTCTCATACATTTAGAACAATTTACAAACCCATCACACAAATTTCTTATTAGTTTTGATCATGTTTTCACAATTTTCTTTGAATTAGGGTTTATAAAATTCACATTTTTCTAACCCTAACTTGAAAAAATCATTTCTGATCAACCATGATGGGTTTGCATTTGGTTTTTTTCCATTGTTTCATACTTTGCATCTACTATCTAGGTTATTTAACTCATAATTTTGCATTGCATTTCCAAATTGTTTTGCATTTTTCCTTTAGAAGTACCCAAAAACCCTAGCTAACTTAGAAAATTCATAACTTCCTTTAGGTTTAGCTTCTGACCTCCATCTTTGGGGAGTTATCTTGTGTGTGTTTTGGGTTTATTTGAGTTTATTTTCAATTTTTTATCATGATGTATGCTTCTGTTGTGGACATATGTACCTCATACATTCTTAAAACCCTAATTTCTCATGTTCATTTGCATTCATATTTGCATATCTCCATCATGTGATCTTGCCATGACATTTCATGCATTTGTATGTCATATTATACATCTTAGAACATGTTTGAACATTGCTTAATCATTTCTTCATTCATTTGGTATGCTTTGCATTCATTGTTTTTCAGGTGTATCCATGTGTTTCTAACCTTCTAACATGCCTTGTTTTGCATCTCATCCCTTGTATGAACACTCATAAGCATCTCACATGTCTTTGCATCATTCCATAACACATTTAGATAGAATATTCACTTCTGGTTTTGGTCTTTGCACTTTCATTTGCTTTATTCCCTTTTGCTTTGCATCTTATACATTCACACTAACATTTCAGGGGCTTCAGGTAAGTTGATTGGGACGTGGATTTGCCTCCACATCCTACCCCTTATTATCTCCTTATGTGCATATTTACTTGTCTTTGAAGTGAACTTGCTTCACGTGTGCTCTCTTGCTCCTATCTCTTTCTTTTAGGTTACTTAGCTTCTTCAGGAAGTAAGTAACCTACCTTCTTTTCTCTTCTCTTTTCATCTGTTTCTCTTCCTTGGTGGCCTCCTGAAGATCTTTCTCTTAAGCCTCACAAACCATAGGAACACCCAAGCATGATAAATTTAGGGTTGTACATAGTCTCCCATAGTCTTCTACCTTTGAGTCTCCTTAAGTCTCTCTTCTCACCTCATAATCAAGGCTAAACACTTAAAGCTTTAGGACTCTAAATTAGGGTTATGTCTGTATCCTTATTTTAGGATGGAGTGTATAACTTTAATCCTTGGTGTTAAACCTTGAAGTTGTTTTCACCTTCTAATCAAGACACCTAATAATGATTAAGACTTAAGCTTGTAACTTGGGCCTTATATTAGGGTTACATCTCTTCCTTTTGGTTAGAGGGACTAACCCTAGTGTTTAATGGACAAGTCCCCCTTAGGTTGATCTTACAAACTTAAAACTCACTTCTTAATCTTACCTTTAATTAAAATCCATCTTTAATAAAGGTTTGTTATATAATGAATTTAATCATTAACCATGGATTAAGTTGAGGAGTCTTCCTCAGCTTAAGTGTTCTCATTTATCATCCTTCTCTTAGGATGGTGTAATGATTTCACTAATCCCTGATTAGAGATTAAACTCATTACTTAACACTAAAAAAAATCCAAAAACACTTAATAATCACAAGTAGGTTAATGATCTTAATCCTGTATCATTAGGGTAATTAAGTTGAGATTTCCATCTCATACTTGAGTAGGCTCATTACCCCTAATCAGGGAGGATATAATGAGTTTACAACCCTTGATTTAGGCTTAAGCTCATTATCTTACGCAAAACACCAAAAACTATAAAAAAACAGAAAACACAAAAACAAATAATAAACGTCTCCTCCGGGAATCTTTTCTCATCACACTCACTCTGAAAACGAGAACTTGCTTCGTCCGTCTAATACAAGACAGTTATCACTCGAGCAAGACGAGTCATACACGTAAGCATAGACAAGCAAGCAGTTCACAATAAATCATCTAAGTCTCTCTGAGTCGAACTACGATGTTCTGACTTCCTCATTGCACGAGAGGATACGTAGGCATAACTTAACAGTTATCGAAAAAAATCCCCAGGTCTCCCCCCCTCTCTCCTTCCAGCTTTTCTTTTCTTAAGCCTAATTTGAATTTATACTTCTTCTTGCACTGACACTTTGTACATCCTTTTCACCCTAGCTTTTTATACACAAATACACATACCCTACCCCCTTTAAACACAGTCAAGTAAGCGTGGATCCCGTCGAGTACGACGGACGATCTGGGTGCTAATACCTTCCCAGGTCATAACCAACCCCCTTACTCAGTTTCTCTGGTTCGCAGCCGTCTTATCCACTTTTTTCTAGGTTTATGCAGCATTACCTTTCCTTCCGGATAAAAATGCCTAGCTGGCGACTCTATTCAACCTCAACCTCCAACATCGCCGATCGTTCGTGTTTTCACCGAGACGAAAGTCCGGGGAGCGACAGCTTGGCAACTCTGCTGGGGAAGATGCAACCAAGGCTTCTGGTTCTCTTGTGGGTTTCTCCTAGCACTTGTTTGTTTGTGTTTATTGGGGTTGTTAGGTGCTATTTTTGTTTATGTTTTTTCTTTATTTATTGCTTCCTGTACAACTTTATTTACTGCATTTACTTTATCGCTTTCATTTATTGCTTTTTGCATTTCATTTATTATTATCATATCATTGTGCTGGTTTTCTGGTTTGATTTGGGGGGAGGGGTATTCCAGTAAGAAAGGTCCAACACAAAGGCTTGGCTAACACCTAGGATTAGAGTAGTTTTGTATTCTTTCCAATTCCATTTCGGTCTTATGCGGGAATATGAAAACACGATTCAGACATGGGTTTCTTTTTCAGAACTCTGTGCTACGGATTTCCTGTAGTGCTAGGGCTATCTGGGAAGCCTGCTAAGTCTAGATGACCTTTTTAGATGACCTTCAAAATCTGAAGTGAATTAGAGGAGGATCCTTTATGATTAGGGTAAACATTGTACCTCCAGGTTAGAAGTGTTTACACTTTTCATAATAGATCCGAATATGAGGATCTTTGTTCTATAACAATACCTGTGAGTGGGTTGGGTTGTTTAAAGGTTTGTAGGAACCCTTAACCTCATCATACCTTGCTACTGGAATGTTATAAGGTTGTACTATTTTGGACTGATCCGTTGAAACCCTAGACTTTTGACTCTTTATTTGAGTCTCCCCCTAGTTACTGGTTCTCAAGCCTTCATCCAAAACTCTGAACACTCATGGACCCTACCAAGAGCACCAGATAATCCAGCACATGATCATAAACCCTTGCATATCATAAACATACATCATATTGCATCATTTAACATTTTGTCTATTTGTTTTACAGGGTATCCATCTCTTCTTGGTTTGGTTTTGACCGTTCTTCTGCTCAGCTTATCTGCTTCAACACTTCTTCAGCTATCCTCTTCAGTTGTCTCCTTCAACATGGATTCAACCAGGAAAAATTAACATCACCTACCATTTCTTTGAGTATCCTCTAGCAGGCATCAGACATATATAGGCTCTTATCACACCTGATCATGTTCCCTTATTCAGAGAGCATTATGGTGGGATCCTGGACATGATCATGGACTTGGACACATCACAGAGGAGCAAGATTCACACCTATCTTCAGTTCTATGACCCTCCTCTCCGTTTCTTCACATCAGAACCATCACAGAGCATCCAGTTGGGCCAGTAACTGATTCTCTCCTGAAGGAAGTCAAGGAGGATGCATATGGATTGGGTGTTTGATTTTCTTTGTACTTGTATTTTGGCTCACCATGGTAGTTTGTTTGGTTGTAATTCATGAACTATTTGGAAATACCATTTGTACTTTTATGATTATGTATTAGATTTTATCATGGACTTTGTCTGCTTCAACATCTTGATTCCCCAGAGGTCTGCAAGGTCAAAACCAGGAACCAAACCGGATACCCTCTGAAGACAAATAGACATTTGCATTGCATGCTAACTTCATATTCTTTGTGTTGCAGGAGTTTTGATGTTGTTTTCTCACCTTGTTGATTGTCTCAGGAAATATTGCTCGCAGGAGGGTCTTTCCCGTCAATCGCATCCACAGATATCCAACTAGACACAACCTTCCGAGACTACAAATGGATCAGTTACAGCAAGAACTGACAGATGTGAGGACTCAGATGACTGATGTGAGGACAGAAGTGAGGACTCAGTTGAATCAATTCATGGCTGTGATGACTGGGCTAGCACAGAACCAGGAAAGATTAAGGGAGTTAGTTGAGCGGCAAACTCCAGAAGATAACCATGCAGGCACTAGAGGTACTAGTAACAACATGCGCGATCAGCCGCAAACAAATCCACCAGAGTTTGGGCACATCAACCCTGAAGTCAATGTTATTAGAATTACCCAGAGAAAAACTGGAGATCGTGTTCTACAGGAAGATCCTTAGGACGAACAGTTTACAGTATTAGGTGTTGGGGCTGATGAAGTTTATGATCGTCGTCTGGATTAGATATCAGGGAAGTTAAGATCCTTTGAATCCCAAAACTCTTTGGGATTTGATGTGATGGATATGGGCCTAGTTGAAGGAGTAAGAATTCCACACAACTTCAAACCTCTATGCTTTGAAAAGTACAATGGTACCTCCTGTCCTCGTACCCATTTACAATCTTTTCTGGGAAGATTGAAAGCATATACCATGGATGAGAAATTGTGGATGTTTTACTTTGAAGACAGTTTAACCGAGGCATCCAGAGAGTGGTATTCACACCTATCAAGGGCTACTGTCAGAAACTGGAAGGATTTAGCCAAGGCCTTTATACGCCAATATCAGTACAACCTAGATATGGCTCCCAATAGGACCCTCCTGATGGGTATGTCTCAATCTTCAAGAGAAAGTTTCCGTGAATATGCTCAAAGGTGGAGACAACTTGTTGCCGCTGTCCAGCCACCTATGTCTGAAAGGGAAATGGCTGATATGTTTATGAACACCTTTCAAGGAACCTATATTGATAGAATTGCTACCTTCTCTTCTACTAGCTTTGCTGATGTGGTTATAGAGGGAGAGATAATTGAAAGCCTATTGAAGATGGGTAATATTTCTGACAATGGTGCTAGCTCCAACAATGCAAGGAAACCATTCTCCGAACTCAGAAGAACAAGAGAGACTAATGTAGTGCATGTTAACAGAGGTAGGCCCCAATACTTACAAAGATCAGTGGCCGCAGTCACCATTCCCGCTCTAACACCTCAGCAACAACAATATCCTCAGCAACAACAGTTTCCACAACAACAGCAAAGATCTTACAATAACAACAATCAGAAGCAACGTCCTTTCCAACAAAACCGTCTCAAACTAACAGGGTGATCGATCCCATCCCGATGCCCTATACAGCCATACTCCCACATCTATTGAAGCTTAATCTGACTGAACTAAGAACTTTGGCTCCACCAGATCCTCTGAATCTTCTAAGGAATTATAACGTCAATGCCAGATGTGCTTTTCACTCCAATGCACCTGGCCATTCAACAGAGAAATGCAGGGCCTTGCACATAAAAGTCCAAGATATGATTGATTCCAAAGCTTTGAATTTTGCACCTCCACCAAATGTCACAAATAATCCAATACCGAATCACGGTGGACCGAGGATTAATGCTATTGAGGAAGACCAACCAACGATTCTGATTGATGACATTGCAAACATTCAAACACCACTGGCCGAAGTGAAAGCTCAGCTATTGAAGTTCCAAGTGTTTCTAGGTTGTGAGGCATGTTGTGAAGCTCGCAAAGTTTCTACCAATGGTTGTGCAAATCTGAGAAAGGGTATCAACAATCTTATCAGAGAAGGCATTCTACAAATCACATCAATGGTTCCATCTTCTACAACTGCAACAAAAATCCCTCCTACAACACCAGCAAACATTATCTCAACATAGTCTTCTACAACAACAGCAAACACCACCAGTGACGATATCTCGACAGTTACCATTTATTATGATCCAGCAATCATTCATGTTCTGGATTCTCTCAACAACAATTTTCAACAACACCCTCCTCAACATCAACAATTTCCTGTACCTGCACCATCTACATTCAAATCTCCTGTCACCATCTACTATGATCCACAAACGGTCACAACTCCTTCTTTTGCTGCAGTTAGTCCAGTGACCATCATAGTGCCTGGACCTATTCCTTATGATAACAACAATGTTGTGCCTTGGCATTATGGTTCGGATATTTACTTCCACGGAAGAAAGATCAATCTGGACTCCTCAACATCTGCTCCACAAATTGACATTGTCGGGGGAGGCGGAGGCTTCACTCGGAGTGGACGTCTCTTTGCTTCACAGTTTCCCAGAGATAATGTTGAAGTAGAAGCCGCTGCCAAAGCAAAAGGCAAAAGTGTGGTGCCAGAAGAACCAGCTGCAAAAGAAACTCAGAAGACACCCTTTGATCATGATGTAGACGAGTTTATGAGGATTATCAAGAGAAGTGACTACAAGGTTGTGGATCATCTCCACCAAACACCCTCCAAGATCTCCATTCTTTCTCTGCTCATGTGTTCCGAGGCTCACCGCAATGCACCACTCAAAGTCTTGCACGCAGCTTATGTGCTGGATGAGATCATAATCAATCAGTTAGAAACGGTGGTTGCAAACGTCAATACTAGTCATGGACTAGGTTTCACCGATACTAACTTGACTATGGAGGGGCGTAATCACAACAAGGCTTTGCATATCACTTTGGAATGCAAAGGTGTCGTACTTTCTCATGTCCTTGTTGATACTGGATCATCACTCAATGTGTTGCCAAAGAAAGCATTAGTCAAGCTGGAGTATGATGGTCTTGCACTCCGTCCGAGCAACCTAGTTGTCAGAGCTTTTGATGGTTCTAAGAGATCGGTTCTCGGAGAGGTTGAGCTGCTTGTGGTAATTGGCCCACAAGTTTTCAAAACTACCTTCTACGTGATGGACATACAACCTGCCTACAGTTGTTTGTTGGGGAGACCATGGATTTATGCCGTTGGCACGATAACATCGACCCTTCACCAGAAGTTAAAATATGAGTGGGAAGGTCAGATTATCACCATCTGTGGAGAAGAAGATATCTTTGTCAGTCACCTGGCTACATACAAGTACATAGAAATGGATGGAGAAATCCATGAAACCATGAGCCAAGGTTTTGAAGCTTTAAATGTCAACGAAGCTATAACTGAAGTGTCTACTGCATCCCAAGTGGAGAGGATGGGTACCTCAGTTTCTTCTTACAAGCAGGCTCGGAAGGTTGTGGAAGAAGGGAATGCCCAAGGATGGGGCAAGCTGCTAAAGGTTCAGATGAAAAAAGACAAATTCGGTTTGGGTTACAGACCATCCCGACAAGTTCCAGAGGAGGCTGCTGAAGCTCCCAAGTTCATAAGTGGGGGAATGCTGACCCCAAATGTTGTCAACACTTTGGAAGACGAGACTGAGAGCGACTACAACCTGGAAAACTGGATCCTTCCAAGAGTCCCGTGTCGACAAGTCCTCAACTGGTCTTCCTAGGAAATTATAAGGGTTACTGCTACAGAGTAATTATAATTTCTTGTTTTAAGCATGCATCAAAGTCGTGCATCTTGCCCAAGATGTCGGGACTCATTTGGTAATAGAGCCATATGTATTTGTGCAAATTGAATATTAATGAACAATGGACATCTTTTTGCAAACGATCTTCTTTTTTGCTCACTGTCTTTTCATTTTTGTTATTTTCGCACAAAACAATAAATGGCAATGTTTTTCTTAATAATAACTTCATTCACTTTTTCTAAATAAGATAAAATCAATCACTAAAATGAACCAAATCTCAACCCTTGCAGAGATAGCCCTCCAGATCGCACCGACAACGACTCTGCTATGACCTTGTAAGACTTCGACAATCGGATTAATCAAGCAGATGAAGGGGTTGAAGAAGACTATGATTTATCTGAAGAGTTAGCCAGGTTATTGAGACAAAGGGAAAAGGTGATTGCTCCTCACCAGGAGGAGGTTAAGACTATCAATCTTGGTACCGAGGAAGATGTGAAAGAGGTGAGGATTGAGGCTAGTCTGCAAGCTCCGGTAAAGGAACAACTTATCAGTATGCTGCGAGAGTATGTTGATGTCTTCGCTTGGTCCTATCAAGATATGTCGGGTTTGGATACAAATATTGTCATGCACAAGCTGCCATTGAAGGAGGATTGTCCGCCAGTTAAACAGAAATTGCGCCGTACTCGCCCGGACATGGCCATGAAAATCAAAGAGGAAGTACAAAAGCAGTGGGACGCCGATTTTCTCGCTGTAACTAGTTACCCGCCTTGGGTTGATAACATTGTACCTGTACCTAAGAAAGATGGCAAGGTGCGTATGTGTGTTGATTACCGGGATTTGAACAGAGCAAGCCTGAAAGATGATTTCCCATTACCTCAAATTGATGTATTGGTAGATAACACAGCTCATATCTCGGTATTTTCCTTCATGGACGGATTTTCTAGATACATTCAGATCAAGATGTCACCTGAAGACATGGAGAAGACATTTTTCATCACACCATGGGGCACTTTCTACTACAAAGTAATGTCGTTCGGTCTGAAGAACGCCGATGCAACATATCAACGAGCTATGGTAACGTTATTCCATGACATGATCCATAATGAAATTGAGTGCTACGTGGATGACATGATTGCCAAGTCCCAAACAGAGGAAGAGCATTTGGCAAACCTATTGAAACTTTTCAAGCGTCTGAGAAAGTATCAGTTAAGGTTGAACCCCAACAAATGCACATTCGAGGTACGTTCTGGTAAGCTACTGGGTTTTATTGTAAGTGAAAAAGGAATTAAGGTTGATCCCAATAAAGTCAAAGCTATTCAGGAAATGCCCGCACCTAAGACTGAGAAAGAAGTTCGAGGGTTCTTAGGTATATTGAACTACATCTCAAGGTTCATATCACATCTCACTGCAACTTGCGAACCCTTGTTCAAGTTGTTAAGAAAAGAGCAAACAGTCAGGTGGAATGATGACTGTCAGAGAGCTTTTGAAAAAATCAAAGAATATCTGCAAGAACCTCCAATTCTCATGCCTCCAGTCGAAGGAAGACCTCTAATCATATACCTGACAGTATTAGAAGAGTCGATGGGGTGTGTGTTGGCCCAACATGACGAGTCTGGTCGAAAAGAGTATGCAATATACTACCTAAGAAAACAGTTTACCGATTGTGAACAACGTTATTCACTGCTCGAGAAAACTTGTTGTGCTTTAGCGTGGGCTGCTCGCCGAATAAGACGGTATATGTTGACTCATACTACCTTATTAATCTCAAAGATGGATCCAATCAAGTACATATTTGAGAAGCCAACACTTACCGGAAGGGTTGCCAGGTGGAAAATGATTCTAGCAGAATATGACATTCAGTACACCTCTCCGAAAGCCATCAAGGGCAGTGTATTGTCTGACTATCTGGCTGAGCAACCCATTGATGATTACTAGCCTATGAGATTTGAATTCCTGATGAAGACGTCATGTTCTTAAAAGAAAAATATTGTGAAGAGCCTATTCACACTGAAGGGCCTGACCCAGAAGAAGCATGGACTATGATGTTTGACGGGGCAGTTAATTGCAACGGTCGTAGGGTTGGTGTAGTGCTTATTACACCTAAAGGGGTTCATATGCCTTTCTCAGCAAGGCTCACCTTTGCCTGCACTAACAACGAAACAGAATATGAAGCTTGTATCATGGGTCTTGAAGAAGCCATTGACCTCAGGATCAAAACCTTGAATGTATTCGGAGATTCAGCTTTGGTAATCAACCAGACCAACGGCAAGTGGTACACTCATCAGGAGCATCTGATTCCCTACTGTGACTATACGAGGAGATTGTTGACCTTCTTCACAACAATTAAGCTTGAATATATCCCTCGAGATGAGAATCAGTTTGCAGACGCTTTAGATACCATTTCATCCATTATCAAAGTACAGGTCGCCAATTATGTACCTCGGATTTTGGTATCCAGACTGGACAGACCGACATATGTATTCTTTGTGGACACTGTGATTGATAACAAGCCTTGGTACCATGACATCAAATGCTTCTTGGAAACTCAGACATACCCACCTGGGGCATCGTCAAACGATAAGAAGATATTAAGAAGGCTAGCCAACAGTTTCTTCCTCGAATACTGATGGTTCTTTGTACAAGCGAAACTTCGACATGGTCTTGCTTAGATGTGTTGACAAGAAGGAAGCAAGCCTACTGATGCACGAAGTACATGAAGGTTCTTTCAGTACGTACCCATGCCGAAGGACATGCAATGGCAAAAAAGTTATTAAGATCGGGTTACTACTGGATCACAATGGATGCAGACTATTGTGCCTACACCAGAAAATGCCACAAATGCCAGATCTACGCAGATAAAGTGCATGTGCCTTCGAATACTTTGAATGTAATGTCTTCACCTTGGCCCTTCGCCATGTGGGGCATTGATATGATTGGAAAGATTGAACCGACTGCTTCAAATGGTCACAGATTCATCCTTGTGGCCATTGATTACTTCACCAAATGGGTTGAAGCAGCTTCGTATGAAAATGTCACAAGGCAAGTGGTAGCTCGATTTCTGAAAAGGGATATCATCTGTCGATATGGAGTTCCCGAGTGAATCATTACTAATAATGGTTCCAATTTGAACAACAAGATGATGGCGGAACTTTTCCGGGACTTCAAAATTCAACATCACAACTCTTCTCCTTACAGGCCAAAGATGAATGGTGCTGTTGAGGCCGCTAACAAGAATATTAAGAAGATTGTGCAAAAGATGGTAATCACCTACAAAGACTGGCATGAAAAGATGGTAGCCTCTATCAGAACATATATTGGGGAACACCTTATCAGCTTTTGTATGGTATGGAAGTTGTCCTACCTGTTGAAGTTGAACTAGCCTCCTTACGGGTAATGATGGATGTGAAACTGGATGAAGCAGAATGGGTTCGATCTCGATATAATCAACTGAGTCTGATTGAAGAAAAGAGATTAGTAGCCATCTGTCATGGGCAGATATATCAAAAGTGAATGAAGAAAGCAATCGATCAGAAAGTCAGACCTTGGGAATACCAAGTGGGAGAGCTTGTTATGAAAAGACTTCTTCCTCCTCATACAGACCACAGGGGAAAATGGAAGCCAAACTACGAAGGCCCATTCATAGTAAAGAAAGTTTTCTATGGTAGGGCTCTGATGCTCACTAATATGGATGGAGAGGATTTCTTATCTCCTATGAATTCATATGCCGTTAAAAAATACTTCGCATAAAAGACCCGCTGGACATAAAAACAAAATGTAAGTCCATGCAAAAATAGGGCATCCCGGTGAGTTAAAAACAGAATAAAAGACTCGGGCAAAAATAAGGGAAAAATTATTTAATAAAATGTGTACACCCGCTGAGTTGAAAAGCCACATCGGACAAATCAGGAAAAAATGGGTATCCCGGTGGATTGAAAACCCGAAAGGGCGATCCACGAAAAATCTGGGAAAAAGCGAACAATTGCATTCTAAATTCGTCTGTATCACTCACAACATGGCAAGCTTCGAAAGGATAAAGCGTCGGTCAGAATCAACCTTCATCAGAAAGCAAGATAAGAAGAACATCAAGGTCATGTAGGTCATAGAAAAGGAAGCTCACTGGAGCGTCAACTTCAACATTGCAAACATTTTTATTTTTTCAATTTACAACAATCTCCTCCTTTCAGGGATTCGCTTCTTCACTGTACTTGCCCATTCGGGGCACACAAATCAATAAAATCAGAATATCGAGTCACACTTTGTTTTGTACATTTTTGTTTTGTTTGCAAAATATCCAAAGTTCATAATACAACACTTGCATGAAAATATATAACCCATTTTCAATATATGCTTGCAGAAAATATGCACTCTTGAGCAAATCTAACTCCTATGACGGAATCCGGGTGAGGATACCTCGGGACACTTGTGCGTTTCTTTTTAACAGGTTGCAGGTACTCAAGACAGACAATCTCACAGCATGGGGTATATCAAGCCTCATATCCCCAGCCAAGTCAGCAATCACCTCATCAGCAGGATTACTTGACATGAGTTTTCCCCCACGAAATTGTCATCCCCTCAAAGGATCCTTCGAGAAACTCATTAAATCCCTAACGTGTCGCTTGGATGAAGGAGTTACAACAGATTACTTCCCAGAAGTTCTCTTCTCCCCAAGAAGGATCTCCCGAGCAATGCTTGAACTGTTGTTCCCCAACAAGTTTCCAGAGTTTTCCTTTTCCTCAGCCAGTCGCCAGGACTTTTTGTTCCCTATCAGAGTTGCCAGTTCCTCCCCAGCGGAGTTACCGAAGCCTCCTCCACCCCAGCATGAGTCTCTTCAACAGAAGCTTCCCCAACCGATATCCCCACATATTTCCTTAGGAAGATCGTTCGGTGATCCTCTCTCCCCACAGATTGGCCAATGATCTCTTTCCCTAGCGGATTTCTCCCTCTTGACAGATCGCCCAAAGATCTTTCCCCCGCAGGATCTAGATCTCGGATCGGTTCTCTCATTTTGCATAATCATAGCATTCGCATCATTTTTCCCCAAAATAGGCGTAGCATTCCGTCTAATACGGAGCATTACGGCAAAAATCAAACATTTGCATGATCATTAGCCAGGTTCGAGCCAATCTCTTGCAAACATCAGAATCACTCCTCCAGCAATATACAAAAGCATCTCCCCCGCAGACAAAACCAGAATACTTTTTGCACTCTCAATACAGATACTTGTTCATACTTGTACATATTCTTTTTGACACTCTCCCATGTCATACTTCCCCAACAAGTCAAACACTCGTCTGTGTCCCTTGCTCAATCATTTTGATACTCGTCCGTGTCTTGCACATATTTCCTCAGCAGGTCAAACACTTGTACATACTTATACACAATCCTCTGATACTCGTCTGTATCTTGTATGTATCATCTCCTCAGCAGATCAACACTCGTCTGTGTTCCTTGCTTAACTGATTGATACTCGTCCGTATCATCATCCTTAAACACGTGTCAACGTTTGTTTCTATCGATACTCATCTGTATCGTGATCCTAAGGATACTAGTCCGCATCTTTAGTCTATACACACTGTCAAACACTTATACCGCTTATTTTAAAGCGTAAACACTCGTCTATGTTTACCATTCCCCAGTAAGTGACCAACAAAATAATTTTTCTATCCTTTTGTGATATTTTCGGCAGCCGTCCCCTGCGAGGAGATCTTCCTTCACCTTTGGATGATTGTCCGCCATCCTTTCTCCCAGTGGAATCCCCATTGTTTGATCTTTTCTATCCGGAATTCGTCCTATGTCGCGATATCTTTTTAGCAGTCGTCCCCTGCTAGGTGATCGTCCATCACCTTATGATGATTGTCCCTCATCATTTATCTGATGGTCGTCCCCATCGTTGATCTTTGTTATCCGACATTTGTCCTATGTCGAGATAATCCCCAACAGAGCAGTCGTACCCTTCTAGGTGATCTTCCTTCACCTCTCGATGATCGTCCTTCATCATGCTTATCCGATGGCCTTCCCCATCGTTGATATTTTCTATCCGAAATTTGTCCTATGTCGTGATATTATCAACAGCCATCCCCTGCTAGGTGATCGTCCTTCACCTTTTGATGATCGTCCCTCATCATTATTTCATTTATTCTTTTACCAAATGGTCTTCCCCGTCGCGTTTTATTTACCCTTTAACCTCAAGGTCGTCCCCGTCAGTTTCCTCATTTCTTTAATCCCCAGAGAGTTTCATTTCTTTACCTGATGGCCGTCCCCGTCGTGGTATTTTTCATTATCTTGATGATCGTCCTTCATCAGTTTACCCGATGGCCGTCCCCGTCGCGGTCTCCTTATTTCCGAACATGATGGTCATCCCCTTCTTTGTTTTACTTACCGATTTTCATCCCCAGCAGTCGTCCTCTGCTCGATGATCGTCCTCCATCGCTTTCATTTGATACTCATACTATACTTCCTGTTACAATTTATATCACTTTCCTTCTTTTAATAAAGAGTGCAAATTTCGGACTGTCTTGGTATTCAACCACAAGTTATCTTGTTTGTCTGTTAAGCCAGGCGCTTACACTGTAATACCCCGTATTTTATTTAAAGCTCTGGACAATATTAATTGGTAATAATATTATTTCGGAATACTCTAAGAAATTTTAATGGAACTAAATAGAGTAATTCATAGGATTATATTTTATTAATTGATATTAGCTGACTCAGAGGTTTTATAAAATATCGGATTACGAGACATTTTCGGATACTCTCTAATTTTGACCTATCGGTAAAAATATAAGTTTTTATATTTTTATATATATAGAAAGATTATTAGAGAAAGAGAAAGTTGGTAAGAAAAGGAGAAGAGAAGAGAAGAAGAAGAGAGAAAAGCCCTAAAGCTCCAATTCCTCATTCCCGATCATCCGTCCGTCGAATCAACTCAATCTTTCCGCCAATCTTCATCTCTCGAGGTGGGTTCTTAGTTAGAAACTTTTATCTTTGATTTTGGTTGAGTTTTAGAAATGTTTGTGGTTAGGGCTTAGTTGGAAATCTAAGAAAAATCGGAAGTTTAACGGTTAAAACTCGATTAAAACCTACCTAAAATACTCATATTAAGATAATGGATACGTTTGATCATGTCTTGTTGCATTGGTTGATGTTTGGAAGTGATTGGGTGTGGGAAGAGTTTTTTCCCGTAAGGCTGGAATTTCCTGGACTGGTGTAGCACGCTCAGCGAGCATACCTCGCTCAGCGAAAGTTCCAGGGCAATTTTCGGTCAGCGAGAAGGAGCTAGCTCAGCGAGACCTGTGTAACACCCCAAATTTGCCCTCTTCTTTTTAAGCATCATCATCATATCATAATCATCATGAGCATATCATGTCTTTGGCATCTTTTCATGGAAAAGTAAAGCATAACATTCTCATGTTCTAGCATTAGGCATATGATCAACCATTGGTGGATTTGAGGCATTACAAGCTATAGCACGCGGCCAAGTGGACTTGTCCAAGTTCCATGTAGAGTCTACATGACATTCACAAGTTCAAGATCCTTTACAAGAGCCCAGAAGGTTGGGAGATCATCAGAGAATTCAAGCTAGGGCAAGCTCCTACACAATGGTTCCCAAATTAGGGTTTCACTTTCAAGCAGGATTTCTTTGAGACATTGGCCATTTCATGTGGGCAAAGTCTTTCATATGATAAGAGGATTCTATGGATGAAATTTGGTGAGAAAATTCCTTGTGGAAGGCAGTTATTTCAACAGTTGCTTGCATAAGAAGAAATTGGTCAACTGTGCATTTTAAAAGTCAATTGTGAGAATTCAAGAGGTCCAACCCCATTTTTCAAGTCAAGGGATGTCCTTAATACCTTAGAAGAGGTTTGGAAAAGTCAAAGATCAAGAATCAAGGGGTTTTGAAGAACTCTCCATTTTTGGCATATGGCTTATTTTGAAACTTTCCCTTTTTGGCAACTTTTGCCCTAATTTTCAAAGGCCTCTTTCATGATGAAAATGATCTCAAATGAATTTCCAATAAACATGAAAGTTGTAGGGTATGTTCTCCCATTTTCAGAAAGTACAAGTGCATTTTCATAGCCTTCATGGATCAAAATTTATGGCCATTGGAAGTTCACTTATTTTTAGGGTTTTACTTAAAATGCAATTTTCCATCACTTACAAAAACTCACTTAAGTCATTTCGAAGCTGATCAATGGGTCCAAAAATCATGTATGGAATGTGAGATACTTCACAAAAATGCAAAAATGCATGATCACAAGAAAATCATGATACTAACATCTGAGGGGCAGGATCACTTCATCATGAATCAAGGGTTGGGATGAGAGCTTAGCATGTGCAAGGGGGAATCAAATGCACGAGCAATTTGCTCATTCTCATTCTTCATGCAATTTTGCAAAATAATCCCTATCACACAACTCATGCTACCACTCACCACAAAACCCTAATCAGTGTAGTATATACATGATATAAAAGCCAAGCATGCTCTGAATGCAGGCTAAGTCTCTCTCATTTCTCAGATTCAAAGTTTCATGCACAAGAGCAAAAGCTTTTGAATCTCTCTCCTCAAGACACATCTCTCTCATCTCTCTTCATATTCTTCTTCTACAAGCTTCAAGGACTCCATTTCTCTCATCAATCAGAGCTAAAAGAGAAGAAACAAGAAGTTGCAGTTCAGAGCAAGATCCTTCGAGCTCCTCAATTCAGGCTCTCCCAAGCTCCCTCTTGCATTTATTTTGCAAGAGGAGATCAAAGTGCACGGATCTGCAGCATTTGAAGCTCTATTTTGTTGATTTTGAAGTAGTTCAACCTCAGGTATGACTTGAAATTCATAGATCTAGAACTTGTTTTACTTATGTGCATTGTGATCTGTAAACTTTGCTGAGTACACTGCACTAATTAGATTTGAAAATGCATGACTAATGAGTGAGAAATATGGATTTGAAAGTTTGAGGTCAAACTTTGATTGTTTCGATTTGATGAATTCATGGAGTGTTTGTGTATTTGAGTGTTTAATTCACGTTTTGGATGATTAGATGATCAGATCTGGAGGTTTTTAGCTTTGTTCATGATGTTTTGTTCTTGAGCTTGAGTTTTCCGGTGTCGGAGCTAGGGCTCCCGTCATCGGATTCTGGAAATGATGGAATGTAGAAGATGTTCTCACTGCCGTTGGATTTTTGATCTGGACGATTCACATCACGCCAGCACATTAAAATGACCACACCTCCCTCACGTGATTTCATTTTATATTTTAAATCTGAATAAAGCTTTATGTTACGCACCAAACTGTAGTTATCATGAGCACACACACTGGCCAATGGTTGGAATGACCTAGGGTTTTTGTTGACCAAATCTCACACGTATAAGTGATCCAATGGCTTGTTTATTTTCCTGATTTTCTTGAATTTCCACCATAATAATGTGTACATGCGTTGGAATCATTATGCCCAGGTTGATATTCGCACCCTCCCTCTCTCAGGCCCATTGATTTTGAACTGAGTCTCTTACTATATGCAGCCCTGGCCCATTGGTTTCTTATTTTTATTTTTATTTTATTTCAGTTTGATTTTTAATTAATTAAAATAGCTAGATGTTCATAAAAATTCCAAAAACATTCATGAATGATATTTTTAGTTTTCTTTAATTTTTAATTTTTTAATTTTCCCTTTATTTTCATTTTCCATGCTGGAATTAATTGTTGTTTTTATTAACTGCTTTTATTTCATTTTAAACACATGTTGTCTTGTAGAATTTATATCTTGATCATTAATTTGAATTTTGAATTGATTCTTTTTACTATGGATTCACATTGAAGTGTAGTTTGTTGGTGATTTTTCTTTTCATTTTTAGAAATTTGCTTGACTATTTTTGGTCTTTAACTTGTGCATGAAGTTTCATAACCTAATCCATGTTTAGACACATATTTGACCTACTTAGCTTCTGATTTTGATCCTATTCTTATGGCATGCTAATATTAGATGTTTGAAGAGTCTTTGTGCAAATTTGTGGAAGTTTTGGATGAATGCTTGATTTGATTTGAATTTTGTTCTTTGCTTATCTTCTTTTGCTTCCTTTTTGGTCATATGCTTAATCCTTAGGTTAGGAGGACACTTGTGCCAACTCCCTTAGGTTGTTTAGAGCCCTTGTAGGATAAGGATACCCTTCTGGTCTTGGATTGATGTTTGTACTTTGAGAAATTTTGTGGTTGCTTGCCTTTGAAGTTCATTCACATATGTACATGCTTGCCTCACTTCTTATGCTTATTTGCTTCTCATGTTGATGATGTTTGAGTTGGTATGCTTCTCTTCTTAATCTATTGTGATGCTTAGGCACATTCTTGACATGTTAGGGTTCTGGTCTTGGGGTGTGTGATGTTTTTTTGCTTTGTATACTTTGTGATATCTCATATTTGTTTGTTTTGTCATAAGACTTTATGTTGAACTGTTTAATCCATTTCTCATTTTGGTGTTGTGTGTTTGATATTGATACTTGTAATTGAGGTTCCAATTCTGGTTGTGATGCTTTGGCTTGATCTTTTGCCCACTTTTATTTCATTTGGTCTTATTTACTTGCATGTTACTTTTTTATGCCTTTAACCATTTCAGGGGCTCTGGTAAGTGAGAGATGTGGATGTGATTCCCACATCTCCAATTCTTATCTCTTCTCTTTTCTTTCCATATTTCTTTCTTATTTGTGTTTGATGTGCTTAAGCCATCCTTTCCATTCTCTTCCTTCTCTTCTTATCTCTTCCTTCTTTAGGATAGTAAGCCACACTAACCTTAGGAATCCCTTGCATGTTAACATTAGGATTCGTTAGTCCCCCCATTAGACTTTTACCTTTAAGATCTTTGGTTCTCTTCTCTTCTCATCTCAAATCATAAAAACATTTAATAAGGATTGGAGTGGTCTCCTGTGCAATAGCCTTATTCCATGAAACACTTGTAGTTTTCCCATCTTGGGATAGTACAAGCTTGTTCATCATGATGCACAAGTCTAATCATGAGACCATCTTCATCAAGAAAATCATAAAACACACTTCTTCAAAAATTACAAAAACACTTAATAAATTCAATGAGTTAGTGAGCTTAGGCCCTAATCTCTGGAATTAAGTTTTAGGGGTCATCTCCTTACTTGAGCGTGCTTGTTCTATTATTCCATCTTGGAATGTAGTAACAAGTACACATTCCATGGAAGAGAGCTTGATTTCACTTCCTTGTGCCACACCAATAAAAGCTTCTAAAAACACAAACAAATAATAATCGTCTCTCCTTCGGGAATTCTTTTCTCACCTCCTTCGCTCCGTCCGCGAACTTGCTCCTACTTGTCACTTTGCAAGACGGTAACGCACTCGTCGTCCGAGCCTGCAACACCTGAGCATTGACATAGGCAGTTCAAGCCTTAAGAAACAAGCAATCTTTTCCACCCCTAGTTAGGGGAACTACGGCGACTCTGATCCTCATTGTCCAGATGAGGTACGTAGGCAGCGGGGTAGGGCCCGTTCGAGCACAATCTTTATTTTCCCTACATTTTTCCTTTTCATTTCTTTTTTTCATTTCTTTTTCAGTTCCCTTTTTCTTTTCTTTTATCCAGTTCAGTTCCTTTTCTTCGCAGCAACTTTCATTTTTTCACTCTTTGAAACTGTTTCTTTGCAAGCGTGGATCCCGTCGGGTACGGCGGATGATCTGGGGTGCTAATACCTTCCCAGGTCGTAACCGACTCCCGAACTCAGTCTCTTTGGTTCGCAGGACCCGTTTCCTTCCTCTTCTTTTCTTCTGGTTTGTGCAGCATTACCATTCCCGTTCCTTCGGGATAAAAATGCCTGGCTGGCGACTCTACCTCTTTCCAGGCCACTTTCGCGTTTGTACCAGGATAGAAATCCGGGGAGTGACAGCTGGCGACTCTGCTGGGGACTTCCTAACCAGATTATCTTTGGTTCCCTCGAGAGTCTCTCCTAGCGCTTGCGTGTTTCTGTTTCTCTGCGTGTTGATTGTTTGCTGTTGTGTGTATATTTTTACTGTTGATTATTTACAGTTTATTTACAGCTTTATTTACAGGTTTCAGTATTTATTTTCCTGCATCATATATATATATTGGAATGTCTGGACTGGATTTTCTGTTTGGTGGGACTTGGGTGGTACTGTTACTATGAGATGAGCTCATTACCAAGGCTCGAGTGCACCTTAGGACTTAGAGTGGTTCCACTTTGGCCTCATGAGATCTTGTCATGGGGGTAGTAGTGAGTTCCACGCCCAGATTTACGACTATCTTGGAAATGTCTTGATTTGGGAATTTTCCTCTCTCATTTCATAACCTTGATAGTTATGTGCAGCTGGGGACCGATCATTGAGAACCTTGTGGAAACATCCCTCTTTAGTGGTGACAGTGGCAGACCACATTGTGTGGAAAACCCACTCGCACCCGAGGGCCCACCTGGAGCTCACATAGAATGACCTTGTTTTTTGCGGACTCAACTGAGGCCTCCCTGAGTAGTACATAATGCCAAACCGATTCCCTGATTTGGTCATGAGCCATTTCTCAGAAATGGTGAACATATCATTGCTATTCGGCTTTGAGAGTCCGTGATGTTTGACCCGGAGCACACCCGTGAGATTGGGAGGGGTTTACAGGTTTGTAGGAACCATTAACCTCTACATACCCTCATTATCAGTGTGGTCTATGTTATGATTTGGTCATTATGGTTCTGGATTTCTTGATCTTTTGGTTCTGAGGATTTCTATCAGATAGTTATGGCTCAGAGAATTCCGGTTTTCAGTTACTTGGGGGTCCCAATATTCAGTATCCAGATTGTCCCGGATTGATCATATGCCTACATTGCATTTGCATTGCATCATACTCGCATTAACTTTTTGTGTTTCCATTTTCAGGTTTTGTTTACAGTTTAGCACCCAGTTCTGGTAATTGTAAGCTTTCCAGATGGTAGAAGTTAAGAAGGTTACAAGAAAGAAAAATGTCCATTACACTTTTCTCCAACCAGAAGTCAAGAATGTTCAGAGACTAGCAGGGTTGATGAATGATCAAGTTTTAGGGAACTTCAGAAAGAGGTATGGTCAGATTTTGAAGTACATGGATAAACCTACTGCAGACCAGAAGGATAGCTTGCACACTTTGCTTCAGTTCTATGATCCCTTGTTGCGGTGTTTTGTATTTCCAGATTATATCTTGGCTCCTACCTTGGAGGATATTTCTAGCATTTTGGGTATTCCTGTCAGAGATACTTTGCCTTACTATGGGTCAGAGATAGTTCTCAAGGAAGAAGACATATCCAGAGTCTGTCGTATACCAGTTGCTAAGGTTAAGAAAGCCTTGAAGGATAGTGAGGGAAGATGACTTCCTTGGGATGTGCTTATACCAGAAGCTGAAGAGTATGCCACAGAGAGTAAGTGGGGAGATTTTGGTGCTGTGGTGGCCTTGATGGTATATGGATCTAGTCTTTTCCCTGGAGAGAAGGAGTTTGTGAGTTTGGAGGTGATCTCCATTTTTGCTAAAGGTAATCCTGTACCAACCATGTTGGGAGATTTCTACTACAATGTTCATTACCGGAATGAGAAAGGCAGAGGTGGACCAGTGGGTTGTTGTGCTCCATTATTTGCTGATTGGTTTGCTAAGCAATTGCCAAAGTCAGGCCCTTTCAAAGAGATGAGAGATGAATGGAGGTGGTCCAGGAGGCTAATGGGACTAACTTTTGAGGATATAGCTTGGGGTTATAACAGGGATTTGTTGGGAAAAGAGTTACTGGTTAGTTGTGGAAGATTTGCCAATGTGCCTTTGCTAGGGAGAAAGGGGGTGATCAGTTACCATCCAGTCTTAGCCAGGAAACAATTTGGATATCCTCTAAGGGATCCACCAAGTATGGAAGAATTAGCTGAGTCTTTATACTTTTCTGTGGAGGGAAACAAAGAGTTAGTCATACAAGCATCTCAGGCTTGGGCTCACAGGGTGAAGAAAGGAAAGAAGTATTTTGGAAGGGTGGATCCCAAGACATATCCTCCTTTTGCTACATGGTTGCAGAAGCGTGTAGAAGAGTTGCTCATGCCATTTTCAGTGGAAGATCCATTGTATCCCAAAGAGGTGCCATGTCAGAATACTGTTCCTCTTGAAGAATATAAGAAGTTGGAAGCTCAGTTGCACGAGGTACGGATAAAGAATACTTAAATGGTTAACTTGTACCACCTTGCCAATCGTGCTAAGAATGAAGCGGAAGAAAAGCTACAGAGGATGCAGGTCTCCTTAGAAGCTAATGAAAAGGAGTTTGCTGGAAGAGAAGCTCATTTTCAAAGATTGGGCCTAATGGAATCAAAAAGAGAAGCGGAGCGTAAGAAGACTTTGAAGATCTTAAAGAAGCTCGCCATTCCATTGTTTGGTTACAGGGCCAAAGGGAACAGGAGCAGAAGAAGTACAAAGAAAAGGAAGAGTTTTTCGAGGTACAGATGACCTTCAAGAAAGAAGAAGTAGAACAAGTTCACAAAATACGAAGGGAAAAGACTCAACAATTGGCACAGAGCCAGATGGCCTTGGAGGAGGCAATGAAGGAGATTGCAGAGCTTAAGCTGAGAGCAGGCGTGAAGAAGAATCAGACAGAAGTGATGGCTACAGAAGAAGAACCTGAGTTTTTCCTTTAGCCTAAGGTTTTAGTTTATTGTTGTCCAGGTTACCTACAGGCTTGTTGTAGGAGTCTTGCTTTGTCTTTTTGTTCATGTATTGACTTGTAACCCTCCAGGGAATTTGTTGGTGCTCTAACTTTGGCTTCCAGTGAGTTATCCATGTTATGCAATGTTAAATTCCAGTTACCATTTCTGAGTACGCAAAGCTTGTTCGTTTGAGACTGCTGAGATCTGAACACTCTTCAAAGGGAGAGTTTGAAAATCAATGCTCAAAGAGGCTATCTGGAGCAAATACCAGAACTGGGGCATATAAATGCCTGGACTTGGAAACATGAATAGTTACATTGCATGCATATAACGTGTTTGCTGTTTTGCAGGTAGTTCATCAGTTCTCTAACGTTTATGTCCTTTCAGGCACTATAGCTCCCAGGAAGGTTCGAGAACAGCCAACGATGCATAGATATCCTACAAGAGTAAACAGAGAGAGAGTAATAGATCAGATGAAAGCAGATCTGGATGACTTAAGGACAAGAATGGACAACTTTATGACCCTCATAGCTGGGATGGGTCAAACTCAGGAGCGCATGCGCGAGATGGTGGAAAACAATCAGGCCAGGAACAATGGGGCAGCAGATGGAGGTAATCGCAATGGGGCTGGCGCCCATCACGTAGAGATCCATGTGGTGCAACCAGGGGTTACTATTGTCAATGATGGAGTGAATAATGTACAGATGGATGGGCATGATGAACAATTTACTTTGTTGGATGAGGCAGAAGGCCAAGGAATTGAGATGAACAAAAAGTTTGAAGAGATGGATGAGCAGATTCGTGCCATTCAATCTCAGAGTTCTCTGGGGTTTGATATCACTGACTTGGGCTTGGTGCCAGGGGTTAGAATTCCCTACATATTTAAGGTCCCTACTTTTGACAGGTACAACGGCACGGCGTGCCCAAAAACTCACCTACAGTCTTTTGTAGGAAGAATTGATGCACATACAAATGACGAGAAGCTGTGGATGTATTACTTCCAGGATAGCCTTGTGGGGGCCTTTTTGGAGTGGTACATGAAGCTGAGCAGGGTTAATATTCGAAGCTGGAAGGATTTAGCTGAGGAATTTGTGAAACAATATCAGTACAATTTGGATATGGCTCCAAATCGTACTCAGTTGCAGACCATGTCTCAAAACGCTAAAGAAGGGTTCAAGGAGTATGCTCAGAGGTGGCGTCAGCTTGCTGCTAGAGTACAACCTCCCTTGTTGGAAAATTAAATGGAGGATATGTTCATGGGAACACTACAGGGGGTGTTTATTGAGAGGCTGGCATCTTGTTCAGCAACAAAGTTCAATGACATTGTGATAGCAGGAGAGAGGGTCGAAACTCTTTTAAAGATGGGAAAAATTCAAGACATCGGTGCAGGTAGCTCAAGCGGTGTGAGAAAAGCTTTTAATGGACCTCCAAGGAGAAGAGAGGGAGAAACTAATGTTGTGTACGACCGAGGTCGGGGCCGGGGATACAAAGGATCCTATGAACAAGTTGCAGCTGTCACTATTCCCTCAAGCCTTGTGCAACAAACTCAACCACAACAGCAACAACAACAACAGCCGCAGCGCAATAATTATCAGCATAGACCCTATCAACATAGACAAGCTCGTCCAGCTAACAGGGTGCTTGAAGCCATTCCAATGACATACACGGAACTACTTCAGAGGTTGTTAGATTTAAACTTGGTTCAATTGAGGACTTTAGCACCACCTCCACCTGGAGAGCTTCCAGTGGGGTATGATGCTAACGCAAGATGTGTGTTTCATTCAGGAGCTCCCGGGCACTCAACAGAGAAGTGCAGGGCGTTACAACATAAGGTTCAAGACTTGATTGATTCAAAGGCGATTAACTTTGCACCGCCTCCTAATGTTACATCAAATCCCATTCCAAACCATGAAGGGGCAAGGATAAATGTTGTTGACGGTGGTGAGAGGTTAAGCTTGATTTTGAATGTGGAATAAGTGAAGACTTCATTGCTGGTAGTAAAAGATAGGCTGTTGAAAGGGCAGGTATTCCCAGGGTGTGGTCATGACTGTGAGGGGTGTTTGAGTTCAGTTAATGGTTGTGAAGACTTGAAGGATGGGTTACAACATCTGATTGACGAGGGGGCGCTACAATTTGATAGGGTTGATGATAGAAGTGATTGTGTGTCTACCATAACAATTTACTTTGATCCTACTGAAGTTCCTTTCCGAAGAGAGTCGGTAACTATATATGTTCCAGAGGTGAGTCCTGTCACCATTACTGTTCCAGGACCAGTTCCTTATGCTGATGATAAGGCCATCCCGTGTCACTATGGCTCGGATGTGTATGTGGAAGGTCAGAAGGTGGAAAGTAAGGCAGTGACAATTGACCCGACTGTGGTGAATGTTGGAGGAGTCGGTGGATTTACAAGAAGTGGGCGTCTTTTTGCTCCTCAAGCTCTTAGAGGAGATCCTGAAGCTGAAGCTGCTGCAAAGGCTAAGGGTAAACAGATAGCGACCGAAGAAGTAACAACTCCTGCTACCGGGCAAGGCACTTTTGAAAATGAAGTTGAGGAGTTTATGAGGATAATAAAGAAGAGCGACTATAAAGTAGTTGAACAGTTGAATCAAACTCCGTCCAAGATATTTATCATGTCATTGTTAATGTGTTCTCCAGCTCACCGGGAAGCTCTGCTGAAAGTGTTACAAATGGCATATGTACCACAGGAGATAACGGTTAACCAGTTGGAGGCTATAATAGGCAGCGTGAACGCCAACCATGGGTTGGGTTTCACGGATAGAGATCTTACTTCTGAAGGCCGCAATCACAACAAAGCCATGCACATCACCATGGAGTGTAAGGGTGCTATCCTATCACATGTCCTAGTTGATACAGGCTCTTCTCTCAATGTGCTCCCTATGAAGGCCTTGATGAAGCTGAATATTTGATGGCATTATGTTAAGACTCAGTGATTTAATTGTGAAAGCCTTTGATGGGTCCCGGAGGTCTGTGTTCGGGGAGGTTGAGCTACCTGTGAAGATAGGGTCTCAAGTGTTCAAGAGCACGTTCTATGTTATGGATATTCAACCTGCTTACAACTGCTTTCTAGGACGTCCCTAGATCCATGTTGCAGGCGCAGTGACATCCATGTTGCATCAGAAACTGAAGTATGTGGTAGATGGTCAAATGATCACTGTGTATGGAGAAGAGGATATTTTTGTGAGTCATCTGTCAACTTTTAAGTACGTGGAAATGGACGGGGAAATTCATGAAACGTTATGTCAAGCTTTTGAAGCGGTCAATGTTAGTACTTTGGCTCCAGCAGATCGGAACCACGAGAAGGAAGGGACTTCTATCTACTCCTACAAGCAAGCCAAAGAAGTGGTCCAATCCAGAAGGCTCTAGGGCTGGGGCAAGTTGCTAGAGTTGGAAAAGAAGTATGACAAGTTCGGTCTTGGTTACCATCCTGGTGGGTCCAACTGGCCTCAGGGTGGTAAAGTCATAACTTTCACAAGCGCCAGAATGCTCGATCACAACAACATCTATGCAACAAGTGAAGAAGGGGATATTGATTGCGACTGGGATAGCTAGATTCACCCATGTGCACCTGGGAAGGAGCTCCAGGACTGGTCTGCCGAGGATTTCGTTCAAGTTACCTAGCAATCAAAGTAATTTACTTGTTTCTTTTTATCATGTTGCATGTCAATCCTGCACTCTTCCAAAGGTGCACGGATCCATTTGTAGGGCCACTATGCTTTTAATGCATTTACTTTTTCCATGAAATAAAGGACATTTTCAAGCAAATCTTGTTCTCTTTCTTTCATTTTAAGTTTTTCACAAACAAAAATAAAATGGCAATGTTTTTCCTTTTCTTGTGTTTGTGTGTTTCCGTCTCTTTTGAAAAAGAACAGATTCTGAAATAAGCACATCATCTGTGCAGTGTTGATCATTCAGATTCTAGTGATAACGTTCTTGCTATGACCACGCATGACTTTGACAATCCTATCTACCAAGCTGATGAAGGGGTTGAGGAAGACTGTGAACTCCCGGAAGAATTGGTCAGATTGTTGAAACAAGAGGAAAGGGTCATTCAGCCTCATCAGGAAGAAATAGAAATCATCAACATCGGGACTAAAGATGTAAAGAGAGAGAGATAAAGATTGGGGCCAGTCTGCAGGCTGAGGTAAAGAAGGAGTTGATTGGTATGCTACGTGAGTATGTGGATATCTTCTCCTGGTCGTATCAAGATATGCCAGGACTAGATACTGACATTGTTGTGCACAAGCTGCCACTAAGAGAAGACTGTCCTCCAGTGAAGCAAAAGCTGAGAAGAACTCGTCCTGATAGGGCGATGAAGATCAAGGAGGAAGTTCAGAAGCAGTGGGATGTCGGATTCCTTGCCGTAACTAGTTACCCACTTTGGGTAGCTAATATTGTGCCTGTACCAAAGAAAGACGACAAAGTTCGGATGTGCGTTGATTATCGGGATCTAAACAGAGCGAGTCCGAAGGATGACTTTCCATTACCACACATTGATGTGCTGGTAGATAACTCCGCTCAATTCTCGGTATTTTCTTTCATGGATGGCTTCTCCGGGTATAATCAGATCAAAATGGCACCAGAAGACATGGAGAACAATGTTCATTACCCCGTGGGGTACATTTTGCTACAAGGTTATGCCCTTTGGATTGAAGAACGCCAGAGCAACGTATCAGCGGGCTATGGTTACATTGTTCCACGACATGATACACAAAGAGATTGAATGCTATGTGGACGACATGATTGCCAAGTCCCGAGACGAAGAAGAGAATCTGGTCAATCTCAAAAAGCTTTTTGATAGATTGATAAAGTACAAATTGAGGTTGAATCCAAACAAGTGTACTTTCAGAGTGCGTTCTGGAAAATTGTTGGGTTTTATTGTTAGCCAGAAAGGAATCGAGGTGGATCCTGCAAAAGTCAAAGCAATACAAGATATGCCTGCACCGAAAACAGAAAAAGAAGTGCGCGGGTTTTTAGGGAGATTGAACTACATTTCACGGTTCATATCTCATCTAACCGCCACGTGTGAGCCAATATTCAAATTGTTGAGAAAAGAACAAACGGTAAGGTGGAATGAGTGTAATACCTCAAAATTTGCCCTCTTTCTTTTTACCTTAACTGGTCTATCGCTTTGCATTCATCCTCATTTTTCATTAGGTCATTAACATCATAATCATGTATTACATAAGCTCCTAAGGTGTGGGATCAGCTCCTCATGTGACTTGTAGTTTTCATCGTTCAAAGGTGATTTTATTTGGCTATTACAATCAAGATTGAGGCAAGGTCTGAACTCACGGCATCGGGAGCATCTTTTTATCAAAGTTCATCAGACTACAAGGCGTTCCATCAAGAGTCGTCAAGTCTCTAGTGAATGTGTCTCCCAAGTTTCCTCAGAGTTCTCTTTGTGTGTAAAGATCATTGATCATTGAGTCAGGAGTTGTTTATGGATTGAATCGCAAGGCATGAATCATGATGTAAAGTACGGAATTGAGGATTCTTTGTGAAGTAAGGCATTATTACTAGATTTATTTTGGTTATTTGAAACGTGGGCTAAGTACGTGTGTTATTTAAGGGGGTTGGTTTGTTTCAATCACAAGTTAGTTTGGATTTGCAGAATAAGGCCCATATTTGAACACTTTATCATCCTTGTTTATTTTCAATCTCAAAAGCCCATTACAAATTCATTCCAATAATATGTTGCTACCACAAAATTCATAAGAACGAATTCCAAGTCCATTTACGTCCAAGTCATTGCCTTTTCTCCGTATCCATTTTTCTGATTCACTTTAATCCACGTTAAACCATTTTTAATCATTGTTTACCATCCAATTCATCATTTAAATTCACTACGGCCATATCCCATTTCACTAACCAAATACCTAAATCATAGTCATGTTTGGTCAAATATCCATTTTATTCTTTTTATTGATAATCAAGTTTCATTATTATCAATAACCTCATTTGAATTTACAAATCCAAATGAACATCATCTCATGTCCATTCAAAAATTCTCATTTTTATTGATTTCATTTTATCTAAAAAATAGATACTCATATCAAAGTCAAGGAATGGTGAACAAAATTTGATAACAGTTTTTGTGTGGTACATTTTTTTTTTGGTACATAACATATGGAAATTTTCCAATTACAAAAGAAAATTCAGTTGCAACTGATATAACAGAATCAGTTACAGCTGATACAGGGGGATATAACAATGCGAAAAAAAACAGTTACAAGAGGGGAGGAAAAAACAAAACTGAAAAAAAAGCAGCAAGAAAGAGAAAGGGGATTCAGGAAGAAAGGCACTATTTTTTCTCTCCAATTTGATACCTCATCAAGAAAAAAATTCTCAACAAAATAAAAATTCATTTTTTATTATTTCTCCCAATCCTCTTCTTCTCTTTTCTACTGCACTCTCTCTATCAAACCTCTTCATCAATATCCTATCCTCTCCAGAAACTCAGACAAAAAAGGGGGGATTCGATCTTCAAACCAAAACCTTCTTCTCCACCACCTGCATCACTCTTCTTCACTGATCAATTTCTTCAGCCTTTGCATGAATAACTTCAATGAAACTCAGCAAACTGCTTTGATTCACCATTCTCATAAACAATCCTGCCTACAATCTTCAAGCTTCAAGACCCTTCAACATCTTTTTCTACTTCTCAACTTGAGACCTTCATCACTCTGCATCAAATCAAGAACACACCAAATATCCACCATTCAGATTCAGAAATTGTTAGCAGAAAATGAAAACTCAAAGTTATGCACCTGAATCCGATTCATTGCTCATCGTGTCGGCGACACCATCATAGCTCTAGTCAGAAGAATTTCACACTGCAAGTCGATCCCGATATTCAACCTCATCATCTCTGCAACACTTTTCAATCACAGAACCTTGCATCGTCGGTCTTTAAGCCTCAACCTTCAAATCCTTCATCATCATTATCCTATGCTCGGAATCTTCAACTTTGACCAAGCAGCAAAACTCATCACCAAAACAATCGCAATGGTTCTTCGATCATCATCTTCACCGCAACTTCATCTTCAATCAACGACCTGCAATAACCAGAACGTAGATTCATCAGCGACCATAACCAAAATCTGACCTGCCATAACCAGAACATAGATTCACCAACAACCATAATCGAAAGCTCATCCATACCTGTAAATCAAGATTCAGTATTGTCAATGCTTCGTATCTATCCACCGACATACTTCAAGAACACGAGTCACCACGAATCTCATCAACGGAAGAAGAAAAAGGTTAGTCAATTCGCATCAAGAACTCAACGCGACTTCAAAGAGTCAGAGATGAAATTGGATCGAGAGCAAGAAGCGGATATACCTGAGAATTAAGACACCATCTCCTCCACCACGCGAGCTGCACAACCTTCGACACGATACGATTTGATTTCCAGACAAACTGAGGGGAAACAGTTGAGTTTCGGTGCCGATTGGGGTCAGAAGTGGTCGTCGGCGCATGCGAGGACAGACGGACATAACGACGGCGAGATTGAGTTCCTCTTAGACGACGAGGTTTGACTTGTTCGTCGACGGCAAGGCTTCGGGATGTTATGTGACGACGGCGAGGCACGGTTCCCTTCGATGGAGAGATCGTTCTTCAACAGCGACACATGGCTTGAAGCTACTGCACAGTGAGGTATTGAAGCGGGATAGCGAGGATGATGAGCAACGGCATGGAAGCGATTACGAATTCAGATGAAGAAGACAACGAAACAAGAGTCGCGACGAAGGGGCTTCGATGGTGACGATGGAATTCTTGGATAGGTCGTTGACGGCTCGCTGGCTACAAGGTTTCCGGCGGCGGGTTTTTTGTCTGAGATGAAGAAGAAGGGTTATTGTTCTTTTATTCATCTCATGAGCATTTAGGGTTTGCCGAAATGGAATTGGGCTCAACATTCCCCATGGATTATCTTTCTACACCTTAATTTCACTCAACAAACCCTCCCCTGCAGGTTTTACACGGATATGGGCTTGGTTCCCATGAAAATCCTATTTGAACCCTTGAAATTCCTTCGACACCCCCCCCCCCCCCCCCGCGCAAACATTAAGTTAATTGGGTCAGGATTTTGCTTTCTGCGACTGCTGAATTCTTAGTGAACCCCTATCTCCTCATGTTTGAGATTTTGTGAATTATTTTTGTTTGTAAAAAAAAATATTGTTAATTAATTTTCTTTTTTTCTTTAAAATAATTTTTGTGGATTAATGTTTTAATTCATTTTCTTGACATTTTTTAATTAGAATTTTTGATAATTTTGATTAATTGTTTTTGGATCAATTATGGAAAATGGTTCATTCATGTTCTTGATCGATTTGTATCGATTTTGATTTTGGTAAAGCTTCACAAAGCCAATATGGAAGATGGGCATTTATTTTGCTCATAGGAGACTACAAGACCTTGCTTGGGGATTTTTTCGGATTTCTTTTATGTGAAGAATCGGAACTTCGATCAAGTAAGTGATTTCGAGCTTTTAAGCATCATTATAGTCGTATGCAGCTTAGGACCATATAATTTAAGGTGCATACTGAGCCCTCCCACCTGAGGCATTGGTTATATTTGTGATTTATGTTGATATGTATCGATTTCGAAACATAGGGATTAGGTTACGAACCATTAGGATCGATTCCTTTCACTTCCCTTTAAAATCCACTTTTTGCCCGTTTTGTCGCAATTATTAAAAATAGTTTTAGGTGAGATAAAATTCTGGAAAAATTCATGAGTGATCCTCATCCTCTTAATTAATTTGTCATATTTTTTGTTTCCATATTTGGTTGGTTTCAATATTTTATTTGGATTTTTGATCATAAGCTGTCCCAAAAAGGAAGGTTTTGGCACAAGGGACCAAAATCAATTTTTCCCCATAGGTGTGAAACCTATTTTTTGTATATGATTAATCACTGTAATTTGTGACATTTTTATGCTCCTTAGGCATTTTTTTTTCATAATTTTCAGTGCCCTTTTTGATCCACTTTGTGGAGTTGTTTTTGGGTGATCACTCATTGCTACCTTGCTAATCAAGGAATTGTTTTGGCACTTTGGTGCATAATTTTGAGGAATCCTTTTAGACTATGTGAGATAATCACTATATCATTCCAGGGATTTAATTTCATAATTTTTAAAGGTTTTTTTCTATTTTTCCATGTCACCTAGATCCTAGGTTGATTCATGTGTCTATTTGTTGCATAACTTAAATGTTAAGAAGGCATTCATGCCATTTGATTGAGATGCTATTTGGTAACTTTTAGGAGTTGATTATAGATCACTTTTAGGTCTTTAATTCCAGTCATAGGTCACTTTTTTAACCATACTCATGTGGTTTGTTTTGGTGCTTTAAAGTGCATACTTATGTGAACTAATTTTAACCTAAACTCATTTATCTTCTCCTCTAAATAATAACTTGAATTGTGTGGAAATCATTAATGCCTATTCATGCATTCTCATTGCATTTCACATCTTGTATGCTACTGACCCATAATCATTTCATTCATATTCACATGCCATTCTTCCTTAACTTTCATCATGTGCGATCTTATGCGATTTTTGTTCGTTTCTTCTCATATCTTCTTCTCATTGCTCCATATGCCTAAACCATTGCATACATGATTGTATATTCATTCACACATATTCATGAGCATTCACTACTTACTTTGATGTTCATTTCATGTACTAATTCATGTTTGTAAGCCATATGCATTCATATTTCATCCATAAACCCTAACTTGCATTTAGGTGAACTTAGGTGAACTTTTTGTACATAGTTTGACATAGTTTAATCTTGTGGGCTATCCTAGCATACTTAGGGACCTATAGCATGTAGCTACTGACTTTAGAAGTCATGTAACATTTAGGTACCTTCACCTTTAGACTTAGGTCTTATTTTGAACCCTAGTTCCATTCTAGGACGTTTATGGTACTTAATCGCTTTCATGCTTTCGATTTTACTTTCAATATGCATTGTCATGCTAACTTTTGTTTTGTAGGGGGGAAGATTGAGGTAAGCATTACTTCATTCCTATCTTTTATGCATTTTAATTGTGTTTGCCTTAGCCCCTTGTGCTTTGCTTTTAGGTTTCCCTTTCTTTAGAGACAACTTAACTTCCTTAGGAAGTAAGTTAGTTTCTAAGCTCTCTTTTCTTCTTTTCCTTTTCTTCCTTAGGATTAGAATACCTCATTAACCATAAGACCTCTCTTGTAAATATGACAATTAACTTAGGGTTGTGTCTTAGTCCCCTTAGTTTGTCCTTTTTTGCAACTTGAGTCATTCTTTCTCATCCCATAAAGAAAAAACAATAAAACACTTAATAAAAACCGAACAATCTTGTACGACACGAGACTTTGTTGCGGAGTGTTTATACGCGTCCTGTTTCGGGGAGAGGTGTAAATACTTCCCGCGATGGATAGGTCTTAGTACAAGACCATTCACAAACAAATTCAAAACATTTCTTTTAAAATACAATAAACAAATAACAAGCGACTATCCTGCGGGAACTTCTTTTCTCATCTCATTCACTCACAACGCGAACTCGCGACGACTTGTCACACATGCAAGACGGTAAGCGCACTCGTACCAGACGAGCCTGCAACACCTGAGCATAGACATACGCAGTTCCAGCTGTAAAACACACAAACAAATAGTTCCCTCCTAGGTTAGGCGAACTACGTCGACTCTGATCCTCATTATCCTGATGAGGTACGTAGGCAGCGGGGTAGGGCCCGTTCGAGCACATTCTTTATTTTCCCTACATTTCCCCCTTTATTTCCATTTTCTTATTTCAATTCCTTTCTCATTTCCATTTCCATTCCAGTCAGCAGTTTTATTCAGCAGCACTTTATTCTTCTCACCCTTTGAAACAAACAAGCAAGCGTGGATCCCGTCGGATACGACGGACGATCTGGGGTGCTAATACCTTCCCAGGTCGTAACCGACTCCCGAACTCAGATCTTTGGTTCGCAGGACCTTGTCCTTTCCTTCTTCCTCAGGTTTGTACAACATTACCTTTCCCATTCTTTCGGGATAAAAATGTCTGGCTGGCGACTCTAACTTTTCCGCGCCACTTTCGCGTTTGTACTAGGATGAAAATCCTGGGAGCGACAATGAGGAGAGTCAAAGAGCCTTTGAAAAGATAAAAGAATATTTGCGGCCACTTATCATGTACTTGACTGTGCTAGAGGGGTCGATGGGGTGTTTTCTAGGCCAACATGACGAGTCTGGTCGAAAAGAGTATGCTATTTACTACCTTAGCTAAAAGTTTACCGACTGTAAATCCCGTTACTCACTGCTCGAGAAAACTTGCTGCGATTTGGTATGGGTTGCTCGCCGACTGAGACAGTATATCATGACCCATACCACACTGCTAATCTCAAAAATGGACCCTGTCAAGTATATTTTCGAGAAACCAGCATTAACCGCAAGGGTTGCAAGGTGGCAAATGATCTTAACAGAGTATGATATACAATATACTTCCCAGAAAGCCATCAAAGGAAGTGTATTCTCAGATTATCTTGCACAACAACCTCTTGAAGACAATTATCAGCCAATGAAATTTGATTTCCTTGATGAGGACATCATGTGCCTCAAAGTAAAAGATTGTGAGGAACCACTTCCGGAGGAGGGGCCAGACCCTGAATCCAAATGGAAGTTGATGTTTGATGGGGCAGTCAATATAAACGGACGTGGAGTTGGTGTTGTTCTTATCACTCTTGAAGGTGTTCATTTTCCCTTCGATGCAAGAATTACTTTGGGATGCACCAACAATGAAGCGGAATACGAGGCATGCATAATAGGAATAGAGGAGGCTATTAATCTTCGGATTAAGACCCTCGATATATTCGGAGATTCAGCCCTCGTTATCAATCAGATTACCGACAAGTGGTATACACATCAAGAACACTTAGTTCCTTATAGGGACTATGCCAGAAGACTGTTGACGTTCTTTACAACGGTTAAGCTTCAGTATATACCACGAGATGAGAATCAATTTGCCGATGCATTGGCTACTCTTTCTTCGTCCATCAAAGTCTTGTGTTGGAACTATGTACCCAGGATTTACATTTCCAGGCTCGACGCACCAGCTTATGCTTTCTCTGTAGACGCAGTGTCTGATGAGAAACCTTGGTACTTTGATATCAAGCTCTTCCTAGAAAAACAAGAATACCCAGCTGGGGCATCATCCAACGACAAGAAGACCTTAAGACGACTTGCTACTAGCTTCTTCTTGAATACATATGGGGTTTTGTATAAGAGGAACTTTGACATGGTCTTGCTCAGATGCATGGATAGACACGAAGCAAGCCCGTTAATGCAAGAAGTCCACGAGGGAGCTTTCGGTACTCATGCAGGAGGATATGAAATGGCTAAGAAGTTGTTGAGATCAGGGTACTATTGGATAATAATGGATGCAGACTGTTGTTCGTACGCCCATAAGTGCCACAAGTGCCAGATTTATGCAGACAAGGTGCATGTTCCTCCCATCCCGCTCAACGTCATGTCATCTCCTTGGCCCTTTTCTATCTGGGGCATTGACATGAACGAGAAAATAGAGCCTACTACTTCAAATGGTCATAGTTTCATTTTGGTCGCGATTGATTACTTCACTAAGTGGGTTGAAGCAGCGTTTTATGCCAATGTCACTCGTCAGGAGTTGTTTATGGATTGAATCGCAAGGCATGAATCATGATGTAAAGTACGGAATTGAGGATTCTTTGTGAAGTAAGGCATTCTTACTAGATTTATTTTGGTCATCGTTTCATTTTGGTCGCGATTGATTACTTCACTAAGTGGGTTGAAGCAGCGTCTTATGCCAATGTCACTCGTCAGGAGTTGTTTATGGATTGAATCGCAAGGCATGAATCATGATGTAAAGTACGGAATTGAGGATTCTTTGTGAAGTAAGGCATTCTTACTAGATTTATTTTGGTCATCGTTTCATTTTGGTCGCGATTGATTACTTCACTAAGTGGGTTGAAGCAGCGTCTTATGCCAATGTCACTCGTCAAGTGGTAGCCAGATTTGGCGAACTACGTCGACTCTGATCCTCATTATCCTGATGAGGTACGTAGGTAGCGGGGTAGGGCCCGTTCGAGCACATTCTTTATTTTCCCTACATTTCCCCCTTTATTTCCATTTTCTTATTTCAATTCCTTTCTCATTTCCATTTCCATTCCAGTCAGCAGTTTTATTCAGCAGCACTTTATTCTTCTCACCCATTGAAACAAACAAGCAAGCGTGGATCCCGTCGGGTACGACGGACGATCTGGGGTGCTAATACCTTCCCAGGTCGTAACCGACTCCCGAACTCAGATCTTTGGTTCGCAGGACCTTGTCCTTTCCTTCTTCCTCAGGTTTGTACAACATTACCTTTCCCATTCTTTCGGGATAAAAATGTCTGGCTGGCGACTCTAACTTTTCCGCGCCACTTTCGCGTTTGTACTAGGATGAAAATCCTGGGAGCGACAATGAGGAGAGTCAAAGAGCCTTTGAAAAGATAAAAGAATATTTGCGGCCACTTATCATGTACTTGACTGTGCTAGAGGGGTCGATGGGGTGTTTTCTAGGCCAACATGACGAGTCTGGTCGAAAAGAGTATGCTATTTACTACCTTAGCTAAAAGTTTACCGACTGTAAATCCCGTTACTCACTGCTCGAGAAAACTTGCTGCGATTTGGTATGGGTTGCTCGCCGACTGAGACAGTATATCATGACCCATACCACACTGCTAATCTCAAAAATGGACCCTGTCAAGTATATTTTCGAGAAACCAGCATTAACCGCAAGGGTTGCAAGGTGGCAAATGATCTTAACAGAGTATGATATACAATATACTTCCCAGAAAGCCATCAAAGGAAGTGTATTCTCAGATTATCTTGCACAACAACCTCTTGAAGACAATTATCAGCCAATGAAATTTGATTTCCTTGATGAGGACATCATGTGCCTCAAAGTAAAAGATTGTGAGGAACCACTTCCGGAGGAGGGGCCAGACCCTGAATCCAAATGGAAGTTGATGTTTGATGGGGCAGTCAATATAAACGGACGTGGAGTTGGTGTTGTTCTTATCACTCTTGAAGGTGTTCATTTTCCCTTCGATGCAAGAATTACTTTGGGATGCACCAACAATGAAGCGGAATACGAGGCATGCATAATAGGAATAGAGGAGGCTATTAATCTTCGGATTAAGACCCTCGATATATTCGGAGATTCAGCCCTCGTTATCAATCAGATTACCGACAAGTGGTATACACATCAAGAACACTTAGTTCCTTATAGGGACTATGCCAGAAGACTGTTGACGTTCTTTACAACGGTTAAGCTTCAGTATATACCACGAGATGAGAATCAATTTGCCGATGCATTGGCTACTCTTTCTTCGTCCATCAAAGTCTTGTGTTGGAACTATGTACCCAGGATTTACATTTCCAGGCTCGACGCACCAGCTTATGCTTTCTCTGTAGACGCAGTGTCTGATGAGAAACCTTGGTACTTTGATATCAAGCTCTTCCTAGAAAAACAAGAATACCCAGCTGGGGCATCATCCAACGACAAGAAGACCTTAAGACGACTTGCTACTAGCTTCTTCTTGAATACATATGGGGTTTTGTATAAGAGGAACTTTGACATGGTCTTGCTCAGATGCATGGATAGACACGAAGCAAGCCCGTTAATGCAAGAAGTCCACGAGGGAGCTTTCGGTACTCATGCAGGAGGATATGAAATGGCTAAGAAGTTGTTGAGATCAGGGTACTATTGGATAATAATGGATGCAGACTGTTGTTCGTACGCCCATAAGTGCCACAAGTGCCAGATTTATGCAGACAAGGTGCATGTTCCTCCCATCCCGCTCAACGTCATGTCATCTCCTTGGCCCTTTTCTATCTGGGGCATTGACATGAACGAGAAAATAGAGCCTACTACTTCAAATGGTCATAGTTTCATTTTGGTCGCGATTGATTACTTCACTAAGTGGGTTGAAGCAGCGTTTTATGCCAATGTCACTCGTCAGGAGTTGTTTATGGATTGAATCGCAAGGCATGAATCATGATGTAAAGTACGGAATTGAGGATTCTTTGTGAAGTAAGGCATTCTTACTAGATTTATTTTGGTCATCGTTTCATTTTGGTCGCGATTGATTACTTCACTAAGTGGGTTGAAGCAGCGTCTTATGCCAATGTCACTCGTCAGGAGTTGTTTATGGATTGAATCGCAAGGCATGAATCATGATGTAAAGTACGGAATTGAGGATTCTTTGTGAAGTAAGGCATTCTTACTAGATTTATTTTGGTCATCGTTTCATTTTGGTCGCGATTGATTACTTCACTAAGTGGGTTGAAGCAGCGTCTTATGCCAATGTCACTCGTCAAGTGGTAGCCAGATTTGGCGAACTACGTCGACTCTGATCCTCATTATCCTGATGAGGTACGTAGGTAGCGGGGTAGGGCCCGTTCGAGCATATTCTTTATTTTCCCTACATTTCCCCCTTTATTTCCATTTTCTTATTTCAATTCCTTTCTCATTTCCATTTCCATTCCAGTCAGCAGTTTTATTCAGCAGCACTTTATTCTTCTCACCCATTGAAACAA
Organism: Lathyrus aphaca; assembly: GCA_963966055.1. Lineage (NCBI taxonomy): Eukaryota > Viridiplantae > Streptophyta > Magnoliopsida > Fabales > Fabaceae > Lathyrus > Lathyrus aphaca. Next base: position 355,312,757 of record OZ014520.1, on the reverse strand, counting down.
ACAAGCAAGCGTGGATCCCGTCGGGTACGACGGACGATCTGGGGTGCTAATACCTTCCCAGGTCGTAACCGACTCCCGAACTCAGATCTTTGGTTCGCAGGACCTTGTCCTTTCCTTCTTCCTCAGGTTTGTACAACATTACCTTTCCCATTCTTTCGGGATAAAAATGTCTGGCTGGCGACTCTAACTTTTCCGCGCCACTTTCGCGTTTGTACTAGGATGAAAATACCGGGAGCGACAATGAGGACAGTCAAAGAGCCTTTGAAAAGATAAAAGAATATTTGCGGCCACTTATCATGTACTTGACTGTGCTAGAGGGGTCGATGGGGTGTTTTCTAGGCCAACATTACGAGTCTGGTCGAAAAGAGTATGCTATTTACTACCTTAGCTAAAAGTTTACCGACTGTAAATCCCGTTACTCACTGCTCGAGAAAACTTGCTGCGATTTGGTATGGGTTGCTCGCCGACTGAGACAGTATATCATGACCCATACTGTCGCTCCCGATAAGTGACGCAGGGTCAGATAAGGGTACAGACGCGAACGGTCGGCGAAGGGAACAGTGAGAACACACAGCCGTGAACTCACTGGAGAATGAATAGAGTCGCCAGCTAGGCATTTTTATCCCGGAGGAAAGGTAATGCTGCATAGACCTAGAAAAAGATGGATAAGACGGTATGCGAACCAGAGAGACTGAGAAAGGGGGTTGGTTACAACCTGGGAAGGTATTAGCACCCAGATTGTCCGTCGTACTCGACGGGATCCACGCTTGAAAGATTTGTGCTATAAAGGGGTAGTGTCAGTGCAATCTGTGTGTAAGGAGCTGGAAAGCAATATGTACAGGTGTCAGTGTAAAAAGATGTGAAGTGTGATAAATGATGTGTCAGTGTAAGAGTGAGAATGAATTGCTCAAGAATATGAGGCTTAAAGAAATGAGCTGGAAAGAGGGGGAATGTACAGAGACTTTTGTTCGATAACTGTTAAGTTATGCCTACGTATCCTCTCGTGCAATGAGGAAGTCAGAACACCGTAGTTCGACCCAAAGAGACTGAAAGGTGAATTGACTTGATGAACTGCTTGCTTGCCTATGCTCAAGTGTATGATCTGTCTGGCACAGATGCAAACTGTCTTGCATTAGACGGAAGAAGCAAGTTCTCGATTGTGAGTGAAGGTGATGAGAAAAGAATCCCGAAGGAGACGATTATTGTTTGTTTTTGTGTTTTCAGTCTTTTATTGCTTTCTGATGTTTGTCATAGGATAATGAGCTTAAGCCTAAACCAATGGGTTAGTAAACTCATCACATCTTCCCTCTGATTAGGGGTAATGAGATTACCTTAAGTGTGAAGTCAGGTTCTCACACTTAATCACCTTTGGTGTAGGATTAAGATCATTAACCTACTTGTGATTATTTAGATGTTTTTGGTGTTTTTGTTTAGTGTTAAGTAATGAGGTTAAGCCATAATCAGGGATTAAACAGACTCATTACACCATCCTAAAAGAAGGATAATAGATGAGAATGTTTAAGCTGAGGAAAGCTCCTCAACTTAATCCATGATTAGGGATTAAACTCATGACAAAACAAGCCTTCATTAGATGGATTTTAGTTAATGATATGATGAAGAAGTGAATTTTATGATTTGTAAGACAACTTGAGGGGGACTTGTCCATTAACACTAGGGTTAGTCCTTCTTAACCAATTAAGGAAGAATTAGAACCCTAATGCAAGGCCCAAGTTACAAGTATGATGTCTTGATACTTATTAGGTGAATTGATTAAGAGATTTAAACACATTAAGGGTTCAATACTTAGGATTAAAGTTATACACTCCATCCTAAGAGAAGGATGCAGGCATAACCTTAATCACAAAGTCTTAAAACCTTTAGGGTTTAGTCTCTGATTATGAGATGAGAAGAGAAGACTCAAAGAGAGACACAAAGGTAAAACTATAGGGGAGACTAATCAAAACCCTAATTCATTGTCATGCTTGGTTGTCCCTAAAGTTTGTGAGGTTTTCAAGAAACAATCTTCAAAGGAGCCACCAGGAAGCAGATGAACAAGATCAAGAGAAGCAAAGTGATTTGCTTCATTCAAGAAGTCAAGTCACTTGAAGAAAGAAAGTGGGAGAAGCAAGAATGAGCAAGCTCAATCTCAAACACATACATAAAATGCAGCAATGGATGCAAAAGAGATGAAAAGAAGAGTTTATGAGAAGTGAAGGCAAATTCACTTCTCAAGCTTACTTACCACCTGAAAAGTTAGAAAGAAATGCAATGCAATGCAAAATGAGATGCAATGGTATGATGCCAAACAAAACCAGAAGCATGTTGATGATGATAATGATGTTATGAGATGCTACAAGCATGAGGCAGCACATGGAAATGATCATACAAGCTCATGGATGCAAATGAAGCAAGTTAAGGAGCATGAATGAACATGAAAAGTTATGAAGCATACATGGCAAATGACATGGCAAATATGAGATGCAATGATCAAACATACTTTATACATGTCTTAAGATGTCAAATGAATCATAAGAATGCACAAAATGCAAAGACAAGTCATGTTATGCAAGAGAATGCAAGAAGGATGCAAAAGAAAGCCCAAAATTAGGGTTCATGGATCAAACATCAAGCACAAACCAAAAACAGAAGTAAACCCTAAGATAAAAAATGGAAAATGGTACCCAAAGAAACCCTAGACCCATAATAAACCACTGCCCAAAGGGGAGCTCTCAACTCTCAACCAAACTCAAGACATGATTTTTGCAAGTTATTAGGGTTTTTTTAGGGCTCTTAACAAAAGAAATGCCAATCAATTAGGAAATGCAAGATCAAATCATGGCCTTTTTATCCTTGAAAATACATGCCAAATGGAAAACAATGCAAGAAGAATCAATGTCTCAACCTTCACCAATAGGCAGAAATGAATTTTCAAACTTATGATCAAAATAATGCATAAAAAATGATTTAATTCAATGAAAAATTCTTAAAATGTATCAAGATCAAAAAATAAATTTGGTTTGAAGGTTGAACAATGTTTCTAAATGTCTTAGAACATTTCATGAATTTTTTTGTAATTTTTAAATACCTAAAAGTATTTTTAATTAATTAATTCCCATTAATCAATTAAAAATAATCTTTTAAATATTTAAAAATACTTTTTAAATGATAAAAAATAAAATAAAAATATTTTTGTGTCATAAAAATTAATAAAACCTTAAAGAAAAAGTTTCATAATTTTTATGAATTTTTAACTATTTTAAATTAATTATGCAAGTTATTTGAAATAAAAAGAAATAAAAACAAATAAAATAAAAAGTAAACAGATTGGACGAATGAGATTGATTCTGGGGAGGGGACCATTGACTTGGCGCGCAAATCTAAGGCTCACATTCAAACTTCTAAAACTCAATTAATTAATTTAATTAATCCTGATTAGGGTTTAATGGTGAATCTGGGCCATCCACACGCGCGCGTAGTCAACAGGGTCAAAGGATCCTACGCTCCAGATTCAAACTAGCATTAATGACTGGATTAAGCCCTAATCACATTCAGGTGGCCGGAGAAGACTTCCGGTCGTCTTCTCCGGCCAGCTCTCACCTGAGAATCACCCAACTTCCTCAAAACGTTACAAAAATGAAATCTAAAACCAGGGAAATGATCCTTATCCTCTCACGAACTAAACCCCTCTCCCAAAACAAATTTATCTTTCCTAAATCATCTGAATCGAAAGGAAGAAAAACTAGGGTTCGTAAGCTTCAAACACAAATTAAATGCTCATTTCGAATCCATTTCAAAAACTAATGGTACCAGAATGATCAGGCAAGCATGAAGAACAAGTTTGTAACAATAAAAGCCATTTCTGGAAAAATTAATTTCAGGCTACCTGAGATTTGAAGCTTTCAGTTTAGGAACTTTCTGGCCACCTTTCTTTGTGCAAACCACTCCACTTGATCCCCCAAAGATGCTTGAATGCTCAAAATGAGTTTGTGTTGGCTGGAGAAGGAGATTCGAATGGAACTGCTTCAAGCTCAGTCAACAATGGCTATGGTGATTTTGGCACTTTCAGGCTATGAAAAAGGGTTGTTTGTGATCTATGAAGTGTGTTGAGAAGCTTTGCAAGGCTTGTTTTGATGTTTGTGGGCTATGGTGATAGTTTCAAGTGAAACTGCAAACTGAGGTGAGAGATGGCAGTAAGAGTTTCTGGCTGTTTCAGGCTTGGACTTTGGGTGGTTGGTGGTCTATGAAGTGTGTTTAGTTGAGTGGTGAAGAAAGTTTTAGTGTTTGATGGCTGTGCTGATGGATTCGAAGCAAGTTGCAGTTAGGAGTGTTTGTGTGTATGTGATGAATGTGTGAACTTCAGCCTTGGTTTTTTGAGTGTTTTGGCCAGCATTTGGATAGTATAAACAATTGCAAGTGGTTGGGGGATGTGACATGTCCTGCTGTGATTGGGATGTCTACTTTTGCATAAAGTCCACCTTTTGTGTAAGTGAGGTATGGCTCAAGGGCTAGGCAAGTACAAGGCTGGTTCTGGTGCAGCATGGTGTGGTGAGAAAGGCTAGCTTGATTCAAGGCCCAATGCAGCAAGTTGGTGGGATGTGATGAGTGTTTTGCAACTTGGTTACCTTTATGGATTTTCATGAAAAATGCCTTGTTACATGAACTAAATAACATGGGATCTTGGTCCAATTCTGATTTTATGACTTAGAGACATGTTCACATGCTGGTTTGAAGTGAATTAGAGGTTGCAATTTGACTTGGTTCAAGACTTTGCAAAATTTCCATTTGGTGCATAACTTGAAAATCAATGATTTTTGCCAACTTTGCATTGCCATAACTTTTGATCCATGAAGAGTTTGATCATGTTCTTGTACTTTTTGAAAAGGGAAAGATGAGATCTACAACTTTCATGACCAAAGTTTTTCCATTTGAAGCATTTTTGGATCAAGAATCAAGGCTTGAAAAATGACCTAAAATGATGCATTCTTGAAAAGTCAACTATGCCCAAAAAGTCAACATTTGCAAAAACCCTAAATTCTTGATTTTTATGAACTTCAAACTTCTTCCATGATCAAATAAAGACCATATACACTCAAAATGATGAAGATTGCCCATTGGTTGGGTCATTTGGGGGCCTCAGATGCCCTGATTTTGCACTGACTTGTCTGAAAAGTCAACCCTTGATCAGATGACTTCCCCATGGAATTTCTTCATGAAAATTGATATGCATACTCCCTATACCATATAAAGATCAATGGAAACAAGGATGACCAAAAAAATTGGAGTTATGGCCTCTGAAACCAAAACCCTAATTTTCAGTCAACTGTGTAGTTCATTCTGGCTCTGCATCCACTCAAACCCTAGTTCTTGTGATTCCTCTGCAATTTTGACTTTGTGAGGATGGAACATGATACAAGAACACACATGGACCCCTTTGAGTTGATTGGTAGCCTTTGGAATGGCTCAAGATGCTTTGGGATTGCTCAGATCACAAACCCTAGGTGCAGATGCCTTAGAAACTATCCAGTGAATCAAAAATGAGATGTGAGATGATATGTTTGTGTTTATGCATATGCAATGATCATAAGCCATGGTGTGAATGGGTGAGGGCAAATTTGGGGTGTTTACAGCTGCCCCTATTCAAACATGAGTTAGCTGTGCAGGATGTAAGCTACGGCTTAACAGGCAAACAAGATAACTTGTGGTTGAATACCAAAGACAGTCCAAAATTTGCACTCACAAAATGAAGAAGAAAAGGGATATAGATTGTAAAGGAAAATAAAGTATATTGTAAAGTATGGACGACGGAGGACGACCGTCGAGCAGAGGACGACTGCTGGGTAAATAGCAATGACGGGGACGGTCGACATGCTGGGAAAAGTGTGTGAATTAAAGCGATGACGGGGACGGCCGACATGCTGGGGATACGAGGTAAAGCTGAGACGGGGACGGCCGACTAGCTGGGGAAAATAAGATATCATGATGGGGACGGCCATCAAGTAAAGCTGTAAAATTCTCTGGGAGTTAATGAAACATGATGGGGACGGCCATCAATGTTCACAAAGGTAAAGTAACCACCGATGGGGACGGCCATCGGGCTAAAAAGAAAAGGGACCACGACGGGGACGGCCATCGGGTTAAAGAATAAATGAAATAAACAGATGATGGGGTACGGCCATCAAAGGTGAAGGACGATCACCTAGCAGGGGACGGCTGCTCTGTTGGGGATAAAAGGTAAACATGATGGGGACGGCCATCAAAGGTGGAGGACGACCACCTGGCAGGGTACGGCTGCCGAAAATATCAACGATGGGGACGGCCATCGGATAGAAAAGGTCAACGATGGGGACGGCCATCGGACGAGCATGATGGAGGACGACCATCAAGAAGTGGAGGACGACCACTCAGCAGGGGACGGCTGCTCTCAAAGTTTATCATAACACAGGACAAGTGTTAGATAACTAAAAATCCACAATGGGGACGGCCATTGGATAAAGTGATGAAGGACGATCATCAAAAGGTGGAGGACGACCACCTAGCAGGGGACGGCTGCTAAAAACAACGATGGGGACGACCATCGGATGAGCATGATGGAGGACGACCATCAAGAAGTGGAGGACGACCACTCAGCAGGGTACGGCTGCTCTCAGGGTTATCATAACACAGGACGAGTGTTAGATAAAAGAAAATCTGTTGGTGATCTACTGGGGAATAGTAAACACGGACGAGTGTTTATATCCAAGAAACAAAAGGTATAAGTGTTTGGTATTGTGTATAGATTAAAGATGCGGACGAGCATCCTTAAGACTATGATACGGACGAGTATCATGTAGAAACAAACTGACACATGTTCAGAGATGATGATACGGACGAGTATCAACTGGTTAACAAAGAACACGGACGAGTGTTGTATCCGAAAGGATTCTTCTGGGGAATAGTAGACACGGACGAGTATCTATATTCAAGAAGACAGAAGTGTTTGACACAGTGTATGGATTAAAGATGTGGACGAGCATCCTTAAGACTATGATACGGACGAGTATCATGTAGAAACAAACACTAGACGCAATACTCTGAGATGATGGTACGGACGGGTACCAACTGGTTAACAAAGAACACGGACTACTGTCGAATCTGTGGGGATGTGAGTGATGATGTATACAAGATACGGACGAGTATCTGTATAAGTGTATCATGAGTGATGAGTATGGGTGTTTATCTGCTGTGGAGAATGACGCGGACGAATGTCAAGAGAGCGAATGTGTAATATGAACAAGTATCTGATATACAAAGTCTAGGCGACTGCGCTGGGGATACGACACGGACGGGTGTCAAGAAAGTGTATATATAGGTATAGGCGACCACGCTGGGGATATGACACGGACGGGTGTCAAGGACTTGTATATATGAGTATATGTGAGTGCAAAGAGGGTGTCTTTGGCTTTCTGCTGGTGATTTGACACGGACGGGTGTCAGAAAATACCTGTGATATGGGTGACTTTGTTTGTAAAGTGTGTTTAGGCAACCTGCTTGGGGAATGATGACACGGACGGGTGTCAAAAAGGAGCATATACTGGTATTTGAGATTGGAGAGGCAACTGCTTTTGCTGGGACCCTGGTGGGGATTTTGTATGTATTCTGTACGCCGACAGATTGTCAATATTTACAAGTGTTCGATTCACAACATGACTTATGATTATGCTATGCGTTTGATTTTTGCCGTAATGCTTCGTATTAGACGGAATGCTACGCTCTGAGGGGATAATATGATGCGAATGCTATGATTATGCAAAAGGGGCAAAGATCCGGGATCCGGATCCCGTTGTTGCGAAGATCTCTGGTTGATCTGCTTGAAGTGAACATCCCAGCTGGGGATGAGATCATTGGTAGATCTAATGATGTATCTGCTTGGGGACATAGGTCACTGATTGACATATCCTTATAATACGGGACCCAGCTGGGGTTTGTAGAAGCCTTCTCCCTCTCTGTTGTGACTTCTTCGTGCGTTGCTCTTCTGAATAGAAGCTTGGAGTTCTGTGGGGAGATGATTCCCTGATTCTTGCATCCTGCTGAGGAAGGACAGTTGGTTCTTCAGCTGGGGAATGCTGTTGGTAACTCAGCTGGGTAGAGCAGTGGGAAGCAACTCAGCTGGGGATAGAGCGTTTCGGATGCTGATATCTTTTGTTGATGTGCCACCTTGCTGAGATATACCTTGCATGCCCCAAGTTGCATTCTGGATACCTGCAATCCTGCAAAGATAAGGAAACATACAAAAGACCCTGAGGTATCCCTTACTGGATTCCGTCATAGGAGTTAAGTACCTTCGAGAGTAAGTACATTCCCTGTAAGCTTGTGTTTTACTTTTTAGAGAAAGGCATCTGTACTTATGCAATTGCATTTTTAGAGATATCAGACAATTCTTTGCAAAACAAAAATGTAAGAACGAAACATGACTGAAAATCTGATTTTATTAATTCATGTGCCCTGAATTGGCAAGATACAGTCGGAGAAACATATCTCCTGAAAGGAGGAGATTGTTACAAATTGAGAAATAAAGTGCTGGCAGTGTTGATGACGCTTTGAGGAGCTTCCTCTCCCGCTATGACTCGTATGACAATGACGTTCTTCTCGTCTTGCTTTCTGGAGAGAATTGATTCTGATTTGAAGCTTGATCCTTCCGAAGCTCGACAAGTTGCTGACAATACAGACGAATTCAGAATGCAGTTGTTCGCTTATTCCCTTATTTTGCATTGATCGCCCTTTCGGGTTTTCAATCCATCGGGATACCCATTTTTGCCTGAGCTGTCCGATGTGGCTTTTCAACTCAGCGGGTGTACATCTTTTTATATTTATTTCCCTTATTTTTGCCCGAGTCTATTATTCTGTTTTTGACTCGCCGAGATGCCCTGTTTTTGCCTGGACTTACATTCTGTTTTTATGTCCAGCGGGTCATTTTATGCGAAGTATTTTTTAACTGCATCTGAATTCACAAGGGATGGGAAATCTTCACCATCCATGGTGCTGAGCATCAGTGCTCCACCAGAGAAAACTTTCTTTACCACGAATGGCCCTTCATAGTTAGGAGTCCATTTGCCCCTGTGGTCTGTATGAGGAGGGAGGATTCTTTTCAGCACAAGATCTCCCACTTGGTACTCTCGATGCTTGACTTTCTGATCGAAGGCTTTCTTCATTCTCTTCTGATACAACTGCCCATGACAGATTGCAGCTAATCTCTTCTCTTCGATCAGACTCAGTTGCTCGTATCGGGACCTAACCCATTCTGCTTCACTCAGTTTGACATCCATTAATACCCGTAGGGAGGGTAATTCAACTTCAACCGGTAGGACTGCCTCCATACCATATACAAGTTGATACGGTGTTGCCCCAGTGGATGTTCTGATTGATGTGCGGTACCCATGCAAGGCAAATGGCAACATTTCATGCCAATCTCTGTAGGTGATTACCATCTTCTGCACAATCTTCTTGATATTCTTATTTGCCGCCTCAACAGCGCCATTCATCTTTGGCCTGTAAGGAGAAGAATTGTGATGTTGGATCTTGAAGTCCCGGCATAATTCAGCCATCATTTTGTTGTTGAGATTGGAACCATTATCAGTAATGATTCGCTCGGGAACTCCATACCGACAGATGATATCTCTTTTTAGGAATCGGGCTACCACTTGCCTGGTAACATTTGCATATGAGGCTGCTTCAACCCACTTTGTAAAATAGTCAATGGCGACCAGGATGAATCTGTGGCCATTTGAAGCAGTTGGCTCAATCTTGCCAATCATATCAATGCCCCACATGGCAAAGGGCCATGGTGAAGACATGATGTTCAAAGGATTTGGAGGTACATGCACTTTATCTGCGTAAATCTGGCATTTGTGGCATTTCCTGGCATAGGCACAACAGTCTGCATCCATTGTGATCCAATAATAGCCTGATCTTAATAACTTCTTAGCCATTGCATGTCCTCCAGCATGGGTACCAAAGGAGCCTTCATGCACTTCATGCATCAATAAATCTGCTTCCGTCCTGTCAACACATCTGAGGAGTACCATGTCAAAGTTCCTCTTGTATAAAGACCCATCAGTGTTCAGAAAGAAACTCCCAGCAAGCCTTCTCAAAGTCTTCTTATCATTGGAAGATGCCCCAGGCGGGTATGTTTGATCCTCCAAGAAGCACTTGATGTCGTGGAACCAAGGCTTATCATCTTTAACAACTTCCGCTGCAAATACATATGCTGGTCTATCAAGTCTCGACACTGATATCTGAGGTACAAAATTAGCGGTTTGAACTTTGATCATGGACGAAATGGTAGCCAAGGCATCTGCAAACTGATTCTCGTCCCGGGGAATATACTCAAGTTTGACTGTTGTGAAGAAAGTCAACAACCTTCTTGTATAATCCCTATAGGGTATCAGATGGTCTTGGTGTGTGTACCATTTCCCGTTGGTCTGATTGATTACCAAAGCTGAATCTCCGAATACGGTCAACGTCTTGATCCTGAGGACAATGGCTTCCTCAAGACCCATAATGCAAGCTTCGTATTCAGCTTCGTTGTTAGTGCAGTTGAAAGTGAGTTTTGCCGAGAAAGGCATGTGAACTCCTTTGGGCGTAATGAGCACTGCACCAACACCACGGCCATTCATGTTAACAGCCCCGTCGAACATCATAGTCCATTCTTCCTCCGGGTCAGGCCCTTCAGTGTGAATAGGCTCTTCATGGTCTTTTGATTTAATGAACATGATGTCTTCATCGGGAAAGTCAAACCTCATTGGCTGGTAATCATCGATGGGTTGCTCAGCAAGGTATTCAGATAGTACACTGCCCTTGATGGCTTTCTGAGATGTGTACTGTATGTCGTATTCTGTAAGAATCATCTGCCATCTTGCAACCCGTCCGGTAAGAGCTGGCTTCTCGAAAATGTACTTGACTGGGTCCATTTTTGAGATTAACAAGGTAGTGTGGGTCAACATATACTGCCTTAGTCGGCGAGCAGCCCACGCCAAAGCACAGCAAGTTTTCTCGAGCAGTGAATAACGTTGTTCACAGTCGGTAAAATTTTTGCTTAGGTAGTATATTGCATACTCTTTTCGACCAGACTCGTCATGCTGGCCCAGCACACACCCCATTGACTCTTCTAATACTGTCAAGTACATAATTAGAGGTCTTCCTTCAACTGGCGGCATAAGGATTGGAGGTTCTTGCAGATATTCTTTGATCTTGTCAAAAGCCCTTTGGCAATCTTCGTTCCACCTAACCGTTTGTTCCTTTCTTAGCAGTTTGAACAAGGGTTCACAGGTTGCTGTAAGATGAGATATGAACCGTGAAATGTAGTTCAATCTACCTAGGAACCCTCGAACCTCTTTCTCAGTTTTCGGTGCAGGCATCTCTTGGATGGCTTTGACTTTATCAGGGTCAACCTCAATCCCTTTCTCGCTTACAATAAATCCCAGCAGCTTACCGGATCGCACCCCGAATGTGCATTTGTTGGGGTTCAGCTTCAGTTGATACTTCCTCAGACGCTTGAACAACTTGAGCAGATTCACCAGATGGTCTTCCTCTGTAAGGGACTTGGCAATCATGTCATCCACATAGCATTCTATTTCCTTATGAATCATATCGTGGAATAATGTTACCATAGCCCGCTGATATGTTGCACCGGCGTTCTTGAGCCCGAATGGCATTACTTTGTAGCAGAACGTGCCCCAGGGTGTAATGAATGTTGTCTTCTCCATGTCTTCAGGTGACATTTTGATCTGGTTGTATCCTGAAAATCCATCCATGAAAGAAAATACCGAGAACTGAGCCGTATTATCAACCAATACATCAATGTGAGGTAATGGGAAATCATCCTTCGGGCTGGCTCTGTTCAGATCCCGGTAATCAACACACATTCTAACTTTGCCATCCTTCTTAGGCACAGGTACTATGTTAGCAACCCACGGCGGGTAGCTAGTCACAGCAAGGAACCCGGCGTCCCATTGCTTTTGTACCTCTTCCTTGATTTTCATAGCCATGTCTGGACGAGTACGGCGTAGCTTTTGTTTGACTGGAGGGCACTCTTCTCTCAAAGGCAGCTTGTGCACAACAATATCAGTATCCAACCCTGGCATGTCCTGATACGACCAAGCAAACACATCAACATACTCTTGCAGCAGATCTATCAGTTGCTTCTTCACTGAGTCTTGCAGGCAGGCCCCGATCTTGACCTCTTTCACATTTTCCTCTGTACCAAGATTAATCACTTCAACCTCCTCCTGATGAGGGGTAATGACCCTTTCCTCTTGTCTTAACAGTCTGGCTAGCTCTTCAGGAAGCTCATATTCTTCTTCAACCCCTTCGTCAGCTTGATTGATCGGATTGTCAAAGTCATACGATGTCATAGCCGTGCTGTTGTAGGTGCTGTCAGGAAGGCAATCTCTGCAAGGGTTAAGTTGGTTCATTTTAGTGATTGATTTTAGTCTTATTTAGAAAAGTGAAATGAAGTTATCATTTTGAAAAACACTGCCATTTATTTTTGTACAAAAAGAAAAATGGAAAAAACAGTGAGCATAAAAGAAAAAAGACTCGTTTGCAAAAAGATTGTCTGATATTTCATTAATTTAATCTTGTTTGCACAAAAGTACAGATGGCCCTGATTACAAAATGAGTCTTGTCATCTTGGGCAAGATGCAAGACTTTGATGCATGCTTATAAAATACAGGAAATAATAATTACTCTGCTCGAGTAACACTTATAATTCCCTGGGAAGACCAGTTCGAGACACTGCTCCCCGGGACCTTCGGACGAATCCAAATCTCCAGGTTGCGCTCCTCTTCCAGCTCGTCTTCCAGACAGTTGATAGCATCGGGGGTAAGCATTCCCCCACTGACAAAACCAGGCTCTTCAGCAGCCTTCACTTGATGTTGAGTTGGTTTGTAACCCAACCCAAATTTGTCCTTCTTCTCCTCCACAGCTAAGACCTTGCCCCAGCCTAGGGCAGTTCCTTCCTCAACAACCTTCCGGGCTTGTTGGTATGATGACATAGAGATCCCTGATACAGCAGATGCTTCATTGACATTCAAGGCTTCAAAACCTTGGCTCATGGTTTCAACGATCTCTCCATCCATTTCGATATATTTATAAGTAGCCAGATGGCTAACAAATATATCCTCCTCCCCACAGATTGTGACAACTTGACCTTCCCACTCATATTTTAACTTTTGGTGAAGGGTAGACGTTATTGCGCCGGCGGCGTGAATCCAGGGTCTACCCAACAAACAGCTGTAGGCGGGCTGAATGTCCATCACATAAAAGATAATTTTGAAGGTCTGCGGGCCAATTGTCACGGGCAGCTCAATTTCTCCCAGCACCGATCTCTTTGAGCCATCAAAAGCTCTAACCACCAGGTTGCTGGGTCTCAATGTCAGTCCGTCATATTCAAGCTTCACCAGAGCCTTCTTTGGTAAGACATTCAGGGAAGAACCTGTGTCCACCAGCACATGTGAAAGGACAGCTCCTTTGCATTCCATGGTTATGTGCAAGGCTTTGTTGTGATTGCGGCCATCCGCTGTCAGGTCAGAATTGGTAAACCCTAGCCCATTGCTAGCAGTAACGTTTCCAACCACGGTTTCCAATTGGTTGACAGTAATCTCCTCAGGCACGTAAGCTGCGTGCAGGACTTTAAGTAGTGCATTCCGATGGGCTTCGGAGCACATAAGCAGAGAGAGGATGGAGATTTTGGATGGCGTCTGATGAAGCTGATCCACAACTTTATAATCACTCTTTTTGATGATCCGCATAAACTCATCAACTTCCTGATCGAATGGAGTCTTCAGGGCTTCTTTGACAGCTGGATCTTCCTGCACCGGGCCTTTTCCTTTTGCCTTGGCAGCAGCTTCTGCTTCGGCAGTAGGTCTTTGGACTTGTGAAGCAAAGAGACGTCCGCTTCGGGTGAAGCCTCCGCCTCCGCCCACATTATCAATTTGTGGTGCAGGTGCTGATGTTTCAAGAGTGATTCTTTTCCCTTCACAGTATACGTCAGAGCCATAGTGCCAAGGGATGGCCCTATTGCTTTCATATGGTACAGGTCCAGGCACCGTGACGGTAACTGGACTGATTGCTGCTGCTGAAGGGACTGTTATTGTCTGCGGATCATAAAAGATCGTAACTGGTGCTCTAGCGGGAGCAGCACCTTCTGAATGGTAGGCGGAGTTATTCTCTGGATCGTAGAATATGGTAACAGTAGAGACATCTTCATGATTGTTTGCTGGTGTTGTAGGAGGTACTGTTGGAAAGATTGTTGTTGTTGTTGATGGAGAGTCGAAATGGAACGAAGCTGAAGTTGTAGCAGGAGAAACTGTTGAAAACTGATCATTTGGGAGGACAGATGAAGTACTTGCTGATGTTGCTGATGAATTGTCGGGAACAATAGTTGCTGCAGTTGTAGGAGGGTCTGAAACCATTGTTGATGAAGTTGCCGGATTTGCCGGAAATGATGTAGTGATCTGTAAGAGGCCACTCTTAATAAGGCTGTCAATGCCATTCCTCAGGTCTTCACACCCATTCCATGAAATATTGCAATAGGGACACCCTAGTTCACACCCCGGAAATATTTGATTTTCACGGAGTTGAGCTTTGATTTCCACCAATGGTGTCCTGATCTGATCCACACTAGTTATCAAATAAGACTGTTGGTCTTCTTCAATAGCATTAATTCGAGGACCACCATGGTTTGGCATTGGGTTTTTATTGACATTGGGCGGAGGCGCAAAATTCAGAGCCTTGGAGTCTACCAAGTCTTGTACCTTCATATGCAGAGCCCTGCATTTTTCTGTACTGTGACCAGGTGCGTTGGAATGAAAAGCACACCTAGCATTGGAGTCATAGTTTCTTGGTAGACTGTTGGGATCCGGAGGTGCCAACGTTCTTAGCTCAACTAGGTTGAGTTTCAGAAGTTGTGGCAGCAAGGCAGCATACGGCATTGGGATCGGGTCGATCACCCGGTTAGCTTGGGAGGGCCTCTGTTGGAATGGCCTCTGTTGGTTGTTGCTGTTGTTGTTGTTAAAGTTCCTTGGAGGATACTGATTCTGATGATACTGAGGTTGTTGTTGGAAGTTTTGTTGAGGAGGTTGATAGACCGGCTGAGGATGAGCTGGAGCAGGGATGGTGACTGCTGCTATTGTTCTGGGAACATAATGGGGCCTACCCCTGTTGGTGTGAATGGCATTAGTCTCGCCAGTCCTTCTCGGGCCTGCAAAAGGCTTTCTTGTACCACTGGACGAGCTTGCACCATTATCAGATATCTTACCCATTTTTAACAGGCTTTCGATTCTTTCCCCAGCTATGACAACATCGGCGAAGCTGGTGGAAGAGAAAGCAGCCAACCTGTCAATATACGTTCCCTGGAGAGTGTTCATAAACATGTCTGCCATTTCTCTCTCCGACATTGGTGGTTGAACGGCAGCAGCCAATTGCCTCCATCTTTGGGCGTATTCTCTGAAACTTTCCCTTGACGACTGTGACATTCCCATTAGGAGAGTCCTATTGGGTGCCATGTCTAAGTTGTATTGATACTGTCGGATGAAGGCCTCTGCCAGGTCCTTCCAGCATCTCACAGTTGCCCTTGTCAAATGGGAATACCATTCCCTTGATGCTCCAGTCAAGCTGTCTTCAAAGTAGAACATCCAAAGTTTCTCATCCATTGTATAGGCCTTCAGCCTTCCCAGAAATGACTGTAGATGAGTCCGGGGGCATGAAGTCCCATTATACTTTTCGAAACAAGGAGGCTTGAACTTATGGGGGATCCTGACCCCGTCTACCAGCCCCATGTCCATGACATCGAAGCCCAAAGAATTTTGAGACTCCAGTGATCTCAACTTTTCAGCTATTTCATCCAATCGCCTATCATAGGCCTCTTCTCCAGCACCCATTACTGTAAATTGGTCCTCCTGAGGATCTTCTTGAAGTACTCTGGCTGCAGTAGCTGTTCCTTGAACGTTTGCAGGAATATTAATCTCAGGATGTAGATGTGGGCCAAATACAGGAGGGTTAATATGGGGTTGCACCCTTTCATTATTACTTGTGCCAGCAGTTCCCACATGAGGCTCCTCTTGATTCTGTCTTTCAACCATGGCCCTCAGTCTCTCCTGGCTCTGAGCCATGTTGTTCATAACTTCCATGAACTGCGTCATTTGGGTTCTCATCTCCAATCTTTCATTGGCCAGTTGATTTCTAACATCAGCAAGATCTTGTTGAACTTGATCCATTTGGATGCCCGGAAGGTTGTTTCTAGTTGGGTACCTGTGTGGCCTGTTGAGGGGAAACACCCGGCGACGAGCAATACTGCCTGAATATCACAACAGAGGTTAGTAACAATAAAACAAAACCTACAAAACAGACAAAAGGGTTAGTATGCAATGCAGTTATGCTTATTTGCTCTCAAGGTATCCGGTTTGGTCTTCAGTTTTGACCCTTCCAGACCCTTGAAGATGATGCTGTTGAAGTTGCTTTTGAAGTGAACCCAGATGGAAACCAACACAAATATATTACAAAGGTGAAATGATACAAATTGTTCATTTTTACAACACAAGCCCTTAAAAGGGTCAAAATACATCACAAAAAGAAAAAGTACATGGAATAGGAACAACAACAAGCAAATGATCAAACTCCAAGGCCAAACTCATCCTCACGAACTTCCTTAAGAAGTGCTTCGGTCACAGGATCAGCCGGACGCTCCGTGAGACTTCTGATGAGAAGGTTTCTTGTTGCAACAGCTGCAGTCAATTTCTTGTTCTGACTTTGGTCTTTAGACCTCTTCACTCCAGCTCTGATTTCTAGCTCTGATATTTCCTTCTGGGCTGCTGCCAGGGCTTTTTCCATCTGCTCCATTTTGTCCTGAACTCTCTTGTCTTCTAGAGTACGGGCTTCAGTGATCCGGACCCACCTGGCCTGACTCTCTTTCAGATATAAGTCTGTTCTTGCTCTCTGGAACTGGGCTTCTTTACAAGCATTCTTCAGAATCTGCTCACCAGCTTTAGACTTGTTGATATACTCTCCAGACTTCTCAATTTTAGTCAAGTGTTCCACTCTCAACTTCTCCAATCTTTCAATCTCCCTCACACCTTCACTCCTCTCCCGGAGGGTCTTCTGCAAGGCTTGGGATAACTTCTCATTTCTTTCCTTCAGGCTTTCAAACTCCTCCAGACTGATAGTGGCAGGGGGTGGTGTTGATGATGACTCAGGCCTGTCTTCTATGGTGAAAGGCAATCCAGAGAATTGGGCTCTAGCATAGGACCACTCATGATATTGGGCTGATGCCACATTATTGCACTTTCCCAAAATGGTGACTCCTTTGGTTTGAACATGATCCCAGGCCCAGGCAGCCTGCCTAACAACAGCCAAACTGACCTTGTTCTCACAGTAGAGGGTCTCAACCAAATCCCGCACCCTAGGAGCATGGACCAGGGCATAGCCTAATTGCCTCTTGAACAGCAGAGGGTTGTAGTTGATACTTCCCTTAACTCCTACCAAAGGCACATTGGGAAAATGCCCACAGCTTGTAATAATATCTCTGCCCTTGGTGCTTTGAGTACACCATCTGATGTCTGCTGAAGTGAGAGTAGTGAGCCTCTTGGCCCAGTTGCTTTGCTGATGAGGATTTAGGAATGCATCTGTCCGGGGTAGATGCTTGAGAAGCCAAGCATGGAATAGTGGAGCACACATCCTCACTAACTTACCCCTCTGCTTCTCATTCCTCTGATGTACTGAGTAATAAAGGTCACCCAATAAAGTTGGCACTGGGTTCTTCAGGATGAACAAATGGATTGCATTCTTGCTGATGAATCGAGGCTCATCTGCAAACAACACAATTCCATATACACTTAAGGCCAACAAAGCACAAACAGCTTTCCAATCCCCCAGGGAGGCCTTCAGACTAGCTTGAGAAATCAGGAAATCCAGATGAAAACCAAGGATCCCAGCTTTAGAGGTCATATGTTGCTCAATCAAAGCAGGCTCCAAGTGCAAAGCTTTTGCTATCTCTCCATTGCTGGGAAAGACCATCTCAGGATTGAAAGGGATTTCTCTCCTGATAGGCAAACCAACTAATGAGGAGTATTCTTCTAGAAGAGGGCCCAACTGGAAGTCTTGAAAGGTAAAACATCTCAATGGGGGGTCATAGAACTGGAGGCATGTGTGGATGAGACTCCTCTGAGATGGGTCCAGATCCATGACCAAGTCAAGTATATCCCCATAATGCTCTCTGAACAGAGGTATGTGATCTGGGGTGATCAGGGTTTGGATCCTCCTGATGTCTGATAAGTCTGGTTGGAAGAAATGATAAGTGATGTTGCTTTTCTTTGGAGCCATGATGCTGAAGACTGAGTAGAATGCTGATGAAGATGCTGAGAAGTGGGTCACTGACTGACTAGCACAAGTAACTGGAAAACTGAAGCAAGTGCTGGTGGAGATAGGTCAGAACTGAGATGGGGTCAAAACCAAGAACCAGATGAAGGTGGATACCCTGAAACACAAATAAGCATAGGTTAATATGATGCAATGAGTATGTATGCAGATGAAATGCAAGGGTTTGTGACTGAGCTGGATCTGATCAAAATGCCTTGGTATAGATCCATGTGTGTCTAAGAATTCCAGAAGGAGGTCTAAAAATCCAGTAACCAAGGTGGGGGACTCAAATAAAGAGCCACATGTCCAGGGTTTTAGAATCACAAGAACTATCCAACATGGAGTATTCTTAACAAAGTCAAAGTAACAGGGTATTCTGAGGTCAAGGTACCTGCAAACCTGTAAACAGCCCAACCCCCTCACAGGTGGTGATCTAAAACAAGGATCCTCAGACTTGGATCCGTTATGAGAAGTGTAAACACTTCTAACCCGGAGGTACAGTGTTTACAATAACCATAACAATTCCTCCTCTAATTTACCTCAGTTTCTGAAGGTCAATACTAAAAGGTCATCCAGACTTAGCAGGCTTCCCAGATAGCCCTAGCATTGCAGGAAATCCGCAACACAGAGTTCTCAAGAAGAAACCCATATCTGAACCGTGTTTCATATTCCCGCACCAGACCGAAATGGAATGGGAAAGAATATGATTCACTCTAGCCTAGGTGTCACTCAGGTCCTAGGTATAGGACCTTAACTCTCAATAAAACCCCACCCACCAAAGGAAAACCAGATCCAGCCAGCAGCAATGACAGTATGATATATGAAAAACTGTAAAGAAAGCAGTAAATAAAGCTGTACAGAAAGCAATAAATAAAGCAAATATACAAACACAAATGCACATAACACCCCAATAAACACAAATCAATCAAGCGCTAGGAGGAACCCACAAAAAGAACCAGAAGCCCTGGTTGCAATATAAGGATCCCCAGCAGAGTCGCCAAGCTGTCGCTCCCGATAAGTGACGCAGGGTCAGATAAGGGTACAGACGCGAACGGTCGGCGAAGGGAACAGTGAGAACACACAGCCGTGAACTCACTGGAGAATGAATAGAGTCGCCAGCTAGGCATTTTTATCCCGGAGGAAAGGTAATGCTGCATAGACCTAGAAAAAGATGGATAAGACGGTATGCGAACCAGAGAGACTGAGAAAGGGGGTTGGTTACAACCTGGGAAGGTATTAGCACCCAGATTGTCCGTCGTACTCGACGGGATCCACGCTTGAAAGATTTGTGCTATAAAGGGGTAGTGTCAGTGCAATCTGTGTGTAAGGAGCTGGAAAGCAATATGTACAGGTGTCAGTGTAAAAAGATGTGAAGTGTGATAAATGATGTGTCAGTGTAAGAGTGAGAATGAATTGCTCAAGAATATGAGGCTTAAAGAAATGAGCTGGAAAGAGGGGGAATGTACAGAGACTTTTGTTCGATAACTGTTAAGTTATGCCTACGTATCCTCTCGTGCAATGAGGAAGTCAGAACACCGTAGTTCGACCCAAAGAGACTGAAAGGTGAATTGACTTGATGAACTGCTTGCTTGCCTATGCTCAAGTGTATGATCTGTCTGGCACAGATGCAAACTGTCTTGCATTAGACGGAAGAAGCAAGTTCTCGATTGTGAGTGAAGGTGATGAGAAAAGAATCCCGAAGGAGACGATTATTGTTTGTTTTTGTGTTTTCAGTCTTTTATTGCTTTCTGATGTTTGTCATAGGATAATGAGCTTAAGCCTAAACCAATGGGTTAGTAAACTCATCACATCTTCCCTCTGATTAGGGGTAATGAGATTACCTTAAGTGTGAAGTCAGGTTCTCACACTTAATCACCTTTGGTGTAGGATTAAGATCATTAACCTACTTGTGATTATTTAGATGTTTTTGGTGTTTTTGTTTAGTGTTAAGTAATGAGGTTAAGCCATAATCAGGGATTAAACAGACTCATTACACCATCCTAAAAGAAGGATAATAGATGAGAATGTTTAAGCTGAGGAAAGCTCCTCAACTTAATCCATGATTAGGGATTAAACTCATGACAAAACAAGCCTTCATTAGATGGATTTTAGTTAATGATATGATGAAGAAGTGAATTTTATGATTTGTAAGACAACTTGAGGGGGACTTGTCCATTAACACTAGGGTTAGTCCTTCTTAACCAATTAAGGAAGAATTAGAACCCTAATGCAAGGCCCAAGTTACAAGTATGATGTCTTGATACTTATTAGGTGAATTGATTAAGAGATTTAAACACATTAAGGGTTCAATACTTAGGATTAAAGTTATACACTCCATCCTAAGAGAAGGATGCAGGCATAACCTTAATCACAAAGTCTTAAAACCTTTAGGGTTTAGTCTCTGATTATGAGATGAGAAGAGAAGACTCAAAGAGAGACACAAAGGTAAAACTATAGGGGAGACTAATCAAAACCCTAATTCATTGTCATGCTTGGTTGTCCCTAAAGTTTGTGAGGTTTTCAAGAAACAATCTTCAAAGGAGCCACCAGGAAGCAGATGAACAAGATCAAGAGAAGCAAAGTGATTTGCTTCATTCAAGAAGTCAAGTCACTTGAAGAAAGAAAGTGGGAGAATCAAGAATGAGCAAGCTCAATCTCAAACACATACATAAAATGCAGCAATGGATGCAAAAGAGATGAAAAGAAGAGTTTATGAGAAGTGAAGGCAAATTCACTTCTCAAGCTTACTTACCACCTGAAAAGTTAGAAAGAAATGCAATGCAATGCAAAATGAGATGCAATGGTATGATGCCAAACAAAACCAGAAGCATGTTGATGATGATAATGATGTTATGAGATGCTACAAGCATGAGTCAGCACATGGAAATGATCATACAAGCTCATGGATGCAAATGAAGCAAGTTAAGGAGCATGAATGAACATGAAAAGTTATGAAGCATACATGGCAAATGACATGGCAAATATGAGATGCAATGATCAAACATACTTTATACATGTCTTAAGATGTCAAATGAATCATAAGAATGCACAAAATGCAAAGACAAGTCATGTTATGCAAGAGAATGCAAGAAGGATGCAAAAGAAAGCCCAAAATTAGGGTTCATGGATCAAACATCAAGCACAAACCAAAAACAGAAGTAAACCCTAAGATAAAAAATGGAAAATGGTACCCAAAGAAACCCTAGACCCATAATAAACCACTGCCCAAAGGGGAGCTCTCAACTCTCAACCAAACTCAAGACATGATTTTTGCAAGTTATTAGGGTTTTTTTAGGGCTCTTAACAAAAGAAATGCCAATCAATTAGGAAATGCAAGATCAAATCATGGCCTTTTTATCCTTGAAAATACATGCCAAATGGAAAACAATGCAAGAAGAATCAATGTCTCAACCTTCACCAATAGGCAGAAATGAATTTTCAAACTTATGATCAAAATAATGCATAAAAAATGATTTAATTCAATGAAAAATTCTTAAAATGTATCAAGATCAAAAAAGAAATTTGGTTTGAAGGTTTAACAATGTTTCTAAATGTCTTAGAACATTTCATGAATTTTTTTGTAATTTTTAAATACCTAAAAGTATTTTTAATTAATTAATTCCCATTAATCAATTAAAAATAATCTTTTAAATATTTAAAAATACTTTTTAAATGATAAAAAATAAAATAAAAATATTTTTGTGTCATAAAAATTAATAAAACCTTAAAGAAAAAGTTTCATAATTTTTATGAATTTTTAACTATTTTAAATTAATTATGCAAGTTATTTGAAATAAAAAGAAATAAAAACAAATAAAATAAAAAGTAAACAGATTGGACGAATGAGATTGATTCTGGGGAGGGGACCATTGACTTGGCGCGCAAATCTAAGGCTCACATTCAAACTTCTAAAACTCAATTAATTAATTTAATTAATCCTGATTAGGGTTTAATGGTGAATCTGGGCCATCCACACGCGCGCGTAGTCAACAGGGTCAAAGGATCCTACGCTCCAGATTCAAACTAGCATTAATGACTGGATTAAGCCCTAATCACATTCAGGTGGCCGGAGAAGACTTCCGGTCGTCTTCTCCGGCCAGCTCTCACCTGAGAATCACCCAACTTCCTCAAAACGTTACAAAAATGAAATCTAAAACCAGGGAAATGATCCTTATCCTCTCACGAACTAAACCCCTCTCCCAAAACAAATTTATCTTTCCTAAATCATCTGAATCGAAAGGAAGAAAAACTAGGGTTCGTAAGCTTCAAACACAAATTAAATGCTCATTTCGAATCCATTTCAAAA
Source organism: Lathyrus aphaca (assembly GCA_963966055.1). Lineage (NCBI taxonomy): Eukaryota > Viridiplantae > Streptophyta > Magnoliopsida > Fabales > Fabaceae > Lathyrus > Lathyrus aphaca. The sequence goes on along the minus strand of OZ014520.1, from coordinate 355,290,061 downwards.
ACTAATGGTACCAGAATGATCAGGCAAGCATGAAGAACAAGTTTGTAACAATAAAAGCCATTTCTGGAAAAATTAATTTCAGGCTACCTGAGATTTGAAGCTTTCAGTTTAGGAACTTTCTGGCCACCTTTCTTTGTGCAAACCACTCCACTTGATCCCCCAAAGATGCTTGAATGCTCAAAATGAGTTTGTGTTGGCTGGAGAAGGAGATTCGAATGGAACTGCTTCAAGTTCAGTCAACAATGGCTATGGTGATTTTGGCACTTTCAGGCTATGAAAAAGGGTTGTTTGTGATCTATGAAGTGTGTTGAGAAGCTTTGCAAGGCTTGTTTTGATGTTTGTGGGCTATGGTGATAGTTTCAAGTGAAACTGCAAACTGAGGTGAGAGATGGCAGTAAGAGTTTCTGGCTGTTTCAGGCTTGGACTTTGGGTGGTTGGTGGTCTATGAAGTGTGTTTAGTTGAGTGGTGAAGAAAGTTTTAGTGTTTGATGGCTGTGCTGATGGATTCGAAGCAAGTTGCAGTTAGGAGTGTTTGTGTGTATGTGATGAATGTGTGAACTTCAGCCTTGGTTTTTTGAGTGTTTTGGCCAGCATTTGGATAGTATAAACAATTGCAAGTGGTTGGGGGATGTGACATGTCCTGCTGTGATTGGGATGTCTACTTTTGCATAAAGTCCACCTTTTGTGTAAGTGAGGTATGGCTCAAGGGCTAGGCAAGTACAAGGCTGGTTCTGGTGCAGCATGGTGTGGTGAGAAAGGCTAGCTTGATTCAAGGCCCAATGCAGCAAGTTGGTGGGATGTGATGAGTGTTTTGCAACTTGGTTACCTTTATGGATTTTCATGAAAAATGCCTTGTTACATGAACTAAATAACATGGGATCTTGGTCCAATTCTGATTTTATGACTTAGAGACATGTTCACATGCTGGTTTGAAGTGAATTAGAGGTTGCAATTTGACTTGGTTCAAGACTTTGCAAAATTTCCATTTGGTGCATAACTTGAAAATCAATGATTTTTGCCAACTTTGCATTGCCATAACTTTTGATCCATGAAGAGTTTGATCATGTTCTTGTACTTTTTGAAAAGGGAAAGATGAGATCTACAACTTTCATGACCAAAGTTTTTCCATTTGAAGCATTTTTGGATCAAGAATCAAGGCTTGAAAAATGACCTAAAATGATGCATTCTTGAAAAGTCAACTATGCCCAAAAAGTCAACATTTGCAAAAACCCTAAATTCTTGATTTTTATGAACTTCAAACTTCTTCCATGATCAAATAAAGACCATATACACTCAAAATGATGAAGATTGCCCATTGGTTGGGTCATTTGGGGGCCTCAGATGCCCTGATTTTGCACTGACTTGTCTGAAAAGTCAACCCTTGATCAGATGACTTCCCCATGGAATTTCTTCATGAAAATTGATATGCATACTCCCTATACCATATAAAGATCAATGGAAACAACGATGACCAAAAAAATTGGAGTTATGGCCTCTGAAACCAAAACCCTAATTTTCAGTCAACTGTGTAGTTCATTCTGGCTCTGCATCCACTCAAACCCTAGTTCTTGTGATTCCTCTGCAATTTTGACTTTGTGAGGATGGAACATGATACAAGAACACACATGGACCCCTTTGAGTTGATTGGTAGCCTTTGGAATGGCTCAAGATGCTTTGGGATTGCTCAGATCACAAACCCTAGGTGCAGATGCCTTAGAAACTATCCAGTGAATCAAAAATGAGATGTGAAATGATATGTTTGTGTTTATGCATATGCAATGATCATAAGCCATGGTGTGAATGGGTGAGGGCAAATTTGGGGTGTTTACACATACCACACTGCTAATCTCAAAAATGGACCTTGTCAAGTATATTTTCGAGAAACCAGCATTAACCGGAAGGGTTGCAAGGTGGCGAATGATCTTAACAGAGTATGATATACAATATACTTCCCAGAAAGCCATCAAAGGAAGTGTATTCTCAGATTATCTTGCACAACAAACTCTTGAAGACGATTATCAGCCAATGAAATTTGATTTCCCTGATGAGGACATCATGTGCCTCAAAGCAAAAGATTGTGAGGAACCACTTCCGGAGGAGGGGCCAGACCCTGAATCCAAATGGAAGTTGATGTTTGATGGGGCAGTCAATATAAACGGACGTGGAGTTGGTGTTGTTCTTATCACTCTTGAAGGTGTTCATTTTCCCTTCGCTGCAAGAATTACTTTTGGATGCACCAACAATGAAGCGGAATACGAGGCATGCATAATGGGAATAGAGGAGGCTATTAATCTTCGGATTAAGACCCTCGATATATTCGGAGATTCAGCCCTCGTTATCAATCAGATTACCGACAAGTGGTATACACATCAAGAACACTTAGTTCCTTATAGGGACTATGCCAGAAGACTGTTGACGTTCTTTATAACGGTTAAGCTTCAGTATATACCACGAGATGAGAATCAATTTGCCGATGCATTGGCTACTCTTTCTTCGTCCATCAAAGTCTTGTGTTGGAACTATGTACCCAGGATTGACATTTCCAGGCTCGACGCACCAGCTTATGCTTTCTCTGTAGACGCAGTGTCTGATGAGAAACCTTGGTACAATGATATCAAGCTCTTCCTAGAAAAACAAGAATACCCAGCTGGGGCATCATCCAACGACAAGAAGACCTTAAGACGACTTGCTACTAGCTTCTTCTTGAATACATATGGGGTTTTGTATAAGAGGAACTTTGACATGGTCTTGCTCAGATGCGTGGATAGACACGAAGCAATCCCGTTAATGCAAGAAGTCCACGAGGGAGCTTTCGGTACTCATGCAGGAGGATATGCAATGGCTAAGAAGTTGTTGAGATCAGGGTACTATTGGATAATAATGGATGCAGACTGTTGTTCGTACGCCCGTAAGTGCCACAAGTTCCAGATTTATGCAGACAAGGTGCATGTTCCTCCCATCCCGCTCAACGTCATGTCATCTCCTTGGCCCTTTTCTATCTGGGGCATTGACATGAACGAGAAAATAGAGCCTACTACTTCAAATGGTCATCGTTTCATTTTGGTCGCGATTGATTACTTCACTAAGTGGGTTGAAGCAGCGTCTTATGCCAATGTCACTCGTCAGGAGTTGTTTATGGATTGAATCGCAAGGCATGAATCATGATGTAAAGTACGGAATTGAGGATTCTTTGTGAAGTAAGGCATTCTTACTAGATTTATTTTGGTCATAGTTTCATTTTGGTCGCGATTGATTACTTCACTAAGTGGGTTGAAGCAGCATCTTATGCCAATGTCACTCATCAAGTGGTAGCCAGATTTGGCGAACTACGTCGACTCTGATCCTCATTATCCTGATGAGGTACGTAGGCAGCGGGGTAGGGCCCGTTCGAGCACATTCTTTATTTTCCCTACATTTCCCCTTTTATTTCCATTTTCTTATTTCAATTCCTTTCTCATTTCCTTTTCCATTCCAGTCAGCAGTTTTATTCAGCAGCACTTTATTCTTCTCACCCATTGAAACAAACAAGCAAGCGTGGATCCCGTCGGGTACGACGGACGATCTGGGGTGCTAATACCTTCCCAGGTCGTAACCGACTCCCGAACTCAGATCTTTGGTTCGCAGGACCTTGTCCTTTCCTTCTTCCTCAGGTTTGTACAACATTACCTTTCCCATTCTTCCGGGATAAAAATGTCTAGCTGGCGACTCTAACTTTTCCGCGCCACTTTCGCGTTTGTACTAGGATGAAAATCCCGGGAGCGACAATGAGGATAGTCAAAGAGCCTTTGAAAAGATAAAAGAATATTTGCGGCCACTTATCATGTACTTGACTGTGCTAGAGGGGTCGATGGGGTGTTTTCTAGGCCAACATGACGAGTCTGGTCGAAAAGAGTATGCTATTTACTACCTTAGCTAAAAGTTTACCGACTGTAAATCCCGTTACTCACTGCTCGAGAAAACTTGCTGCGATTTGGTATGGGTTGCTCGCCGACTGAGACAGTATATCATGACCCATACCACACTGCTAATCTCAAAAATGGACCCTGTCAAGTATATTTTCGAGAAACCAGCATTAACCGGAAGGGTTGCAAGGTGGCAAATGATCTTAACAGAGTATGATATACAATATACATCCCAGAAAGCCATCAAAGGAAGTGTATTATCAGATTATCTTGCACAACAACCTCTTGAAGACGATTATCAGCCAATGAAATTTGATTTCCCTGATGAGGACATCATGTGCCTCAAAGCAAAAGATTGTGAGGAACCACTTCCGGAGGAGGGGCCAGACCCTGAATCCAAATGGAAGTTGATGTTTGATGGGGCAGTCAATATAAACGGACGTGGAGTTGGTGTTGTTCTTATCACTCTTGAAGGTGTTCATTTTCCCTTCGCTGCAAGAATTACTTTTGGATGCACCAACAATGAAGCGGAATACGAGGCATGCATAATGGGAATAGGGGAGGCTATTAATCTTCGGATTAAGACCCTCGATATATTCGGAGATTCAGCCCTCGTTATCAATCAGATTACCGACAAGTGGTATACACATCAAGAACACTTAGTTCCTTATAGGGACTATGCCAGAAGACTGTTGACGTTCTTTATAACGGTTAAGCTTCAGTATATACCACGAGATGAGAATCAATTTGCCGATGCATTGGCTACTCTTTCTTCGTCCATCAAAGTCTTGTGTTGGAACTATGTACCCAGGATTGACATTTCCAGGCTCGACGCACCAGCTTATGCTTTCTCTGTAGACGCAGTGTCTGATGAGAAACCTTGGTACAATGATATCAAGCTCTTCCTAGAAAAACAAGAATACCCAGCTGGGGCATCATCCAACGACAAGAAGACCTTAAGACGACTTGCTACTAGCTTCTTCTTGAATACATATGGGGTTTTGTATAAGAGGAACTTTGACATGGTCTTGCTCAGATGCGTGGATAGACACGAAGCAAGCCCGTTAATGCAAGAAGTCCACGAGGGAGCTTTCGGTACTCATGCAGGAGGATATGCAATGGCTAAGAAGTTGTTGAGATCAGGGTACTATTGGATAATAATGGATGCAGACTGTTGTTCGTACGCCCGTAAGTGCCACAAGTTCCAGATTTATGCAGACAAGGTGCATGTTCCTCCCATCCCGCTCAACGTCATGTCATCTCCTTGGCCCTTTTCTATCTGGGGCATTGACATGAACGAGAAAATAGAGCCTACTACTTCAAATGGTCATCGTTTCATTTTGGTCGCGATTGATTACTTCACTAAGTGGGTTGAAGCAGCGTCTTATGCCAATGTCACTCGTCAGGAGTTGTTTATGGATTGAATCGCAAGGCATGAATCATGATGTAAAGTACGGAATTGAGGATTCTTTATGAAGTAAGGCATTCTTACTAGATTTATTTTGGTCATCGTTTCATTTTGGTCGCGATTGATTACTTCACTAAGTGGGTTGAAGCAGCATCTTATGCCAATGTCACTCATCAAGTGGTAGCCAGATTTGGCGAACTACGTCGACTCTGATCCTCATTATCCTGATGAGGTACGTAGGCAGCGGGGTAGGGCCCGTTCGAGCACATTCTTTATTTTCCCTACATTTCCCCCTTTATTTCCATTTTCTTATTTCAATTCCTTTCTCATTTCCTTTTCCATTCCAGTCAGCAGTTTTATTCAGCAGCACTTTATTCTTCTCACCCATTGAAACAAACAAGCAAGCGTGGATCCCGTCGGGTACGACGGACGATCTGGGGTGCTAATACCTTCCCAGGTCGTAACCGACTCCCGAACTCAGATCTTTGGTTCGCAGGACCTTGTCCTTTCCTTCTTCCTCAGGTTTGTACAACATTACCTTTCCCATTCTTCCGGGATAAAAATGTCTAGCTGGCGACTCTAACTTTTCCGCGCCACTTTCGCGTTTGTACTAGGATGAAAATCCCGGGAGCGACAATGAGGATAGTCAAAGAGCCTTTGAAAAGATAAAAGAATATTTGCGGCCACTTATCATGTACTTGACTGTGCTAGAGGGGTCGATGGGGTGTTTTCTAGGCCAACATGACGAGTCTGGTCGAAAAGAGTATGCTATTTACTACCTTAGCTAAAAGTTTACCGACTGTAAATCCCGTTACTCACTGCTCGAGAAAACTTGCTGCGATTTGGTATGGGTTGCTCGCTGACTGAGACAGTATATCATGACCCATACCACACTGCTAATCTCAAAAATGGACCCTGTCAAGTATATTTTCGAGAAACCAGCATTAACCGGAAGGGTTGCAAGGTGGCAAATGATCTTAACAGAGTATGATATACAATATACATCCCAGAAAGCCATCAAAGGAAGTGTATTATCAGATTATCTTGCACAACAACCTCTTGAAGACGATTATCAGCCAATGAAATTTGATTTCCCTGATGAGGACATCATGTGCCTCAAAGCAAAAGATTGTGAGGAACCACTTCCGGAGGAGGGGCCAGACCCTGAATCCAAATGGAAGTTGATGTTTGATGGGGCAGTCAATATAAACGGACGTGGAGTTGGTGTTGTTCTTATCACTCTTGAAGGTGTTCATTTTCCCTTCGCTGCAAGAATTACTTTTGGATGCACCAACAATGAAGCGGAATACGAGGCATGCATAATGGGAATAGGGGAGGCTATTAATCTTCGGATTAAGACCCTCGATATATTCGGAGATTCAGCCCTCGTTATCAATCAGATTACCGACAAGTGGTATACACATCAAGAACACTTAGTTCCTTATAGGGACTATGCCAGAAGACTGTTGACGTTCTTTACAACGGTTAAGCTTCAGTATATACCACGAGATGAGAATCAATTTGCCGATGCATTGGCTACTCTTTCTTCGTCCATCAAAGTCTTGTGTTGGAACTATGTACCCAGGATTGACATTTCCAGGCTCGACGCACCAGCTTATGCTTTCTCTGTAGACGCAGTGTCTGATGAGAAACCTTGGTACTCTGATATCAAGCTCTTCCTAGAAAAACAAGAATACCCAGCTGGGGCATCATCCAACGACAAGAAGACCTTAAGACGACTTGCTACTAGCTTCTTCTTGAATACATATGGGGTTTTGTATAAGAGGAACTTTGACATGGTCTTGCTCAGATGCGTGGATAGACACGAAGCAAGCCCGTTAATGCAAGAAGTCCACGAGGGAGCTTTCGGTACTCATGCAGGAGGATATGCAATGGCTAAGAAGTTGTTGAGATCAGGGTACTATTGGATAATAATGGATGCAGACTGTTGTTCGTACGCCCATAAGTGCCACAAGTGCCAGATTTATGCAGACAAGGTGCATGTTCCTCCCATCCCGCTCAACGTCATGTCATCTCCTTGGCCCTTTTCTATCTGGGGCATTGACATGAACGAGAAAATAGAGCCTACTACTTCAAATGGTCATCGTTTCATTTTGGTCGCGATTGATTACTTCACTAAGTGGGTTGAAGCAGCGTCTTATGCCAATGTCACTCGTCAGGAGTTGTTTATGGATTGAATCGCAAGGCATGAATCATGATGTAAAGTACGGAATTGAGGATTCTTTGTGAAGTAAGGCATTCTTACTAGATTTATTTTGGTCATCGTTTCATTTTGGTCGCGATTGATTACTTCACTAAGTGGGTTGAAGCAGCGTCTTATGCCAATGTCACTCGTCAAGTGGTAGCCAAATTTGGCGAACTACGTCGACTCTGATCCTCATTATCCTGATGAGGTACGTAGGCAGCGGGGTAGGGCCCGTTCGAGCACATTCTTTATTTTCCCTACATTTCCCCCTTTATTTCCATTTTCTTATTTCAATTCCTTTCTCATTTCCATTTCCATTCCAGTCAGCAGTTTTATTCAGCAGCACTTTATTCTTCTCACCCATTGAAACAAACAAGCAAGCGTGGATCCCGTCGGGTACGACGGACGATCTGGGGTGCTAATACCTTCCCAGGTCGTAACCGACTCCCGAACTCAGATCTTTGGTTCGCAGGACCTTGTCCTTTCCTTCTTCCTCAGGTTTGTACAACATTACCTTTCCCATTCTTTCGGGATAAAAATGTCTGGCTGGCGACTCTAACTTTTCCGCGCCACTTTCGCGTTTGTACTAGGATGAAAATCCCGGGAGCGACAATGAGGACAGTCAAAGAGCCTTTGAAAAGATAAAAGAATATTTGCGGCCACTTATCATGTACTTGACTGTGCTAGAGGGGTCGATGGGGTGTTTTCTAGACCAACATTACGAGTCTGGTCGAAAAGAGTATGCTATTTACTACCTTTGCTAAAAGTTTACCGACTGTAAATCCCGTTACTCACTGCTCGAGAAAACTTGCTGCGATTTGGTATGGGTTGCTCGCCGACTGAGACAGTATATCATGACCCTTACCATACTGCTAATCTCAAAAATGGACCCTGTCAAGTATATTTTCGAGAAACCAGCATTAACCGGAAGGGTTTCAAGGTGACAAATGATCTTAACAGAGTATGATATACAATATACTTCCCAGAAAGCCATCAAAGGAAGTGTATTCTCAGATTATCTTGCACAACAACCTCTTGAAGACGATTATCAGCCAATGAAATTTGATTTCCCTGATGAGGACATCATGTGCCTCAAAGCAAAAGATTGTGAGGAACCACTTCCGGAGGAGGGGCCAGACCCTGAATCCAAATGGAAGTTGATATTTGATGGGGCATTCAATATAAACGGACGTGGAGTTGGTGTTGTTCTTATCACTCTTGAAGGTGTTCATTTTCCCTTCGCTGCAAGAATTACTTTTGGATGCACCAACAATGAAGCGGAATACGAGGCATGCATAATGGGAATAGAGGAGGCTATTAATCTTCGGATTAAGACCCTCGATATATTCGGAGATTCAGCCCTCGTTATCAATCATATTACCGACAAGTGGTATACACATCAAGAACACTTAGTTCCTTATAGGGACTATGCCAGAAGACTGTTGACGTTCTTTACAACGGTTAAGCTTCAGTATATACCACGAGATGAGAATCAATTTGCCGATGCATTGGCTACTCTTTCTTCGTCCATCAAAGTCTTGTGTTGGAACTATGTACCCAGGATTGACATTTCCAGGCTCGACGCACCAGCTTATGCTTTCTCTGTAGACGCAGTGTCTGATGAGAAACCTTGGTACAATGATATCAAGCTCTTCCTAGAAAAACAAGAATACCCAGCTGGGGCATCATCCAACGACAAGAAGACCTTAAGACGACTTGCTACTAGCTTCTTCTTGAATACATATGGGGTTTTGTATAAGAGGAACTTTGACATGGTCTTGCTCAGATGCGTGGATAGACACGAAGCAATCCCGTTAATGCAAGAAGTCCACGAGGGAGCTTTCGGTACTCATGCAGGAGGATATGCAATGGCTAAGAAGTTGTTGAGATCAGGGTACTATTGGATAATAATGGATGCAGACTGTTGTTCGTACGCCCGTAAGTGCCACAAGTTCCAGATTTATGCAGACAAGGTGCATGTTCCTCCCATCCCGCTCAACGTCATGTCATCTCCTTGGCCCTTTTCTATCTGGGGCATTGACATGAACGAGAAAATAGAGCCTACTACTTCAAATGGTCATCGTTTCATTTTGGTCGCGATTGATTACTTCACTAAGTGGGTTGAAGCAGCGTCTTATGCCAATGTCACTCGTCAGGAGTTGTTTATGGATTGAATCGCAAGGCATGAATCATGATGTAAAGTACGGAATTGAGGATTCTTTGTGAAGTAAGGCATTCTTACTAGATTTATTTTGGTCATAGTTTCATTTTGGTCGCGATTGATTACTTCACTAAGTGGGTTGAAGCAGCATCTTATGCCAATGTCACTCGTCAAGTGGTAGCCAGATTTGGCGAACTACGTCGACTCTGATCCTCATTATCCTGATGAGGTACGTAGGCAGCGGGGTAGGGCCCGTTCGAGCACATTCTTTATTTTCCCTACACTTCCCCCTTTATTTCCATTTTCTTATTTCAATTCCTTTCTCATTTCCTTTTCCATTCCAGTCAGCCGTTTTATTCAGCAGCACTTTATTCTTCTCACCCATTGAAACAACCAAGCAAGCGTGGATCTCGTCGGGTACGACGGACGATCTGGGGTGCTAATACCTTCCCAGGTCGTAACCGACTCCCGAACTCAGATCTTTGGTTCGCAGGACCTTGTCCTTTCCTTCTTCCTCAGGTTTGTACAACATTACCTTTCCCATTCTTTCGGGATAAAAATGTCTGGCTGGCGACTCTAACTTTTCCGCGCCACTTTCGCGTTTGTACTAGGATGAAAATCCCGGGGGCGACAATGAGGACAGTCAAAGAGCCTTTGAAAAGATAAAAGAATATTTGCGGCCACTTATCATGTACTTGACTGTGCTAGAGGGGTCGATGGGGTGTTTTCTAGACCAACATGACGAGTCTGGTCGAAAAGAGTATGCTATTTACTACCTTAGCTAAACGTTTACCGACTGTAAATCCCGTTACTCACTACTCGAGAAAATTTGCTGCGATTTGGTATGGGTTTCTCGCCGACTGAGACAGTATATCATGACCCATACCACACTGCTAATCTCAAAAATGGACCCTGTCAAGTATATTTTCGAGAAACCAGCATTAACCGGAAGGGTTGCAAGGTGGCAAATGATCTTAACAGAGTATGATATACAATATACTTCCCAGAAAGCCATCAAAGGAAGTGTATTCTCAGATTATCTTGCACAACAACCTCTTGAAGACGATTATCAGCCAATGAAATTTGATTTCCCTGATGAGGACATCATGTGCCTCAAAGCAAAAGATTGTGAGGAACCACTTCCGGAGGAGGGGCCAGACCCTGAATCCAAATGGAAGTTGATGTTTGATGGGGCAGTCAATATAAACGGACGTGGAGTTGGTGTTGTTCTTATCACTCTTGAAGGTGTTCATTTTCCCTTCGCTGCAAGAATTACTTTTGGATGCACCAACAATGAAGCGGAATACGAGGCATGCATAATGGGAATAGAGGAGGCTATTAATCTTCGGATTAAGACCCTCGATATATTCGGAGATTCAGCCCTCGTTATCAATCAGATTACCGACAAGTGGTATACACATCAAGAACACTTAGTTCCTTATAGGGACTATGCCAGAAGACTGTTGACGTTCTTTACAACGGTTAAGCTTCAGTATATACCACGAGATGAGAATCAATTTGCCGATGCATTGGCTACTCTTTCTTCGTCCATCAAAGTCTTGTGTTGGAACTATGTACCCAGGATTGACATTTCCAGGCTCGACGCACCAGCTTATGCTTTCTCTGTAGACGCAGTGTCTGATGAGAAACCTTGGTACAATGATATCAAGCTCTTCCTAGAAAAACAAGAATACCCAGCTGGGGCATCATCCAACGATAAGAAGACCTTAAGACGACTTGCTACTAGCTTCTTCTTGAATACATATGGGGTTTTGTATAAGAGGAACTTTGACATGGTCTTGCTCAGATGCGTGGATAGACACGAAGCAATCCTGTTAATGCAAGAAGTCCATGAGGGAGCTTTCGGTACTCATGCAGGAGGATATGCAATGGCTAAGAAGTTGTTGAGATCAGGGTACTATTGGATAATAATGGATGCAGACTGTTGTTCGTACGCCCGTAAGTGCCACAAGTGCCAGATTTATGCAGACAAGGTGCATGTTCCTCCCATCCCGCTCAACGTCATGTCATCTCCTTGGCCCTTTTCTATCTGGGGCATTGACATGAACGAGAAAATAGAGCCTACTACTTCAAATGGTCATCGTTTCATTTTGGTCGCGATTGATTACTTCACTAAGTGGGTTGAAGCAGCGTCTTATGCCAATGTCACTCGTCAGGAGTTGTTTATGGATTGAATCGCAAGGCATGAATCATGATGTAAAGTACGGAATTGAGGATTCTTTGTGAAGTAAGGCATTCTTACTAGATTTATTTTGGTCATCGTTTCATTTTGGTCGCGATTGATTACTTCACTAAGTGGGTTGAAGCAGCATCTTATGCCAATGTCACTCGTCAAGTGGTAGCCAGATTTGGCGAACTACGTCGACTCTGATCCTCATTATCCTGATGAGGTACGTAGGCAGCGGGGTAGGGCCCGTTCGAGCACATTCTTTATTTTCCCTACATTTCCCCCTTTATTTCCATTTTCTTATTTCAATTCCTTTCTCATTTCCTTTTCCATTCCAGTCAGCAGTTTTATTCAGCAGCACTTTATTCTTCTCACCCATTGAAACAACCAAGCAAGCGTGGATCCCGTCGGGTACGACGGACGATCTGGGGTGCTAATACCTTCCCAGGTCGTAACCGACTCCCGAACTCAGATCTTTGGTTCGCAGGACCTTGTCCTTTCCTTCTTCCTCAGGTTTGTACAACATTACCTTTCCCATTCTTTCGGGATAAAAATGTCTGGCTGGCGACTCTAACTTTTCCGCGCCACTTTCGCGTTTGTACTAGGATGAAAATCCCGGGAGCAACAATGAGGACAGTCAAAGAGCCTTTGAAAAGTTAAAAGAATATTTGCGGCCACTTATCATGTACTTGACTGTGCTAGAGGGGTCGATGGGGTGTTTTCTAGGCCAACATGACGAGTCTGGTCGAAAAGAGTATGCTATTTACTACCTTAGCTAAAAGTTTACCGACTGTAAATCCCGTTACTCACTGCTCGAGAAAACTTGCTGCGATTTGGTATGGGTTGCTCGCCGACTGAGACAGTATATCATGACCCATACCATACTGCTAATCTCAAAAATGGACCCTGTCAAGTATATTTTCGAGAAACCAGCATTAACCGGAAGGGTTGCAAGGTGGCAAATGATCTTAACAGAGTATGATATACAATATACTTCCCAGAAAGCCATAAAAGGAAGTGTATTCTCAGATTATCTTGCACAACAACCTCTTGAAGACGATTATCAGCCAATGAAATTTGATTTCCCTGATGAGGACATCATGTGCCTCAAAGCAAAAGATTGTGAGGAACCACTTCCGGAGGAGGGGCCAGACCCTGAATCCAAATGGAAGTTGATGTTTGATGGGGCAGTCAATATAAACGGACGTGGAGTTGGTGTTGTTCTTATCACTCTTGAAGGTGTTCATTTTCCCTTCGCTGCAAGAATTACTTTTGGATGCACCAACAATGAAGCGGAATACGAGGCATGCATAATGGGAATAGAGGAGGCTATTAATCTTCGGATTAAGACCCTCGATATATTCGGAGATTCAGCCCTCGTTATCAATCAGATTACCGACAAGTGGTATACACATCAAGAACACTTAGTTCCTTATAGGGACTATGCCAGAAGACTGTTGACGTTCTTTACAACGGTTAAGCTTCAGTATATACCACGAGATGAGAATCAATTTGCCGATGCATTGGCTACTCTTTCTTCGTCCATCAAAGTCTTGTGTTGGAACTATGTACCCAGGATTGACATTTCCAGGCTCGACGCACCAGCTTATGCTTTCTCTGTAGACGCAGTGTCTGATGAGAAACCTTGGTACAATGATATCAAGCTCTTCCTAGAAAAACAAGAATACCCAGCTGGGGCATCATCCAACGACAAGAAGACCTTAAGACGACTTGCTACTAGCTTCTTCTTGAATACATATGGGGTTTTGTATAAGAGGAACTTTGACATGGTCTTGCTCAGATGCGTGGATAGACACGAAGCAATCCCGTTAATGCAAGAAGTCCACGAGGGAGCTTTCGGTACTCATGCAGGAGGATATGCAATGGCTAAGAAGTTGTTGAGATCAGGGTACTATTGGATAATAATGGATGCAGACTGTTGTTCGTACGCCCGTAAGTGCCACAAGTTCCAGATTTATGCAGACAAGGTGCATGTTCCTCCCATCCCGCTCAACGTCATGTCATCTCCTTGGCCCTTTTCTATCTGGGGCATTGACATGAACGAGAAAATAGAGCCTACTACTTCAAATGGTCATCGTTTCATTTTGGTCGCGATTGATTACTTCACTAAGTGGGTTGAAGCAGCGTCTTATGCCAATGTCACTCGTCAGGAGTTGTTTATGGATTGAATCGCAAGGCATGAATCATGATGTAAAGTACGGAATTGAGGATTCTTTGTGAAGTAAGGCATTCTTACTAGATTTATTTTGGTCATAGTTTCATTTTGGTCGCGATTGATTACTTCACTAAGTGGGTTGAAGCAGCATCTTATGCCAATGTCACTCGTCAAGTGGTAGCCAGATTTGGCGAACTACGTCGACTCTGATCCTCATTATCCTGATGAGGTACGTAGGCAGCGGGGTAGGGCCCGTTCGAGCACATTCTTTATTTTCCCTACACTTCCCCCTTTATTTCCATTTTCTTATTTCAATTCCTTTCTCATTTCCTTTTCCATTCCAGTCAGCCGTTTTATTCAGCAGCACTTTATTCTTCTCACCCATTGAAACAACCAAGCAAGCGTGGATCTCGTCGGGTACGACGGACGATCTGGGGTGCTAATACCTTCCCAGGTCGTAACCGACTCCCGAACTCAGATCTTTGGTTCGCAGGACCTTGTCCTTTCCTTCTTCCTCAGGTTTGTACAACATTACCTTTCCCATTCTTTCGGGATAAAAATGTCTGGCTGGCGACTCTAACTTTTCCGCGCCACTTTCGCGTTTGTACTAGGATGAAAATCCCGGGGGCGACAATGAGGACAGTCAAAGAGCCTTTGAAAAGATAAAAGAATATTTGCGGCCACTTATCATGTACTTGACTGTGCTAGAGGGGTCGATGGGGTGTTTTCTAGACCAACATGACAAGTCTGGTCGAAAAGAGTATGCTATTTACTACCTTAGCTAAACGTTTACCGACTGTAAATCCCGTTACTCACTACTCGAGAAAATTTGCTGCGATTTGGTATGGGTTTCTCGCCGACTGAGACAGTATATCATGACCCATACCACACTGCTAATCTCAAAAATGGACCCTGTCAAGTATATTTTCGAGAAACCAGCATTAACCGGAAGGGTTGCAAGGTGGCAAATGATCTTAACAGAGTATGATATACAATATACTTCCCAGAAAGCCATCAAAGGAAGTGTATTCTCAGATTATCTTGCACAACAACCTCTTGAAGACGATTATCAGCCAATGAAATTTGATTTCCCTGATGAGGACATCATGTGCCTCAAAGCAAAAGATTGTGAGGAACCACTTCCGGAGGAGGGGCCAGACCCTGAATCCAAATGGAAGTTGATGTTTGATGGGGCAGTCAATATAAACGGACGTGGAGTTGGTGTTGTTCTTATCACTCTTGAAGGTGTTCATTTTCCCTTCGCTGCAAGAATTACTTTTGGATGCACCAACAATGAAGCGGAATACGAGGCATGCATAATGGGAATAGAGGAGGCTATTAATCTTCGGATTAAGACCCTCGATATATTCGGAGATTCAGCCCTCGTTATCAATCAGATTACCGACAAGTGGTATACACATCAAGAACACTTAGTTCCTTATAGGGACTATGCCAGAAGACTGTTGACGTTCTTTACAACGGTTAAGCTTCAGTATATACCACGAGATGAGAATCAATTTGCCGATGCATTGGCTACTCTTTCTTCGTCCATCAAAGTCTTGTGTTGGAACTATGTACCCAGGATTGACATTTCCAGGCTCGACGCACCAGCTTATGCTTTCTCTGTAGACGCAGTGTCTGATGAGAAACCTTGGTACAATGATATCAAGCTCTTCCTAGAAAAACAAGAATACCCAGCTGGGGCATCATCCAACGATAAGAAGACCTTAAGACGACTTGCTACTAGCTTCTTCTTGAATACATATGGGGTTTTGTATAAGAGGAACTTTGACATGGTCTTGCTCAGATGCGTGGATAGACACGAAGCAATCCTGTTAATGCAAGAAGTCCATGAGGGAGCTTTCGGTACTCATGCAGGAGGATATGCAATGGCTAAGAAGTTGTTGAGATCAGGGTACTATTGGATAATAATGGATGCAGACTGTTGTTCGTACGCCCGTAAGTGCCACAAGTGCCAGATTTATGCAGACAAGGTGCATGTTCCTCCCATCCCGCTCAACGTCATGTCATCTCCTTGGCCCTTTTCTATCTGGGGCATTGACATGAACGAGAAAATAGAGCCTACTACTTCAAATGGTCATCGTTTCATTTTGGTCGCGATTGATTACTTCACTAAGTGGGTTGAAGCAGCGTCTTATGCCAATGTCACTCGTCAGGAGTTGTTTATGGATTGAATCGCAAGGCATGAATCATGATGTAAAGTACGGAATTGAGGATTCTTTGTGAAGTAAGGCATTCTTACTAGATTTATTTTGGTCATCGTTTCATTTTGGTCGCGATTGATTACTTCACTAAGTGGGTTGAAGCAGCATCTTATGCCAATGTCACTCGTCAAGTGGTAGCCAGATTTGGCGAACTACGTCGACTCTGATCCTCATTATCCTGATGAGGTACGTAGGCAGCGGGGTAGGGCCCGTTCGAGCACATTCTTTATTTTCCCTACATTTCCCCCTTTATTTCCATTTTCTTATTTCAATTCCTTTCTCATTTCCTTTTCCATTCCAGTCAGCAGTTTTATTCAGCAGCACTTTATTCTTCTCACCCATTGAAACAACCAAGCAAGCGTGGATCCCGTCGGGTACGACGGACGATCTGGGGTGCTAATACCTTCCCAGGTCGTAACCGACTCCCGAACTCAGATCTTTGGTTCGCAGGACCTTGTCCTTTCCTTCTTCCTCAGGTTTGTACAACATTACCTTTCCCATTCTTTCGGGATAAAAATGTCTGGCTGGCGACTCTAACTTTTCCGCGCCACTTTCGCGTTTGTACTAGGATGAAAATCCCGGGAGCAACAATGAGGACAGTCAAAGAGCCTTTGAAAAGTTAAAAGAATATTTGCGGCCACTTATCATGTACTTGACTGTGCTAGAGGGGTCGATGGGGTGTTTTCTAGGCCAACATGACGAGTCTGGTCGAAAAGAGTATGCTATTTACTACCTTAGCTAAAAGTTTACCGACTGTAAATCCCGTTACTCACTGCTCGAGAAAACTTGCTGCGATTTGGTATGGGTTGCTCGCCGACTGAGACAGTATATCATGACCCATACCATACTGCTAATCTCAAAAATGGACCCTGTCAAGTATATTTTCGAGAAACCAGCATTAACCGGAAGGGTTGCAAGGTGGCAAATGATCTTAACAGAGTATGATATACAATATACTTCCCAGAAAGCCATAAAAGGAAGTGTATTCTCAGATTATCTTGCACAACAACCTCTTGAAGACGATTATCAGCCAATGAAATTTGATTTCCCTGATGAGGACATCATGTGCCTCAAAGCAAAAGATTGTGAGGAACCACTTCCGGAGGAGGGGCCAGACCCTGAATCCAAATGGAAGTTGATGTTTGATGGGGCAGTCAATATAAACGGACGTGGAGTTGGTGTTGTTCTTATCACTCTTGAAGGTGTTCATTTTCCCTTCGCTGCAAGAATTACTTTTGGATGCACCAACAATGAAGCGGAATACGAGGCATGCATAATGGGAATAGAGGAGGCTATTAATCTTCGGATTAAGACCCTCGATATATTCGGAGATTCAGCCCTCGTTATCAATCAGATTACCGACAAGTGGTATACACATCAAGAACACTTAGTTCCTTATAGGGACTATGCCAGAAGACTGTTGACGTTCTTTACAACGGTTAAGCTTCAGTATATACCACGAGATGAGAATCAATTTGCCGATGCATTGGCTACTCTTTCTTCGTCCATCAAAGTCTTGTGTTGGAACTATGTACCCAGGATTGACATTTCCAGGCTCGACGCACCAGCTTATGCTTTCTCTGTAGACGCAGTGTCTGATGAGAAACCTTGGTACAATGATATCAAGCTCTTCCTAGAAAAACAAGAATACCAAGCTGGGGCATCATCCAACGATAAGAAGACCTTAAGACGACTTGCTACTAGCTTCTTCTTGAATACATATGGGGTTTTGTATAAGAGGAACTTTGACATGGTCTTGCTCAGATGCATGGATAGACACGAAGCAATCCTGTTAATGCAAGAAGTCCACGAGGGAGCTTTCGGTACTCATGCAGGAGGATATGCAATGGCTAAGAAGTTGTTGAGATCAGGGTACTATTGGATAATAATGGATGCAGACTGTTGTTCGTACGCCCGTAAGTGCCACAAGTGCCAGATTTATGCAGACAAGGTGCATGTTCCTCCCATCCCGCTCAACGTCATGTCATCTCCTTGGCCCTTTTCTATCTGGGGCATTGACATGAACGAGAAAATAGAGCCTACTACTTCAAATGGTCATCGTTTCATTTTGGTCGCGATTGATTACTTCACTAAGTGGGTTAAAGCAGCGTCTTATGCCAATGTCACTCGTCAGGAGTTGTTTATGGATTGAATCGCAAGGCATGAATCATGATGTAAAGTACGGAATTGAGGATTCTTTGTGAAGTAAGGCATTCTTACTAGATTTATTTTGGTCATCGTTTCATTTTGGTCGCGATTGATTACTTCACTAAGTGGGTTGAAGCAGCATCTTATGCCAATGTCACTCGTCAAGTGGTAGCCAGATTTGGCGAACTACGTCGACTCTGATCCTCATTATCCTGATGAGGTACGTAGGCAGCGGGGTAGGGCCCGTTCGAGCACATTCTTTATTTTCCCTACATTTCCCCCTTTATTTCCATTTTCTTATTTCAATTCCTTTCTCATTTCCTTTTCCATTCCAGTCAGCAGTTTTATTCAGCAGCACTTTATTCTTCTCACCCATTGAAACAACCAAGCAAGCGTGGATCCCGTCGGGTACGACGGACGATCTGGGGTGCTAATACCTTCCCAGGTTGTAACCGACTCCCGAACTCAGATCTTTGGTTCGCAGGACCTTGTCCTTTCCTTCTTCCTCAGGTTTGTACAACATTACCTTTCCCATTCTTTCGGGATAAAAATGTCTGGCTGGCGACTCTAACTTTTCCGCGCCACTTTCGCGTTTGTACTAGGATGAAAATCCCGGGAGCAACAATGAGGACAGTCAAAGAGCCTTTGAAAAGTTAAAAGAATATTTGCGGCCACTTATCATGTACTTGACTGTGCTAGAGGGGTCGATGGGGTGTTTTCTAGGCCAACATGACGAGTCTGGTCGAAAAGAGTATGCTATTTACTACCTTAGCTAAAAGTTTACCGAATGTAAATCCCGTTACTCACTGCTCGAGAAAACTTGCTGCGATTTGGTATGGGTTGCTCGCCGACTGAGACAGTATATCATGACCCATACCATACTGCTAATCTCAAAAATGGACCCTGTCAAGTATATTTTCGAGAAACCAGCATTAACCGGAAGGGTTGCAAGGTGGCAAATGATCTTAACAGAGTATGATATACAATATACTTCCCAGAAAGCCATCAAAGGAAGTGTATTCTCAGATTATCTTGCACAACAAACTCTTGAAGACGATTATCAGCCAATGAAATTTGATTTCCCTGATGAGGACATCATGTGCCTCAAAGCAAAAGATTGTGAGGAACCACTTCCGGAGGAGGGGCCAGACCCTGAATCCAAATGGAAGTTGATGTTTGATGGGGCAGTCAATATAAACGGACGTGGAGTTGGTGTTGTTCTTATCACTCTTGAAGGTGTTCATTTTCCCTTCGCTGCAAGAATTACTTTTGGATGCACCAACAATGAAGCGGAATACGAGGCATGCATAATGGGAATAGAGGAGGCTATTAATCTTCGGATTAAGACCCTCGATATATTCGGAGATTCAGCCCTCGTTATCAATCAGATTACCGACAAGTGGTATACACATCAAGAACACTTAGTTCCTTATAGGGACTATGCCAGAAGACTGTTGACGTTCTTTACAACGGTTAAGCTTCAGTATATACCACGAGATGAGAATCAATTTGCCGATGCATTGGCTACTCTTTCTTCGTCCATCAAAGTCTTGTGTTGGAACTATGTACCCAGGATTGACATTTCCAGGCTCGACGCACCAGCTTATGCTTTCTCTGTAGACGCAGTGTCTGATGAGAAACCTTGGTACAATGATATCAAGCTCTTCCTAGAAAAACAAGAATACCCAGCTGGGGCATCATCCAACGATAAGAAGACCTTAAGACGACTTGCTACTAGCTTCTTCTTGAATACATATGGGGTTTTGTATAAGAGGAACTTTGACATGGTCTTGCTCAGATGCGTGGATAGACACGAAGCAATCCTGTTAATGCAAGAAGTCCACGAGGGAGCTTTCGGTACTCATGCAGGAGGATATGCAATGGCTAAGAAGTTGTTGAGATCAGGGTACTATTGGATAATAATGGATGCAGACTGTTGTTCGTACGCCCGTAAGTGCCACAAGTGCCAGATTTATGCAGACAAGGTGCATGTTCCTCCCATCCCGCTCAACGTCATGTCATCTCCTTGGCCCTTTTCTATCTGGGGCATTGACATGAACGAGAAAATAAAGCCTACTACTTCAAATGGTCATCGTTTCATTTTGGTCGCGATTGATTACTTCACTAAGTGGGTTGAAGCAGCGTCTTATGCCAATGTCACTCGTCAGGAGTTGTTTATGGATTGAATCGCAAGGCATGAATCATGATGTAAAGTACGGAATTGAGGATTCTTTGTGAAGTAAGGCATTCTTACTAGATTTATTTTGGTCATCGTTTCATTTTGGTCGCGATTGATTACTTCACTAAGTGGGTTGAAGCAGCATCTTATGCCAATGTCACTCGTCAAGTGGTAGCCAGATTTGGCGAACTACGTCGACTCTGATCCTCATTATCCTGATGAGGTACGTAGGCAGCGGGGTAGGGCCCGTTCGAGCACATTCTTTATTTTCCCTACATTTCCCCCTTTATTTCCATTTTCTTATTTCAATTCCTTTCTCATTTCCTTTTCCATTCCAGTCAGCAGTTTTATTCAGCAGCACTTTATTCTTCTCACCCATTGAAACAACCAAGCAAGCGTGGATCCCGTCGGGTACGACGGACGATCTGGGGTGCTAATACCTTCCCAGGTTGTAACCGACTCCCGAACTCAGATCTTTGGTTCGCAGGACCTTGTCCTTTCCTTCTTCCTCAGGTTTGTACAACATTACCTTTCCCATTCTTTCGGGATAAAAATGTCTGGCTGGCGACTCTAACTTTTCCGCGCCACTTTCGCGTTTGTACTAGGATGAAAATCCCGGGAGCAACAATGAGGACAGTCAAAGAGCCTTTGAAAAGTTAAAAGAATATTTGCGGCCACTTATCATGTACTTGACTGTGCTAGAGGGGTCGATGGGGTGTTTTCTAGGCCAACATGACGAGTCTGGTCGAAAAGAGTATGCTATTTACTACCTTAGCTAAAAGTTTACCGAATGTAAATCCCGTTACTCACTGCTCGAGAAAACTTGCTGCGATTTGGTATGGGTTGCTCGCCGACTGAGACAGTATATCATGACCCATACCATACTGCTAATCTCAAAAATGGACCCTGTCAAGTATATTTTCGAGAAACCAGCATTAACCGGAAGGGTTGCAAGGTGGCAAATGATCTTAACAGAGTATGATATACAATATACTTCCCAGAAAGCCATCAAAGGAAGTGTATTCTCAGATTATCTTGCACAACAACCTCTTGAAGACGATTATCAGCCAATGAAATTTGATTTCCCTGATGAGGACATCATGTGCCTCAAAGCAAAAGATTGTGAGGAACCACTTCCGGAGGAGGGGCCAGACCCTGAATCCAAATGGAAGTTGATGTTTGATGGGGCAGTCAATATAAACGGACGTGGAGTTGGTGTTGTTCTTATCACTCTTGAAGGTGTTCATTTTCCCTTCGCTGCAAGAATTACTTTTGGATGCACCAACAATGAAGCGGAATACGAGGCATGCATAATGGGAATAGAGGAGGCTATTAATCTTCGGATTAAGACCCTCGATATATTCGGAGATTCAGCCCTCGTTATCAATCAGATTACCGACAAGTGGTATACACATCAAGAACACTTAGTTCCTTATAGGGACTATGCCAGAAGACTGTTGACGTTCTTTACAACGGTTAAGCTTCAGTATATACCACGAGATGAGAATCAATTTGCCGATGCATTGGCTACTCTTTCTTCGTCCATCAAAGTCTTGTGTTGGAACTATGTACCCAGGATTGACATTTCCAGGCTCGACGCTCCAGCTTATGCTTTCTCTGTAGACGCAATGTCTGATGAGAAACCTTGGTACAATGATATCAAGCTCTTCCTAGAAAAACAAGAATACCCAGCTGGGGCATCATCCAACGATAAGAAGACCTTAAGACGACTTGCTACTAGCTTCTTCTTGAATACATATGGGGTTTTGTATAAGAGGAACTTTGACATGGTCTTGCTCAGATGCGTGGATAGACACGAAGCAATCCTGTTAATGCAAGAAGTCCACGAGGGAGCTTTCGGTACTCATGCAGGAGGATATGCAATGGCTAAGAAGTTGTTGAGATCAGGGTACTATTGGATAATAATGGATGCAGACTGTTGTTCGTACGCCCGTAAGTGCCACAAGTGCCAGATTTATGCAGACAAGGTGCATGTTCCTCCCATCCCGCTCAACGTCATGTCATCTCCTTGGCCCTTTTCTATCTGGGGCATTGACATGAACGAGAAAATAAAGCCTACTACTTCAAATGGTCATCGTTTCATTTTGGTCGCGATTGATTACTTCACTAAGTGGGTTGAAGCAGCGTCTTATGCCAATGTCACTCGTCAGGAGTTGTTTATGGATTGAATCGCAAGGCATGAATCATGATGTAAAGTACGGAATTGAGGATTCTTTGTGAAGTAAGGCATTCTTACTAGATTTATTTTGGTCATCGTTTCATTTTGGTCGCGATTGATTACTTCACTAAGTGGGTTGAAGCAGCATCTTATGCCAATGTCACTCGTCAAGTGGTAGCCAGATTTGGCGAACTACGTCGACTCTGATCCTCATTATCCTGATGAGGTACGTAGGCAGCGGGGTAGGGCCCGTTCGAGCACATTCTTTATTTTCCCTACATTTCCCCCTTTATTTCCATTTTCTTATTTCAATTCCTTTCTCATTTCCTTTTCCATTCCAGTCAGCCGTTTTATTCAGCAGCACTTTATTCTTCTCACCCATTGAAACAACCAAGCAAGCGTGGATCTCGTCGGGTACGACGGACGATCTGGGGTGCTAATACCTTCCCAGGTCGTAACCGACTCCCGAACTCAGATCTTTGGTTCGCAGGACCTTGTCCTTTCCTTCTTCCTCAGGTTTGTACAACATTACCTTTCCCATTCTTTCGGGATAAAAATGTCTGGCTGGCGACTCTAACTTTTCCGCGCCACTTTCGCGTTTGTACTAGGATGAAAATCCCGGGGGCGACAATGAGGACAGTCAAAGAGCCTTTGAAAAGATAAAAGAATATTTGCGGCCACTTATCATGTACTTGACTGTGCTAGAGGGGTCGATGGGGTGTTTTCTAGACCAACATGACGAGTCTGGTCGAAAAGAGTATGCTATTTACTACCTTAGCTAAACGTTTACCGACTGTAAATCCCGTTACTCACTACTCGAGAAAACTTGCTGCGATTTGGTATGGGTTTCTCGCCGACTGAGACAGTATATCATGACCCATACCACACTGCTAATCTCAAAAATGGACCCTGTCAAGTATATTTTCGAGAAACCAGCATTAACCGGAAGGGTTGCAAGGTGGCAAATGATCTTAACAGAGTATGATATACAATATACTTCCCAGAAAGCCATCAAAGGAAGTGTATTCTCAGATTATCTTGCACAACAACCTCTTGAAGACAATTATCAGCCAATGAAATTTGATTTCCCTGATGAGGACATCATGTGCCTCAAAGCAAAAGGTTGTGAGGAACCACTTCCGGATGAGGGGCCAGACCCTGAATCCAAATGGAAGTTGATGTTTGATGGGGCAGTCAATATAAACGGACGTGGAGTTGGTGTTGTTCTTATCACTCTTGAAGGTGTTCATTTTCCCTTCGCTGCAAGAATTACTTTTGGATGCACCAACAATGAAGCGGAATACGAGGCATGCATAATGGGAATAGAGGAGGCTATTAATCTTCGGATTAAGACCCTCGATATATTCGGAGATTCAGCCCTCGTTATCAATCAGATTACCGACAAGTGGTATACACATCAAGAACACTTAGTTCCTTATAGGGACTATGCCAGAAGACTGTTGACGTTCTTTACAACGGTTAAGCTTCAGTATATACCACGAGATGAGAATCAATTTGCCGATGCATTGGCTACTCTTTCTTCGTCCATCAAAGTCTTGTGTTGGAACTATGTACCCAGGATTGACATTTCCAGGCTCGACGCACCAGCTTATGCTTTCTCTGTAGACGCAGTGTCTGATGAGAAACCTTGGTACAATGATATCAAGCTCTTCCTAGAAAAACAAGAATACCCAGCTGGGGCATCATCCAACGACAAGAAGACCTTAAGACGACTTGCTACTAGCTTCTTCTTGAATACATATGGGGTTTTGTACAAAAGGAACTTTGACATGGTCTTGCTCAGATGCGTGGATAGACACGAAGCAATCCCGTTAATGCAAGAAGTCCACGAGGGAGCTTTCGGTACTCATGCAGGAGGATATGCAATGGCTAAGAAGTTGTTGAGATCAGGGTACTATTGGATAATAATGGATGCAGACTGTTGTTCGTACGTCCGTAAGTGCCACAAGTGCTAGATTTATGCAGACAAGGTGCATGTTCCTCCCATCCCACTCAACATCATGTCATCTCCTTGGCCCTTTTCTATCTGGGGCATTGACATGAACGAGAAAATAGAGCCTACTACTTCAAATGGTCATCGTTTCATTTTGGTCGCGATTGATTACTTCACTAAGTGGGTTGAAGCAGCGTCTTATGCCAATGACACTCGTCAGGAGTTGTTTATGGATTGAATCGCAAGGCATGAATCATGATGTAAAGTACGGAATTGAGGATTCTTTGTGAAGTAAGGCATTCTTACTAGATTTATTTTGGTCATCGTTTCATTTTGGTCGCGATTGATTACTTCACTAAGTGGGTTGAAGCAGCATCTTATGCCAATGTCACTCGTCAAGTGGTAGCCAGATTTGGCGAACTACGTCGACTCTGATCCTCATTATCCTGATGAGGTACGTAGGCAGCGGGGTAGGGCCCGTTCGAGCACATTCTTTATTTTCCCTACATTTCCCCCTTTATTTCCATTTTCTTATTTCAATTCCTTTCTCATTTCCGTTTCCATTCCAGTCAGCAGTTTTATTCAGCAGCACTTTATTCTTCTCACCCATTGAAACAAACAAGCAAGCATCCCGTCGGGTACGACGGACGATCTGGGGTGCTAATACCTTCCCAGGTCGTAACCGACTCCCGAACTCAGATCTTTGGTTCGCAGGACCTTGTCCTTTCCTTCTTCCTTAGGTTTGTACAACATTACCTTTCCCATTCTTTCGGGATAAAAATGTCTGGCTGGCGACTCTAACTTTTCCGCGCCACTTTCGCGTTTGTACTAGGATGAAAATCCCGGGAGCGACAATGAGGACAGTCAAAGAGCCTTTGAAAAGATAAAAGAATATTTGCGGCCACTTATCATGTACTTGACTGTGCTAGAGGGGTCGATGGGGTGTTTTCTAGGCCAACATGACGAGTCTGGTCGAAAAGAGTATGCTATTTACTACCTTAGCTAAAAGTTTACCGACTGTAAATCCCGTTACTCACTGCTCGAGAAAACTTGCTGCGATTTGGTATGGGTTGCTCGCCGACTGAGACAGTATATCATGACCCATACCACACTGCTAATCTCAAAAATGGACCCTGTCAAGTATATTTTCGAGAAACCAGCATTAACCGGAAGGGTTGCAAGGTGGCAAATGATCTTTACAGAGTATGATATACAATATACTTCCCAGAAAGCCATCAAAGGAAGTGTATTCTCAGATTATCTTGCACAACAACCTCTTGAAGACGATTATCAGCCAATGAAATTTGATTTCCCTGATGAGGACATCATGTGCCTCAAAGCAAAAGATTGTGAGGAACCACTTCCGGAGGAGGGGCCAGACCCTGAATCCAAATGGAAGTTGATGTTTGATGGGGCAGTCAATATAAACGGACGTGGAGTTGGTGTTGTTCTTATCACTCTTGAAGGTGTTCATTTTCCCTTCGCTGCAAGAATTACTTTTGGATGCACCAACAATGAAGCGGAATACGAGGCATGCATAATGGGAATAGAGGAGGCTATTAATCTTCGGATTAAGACCCTCGATATATTCGGAGATTCAGCCCTCCTTATCAATCAGATTACCGACAAGTGGTATACACATCAAGAACACTTAGTTCCTTATAGGGACTATGCCAGAAGACTGTTGACGTTCTTTACAACGGTTAAGCTTCAGTATATACCACGAGATGAGAATCAATTTGCCGATGCATTGGCTACTCTTTCTTCGTCCATCAAAGTCTTGTGTTGGAACTATGTACCCAGGATTGACATTTCCAGGCTCGACGCACCAGCTTATGCTTTCTCTGTAGACGCAGTGTCTGATGAGAAACCTTGGTACAATGATATCAAGCTCTTCCTAGAAAAACAAGAATACCCAGCTGGGGCATCATCCAACGACAAGAAGACCTTAAGACGACTTGCTACTAGCTTCTTCTTGAATACATATGGGGTTTCGTATAAGAGGAACTTTGACATGGTCTTGCTCAGATGCGTGGATAGACACGAAGCAATCCCGTTAATGCAAGAAGTCCACGAGGGAGCTTTCGGTACTCATGCAGGAGGATATGCAATGGCTAAGAAGTTGTTGAGATCAGGGTACTATTGGATAATAATGGATGCAGACTGTTGTTCGTACGCCCGTAAGTGCCACAAGTGCCAGATTTATGCAGACAAGGTGCATGTTCCTCCCATCCCGCTCAACGTCATGTCATCTCCTTGGCCCTTTTCTATCTGGGGCATTGACATGAACGAGAAAATAGAGCCTACTACTTCAAATGGTCATCGTTTCATTTTGGTCGCGATTGATTACTTCACTAAGTGGGTTGAAGCAGCGTCTTATGCCAATGTCACTCGTCAGGAGTTGTTTATGGATTGAATCGCAAGGCATGAATCATGATGTAAAGTACGGAATTGAGGATTCTTTGTGAAGTAAGGCATTCTTACTAGATTTATTTTGGTCATCGTTTCATTTTGGTCGCGATTGATTACTTCACTAAGTGGGTTGAAGCAGCGTCTTATGCCAATGTCACGCGTCAAGTGGTAGCCAGATTTGGCGAACTACGTCGACTCTGATCCTCATTATCCTGATGAGGTACGTAGGCAGCGGGGTAGGGCCCGTTCGAGCACATTCTTTATTTTCCCTACATTTCCCCCTTTATTTCCATTTTCTTATTTCAATTCCTTTCTCATTTCCGTTTCCATTCCAGTCAGCAGTTTTATTCAGCAGCACTTTATTCTTCTCACCCATTGAAACAAACAAGCAAGCATCCCGTCGGGTACGACGGACGATCTGGGGTGCTAATACCTTCCCAGGTCGTAACCGACTCCCGAACTCAGATCTTTGGTTCGCAGGACCTTGTCCTTTCCTTCTTCCTTAGGTTTGTACAACATTACCTTTCCCATTCTTTCGGGATAAAAATGTCTGGCTGGCGACTCTAACTTTTCCGCGCCACTTTCGCGTTTGTACTAGGATGAAAATCCCGGGAGCGACAATGAGGACAGTCAAAGAGCCTTTGAAAAGATAAAAGAATATTTGCGGCCACTTATCATGTACTTGACTGTGCTAGAGGGGTCGATGGGGTGTTTTCTAGGCCAACATGACGAGTCTGGTCGAAAAGAGTATGCTATTTACTACCTTAGCTAAAAGTTTACCGACTGTAAATCCCGTTACTCACTGCTCGAGAAAACTTGCTGCGATTTGGTATGGGTTGCTCGCCGACTGAGACAGTATATCATGACCCATACCACACTGCTAATCTCAAAAATGGACCCTGTCAAGTATATTTTCGAGAAACCAGCATTAACCGGAAGGGTTGCAAGGTGGCAAATGATCTTTACAGAGTATGATATACAATATACTTCCCAGAAAGCCATCAAAGGAAGTGTATTCTCAGATTATCTTGCACAACAACCTCTTGAAGACGATTATCAGCCAATGAAATTTGATTTCCCTGATGAGGACATCATGTGCCTCAAAGCAAAAGATTGTGAGGAACCACTTCCGGAGGAGGGGCCAGACCCTGAATCCAAATGGAAGTTGATGTTTGATGGGGCAGTCAATATAAACGGACGTGGAGTTGGTGTTGTTCTTATCACTCTTGAAGGTGTTCATTTTCCCTTCGCTGCAAGAATTACTTTTGGATGCACCAACAATGAAGCGGAATACGAGGCATGCATAATGGGAATAGAGGAGGCTATTAATCTTCGGATTAAGACCCTCGATATATTCGGAGATTCAGCCCTCCTTATCAATCAGATTACCGACAAGTGGTATACACATCAAGAACACTTAGTTCCTTATAGGGACTATGCCAGAAGACTGTTGACGTTCTTTACAACGGTTAAGCTTCAGTATATACCACGAGATGAGAATCAATTTGCCGATGCATTGGCTACTCTTTCTTCGTCCATCAAAGTCTTGTGTTGGAACTATGTACCCAGGATTGACATTTCCAGGCTCGACGCACCAGCTTATGCTTTCTCTGTAGACGCAGTGTCTGATGAGAAACCTTGGTACAATGATATCAAGCTCTTCCTAGAAAAACAAGAATACCCAGCTGGGGCATCATCCAACGACAAGAAGACCTTAAGACGACTTGCTACTAGCTTCTTCTTGAATACATATGGGGTTTCGTATAAGAGGAACTTTGACATGGTCTTGCTCAGATGCGTGGATAGACACGAAGCAATCCCGTTAATGCAAGAAGTCCACGAGGGAGCTTTCGGTACTCATGCAGGAGGATATGCAATGGCTAAGAAGTTGTTGAGATCAGGGTACTATTGGATAATAATGGATGCAGACTGTTGTTCGTACGCCCGTAAGTGCCACAAGTGCCAGATTTATGCAGACAAGGTGCATGTTCCTCCCATCCCGCTCAACGTCATGTCATCTCCTTGGCCCTTTTCTATCTGGGGCATTGACATGAACGAGAAAATAGAGCCTACTACTTCAAATGGTCATCGTTTCATTTTGGTCGCGATTGATTACTTCACTAAGTGGGTTGAAGCAGCGTCTTATGCCAATGTCACTCGTCAGGAGTTGTTTATGGATTGAATCGCAAGGCATGAATCATGATGTAAAGTACGGAATTGAGGATTCTTTGTGAAGTAAGGCATTCTTACTAGATTTATTTTGGTCATCGTTTCATTTTGGTCGCGATTGATTACTTCACTAAGTGGGTTGAAGCAGCGTCTTATGCCAATGTCACGCGTCAAGTGGTAGCCAGATTTGGCGAACTACGTCGACTCTGATCCTCATTATCCTGATGAGGTACGTAGGCAGCGGGGTAGGGCCCGTTCGAGCACATTCTTTATTTTCCCTACATTTCCCCCTTTATTTCCATTTTCTTATTTCAATTCCTTTCTCATTTCCGTTTCCATTCCAGTCAGCAGTTTTATTCAGCAGCACTTTATTCTTCTCACCCATTGAAACAAACAAGCAAGCATCCCGTCGGGTACGACGGACGATCTGGGGTGCTAATACCTTCCCAGGTCGTAACCGACTCCCGAACTCAGATCTTTGGTTCGCAGGACCTTGTCCTTTCCTTCTTCCTTAGGTTTGTACAACATTACCTTTCCCATTCTTTCGGGATAAAAATGTCTGGCTGGCGACTCTAACTTTTCCGCGCCACTTTCGCGTTTGTACTAGGATGAAAATCCCGGGAGCGACAATGAGGACAGTCAAAGAGCCTTTGAAAAGATAAAAGAATATTTGCGGCCACTTATCATGTACTTGACTGTGCTAGAGGGGTCGATGGGGTGTTTTCTAGGCCAACATGACGAGTCTGGTCGAAAAGAGTATGCTATTTACTACCTTAGCTAAAAGTTTACCGACTGTAAATCCCGTTACTCACTGCTCGAGAAAACTTGCTGCGATTTGGTATGGGTTGCTCGCCGACTGAGACAGTATATCATGACCCATACCACACTGCTAATCTCAAAAATGGACCCTGTCAAGTATATTTTCGAGAAACCAGCATTAACCGGAAGGGTTGCAAGGTGGCAAATGATCTTTACAGAGTATGATATACAATATACTTCCCAGAAAGCCATCAAAGGAAGTGTATTCTCAGATTATCTTGCACAACAACCTCTTGAAGACGATTATCAGCCAATGAAATTTGATTTCCCTGATGAGGACATCATGTGCCTCAAAGCAAAAGATTGTGAGGAACCACTTCCGGAGGAGGGGCCAGACCCTGAATCCAAATGGAAGTTGATGTTTGATGGGGCAGTCAATATAAACGGACGTGGAGTTGGTGTTGTTCTTATCACTCTTGAAGGTGTTCATTTTCCCTTCGCTGCAAGAATTACTTTTGGATGCACCAACAATGAAGCGGAATACGAGGCATGCATAATGGGAATAGAGGAGGCTATTAATCTTCGGATTAAGACCCTCGATATATTCGGAGATTCAGCCCTCGTTATCAATCAGATTACCGACAAGTGGTATACACATCAAGAACACTTAGTTCCTTATAGGGACTATGCCAGAAGACTGTTGACGTTCTTTACAACGGTTAAGCTTCAGTATATACCACGAGATGAGAATCAATTTGCCGATGCATTGGCTACTCTTTCTTCGTCCATCAAAGTCTTGTGTTGGAACTATGTACCCAGGATTGACATTTCCAGGCTCGACGCACCAGCTTATGCTTTCTCTGTAGACGCAGTGTCTGATGAGAAACCTTGGTACAATGATATCAAGCTCTTCCTAGAAAAACAAGAATACCCAGCTGGGGCATCATCCAACGACAAGAAGACCTTAAGACGACTTGCTACTAGCTTCTTCTTGAATACATATGGGGTTTCGTATAAGAGGAACTTTGACATGGTCTTGCTCAGATGCGTGGATAGACACGAAGCAATCCCGTTAATGCAAGAAGTCCACGAGGGAGCTTTCGGTACTCATGCAGGAGGATATGCAATGGCTAAGAAGTTGTTGAGATCAGGGTACTATTGGATAATAATGGATGCAGACTGTTGTTCGTACGCCCGTAAGTGCCACAAGTGCCAGATTTATGCAGACAAGGTGCATGTTCCTCCCATCCCGCTCAACGTCATGTCATCTCCTTGGCCCTTTTCTATCTGGGGCATTGACATGAACGAGAAAATAGAGCCTACTACTTCAAATGGTCATCGTTTCATTTTGGTCGCGATTGATTACTTCACTAAGTGGGTTGAAGCAGCGTCTTATGCCAATGTCACTCGTCAGGAGTTGTTTATGGATTGAATCGCAAGGCATGAATCATGATGTAAAGTACGGAATTGAGGATTCTTTGTGAAGTAAGGCATTCTTACTAGATTTATTTTGGTCATCGTTTCATTTTGGTCGCGATTGATTACTTCACTAAGTGGGTTGAAGCAGCGTCTTATGCCAATGTCACTCGTCAAGTGGTAGCCAGATTTGGCGAACTACGTCGACTCTGATCCTCATTATCCTGATGAGGTACGTAGGCAGCGGGGTAGGGCCCGTTCGAGCACATTCTTTATTTTCCCTACATTTCCCCCTTTATTTCCATTTTCTTATTTCAATTCCTTTCTCATTTCCATTTCCATTCCAGTCAGCAGTTTTATTCAGCAGCACTTTATTCTTCTCACCCTTTGAAACAAACAAGCAAGCGTGGATCTCGTCGGGTACGACGGACGATCCGGGGTGCTAATACCTTCCCAGGTCGTAACCGACTCCCGAACTCAGATCTTTGGTTCGCAGGACCTTGTCCTTTCCTTCTTCCTCAGGTTTGTACAACATTACCTTTCCCATTCTTTCGGGATAAAAATGTCTGGCTGGCGACTCTAACTTTTCCGCGCCACTTTCGCGTTTGTACTAGGATGAAAATCCCGGGAGCGACAATGAGGACAGTCAAAGAGCCTTTGAAAAGATAAAAGAATATTTGCGGCCACTTATCATGTACTTGACTGTGCTAGAGGGGTCGATGGGGTGTTTTCTAGGCCAACATGACGAGTCTGGTCGAAAAGAGTATGCTATTTACTACCTTAGCTAAAAGTTTACCGACTGTAAATCCCGTTACTCACTGCTCGAGAAAACTTGCTGCGATTTGGTATGGGTTGCTCGCCGACTGAGACAGTATATCATGACCCATACCACACTGCTAATCTCAAAAATGGACCCTGTCAAGTATATTTTCGAGAAACCAGCATTAACCGGAAGGGTTGCAAGGTGGCAAATGATCTTAACAGAGTATGATATACAATATACTTCCCAGAAAGCCATCAAAGGAAGTGTATTCTCAGATTATCTTGCACAACAACCTCTTGAAGACGATTATCAGCCAATGAAATTTGATTTCCCTGATGAGGACATCATGTGCCTCAAAGCAAAAGATTGTGAGGAACCACTTCCGGAGGAGGGGCCAGACCCTGAATCCAAATGGAAGTTGATGTTTGATGGGGCAGTCAATATAAACGGACGTGGAGTTGGTGTTGTTCTTATCACTCTTGAAGGTGTTCATTTTCCCTTCGCTGCAAGAATTACTTTTGGATGCACCAACAATGAAGCGGAATACGAGGCATGCATAATGGGAATAGAGGAGGCTATTAATCTTCGGATTAAGACCCTCGATATATTCGGAGATTCAGCCCTCGTTATCAATCAGATTACCGACAAGTGGTATACACATCAAGAACACTTAGTTCCTTATAGGGACTATGCCAGAAGACTGTTGACGTTCTTTACAACGGTTAAGCTTCAGTATATACCACGAGATGAGAATCAATTTGCCGATGCATTGGCTACTCTTTCTTCGTCCATCAAAGTCTTGTGTTGGAACTATGTACCCAGGATTGACATTTCCAGGCTCGACGCACCAGCTTATGCTTTCTCTGTAGACGCAGTGTCTGATGAGAAACCTTGGTACAATGATATCAAGCTCTTCCTAGAAAAACAAGAATACCCAGCTGGGGCATCATCCAACGACAAGAAGACCTTAAGACGACTTGCTACTAGCTTCTTCTTGAATACATATGGGGTTTCGTATAAGAGGAACTTTGACATGGTCTTGCTCAGATGCGTGGATAGACACGAAGCAATCCCGTTAATGCAAGAAGTCCACGAGGGAGCTTTCGGTACTCATGCAGGAGGATATGCAATGGCTAAGAAGTTGTTGAGATCAGGGTACTATTGGATAATAATGGATGCAGACTGTTGTTCGTACGCCCGTAAGTGCCACAAGTGCCAGATTTATGCAGACAAGGTGCATGTTCCTCCCATCCCGCTCAACGTCATGTCATCTCCTTGGCCCTTTTCTATCTGGGGCATTGACATGAACGAGAAAATAGAGCCTACTACTTCAAATGGTCATCGTTTCATTTTGGTCGCGATTGATTACTTCACTAAGTGGGTTGAAGCAGCGTCTTATGCCAATGTCACTCGTCAGGAGTTGTTTATGGATTGAATCGCAAGGCATGAATCATGATGTAAAGTACGGAATTGAGGATTCTTTGTGAAGTAAGGCATTCTTACTAGATTTATTTTGGTCATCGTTTCATTTTGGTCGCGATTGATTACTTCACTAAGTGGGTTGAAGCAGCGTCTTATGCCAATGTCACTCGTCAAGTGGTAGCCAGATTTGGCGAACTACGTCGACTCTGATCCTCATTATCCTGATGAGGTACGTAGGCAGCGGGGTAGGGCCCGTTCGAGCACATTCTTTATTTTCCCTACATTTCCCCCTTTATTTCCATTTTCTTATTTCAATTCCTTTCTCATTTCCATTTCCATTCCAGTCAGCAGTTTTATTCAGCAGCACTTTATTCTTCTCACCCTTTGAAACAAACAAGCAAGCGTGGATCTCGTCGGGTACGACGGACGATCCGGGGTGCTAATACCTTCCCAGGTCGTAACCGACTCCCGAACTCAGATCTTTGGTTCGCAGGACCTTGTCCTTTCCTTCTTCCTCAGGTTTGTACAACATTACCTTTCCCATTCTTTCGGGATAAAAATGTCTGGCTGGCGACTCTAACTTTTCCGCGCCACTTTCGCGTTTGTACTAGGATGAAAATCCCGGGAGCGACAATGAGGACAGTCAAAGAGCCTTTGAAAAGATAAAAGAATATTTGCGGCCACTTATCATGTACTTGACTGTGCTAGAGGGGTCGATGGGGTGTTTTCTAGGCCAACATGACGAGTCTGGTCGAAAAGAGTATGCTATTTACTACCTTAGCTAAAAGTTTACCGACTGTAAATCCCGTTACTCACTGCTCGAGAAAACTTGCTGCGATTTGGTATGGGTTGCTCGCCGACTGAGACAGTATATCATGACCCATACCACACTGCTAATCTCAAAAATGGACCCTGTCAAGTATATTTTCGAGAAACCAGCATTAACCGGAAGGGTTGCAAGGTGGCAAATGATCTTAACAGAGTATGATATACAATATACTTCCCAGAAAGCCATCAAAGGAAGTGTATTCTCAGATTATCTTGCACAACAACCTCTTGAAGACGATTATCAGCCAATGAAATTTGATTTCCCTGATGAGGACATCATGTGCCTCAAAGCAAAAGATTGTGAGGAACCACTTCCGGAGGAGGGGCCAGACCCTGAATCCAAATGGAAGTTGATGTTTGATGGGGCAGTCAATATAAACGGACGTGGAGTTGGTGTTGTTCTTATCACTCTTGAAGGTGTTCATTTTCCCTTCGCTGCAAGAATTACTTTTGGATGCACCAACAATGAAGCGGAATACGAGGCATGCATAATGGGAATAGAGGAGGCTATTAATCTTCGGATTAAGACCCTCGATATATTCGGAGATTCAGCCCTCGTTATCAATCAGATTACCGACAAGTGGTATACACATCAAGAACACTTAGTTCCTTATAGGGACTATGCCAGAAGACTGTTGACGTTCTTTACAACGGTTAAGCTTCAGTATATACCACGAGATGAGAATCAATTTGCCGATGCATTGGCTACTCTTTCTTCGTCCATCAAAGTCTTGTGTTGGAACTATGTACCCAGGATTGACATTTCCAGGCTCGACGCACCAGCTTATGCTTTCTCTGTAGACGCAGTGTCTGATGAGAAACCTTGGTACAATGATATCAAGCTCTTCCTAGAAAAACAAGAATACCCAGCTGGGGCATCATCCAACGACAAGAAGACCTTAAGACGACTTGCTACTAGCTTCTTCTTGAATACATATGGGGTTTTGTATAAGAGGAACTTTGACATGGTCTTGCTCAGATGCGTGGATAGACACGAAGCAATCCCGTTAATGCAAGAAGTCCACGAGGGAGCTTTCGGTACTCATGCAGGAGGATATGCAATGGCTAAGAAGTTGTTGAGATCAGGGTACTATTGGATAATAATGGATGCAGACTGTTGTTCGTACGCCCGTAAGTGCCACAAGTGCCAGATTTATGCAGACAAGGTGCATGTTCCTCCCATCCCGCTCAACGTCATGTCATCTCCTTGGCCCTTTTCTATCTGGGGCATTGACATGAACGAGAAAATAGAGCCTACTACTTCAAATGGTCATCGTTTCATTTTGGTCGCGATTGATTACTTCACTAAGTGGGTTGAAGCAGCGTCTTATGCCAATGTCACTCGTCAGGAGTTGTTTATGGATTGAATCGCAAGGCATGAATCATGATGTAAAGTACGGAATTGAGGATTCTTTGTGAAGTAAGGCATTCTTACTAGATTTATTTTGGTCATCGTTTCATTTTGGTCGCGATTGATTACTTCACTAAGTGGGTTGAAGCATCGTCTTATGCCAATGTCACTCGTCAAGTGGTAGCCAGATTTGGCGAACTACGTCGACTCTGATCCTTATTATCCTGATGAGGTACGTAGGCAGCGGGGTAGGGCCCGTTCGAGCACATTCTTTATTTTCCCTACATTTCCCCCATTATTTCCATTTTCTTATTTCAATTCCTTTCTCATTTCCATTTCCATTCCAGTCAGCAGTTTTATTCAGCAGCACTTTATTCTTCTCACCCTTTGAAACAAACAAGCAAGCGTGGATCCCGTCGGGTACGACGGACGATCTGGGGTGCTAATACCTTCCCAGGTCGTAACCGACTCCCGAACTCAGATCTTTGGTTCGCAGGACCTTGTCCTTTCCTTCTTCCTCAGGTTTGTACAACATTACCTTTCCCATTCTTTCGGGATAAAAATGTCTGGCTGGCGACTCTAACTTTTCCGCGCCACTTTCGCGTTTGTACTAGGATGAAAATCCCGGGAGCGACAATGAGGACAGTCAAAGAGCCTTTGAAAAGATAAAAGAATATTTGCGGCCACTTATCATGTACTTGACTGTGCTAGAGGGGTCGATGGGGTGTTTTCTAGGCCAACATGACGAGTCTGGTCGAAAAGAGTATGCTATTTACTACCTTAGCTTAAAGTTTACCGACTGTAAATCCCGTTACTCACTGCTCGAGAAAACTTGCTGCGATTTGGTATGGGTTGCTCGCCGACTGAGACAGTATATCATGACCCATACCACACTGCTAATCTCAAAAATGGACCCTGTCAAGTATATTTTCGAGAAACCAGCATTAACCGGAAGGGTTGCAAGGTGGCAAATGATCTTAACAGAGTATGATATACAATATACTTCCCAGAAAGCCATCAAAGGAAGTGTATTCTCAGATTATCTTGCACAACAACCTCTTGAAGACGATTATCAGCCAATGAAATTTGATTTCCCTGATGAGGACATCATGTGCCTCAAAGCAAAAGATTGTGAGGAACCACTTCCGGAGGAGGGGCCAGACCCTGAATCCAAATGGAAGTTGATGTTTGATGGGGCAGTCAATATAAACGGACGTGGAGTTGGTGTTGTTCTTATCACTCTTGAAGGTGTTCATTTTCCCTTCGCTGCAAGAATTACTTTTGGATGCACCAACAATGAAGCGGAATACGAGGCATGCATAATGAGAATAGAGGAGGCTATTAATCTTCGGATTAAGACCCTCGATATATTCGGAGATTCAGCCCTCGTTATCAATTAGATTACCGACAAGTGGTATACACATCAAGAACACTTAGTTCCTTATAGGGACTATGCCAGAAGACTGTTGACGTTCTTTACAACGGTTAAGCTTCAGTATATACCACGAGATGAGAATCAATTTGCCGATGCAATGGCTACTCTTTCTTCGTCCATCAAAGTCTTGTGTTGGAACTATGTACCCAGGATTGACATTTCCAGGCTCGACGCACCAGCTTATGCTTTCTCTGTAGACGCAGTGTCTGATGAGAAACCTTGGTACAATGATATCAAGCTCTTCCTAGAAAAACAAGAATACCCAGCTGGGGCATCATCCAACGATAAGAAGACCTTAAGACGACTTGCTACTAGCTTCTTCTTGAATACATATGGGGTTTTGTATAAGAGGAACTTTGACATGGTCTTGCTCAGATGCGTGGATAGACACGAAGCAATCCCGTTAATGCAAGAAGTCCACGAGGGAGCTTTCGGTACTCATGCAGGAGGATATGCAATGGCTAAGAAGTTGTTGATATCAGGGTACTATTGGATAATAATGGATGCAGACTGTTGTTCGTACGCCCGTAAGTGCCACAAGTGCTAGATTTATGCAGACAAGGTGCATGTTCCTCCCATCCCGCTCAACGTCATGTCATCTCCTTGGCCCTTTTCTATCTGGGGCATTGACATGAACGAGAAAATAGAGCCTACTACTTCAAATGGTCATCGTTTAATTTTGGTCGCGATTGATTACTTCACTAAGTGGGTTGAAGCAGCGTCTTATGCCAATGTCACTCGTCAGGAGTTGTTTATGGATTGAATCGCAAGGCATGAATCATGATGTAAAGTACGGAATTGAGGATTCTTTGTGAAGTAAGGGATTCTTACTAGATTTATTTTGGTCATCGTTTCATTTTGGTCGCGATTGATTACTTCACTAAGTGGGTTGAAGCAGCGTCTTATGCCAATGTCACTCGTCAAGTGGTAGCCAGATTTGGCGAACTACGTCGACTCTGATCCTCATTATCCTGATGAGGTACGTAGGCAGCGGGGTAAGGCCCGTTCGAGCACATTCTTTATTTTCCCTACATTTCCCCCTTTATTTCCATTTTCTTATTTCAATTCCTTTCTCATTTCCATTTCCATTCCAGTCAGCAGTTTTATTCAGCAGCACTTTATTCTTCTCACCCATTGAAACAAACAAGCAAGCGTGGATCCCGTCGGGTACGACGGACGATCTGGGGTGCTAATACCTTCCCAGGTCGTAACCGACTCCCGAACTCAGATCTTTGGTTCGCAGGACCTTGTCCTTTCCTTCTTCCTCAGGTTTGTACAACATTACCTTTCCCATTCTTTCGGGATAAAAATGTCTGGCTGGCGACTCTAACTTTTCCGCGCCACTTTCGCATTTGTACTAGGATGAAAATCCCGGGAGCGACAATGAGGACAGTCAAAGAGCCTTTGAAAAGATAAAAGAATATTTGCGGCCACTTATCATGTACTTGACTGTGCTAGAGGGGTCGATGGGGTGTTTTCTAGGCCAACATGACGAGTCTGGTCGAAAAGAGTATGCTATTTACTACCTTAGCTAAAAGTTTACCGACTGTAAATCCCGTTACTCACTGCTCGAGAAAACTTGCTGCGATTTGGTATGGGTTGCTCGCCGACTGAGACAGTATATCATGACCCATACCACACTGCTAATCTCAAAAATGGACCCTGTCAAGTATATTTTCGAGAAACCAGCATTAACCGGAAGGGTTGCAAGGTGGCAAATGATCTTAATAGAGTATGATATACAATATACTTCCCAGAAAGCCATCAAAGGAAGTGTATTCTCAGATTATCTTGCACAACAACCTCTTGAAGACGATTATCAACCAATGAAATTTGATTTCCCTGATGAGGACATCATTCTCCTCAAAGCAAAAGATTGTGAGGAACCACTTCCGGAGGAGGGACCAGACCCTGAATCCAAATGGAAGTTGATGTTTGATGGGGCAGTCAATATAAACGGACGTGCAGTTGGTGTTGTTCTTATCACTCTTGATGGTGTTCATTTTCCCTTCGCTGCAAGAATTACTTTTGGATGCACCAACAATGAAGCGGAATACGAGGCATGCATAATGGGAATAGAGGAGGCTATTAATCTTCGGATTAAGACCCTCGATATATTCGGAGATTCAGCCCTCGTTATCAATTAGATTACCGACAAGTGGTATACACATCAAGAACACTTAGTTCCTTATAGGGACTATGCCAGAAGACTGTTGACGTTCTTTACAACGGATAAGCTTCAGTATATACCACGAGATGAGAATCAATTTGCCGATGCATTGGCTACTCTTTCTTCGTCCATCAAAGTCTTGTGTTGGAACTATGTACCCAGGATTGACATTTCCAGGCTCGACGCACCAGCTTATGCTTTCTCTGTAGACGCAGTGTCTGATGAGAAACCTTGGTACAATGATATCAAGCTCTTCCTAGAAAAACAAGAATACCCAGCTGGGG
The DNA here is from genome assembly GCA_963966055.1 of Lathyrus aphaca. Classification (NCBI taxonomy): domain Eukaryota; kingdom Viridiplantae; phylum Streptophyta; class Magnoliopsida; order Fabales; family Fabaceae; genus Lathyrus; species Lathyrus aphaca. The sequence continues at coordinate 355,250,326 of OZ014520.1, read as the reverse complement.
CATCATCCAACGACAAGAAGACCTTAAGACGACTTGCTACTAACTTCTTCTTGAATACATATGGGGTTTTGTATAAGAGGAACTTTGACATGGTCTTGCTCAGATGCGTGGATAGACACGAAGCAAGTCCGTTAATGCAAGAAGTCCACAAGGGAGCTTTCGGTACTCATGCAGGAGGATATGCAATGGCTAAGAAGTTGTTGAGATCAGGGTACTATTGGATAATAATGGATGCAGACTGTTGTTCGTACGCCCGTAAGTGCCACAAGTGCCAGATTTATGCAGACAAGGTGCATGTTCCTCCCATCCCGCTCAACATCATGTCATCTCCTTGGCCCTTTTCTATGTGGGGCATTGACATGAACGAGAAAATAGAGCCTACTACTTCAAATGGTCATCGTTTCATTTTGGTCGCGATTGATTACTTCACTAAGTGGGTTGAAGCAGCGTCTTATGCCAATGTCACTCGTCAAGTGGTAGCCAGATTTTTGAAAAGGATGATGGCAGAATTGTGCCGGGATTTCCAGATTCAGCATCATAATTCTTCTCCTTACCGACCAAAGATGAATGGTGCGGTAGAAGCAGCTAATAAGAATATTGAGAAGATTGTGCAGAAAATGGTTGTCACTTACAAGGATTGGCATGAGATGCTACCATTTGCGTTGCATGGGTACCGAACGTCAGTCAGGATGTCAACCGAGAAAACTCCTTTCTCATTGGTATATGGTATGGAGGCAGTATTTCCTGTCGAGGTGGAAATTACTTCATTGCGTGTGATGATAGATGTGAAGCTTGATGAGGCTGAATGGGTACGTGCCCGATATAATCAGTTGTGTCTAATTGAAGAAAAGAGATTAGCGGCTATCTGTCATGGTCAGCTTTATCAGAGGAGAATGAAGCGAGCAAGTGGACCCATTTATAGGGGGCAAGTGGACCCCAAACTACGAAGGCCCATTCATAGTGAAGAAAGTTTTCTCGGGTGGAGCACTGATGCTCACCACTATAGATGAAGAAGATTTCCAGTCTCCTGTTAACTCGGACGCAGTTAAGAAATACTTTGCATAAAAAGACCCGCTGGACACAAAAACAGAATTAAAGTCCAGGCAAGAAAAGGGCATCCCGGCGAGCTAAAACCAGAATAAAAAGCTCGAGCAAAAGTTAGGGAAAATAATTTAAAAAATATACACCCGCTGAGTTGAAAAGCCACATCGGACAGCTCAGGCAAAACAGGGTATCCCGGTGGATTGAAAACCAGAAAGGGCGATCCACGCAAAACAAGGGAATAAGCGAACAACTGCGATCCGGGTAATCTGAACCAAATCAATGTTTCGTACAGCCTAACAATATCAGAAGGATTGGAATCAGTCCCCTCATCTTTCTTTTAGAAAGCAAAGGCAAGAACGGAAAGTTTTGAAGACATGCTGGTCATAGCAGAAAGGAAACTCATTGGAATGCCGTGCACATTTCCATTAGGATAGTTTATTTTCTCAATTTTATGGTAGCTACTTCTTTCCAGGTGGTTGCTTCCTGATGTAAAAACTTTGCCTATTCATAGGCCTTCCAATAAATGAATATTCAGTCAAAAAGATGTGTTGTGTTTATTTTGCTTACGAAAATGTTATCAGTTTTTAGCCAAAAGAACATTGCATTTAAAACATGGTGTTTGTTTTCTAAAAAAAAAATGATGACATTTCAGGGAAACATTTAGAACCATCTTTGAGTGTCGGGTGACGATGGATGAACAGATCATACCATGCAAGTCCCCGGGGCACATATGTGTATTCTGTTGTTGCAGGTTTTGTAGGATGGTATCACATTTTCCCAAGCAGAATATTCCCCAGCTGAGTTAGAGCGGGTGGAATCTCCAGCAGAACTCCAAGGATAATTGAATAGTCTTCATCCCCAAGTGGATTATCTTTCCACAAGTGAAGTATGCCCAGCAGGCAGCTAAATGCCTGAGTTCCCCACAGAGTTCGTGTTTGGGTTTCACTCTCATCATTGAAATATTCCCTAGAGAAGTCGCCAATTTATTTTTGGTCAGTGTGATGATACAAACAGTTATTCCTCCCCAGTCAGAGTTAGGCATTGACAAAGCCTCTTGGCAAATTTCCCCTGCACTCGTTTGTGTTTGTTATCTGTTCGTGCTCGTCTGCATTTCTTGGCACTCGTCTGTGTTGGGTATCCATTTTGAGCTCGTCTACATTTCCCGACGCTTGTCTGTGATTGATGTTTGGTAGTTGCTCGTCAGCAATACCCCAACACTCGTCTGTGTTCATGCTTTGTTATTGCTTGTTTGCTTTCCCCAGTAGTCGCCCATGGTTGTAGTTGTTGTTGCTTGTCTGCATTCCCAGTGCTCGTCTGTGTGTAACATCCGTTTGGTGCTCGACACTCGTCTGTGTTGGAACATATGTGATGCCCAACAGTCGTCGGTGTTTAATAGTTGATTTTGCTCGTATGCACGTCCCATCACTCGTTTGTGTTTGATATTTTCTTGTTTCTCATCTGCATTCCCCAACGCTCGTCTGTGTTTGTTATCTATTCGAAGCTCGTTCGCGGTGTTTAGATACTCCTCTGTATCATCTCTCATACTCGTTCGTGTTAGCTTATATCCATATGTGTTGATTTGATAATCACTCTGGTACTCGTCTATATTGCTACTCCAATTGCTCGTCTGTGTTGGATTTCTGGTTTTCGTCTATATTGCTACTCCAATTGCTCGTCTGTGTTGGATTTCTGGTGCTCGTCTGTATTGCTACTCCAAATGCTCGTCTGTGTTGGGTTTCTGGTATTCGTCTGTATCAGTGGCTGATATTCGTCTGTATCATCGCCTGAAGCGCTCGTCTGCGTTTCTTAGATCATTGTATGATATTCGTTTGTATCATTGACTTATGGCACTTGTTTGTGTTCTATTGATGATCATCCAATACTCGTCTGTGTTGAAGAGGTTTGAAGTCTTGACGGTAGGATTAAACGTCAAAATGGTTACCGGTCCTGGCATAATAGGTTATCCGAAGAAGACTCGTCTTTCTCAAGCATCACATATCTATGCAAGATTTTTGAAGAGGATTCGTCCAATCCTAATGTCGCACCTGGCGTAACAGTTTCGCTCGAAGGAGATTCGTCTGTCTTATACCGTATATCTACGGATAATATATGAAGAGGGTTCATCTATCCTGATTATGCATGTCTATCCCACAGACCAACGTGCATCTGGTCCTGGCGTAAGGGGTTATCTGAAGGAGATTCGTCTGTCTCAGATTATATGTTGCAAAACGTATGAGGGCTCGTATGTCCAGCACCTGGCGTAACAGGTTTGCTTGAAGGAGACTCGTCTGTCTTAGTTTTCCTTATCCGGCGTAACAATTCAACTTGGAAGGAGCTCGTCTACTTTCTCCCCAGTTTAGTCACCAAAGTGTCTTTTGGTTGGGTTTATTTCCATGTGCTTGCATTCTCCAGCAGAGTGCAAATTTCAGGCTTTCTTGGTATTCAACCACAGTTCATCTCGAACGGTCGATAGCCCGTGCTACCGTCCTTTTCAGATTAACAGTTGCTTGAATAGGGGCAGCTGTAACACCCCAAATTTTCCCTCTTCTTTTTAAGCATAATCATCATATCATAATCATCATGAGCATATCATGTCTTTGGCATCTTTGCATGGAAAAGTAAAGCATAACATTCTCATGTTCTAGCATTAGGCATATGATCAACCATTGGTGGATTTGAGGTATTACAAGCTATAGAAAGAGGCCAAGTGGACTTTTCCAAGTTCCATGAAGAGTATACATGACATTCACAAGTTCAAGATCCTTTACAAGAGCCCAGAAGGTTGAGAGATCATCAGAGAATTCAAGCTAGGGCAAGCTCCTACACAATGGTTCCCAAATTAGGGTTTCACGTTCAAGAAGGATTTCTTTGATACTTTGGCCATTTCATGTGGGCAAAGTCTTTCATATGATAAGAGGATCCTATGGATGAAATTTGGTGAGAAAATTCCTTGTGGAAGGCAGTTATTTCAATAGTTGCTTGCATAAGAAGAAACTGGTCAACTGTGCATTTTAAAAGTAAACTGTGAGAATTCAAGGGGTCTAACCCCATTTTTCAAGTCAAGGGATGTCCTTAAGACCTTAGAATAGGTTTGGTAAAGTCAAAGATCAAGAATCAAGGGGTTTTGAAGAACTTTCCATTTTTACCATATGGCTTGTTTTGAAACTTTCCATTTTTGGCAACTTTTGCCCTAATTTTCAAAGGCCTCTTTCATGATGAAAATAATCTCAAATGAATTTCCAATAAATATGAAAGTTGTAGGGTATGTTATCCCATTTTCAGAGAGTACAAATGCATTTTCATAGCCTTCATGGATCAAAAGTTATGGCCATTGGAAGTTCACTTATTTTTAGGGTTTTACTTAAAATGCAATTTTCCATCACTTGCAAAAACACACTTAAGTCATTTCTAAGCTGATCAATGGGAAAAGTGAGACCATAATATCATAAGGATTGGAATGAAACACATTTGGCCCAAGGGAAGGTCCAAAAATCGTGTATGGATTGTGAGATATTTCACAAAATGCAAAAATGCATGATCACAAGAAAAGCATGATACTAACATCTGAGGGGCAAGATCATTTCATCATGAATCAAGGGCTGGGATGAGAGCTTAGCATGTGCAAGGGGGAATCAAATGCACGAGCAATTTGCTCATTCTCATTATTCATGCAATTTTGCAAAACAATCCCTATCACACAACCCATGCTACCACTCACCACAAAACCCTAATCAGTGTAGTATACACATGATATAAAAGCCAAGCATGCTCTGAATGCAGGCTAAGACTCTCTCATTTCTCATATTCAAAGTTTCATGCACAAGAGCAAAAGCTTTCGAATCTCTCTCCTCAAGACACATCTCTCTCATCTCTCTTCATATTCTTCTTCTACAAGCTTCAAGGACTCCATTTCTCTCATCAATCAGAGCTAAAAGTGAAGAAACAAGAAGTTGCAGTTCAGAGCAAGATCATTCGAGCTCCTCAATTCAGGCTCTCCCAAGCTCCCTCTTGCATTTATTTTGCAAGAGGAGATCAAAGTGCACGGATCTGCAGCATTTGAAGCTCTATTTTGTTGATTTTGAAGTGGTTCAACCTCAGGTATGACTTGAAATCCATAGATCTAGAACTTGTTTTACTTATGTGCATTATGATCTGTAAACTTTGCTGAGTACAGTGCACTAATTAGATTTGAAAATGCATGACTAGTGAGTGAGAAATATGGATTTGAAAGTTTGAGGTCAAACTTTGATTGTTTCGATTTGATGAATTCATGGAGTGTTTGTGTATTTGAGTGTTTAATTCACGTTTTGGATGATTAGATGATCAGATATGGAGATTTTTAGCTTTGTTCATGATGTTTTGTTCTTGAGCTTGAGTTTTCCGGTGTCGGAGCTAGGGCTCCGGTCACCGGATTCTGGAAATGATGGAATGTAGAAGATGATCTCACTGCCTTTGGATTTTTGATCTGGACGATTCACATCACGCCAGCACATTAAAATGACCACACCTCCCTCACGTGATTTTGTTTTATATTTTAAATCTGAATAAAGCTTTATGTTACACACCACACTGTAGTTATCATGAGCACACACACTGGCCAATGGTTGGAATGACCTAGGGTATTTGTTGACCAAATCTCACACGTATAAGTGATCCAATGGCTTGTTTATTTTCCTGATTTTCTTGAATTTCCACCATAATAATGTGTACATGCATTGGATTCATTGGGCTAAGGTTGATATTCGCACCCCTCCCTCTCTCAGGCCCATGGATTTTGAACTGAGTCTCTTACTATATGCACCCCTGACCCATTGGTTTCTTATTTTTATTTTTATTTTATTTTAGTTTGATTTTTAAAAAATTAAAATAGCTAGAGGTTCATAAAAATTCCAAAAACATTCATGAATGATATTTTGAGTTTTCTTTAATTTTTGATATTTTTATTTTCCATTTATTTTCATTTTCCAAACTGGAATTAATTGTTGTTTTTATTAACTGCTTTTATTTCATTTTAAACACATGTTGTATTGTAGAATTTATATCTTGATCATTAATTTGAATTTTTAATTGATTCTTTTTGCTCTGGATTCACATTAAAGTGTAGTTTATTGGTGATTTTTCTTCTGATATTTAAAAATTTGCTTGACTATTTTTGGTCTTTAACTTGTGCATGAAGTTTCATAACCCTAATCCATGTTTAGACACATATTTGACCTACTTAGCTTCTGATTTTGATCCTATTATTTTGGCATGCTAATATTAGATGTTTTAAGAGTCTTTGTGCAAATTTGTGGAATTTTTGGATGAATGCTTGATTTGATTTGAATTTTGTTCTTTGCTTATCTTCTTTTGCATCCTTTTTGGTCATATGTTTAATCCTTAGGTTAGGAGGGCACTTGTGCCAACTCCCTTAGGTTGTTTAGAGCCCTTGTAGGATAAGGATACCCTTCTGGTCTTGGATTGATGTTTGTACTTTGAGAAATTTTGTGGTTGCTTGCCTTTGAAGTTCATTCACTTATGTACATGCTTGCCTCACTTCTTATGCTTATTTGCTTCTCATGGTGATGATGTTTGAGTTGGTATGCTTCTCTTCTTAATCTCTTGTGATGCTTAGGCACATTCTTGACATGTTAGGGTTCTGGTCTTGAGGTGTGTGATGTTTGTTTTCTTTGTATACTTTGTGTTATCTCATATTTGTTTGTTTTGTCGTAAGGCTTTATGTTGAACTGTTTAATCCATTTCTCATTTCGGTGTTGTGTGTTTGATATTGATACTTGTAATTGAGGTTCCAATTCTGGTTGTGATGCTTTGGCTTGATCTTTTGCCCACTTGCATTTCATTTGGTCTTATTTACTTGCATGTTACTTGTTTATGCCTTTAACCATTTCAGGGGCTCTGGTAAGTGAGAGATGTGGATGTGATTCCCACATATCCAATTCTTATCTCTTCTCTTTTCTTTTCATATTTCTTTCTTATTTGTGTTTGATGTGCTTAGGCCATCCTTTCCATTCTCTTCCTTCTCTTCTTATCTCTTCCTTCTTTAGGATAGTAAGCCACACTAACCTTAGGAATCCCTTGCATGTTAACATTAGGATTTGTTAGTCTCCCCATTAGACTTTTACCTTTAAGATCTTTAGTTCTCTTCTCTTCTCATCTCAAAACAAAAAAACATAAAAACATTTAATAAGGATTGAAGTGGTCTCCTGTGCAATAGCCTTATTCCATGAAACACATGTAGTTTTCCCATCTTGGGATAGTACAAGCTTGTTCATCATGATGCACAAGTCTGATCATGAGACAATCTTCATCAAGAAAAGCATAAAACACACTTCTTCAAAAATTACAAAAACACTTAATAAATTCAATGAGTTAGTGAGCTTAGGCCCTAATCTCCGGAATCAAGTTTTGGGGGTCTTCTCCTTACTTGAGTGTGCTTGTTCTATTATTCCATCTTGGAATGTAGTAACAAGTACACATTCCATGGAAGAGAGCTTGATTTCACTTCCTTGTGCCACACCAATAAAAGCTTCTAAAAAACACAAACAAATAATAATCGTCTCTCCTTCGGGAATTCTTCTCTCACCTCCTTCGTTCCGTCCGCGAACTTGCTCCTTCTTGTCACTTTGCAAGACGGTAACGCACTCGTCGTCCGAGCCTGCAACACCTGAGCATTGACATAGGCAGTTTAAGCCTTAAGACACAAGCAATCTTTTCCACCCCTAGTTAGGGGAACTACAGCGACTCTGATCCTCATTGTCCATATGAGGTACGTAGGCAGCGGGGTAGGGCCCGTTCGAGCACAATCTTTATTTTCCCTACATTTTTCCTTTTCATTTATTTTTTTCATTTCTTTTTTAGTTCCCTTTTTCTTTTCTTTTATCCAGTTTAGTTCCTTTTCTTCGCAACAACTTTCATTTCTTCACCCTTTGAAACTGTTTCTTTGCAAGCGTGGATCCCGTCGGGTACGGCGGATGATCTAGGGTGCTAATACCTTCCCAGGTCGTAACCGACTCCCGAACTCAGTCTCTTTGGTTCGCAGGACCAGTGTCTTTCCTCTTCTTTTCTTCTGGTTTGTGCAGCATTACCATTCTCGTTTCTTCGGGATAAAAATGCCTGGCTGGCGACTCTACCTATTTCCGCGCCACTTTTGCGTTTGTACCAGGATGGAAATCCGGGGAGCGACAACCTGTAGTTCCCAACTTTGGTTTTTAATTCATAACTTATGATTCGGGTATCCATTTTTAGCGTTCCACATACCGTTTTAAAGATAATAGCATAATCTATCTATTAAGATCAAGAAACATTATTTTTGAGCCTAATTTTACCCGACTAATTTTCAAATGACCAAAACTTGATAAAATGGAACTTGTGAGTTAATGGAAATAGAGAAAGGTACGATTGTGAGGTATCTAGGCTTCCCTTAGACTCGTTTGAATTATGATTTATGTTTTGTTTTTAGGATCCTCCGTAAGGTCTTGTATAAGTCTCTATGTGGTTACTATGTGTTTCGCTAGAGCATCCGTAAGGACTTGAGGTATCCGTGGTGTATGCATGGGCATTGATTTGAGAAGTGTAGATTATAAGTCCCCCGTAAGGTCTTGAGTAAGCCTTGAGGTGGGTTGTCCTTAGTCCCACGTGAAGCATCCTTAAGGACTTGGGGCAAGTACTATGCTAGTTATGAGTCAGTCTTGAGTAAGTCTTGAGGTGGGTTATCTTTAGTCCCATGGGAAGCATCCGTAAAGATTGAAGCGCGTGTTATGTCAATTCCTCCGTAAGGTCTTGTATAAGTCTCAAAGTGGTTACTATGTGTTTCACTAGAGCATCCGTAAGGACTTGAGGTAGACATTTCCCTTTGTGTTTTGAAATCGTGTGTGGACCTTAGTTTCCCCTATGTCCTTGTTCTTGTGTAAATTGGTTGTGAAGCATGCGAGTTTCTTTGGAAATGACCCTTAGAACTGAGAGAACTCTAAGATAGTGAACCCACTGAGATGTTTTGTCTTACCCCATGTTGATGTTGTTATTCAGGTACTTCAGGTTCCGCTAAGGATAAGGACATGGCGACTTGATTATCCTTACTAGTTGATGGCTTAGTCTTCCGCTGTGGACTTTTGAGATCTTCGGATCTAGTTCTTAGATATTTTTGTAGTTGAACATCTTGTACTATTATATAGCCTTGTTTAGTTCCTTACGTTGTAGTGGCTATATTTATACAATGTGTTGCTAAGGACTTATTTGTATTTCATTACCAAATCATTAATATTATATATGAAAAATATGTTTTATGTATTTCTTTTGTATATGGGAATTACAGTTGGTATCAGAGTAGGTCGTATCCTCGACCTAGCCTTGAAATATTATAAGTGTTTCCTTCCGTTCATGCACGTTGATTGGAAGTAGGACTAAATGTTATGTTTATGGTATTGAGCCTAATCAACTTAATCCTGTTTTGATGACATTTAGGAAATATGGCTGGTAGACGTAGAACTAGTGCTCGACCCAGTGTCACTCCTCCCGGTAGCGATCAAGTAGGTAGCGATGGGAATGCTCCTATGTTCCAATTTATGCAGCAGAGGCAGCAACAACAACACCAATTCATGCATGAAATGATGCATCAGATGAGTGGGGATCTTCACCCTCACGTGGTTGCTCCTGGAACTGCGGGTGGAACATTTAGAGATTTCTTCTGCATGAACCCTCAGGAGTTTCATGGGGGGTTTAATCCGGTTAAGGCTCATGAATGGGTGACTGGAATAGAGAGGATATTCCAGATTGTGATTTGTAGTGAAAAAGACAAGGAGACCTTCGCGTCACATTTACTAAAGGGTCCTACTGCTAGGTGGTGGGAGAGTGCCTCCAACTTTATGGTGGTGCAAGAAATTCCAAGAGTATGGCAACAACTTAAGACAGTTTTTATGGAAAAGTATTTCCCGAGTTCCTTGAGGACGCAAAAGGAGTTTGAATTTCAACAATTGAGGCAAGGGAGCATGACTGTGGCCAATTATGCTGAGAAGTTTGAGGATATGGCGGCCTACTCTAGGCAGGCTATGTATGCCCCTGATGAAAGGTGGAAAATGGACCAGTTCTTATTGGTGCTAAGGGGCGAGATCTCACATAGTGTCTCTCAAAGGGAGTTCACTACTTACTCCGAGATGTTGAGGCAATGCTATGTTGCGGAACATAGTTTGAAGAAAGTTAAAACAGAAGCAAGTATCGGATGAGTGGTTCAAGGAGATAGGGGGAGGGCTAGTAAATCTTTTAGGCCGAGGCCTCAACCCTTCAAGGGGAAACAGGTGTTGAGTCCTAGATCCAGTTCTCTTCTTTCTTGCCCCCAATGTCGCAAGAATCATTTTGGAAGATGTGAGCAGAACAGTGTAATTTGCTATCATTTCCAGAAGGAAGGACATATTTCTATTGATTTCCCTCAGAGGAAGGATCTGACTAGAGGGAGAGTTTATGTTATGGACGTCAGGAAGGCGAAAGGCGACAATTCCTTGATTGCGAGTAATTGTCTTATTAACAATCATCCTTGTCTTGTTTTATTTGATTGTGGAGCTACGCATTCTTTTATATCTAATATTTGTGCGAAGCGACTTAGGTTGCGACTTTTTTCCTTGTCCCCTCCAATGGTGGTTACTACCACTATGGATGAAACTGTCGAAACGTCGCTTAAGTGTGAGAACTGTATGTTGTCCGTGGATGGCAGAATCTTTCAGATTGACCTCATTTGTTTTCCCCTTAAGAAGATTGATGTTATCCTGGGAATGGACTGGTTGTCTGCTAATTCTGTGTTTATTGAGTATGAAGAGAAGTTAATCCCCATTCCCTCCGTTGAAGTGCCTCCGAAAGATGTTTTGAGAACGATCTTAGAAGGTACAATTGGAATGGTAAATTTTATGTTTGAGCAAGAGAAATCTGTTTTTCTTGTCCTTACTAAAGAGGAGAGTATTGACCAACAAGTTTTGAACATTCCGATAGTTTGTGAATTTCCCGACGTCTTTCCTGAAGATGTCACTTCCTTACCTCCGGTGAGGGAAGTTGAATTCTCAGTCGACCTGATACCGGGAACGACTCCTATATTCGGTTCCCCTTATCGGATGGCTCCACTAAAGTTGAAAGAGTTGAAGGATCGATTAGAAGATTTGATGGCAAAGCATTTTGTAAGACCTAGTGTCTCATAGTGGGAAGCTCCGGTGTTATTGGTAAAGAAAAAGGATGGTGGTATGAGACTGTGCATCGATTATCGTAAGTTGAAAAAGGTTACAATCAAGAATAGATACCCTTTACCAAGGATAGACGATCTTCTAGATCAATTGAAAGGAGCCTGCGTGTTCTCGAAGATTGATCTGAGATCTGGCTATCACCAGATTCGTGTGAAAAGTTATGATGTTCCGAAGACTGCGTTCTGAACCCGTTACGGTCATTACGAATTCTTAGTGATGCCTTTCGATGTGACGAATGCTCCAGCTGTTTTTATGGACTACATGAATCAGATATTTCAGAATTATTTTGATAAATTTGTGGTGATCTTTATCGATGATATTCTTATCTATTCTCATACTCCGCAAGAGCATGGAGAACATCTAAGGATTGTCCTATCCATACTGCAGGAAAATCAACTTTTTGCCAATTTTAGTAAGTGTCAATTCTGGATGTCAGAAGTCAAGATCCTTGGACATGTTATACCACAAGGAGGTGTAGCTGTAGACCCGTCAAAGATAGAAGCCGTAATTAATTGGGAGAGACCGAAGAATGTTACCGAAGTGAGAAGCTTCATAGGTTTGGCAGGTTACTACAGAAGATTTATTAAAGGTTTTTCCTAGATGGCGTTACAATTAACTAAACTCACTATGAAGGACTTCGATTACGAATGGGATTCTGATTGTGAACAGAGTTTCGTGTGGTTGAAGGAGAGATTGACAACTGCTCTAGTCTTGATTATTCCCGATCCTAACAAATCTTATGAAGTGTTATGCGATGCTTCAAAGATGGGTTTAGGAGGTGTTCTCATGTAAGAGGGACATGTGTTGGCGTATGCTTTCAGACAGTTGAGAGTTCATGAGAAGAATTATCCTACGCATGATTTGGAATTAGCGGCCGTGTTGTTTACTTTTAAAGTGTGGCAACACTATTTGTATGGTGTGCGTTTTGAGATGTTTAGTAATCATAAGAGTTTAAAATACCTCTTTGATCAGAAGGAACTGAATATGAGACAGAGAAGATGGATGGAGTATTTGAAGGATTATGATCTTGAGCTGAAGTATCACCCCGGAAAAGCAAACAAAGTGGCAGATGCCTTGAGTAGAAAAGTGATTTGTAGTGCCGAACTGATGGTATTAGAGTATGCATTGTTACAAAAGTTTTGAGATCTTAACCTTCAGTTTGTTTGGACTCTGAATGCATAATCATGGGAAATTTGAATATTAGTTCTACATTGAGGAATGATATTCAACAAGCGCAAGTTTTGGATGAGAAGCTGCAAGGACTGTTACTCAAACCAGGGTTTGTGAGAGCATTAGATGGGATCATCCTATTTAATCAAAGAATTTGCATTCCGAATGACGATGTGTTAAAGAGAAGGATTATGGAAGAAGCACATAAGGGTTCTTTTACGATACATTCGGGTTCTTCGAAGATGTATCAAGACTTGAAGAGGGAGTATTGGTGGTCCGGAATGAAAAAGGACATTGCGGTATTTGTGTCAGAATGTGCGATGTGTCAGCAAGTGAAGATTGAGCACCAAAGGCCAGGTGGATTGTTACAACCATTGGACATTCCAATTTGGAAATGGGATAGTATCTCTATGGACTTTGCAGTAGGTTTACCGAGTACTCAGGGTGGCTATGACTCTGTTTGAGTGATTGTGGACCGACTAACAAAATCTGCGCATTTCTTAGCCGTGAAGACCACATATAAGGCAAGACAGCTTGCAAGGTTGTTTATTGCTGAAATTGTGAGATTGCATGGTGTCCCGTCCAGTATTGTATCAGATAGAGATCCGAAGTTCACTTCAAGATTTTGGAAGGTGTTCCAACAAGCCATGGGTGCGAATTTGCGCTTGAGTACTTCTAATCATCCTCAAACGGAAGGTCAGACGGAGCGTACGATTCAAACGATGGAAGATATGTTGAGAGCATATGTTTTAGAGAGCAGAGGAAATTGGAAAGAACTGTTGTCGTTGATCAAATTTTCGTACAATAACAGTTACCACGCGAGCATCGGAATGGCTCTGTATGAGGCTTTGTACGGAAGAAAGTGTAGAACACCGTTGTGTTGGTCAGAAGTGGGCGAAGATAGAATTCTAGGACCGGAAATTATTCAAGAGACTACGGAAAGGATTCGTATGATCCGAGAAAAGGTTAAGCAAGACCAAGATCGTCAGAAGAGCTATGCTGAAAATCGAAGGAATCCCCTGGAATTCGAGGAAGGTGATCATGTGTACTTGAAAGTCACTCCGAGATTAAGATTGAAAGGACCGTTTAATTCGCATAAGTTAAGTCCGAGATACGTAGGACCGTATCAGATCCTAGAAAGGATGGGTGAAGTCGCTTACAGTTTGGCCTTGCCGCCATCTCTATCTGAAATGCATGATGTCTTTCATGTATCCCAACTTCGTAGGTTCATCCCCGATCCTCTTCAGCCTATTCTACCAGATTCTATGAGATATAACCAGATTTGACCTTTGAACCCAAACCAAGCCGTATTGTTGGAAGAGAAACCAAAGTACTGATAAATAAAGAAATACCACTTGTTAAAGTGCAATGGGACGAGACACATTCGGGTGATGCTACGTGGGAGTTGGAATCAGCAATGCGGGAATCATATCCTCACCTGTTCAGGTAATCTTTCAAATTCGTGGACGAATTTTATTTAAGGGGGGGGGGGGAGGATGTAATACCCCGTATTTTATTTAAAGCTCTGGACAATATTAATTGGTAATAATATTATTTCGGAATACTCTAAGAAATTTTAATGGAACTAAATAGAGTAATTCATGGGATTATATTTTATTAATTGATATTAGCTGACTCAGAGGTTTTATAAAATATCGGATTAAGAGACATTTTCGGATACTCTCTAATTTTGACCTATCGGTAAAAATATAAGTTTTTTTATTTATATATATTTATATATATATATATATATATATATATATATATATATATATATATATATATATATAGAAAGATTATGAGAGAAAAAGAAAGTTTGTAAGAAAAGAAGAAAAGGAGAAGAGAATAGAAGAATAAGAGAGAAGAGCCCTAAAGCTCCAATTCCTCATTCCCGATCATTCGTCTGTCGAATCAACTAAATCTTTCCGCCAATCTTCATCTCTCGAGGTGGGTTCTTAGTTAGAAAATTTTATCTTTGATTTTGGTTGAGTTTTAGAAATGTTTGTGGTTAGGGCTTAGTTGGAAATCTAAGAAAAATCGGAAGTTTAACGGTTAAAACTCGATTAAAACCTACCTAAAATACTCATATTATGATAATGGATACATTTGATCATGTCTTGTTGCATTGGTTGATGTTTGGAAGTGATTGGGTGTGGGAAGAGTGTTTTCCCGTAAGGCTGGAATTTCATGGACTGGTGTAGCTCGCTCAGCGAGCATACCTCGCTCAGTGAAAGTTCTAGGGCGATTTTCGCTCAGCGAGACATGTAGTTCCCAACTTTGGTTTTTAATTCATAACTTATGATTCGGGTATCCGTTTTGAGCGTTCTATATATCGTTTTAATGCTAATAGCATAATCTATCTAGTAAGATCAAGAAACATTATTTTTGAGCCGACTTTTACCCGACTAATTTTCAAATGACCAAAACTTAATAAAATGGAACTTGGGAGTTAATGGAAATAGAGAAAGGTACGATTGTGAGGTATCTAGGTTTCCCTTAGACTCGTTTGAATTATGATTTATGTTTTGTTTTTAGGATCCTCCGTAAGGTCTTGTATAAGTCTCTATGTGGTTACTATGTGTTTCGCTAGAGCATCCATAAGGACTTGAGGTATCCGTGGTGTATGCGTGGGCGTTGATTTGAGAAGTGTAGACTATAAGTCCCCCGTAAGGTCTTGAGTAAGCCTTGAGGTGGGTTGTCCTTAGTCCCACGTGAAGCATCCGTAAGGAATTAGAGCAAGTACTATGCTAGTTATGAGTCAATCTTGAGGTGGGTTATCTTTAGTCCCACGGGAAGCATCCGTAAAGATTGAAGCACGTGTTATGTCAATTCCTCCGTAAGGTCTGGTATAAGTCTCAAAGTGGTTACTATGTGTTTCACTAGAGCATTCGTAAGGACTTGAGGTAAACATTTCCCTTTGTGTTTTGAAATCGTGTGTGGACCTTAGTTTCCCCTATGTCCTTGTTCTTGTGTAAATTGGTTGTGAAGCATGCGAGTTTCTTTGGAAATGACCCTTAGAGCCGAGAGAACTCTAAGATAGTGAACCCACTGAGATATTTTGTCTCACCCCATGTTGATGTTGTTATTTCAGGTACTTCAGGTTCTGCTAAGGGTAAGGACAAGGCGACTTGATTATCCTTACTAGTTGATGGCTTAGTCTTCCGCTGTGGACTTTTGAGATCTTCGGATCTAGTTCTTAGATATTTTTGTAGTTGAACATCTTGTAATATTATATAGCCTTGTTTAGTTCCTTACGTTGTAGTGGCTATATTTATACAATGTGTTGCTAAGGACTTATTTGTATTTCATTACCAAATCATTAATATTATATATGAAAAATATGCTTTATGTATGTCTTTTGTATATGGGTATTACATACACCCTACACAGCTAACTCATGCTTGAATATGGGCAGCTGTAAACACACCAAATTTTCCCTCACATTTTCTTACACCATGGCTTATGATCATTCATATTGCATTTGCATAAGCATATAGTCTCACATTGCATATTTGTTTCACTACATAAGTTGCACAATTAGGGTTTGTGATCAAGAGAATCCAAAGAAATGATCTGAGCCATCTCAAAGGCCTAAAAGCTTTTCAAGAAGGTACATGTGTGTTCTATGATCATAATATGCTCCCCAGGGTTCTTAAAAGTAAAAATGTCACAAAGCATTGCAAAGGTGTTCAAGCAGACTGAGCAGTTTCTACACAGATAATCTAAAATTAGGGTTTTGGGTTTGAGGCCCTTAATCTCAATTTTTTTTGTCATTCTTGATTCTAATGGTCTTTATATGTCATAAGTAGCATGTGTACCAAATTTGATGAGAAAATTCACCGTGGAAGACATTTGATCAATGGATAACTTGTTGTGCAAGAAAAGTCAAAATCAGGGCATCTGAGGCCCCTAACAAGGGTACCAAAGGGTCATCTCCATCATTTTGAGTTCCTATGATCTTTATTTGATCTTAAAAGTGGTTATAAGTTCAAAAGATTGAAGAATTTCAAGCCATTTGCAAACTTTCCATTTTTGGACATTACTTGTAATGAAAACTTTCCATTTTGGGAAAGATTTTCAACCTCCTCTTTCTTGATCAAAAAGGCTTCAAATGAAAACTTTTTGAACATCAAAGTTGTAGATTGTATCTTCCAATTTTCAAAAAGTACAAGAACTCCTCTTGATTCATCCTAGAACTCAAGATATGATGATTCAAAGTTGGCAAAAATCTTATAAATTTCAAGTTCATGCCAAAGAGGGAATTTTGCAAAATCAAGTTCCAAGCACTCTTATGACCTCTAATGCATCTCTACACTTCATAACATGTTCATACAACATTGCAAAATCACGTTTGGGCCATGGATCACAAGAAATCAGGCCTTATTCTTCAAGAAAATCCAAAGTTGCAAAATTGCAAAGTCTTGCAATCTCATGAATTAAGTGGTACAGATCATCAAACTCAATCCAAAGGCCCTCCACAAAGTTAGCTGAAGCAGATCAAGCCATAGAATCACCTCTGACCACATCCATGCTCATGGTTCACCAACTTTGACTTTTTTGCAAAACTCCCCATACCAATCAAGTTGTGCCACCACCAACTTTCTAACCAATCCCAACTCTCTATACAAACATCATGGACCTCAAAACACATACCACATACTTGAAACATCTCATAAGCTCAGATTCACAAAAATTGGCCAAAACTTGTTTCCTTTGAATCTCTCAAGATATCCAACAAAAACCATTGATTTTTTCACCATTCATCTCAAAATCACTCAAGGAACACAAACCACTCTTCACCATGGCCTGAAAGCTTCTCAAACAAAAACATGATTTTTGAACTTCAGAACTGGAACTTCAAAAACAGCTCATATAAACTCCATCTAAACCTTGCAGAAGCACAAGGGAATCCATTGGAGTGGGTTTGCACAAGGAAGAGGTCCAGAAAGCTCAAAGTTGCAAAGCTCAAGCTCAGGTAACAATCCAAAAACATTTTTCCAGAACTCATTTCTTTTGTTGCAATGTGATTCTATATGTTATGTTGGTCACACAGATGTATTTATTTTTGAAAATGGTTGGAAAATAAGTGTGTATGAAGCTTCTGAAATTTCGCTTGTGGAACTTGTTTGATTCGATTCTCTTTGTATCTGCATGATAAATTGTTTTTGTTGCTGGATTCATGTTCTATGGTGTTTAATGATTGATTCTGGAGGTTTTGGGAGCTTGGGGTGTCGCTTTAAGACGACCGGAGCTCACCTCCGGTCGCCTGAGTTTGATTAGCCATAATCCTGTTTTATTCCCCAGATGTAATGTCAGCCCTTGGATCTGTTTCTAATTACGCGCACGGATGGTCCAGATTGAGTCACTTAACCCTAATCCATTTTAATTAATATAAATTAAGTTAATTAGCTCAGGTTTGATCCCAGCCACACGATCACGCGCGTATCTCGGTTTTGAATCCCAGCCCTTAGATGCACATACCCTAAATCACGTGGACTTCTCATCTGGACCACTGATCTCCCAACTTTAAATCCGATCCGCTCCTTTTGCATACTTTTTATTTTCTTTTTATTTTATTGTATTTAATTTCATAAAATTATTTAAAATAGCAAAAAAATTTCTAAAATCATCATTTTCTACATTTTTATTTCAAATATTTTTCTAAACTCAAAAACATTTTTATTTTTAATTTTTACATTAAAAATGTATTTTTAAATCATTTAAATGTTTTATTTAATTAATTAATTAATTTTAATTTATTAAAAATACATTTAGGTATCTAAAAATCACAAAATAAAATCATGAAGCATTCTTATACATTTAGAACAATTTACAAACCCATCACACAAATTTCTTTTTAGGTTTGATCATGTTTTCACAATTTTCTTTGAATTACGGTTTATAAAATTCACAATTTTCTAACCCTAACATGAAAAAATCATTTCTGATCAACCATGATGAGTTTGTATTTGGTTCTTTTTGCATTGTTTCATACTTTGCATCTACTATCTAGGTTATTTAACTCATAATTTTGAATTGCATTTCCAAATTTGTTTGCATTTTTCCTTTAGAAGTACCCAAAAACCCTAGCTAACTTAGAAAATTCATAACTTCCTTTAGGTTTAGCTTTTGACCTCCATCTTTGGAGAATGATCTTGTGAGTGTTTAGGGTTTGTTTGAGTTCATTTTCAATATTTAATTATGATGTATGCTTCTGTTGTGGACATATGCACCTCATACATTCTTCAAATCCTAATTTCTCATGTTCATTTGCATTCATCTTTGCATATCTCCATCATGTGATCTTGCCATGACATTTCATGCATTTGTATGTCATATTATACATCTTAGAACATGTTTGAACATTGCTTGATCATTTTTTCATTCATTTGGTATGCTTTGTATCCATTGCTTTTCATGTGTATCCATGTGTTTCTAAGCTTCTAACATGCCTTGTTTTGCATCTCATCCCTTGTATGAACATTCATAAGCATCTCACATGTCTTTGCATCATTCCATAACACATTTGCATAACGTATTGACTTCTGGTCTTGGTCTTTGCACTTTCATTTGCTTTATTCCATTTTGCTTTTCATCTTATACATTCACACTAACATTTCAGGGGCTTCAGGTAAGTTGATTGGGATGTGGATTTGCCTCCACATCCTACCTCTTCTTATCTCCTCATGTGCATATTTACTTGTCTTTAAAGTGAACTTTCTTCACTTGTGCTCTCTTGCTCCTATCACTTTATTTTAGGTTACTTAGCTTCTTCGAGAAGTAAGTAACCTACCTTCTTTTCTCTTCTCTTTTCATCTGCTTCTCTTCCTTGGTGGCCTCCTGAAGATCTTTCTCTTAAGCCTCACAAACCATAGGAACACCCAAGCATGATAACTTTAGGGTTGTACATAGTCTCCCCAATTCATCTACCTTTGAGTCTCCTTGAGTCTCTCCTCTCACCTCATAATTAAGGCTAAACACTTAAAGCTTTAGGACTCTGAATTAGGGTTATGCATGTATCCTTATTTTAGGATGTAGTGTATAACTTTAATCCTTGGTGTTAAACCTCTAAGTTGTTTTCACCTTCTAATCAAGACACCTTATAATGATTAAGACTTAAGCTTGTAACTTGGGCCATATATTAGGGTTACATCTCTTCCTTTTGGTTAGAGGGACTAACCCTAGTGTTTAATGGACAAGTCCCCCTATGGTTGGTCTTACAAACTTAAAACTCACTTCTTAATCTCACCTTTAATTAAAATCCATCTTTAATAAAGGTTTGTTATATAATGAATTTAATCCTTAACCATGGATTAATTTTAGGAGTCTTTCTCAGCTTAAGTGTTCTCATCTATCATCCTTCTCTTAGGATGGTGTAACGAGTTCACTAATCCCTGATTAGAGATTAAACTCATTAATTAACACTAAACAAAAATCCAAAAACACTTAATAAACACAAGTAGGTTAATGATCTTAATCCTCTATCATTAGGGTAATTAAGTTGAGATTTCCATCTCATACTTGAGTAGGCTCATTTTCCCTAATCAGGGAGGATATAATGAGTTTACAACCCTTGATTTAGGCTTAAGCTCATTATCTTACGCAAAACACCAAAAACTATAAAAAAACTGAAAACACAAAAACAAATAATAAATGTCTCCTCCGGGATTCTTTTCTCATCACACTCACTCTGAAAACGAGAACTCGTTTCTCCCGTCTAATGAAAGATAGTTAGCACTCGATCCAGAGGATTCATACACTTGAGCATAGACAAGCAAGCAGTTCACAACAAATCCTCTAAGTCTCTTTGAGTCGAACTACGGTGTTTTGACTTCCTCATTGCACGAGAGGATACGTAGGGATAACTTAAAAGTTATCAAACAAAAGTCCCCAGGTCTCCCCCCCTCTCTCCTTCCAACTTTTCTTTTCTTAAGCCTAATTTGAATTCATACTTCTTTTTGCACTGACACTCTGTACATCCTTTTCTCCCTAGCTTTTTATACATAAATACACATACACTACCCCCTTTAATCACAGTCAAGTAAGCGTGGATCCCGTCGAGTATGACGGACGATCTGGGTGCTAATACCTTCACAGGTAGTAACCAACCCCCTTACTCAGTTTCTCTGATTCGCAACCGTCTTATCCCCTTTTTTCTAGGTTTATACAACATTACCTTTCCTTCGGGATAAAAATGCCTAGCTGGAGACACTATTCAACCTCAACCTCCAACATCGCCGACCGTTCGCGTTTGCACCGGGACGAAAGTCCGGGGAGCGACACTTCACAAAAGCATTGGCTAGGTCCAACCATGACTAAATAGGACTTCTTTCCAATTCTATGTACCAATTAAACGGTGCCCCACTCAAACTGTCTTGGTAGTGAATCATCAAATTATCGTCAAAAGCATATGCGGTCATTTTTCGACAAAACATCACCAAATGGTGCTTTGGGCAATTATCCCCTTTGTACTTCTGAAAATTAGGTGCTTCAAGTTTTGGAGGTATATGTCACTCCCACCAAGTGAGGCTAAGTCAAATGGGGTACAGACGCGAACGGTCGGCGAAAAGAGGATGAGAACACACAAGGGTGAACTCAGAAGACAAGAGTCGCCAGCTAGGCATTTTTATCCCGGGGGAAAGGTAATGCTGCATAGACCTGAGAAAGATATGGACAAGACGGTTGCGAACCAGAGAGACTGAGAAAGGGGGTTGGTTACAACCTGGGAAGGTATTAGCACCCAGATTGTCCGTCGTACTCGACGGGATCCACGCTTAAAAGATTTGTGTTTTAAAGGGGTAGTGTCAGTGCAATTTGTGTATCAAAGCTGGAAAGAATGCAAGTGTCAGTGTAAAAGAAATGTGAAGTGTATGAGTGAAGTGTCAGTGTAAGAACAAGAATGAAATGCTCAAGACCTTGAGGCTTAAAGGAATGATGCTGGAAAAGGGGGAATATACAGAGACTTTTGTTCGATAACTGTTAAGTTATGCCTACGTATCCTCTCGTGCAATGAGGAAGTCAGAACACCGTAGTTCGACCCAAAGAGACTGAAAGATGAATTGACTTGTGAACTGCTTACTTGCCTATGCTCAAGTGTATGACCTGTCTGGCTCAGGTGCAAACTGTCTTGCATTAGACGGAAGAAGCAAGTTCTCGTTTATGAGTGAATGAGATGAGAAAAGAATCCCAGAGGAGACGATTATTGTTTGTTTGTTTTGTTTTCAGTCTTTTATTGCTTTTTGAAGTTTGTCATAAGTTAATGAGCTTAAGCCTAAACCAATGGGTTAGTAAACTCATCACATCCTCCCTCTGATTAGGGGCAATGAGGATACCTTAAGTGTTAAGTCAGCTTCTCACACTTACTCACCTTTTGATGTAGGATTAAGATCATTAACCTACTTGTTATTATTTAGATGTTTTTGTTGTTTTTGTTTAGTGTTAAGTAATGAGACTAAGCCATAATCAGGGATTGAACAGACTCATTACACCATCCTAATAGAAGGATAATAGATGAGAATGTTTAAGCTGAGGAAGACTCCTCAACTTAATCCTTGATTAGGGATTAATCTCATGACAAAACAAGGCCTTTATTAAGTGGATTTTAGTTAATGATAAGATGGAGAAGTGAGTTTTATGGTTTGTAAGACAACTTGAGGGGGACTTGTCCATTAACACTAGGGTTAGTCCTTCTTAACCAATTAAGGA
This sequence comes from Lathyrus aphaca, assembly GCA_963966055.1. Lineage (NCBI taxonomy): Eukaryota > Viridiplantae > Streptophyta > Magnoliopsida > Fabales > Fabaceae > Lathyrus > Lathyrus aphaca. Next base: position 355,228,187 of record OZ014520.1, on the reverse strand, counting down.
AGAATTAGAACCCTAATGCAAGGCCCAAGTTACAAGCTTGATGTCTTGATGATTATTAAGCGAATTGATTAAAGGATTTAAACACATTAAGTTTAACACTTAGGATTAAAGTTATACACTCCATCCTAATAGAAGGATGCAGGCATAAGCTTAATCACAAAGCCTTAAAGCCTTTAGGGTTTAGTCCCTGATTGTGAGATGAGAAGAGAAGACTCAAAGAGACACAAAGGTAAAAGCTAAGTGGGGGGACTATCAAACCCTAATTATTATCATGCTTGGTCATTCCTAGGGTTTGTGGGGTTTGCAAGAGAAATCTTCAAGGAACCACCAAGGAGAGAAGCAGATGAGAGGAGCAAAGAGAAGCAAAACAACTTGCTTCACTTAAGAAGTCAAGTTGCTTGAAGAAAGAAAGTGAGATGAACAAGAATGAGCAAGCTCAATCCAAAGCACAAGATAAAATGCAGCAATGATGCATAAGAGAGATGAAAAGAGATTCTGAGAAGTGAAGGCAAATTCACTTCTCAAAACAACTTACCACCTGAAAAGTTAGTAAAAGAAATGAAATGTAATGCAAAATGGGATGAGATGTGATGATGAAGACCAAAACCAGAAGCATGAGTATGATGTTAATGATGCTAAGAGATGATGCAAACATGAGGCAAGGCAATAGAATGATCATACAAACATATGGATGCAGGAGAAGCATGCTTAGAACCATGAATGATCATGAATAGTTATGAAATGCAAAGGACATATAACATGGCAAATGAAAGATGCAATGACCAAACATGATTCTAATATGTCCTAAGATGTATTATGAATCATGCTGAGGCACAAAATGTCATGGAAAATCATGGTATGCAAGCAAATGGAAGGTGGATGCAAAGGAAAGCATGAATTAGGGTTATATGCAACATACAAAGCAAAAATCCAAAACCAGAAGAAAATGACATGATAAAAATTTGAAAATGCAATCAAAGGAACCCTAAACCTATACAAACTCACTGCCCAAAGGAGGGGACCCAACTCTTAACCTAGTGAGAGTTATGAATTTTCTAAGATTGCTAGGGTTTTAAGGTACCTTGACAAGAAAAATGCAAAACAAAATGAAAATGCAAGATCAATTCATGCCAAATTTATCCTATAAACTACATGTTATACAAGATGCAATGCAAAAAGAATCATTGTCCAACTCTCAATGGTTAGGCAGAAATGAATTTTTGAAGTTTGTCACAAAATATTGCCTAATAATGAATTTAATTCCAAAGAAAATAGTCAAAAGGCATCAAGAACAAAAAAGAAATTTGGTTTGAAAGTTGGACAATTTTTCTAAATGTTTTTAAATGCAACATGAATTTTTTTGTGATTTTTAAATACCTAAAAGTATTTTTAATTAATTAATTTTCATTAACTAATTAAAAATAAACCTTTAAATGATTTTTAAAAAAAAAATTTAATGCAAAAAAATAATATAAAAATATTTTTGTGTTCTAAAAATTAATTAAAGCTTGGATAAAAAATTTCAGAATTTTTAGAGCTTTTTTGCTATTTTTAATTAAATGTACAAATTAAATGAGAAAAATGTGAAATAAAATTAATTAAATGAGAAGTGTGTGCAATGGACGGATCAGATTGAAACTGGGGAAAGGCCTGTTGACCACGCGCCAAATCCAAGGGACTATATTCAAATAAGGCTAATTAACTAATTAAACCTAATTAATTAAGATAAATGGAAATTATGAATTAATGAGATGATCTAAGCCATTGGTCCACACGCGGGAAACTTAATCCTAGGGCCCAGATTCAAAAACACACTAATTACTCAGCTAACCCTAATTAGGGAAAACTAACCTCAGGCGACCGGAACAGTGGTTCCGGTTGTCTTCTCCGGCGGGTCAAAAACCCTAAATCATGCTACAGGCCACCCCACCTCAAATTGAACATAGGGAAATGATCCTCTACCCAAACCCCATTCAAATCACCCCTCAAACATTATTTCTAACCCAAGAACAGAGGGAATCGAAGCAAACAAATTTTACGGGTGAAATTTCAGAGAGCCATGAAATGGTCATTTCTCCACCATTTTCAATTCCAAAGATATCAACATGACCAGCACAACATACCCTTTCATTTTATAACAAGAAAAACAAGCTCTGAAAAGTTGGAGTTTTGAAGCTACCTGAGAAGAAGAACTGTGAAGATGAGCTTTCCTGGCCTTTCTCTTATGCAAACTGCCTCTCCTGAACCTCCTGAGCTCAATGGAATGCTTCAAAACTTTTGTTGATGGCTGATTTATGAAGATGAGTTCTGGTGTAGCAGTTTTTTACAGTTGTGTTCTAGGGGGTTTCAGGCTGTTTTAATGGTGGGTTTTTGTTCCATGGAGGATTTGTGGTTCATTGGTGAAGAAAGAACTGAGGTTTCATGGCTGTGTAAGGAAATTTGAAGGGGAAGAGTTATTGATAGAATTTTGTGGATGCAAGAAAGTGGGAGGATTCAGCTTGTGTGTGGTATGCTTTTGGATTGCTTGAGGTCCACATATCATGCTCTGGTTGGGCAGAGAGTTGTTGTGTCACTGTGGGATTGGTATGGGCCTTTGTGCAAAAAGTCAAGATATGGTGTACCTTAGGCATGGCTCGGGTCAGAGACAATCTAGAGGCTTGTCCTGCCTCAGCTTGAGTCAAGGATGACCCTTAGATGGTTCATGAGAGGCTGCTGCATTTGGATCATTAGTTGAGAGAGTTTTTGCAACTTGCCCACTTCTGACATTTCATGAATTTTGGCTATGTGAATGTGAGAAACCTTGCTTAATTTCTGATGTGGGATGCCTCATTAGGTCATGACAATGTATTAAAACCAGCTAGAGATCATACAATTCCTTTGAGAATGATTTTGCAAAAAATCCCTCTTTGCACTTTCATGAAGAATGGTTTATGGTTATGTGAAAATCAAGGCATAGAAATGGGAAATCTCTTGGGCCAATTCTGATTTCAGGTCATGCATTGCATTGGTATGATGATTAGAGGTCACATTGAAGTCACATAATGGCTTGCCATGAGAAATTGCAAGTTTTCCATTTTGTGCAAAAGTGAAATTTCAATGATTTTGTCCAACTTTGCAAGGCCATAACTTTTGATCAAAAATGAATTAGAACAAGTTCTTGTACTTTTTGAAAAGGGAATGATCCATTCTACAACTTTCATGACCAAAGTTTTCCCATTTGATGCATTTTTGAATCAAAAAGCAAGGGTTGAAAAAGTTTCCCAAAATGGCAAGTTTCCATTACAAGTCATTTTCCCAAAAAGTCAACTTTGCAAATGGCTTGAAATTCTTCAATTTTGTGAACTTCCAACATCTTCTATGATTAAATAAATATCATACATAATCAAAATGATGAAGAACACCCTTTGGTTGGGTCATTGGGGGCCTCAGATGCCCTGATTTTACACTGACTTGTTCAAAAAGTCAACTCTTGATCAGATGCCTTCCCCATGGAATTTCTTCATGAAAATTGATATGCATGATCCCTATACCATATAGAGACCAATAGAAACAATAATGACCAAAAAATTTGGAGTTATGGCCTTTAAAACCAAAATCCTAATTTTAGGTCATCTGTGCAGTCAAACCTGGCTCTGCTTTCATGCCAATCTCAGTTCTTGTGATTTTTTGACATTATTGATTTTGAGAGGATATAATATGATGCTTGAACATACATGGACCCCTTTGAGGTGATTGATGACCTTTGGAGTGGCTCAGATGGCTCTTGGATTACTCAGATCACAACCCTAGGTGCAGATGACTTGGGAGCAATGTAGTGAATCAAAAATGCAATATGAGATTCTATGATTGAACTTATGCATATGAAGAGATCACAAGCCATGGTGTGAATGGGTGAGGGCAAATTTGGGGTGTTTACAGTATAACCAAACCAGGTACTAAGTACATGTTTAAAGCATCCAGGTCCAAAGCATTATGCCCCTCTACAACTTTGAGTCATTAATTTAGTGCTCAAAATTTCTCAATCATCTCGACAACATCTGGTCTCTTGATCTTCCTTACTGGGATTGACCTTTGGGAATTTGGCTCAGATAACCCAAAGCTTTGGTACTCAATGACATCGTGAGGTAAGGAGTTTCCATCTCGAATTGTGGTATGCTCTTGAATAACAGGTGCCTCGACTGGGATCCTTGCGGGCTGAGGTTGAATAAGGTTGCTCAGTTGAGGTGGAAAGACATCTTCAGCTACGGCAGCCCGTTGAACATTATCCCCTCTCCTTGTCAAAGTTGTCACAACATCCATGAGTTGGTTCAATTGGTACTTTGTCAAATCAAGGTCTCCCCTTGTCACAATATGCTTTTGTCTTCTAGGGTCCATGATCGATCAAGAACTACTTCAAGTCCAATGTATGTGTGAGGAAATCAACTACAGGTTGTGGACACAGGACGAGGATGAGTTTACTCTGAGGAAAGAAAATGATATGCAATGCAGATGCAATGGTATGCAAATGGATGCAATGCAAGTATGCTTAGGATCACAAGCACAAACAGACTCGAAAGCTGGAAATAAAAACTTCCTATTTGGTAGGTTGTAAGATTTTGGTTTTAGATCCTCTACCCATAAAACCCACTCACAGGATGGTTTATATGGTGATGGTTTAGGATACTGAAGGTCACGGACGTATATCGTACTAACGCCCCGCCGCAAGCTAGCTGCATTATGACGATAATGACGATAAGGTCTACCTCGAGTGGAGTTCTAATGCTAGGTCCTCAAAAGGAGAGCCCTTGGAGACTAACACTGCACAACAACCAATATAGAAACTGGTTCTTAACAGTGGATCCCAGAAGCACAACCCTTTCATGAATCAAGTCACGTGACAGGCTAGCTGCATTATGCCAAGATCTACGAATAGGTCTACTATCTGGGGGAGCTTTCATTCTAGGCCCTCAAGAAGCGTGTTTTTGGAGACTAACACTAATAACTATCAATTCTAACCTAGGTGTTCCCTCTTCTTTTTCCAAAACTCAGCATTTACTTGTGATATAATCCCAAGATCCCACAGACAAGTATAATAATGAGCAATAAAAGAAAGCGATAAAAGAAAAAATAAACAAACATAGAGAAGACAAACAAGACAAAAAATCAACAATTAAATGCACAACTAGCTAAGTTAGGCTCGTCTCTCATTAGCATGGAGCTACTATCCCCAGCAGAGTCACCAAGTTGTCGTACCTCGAAAAATACGATCCTCGCGATGGACGCGGAAAAAACAACAAAGTCTCCACCTAATTATATTTATTCTAAATAAAGAAAAGAGAGATATAGATACAATCTAAAATAGGATAATAAATGGTCAACATAACCAAATTTAAAGTTCGGGAGTCTACTACGCAAGGGGAAGGTATTAGCACCCCTCACTTCCGTTGTACTCAACGGGAACCTCTTAGTCTAACTATGCGATTAAATGTTGATTTAAGTCTTTATCTACTAAATGACGAGGACGAGGAAATGATTAAATTTTTTATTATTATTATGAAGATGACGAGGAAATGATTAAATTTTTTATTATTGTACTCGCGAATGATAAAAATCCCTATGCCTATGTATTCCCTTGTGCAATGGGAAAGTCAGGGCTTCGTAGTTCGTGCAACTACGAGTTGTGTTTTTTAATGAACAATTGTTTAAAACGCTTTTTAACTATTAAACATTGGCTTATTTACTCGCGATAGGAGGCTGAAGCGCTAGCTTGTTTGCGAGATAGAAAGAGCTTAAACAATGTTCGTTTAGAGAAAAGTGTTTGACCTTTGTTAAGGTGTTTTAAAATGAAAGGGATAATGAACCACAACGCGTGGAGCTGGCCTAAAAAATGATCCCCTTAAGAACTATGTGGAAGGCTAGTCTCTAGAGCTCAGTTTCTTCGTATTTTAATTGATAAATTTTAGGTATTTTAGGTACGAGAGAGAGAGAATAAACCACAACTCGAAGGCTAGCCTCAAGAATTATTTATTCAAGAACTATGTGGAGTGCTAGACTCCAGAATTCAGTTCCTTCATTATTTGATATGTGAATTAAGTATTTGCGTTTGTTTTTGAACAACAAAATGATGAAAGAATTATGCGCAGAGTTCAAGATCGAATACCATAACTCGTCTCCTTATCGGCCAAAGATAAATTGCATAGTAGAAGCCGTGAAGTAAAATATTAAGAAAATTGTCCAGAAGATGGTCGTGACATACAAGGAATGGCATGAGATGCTCCCTTACGCGCTTCATGGATATCGAACTTCCATTCGAGCTTCAACTAGGTGTTGGTACCTTTGATTATTTTTCATTTATGTTCTATTGGTGTTTGGCTTTCACTTTACTTCTTTTGAAAGTCTCATGCTTCATTTACTAACCTTGCAGGGTCTTAGGTAAGTTGAAGGAGTGTATATGTGCTTCCACATTCTAACCTTTCCTTTCTATTTTAATGTTCATACTTGTGATTGTGCAAGAATTCAAGATGCTTTGTTTTTGTATAATTGCTTCTCATCCCCTTTAGAAGTAACTTAACATCCATCTTGGAAGTAAGTTGTATATTATCCCTTTCTACTTTCTTCTTCCTTTTCTTATCTTCTTCTCTTATTAATTAGGATAGAGATCTCATACCTCACTAATCTATAATATCCAAGCATAATAACTTCATTAGGTTTAGCCTCCCTTAGACATTTTACCTTTGAAGATCCTTTTGGTGTTTTCTCTCCTCTTATCTCAAAACAACTAAAAAAAGATTTATTAAAGGTTGAAGTGACTTCTTGTGTTATGGACTTATTCCATGGGGAATTTGCAAATATCCCATCTTGGGGTAATGTGAACTTGTCTATCATGATGTACAAGTCTAAACTTGAAGTCATTTTTACAAATAAAAGCTTAAAAAATAATTCTTCGTTTAAAAATACAAAACAATTAATAAGTATAATGGGTTAGTGTACTTAAGCCCTAATCTTTGGAACCAAGTCTTGGGGGTCTTCTCCTTGTTAGGGTGTTCTTCTTCCTCATTCCATCTTGGAGCGATGTAAGAAGTACATACTCCATGGAAAAGGACTCGAATCCACTTTCTTGTTCCAAATTCAATAAAAAGCTTCTAAAAGCATTCAAACCAACAATAAGCATCTTTCCTTCGGGAATTCTTTTCTCATCTCTTTCACTCTTAACGAAAGGACTTGCTTCGACTTATCTTTTGCAAGACGGTAAAAACACTCCTACGAGACAAGTCTGCAACACCTGAGCATATGCATAAGAAATTCAATCTTAAAAAATACAAACAAGCAGTTTTCCTTCCTAGTTAGGGAAACTACATCGACTCTGAATCTCATTTCCGATGAGATACGTAGGCAGTGGGATATGGCCCATTCGAGCACTTTCTTTATTTTCCCTACATTTTCCTCATTCCTTTTCTTTTCTTTCCAGTAGCAGTTTACCCTTACCCTTTGAAACAGTGCTAGCAAGCGTAGAAGCCGTCAGGTACGACGAACGATTTGGGGTGCTAATACATTCCCATTTCATAACCGACCCCTTACCCTTTCTCTTTGGTTCGCAAGACCCCGCTTTCTCCTTCTTTTCGAGTTTGTGCAGCATTACCCTTCCTCCGGGATAAAAAGGCCTTGTTGGAGACTCTTTCTCTTTTGTACCACTTTAGCGTTTGTACCAGGATGGAAATCCTGGGAGAGACATAAAGCATTTGACAAGAAAGTTTAACCTCATGTCTTCAAATAAGGAGATATCAGACTCAATAAAATCCAATCATTTCTCACAGACTCTCGTGGAAAATAGACTTCGAATTATGATGGCCCATATGTGGTCAAGAAAGTCTTCTCAGGCGGTGCCCTAATACTCACAACAATTGATAGTGAGGAATTCTCTTATCCTACAAACATTGATGCAATCATGAAATACTTTGCCTAAAAAGGAAAAAAACAATCTCGGTGGATTAAAAACCTGAAAGGGAGGTCCAGGCAAAAATTAGAGACATTCAAAAAATATATCCTACTAGAGAAATCTAGGAAAAATATTAGGGATTCATGGCAAGTAACTACACCCAACCAGATTGTATCATCAGAAGAAAGTCATTCATCAAGTCATCATCAGCAGAAGCTCTAAAGACTCTGAACTCAGAATTGGTAGAAGGATAAGGATCATTATGTCTCAATGTAGCCCTTTTCCTGGTAAATTTACCATTTTCTACTTTGTAAATACTCTGTGGAATCACGCTTCAGTGATTACCACCCTATATATGAAAATTTGACCCTTTAACCATTTGTTTGCAACTCTTATTTTTTATCTACTTTACAAAATGACGTTTTCAAACCTGATTTGTCTTTTTATTGAAATTAAAATGAATTTACTTCACTTTTATTTTTCAAAATAAACCTTGCAATTTTCCTTGGTCTGTGAACATAACAGGAAATCATTCAGTTGCTCCAAAAGCAACCAAACTTTTGCAATATCCCACGAGGATGAACATGTGTCTCCCAACAGATCAATGTCTCCAGAAATCAGTAGTAGCAAGAGCTCCCTTCTATAATGAGCAATCCAGCCAAACCACAATGATATTCCATCTCTGGACCGGCCCAGTATTCTCTATCTTGTCAACTTGTGTGTCAAATCTCCCAATGCTTTCCCATTTACATCTTCGGTTCCAAGAAAAATAAATAAGGGCATCTATCATACAATAAACTTTGACCCTAATATATATACCTCATCAGAAGAAATCCACTGACTAAAGGATTGTGTCAGACTGGTCTGGACAACATCCCCGTAATGAATTAGGATTCTTGAGTCCCTCAGAGGATTCATGCAAAGGAACAATCATTAATAAATAAGATTTTCAACCTTTCAATCATTATCAATGTATCAAGGAATCTAAAATTATGAATACTTACTCAAAGATTGTAAAGAATTTCAGTGATCTGGGCCCCGAGTCATCAGTATCACCAATTAGGGTGCCAATCAACTGAGCCCTCCAGATGAAATTTTTCTTGGAAAAAGGAACCAAGGCCTCCACATGTCATCAAGAAAGGTTGACTTAACATTGACAAGCCATCTACAAGTCCAAGAGATGTGGAGATCAAGGATTTCAAGATTAGGGTTTTACAATGCCTAGATCAAGGTTTCTGACTAATCGGGGAACACAAAGTCAAAATTTTCATCTGGACATGAACCGATACCATAGTAAATGGCTTAAATAGCTCATATGTACCTTGGAAGTCAATTTATAGGTTTGAAATACCTCAGAGAATGTCAAGTCAAAAAATCAAAAAACAAGGGGTATCCAATGTAATTTCCATCTGGACCAAAAAGTCAAAGTTTGACTTTTTCACCCAAAATGATCCTCATAACCGATATTACAAGAATATATTTTCCATGAATGCATTTGATCACTAAGAATCAGAGATTTGAAGATAACTTGTAAAAGGGGCAATCTTTGAAACTTAAAAGATTTTCTAAGTTATAAGAAAAAATGTTCAAGTACCCTACTTCCAAGCATCATAACTATGATCCAAGCATCAAATTTTTGGTAACCAAAGCTCAAATGAAAGATCTTTCCATAAACTACAATTGATTTAACTACACAAAACTCTAATTCATTATGGATTTTAAGTTGAAGATTGATCAAAATAAAGAAAAAGTTGGAAATTTCAACACTAATACAAAATCTCTCTAAGTACAAAATCAGTCCAAACATCAAAACTTGAAGTCTTTTTTCATGTAGTTCCAAGCTGATTCAGATCCTTGTGAAAACACCAATATTGTTGCAAATGTTTCTTACAATTCAAGGGATCAATTGGCATGAAATGATATTGCTTAAATATTAAGAAATCATGGATCAAAGTCACCATGACAAACTGTTTTCCAAAAAAAAATTTTCACAAAACTTGAAATTCTGATTTTTGTGAGTCAAGGGATAAGATTAAGTGGTCTTAATAATCTAAACAATCATTACAAATCTTATCAAACCTGCAAATTAATGATTGCACAAAGGAAATCCCATAAATGGCATTTATGGAATTCAACGCATTTGCATTTTAATCCAATGGTCACCATGCTCCATAATGGCATATTATTGGATCTCTTGATCAACAAGCAATAGGTGTCACAATCCAAGTTCAAAACTTTTGAAGAAATTGAATTAGCATGCTGCATAGCTGAGCTATTTGAGGAATCTAATCATTCACCATTTAATAGATATTATGGCAAGCAATGATCAACAATGTTGATCTTATATCTTCAAGACTTAAGGTCTAAGCAATCTGAACATGTTTTCCTATAAATAAAGACGTCATTTTATCATAAAACTTACACCAAAGCCTCTGAATTCTAAGATTTCTCTCCTTCACCCTCAAAGATTCAAAACTTGACATTTTGAGCAAACATCTTCAGTTTTTGAGTTTGAGCCACAACGATCTCAAAATAATTGGTCAAACACATCACATATGATGTATCTGAGGTGTTCAGAGACTTCAACTAACCTAGAAACACCTCCAACCTAAAATCACTCTTCAAAACCTCAAAGAAACCTTGTTTCTACAACTTGAAGATCAGAACTTGATCCAACCACTTGTGATCAAGTCCAAAGATTCAAATGCACTCTATATCATACAAGGAAGTTGTTCAAATCATCACAAGTCTTTTGTAACACCTCCATATCAAAATCACCCCAGCTGGTGCAAGCTCTGAGTCAAGTAAGCCTCAAACTTGGTCATTTCATAATCCATACATATTTCCTTGCACTATCTTTTTACTACATGTGCGTAATCATATATTAAATCATTCCCCTCAACCAATTTCACAAAATTATCATCATGTAGAATTTCATGCGGCTTTGGCCAAATTAGGGTTCTTCAGTGTTCATCCCTGATTTCTCTCACCACACTTAAAATAAATGAAATTAATTAACCTGTTGGAGTTCGTCATTGAATTTGTAACAATATTGGGGCTGATTTCATGTGTTTTCATTAAGATTTGAGTAAGATACGATTGAATTTGCAAAATCTAGGCAAACAGCCTGCGCGCGAGTTCTTGGGCATGTGTCTTGGTGCCCTTTTTCAAATTTTCAAATATTTGAATTTTCAAATTATTTTTAATTGATTCAAAAATTAATAACTTTCTGATTCTTTTGAATTTTTAAATGATATTTTTTAATTAATTCTCAAAAGTGTTTAAATATTTGATTCCATTGAAAAAAGTCCAAAAATATTATTTATTTAATATATTTAATATTTTCTCAAAAGAATTAATTTTATTTATTTCTAAACATTTAGAAATCATTTCTTTCACTTGACTTTTCAAATATAAATGATATTCAAGTCATCTCAAGGATAAAACACAAATTTTCAAACATTAATCCAAGATTTAAACTTGTTTTTCGTATATGTTTGATTTTTTTAAATCTTTTAAATTTTATTTCAAAATAAATACTTAAAATACAAAATTAGGGTTTGGATTTTATCACCCCTAACTTTGAAATATAAAAACACCCGTAGGCCTGTATTAGAGTGTAAGACCCATCCCTTTTTGAAAATGAACCATTAGGGTTCATCTAATCCATTTTCAAAAACTCTGCGCGGTCGCCTTTTTCACCGCATTGTATTTGCATTTGTGAATCTCTTTCTATGAATATTTTTACACATAACATTCTTTTAATCAAAATGAATTGTGAAAATGTGTCATGGGGAATCCTTTGTGTTTAGGACCCATTTTTTCTGTTTTAAACTTTCTATGGTCAGTTTTAAGACTCCGACAGACTTTCGTATAAGTCCTGTTTCCTCCAACTGTTTTCTTAAACAATTTTCAATCTCCCAAACAAAGATACTAGGCTACTTTTTTACCAGTCCCATCTCTTTCAAATTAAATATCTAATACACCTGCAATAGATTGAGCTTCACAATCAGGTAGAGTTACTTTCTAGGAGGTAGATAAGCTTTTGCTTAAAAGCCCTACCATGTGTATGAAATCACAAGGTAATAAAATACAAAAAAATTTCCATAGGAATCCTTATGTTTAAGCCCTATTATTGGCTTTTGAGCCATCTCTTCTCCCTCTAACTTCTCACTATTTTCTTAAACTGTTGTTTGCTTGTTAGATCAAGGTTTTGCTGTTTAAATCTATCGCATACTAAAGAAAAGATAATTAAACACTTATTAATCATTAAAGAGGATACAATATAAAACATATATGTAATCTCTCCCTCCCTCGGGATTTTGGGCTTCTGCTTCCCAGTGTAACTCTCAACATCATTCTTAAAAATCATTTAAGAATTTTCAAACCATAACAAAGACATATATTTACATCCATCTAGAATCTCTAAGTAGTTAGGTTATCTTCATCCAAACAGATACACCTTTCAAAACACATAGGATTTTTCTTTACAACTTACTAGGGGTTAAACACAAGGACCCTCAATGGCTTCCTAAAACCATAGGAACACAAGGACCCTCAAAGGTAACCTAGCCTCCTCTTGGGCTTAAACACAAGAACCCTTAAAGGCTTCCTAAACGCATAGGAACAAATCCTTTAGAATCAAACACATACAGTAGTCTCCCTCTCCCGATGGATGACCAAGATAGCCTCCTCTTCGGCTTTGTACAATTGAACCTCCCCAGGCAACGGAATGTATGATGACCTCAAAAAACGTTTATTCAAACAATAGACAAAACACTCTTCATACAGAGTCAGTCTCCCATCAAATTTTCATCCCCCCAACGTAGGCTTCATATAAGATACAGATAAACCAAGAGTCAGTCTCTGGAAAATAAGCTTCACACCTGGGCTCCAAAATCAGGACACAGATAAAACTTTCCCTACAGAGTCAGTTTTCTTTATTTAGCTTCAACCTTGGGCTTCAATTGATGCACATACAAATTACAACTTTCCGTCTTTAGAGATGACACATTCTCTCTACTAAGTATCTTTTAGCTTCACCCTTGGGCTTCAATCAAGGAACTTAAAGTCAAACACTTTACAGTCAATCAAACAATATTGTCATAGTCTTGACTTTAACCAAGTTAACTCAACAATACAATCATAGTCTTGGACATTAACTAAGCTAACAAGATTACAGTCATAGTCTTGGACTTTAACTAAGCTAATCCAACATTACAATCATAGTCTTGAACTTTAACTAAGATAATTCCTAATAGTCATACACTTGGACTATAACTAAGATCACTTTTCCATCAGTCATTTTTCCACCTAATTCAGCATTCTTGAGCTATGCAATTCAGGTCAACCATTTAGTCTTCCTTGAGCTATGCATTCAAGGTACCCATTTAGCCTTTCATGAGCTATGCAAATTAAGATTCCCATTCAGCTTATGCCTTGAGCTATGCAATTCAAGAACCCCTATTAGTTAATATAAAGCATTTCAACTTCAATCCTGGGATTTAATCAGGATACAAACAAATGTTTTCAGCTTTAATCTTGGGCTTTGATCAAGACACAAATACAAACTTTGAGCATCAACATCTTGTGCTTTAACCTAGTTATAAATCAACCTTTCCTCCTAGATCTAGTCTTTTAGGAGGAACTATGATGCTCTAATCCCTCAATTCTCTTTCTGGGTGTACGTAGCAAAAAGGTCGTAAGATCTTTGCGAACACACCAAACAATAAACAACAATAGGTTCTCAGACCTATCAAATACATCCGAAAATTATAAAAACACAAAAACACAACATCATCCTATCTTGCCAACACTCATTTCATTCCTAGAACTAAATCAAAGAGACCTCACCAATATAAAATAGAAATATTTTTGCACTATACTTAAGGAAGAAATAATCTAGAAAGAATCCAATACCATGTGGGCATCTGTCAATCAATAGTATGCAAAGCAGGGTGAGTTTAAGATATCTTTTCCCTTCCATAACTATCTTCATCAGGAAAAAAATAAGAAATCAAAAAATAGTAAAAATGAAATAGTGATTAAAGACCATGAAAATCAAGTTACAAATATAAATTGAACTTTTGAGGGTGCCAAGCAAAGTTGGACTTTTAAGGGTGCCAAGCAAAATTGGACTTTAAGTGTGCGAAACACAATTGGACTTTTGAGATGTGCCAAACACTGTTGGAATTTTAAGGGTGCCAAACAAAATTGGACATTTGAGATGTGCCAAACACGGTTGAACTTTTAAGGGTGCCAAAAAAATTGTACTTTTGAGATGTTCCAAATACAATTGGACTTTTAAGGGTGAACTTCCTGACGAGAACTGGACCTTTACATAATTTTCTAGACGAATATTGAACCTTTTAAAAAAAGGTTTTCCAGACGAGAATTGACTTTAAATGGTTTGCCATACGAGAACTGGACCTTAAAACTGTTTTCCAGACAGGAATTAGACTTTGAAATGATTCCCCAGACGCGAACTGGACTTTAAATGGTTTTCCAGACGAGAAATGGACTTTAAATGGTTTTCCAGACGAGAACTGGACCTTAAAAACTGTTTACCAGACAAGAACTGGACCTTTAAACTATTTGCTAGACAAGAACTATACCCAATGAATGATATGATATACATGGCTCTATGCTCGAGCGAAGCCATGTGAATCATGCATATGAATGATTTATGTAATGCTATGAGGGTTTCCAAAATTTCCCCTTTAAAGGGTAATGGATCGAAGGTCTTTTACATAACAACTTTTTTTCTGAAGGAAAAAGGTTATTTGGTGGGATGATAGCTTGAAACCTCGACACTTGTATTGAACTCAAAGGTCATTGATGAATTTTTCTAGAATGGCTTGAAGGTATGGAGATGGATTTCCCCTCTTTATGGCATCTTTTCCCCGTCTATTGAGTTTGTGAAGAGATTTTCTTACAAGGTCTTTGGAAGCAACTGTACCACCAGACGAACTCAAGATAACTTTCCCTAAAACTTTGAGTCATGAAAGGAGCTTGGAAGAAATTGTGCCATGAGATAAACTCGATATGGCTTTCCCCAGAAATGTGAGTCATGAAAGGAGTTTGGAAGCAGTTGTACAATGAGATAAACTCGAGATGGCTTGCCCCAGAACTGTGAGTCATGAAAGAATTTTGGAAGCAGTTGTACCATGAGATAAACTTTAGATGGCTTACCCCGAAACTATGAGTTATGAAAGGAGTTTGGAAGCAAATTTACCTTGAGATAAACTTGAGATGGCTTGCCCCGGAACTATGAGTCATGAAATGAGTTTGGACGAAGTTGTACCATGAGGTAAACTAGAGTTGGCTTTCCCCAAAACTGTCATGATGGGATTCCTCCTTTATTAAGTGAGTGTTGGAGAGATTTCTTTTGATCAAAATAAACTTAGGGTGACCTAGCCCTGATTGGTAGAGTCTTGATATGATTCTCCACTGATCAACTGAATCTTGACTGATTTTCCTCTACCAACTGATGCTTGGTAATTGACTGATTTCCAAGTCAACATAATCATTGGATGGCATGCCTCTGATCCATAGGTTTATGAGGTGTTCTTGATTAAAGTTAGTATCAATGAATGCTCAAGTTCCTCTCTGATTTCTTCTTGGAATTTCCATGATGTCAAGTGCTGAGTTGCAGTATAATTTTGTTTATTCATAACTGGTAATTTTAATGCAATATTTATGCGAGTTTTGAAAAACATTTATTTCAATTTTGTGATAGTGTTTGACGAATGAACCAATATTAGAAACATAGTTCTAATTTAGTTAGTGTGTGAAAGATACAACAAGAGGAAGATTTATCAAATCTTTTAGGAGTCATTTTACGCAACCTTGCTGAGATACACTTTCAAAATGAACCTGGCTACAATTAGGTCTTTTGATGGTTGTTGTCACATGCCAATTTCTAGCCTAATTATTTATTTAATTAATTTGACACGAATATACGAATTGTATCAGCCAATGTGAATTATTTAAATTCGGTGATCATTTGATAATAGATTAGGTGATGGTTTCAAGGAATATTAAAAGAATTCAAGATTCATGAGATGTTTAAGTGCGCCGAGAAATTATTTAGTATTTTAGAGTATTTAGAATAATTGTTCAAAAATTATATAAATTATGAAAATAAAATAATATGTGATTTAGAGACCATAAGGGCATGTTGGTTAAAAGTGAGAAGTAAGTGAGGGCATTATTGGGAGATCATATTTGAGTTACAAGGGTTACACAAATAAATAGGGATTTTGATATTCATTATGTACGTGCATTGGAGAGGAGGCAGAGAGAAAGAAATCAAGGGTTAGGGCATTGAGGAAATTAGAGGAGGACTTGAAGAACCCGAAGAAGATTAGATAATGAACAATAATCTCAGGTAAGGGGTGTGTAATTGTTGTTATTATAATTGATTCGAGTAATAGATGATTGTAAGTTGTTTTAGTTTTGAATTGATGATGAATAGCTGATGAGAATAAGTAGATATTGAAAGAGTAATCGTGCTTATAGAGTAGAAATAGGGGTGACTGATATATGACAGATTAGGTGCTAGAATGTTACGGTAGAACGAAGAAATTGGAGACTGGGAAAAATGGAAAACTCTTCTGTTAAGATGAAGGTAGTTGTGCCACCAAGAATATAAGGGGTGAGTGCCACAAGGTGGGAGAGGGTTAGTGGCGAGTGCCACTACCTGGAGAAGAGAGAAAGTGGCGACTTCCACTTGTGTATGTGGTGAGTGCCTCCATCTCTTGTGTGGCGAGTGCCACCAGTGGGGGAGGGTTGTGTGTGCTCAGTTGAAATTGATACATATATATTATATAACTTTATTTGTAATTGAAAATTAATAAAAAAACTGGTGACACTTGCCACAAAGTGTGGCGCCTGCCACTGGTGAATTAGGGGAGACTTTATAAATCCATGGCACCAGCCACAAATGTAACGCCATCCACTAGTGGAGGAAGGTAGGTGGCGAGTGCCAAAAAGATAATAGGTGGCGAGAGCCACATTCAGTCCAGTAGTAGTCAGTTTTGTTTTCTTCTTTTTAGATGATCATAATATTCCAACCATGAGTCAGTTTTACATGTCGTTTGAAGTGTTGGAAAGATATAAAAATGGTCTATACTCTAGTAAAATAATTTGAAGCATAAGAAGTGGTTATCTAGTGATTATGTCATTATTTAAGTGCCAATATTACATGTCGAATTAATTGTGTGTGTACTTTATGTATAAATTGTTACGATGATGTCTTCAAGTGAATTGTTTGGTGTTTATTATAATAAATGATAATGTGTTGACTATGATGTATTTCTATGAGATATATGAAGAGAACATGATGATTATGATGGATGATGATGCGTTTTGACTAGTCGTGGTCGTATTTTAGGTGTTTTTGCATATCATGCATTCATGGAATTTGTTAGAACGAATAGTCCAGTGACGTTTTGCAGGATGATATTCCAATGAAGCTTGTAGGACGTTCAAGTTTAGGGATATCCTTAATCCCATTGTGATTATTAAGTACTATTTGTAATGTGCACTGGTTCCAATTGGGAATCAATCATATTGGTGGGGATATTTGGAGATAAAGATGACTATGTCATCAGTGATGTTCCAGTACTGCATGTGTGATTCTAATGATGTTGCATTTTCACAATTTGTGGCATTACATGATGTTTGTCTTAAGTGAAATATCTTGTTGGTTTTATTGGAATATGATGTTTTGACATAAAGTCGTTGAAGTTATTGTTGTTATACATATCGAAAAATATGATGTTATGTATTGTTGTTTATTTGTGTACCTATTATGTTTATTTCTAATGTCTTTTCTAATAATTATGATTACTCTCTCTTTCTGCTTGAAAATGTTACCTCAAAACATGGGTAACTTGCACGTAAGCAAGACTAGTGCAAGAAGCGTAGGAGTTTGTTAAGAAGTGTACTTATTTTGTTTCCCCTAGATTATAGGGATTCTTGCTCTGATACGTAACATCGGGTTCGGGATCGCTTGATTAAGAATCTTATATATATTTGATGTTTTGGAGATTACATAACATGTTATTATTTTTGTCTTAGTATGGTTTCCAAGATGATAACTATGAAGAATGTTTAATTACTTGCTTTTAGAAACTACCTTTCATGGTATTGTGTTTATTTTATAAATAATTTAAGACTTCAAAATCATTTGCGAAGTTCTAAATGATATAGTTATGATATTAAAAATACTCTTTAATTATGATTATGTTTCTACTCGTGTTACGACACATGATCATTGATAATATGATGTCTTATGAAGATGTGACATCCATGGCAGTGTATCATGTTATTTGATTTTATTCAAATTATTCATGAGAAATTGTGAGGTTTTAGAAGGGTGTTACATTAGTGGTATCAGAGCAGGTCGGTCCATTCATCTAGGTTGTCTAATGTTGTTTGATCCTTTAGTATGTGACATATGTGTGAAACACTGTCGGTACTTGCTTGTTTTCTAAATGTTGTTTGCAGGTGTTAGTTTGAAACAAGTGGGGGAGAAGTTTTTCCCTCTTTGAGATGTTTTTGTGCAGGACTGTGAGTTTGGTGTGCGGCTGATTGCAAGGATGCAAGCCTTATGGAAGTTGTGTTGTTTTGAAAATCGAAGGGAATTCGGAGACAGGGCTTTTGGCAACTAAGAATTTATGCCTTAGGTGGTTCATGAACAAGATGCAAGGGACACTATTGTAGTTTGGCTAATATGGTTTATGCCTCATCATGATTGTCAGCTATCTATTGACAAATTGAGGAACTGATCATCCTTAATATCTTGTTGATAGTAGGCAGAGTCATGTTGGATGGAATAGATGTATCTTGCTAGCTTAAATGGTGTGTATAGTGAATTGGTTTGACTTAAGTCAAGTGCTTATGAATTGTTTTTATGAGTTGATGTAAATTATTATATTTGAAGATGAGGCGAATTTGAGTTTGTTGTCAGTCTTTCAAGCTAGAATGTATTAAGGGAGAACAATCAGATATTGTTGATGTTTGCTTCTCAGGGGATATAAAGCAAGATGACGACTAGTGATATGCCAGTCGTGTGTAATTTCTGATGCTTTCCTGAAGATATATGCGACTTACCTCTGGAGCATGGATCTGAGTTCGATGGACGCTAAGAGTTGTTTGTTCTAGTGAGCAATGGATAAGGTTGTTAAAAATGATGCGAAAGTGTATATGAGGTTGGTTTCTTTGAAGGCATAAAAAATGCAGTGGTTTATTATCTACTTATGGTGTATGACTCTTTGGATGTGTTCCCATATGATATCAGTTATTTACCGCCATAGTGTGGAATGAAAATTGTTATCGACCTAGTACGTGATACGAGTACATTGTTAGTGACTCCATATAGGATGAATATTTCTAGGATAGGTAAATTAAAGAAACAACTAGAAGAATTGCTTGAGAAGAAGTTTGTTCGATTGAGTGTTTCTCTGTGTGGTGCTCCTGTGTTGTTTGTCAAGAAAAAAGATAGTAGCATGAGGTTGTGTGTCGACTAACGACAGTTAGATAAAGTGACTATTGTAACACCCCGATTTAATTAATTAATTTAATTTAATTATTTTGAGAAGATTTGTTGTTAATTGAGATGTATGATGTTTGTTATTAAGATGATTAAGCGATTTAAGTTGTTTTAAGTCGAGTTGTGGGTTAGACTTATTTTGGGAGAGGTATTAGTAGAAATATTAAGAGATGTAGTTAGAAGCCCATTAGTGGATTAATTAAATGAATTTTTGGTAAATAATAATATTAGTATTATTTTAAGACATTTTAATTAAAATAATGAAAAGAGGATTAGTAAGGGTTTAGAGGGAATTAGTCATAATCAGAATTTTGGAGTTAAGAACGAGTTTTAGGAGATCAAGAGCTAGGACTAAGGATTTTGTAGAGATTTTCGTAGAGAGTTTCAACCGTAGATTCGAGCTCCATTCAATCCAAAAGGTAAGGGTGAGAATCATATCTTATAACTGGGAGAAAATAATCTGTATGTATGGGATAGGGTTGTTTGATTTTTCCTTGTTGTTGTTGTATGATGTTTGGTGTGTGATTTCGTATGATGATGAATTGATATTGGTATGTCTGTTATTAATATACTATTGTTGCTGTTATGAATAATTGCTATGAAGATTTTCTGAGATGTGTGTTGAATTTGTGACGAAATTGGATTTAGATGATGATAACAAGTTGATAGTTGGTGTAGTAATAATAGATGAGTGATACGATGAAGAATTATGAGTCTAAACCATGATAGAAACCCAAATAGGACTTAATCAGAGTGATAGAATGATAAATCTCGTAGCAGAAGTTGAATTGAGGTGGTCTCTGGTGGATTGTGTATCAGATCTGAGATACGCGTATGAGGGAAGGTGTTACGCGTAACACACGGAGATTATGATGCCTGTTACACGTATGGGCGGGTGGATTTTCAGGATTTCTAGTCGTTTGCGTATGATACACATATGGGAAGGAAGATACGCATTTAGGCAGCAGGGTTGCATTTTTGTTATTTTGTAGCGTTTCGCCTATCGATTCGCGTCCGTTCCTTTTCTATTGTTCCATAAGATGTTTAAAGATTAATATAGGATGATGTATGTTATTAGAGGTTAATAATATGATCATTTGATGTGTATAGTTGATTAATGTTAATGAGGAATTATTAGATGTTAAACTAAGACGATTAAGATGATTTTATACCGTTAGGATGATGTATTTTGATGTAGGTCTTTTGACCAACGATGTTGTGATGTTATGATGATGTAAGATGATTAAAGAGGATGTGATTGAACGATTATTGATTGTGTGTATGCCATTTTCTTACCGTATACATTTGCATTATTAAGATGGCCTGGAATGGCAAACATGATGTTTAAGATGGAGACTTATGTGTTTTGATGCCCACCTAAATGGCATGATTTTTGAGATGGGAGTTCGCTCCAAATGGTACCACATGCATTGTCGAGTCACATTTGAATTGCAATGTTGAATGATTGATGAGATGTTTGTGAATGTTGTAATAATGCGATGTTTATGATAAATATAATGTGAATGAGTGATTAAATGACTTTAGCTTATATATGTTGATTATTATATCCTGTTTATAATTGTTGATATCTCACCCCTTCTGTTTGAATGTTACCCTTTGTTGGTTACGTGCAGGTGATCCCGAGTAGCGAAGAGTCCGTTAGATGGTTCGAGTCGTTGGTCGCTCTGGTATGTAACACTTCGGGGGGATTAGTGAATGCTTGATTTTGCTTGAACCTTTGTTTCGTTTTAGTTGAATAAAGATGCTTCTTTTAAAGATGATGTTTTTGGATTACGATGAATTACTTATAAAGTTGAATTTTTAAGATGAGTTGTTATGATTTAAATGATTCTGCTGCGTAGTAAAGACATGACTTATTACTTGCTATATTTGTGATTAATTGGTTTAAAGAAGAAAAATGTGATACCCCATTTTTGTTGAACTATGATTTCATTTTTAATTAGTTGCGGGTAAAAATGTGGTGTTACATTAGTGGTATTAGAGCGGGTTGGTCTGTCAGGCCAAGTGTCGAGTCGTAGTTGTTTAACAATCGAGTATTGTTATTTTTGTGCTTATCTTTGTTCTTGTTGTGGTGTTAGGTTGAGATGGTTGGGAGAAATGATGATGCTACGGCTGATGCAATGCAAGCAATGGCTCAAGCTGTGTATAACCCACCGGATGCTAGCGAGAATGAGGGATCACATAGTTTGGCAACTATTCAGAGGGAAAATCCGCCTACTTTCAAGGGTAAGTATGACCCTGATGCAGTATTAGAATGGTTGAAGGAGATTGAAAGGATCTTCCGAGTGATGGATTATAAGGTAGCATAGAAGGTTCGCTATGGTACGCATATGTTGGCGCTAGAGGCCGATGATTGGTGGTTAGACTCGTGCGAGATAGGAAGCGGAAGGTGAAGAGGTTACTTGAGCTATTTTCTGTAGGGAGTTTATGAGAAAGTATTGGCCTGAAGATGTTCGTGGTAAGAAAGAAGTGGAATTCCTTAAGCTGAAGTAGGAAAATATGTCAGTGACTGACTATGCTGCAAAGTTCACCGAATTGTCTAAGTTTTATCCATATTACAATGGGGCTGGAGCAGAATTCTCTAAGTGCATCAAATTTGAGAATGGGTTACGCTCCGATGTTAAAAAGGATGTGGGGTACCATAAGATTCGAGTGTTTTCTGATCCGGTTGATAGCTGTAGAATCTTCGAAGAAGATAGTAATGCTCATTATAAGATTGTGAATGACAGAAGAGGTAAGCACCAACAGAATCGTGGCAAGCCTTATGATGTTTCTGCTAGGAAGGGAAAGTAGAAGATTGCTTCGAGTCAGAGAACTAGTGGGGGAGATGCTCCTGCTAATATTATTTGTTCCAAGTGTGGTCAAGCTGGACACAAGAGCAACATTTATACTTCTGAAGTTAAGAGATGTTTATGATGTGGCAAGATTGGGCATACCGCGAATGATTGTAAGCATAAAGAGGTAGTCTATTTTAATTGCGGTGAAGAGGGACATATTGGTAGCAAGTGTCAGAAGCCGAAGAAAGCTCAGACGGGAAAAGTGTTCGCGTTGGCAGGAACTCACACCGCTAGCGAGGACAGGCTTATTAGAGGTACATGTTTCATTAATAGTATTCCTTTAGTTACTATATTGATACTGGTGCGACACACTTTTTTTTCTTCTGCTGATTGTGTTAAGAGATTGGGTCTTAAGTTGTCTGCTAGGAATGGAGTGTTAATCGTCAAGATTCTGACTTCGGGATCAGTGACTACTTCACTCGTGTGTTTGAAATGTCCTTTGTTGATTTTTGATAAAGATTTCTTGGTTGATTTGGTTTGTCTGTCATTGACTGGGATGGATGTAATCCTAGGTATGAACTGGTTATAGTATAATTATGTTCATATAAACTGTTATCGTAAGTCAGTGAGGTTTTCTACTCCAGAAGAGGAAGGAGTTGGGTTGCTCTCTTTTAGAGAGTTGCATAAATTGATGAAAGAGGAAGCTCATATGTTTTTATTGATGGAAACATTGTCTATTGAAAGCAAAGCTAAGATTGAGGAACTACAAGTAGTAAGTGATTTTACTGAGGTTTTTCCTGATGAAATTCGTGATGTGC
Organism: Lathyrus aphaca; assembly: GCA_963966055.1. Classification (NCBI taxonomy): domain Eukaryota; kingdom Viridiplantae; phylum Streptophyta; class Magnoliopsida; order Fabales; family Fabaceae; genus Lathyrus; species Lathyrus aphaca. Next base: position 355,205,099 of record OZ014520.1, on the reverse strand, counting down.
CGCCATAGAGGGAGGTTGAGTTTACAATTGATCTTGTACCTCGTAGTAGACCTGTTTCGATGGCGCCATATCGGATGTCTGCATCAGAATTGTCAGAGTTGAAGAAACAGTTAGAAGAGTTGCTTGAGAAAAAGTTTGTAAGGCCGAGCGTATCGCTGTGGGGAGCTCTAGTGTTGTTGGTGAAGAAGAAAGATGGAAGTACGAGACTATGTGTGGATTATAGACTGTTGAATTAAGTAACGATCAAGAATACGTATCCTCTTCCGAGGATTGATGATTTTATGGATCAATTGGTAGGTTCTTGTGTACTCAGTAAGATAGATTTGAGGTCGGGCTACCATCATATCAAAGTGAAAGATGAGGATATTCAGAAGACTATGTTTAGAACACGATACAAACATTACGAGTATTCGGTGATTCCTTTCGGTGTTACCAATGCGTCGGGAGTATTAATGGAGTACATGAATCGTATTTTTCATACGTATCTGGATCCTTTTGTGCTTGTGTTTATCGATGATATTCTGATTTACTCTAAGTCAGAAGAGGAACATAAAAAGCATTTGAGGACTGTGTTGGGAGTTATGAGAGAAAAAATTTATATGCAAAGTTTCCAAGTGTGAATTTTGGTTGAAAGAAATTAGTTTTCTTGGTCATGTAATTTCAGGTAGTGGTCTTTTAGTGGATCCTTCTAAAGTAGAAGTTGTGTTGCAATGGGAAACTCCAAGATCGGCTACTGAGATTAGGAGCTTTTTGGGGATAGCTGGTTACTACAGAAGATTTATTGAAGGGTTTTCTAAGTTGGTACTTTTTTTGACTAGGTTGACTTGCAAGAATAAAGCTTTTGTTTGGGATATCAGTTGTGAAGAGAGTTTTGCAGAGTTAAAGAAGAGGTTGACGTCGGCTCCAGTTTTGACATTGCCTAATCCAAATGAACTGTTTGTAGTGTATTGTGATGATTCGTTGATAGGTTTAGGAGGTGTGCTTATGCAAAATAATGAGGTTATTACGTATGAGTTGAGGCAGTTGTGAGTGCATGAAAAGAATTATCCTACTCATGATTTAGAACTTGCAGTAGTTGTTTTTGTACTGAAGATTTGGAGGCAATATCTTTATGGTTCTTGATTTGAAGTGTTTAGCAATCATAAGAGTCTGAAGTATCTGTTTGATCAGAAAGAATTAAATATGAGACAATGCATGTGGTTGGAATTGTTGAAGGATTATGATTTTGGTTTGAATTACCATCCGGGTAAAGCTAATGTTGTAGCCGATGCTTTAAGTCGAAAGACTTTTCATATGCCGTCATTGATGATTAAAGAGCTAGAGTTGATCGAGAAATTCCGTGATATGATTTTGGTTTGCGAAGTGACATTGTCGAGTGTAAAGTTGGGTATGTTGAAGATTAATAATGATTTTCTGGATAATATTAGAGAGGCTCAGAAGTTAGATGTAAAGCTGGTAGATATTATGGTTGGATGTGGTAAATACGAGAAAAGTGATTTCAAGATGGATGCAAATGGTGTTTTAAGATTGCATGATCAGATTTGTATTCCTAATGATGCTGATTTGAAAAAGAGTATTCTTGAGGAGGGTCATAAAAGTAATTTGAGTATACATCCGAGAGCTACGAAGAAGCATTAGGATTTGAAGAAGTTGTTTTGGTGGTCTGGTATGAAGGAAGATATATCATGTTTTGTGTATGCATGTTTGACTTTCCATTAGTCGAAGGTTGAGCATTAGAAGCCTGTCGGGTTGATGCAACCGTTGGAGATTCCAGAATGGAAATGGGATATAATTTTATGGATTTTGTTACATGGTTGCCTAATACTGCAAGAGGACACGATTCGATTTGGGTAATTGTTGATAGGTTAACGAAGTTGACTGACTTCATTCCTATCAATATTAGTTTTCCGGTGTCTAAGTTGGCTGAGATATATGTCAGAGTAATTATGAAACTACATGGTGTTCCATTGAGTATTGTGTCGGATAGAGATATGAGGTTTACGTCAGAGTTTTGGAAGAGTTTTCAAGTGGCATTGGGTACCAAGTTGAGGTAGAGTTCAACTTATCATCCTCAGACAGATGGACAGACTGAGAGGACTATTTAGTCGTTGGAGGACTTGATGAGAGCGTATGTTCTTGAACAGGGAGGTTCGTGGGATACTTATCTTCCATTGATAGAATTCACGTATAACAACATTTATCATTCTAGTATTGGGATGGCACCTTATGAAGCGTTGTATGGCCGAAGATGTAAGACTCTATTATGTTGGCATGAATCTGGTGAACATGTGATTATTATATCCTGTTTATAATTGTTGATATCTCACCCCTTCTGTTTGAATGTTACCCTTTGTTGGTTACGTGCAGGTGATCCCGAGTAGCGAAGAGTCTGTTAGATGGTTCGAGTCGTTGGTCGCTCTGGTATGTAACACTTCGGGGGGATTAGTGAATGCTTGATTTTGCTTGAACCTTTGTTTCGTTTTAGTTGAATAAAGATGCTTCTTTTAAAGATGATGTTTTTGGATTACGATGAATTACTTATAAAGTTGAATTTTTAAGATGAGTTGTTATGATTTAAATGATTCTGCTGCGTAGTAAAGACATGACTTATTACTTGCTATATTTGTGATTAATTGGTTTAAAGAAGAAAAATGTGATACCCCATTTTTGTTGAACTATGATTTCATTTTTAATTAGTTGCGGGTAAAAATGTGGTGTTACATTAGTGGTATTAGAGCGGGTTGGTCTGTCAGGCCAAGTGTCGAGTCGTAGTTGTTTAACAATCGAGTATTGTTATTTTTGTGCTTATCTTTGTTCTTGTTGTGGTGTTAGGTTGAGATGGTTGGGAGAAATGATGATGCTACGGCTGATGCAATGCAAGCAATGGCTCAAGCTGTGTATAACCCACCGGATGCTAGCGAGAATGAGGGATCACATAGTTTGGCAACTATTCAGAGGGAAAATCCGCCTACTTTCAAGGGTAAGTATGACCCTGATGCAGTATTAGAATGGTTGAAGGAGATTGAAAGGATCTTCCGAGTGATGGATTATAAGGTAGCATAGAAGGTTCGCTATGGTACGCATATGTTGGCGCTAGAGGCCGATGATTGGTGGTTAGACTCGTGCGAGATAGGAAGCGGAAGGTGAAGAGGTTACTTGAGCTATTTTCTGTAGGGAGTTTATGAGAAAGTATTGGCCTGAAGATGTTCGTGGTAAGAAAGAAGTGGAATTCCTTAAGCTGAAGTAGGAAAATATGTCAGTGACTGACTATGCTGCAAAGTTCACCGAATTGTCTAAGTTTTATCCATATTACAATGGGGCTGGAGCAGAATTCTCTAAGTGCATCAAATTTGAGAATGGGTTACGCTCCGATGTTAAAAAGGATGTGGGGTACCATAAGATTCGAGTGTTTTCTGATCCGGTTGATAGCTGTAGAATCTTCGAAGAAGATAGTAATGCTCATTATAAGATTGTGAATGACAGAAGAGGTAAGCACCAACAGAATCGTGGCAAGCCTTATGATGTTTCTGCTAGGAAGGGAAAGTAGAAGATTGCTTCGAGTCAGAGAACTAGTGGGGGAGATGCTCCTGCTAATATTATTTGTTCCAAGTGTGGTCAAGCTGGACACAAGAGCAACATTTATACTTCTGAAGTTAAGAGATGTTTATGATGTGGCAAGATTGGGCATACCGCGAATGATTGTAAGCATAAAGAGGTAGTCTATTTTAATTGCGGTGAAGAGGGACATATTGGTAGCAAGTGTCAGAAGCCGAAGAAAGCTCAGACGGGAAAAGTGTTCGCGTTGGCAGGAACTCACACCGCTAGCGAGGACAGGCTTATTAGAGGTACATGTTTCATTAATAGTATTCCTTTAGTTACTATATTGATACTGGTGCGACACACTTTTTTTTCTTCTGCTGACTGTGTTAAGAGATTGGGTCTTAAGTTGTCTGCTAGGAATGGAGTGTTAATCGTCAAGATTCTGACTTCGGGATCAGTGACTACTTCACTCGTGTGTTTGAAATGTCCTTTGTTGATTTTTGATAAAGATTTCTTGGTTGATTTGGTTTGTCTGTCATTGACTGGGATGGATGTAATCCTAGGTATGAACTGGTTATAGTATAATTATGTTCATATAAACTGTTATCGTAAGTCAGTGAGGTTTTCTACTCCAGAAGAGGAAGGAGTTGGGTTGCTCTCTTTTAGAGAGTTGCATAAATTGATGAAAGAGGAAGCTCATATGTTTTTATTGATGGAAACATTGTCTATTGAAAGCAAAGCTAAGATTGAGGAACTACAAGTAGTAAGTGATTTTACTGAGGTTTTTCCTGATGAAATTCGTGATGTGCCGCCATAGAGGGAGGTTGAGTTTACAATTGATCTTGTACCTCGTAGTAGACCTGTTTCGATGGCGCCATATCGGATGTCTGCATCAGAATTGTCAGAGTTGAAGAAACAGTTAGAAGAGTTGCTTGAGAAAAAGTTTGTAAGGCCGAGCGTATCGCTGTGGGGAGCTCTAGTGTTGTTGGTGAAGAAGAAAGATGGAAGTACGAGACTATGTGTGGATTATAGACTGTTGAATTAAGTAACGATCAAGAATATGTATCCTCTTCCGAGGATTGATGATTTTATGGATCAATTGGTAGGTTCTTGTGTACTCAGTAAGATAGATTTGAGGTCGGGCTACCATCATATCAAAGTGAAAGATGAGGATATTCAGAAGACTATGTTTAGAACACGATACAAACATTACGAGTATTCGGTGATTCCTTTCGGTGTTACCAATGCGTCGGGAGTATTAATGGAGTACATGAATCGTATTTTTCATACGTATCTGGATCCTTTTGTGCTTGTGTTTATCGATGATATTCTGATTTACTCTAAGTCAGAAGAGGAACATAAAAAGCATTTGAGGACTGTGTTGGGAGTTATGAGAGAAAAAATTTATATGCAAAGTTTCCAAGTGTGAATTTTGGTTGAAAGAAATTAGTTTTCTTGGTCATGTAATTTCAGGTAGTGGTCTTTTAGTGGATCCTTCTAAAGTAGAAGTTGTGTTGCAATGGGAAACTCCAAGATCGGCTACTGAGATTAGGAGCTTTTTGGGGATAGCTGGTTACTACAGAAGATTTATTGAAGGGTTTTCTAAGTTGGTACTTTTTTTGACTAGGTTGACTTGCAAGAATAAAGCTTTTGTTTGGGATATCAGTTGTGAAGAGAGTTTTGCAGAGTTAAAGAAGAGGTTGACGTCGGCTCCAGTTTTGACATTGCCTAATCCAAATGAACTGTTTGTAGTGTATTGTGATGATTCGTTGATAGGTTTAGGAGGTGTGCTTATGCAAAATAATGAGGTTATTACGTATGAGTTGAGGCAGTTGTGAGTGCATGAAAAGAATTATCCTACTCATGATTTAGAACTTGCAGTAGTTGTTTTTGTACTGAAGATTTGGAGGCAATATCTTTATGGTTCTTGATTTGAAGTGTTTAGCAATCATAAGAGTCTGAAGTATCTGTTTGATCAGAAAGAATTAAATATGAGACAATGCATGTGGTTGGAATTGTTGAAGGATTATGATTTTGGTTTGAATTACCATCCGGGTAAAGCTAATGTTGTAGCCAATGCTTTAAGTCGAAAGACTTTTCATATGCCGTCATTGATGATTAAAGAGCTAGAGTTGATCGAGAAATTCCGTGATATGATTTTGGTTTGCGAAGTGACATTGTCGAGTGTAAAGTTGGGTATGTTGAAGATTAATAATGATTTTCTGGATAATATTAGAGAGGCTCAGAAGTTAGATGTAAAGCTGGTAGATATTATGGTTGGATGTGGTAAATACGAGAAAAGTGATTTCAAGATGGATGCAAATGGTGTTTTAAGATTGCATGATCAGATTTGTATTCCTAATGATGCTGATTTGAAAAAGAGTATTCTTGAGGAGGGTCATAAAAGTAATTTGAGTATACATCCGAGAGCTACGAAGAAGCATTAGGATTTGAAGAAGTTGTTTTGGTGGTCTGGTATGAAGGAAGATATATCATGTTTTGTGTATGCATGTTTGACTTTCCATTAGTCGAAGGTTGAGCATTAGAAGCCTGTCGGGTTGATGCAACCGTTGGAGATTCCAGAATGGAAATGGGATATAATTTTATGGATTTTGTTACATGGTTGCCTAATACTGCAAGAGGACACGATTCGATTTGGGTAATTGTTGATAGGTTAACGAAGTTGACTGACTTCATTCCTATCAATATTAGTTTTCCGGTGTCTAAGTTGGCTGAGATATATGTCAGAGTAATTATGAAACTACATGGTGTTCCATTGAGTATTGTGTCGGATAGAGATATGAGGTTTACGTCAGAGTTTTGGAAGAGTTTTCAAGTGGCATTGGGTACCAAGTTGAGGTAGAGTTCAACTTATCATCCTCAGACAGATGGACAGACTGAGAGGACTATTTAGTCGTTGGAGGACTTGATGAGAGCGTATGTTCTTGAACAGGGAGGTTCGTGGGATACTTATCTTCCATTGATAGAATTCACGTATAACAACATTTATCATTCTAGTATTGGGATGGCACCTTATGAAGCGTTGTATGGCCGAAGATGTAAGACTCTATTATGTTGGCATGAATCTGGTGAACATGTGTTTATGAGAGTTATGCCTGTAACTGGTGTTCGAAGAGCGTTGAAGTCTAAGAAGCTTACTCCGAAATTTATTGGTCCATATCATATTTTTGACAGAGTTGGAAAAGTTGCTTATCGAATGGCTTTACCACCTAATTTTTCGAATTTGCATGATGTGTTTTACGTTTTGCAACTCCGAAAGTATGTTTCTGATCCGTCTCATGTTGTTAGTATGGATGATATTCAAGTACGGGATAATCTCACGGTGGAGACTATGCCGGTACGTATTGAGGATCGAGATATGAAAACCTTGTGAGGCAAGGAGATAGCGTTAGTGAAGGTTGTTTGGCTAGGAGCTGCTGGAGAGAGTATGACGTGGGAATTAGAAAGTAAGATACAAGAGTCTTATCCTGAGTTGTTTGATCGAGGTAAGATTTTTTAGGACGAAAATGTTCTAGTGGGGGAGAGTTGTAACACCCCGATTTAATTAATTCATTTAATTAAATTATTTTGAGAAGATTTTTTGTTAATTGAGATGTATGTTGTTTGTTATTAAGATGATTAAGCGATTTAAGTTATTTTAAGTCGAGTAGTGGGTTAGACTTATTTTGGGAGAGGTATTAGTAGTAATATTAAGAAGTGTAGTTAGAAGCCCATTAGTGGATTAATTAAATGAATTTTTGAAAAATAATAATATTAGTATTATTTTAAGACATTTTAATTAAAATAATGAAAAGAGGATTAGTAAGGGTTTAGAGGGAATTAGTCATAATCAGAATTTTGGAGAGAAGAACGAGTCTTGGGACATCAAGAGCTAGCACTAAGGATTTCGTGGAGATTTTCGTAGAGAGTTTCAACCGTAGATTCGAGGTCCATTTAATCCAAAAGGTAAGGGTGGGATTCCTATCTTATAACCGGGAGAAAATAATTTGTATGAATGAGATATGGTTGTTTGATTTTTCCTTGTTGTTGTATGATGTTTGGTGTGCGATTTCGTATGATGATGATGAATTGATGTTGGAATGTCTGTTATTAATATATTGTTGTTACTGTTATGAATAATTGCTATGAAGATTTTCTAAGATGTGTGTTGAATTTGTGACGAAATTGGATTTAGATGATGACAATAGGTTGATAATTGGTGTAGTAATAATAGATGAGTGATAAGATGAATAATTATGAGTTAAAACATGATAGAAACCCAAATAGGACTGAATCAGAGTGATAGAATGATGAATCCCATAGCAGAAGTTGAATTGAGGAGGTCTCTGGTGGATTGCGTATCAGATCTAAGATACGCGTATAGGGGCAGGTGTTTCGCGTAACACATGGTGGTTACACTGCTTGTTACGCGTATGAGAGGGTGGATTTTCCAGCTCTCTGTTCGTTTGTGTATGGTACGCGTATGGGCGTACACTGATACGCATATGGGAAGGTTGATACGCGTTTGGGCAACAGGGTTGCGTTTTCGTGATTTCATAGCGTTTTGCATATCGATTAGCATCCGTTCCTTTTCTGTTATTCCGTAAGATGTTTAAGGACTAGTATATGATAATAGACATTATTAGAGGTTAATAATATGATCATTTGATGAATACAGTTGAACAATTTTAATGATGAATTATTAGATGTTAAACTAAGTCGATTAAGATGATTTTATACCGTTGCGATGATGTATTTTGAAGTAGGTCTTATGACCAACGATGTTGCGATGTTACGATGATGTAAGATGATTAAAGATGATGTGATTGAATGATATTTGATTGTGTTGTATGCCATTTTCATACCGTATACATTTTCATTATTAAGATTGCCTTGAATGGAAAACATGATGTTTAAGATGGAGACTAATGTCTTGCTGATGCCCACCTAAATGGCATGATTTTTGAGATGGGAGTTTGCACCGAATGGTACCACATGCATTGTCGAGTCACATTTGAATTGCAATGTTGAATGATTGATGATATTTTTGTGAATGTTGTAATGATGCAATGTTTATGATAAATATGATTTGAATGAGTGAATGAATGACTTTAGCTTATATATGCTGATTATTATATCCTGTTTATAATTATCGATATCTCATGCCTTCTGTTTGAATGTTACCCTCAGTTGGTAACGTGCAGGTGATCCTGAGTAGCGAAGAGTTTATTAGATGGTTTGAGTCATTGGTCGCTCTGATATGTAACACTTAGGGGGGATTAGCAAATGCTTGATTTTTCTTGAACATTTGTTATATTTTAGTTGAATAAAGATGCTTCTTTTAAAGATGATGTTTTTGGATTGCGATGAATTACTTATGAAGTTGAATTTTTAAGATGAGTTGTTATTATTTAAATGATTTTGCTGCGTAGTAAAGACATGACTTATTACTTGTTATATTTGTGATGAATGGCTTTAAAGAAGAAAAATGTGATACCTCGTTTTTGTTGAACTCTGATTTCATTTATAATTAGTTGCGGGTAGAAATAGGGTGTTACAACTATGAAGAATAAATATCCACTACCGAGGATTGAAGATTTGATGAATCAGTTAGTTGATGCTTGTGTGTTTAGCAAGATTAACTTTGGGTATGGTTATCATCAGATTCATGTTAAACTTGATGATATTCCGAAGACGGCTTTCAGAATGAGGTATGGTCATTACGAGTAAACTGTGATGTGGTTCAGTGTGTCAAAATCTCCAGATGTTTTCATGGAATATATGAATCGATTCCTCCATTCGTATCTATATAAGTTGTTGTTGTGTCCATTGACGGTGTTCTGATTGATTCTAAGTCAGAAGAAGAGCATGTAGAGAATTTGTGAATTATGTCGCATGTCTTGAAAGGAAATAAGTTGGATGAAAAGTGGTCAAAGTGTGAGTTCTGGTTAAAAGGAGTGAGTTCCTTGGATTGTAATTCTAATGTCGATATTGTTGTATACCCTTCTAAGGTTGTTATGTTGTAGTGGGAAACTCTAAAGTCTGCGACCGAGATTCAAAGTTTTTATGGTTTAGCTAGTTACTACCAAGGGTTCATTGAGGGAATTTCTAGGTGTTGTTATAACGCCTCGATTCGATTTTCCCAAATTTTTATTGGAGTCTTTTATTTTAATTGAGTAATTATTATTTTGTTTGTGAAATTAATATGATGATATGATATGTTGATGAATTAATGTGATATATTGGTGTGATATGTGATTTTTACCATTTTATGAATTTCCGGGTAAAATTGGTTTGGAGGGTATTTTAGGTATTTGTTAATTAATGATAAGTTAAAAATTAGTAGAATTGGTATTTTGTGAGAAAATGATATTTGATTGGAAAGAAATATAAATAATAGAGTAAGAATAGAAATAGAAGAAAGGAAATATAAGAGAGTGAGAGAGAGTGAAATAAAAAGTTAGTAAAGAAGAGAAAGAAAAAGAGAAGAAAGAAAAGGAGAGAAGAGAAAAGAAGAGAAAAGAGGAAAACTTGGAAAAAGCTAGGTTTTGATCAAGATTGCTCCGTGTAGACGAAATAATCGGGTAAGGGTGATAAACATTGTTATCTTAATCTTGTATATGATTATGTATGTGTTAGATTTTGTGGGTTTTTGATTTTGTAGAAGTTAGAGAAGATGAATAGTTAGGGTTTGAGAGAAAATATGAGGAATTTATGGATTAATCGGTTGGAAATCGTTATAACCGAAGTATGATAGCTAGAACATGTTATTGATCGTGTTTGTATGAGTTTAGAGGAGTTTTGGGGTCATTTGGTTAGACAGTTCGCAACTGGTATTTTTCTGAAATCGCAGTGGTTGCTCAGCGAGCCACCCCTCGCTCAGCAAAAGTTCCAGGGTGATTTTCACTCAGGGAGCTGCTCATCGCTCAGCGAGCCTTGGAGGATTTTTGGGTTTTTACGTTTTGTTTCGTAACTTGAGTTTTGGGTATCCATTTTTAGTGATCCTTATATCGATTCGAAGCTAAAACATGTAGAATCTATTGATGCTAAAATATGTAATTTTTAGCCGACTTTTACTCGACTTTTCTGATAAAACGTAATTATGTTAATTATGAAATTGTGAGTTTGATTGTTGTGTTGTGGCCATTTGGCAAGTAGATACATTGCTTGAATTAAATGCGAATGTATGTAAATTGAATGAGATGAATGCATAAATATATTGTGAATATGTATGCATTTTCAAGAATGTTGTATGTCATTTTGCATGTAAGCATAATGTATGCATTCTTGTACTGTGGGATTCTTTGTGAATCCGTTGTAGCATCGTGTGCTCATGTGGAGTGTGAGCGATGACTACAACAAGATCGTGTGCCCGTGTGGGGTGTGAGCAATCAGATTGTGTGCCCATGTGGGGTGTGAGCAATCCAGAAACACCGTGTGCCCGTGTGGGGTGTGGGCAATCAGATTGTGTGCCCGTGTGGGGTGTGAGCAATCCATAAACATTGTGTGCCCATGTGGGGTGTGAGTAATGGGGAACATCGTGTGCCCGACGGGGAGTTACTTTAGATAAATATCGATGATTCCATTTGGTTCATGAGTGAACCTGCTGAAATGTTGAGTCGGTGCCGCATTTGCATCTGCATAGAGTCGTGTGTCGGTCTCTATGAGTTGCATTTTATCATTTTAATTATGATATGCAGAAATAAACATGAATGTGAATATGTTTATTTGGAGTATTATGGAGATGATAGTATGTGTGATGAAACATACTTGTTTGTATACATGCATGTTTGATATGTGTATATGTATGTGATTTATACATCTGTAATGTATATGGGTGATTAAACATAGCTAGTCATTTGTTTATGAGGAACGAATTGAATTGAGGAATAAACATAAATAATATGAGTTTATGTGATTTAGTGAATTGGTGCATGATAAACATGCTTGAGTTGTATATGTACACGCTGCGATGTGTATAGGTGATGAGGTATGAATTGTGGTGAGAATATGATTTATGTATATGTTATATGTTGAGATATATAATTATATACAATGTTATTATGATAATGTTTCTCACCCTTCTGATGTTTTATTATGCTCTACGAGGCATTGCAGAGTAGGTTGTTGGATGGCTTATTTTTGTGAAGCTCGTCTTGATCTTTTGGTCGGTCGGCTCTGATATGTAGCACTGGGTAGTTAGGTTGGCTTAGTGCCATTTTTGTGATGCATTGTGTATATGTATCTGTTGGATGGATGTTTTGTATAAACATAAATATTGTTGTTGGCATCAAACTTGTTAATATATATATATATATATATATATATATATATATATATATATATATATATATATATATATATATATATATATATATATATATATATATATATATATATGAATGGAAATATATATGTTTGATGTTGTTGATTTAGTTTCCGCTGTGTAATTATATATTTGGAGATATGGGTGTAAGGATTAAATTTCTCTATGTTGAAAACTACCCCATCGTTGCGTATCTTTAAATGAGCGGGTGTTGTATGTTTTTAATTTCAATCATAATGTGACATGCCTCTTTTATACCATGTTCAATTATACTCTGATGAAAGTTTTAATATGTGCCTAAATGATTTAATTGATTATTTGGGGGTATAAAAAGGGGGTGTTACAGTTGTTAACATTAACTTAGTCGACTTGCAAAGGTCAAGCTTATGTGCGGGATGTTGCGTGGGAAGAGAATTTTTGGGATTAAAGAATAAGTTGATGACCGCTCCGGTATTGATCTTGCCTAATCCGAGTGAGTCTTTTGTGGTTTATTGTGGTACATCGAAGATGGGTCTCGGTGAAGTGTTAATGAAGAATGGACAAGTGGTTTCTTATATGTAAAGGCAACTAAATGTTCAGGAAAAGAATAATCCTGCGTGCCATTTAGAAATTGCAGTCGTGGTGTTCATGGTGAAGATTTAGAGATACTATCTTTTGGATATAAGTTTGAAGTGTTAAGTGATCGTAAGAGTTTAATGTACTTATTTAATCAGAAGAAGTTGAAAATTAATGAGACGAAGAAGATGGTTAGGATTATTGAAGGATTATGATTTTGATTTGAATTACCATCCAGGTAAAGTGAATGTGATTGCAGATGCTTTGAATATGAATTGATCGCATATGTCGATGCTTATGGTGAGAGAGTTAGAAATGGTGGAGAAACTCAGACCTTCGATTTTTGTGTATGAGGAGACGCCTAACAGTGTAAAGTTGGATATGTTGAAATTGACTAACGGTATTACGGAAGAAAATCAAAGGGGATTAGAATTCTTACTTGGGATTGGTTGATCAATTGACATTGGATAACCAAGGCAACGGAGGTTAAATTTCGAGTTAATGAGAACGGTGTGTGAGATTCGGGAATAAAGGTGTATTTCAGAACTTAAGAAGAGTATTGTGAGAAAGGACATGGAAATGGGTTAAGTATTCTTGCGGGTGCTACAAAGATTTGTCAAGATTTAAGGAAATTGTTTATGGTTGTCTGAATTGTCAGAAGCCGGAGATTGAACATCAAGAGCCTTTGGGTTTGATACAACCATAGAATATTCTAGAATGGAAGTGGGACAGTCTTTTTGATGGATTTTGCGTCGGATTTGGCGAAGACTACTAATGGCAATATTCCTATTTGGGTAATATTAGATAGGTTGGTTAAGTCAGCTTATTTCATACCGATGGGGACTAACCATCTCATCCAGAAGATTGACTAAGTTATATATTGAAGAGATTGTAAGACTGCATGGTATACCATCAGATATTGTGTCTGGTAGAGATCTGTGGTTTACATCAATGTTTTGGAAAGGGATGCATGGTGCTTTGGAACTAAATTGAAATCGAGTTCACGTACAACAATAATTTCATGTGTGAATTGGTATGGAACCATATGAAACATTGTGTGGTAGAGGATGTGAAACTTCGTTGCGTTGGTGTAAGCCACGTGAGAGTAAGGTACGAGTGCTCGGGCCTGAGATTGTGCAAGAGATAATCTGATTATTGAACTATTGTCGTTGCATATATATGGTCGAGAAATGAAGCAGTTGCGAGGTAAATAGATTTCCTTAGTGAATTTTCGAGGACGAAAATATTCTAAGTAGGGAGAGTTGTAACCCCTCGATTTATAGCCTAATTATTTATTTAATTAATTTGACACGTATATACGAATTGTATGAGACAATGTGAAGTTTTTAAATCTGGTGATGATTTGATGATAGATTAGGTGATGGTTTGGAGGAATATGTGAAGAATTCACGATTCATGGGATGTTTAGGTGCATCGAGAAATTATTGAGTATTTTAGAGTATTTAGAATAATTGTTCAAAAATTATATAAATTATGAAAATAAAATAATATGTGATTTCTAGACCATAAAGGCATGGTGGTAAAATTTGAGAAGTAAGTGAGGTCATTATTGGGAGATCATATTTTAGTTACAAAGATTACACAAATAAGTAGGCAGACCATAAGGGTTAGGGCATTAAGGAAATCAGAGGAGGACCACAAGGGTTAGGGCATTGAGGAAATCATAGAAGGACTGTAAGAACCCGAAGAAGATTCGATAACCAACAATAGTCTCAGGTAAGGGGTGTGTAATTATTATTATTATAATTGATTTGAGTAATAGATGATTGTATGTTATTTTAGGTTTGAATCGATGACAAATATCTGATGAGAATGGGTAGAGATTCAAAGAGTAGTCGTGCCTATAATGTAGAAATATTGGTGAATGATATATGACAGATTAGATGCTAGAATTAGATACTAGAATGTTATGGTAGAACAAAAAAATTGGAGAACAGGAAAAATGGAAAATCTTCCTGTTAAGATGAAGGTGGCGTGTGCCACCAAGAATACAAGTGGTGAGTCCCACAAGGTGGGAGAGGGTTAGTGGAGACTTCCACTACTTGGAAAAAAAGAAAGTGGTGATTGCCACGTGTATGAGTGGCGGGTACCACCATTTCATGTGTGGAGAATCCCACCAGTGGCTGAGGGTGGTATGTGCTAAGTTGAAATTAATACTCATATTATATAACTTTATTTGTAATTGAAAATTAATAAAAAGTGGTGGCACCTGCCACAAAGTGTGGCGCCCTCCACTAGTGGAATTAGGGGAGACTTTGTAAATGTGTGGCACCAGCCACAAAAATGTGGCGCCTGCTACTAGTGGATGAAGGTAGGTGACGAGTGCCAAATAGGTAATAGGTGGCGAGAACCACATTCAGTTGAGTAGTAGTCAGTTATGTTTTCTTCTTTTTAGATGATCATAACTTTCAAACCGTGAGTCATTTGTACATGTCGTTTGAAGCGTTAGAAAGATATAGAAATGATCTATACTCTAGTAAAATATGTAAGAACAAGAGTTGTCTATTCACCATCTATATGTTTGATGATAACAATGGAGTATCTATGAAAGAATCATTTTATGTTCTGATGTTTGTTAAAGTGCAGATCATGAATATTATATATATTGAGATCAAACAAACATTATGAATAAGTATGAAAATGCTTATATGCGAAGTTACTATGTCTAACATTTGTCGCAAGCATGCTGAAGAAGAAAGTGTGCTTATGAATCTGAGCACAGTCAGAAAGATCCAAGGATGCAGATGTTTCGTTGGCCATGCTCTTGTGGATGTTGTTTTGAACGTGGTTCTGATCAGATAGTGACGCCAAGCTTATAAAACTATTATTCTAAAGAACTAAGTTTTGAAGACTCTGATGACTTGAAGTTATGAAGACTTAACGTCTGAAGACCAAGTGCTTGAAAGATTCTGAAGACTTACGAGTTCTAAAGATTAAGATTCTGAAAAAACTAGGTGTTGAAGACTCCGAAGACAATGTTCTATGTGAACAAAGTTCTGAAGACTCAAAGACTTAAATTTATGAAGAATGTTTATTAAGAATAAGTGTTGAAGACTCTGAAGACAATGTCCTATGTGAACAAAGTTCTGAAGACTCTAATACTTGAAGTTCTGAAGACCATGGATATTAAGCCAAGTGTTGAAGTCCTGAAGAATGTAGTTCTATGTGAACAAGTTCTAAAGACTAAAGACTTAGGTTCTCTGAATACCCAAGTATCATTGTCTCTAACTCATGCTTCATTCATTGATTTATAATCAGAAGCCTCTGAAGTTCAGATGACAATGTTACCGTTGGCAAGTATGGTACATAGTTCGATAATGCTTTATCCCACTACCTCTCCACTATCTTTGAATTGTATAAAAAGACAATACGAGGTTGTACCATTTGATTCCTTGTGTAAAGGATTCCTCGGTAGCTGAATTGGGATGTAAAAACTCTTATGTTTGGCTATAAAAGGAAAATATCACATGCTTTGTGATGTTATTGATTTATGATAGAATCCTTGTTGGTTCACAATGGAAATACAACCTGGTTAATTATCCACCAATTGATTATCCTTTTATGAAAAGTAATCCAGGATACAACCATTTTGGTTTATTTTTTGATGTTGATTGATATAAACAAAAGGTTTCTAAACACATATACGACCAAGTTGTCAAATGGTCTTTGAACCATGTTATTGATCTTGTCATACAATCACATAAGGTTGATGATAAACAAAGATAACACTGTAACAAGCCGCAAAGAGTCTACTTGAATATAAAGCTCTTGTAGTTGATTACTCTTTGAAAATAGTCTACTAAGGTAGAGAGATCTTGAATTCACAGTGTGCTTAACTTCATATGTTGTAGAAGACTTGCAAAGTCACGAAAGACAATGAAGATGATAATGGAAACTTCAACAACAAATAAACTACTGAAGTGATCATTGGATTGAAGAAGAAAATGGGATGTTGTCTAGAAATGTTCTTATGTGAATCGAGATGAAGAAGTTCTTCTTGTGCCTCAACAAAGGTCAAACTAGCAAAACTTTTGAAGATGAAGAAGACTTCAACCTTCAAGTTCTCAATGAAGAAGCAACTTGAAGAAGCATAAGACCACAAAATGGAGCAAGAATAAAATGTAATATTCTTAGTGTGTATTTAGGTTCTTATGATGTCCTTAAGTGAGTTTACAATCTGCTTATAAAGAAGCTCAACATTTGTAAACAACCTTTTCCCTAAAGACCCTGGTGAAGGTCAATACATTAAGAAGGAAAAAAAATTAGTTGCTAGTACATTCATAGAACTTTGTGTTCTGATGATATGTTCTAGGGATAAGGCTCTGGTGCGATACATAATGGTTGGTTCTAGAGCATGATGTTGCAATAGGTTGTTGTGTAATTAGTCATGGTTATAGGCCGCGTAGGAAGTCATGACACTTGGTGTTGTGTACTTAGTCACAGTAGGTTGCCGCATAGGTGCTTCCTTAACTAGACGTTATATCCTGATGGGATCCCTGGATGGTCTGGCTATGAGTTGAGATGAAATCCTGGATGATTTTACGTTGGGTCAATGAACGTTATATCCTGTAGGATCCCTGAATGGTTGATTGATTTACTCATAGTGCAATTGTGCGATTGTAATCATGGATCTTGGTTATAGTGGATTAAGTCCTTATTTAAGGAGAAACTACCTTGACAGGTGGACTGGATTATCTTGAGATGTTATTAAGTTATCCAGGATATATCGTGTGTTCTTTACTCTTGCTTTATGCTTTAATTTCTTTATGCTTCCGCAATCTATTTATAGCATAGCTTGACGCAACTCATCAAAGTGCGAAAAGTATCCAAAAGTGAAAACCTCAAATCAATCCCCCATTTCTTTTGTTTTTCTCACACCTTCAATTGGTATCAAAGCTCTGGTTCTATTATTGATGGATATCAAAAACTTAATAGTGTCAGATAAAGATCCATTGTTGTGTGTTGAAAACATATGAGATTAAAGTCCACTTACAATTCCAGTCTCATATCATTTGATGATATTATGAGGATACTGAATTATAGCCGTATGGATTACATTTTAGCAATTCACTAATTTGGCATAATCAGCTGATAAGATAAATTCTTCATGTAAGGTTATATATATGTCGAATGCTTATCTTATATATGATTGGTTGATAAACTTATTTTGCTCAAGAATCAAATCATCAGAAAACAAGAAATCTTGTTTGCTGAAGATTATTTATAAATGAGTATGGGATGTTTTCAAGAAATGGTTTAGTCCATCCTTTATTTTCTCATATTAAGCTCATTGGATGTTTTTCTGAAGTGAAAAGAATGACTGTTAAAGTATGATTTCTATTTATAAGAACTTCATGTTGAAGTCTACAGGAGAAGTCAGAAATCATAAACAAAGGATGTCAAGCTATGAAAATGGTTTTTGTCAGAACTTCCAAGACCTATTTGTTTTAACAGTTGGAAGATTCAATGTAAATTGAATGATGTTTACTTTGCTATGCTTCTAAGTAATACTTTATGTATTCAAAAGAAGAAAGCTTAGTGGTACCTAAATAACTTCATTAATGGAGTATTCTGAGAACTTGATGGAAGTAACTCTGACAGTTAAAGTTCTGTTAAATTGAGTCTCTATCTCAATTAAACAAACTAAAATTGTTCAGGATGTTATCTAACATTCTACTAAAAAATTCATGATGAATGAATTTTGGAATCAGAGATGCTAGAAAAAAAGTCATATGTTCTGAGTTGAACAAATTTAAATCACTGATATTATTCACCATGAAGAAATAAATATATATTCTTTTCAGTAGCAAATAAGTTGTCAATCTTTGTTGAACCAACTCTGATTAAGTTAGCTCAGTATTGCAAGAACAATATTGTCACT
The DNA here is from genome assembly GCA_963966055.1 of Lathyrus aphaca. Taxonomy (NCBI): domain Eukaryota; kingdom Viridiplantae; phylum Streptophyta; class Magnoliopsida; order Fabales; family Fabaceae; genus Lathyrus; species Lathyrus aphaca. Next base: position 355,186,776 of record OZ014520.1, on the reverse strand, counting down.
CAAACTTGTCTAAAGTTTGTTGATACTTGTATCTGACAAAGATTCTCATCTATGCAAGGAAGTAGAATCAGAAGATCAGAAGATGTCAATTAATTCTTCCTAGCACATAACCTCTCAAAAGTTATTTTCAAGCGAATGGAGTTATTGATACTATGATATTAAGTCTCTTGTCAAGAAGTTCTTGATAAGAAGATGAATGTTCTGATGATAAGGACGCTGCATGGAAAACCTTCAAAAGGTCTAAGATTTGTTCTGATATGAAGACTATTTCTAATCCTCAAGCTCGGAGTCAACATTCTGAAAAATAAGAACAATCGTCAGAACCTGGATAAAGAAAAGTTTATCAAAAGCTCTACGAGAAGGTGCTTAAGTTAGAAGTCAGAATCAGAAAAGAAGAGTCGCTTGGTGAAGACCATAGGAAAGCAAGCTCAAGTCAGAATGGAAGGCGGTCAGAGAAATATTTCTAGAAGAGTAAATGTAAGGTTCTGTATATAACTTATGCACTTTAATTATTTATCTGTTAAAGAAAACTTTATCAAAAATATTTATTTAAGAGTAGTATATGACTACGACAAGTGAACTTTAAAAACTAATGAAAGTTTCATGAATAAGATTGTTTTCCCGCCTTAAAGGAAACCCTTGAATTATCCTCTGGATAATAAAAAGGCACAATAGGTAATATGATCGAATTCTCTAAGATTGTGTAAATATGTCATCCTTATTTCTCGTTGAGCGTGCATGACTAAGATAGGACATATAGGAGTAAATGCATCTTTGTCGATTAGAATCGCTCTTTATGCGTTGTTATTTTCATAGGTGCATTTAATTTTCCTCTAATCATGGTCAATGAGCAGTTATAATTCATTAACTTCTCATTCCTCCCTACCTTTTATTTTTCATGATATGACCGTCTTTATTATTCCATGCGAAGTTATCAAGGATACATCCATTTTGGTTTATGTGTTGATGTTGATTGATATAACCAAAAGGTTTCTAAACACACATACAACCAAGTTGACAAATGGTATTTGAACCATATTGTTGATGTTTTCATACAATCATATAAGGTTGATGATAAACAAAGATAACACTGGAACAAGCCAAAAAGAGTCTACCTGAATATAACGCTCTTATAGTTGATTACTCTTTGAAAACAGTCTGCTAAAGCAGAGAGATTTTGAATTCATAAAGTGCTTAACTTCATATGTTGCAGAAGACTTGCAAAGTCACAAAAGACAGTGAAGATGATCATGGAAGCTTCAATAATAAATCAACTACTGAAGTGATCATTGGATTGAAGAAGAACATAGGTTGTTGTCCAAAAATGTTCTTATGTGAATCAAGATGAATAAGTCCTTCTTGTGCCTCATCAAAGATCAAGCTAGTAAAGCTTTTGAAGAAGAAGAAGACTTCAACCTTCAAGTGCTCAATGAAGAAGCAACTTGAAGAAGCATAAGACCATGCAACAGAGCAAGAATAAAATGTAATATTCTTAATGTGTATTTAGGTTAATCTGATTTACTTAAGAAAGTTTACAATCTGCTTATTAAGAAGCACAAAATTTGTAAACAACCTTTTCCCTAAAGGACCTAGTACTGGTCAAAACTTTGTTAGCACATTCATAGAACTATGTATTCTTATGATATGTTCTGGGGCTAAGGTTTTGGTGTAGCTCAGAAAGGTTGGTTATGGAGCATGAAGTCGCAACAAGTTGTTGTGCAATTAGTCAAATTTGTAGGTCGCAGAGGAAGTCGTGACACTTGGTGTTGCGCAATTAGTCACAATAGGTTGTCGCGTAGGTGCCTTCTCAAGTAGACGTTATATCCTGATGGGATCCCTGAAATATCTAGCTGTGAGTTGAGATAAAATACTGGCAGAGGTTCTGTTGGGTCAATGAAACTTATATTCGGTAGGATTCTTGAAGGTTCATTGAGTTAGTCATGTGCGGTTGTGCGCTTATAATCATGGATCTTGGTTATAGTGGATTAAGTCCTCGTTTAAGGAGAAATCACCTTAGTGGGTGGAATGGATTAGCTTGAGAAGTTCTCATGTGAACCAGGATATATAGTGTGTTCTTTACATTTCCTTTATGCTTAATTTATTGATGCTTCCGCAACGCATTTATAGCATAGCTTGACGCGACTCATAAAAGTGAAAAAAGTATGAAAGAGTGAAAACCTCGATTAAATCCCCCTGTCTAGTGTTTACTCAAACCTTCAAAATAATCTGAAGCATAAGATGTTGTTATCTACTGATTATGTTGTTATTTATTTTACAAGATTACATGTTGAATTAATTATGTGTGTACTTTATTGTATAAATTGTTATGATGATGTCTTGAAGTGAACTGTTTGGTGTTTGTTATAATAAATGATGTTGTGTTGACTATGATGTATATGTATGAGATATATGAAGATAACATGATGATTTTGATGGATGATGATGCATTTTGACTAGTCATGGTCATATTTTAACTATTGTTGCTCATCATGCATTCATGGCATTTGTTAGGATGAATAATGCAGTGACGTTTTGCAGGATCATGATCCAATAAATCTTGTATGGCGCTCAAGTCCAATGATGACCTTAATCTCATTGTAAGGATTAAGTGCAATTTTTGACGTGCTTTGGTTCCAAGTGGGAACCGATCTTATTGGTGGGGTTCTTTGGAGATAACGATGACTAAGTCATCAATGATGTTCTGGTACCACATGCATGAGTCTAATGATGTTTCATTTGTATAATTTGTTGCATTACATGACTTTTGTCTTAAGCCAAGTATCTTGTTGGTTTTGTTGGAATATGAAGTCTTGACATGAAGTTGTTGAAGTTGTTGTTGTTATACATATCGAAAAATATGATGCTATATATTGTTGTTTATTTGTGTACCTATTAAGTCTTTTAAAATAATTATGATTTCTCACCCTTTCTACTTGAAAATGTTACCTCGAAACATGGGTAACTTGCAGGTAATAAAGACTAGTGCAGGAAGTCTAGGAGCTTATTATGAAGTGTACTTATTTTGTTTCCTTAGATTAAAGGGAGTCTTGCTTTGATACGCAAAATTGGAGTTGTGATCGCTTGATTAAGAATTTTATATGTTTTTGATGTTTTTGAGATTACATAACATGTTATGATTTTTGTCTTAGTTTGGGTTCCGAGATGATAACTTTGAAGTATGTTGAATTACTTTCTTTTAAAAACTAACTTTCATGGTATTGAGTTTATTTTATAAAGAAGTTTAAGACTTGTGAATCCACTGCGCAGTTCTAAATGATATAGTTATGATATTAAAAATTCTATTTAATTATAATTATGTTGCAACCCATGTTACGGAATAGGATCATTGATAATATGATGTCTTAAGAAGATGTAACATCCATGGTAGTGTTTTATGTTATTTTATTTTATTCAAATTATTCGTGAGAAAACCATGGGTTTTTAGAATGGTGTTACAGTTGTAACACGGCTCGGTTCACGGTTATTAAAACAAAGGATATAGGCTCAAAGTTTGAATTATATCCACCCCTCTTCATGATTTTCTCCAATCCTACATTCAGTTAAATGACACACATTGACGGTGTAAGATTGAAGATGATGATTCAAGATTTGCTTGAAATGGTAGTCACCGTATTTTGGTTGGAAGACATTGACTCTTCTAATTTTGATATGGGAGTCACTGAATTTTTTTTTATGGAGGTCAATGACCCTTTTGATTTTGATTAGTCACTGAGTTTTTTTTTCTTACTTGAGGATTTGAGGACCTCTTTTTGTTTTGATTTTTGTATTGATCCCTAATTTTTGTCTGGACCACTTTTGAAGTTTTTGGTCCAACAGGATTTCCCTAATTTTTCCAAAGTTACCTCTTGGGTGTTAAACTTAGCGGACTTATTTATCCTTTGTAAGAGGATTGTGACCGAAAAACTTTGGTCATGGATGAATCCCCAAATGGGATGTTTCACTTTGTAGTTTGGATGCATATTTAGATTAACTGAACACTAACCTGCCCCAGGTTAGGTGTAATGGTTTTGAATATCCGAAAGAAAATCTTACTTCTAGGCTCGAAGTGTTTGACTAGGGATTAACTGCTTATCTCTCTAATGGTTGGGGATTGGAAACAATGCCTATACATCATCAGTAAGGTTTTATCCGAAAGCATACTATAATCAAATATGGGTATTCAGTTTTTATCATCCTCCCTATATATAATTTTCTAAACATAAGTGATAACAGGAAGTGAAATAATGAAGTATTTTTTTGTGATTTTCGTTTTGCAATGAATAAATAAAAGTAAGTGAATACGAATGGATTTGTTCAAAACATGCATGTTCATTTCATTAACAATACCATAATCAACAACAATGTTTAAAAACAAGTAGGACTTTAAAAAAGAAACTACAAATGCAAAACAATGATAGAATTGCCCAAGGATTGCCATTGTTGAGGACATCTTCCTGTCTAAATCACTGGCATTATGAGATGCTCTCTTGAAGTCTTTGAACTAATTTGGGCGAAAAGTTGACGTGCATAACCAAAATTCCTTCTGGAAAGGAGATGTACTTCTTGTCAATCAATTATTGCACTTTGGCTTGGAAAGCATTATAGTCTTCATTTGAGTTCCCCATTAATCCACCATGTTATCCACAATACTCATGGGGATTATACTCAGACGGGTATGGCTCTGGTAATGGCTTGAAAGGCTTGGGATCCACCAATGAGTTTTGGATTAGATGTGGAAAGAGTTGACCGTATGCCATAGGCACCTGATGAAGAGGAACATTCCTTCTTTCCAGATTTTCGCGAGGCTTCTGCTGATTTTGTTGTCGATATGACATTAAATATGATGTCCTCGGCCATGAGCTCATTGATTTGCGTAAGGAGTGTAACACACTAATTTGTGCCCATAAGATTTTGAATATTTCCATTTGTATCATTGCATACAACCAGATCATGCATTGGTTCTTCTATCCTTCTTAGTTGCAGGTTTATGCCTCACAGGGGATCACCATTGCTTTAGTGTACCTTTATTTGTTTATGTTTACTAACTTTTAAATCAAAATCCAAAAAATATTTTTTTCCATCTTTTACTAACTTTTTTAGGAAGAAAGAAAAAATATCAAAACAGTTCCTCTGCTCGAACAAAATTCATCTGAACATTGTCAAAGATGATCTTCCATCAATTCAAATTCATCTGATCAAGGATTTCCAAAGTTTTATTCATTATTATTCAAGGAATTCCAAGGTTCATGTGTTTATTTCCATGCCTTCTTTGACGAGAAAAATAATCGAAGTTGAAACCACAACATTATAAGAAATGGCAATATTTTTCAAATTTTGTACTGTGTAATCGATTAGCACCTAGGTTGTAACCAGTACACACGCACAATTTTGAAAATTTTGTAAGCAATTCAACTTTTTTGATTTTGGCACTAATTTCATTTTTTATCACATGTGGAATATTCTAGACCATCTCCATTTAATTCCCTTACATCATCTAAATTAATTCCCACCATGTACCTTCATTAATCACCACTTGTTTGTTAATTTCCTCCAAATTTGATTTCCAAGCCTAATTTTTATCTCCCAAACCAAGATCCAATCTAATTAATTCCCATAACAAAACTCTATAAATAGAACCATTATTTCATCAATTATCAAGTTTTTGAGAGCCAAAAAACCTCTTGCAAATTATATCCTCAACCACCAAAATTCACCAAAGCCCAATTTCTTATTTTGAAAGTTATCAAGAATTTACATTGAAATCTTGATTAACTTTAAGCTAAACCTTCGTCCATTTCATTTTCTTCATCAATTTCAGTAGATCAAGCTTGTTTGTAGAGATCTTGAAGTAATTTGGATTTGTTCTTATTCTTGAAATGGTAATTCATCTCACACCATTGTTGGACCTTCATCTTCATCATCCATAATGTAGATCTTTGGTGATTCTTGTGCTTGATCCTTTTGGATCTTTTTTTATCTTTTGATTGCTGGTTTTTACTGTGGTTTTACTCTAAAATTCATGTTGAAAAATGTTTTGAAAGAGGATCATGTTGATTTTGCACATATATTTTATTCTGTGCACAATGTAACCAGATGGCACCCAGGCTGTTGTAACACCCCAAAATTTTCCCTATCACTTCATGGCATTTTAAATATCATATTGGATACATATCATTGCATATTTGAATAGATAAATGAAGCATAACCTTCATGGGTTGGAGTATAGGGCATGTGAGATCCTCATATCTCATACAATTTCTAATATTGATTTAAGTCCCTAGAAGAGGGAAGTTCATCAGAATATTCAAGCAGTGCATATTTCCTACACAAGGAACCTTAATTAGGGTTTTGTGTACAAAGGAATTCTTGATGGTTTTTTTTGCTTCCACTTATTCTCATGGTCTTATACCTAGTACCAAGTGTCTATGGATGAATTTTGAAGCATTGGTTCATCAGGGAAGAGGTTCATTCATGCAATTACTTGCAGTGTAAGGAAAAGTCAATTGTGCCAAAAGAATATCAATTGTAACTTCTTGGGGTCTTTTTCATGATTTTCAAGGTCTCATACCCTCATATGGTCTTCAAATTTCAAGATTCATGCCATTTATAAAGAATCAAGAAGTAGGGCATAAGTTACTATTCTTGGAAAATGACTTATAATGAGAAATTCCATTTTTAGTAACTTTTCAAACCAAATTAAACTTAATCTTACATCACCAAAAATTTTCCAAATGAATTTTTCTTGAACATAAAAGTTGAAGATCATTCTCTCCCCTTTTCAGAAAGTACTATATCATCTCTATATAATTTGTGGTTCAAGAGTTATGATCAAAAGACCAAAAGTTTGTTTTTAGGGTTTTTCATGAATCCAAGTTTTCTACCTTTTGCAAAAAGCCACAAATTGCTTCATCCTTACTTCTAATTACCCAATTCAGTCCACAATACAAAAATACAAGTCATTTGGCACAAATTTTACTTTGTAATCATTTGGTTTCATGGATCATGCTTCATGTATTCCATGAAATGCAAGTATGCAAATCATTCCAAAATGTTTAAACCATGCAATTACAAAGCCCAATGCCAATCACATTATGATCAGGGCATGAGATAAGTGTGATCTATGACCAAATCAGCCACCATGAACGTGTGAGAAAGCTTACACACTTGAATTTGCATCTTTGCAAATTGATCCAAATTTGCAATTTAATTGATCACAAACTACCAAACCTTTCCAATCTGAATTATACCTCATGTGAAGCAAATACACACAATTCCATGGCTCATCCACATGCTTTAGCTCAGTACCATTTCAAATTGCAAAATTGCAAACACTATAAAAAATTGCTAACCACTGTTCCATTCACTCTTTAACCTTGGTTAAGCTCTATTTAGATCATATAAAAGCTACAACAAACCCTAGTTCAGAGAGAGCTTGAACCATTTTTCAGTTACACGAGAAATTTCATTTTGCTATTCTCCTTTGATTTTCTCAATTCACAACTACATTTCACCATTTGTTTGCATATTCTCACTCATTGAAGCTCATGGAAGCTTAATCAACCATCATTTGAAGCTAGAATCTAAGATTTCAAGAGATCTTAATTTGAATTTCACTTCACAAAACTTCAAGATCCAAGCGATTTCAAAGCTCTAATTGAATTTATTTTACAATTAAAGGCTTCTAAGGAGTGATCTAAAGCTTATCTACGGTTTTCTTGGTGAATTTTGAGCTCTGCAAACTTCTGGTAAGTTAAGAACTTTTTCTCTTAGAATTTAGGTTTTGTGATGTGTATGTGGTTCTCTGTTTGTTCCTAAGTGCAATGTTATGTTCAATTTTGATTTTGGACGTGAATTATGTCCATAATGTATGATTTCAGATTTTTAGACCTACTTTGTTCAGCTTCGATTCTCACTGTGTAGTTGTGATATGGTGTTTTTGATGACACATTCTTGATCTTGAAGTCCTAATGAACAGATCTTGAAGATGACCTCCCAGCCATTGGATTTATTTGATCTGATGGCTTGAATGATGACACCGCATTAAAATTGGCGTGTATTTCACGTGTTCTTTTATTTTATATGATTCTTTGCTATTTGAATGTGATTCTTTGCTATTTGAATCCCTGGCATGATTGTTTCTCATTTTATTTCATTTTTTTGCATATAGTTTCATTTTTAATTTTTAAAAATATGTTTGATCATCTAAAAATCATCATAAAAATCATGAATCACATTTTGACATTAAACTAATTTTGATCATTTTTAATTCTGAATTTCTTTTAGTTTTCATATTATTTTCAGAATTTCTTTTATTTTTCTTTTTAATTGATCCTTATTTGCATACATCAACTTCTTGATTTTATTTTTCATAGAATATAAATGATTTTTGATTCATTATTTTGGCATATAACTAATGACATATAAAACCTCTAAAAAATAATTTTGTTTCATTTTTAAATCTTTTCTAAATTGCATTTTGGCCCTTTAACATTGCCTATTGTTACTTGGTTTCTAGGTGTTCATTGTTTGGCCATTTGAGGTCCTTATTCTCTGAATTTTTACATGAGATTTTGTGTGATGTTTAGTCTCTAGTTGATGACTTTGATGATTTAATTTCATAATTTTTTAATTTAATTTAAAATTTGTTTGTTGCTTGTGCTTGAAGGTACATTTTCATGATATTTTGTGATGACTTCTAACCCTAATTGTGTGAGGCACTTGTGCCATTTATTTGAGGTCCTTGATTTGAGTTTGTAGGACTTTATTAGACTTGTATGAACCCGTTTTGACCAGTTTTGATTGCATTTAGCATGTGTTGACCTTCCATTTGAGTTTGAATTTCTTATGTGACTTTTTGACCTAGTTTTGCCTATGTGTGGATTCTTTGTTTCTCATCCATGTTTGTATGCCTATAATGTAATAATTGCATCATCTCATTTACATCTTCACCTATAACATGCTTCTGATATCATCCATGGACATTCATGTTGTATTCCATTTTGCATTTGTTGCATTTCCTTTCAAGTATGAACATCAATCTTCTTATGTGACTTGTCTTTCACATGTTTGTGTCGTACCCCGAAAAATACGACCTCACGCGATCCGAATGGAACGGAGCCGCGCGCCGGACGGACTGAAGAGTCGCCACCTAATTCTATTTATTCCCGAAGAGGGAAAGGGAAGATATAGATACAACCCGGGAGGAAAGAAGGATGAGGACAAAGGTCAACGGAACCATTGCCTGGGTTCGGGAGTCGGTTATGCAGGGGGAAGGTATTAGCACCCCTTACATCCATCGTACTCGATGGGAACCATCTAAGTTAACGCGCATGAAAGGATGTCTATGCTTAAACGAATTGCTTGCTAGAGGGAAATGAGTTTGATTATAAGTTAGATTGAACCTAGGTGCTCGGCAAGGATTGAGATCCTCGTGCCTACGTACTCCCGCGTGCAATGGGAAAGTCAGAGCCTCGTAGTTCGGCCTACTAAAGGTAATGGTTGTTCGATTTTATTACCTTTCTTTGATGAAAGGGTTTAGGAGTTGAAATGCACTAAAGACTATGGATAGTTTATCTCGCCCAACAAGACGAGTGTCCTGCGTCGAAATAATCGGAGCGAGTAACGAAAGCTCGTTATCCCCCTTTCTACCGCTTAAGGCTCGTGGCGTACAGATCTTCTCGTATTTATTAAAGTGTTTTATTATCCTATGACCGCTTGACGTTGGATCAAGGGTTTGGATCTAATCGAAACATTTTGGTTTTTTGAGGTTTAGAGGGTGCATGCAAATGGAGGTTTATTTTGTGGTTTGTCAGCGAGGCACGAATCGCTCGGCTCGCAAAGGATATGAGGATCCTAATAACGAAATAATAACTGGAAAATAAAGTAAAAGTGTGCAAAGTGCAATCGCTTGGCGTTGGACCAAGGATTCAAAAATAAATACGGAAAATAAATTGCGTACAAAGTAATGGGAGAGGGGTACAAAATAAATACAGGGGGTTGCGAAAAATAAATGGTCTCGTTGTAATTAGCCCAAGAGAAAGCGTGTGTGCAGTGTGTTTGAACTATTCGAAGGCGTTCAGCCTGTTTATTCGGGACGCAACTATTTGAAGGCGTTGGACCTTTTTCGAACACAACTATTCGAAGGCGTTGGACCTTTTAATCGAGCGCAAATATTCGAAGGCGTTGGACCTTTTGGGACGCGACAAAATTTTGTTCGTGAACTGCCTTAGAATCGGTTCAAAATGGGAACCATTCTATAAGGAGTCGAATCGTAATTTTTCTAATGCGAAAATAAATGAATAAATAAATGAATTGCGAGAATTAAATAAAATAATGAATAATGAATTAAATAATTAAATGAAATAAATAATTTAAGAATATGAAATAAATTACATTGATGTTTATTTATCGAAATAATGAAATAATGAAAAATTAATTACAAGGAGGGCCTCATATTGACCGCTCATCACCGATTAAATGTAATCGGGCGAAAACGGCCTTTTATAATATCATCGGCCCTAAAAATAAAGTAAATAAATAAAATATCGAAAATGTATTGAAAACTCATAAAATAACAATGATAATAACTAAAACAACTAAGTAATTAATTAGATAAAGAAAATTAAAAGTGGGGTGTATTGGATCTATACATGGTGTAGATAATAATATAATTCATAGTTTAAGTCCAAAAATAAAGATAATAAAATAAAATAAAACAGGGGGGTTGTGTGCTGGTCTGCCATGTGCGGATAAAAGTCTGGTGGGCTTAGCCTAGCACAATTTGAAAATCTAACCTTAAAATAATATAATATGAAACCTAAAAAATGTTTTAAAAGAAACCGAAAGAAAGAAAAAAAAAAGGCAGTAACGTATACACGCTACCCTGCTCTAACTAACAGATCCCCAACTAATAAAGCTAATATAAAGGAAAACCTAACAAATTAGTAATCAAATAATAAAGATAGTAATAATGAGCAGAAAATAAAGAAACATATATAAAAAAAAAGACAGTGATAAAGCCATGGGCTTCTAGGCCCAACCAACAACAATCATAAAAAAAGTCATAGAAAATAAAAAATCAGTTTCAAATTAACTTTTGTTTAATGACAAAACACAGAAGTAGAAATCAATTAGTTATGGCTCAAAGAATAAAACGAAACCTACCCTCAACAGCTCTCTTGCAACGGTGTGAACGGCGGCTGGCGGCAGCGTTTTTGGCCTCTCTCCGTCACGGGTCCGTCTCTCTCTTGGCGGCGGTTCACTTCTCAACTCAGTCGCGGTGGTGAAACATGAAAGGGAGACTCGCGGCGATTTTCGGATCTGTCTTTCTCGTTCGGTAATGATGAAAGCCTTCGCGAGTTTCTGGGTTGCGCGACCGGCTGTTTGCTTGCGGTGATGAGGTTCTCAGATTCACGTCAGTGGTGATTGATGGTTGAGTGATGATGGGTCGGTTTGCGGCGAATCCGCGCGGATGGAGGTTTTCGGTAAGGGTGAATGGTGATGGTGACAGCCACGGGATGGTGATGGTGGTTGTGACGGTTTCGAAGCGGTGAGTATTCGAAGGTTGTTGGAAGGTGAGTTTCAGATTTGTTGAAAGGGGATTTCTCAATTTTGGTAAGGGTGTTTAGAATATGGAAAGGTTTTGCGGTTCAGATTTCATTTTCGATTTGCATCAGGTTTGGTTTCGATTTTGTTCTCAGATTGGTTTGCGTTTTGTTTCGGTTAATGGTGTTGTTTGGTCTGTGCGGTGGTAATGGTGAGGTTGGTTGAAGAAGGTAGTGATCATGGTTTCACAGCTGAAGGAAAAAAGGAAAGCAGGGTCTGTTTTTGGTGGTGATGCAGATTTGGGGCAAGCTTCGGTTTGTAGAGGGTGGTGATTTTAGTTTGTGATTGAAATTTGCAGAGATGAGTTTTGTTTATTGAAGTTCATGAAGAAGCTTTTTTCTCTGATATTTTCTTGATTGAGTTTTTTTTGAAATTTGGTTTTATAAAATGGAAGATTTGAGGTTTGTTGATGATTTATTTGCAGAATTCTTTTTTTCTTCGGTTTTCCAGCTCTCTCTGGAGTGAGTGAATAACCTGAGTTTTATAGAATTAATCGAGGCAGCCGTTTTGGATGAAATGCCTGCCGTTTTGGATGAATCGCAATTTGTGCGGCAAATACGGAAAGTACGTGCTTTGTGCGCTGTAATTTATTCTTTATGGACTCATGTGCTTTCAAAAATGTAGTGGGCTCGGTTCTAACGAGATTTATGGGGACCTCAGGTGGGTGATTCACCAAAGTTGTTTTGTCTGTAGTGATATGAGCAATGTTTACCAGAAGCCTTGGTAGTCCCTGAAGGAATTTGATTTGTGTGGCTTTTATTTGCTGTGAATTTAATTTTATTGCTACAGAACCTATTTTTTACTGACTGAAAAGGTAGGTGATTGCTCTAAACTTACGTTGATTACATACTCAAAAATTAAAATATAATAATAATAGTTATAACAATATTAATAATATTACTAATAATAATACTAATAGAAATAACATAGATGATAATAAATAATAATGATAATAAAAATAATAGAAATAAGATTAATAATAAAAAAAATGATAATAGAAATAAATTAAATAAAAAGAAAATAATGGAATAAAATGGTTTGATCTAAAAAATAAAATAATGAAAAAATAATAGAAATAAATGATTTAATAAATGGAAAATATTAATAACAATATATTTTTCTGAAATAGAATCGGATTGGGCCTCTACCCATTTTACCACACACACGGTTTAGTAAACCTGAATAAAATCACAACTGAAACAAATATTTTTGGACTTTCTGATTAATGAAAGAAAATACGCAGGTAGGACAAATTTGGGGTATGACAGATGCCCCTATCGAATTGGCTTAGACCGAGTAAGATGAACTGGATCGCGTTCAATCTTTCAAGGTATAAGATAATTAGATATTAACAGACTCCAAATTTGTCCGCAAAAGAAAATATGCAGTAAATCAACGATAAAAATTGAAAAATGAAGGTGATGCGAAACAAAAAACAGGTTGATAGGAAAATTAAATAATCGCTTACCATCGCAATGATGATAATGCGAACTCGGCATTCGATGCTAGGTCGATGCTGAGTTACAGAAAAATAAAATAAAATAATCGCTTACCACCACAAGGATGATAATGCGAACTCGGCACTCGATGCTAGGTCGATGCTGAGTAACAAAAAAAATAAAATAAAATAATCGCTTACCACCACAAGGATGATAATGCGAACTCGGCACTCGATGCTAGGTCGATGCTGAGTTACAGAAAAATAAAATAAAATAATCGCTTACCACCACAAGGATGATAATGCGAACTCGGCACTCGATGCTAGGTCGATGCTGAGTAACAAAAAAAATAAAATAAAATAATCGCTTACCACCACAAGGATGATAATGCGAACTCGGCACTCGATGCTAGGTCGATGCTGAGTAACAGAAAATAAAATAAAATAATCGCTTACCACCACAAGGATGATAATGCGAACTCGGCACTCGATGCTAGGTCGATATGGATGCCGAAAGACAGAAAATTAAAATGGTTGCTTACCACCGCGAGGATGATAATGCGAACTCAGCACTCGATGCTAGGTCGATGCTGAGCAATTTAAATAAACTGGAAGAGAAATATCCAACGGGGACGCCCACTGAATAGCACCTTAGGAGAATCTTTGATCGACCCTGGATCCTGACTTCCGCTAGGGGAAGTCCTGGAATCTTGGATTGATCCTGGATCTTGACTTATGCACGTATGCTCAATTGTTGTGAAATGGTATTCCATAATTATGGAGATACGATGCAAATGCTTATGCACTGAGAAAAAATGTTGGGGAAAATAAAAGGTCTGATTTATTTAGGCATGCAAATGATGCACATGTTGTAAATGATTGATGTAAATGATGCTTATGACGTTGATGATGCGTAATGATGCATATGAGCGATTGAAAGGCGCCAGCTTGGTGGACTTTTGGTCTGGTAGTTGCCAATGGTAATTGGACTTTGGGTGGGTGGAGGGATTGATTTCCCGACACTCGATCTTCGACGATGTATGATCAGAAGATGGATCTAAGAGCTCCAAATTTGGATTATCTGCTGATGAGCGAAGCGACTTAATTGATACGTGAAGACTGATTTTGCTTTGAATGATTGCCAATGTCTGGCAAAGTCTGCCTGCTCAGCTGGGGAGAAGAGAGAGGAAGATTTGCTCCTTGTCTGCTTGCCCCTGCCTGTAAGGTATTTGAAATAAATCGGATGGGGAAGCTTTGACAATGGCCACGACATGATCTGCCCCTGATTGAGCCTTTGAAGGTGATCTTGCCCCTGATTAAGCTGATTTTGAAATAAATTGCCCCTGATTGGGCTGTTGAAGATGATTTGTCCCTGATCGGACTGCTGAGGTAGTCTTGATTCGTGTTGGCACTAATGAAGGTCAGACTTCTCTTTTGATTGCCCCTTGTTGGGATTGTACTGATTTCAAGCACTGAATTGCAATTAAATTGTTCATACACAAATGGCAGTGTTAATGTAAAGTTCATGTAAGTTTTGAAAAAGTCGATTTATTTGAATGCTGTGAAAGTGTGACGAATGGATCGTTAGCCCAAACGAAGTGCTGATTTAGATAGTGCGTGAAATATTCAGCAAGAATAATGTGCTATTAAGATTGAAGATTAGCAAATATATGGGAGTCAATTTACGCAACCTTGTTGGTAGCATATTTTCAGAATAAATCGCGCCTCAATTAGGTCTTTTGAGGGTTGTAACGTGGTCTGGTTAATGGTTCAAGAAACAAAGGTATAAGGCTCAAAGTTATTTGTACCCAACCCTTCTTCGTATTGTTCTCCAGTCCTATGTTCAGTTAACTTTACACATACATTTGTTTTGACTTTGCAAGAGTGAAGATGAAGCTTTAAAGTTTTCTTGGAAGTGGCAGTCATCTTTTGTTGTTGGTGACCCTTTAATTCTTGATTTGTTGGTCACTGATATTTGTTTTGTTTTTGCTGAGGATTTGAGCTCCTCTTTTGATCTGTTTTTTTTCAACTAAGTCTCCCTTCGGGTGCTCAACTTAGTGTTTTTCTTTTTTTTTGCATTTTGTTGAATATTGTGACTGCCAAGTCATTTGCTGATGGTCCTCTGACGGGATGTCTCATCTTGCAATTCGAAGGTGTAGTTAGTTTAACTGAACAACTACCCTGCCCCGGGTTAAATGTAAGGGTTGTATCCGAAAGAAACTCCTACTTCTAGGCTCGAATTGGTTGACTAGGGATTAACTCCTTATATCTCCAGTGTTTGGGGATTTGAAAGAATGCCTATACATCATTGACGAGATTTATCCGAAAGCATACCGCAATAGTTATGAGTATTTTGTTTTCATCATCCTCCCTCAAATATTTGCTAAAGTGAAGTGGGGGAATATTTTGTGATTTTTTGTGATAAATGATAAATAATGAGCGAATGCGAATAGATTAATTCAAAACGTGCATAAACATAACATTAACATAACCAAGTACAAACGATAACAATGTTCAAAGCAAATAGTACTTAAACAAACATTACAAAACAACAGGAATGCGGAAATAATAAATGGCACTGGCTGCCTTGATTTAAGGAATTGAACTTCTCTTGATTGAATGCTTCAAAGTTGGAGACTACTCAGCTTGGTCTTTAACAACCCCTTCACATGTCTTCACTTGTCGGCACCGTGTGACGGCATTGGATCATTCTGGACATTTGGATTTCTCGGAGTGAGAGTGAGGTCCTTAGAGTTGATCATATCCTGAATCAAGTGTTTGAAGGCATGGCAATTCTCGATGGTGTGACCTAGAGCGCCTTTGTGATACTCACAGCGAGCATTGGCATCATAGTTTCGGGAATTAACAGTCTGAGGTGGCATATCTCTCAAAGTGAAAGGTCCTTTTGCCGTTAGCTGTTTGAAGATTTCAGTATATGTCATAGGCAAGGGATCAATGTGCCTATCATATCCTCTTTGCTGATATGGGGGACGCTGTTGAGGAGCGCGCTGTTGCTGTTGACCAGGCCGTGGTGGATAAGCCTGTTGTTGGTATGGATTGGGCGCATACTGTGCAGCTGCAACCATTGGAGGTGGACGTGGTTGATGAGCCATCTGAGGCGGAAATAAAGCTTGAAAGGCCTGCTGATAAGGCATTGGAGGAACTGGCTGATATGGCATAGGAGCATATTGTGCAGCAGCAACATATGGGTACTGATAGTAGGGAACCGGTGCCGGTGCACTCTGTTGAAAATTCCCACTTGCAGCAGAAATGGCATTTGTTTCGCCCTTTTTGTACCCGTTGAAAGGTTTCTTGGCATTGTTCTGGCTACTAGAGCCTCCTGGGATCTTTCCACTTTTCAGACCTTCTTCAATTCTTTCTCCTACCATCACCATGTCCGAAAATCCAGAAGATACGCTGCTGATCAGCTTCTCGTAGTATTGCCCCTGTAGGGTACCCATGAAGATGTCGATCAATTCACGGTCAACCAATGGAGGATGAACTCTGGCGGCTAGCTCTCTCCAACGTTGGGCGTACTCCTTAAAGGATTCGCTTTCCTTTTGAGACATACTCTGAAGTTGAGTACGGTTAGGAGCAAGGTCAGTGTTGTACTTGTACTGCTTTTTGAATGCGTCAGATAAATCAAGCCAAGTACGAATATTGTTGCATTCAAGTTGCATGTACCATTCTAGAGACGCTCCAGACAAGCTGTCTTGGAAGCAATGGATCATGAGTTTATCGTCTTTGGCATGAGCGGCCATTTTTCTGCAATACATCCTCAAATGAAGCTCAGGACAGCTGAGGCCTTTGTACTTCTCGAATTCTGGAAGTTTGAACTTAGCAGGGATCACAACATCTGGAACTAAGCACATGTCTGTGGCACTCAGAGAAGTTGAGTTGTGTCCTTCCATAATTCGGAGTTTTTCAGCTAACTCGCGGCACATCTTCATAGCTTCAGACTCTTGAGCAGCCTGAGGATTGGTGATTGGAACGGCAGTATGCATCTCATACTCAACTTGATGATTCTCTTCAGTTAGAGGAAACTGGACTCGAGTTGGAATAGGTTGAGTTTGAGGAATGACACCAATAGTGACACCAGAAGCAGGTATTGGCTGGGAAGTGACCTCTTCAACAGCAGGAGTGAAGCCTGGAGGCAAACTGTAGACCAAAGGATTTGGAATGGGAACTGAAGGCATTGCTCGTGAGGTAGATCCTTGCACTTGAGCATTGTTCATTGCGGCAGCAGCTTCGCGACGTTCTTCCATTCTTGCCAAAGATTGCAAAGTCTCATAAATCTGGTCAATCTTGCCCTTGACCGAGTCAATCTCTTCCCTCATGGCAGCTTGTTCTTCCTGAATCACGTCCATCAGTCTTCTAGTGTTGGCTCGGGTCAGATACGGTCGTCTAGCTCGATACGGGCGTCGGGAAACCAGCTTGATTTACTGAAGATGGAGGAACATGAAATAAGTTTTTGGATTTGGAATGAAATGCAAGATGAATAAATGATGCAAATGAGATGATATGCAATGTCAGAATCCAGGATCACAAGATCAGGGTCTTGGTATTAATCCAGAATTTCGATAACAGGAATCCATGAGTCCGAGGTACAGATGGAGGATACTCTGATCAAGAACTCACTGGGTAGACTCTAAAATTTTAGGGATCCCAAAGTTGTCAATTCATATGGCTGTTCATCACACGCGCCATAAGCATGATGGTTGATTGACTCCGCCATATGGATCTAATTTGGGTGAGATCTTCGTATCGACAACCCACGAGAGCAAGTTTTCTCGGGAGTCCATACTACGTGATCATCGACATAAGGTTTAAAACAAAGTCTTGGAATTATGGAACTTTCTCAACTGTTTGATGCACGTGTCAATTTCATACATTCTTGACAGTCAATCAACTCCATTGAGTAAGTCTATTCCAAGTGAGGTTTTCGTATCGAGCCACGCGAGGGCGAACCCTGGTGCCCAATACTACGCAACCATCAACCGATGTTTTAACCAAAAGGTTCTAAAGGTCCTCAGAGTCGACGACTTTAATGAAAACAACTGAGCACACACGCCAAGAGCTTGGCGGTTGTCAGTATTTCCATTAAAATCTACTCCGAGTGAGGTTTTCGTATCGACAACCCACGACAGAGGTTCTCTCGGGAGCCCATACTACACAACCTCGCTAACTTATGTTTGTACTCGTAAGCCCGGGTATAGAGCTTTTCCTTCAAGTTCTTTTGCAAAGTATCGATCCAAATTATAGTACCAAGGAGCCACAAGATATATAAAATGGAATGCGATAAAGAAAGCGATAAAAATAAACAAGCAAGGCATAAAAGCAAACATCCAAACAAACGCGGGAACCTAGACTAGGCTTGACTCGCATAGGGGTGAACCAGTCCCCAGCAGAGTCGCCAGCTGTCGTACCCCGAAAAATACGACCTCACGCGATCCGAATGGAACGGAGCCGCGCGCCGGACGGACTGAAGAGTCGCCACCTAATTCTATTTATTCACGAAGAGGGAAAGGGAAGATATAGATACAACCCGGGAGGAAAGAAGGATGAGGACAAAGGTCAACGGAACCATTGCCTGGGTTCGGGAGTCGGTTATGCAGGGGGAAGGTATTAGCACCCCCTACATCCATCGTACTCGATGGGAACCATCTAAGTTAACGCGCATGAAAGGATGTCTATGCTTAAACGAATTGCTTGCTAGAGGGAAATGAGTTTGATTATAAGTTAGATTGAACCTAGGTGCTCGGCAAGGATTGAGATCCTCGTGCCTACGTACTCCCGCGTGCAATGGGAAAGTCAGAGCCTCGTAGTTCGGCCTACTAAAGGTAATGGTTGTTCGATTTTATTACCTTTCTTTGATGAAAGGGTTTAGGAGTTGAAATGCACTAAAGACTATGGATAGTTTATCTCGCCCAACAAGACGAGTGTCCTGCGTCGAAATAATCGGAGCGAGTAACGAAAGCTCGTTATCCCCCTTTCTACCGCTTAAGGCTCGTGTGTCATACCCCAAATTTGTCCGGGCCGTTAAATTTTTTTTTCCCGCTATGTTACCTAGAGGTTACAGGATTTATTGATCTCTCTCCAAATGATTGTTTGACCATTGGTCATGATATCCTAAAACAACTTGTGGATTCCATTTGTTTGTCTTGGAATGTTGTTTTGTGACTTCGTGATTATTAATAACAATTTTGCTAGTTTTGTCAAAAAAAAAAAAAGAGTGATTCAAGAAGATGTCTTTCAGGGTGAAGTTACAACTTTGAGACATTTGTTTAATTTGTGATGGACGTGTTTAACAAGTCATAATCATTTGGAGTTCATATAATTATTCTTCCTCAAGATTTATCAAGTTTGTTCAAAAAGCATAATCAAGTGTTTCTAATATTTGAAGAATGTGGTGGGATGAGGTTTAATTTTGAATTTGAGTGGCTATTGAGGTGCGGATTTTGAGCACAATTAGAATGCATGTTGAACCCGTGGTATGGGATCAGAGGGTTCAAATTTCTAAAGTTTAACTTGTGGTGAATGGAATCAATGAGTCTAAGTTTCTAAGTCCATGGTTCTTGGAGTACAAATGTATTACGCCACATGAGGAAATTTATTGGAATGGCCAAATTTATACGTGAAATCCCCTGTAGACCTGATGCAAAATTTACACATGGAACCAAAACTTACCAAAATATATATAAATAATAGAACTCTTAAAGTCTAATTGCCATTTATTCCAAGTAAAGTCCTGATGTTTTACTCAATTTAGGTGTGTACCTCCCTGACAAAACAAATGCTCAAGAAAATATTGAAGAGAAAATACTTGAGGAATGAATGCCATATACATATTTATCATACACACCAAGAGGAAGTTTTGCGCACACAAAAAAAAAAAAAAGAGAAGAAGAATTTTTTTGCAACAGCCTGCAGAATCCTTGCAGGAAGCTCCCATCTTCATGTCCTATCTCATTCTACTTCCAGCTCTTCAATCAAGTTCAAATGTTACAAGTTACTACAATGAGAACAAGTCCAAAGAAGGCCCAAGTCGGCAGAATACGGATATCCACATGTATTGTATACTCGTGGCAGCCAATAATCCTTACCGATTATCGACACCGTTGTTTCCATAACTGCAAAGCATAAAGTAGGATGAAGTTAGTGATTAAGATCAAGAATTTGAAGATGTTGCTAAAGTGATTAAAATGTTTATGCAGCTTGTTATGGAAGATTCTATGGGAGCCTATGGTTCAGCGAGACGTTCCGGAGAAGTTCCGGAGAAATTCGCCTTCAAATCAAAGTCATGTAAAATTTGATTATGCAGTGTTAAGATCGGTTACGGTGAATGGATGCGTCATTTAACTAACCCACATCTTTGGTTCGTTACCGAAAGCACTTGGGTGAACTCCAGTTGCTCCTTGTCCTCACACTTTCATCTATGCAGGCAACCCATTCTTTGCAGCATTAAGCCTAAAACCAGAAAGAAATACTATCAAGCAACACATAGTAATAGAATTTCAAAAGGAATCAGGGATTAGAGTTCAAAAGAAATCAAATTCATAACAATAATTTGAAGAGCCAGGTGCTGAGAGCAATGAGCAAATAACAAGGCCAACATTTGTTTCTTAACAAAAAGTTTGCATCCTTTTGAACTATTTCACTCTCTCTGTCTTTGAAGTGGGAACTGAAGGACAAAACGGCGGTGGAAGCGAGTTTCAGCAGGGCGGCATTGCCCAGGACCCTCCATGCTACAGGTGCTTATGCTGTTGCATCTACCGATCAAAACCAGGTTACGGCTTCCGTTATAGCAACAGTTTTGCAGGCTGTGATCTCTTAATCAGTGGTCGCAGCCGGTGCAGCTGGATTTGTTCCAAATTAGTTGCCCAACTCGGCATCTCAAACCCAAGCTTTAGATCAAGCATCTGTACAGTTGATAACAGATCAAAGGTATCAGCATCACTATCGACAAAATGACCAGCTATACCCTAGACAGGATCAATACCAACAGCATAAATTAATAGTATTACCCTTATCAACATTTTGCTTTTCCACAATATCAGCAGGGCATAGTTGTTGTGGTCACTGGAGACAAGCTAAGTCGCAATTCCAAGCATGACAATACCGGTTTTTTCTTTCACCTGCATTCCAAAGTAAGGCGTCAGCATAGCTTTAATGAGAACAGGTACTGAACAACACCATTCTTACCAAGCCATTTCCATCTTGACATTAAGCCTCCAAACCTGCAAGGCATCAACAAGCCATCAATAAAGCATCAGTACAAGACACCAGAAAATGCGATGAGTTCATAGCCCTGTTAGTTTTATCACAAAAATGCAGCAAGCAAAAGACAGAATAGAAGTCTTATTTTCTCAACGAACAACACCTCTTATTACGAAAAACTCCTGCAATGCCAAAAAGTTCAAATCCACCGATTCTACGCATCTTTCCCCATCCTGGATTATTAAAAGCACAAACTGAGTCATTATTGTTATCTCTTCAAACCCACAAAGCATTAGATGATGTGATTATCAAATTCAAGAAAGAGCAAGGTGAAAATGAGCAAATGGAATTATCAAACAATGTACCACTGGTCAAAAGAAGTCAGCAGATCACAAGGTTTTTAGAAGGTCATAACAGTCGGTTATTGGTCATGCTAATGAGTCTTGCGAAACAAGGTCTATCTTTAAAGCCTTATCGCACGCCAAATTCAGTGTGTACCTGAAAAAGAAGAAGATTGAAAGTCATTACATCAGGGATTTAATTTGAAGAAATCACACAAGTCATCATGGAAACGAGTATGTTACACGTAGAAGAGTATGATCACAGCAGACACATAATGTACCTTACTTCCAGCTCAGGTCGCAATTTCATGAATCCAAATTGTCACTTTCAGTTATCTTTATCTGATTCATTACAGCCACCATTTGTTTCTTCATTCGCTTCAGCTCTGAGCTTGGTGATAGAATCCTCCCAAGGATGTACATGAAAAAAAAGAAAAATTGAATAACAGGGCAAGTTAAAAATCAAGCAGTTTCAAAATGTATAAACCGTAAAAAACTGAGTTTACCACAGTCAAAATTCAGAGCAAGTTCACAAGGGCCCACTGAAAGTAGCTACAAACAAAAACGATTTGTGACTCACCTCTTCTGGTCCCCACAAAGAATGTCTGCAGCAGAAGAATATTGTACAAATCACCAACGGCATGAAAATTTCACAACTGACTCTCAAGTATCTCTCACGTACCAGAAGAGAATTCTCAAAATCTCACACGTACAAAGCACCTCAGAAATTCCACTATATATTGACCCAATCATTGGCACAAGGGAAGGCCACTGCACAAAATTGAGGATAGTCACCTGAGAAACCCTAGCTACCATAACACAGAAAGCACACAGAGAAAACCCTTACCGAAACTGAGAAACTCAAATCCACAACCCTTGCCATCTCCGCCAAACCACCTCAGAAACCATCTCAAATCCCTTCACCGTCATCTTCGAACAAACAAGCAAAACCCTCTGTTAAACCAATCAAACCGCAAACCATTTCCAACCTTATTCACAAACACAAACCTTCACTCACAAATCCAAATCGCAACCCATAAACACCCCAACACCGTGAATCTAAATCCGAAACCGAGCCGTCGTGAACTACCGCAAAACCATCAATCAGAGAACTCACCGCCGCCGACGCTGACCACCAAGAGACGGAGTGAGAACTGAGACAGACGCCGCGAGCTGAAGAAACGAGAGCTGTTCGAAAGAGAGAGACTCCGAAAGTGAGGATGCAGGCGGCGGCGTATTGTTCTTTTGAGGTATACACAAGCGCAATGGAAGAAAAGGTGGTTTTCACTTTCTTTGACCTTCTGAATATTTGTCTTTATGGCTTATCAACTTTCATTTTTGAAATTTGTGTACCCTGTTTATGAGTTGTTTTAGTTTGGTTTTGGTATAGACTGCGAAACCTGTTTCCAAACCATGATACTACCGGATCAATACATGTTTTTTACATTTCTTTTTGTTGTTTCAGTATTTTACTATGGGCCAGTCTCTTCCTTTTGAATAATAGCCCATGTTGTTGATTCTACACACAAACCCTAATATGTTGCAGTTTATCCCTGTCCTCTCTTATAAATTCTTTTTTATTGTATTACTTCTCTTTAATTTATTTAGGTTTTTATCATCAAGAATTATAGTTTTTTTTATTATTCTGTATTTTTACTTGGATTGTTTCTAGTTTACCTCTTCTTTTTTTGGGTTGAGTTTATTTTCACTTAGTTGATCCTTTGATTTTATGTTTGGGCCAATGATATAACAAACGGCCGATTTTTCGCCCGATCTAAATCGGTGATCTTCGGTCAATATGAGGCCCCCCTTGTATTTAATTTTCTCATTTTTATTATTCCGATAAACAAATTGTAATTTAATTTAATTTATTTATTCTTGATTTTATTTAATTTGTTCGTTATTCATATTCATTATTTTATTTTATTTTTTTAAATTCTAGCAATTCAATTCATTCAATTTATTTATTCATTTTCGCATTTTAAAAAAATTACGATTCGACTCCTCATAGAACGATTTCATTAAATCGGCTCTAAGGCAGTAAACGAACCAAATTTCGCCGTGTCCCGAAAAAGGTCCAACGCCTCCGAATAGTTGCGCTCGAAAAAAGGTCCAACGCCTCCGAATAGTTGCGTCCCGAATAAATAGGCTAAACGCCTTCGAATAGTTCAAAACACACTGCACACACGCTTTCTCTTGGGCTAATTACAACGAGACCTCTTTATTTCTCGCAATCCCCTGTATTTATTTTGTACCCCTCTCCCATTAATTTGTACATACTTTATTTTCCGCATTTTATATTAATTCTGAATCCTTGGTCCAACGCCAAGCGATCTCACTTGCACACCTGCACTTTATTTTTCAGTTATTTTCGTTTATTAGGATCCACCTATCTTTGCGAGCCGAGCGATTCGTGCCTCGCTGCCAAACCACAAAAATAAACCTCCATTTGCATGCACCCTCTAAACCTCAAAAAAAAAAACCAAAATGTTTCGATTAGATCCAAACCCTTGATCCAACGTCAAGAGGCTTTAGGAAATAAAAACACTTTAATAAATACAAGAAGATTTGTACGCCACGAGCCTTAAGCGGTAGAAAGGGGGATAACGAGCTTTCGTTACTCGCTCCGATTATTTCGACGCAGGACACCCGTCTTGTTGGGCGAGATAAACTATCCATAGTCTTTAGTGCATTTCAACTCCTAAACCCTTTCATCAACGAAAGGTAATAAAATCAACAACCATTACCCTTAGTAGGCCGAACTACGAGGCTCTGACTTTCCCATTGCACACGGGAGTACGTAGGCACGAGGATCTCAATCCTTGCCGAGCACCTAGGTTCAATCTAACTTATAATTCAACTCATTTCCCTCTAGCAAGCAATTCGTTTAAGCATAGACATCCTTTCTCGCGCGATAACTTAGATGGTTCCCATCGAGTACGATGGATGTAGGGGTGCTAATACCTTCCCCCTGCATAACCGACTCCCGAACCCAGGCAATGGTTCCGTTGACCTTTGTCCTCATCCTTTTCCTCCCGGGTTGTATATATATCTCCCCTTTCCCTCTTCGGGAATAAATAGAATTAGGTGGCGACTCTTCAGTCCGTCCGGCGCGCGGCTCCGTCCATTTCGGATCGCGTAAGGTCGTATTTTTCGGGGTACGACAGCTGGCGACTCTGCTGGGGACTGGTTCACCCCTATGCGAGTCAAGCCTAGTCTAGGTTTCCGCGTTTGTTTGGATGTTTGCTTTTATGCCTTGCTTGTTTACTTTTATCGCTTTCTTTATCGCATTCCATTTTATATATCTTGTGGCTCCTTGGTACTATAATTTGGATCGATACTTTGCAAAAGAAACTTGAGGGAAAAGTTCTATACCCGGGCTTGCAAGTACAAACTTAAGTTAGCGAGGTTGTGTAGTATGGGCTCCCGAGAGAACCTCTCTCGTGGGTTGTCGATACGGAAACCTCACTCGGAGTAGATTTTAATGGAAATACTGACAACCGTCAAGCTCTTGGCGTGTGTGCTCAGTTGTTTTCATTAAAGTCGTCGACTCTGAGAGCCTTTAGAACCTTTTGGTTAAAACATCGGTTGATGGTTGCGTAGTATTGGGCACCAGGGTTCGCCCTCGCGTGGCTCGATACGAAAACCTCGCTTGGAATAGACTTACTCAATGGAGTTGATTGACTGTCAAGAATGTATGAAATTGACACGTGCATCAAACAGTTGAGAAAGTTCCATAACTCCAGGACTTTGTTTTAAACCTTGTGTCGATGATCACGTAGTATGGACTCCCGAGAAAACTTGATCTCGTGGGTTGTCGATACGAAGATCTCACCCAAAATAGATTCATATGGCGGAGTCAATCAACCGTCATGCTTATGGCACGTGTGATGAACAGCCATATGAGTTGATAACTTTGGGATCCCTAAAACTTTAGAGTCTACCCAGTGAGTTCTTGATCAGAGTATCCTCCATCTGTACCTCGGACTCATGGATTCTTGTTATCGAAATTCTGGATTAATACCAAGATCCTGATCTTGTGATCCTGGATTCTGACATTGCATATCATTGCATTTGCATTATTTATTCATCTTGCATTTCATTCCAAAAACCGAAAGATTATTTTCATGTTCCTCCATCTTCAGTAAATCAAGCTGGTTTCCCGACGTCCGTATCGAGCTAGACGACCGTATCTGACCCGAGCCAACACTAGAAGACTGATGGACGTGATTCAAGAAGAACAAGCTGCCATGAGGGAAGAGATTGACTCGGTCAAGGGCAAGATTGACCAGATTTATGAGACTTTGCAATCTTTGGCAAGAATGGAAGAACGTCGCGAAGCTGCTGCTGCAATGAACAATGCTCAAATGCAAGGATCTACCTCACGAGCAATGCCTTCAGTTCCTGTTCCAAATCCTTTGGTCTATGGTTTGACTCCAGGCTTCACTCCTGCTGTTGAAGAGGTCACTTCCCAACCGATACCTGCTTCTGGTGTTACTGTTGGTGCTATTCCTCAAGCTCAACCTATTCTAACTCAAGTCCAATTTCCTCAAACGGAAGAGAACCATCAAGTTGAGTATGAGATGCATACTGCTGTTCCGATTACCAATCCTCAGGCTATTCAAGAGTCTGAAGCTATGAAGATGTGCCGCGAGTTAGCTGAAAAACTCCGAATCATGGAAGGACACAACTCAACCTCTCTGAGTGCCTCAGACATGTGCTTAGTTCCAGATGTTGTGATCCCTGCTAAGTTCAAACTGCCAGAATTCGAGAAATACAAAGGCCTCAGCTGTCTTGAGCTTCATTTGAGGATGTACTGCAGAAAAATGGCTGCTCACGCTAAAGATGACAAGCTCATGATCCATTGCTTCCAAGACAGCCTGTCTGGAGCGTCATTAGAATGGTACATGCAGCTCGAACGCAACAATGTTCGTACTTGGCTTGAACTATCTGATGCATTCAAAAAGCAGTACAAGTACAACACTGACTTAGCTCCTAACCGTACTCAGCTTCAGAGCATGTCTCAAAAGGAGAGCGAATCCTTTAAGGAGTACGCCCAACGCTGGAGGGAGTTAGCTGCCAGAGTGCATCCTCCTTTGGTTGACCGTGAACTAATTGACATCTTCATGGGTACCCTACAGGGGCAATACTACGAGAAGCTGATCAGCAGCGTATCTTCTGGATTCTCAGACATGGTAATGGTCGGAGAAAGAATCGAGGAAGGCTTGAAAAGCGGAAAGATCCAAGGAGGCTCCAGCAGCCAGAACAATGCCAAGAAACCTTTCAATGGGTACAAAAAGGGCGAAACCAATGCCGTCTCTGCTGCAAATGGGAATTTTCAACAGAGTACACCTGCTCCAGTTCCCTACTATCAGCATCCCTATGTTGCCGCTGCACAATATGCTCCTATGCCATATCAGCCAGCTCCTCCAATGCCTTATCAGCAGGCCTTTCAAGCTTTAGTTCCGCCTCCGATGGCTTATCAACCACGTCCACCTCCAATGGTTGCAGCTGCGCAGTATGCGCCCAATCCATACCAGCAACAGGCTTATCCACCACGGCCTGGTCAACAGCAACAGCGTGCTCCTCAACAGCGCCCACCATATCAACCAAGAAGGCCTGAAAGAACCTTTGATCCCTTGCCTATGACATATGGAGAGATCTTTAACGGACTGATGGCAAAGGGAACTCTTGTTTTAAGAGACTTGCCACCACAAACTGGTACTGCCCGAGACTATGATGCCAATGCCCGTTGTGAGTATCACAAGGGTGCTCCAGGTCACACGCTCGAGAACTGCAAATCGTTCAAGCACAAGATTCAAGATCTGATCGACTCTAAGGATCTCACCTTCACTCCAAGAAATCCAAATGTCCAGAACGATCCAATGCCGTCACACGGTGCCAACAAGTGAAGACATCTGAAGAGTTTGTTGAAGACCAAGCTGAGTAGTTTCCAACTTTGAAGCATTCAATCAAGAGAAGTTCATTCCTCAAATCAAGGCAGCCAGTGCCATTTATTTATTTCCGCATTCCTGTTGTTTTGTATTGTTTGTTTAAGTACTATTTGCTTTGAACATTGTTATCATTTGTACTTGGTTATGTTAATGTTACGTTTATGCATGTTTTGAATTAATCTACTCGCATTCGCTCATTATTTATCATTTATCACAAAATCACAAAAATGTTTCCCTCACTTCACTTTAGCAAATATTTGAGGGAGGATGATGAAAACGAAATACCCATAACTGTTGCGGTATGCTTTCAGATAAAACCTCGTCAATGATGTACAGGCATTCTTTCAAATCCCCAAACACTGGAGATATAAGGAGTTAATCCCTAGTCAACCACTTTGAGCCTAGAAGTAGGAGTTTCTTTCGGATACAACCCTTACATTTAACCCGGGGCAGGGTAGTTATTCAGTTAACCGGACTACACCTTCGAATCGCAAGATGAGACATCCCGTCAGAGGACCATCAACAAATGACTTGGCAGTCACAGCATTCAAACAAAAAAAATAGAAAAGAAAAACCACTAAGTTGAGCACCCAAAGGGAGACTTAGTCGAAAAATGAAACAAAAGAAAAAAACAAATCAAAAGAGGAGCTCAAACCCTCAGCAAAAACAAAACAAATATCAGTGACCACCAAAAAAAAAATCAAAGGGGTCACCAGTAAAAGAGATGACTGTCATTTCCAAGCGAATTTCAAAGCTTAGTCTTCACTCTTGCAAAGTTAAAAACAAATGCATATGTAGAGTTAACTGATCATAGGACTGGAGAACAATACTGTCGCTCCCGCCAAATGAAACAGGGTCAAATGGGGTACAGACGCGAACGGTCGGCGAAGAGAATAGTGAGAACACACAGTCGTGAACTCACTGGAGAATGAATAGAGTCGCCAGCTAGGCATTTTTATCCCGGAGGAAAGGCAATGCTGCATAGGCCTAGAAAAAGATGGATAAGACGGTTTGCGAACCAGAGAGACTGAGAAAGGGGGTTGGTTACAACCTGGGAAGGTATTAGCACCCAGATTGTCCGCCGTACTCGACGGGATCCACGCTTGAAAGATTTGTGTTTTAAAGGGGTAGTGTCAGTGCAATCTGTGTGTAAAAGAGCTGGAAAAGGATGTACAGGTGTCAGTGTAAAAGGAGTGTGAAGTGTATAAATGGAGTGTCAGTGTAAGAATGAGAATGAATTGCTCAAGATCATGAGGCTAAAAGAATGAAGCTAGAAGGAGGGGGAATATACAGAGACTTTTGTTCGATAACTGTTAAG
The DNA here is from genome assembly GCA_963966055.1 of Lathyrus aphaca. Taxonomy (NCBI): domain Eukaryota; kingdom Viridiplantae; phylum Streptophyta; class Magnoliopsida; order Fabales; family Fabaceae; genus Lathyrus; species Lathyrus aphaca. Next base: position 355,157,904 of record OZ014520.1, on the reverse strand, counting down.
TTATGCCTACGTATCCTCTCGTGCAATGAGGAAGTCAGAACACCGTAGTTCGACCCAACGAGACTGAAAGATGAATTTACTTGTGAACTGCTTACTTGTCTATGCTCAAGTGTATGACCTGTCTGGCTCAGGTGCAAACTGTCTTGCATTAGGCAGAAGAAGCAAGTTCTCGCTTGTGAGGGAATGAGATGAGAAAAGAATCCCGAAGGAGACGATTATTGTTTGTTTTTGAGTTTTCAGTCTTTTATTGCTTTTGAAAGTTTGTCATAAGTTGATGAGCTTAAGCCTAAACCAATGGATTAGTAAACTCATCACATCTTCCCTCTGTTTAGGGGTAATGAGAGTACCTTAAGTGTGAAGTCAGATTCTCACACTTAATCACCTTTGGTGTAGGATTAAGATCATTAACCTAATTGTGATTATTTAGATGTTTTTGGTGTTTTTGTTTAGTGTTAAGTAATGAGGTTAAGCCATAATCAAGGATTAAACAGACTCATTACACCATCCTAATAGAAGGATAATAGATGAGAATGTTTAAGCTGAGGAAAACTCCTCAACTTAATCCATGATTAGGGATTAAACTCATGACAAAACAAGCCTTTGATTAAGTGGATTTTATTAATGATATGATAATGAAGTGATTTTTATGGTTTGTAAGACAACTTGAGGGGGACTTGTCCATTAACACTAGGGTTAGTCCTTCTTAACCAATTAAGGAAGAATTAGAACCCTAATGCAAGGCCCAAGTTACAAGTGTGATGTCTTGATATTTATTAAGTGGATTAATTAAGAGATTTAAACACATTAAGGGTTTAACACTTAGGGTTAAAGTTATACACTCCATCCTAATAGAAGGATGCAGGCATAAGCTTAATCACAAAGCCCTAAGGCCTTTAGGGTTTAGTCCCTGATTATGAGGTGAGGAGAGAAGACTCAAAGAGAGACACAAAGGTAAAACTATGAGGGGAGACTAATCAAAACCCTAATTTATTGTCATGCTTGGTCATTCCTAAGGTTTGTGAGGTTTAGCAAAAACAATCTTCAAAGGAGCCACCAGGAAGCAGATGAACAAGATCAAGAGAAGCAAAGTGACTTGCTTCATTCAAGAAGTCAAGTCACTTGAAGAAAGAAAGTAAGAAGAAGAAGTATGAGCAAGCTCAAACTCAAACACATACAAGAAATGCAGCAATGGATGCAAAAGAGATGAAAAGAAAAGTCATGAGAAGTGAAGGCAAACTCACTTCTCAAGTTTACTTACCACCTGAAAAGTTAGAAAGAAATGCAATGCAATGCAAAATGTGATGAGATGCTATGATGATAAGCAAAACCAGAAGCATGTTGATGATGATAATGATGCTATAAGATGCTGCAAACATGAGGCAAGGCATGGAGATGTTCATACAAGATCATGGATGCAAATGGTGCAAGCTTAGAAGCATGAATGAGCATGAAAAGTTATGAAGTATACAAGGCAAATGACATGGCAAATATGTGATGCAATGATCAAACATGCTTTCTATATGTCTTATGATGTCAAGTGAAACACAAGAATGCACAAAATGCAAAGACAAGTCATGTTATGCAAGAGAATGCAAGAAGGATGCAAATGAAAGCCCAAATTAGGGTTTATGGATCAAACAACAAACAAAACCCAAAAACAGAAGCAAACCCTAAGATAAAAAATGGAAAATGCCACCCAAAGAAACCCTAAACCTATACTAAACCAATGTCCAAAGGGGAGCTCTCAACTCTTAACCAATCTCAAGTTATGATTTTTCTAAGTTATTGGGGTTTTTTAGGGTTCTTAACAAAAGAAATGCCAAACAATTGGAAAATGCAAGATCAAATCATGGCCATTTTATCCTAGAAACTACATGCTAAATAGAATGCAATACAAAAAGAATCAATGTCCAAACCTTCTTAGATGGGCAGAAATGAATTTTTGAACTTATGATCAAAATAATGTACAAAAAATGATTTAATTCAATGAAAAATTCTCAAAATGCATCAAGATCAAAAAAGAAATTTGGTTTGAAGGTTGGACAATGTTTCTAAATGTCTTAGAACATTTCATGAATTTTTTGGTGATTTTTAAATACCTAAAAGTATTTTTAATTAATTAATTTCCATTGATCAATTAAAAATAATCTTTTAAATATTTAAAAATACTTTTTTAATGATAAAAAAATAAAATAAAAATATTTTTGTGTCATAAAAATTAATAAAACTCAGAGGAAAAAGTTTCATAATTTTTATGCATTTTTTGCTATTTTAAAATAATTATGCAAGTTAATTGAAAAGAAAATGAATTAAAAATTAAATAAAATGAAAGTAAGCTAAATGGGAGGCTGAGATGCAATCTGGGAAAGAGAAAGTTGACTTGGCGCGTGATCCAACGGCTGAAGTTCAAACTCCTTAAATTCAATTAAATAAACTAATTAAACCTAATTATGAATTAATGACATGATCTGGAACATACACGCACGCGCGGGAAGCCAGATCCAAGGGTCCATATTTGAATTTTGCCCTAACCCTAATTAACTCACTAATCACTTTCAGGCTGCCGGAGAAGACTTCCGGTCGTCTTCTCCGGCCAGCTCTCTCCCTGAAAAATCCCCAAACCCCTCAAATCGTATCAAAAATGAAAACTAAGAATTGGGAAATGTTCCCCACACACTCACGAATCAAACCCCTCTCTCAAAACAAATTTATATTTCCTAAACAAGCTGAATAGAAGAGGATAAGAACTAGGGCACGCAAGCTTCAGAAGCAAATTAAATACTCAAATCAAAGCCATTTTCAAAACCAAAAGCACCAGGATGCTCAGTGCAACATAAGGAACAAGTTTGAAACAAGAGAAACGATTTCTGGAAAAATAAATTTCAAGCTACCTGAGATTTGGAGCTTTCAACCTGAGGACTTTCTGGCCACCTCTCCTCATGCAATCCACTCCTTAGGACCTCTTGATGATGTTTGAATGCCTTAGAACAATTTATGTAGGCTGGTTGATGAGCTTCGACAGTTTCTGCTTCACCTCAGTCAGAAATGGCTATGATGATTCTGGTGGTTTCAGGCCATTGTGAATGGTGGTTTATGGTCCAGATGATGTATGGAGAAGCTTTGCAAGGTTTGTTTGGATGTTTGTGAGCTAGGGAGGGAGATTCGAATGGAACTGCAGCTTGAGGTGAGAAATGGCTATGGGGTGTTCTGGTTGATTCAGGCTTGTGTTCTTGCTGGTTTCTACTCAATGATGCATGGTGAGTTGAATGGTGAAAATGGTTTTTGTGTTTCTTGGCTGGGCAGAGAGATTCGAAGACAAATGCAATGTGGTGTGTTTTTGTGAATGTGTGTGTATCAAGTGTTTCAGCCTTGCTTCTTCATATCTTTGGCTTGCCAAGGGATATTGTATTATAATCCTATAGGTCAGATGATGTGACCTGGCCTATAGTGATTGGTAAGTTTACTTTTGCAAAATGTCCACCTTTTGTGTAAGTGAAGTATGGCTCATGGCCTAGGCAAGTACAAGGCATGGGCTGGCGCAGCAAGGGTGAGGGAGAGGTCTAGCAAAGCTCAGCATCCAAGGCTGCAAGTGGTAGGAAGTGAAATGAGTGTTTTTGCAAGTTGTGGCCTTTGGTTCACATGTGACTTCTTTGTCCAACCAACCATAAAACCATGGGCATTCTTGGTTCATTTCTGATTTTCATGACTTAGAGAAAGTTTGTGTGCTGGTTTGGAATGAATTAGAGGTTGCAATTGGCCTTGGTCCATGATTTTGCAAAATTCTCACTTAGGGCATGCCTTGAAAATCAATGATTTTAGCCAACTTTGTCACACCATAACTTTTGATCCAAAAAGAGTTTGATCATGTTCTTGTACTTTTTGAAAAGTGAAAGATGAGATCTACAACTTTCATGACCAAAGTTTTTCCATTTGAAGCATTTTTGGATCAAGAATCAAGGCTTGAAAAATGACCTAAAATGATGCATTCTTGAAAAGTCAACTATGCCCAAAAAGTCAACATTTGCAAAAACCCTAAATTCTTGATTTCTATGAACTTCAACCTTCTTCCATGATCAAATAAAGATCATATACACTCAAAATGATGAAGATCACCCATTGGTTGGGTTACTGGGGGCCTCAGATGCCCTGATTTTGCACTGACTTGTCTGAAAAGTCAACCCTTGATCAGATGACTTCCCCATGGAATTTCTTCATGAAACTTGATATGCATACTCCCTATACCATATAGAGATCAATGGAAACAAGAATGACCAAAAAATTTGGAGTTATGGCCTCTGAAACCAAAACCCTAATTTTCAGTCAACTGTGCAGTCTAGCCTGGCTTTGCATCCACTCAAACCCTAGTTCTTGTGATTCCTTTGAAATCTTGACTTTGAAAGGATGGAATATGATACTTGAACACATATGGATCCCTTTGAATTGATTGGTGACCTTTGGAGTGGCTCAAATGGCTTTGGGATTGCTCAGATCACAAACCCTAGGTGCAGATGACTTAGAAACTATGCAGTGAATCAAAAATGTAATATGAGGTGATATGATTGTGTTTATGCATATGGGAATGATCACAAGCCATGGTGAAATAAGTGAGGGCAAATTTGGGGTGTTTACAGCTGCCCCTATTCAAACATGAGTTAGCTGTGCAGGTTGTAAGCCACGGCTTAACAGGCAAACAAGATAACTTGTGGTTGAATACCAAAGACAGTCCAAAATTTGCACTCACAGAATGAAGAAGAAAAGGGATATAGATTGCAAAGGAAAATAAAGTATATTGTAAAGTGTGGGCGACGGAGGACGACCGTCGAGCAGAGGACGACTGCTGGGTAAAGAGCAATGACGGGGACGACCGACATGCTGGTAAAGTGTGTGAAGTAAAGCGATGACGGGGACGGCCGACATGCTGGGGATAAAAGGTAAAGCTAAGACGGGGACGGCCGACTAGCTGGGAAAATAAGATTATGATGGGGATGGCCATCAAGATAAAGCTGTAAAATTCTCTGGGGATTAATGAAACATGACGGGGACGGCCATCAAGTTCGTAAAGCAAAGTAACCAACGATGGGGACGGCCATCGGGCTAAGAAGGAAAAGGGACCACGACGGGGACGGCCATCGGGTGAAGGAATAAATGAAATAAACTGATGATGGGGTACGACCATCAAAGGCGAAGGACGATCACCTAGCAGGGGACGGCTGCTCTGTTGGGGATAAAAGAAATGGGGACGGCCATCAAAGGTGGAGGACGACCACCTGGCAGGGTACGGCTGCCGAAAATATCGCGACATAGGACGAATGCCGGATAAAAAGTCAACGATGGGGACGGCCATCGGACGAGCATGATGGAGGACGACCATCAAGAAGTGGAGGACGACCACTTAGCAGGGTACGGCTGCTCTCAAGGTTTATCATAACACAGGACAAGTGTCAGATAACCAAAATCAACAATGGGGACGGCCATTGGATAAAGTGATGAAGGACGATCATCAAAAGGGTGGAGGACGACCACCTAGCAGGGGACGGCTGCTAAAAAGCAACGATGGGGACGGCCATCGGATGAGCATGATGGAGGACGACCATCAAGAAGTGGAGGACGACCACTCAGCAGGGTACGGCTGCTCTCAAGGATATCATAACACAGGACGAGTGTTAGATAAAAGAAAATTTGCTTTGTTGGTGATCTACTGGGGATATAGTGAACACGGACGAGCGTTCACAACCAAGAAAGGAAAGTATAAGTGTTTGGGTATTGTGTATAGATTAAAGATGCGGACGAGCATCCTTAGACTATGATACGGACGAGTATCATGTAGAAACAAATACCGACGCGTGTTCAGAGATGATGATACGGACGAGTATCAACGGGCTAACAAAGAACACGGACGAGTGTTGAATCTAAAAGAATCTTCTGGGGAATAGCAGACACGGACGAGTGTCTATATTCAAGAAGACATAAGTGTTTGACACAGTGTATGGATTAAAGATGCGGACGAGCATCCTTAAGACTATGATACGGACGAGTATCATGTAGAAACAAACATTAGACGCAATGTTCTGAGATGATGATACGGACGAGTACCAACTGGTTAACAAAGAACAAGGACTATTGTTGAATCTGTGGGGATATGAGTGGTGTATACAAGATACGGACGAGTATCTGTATAAGTGTATCATGAGTAGTGAGTATATAGATGAATGGTATATCTGCTGGGGAGAATGACACAGACGGGTGCCAAGAGAGAAACGTGTAATATGAACAAATATCTGATATACAAAGTCTAGGCGACTGCGCTGGGAATATGACACGGACGGGTGTCAAGAAAGTGTATATATAGGTATATGTGAGTGCAAAGATGATGTCTTTGGCTTTCTGCTGGTGATGTGACACGGACGGGTGTCATGATGTATCCGTGATACGGGTGATTTGTTTGCACAGAGTGTTCAGGCGACTTTTCTGGGGAGTGATGATACGGACGGGCATCAAAAGGTATATTATGGTGTTTGTGATTTGTGAGGCAACTGCTTTTGCTGGGACCCTGGTGGGGATTCTTGTACAATGATGATGAGCGGTTACTACCCACAAGTGTTAATTCAGAACATGACTTATGATTATGCTATGCGTTTGATTTTTGCCGTAATGCTCCGTACTAGACGGAATGCTACGCTCTGGGGGGATAATATGATGCAAATGCCATGTTTATGCAAAAGATATCAAACCGGGATTCGGATCCCGTTGCTGATCTGCTTGAAACGGACATCCCAGCTGGGGATGAGATCATTGGTAGACCTGGTGATATGTATCTGCTTGGGGATATAGGTCACTGATTGACATATCCTTATAATATGGGACCCAGCTGGGGTTTGTGGAAGCCTTCTGTACTCTGTTGTGACTTCTTCGTGCGTTGCTCTTCTGGATGGAGGCTGAGGATCTTGTGCGGAGATGATTTCCTGATTCCTGCATTTTGCTGAGGAAGAATGATTGGTACTACGGCTGGGGAATGTTGTTGGTAACTCAGCTGGGGAGAGTAATGAGAGGCAACTCAGCTGGGGATAGAGCACTCCGGATGCTGAGATCTTTTGTTGATTTGCCAGCTTGCTGAGATATAACTTGCATGCCCCAAGTCGCGTTCTGGATACCTGCAATCCTGCAAAGACAAGGAAACGCACAAATGGTCCCGAGGTATCCTCTATTGGATTCCGTCATAGGAGCTAAGTACCTTCGAGAGTAAGTATATTCCCTGTAAGCATGTGTTTTATTATTATATATTTCTTTGGAGAAAAACATCTGTACTTATGCAATTGATTTTTAGAGACATCAGACATCCTTTGCAAATAAAATATACAAAACGAAACATGACTGAAAAATTCGATTTTATTAATTCATGTGCCCTGAATTGGCAAGATACAGTCAAGGAAACATGTCTCCTGAAATGAAGAGACTGTTACAAATTGAGAAACAAAGTGTTGGCAGTGTTGATGACGCTTTGAGGAGCTTCCTCTTCCGCTATGACTCGTATGACTTTTGACTTTCTTCTCGTCTGGCTTTCTGGAGAGAGTTGATTCTGATTGAAGCTTGATCCTTTCGAAGCTTACCAAGTTGTGAACGATACAGACGAATTCAGAATGCAGTTGTTCGCTTATTCCCTTATTTTGCATGGATCGCCCTTTCGGGTTTTCGATCCATCGGGATACCCATTTTTGCCTGAGCTGTCCGATGTGGCTTTTCAACTCAGCGGGTGTACATTTTTCCATTTATTTCCCTTATTTTTGCCCGAGTCTTTTATTCTGTTTTTGACTCGCCGGGATGCCCTATTTTTGCCTGGACTTACATTCTGTTTTTATGTCCAGCGGGTCATTTTTATGCGAAGTATTTTTTAACTGCATCTGAATTCACAGGGGACGGAAAATCTTCACCATCCATGGTGCTGAGCATCAGTGCTCCACCAGAGAAAACTTTCTTTACCACGAATGGTCCTTCATAATTTGGAGTCCATTTGCCCCTGTGGTCTGTATGAGGAGGGAGGATTCTTTTCAGCACAAGATCTCCCACTTGGTATCCTCGGTGCCTGACTTTTTGATCGAAGGCTTTCTTCATTCTCTTCTGATATAGCTGCCCATGACAGATTGCAGCCAATCTCTTCTCTTCGATCAGACTCAGTTGTTCGTATCGGGACCTAACCCATTCTGCTTCACTCAGTTTGACATCCATTAATACCCGCAAGGAGGGTAATTCAACTTCAACAGGTAGGACTGCTTCCATACCATACACAAGCTGATACAGTGTTGCCCCGGTGGATGTCCTGATTGACGTGCGATACCCATGCAAGGCAAATGGTAGCATTTCGTGCCAGTCTTTGTAAGTGACTACCATCTTCTGCACAATCTTCTTGATATTCTTATTTGCTGCCTCAACAGCGCCATTCATCTTTGGTCTGTAAGGAGAAGAATTGTGATGTTGGATCCTGAAGTCCCGACACAGCTCTGCCATCATTTTGTTGTTTAGATTGGAACCATTATCAGTAATGATTCGCTCGGGAACTCCATATCGACAGATGATGTCTCTTTTCAGAAATCTGGCTACTACTTGCCTTGTGACGTTTGCATATGAGGCTGCTTTGACCCACTTGGTGAAATAGTCGATGGCGACCAGGATGAATCTGTGGCCGTTCGAAGCAGTCGGCTCAATCTTGCCAATCATGTCAATGCCCCACATAGCAAAGGGCCAGGGTGAAGACATGATGTTCAAAGGGTTGGGAGGCACATGCACCTTATCCGCATAGATCTGGCATTTGCGACATTTTCTGGCGTAAGCACAACAGTCTGCATCCATTGTGATCCAGTAATAGCCTGATCTCAGCAATTTCTTAGCCATTGCATGTCCTCCAGCATGGGTACCAAAAGAGCCCTCATGCACTTCATGCATCAGCAAGTCTGCTTCCGTCTTGTCAACACATCTGAGGAGTACCATATCAAAGTTCCTTTTGTATAAAGATCCATCAGTGTTCAGAAAGAAACTTCCAGCAAGCCTTCTCAAAGTCTTCTTATCATTGGAAGATGCCCCAGGTGGGTATGTTTGATCCTCCAAGAAGCACTTGATGTCGTGGAACCAAGGCTTATTATCTTTGACAACTTCTGCTGCAAATACATATGCTGGTCTATCAAGTCTCGATACTGAAATCTGAGGTACAAAATTGGCAGCTTGAACTTTGATCATGGATGAAATGGTAGCAAGAGCATCTGCGAACTGATTCTCGTCCCGAGGGATATACTCAAGCTTGACCGTTGTGAAGAAAGTCAATAACCTTCTTGTATAATCCCTGTAAGGTATCAGATGATCTTGGTGTGTGTACCATTTTCCGTTGGTCTGATTGATTACCAAAGCTGAATCTCCGAATATGGTCAATGTCTTGATCCTGAGGTCAATGGCTTCCTCAAGACCCATAATACAAGCTTCGTATTCAGCTTCGTTGTTAGTGCAGTTGAAAGTGAGCTTTGCCGAGAAAGGAATGTGAACTCCTTTGGGTGTAATGAGTACTGCACCAACGCCACGGCCATTCATGTTAACAGCCCCGTCGAACATCATAATCCATTCTTCTTCCGGGTCAGGCCCTTCAGTATGAATAGGCTCTTCGCGATCTTTTGATTTAATGAACATGATTTCTTCATCAGGGAAGTCGAATCTCATAGGCTGGTAATCATCGATGGGTTGCTCAGCAAGATATTCAGATAGTACACTGCCCTTGATGGCTTTCTGAGAAGTGTACTGTATGTCGTATTCTGTGAGAATCATCTGCCATCTTGCAACCCGTCCGGTAAGAGCTGGCTTCTCAAATATGTACTTGACTGGGTCCATTTTTGAGATTAACAAGGTAGTGTGGGTCAACATATACTGCCTTAGTCGGCGAGCAGCCCACGCTAAAGCACAGCAAGTTTTCTCGAGCAGTGAATAACGTTGTTCACAGTCGGTAAACTTTTTGCTTAGGTAGTATATTGCATACTCTTTTCGACCAGACTCGTCATGCTGGCCCAGCACACACCCCATTGACTCTTCTAATACTGTCAAGTACATAATTAGAGGTCTTCCTTCAACTGGCGGCATAAGGATCGGAGGTTCTTGCAGATATTCTTTGATCTTGTCAAAAGCCTTCTGGCAATCTTCATTCCACCTGACCGTTTGCTCTTTCCTTAGCAGTTTGAATAAGGGTTCACAGGTTGCTGTGAGGTGAGATATGAACCTTGAAATATAGTTCAATCGACCTAAGAACCCTCGAACTTCTTTCTCTGTTTTCGGTGCAGGCATCTCTTGGATGGCTTTGACTTTATCAGGGTCAACCTCAATCCCTCTTTCGCTTACAATAAAGCCCAGCAGCTTACCAGATCGCACCCCGAATGTGCATTTGTTGGGGTTCAACTTCAATTGATACTTCCTCAGACGCTTGAACAACTTGAGAAGATTCACCAGATGGTCTTCTTCAGTAAGGGACTTGGCAATCATGTCATCCACATAGCATTCTATTTCCTTATGAATCATATCGTGGAATAATGTTACCATAGCCCGTTGATACGTTGCACCGGCGTTCTTGAGCCCAAATGGCATTACCTTGTAGCAGAACGTGCCCCAGGGTGTGATGAATGTTGTCTTCTCCATGTCTTCAGGTGACATTTTAATCTGGTTGTATCCTGAAAATCCATCCATGAAGGAGAATACCGAGAACTGAGCCGTATTATCAACCAATACGTCAATGTGAGGCAATGGGAAGTCATCTTTCGGGCTGGCTCTGTTCAGATCCCGGTAATCAACACACATTCTTACTTTGCCGTCCTTCTTTGGCACAGGTACTATATTAGCAACCCACGGTGGATAGCTAGTCACAGCAAGGAACCCGGCGTCCCATTGCTTTTGTACCTCTTCCTTGATCTTCATTGCCATGTCTGGACGAGTACGGCGTAGCTTTTGTTTGACTGGAGGGCACTCTTCTCTCAAAGGCAACTTGTGCACAACAATGTCGGTATCCAACCCTGGCATGTCTTGATACGACCAAGCAAACACATCCACATGCTCTTGAAGCAGATCAACCAGTTGCTTCTTTACTGAGTCTTGCAGGCAGGCCCCGATCTTGACTTCTTTCACATTTTCCTCCGTACCAAGATTGATCACTTCAACCTCCTCCTGGTGAGGAGTAATAACCTTTTCCTCTTGTCTTAACAACCTGGCTAGCTCTTCAGGAAGCTCATATTCTTCATCAACCCCTTCATCAGCTTGATTGATCGGATTGTCAAAGTCATACGATGTCATAGCCGTGCTGTTGTCGGTGCTGTCAGGAAGGCACTCTCTGCAAGGGTTAAGTTGTTCATTTTAGTGATCTGATTTTAGTCTTATTTAGAAAAGTGAAAAGAAGTTATCATTTTGAAAAACACCGCCATTTATTTTTTGTACAAAAAAGAAAAATGGAAAAACAGTGAACGAAAAGGAAAAGACTCGTTTGCAAAAAGATGTCTGATATTTCATTAATTGATCTTGTTTGCACAAAAGTACAGATGGCCCTGATTACAAAATGAGTCTTGTCATCTTGGGCAAGATGCAAGACTTTGATGCATGCTTATAAAATACAGGAAATAATAATTACTCTGCTCGAGTAACACTTATAATTTCCTGGGAAGACCAGTTCGAGACACTGCTCCCCGGGATCTTCGGACGAATCCAATTCTCCAGGTTGCGCTCCTCTTCCAGCTCGTCTTCCAGACAGTTGATAGCATCGGGGGTGAGCATCCCCCCACTGACAAAACCAGGCTCTCCAGCAGCCTTTGCTTGATGTTGAGTTGGTCTGTAACCCAACCCAAATTTGTCCTTCTTCTCCTCCACAGCTAAAATCTTGCCCCAGCCTAGGGCAGTTCCTTCCTCAACAACCTTCCGGGCTTGTTGGTATGATGACATGGAGATCCCGGATACAGCAGATGCTTCATTAACATTCAAGGCTTCAAAACCTTGGCTCATTGTCTCATGGATCTCCCCGTCCATTTCAATATACTTATAAGTAGCCAGATGGCTAACAAATATATCCTCCTCCCCGCAGATTGTGACAACTTGGCCTTCCCACTCATATTTTAACTTTTGGTGAAGGGTAGACGTTATTGCGCCGGCGGCGTGAATCCAGGGTCTACCCAACAAACAGCTGTAGGCGGGCTGAATGTCCATCATATAAAAGATAGTTTTAAAGGTCTGTGGGCCAATTGTCACAGGCAGCTCAATCTCTCCCAGAACCGATCTCTTTGAGCCATCAAAGGCTCTTACCACCAGGTTACTGGGTCTCAATGCCAATCCATCATATTCAAGCTTCACCAGAGCCTTCTTTGGTAAGACATTCAGGGATGAACCTGTGTCTACCAGCACATGAGAAAGGACAGCTCCTTTGCATTCCATGGTTATGTGCAAGGCTTTGTTGTGGTTGCGGCCATCCGCTGTCAAGTCAGTATTGGTGAACCCTAGCCCATTGCTAGCAGTAACATTTCCAACCACGGTTTCCAACTGGTTGACAGTAATCTCTTCAGGCACGTAAGCTGCGTGCAAGACCTTGAGTAGTGCATTCCGATGGGCTTCGGAGCACATAAGCAGTGAGAGGATAGAGATTTTGGATGGCGTTTGATGAAGCTGATCCACAATTTTGTAATCACTCTTTTTGATGATTCGCATAAACTCATCGACTTCTTGATCGAACGGTGTCTTCAAGGCTTCTTTAACAGTTGGATCTTCCTGCACCGGGCTCTTTCCTTTTGCCTTGGCAGCAGCTTCTGCTTCGGCAGTAGGTCTTTGAATTGGTGGAGCGAAAAGACGTCCGCTTCGGGTGAAGCCTCCGCCTCCGCCCACATTATCTACTTGTGGTGCAGGTGTTGATGTTTTAAGAGTGATTCTTTTTCCTTCGCAGTATACGTCAGAGCCATAGTGCCAAGGGATGGCCCTATTGCTTTCATATGGTACTGGTCCAGGCACCGTGACAGTGACTGGACTGATTGCTGCTGCTGAAGGGACTGTAATTGTTTGTGGATCATAAAAGATTGTAACTGGTGCTCTGATGGGAGCAGCACCTTCTGAATGGTAGGCAGAGTTGCTTTCAGGATCATAGAATATGGTGACAGTAGAGACATCTTCATGATTTGTTGCTGGTGTTGTAGGAGATAATGGTGGAAGAATGGATGTTGTCGTTGTAGGAGTCTCAAAATGGAGTGAAGCTGATGTTGTAGAAGAAACATTTGTTGAAAACTGATCAGTTGAGATGATAGATGAAGTACTTGTTGATGAAGCCAAAGAATTGTCAGGAACGATGGTTGCTGCGGTTGTAGGAGGTTCTGAAACCGTTGCTGATGAGATTGCTGGATTTGTTGGAAATGATGTGGTGATCTGAAGTCGGACACTCTGAATAAGGCCATCTATGCCATTCCTCAAATTATCGCACCCATTTACTGAGATATTGCAGTAAGCACAACCCAATTCACACCCTGGGAACATCTGACATTCCAAGAGCTGAGCCTTGATTTCTACCAATGGTGTCCTGATTTGTCCCACACTGGTTATTAAATAAGACGGCTTGTCTTCTGCAATAGCGTTAATCCGGGGACCTCCATGGTTTGGCATGGGGTTCTTATTGACGTTGGGTGGTGGTGCGAAATTCAGAGCCTTGGAGTCTACCAGGTCTTGTACCTTCATATGTAGAGCCCTGCATTTTTCTGTACTGTGGCCAGGTGCGTTTGAATGGAAAGCGCACCTAGCATTGGAGTCATAGTTCCTTGGTAGACTGTTGGGATCCGGAGGTGCCAACGTTCTTAGCTCAACCAGGTTGAGTTTCAGAAGTTGTGGCAGCAAAGTAGCATATGGCATGGGGATCGGGTCGATCACTCTGTTAACTTGAGATGGCCTTTGTTGAAATGGCCTCTGTTGACTGTTGTTGTTGGTGTTGCTGTTGTTGTAATTCCTTGGAGGATACTGATTTTGCTGATGGTACTGAGGTTGTGGTTGATAGTTTTGTTGAGGAGGTTGATAGACTGGCTGAGGATGAGCTAGAGCAGGAATGGTGACTGCTGCTATTGACCTTTGAGCGTATTGGGGCCTGCCCCTGTTGGTGTGGATGGCATTGGTCTCGCCAGTTCTTCTCGGGCCTGCAAAAGGCTTTCTTGCATTACTGGACGAGCTGGCACCATTATCAGAGATCTTACCCATTTTCAACAGGCTTTCAATTCTCTCCCCAGCTATGACAACATCCGCAAAGCTAGTGGAAGAGAAAGCTGCCAACCTGTCAATATAGGTTCCCTGAAGGGTATTCATGAACATATCTGCCATTTCCCTTTCAGACATAGGGGGTTGAACAGCAGCAGCCAATTGCCTCCATCTCTGGGCATATTCTCGGAAACTCTCCCTTGAAGACTGTGACATTCCCATTAGGAGGGTCCTGTTGGGTGCCATGTCTAAGTTATACTGATACTGTCTGATGAAGGCCTCTGCTAGGTCCTTCCAGCATCTAATAGTTGCCCTTGTCAAATGGGAATACCACTCCCTTGATGCTCCAGTCAGGCTATCTTCGAAATAGAACATCCAAAGCTTCTCATCCATTGTATAGGCCTTCAGCCTTCCCAGAAATGATTGTAAATGAGTCCGGGGGCATGAAGTCCCATTATACTTTTCGAAACAAGGAGGCTTGAACTTATGGGGGATCCTGACCCCGTCTACCAAGCCCATATCCATCACGTCAAAACCCAAAGAATTTTGAGATTCTAAGGACCTCAACTTCTCAGCTATCTCATCCAACCTTCTATCGTAAGCTTCTTCTCCAGCACCCATTACCGTGAACTGGTCTTCTTGAGGGTCCTCTTGAAGTACCCTGGCTGCAGTGGCTGTCCCTTGAACATTTGCAGGAATATTGATTTCAGGATGGAGATGTGGACCAAACACGGGAGGGTTAACATGGGGTTGTACCCTTTCATTATTACTGGTACCGGCAGTCCCTATGTGTGGATCCTCTTGATTTTGCCTTTCCACTATGACCCTCAATCTTTCCTGGCTCTGAGCCATGTTGTTCATAACTTCCATGAACTGCGTCATCTGCGTTCTCATTTCTAATCTTTCGTTTGCCATCTGATTTCTGACCTCTGCAAGGTCCTGCTGTACCTGATCCATTTGAATTCCCGGAAGGTTGTTTCGGGTTGGATAACGGTGCGGCCGGTTGAGGGGAAATACTCGGCGCCTAGCAATAGTTCCTGAGTATCACAACAGAGGTTAGCAACAACAAAACAAAAACCTACAAAACAAACAAAAGGTTAGCATGCAATGCAGTTATGCTTATTTGTTCTCAAGGTATCCGGCTTGGCCTTCAGTTTTGACCCTTCCAGACCCTTGAAGATGCTGTTGATGTTGATTCCGAAGTAAACTTGGATGGAACTAACAAACACAAATATATTACAGGAAGTGAAATAATACAACTTGTTCATTTTACAACACAAGCCCCCTCAGGGGTCAAAATACATCACAAAAAGGTAAAAGTACATGGAGAAGAAACAACAACAAGCAAATGGTCAAACACCAAGGCTAAACTCATCCTCACGAACTTCCTTGAGAAGTGCTTTGGTCACAGGATCAGCCGGACGCTCCGTAAGATTCCGGATAAGGAGGTTCCGGGTTGCAATAGCTGCTGCTAGCTTCTTGTGCTGAGTTTGGTCCTTGGACCTCTTCACCCCTGCCTTGATCTTCAATTCTGATATCTCCCTCTGGGCTGCTACCAGGGCTTCTTGCTGTTCTCTCGCACTAGCCTCTAGTTGATCCATCTTGTCCTGAACTCTCTTGTCTTCCAGGGTGCGAGCCTCGGTGATCCTGACCAACCGGGCTTGGCTTTCCTTTAGATACAAGTCTGTCCTTGCTCTTTGGAACTGGGCTTCTTTGCAAGCATTCTTCAGAATTTGTTCTCCAGCTTTAGACTTTTTGATATAATCCCCAGACTTCTCAATCTTAGTCAGATGCTCTACTCTCAACTTTTCCAATCTCTCAATCTCCCTCATACCTTCACTTCTCTCCCGGAGGGTCTTCTGCAAAGCCTGGGTTAGCTTCTCATTTCTTTCCTTCAAGCTCTCAAACTCCTCCAAACTGATGGTGGCAGGGGGTGGTGCTGATGATGACTCAGGCATGTCTTCTATGGTAAAGGGCATTCCAGAGAATTGAGCCCTGGCACGGGACCACTCATAATATTGTGCTGATGCCACATTATTACACTTCCCCAGAACAGTGACTCCCTTGGTTTGAACATGATCCCAGGCCCAGGCAGCCTGCCTAACAACAGCCAAACTAATCTTGTTCTCACAATAGAGAGTTTCCACCAAGTCCTGTGCCTTAGGAGTATGGACTAAGGCATAGCCCAGTTGCCTCCTGAACAGCAAAGGGTTGTAATTGATACTTCCCTTAACTCCTATCAAGGGCACATTGGGAAAGTGTCCACAGCTGGTGATGACATCTCTACCCTTGGTGCTTTGAGTACACCATCTGATATCTGCTGAAGTTAGAGTAGTGAGCCTCTTAGCCCAGTTGCTTTGCTGATGAGGGTTTAGAAATGCATCTGTCCTGGGTAGGTGCTTGAGAAGCCAAGTGTGGAACAATGGAGCACAACACCTCACTAGTCTTCCCCTCTGCTTCTCATTCCTCTGATGCACTGAATAGTAGAGGTCCCCCAATAAAGTTGGCACTGGGTTCTTCAGGATGAACAGATGGATTGCATTCTTGCTAATGAATCGAGGCTCATCTGCAAACAACACAATTCCATATATGCACAAAGCCAGTAGAGCACAAACAGCTTTCCACTCCCCCAGGGAGGCCTTCAGACTAGCTTGAGAAATTAAGAAGTCCAGATGAAAACCAGGGATCCCAGCTTTAGAAGTCATATGCTGCTCAATCAGGACAGGCTCCAGATGCAAAGCTCTTGCTACTTCTCCATTAGCAGGAAAGACCATCTCAGGGTTGAAAGGGATTCCACCCCTGATAGGCAAACCAACCAATGATGAGTATTCTTCTAATAGAGGACCCAACTGAAAGTCTTGAAAGGTGAAACATCTCAATGGGGGATCATAGAACTGAATGCAAGTGTGGATGAGACTCCTCTGTGATGGGTCCAGATCCACAACCAAGTCAAGTATATCTCCATGATTCTCTCTGAACAAGGATATGTAATCTGGAGTGATCAGGGTTTGAATCCTCCTGATGTCTGACAATTCTGGTTGGAAGAAGTGATAGGTGATGTTGCTCTTTTTAGGAGCCATAATGCTGAGACTGAGTAGAGACAGGTGCTGATGACAATACTGAAGTGATGAGCCACTAGTTGGCTGGTGCTGGTGATAGCTGAAGCAGACAACTGATAACTGAAGCAGGTGCTGGTGAAGATGGGCCAATGCTGAAGATGGGGTCAAAACTGGCCAAAAATAAAGATGGATACCCTGAAACACAAATAAGCAAATGTCAATATGATGCAATGAGTATGTATGCAAATGAAATGCAAAGGGTCTGTGACTGAGCTGGATCTGGCCAAAATACTCTGATATAGGTCCAAGTGTGTTCAAGAATTCCAGTTGGAGGTCTATGAAACCAGTAACCAAGGTAGGGGACTCAAATAAAGAGTCACATGTCCAGGGTTTAGAATCACAAGAACTATCCAACATGGAGTACTCTTAACAAATCAAAGTAACAGGGTATTCTGAGGTCAAGGTACCTGCAAACCTGCAAACAGCCCAACCCCCTCACAGGTGGTGTTCTAGAACAAGGATCCTCAGACTTGGATCAGTTATGAGAAGTGTAAACACTTCCAACCCGGAGGTACAGTGTTTACAATAACCATAACAATTCCTCCTCTAATTCACCTCAGTTTCTGAAGGTCAATACTAAAGGTCATCCAGACTTAGCAGGCTTCCCAGATAGCCCTAGCATTGCAGGAAATCTGCAACACAGAGTTCTCAAGAAGAAACCCATATCTGAACCGTGTTTCATATTCCCGCACCAGACCAAAATGGAATGGGAAAGAATATGATTCACTCTAGCCTAGGTGTCACTCAGGTCCCAGGTATAGGACCTTAACTCTCAATAGAACCCCACCCACCAAAGGAAAACCAGATCCAGCCAGCAGTGCAGTATGATATATGAAAAACTGTAAAGAAAGCAATAAATAAAGCTGTACAGAAAGCAGTAAATAAAGCAAATATATAAACACAAATAGCACAGAACACCCCCAATAAACACAAATCAACCAAGCGCTAGGAGGAACCCACAAAAAGAACCAGAAGCCCTGGTTGCAATATAGGGCTCCCCAGCAGAGTCGCCAAGCTGTCGCTCCCGCCAAATGAAACAGGGTCAAATGGGGTACAGACGCGAACGGTCGGCGAAGGGAACAGTGAGAACACACAGCCGTGAACTCACTGGAGAATGAATAGAGTCGCCAGCTAGGCATTTTTATCCCGGAGGAAAGGCAATGCTGCATAGGCCTAGAAAAAGATGGATAAGACGGTTTGCGAACCAGAGAGACTGAGAAAGGGGGTTGGTTACAACCTGGGAAGGTATTAGCACCCAGATTGTCCGCCGTACTCGACGGGATCCACGCTTGAAAGATTTGTGTTTTAAAGGGGTAGTGTCAGTGCAATCTGTGTGTAAAAGAGCTGGAAAAGGATGTACAGGTGTCAGTGTAAAAGGAGTGTGAAGTGTATAAATGGAGTGTCAGTGTAAGAATGAGAATGAATTGCTCAAGATCATGAGGCTAAAAGAATGAAGCTAGAAGGAGGGGGAATATACAGAGACTTTTGTTCGATAACTGTTAAGTTATGCCTACGTATCCTCTCGTGCAATGAGGAAGTCAGAACACCGTAGTTCGACCCAACGAGACTGAAAGATGAATTGACTTGTGAACTGCTTACTTGTCTATGCTCAAGTGTATGACCTGTCTGGCTCAGGTGCAAACTGTCTTGCATTAGGCAGAAGAAGCAAGTTCTCGCTTGTGAGGGAATGAGATGAGAAAAGAATCCCGAAGGAGACGATTATTGTTTGTTTTTGAGTTTTCAGTCTTTTATTGCTTTTGAAAGTTTGTCATAAGTTGATGAGCTTAAGCCTAAACCAATGGATTAGTAAACTCATCACATCTTCCCTCTGTTTAGGGGTAATGAGAGTACCTTAAGTGTGAAGTCAGATTCTCACACTTAATCACCTTTGGTGTAGGATTAAGATCATTAACCTACTTGTGATTATTTAGATGTTTTTGGTGTTTTTGTTTAGTGTTAAGTAATGAGGTTAAGCCATAATCAAGGATTAAACAGACTCATTACACCATCCTAATAGAAGGATAATAGATGAGAATGTTTAAGCTGAGGAAAACTCCTCAACTTAATCCATGATTAGGGATTAAACTCATGACAAAACAAGCCTTTGATTAAGTGGATTTTATTAATGATATGATAATGAAGTGATTTTTATGGTTTGTAAGACAACTTGAGGGGGACTTGTCCATTAACACTAGGGTTAGTCCTTCTTAACCAATTAAGGAAGAATTAGAACCCTAATGCAAGGCCCAAGTTACAAGTGTGATGTCTTGATATTTATTAAGTGGATTAATTAAGATATTTAAACACATTAAGGGTTTAACACTTAGGATTAAAGTTATACACTCCATCCTAATAGAAGGATGCAGGCATAAGCTTAATCACAAAGCCCTAAAGCCTTTAGGGTTTAGTCCCTGATTATGAGGTGAGGAGAGAAGACTCAAAGAGAGACACAAAGGTAAAACTATGAGGGGAGACTAATCAAAACCCTAATTCATTGTCATGCTTGGTCATTCCTAAGGTTTGTGAGGTTTAGCAAAAACAATCTTCAAAGGAGCCACCAGGAAGCAGATGAACAAGATCAAGAGAAGCAAAGTGACTTGCTTCATTCAAGAAGTCAAGTCACTTGAAGAAAGAAAGTAAGAAGAAGAAGTATGAGCAAGCTCAAACTCAAACACATACAAGAAATGCAGCAATGGATGCAAAAGAGATGAAAAGAAAAGTCATGAGAAGTGAAGGCAAATTCACTTCTCAAGTTTACTTACCACCTGAAAAGTTAGAAAGAAATGCAATGCAATGCAAAATGTGATGAGATGCTATGATGATAAGCAAAACCAGAAGCATGTTGATGATGATAATGATGCTATAAGATGCTGCAAACATGAGGCAAGGCATGGATATGTTCATACAAGATCATGGATGCAAATGGTGCAAGCTTAGAAGCATGAATGAGCATGAAAAGTTATGAAGCATACAAGGCAAATGACATGGCAAATATGTGATGCAATGATCAAACATGCTTTCTATATGTCTTATGATGTCAAGTGAAACACAAGAATGCACAAAATGCAAAGACAAGTCATGTTATGCAAGAGAATGCAAGAAGGATGCAAATGAAAGCCCAAATTAGGGTTTATGGATCAAACAACAAACAAAACCCAAAAACAGAAGCAAACCCTAAGATAAAAAATGGAAAATGCCACCCAAAGAAACCCTAAACCTATACTAAACCAATGTCCAAAGGGGAGCTCTCAACTCTTAACCAATCTCAAGTTATGATTTTTCTAAGTTATTGGGGTTTTTTAGGGTTCTTAACAAAAGAAATGCCAAACAATTGGAAAATGCAAGATCAAATCATGGCCATTTTATCCTAGAAACTACATGCTAAATAGAATGCAATACAAAAAGAATCAATGTCCAAACCTTCTTAGATGGGCAGAAATGAATTTTTGAACTTATGATCAAAATAATGTACAAAAAATGATTTAATTCAATGAAAAATTCTCAAAATGCATCAAGATCAAAAAAGAAATTTGGTTTGAAGGTTGGACAATGTTTCTAAATGTCTTAGAACATTTCATGAATTTTTTGGTGATTTTTAAATACCTAAAAGTATTTTTAATTAATTAATTTCCATTGATCAATTAAAAATAATCTTTTAAATATTTAAAAATACTTTTTTAATGATAAAAAAATAAAATAAAAATATTTTTGTGTCATAAAAATTAATAAAACTCAGAGGAAAAAGTTTCATAATTTTTATGCATTTTTTGCTATTTTAAAATAATTATGCAAGTTAATTGAAAAGAAAATGAATTAAAAATTAAATAAAATGAAAGTAAGCTAAATGGGAGGCTGAGATGCAATCTGGGAAAGAGAAAGTTGACTTGGCGCGTGATCCAACGGCTGAAGTTCAAACTCCTTAAATTCAATTAATTAAACTAATTAAACCTAATTATGAATTAATGACATGATCTGGACCATACACGCACGCGCGGGAAGCCAGATCCAAGGGTCCATATTTGAATTTTGCCCTAACCCTAATTAACTCACTAATCACTTTCAGGCTGCTGGAGAAGGCTTCCGGTCGTCTTCTCCGGCCAGCTCTCTCCCTGAAAAATCCCCAAACCCCTCAAATCGTATCAAAAATGAAAACTAAGAATTGGGAAATGTTCCCCACACACTCACGAATCAAACCCCTCTCTCAAAACAAATTTATATTTCCTAAACAAGCTGAATCGAAGAGGATAAGAACTAGGGCACGCAAGCTTCAGAAGCAAATTAAATACTCAAATCAAAGCCATTTTCAAAACCAAAAGCACCAGGATGCTCAGTGCAACATAAGGAACAAGTTTGAAACAAGAGAAACGATTTCTGGAAAAATAAATTTCAAGCTACCTGAGATTTGGAGCTTTCAACCTGAGGACTTTCTGGCCACCTCTCCTTATGCAATCCACTCCTTAGGACCTCTTGATGATGTTTGAATGCCTTAGAACAATTTATGTAGGCTGGTTGATGAGCTTCGACAGTTTCTGCTTCACCTCAGTCAGAAATGGCTATGATGATTCTGGTGGTTTCAGGCCATTATGAATGGTGGTTTATGGTCCAGATGATGTATGGAGAAGCTTTGCAAGGTTTGTTTGGATGTTTGTGAGCTAGGGAGGGAGATTCGAATGGAACTGCAGCTTGAGGTGAGAAATGGCTATGGGGTGTTCTGGTTGATTCAGGCTTGTGTTCTTGCTGGTTTCTACTCAATGATGCATGGTGAGTTGAATGGTGAAAATGGTTTTTGTGTTTCTTGGCTGGGCAGAGAGATTCGAAGACAAATGCAATGTGGTGTGTTTTTGTGAATGTGTGTGTATCAAGTGTTTCAGCCTTGCTTCTTCATATCTTTGGCTTGCCAAGGGATATTGTATTATAATCCTATAGGTCAGATGATGTGACCTGGCCTATAGTGATTGGTAAGTTTACTTTTGCAAAATGTCCACCTTTTGTGTAAGTGAAGTATGGCTCATGGCCTAGGCAAGTACAAGGCATGGGCTGGCGCAGCAAGGGTGAGGGAGAGGTCTAGCAAAGCTCAGCATCCAAGGCTGCAAGTGGTAGGAAGTGAAATGAGTGTTTTTGCAAGTTGTGGCCTTTGGTTCACATGTGACTTCTTTGTCCAACCTGTAACACCCCAAATTTGCCCTCTTCATTTTAAGCATCATATCACGCCATATTCATCATAACATATCATATCTTTAGCATTTTGCATAGAAAAATGAGGCATAACACTCACATGTTCTAGCATAAGGCATATGACCAACCATCTGGAAGATTTGAAGCACTGCAAGTAAAAATCAAGAGCATGGTGACCTGACAAGAATCTCACAGGATCATTTTGCACAAGCTCTGTATCATGTTCAAAGCTTTAAAAAAGAAAGGATGAGGATCAAAATCAGCTTGAAACGGTAGGCGCCGGCTTATTTTTGAGGTTTCCCACCAAAGGGAAGGAAATTCAAATTTTCCATGCGTTAACCGGTTAACGCATATGGTTAACCGGTTAACGGCTGCGAAATTTGAATTTCCAGCAGCAAGTTCAGCATGTGTGTTTTGGCTCCATTTTCCAATTTTCTGATTTTTATTCATTTGAATTAAATTTGAATTTGAGAGAAGGATCTAGAGCATTTATCCAAGCCTCATTCCAATCCTAAATCCAAATCACTTTCTAAGCTAATGCCAAGCCATATTTTTGGATCCCAAACCAAAATTTTGGGCCCCAAACCTAAACCATATTTATTCCATTTCCCTCCAAACCAAAGGGGTCTCCCTCATATTTTTCACTCTCTTTTCTGAATTTTCACTCAATTCTCTCACTTTTCTCTCCCATTTTCCAAATTCACTAAGAGTTCCTCTTTGAAGATCACATAACCTTGCCTTGAGGTGTGTAGATCTTGGAACTAAACCTCCATTCACAGCTTCTTTGCATCTTTTTGCTGGTTTTATTGGAGATTCAGAATTGGTTTGAGATCTAGAAGTGCTTTTGGATCCAAAATTCTGCATCAAGAGCATGTTCTTGCATTTATTTTGCATGGAGTGTGGAGCTTAGCATCGGATCTTCAAAGTTTTGCGTGAGATCTCTCATTTTCAGCTTAATCAACAATTACCAAAGCATACCTCAGCTTTGTAGGTTGGTTAATTTCAGATCTAACTCTGTTTTTAGCTTATTTGCATGCTTGTGCTTTAAACCTACCATGTGCTTGTGTATTTGATTGTGTTGCATGAATTGATTGGTTGATTTGTATCCGGATCCGAATGTTATTGTTCATGAGCGTAATGTTATGGATTAATGTGAATTGATCTAATTTTCCATGTATAATTGAGTGCTGGTCTGGTGCAAGATTATTTGAATAAGCTGTTTGAGTTGCTGTTTTCTGCAGGATTTGTTGCTGTTTTAACAGTGTTAACCGGTTAACGCATAGGGTTAACCGGTTAACGCACCTGTTTCATGCGTATTTTGTGCAGGTTTGAACTGGTTAACCGGTTAACGCATTTGGTTAACCGGTTAACACTGAAGCAGAATGGCTTTTTAGTGTTGTTTTGAGCTTGTTTGATCCCTTTGCTTGTTTTAATTGCCATGGATCATTGCATGATCATTAAACATGTTATTTTAGGGTGACTTGCTTGCTGGTTGATGTATGCTTTCATGTTTTCGACGCGTAAGTCGTGTATTTGCAATGTTTGGCATGATGTTTGATTCTTGTTTACAAGAACCTTTGAGCATGATTAATTCCATGATTGTGTTGGTCACTTTGCTGGATTTTTTTGTGCATACTAACCTTGCAGGGGCTATGGTAAGTGTGAGATGTGGGAATTGAGTTCCACATCTCCAATTCTCATCTTCCTCTTATGTTTATGTTACTAACCCTTTGTTGTTGGGCTTAGGCCTTTCTCATCCCTTCTTCTATATTCTTCTTCTTTCTTCATTAGGATAGAAACCTCACTAACCTTTAGGATATCCATGCATGTGAATACTTAGGATTATTTTAGTCACCCTTTAGAATTTTTCCTTTGAGATCCTTTGGTGCTCTCTCTTCTCATCTTCAAACTTAATTCTAATTCATTTAATAAAGGTTGAGTACTTTCATGTGACATGAGACTTTGCTATGAGATGCTCACATGCGTTCCATTTCGGGGCGAGGTGTGAGTCATCACTCGTGGTGGATAGGTCTTAGCATGAGTATCTCACAAAGAAAAGTTAAAAAAACACTTCTTAACCATAAAACCACAAAAACACTTAATAAGGGTAATAGGCCAGTGTGCTTGAGCCTTTACTTGTGGGACTAGCTTTGGGGATTTCCTCCATAGATAGGTGTGCCTCTTGCGCATTCCATTTCGGGATGATGTGAGATGTACACATCCCATTGAGTAAGACTTAGGTACACTTACCTATGCAAACCTTCACAAATAAAAGCTTCTAAAAAACACAAACAAACAACAAGCGTATTTCCTTCGGGAATTCTTTTCTCACCTCATTCGCTCCGTACGCGAACTTGCTCCTACTTGTCACTTTGCAAGACGGTTACGCACTCGTCGTCCGAGTCTGCAACACCTGAGCAATGGCATAGGCAGTTCAAGCCTTTAATTCACAAGCAATTTCTTTTCTACCCCTAGTTAGGGGAACTACGGCGTCTCTGATCCTCATTATCCCGATGAGGTACGTAGGCAGCGGGGTAGGGCCCGTTCGAGCACAATCTTTATTTTCCCTACATTTTTTCTCTTTGTTTCTTATTTCAGTTCTTTTCCAGTTCCAGGTTCTTTTCATTTTCATTTCTTTTGCTGCAGCTTTCATACCCTCACCCTTTGAAACAGTTTCTTTTGCAAGCGTGGATCCCGTCGTGTACGACGGACGGATTGGGGTGCTAATACCTTCTCAATTCGTAACCGACTCCCGAACTCAGATCTTTGGTTCGCAGGACCTTGTCCTTTCCTTCTTCCTCAGGTTTGTGCAACATTACCTTTCCCATTCCTTTGGGATAAAAATGTCTGGCTGGCGACTCTAACCTTTCCGCGCCACTTTCGCGTTTGTACTAGGCTGAAAATCCCGGGAGCGACAGCTGGCGACTCTGCTGGGGACTGCACACCAGATAGTCTCTGGTTCCCCTGTGAGTCTATCCTAGCGCTTGTTTGTTTCTGTTTCTTTGGGTGATGCTTGTTTGATGTGGCTTGTTGTATTGTATTGTTGTTTGTTTACAGCTTTATTTACAGCTTTATTTACAGTTTTCAGTATTTATTTTCCGCATCATATATCATACTGGACTGTCTGGACTGGTTTTCTGTTTGGTGGGCTTGGGTGATACTGTTTCTGAGAGATAAGCCAAGTACCCGGCTTGAGTGCACCCTAGGATTAGAGTGGACATATTGTACTCGCATGTGACATGATGAGTGGCGATGTGTTTCACGCCCAGATTGCGACTGTCTTGGAAATATCTTGTGTGGGGATTTCCTCCACTTCGGGATAGGACCTTGATAGTTATGTGCATCTGGGGACCGATCATTGAGAACCTTCGTGGAAACAACCCTCTCCAGTGGTGACAGTGGCAGACCACATTTTGTGGCAAACCCATTCGCACCCGAGGGTCCACTGGGAACTCGCATAGGATGGCCTGGTTCTCTTATAGGAACTCAGTCAAAGCATCTGGTCGTATGACATTAGTACTGTATCCTACGGGCTGAATGTACTATTGTTTCTCGATTTCAGCGCTTGAAGCTGGGAACCTATAAGGGATGCTTGTTTTTCCCGGACTCAGCTGAGGCCTCCCTGCGTAGTACATAATGCCTAACCGATTCCCTGATTTGGTCATGAGCCATTTCTCGGAAATGGTGAAAGTATTATTGCTATTCGGCTTTGAGAGTCCGTGATGTTTGACCCGGAGCACACTCGTGAGATTAGGGATGGGTTTACAGGTTTGCAGGAACCCTTGACCTCATCATACCCTTGTTATCAGTGCAGTTCATGTTATGATACAGTTACTTTGGTTCCGGAGTTCTGGTTTTCTGGTTCTGGTATTTGTGATACTGTGGTCCTGAGATTTTCTTCAGAGGGTTGTGATTATCAGAGAGTGTGACTCAGTGGACTTTTGGTTTGTCAGTTATTCAGAGGGACTTTGTCAGTGGCCAGACTCCAGACAGTCTCAGATGACCATGTGTCCTTGCATTTGCATCTGCATTGCATCATTGCATCATTAATCATTGTTTTTGTTTTCATTCACAGGTTCATATCTCTGCTTCCGGTTCCGGTATTCTCTTCAAAGATGGAAGATCCTCGCAAGCAGAATATTCATTTCAAGTTCTTTGGTATCAAAATTGGTTTGTTGAAAAAGATGGTAAAGCTGATTACACCCAACCAGGTAGAGAGATTCAGAAAGGCTTACGGGAGTATTCTTGATGTGGTGATAGAGTTAGATTCTTCAGAGAGGAGTGCCATTCATACATTGCTTCAGTATTATGATCCTCAGCTCCGTTGCTTCACCTTTCCTGATTTCCAGTTGGGCCCTATGCTGGAGGAGTATGCTTTGATCCTAGGTGTGCCGGTTCGAGATCAGGTTCCTTTCAACTCTGAGATGAGTAGACCTGCACCTGAAGCTATTGCTGAGGCTCTTTATTTGAGCCCTGCTACTGTGAAGTCTTTGACCATTATTAAAGGAGGTGTGTCTGGGTTTTCTTTGGAGGTGCTGGTAAAGAAGGCGGAAGAATTGGCTGTTGAAGAGGAATGGGATGCTGTCTGTGCTATCTTGGCTCTTTCTATCTATGGCATCATTTTGTTTGCTGATATGGAGAAGTTCATAGATATAAATGCCATACATCTCTTTTTGCTGAAGAATCATGTGCCTACCTTACTCGGGGATTTGTATTACTCGGTTCATTACAAGACTGAGAAGAAGAGGGGAGGTTTGGTCCGATGTTGTGCTCCTTTATTTCACATGTGGTTCATGAGGCATTTGCCTGGTACGGGAGTGTTTAGTGACCATAGTTTGATATGGGCTCAGAAGCTGGAAAAGTTGTTGGCCAATGATCTTAGATGGTTCACTCAAAGGCTGCAAGGTGCACGTTTCATCACCAGCTGCGGGAGTTACCATAGTGTGCCTTTGTTGGGAATAACGGGAGGGATTAATTACAATCCAATCTTGTTAAGAAGACAATTAGGATACGCTCTGAGAGATGTGCCTGAAGATTTGAAGCTGACCCCTATTTTCTACTTCTCAGTGAAAGATAATATGCCCTTAGTGAGGAAGGTTGCTGGAGCTTGGAAGAACATCAAAGGAGAAGGAATAACTAGTTTCGGGAAGTGTAACAATCAGACATTCCCAGAGTACGAAGCTTGGTTGAAAGACAGAGCCAGAAGAGTTTTGTTACCATTTTCAGCACCAGTTCCCCCAGTTGCTGAGTCCATTGATGCTGTGCCTTTAGAGGAATTCCAGAAGTTAGAAGCTCAGTTACATGCAGTTAGAGTTGAAAATACCGAGATGGTAAGCTTGTATCACCAAGCTAACAGGGCCAAGAAGGAAGTTGAGGAGAAGTTGCTGAAGGTACAGATGACTTTGGAGGCTAAGGAGAAGGACTTTGCAGGAAAAGAAGCACATTTCCGCAGGTTGGGGATGATGGAAGCCCAAAGAGAAGTTGAGCGCAAGAAGAAGTCAAAGACCCTTAGAGATGCTCGTCAGTCTATTGTCTGGTTGAAGGGACAAAGAGAGCAAGAGTTGAAGCAATATAAAGAAAAAGAAGAATTCTTTGAGACTCAGATGGCTTACAAGAAAGAAGAGGTGGAGCAGGCCCACAGGATTCGCAGAGAGAAGACCCAACAGCTCGCAGACAGTCAACAAGCCCTTGAAGCAGCACTCAAAGAGATTGAAGACCTCAAGTTGATGGCAGGAGTCAAGAAGGTCAGGTCTGATGATGGAGTTTCAGGATCCTCAGGCGGCGGTTATGCTTCTTAGTTTGTTTTCTTTGTATTTGGATTACCTACAGGCATGTTGTAGGAGTCCTAGCTGTTTGTTTATCCTTTGTAAGAACTCGTACTCTATGAGGAATTCTGTTTTATTGTGCCTAATGAGCTGATCTATGTTATGATGTTTCTCACTATTTCTTGGTTTGCTTGCTATTATGGTTTGAATGTGGTTTCCCGCAAAGGTTTCTGAAAGTCGAGGATCAGTGCCCATCTGGTTTTCTCTGCTAAATACCGGAACCGGGGCATAAAATGACCTGTGATTGGAAACATAAACAACTGCATTGCATCCATATAACTTGTTTGTTGTTTTGCAGGTGTTGCATCAGATACTAATGTGTTTTGTGATAACAGGCACTATAGCTCCTCGCAAAGTCCGAGAACAACCAGCAGTGCACAGATACCCAACCAAGACTAACAGAGAGCGAGCCATGGATCAAATGCAGGCAGATTTGGCAGATCTAAGGCAGAGAATGGACAACGTCATGACGTTAATGGCCGGTATGGGGCAGAATCAAGAACGTTTGCGAGAGATGGTTGAAAATCAGAACCGGAATGCTGCTGCTGCTGCTAATGCTGATAATCATGCCGGTGCGGGCGCACGTCAGGGCGGAACTCCAGCTACACAACCAGGAATGAATATAAACAACGACGGGATGCATCACATTCAGATGGACAACCATGAGGATCAGTTCACTCTGCTTGATGAGGCCGAGGGTCAGGGGGTAGAAATGAACAAGAGATTTGAAGAGATGGCCGAGCAAATCAAGGCTATCCAGTCCCAGAGTTCTTTGGGATTCGATATAACAGACTTGGGCTTGGTTCCTGGAGTCAGGATTCCGTATAAGTTCAAAGTTCCTACTTTCGAGAAGTATAACGGCACTGCTTGCCCAAAGACCCATCTGCAATCATATGTTGGGAGAATTGCCGCGCATACAGACGATGAGAAATTGTGGATGTATTACTTCCAGGACAGCTTGGTGGGAGCTTCCCTTGAGTGGTACATGAAACTCAGCAGGGTCAATGTCAAGAGCTGGAAAGATCTCGCTGAGGCCTTCGTGAAGCAGTACCAATATAATATGGATATGGCTCCGAATCGCACCCAATTGCAACATATGGCTCAGACAGCAAAGGAAGGCTTCAAAGAATACGCCCAGAGGTGGCGTCAGTTAGCGGCCAGGGTACAGCCACCCCTGTTGGAGAATGAAATGGCCGATATGTTTATGGGCACCCTCCAGGGAGTATTTCTTGAAAGATTGGCGTCGAGTTCTGCTACAAAGTTCAACGATATTGTCATTGCGGGAGAAAGGGTCGAAACGTTGTTGAAAATGGGGAAGATACAAGACCCAGGTGCTAGTAGCTCAAATGGAGCGAGGAAAGCTTTTAGCGGACCTCCGAGAAGGCGAGAAGGCGAGACCAATGCTGTATTTGGCCGAAGTCAGGGTCATGGTTACAGAAGACCTTATGAACATATGGCTGCTGTCACCATTCCTGCAGCTCCTGTACAACAAATGCTACCTCCACCACAACCACATCAACAACAACAGCAACCTCGAACCAACTACCAGCAAAGACCATACCAGCCGAGGCAGACTCGCCCAGCTAACAGGGTGATTGAAGCTATTCCGATGACATATGCCGCCTTGTTGCCGAGGCTACTAGACTTGAACCTTATTCAATTGAGGACTTTGGCACCACCACCTCCTGGAGAGCTTCCAGCTGGTTATGACGTCAACGCGCGATGCGCTTTTCATTCAGGAGCACCCGGGCACTCAACCGAGAAGTGCAGGGCGCTACATCACAAAGTTCAAGATCTCGTGGATTCAAAGGCAATCAACTTTGCGCCACCACCGAATATCAACTCGAACCCTATACCTAATCATGGAGGGGCAAGAGTTAATGCTGTTGAGCGTGATGACAAGTTGAGTTTGGTACTGAGTATTGATGAGGTCAAGACGCCATTGAAGGTGGTGAAAGAGAGACTGTTGAAAGGTCAAGTATTTCCTGGTTGTTCTCTCGATTGTGAAGACTGTATAAGTGTTGTGAATGGCTGCGAGAAATTGAAGACGGGTTTGCAAGAGTTGATTGATGATGGATCTCTGCAATTTAGCAAGATTAGTAATGAAAAGGCTGATGATGTGTCGACCATTACTATCTTCTACGATGAAGCTGACATGCCCGTCAGACAAAGGCCGGTTACCATTTACGCTCCTCAGATTAGTCCTGTGACTATAACTGTACCGGGGCCGGTACCATATACCGATGATAGGGCTATTCCATGGCATTATGGTTCCGATGTCTATGTGGCGGGACAGAAGATGGAGAGTAGACCTGTTGCTGACTTGACTATTGAAAATGTGGGAGGTGTTGGAGGTTTTACTCGAAGTGGCCGTTTATTTGCTCCCCCTGCACTGAGAAAGGATCCTGAGGTCGAAACTTCGTCCAAAGACAAAGGAAAGCAGACTGTGAATGATGAGTCGAATACTCCTGTGGCTGGGCAGGGGACGTTTGAAAAAGAGGTAGAGGAGTTCATGAAGATCATCAAAAGGAGTGACTATAAGGTGGTTGACCAACTGATTCAGACGCCTTCAAAGATTTCTATCTTGTCACTGTTGATGTGCTCACCCGCGCACCGAGAAGCCTTGCTGAAAGTACTTCAAATGGCTTATGTTCCTCAAGAGATCACTGTCAATCAACTCGAAGCTGTTGTTGGGAGTGTCAATGCTAGCCATGGCTTGGGCTTCACTGACAGAGACCTCACTTCGGAGGGAAGGAATCACAATAAAGCACTGCATATCACGATGAAATGTAAGGGCGCTGTGTTGTCTCATGTTCTTGTGGACACAGGCTCTTCTTTGAACGTGCTCCCGAAAAAGGCGTTGATGAAGCTTGACATTGATGGGATTGTTCTGACGCCGAGTGATCTGGTGGTCAAAGCTTTCGATGGTTTAAGAAGATCAGTTTTCGGAGAGGTTGAGTTGCCTGTTAAGATAGGCTCTCAAGTCTTCAAGAGTGTCTTCTATGTCATGGACATCCAGCCTGCGTATAGTTGCTTGTTGGGCAGACCGTGGATACATGCAGCCGGAGCTGTCACCTCAACCCTGCACCAGAAGCTTAAATATGTGGTGGACGGCCAGGTCATCACAGTTTGCGGGGAAGAAGATATATTCGTCAGCCATTTGTCGACATTTAAATATGTAGAAATGGACGGAGAAATTCACGAGACTTTGTGCCAAGCTTTTGAGGCAGATGTTAGTATCTTGACTCCGGTGAAGAAAAACAACGAAGGCACGTCAATTCATTCTTACCAGGAAGCAAAGGAGGTCGTCCAATCAGGCAATGCCCAGGGATGGGGCAAGCTATTGGAGCTGGGAAAGAAGGATGACAAATTTGGCTTAGGGTATCAACCTGGAGGGTCTAATCAGAGTGGTAAAGCTATCTCATTTACAAGTGCTGGGTTGCTCGACCGCGATCAAATCTGTATGGCAAGTCAAGACGGAGATAGTGACCGAGACTGGGACAACAATTGGATCCGCCCGTGTGCACCCGGCGAGGAGCTAGGAAATTGGTCTGCTGAAGACATTGTCCAAGTCACCTGGCTCTCAAAGTAATTGTTTGTTTCCTTTTATTAGCATACTGCATTGTCAAGTCCAGCATTCTGCCCAAGATGCTTGGATCCATTGTATTGGGCCACCATGTTTTGTATCGCATTGTTATTTTGCTATGAAATAAAAGGACATTTTCAGACAAATTGTGCTCTCTTTCTTTGTTTTTAAACTTTTTCACAAGAAACAATATAAAAATGGCAATGTGTTTTTTTCATTTTTTTGATTTGTGTTAGCGTCTCTTTTCAAAATAAGCAGATTCTGAATAAGCACATCGTTTGTGCAGTGCTGATCATCCGGATTCCACGGATAACGTTCCTGCTATGACTATGCATGACTTTGATAATCCAGTCTACCAAGCTGATGAAGGGGTTGAGGAAGACTGTGACCTCCCTGAAGAGTTGGTCAGATTGTTGAAACAAGAGGAACGAGTTATTCAGCCTCATCAAGAAGAGATTGAGACTATCAACATTGGCAGTGAAGATGCAAAGAAAGAAATCAAGATAGGGGCCAATCTGCAGGCCGACGTCAAACAAGAGCTGATCAGTATGCTGAGAGAGTATGTGGACATCTTTGCTTGGTCATATCAAGATATGCCAGGTTTAGATACCGACATCGTGATGCATAAGCTACCCCTGAGAGAAGATTGTCCTCCTGTAAAGCAAAAATTGAGAAGAACTCGCCCGGATATGGCGATGAAGATCAAAGAGGAGGTACAAAAGCAGTGGGATGCCGGATTCCTTGCCGTGACTAGTTACCCGCCTTGGGTAGCTAATATCGTACCAGTACCTAAGAAGGACGGCAAGGTCCGAATGTGCGTTGACTATAGAGATTTGAACAGAGCAAGCCCAAAGGATGATTTTCCGTTGCCACACATTGACGTGTTGGTCAACAATACTGCTCAATTCTCGGTGTTCTCCTTCATGGATGGATTCTCCGGTTATAATCAGATAAAAATGGCGCCGGAAGACATGGAGAAGACAACGTTCATTACCCCGTGGGGAACATTCTGCTATAAGGTCATGCCCTTCGGTTTGAAGAACGCTGGGGCAACTTATCAACGGGAGATGGTCACGTTGTTCCATGACATGATCCACAAGGAGATCGAATGTTATGTGGACGATATGATTGCAAAGTCCAAAGACGAAGAGGAGCATTTGGTTAACCTAAAGAAGTTATTTGACAGATTGATCAAGTACAAGCTGAGGTTGAATCCAAACAAGTGCACTTTCGGAGTGCGTTCCGGAAAATTGCTGGGTTTCATTGTAAGTCAAAGGGGAATTGAGGTAGATCCTGCTAAAGTGAAAGCTATTCAAGATATGCCTGCACCGAGGACAGAAAAAGAAGTGCGCGGGTTCTTAGGTAGATTGAACTATATTTCTCGGTTCATATCTCACCTAACTGCCACGTGCGAACCGATATTCAAACTGCTAAGAAAAGAGCAAACAGTCAGGTGGAATGATGATTGCCAAAGAGCTTTCGACAAAATGAAGGAATATTTGCAGGAACCTCCAATTCTGATGCCTCCGGTGGAGGGGAGACCATTAATCATGTACTTGACCGTGCTAGAAGGGTCGATGGGGTGTGTGCTCGGCCAACATGACGAGTCTGGTCGAAAAGAGTACGCCATTTATTACCTTAGCAAAAAGTTTACCGACTGTGAATCCCGATACTCACTGCTCGAGAAAACTTGCTGCGCTTTGGTATGGGCTGCTCGCCGACTGAGGCAGTACATGTTGACCCACACTACACTTCTCATTTCTAAGATGGACCCTGTCAAGTACATCTTTGAGAAACCAGCATTGACCGGAAGGGTTGCTAGATGGCAGATGATTTTAACTGAATACGACATCCAGTACACTTCTCAGAAAGCCATCAAAGGAAGTGTATTGTCGGAATACCTTGCTCAGCAACCTCTTGAGGATGACTATCAGCCGATGAGATTTGATTTCCCTGATGAGGACATCATGTACCTCAAAACAAACGATTATGAGGAACCACTTCCGGAGGAGGGGCCTGACCCTGAATCCAAATGGAAGTTGATGTTTGATGGGGCTGTCAATATCAATGGTCGTGGAGTTGGTGTCGTACTCATTAATCCTGAAGGTGTCCACTTACCCTTCGCTGCCAGAATTACTTTTGGCTGCACCAACAATGAAGCGGAATACGAGGCGTGCATAATAGGAATAGAGGAGGCAATTGATCTTCGGATTAAGAACCTCGATATATTCGGAGATTCAGCCCTCGTCATTAACCAAATTACCGGCAAGTGGTATACACATCAAGAGCATCTAGTTCCGTACAGGGATTATGCTAGAAAACTGTTGACATTCTTTACGACAGTTAAGCTCAAATACATACCACGCGACGAAAATCAATTTGCCGATGCTTTGGCTACTCTCTCTTCGTCGATTAAAGTCACGTGTTGGAACTTTGTGCCCAGAATTGACATCTCCAGGCTTGACTCTCCAGCTTATGCTTTCTCTGTAGACGCCGTGTCTGACGAGAAACCTTGGTATTTTGATATCAAGTTATTCCTGGAGAAGCAAGAGTACCCAACAGGGGCATCTTCCAAAGACAAAAAGACCTTGAGACGACTTGCTGCTAGTTTCTTCTTGAACACAGACGGGGTTTTGTACAAGAGGAATTTTGACATGGTTTTGCTCAGATGCGTGGATAGACACGAAGCAAGCCTGTTGATGCAGGAAGTCCATGAAGGATCTTTTGGTACCCATGCAGGAGGGCACGCCATGGCAAAGAAACTGCTGAGATCAGGGTATTATTGGATGACAATGGATGCAGATTGTTGTTCATTCGCTCGTAAATGCCACAAGTGCCAAATATATGCAGATAAAGTGCATGTTCCTCCTAACCCACTCAATGTCATGTCATCTCCTTGGCCTTTCTCTATGTGGGGCATTGACATGATCGGGAAGATTGAGCCAACTGCTTCGAACGGTCATCGCTTCATCTTGGTCGCGATTGATTACTTTACCAAGTGGGTAGAAGCGGCGTCTTATGCCAATGTCACTCGTCAAGTGGTGGCAAGATTTCTGAAAAGAGATATCATATGCAGATATGGAGTGCCCGAAAGGATCATTACTGATAATGGTTCTAATCTCAACAATAAGATGATGGCAGACTTATGTCGGGACTTCAAAATACAGCATCACAATTCTTCTCCTTACCGACCAAAGATGAATGGTGCGGTAGAGGCAGCTAACAAGAATATCAAGAAGATTGTGCAGAAAATGGTTGTCACCTACAAGGATTGGCATGAGATGTTACCGTTTGCTTTGCATGGGTACCGAACGTCGGTCAGGACGTCAACAGGGGCAACTCCCTTCTCTCTAGTGTATGGCATGGAAGCAGTCCTGCCTGTTGAAGTAGAGATTCCTTCACTGCGCGTGATGATGGATGTCAAGTTGGATGAGGCTGAATGGGTGCGTGCTCGTTACAATCAGCTAGGTCTAATTGAGGAAAAGAGATTAGCGGCTATCTGTCATGGTCAGCTTTATCAGAGGAGAATGAAGCGGGCATTCGATCAACGAGTACGTACTCGAGAGTATCGAGTGGGAGAGCTTGTATTGAAAAGAATCGTTCCTCCAGGTTCAGATAACAGGGGCAAATGGACCCCGAATTACGAAGGACCATTCATAGTGAAGAAAGTATTCTCAGGAGGGGCACTGATGCTCACCACCATGGATGGAGAGGACTTCCCATCCCCTGTTAACTCGGACGCAGTCAAAAAAATACTTCGCATAAAGAGACCCGCTGGACACAAAAACAGAATGTAAGTCCAGGCAAGAAAAGGGCATCCCGACGAGCTAAAAAACAGAATAAAAAGCTCGGGCAAAAATTAGGGAAATAAATATAAAAAATGTACACCCGCTGAGTTGAAAAGCCACATTGGACAGCTCAGGCAAAAAAGGGTATCCCGGTGGATTGAAAACCCGAGAGGGCGATCCACGCAAAATAAGGGAAATAAGCGAACAACTGTGATCCAAGTTATCTGAACCATGTCATCGTTTCGTACAGTTTGACAATATCAGAAGGATAGGAAATAGTTCCCTTGTCCTCTCAGAAGGCCGAAACAGAATGGAGAGTCTTGAAGACGTGCAGGTCATAGCAGAAATGGAACTCCTTGGAATGCCATGTACATTGCCATTAGGGTAGTTTCTTTTCTCAATTTTTATAGTGGCTACCTCTTTCCAGGTGTTTGCTTCTTGATGTAAATCTTTGCCTATTCAGAGGCCAGTCAATAAAAATAATATTCAGTCAAAAAGCTGTGTGTGTTTATTTTTGTTTGCAAAATGTCCTGAATTTTTGGCAAAAATAGCATTGCATCTAAACATGGTGATAATCTTGAAAAGAAAACTGACATGCAGGGAAACTGTAACCCTCTTTGAGCGTCGGGTGACGATGGATGAACCGATCATTCCATGCAAATCCCCGGGACACACGTGTGTTTTCTGTTGTTGCAGGTTGCAGGATGGCGTCATATCAAGCAATTTAATATTCCCCAGTAGAATATCTCCCCAAGCAGAAATTTCTTCTCCCAGCAGGTATCTGAAAGCCTGACTGGTCTAAATAGAGATTTTCCTCCAATCAAGCCCTGGTAGTAGCCCAAGCAGGTTCTGCTGCCCCAGTGAATTAGCAGTGTGTTCTTCCCCAGTGGAGTATATCCAGCAGGTGCCGGAAAGCCTGACATCATCAGAGATGGAATTGACAGTATTCTATCCCCAGCAAGAATTCTTGCCTATCAGGTACCTGAAAGCCTGATATCCCCTCAGAGTCTTGAATCGTCAGATGCTTTTCCCAGCCAGAGTATTTGACCAAGAAGCTTCCCCAGCCAAGTCTGAAGATGTTCCTGTCCCCACAGAGTTCATATTTGATTTTCACCTCCGTCCGTGAAATATTTCTCAGCCAAGTTGCCATACTTTGGGTATTTGATGATACAGCCAGGTATTCATCACCTCAGTCAGAGTTGAGTGTCCAGACCTCTTGACTTGTCTTCCCCTGCAGAGTTGTATCTCTTGTTGCCGATCAGGCATTCGTCTGTTGCTCGTCTGCAATCTTCAACACTCGTATGAGTTATTCCTAAGCAAAGTTTTCCCCAGCAGGGACATATTACTGCTTTATCGCTGCTCGTCTGCATCTTTCAACACTCATCCGTGTTAGCCTGTTGGTATTACTAGTTTGCTTTCCTCAGCAGTGGTTTATGATTACTTTGATTTAGCTTGTCTGCAATTTCAAATACTCGTCAGTGTTTGATTATCTCAGTTGGTTGATTGCTCGTTTGCAAATTACAGCACTCGTCTGTGCTTGGAGATGTATTATTTTGCTGTTGATTCTCAACACTCGTCTGTGTTATGATACCTCTGTTGTTGCTTGTTTGCAACTGTCCAACACTCGTCTGTGTTCTGATATGTTATTTGTTGTTGCTCGTCTGCAACCTTCCAGCACTCGTCTGTGTTTGGTATTGGATCCTTCGCTGCATTCGTCTGTGCCTTGATATGAATTCTCCGTTGTTGCTCGTCTGCAATTGTCCAGCACTCGTCTGTGTTTGGTTGAAGCTCGTCTGCTTTGCCTGGATACTCGTCTGTATCATCCTCAGCATTCGTCTGTGCTAGCCTGCACCTGAATGTGAAGATTTGCT
The DNA here is from genome assembly GCA_963966055.1 of Lathyrus aphaca. Taxonomy (NCBI): domain Eukaryota; kingdom Viridiplantae; phylum Streptophyta; class Magnoliopsida; order Fabales; family Fabaceae; genus Lathyrus; species Lathyrus aphaca. The sequence continues at coordinate 355,120,317 of OZ014520.1, read as the reverse complement.
GTTTACCCTGATATTTCTGTGACTACTTCAAATGCTCGTCTGTGTTTGAATTTCTGGTATTCGTCTATACCAGTGGATGATACTCGTCTGTATCATTGCCTGAGACACTCGTCTGTGTTTCTCAGATCATCGTCTGATACTCGTCTGTATCATTGACTTAGGGCACTCGTCTGTGTTATCTTGATGATCATCCAATACTCGTCTGTATTGAAGAGGTTTAGAATCCTGACAGTGGGAATTGGATGTCGAAATGGTTACCGGTCCTGGCGTAACAGGTAAATCCGAAGGAGACTCGTCTGTCTCAAGCACCAATTATGGTTGCTGCACCTGGCGTAACAGGTTTGCTCAGAAGACTCGTCTGTCTTATACCATATATCCGCGGATAATATATGAAGAAGGTTCGTCTACCTTGATTGCATGTCTATCCCACAGACTTATATGCATTCCCGGAGCCTGCGTAAGGGTTATCCGAAGAAGACTCGTCCGTCTTATTCCACTTATCTGCGTAAGGATTAGTGAAGGAGATTCGTCTATCTCAGGCTATTTTGAAGATCCTTAAGGGCTCGTCCGCTCTCTGCACCTGGCGTCACAGGTCATTCAAAGACTCGTCTGTCAACATGATAGTATCCCAGATATCAACCTCAACTTGGAAGAAGCTCGTCTGCTTTTTCTGCCCAACATATTCCCAGAGCGTCATTTAATCGGGTCTATTTCCCAGAGTTGCGTTCTTCGTCAGAGTGCAAATTTCAGGTCTTCTTGGTATTCAATCACAGTTTATCTCGAATGTCTGATAGCCGTTGCTCTCATCCTTTTCAGATTAACAGTTGATTGAATAGGGGCAGCTGTAACACCCCAAATTTTCCCTCTTCATTTTAAGCATCATATCACGCCATATTCATCATAACATATCATATCTTTAGCATTTTGCATAGAAAAATGAGGCATAACACTCACATGTTCTAGCATAAGGCATATGACCAACCATCTGGAAGATTTGAAGCACTGCAAGTAAAAATCAAGAGCATGGTGACCTGACAAGAATCTCACAGGATCATTTTGCACAAGCTCTGTATCATGTTCAAAGCTTTAAAAAAGAAAGGATGAGGATCAAAATCAGCTTGAAACGGTAGGAGCCGGCTTATTTTTGAGGTTTCCCACCAAAGGGAAGGAAATTCAAATTTTCCATGCGTTAACCGGTTAACGCATATGGTTAACCGGTTAACGGCTGCGAAATTTGAATTTCCAGCAGCAAGTTCAACATGTGTGTTTTGGCTCCATTTTCCAATTTTCTGATTTTTATTCATTTGAATTAAATTTGAATTTGAGAGAAGGATCTAGAGCATTTATCCAAGCCTCATTCCAATCCTAAATCCAAATCACTTTCTAAGCTAATGCCAAGCCATATTTTTGGATCCCAAACCAAAATTTTGGGCCCCAAACCTAAACCATATTTATTCCATTTCCCTCCAAACCAAAGGGGTCTCCCTCATATTTTTCACTTTCTTTTCTGAATTTTCACTCAATTCTCTCACTTTTCTCTCCCATTTTCCATATTCACTAAGAGTTCCTCTTTCAAGATCACATAACCTTGCCTTGAGGTGTGTAGATCTTGGAACTAAACCTCCATTCACAGCTTCTTTGCATCTTTTTGCTGGTTTTATTGGAGATTCAGAATTGGTTTGAGATCTAGAAGTGCTTTTGGATCCAAAATTCTGCATCAAGAGCATGTTCTTGCATTTATTTTGCATGGAGTGTGGAGCTTAGCATCGGATCTTCAAAGTTTTGCGTGAGATCTCTCATTTTCAGCTTAATCAACAATTACCAAAGCATACCTCAGCTTTGTAGGTTGGTTAATTTCAGATCTAACTCTGTTTTTAGCTTATTTGCATGCTTGTGCTTTAAACCTACCATGTGCTTGTGTATTTGATTGTGTTGCATGAATTGATTGGTTGATTTGTATCCGGATCCGAATGTTATTGTTCATGAGCGTAATGTTATGGATTAATGTGAATTGATCTAATTTTCCATGTATAATTGAGTGCTGGTCTGGTGCAAGATTATTTGAATAAGCTGTTTGAGTTGCTGTTTTCTGCAGGATTTGTTGCTGTTTTAACAGTGTTAACCGGTTAACGCATAGGGTTAACCGGTTAACGCACCTGTTTCATGCGTATTTTGTGCAGGTTTGAACTGGTTAACCGGTTAACGCATTTGGTTAACCGGTTAACACTGAAGCAGAATGGCTTTTTAGTGTTGTTTTGAGCTTGTTTGATCCCTTTGCTTGTTTTAATTGCCATGGATCATTGCATGATCATTAAACATGTTATTTTAGGGTGACTTGCTTGCTGGTTGATGTATGCTTTCATGTTTTCGACGCGTAAGTCGTGTATTTGCAATGTTTGGCATGATGTTTGATTCTTGTTTACAAGAACCTTTGAGCATGATTAATTCCATGATTGTGTTGGTCACTTTGCTGGATTTTTTTGTGCATACTAACCTTGCAGGGGCTATGGTAAGTGTGAGATGTGGGAATTGAGTTCCACATCTCCAATTCTCATCTTCCTCTTATGTTTATGTTACTAACCCTTTGTTGTTGGGCTTAGGCCTTTCTCATCCCTTCTTCTATATTCTTCTTCTTTCTTCATTAGGATAGAAACCTCACTAACCTTTAGGATATCCATGCATGTGAATACTTAGGATTATTTTAGTCACCCTTTAGAATTTTTCCTTTGAGATCCTTTGGTGCTCTCTCTTCTCATCTTCAAACTTAATTCTAATTCATTTAATAAAGGTTGAGTACTTTCATGTGACATGAGACTTTGCTATGAGATGCTCACATGCGTTCCATTTCGGGGCGAGGTGTGAGTCATCACTCGTGGTGGATAGGTCTTAGCATGAGTATCTCACAAAGAAAAGTTAAAAAAACACTTCTTAACCATAAAACCACAAAAACACTTAATAAGGGTAATAGGCCAGTGTGCTTGAGCCTTTACTTGTGGGACTAGCTTTGGGGATTTCCTCCATAGATAGGTGTGCCTCTTGCGCATTCCATTTCGGGATGATGTGAGATGTACACATCCCATTGAGTAAGACTTAGGTACACTTACCTATGCAAACCTTCACAAATAAAAGCTTCTAAAAAACACAAACAAACAACAAGCGTATTTCCTTCGGGAATTCTTTTCTCACCTCATTCGCTCCGTACGCGAACTTGCTCCTACTTGTCACTTTGCAAGACGGTTACGCACTCGTCGTCCGAGTCTGCAACACCTGAGCAATGGCATAGGCAGTTCAAGCCTTTAATTCACAAGCAATTTCTTTTCTACCCCTAGTTAGGGGAACTACGGCGTCTCTGATCCTCATTATCCCGATGAGGTACGTAGGCAGCGGGGTAGGGCCCGTTCGAGCACAATCTTTATTTTCCCTACATTTTTTCTCTTTGTTTCTTATTTCAGTTCTTTTCCAGTTCCAGGTTCTTTTCATTTTCATTTCTTTTGCTGCAGCTTTCATACCCTCACCCTTTGAAACAGTTTCTTTTGCAAGCGTGGATCCCGTCGGGTACGACGGACGGATTGGGGTGCTAATACCTTCTCAATTCGTAACCGACTCCCGAACTCAGATCTTTGGTTCGCAGGACCTTGTCCTTTCCTTCTTCCTCAGGTTTGTGCAACATTACCTTTCCCATTCCTTTGGGATAAAAATGTCTGGCTGGCGACTCTAACCTTTCTGCGCCACTTTCGCGTTTGTACTAGGATGAAAATCCCGGGAGCGACACAACCAACCATAAAACCATGGGCATTCTTGGTTCATTTCTGATTTTCATGACTTAGAGAAAGTTTGTGTGCTGGTTTGGAATGAATTAGAGGTTGCAATTGGCCTTGGTCCATGATTTTGCAAAATTCTCACTTAGGGCATGCCTTGAAAATCAATGATTTTAGCCAACTTTGTCACACCATAACTTTTGATCCAAAAAGAGTTTGATCATGTTCTTGTACTTTTTGAAAAGGGAAAGATGATATCTACAACTTTCATGACCAAAGTTTTTCCATTTGAAGCATTTTTGGATCAAGAATCAAGGCTTGAAAAATGACCTAAAATGATGCATTCTTGAAAAGTCAACTATGCCCAAAAAGTCAACATTTGCAAAAACCCTAAATTCTTGATTTCTATGAACTTCAACCTTCTTCCATGATCAAATAAAGATCATATACACTCAAAATGATGAAGATCACCCATTGGTTGGGTTACTGGGGGCCTCAGATGCCCTGATTTTGCACTGACTTGTCTGAAAAGTCAACCCTTGATCAGATGACTTCCCCATGGAATTTCTTCATGAAACTTGATATGCATACTCCCTATACCATATTGAGATCAATGGAAACAAGAATGACCAAAAAATTTGGAGTTATGGCCTCTGAAACCAAAACCCTAATTTTCAGTCAACTGTGCAGTCTAGCCTGGCTTTGCATCCACTCAAACCCTAGTTCTTGTGATTCCTTTGAAATATTGACTTTGAAAGGATGGAATATGATACTTGAACACATATGGATCCCTTTGAATTGATTGGTGACCTTTGGAGTGGCTCAAATGGCTTTGGGATTGCTCAGATCACAAACCCTAGGTGCAGATGACTTAGAAACTATGCAGTGAATCAAAAATGTAATATGAGGTGATATGATTGTGTTTATGCATATGGGAATGATCACAAGCCATGGTGAAATAAGTGAGGGCAAATTTGGGGTGTTTACAAATACGAAGAAAGGATGGGTACAAATCAAACTTTGAGCCTTATACCTTTGTTTCTCAAAACCATTAACCAGACCACATTACAACCCTCGAAAGTCCTAATTGAGGCCGGGTTTATTCTGAAAGCATGCTACCAACAAGGTTGCGTAAATTGACTCCCATATATTTGCTAATTTTCAAACTCGATTGCACATTATTCTTCTTGCATATTTTACGCACTTTCTAAATCAGCACCTCGTTTGGGCTAACGGTCCATCCGTCACACTTTCACAGCATTCAAATAAAATTGACTTTTTCAAAACTTACATAAACTTTACATTAACACTACCATTTGTGTATGAATAATTTAATTGCAATTTAGTGCTTGACATCAGTGCAATCCCAACAAGGGGCAATCAAGAGAGGAATTTGACTCAATACTTCTTCAAAATCAGTCCAATCAGGGACAAAGCATCTTCAACAGCCCAATCAGGGACAATTTATTTCAAAATCAGTTCAGTCAGGGGCAAATCACCTTCAAAGGCTCAATCAGGGGCAGGTCATGTCATGACCATTGTCAAAGCTTCCCCACCAGATTTATTTCAAATACCTTGCGGGCAGGGGCAAGCAGACAAGGAGCGAATCTTCCTATCTCTTCTCCCCAGCAGAACAGGCAGTCCTTGTTAAACGTTGGCAACCCTTCAAAGCAAATCAAGCGTCATGTGACAATCAAGTCACTTCGCTCATCAGCAAGTAACCAAACTTGGAGCTGTCAGATCCATCTTCTGATCATACATCGTCGAAGATCGAGTGTCGGGGAATCAAGCCCTCCACCCACCCAAAGTCCAATCATTATTGGCAACTACCAGACCAAAAGTCCACCAAGCTGGCACCTTTCTTTTTTTCAATCACTCATATGCATCATTATGCATCATCAATGTCATACGCATCATTTGCATCAATCATTTACAACATGTGCATCATATGCATGCCCAAACAAAAAACAAACTTTTTATTTTCCCCAACATTATCGAATTTACATCTCAGTGCATAAACATTTGCATCGTATCTCCATCATTATGGAATACCATTTCAAAACAATCAAGCATACATGCATAGTTCAGGATCCGGGATCAATCCCAAGATTCCAGGCCTTTCCTCAGCTGAAGTTAGAATCCAGGGTCGACCGAAGATTCCAAAGATTCTCCTAGGTGTTATTCAGTGGACGTCCTGGTGGATATTTCTCTTCCAGATTATTTAATTTTCTGTCGCTCGGCATCCTTTTGATGTTGAAGTCGCTTTATCATCCTTTTGGTGATAGCGATTATTTAATTTTCTGATTACTCGGCATCCTTTTGGTGTTGGGGTTGCCTTATCATCCTTTTGATGATAGCGATTGTTTAATTTTCAGTCGCTCGTCATCCTTTTGGTGTCGGGGTCGCCTTATCATCCTTTTGATGATAGCGATTGTTTAATTTTTTGTTACTCAGCATCCTTTTGGTGTCGGGGGTCGCCTTATCATCCTTTTGATGATAACGATTGTTTAATTTTCTGTTGCTCAGCATTCTTTTGGTGTCGGGGTCGCTTTATCATCCTTTTGGTGATAGCGATTTTATTTTCAGTCAGTTGCCTTATCATCCTCTGGTGATAAGTGATATATTTTGTCAATATGTTTATTGTTGTGTCATCCATCATTTCCAGTTTATTTCAGTTGTTATTTTCGCAGTTTCTTTCTTGGTCGGACAAATTTGGAGTCTGTTAATATCTAATTATCTTATACCTTGAAAGATTGAACGCGAGCCAGTTCATCTTATTCGGTCTAAGTCAATTCGATAGGGGCATCTGTCATACCCCAAATTTGTCCGGGCCGTTAAATTTTTTTTCCCGCTATGTTACCTAGAGGTTACAGGATTTATTGATCTCTCTCCAAATGATTGTTTGACCATTGGTCATGATATCCTAAAACAACTTGTGGATTCCATTTGTTTGTCTTGGAATGTTGTTTTGTGACTTCGTGATTATTAATAACAATTTTGCTAGTTTTGTCAAAAAAAAAAAGAGTGATTCAAGAAGATGTCTTTCAGGGTGAAGTTACAACTTTGAGACATTTGTTTAATTTGTGATGGACGTGTTTAACAAGTCATAATCATTTGGAGTTCATATAATTATTCTTCCTCAAGATTTATCAAGTTTGTTCAAAAAGCATAATCAAGTGTTTCTAATATTTGAAGAATGTGGTGGGATGAGGTTTAATTTTGAATTTGAGTGGCTATTGAGGTGCGGATTTTGAGCACAATTAGAATGCATGTTGAACCCGTGGTATGGGATCAGAGGGTTCAAATTTCTAAAGTTTAACTTGTGGTGAATGGAATCAATGAGTCTAAGTTTCTAAGTCCATGGTTCTTGGAGTACAAATGTATTACGCCACATGAGGAAATTTATTGGAATGGCTAAATTTATACGTGAAATCCCCTGTAGACCTGATGCAAAATTTACACATGGAACCAAAACTTACCAAAATATATATAAATAATAGAACTCTTAAAGTCTAATTGCCATTTATTCCAAGTAAAGTCCTGATGTTTTACTCAATTTAGGTGTGTACCTCCCTGACAAAACAAATGCTCAAGAAAATATTGAAGAGAAAATACTTGAGGAATGAATGCCATATACATATTTATCATACACACCAAGAGGAAGTTTTGCGCACACAAAAAAAAAAAAAAAGAGAAGAAGAATTTTTTTGCAACAGCTTGCAGAATCCTTGCAGGAAGCTCCCATCTTCATGTCCTATCTCATTCTACTTCCAGCTCTTCAATCAAGTTCAAATGTTACAAGTTACTACAATGAGAACAAGTCCAAAGAAGGCCCAAGTCGGCAGAATACGGATATCCACATGTATTGTATACTCGTGGTAGCCAATAATCCTTACCGATTATCGACACCGTTGTTTCCATAATTGCAAAGCATAAAGTAGGATGAAGTTAGTGATTAAGATCAAGAATTTGAAGATGTTGCTAAAGTGATTAAAATGTTTATGCAGCTTGTTATGGAAGATTCTATGGGAGCCTATGGTTCAGCGAGACGTTCCGGAGAAGTTCCGGAGAAATTCGCCTTCAAATCAAAGTCATGTAAAATTTGATTATGCAGTGTTAAGATCGGTTACGGTGAATGGATGCGTCATTTAACTAACCCACATCTTTGGTTCGTTACCGAAAGCACTTGGGTGAACTCCAGTTGCTCCTTGTCCTCACACTTTCATCTATGCAGGCAACCCATTCTTTGCAGCATTAAGCCTAAAACCAGAAAGAAATACTATCAAGCAACACATAGTAATAGAATTTCAAAAGGAATCAGGGATTAGAGTTCAAAAGAAATCAAATTCATAACAATAATTTGAAGAGCCAGGTGCTGAGAGCAATGAGCAAATAACAAGGCCAACATTTGTTTCTTAACAAAAAGTTTGCATCCTTTTGAACTATTTCACTCTCTCTGTCTTTGAAGTGGGAACTGAAGGACAAAACGGCGGTGGAAGCGAGTTTCAGCAGGGCGGCATTGCCCAGGACCCTCCATGCTACAGGTGCTTATGCTGTTGCATCTACCGATCAAAACCAGGTTACGGCTTCCGTTATAGCAACAGTTTTGCAGGCTGTGATCTCTTAATCAGTGGTCGCAGCCGGTGCAGCTGGATTTGTTCCAAATTAGTTGCCCAACTCGGCATCTCAAACCCAAGCTTTAGATCAAGCATCTGTACAGTTGATAACAAATCAAAGGTATCAGCATCACTATCGACAAAATGACCAGCTATACCCTAGACAGGATCAATACCAACAACATAAATTAATAGTATTACCCTTATCAACATTTTGCTTTTCCACAATATCAGCAGGGCATAGTTGTTGTGGTCACTGGAGACAAGCTAAGTCGCAATTCCAAGCATGACAATACCGGTTTTTTCTTTCACCTGCATTCCAAAGTAAGGCGTCAGCATAGCTTTAATGAGAACAGGTACTGAACAACACCATTCTTACCAAGCCATTTCCATCTTGACATTAAGCCTCCAAACCTGCAAGGCATCAACAAGCCATCAATAAAGCATCAGTACAAGACACCAGAAAATGCGATGAGTTCATAGCCCTGTTAGTTTTATCACAAAAATGCAGCAAGCAAAAGACAGAATAGAAGTCTTGTTTTCTCAACGAACAGCACCTCTTATTACGAAAAACTCCTGCAATGCCAAAAAGTTCAAATCCACCGATTCTACGCATCTTTCCCCATCCTGGATTATTAAAAGCACAAACTGAGTCATTATTGTTATCTCTTCAAACCCACAAAGCATTAGATGATGTGATTATCAAATTCAAGAAAGAGCAAGGTGAAAATGAGCAAATGGAATTATCAAACAATGTACCACTGGTCAAAAGAAGTCAGCAGATCACAAGGTTTTTAGAAGGTCATAACAGTCGGTTATTGGTCATGCTAATGAGTCTTGCGAAACAAGGTCTATCTTTAAAGCCTTATCGCACGCCAAATTCAGTGTGTACCTGAAAAAGAAGAAGATTGAAAGTCATTACATCAGGGATTTAATTTGAAGAAATCACACAAGTCATCATGGAAACGAGTACGTTACACGTAGAAGAGTATGATCACAGCAGACACATAATGTACCTTACTTCCAGCTCAGGTCGCAATTTCATGAATCCAAATTGTCACTTTCAGTTATCTTTATCTGATTCATTACAGCCACCATTTGTTTCTTCATTCGCTTCAGCTCTGAGCTTGGTGATAGAATCCTCCCAAGGATGTACATGAAAAAAAAGAAAAATTGAATAACAGGGCAAGTTAAAAATCAAGCAGTTTCAAAATGTATAAACCGTAAAAAACTGAGTTTACCACAGTCAAAATTCAGAGCAAGTTCACAAGGGCCCACTGAAAGTAGCTACAAACAAAAACGATTTGTGACTCACCTCTTCTGGTCCCCACAAAGAATGTCTGCAGCAGAAGAATATTGTACAAATCACCAACGGCATGAAAATTTCACAACTGACTCTCAAGTATCTCTCACGTACCAGAAGAGAATTCTCAAAATCTCACACGTACAAAGCACCTCAGAAATTCCACTATATATTGACCCAATCATTGGCACAAGGGAAGGCCACTGCACAAAATTGAGGATAGTCACCTGAGAAACCCTAGCTACCATAACACAGAAAGCACACAGAGAAAACCCTTACCGAAACTGAGAAACTCAAATCCACAACCCTTGCCATCTCCGCCAAACCACCTCAGAAACCATCTCAAATCCCTTCACCGTCATCTTCGAACAAACAAGCAAAACCCTCTGTTAAACCAATCAAACCGCAAACCCTTTCCAACCTTATTCACAAACACAAACCTTCACTCACAAATCCAAATCGCAACCCATAAACACCCCAACACCGTGAATCTAAATCCGAAACCGAGCCGTCGTGAACTACCGCAAAACCATCAATCAGAGAACTCACCGCCGCCGACGCTGACCACCAAGAGACGGAGTGAGAACTGAGACAGACGCCGCGAGCTGAAGAAACGAGAGCTGTTCGAAAGAGAGAGACTCCGAAAGTGAGGATGCAGGCGGCGGCGTATTGTTCTTTTGAGGTATACACAAGCGCAATGGAAGAAAAGGTGGTTTTCACTTTCTTTGACCTTCTGAATATTTGTCTTTATGGCTTATCAACTTTCATTTTTGAAATTTGTGTACCCTGTTTATGAGTTGTTTTAGTTTGGTTTTGGTATAGACTGCGAAACCTGTTTCCAAACCATGATACTACCGGATCAATACACGTTTTTTACATTTCTTTTTGTTGTTTCAGTATTTTACTATGGGCCAGTCTCTTCCTTTTGAATAATAGCCCATGTTGTTGATTCTACACACAAACCCTAATATGTTGCAGTTTATCCCTGTCCTCTCTTATAAATTCTTTTTTATTGTATTACTTCTCTTTAATTTATTTAGGTTTTTATCATCAAGAATTATAGTTTTTTTTATTATTCTGAATTTTTACTTGGATTGTTTCTAGTTTACCTCTTCTTTTTTTGGGTTGAGTTTATTTTCACTTAGTTGATCCTTTGATTTTATGTTTGGGCCAATGATATAACAAACGGCCGATTTTTCGCCCGATCTAAATTGGTGATCTTCGGTCAATATGAGGCCCCCCTTGTATTTAATTTTCTCATTTTTATTATTCCGATAAACAAATTGTAATTTAATTTAATTTATTTATTCTTGATTTTATTTAATTTGTTCGTTATTCATATTCATTATTTTATTTTATTTTTTTAAATTCTAGCAATTCAATTCATTCAATTTATTTATTCATTTTCGCATTTTAAAAAAATTACGATTCGACTCCTCATAGAACGATTTCATTAAATCGGCTCTAAGGCAGTAAACGAACCAAATTTCGCCGTGTCCCGAAAAAGGTCCAACGCCTCCGAATAGTTGCGCTCGAAAAAAGGTCCAACGCCTCCGAATAGTTGCGTCCCTAATAAATAGGCTGAACGCCTTCGAATAGTTCAAAACACACTGCACACACGCTTTCTCTTGGGCTAATTACAACGAGACCTCTTTATTTCTCGCAATCCCCTGTATTTATTTTGTACCCCTCTCCCATTAATTTGTACGTACTTTATTTTCCGCATTTTATATTAATTCTGAATCCTTGGTCCAACGCCAAGCGATCTCACTTGCACACCTGCACTTTATTTTTCAGTTATTTTCGTTTATTAGGATCCACCTATCTTTGCGAGCCGAGCGATTCGTGCCTCGCTGCCAAACCACAAAAATAAACCTCCATTTGCATGCACCCTCTAAACCTCAAAAAAAAAAACCAAAATGTTTCGATTAGATCCAAACCCTTGATCCAACGTCAAGCGGCTTTAGGAAATAAAAACACTTTAATAAATACAAGAAGATTTGTACGCCACGAGCCTTAAGCGGTAGAAAGGGGGATAACGAGCTTTCGTTACTCGCTCCGATTATTTCGACGCAGGACACCCGTCTTGTTGGGCGAGATAAACTATCCATAGTCTTTAGTGCATTTCAACTCCTAAACCCTTTCATCAACGAAAGGTAATAAAATCAACAACCATTACCCTTAGTAGGCTGAACTACGAGGCTCTGACTTTCCCATTGCACACGGGAGTACGTAGGCACGAGGATCTCAATCCTTGCCGAGCACCTAGGTTCAATCTAACTTATAATTCAACTCATTTCCCTCTAGCAAGCAATTCGTTTAAGCATAGACATCCTTTCTCGCGCGATAACTTAGATGGTTCCCATCGAGTACGATGGATGTAGGGGGTGCTAATACCTTCCCCCTGCATAACCGACTCCCGAACCCAGGCAATGGTTCCGTTGACCTTTGTCCTCATCCTTTTCCTCCCGGGTTGTATCTATATCTCCCCTTTCCCTCTTCGGGAATAAATAGAATTAGGTGGCGACTCTTCAGTCCGTCCGGCGCGCGGCTCCGTCCATTTCGGATCGCGTAAGGTCGTATTTTTCGGGGTACGACATCGTGGCGTACAGATCTTCTCGTATTTATTAAAGTGTTTTATTATCCTATGACCGCTTGACGTTGGATCAAGGGTTTGGATCTAATCGAAACATTTTGGTTTTTTGAGGTTTAGAGGGTGCATGCAAATGGAGGTTTATTTTGTGGTTTGTCAGCGAGGCACGAATCGCTCGGCTCGCAAAGGATATGAGGATCCTAATAACGAAATAATAACTGGAAAATAAAGTGCAAGTGTGCAAAGTGCAATCGCTTGGCGTTGGACCAAGGATTCAAAAATAAATACGGAAAATAAATTGCGTACAAAGTAATGGGAGAGGGGTACAAAATAAATACAGGGGGTTGCGAAAAATAAATGGTCTCGTTGTAATTAGCCCAAGAGAAAGCGTGTGTGCAGTGTGTTTGAACTATTCGAAGGTGTTCAGCCTGTTTATTCGGGACGCAACTATTTGAAGGCGTTGGACCTTTTTCGAACACAACTATTCGAAGGCGTTGGACCTTTTAATCGAGCGCAACTATTCGAAGGCGTTGGACCTTTTGGGACGCGACAAAATTTGTTCGTGAACTGCCTTAGAATCGGTTCAAAATGGGAACCATTCTATAAGGAGTCGAATCGTAATTTTTCTAATGCGAAAATAAATGAATAAATAAATGAATTGCGAGAATTAAATAAAATAATGAATAATGAATTAAATAATTAAATGAAATAAATAATTTAAGAATATGAAATAAATTACATTGATGTTTATTTATCGAAATAATGAAATAATGAAAAATTAATTACAAGGAGGGCCTCATATTGACCGCTCATCACCGATTAAATGTAATCGGGCGAAAACGGCCTTTTATAATATCATCGGCCCTAAAAATAAAGTAAATAAATAAAATATCGAAAATGTATTGAAAACTCATAAAATAACAATGATAATAACTAAAACAACTAAGTAATTAATTAGATAAAGAAAATTAAAAGTGGGGTGTATTGGATCTATACATGGTGTAGATAATAATATAATTCATAGTTTAAGTCCAAAAATAAAGATAATAAAATAAAATAAAACAGGGGGGCTGTGTGCTGGTCTGCCATGTGCGGATAAAAGTCTGGTGGGCTTAGCCTAGCACAATTTGAAAATCTAACCTTAAAATAATATAATATGAAACCTAAAAAATGTTTTAAAAGAAACCGAAAGAAAGAAAAAAAAAAAAGGCAGTAACGTATACACGCTACCCTGCTCTAACTAACAGATCCCCAACTAATAAAGCTAATATAAAGGAAAACCTAACAAATTAGTAATCAAATAATAAAGATAGTAATAATGAACAGAAAATAAAGAAACATATATAAAAAAAAAGACAGTGATAAAGCCATGGGCTTCTAGGCCCAACCAACAACAATCATAAAAAAAGTCATAGAAAATAAAAAATCAGTTTCAAATTAACTTTTGTTTAATGACAAAACACCGAAGTAGAAATCAATTAGTTATGGCTCAAAGAATAAAACGAAACCTACCCTCAACAGCTCTCTTGCAACGGTGTGAACGGCGGCTGGCGGCAGCGTTTTTGGCCTCTCTCCGTCACGGGTTCCGTCTCTCTCTTGGCGGCGGTTCACTTCTCAACTCAGTCGCGGTGGTGAAACACGAAAGGGAGACTCGCGGCGATTTTCGGATCTGTCTTTCTCGTTCGGTAATGATGAAAGCCTTCGCGAGTTTCTAGGTTGCGCGGCCGGCTGTTGGCTTGCGGTGATGAGGTTCTCAGATTCACGTCAGTGGTGATTGATGGTTGAGTGATGATGGGTCGGTTTGCGGCGAATCTGCGCGGATGGAGGTTTTCGGTAAGGGTGAATGGTGATGGTGACAGCCACGGGATGGTGATGGTGGTTGTGACGGTTTCGAAGCGGTGAGTATTCGAAGGTTGTTGGAAGGTGAGTTTCAGATTTGTTGAAAGGGGATTTCTCAATTTTGGTAAGGGTGTTTAGAATATGGAAAGGTTTTGCGGTTCAGATTTCATTTTCGATTTGCATCAGGTTTGGTTTCGATTTTGTTCTCAGATTGGTTTGCGTTTTGTTTCGGTTAATGGTGTTGTTTGGTCTGTGCGGTGGTAATGGTGAGGTTGGTTGAAGGAGGTAGTGAGCATGGTTTCACAGCTGAAGGAAAAAAGGAAAGCAGGGTCTGTTTTTGGTGGTGATGCAGATTTGGGGCAAGCTTCGGTTTGTAGAGGGTGGTGATTTTAGTTTGTGATTGAAATTTGCAGAGATGAGTTTTGTTTATTGAAGGTCATGAAGAAGCTTTTTTCTCTGATATTTTCTTGATTGAGTTTTTTTGAAATTTGGTTTTATAAAATGGAAGATTTGAGGTTTGTTGATGATTTATTTGCAGAATGCTTTTTTTCTTCGGTTTTCCAGCTCTCTCTGGAGTGAGTGAATAACCTGAGTTTTATAGAATTAATCGAGGCAGCCGTTTTGGATGAAATGCCTGCCGTTTTGGATGAATCGCAATTTGTGCGGCAAATACGGAAAGTACGTGCTTTGTGCGCTGTAATTTATTCTTTATGGACTCATGTGCTTTCAAAAATGTAGTGGGCTCGGTTCTAACGAGATTTATGGGGACCTCAGGTGGGTGATTCACCAAAGTTGTTTTGTCTGTAGTGATATGAGCAATGTTTACTAGAAGCCTTGGTAGTCCCTGAAGGAATTTGATTTGTGTGGCTTTTATTTGCTGTGAATTTAATTTTATTGCTACAGAACCTATTTTTTACTGACTGAAAAGGTAGGTGATTGCTCTAAACTTACGTTGATTACATACTCAAAAATTAAAATATAATAATAATAGTTATAACAATATTAATAATATTACTAATAATAATACTAATAGAAATAACATAGATGATAATAAATAATAATGATAATAAAAATAATAGAAATAAGATTAATAATAAAAAAAATGATAATAGAAATAAATTAAATAAAAAGAAAATAATGGAATAAAATGGAATAAAATGGTTTGATCTAAAAAATAAAATAATGAAAAAATAATAGAAATAAATGATTTAATAAATGGAAAATATTAATAACAATATATTTTTCTGAAATAGAATCGGATTGGGCCTCTACCCATTTTACCACACACACGGTTTAGTAAACCTGAATAAAATCACAACTGAAACAAATATTTTTGGACATTCTGATTAATGAAAGAAAATATGCAGGTAGGACAAATTTGGGGTATGACAGTTTGCATAGTTGTTTGAGTATGTTTTCCATATGCTTTTGCCATGAACATGTCATATCATTCTTGCATCTCTTGCTTTCATCTTCACTTTACTTGTACTTCTAAATTGAAAATGTGCTTACATCCTTCTCTTCTTCTCCCATTCTACCATGAACAAACTCATGAGTGTTCGTATGATAATTTAGGATGGTTTTAGGAATTTATAGATGATGTTTGAGTTCTGAATTTGTAGTTTTTAATGTGTCTTTGACCATGTTCATGCACTTTTTCCTTCTTACTTCTTCTTATACATCTTCCTTGAATTTCATCTTTTTGCATTTCTTTGCAAGTTGTTTGATTATGTTTGAGTTCCTTGAACTTGGTGAGTTTGAGTATGATATAGTTCTGACTTATAAGTTATTATTACCTTTGTTTTCTTTTCATTTGTGTTCTTTATGTGTATAGTTTCTATTTCATTTCTTTGGAACTTGCATGCTTCTTTACTTACATTGCAAGGGCTTTTGTAAGTTGAAGGAGTGTGGATGTTGCTTCCACATTCCAACTTCTTATTCATCTCTTCTACACTTCATATGTGTGTTTGTTAAGCATTCAATATGCTTTGTCTTTACAATTGCATTCCTTCCCCCTTAGAGGCAACTTATCTTCTATTTGAGAAGTAAGTTATTTTCTAACTTCTTCTTCTTCTCTCTTTCTTTTCTCTCATTCTTCTTCATTAGGATTAGAGTTTCTTTCAAACCTTACTAACCTAGGTTATCTAAGCATGATACCTTACTTAGGATTGTTTAGTTCCCATTAGACTTTTACCTTTGATTCCTTTTGGTGCTTTCTCTCTTCTCATATTGTAAACACCCCAAATTTGCCCTCACTCATTTTCACCATGGCTTGTGTTTTCTTTTCATTTGCATAAGTTCAATCATAGCATCTCATATTGCATTTTTGCTTCACTGCATTGGTTCTAAGTCATCTGCATCTAGGGTTTGTGATCTGGGCAATCAAAGATTCATCTGAGCCACTCCAAAGGTCTTCAATCATCTCAAGAGGTTCCATGTATGTTCAATCATCATATTATATCCACCAAAGATCAAGAAAGTCAAAGAATCACAAGAACTGAGGGAAGCATGGAAGCAGAGCCAATCTTAACTACACACATGACCTAAAATTAGGGTTTTGGTTTCAAAGGACATGGCTCCAAATATTTTGGTCATTCTTGTTTCTATTGGTCTCTATATGTTATAAGGATCATACATACCAATTTTCATGAAGAAATTCAATGGGGAAGGCATCTGATCAATAGATGACTTCTTGAGCAAGTCAGTGCAAAATCAGGGCATCTGAGGCCGCTAATCACCCAACCAAAGGATCTTCTCCATCATTTTGGGTGTATATGATCTTTATTTGGTCTTAGAAGAGGTTAGAAGTTCACAAAATTGAAAATTTTCAAGCCATTTGCAAAGTTGCCATTTTGGGAAACTGACTTGTAATGCAAACTTGCCATTTTGGGAAAGTTTTTCAACCTCCTCTTTTTGATTCAAAAATGCTTCAAATGAAAAATTCTTGGTCATGAAAGTTGTAGATTGGATCATTCCCTTTTCAAAAATTACAAGAACTTGATCTAATTCATCATAGAACTCAAAATATGGCCTTGCAAAGTTGGGAAAAATCACAAAATTTCACTTATGTGCCAAAGAGGGAAACTTGCAAAACCACTTGCCAAAGCATTTTGTGACTTCAAACACACTTCTAACCATTACACAAACATAGTACATGACCTATAATTCAGAATTTCCCAAAGAATTTACAAGTTTCATGCCTTGATCATCAAGATTTCTCAAAGGGGGCAAAACTTCACATAATTGCAAAACACCCCATAACTTTATCCCCACACGCTGAATTGCTTCAAAACCAATTTCATAGCCTTCCTTGATCCTTGCTGCGCACAGCCATGCCTCTGTCCCAGCTTGCCACTTTCCCATACCTCAAGTACACCAACTCTTGACTTTATGCATTTTGCCCCATACCAATCAGCATAGCCCACAACAACTACACTGACCTATCCCAGCATGTTATGTGGCAAAGAAGCAAGCCATTTCACATAAGTTTGGAACCTGAATCTTCCCATTGCTCAGCATAGCCAAAATCCCTCCAACTTGCAAAAGCCTTTGAATTTCATAACTCAGCCAACAAATATCCAAACTTTTTCCACCATTCAACTCCACATTCATCACAGATCATTTCCCACCCTTCATTTTGCCTTGAAACACCTTGTATCAAAAACATGATTTTCACATTTCTTGAACTGAGTTTCAGCCAACTCCACATAGAGGCCATTTAAACTCCAAACAAGCATTGCAAACTCTTGAGGGGAGTCATTGGAGTTGATTTGAGGCAAAGAACTGGTCAGAAAGCTCCTGGGTTGAAAGCTTCACTTCAGGTAGCCATGGAATTTATTTTTCCAGAACTTCCTTTTTATGTTATAGAATGATTATATGTGTTCCCCTTATTGCCATGATATGTTTTGTTTCGAAAATGGTTGAGTTTTAATCATTTCACAAGCTTCTGAAACTTTTGATGTATTTTCCGTTTTGCTTCGATTCAGGTTCTTGATGATAAATAAATGATTTTTGTTGTGTGATTCTTGTTGGGAGTGATGTGAGGATCATTTCTGGAAAGTTTGAGAGCTTGGGGTTACGTATTGAGAGAGATTGAATGTTTGGCTAGCCGGAGAAGATGACTGGAACACTGTTCCGGTCACCTGAGAGTAATTAGGGCTCAGATTAGGGTTTTAATCTTAATTAGTGAAGTTTGAATATTGGCCATTTAGATGCACGCGCTGGTCAATTCCCGCGTCCTAACTTCAAACCCTGGCCCTTGGATTAGTTGACTTCCATTTAAATTCATTTAATTTTCATTTTATTTGCATTTTCTTTATCATTTTATTAAAAATAGCAAAACTCAACTAAATTTTTTTATCTTTTGCATTCTTCTTTCAAATATTTTTCTCATTCTGAAAATAATTTTATTTTTATTTTTGCATAAAATTTTTATTTTTAAAATATTTAAATGTTTATTTTAATTAATTAATGGAAATTAATTAATTAAAATACCATTTAAGTTTCTAAAAATCACCAAAAAAATCACATTGCATCTTGACACATTTAGAGGCATTATCAAACCATTCATACAAATTTCTTTTTGGTTCTTGATCTATTTTGACATTTTTCTTTGGATTTAGGGTTCTTAAAAATCAATATTTTGAACCTAACTTAGAAAAATCTTTTCTGCTTAACCATGAAGAGTTTGATAATGGTTCTTTTTGAATTGCATTCCACATATCATGTAGTTTCTAGGATAAAATTGGCATGAATTTATCTTTCATTTTCATTTTGTTTTGCATTTTTTCCTTAAGAGGTTCCTTAAAACCCTAGTAAACTTAGGAAAATCATAACTTTCATTAGGTTAAGAGTTAGGTCTTCCCCTTTGGGCAGTGAACTTGTAAAGGTTTAGGGTACCTTTGATCCTATTTACAATTTTTTATCTCATGTTTTGCTTCTGATTTTGATTTTTTGCATTGCATCTTGTTTATAAACCCTAATTTGCATCTCCATTTGCATCCATCCTCCATATGCTTGCATACATGAACTTGCCATGACATTTTGTGCATCCAAATGACATGTAAGACATCTTAAGACATATTGCAATCATGTTTGATCATTGCATCCTTCATTTTCCATGTTTTTGCTTTCATTTCATGTCATATGCATTCATGAACTTTCATGCTTACTTTCATATCTCATTTGCATCTTCATTGTTTGTATGATCATCCACACCTCATGACATCCATTTGTATCACCTCTTAGCATCATTTACATCTTGATTATGCTTCTGGTTTTGGTTTGCATCATTACATCTTTCTCATTTTCATTTCATTTCATTTCCTTTTGCTAACTTTTTAGGTGGTAAGTGCTTTGAGAAGTGAATTTGCCTTCACTTCTCATAACCTCTTCTCATCTCTTTTATGCATCTTTGCTGCATTTTTACTTGTGGATTAGAATGAGCTTGCTCATTCATGTTCCCTCCTTACTTCCTTTCTTAAGGCAGCTTATCTTCTTAAGTGAAGTAAGTTGTCTTGCTTCTTTCTGCTTCTCCCCCTTTCATCTTCCTTCTTCCTTGGTGGCTCTTTTTGAAGATTTCTTGCAAGCTTCATAAACCCTAGGAATACCCAAGCATGTTAACAATTAGGGTTTGATTAGTCCCCTTTAGTTTTACCTTTGTTTCATCTTTGTGTCTTCCCTTCTCATCTCTTAATCAAGGACTAAACCTTAAAGGTTTTAAGGCTTTGTGATTAAGCTTATGCCTGCATCTTTCTATTAGGATGGAGTGTATAACTTTAATCCTAAGTGTCAAGCCCTTAATGTGTTTAAATCCTTTAATCAATTCATCTAATAATCACTAAGACATCAAGCTTGTAACTTGGGCCTTGAATTAGGGTTCTAATTCTTCCTTAATTGGTTAAGAAGGACTAACCCTAGTGTTAATGGACAAGTCCCCCTCAAGTTGTCTTACAAACCATACAATCCACTTCTTAATCTCATCCATTAACTAAAATCCATTTAATAAAGGCTTTGTTTTGTCATGAGGTTAATCCCTAATCATGGATTAAGTTGAGGAGCCTTCCTCAACTTAAATTTTCTCATCTATCATCCTTCTATTATGATGGTGTAATGGGTCCATTAAATCTTTGATTATGGCTTAAACTCATTACCTAACATTAAACAAAAACCCCCAAAAAAACATCTAAATAATTACAAGTAGGTTAATGATCTTAATCCTACATCATGGTGATTAAGTGTGAGGTGTTTACTTCATACTTAAGGTATTCTCATTACCCCTAATCAGAGGGAGGATGTGATGAGTTTACTAACCCTTGGTTTAGGCTTAAGCTCATTTTCTTATGACAAACTTCCAAAAGCAATAAAAGATTGAAAACACAAAAACAAACAATAATCGTCTCCTCCGGGATTCTTTTCTCATCTCATTCACTCACAATCGAGAACTCGCTTCTTCCGTCTAGTGCAAGACAGTTTGCACCTGAGCCAAACAGGTCATACACTTGAGCATAGACAAGTAAGCAGTTCACAAGTCAATTTATCTTTCAGTCTATTCGAGTCGAACCACGGTGTTCTGACTTCCTCATTGCATGAGAGGATACATAGGCATAACTTAACAGTTATCGAACAAAAGTCTCTGTATATTCCCCCTCTTCCAGCATTATTCTTTAAGCCTCATAGTCTTGAGCTCTGCATTCTTTTCTTACACTGACACTTCTCTTATCCACTTCACATTTCTTATGCACTGACACTTGCATCCTTTTCTAGCTTTTACACGCAAAAATAGCACTGACACTACCCCTTTAAACACAAACTTTCAAGCGTGGATCCCGTCGAGTATGACGGACAATCTGGGTGCTAATACCTTCCCAGGTTGTAACCAACCCCCTTTCTCAGATTCTCTGGTCCGCGACCGTCTTACCCATATCTTTTCTTAGGTTTATGCAGCATTACCTTTCCTTCGGGATAAAAATGCCTAGCTGGCGACTCTTTTTCTTTTTCAGTTCACCCTTGTGTGTTCTCTTTTTCGCCGACCGTTCGCGTCTGTACCCCTCTTGACCATGTGTCATCAAGTGGGAGCGACAGCTTGACGACTCTGCTGGGGATGCCTTATATTGCAACCAGGGCTTCTGGTTCTTTTTGTGGGTTCCTCCTAGCGCTTGTTTGGTTTGTGTTTACTGGGGTGTTATGTGCTATGTGTGTTTATTTATTTTTTCCTTATTTACTGCTTTATGTACAGTTTTATTTATTGCTTTACTTACAACTTTATACATCATACTGCCATACTGTCATCTGCTGGATCTGGTTTGCTGTTTAAGTGGGTGGGGTTCCATTGAGAGTTTAAGGTCCTATACCTGGGACCTGAGTGACACCTAGGCTAGAGTTGTTCATGTTCTTTGCCATTCCATTTCGATCTGGTGCAGGAATATGAAACACGGTTCAGATGTGGTTTCTTCTTGAGAACTCTATGCTACAGATTTCCTGTAGTGCTAGGGCTATCTGGGAAGCTTGCTTAGTCTGGATGACCTTTATTATGACCTTCAGAAGCTGAGGTGAATTAGAGGAGGATCTTTTATGGTTATTGTAAACACTGTACCTCCGGGTTAGAAGTGTTTACACTTCTCATAACTGATCCAAGTCTGAGGATCCTTGTTCTAGAACACTACCTGTGAGGGGGTTAGGCTGTTTACAGGTTTGCAGGAACCCTTGGCCACATCATACCCTGTTACTGTTTAGTTTAAGAATGCCTCACTTTGGACAGTTCTTGTGATTAACCCCGGACATGTGACTCTTTATTTGAGTCCCCCACCCTGGTTACTGGATTTCTAAGCCTTCATCTGGACTTTTGAACATACATGGACTTATATCAAGACAGATAATCAGATCCAGCTTGATCACAAACCCTTGCATATCATTTGCATATATCATCATTGCATCATTTAACATTTGTTTATTTGTTTTTCAGGGTATCCATCTCATTGTATCTTGGTTTTGGTTTTGACCCCTTCTTCTGCATAGACCTCTGCTTCAGCTGCCTCCATCAGTTATTTGCTTCAGTTATCTCCACCCTCACCAGCATCAGCTTGTTAATGGCTCATTTCCAGCATCAGACTGTGATCTTCATCAACATTTATTTTTTCAGCTTCTTCAGCAGCATTCATGACTACTCCCAGGAAAAGCAACATATCCTACCACGTTTTTGAGCCTGTGTTGACTGGTATCAGGCAGGTCCAGTCACTTATCACACCTGATCACATCCCACTGTTCAGAGAGCACTATGGAGGTATCCTGGACATGGTTATTGACCTTGATCCTTCTCAGAGGAGCATGATCCACACCTGCTTGCAGTTTTATGACCCTCCTTTGAGATGTTTCACCTTTCCATACTTCCAGTTAGGACCTCTACTGGAAGATTTTTCTTCATTAATTGGAGTACCTATCAGGGGTGGAATCCCCTTCAACCCAGAGATAACTGCTCCCAGAAATGAAGAGATAGCAAGGGCACTGTACTTGGAGCCTGCCCTGATTGAGCAAAGTATGACAACAAAGGCTGGGATTCCTGGTTTGCATTTGGACTTCTTAATTTTTCAGGCCATCCTGAAGGCTTAATTAGGAGAGTGGAGGGCAGTCTGTGCATTATTATCCCTCAGCATATATGGGGCTATATTGTTTGCAGATGAGCCTAAATTTGTCAGCAAGAATGTCATCCATTTGTTTCTTCTGAAGAACCCAATACCCACATTGCTAGGAGATTTTTACTACTCCATTCATCAGAGGAATGAGAAACAGAGGGGGAAGTTGGTGAGATGTTGTGCTCCTTTGTTTTACACTTGGCTGCTCAGACACCTGCCTAAGTTAGATGCTTTCTTGAACCCCCACCAGCAGAAGAATTGGGCTAAGAGGCTCATTGCCTTGACTTCAGACGATATTAGATGGTGCACCCAGAGCACCAAAGGCAATGACATCATCACCAGCTGTGGACAATACCCAAATGTGCCTCTGATAGGAGTAAAGGGTTGCATCAACTACAACCCTTTACTGTTTAAGAGACAACTGGGCTATGCCTTGGTTCACCCTCCCAGAGGACAGGATTTAGCTGAGACCCTGTATTGTGAAGTGAAACCTAATTCAGTTGCTGTCAGACAAGCATACTGGGCTTGGGATCACATCCAGACAAAAGGAGTAGCTATTCTTGGAAGATGTAATAATGTTGCTTCAGCTCAATACTATGATTGGTCCTGTACTAGAGCTCAGATTACCAGAATGCCTTTCATCTTGGAGGACATACCTGGACCATCCACAGTAAAGCCTGCAGCAACAGTTAGCTTGGAGGAGTTTGAAAAGTTGAAGGAAAGGAATGAGCAGTTATCTCAAGCCCTGAAGAAGACTCTTTGGGAAAGGAGTGATGGTCGTCTGGACATTGAGAGATTGGAAAAGCTCAGGGTGGAGCATCTTGCCAAAATTGAGAAGACAGAGGACTACATCAGGAAAGCAAGATTTGGGGAACAGATATTGAAGAATGCCTGTAAAGAGGCCAAAATTCAGAAGGCTAGGGTTGAGCACTATCTGCAAGAGAGTCAGGCTAGGTGGGTCAGGATCACTAAAGCCCGTACACAAGAAGACCAGAAGACTCAAGCCAAGATTGAACAGCTAGAAGCCAGTGAAAAGAAGCAGCAGGAAGCTTTGTTGGCAGCTCAAAAGGAGATTTCAGAACTGAAGCTTAGAGCAGGATTGAAGAGATCAAAGGACCAGGATAAGCATAAGAAGCTGACCACTGCCATTGCTACCAGGAACCTCCTCATTAGGACCATTACAGAGCACCCAGCTGGTCCAGTGACTGAGGCACTCCTGAAGGAGGTCAGAGGAGATGAGTTTGGACTAGATGTCTGATTCTTTGCTTGTTGTTGTTTCCATTTGATGTACTTTTCCCTTTGTTGTATTTTGACCCTCCATGGGCATGTGTTGTAAAACAAACTATGTATTGTTCACCATTTGTAATATATTGTAGTTTGTCTTCATCTGGGTTTTCTCTCAAAAAACATCAAGCGTCTTCCTCGAGGTCTGGAAAGGCCAAAACCAAGAACCAAACCGGATACCTTGGAAAACAAATAAGCATACTGCATTGCATACTAACTTTGTTTTTGTTTTGTAGGTTTTTTTGTTTTTTTGTTTCTAGCTTTGTTGTGATCTCAGGAAACATTGCTCGTTGCCGAGTGTTCCATGTCAACCGCGCGCACCGGTACCCGACTCGTAACAACCTTCCCGGTATTCAAATCGAACAAGTATAGCAGGATCTGACTGAGGTCAGAAATCAGATGGTCAATGAGAGATTGGAGATGAGAAACCAGATGTCTCAATTCATGGCAGTAATGACTGGCTTGGCCCAGAGTCAGGAGAGGTTAAGAGAGCTGGTGGAGAGACAAACTCCTGAGGAACCTCATCTGGGAACAGGAGGAACTAGCAACAATGAACGGGGTCAGCCTCGTATTGACCCACAGGAGTATGGACCTCATCTGAATCCAGAAGTTAACATCCAAAGAAATGGTCAAGGTAATGCTACTGGGGGCCAAATCCTGCAGGAGGATCCCCAGGGAGAACAGTTTACTGTCATTGGGGCTGGAGATGAGGTATACGACAGAAGATTAGATGAGATTGCTGAAAAGTTGAGATCTTTGGAATCTCATAATTCTTTGGGCTTCGATGTGATGGACTTGGGACTAGTGGATGGGGTGAGAATTCCCCACAAATTCAAGCCCCCTTGTTTTGAAAAGTACAATGGTACCTCCTGTCCTCGCACTCATCTGCAGTCTTTCTTGGGAAGGCTCAAAGCGTATACCATGGATGAAAAGCTATGAATGTTCTACTTTGAGGACAGTCTGACTGGAGCTTCGAGGGAATGGTATTCGCATTTGTCTAGAGCCACCATAAGATGCTGGAGGGATTTGGCTGAGGCTTTCATCCGTCAATATCAATACAACCTGGACATGGCTCCCAACAGGACCCTTCTAATGGGAATGTCTCAATCTTCTAGAGAGAGCTTCCGGGAGTATGCTCAAAGATGGAGACAGCTTGCTGCTGTTGTCCAACCACCCATGTCAGAAAGGGAAATGGCCGACATGTTCATGAATACATTGCAAGGGACCTATATTGATAGACTGGCTGCTTTTTCCTCTACCAGTTTTACTGATGTGGTCATAGCTGGGGAGAGGATTGAAAGTCTCTTGAAAATGGGCAAAATCTCCGACAGTGGTGCAAGTTCGTCCAGCAATCCCAGAAAGCCTTTTGCGGGACCCCGAAGTGCAGGTGAAACAAATTCCATTCATGCAAGCAAGGGCAGGCCTCAATATGCTCACTGGTCAGTAGCAGTTGTTACCATCCCAACTCCATTGCCACAACAATCAGCATATCCTCAACAACACCAACCACAGTATCAACAACAAGTTCATTATCCGCAACAAAGGTCGTACAACAACAACAACAACAAACAACAGCGTCCCTTCCAACAAAGGCCATCACAAGCAAACAGGGTAATTGACCCAATTCCAATGTCGTATGCTGCACTCTTGCCACAACTCCTGAAGCTCAACCTAGTTGAGTTAAGGACATTGGCACCTCCAGATCCTCTTAACATGCCAAAGAACTATGATGCAAATGTCAGGTGTGCATTCCACTCAAACGCACCAGGGCATAATACTGAAAAATGCAGGGCCCTACAGATGAAAGTCCAGGATTTAGTGGACTCAAAAGCTCTCAACTTTGCACCTCCTCCAAACGTCACAAGAAATCCAATGCCTAGTCATAACGGGCCTAGGATTAATGCTATTGAGGAAGGCAAACCATCCACATTAATTACCAGTGTTGCACAAATCCGAACACCCTTGGTTGAAATTAAAGCTCAGCTATTACAATGCCAAGTGTTTCCCGGATGCGAGGTCGGTTGTGGATATTGCAACATTGCCGTTAATGGATGTGAGCTACTGAGAAACGGCATAGATGATCTCATTAAAGATGACATTCTTCAGATTACGACAACAACGACTACAACTCCAACAATTCCTTCATCAACAATCACAGATACTCCTACAACGTCAGCAACCATTGTTCCAACAGATTCTACTACAACTCCAACAATTACTCAATCAATCACTTCAACGGATACAAGTTCAGTCACAATTCCTTCTACAACGACAACACCCATTATTCCATCATTTCCTGCTACAACTTCAGCACTTGTCCAGTCAACAGTTTCTTCTACAACATCAACAACAATTAATGAAAGTGTCTCAGCAGTTACGATATACTACGATCCCACAAATGTTCCTTCCAACAATTCACAACAAATTGCCACTCCTGTCAGAACTCCGGTTACCATATACTATGATCCACACACCATTGTAGTCCCCTCTGCAGCTGCTATCAGTCCGGTCACTATCACAGTGCCTGGGCCAATTCCTTACGAAAGCAATAATGCCATCCCTTGGCATTATGGCTTAGACCTATACTGCGAGGGGCAGAAAATCACTTTGGAATCATCAACTTCTTCACCTCAGATAGACAATGTGGGGGGAGGCGGAGGCTTCACTAGAAGCGGACGTCTCTTTGCCTCGCAAATACCAAGGCCCATTGCTGAAGCAGAAGCTGCTGCTAAGGCAAAAGGGAAGAGCATGGTGCAAGAAGAACAAGTTGCTAAGGAAGCTTTGAAGATTCCTTTTGATCAAGAGGTTGATGAATTCATGAGGATCATCAAAAAGAGAGATTATAAGGTGGTAGACCAACTTCACCAAACACCTTCCAAAATCACCATACTATCATTGCTAATGTGCTCCGAGGCTCATCGGAACGCACTATTAAAAGTCCTGCACGCAACTTATGTGCCGGAGGAGATTACTGTCAATCAGTTAGAGGCTGTGGTTGGGAATGTCAACGCTAGTCATGGACTAGGATTTACCAACACTGATCTGACAACGGAAGGTCACAATCACAACAAGGCTTTGCACATTACCCTGGAGTGTAAGAGTGCAGTTCTTTCTCACGTATTGGTGGACACAGGGTCATCCCTCAATGTCCTACCCAAGAAAGCCCTTTTGAAGCTGGAGCATGATGGATTGGCACTATGCCTAAGCAACTTGGTAGTGAGAGCCTTTGAAGGTTCTAAAAGATCAGTTTTGGGAGAGATAGAGTTACCAATAATGATTGGCCCACAGGTTTTCAAAACGACCTTCTTTGTGATGGATATACAGCCTGCCTACAGATGTCTATAGGGTAGACCATGGATACAAGCCGCTGGCGCCGTGACGTCAACCCTTCACCAGAAGTTAAAATTCGAGTGGGAAGGCCAAGTCATTACCATTTGTGGGGAGGAGGATATCTTCGTTAGCCAGCTGGCTACTTTTAAATACATTGAAATGGATGGGGAAATCCATGAAACCATGAGCCAAGGGTTTGAGGCCCTTAATATTAATGAAACATATGATGTGTCTGGGACCTCCATCACATCATATCAACAAGCCCGAAAGGTTGTTGAGGAAGGTACCGCCCAAGGTTGGGGCAAGCTGCTGCCCGTGGAGAAGAAAGAGGACCGATTCGGGTTGGGTTACAGACCAACTCGACAAGATCAACCAGAGGCTGCAAAGAAGCCCAAGTTTGTCAGCGGGGGAATGCTCACCCCAGATGCTGTGAATAGTTTGGAAGATGAGTCAGAAGACGAGCGCAACCTGGAAAGCTGGATACGTCCAAGTATCCCGGGGAGCCATGTCTCAAACTGGTCTTCCCAGGAAATTATAAGAGTTACTCCCGCAGAGTAATTATTATTTCATGTGTTTTTAGAGCATGCATCAAGTCCTGCATCTTGCCCAAGATGTCAGGACTCATTTTGTAATCGGACCATCTTGTATTTTGTGCAAAGATCAATTAATGAATATCAGGACATCTTTTGCAAATGAGTCTTTTCTTTTCCGCTCACTGTTTTTCATTTATTATTTTTTGTACAAAAATAAAATGGCAATGTTTTTCAACATAAATAACTCCATTTTCACTTTTCCTAAGCAAGATAAAACTGATCACTAAAATGAACAAATCTAAACCCTTGCAGAGAGTGACCTCGTATGACTTTGACAATCCGATTAATCAAGCCGATGAAGGGGTTGAAGAAGATTATGAGTTACCTGAAGAGCTAGCCAGGTTGTTGAGACAAGAGGAGAAGGTTATAACTCCTCATCAGGATGAGGTTGAAACGGTTAATCTTGGTACGGAAGAAGACTTGAAAGAAGTTAAGATCGGGGCCTGCCTGCAAGATTCAGTGAAAGAGAAACTGATTGACATGCTTCGGGAGTATGTGGATGTTTTTGCTTGGTCTTATCTGGATATGTCAGGGTTGGACACCGACATTGTTATGCACAACCTGCCTCTGAAAGAAGACTGTCCGCCAGTAAAACAGAAGTTGCGTCGTACTTGCCCAGATATGGCAATGAAGATAAAAGAAGAGGTACAAAAACAGTGGGACGCCGGTTTCCTTGCTGTAACTAGCTATCCGCCGTGGGTTGCTAACATTGTACCTGTGCCTAAGAAGGATGGCAAGGTGAAGATGTGTGTGTATTACCGGGATCTGAACAGAGCCAGCCCGAAAGATGACTTCCCTTTACCTCACATTGATGTATTGGTCGACAATACAACTCAGTTCTCGGTGTTCTCCTTCATGGATGGATTTTCAGGATACAATCAGATCAAAATGTCACCTGAAGACATGGAGAAGACAACTTTCATCACACCCGGGGGTACATTCTGTTATAAGGTGATGCCATTCGGACTGAAGAATGCTGGCGCCACTTATCAACGGGCTATGGTAACATTATTCCATGACATGATTCACAAGGAAATCGAATTTTATGTTGATGACATGATTGCAAAGTCCCTTACAGAAGAAGATCACTTGGTGAATCTATTGAAGCTATTCAAGCGTCTGAGGAAGTACTAACTGAAGTTAAACCCCAACAAATTCACATTCGGGAAATGCCTGCACCGAAGACTGAAAAAGAAGTTCGGGGGTTCTTAGGTAGATTGAACTACATTTCAAGGTTCATATCTCACCTTACTGCAACCTGTGAACCTTTGTTCAAATTGTTAAGAAAAGAACAAACGGTCAGGTGGAATGAAGACTGCCATAGGGATTTTGACAAAATCAAGGAATACTTACAAGAGCCTCCAATCCTTATGCCTCCAGTTGAAGGAAGACCTTTAATCATGTACTTGATAGTATTAGAAGGATCAATGGGGTGTGTGCTGGGCCAGCATGACGAGTCTGGTCGAAAAGAGTATGCAATTTACTACCTAAGCAAAAAGTTTACCAACTGTGAACAACGTTATTCACTGCTCGAGAAAACTTGAGGTGCTTTAGCGTGGGCTGCTCGCCGACTAAGGCATTATATGTTGACCCACACCACTTTATTGATCTCCAAGATGGACCCAGTTAAGTACATTTTTGAGAAGCCAGCACTTACCGGACGGGTTGCAAGATGGCAAATGAACCTCACAGAATATGACATTCATTACACCTCACAGAAAGCCATTAAAGGCAGTGTATTGTCTAACTATCTTGCTGAGCAACCCATTGATGATTACCAGCCTATGAGATTTGACTTCCCCGATGAAGACATCATGTTCATAAGAGCAAAAGATCATGAAGAGCCTATTCACACTGAAGGGTCTGACCCAGAAGAAGAATGGACTATGATGTTTGATGGGGCTGTTAATATGAATGGTCGTGGTGTTGGTGCAGTGCTCATTACACCTAAGGGAGTTCACATGCCTTTCTCGGCAAAGCTTACCTTTAACTGAACTAACAACAAAGCTGAATACGAAGCTTGTATTATGGGTCTTGAGGAAGCTATTGACCTCAGGATCAAGACTTTGACTGTGTTCGGAGATTAAGCTCTGGTAATCAATCAAACCAACGGCAAATGGTACACTCACCAGGAGCATCTGGTACCTTACCGGGATTATACAAGGAGATTACTGACTTTCTTCATGACAGTCAAGTTTGAGTATATCCCTCGAGATGAAAATCAGTTTGCAGACGCTCTGGCTACCATTTCATCCATAATCAAAGTTCAAGCTGCCAACTTTGTGCCTCAGATATCAGTGTCCAGACTCGACAGACCAGCATACGTATTCTCAGCAGATGTTGTTAAAGATGATAAGCCTTGATTCCATGACATTAAGTGCTTCTTGAAGGATCAAACATACCCACCTGGGGCATCATCCAATGACAAGAAGACATTAAGAAGGTTGGCTGGTAGTTTCTTCTTGAATGCTGATGGTTCCTTATACAAAAGAAACTTTGATATGGTACTCCTCAGATGTGTTGATAAGGCAGAAGCAGACTTGTTGATGCACGAAGTGCACGAAGGATCTTTTGGTACCCATGCTGGAGGGCATGCAATGGCTAAAAAGTTGTTAAGATCAGGCTACTACTGGATCACCATGGATGCAGACTGTTGTGCCTATGCCAGGAAATGCCAAAAATGCCAGATTTATGCAGATAAAGTGCATGTGCCTCTGAATAATTTGAATGTGATGTCTTCACCCTGGCCCTTTGCCATGTGGGGCATTGATATGATTGGCAAGATTGAATCGACTGCTTCAAATGGCCACAGATTCATCCTGGTAGCCATTGACTATTTTACCAAGTGGGTTGAAGCAGCTTCCTATGAAAATGTCACCAGGCAAGTGGTAGCCCGATTCCTGAAGAGAGACATCATTTGTCGGTATGGAGTGCCCGAGCGAATCATTACTGATAATGGTTCCAACTTAAACAACAAAATGATGGAAGAACTGTGTCGGGACTTCAAGATCCAACACCACAACTCCTCTCCTTACAGGCCAAAGATGAATGGCGTTGTAGAGGCAGCTAACAAGAATATCAAGAAGATTGTGCAGAAGATGGTGGTCACATACAAAGACTGGCATGAAATGCTACCATTTGCCTTGCATGTGTACCGTACGACAATCAGAACATCCACTGGGGTAACACCGTATCATCTTGTTTATGGTATGGAGGTAGTCCTACCTGTTGAAGTTGAATTACCCTCCTTGCGGGTGCTAATGGACGTTAAGCTGAATGAAGCAGAATGGGTCCGATCCCGATACGATCAACTGAATCTGATCGAAGAAAAGAGATTAGCTGCAATATGCCATGGACAGCTGTACCAGAAAAGAATGAAGAAAGCCTTCGATCAGAAAGTCCGACTTCGAGAATACCAAGTAGGAGATCTTATGTTGAAAAGACTCCTCCCTCCTTATACAGACCACAGGGGCAAGTGGACCCCAAACTACGAAGGACCATTCATAGTGAAAAAAGTATTTTCAGGAGGAGCACTGATGCTCACCACTATGGATAGAGAAGATTTCCTGTCCCCTGTGAACTCAGATGCAGTTAAAAAATACTTCGCATAAAATGACCTGCTGGACATAAAAACAGAATGTAAGTCCAGGCAAAAATAGGGCATCCCGATGAGTCAAAAACAGAATAAAAAATGTGTACACCCGCTGAGATGAAAAGCCACATCGGACAGCTCAGGCAAAAATGGGTATCCCGGTGGATTGAAAATCCGAAAGGGCGATCCACGCAAAATAAGGGAATAAGCGAACAACTGCATTATGAATTCGTCTATATCATTCACAACGTGGCAAGCTTAGGAAGGTTCAAGCCTCGGTCAGAATCAATCTTCTTCAGAAAGCAGAATGAGAAGAATGGCAATGTCATACGAGTCATAGCAAAAGGGGAGCACACTGAAACGTCATCAACATTGCCAGCATCTTTTTGATTCTCAATTTGTAACAATCTCCTCATTTTAGGGGATCTGTTTCTTTGACTGTATCTTGCCTATTCAGGGCACACAAATTAATAAAATCAGATTTTCAGTCATATTTCATCTCGTACATTTCATTTTCATTTGCAAAAAATGTCCGATGTCCTTCGATTGCATAAATACAGATGCGTCTTTTCTAAATTACATACTTACAGGAAATATATTTGCTCCTGGGAGTGTCTAAACTCCTATGATGGAATCCAGTAAGGGATACCTCGGGATACTTGTACGTTTCTTTGTCATATAGGATTGCAGGAAGTCAAAGCGCAGCATGGGGCATGAAAGCTTCTCCCCAGCAAGCTGCCAAATCACTATTTACTCAGCACATCTCCCAAATAGCACCAGGGATGCCTTCTCCCCAGCTGATTTGCCAGACTCCAATCATCTTCAGCAGAATCACAAAAGAAAAATATCTAGGAAGGCCATTCAGTGATCATCCCTCCTTAGCCAAGTGTTAGACAGGGAATCATCTCCCCACAGAGTTTCAACTTCTATCCAGAAGAGCAATATCTGAAGATCTCATAACAAAGTGACGAAAGCATCCACAGACCCGAGCTGGGCTCCTCATCACCAAGATGGGTCTATCAATGACTTATTCCCCAAGCAGAGTCATATATATCAGATCTACCAATGATCTCATGCCCAGCTAGGACATTCTCTTCAAGCAAATTAATCAGAGATCTTCACAGCAACGGGATCCGAATCCCGAATCGGTATCTTTGCATAATCATAACATTCACATCATTTTCCCCCAGAGCGTAGCATTCTGTCTAATACGGAGCATTACGGCAAAAATCAAACATATTGCATAATCAAAAGTCAGGTTCGAACCAGTCACCTGTAAATACTGACAATACCACATCAGTGATACACAAATACCTCTCAAATCCCCAGCAGAAAGCCAAAGCGTCCCCTTTGTACTCTCAAAATACAGATACATGCTCCTTTTGGCACTCGTCCGTGTCATCATTCCCCAGTAAATTCGCCCGAACATTCGCTACAAACAAATATCTATACACTCCTTAGACACTCGTTTGTGTCTACCACTCCCCAGAAGAGTTCCCAGCAAAACACCAGTAAAAAGCGAATTTCTTTCCTATCTGACATTCGTCCTATGTCGTGATATTTTTAGCAGTCGTACCCTACTAGGTGATCGTCCTTCACCTTTTTTATGATCGTCCTTCATCATCCCCCGGCTTAGTCTCCATTATTGGAACCCTTTCCTATCCGAAATTCGTCCTATGTCGTGATATTTTTAGCAGTCGTACCCTGCTAGGTGATCGTTCCTCACCTTCTGATGATCGTCCTTCATCATTTTATCCGATGGCCGTCCCCATCGTTGATTTTGTTATCTGACATTCGTCTTATGTCATGATAAACCCCGAGAGCAGCCGAACCCTACTAGGTGATCGTCCTTCATCATTTTATCCGATGGTCGTCCCCATCGTCGACCTTCTCTATCCAGCATTCGTCCTATGTCGTGATACTTTCGGCAACCGTACCTTGTCGGGTGATCGTCCTTCACCTTGGATGATCGTTCCTCATCATTTATTAACCCGATGGCCGTCCCCATCATTATTTACCCTTACTTTAAAAAACCTGATGGTCGTCCCCATCAGTGCCTTTACCTTTAATCCCCAAAGAACCTTGTTATTGTATTTGATGATCGTCCCCATCATAATCTTTTTATTTCCCCAGCATGTCGGCTGCCCCCGTCATTGCTTCATCCCCAGCAGTCGCCCCCTGCCCGACGGTCGTCCTCCGTCGTCCTCGTTTTATAATCATATCATACTTTACTTCCTTTCACAATCTATATCCCTTTTTTTCCTTCTCCCTAATGAGCGCAAATTTTGGACTGTCTTTGGTATTCAACCACAAGTTAACTTGTTTGTCTGTTAAGCCCGTCGCTTACATCCTGCACAGCTAACTCATGTTTGAATAGGGGCAGCTGTAAACACCCTAAATTTTCCCTCACTCATTTTCACCATGGCTTGTGTTTTCTTTTCATTTGCATAAGTTCAATCATAGCATCTCATATTGCATTTTTGCTTCAGTGCATTGGTTCTAAGTCATCTGCATCTAGGGTTTGTGATCTGGGCAATCAAAGATTCATCTGAGCCACTCCAAAGGTCTTAAATCATCTCAAGAGGGTCCATGTATGTTCAATCATCATATTATATCCACCAGAGATCAAGAAAGTCAAAGAATCACAAGAACTGAGGGAAGCATGGAAGCAGAGCCAAGCTTAACTACACAGATGACCTAAAATTAGGGTTTTGGTTTCAAAGGACATGACTCCAAATTTTTTGTTCATTCTTGTTTCTATTGGTCTTTATATGTTATACTTATCATACATACCAATTTTCATGAAGAAATTCAATGGGGAAGACATTTGATCAATAGATGACTTCTTGAGCAAGTCAGTGCAAAATCAGGGCATCTGAGGCCCCCAATCACCCAACCAAAGGATCTTCTCCATCATTTTGGGTGTATATGATCTTTATTTGGTCTTAGAAGAGGTTAGAAGTTTACAAAATTGAAAAATTTCAAGCCATTTGCAAAGTTGCCATTTTGGGAAAGTGACTTGTAATGCAAACTTGCCATTTTGGGAAAGTTTTTCAACCTCCTCGTTTTGATTCAAAAATGCTTCAAATGAAAAATTCTTGTTCATGAAAGTTGTAGATTGGATCATTGCCTTTTCAAAAAATACAAGTACTTGATCTAATTCATCATAGAACTCAAGATATGGCCTTGCAAAGTTGGGAAAAATACAAAATTTCACTTATGTGCCAAAGAGGGAAACTTGCAAAACCACTTCCCAAAGCATTTTGTTACTTCAAACACACTTCTAACCATTACATAAACAAAGTACATGACCTATGATTCAGAATTGCCCAAAGAATTTACAAGTTTCATGCCTTGATCATCAAGATTTCTCAAAGGGGGCAAAACTTCACATAATTGCAAAACACCCCATAACTTTATCCCCACATGCTGAATTGCTTCAAAACCAATTTCATAGCCTTCCTTGATTCTTGCTGCGCACAGCCATGCCTCTGTCCCAGCCTGCCACTTGCCCATACCTCAAGTACACCAACTCTTGACTTTATGCATTTTGCCCCATACCAATCAGCATAGCCCACAACAACTACACTGACCTATCCCAGCATGTTATGTGGCAAAGAAGCAAGCCATTTCACATAAGTTTGGAACCCGAATCCTCCCATTTCTCAGCATAGCCAAAATCCCTCCAACTTGCAAAAGCCTTCGAATTTCATAACTCAGCCAACAAATATCCAAACTTTTTCCACCATTCAACTCCACATTCATCACTGATCATTTCCCACCCTTCATTTTCCTTGAAACACCTTGTATCAAAAACATGATTTTCACATTTCTTGAACTAAGTTTCAGCCAACTCCACATAGAGGCCATTTAAACTCCAAACAAGCATTGCAAACTCTTGAGGGGAGTCATTGGAGTTGATTTGAGGGAACGAACTGGTCAGAAAGCTCCTGGGTTGAAAGCTTCACTTCAGGTAGCCATGGAATTTATTTTTCTAGAACTTCCTTTTTATGTTATAGAATGATTCTATGTGTTCCCCTGATTGCCATGATATGTTTTGTTTCGAAAATGGTTGAGTTTTAAGCATTTCACAAGCTTCTGAAACTTTTGATGTATTTTCCGTTTTGCTTCGATTCAGGTTCTTGATGATAAATAAATGATTTTTGTTGTGTGATTCTAGTTGGGAGTGATGTGAGGATCATATCTGGAAAGTTTGAGAGCTTGGGGTTTCGTATTGAGAGAGATTGAATGTTTGGCTAGCCGGAGAAGATGACCGAAACATTGTTCCGGTCACCTGAGAGTAATTAGGGCTCAGATTAGGGTTTTAATCTTAACTAGCGAAGTTTGAATATTGGCCATTAAGATGCGCGCGCTGGTCAATTCATGCGTCCTAACTTTAAACCCTGGCCCTTGGATTAGTTGACTTCCATTTAAATTCATTTAATTTTCATTTTATTTGCATTTTCTTTATCATTTTATTAAAAATAGCAAAACTCAACTAAATTTTTTTATCTTTTGCATTCTTCCTTCAAATATTTTTCTCATTCTGAAAATAATTTTATTTTTATTTTTGCATAAAATTTGTATTTTTAAAATATTTAAATGTTTATTTTAATTAATTAATGGAAATTAATTAATTAAAATACCATTTAAGTTTCTAAAAATCACCGAAAAAATCACATTGCATCTTGACACATTTAGAGGCATTATCAAACCATTCATACAAATTTCTTTTTGGTTCTTGATCTATTTTGACATTTTTCTTTGGATTTAAGGTTCTTAAAAATCAATATTTTGACCCTAACTTAGAAAAAGCTTTTCTGCCTAACCATGAAGAGTTTGATAATGGTTCTTTTTGCATTACATTCCACATATCATGTAGTTTCTAGGATAAAATTGGCATGAATTTATATTTCATTTTCATTTTGT
Organism: Lathyrus aphaca; assembly: GCA_963966055.1. Classification (NCBI taxonomy): domain Eukaryota; kingdom Viridiplantae; phylum Streptophyta; class Magnoliopsida; order Fabales; family Fabaceae; genus Lathyrus; species Lathyrus aphaca. The sequence goes on along the minus strand of OZ014520.1, from coordinate 355,083,850 downwards.
TTTGCATTTTTTCCTTAAGAGGTGCCTTAAAACCCTAGTAAACTTAGGAAAATCATAACTTTCATTAGGTTAAGAGTTAGGTCTTCCCCTTTGGGCAGTGAACTTGTATAGGTTTAGGGTACCCTTGATCCTATTTTCAATTTTTTATCTCATGTTTTGCTTTTGATTTTGATTTTTTGCATTGCATCTTGTTCATAAACCCTAATTTGCATCTCCATTTGCATCCATCCTCCATATGCTTGCATACATGAACTTGCCATGACATTTTGTGCATCCAAATGACATTTAAGACATCTTAAGACATATTGCAATCATGTTTGATCATTGCATCCGTCATTTGCAATGTTTTTGCTTTCATTTCATGTCATATGCATTCATGAACTTTCATGCTTACTTTCATATCTCATTTGCATCTTCATTGTTTGTATGATCATCCACACCGCATGACATCCATTTGTATCACCTCTTAGCATCATTTACATCTTGATTATTCTTCTGGTTTTGGTTTGCATCATTACATCTTTCTCATTTTCATTTCATTTCATTTCCTTTTGCTAACTTTTCAGGTGGTAAGTGCTTTGAGAAGTGAATTTGCCTTCACTTGTCATAACCTCTTCTCATATCTTTTATGCATCTTTGCTGCATTTTTACTTGTGTATTAGAGTGAGCTTGCTCATTCATGTTCCCTCCTTACTTTCTTTCTTAAGGCAGCTTATCTTCTTAAGTGAAGTAAGTTGTCTTGCTTCTTTCTGCTTCTCCCCCTTTCATCTTCCTTCTTCCTTGGTGGCTCTTTTTGAATATTTCTTGCAAGCTTCATAAACCCTATGAATACCCAAGCATGTTAACAATTAGGGTGTTATTAGTCCCCTTTAGTTTTACCTTTGTGTCATCTTTGTGTCTTCCCTTCTCATCTCTTAATCAAGGACTAAACCTTAAAGGTTTTAAGGCTTTGTGATTAAGCTTATGCCTGCATCTTTCTATTAGGATGGAGTGTATAACTTTAATCCTAAGTGTTAAGCCCTTAATGTGTTTAAATCCTTTAACCAATTCATCTAATAATCACTAAGACATCAAGCTTGTAACTTGGGCCTTGCATTAGGGTTCTAATTCTTCCTTAATTGGTTAAGAAGGACTAACCCTAGTGTTAATGGACAAGTCCCCCTCAAGTTGTCTTACAAACCATAAAATCCACTTCTTAATCTCATCCATTAACTAAAATCCATTTAATAAAGGCTTTGTTTTGTCATTAGGTTAATCTCTAATCATGGATTAAGTTGAGGAGCCTTCCTCAGCTTAAATGTTCTCATATATCATCCTTCTATTAGGATGGTGTAATGGGTCCATTAAATCTTTGATTATGGCTTAAACTCATTACCTAACACTAAACAAAAACCCCCAAAAAAACATCTAAATAATTACAAGTAGGTTAATGATCTTAATCCTACATCATGGTGATTAAGTGTGAGGTGTTTACTTCATACTTAAGGTATTTTCATTACCCCTAATCAGAGGGAGGATGTGATGAGTTTACTAACCCTTGGTTTAGGCTTAAGCTCATTTTCTTATGACAAACTTCCAAAAGCAATAAAAGATTGAAAACACAAAAACAAACAATAATCGTCTCCTCCGGGATTCTTTTCTCATCTCATTCACTCACAATCGAGAACTCGCTTCTTCCGTCTAGTGCAAGACAGTTTGCACCTGAGCCAAACAGGTCATACACTTGAGCATAGACAAGTAAGCAGTTCACAAGTCAATTTATCTTTCAGTCTATTCGAGTCGAACCACGGTGTTCTGACTTCCTCATTGCATGAGAGGATACATAGGCATAACTTAACAGTTATCGAACAAAAGTCTCTGTATATTCCCCCTCTTCCAGCATTATTCTTTAAGCCTCATAGTCTTGAGCTCTGCATTCTTTTCTTACACTGACACTTCTCTTATCCACTTCACATTTCTTATGCACTGACACTTGCATCCTTTTCTAGCTTTTACACGCAAAAATAGCACTGACACTACCCCTTTAAACACAAACTTTCAAGCGTGGATCCCGTCGAGTATGACGGACAATCTGGGTGCTAATACCTTCCCAGGTTGTAACCAACCCCCTTTCTCAGATTCTCTGGTCCGCGACCGTCTTACCCATATCTTTTCTTAGGTTTATGCAGCATTACCTTTCCTTCGGGATAAAAATGCCTAGCTGGCGACTCTTTTTCTTTTTCAGTTCACCCTTGTGTGTTCTCTTTTTCGCCGACCGTTCGCGTCTGTACCCCTCTTGACCATGTGTCATCAAGTGGGAGCGACAGCTTGACGACTCTGCTGGGGATGCCTTATATTGCAACCAGGGCTTCTGGTTCTTTTTGTGGGTTCCTCCTAGCGCTTGTTTGGTTTGTGTTTACTGGGGTGTTATGTGCTATGTGTGTTTATTTATTTTTTCCTTATTTACTGCTTTATGTACAGTTTTATTTATTGCTTTACTTACAACTTTATACATCATACTGCCATACTGTTATCTGCTGGATCTGGTTTGCTGTTTAAGTGGGTGGGGTTCCATTGAGAGTTTAAGGTCCTATACCTGGGACCTGAGTGACACCTAGGCTAGAGTTGTTCATGTTCTTTGCCATTCCATTTCGATCTGGTGCAGGAATATGAAACACGGTTCAGATGTGGTTTCTTCTTGAGAACTCTATGCTACAGATTTCCTGTAGTGCTAGGGCTATCTGGGAAGCTTGCTTAGTCTGGATGACCTTTATTATGACCTTCAGAAGCTGAGGTGAATTAGAGGAGGATCTTTTATGGTTATTGTAAACACTGTACCTCTGGGTTAGAAGTGTTTACACTTCTCATAACTGATCCAAGTCTGAGGATCCTTGTTCTAGAACACTACCTGTGAGGGGGTTGGACTGTTTACAGGTTTGCAGGAACCCTTGGCCACATCATACCCTGTTACTGTTGTGTTTCAGAATGCCTCACTTTGGACAGTTCTTGTGATTAACCCCATACATGTGACTCTTTATTTGAGTCCCCCACCCTGGTTACTGGATTTCCAAGCCTTCATCTGGACTTTTGAACATACATGGACTTATATCAAGACAGATAATCAGATCCATCTTGATCAAAAACCCTTGCATATCATTTGCATATATCATCATTGCATCATTTAACATTTGTTTATTTGTTTTTCAGGGTATCCATCTCATTGTATCTTGGTTTTGGTTTTGACCCCTTCTTCTGCATAGACCTCTGCTTCAGCTGTCTCCATCAGTTATTTGCTTCAGTTATCTCCACCCTCACCAGCATCAGCCTGTCAGTGGCTCATTTCCAGCATCAGACTGTGATCTTCATCAGCATTTATTTTTTCAGCTTCTTCAACAGCATTCATGACTACTCCCAGGAAAAGCAACATATCCTACCACTTTTTTGAGCCTGTGTTGACTGGTATCAGGCAGGTCTAGTCACTTATCACACATGATCACATCCCACTATTCAGAGAGCACTATGGAGGTATCCTGGACATGGTTATGGACCTTGATCCTTCTCAGAGGAGAATGATCCACACCTGCTTGCAGTTTTATGACCCTCCTTTGAGATGTTTCACCTTTCCAGACTTCCAGTTAGGGCCTCTACTGGAAGAGTTTTCTTCATTGATTGGAGTACCTATCAGGGGTGGAATCCCATTCAACCCAGAGATAACTGCTCCCAGAAATGAAGATATAGCAAGGGCACTGTACTTGGAGCCTGCCCTGATTGAGCAAAGTATGACAACAAAGGCTGGGATTCCTGGTTTGCATTTGGACTTCTTAATTTCTCAGGCCATCCTGAAGGCTTCATTAGGAGAGTGGAGGGCAGTCTGTGCATTATTAGCCCTCAGCATATATGGGGCTATATTGTTTGCAGATGAGCCTAAATTTGTCAGCAAGAATGCCATCCATCTGTTTCTTCTGAAGAAGCCAGTACCCACATTGCTAGGATATTTTTACTACTCCATTCATCAGAGGAATGAGAAACAGTGGGGGAAGTTGGTGAGATGTTGTGCTCCTTTGTTTTACACCTGGCTGCTCAGACACCTGCCTAAGTCAGATGCTTTCTTGAACCACAACCAGCAGAAGAATTGGGCTAAGAGGCTCATTGCCTTGACTTCAGACGATATTAGATGGTGCACCCAGAGCACCAAAGGCAATGACATCATCACCAGCTGTGGACAATACCCAAATATGCCTCTGATAGGAGTAAATGGTTGCATCAACTACAACCCTTTACTGTTTAAGAAACAATTGGGCTATGCATTGGTTCACCCTCCCAGAGGACATGATTTAGCTGAGACCCTATATTGTGAAGTGAAACCTAATTCAGTTGCTGTCAGACAAGAATCCTGGGCTTGGGACGACATCCAGAAAAAAAGAGTAGCTATTCTTGGAAGATGTAATAATGTTGCTTCAGCTCAGTACTATGATTGGTCCTATACTAGAGCTCAGTTTACCAGAATGCCTTTCATCTTGGAGGACATACATGGACCATCCACAGTACAGCCTGCAACAACAGTTAGCTTGGAGGAGTTTGAAAAGTTGAAGGAAAGGAATGAGCAGTTATCTCAAGCCCTGAAGAAGACTCTTTGGGAAAAGAGTGATGGTCGTCTGGACATTGAGAGATTGGAAAAGCTCAGGGTGGAGCATCTTGCCAAAATTGAGAAGACAGAGGACTACATCAGGAAAGCAAGAGCTGGGGAACAGATATTGAAGAATGCCTGTAAAGAGTCCAAAATTCAGAAGGCTAGGGATGAGCACTATCTGCAAGAGAGTCAGGCTAGGTGGGTCAGGATCACTGAAGCCCGTACACTAGAAGACCAGAAGACTCAAGCCATGATTGAACAGCTAGAAGCCAGTGAAAAGAAGCAGCAGGAAGCTTTGTTGGCAGCTCAGAAGGAGATTTCAGAACTGAAGCTTAGAGCAGGATTGAAGAGATCAAAGGACCAGGATAAGCATAAGAAGCTGACCACTACCATTGCTACCAGGAACCTCCTCATTAGGACCATTACAGAGCACCCAGCTGGTCCAGTGACTGAGGCACTCCTGAAGGAGGTCAGAGGAGATGAGTTTGGACTAGATGTCTGATTCTTTGCTTGTTGTTGTTTCCATTTGATGTACTTTTCCCTTTGTTGTATTTTGACCCTCCATGGGCATGTGTTGTAAAACAAACTATGTATTGTTCACCATTTGTAATATATTGTAGTTTGTCTTCATCTAGGTTTTCTCTCAAACAACATCAAGCATCTTCCTCGAGGTCTGGAAAGGTCAAAACCAAGAACCAAACCAGATACCTTGGAAAACAAATAAGCATACTGCATTGCATACTAACTTTGTTTTTGTTTTGTATGTTTTGTTGTTTTATTGTTTCTAGCTTTATTGTGATCTCAGGAAACATTGCTCGTCGCTGAGTGTTCCCTGTCAACCGCGCGCACCGGTACCCGACTCGTAACAACCTTCCCGGCATTCAAATGGAACAAGTACAGCAGGATCTGACTGAGGTCAGAAATCAGATGGTCAATGAGAGATTGGAGATGAGAAACCAGATGTCTCAATTCATTGTAGTAATGACTGGCTTGGCCCAGAGTCAGGAGAGGTTAAGAGAGCTGGTGGAGAGACAAACTCCTGAGGAACCAAATCTGGGAATAGGAGGAACTAGCAACAATGAACGGGGTCAGCCTCGTATTGACCCACAGGAGTATGGACCTCATCTGAATCCAAAAGTTAACATCCAAAGAAATGGTCAAGGTAATGCTACTGGGGGCCAAATCCTGCAGGAGGATCTCCAAGGAGAACAGTTTACTGTCATTGGGGCTGGAGATGAGGTATACGACAGAAGATTAGATGAGATTGCTGAAAAGTTGAGATCTTTGGAATCTCATAATTCTTTGGGCTTCGATGTGATGGACATGAGACTAGTGGATGGGGTGATAATTCCCCACAAATTCAAGCCCCCTTGTTTGGAAAAGTACAATGGTACCTCCTGTCCTCGCACTCATCTGCAGTCTTTCTTGGGAAGGCTCAAAGCGTATACCATGGATGAAAAGCTATGGATGTTCTACTTTGAGGGCAGTCTGACTGGAGCTTCGAGGGAATGGTATTCGCATTTTTCTAGGGCCACCATAAGATGCTGGAAGGATTTGGCTGAGGCTTTCATCCGTCAATATCAATACAACCTGGACATGGCTCCCAACAGGACCCTTCAAATGGGAATGTCTCAATCTTCTAGAGAGAGCTTCCGGGAGTATGCTCAAAGATGGAGACAGCTTGCTGCTGCTGTCCAACCACCCATGTCAGAAAGGGAAATGGACAACATGTTCATGAATACATTGCAAGGGACCTATATTGATAGACTGGCTGCTTTTTCCTCTACCAGTTTTGCTGATGTGGTCATAGCTGGGGAGAGGATTGAAAGTCTCTTGAAAATGGGCAAAATCTCCGACAGTGGTGCAAGTTCGTCCAACAATCCCAAAAAGCCTTTTGCGGGACCCCGAAGGGCAGGTGAAACAAATTCCATTCATGCAAGCAAGGGCAGGCCTCAATATGCTCACCGGTCAGTAGCAGTTTTTACCATCCCAGCTCCATTGCCACAACAATCAGCATATCCTCAACAACACCAACCACAGTATCAACAACAAGTTCATTATCCGCAACAATGGTCGTACAACAACAACAACAACCAACAACAGCGTCCTTTCCAACAAAGGACATCACAAGCAAACAGGGTAATTGACCCAATTCCAATGCCGTATGCTGCACTCTTGCCACAACTCCTGAAGCTCAACCTAGTTGAGTTAAGGACATTGGCACCTCCAGATCCTCTTAACATGCCAAAGAACTATGATGCAAATGCCAGGTGTGCATTCCACTCAAACGCACCAGGGCATAATACTGAAAAATGCAAGGCCCTACAGATGAAAGTCCAGGATTTAGTGGACTCAAAAGCTCTCAACTTTGCACCTCCTCCAAACGTCACAAGAAATCTAATGCCTAGTCACAACGAGCCTAGGATTAATGCTATTTAGGAAGGCAAACCATCCACATTAATTACCAGTGTTGCACAAATCCGAACACCCTTGGTTGAAATTAAAGCTCAGCTATTACAATGCCAAGTGTTTCCCGGATGTGAGGTCGGATGTGGATATTACAACATTCCCGTTAATGGATGTGAGAGACTGAGAAACGGCATAGATGGTCTCATTAGAGATGGCATTATTCAGATTACGACAACAGCGACTACAACTCCAACAATTCCTTCATCAACAATCACAGATACTCCTACAACGTCAGCAACCATTGTTCCAACAGATTCTACTACAACTCCAACAATTACTCAATCAATCACTTCAATGGATATAAGTTCAGTCACAATTCCTTCTACAATGACAACACCCATTATTCCATCATTTCCTGCTACAACTTCAGCACTTGTCCAGTCAACAGTATCTTCTACAACATCAACAACAGTTAATGAAAGTGTCTCAGCAGTTACGATATACTACGATCCCACAAATGTTCCTTCCAACAATTCACAAAAAATTGCCACTCCTGTCAGAACTCCGGTTACCATATACTATGATCCACACACCATTGTAGTCCCCTCTGCAGCTGCTATCAGTCCGGTCACTATCACAGTGCCTGGGCCAGTTCCTTACGAAAGCAATAATGACATCCCTTGGCATTATGGCTCAGACCTATACTGCGAGGGGCAGAAAATCACTTTGAAATCGTCAACTTCTTCACCTCAGATAGACAATGTGGGGGGAGGCGGAGGCTTCACTAGAAGCGGACATCTCTTTGCCTCGCAAATACCAAGGCCCATTGCTGAAGCAGAAGCTGCTGCTAAGGCAAAAGGGAAGAGTGTGGTGCAAGAAGAACAAGTTGCTAAGGAAGCTTTGAAGATTCCTTTTGATCAAGAGGTTGATGAATTCATGCGGATCATCAAAAAGAGTGATTATAAGGTGGTAGACCAGCTTCACCAAACACCTTCCAAAATCTGCATACTATCATTGCTAATGTGCTCCGAGGCTCATCGGAATGCACTATTAAAAGTCCTGCACGCAGCTTATGTGCCGGAGGAGATTACTGTCAATCAGTTAGAGGCTGTGGTTGGGAATGTCAACGCTAGTCATGGACTAGGATTTACCAACGTTGATCTGACAACGGAAGGTCACAATCACAACGAGGCTTTGCACATTACCCTGGAGTGTAAGAGTGCAGTTCTTTCTCACGTATTGGTGGACACAGGGTCATCCCTCAATGTCCTACACAAGAAAGCCCTTGCGAAGCTGGAGCATGATGGATTGGCACTACGCCTAAGCAACTTGGTAGTGAGAGCCTTTGACGGTTATAAAAGATCAGTTCTGGGAGAGATAGAGTTACCAATAATGATTGGCCCACAGGTTTTCAAAACGACCTTCTTTGTGATGGATATACAGCCTGCCTACAACTGTCTATTGGGTAGACCATGGATACACGCCGCTGGTGCCGTGACGTCAACCCTTCACCAGAAGTTAAAATTCGAGTGGGAAGGCCAAGTCATTACCATTTGTGAGGAGGAGGATATCTTCGTTAGCCAGCTGGCTACTTTTAAATACATTGAAATGGATGGGGAAATCCATGAAACCATGAGCCAAGGGTTTGAGGCCCTTAATATTAATGAAACATCTGATGTGTCTAGGACCTCCATCACATCATATCAACAAGCCCGGAAGGTTGTTGAGGAAGGTACCGCCCAAGGTTGGGGCAAGCTGCTGCCCGTGGAGAAGAAAGAGGACCGATTCGGGTTGGGTTACAGACAAACTAGACAAGATCAACCAAAGGCTCCAAAGAAGCCCAAGTTTGTCAGCGGGGGAATGCTCACCCCGGATGCTGTGAATAGTTTGGAAGATGAGTCAGAAGATGAGCGCAACCTGGAAAGCTGGATACGTCCAAGGATCCCGGGGAGCCATGTCTCAAACTGGTCTTCCCAGGAAATTATAAGAGTTACTCCCGCAGAGTAATTATTATTTCCTGTGTTTTTAGAGCATGCATCAAGTCCTGCATCTTGCCCAAGATGTCAGGACTCATTTTGTAATCGGACCATCTTGTATTTTGTGCAAAGATCAATTAATGAATATCAGGACATCTTTTTCAAATGAGTCTTTTCTTTTCCGCTCACTGTTTTTTCATTTTTTGTACAAAAATAAAATGGCAATGTTTTTCAAAATAAATAACTTAATTTTCACTTTTCCTAAGCAAGATAAAACTGATCACTAAAATGAACAAATCTAAACCCTTGCAGAGTGTTCCCTCCAGATCGCACCGACAACAACACCGCTATGACCTTGTATGACTTTGACAATCCGATTAATGAGGCCGATGAAAGGGTTGAAGAAGATTATGAGTTACCTGAATAGCTAGCCAGGTTGTTGAGACAAGAGGAGGAGGTTGAAACGATTAATCTTGGTACGGAAGAAGACTTGAAAAAAGTTAAGATTGGGGCTTGCCTGCAAGATTCAGTGAAAGAGCAACTGATTGACATGCTTCGGGAGTATGTGGATGTTTTTGCTTAGTCTTATCAGGATATGACAGGGTTGGACACCGACATTGTTATGCACAAGCTGCCTCTGAAAGAAGATTGTCCGCCAGTAAAACAGAAGTTGTGCCGTACTCGCCCAGATATGGAAATGAAGATAAAAGAAGAGGTACAAAAATAGTGGGACGCCGGTTTCCTTGTTGTAACTAGCTATCCACCGTGGGTTGCTAACATTGTACCCGTTCCTAAGAAGGATGGCAAGGTGAGGATGTGTGTGGATTACCGGGATCTGAACAGAGCCAGCCCGAAAGATGACTTCCCTTTACCTCACATTGATGTATTGGTCGACAATACAACTCAGTTCTCGGTGTTCTCCTTCATGGATGGATTTTCAGGATACAATCAGATCAAAATGTCACCTGAAGACATCGAGAAGACAATTTTCATCACACCCTGGGGCACATTCTGTTATAAGGTGATGCCATTCAGACTGAAGAATGCTGGCTCCACTTATCAACGGGCTATGGTAACATTATTCCATGACATGATTCACAAGGAAATCGAATGTTATGTGGATGACATGATTGCCAAGTCCCTTACAAAAGAAGACCACCTGGTGAATCTATTGAAGCTATTCAAGCGTCTGAGGAAGTACTAAATGAAGTTAAACCCCAACAAATGCACATTCGGGGTGCGATCCGGTAAGCTGCTGGGATTTATTGTAAGTGAAAAAGGAATTTAAGTTGACCCTGACAAAGTCAAAGCCCTTCAAGAAATGCCTGCACCGAAGACTGAAAAAGAAGTTCGGGGTTTCTTAGGTAGATTGAACTACATTTCAATGTTCATATCTCACCTTACTGCAACCTGTGAACCTTTGTTCAAATTGTTAAGAAAAGAACAAATGGTCAGGTGGAATGAAGACTGCCAGAGGGCTTTTGACAAAATCAAGGAATACTTACAAGATCCTTCAATCCTTATGCCTCCAGTTGAAGGAAGACCTCTAATCATCTACTTGACAGTATTAGAAGGATCAATGGGGTGTGTGCTAGGCCAGCATGACGAGTCTGGTCGAAAAGAGTATGCAATTTACTACCTAAGAAAAAAGTTTACCGACTGTGAACAACGTTATTCACTGCTCGAGAAAACTTGTTGTGCTTTAGCGTGGGCTGCTCACCGACTAAGGCAGTATATGTTGACCCACACCACTTTATTGATCTCCAAGATGGACCCAGTTAAGTACATTTTTGAGAAGCTAGCACTTACAGGACGGGTTACAAGATGGAAAATGATCCTCACAGAATATGACATTCAGTACACCTCCCAGAAAGCCATCAAAGGCAGTGTATTGTCTGACTATCTTGCTGAGCAACCCATTGATGATTACCAGCCTATGAGATTTGACTTCCTTAATGAAGACATCATGTTCATAAGAGAAAAAGATCATGAAGAGCCTATTCACACTGAAGGGCCTGACCCAGAAGAAGAATGGACTATGATGTTTGATGGGGCTGTTAATATGAATGGTCGTGGTGTTGGTGCAGTGCTAATTACACCTAAGGGAGTTCACATGCCTTTCTCGGCAAAGCTTACCTTTAACTGCACTAACAACGAAACTGAACACGAAGCTTGTATTATGGGTCTTGAGGAAGCCATTGACCTCAGGATCAAGACTTTGACTATGTTCGGAGATTCAGCTCTGGTAATTAATCAAACCAACGGCAAATGGTACACTCACCAGGAGCATATGGTACCTTACCGGGATTATACAAGGAGATTACTGACTTTCTTCACGACAGTCATGTTTGAGTATATCCCTCGAGATGAAAATCAGTTTGCAGACGCTCTGGCTACCATTTCATCCATGATCAAAGTTCAAGCTGCCAACTTTGTGCCTCAGATATCAGTGTCCAGACTCGACAGACCAGCATATGTATTCTCAGCAGATGTTGTTAAAGATGATAAGCCTTGATTCCATGACATTAAGTGCTTCTTAGAGGATCAAACATACCCACCTGGGGCATAATCCAATGACAAGAAGACATTAAGATGGTTGGCTGGTAGTTTCTTCTTGAATGCTGATGGTTCCTTGTACAAAAGAAACTTTGATATGGTACTCCTCAGATGTGTTGATAAGGGAGAAGCAGACTTGTTGATGCACGAAGTGCACGAAGGATCTTTTGGTACCCATGCTGGAGGGCATTCAATGGCTAAAAAGTTGTTAATATCAGGCTACTACTGGATTACCATGGATGCAGACTGTTGTGCCTATGCCAGGAAATGCCATAAATGCCAGATTTATGTAGATAAAGTGCATGTGCCTCTGAATCCTTTGAATGTGATGTCTTCACCCTGGCCCTTTTCCATGTGGGGCATTGATATGATTGGCAAGATTGAACCGACTGCTTCAAATGGCCACAGATTCATCCTGGTAGCCATTGACTATTTTACCAAGTGGGTTGAAGCAGCTTCCTATGCAAATGTCACCAGGCAAGTGGTAGCCCGATTCCTGAAGAGAGCCATCATCTGTCGGTATGGAGTGCCCGAGCGAATCATCACTGATAATGGTTCCAACTTAAACAACAAAATGATGGCAGAACTGTGCCGGGACTTCAAGATCCAACACCACAACTCCTCTCCTTACAGGCCAAAGATGAATGGCGTTGTAGAGGCAGCTAACAAGAATATCAAGAAGATTGTGCAGAAGATGGTGGTCACATACAAAGACTGGCATGAAATGCTACCATTTGCCTTGCATGGGTACCGTACGTTAATCAGAACATCCACTGGGGCAACACTGTATCAGCTTATTTATGGTATGGAGGCATTCCTACCTGTTGAAGTTGAATTACCCTCCTTGCGGGTGCTAATGGACGTTAAGCTGAATGAAGCAGAATGGGTCTGATCCCGATACGATCAACTGAATCTTATCGAAGAAAAGATATTAGCTGCAATCTACCATGGACAGCTGTACCAGAAAAGAATGAAGAAAGCCTTCGATCAGAAAGTCCGACTTCGAGAATACCAAGTTGGAGATCTTGTGCTGAAAAGACTCCTCCCTCCTTATATAGACCACAGGGGCAAGTGGACCCCAAACTACGAAGGACCATTCATAGTGAAGAAAGTCTTTTCAGGAGGAGAACTGATGCTCACCACTATGGATGGAGAAGATTTCCTGTCCCCTGTGAACTCAGATGCAGTTAAAAAATACTTCGCATAAAATGACCCGCTGGACATAAAAACAGAATGTAAGTCCAGGCAAAAATAGGGCATCCCGGCGAGTCAAAAACAGAATAAAAAGACTCAAGAAAAAATAAGGGAAAATAATAAAAAATGTGTACACCCGCTGAGTTGAAAAGCCACATCGGACAGCTCAGGCAAAAATGGGTATCCCGGTGGATTGAAAACCCGAAAGGGCGATCCACGCAAAATAAGGGAATAAGCGAACAACTGCATTCTGAATTCGTCTGTATCATTCACAACGTGGCAAGCTTCGGAAGGTTCAAGTCTCGGTCAAAATCAATCTTCTTCAGAAAGCAGAATGAGAAGAATGGCAATGTCATACGAATCATAGCAAAAGGGAAGCGCACTGAAGCGTCATCAACATTGCCAGCATCTTTTTGATTCTCAATTTGTAACAATCTCCTCATTTCAGGGGATCTATTTCTTTGACTGTATCTTGCCTATTCAGGGCACACAAATTAATAAAATTAGATTTTCAGTCATATTTCATCTCGTACATTTCATTTTCATTTGCAAAAAATGTTCGATGTCCTTCGATTGCATAAATACAGATGCGTCTTTTCTAAATTACATACTTACAGGAAATATATTTTCTCCCGGGAGTGTCTAAAATCCTATAATGGAATCCAGTAAGGGATACCTCGGGATATTTGTACGTTTCTTTGTCATACAGGATTGCAGGCAGTCAAAGTGCAACATGGGGCATGAAAGCTTCTCCCCAGCAAGCTGCCAAATCCCTATTTACTCAGCACATCTCCCAAATAGCACTAGGGATGCCTTCTCCCCAGCTGATTTGCCAGACTCCAATCATCTTCAGCAGAATCACAAAAGAAAAATATCTAGGAAGGTCATTCAGTGATCATCCCTCCTTAGCCAAGTGTTAGACAGGGAATCATCTCCCCGCAGAGTTTCAACCTCTATCCAGAAGAGCAATATCTGAAGATCTCACAACAAAGTGAAGAAAGCATCCACAGACCCCAGCTGGGCTCCTCATCACCAAGATGGGTCTATCAGTGACTTATTGCCCAAGCAGAGTCATATATATCAGATCTACCAATGATCTCATGCACAGCTGGGACATTCTCTTCAAGCAGATCAATCAGAGATCTTCACAGCAACGGTATCCGAATCCCGGATTGGTATCTTTTCATAATCATAGCATTCGCATCATTTTCCCCCAGAGCGTAGCATTTCGTCTAATATAGAGCATTACGGCAAAAATCAAACATATTGCATAATCACAAGTCAGGTTCGAACCAGTCACCTGTAAATACTGACAATACCACATCAGTGATACACAAATACCTCTCAAATCCCCAGCAGAAAGCCAAAGCGTCCCCTTTGCACTCTCAAAATACAGATACATGCTCCTTTTGGCACTCTTCCGTGTCATCATTCCCCAATAAATTCGCCCGAACATTCTCTACAAACAAATATTTATACACTCCTTAAACACTCGTCTGTGTCTACCACTCCCCAGAAGAGTTCCCAGCAAAACACCATTAAAAAACGAATTTCTTTCCTATCCGACTTTCGTCCTATGTCGTGATTTTTTTAGCAGCCGTACCCTGCTAGGTGATCGTCCTTCACCTTTTTGATGATCATCCTTCATCATCCCCCGGCGGAGTCTCCATTATTGGAACCCTTTCCTATCCGACATTCGTCCTATGTCGTGATATTTTTAGCAGCCGTACCCTTCTAGGTAATCGTCCCTCACCTTCTGATGATCGTCCTTCATCAGTTTATCCGATGGCTGTCCCCATCGTTGATTTTGTTATCTGACATTCGTCCTATGTCATGATAAACCCCGAGAGCAGCCGAACCCTGCTAGGTGATCGTCCTTCATCATTTTATCCGATGGTCGTCCCCATCGTCGACCTTCTCTATCCGGCATTCGTCCTATGACGTGATACTTTCGGCAACCGTACCTTGCCGGGTGATCGTCCTTCACCTTGGATGACCGTTCCTCATCATTTATTAACCCGATGGCCGTCCCCATCATTATTTACCCTTACTTTACAAAACCTGATGGTCGTCCCCATCAGTGCCTTTACCTTTAATCCCCAAAGAACCTTGTTATTGTATTTGATGATCGTCCCCATCATAATCTTTTCATTTCCCCAGCATGTCGGCTGCCCCCGTCATTGCTTCATCCCCAGCAGTCGCCCCCTGCCCGACGGTCGTCCTCCGTCGTCCTCGTTTTATAATCATATCATACTTTACTTCCTTTCACAATCTATATCCCTTTTTTTCCTTCTCCCCGGTGAGCGCAAATTTTGGACTGTCTTTGGTATTCAACCACAAGTTAACTTGTTTTTCTGTTAAGCCCGTCAATTACATCCTGCACAACTAACTCATGTTTGAATAGGGGCAGCTGTAAACACCCCAGATTTTCCCTCACTCATTTTCACCATGGCTTGTGTTTTCTTTTCATTTGCATAAGTTCAATCATAGCATCTCATATTGCATTTTTGCTTCACTGCATTGGTTCTAAGTCATCTGCATCTAGGGTTTGTGATCTGGGCAATCAAAGATTCATTTGAGCCACTCCAAAGGTATTAAATCATCTCAAGAGGGTCCATGTATGTTCAATCATCATATTATATTCACCAAAGATCAAGAAAGTCAAAGAATCACAAGAACTGAGGGAAGCATGGAAGCAGAGCCAAGCTTAACTAGACAGATCACCTAAAATTAGGGTTTTGGTTTCAAAGGACATGACTCCAAATTTTTTGGTCATTCTTGTTTCTATTGGTCTCTATATGTTATAAGGATCATACATACCAATTTTCATGAAGAAATTCAATGGGGAAAGCATCTGATCAATAGATGACTTCTTGAGCAAGTCAGTGCAAAATCAGGGCATCTGAGGCCCCCAATCACCCAACCAAAGGATCTTATCCATTATTTTGGGTGTATATGATCTTTATTTGGTCTTAGAAGAGGTTAGAAGTTCACAAAATTGAAAATTTTCAAGCCATTTGCAAAGTTGCCATTTTGGGAAAGTGACTTGTAATGCAAACTTGCCATTTTGGGAAAGTTTTTCAACCTCCTCTTTTTGATTCAAAAATGCTTCAAATGAAAAATTCTTGGTCATGAAAGTTGTAGATTGGATCATTCCCTTTTCAAAAAGTACAATAACTTGATCTAATTCATCATAGAACTCAAGATATGGCCTTGCAAAGTTGGGAAAAATCACAAAATTTCACTTATGTGCCAAAGAGGGAAACTTGCAAAACAACTTGCCAAAGCATTTTGTGACTTCAAAAACACTTCTAACCATTACAAAAACATAGTACATGACCTATAATTTAGAATTTCCCAAAGAATTTACAAGTTTCATGCCTTGATCTTCAAGATTTCTCAAAGGGGGCAAAACTTCACATAATTACGAAACACCCCATAACTTTATCCCCACATGCTGAATTGCTTCAAAACCAATTTCATAGCCTTCCTTGATCCTTTCTGCGCACAACCATGCCTATGTCCCAGCCTGCCACTTGCCCATACCTCAAGTACACCAACTCTTGACTTTATGCATTTTGCCCCATACCAATCAGCATAGCCCACAACAACTACACTGACCTATCCCAGCATGTTATGTGGCAAAGAAGCAAGCCATTTCACATAAGTTTGGAACCTGAATCCTCCCATTGCTCAGCATAGCCAAAATCCCTCCAACTTGCAAAAGCCTTCGAATTTCATAACTCAGCCAACAAATATCCAAACTTTTTCCACCATTCAACTCCACATTCATCACTGATCATTTCCCACCCTTCATTTTGCCTTGAAACACCTTGTATCAAAAACATGATTTTCACATTTCTTGAACTGAGTTTTAGCCAACTCCACATAGAGGCCATTTAAACTCCAAACAAGCATTGCAAACTCTTGAGGGGAGTCATTGGAGTTGATTTGAGGCAAAGAACTGGTCAGAAAGCTCCTGGGTTGAAAGCTTCACTTCAGGTAGCCATGGAATTTATTTTTCCAGAACTTCCTTTTTATGTTATAGAATGATTCTATGTGTTCCCCTGATTGCCATGATATGTTTTGTTTTGAAAATGGTTGAGTTTTAAGCATTTCACAAGCTTCTGAAACTTTTGATGTATTTTCCGTTTTGCTTCGATTCAGGTTCTTGATGATAAATAAATGATTTTTGTTGTGTGATTCTTGGTGGGAGTGATGTGAGGATCATTTCTGGAAAGTTTGAGAGCTTGGGGTTACGTATTGTCGCTCCCACCAAATGACACCTGGTCAGATGGGGTACAGACGCGAACGGTCGGCGAAAGAGAAAGAAACGAAAAGAGTCGCCAGCTAGGCATTTTTATCCCGAAGGAAAGGTAATGCTGCATAAACCTGAGAAAAGATGGATAAGACGGTTGCGAACCAGAGAAACTGAGAAAGGGGGTTGGTTACAACCTGGGAAGGTATTAGCACCCAGATTGTCCGCCGTACTCGACGGGATTCACGCTTGAAAAATTTGTGCTTAAAGGGGGAGTGTCAGTGCTATCTGTGTATGAAAGTTGGAAAGAATGCAAGTGTCAGTGCTGGAAGAAAGTGAAGTGAAAAATATGGAGTGTCAGTGTAAGAAAAGAAAGTGAAGCTCAAGACTATGAGGCTTAAAGAATAATGCTGGAAGAGGGGGAATATACAGAGATTTTTGTTCGATAACTGTTAAGTTATGACTACGTATCCTCTCGTGCAATGAGGAAGTCAGATCACCGTAGTTCGACTCAAAGAGACTGAAAGATAAATTGACTTGTGAACTGCTTACTTGTCTATGCTCAAGTGTATGACCTGTCTGGCTCAGGTGCAAACTGTCTTGCATTAGACAGAAGAAGCAAGTTCTCGTTTGTGAGTGAATGAGGTGAGAAAAGAATCCCGGAGGAGACGATTATTGTTTGTTTTTGTGTTTTCAGTCTTTTATTGCTTTTTGAAGTTTGTCATAAGAAAATGAGCTTAAGCCTAAACCAAGGGTTAGTAAACTCATCAGATCTTCCCTCTGATTAGGGGTAATGAGAATACCTTAAGTATGAAGTAAACACCTCACACTTAATCAACATGATGTAGAATTAAGATCATTAACCTACTTGTATTTACTTAGATGTTTTTGGAGTTTTGTTTAGTGTTAAGTAGTGAGTTTAAGCCATAATCAAGGATTTAATGGTCTCATTACACCATCCTAATAGAAGGATAATAGATGATAACATTTAAGCTGAGGAAGGCTCCTCAACTTAATCCATGATTAGGGATTAACCTCATGACCAAAAAAAAGCCTTTATTAAAGTGGATTTTAGTTAATGATAAGATTAAGAAGTGGATTTTATGGTTTGTAAGACAACTTGAGGGGGATTTGTCCATTAACACTAGGGTTAGTCCTTCATAACCAATTAAGGAAGAATTAGAACCCTAATGCAAGGCCCAAGTTACAAGTTAAAGTCTTAGTGATTATTAGGTGAATTGATTAAAGTATTTAAACACATTGAGGGTTTAACACTTAGGATTAAAGTTATACACTCCATCCTAATAGAAGGATGCAGGCATAACCCTAATCACAAAGTCTTAAAACCTTTAAGGTTTAGTCCTTGATTATGAGGTGAGAAGAGAAGACTCAAAGATGACACAAAGGTAAAACTAATGGGGGACTAATCAAACCCTAATTGTGATCATGCTTGGTTGTTCCTAGGGTTTATGATGCTTGCAAAATATCTTCAAGGAAAATCCACCAAGGAAGAAGCAGATGAAAAGAGGAAGAAGCAGAGAGAAGGTAAACAACTTGCTTCACTCAAGAAGACAAGTTGCTTAAGGAAAGAAGGTGAAGAGGAGACATGAATGAGCAAGCTCACTCTAAAACAAATACAAAATGCAGCAATGAATACATAAAGAGAGATGAGAAAAGATTATGAGAAGTGAAGGCAAATTCACTTCTCAAAACAACTTACCACCTGAAAAGTTAGCAAAAGAAATGAAATGAAATGAAAATGAAATGAATGCAAAGATGAAAGTCAAAACCAGAAGCATGAACATGATGTCAATGATGCTACAAGATGATGCAAACACATGTCAAGAGTTATGGATGATCATACAATAATGAGGATGCAAATGAATCATGCTTTGAACCATAAAAGTTCATGAAAGTTTATGAAATGGAATGAATGCATAACATGGCAAATGAATGATGAAATGATCAAAAATGATTCTAAAATGTCCTAAGATGTCTTATATGTCATGTTGATGCATAAAATGTCATGGCAAGTTCATGTATGCAAGCTTATACAAGATGGATGCAAATGAAGGCAAGAATTAGGGTTTACAAACAATATGCAATGCAAAAATTCAAAATCAGAAGCAAATGGCAAGATAAAAAATTGAAAATGGGATCAAAGGAACCCTAACCCTACATAAGTTCACTGCCCAAAGGAGGGGACCTAAGTCTTAACCTAATGGAAGTTATGATTTTCTCAAGTCAACTAGGGTTTCAAGGCACTTCAAAAGGAAAAATGCACATTAAATTGAAAATAAAAGATAAATTCAAACCAATTTTACCCTAGAAACTACATGATATGAAGGATGCAATGCAAGAAGAACCATCATCAAACTCTTCATGGTTAGGCATAATGAATTTTTCTAAGTTAGGACCAAAATATTGCCTTTAAATAACTTTAATTCCAATGAAAAATGTCAAAATAGGTCAAGAACCAAAAAGAAATTTGTTTGAAGAGTTTGATAATGTTTCTAAATGTTTTAAAATGCAATGTGAATTTTTTGGTGATTTTTAAATACCTAAATGCATTTTTTAATTAATTAATTTCCATTAACTAATTAAAAATAAACATTTAAATGATTTAAAAATAATTTTTGATGCAAAAAATAAAAATAAAATTATATTCAGAAAGAGAAAAATATTTTAAGTCAGCATGCAAAAAATGAAATTTTTTAGAAATGATTTGCTATTTTAAATAAAATGATGAAGAAAATGCAATTAAAATGAATTAAAAATATGAATTAATGGAAGTAATCAAATCCAGTGGCTGAGATTCAAACAAAAAGGGAAGGGAATTGACCAGCGCGCGCAAATGAACGACCTAAATTCAAACTTCACTAATTATGTCATTAACCCTAATCTGAACCCTAATTACATTCAGGTGACCGGAACAGTGTTCCGGTCATCTTCTCCGGCCAATCACTTATGCTATCTCACTCCCTACGCATCCCCAAGCTCTCTAACTTTCCAGAAATGATCCCCATATCAACCCCAACAAGAATCACTCACCCAAAATCATTTATTCATCATCAAATTCGTGAATCAGAGCAAAACGGAAAACATGGCAGAAAATTCAGAAGCTCATGAAATGCTTATTTCTCAACTATTCTCAAAAATAAAAACATCATGGTGATCAGTGAGACATGTAGAATCATTCTATAACATAAAATAAGAGTTCTAGAAAAATAAACGCCATGGCTACCTGAGCTTGAGCTTTCGAATCACGGACTTTCTGGCCTGTTCTTTGCTTCAAATCCACTCCAATGATTCCCCCAAGAGCTTGTGATGCTTGGTTGGAGTTTAAACGACCTCAATAAGAAGTTAGCAGATGTTCAGTTTGTGAAATGTGGAAATTGTGTTTTTGATTCTGGGCTTTTTAGGGCAAGGTGTTGGTTGGGAAATGATCATTGGATCATGGTGAGTGGTTCTGTGAAGTTTGTTTTGAGGTTTGAGGCTTGTGTGATGAGACTCGAATGAAAATGCAAAGAGGGAGGTTTTTGTGAAATATGGTGATGCTCTGGTTTCAGGCTCCATGATTGTGTGAAATGTGATCCTTGAGGCATGTATGTGAAGCTGTGATTGGTCAGAGTAGTTGGTGTGGCTCAGTTTGATTGGTATGGCTCAAGTTGCATAAAGTTAACATTTGTGTAAGTGAAGGTATGGGCTGGTTTAGTCATGGTACAAGGGCATGGTTCGAATCAGCTTGTTTCAAGGAGGTCCATGGAAGTCACTT
The DNA here is from genome assembly GCA_963966055.1 of Lathyrus aphaca. Classification (NCBI taxonomy): domain Eukaryota; kingdom Viridiplantae; phylum Streptophyta; class Magnoliopsida; order Fabales; family Fabaceae; genus Lathyrus; species Lathyrus aphaca. The sequence goes on along the minus strand of OZ014520.1, from coordinate 355,063,073 downwards.
TTGGCAGCTGACACAAGTGGATGAGAAGCTTTGGATCATTTTGCAAATTCATGGAGTTTTGGCCCCTTTTGGATTTCTTAAGGATCAAGGCATGAAAATGAGTGATTCTTGGGGCCAATCTGAATTTTAGGTCATGTGTTGTGTTTATGTAATGCTTAGAAGTCATTTTGAAGTCATAGAAATGCTTGGCATGTGAATTTGCAAGTTTCCCTCTTTGGTGTAAAAGTGAAAATTTAGTGATTTTGTCCAACTTTGCAAGGCCATAACTTTTGATCTAAAATGAATTAGAATGAGTTCTTGTACTTTTTGAAAATGGGAGGATCCACTCTACAACTTTCTTGACCAAATATTTTTCATTTGAAGCATTTTTGAATCAAAAAGAGGAGGTTGAAAAACTTTCCCAAAATGGCATGTTTGCATTACAAATCACTTTCCAAAAATGGCAACTTTGCAAATGGATTGAAATTCTCCAATTTTGTGAACTTCTAACATCTTCTAAGATAAAATAAAGACCATACACATTCAAAATGATGGTGAAACCCCTTTGGTTGGGTGATTGGGGGCCTCAGATGCCCTAATTTTGCACTGACTTGCTCAAGAAGTCACCTTGTGATCAGATGCCTTCTCCTTTGAATTTCTTCATGAAAATTGGTATGCATGATCCTCATAACATATAAAGACCCATAGAAACAAGAATGACCAAAAAAATTGGAGTTATGGCCTCTGAAACCAAAATCCTAATTCTAGGTCATCTGTGCAGTTAAGCCTGGCCCTGCTTCCATGCCTTTCTCAGTTCTTCTGATTCTTTGACTTCCTTGACCTTGTGAGGATATAATATGATGATTTAACATACATGGACCCTCAGATCACAAACCCTAGATGCAGATGACTTTGAATCAATGCAGTGAAACAAAAATGCAATATGAGATGACATGATTGAACTTATGCAAATGAAAAGATCACAAGCCATGGTGAAATGAGTGAGGGCAAATTTGGGGTGTTTACAGCTGCCCCTATTCAAACATGAGTTAGCTGTGCAGGATGTAAGCAACGGCTTATCAGGCAAACAAGATAACTTGTGGTTGAATATCAAAGACAGTCCAAAATTTGCACTCACTGAATGAAGAAGAAAAGGGATATAAATTGTAAAAGGAAGTAAAGTATAATCATATAGTGCGGGCGACGGAGGACGGCCGTCGAGCAGAGGACGACTGCTGGGGGTAAAGCCATGACGGGGACGGCCGACATGCTGGGGAAACTGAGGGATCATGATGGGGACAGCCATCAAGTAAAGAAATGAGACTTTCTGGGGATTAAAGGTAAATGATGGGGACGACCATCGGGATGAAGGAATAAATGATGAGGAACGGTCATCAAAGGTGAAGGACGATCACCTAGCATGGGATGGCTGCTTTGTTGGGGATAAAATGAGGGACGGTCATTTAAGGTGAAGGACGATCACCTAGCATGGTACGGCTGCCACAAGCATCACGACATAGGACGAATGCCGGATAGAAAGAGGTCGACGATGGGGACGGCCATCGGATAAGCATGATGAAGGACAATCATCAAGAGGTGAAGGACGATCACCTAGCAGGGTACGGCTGCTCTCGGGGTTTATCGCGACATAGGACGAATGTCGGATAAAAAGATCAACGATGGGGACGGCCATCGGATAAAATGATGAAGGACGATCGTCAAGAGGTGAAGGACGATCACCAAGCAGGGGACGGCTGCTGAAAATATCACGACATAGGATGAATGTCGGATAGGAAAGGGTTCTAATGAATAGAGACTCCACTGGGGATGATGAAGGACGATCATCAAAAAGGTGAAGGACGATCACCTGGCAGGGTACGGCTGCCGGAATGTATCATGACATAGGACGAATGTCAGATAGAAAAGAAATAATTTATCGGGATCTGCTGGAGACCCCTTTTTTTTCGGAGAAGGGTAGACACAGACGAATTTCTAAGAAAAAGGTATAAGTGTTTGACACGGTGCATACATTAAATATGCTGACGAGCATCCTTAAGACTATGATACGGACGAGTATCAGTAGAAACAAACGCTTGACGCATGTTCGGAGATGATGATATGGATGAGTACCAACTAGTTAACAAAGAACACAGACGAGTGTCGACTCTGAGGGGATTTAAGTGGTGTATACGGACGAGTATCTGTGTGAGTAAAAAGTGATAAGTGAGACATAGACGAATGTCCAACCTGCTGTGGAGAGCACGACACGGACGGGTGTCGGAAGAAGTGTATTATAAACAAGTATTTGGTTTACAAAGTGTTTAGGCAACTGTGCTGGGGAAGGTGACACGGACGGGCGTCAGGGAAGTGTATACATATGTATCTGTCTGTAGAGAAAGTTCGGGCGACTTCATCGGGGAACGATGACACGGACGAGTTCCAAAAGGAGCATGCATCTGTATTTGTGAGTGTAAAGAGGAAGATTTGGCTTTCTGTCGGGGAGTTTGGGAAGTATTTGTATATGGTTGACGGAATGTCATTTTTTACGAGCGTTCGGTTCGACACATGGCTTATGATTTATGCAACATGTTTGATTTTTGCCGTAATGCTTCGTATTAGACGGAATGCTACGCTCTGTGGGGAAAATATGATGTGAATGCTATGGTTATACAAAGATACCGATCCGGGATTTGGATCCCGTTGCTATGGAGACCCCTGGCTGATCTACTTGAAATGGATATCCCAGCTGGGGATGAGATCATTGGTAGATCTGATATATATATATATATATATATATATATATATATATATATATATATATATATATATATATATATATGACTCCGCTTGGGGGAAATAGGTCACTGACAGACCCATCTTGGTAATGAGGGACCCAGTTGGGGTCTGTTTGAGCTTTCGTCACTTTGTTGCGAGATCTTCAGACATTTCTCTTCTGATAGAGGCTGGAGCTTTGCGGGGAGATGGTTCCCTGGCGACACTTTGCTGGGGAGGAATGATCACTGGACGATCTTCCCAGAGATTTATGTGATTCTGCTGAGGAAGATGATGTCTGGCAACTCAGATGGGGAGAGAGCACCCTTGGTGCTATTTGGGGAGATGGGCTGAGCAAATAGTGATTTGGTAGCTTGCTGGGGAGAAACTTTCATGCCCCATGTCGCGCTTCGAACACCTGCAATCCTGTATGTCAGAGAAACGTACAAATACCCCGAGGTATCCCTTATTGGATTCCGTCATAGGAACTTAGACACTCCCAGGAGAAAATATATTTCCTGCAAGCATGTCATTTAGAAAAAAGCGCATTTGTACTTATGCAATCAACATCTTAAGGACATTGGACATTTTGCAAATGAAAATAACATGTACGTGACGAAATATGACTGAAAATAAGATTTTATTAATTTGTGTGCCCTGAATTGGAAAGATACATTCAAAGAAACAGATCCCCTGAAATAAGGAGATTGTTACAAAATTGAGAAACAAAAAAGGCACTGGCAATGTTGATGACGCTTCAAGGAGCTTCCCTTTTGCTATGACTCGTATGACATTGACGTTCTTCTCATCTTGCTTTCTGAAGAAGGCTGATTCTGACAGATGCTCGAACCTTTCGAAGCTTGCCATGTTGTAAGTGATACAGACGAATTCAGAATGCAGTTGTTCGCTTATTCCCTTATTTTAAGTGGATCGCCCTTTCAGGTTTTCAATCCACCGGGATACCCATTTTTTCCTGAGTTGTCCAATGTGGCTTTTCAACTCAGCGGGTGTACATACATTTTTTTTATTTTTTTTCCCTTATTTTTGCCCGAGTCTTTTATTCTGTTTTTGACTCGTCGGGATGCCCTTATTTTTTCCTGGACTTACATTTTGTTTTTATGTCTAGCGGGTCATTTTTATGCGAAGTATTTTTTAACTGCATCTGAATTCACAGGGGACAGGAAGTCTTCACCATCCATGGTACTGAGCATCAGTGCTCCACCAGAGAAAACTTTCTTTACTATGAACGGACCATCATAATTCGGAGTCCATTTGCCCCTGTGGTCTGTATGAGGAGGGAGGAGTCTTTTCAGCACAAGATCCCCTATTTGGTATTCTCGAAGCCTGACTTTCTGATCGAAGGCTTTCTTCATTCTTTTCTGATACATCTGCCCATGACAAATTGCAGCCAATCTCTTCTCTTCGATCAGACTTAGTTGTTCGTATCGGGATCATACCCATTCTGCTTCATTCAGCTTGACATCCATGAGTACCCGTAAAGAGGGTAGTTCAACTTCAATAGGTAGGACTGCCTCCATACCATACACAAGCTGATACGGCGTTTCCCCAGTGGATGTTCTGATTGACGTTCGGTACCCATGTAAAGCAAATGGTAGCATTTCATGCCAATCTTTGTAGGTGACCACCATCTTATGTACAATTTTCTTGATATTCTTGTTAGCTGCTTCTACAGCGCCATTCATCTTTGGCCTGTAAGGAGAAGAATTGTGGTGTTGGATCTTGAAGTCCCGGCATAGTTCTGCCATCATTTTGTTGTTCAAGTTGGAACCATTATCAGTAATGATTCGTTCGGGAACTCCATACCGACAAATGATATCTCTCTTCAGGAATCTGGCTACCACTTGCCTTGTAACATTTGCATAAGAAACCGCTTCGACCCACTTGGTAAAATAGTCGATGGCTACCAAGATGAATCTGTAGCCAATCTTGCCAATCATATCAATGCCCCACATGGCAAAGGGCCAGGGTGAAGACATCACATTCAAAGTACTGGGAGGTACATGCACTTTATCCGCATAAATCTGGCATTTATGGCATTTTCTGGCATAGGCACAACAGTCTGCATCCATTGTGATCCAGTAATAGCCTGACCTTAGAAACTTCTTAGCCATTGCATGCCCTCCAGCATGGGTACCGAAAGATCCTTCGTGCACCTCGTGCATCAACAAGTCTGCTTCTGTCTTATCAACACATCTGAGAAGTACCATGTCAAAGTTTCTCTTGTACATGGAACCATCAGCATTCAGGAAGAAACTACCATCTAGCCTTCTTAATGTCTTCTTGTCATTGGATGATGCCCCAGGTGGGTATGTTTGATCCTCCAAGAAGCATTTGATGTCGTGGAACCAAGGCTTATCATCTTTAGCAAGGTCTGCTGAGAATACATATGTTGGTCTGTCAAGTCTGGACACTGAAATCCGAGGCACAAAGTTGGCAGCTTGGACTTTGATCATGGATGAAATGGTTTCCAGTGCATCTGCAAACTGATTTTCATCTCGAGGGATATACTCAAGCTTGACTGTTGTGAAGAAAGTCAAAAACCTCCTTGTATAATCCCGGTAAGGTATCAGATAATCCTGGTGAGTGTACCATTTGCCGTTGGTTTGATTAATTACTAGAGTTGAATCTCCGAATACCGTTAAAGTCTTGATCCTGAGGTCAATGGCATCCTCAAGACCCATAATGCAAGCTTCATATTCAGCTTCGTTGTTAGTGCAGTTAAAGGTGAGTTTTGCTGAGAAAGGCATGTGAACTCCTTTGGGTGTAATGAGTACTGCACCAACACCACGACCATTCATATTAACAGCCCCATCAAACATCATAGTCCATTCTTCTTCCGGGTCAGGCCCTTTAGTGTGAATAGGCAATTCATGATCTTTTGCTTTTATGAACATGATGTCTTCATCGGAGAAGTCAAATCTCATAGGCTGGTAATCATCGATGGGTTGCTCAGCAAGATAATCAGACAATACACTTCCTTTGATGGCTTTCTGAGATGTGTACTGAATGTCATACTCAGTGAGGATCATTTGCCATCTTGCAACCCGTCCGGTAAGTGCTGGCTTCTCAAAAATGTACTTAACTGGGTCCATCTTGGAGATCAACAAAGTGGTGTGGGTCAACATATACTGCCTTAGTCGGCGAGCAGCCCACCCTAAAGCACAGCAAGTTTTCTCGAGCAGTGAATAACGTTGTTCACAGTCGGTAAACTTTTTGCTTAGGTAGTATATTGCATACTCTTTTCGACCAGGCTCGTCATGCTGGCCCAGCACACACCCCATTGACTCTTCTAATACTGTCAAGTACATGATTAGAGGTCTTCCTTCAACTGGAGGCATAAGGATTGGAGGATCTTGTAAGTATTCTTTGATTTTGTCAAAAGCCCTCTGGCAGTCTTCATTCCACCTGACCGTTTGTTCTTTTCTTAACAACTTGAACAAGGGTTCACAGGTTGCTGTAAGCTGAGATATGAACCGTGAAATGTAGTTCAATCTACCTAGAAACCCCCGAACTTCTTTTTCGGTCTTCGGCGCAGGCATTTCTTGAATGGCTTTGACTTTATCAAGGTCAACTTCAATCCCTTTCTCGCTTACAATAAATCCCAGCAGCTTACCGGATCGCACCCCGAATGTGCATTTGTTGGGGTTTAACTTCAATTGGTACTTCCTCAGACGCCTGAATAACTTCAACAAATTTAACAGGTGGTCTTCTTTTGTGAGGGACTTGGAGATCATGTCATCCACATAACATTCAATTTCTTTGTGGATCATGTCGTGGAATAATGTTACCATAGCCCGTTGATAAGTGGCACCAGCATTTTTCAGTCCAAATGGCATTACCTTATAATAGAATGTGCCCCAGGGTGTGATGAAAGTTGTCTTCTCCATGTCTTCAGGTGACATCTTGATCTGATTATATCCTGAAAATCCATCCATGAAGGAGAATACCGAGAACTGAGTCGTATTGTCGACCAATACATCAATGTGAGGTAATGGGAAGTCATCTTTCGGGCTGGCTCTGTTCAGGTCCCGGTAATCCACACACATCCTCACCTTGCCATCCTTCTTTGGCACAGGTACAATGTTAGCAACCCACGGCGGATAGCTAGTTACAGCAAGGAAACCGGCGTCCCACTGTTTTTGTACCTCTTCTTTTATCTTCATGGCTATATCTGGGCGAGTACGGCGCAGCTTCTATTTTACTATAGGACAGTCTTCTTTCAGCAGTAGCTTGTGCATAACAATATCGGTGTCCAACTCTGGCATATCCTAATAAGACCAAGCAAAAACATCCACATATTCTCGAAGCATGTCAATCAGTTGCTCTTTCACTGAATCTTGTAGGCAGGCCCCGATCTTGACTTCCTTCAAGTCTTCTTTTGTACCAAGATCAACCGTCTCAACCTCCTCCTGATGAGGAGTAATAGCCTTCTCCTCTTGTCTCAACAACCTGGCTAGCTCTTCAGGTAGCTCATAATCTTCTTCAACCCCTTCATCAGCTTGATTGATTGGATTGTCAAAGTCATACGAAGTCATAGCAGTGTTGTTGTCGGTGCAGTCTGGAGGGCACTCTCTGCAAGGGTTTAGATTTGTTCATTTTTAGTGATCAGTTTTATCTTATTTAGAAAAAGTGAAAATGAAGTTGTTTATTTTGAAAAGCATTGCCATTTTATTTTTGTACAAAAAATGAAAAATGAAAAACAGTGAGCGAAAAAAGAAAAGACTCATTTGCAAAAGATGTCCTAATATTCATTAATTGATCTTTGCACAAAATACAAGATGGCCCGATTACAAAATGAGTCTTGACATCTTGGGCAAGACGCAAGACTTGATGCATGCTTTAAAATACAGGAAATAATAATTACTCTGCAGGAGTAACCCTTATAATTTCCTGGGAAGACCAGTTTGAGACATGGCTCCCCGGGGTCCTTGGACGTATCCAGCTTTCCAGGTTGCGCTCGTCTTCCGACTCATCTTCCAAATTGTTCACAGCATCCGGGGTGAGCATTCCCCCGCTGACAAACTTGGGCTTCTTGGCAGCCTCTGATTGATCTTGTTGAGTTGGTCTGTAACCCAACCCAAATCGGTCTTCTTTCTTTTCCACGGGCAGCAACTTGCCCCAGCCTTGGGCGCTACCTTCCTCAACAACCTTCCGGGCTTGCTGGTATGATGTGATGGAGGTCCCAAGCACAACAGATGTTTCATTAATATTAAGGGCCTCAAACCCTTGGCTCATGGTTTCATGGATCTCCCCATCCATCTCAATGTACTTATACGTAGCCAGCTGGCTAACAAAGATGTCCTCCTCCCCACAGATGGTGATGATTTGGCCTTCCCACTCGAATTTTAACTTCTGGTTAAGGGTAGACGTAACAGCGCCAGCGACGTGGATCCAGGGTCTACCCAACAGACAGCTGTAGGCCGGCTGTATGTCCATCACAAAGAACGTAGTTTTGAAGGTCTGCGGGACAATCAACACAGGCAGATCAATTTCCCCAAGCACTGATCTTTTAGAGCCATCAAATGCTCTCACCACCAAATTACTCGGACGCAATGCCAAGCCATCATTCTCCAGCTTCACTAAGGCTTTATTTGGCAGAACATTGAGTGACGACCCAGTGTCAACCAGTACATGAGATAGAACAGCACCCTTGCATTCCAAGGTGATATGCAAAGCCTTGTTATGGTTGCGTCCCTATGTTGTTAAGTCAGCATGGGTAAAGCCCAGTCCATGACTGGTGTTGACATTTGCAACCACGGTTTCTAGCTGATTAACAGTAATCTCCTCCGGCACGTATGCTGCGTGCAGGACTTTCAATAGTGCGTTCCTGTGAGCTTCAGAACACATCAACAATGATAATATGGAGATTTTAGAGGGAGTTTGGTGAAGCTGGTCCACCACCTTGTAATCACTTCTTTTTATGATTCTCACGAACTCGTCTACATCTTGTTCAAAAGATGTCTTCTGAGTTTCTTTTGATATCCGGCTCTTCAAATACCACACTCTTTCCCTTTGCTTTGGCAGCAGCTTCTGCCTCAACATTAGGTCTTTGTGTTTGTGAGGCAAAAAGGCGTCCGCTTTTGGTGAAGCCTCCACCTCCCCCAACATTATCAACTTGTGGAGAAGAGGTTGATGAATCCAGAGTGATTTTCTCCCCGTTGCAGTAGAGATCAGAGCCATAATGCCAAGGTATGGCATTGCTGCTTTCATAAGGAACGGGTCCAGGCACCGTAATGGTGACCGGACTGATTGCTGCAGAGGAAGGTACTGTAATGGTGTGCGGATCATAGTAAATTGTGACGGGTGATCTGGAAGGAGGTGCCACGGCTTGTTGTTGGAAATTTCTACTGGGAGGAACATTCGAAGGGTCATAGTAGATTGTAACTGTCGAGACATCTTCATTATTCCTTGCTGGCGTTGTAGAAGATTCCGTTAATAAAATGGATGTTGATGTTGTAGAAGAAATGGCTGTTGAATTTTGAATTGTTGAAGTGGTGGATGGAGTAATTGCTGATGATATAGATGAATCGGTTGGAATGATTGTTGTTGTTGTTGTAGAAGAATCAGGAATCGTTGTTAAAGGAATTGCTGGATTTGTAGGCGCCGTTGTCGAAATATGAAGGATACCCTCCTTAATAAGACCATCTATGCCGTTTCTCAGCCTTTCACACCCATTGACTGCAATGTTGCAATACCCACAGCCGAGCTCACACCCGGGGAACACTTGGCATTCTAAAAGCTGAGCTTTAATTTCGACCAAAGGTGTTCGAATTTGTGCAACACTGGTGATTAAGGTAGATGGTTTGTCTTCCTCAATGGCATTAATCCTCGGCCCGCCATGATTAGGCATAGGATTTCTGTTGACATTCGGAGGAGGTGCAAAGTTGAGGGCTTTAGAATCCACCAGATCTTGGACTTTCATTTGTAAGGCCCTGCATTTTTCAGTATTGTGACCAGGTGCATTGGAGTGGAAAGCACACCTGGCGTTGACATCATAATTCTTTGGGAGATTGAGGGGATCTGGTGGTGCCAATGTCCTTAACTCAACCAAGTTAAGCTTTAGGAGTTGTGGCAATAAGGCAGCATAAGGCATGGGGATGGGGTCAATCACCCTGTTTGCCTGTGATGGTCTTTGTTGGAAGGGTCGTTGTTGTTGATTTCTATTGTAGTTGTTGTAGGTTCTCTGTTGCGGATACTGAACTTGTTGTTGATAATGTGGTTGGTGCTGACGTTATGCTGATTGTTGAGGAATCGGAGCTAGAATGGTAACAGCTGCTACTGATCTGTGAACATACTGAGGTCTGCCCCTGTTTGCATGAATGGAATTGGTCTCACCGGCTCTTCGGGGTCCCACAAAAGGCTTCCTGGGATTACTGGATGAACTTGCACCATTGTCAGAAATTTTGCCCATTTTTAAAAGGCTTTCAATCCTTTCCCCAGCTATAACTACGTCAGCAAAACTGGTAGAAGAAAAGGCAGCCAGTCTATCAATGTATGTTCCTTGCAACGTATTCATGAACATGTCGGCCATTTCTCTTTCCGACATGGGTGGTTGGACAGCAGTAGCAAGCTGTCTCCACCTTTGGGCATATTCCCTGAAGCTCTCTCGGGAAGATTGAGACATTCCCATCAGAAGGGTCCTGTTGGGAGCCATGTCCAGGTTGTACTGATATTGTCTGATGAAAGCTTCAGCCAAATCTTTCCAGCATCTTATGGTGGCCCTAGACAGGTGTGAATACCACTCTCTTGAAGCCCCAGTCAGACTGTCTTCAAAGTAGAACATCCACAACTTTTCATCCATGGTATACGCTTTGAGTCTTCCCAGGAAAGACTGCAGGTGAGTCCATGGACAGGAGGTACCATTGTACTTTTCGAAGCATGGGGGTTTGAATTTGTGGGGAATTCTCACCCCATCCACTAGCCCCATGTCCATCACATCGAAGCCCAAGGAATTCTGAAACTCCAAAGATCTCAACTTCTCAGCAATTTCATCTAACCTCCGGTCATAGACTTCATCTCCTGCTCCCATAACAGTAAACTGCTCTTCCTGAGGATCTTCTTGCAAGATCCTGCCTGCAGCAGTGTTACCCTGCACATTCCTTGGGATGTTAGCTTCTGGATCCAGATGAGGTCCAAATACGGGTGGATCAATACGAGGTTGTCCCCTTTCATTGTTGCTAGTTCCTCTTGTCCCAAGATGAGGTTCCTCAGGAGTTTGTCTTTTCACCAGTTCTCTTAACCTTTCTTGACTCTGGGCTAAGCCAGTCATCACAGCCATGAATTGAGAAATCTGATTTCTCATTTCCACTCTCTCATTAGCCATCTGATTTCTGACCTCAGTCAGATCTTGCTGTACTTGATCCATTTGAATACCAGGAAGGTTGTTGTGAGTAGGGTACCGGTGCGTGCGGTTGACAGGGAACACTCGGCGACGAGCAATGTTTCCTGAGATCACAACAAAGTTAGAAACAAATAATAACAAAACCTACAAAACAGAACAAGGTTAGTATGCAATGCAGTATGCTTATTTGTTTTCCAAGGTATCCGGCTTGGTTCTTGGTTTTGACCTTTCCAGACCTCGAGGAAGATGCTTGATGTTGCTGAGAAAAGAAACCCAATGAAAGCAAACTAATATATTACAAATGATGAACAAATACATAGTTTGTTTTACAACACATGCCCTTGGAGGGTCAAAATACAAAAAGAGAAAAGTACATCAAATGGAAATGAACAACAAGCAAAGAAGTCAAACAGTCAGTCCAAACTCATCCTCTCTGACCTCCTTCAGGAGTACCTCAGTAATTGGACCAGCTGGGTGCTCTGTAATGGTCCTAATGAGGAGGTTCCTGGTGGCAATGGCAGTGGTCAGCTTCTTGTGCCTGTCTTGGTCTTTTGATCTCTTCAACCCTGCCCTAAGCTTCAACTCTGAAATCTCCTTCTGGGCTGCCAACAAAGCTTCCTGCTGCTTCTTTTAATTGGCCTCTAACTGTTCAATCTTGGCTTGAGTCTTTTGGTCCTCTTGTGTTCGGGCTTCAGTGATCTTGACCCACCTAGCCTGACTCTCTTGTAGATAAAGCTCAGTCCTAGCCTTCTGGATCTTGGCTTCTTTACAGGCATTCTTCAATATTTGTTCCCCAGCTCTTGCTTTCCTGACGTAGTCCTCTGTTTTCACAATTTTGGCAAGATGCTCCACCCTAAGCTTTTCCAACCTCTCAATGTCCAGACGACCATCACTCCTTTCCCAAAGGGTCTTCTTCAAAGCTTGAGACAGATTCTCATTCCTTTCCTTCAGCTTCTCAAATTCTTCTAGGCTGACAGTTGCTGGAGGTTGTACTGTAGAGGGTCCAGGTATGTCCTCAATGGTGAAAGGCATTCCAGTGATTTGAGCTCTTGTACGGGACCAGTCATAGTACTGAGCTGAAGCAACATTATTACACCTTCCCAGAATTGCCATCCCTTTTGTCTGGATGTTGTCCCAAGCCCAAGATGCTTGTCTGAAAGCAGCTAGATTAGGTTTCACTTCACAATATAGGGTCTCAGCTAAATCTTGCACTCTGGGAGGGTGAACCAAAGCATAGCCCAGTTGTCTCTTAAACAGCAAAGGATTGTAGTTGATGCAACCCTTTACTCCTATCAGAGGCACATTTGGGTACTGCCCACAGCTGGTAATGATGTCTTTGCCTTTGGTGCTCTGGGTGCACCATCTAATATCATCTGAAGTCAAAGCAATGAGCTTCTTGGCCCAATTCTTCTGTTGGTGAGGGTTCAAGAAAGCATCTGACTTAGGTAGGTGTCTGAGCAGCCAGGTGTGAAACAAAGGAGCACAACATCTCACTAACTTCCCCCTTTGTTTCTCATTCCTCTGATGAATGGAGTAATAGAAATCTCCCAGTAATGTGGGTACTGGGTTCTTCAGGAGAAACAGATGGATGGCGTTCTTGCTGACAAATTTGGGATCATCTGCAAACACTACAACCCCATATATGCTGAGGGCTAACAGTGCACAGACTGCCCTCCACTCTCCCAAGGAGGCCTTCAGGATGGCCTGAGATATCAAGAAGTCCAAGTGCAAACCAGGGATCCCAGCTTTTGTTGTCATGATTTTCTCAATCAAGGCAGGCTCCAGCTGTCGCTCCCGATAAATGAAACAGGGTCAAATAAAGGTACAGACGCGAACGGTCGGCGAAAGGGAACAGTGAGAACACACAGCCGTGAACTCACTGGAGAATGAATAGAGTCGCCAGCTAGGCATTTTTATCCCGGAGGAAAGGCAATGCTGCATAGGCCTAGAAAAAGATGGATAAGACGGTTTGCGAACCAGAGAGACTGAGAAAGGGGGTTGGTTACAACCTGGGAAGGTATTAGCACCCAGATTGTCCGCCGTACTCGACGGGATCCACGCTTGAAAGATTTGTGTTTTAAAGGGGTAGTGTCAGTGCAATTTGTGTGTAAAAGAGCTGGAAAACAAAATGTACAGGTGTCAGTGTAAGAGAAAAGTGAAGTATATAAGTGAAGTGTCGGTGTAAGAACAGGAATAAGATGCTCAAGATCATGAGGCTAAAAGAATGAGGCTAGACAGAGGGGGAATATACAGAGACTTTTGTTTGATAACTGTTAAGTTATGCCTACGTATCCTCTCGTGCAATGAGGAAGTCAGAACACCGTAGTTCGACCCAAAGAGACTGAAAGATGAATTGACTGTGAACTGCTTACTTATCTATGCTCAAGTGTATGACCTGTCTGGCTCAGGTGCTAACTGTCTTGCATTAGACGGAAGAAGCAAGTTCTCGTTTATGAGTGAAGGTGATGAGAAAAGAATCCCGAAGGAGACGATTATTGTTTGTTTTTGTGTTTTCAGTCTTTTATTGCTTGTGAGGGTTTGTCATAGGTTAATGAGCTTAAGCCTAAACCAATGGATTTGGTAAACTCATCACATCATCCCTCTGATTAGGGGTAATGAGAATACCTTAAGTGTGAAGTCAGATTCTCACACTTAATCACCTTTGGTGTAGGATTAAGATCATTAACCTACTTGTGATTATTTATATGTTTTTGGTGTTTTTGTTTAGTGTTGAGTAATGAGGTTAAGCCATAATCAAAGATTAAACAGACTCATTACACCATCCTAATAGAAGGATAATAGATGAGAATGTTTAAGCTGAGGAAAGCTCCTCAGCTTAACCCATGATTAGGGATTAAACTCATGACAAAACAAAGCCTTTATTAAGTGGATTTTACTTAATGATATGATGATGAAGTGAATTTTATGGTTTGTAAGACAACTTGAGGGGGACTTGTCCATTAACACTAGGGTTAGTCCTTCTTAACCAATTAAGGAAGAATTAGAACCCTAATGCAAGGCCCAAGTTACAAGTGTGATGTCTTGATGATTATTATGTGAATTGATTAAGAGATTTAAACACATTAAGGGTTTAACACTTAGGATTAAAGTTATACACTCCATCCTAATAGAAGGATGCAGGCATAAGCTTAATCACAAAGCCTTAAAGCCTTTAGGGTTTAGTCCCTGATTATGAGATAAGAAGAGATGACTCAAAAGAGACACAAAGGTAAAACTAAGAGGGGAGACTAATCAAAACCCTAATCATTGTCATGCTTGGTTGTTCCTAAGGTTTGTGTGGCTCACTATCCTAAAGAAGAAAGAAAGAAGACACAGACAAAAGGAGAAGCTCCATGGTGGCCTAAGCACACCTCAAGTCAGGAAAGAATAAGAGAAGATGAGGAGAATGAATTAAGATGAAAATGAAGTAAGATAAGAAGAAAGAATGCGATATGGAGATAAGATGAAAAGTGAACAAACATAGCCCACACCAGTAGGACTTCCAGATGCAACAGCATGCAGTAATTAAAATCGGGCCAGTGGTACCTAACGGAGAAGGTCCGTTGCCTCTTCAATATGCACAAATAAAGAAAGAAAGACCTGTCAGAATATCATTAGGGCATCTATAAATATTAAACCAAACAATCGGAACATTCACCAAGATAGGTCATCGTGTCTAGGAAATAATTCACTAAGCGTCACCACTTGCATCAGGAATTTCACAAACTTAAAGAAAAAGTCTACAAAATATCCTTCAACAATAAAACCACAATTCTTTTAATTGAACTAAATTAATAGAAACTAGAATAATAAAAAGTAATAAAAAAAATAAAAAAAATAACCAAATTAAGCTAATAATCTAATAAAATTTTAAATCAAAACTTCTAACAAAAAGTTAACTAAAAAACTAATTGCAACTCATTAAGAAAATTATAGAAATATCCAATTAGAAGATCAAAATAATAAAATAGAAATAAAGAGCCAAAGAAAGGGAGGCGTTAAGAGAAATCAATGGGCCTAAGCCCTGGTCCATGAAGCTGGGCGCGGGGTGCATCAAGGATTGAATGAGAGAGATTCATCAGCTTAATTATGCTGGCCCAAAACAACAATTAAAAGAGTCAATAAATAATAATAATAAAAACAAAATAAGAATTTTAAAAGAATCAGCACAACACGATGCCCTGATATATTTTTCAGCTTTGGTTTCAATGTCAACGCTCCCCACCTCCTTTTACTTGCAAAAACGGCCCCAAAACGGCGACGGCTCCCTTCGATTCATCCTTAACAAAACTCTTGGTGCCGGCTTCGGTTTCTCACGTCTAGTTAGACACGTGTCGCTCTCTCTCGGTGCATCGATTCGCGCGACTTGCTCTCCGTCCAAGTACTCAATCTGTCTCTCTCTCAGATCGATTCATGGTGGTGGTGGTGATGGACTCACGCTGGTGCTGATGACCGCGGCTTCTCGTCAATCTCTCTGCTTTGGATCTCAAACGCCTCTGCGTATCTCGACCGAAGGAGGTTTTCAAACCCGCGGTTACGATTCTGAGTCGCACGGTCCTGTGTGATGTTTAAGGTTTGTGTTTCAGATGGTATCATTTTTCTCGCAGATGTGTTGTTTCAAATCAATTCCGGATTTGGCTTCTCTGACTCATTCTTCTTCATCTATTTTTCTTTGTTTTCGTTTTGATTCTGAACAGAATTCTGTGTTATTGATTGTTGAGGTTTGGAGAAGTTTGTTGGTTGAAGTTGATGAAGAGTTGGAGAGGTTGGAGTGTTGTGTTGTTCTGATTGTTTTTATGTGCGGTTTGTTGAAGTGTTGATGTTGTGGTTGATGATGAGTGATGAAGGCGCGGATTAGGCGTGTTGTTGATTTTGGTTGATGTTCGTGAAAGGGCGGTGTGAAGAGATTGGTTGGAAGGAGGTGGATTGGTGTTGAGTTAGAAGTTGAGGGTTGCGATTTGGTGTTGTGAGAAAGGGTTATGTGGTTTAATGTAAGGGAAAACAGAGGTTGTTGGTGAGTTAAGAGGAAGGATGAGTTTGGTGGTTGTGTGCTTAACGTGATGATACAATGCTGTTGTTGTTGTGTTGTTGCTTCAAAAAAAACTGTGAGTAGTTGCTGCCTGGAAATTTGTTGTGAGTGTTGTGAAGAGTGTTGGAGGTGGATTGCGTGTTGGTTGGAGATTGTTGGTGAGGCTGGCTTGTGATTGTGGTTTTTTGGTTGCGTGATGGCAGCGTCTGGCAAAAGTTGGTGAGGAAAGTGATGCTGAAATTTTGTGGGAGTGGACGTGAAGGTGTACGGAAGTGGGGCCAAGCCTTGGCAAGTTGTTTTGGCTGCAGGCTAATGTCACGTGAGCATTGTTTTGCAAAAGACTTGGGTGCAAGTGGGCCAAAGATCCCCTTTTTATTGCTGTGAGAACTAATAAACCAAAAAGAAAGGATTAAAAAAAAAACTTTCTAATAAAACTAATTTCTTTTGGAATTTTTGTATTATAAAAATAATAAAACAAAACAAAATTGGAATAATAATAAAAAAATGAAAAAAATAAAATTGGACTTTGATTTTTTTAATGAACGATAGGCTAAGAAAAATGGGAAGGAAAAATTTGGGTAAATACGAATAAGGAGTGGATTTTGATGTGTAATTTAAAAAAGAATGGTTTATTTAGACATGATTTCGGAAATGAACTGACTTAATCGGAAGAAGCACAAAAAATGGATACTGGACGAAGTTTGGTTTAGAAAATGACGAGAAAAAGTGAATATGAAGAATTTATGGATAAGGAAATGATTATGGAAAATTGGTATAGATTGATAGAAATAAAAGACGGGGATATGAACATGAATCAACGTCAAAAGCCACTGACACACTCTCGAAACTTCTTCTAATGAAATTTCTGAGTAACTGAACAACTTGTAACCACAACACAACTTTTTGAATTAATCCTCCTCGGACAAGATAACTCCCGGATCACGTTTAATGTATCTGAATTCAACACTAGGAAAATAAGTCCGTAGACGAGCCACTAATGAACTGTCCAACAAACAAATATGACCCACAGCTCCTTATGAATCACAACTTGGTAAATCTGATGAATCTTACACATCACAACTTGACTTTGGATATGCATTCCCTGAGAAAAGGGCCTCTGAGGCAGATAACTTGCAACTGAAGTAAACTCCTGATAGTTTGACCAAATTAGGTCAAACGTTCGTCTGAATTGGATCGTGAATGAACAACTTGTAAATTGATGGAACAGAATTCCATGATGACGAACCAAATGAATCGACGAAAAGTCCTTACAAACGTGAAATCCTTGAGAGCCAAATAATCAGGGAAATAAACCCTGATTCTGTAACATGAGTAATGAGAGGATGATGCCACTGATGGCTGTATAGCTGAAACTTTGAATTCTCTGATAATCCGCAGATAAAAAAGTGAAACCCAAATTCTTCAGAAAATGTGATCCCATGTCTTAGGAACTTATGCAAATGGTATGCATTTTAAATGTTAGTGACCAAATGAAAAATGCGAATGAGATGCAAACGAGGAGCAGAAAAAGATACAAAAGCCAGAGGGCAAATTTGGGGTGTCTACAGCTGCCCCTATTCAAGCAACTGTTAATCTGAAAAGGATGAGAGTAACGACTATTAGACGTTCAAGATAAACAGTGATTGAATACCAAAAAGACCCCGAAATTTGCACTCACAGAATGAAGAAGAAAAGAGATATAGATTGTATAAGAAGACAAAGTATATTGTAAAGTGAGGGCGACGGAGGACGACCGTCGAGCAGAGGACGACTGCTGGGTAAAGAGCAACGACGGGGACGGCCGACATGCTGGGGATAAAAGGTAAAGCCAAGACGGGGACGACCGACTAGCTGGGAAAAAAGATTATGATGGGGACGGCCAATCAAGGTAAAGTTGTAAGATTCTCTGGGGACAGTGAAACATGACGGGGACGGCCATCAAGTTCATAAGCGAAGTAACCAACGATGGGGACGGCCATCGGGCTAAACTGAAAAGGGACCACGACGGGGACGGCCATCGGGTTAAAGAATAAATGAAATAAACAGATGATGGGGTACGGCCATCAAAGGTGAAGGACGATCACTTAGCAGGGGACGACTGCTCTGTTGGGAATAAAAGAAATATGATGGGGACGGCCATCAAAGGTGGAGGACGACCACCTGGCAGGGTACGGCTGCCACAAATATCGCGACATAGGACGAATGCCGGATAGAAAAGGTCAACGATGGGGACGGCCATCGGACGAGCATGATGGAGGACGACCATCAAGAAGTGGAGGACGACCACTCAGCAGGGTACGGCTGCTCTCAAGGTTTATCATGACACAGGACGAGTGTCAGATAAACAGAATCAACAATGGGGACGGCCATTGGATAAAGTGATGAAGGACGATCATCAAAAGGTGGAGGACGACCACCTAGCAGGGGACGGCTGCTAAAATCAACGATGGGGACGGCCATCGGATGAGCATGATGGAAGACGACCATCAAGAAGTGGAGGACGACCACTCAGCAGGGGACGGCTGCTCTCGAGTGTCAGATAAAAGAAAATGCTTTGTTGGTGATCTACTGGGGATATAGTGAACACGGACGAGCGTTCACAACCAAAAAAGGAAAGTATAAGTGTTTAGATGTTGTGTATAGATTAAGGTGCGGACGAGCATCCTTAAGACTATGATACGGACGAGTATCATGTAGAAACAAGTACTGACACATGTTTAGAGATGATGATACGGACGAGTATCAACTGGTTAGCAAGGAACACGGACGAGTGTTGATTCTGAGGGGACTCTTCTGGGGAATAGTAGACACAGACGAGTGTCTATATTCAAGAAGACATGAGTGTTTGACACGGTGTATGGATTAAAGA
Source organism: Lathyrus aphaca (assembly GCA_963966055.1). Taxonomy (NCBI): domain Eukaryota; kingdom Viridiplantae; phylum Streptophyta; class Magnoliopsida; order Fabales; family Fabaceae; genus Lathyrus; species Lathyrus aphaca. Next base: position 355,044,062 of record OZ014520.1, on the reverse strand, counting down.
TGCGGACGAGCATCCTTAAGACTATGATACGGACGAGTATCAGGTAGAAACAAACGCTTGACACATGTTCTGAGACGATGGTACGGACGAGCACCAACTGGTTAACAAAGAACACGGACTAGTGTCGAATCTGTGGGGATATAAATGGTGTATACAAGATACGGACGAGTATCTGTATAAGTATGAGTAGTAAGTATGAGTATGAGTGGTGTATAGTTGAGCATTTAACTGTTGGGGAGAGTGACACGGACGAGTGTCAAAAGGAGAAAAGTATAGTATAAACAAGTATCTGGTATACAAAGTGTTTATGTTACTGTGCTAGGGAAAGTGACATGGACGGATGTCAAGGAAATGTATATATGAGTATCTGTGAGTGCGAAGGGGATGCTTTGGCTTTCTGCTGGGGATATGACACGGACGGGTGCCACAAGGAGTATACTGATGCTTGGGAGTGTAAGGCAACTGTTTTAGCTTTAACTTTTCGCTGGGGAATCTGGGGAGCATTCTGTATACTGCTGACGGGTTGAAAGCTTTTAACTCTGATGGGAACGAAGTGTTGGAAACCTAATGCTTGTCGGAGAGGTTTTCACTGGAGGAAAGACGACTCTGCGTGAGGTATACTTCGTTTAACTGCTTTGAACATCTGCTGAGGATCTGATCATCCTGCTCTGACTCCACTGGGGAGAATTTCTTCTTGCTTTGCTGAGGAAATCCCTTGGAAATGAGAATCCCGATGACTCTATGGGGAAAGATCATCTTTAGACTTGGCTAGGGAAGATGCTTCACCAGATAACTCTTGCTGGGACCCTTGCTGGAGAGAGAGAGCTCTGACGATTCTAACTTTGTGGGGAAGCAAGGCCTTCAGCTGCCTGTTGGAAAAAACTTCACTGTGGAAAGATAAGTCCGCTTGGGGACGAGAATGATTCAATTAGCCTTGAAGTTCTGCTGGGGTTATCATCTGTTCCAACTCAGCTGGGGATGTGTCAACCCTCTGGCATGGTTGAGAAAAGATTTGGCAATGCTCTGCTGAGGAGAGACTTTGCTGGAGAATCAAAATATGCCCCAAGTATAGCATAACAGCCGTGTTGGGAAGATGTGCCAATGAAAATTGGCTTTGACTGAATGCGAATAACCAACTCCTCATGAGGGAGTCTTGTCGGCTGAAAGAAGATCTTTATGCTCGGGGAAGAAATAAACTTCCAATGCCCTGCTGGTAAAATAAATACCAGACATTCCCTGAGAATTAACACAGTGCTTCAAACTTCTGAGCTCAACAAAGGCATTACTGATCATCCTGAGTGAACTATCATTCCCTTAACTCCTCAATTATACCATACTGCATCATCCATAAAAAAGATCGTCTTCAGAGGATTTTACAGAAGACTTGGCATCCAGAATTGCCCCAGTGTCTTCAAACTCTCGCAGAAATTTAACAAGCCTTGAGATAACTGCCCCAGATTACGTCTTGAAATGATTCTTGCCCCACATCAGAGCTAAAACAGAAACCATGCGGTATGAAGACGCAATGCAAATGATGCAAGATGCAGACACATGCTCAATGCCAAGGATATGAAACAAGGATGGTTGGGAGCTAGGGCCAGGTTGATAGATATATATCTTTTTGGTTGCCAAGCAATTGGACTTTTGAAGGTGAATTACCAGACGAGAACTGGTTTATTAAAGGTAGGCCAACAGACGAGAACTGATGGGCAAAGAATAGGTCGTCAGACGAGAACTGACTACTCGGGTTCATTGTCAAACGAGAATTGACTCTGAAAAAAGAAAGACTACCAGACGAGAACTGGCGTTCAATGGGTTAAATGAAAAGGTGACCAGACGAGAACTGGTTAAAAGATTCGCCTACCAGACGAGAACTGGTATTTGAAATTGGATTTCCAGACGAGAACTGGACTTTAGGTTTGTCTGCCGGACGAGGACTAGACTTTGGAAAGTTTGCCAGACGGGAACTGGACTTTGAAAAGGCTTGCCAGACGAGAACTGGACTTTGAAAGGTTGATAAGTTGGGGTTACGAGGCCCTGGATGTGAGATTGATGTTTGAGGGGAGTTATGCTCAATGCAATTATGATGCACATGCACTATATGCGACATGAATAACGTATGCAAATGATTTATGCCATGATTATGAAAGGCCAGAAAAACTCCCGAGGTGGGAAGAAAGGTCTTATGTGACAAGGCTTCTGGTTGAGAAGGGTGACAAAGGCGACGGTGGGTAGCATGATTTCCCGACACTCGTCTTGAACTCAGAGATTGCCGATATAACTTGCTCTGTGTAGCTAAAATTTGCCCCTGTTGGGTGAGTCTCTGAACAGACTGTCACTGATTATCCAATTTCTGGAATAGCAAACTTGGATGCTCTCTCGAAGAGAGTTGCACTTAGTGATCTCTGGAAGTGTCCTGCCCTGGTATGAGCGTGTAAGCGACTTGATTCATTCTGACTGAGCATTGGAAGAATTGACCCTTAGTCAACGGAAACTCCGGGTGGCCTGCCCCTGCTTGGCAGATTCAGCTCTGACTTTGAATGACGTTCCTCGATCAACTGATGCTTGGGAACTCTCTTCACCCTGACAGATTCCTTGGTCAACAAAACCACTGGATAACATGCCCCTGATTCATAGGCTAACAAGATGCTCTTGATTCTGGTCATCATTGTTGAATGATCAAGTTCCCTCGTGATTGCTTTCTGTAGGAACTTCCCTGGTGTCACAAACTAACTTGCAATTAAAACTGTTCATTTACAAATGGTAACTTTACTGCAGTACACATGCAAGTTTTTTGAAAATTTATTTATTTGAATGTTGTGACAGTGTGTGACGAATGGACGATTAGTCCAAACGTAGTGCTGAATTAGCAAACCTTTAGGAGTCAGTTTACGCAACCTTGTCGCAATATGCTTTCAGAATTGAACCCGATTCAATTAGGACTTTCAAGGGTTATGACGTAGTCTGGTTCACGGTTTTAGAAAGAAAGATTTATGGCTCAAAGTTTATCTGTGCCCACCCATTCTCCTTGATGTTCTCCAGTCCTACGTTCAGCTAATTTGGCCTGAGATCTCACCTCTCGAAAGAGTTTTGTGATGGTTGAGGAACCAATGGCGTTGACGATTTAAGCACCAATGAGGTTTCTTGGGGTAACAGTCACCCATTCTGACTTTGTGTCTGTAGTCACACGACTTTGTTCTAATGGAAGATATTTTTTCGATTTTTTATTCCCTAACTTTTGCCTGGACTGGTTCTCTTTTTTTATGAATTTTTCGATTTTGAAGTCCAGCGGGATGCCCTAACTTTTGCCTAAGTCATTGGTTTTCACATTTTTTCGACTTAGCGGGCTTTATTTCTTTTTTTTATATTTTTGTTGAACAAATCGTGTGACACTGACTTGTCATGACTTGCTGAAAGGGTTGACTGCCTCATTCTTTTGTTGGTGAGGGATAACCATTGTGGTTTCACGTCCCTTGACCTCTTGAGGTGTAATGAATAAAGGTAATGGTTCCCCGGATGCACACTCCTTTGGAAATTTGAACGCTCGGTCAAATTAACTGATGACTATCCTACCCCGGGTTAAATGTGAGGGTTTTTTCGGTTAGAAAAGAAACTCCTACTTCAAGGCTCAAAGGGGTTGACGAGGGTCTATCTTCCTTATATCTCCGGTGTTTGGGAATTGAAACAATGCCTGTACATCGTCAATAGGTTCTACTCTGAAAGCATACCTTCAACAATTATGGGTATTCAGTCGTCATCATCCTCCCTCAAACCTGCTAAACAACAGTGAAATAAATGGGAGGTAAATGGATGCATTTTTTTTGTTTTTTTTTTCTTTTTTCAATGCAAGTAAAGAAAAATGAGCGAATGCGACATAATTGATTCAAAAGTGCAAGATCACTACATTAACATTACCATTTAAAATAACAATGCTTAAAAGACAAGTAGCTGCTAACAGGAAAGAAACTACAATGCAAATGATAAAAGGATACAATGATCACCAACTCTGATGACATACTGTTGTCTGAGCCACTGAAATCAGGATACGCTCCTTCGAAGTCTTTGAACTCAATCAGGTGAAAGGTTGACGTGCACAACCAAGCTTCCTTCTGGAAAGGAGATGTAGCCCTTGTCGATCAACTGCTGTACTTTGGCTTGAAACGCTTTGCAATCTTCAGTTGAATGCCCCATTGATCCACCATGATACCCGCACTGCTCATGAGGATTATACCCTGGAAGGTATGGCCCTGGTAACGGCTTGAGAGGCTTAGGAACCACCAAAGAGCTCTGAATTAGATGCGGCAAGAGTTCGCTGTATGCCATGGGGACTGGTTGAAGAGGAGCAATCCTTCTTTCCAGATTGTTACGAGGCCTAGGCTGGCTCTGAAGTTGATTCTGAGGTCTTCGATCATGAGCTTGTAGATTTGGACGAGGAGGAGTCCAAGGCTTCTGATATGGTGCTCTGAGCATTGCCGAATGCCCACAAGAGTAATCAGATTCAGGAAAAGATGATCTCTTAGAAGATGTTGTTCTAGAATATTCGATATTTGCCATGACTGCACTGACGTCATTCCATTCGTCCTCTTGGGAGCTAACAACAGACTCACTTTCACTAGCTGGGATATTCGAAAAGTCCTGGATCTTTCCACTTTTGAGCAGGCTCTCAATGCGTACTCCAGCTATCATCAAATCAGAGAAGCTTGTCATCCCAATGCTGCTCATTCTTTCCAAGTATGGACCCTGCAAGGTGCCCACGAACAGGTCAATTAATTCTCTGTCTGAAAGTGGTGGCTGCACTTGGGCTGCCAATTCTCTCCACCGCTGTGCATATTCTCTGAAAGATTCACCACTCCTCTGGGATAGGCTCTGCAAGTGCGTGCGATTGGGCGCCACGTCCATATTGTACTGGTATTGCTTTACGAAAGCTCTGGATAAATCATTCCAAGATCGGATATGACTGCTTTCCAAATCCATGTACCAACTTAAAGATGCCCCACTTAAACTGTCCTGAAAACAGTGAATCATCAACTTATCATTGCAGGCATGAGAAGTCATTTTTCTACAGAACATCACCAAATGACGCTTCGGGCAACTGACACCAGTGTATTTCTCAAACTTCGGAGTTTTGAAATCTGGAGGAATGACAAGACCAGGCACCAAACACAGGGTTAGAGCATCAAAACCGAAGGCATCAGGATCCGCTAAGGCTTTGAGTCGCTCGTCCAACACACGAAATCTTTCAGCAGGATCAATAACTTGTGGATCCTTGGTTTTCACAAGAGGGATTGCCCCTTGGAAGTCTGGCATAGGGAAGGCAAAACTCTGATAATCTGTAGAATCAGAAGAAGTTGAAGGTCCACCTCGGACAGCTGATGGTTCAGGTACATCCTGATTCACGATCGGGGTCCGTACAGGCTGAGCTTGAGCAAGATTGTTCACTTGTGGAAGATCTTCATCAGGAGAAAGACCATACAGAGGATTGGTCATTGAAGTGAAACCAGGTGGAAACTCAACATTCTGACGGTTGTTCTCTGACATAGCTACTGACGGCTTCCGATCTGACCCTTTACCTCTTGACACTGTTCAGTCTAGCTTCACACGCTCTGTCGTCTTCCAACAGTTAACACTTGTTCAAACTGAGTACCGGGAAATCAGCTGGCTGGCCATGGACAAAAGAGGAAGGATGAGCTCTCTGGAAGAAGGAAATGCAATGCTGATGCAAATGCAAAATGCAATATGATGATGCAAAAGATGCAAAGACACGGGATCACAGCTGGAAACTGCCTGGAATCTGGAATGCTGAACCAAGAATCAAGTGTCTGTAACCACAAGATCTCTGTATAGTAACCCAAAATAGTAACTGAGAACCGAAGGTCAAGAACTCCAGGATCATAGTGACCGGATCAACAACTGTACTGGTAATGAGGGTATGTTGAGGTCAAGGGTTCCTGCAAACCTGTAAACAGCCCAACCCCCTCACAGGTGGTGTTCTAAAACAAAGATCCTCAGACTTGGATCAGTTATGGGAAGTGTAAACACTTCCAACCCGGAGGTACAGTGTTTACAATAACCATAAAAGTTCCTCCTCTAATTCACCTCAGTTTCTGAAGGTCAAAACTAAAGGTCATCCAGACTTAGCAGGCTTCCCAGATAGCCTTAGCATTGCAGGAAATCTGCAACACAGAGTTCTCAAGAAGAAACCCATATCTGAACCGTGTTTCATATTCCCGCACCAGACCGAAATGGAATGGGAAAGAATATGATTCACTCTAGCCTAGGTGTCACTCAGGTCCCAGGTATAGGACCTTAACTCTCAATGTATCACCCACCCACCAAAGCAAACAAATCCAGCCAGCAGCACAGTATGACAATATGATATAATGCAAAGCTATGAAGAAAACAGTAAAACAGACTGTACATAAAGCAAAAATGAATACAAATATACAAACACAGATAGCACGTAACACCCCAATAAACACAAATCAATCAAGCGCTAGGAGGAACCCACAAAAAGAACCAGAAGCCCTGGTTGCAGTATAAGGGTCCCCAGCAGAGTCGCCAAGCTGTCGCTCCCGATAAATGAAACAGGGTCAAATAAAGGTACAGACGCGAACGGTCGGCGAAAGGGAACAGTGAGAACACACAGCCGTGAACTCACTGGAGAATGAATAGAGTCGCCAGCTAGGCATTTTTATCCCGGAGGAAAGGCAATGCTGCATAGGCCTAGAAAAAGATGGATAAGACGGTTTGCGAACCAGAGAGACTGAGAAAGGGGGTTGGTTACAACCTGGGAAGGTATTAGCACCCAGATTGTCCGCCGTACTCGACGGGATCCACGCTTGAAAGATTTGTGTTTTAAAGGGGTAGTGTCAGTGCAATTTGTGTGTAAAAGAGCTGGAAAACAAAATGTACAGGTGTCAGTGTAAGAGAAAAGTGAAGTATATAAGTGAAGTGTCGGTGTAAGAACAGGAATAAGATGCTCAAGATCATGAGGCTAAAAGAATGAGGCTAGACAGAGGGGGAATATACAGAGACTTTTGTTCGATAACTGTTAAGTTATGCCTACGTATCCTCTCGTGCAATGAGGAAGTCAGAACACCGTAGTTCGACCCAAAGAGACTGAAAGATGAATTGACTGTGAACTGCTTACTTATCTATGCTCAAGTGTATGACCTGTCTGGCTCAGGTGCTAACTGTCTTGCATTAGACGGAAGAAGCAAGTTCTCGTTTATGAGTGAAGGTGATGAGAAAAGAATCCCGAAGGAGACGATTATTGTTTGTTTTTGTGTTTTCAGTCTTTTATTGCTTGTGAGGGTTTGTCATAGGTTAATGAGCTTAAGCCTAAACCAATGGATTTGGTAAACTCATCACATCATCCCTCTGATTAGGGGTAATGAGAATACCTTAAGTGTGAAGTCAGATTCTCACACTTAATCACCTTTGGTGTAGGATTAAGATCATTAACCTACTTGTGATTATTTATATGTTTTTGGTGTTTTTGTTTAGTGTTGAGTAATGAGGTTAAGCCATAATCAAAGATTAAACAGACTCATTACACCATCCTAATAGAAGGATAATAGATGAGAATGTTTAAGCTGAGGAAAGCTCCTCAGCTTAACCCATGATTAGGGATTAAACTCATGACAAAACAAAGCCTTTATTAAGTGGATTTTACTTAATGATATGATGATGAAGTGAATTTTATGGTTTGTAAGACAACTTGAGGGGGACTTGTCCATTAACACTAGGGTTAGTCCTTCTTAACCAATTAAGGAAGAATTAGAACCCTAATGCAAGGCCCAAGTTACAAGTGTGATGTCTTGATGATTATTATGTGAATTGATTAAGAGATTTAAACACATTAAGGGTTTAACACTTAGGATTAAAGTTATACACTCCATCCTAATAGAAGGATGCAGGCATAAGCTTAATCACAAAGCCTTAAAGCCTTTAGGGTTTAGTCCCTGATTATGAGATAAGAAGAGATGACTCAAAAGAGACACAAAGGTAAAACTAAGAGGGGAGACTAATCAAAACCCTAATCATTGTCATGCTTGGTTGTTCCTAAGGTTTGTGTGGCTCACTATCCTAAAGAAGAAAGAAAGAAGACACAGACAAAAGGAGAAGCTCCATGGTGGCCTAAGCACACCTCAAGTCGAGAAAGAATAAGAGAAGATGAGGAGAATGAATTAAGATGAAAATGAAGTAAGATAAGAAGAAAGAATGCGATATGGAGATAAGATGAAAAGTGAACAAACATAGCCCACACCAGTAGGACTTCCAGATGCAACAGCATGCAGTAATTAAAATCGGGCCAGTGGTACCTAACGGAGAAGGTCCGTTGCCTCTTCAATATGCACAAATAAAGAAAGAAAGACCTGTCAGAATATCATTAGGGCATCTATAAATATTAAACCAAACAATCGGAACATTCACCAAGATAGGTCATCGTGTCTAGGAAATAATTCACTAAGCGTCACCACTTGCATCAGGAATTTCACAAACTTAAAGAAAAAGTCTACAAAATATCCTTCAACAATAAAACCACAATTCTTTTAATTGAACTAAATTAATAGAAACTAGAATAATAAAAAGTAATAAAAAAAATAAAAAAATAACCAAATTAAGCTAATAATCTAATAAAATTTTAAATCAAAACTTCTAACAAAAAGTTAACTAAAAAACTAATTGCAACTCATTAAGAAAATTATAGAAATATCCAATTAGAAGATCAAAATAATAAAATAGAAATAAAGAGCCAAAGAAAGGGAGGCGTTAAGAGAAATCAATGGGCCTAAGCCCTGGTCTATGAAGCTGGGCGCAGGGTGCATCAAGGATTGAATGAGAGAGATTCATCAGCTTAATTATGCTGGCCCAAAACAACAATTAAAAGAGTCAATAAATAATAATAATAAAAACAAAATAAGAATTTTAAAAGAATCAGCACAATACGATGCCCTGATATATTTTTCAGCTTTGGTTTCAATGTCAACGCTCCCCACCTCCTTTTACTTGCAAAAACGGCCCCAAAACGGCGACGGCTCCCTTCGATTCATCCTTAACAAAACTCTTGGTGCCGGCTTCGGTTTCTCACGTCTAGTTAGACACGTGTCGCTCTCTCTCGGTGCATCGATTCGCGCGACTTGCTCTCCGTCCAAGTACTCAATCTGTCTCTCTCTCAGATCGATTCATGGTGGTGGTGGTGATGGACTCACGCTGGTGCTGATGACCGCGGCTTCTCGTCAATCTCTCTGCTTTGGATCTCAAACGCCTATGCGTATCTCGACCGAAGGAGGTTTTCAAACCCGCGGTTACGATTCTGAGTCGCACGGTCCTGTGTGATGTTTAAGGTTTGTGTTTCAGATGGTATCATTTTTCTCGCAGATGTGTTGTTTCAAATCAATTCCGGATTTGGCTTCTCTGACTCATTCTTCTTCATCTATTTTTCTTTGTTTTCGTTTTGATTCTGAACAGAATTCTGTGTTATTGATTGTTGAGGTTTGGAGAAGTTTGTTGGTTGAAGTTGATGAAGAGTTGGAGAGGTTGGAGTGTTGTGTTGTTCTGATTGTTTTTATGTGCGGTTTGTTGAAGTGTTGATGTTGTGGTTGATGATGAGTGATGAAGGCGCGGATTAGGCATGTTGTTGATTTTGGTTGATGTTCGTGAAAGGGCGGTGTGAAGAGATTGGTTGGAAGGAGGTGGATTGGTGTTGAGTTAGAAGTTGAGGGTTGCGATTTGGTGTTGTGAGAAAGGGTTATGTGGTTTAATGTAAGGGAAAACAGAGGTTGTTGGTGAGTTAAGAGGAAGGATGAGTTTGGTGGTTGTGTGCTTAACGTGATGATACAATGTTGTTGTTGTTGTGTTGTTGCTTCAAAACAAACTGTGAGTAGTTGCTGCCTGGAAATTTGTTGTAAGTGTTGTGAAGAGTGTTGGAGGTGGATTGCGTGTTGGTTGGAGATTGTTGGTGAGGCTGGCTTGTGATTGTGGTTTTTTGGTTGCGTGATGGCAGCGTCTGGCAAAAGTTGGTGAGGAAAGTGATGCTGAAATTTTGTGGGAGTGGACGTGAAGGTGTACGGAAGTGGGGCCAAGCCTTGGCAAGTTGTTTTGGCTGCAGGCTAATGTCACGTGAGCATTGTTTTGCAAAAGACTTGGGTGCAAGTGGGCCAAAGATCCCCTTTTTATTGTTGTGAGAACTAATAAACCAAAAAGAAAGGATTAAAAAAAAACTTTCTAATAAAACTAATTTCTTTTGGAATTTTTGTATTATAAAAATAATAAAACAAAACAAAATTGGAATAATAATAAAAAAATGAAAAAAATAAAATTGGACTTTGATTTTTTTAATGAACGATAGGCTAAGAAAAATGGGAAGGAAAAATTTGGGTAAATACGAATAAGGAGTGGATTTTGATGTGTAATTTAAAAAAGAATGGTTTATTTAGACATGATTTCGGAAATGAACTGACTTAATCGGAAGAAGCACAAAAAATGGATACTGGACGAAGTTTGGTTTAGAAAATGACGAGAAAAAGTGAATATGAAGAATTTATGGATAAGGAAATGATTATGGAAAATTGGTATAGATTGATAGAAATAAAAGACGGGGATATGAACATGAATCAACGTCAAAAGCCACTGACACACTCTCGAAACTTCTTCTAATGAAATTTCTGAGTAACTGAACAACTTGTAACCACAACACAACTTTTTGAATTAATCCTCCTCGGACAAGATAACTCCCGGATCACGTTTAATGTATCTGAATTCAACACTAGGAAAATAAGTCCGTAGACGAGCCACTAATGAACTGTCCAACAAACAAATATGACCCACAGCTCCTTATGAATCACAACTTGGTAAATCTGATGAATCTTACACATCACAACTTGACTTTGGATATGCATTCCCTGAGAAAAGGGCCTCTGAGGCAGATAACTTGCAACTGAAGTAAACTCCTGATAGTTTGACCAAATTAGGTCAAACGTTCGTCTGAATTGGATCGTGAATGAACAACTTGTAAATTGATGGAACAGAATTCCATGATGACGAACCAAATGAATCGACGAAAAGTCCTTACAAACGTGAAATCCTTGAGAGCCAAATAATCAGGGAAATAAACCCTGATTCTGTAACATGAGTAATGAGAGGATGATGCCACTGATGGCTGTATAGCTGAAACTTTGAATTCTCTGATAATCCGCAGATAAAAAAGTGAAACCCAAATTCTTCAGAAAATGTGATCCCATGTCTTAGGAACTTATGCAAATGGTATGCATTTTAAATGTTAGTGACCAAATGAAAAATGCGAATGAGATGCAAACGAGGAGCAGAAAAAGATACAAAAGCCAGAGGGCAAATTTGGGGTGTCTACACCAGGTACAGTGCTTTTTCTACTTCTACATTGCTGGGAAAAGCCATCTCTGGGTTGAAAGGGAGTCCACCCCTGATAGGTACTCCACTCAGTGAGGAAAACTCTTCCAGTAGAGGCCCCAACTGAAAGTCTGGAAATGTGAAACATCTCAATGGAGGATCATAAAACTGCAAGCAAGTGTGGATCATGCTCCTCTGAGAAGGGTCAAGGTCCATAACCATATCCAGGATACCTCCATAGTGCTCTCTAAATAATGGGATGTGGTCAGGGGTGATGAGTGACTGGAGTTGCCTGATGCCAGTCAACACAGGCTCAAAGAAATGGTAGGATATGTTGCTATTCTTGGGAGTAGTCATAAATGCTGAAGAGGAGGAAGATAAGTGCTGATGAAGATCAAGGCTGATACTGGAGATGAGCCACTGACAGGTTGATGCTGGTGATGATGAAGATAGTTGAAGCAGATAACTGATGAAGCAAATGTCTATGCAGAAGAAGGGGTCAAAACCAAATCAGATATAATGTGGATACCCTGAAAAATAAATAAACAAATGTTAAATGATGCAATGATGATGTATGCAAAAGATATGCAAGGGTTTGTGATCAAGCTGGATCTGATTATCTGTCTTGATATAAGCCCATGTATGTTCATAGGTCCAGATGAAGGCTTAGAAATCCAGTAACCAGGGTGGGGGACTCAAATAAAGAGTCACATGTCCAGGGTTAATCACAAGAACTGTCCAAAATGAGGTACTCTTAAACCAAATAGTAACAGGGTATGATGTGGCCAAGGGTACCTGCAAACCTGTAAACAGCCCAACCCACTCACAGGTAATGTTCTACAACAAGGATCTTCAGACTTGGATCAGTTATGAGAAGTGTAAACACTTCTAACCCGGAGGTACAGTGCTTACAATAACCATAAAAGATCCTCCTCTAATTCACCTCAGTTTCTGAAGGTCATAATAAAGGTCATCCAGACTTAGCAGGCTTCCCAGATAGCCCTAGCACTACAGGAAATCTGTAGCACAAAGTTCTCAAGGAGAAACCCACATCTGAACCATGTTTCATATTCCCGCACCAGACCGAAATGGAATGGGAAAGAACATGAACCACTCTAGCCTAGGTGTCACTCAGGTCCCAGGTATAGGACCTTAAACTCTCAATGGAACCCCACCCACCAAAACAGAAACCAGATCATGCAATGACAGTATGACAGTATGATATATAAAACTGTAAAGAAAGTAATAAACAAGACTGTACATAAAGCAATAAATAAAGCAAATAAATAAACACAATTACATAACACCCCAGTAAACACAAATCAAACAAGCGCTAGGAGGAACCCACAAAAAGAACCAGAAGCCCTGGTTACAGTATAAGGGTCCCCAGCAGAGTCGCCAAGCTGTCGCTCCCACCAAATGACACCTGGTCAGAAGGGGTACAGACGCGAACGGTCGGCGAAAGAGAAAGAAACGAAAAGAGTCGCCAGCTAGGCATTTTTATCCCGAAGGAAAGGTAATGCTGCATAAACCTGAGAAAAGATGGATAAGATGGTTGCGAACCAGAGAAACTGAGAAAGGGGGTTGGTTACAACCTGGGAAGGTATTAGCAACCAGATTGTCCGCCGTACTCGACGGGATTCACCCTTGAAAAATTTGTGCTTAAAGGGGGAGTGTCAGTGCTATCTGTGTATGAAAGTTGGAAAGAATGCAAGTGTCAAAGCTGGAAGAAAGTGAAGTGAAAAATATGGAGTGTCAGTGTAAGAAAAGAAAGTGAAGCTCAAGACTATGAGGCTTAAAGAATAATGCTGGAAGAGGGGGAATATACAGAGATTTTTGTTCGATAACTGTTAAGTTATGCCTACGTATCCTCTCGTGCAATGAGGAAGTCAGAACACCGTAGTTCGACTCAAAGAGACTGAAAGATAAATTGACTTGTGAACTGCTTACTTGTCTATGCTCAAGTGTATGACCTGTCTGGCTCAGGTGCAAACTGTCTTGCATTAGACGGAAGAAGCAAGTTCTCGTTTGTGAGTGAATGAGGTGAGAAAAGAACCCCGGAGGAGACGATTATTGTTTGTTTTTGTGTTTTTAGTCTTTTATTGCTTTTTGAAGTTTGTCATAAGAAAATGAGCTTAAGCCTAAACCAAGGGTTAGTAAACTCATCACATCTTCCCTCTGATTAGGGGTAATGAGAATACCTTAAGTATGAAGTAAACACCTCACACTTAATCACCATGATGTAGAATTAAGATCATTAACCTACTTGTATTTACTTAGATGTTTTTGGAGTTTTGTTTAGTGTTAAGTAGTGAGTTTAAGCCATAATCAAGGATTTAATGGACTCATTACACCATCCTAATAGAAGGATAATAGATGAGAACATTTAAGCTGAGGAAGGCTCCTCAACTTAATCCATGATTAGGGATTAACCTCATGACAAAACAAAGCCTTTATTAAAGTGGATTTTAGTTAATGATAAGATTAAGAAGTGGATTTTATGGTTTGTAAGACAACTTGAGGGGGACTTGTCCATTAACACTAGGGTTAGTCCTTCTTAACCAATTAAGGAAGAATTAGAACCCTAATGAAAGGCCCAAGTTACAAGTTAAAGTCTTAGTGATTATTAGGTGAATTGATTAAAGGATTTAAACACATTAAGGTTTTAACACTTAGGATTAAAGTTATACACTCCATCCTAATAGAAGTATGCAGGCATAACCCTAATCACAAAGTCTTAAAACCTTTAAGGTTTAGTCCTTGATTATGAGGTGAGAAGAGAAGACTCAAAGATGACACAAAGGTAAAACTAATGGGATACTAATCAAACCCTAATTTTGATCATGCTTGGTTGTTCCTAGGGTTTATGAGGCTTGCAAAAGATCTTCAAGGAAAAGCCACCAAGGAAGAAGCATATGAAAAGAGGAAGAAGCAGAGAGAAGCAAAACAACTTGCTTCACTCAAGAAGACAAGTTGCTTGAGGAAAGAAGGTGAAGAGGAGACATGAATGAGCAAGCTCACTCTAAAACAAATACAAAATTCAGCAATTAATACATAAATAGAGATGAGAAAAGATTATGAGAAGTGAAGGCAAATTCACTTCTCAAAACAACTTACCACCTGAAAAGTTAGCAAAAGAAATGAAATGAAATGAAAATGAAATGAATGCAAAGATGAAAGTTAAAACCAGAAGCATGAACATGATGTCAATGATGCTAAGAGATGATGCAAACACATGTCAATAGTTATGGATGATCATACAAGAATGAGGATGCATATGAAGCATGCTTTGAACCATAAAAGTTCATGAAAGTTACGAAATGGAATGAATGCATAACATGGCAAATGAATGATCAAATGATCAAACATGGTTCTAAAATGTACTAAGATGTCTTATATGTCATGTTGATGCATAAAATGTCATGGCAAGTTCATGTATGCAAGCTTATACAAGATGGATGCAAATGAAGGCAAGAATTAGGGTTTACAAACAATATGCAATGCAAAAATTCAAAATCAGAAGCAAATGGCAAGATAAAAAATTGAAAATGGGATCAAAGGAACCCTAACCCAACATAAGTTCACTGCCCAAATTAGGGGACCTAAGTCTTAACCTAATGGAAGTTATGATTTTCTCAAGTCAACTAGGGTTTCAAGGCACTTCAAAAGGAAAAATGCACATTAAATTGAAACTGAAAGATAAATTCAAACCAATTTTACCCTAGAAACTACATGATATAAAGGATGCAATGCAAGAAGAACCTTCATCAAACTCTTCATGGTTAGGCAGAATGAATTTTTCTAAGTTAGGACCAAAATATTGCCTTTAAATAACTTTAATTCCAATGAAAAATGTCAAAATAGGTCAAGAACCAAAAAGAAATTTGTTTGAAGAGTTTGATAATGTTTCTAAATGTTTTAAAATGCAATGTGAATTTTTTGGTGATTTTTAAATACGTAAATGCATTTTTTAATTAATTAATTTCCATTAACTAATTAAAAATAAACATTTAAATGATTTAAAAATAATTTTTGATGCAAAAAATAAAAATAAAATTATATTCAGAAAGAAAAAAATATTTTAAGTCAGCATGCAAAAAATGAAATTTTTTAGAAATGATTTGCTATTTTAAATAAAATGATGAAGAAAATGCAATTAAAATGAATTAAAAATATGAATTAATGGAAGTAATCAGATCCAGTGGCTGAGATTCAAACAAAAAGGGGAGGGAATTGACCAGCGCGCACAAATGAACGGCCCAAATTCAAACTTCACTAATTATGTCATTAACCCTAATCTGAACCCTAATTACATTCAGGTGACCGGAACAGTGTTCCGGTCATCTTCTCCGGCCAATCACTTATGCTATCTCACTCCCTACGCATCCCCAAGCTCTCTAACTTTCCAGAAATGATCCCCATATCAACCCTAACAAGAATCACTCACCCAAAATCATTTATTCATCATCAAATTCGTGAATCAGAGCAAAACGGAAAACATGGCAGAAAATTCAGAAGCTCATGAAATGCTTATTTCTAAACTATTCTCAAAAATAAAAACATCATGGTGATCAGTGAGACATGTAGAATCATTCTATAACATAAAATAAGAGTTCTGGAAAAATAAACGCCATGGCTACCTGAGCTTGAGCTTTCGAATCAGGGACTTCTGGCCAGTTCTTTGCTTCAAATCCACTCCAATGATTCCCCCCAAGAGCTTGTGATGCTTGGTTGGAGTTTAAATGACCTCAATAAGAAGTTAGCAGATGTTCAGTTTGTGAAATGTGGAAATTGTGTTTTTGATTCTGGGCTTTTTAGGGCAAGGTGCTGGTTGGGAAATGATCAGTGGATGATGGTGAGTGGTTCTGTGAAGTTTGTTTTGAGGTTTGAGGCTTGTGTGATGAGATTCGAATGAAAATGCAAAGAGGGAGGTTTTTGTGAACTATGGTGATTCTCTGGTTTCAAGCTCCAAGATTGTGTGAAATGTGATCCTTGAGGCATGTATGTGAAGCTGTGATTGGTCAGAGTAGTTGGCGTGGCTCAGTTTGATTGGTATGGCTCAAGTTGCATAAAGTCAACATTTGTGTAAGTGAAGGTATGGGCTGGTTCAGTCATGGTACAAGGGCATGGTTCGAATCAGCTTGTTTCAAGGAGGTCCATGGAAGTCACTTTTGGCAGCTGGCACAAGTGGATGAGAAGCTTTGGATCATTTTGCAAATTCATGGAGTTTTGGCCCCTTTTGGATTTCTTAAGGATCAAGGCATGAAAATGAGTGATTCTTGGGGCCAATCTGAATTTTAGGTCATGTGTTGTGTTTATGTAATGCTTAGAAGTCATTTTGAAGTCATAGAAATGCTTGGCATGTGAATTTGCAAGTTTCCCTCTTTGGTGTAAAAGTGAAAATTTAGTGATTTTGTCCAACTTTGCAAGGCCATAACTTTTGATCTAAAATGAATTAGAATGAGTTCTTGTACTTTTTGAAAATGGGAGGATCCACTCTACAACTTTCATGACCAAAGATTTTTCATTTGAAGCATTTTTGAATCAAAAAGAGGAGGTTGAAAAACTTTCCCAAAATGGCAAGTTTGCATTACAAATCACTTTCCAAAAATGGCAGCTTTGCAAATGGCTTGAAATTCTCCAATTTTGTGAACTTCTAACATCTTATAAGATCAAATAAAGACCATACACATTCAAAATGACGGTGAAACCCCTTTGGTTGGGTGATTGGGGGCCTCAGATGCCCTAATTTTGCACTGACTTGCTCAAGAAGTCACCTTGTGATCAGATGCCTTCTCCTTTGAATTTCTTCATGAAAATTGGTATGCATGATCCTCATAACATATAAAGACCCATAGAAACAATAATGACCAAAAAATTGGAGTTATGGCCTCTGAAACCAAAATCCTAATTCTAGGTCATCTGTGCAGTTAAGCCTGGCCCTGCTTCCTTGCCTTTCTCAGTTCTTATGATTCTTTGACTTCCTTGACCTTGTGAGGATATACTATGATGCTTGAACATACATGTACCCTCTTGAGATGATTGAAGGCCTTTGGAAAGGCTCAGATGGCTTAGGGACTGCTCAGATCACAAACCCTAGATGCAGATGACTTTGAATCAATGCAGTGAAGCAAAAATGCAATATGAGATGACATGATTGAACTTATGCAAATGAAAAGATCACAAGCCATGGTGAAATGAGTGAGGGAAAATTTGGGGTATTTACAACTGCCCCTATTCAAACATGAGTTAGTTGTGCAGGATGTAAGCAACGGCTTATCAGGCAAACAAGATAACTTGTGGTTGAATATCAAAGACAGTCCAAAATTTGCACTCACTGAATGAAGAAGAAAAGGGATATAAATTGTAAAAGGAAGTAAAGTATAATCATAAAGTGCGGGCGACGGAGGACGACCGTCGAGCAGAGGACGACTGCTGGAGGTAAAGCCATGACGGGGACGGCCGACATGCTGGGGAAACTGAGGGATCATGATGGGGACAGCCATCAAGTAAAGAAATGAGACTTTCTGGGGATTAAAGGTAAATGATGGGGACGACCATCGGGATGAAGGAATAAATGATGAGGAACGGTCATCAAAGGTGAAGGACGATCACCTAGCAGGGGACGGCT
Source organism: Lathyrus aphaca (assembly GCA_963966055.1). NCBI lineage: Eukaryota > Viridiplantae > Streptophyta > Magnoliopsida > Fabales > Fabaceae > Lathyrus > Lathyrus aphaca. The sequence goes on along the minus strand of OZ014520.1, from coordinate 355,026,061 downwards.
GCTTTGTTGGGGATAAAATGAGGGACGGTCATTTAAGGTGAAGGACGATCACCTGGCAGGGTATGGCTGCCACAAGCATCACGACATAGGACGAATGCCGGATAGAAAGAGGTCGACGATGGGGACGGCCATCGGATAAGCATGATGAAGGACGATCATCAAGAGGTGAAGGAATGAGTGAGGGAAAATTTGTGGTGTTTACACGTATTGAGAGAGATTGAATGTTTGGCTAGCGGGAGAAGATGACCGGAACACTGTTCCGGTCACCTGAGAGTAATTAGGGCTCAGATTAGGGTTTTAATCTTAATTAGTGAAGTTTGAATATTGGCCATTCAGATGCGCGCGTTGGTCAATTCCCGCGTCCTAACTTCAAACCCTGGGCCTTGGATTAGTTGACTTCCATTTAAATTCATTTAATTTTCATTTTATTTACATTTTCTTTATCATTTTATTAAAAATAGCAAAACTCAACTAAAATTTGTTATCTTTTGCATTCTTCTTTTCAAATATTTTTCTCATTCTGAAAATAATTTTATTTTTATTTTTGCATAAAATTTGTATTTTTAAAATATTTAAATGCTTATTTTAATTAATTAATGGAAATTAATTAATTAAAATACCATTTAAGTTTCTAAAAATCACCAAAAAAATCACATTGCATCTTGACACATTTAAGTTTCTAAAAATCACCAAAAAAATCACATTGCATCTTGACACATTTGACATTTTTCTTTGGATTTAGGGTTCTTAAAAATCAATATTTTGACCCTAACTTAGAAAAATCTTTTATGCCTAACCATGAAGAGTTTGATAATGGTTCTTTTTTAATTGCATTCCACATATCATGTAGTTTCTAGGATAAAATTGGCATGAATTTATCTTTCATTTTGTTTTGCATTTTTTCCTTAAGAGGTGCCTTAAAACCCTAGTAAACTTAGGAAAATCATAACTTTCATTAGATTAAGAGTTAGGTCTTCCCCTTTGGGAAGTGAACTTGTATAGGTTTAGGGTACCTTTGATCCTATTTTCAATTTTTTATCTCATGTTTTGCTTCTGATTTTGATTTTTTGCATTGCATTTTGTTCATAAACCCTAATTTGCATCTTCATTTGCATCCATCCTCCATATGCTTACATACATGAACTTGCCATGACATTTTGTGCATCCAAATGACATGTAAGATATCTTAAGACATATTGCAATCATTTTTTATCATTGCATCCTTCATTTTCCATGTTTTTGCTTTCATTTCATGTCATATGCATTCATGAACTTTCATGCTTACTTTCATATCTCATTTGCATCTTCATTGTTTGTATGATCATCCACACTTAATGAAATCCATTTGTATCACCTCTTAGCATCATTTACATCTTGATTATGCTTCTGGTTTTGGTTTGCATCATTACATATTTCTCATTTTCATTTCATTTCATTTCCTTTTGCTAACTTTTCAAGTGGTAAGTGCTTTGAGAAGTGAATTTGCCTTCACTTCTCATAACCTCTTCTCATCTCTTTTATGCATCTTTGCTGCATTTTTACTTGTGGATTAGAGTGATCTGGCTCATTCATGTTCCCTCCTCACTTTCTTTCTTAAAGCAGCTTATCTTCTTAAGTGAAGTAAGTTGTCTTGCTTCTTTCTACTTCTCCCCATTTCATCTTCCTTCTTCCTTGGTGTCTCTTTTTGAAGATTTCTTGCAAGCTTCATAAACCCTAGGAATACCCAAGCATGTTAAAAATTAGGGTTTGATTAGTCCCCTTTAGTTTTACCTTTGTGTCATCTTTGTGTCTTCCCTTCTCATCTCTTAATCAAGGACTAAACCTTAAAGGTTTTAAGGCTTTGTGATTAAGCATATGCATGCATCTTTCTATTAGGATGGAGTGTATAACTTTAATCCTAAGTGTTAATCCCTTAATGTGTTTAAATCCTTTAATCAATTCATCTAATAATCACTAAGACATCAAGCTTGTAACTTGGGCCTTGCATTAGGGTTCTAATTCTTCCTTAATTGGTTAAGAAGGACTAACCCTAGTGTTAATGGACAAGTCCCCCTCAAGTTGTCTTACAAACCATAAAATCAACTTCTTAATCTCATCCATTAACTAAAATCCATTTAATAAAGGCTTTGTTTTGTCATGAGGTTAATCCCTAATCATGGATTAAGTTGAGGAGCCTTCCTCAGCTTAAATGTTCTCATCTATCATCCTTCTATTAGGATGGTGTAATGGGTCCATTAAATCTTTGATTATGGCTTAAACTCATTACCTAACACTAAACAAAAACCCCCAAAAAAACATCTAAATAATTACAAGTAGGTTAATGATCTTAATCCTACATCATGGTGATTAAGTGTGAGGTGTTTACTTCAAACTTAAGGTATTTTCATTACCCCTAATCAGAGGGAGGATGTGATGAGTTTACTAACCCTTGGTTTAGGCTTAAGCTCATTTTCTTATGACAAACTTCAAAAAGCAATAAAAGATTGAAAACACAAAAACAAACAATAATCGTCTCCTTCGGGATTCTTTTCTCATCTCATTCACTCACAAACGAGAACTCGCTTCTTCCGTCTAGTGCAAGACAGTTTGCACCTGAGCCAGACAGGTCATACACTTGAGCATAGACAATTAAGCAGTTCACAAGTCAATTTATCTTTCAGTCTCTTTGAGTCGAACTACGGTGTTCTGACTTCCTCATTGCACGAGAGGATACATAGGCATACCTTAACAGTTATCGAACAAAAGTCTTTGTATATTCCCCCTCTTCTAGCATTATTCTTTAAGCCTCATAGTCTTGAGCTCTGCATTCTTTTCTTACACTGACACTTCTCTTATCCACTTCACATTTCTTTTGCACTGACACTTGCATCCTTTTCCAGCTTTTACACACAAAAATAGCACTGACACTACCCCTTTAAACACAAACTTTCAAGCGTGGATCTCGTCGAGTACGACGGACAATCTGGGTGCTAATACCTTCCCAGGTTGTAACCAACCCCCTTTCTCAGATTCTCTGGTTCACGACCGTCTTACCCATATCTTTTCTTAGGTTTATGCAGCATTACCTTTCCTTCGGGATAAAAATGCCTAGCTGGCGACTCTTTTTCTTTTTCAGTTCACCCTTGTGTGTTCTCTTTTTCGCCGACCGTTCGCGTCTGTACCCCTCTTGACCATGTGTCATCAGGTGGGAGCGACACATATTAAAAGAAGTAAAAACACCTAATAAAGAATAAGCTTTCTCATTTGCCAGGGGACTTTGACATAGGGTACTTGCACACATTTTATATGAGGATGAGGTATAGGGTATCTATCATGAAGAATAAGTCTTAGCATGAGGATGCTTCATAAACATAAACTAAATAAAACTTTCTTAATCAAAGTACAATAAAAACACTTAATAAGTACAATAGGTTAGTGTGTTTGAGCCTTTGTCTTTGGAACTAGGTTTGGGGGTTTTCTCCTTACCTAGGAGTGCTTCTTATCCACCCCATCTTGAAGTGATTTAAGAAGTACATACTCATTTGAATGAGACTTGAGAACATTCTCCTGTGCCAAATTTCAGAGAAAAAGCTTCTTAAAAACACGGAACAAACAATAATTGTCCCTCCTTCAGGAATTTGTTTCTCATCTCATTCACTCTTAATGAAAGAACATGCTTCTACTTGTCTTTTAAAATAAGTTAAACACACTTGTGCCCTATGAGAATACAACACCTGAGCATAGGCATAGGAAGTTCAAGCCATAAAAAACATAAACAAACAGTTTTCCTCCCGAGTTAGGGGAACTACGTCGACTCTGATTCTCATTTCCCGATGAGATGTGTAGGCAGTGGGGTAGGGACCATTCGAGCACTCTCTTTATTTTCCCTACTTTTTTTCATACCTTTACTTTTTCTTTTCCAGTTCCAGTAACAATTCTTTTTCAGCAGTATTTTATTCTTCACCCTTTGAAACAATATTAACATGCCTGGATCTCGTCGAGTACGACGGACGTGAAAGGGTGCTTGTAAGTTAAAAAGAGTGCCTAAGAGGGGGGTGAATTAGGACTTAGAAAATTTTTAGTATTTTTTACAGTAGTTGAATTTTCTTGCCTAAGGTTTCTAAGTGATGAAAGCGGTAAAATCAGAAAATAAAGAACACAAGAGATTTAGACTGGTTCCCCTCACAGACCGAGAGCACTCCAGTCCCCTTACAAACCGTAAGAGATTTTCACTATAGTTTTAGAATTATCGTACAAGCCTATTCACATCAAATCGGTGAAGCTTACTATCTAAAGTTATATGACTAAGTGTTGAAAAACAATCCTCTTTAAACACTTTACTTGTATCCAACAATCCTGGATCACAAGAGTACAAAGAAATGATTTCTTAACAAAGTTTAATGATTTGATAATATGGTGCTATCAATCTTCTTGATTGATCTTCTCCTTGAATAAAAATGTCACTAAAGATAGTATACAAGTGTTCACTTAAAAGGATGAGATGAAACAATGAAAGTGTATGAAAAATTATGAAGGTTTCTTCTTAAAAGTATGTATGAACACTTTTAACAAATTTTGAAAGGTTATGAAGAGAATGAGTGATTATAATTTTTATAAAATTCTTGGAAGTGATTTGTAATTTGAAAATGTCAGAATTTATATTGTGTAAAACACCTTTTCAAAAGGGTATAACTTTTATGCAGCAAAAAGTATTTAAAAGAGACAAGAAAATTAAACTCATTTTCATGAAACGTTGCCAATTTTCACAATTTGTTACAGGGTTAACCGGTTAACCATATGGGTTAACCGGTTAACACATTGCAACGTTAACACTGAATTTGAAAAATTAGGCCCGTTAAAAAACAAAAATTAATTATTTTAAAGTATGTATACCACAAAGAAAAGTTTGGTAATAGTTTATATGCAATATGTCATGCAAGATAGAAGTTTTTGAACACTTGTATAGATATTTAAAGTGAATTTTGATATACCTTTGAAGTTGTTCAAGACTTGCAATGATGTTGATTTGCATATAGAGCTTGATCATCTTTGATGCTTGATGCCATTTGATTCTCTTGCCTTTTTGCTTTCATATGTTGCATAGAGACTTGTTGTCTTCATCAAAATAATTGTGTGATTGAAGCATGCTTCTATAGTGCTAATACCTTCCCTTCACATAACTGAATCTCTTACTCGTTCACTTTGATTCGCAAGACCTTGTTCTTTCCTTCTCATCGATTTATGCAACATTACCTTTCCCATTCCTTCGGGATAAAATGCCTGGCTGGCGACTCTTCCTTCTCCGCACCACTTTCACATTTTTACTAGGATGGAAATCCAAGGCACGGCAGCTGTAACCGGTTACACAGTGTTATTTTTTCCAAAACTGTTGCATTTTTAACTATATAACCGGTTACGCCCCAGGATGTAACCGGTTACATCTGAGGCAGAATGATATTTTTGTTGTTTTTGGGGATGTTTTGGTGTTCATAGATTCTTCTTTCCCTTTTTTCTTATTTTAAACTTGGATATCGATTAGAGTAGATTAACATTCATTAATTTAAATATATCTTCAAGTGAATTATTAAATTCATGAGAGGTGATTGAGGTTTGGATAAGTAATATGTTTTTCAAACTTGAATCTATCAATTATAGGTGATGGAGCTTAAAGATGGAAGGACCTTAAAAGTGTATCTCAATTTGGTTTTTCTCCATCCCTCTCCCTCTAATTCTCCTTTTATTTTTTATCGATGAAAGTATTATGGATCTTGTAATTTCTTTATTGAATCCATGATCAAGACTAGATCGTTACCTATTTTCTTATCGTGCATGTCGTACCTCGAAAAATATGATCCTCGCGATGGGACCTGGAAAAAACAACAGAGTCGCCACCTAATTCTATTTATTCTAATTAAAGAAAAGGGAGATATATATACAACCTAAAGGATAAGAAATGGTCAATGAAACCAAATTCTAAGTTCGGGAGTCAGTTACACAAGGGGAAGGTATTAGCACCCCTCTCGTCCGTTGTACTCAACGGGAACCTCTTAGTCTAACTATGCGATTGAATGTTGATTTATGATATTGTCTTCTAAATGGTTTGCTAAGATGTTTGTTCTAAGGGAAAAGAGTTTTATTATTTGTTATTATTATGGAGAAAAAAGGTTAAATTTTTTATTAATGTGCTCGCGAAGGATAAAATATCCATGTGCCTACGTATTCCCTTGTGCAATAGGAAAGATAGAGCTTCGTAGTTCGTGCTACTACGATTTGCTGGTGTTTTTTAATGAACAATTGTTTAAACCGCTTTCTAACTGCTAAGCGTTGGCTTATCTGCTCGCGATAGGATGCTGAAGACATGTTTGAAGACATGTTTGATCTTATTGTTCAAACAAAGTTCGTTTTGAAGACATGTTTGATCTTATTTAAGGTATTTTAAGAATGAAAGGGAGAATGAATCACGTCCCGTGGGACTAGCCTCAGGAATGATCCACTCAAGAACCCGTGGAATGCTAGATTCTAGAGTTCAGTTCTTTCATTATTTGATATGTAATTAAGTGTTTTGAGAAACGAGAGGGCGAATGAATCACGTCCCGTGGGGCTGGCCTCAGGAATGATCCACTCAAGAACTATGTGGAATTCTAGACTCCAGAATTCAGTTCCTTCGTTGATTAATTATGAAAAATAGTTTGTATTTGTTGGTAGGTTTTAAGTTGTAATTGAAAGAAAGAGACAAGTCGTCATCTTTAAGGGAGATATCTCGCCTATTCCACCATAAACAGTAAAGGGGGAAATTGAAAGGGAAGAAGCTTCGAACTTGGATATATGATCAACAAGTGATTGCCACATTCTTCCTAGATAGAAATTGTTTGAGAAAAATTGATTTGTTTATGTTTGTGGGAATAGGAGAAATATCTTTCCTTTGGAGATGAATCATGTCTTGTCTTTTCGAGGAAGTTGATTGTTTTAAGTATTTTAAGTACGAAAGAGTGAATGGATCACGTCCCATGGGGCTGGCCTCAGGAATGACCCATTCAAGAACTATGTGGAATGCTAGCTCCAGAATTCATTTCCAAGCATCCAAATTTCATACAAAAAATTATGAACACTGTTCACACATTTAATGTTTTTTTTTCTGATCTCTTTGATTTTTCACCATATTTTGAATATTTTCTTTTATTTTCCTTTGGTTTTGTTTCAATCTTGACACCTTAGGTTCAAAGATTTATTTCACATAGCATTATAAAAAATTTCAAATGTTTATTTTTTAATTCATTCAAAGACAACCAAAGCTTCATAAAAAAAATTTTACATATTTTTTAAACTCTTTTTAATTGCATTTTAGTCCTTGAACTTTGCATACTTGTTCATGGTTCTTACTTGAACTTTAAGACATTAATTGAACTAGTTCTCTTGTGATTATTTGTGTGAACTTTTAACACATGATTAGCCTCTGGCTTAGGTCCTTAGGGTTTTAATTCCATAATTTTTGAATATTGTTTGATGCATGTTTGATTACTTGCAAATGAAGTACTTGTTAATGCAATTTCTTCATCACTTCTAACCCTAATTACTTGAAGGCATGTATGCCATCATTTGGGGTCAGTTATAGGGGTTTACCATTTTATTTTAGAACCTTATAGGTCTTGTATTATCAATTATAGGTCTATTTGACTTGTGTTTTGTCTTTTGGTCTGTATGACACATCTTTTGAACATGTTTGACCTAATTCTTCCATATCCCTCATCTCATGCTTCTTATGCTAACTTGTATGCTTCTAACATGTCCATACCCTTAATTTTATTTGCATCATACATTAAATATTCCTCTTACTTCATACATAAGCTTCCATATTTGTAGGATGTGTTGCATCATTTTCCATTCAATTCAAGTATGAAGCATCTTGACCTAATGTGATAACTTTTGCATCTTTATGTGAATTGTTTGAGCTTGTTTTCCATATGAACTTAAATTTCTTGTATGTGCATCTTTAACATGTCATCATCATCATGTTCTACTTATCTTCATCATCTTAGAATAATTTTAGCTCATTTGACTTTCATTTTAACTTGTATTCATTCCTTACATGATACATATTACTTCTTCTTACATCATCTTCATCTTAACCCATCAATCACTTGAATGCTTCTTAACATGACTTATATGCTCATTCATAAGCATTATAGGACATAATAAGTGATGTATACTACTTAAGTTTAGCATCTCATGTCATCCATTCATGTTTTACTTGTTACTTTTCCTTACTTGTTTATTCTCTTATGAACATGTGAATGCTTTCTTATTTTCATCTCTCACTCTACCATGAACTAATCCATGAAGTTTGGTATGATCATTTAGGGTAACATTAAAAATCCTAATTTTATATGACATTCTAAATTTTGTGTTTCTCATGCGTATTCATCCATGTTTGCACACTTTTGCATCTTTACTTCTTCATTTGTAAGTCCTTGGAATTTCTTTGCCACTTTGGTGCTTCTTGCACTTGTTTGATTTAGTTTGAATTCCTTGAGCTTCTTAAGTTCATTTAGAATTAGGTTATGACTTATGAGGTTCATAGGCCTTTAAATTCAATTTATTAGTTCCCTTTCTGTGGTTAACTTGTATTTCACTTCTTATGCACTATTATGCTTCATTTGCTAATCTTGTAGGGGATTTTGTAAGTTTTAGGAGTGTGGAAATGCTTCTACATTCCAAAATCTCTATCTCTCATTTTAATTTTCAATATTGTGTTTGTGCAAGCATCCAAGATGATTTGATTTAAATAATTTCTCACTTCTCCTTTAGAAGTAACTTACCTTCCATCATGGAAGTAAGTTGTTTTCTAATCATTTTCTTCCTCTTCTTTCTTATTATTTTATCTCCTTCTTCTTCATTAGGATAGAGATCTTCAAATTCACTAACCTAAGTTATCCAAGCATGAAAAATTCATTAGGTTTACTCTCCCTTAGACATATTACCTTTGGAGATCCTTTTGGTGCTTTCTCTACTCTCATCTCAAAACAACTCAAAAGGACTTAATAAAGGATGGAATGACTTCTAGTGTAATGGACTTATTCCAAGGGGAATTTGCATCTATTCCATCTTGGGGTAATGTGAACTTGTCTAGCATGATGTACATAAACTTGATGTCATTCTTACAAAGAAAAAGCTAAAAAAAACTTATTCACTTCAAAATACAAAAATACTTAATAAATACAATGGGCTTGTGTACTTAAGCCATAATCTTTGGAACCAAGTCTTGAGGATCTTATACTTACTTGAGTGTGCTTCTTCCTCATTCCATCTTGGAGTGATGTAAGAAGTACATACTCCATGGAAAGGGACTTGAATACACTTTCTCATGCAAACACAAATAAAAAGCTTCTAAAAGCTACAAACCAACAACATGCGTCTTTCCTACAGGGAATTCTCTTCTAATCTCCTCATTTTTAAAGAAAGAAAACCCTTTGACTGTCTCTTTTAAGACGTTAAACGCACCCGTTCCAGACTAGCCTGCAACACCTGAGCATAAGCATAAGCAGTTCAATAATAAAAAACACAAACAAACAAATTTTCTCCATAGTTATGGGAACTACGCTGACTCTGATTCTCATTCTTGATGAGATACGTAGGTAGTGAGGTAGGGCTCATTCGAGCACATTCTTTCCTTTCCCTACAATTTTCCCATTCTTTCTTTCTTTCCAGTCCAGCAGTAAATTATTCTTAACATTTGAAATAGTTCAAGCAAGCGTGGATCCCGTTGGGTATGAAGGACGTGAAGGGGTTCCAATACCTTCCTTTCATGTAACTGACTCTCTTACATGTTCTCTCTGGTTCACAAGACCTCGTTCTTTCCTTTTCCCCAGGTTTGTGCAGTATTTCCTTTCCCTTTCCTTGGGATAAACATTTTTGGCTGGCGACTCTTCTTTTTTCGCGCCACTTTCGCGTTTGTACTAGGATGAAAATCCCGGGAGCAACACATACGTTATCAACATGAAATTTGATTGACTCCTTCATATGAATCTCTTTTGGGTGAGATCTTTGTATCGGGCTACACAAGGGGAAATCTCTCGGTGCCTCATACTACGTGTCCATTGACATTGGGTTCTAAACAAAGGTCTCAGAGTTATGTGTTATACGATGGCGCGGATCTAGAAGGAGGGGGTTGAATAGATCCTTTTTAAAATTTAAATTTTCAAAAATATTTGAAATTTTTTTTGCGGAAGTTCCTCGGAAAAACTCGTCTAAAACAAATTAAGTCACCGGTGATCGGATATGCGTTTTGAAACTGAATGGGAAGTAAAGGATGATAAGACGATTAATGCAATGCAACTAAATAGAGAAGAAATAAGAACAAGAAAAATGAATGTGTGTGGTTTGACTTTTTCACAAACACTTGGTGTGCAAACACACAAAGTATTATTTCTATGTTTAACTAGTGCAGAATTTTCACAATAATGTTGTCAAAAATTGATAACAATTTATCAAATAGTTGGTGTGCACCAATTCAACCAAACCATAATTTCTCAAAAAACACACAATCAAATTATGCAGAAAATATAAGAACTAAACAATAAAGGAACACGAAAGATTTGTTTAGGTAGTTCCGTCACCTTCCTCACTAGAAGTACTCTGCCCCCAATTCTCAACCGAACTGGGAAATTTCATTAATATTGTAATTTTGTTTAAGAATAAAACACCTTAATTGATTCGGCTCAAATCAAGTTGTGAGTCGACTCAAATTAGCTGAACTGAATGAGCCAACCTGTGCAGAAGGATGAGTAGTCTCATTTAGTTAAAAATCCTTCAAAATTAGTTTTTCCAGATAAGATAATCTTCTCTTCCTTGTGTCCCCCACATAATTTCAGTCATACCAAGTTTTTGACAATTTCAAAACATACACCATGTCTCACAAACTCCCCCTTTTTTATGATAGAAAAAACTTGATGAAATTTGTGATGAGTAACCAATGTTATCATGTGTTATGAAGCTCCCCCTGAATATATGACACCGCAACCAATGTTATCATGTGTTACGATGCTCCCCCTGAATATATGCCACCAATCATGATATATGTTTCAATCTACACAATATCTCCCCCTTTGACAACATCAAAAAGAGAGAACGATTAATAACAAATATCAAATAACAATAAGCATACTATGAGAATACCAATTGCAATAAAATCCAACCATCCACATACACACAATAGGGGATGAAAAGAAAAGCAATAAGTAAATAAGCACACACAAGATAATAAACCAAGCAAACTTAAGTAAGCATTATCTATAGTGGCAACGACCAAATAAAGATCCATACAAAGAGAATAAAAGTAGGCATATAAGGAAAATGCTAATGTATATGAAATGTGATGTAATGAATCTCTCAATGCCTAGGACCATGACCTCGGTGTGATGGGTAACAACGATGATACATAACCGGTTGAGGCTCATCCGTATCAACTACAATAAAGTGAAGGAAATTCCTGTTGAGTGTGTTGAAAGAGTTTGCAAGGGCAACATTCGAAGCATGAACTTCATTAATCTGAGCCAAGGAGGTAGCATCAAATGTCTCAAAAGTAGTGTTTTGAGTTGCCAAGTGTTCTTGCAATGCAGTATATCGAATGTCTTAAACATATACATAATTAGAAAATGCTTTACCTTGGTCAGTTATCCTTTGTTCCAACACATTGTAGCGCTCGGTTTGAGTGTTGTAATAGTTTTGTTGTTGAAGTTGCATGTTCTGGAGTAGAGTCATAATATCGGAGGTGTTGTCTCGAGGAGGAGGAGGAGGAGGAGGAGGAGGAGGTTATGAAAGAGAAAATGAAGTAGCAGTTTGAGTCCATTATGTGTGTTTCCATTCTCCCCGTCCTTGGTTTTCATAAAGAGCAGAATCATCGGACGACGCAAGATAACAATCTTCTTTATCAACAGGAACTGCATCAACATTCATGTCCTTAATTTTTTGCTCTTCTTCATCTTCAGCATCATCTTCATCCTCATGATCATGACCAGGCCCAGCTCTATTAAGATATATGTATCTCTTTTCCTTTTGGTCCCATATATGACCCATTAGACTAAGCGTCTTTTGTTGAAAACAATTATGTTCAAAAACAGAAATTATAGGTAAATCTTCAACAACTAAGCATCTTTCATTAATTTTGCAATTATTTTTACAAGAAGAAAATTGGAACAAACCAATCCGAGTTGTGAATGTTGTGAAAATTTATACTTGTCTCTTGATTCAAGACGAACAAAGTCCTTCACGCGCGTCGAGAAAGCCTCAGGTTAACTGCTCCCTTCTTGAAAAGATATAAAATCCTTCAAACCTCGAGATCGAATGATTTTATACAATACTTATGAACCCATAATAATCTTCGTAATCCTTCGGTTATCGTGATATGAAAGAAAGATCCACTTGATCTTCAATCTACCTCACTCGACTGAATCTATGAACGATGATTGTGTGCAAAACCTCCAAATCCTCTTTTATCTTGGAGGAGAAAACCCCAAAGGTTAATACAAAAAAAACCCACACCTTCAAAACCCAATCTTAAATCCCTATTTCACGATTGATCGTTATCTTCGTAATTTTCACCTTGATCGACAAAGATTGTTGTGTGTGATTGTTGATTGATACAAAGAAGATGAAGATGAAGAGAAGAGTGTGTATCTATTTCACTTTTCTTGTTAACCTCTCAAATGAAATGAAAACAGCTATTTATATTGGTTAGACAATAATAAAATATAGAATGAAAAAATTAATTAAAAAAAATGACACTTACAGGGATGAGTCGGCTCAATAGACCTAATGAATAGTCTCAAATTAAGGACCACTCAGCCTGTTGGGACCCGAGAGATTTTAGAAAGAAAACACCTTAATTGAGTAGGCTCAAATCAAGCTGTGAGTCGACTCAAATCAGCTGAACTGAATGAGCCGCCTTTACAGAAGGATGAGTAGGCTCATTTAGTTAAAAATCCTTCAAAATTAGTTTTACCACATAAAATCATCTTCTCTTTCTTGTGTCCCACACATAATTTTAGTCATACCAAGTTTTTGACAATTTAAAAACATACACCATATCTCACATTATGAACTTTCTCAACTGTTTGTTTCACATGTCATGTTTTGACAGTCAATCAACTCCATCGAGAAAGTCTATTGTGAGTGAGATCTTCATATCGAGCCATGTGAGGGTAAATCCCCCGGTTCCCCATGTTATTCGACTATCAAACTTAGTTTTGGACAAATGGTTTAAGGTTCTAAAAGGTCATTGGATTCGATTATCCCAATGAAAAAACTGACGGCACACGCCAAGAGCTTGACGGTCATCAGCATTCTTATTAGAATCTACTCCAAGCCAGGTTCTCGTATCGATAACCCACGAGAGAAATTTCTCGGGATTCCATATTACGCAACCTCTACTAACTTATGTTTATATTCATAGACTCGGGTATAAAGCCTTTCCCTCAAGTTTCTTTTACAATCAAAGTATCATTCAAATACCATAGTATCAAGGAGCCACAAGATATATATAATATGGAAATAAATAAAGAAAGCGATTAAAATAAACAACTAACACATATAAGAAAGCATCCAAACAAGCATAGAAAAAACTAGACTCGGGTCGACTTTCATAAGGGTGAACCATTCCCCAACAGAGTCGCTAGCTGTCGTTCCTCGAAAAATATGATCCTCGCGAACCCTGTCGCGGCTGAGCTGGCATGATAGTCGCCACATAATTTAATTTATTCCCAATGACAGAAAGGGAAAATATAGATAAAACCCACCATGAAAAGGAAAAAAAAGGGTCATTGCAACCATTATTGGGGTTCGGAAGTCAGTTACACAAGTAGAAGGATTAACACCTCATTGAATCCATCATACTCGATGGGAACCATCTAAGTTGTCGTGCGTGAAAGGATTTATATGCCTAACACTTACTTACTAAAGGGGAAGAGGTTGATTTATCCTAATATTCTCAACAAGGATTGCTGCCCTTTTGCCTACGTATTGAAGGTTTGAGAAAACACTAGAATGAGGGGTTTGAATAGTGTTTTGAAAAATAACCGCTTTAAAAACAAAAACAATTAAATGAAATAATAGTGAGAGAAATAAAGAACACAAGAATTTATCTTGGTTCACTTGTCAACCACAAGCTACATCCAGTCCACCCTACCACATTTATTTTTCCTTCAACAAGGTCTTAATCTGCTATAATCTCAACAGATTACAACTACACAACAACTCTGTGACTAACAACCACTATGACCCACGACCTTAGTCTTCCTAAAGCTTCTGACCTACACTTATGTCCTTAGGAATAGAAAACATAATTTGCAACAAATTTTGTTTACAAAGAAGTGATTCCATAATAAGTAGGTGTAAACATAAATTAAGAGCTTTTGAAGCTTGATACTACAAATGAGTTTTGAATGTTTGAGCTTTGTAGTATTGTATATGATATTGCAATGTTCGTCACTTTGCTTCTTCACTTGACAAACCTTTTATAGACGCTTGAGAAATATATTTGTTGCGTCAAAGTTAGCCAAAGGAATGCCATTACTGAGAGTGAAAAATAGTACACATAATCGCCCTTCTTATACTAACAAATCAGGATAATGGAGTAGTGGAATAGGTAGTGGAACAATGTGTCTTTGTACTATTGTATTATTCCCTATTATCCATTAATTCTTATCTTCTGATCTTCAGCGGCTTCAGGTTGATAAATGTGTGAAGCATGAACATATATAAATTAACTTTTCTTGACCGTTACTTCTTTTCTTCATAACTTCAGAGGCTTCTGGTTGAAAGATGATTTGAAGCATAAGTTTGGAGAAATGTAACAATTGATCCTATTTATCAGAACGTCAGAGGCTTCTGGTTGAGAAATATGTTGAAGCATGAGTTGATAAAGGATATCGCTTGATCTTGATTCTTGTCTTTAGAATTTCAGTGGCTTCCAATTGATACTTGTATTGAAGTATGAGATAAGATAAGAATGGTGATTTTGTCAAAACTTCAAGTCTTCGGTCTTCAGAACTTCAACACTTGGTCTTCTGAACCCTTGCTCTTCTGAACCTCAAGTCTTCAGAGTCTTTCCGCACTTGGTCTTCAGATCATTCTTTCTTTAGAACCTCGAGTCATTAGAGTATTCAATACTTGGCCTTCAGAACCTTGTAGTATCAGAGTCTAACTCATTCAGAGTCAGAAACATCAGTTTTCTCAAGATCTTTCTAATGAGTGTTCACTTGAGAAGTCTTGCTTCCAATTTGCGCATAAGCGGATATCATCTTATCATAACCTTCAGTTTGCAAGAACTCCCTCAGGGTCATAACCTGTTTTTCATTCTTAAACAATAACAAATGTTAGAGTATCAAAATTGCCTTCACTTAATAACTTCATTGTTATTATCAAAACATAAAGATATTGAGCAGAACCAAATCTTGTTCTCAAAATCTCCCCATTTTTGATAATGACAAAAGAATTTATTTTGAAGAGATAATTTTGTACAAGATGTTAAATGGGAATTAACATAAGATTAGTTCAGAATAAACCTCCATTTATGAGATACTCTCCCCCTAATTCTGATAATCCCAAAATTTTATTTATGTTTGTTCAGAGTCTCCCCCTGATCCCAAGACTCATAAAATAGAAATTTTGAGTTTCCAAATCACAGGATTGGAAAATAATACTCCTTTTTTCTATTTCATGGAATTATACTATAACATCAATCTTCATCTCAGATCTTAGTTTCAATGCCAGATATATAATGAATCCCGAAATAATGACATGCTAAAAGAATGTAGCACATTTAGTATATTAGAATGTCAAACTTATGATTCAGAGACAAGATATCAAGCTTTCAAAATAACTTCCTAAATAATACTCCTCATTTTTTATCATAATAAAAAAGGTTTTGGAAAACAAGTTCAACTAAACACAGACGAGTATAATCATAAGCGATATGTCTCTTGTATATTTCATCGTTGAGAAAAATATGAACATAACGATGTTTCCATCGTCATGATAGCAAATGAGAGTAGGTACATAAAAATTGGAAGAGTATTATTGGTAATTATTCATAAAATCTCAATCATTGAATCATAGTTCTCATGGTGTCACTAATAATAAATATGATTTAGAAAATCATTTTTATGTGTGTAGTGAACACTTTGCTTTATCTCAAGTTAAGTCAAAACTTTACTTAGTTACTGAAGAAAGCGTCTTCTAACTGGTAGAAGCCTCTCTTAGAACTTTCATAACTCCAGATTTGCTTGCAGTCAGAACTTTTGTTTTACACAAGGTCTAATCATGTTTTGAACATAATTTATTCTGGATAATTTCCCATATTTAAATGCTTCGGAATGAAAATAAATCTATCTTCAACCAAGGATTTTGTAAAGATATCATCCCATTGATGTTCTATACCTATGAATTTTAAAGTAAAAATTCCCTTATGAACATATTCTCTGATAAAATGATATTTTATTTCAATGTGCTTAGCTCTTAAGTGTTAAAAAATATTCTTACTCAAAAGAATAGTAGTTGTGTTATCACAGAAGATAGGAATATTACCCTCATTTATCTGAAAATCCTCGAGTTGATTCTTCATCAAGAGCATTTAAGTGTTGCACAAATATGATGAGATGTATTCTACCTCTGTTGTAGATAATACTATTGTTTATTTCCTTTTTCTTACCCAAGATATAAGATTGTTCTCTAGAAACTGATAGTTTCCAGAAGTACTTTTCCTTTCAATTCTATCTCCGGCATAGTCTGCATCACAATAACCAGACAATGTTTATTCTAAAGTCTTCTTATAGATCAGACCCAGATTTGTTGTTGCCTTGATATACCTCAAGACTCTCTTGACAACTGTCAAATGAGATTCCCTTGGATCAGTTTGAAATCGTGCACACAAACAAACACTCTACAGAATATCTGGTCGAGAAGTTGTTAGATATAGAAGCAATCCAATCATTCCACAATAGAGCTTCTGACACACTTTAGAACTTGCTTATTCTTTTTCTAGAATGCATGTTAGATGCATAGGTGTTTTGGAAGGTTTGCTTTCTAGCATCTCAAACTTCTACAACAATTCTTTGGCATATTTTCTTTGATGAATGTATGTTGCTTCTGGATGTTGATCAATCTGAATTCCCAAAAATAATTTGTGTTCTCCCATCAAGCTCATTTCGAACTATGTCTGCATTAACTTAGAAAATTATTTGCACAAAACAGGATTAGCTAAACCAAAAATGATATCATCAAAATAAATTTGTAAAATAAGAATATCATTCTTAAATGTTTTACAAAAGAGTTTTGTATCAAGCATTCCTCTGGTGAAATCATTTTCCAACAAAAATGTACCGAGTCTCTCATACCATGCTCTGGGAGCTTGTTTTAGACCATAAAATGATTTCTTTACTTTAAAAAAAAAATCAAGATTTTTAATATCTTCAAAACTAGGGGGTTAATGAACATACACTTCCTCAGAGATATATCCATTAAAGAACTCACTCTTAACATACATCTGATATAAGATGTTGTTACGATTCACAGTAAAAGAAACTAATAAGCGAATAGATTCTAACCTCGTGACTGGAGCAAAGGTTTCAGTATAATCAATTCCTTCTTGCTGGCTATAACCTTGTGTAACCAGACATGCCTTGTTTCTGACTACTTCACCTTTCTTATTCAGCTTGTTTCTGAAGACCCACTTGGTTCCAATAACACGAACACCTTTAGGTTTCGGAACAAGGTCCCAAGCATCATTTTTGGTGAACTGGTTCAATTCTTCTTCCATTTCCAGAACCTATCATTGTGTTTAAGAGCTTCCACTATAGTTGTTGGTTATATCAGAGACGCCAACCCATGAAGATTTTCTTTGGAAGGTCTGAAAGCGGATCTGGTTCTGACTAGAGCAAATTTATCTCCCATAATTATTCTTCAGAGTGAGAATTTATGAGTTTACTATTCTTCTATGTTGAACTCATCATTTGTTCTGGTGAAGGAGTCTCTGATTCTTTATCTTCTCATTCTTTCTCTTCTTCTCCCTCCTTGTGTTCTGAGAAGGTGATCTTCAGATCTGCCAACTTTTTCAGCTTGCTCTGACTTTTCAAGGTCATGCTTATCATTGAATCTAACATGAATTCATTCCTCCACAATTTGAGTCTCTGTTGTATATTCTATAGCCTTTGGAGCATTCAGAATATCCGAGCAACATACATTCATGTGCTTTGGAGTCAAACTTGCTAAGATTATCTTTAGTGTTCAGCATATAACATATACATCCAAAAGGATGGAAATAGGAAATGCTAGGCTTTTTGTTCTTCCATAATTCATATGGAGTCTTACCCATAATAGGTCTAATAGAGTCTATGTTCTGAATGTAACATGTTGTATTTACTGGTTCATCCCAAAAGTGATTTTCAATGTTGGTTTCTTGGATCATGGTTAGAGCCATTTCTTGCAAAGTCTTATTCTTACTTTCCATAACCCCATTTTGTTGTGAACTTCTGGGACATGAGAAATTATGGGAAATTCCTTCAGAATCAAATAATTCCTCAAAGTATATGTTCTTAAAATCTCCTCCATGATCACTTCTAACCTTAACAATTTTGCAATTCTTTTCATTTTGCACTTGTGAACAAAAGGTAGAGAACACAGAATGTGACTCATCCTTGTTTTTTAAGAACTTGACCCATGTCCATTGACTATAATCATCCAGAATGACTAGCCTATACTTCTTTCCATTGATTGACCTAATTTTCACTAGTCCATATAGATCAATATGAAGAAGTTCTAGTGGTCTTATGGTTGTCACAACATTCTTTGCCTTGAAGGTAGTTTTTGAAAATTTACCTTTTTGACAAGCCTCACAAAGAGCATATAAAGAGAACTTCAGATTTGGAAAGCCTCTGACTAGATCTAGTTTATTTAGCTGAGAAATCCTCCTCAAGCTAACATGTTCTAGTCGACGATGCCATATCCATTTCTCTTCGAAAACAGACAGAAGAAATTTTACATTTTGATCACTAAGATCAGACAATTTGATCTTGTAAATGTTGTTCTTCCTCTTTCCACTAAACAAAATTGAGCCATCTTTCTGATTCACAACCTTGCAATATTGTTGATTAAAAACAATATCATAGCTTGTGTCACTAAGTTGACTTATTGACAGCAGATTATATTCTAAACCATCTACTAATAAAACATTTTTAATGGAAGGAATTTTATTATTACCTACTGTACCTACACCGATGATTTTACCTTTCTGATTCCCTCAGAATATGATGTTTCCTCCGGGCTTAAGTTCCAGATTTTGGAACATACACCTTTCTCCCATCATATATCGTGAGCATCCACTGTCGAGGTACCAAGATTGGCGTGTCAATTATGCTGTTGAGGATATATGCAACATATATTATTTTTTCTTTAGGTAACCATATCTTGAGTCCTCCATCATTAGTTTTCCCAAGGTTCTTGCAAACATTGGGTCTTTGTACAAATTTATAATTAAAAGGAATCTTAATTTTGTGTAAGAATTTTGGTTTAGATTTTTGTGTCTATGTATGTATATGAGTTAAATTGGAACTTTCGGGTTGGGTACCAGAAGATACAAACTGATCATACAGAGGTATAATCTTCAGAGGTTTTATTTCAACGTGTTTAACATCCTCTTTGTATCTTAATCCTTTGTAGTCATTTTGGATAACACTATAGATCATTGAAGCAAGCTTGATTCTATCTATGTTTTAAGCTAAGAATTGTTGGAAGACTTTATCATACTTGTTAATGCAACTAGTATCAAAGACCTTTGATGATAACTCTTCTTCTAGACATGAATTTTTGTTTTTCAAAATAGTGTTTGCATTTTTCAAGGAAAAAACATTTTCATCTAGAAAAGAATTGATCTGTTTTAGGTTATCTGTTTCTTCCACAGTAACTACATGAATTTGTTTAAGATCCTTGTACTTACAATGGAGTTTGTGATAGATTTCCAACATTTCAGAGAGACATATTTCTAATTCACTACGTGTATTGTTAGAAAATACCTCCTTTGTGTATAATATGAATCTGATTCTGATGTTGTTTTGTCCTCAGGTTCTTCAAAATGATCAAAACTTTCTTTTGCAACAAAAGTAACATTTGCGCGTTCTTCATCAGAATCTCCTTCATTAGAGTAGGATTCGTCCCAGGAGGCTAGCATTCCTTTCTTTAAGTGGGTCCCAGGAGGCTTTCAAAATTTTCTCCTTCTTGAGAAACTTTGGGGAGTCCATTTTGTAGTGTCCTAGTTCATTACACTCGTAGTAGACAGACTCCCTTCCAGAACCTTGTCTTCTTTGCCTTTATGGTTTTGATCTAACGTTTCTTCTAGAACTTCTGATTTTATCATTTCTCTGTTTCCATACTCTGCTGAGTTTTCTGGATATTAGAGATAATTCTTCTTCATAATCAATGTCGGAACCATCTGACTCTTCTTTAGCTTTTCACACTTTGGTCTTCTCTGCTTCAAATTTAGAGAAACAAACTTGATCTTTTTTTGAGGTTCATCTTGCTTTAACTTGATCTCATGACTTATTAAAGAGCTAATGAGTTCTTCAAGACTTAGACAATTCAGATCTTTTGCTAGCTTTAAAGCTGTTACCATTAGTCTCTATTTTATAGGGAGACTTCTGATAATTTTCTTCATGTGATAAGCAGTAGAATATCCTTTGTCCAATAATATCAGCCCAACAACAACCATCTGAAACCTAGAGAATATTGTTTCAACATTTTTATCTCCCTCCATCTTGAAAGCTTCATACTTTTGGATCAAGGAAAGAGCATTGGTTTCTTTTACTTGCGCATTCCCTTCATGAGTCATCAAAGAGAGTCAAAGATGGATTTAGCGGTTTTTTTGTTAGTTATATTCTCATACTCCATATAAGAGATATCATTGAGCAAAATTGTCATTTCCTTGTGATGATTCTTGTAATCTTTATTATGTTGGTCGCTCATAGAACTTTCCTTCGACTATCTTCCAGGTAGCATCCGTTGGATGTGTGAAGCCTTCGACTACCATATCCCATAGATCTACATCGTAACCGAGAAAAAAATTCTGATTCTATCGTTCTAGTAGTCAAACTTCTCTCCATCAAAAACCGGTGTTTTGGCACTGTAATGATATTTCTCGTGATGTCTTGAGGTTGAGGTTGATGGAGTAGGTGTGGCCATAATATTAATATCTAGGTAAACTCACACAAAAATGTCGGATCGATACTGAAATAATTAAGTGTATGATATTTCAATATCACAATCAGAACCGGAGCTCTGATTCCAATTGAAGGCGTGAGAAAACACTAGAAAGGGGGTTTGAATAGTGTTTTGAAAAATAAACTTTTTAAAAACAAACACAATTAAATAAAATAATAGTGAGAGAAATAAAGAACACGATATTTTATCCTGGTTCACTTGTCAACCATAAGCTACCTCCAGTCCACCCTGCCAAGGTGATTTTGCCTTCAACAAGGTCTTAATCCACTATAATCTAAACAGATTACAAATGCATAGCAACTCTGTGACTAACAACCACTAAGACCCGCAACCTTAGTCTTCCTAAAGCTCCTGACCTACACTTAGGTCCTTTAGAGAATGAAAACACAGTTTTCTACAAGGTGTGTTTACAAAGAAGTGCTTCTACAATAAGCAGGTCTAAACACAAATTAAGAGCTTTTAAAGCTTGATACTACAAATGAGTTTTGAACATTTGAGCTTTGTAGTATTGCTTATTCACTTGACAATCCTTTTATAGGCGCTTGAGAAATATATATGTTGTGTCACAGTTGGCCAAAGGATATTGTTACTAAGAGTGAAAAATAGTACACACAATTTTCCTTCTTGTATTGCTGAATCAGGATAATAAAGTAGTGGAATTGGTAGTGGAACAAGGTGTCTTTATACTATTGTATTATTCCCTCTTATCCATTAATTCTTATCTTTTGATCGTCAGTGACTTCAGGTTGATAAATATGTGAAGCCTGAGCAAGGATAAGATAACTTTTCTTGACCGTTACTTCTTTTCTTCGGAACTTCAGAGGCTTCTGGTTGATAGATGATTTGAAGCATGAGTATGGAGAAGAGTAATAGTTAATCCTATTTATCAGAACATCATAGGCTTTTGGTTAAGAAATGTGTTGAAGAATGAGTTGATAAAGGATATCTCTTGATCTTGATTCTTGACTTCATAACTTCAGTGGCTTCCAATTGAAGCATGAGTTGAGATAATAATGGTGGTTTCGTTAGAATTTCAAGTCTTTAGTCTTTAGAACTTTAGCACTTGGTCTTTTGAACCCTTGTTCTTCAGAACCTCAAGTCTTCAGAGTCTTTCTGCACTTGGTCTTCAGATCATTTTGTCTTTAAAACCTCAAGTCATCAGAGTCTTCAACACATGGCCTTTAGAACATTGTAGTATCAGAGTCTAACTCATTCAGAATCCGAATCCTAGAAAACCTTGCAACAACAACCTCAGTTTTTTCAAGATCTTTTCTATGAATGATCACTTGAGAAGTCTTGCTTCCAATTTGTCCATAAGCAGATGTCGTCTTATCAGAACCTTCATTTTGCAAGAACTCTCTCAGAGTCAGAACCTCCATGTCATTCTTAAATAATAACAAACGTTAGAGTATCAAAATTGCCTTCACTTAATTACTTCGTTGTTATTATCAAAACATAAAGATATTGAGCAAAACCAAATCTTGTTCTCACATGTATTCCCTTGTGCAATAGGAAAGTCAGGGCTTCCTATTTCGGCATACTACAGTTTGTTGGTTGTTGATTTTACTATCTTTCTTTCAAAAAAGGATTTAATAGTCAAATTGTACTAAAGACTATGGGTAGAGGTCACTATTTCGTTCCAATAAGTCGAGTGTCTTGCGTTGAAATAATCATAGCGAGTGTAGGAAGTCCCATTCTCCTCCTTGTCTGCCACTTAAGGCTTGTGGCATACAATTCTACTCGTAATTTAGAGTGTTTTAGGTTACCTAAGACAACTTGACGTTGGGTCAAGGGTGTGGGACTAAAGATACATCTTGGTTATTGTGTTAATGGCAAGACACGATGCGCTCGACTTACAAAGGTAAATGCAAATAGAGGGTTGTTGGTTTGGTTTGATGGTGAGGCATAATCGCTCGACTTACGAGTGACGAGGTTATGACTTGATATGTGGATCAAGTGTGGGGGGGTTCCACTTGGCATTGGGCCAAAGGTTTGCGAAAGAAGTGAGATCAATCCTAGTCCTTAATGGTACATAGTAAATAACATACATCAAAATGGGGGAGCGGGGTACATAGTAAATACATGGGATTGCAATGAAATAAAAGGTATCATTGTATGGGCCCAAGAGGAAGCGGTGTGTGTGTGTGTGTGTGTGGAGTGTTCAAAACTATGTGATTAAATAAAAGGTGCTCATTGTACGAGCCAAAAAGGAATCCATGGAGCTCAGAGTAAATTGAAAGCGTCGAATTGAGCTCTTTAACTATCTTAGAAAAGATTCATGTAAGAATCACTCTATGAGAAGTCGGGCAAAGACTTTATGCATCCATATAGTTCTCGAAAGCCCAATCAATTTATGCTCCAAAATCGCAATGCAATTACAGTAAATAATTGAACAATTATTTAATAATAACAAGAATGGTCTCATCTTAATCAAGATTTTAGTCTATTTGTCGATAATCTATGATTTTTAGACGTTCATCAACCAAAAAAATGAATTAAAAATATGCAATAATGCATGAACATGTGTTATCACTTATATGGATCAATCATAATTTAAGAAAATTAAATTGGAACAAAATTAATGAAAATAAAATCAAAGAAATAATGAAAAAACAATATAAGAAAAAGAAGGTAGCCTGGGGGTGCAGTAGTGAAACGAGGGTGAATCAAGAGCAAAGACAAAGCCCAAGACTCATAAGGCCCATTTTGCACCCAAAAATGTTTGTAGATAGCAATTAGGAGGGGTGTGTAATAACAAAAAAATTTCAACCCACACAATGAGTCCATTTGCTTACTATCCTACAAACACAAAAAGGGGGGACTCGCAGCAAATCAAATCTATTGGATCCCGATTCAATGTCTAACACCAATCTTCCCCAAGACTTACATGAATCGTTAGATCATACTATTAATGAAAGTATGAACAATTAACGAATCATATTAGGGATTCCATATGCATTACTACATGAAATATTAATCCTACTCACTACTTAACATCATTACTTGATTTAAATTTAAAAAAAAGTTATCAGAGGAAACTAATAACACTGAACAATGAAGATGAAGACAACGTCCATCGTCTTCTCCCTCTCCACAACGAAAATAAAAAAACTTGCAATCCCAACCAAAATCAACAATCGCATACACGTTGGACTCGGTTTTCAACAAGGAGTCTGAATCCACGTTTGGGTTCTGCAAATCCTCAACGATCGTGAATAAATCAAGCATAATTGTTTGGGTTCTACAAATCCTCGGCGATCTGAATAAATCAAGCATAAATCAAGCACTCGGTTTTCAACAAGGATTCTGAATCCCCGTTAGGAGGAAACTTCATGGAGTGGACATGAAGCTCGGAGCCTTAAAAAAATCAAAAAGGTGTTACCCTTTACCTTTTCAAGCTCGACTCTGAAGTGGTGGTTATCTTTATAAAACTAGCTATTTTCTTTGATTTGTAGTCTTTGATTTGGCTTGTACAATTTAGGCAGAGAAACGAGTCTGAGTCTGAGTTATTTTTTTGGGTCAGGAGAAAAGAAGTAGAGGATGAGTGGATAGAAGAAAAATGCTAAAAAATCTACCCCTCCTCCTTTTCCACGCGTGTCTCCCTCTCTCTTTTTCTATGGATTTTTTTTCATTTTTCTTTTTAATTGCCAACACTATAAGCCACGTGTCACCTACTGATTGGGTAGGGTGACACAATCTTTCAACAAACAACCACTTAAAGGATGACATGTGTCACTAAAATAAAATGAGGAAATACCTATTATTTTTCTGATTTTATTAAGGTGAACACTCTGGTACCCTTGAATTTAGTTGGGTACTGGTACCTTCTGTAACGCCCCGATTCGATTTTCCCAAATTTTTGTTGGAGTCTTTTATTTTAATTGAGTAATTATTATTTTGTTTGTGAAATTAATATGATGATATGATATGTTGATGAATTAATGTGATATATTCATGTGATATGTGATTTTTATTGTTTTAGGAATTTTCGGGTAAAATTGGTTTGGAGGGTATTTTAGGTATTTGTTAATTAATGATAAGTTGGAAATTAGTAGAATTGGTATTTTGTGAGAAAATGCTATTTGGTTGGAAAGAAATAGAAATAATAGAGTAAGAATAGAAATAGAGAGAAAAGAGTATAAGTTAGTAAAGAAGAGAAAGAAAAAGAGAAGAAAGAAAAGGAGAGAAGAGAAAAGAAGAGAAAAAAAAGAGGAAAACTTGGAAAAAGTTAGGTTTTGATCAAGATTGCTCCGTGTGGACGAAATAATCAGGAAAGGGTGATAAACATTGTTATCTTAATCTTGTATATGATTATGTATGTGTTAGATTTTGTGGGATTTTGATTTGATAGAAGTTAGAGAAGTTGAATAGTTAGGGTTTGAGAGAAAATATGAGGAATTTATGGATTAATCGGTTGGAAATCGTTATAACCGAAGTATGATAGCTAGAACATATTATTGATCATGTTTGTATGAGTTTAGAGGAGTTTTGGTGTCATTTGGTTAGACTATTTGCAGCTGGTATTTTTCTGAAATCGCAGTGGTCGCTAAATAAGCTACCCCTCGCTCAGCGAAAGTTCCAGGGTGATTTTCGCTCAGCTAGCTGCTCGTCGCTCAGCGAGCCTGGTTGGATTTTTGAGTTTTTACGTTTTATTTCTTAACTTGAGTTTCGGGTATCCATTTTTAATGATCCTTGTATCGATTCGAAGCTAAACACATGTAGAATCTATTGATGCTAAAATATGTAATTTTATGCCGACTTTTACCCAACTTTTCCGATAAAACGTAATTATGTTAATTATGGAATTGTGGGTTTGATTGTTGTGTTGTGGCCGTTTGGAAAGTAGATACATTGCTTGAATTAAATGCAAATGTATGTAAATTGAATGAGATGAATGCATAACTATATTGTGAATATGTATGCATTTTCAAGAATGTTGTGTGTCATTTTGCATGTAAGCATAATGTATGCATTCTTGTGCTGTGTGATTCTTTGTGAATCCGTTGTAGCATCGTGTGCTCATGTGGAGTGTGAGCAATGACTACAACAAGATCATGTGCCCATGTGAGGTGTGAGCGATCGGATTGTGTGCCCATGTGGGTTGTGAGCAATCCAGAAACATCGTGTGCCCGTGTGGGGTGTGAGCGATGGGTGATTTATTCATATTGTTTGTGTGCCCGTGTGGGGTGTGAGCAATCGGATTGTGTGCCCATGTGGGGTGTGAGCAATCCAGAAACTTCGTGTACCTGTGTGGGGTGTGAGCGATGGGTGATTTTTTCACATTGATTGTGTGCTCGTGTGGGGTGTGAGCAATCGGATTATGTACCCGTGTGGGGTGTGAGCAATCCATAAACATTGTGTGCCCATGTGGGGTGTGAGCAATGGGGAACATCATGTGCCCGACGGGGAGTTACTTTAGGTAACAATCGATGATTCCATTTGGTTCCTGAGTGAAACTACTGAAATGTTGAGTCAGTACCGCATTTGCATCTGCATAGAGTCGTGTGTTGGTGTCTATGAGTTGCATTTTATCATTTTAATTATGATATGCAGAAATAAACATGAATGTGCATATGTTTATTTGGAGTATTATGGAGATGATAGTATGTGTGATGAAACATATTTGTTTGTATATATGCATGTTTGATATGTGTATATGTATGTGATTTATAATATGTAATGTATATGGGTGATTAAACATAGCTAGTCGTATGTTTATGCGGAACGAATTGAATTAAGGAATAAACATAAATAATATGAGTTTATGTGAATTAGTGAATTGGTGCATGATAAACATGCTTGAGTTGTGTATGTACACGTTGCGATGTGTATAGGTGATGAGGTATGAATTGTGGTGAGAAAATGTTTTATGTATATGTTATATGTTGAGATATATAATTATATGCAATGTTATTATGATAATGTTTCTCACTCTTCTGCTGTTTTATGATGCTCTATGAGGCATTGCAGAGTAGGTTGCTGGATGGCATATTTTTGAAGCTCGTCTTACTCTTTTGGTCGGTCGGTTCTGACATGTAGCATTGGGTAGTTAGGTTGGGTTAGTGCCATTTTTGTGATGCATTGTGCATATGTATCTGTTGGATGGATGTTTTGTATAAACATGAATATTGTTGTTGGCATCAAACTTGTTAATATATATATATATATATATATATATATATATATATATATATATATATATATATATATATGAATGGAAATATATATGTTTGATGTTGTTGAATTAGTTTCCGCTGTGTAATTATATATTTGGAGATATGGGTGTAAGGATTAAATTCCCTATGTTGAAAACTACCCCATCGTTGTGTATCTTTAAATGAGCAGGTGTTGTATGTTTTTAATTTCAAACATAATTTGACATGCCTCTTTATACCATGTTCAATTATAATCTGATGAAATTTTTAATATGTGCATAAATGATTTAATTGATTATTTGGGGGTATAGAAAGGGGGTGTTACATTAAGTGGTATCAGAGCCAGTGTTCGAGTCAGTTGTGTCAGTCTTGATTTTGTTATGATTGAACTTTTATTTAATCTTATTGTTGTCTTTGGGAACAATCAGAATATGGCTGGTAGAAACGACAATGTTATGGCTGCTGCTTTGGAAGAAATGGCTAAGGCGGTGTAGGGAGCGCCGAATGTGAATGCAAATGATGAGTTCAGGAAGAATCAACCGCCGGTCTTCAAAGGAAGATTTGATCCTGATGGTGCTCAGAATTCGTTGAAGGAGACTGAAAGAATCTTCAGAGTCATGGACTGTGCTGAAGAGAGCAAGGTGGGACATGGTTCTCACATGCTGAAGGAAGAAGCCAATGATTGGTGGGTCGGTAGAAGTCAAGCTCTTGAGGAGGAGGATGAAGAGATAACTTGGGAATTTTTTCGCACTGAATTCTTAGGGAAGTACTACCCTGAGAATGTGAAAGGAAAGAAGGAGATGGAATTCCTTGAGCTGAAGCAAAGTAGTATGTCAGTGGTTGACTATACTGCTAAGTTTGTGGAATTGGTTCAGTTCATCCTCATTATGTTGCTTCTACTGTTGAGTTTTCTAAGTGCATTAAGTATGAGAATGGCTTGCTTCTTGAGATTAAGAAAGTTGTGGGATATCAGCGAATCAGAAGGTTTTCAGATTTGACTGAATGTTGTAGAATTTTTGAAGAAGATAGCAGAGCTCGTTCTACACATTACAAGAGTGTGAATGAAATGAAAGAGAAGCAACAAGCTAGAAGTGGACCTTATGTGACACCCACTGATAAGGGCAAACATATGGGAAACTTTGATAGGAGATCTGGTGGAGGGAGTTCTGGCCCCGTTAAGTGTTACAAGTGTGGCGATCTAGGCCACAAGTCTTTTGAGTGTGGGAAGAATATTGTGAAATGTTCAAACTGTGGAGGTCTTGGACATGCTACTACCGAGTGTAGGAGGAATGTTGTAAAGTGCTTCAATTGTGGGGAAGTTGGTCACATTAGTACTAAGTGTACTAAGCCGAAGAAAGCTCAGGCGGGCGGAATGGTGTTTGCATTAGCAGGGAAGGATACTACTAGTGCAGACCGTTTGATTAAAGGTACATGTTTTATTAATAGTACGCCTTTAGTTACTATTATTGATATGGGAGCGACTCATTCGTTTATTTCTCTTGAGTGCGCAAAGCGTTGAATTTGTTTATGTCTTCTTGGGGTGGTGAGATGGATATTGAGACTCCTGCTTCAGGATCGGTAACTACTTCCTTGGTGTGTGTAAGTTGTCCTTTAACCATGTATGGTAAAGATTTTGTTATGAATTTAGTTTGTTTGTCGTTGGAAGGTTTGGACGTGATCTTGGGTATGAATTGGTTGCAATTTAATTGAGTTCATATAGATTGTTATCATAAGTTAGTAAGGTTTCCTTCTTTGGATGATGATGAAGAAGAGAGTTTCCTATCCACGAAAGAGTTGAAGAAACATTTAGTGGACGAAGTTCAATTGTTTGGTTTGTTTGCATCGTGGTCAGTGGAAGGCGAAGTGGAGATAAGTAGGTTTCCAGTGGTGTGTGATTTTCCAGAAGTGTTTCCGGACGATATTAAGGATGTACCTCCAGAAAGAGAAGTTGAGTTTTTTATTGATCTGGTTCCGAGCACTAGACCGATTTCGATGGCACCTTATCGTATGTCAGCTTCAGAGTTGGTAGAATTGAAAAAGCAGTTGAATGACTTGTTGGATAAGAGTTTTGTTAGGTCGAGTGTGTCTCCTTGGGGTGCACCGGTATTGTTAGTAAAGAAGTAGGACGGGAGCATGCGGTTATGTATTGATTATCGACAGTTGAATAAGGTGACAATTAAGAACAAGTATCCGCTTCCGAGGATCGATGATTTGATGGATCAATTGGTTGGTGCGCGTGTTTTTAGTAAGATTGATTTGAGATCAGGATATCACCAGATTCGTGTGAAAGAGGAGGATATTCAAAAGACGACATTTAGGACATGATATGGGCATTACGAGTATTCTGTGATGCCATTCGGAGTTTCTAATGCGCCGAGTGTGTTTATAGAATACATGAATCGTATTTTTCATGAACAGTTGGATCGTTTTGTAGTTGTGTTCATCGACGACATTTTGATTTATTCTAAGTCTCAAGAAGAGCATGAAGAGCATTTAAGGATTGTATTAAAATTTTGAGAGAGAAGCAAATGTATGCTAAGTTGTCAAAGTGCGAGTTTTGGTTGTCGAAGGTATGTTTTCTTGGGCATGTTATTTCCGATGGTGAAATTAGTGTTGATCCATCCAAGATTTATGCGGTAATGCAATGGGAAGTTCCTAGATCGCTTACGGAGATTCGAAGCTTTTTAAGCTTGGCGGGTTATTATCGAAGGTTTATTGAAGGATTTTCAAAGTTGGCACTTCCGTTAACGCAGTTGACTTGTATAGGAAAGGCTTTCATTTGGGATATTCATTGCGAAGAAAGTTTTATGGAACTTAAGAGAAGGTTAACAACGGCTCCGGTCTTGATTTTGTCAAATCCGACAGAACCATTGTGGTGTTTTGTGATGCTTCATTGTTTAGGTTAGGTGGTGTTTTGATGCAAGATGGAAAAGTTGTAGCTTATGCTTCAAGACAATTGAGAGTACATGAAAAGAATTATCCTACGCATGATTTGGAATTAGCGGCCTTGGTTTTTGCTCTAAAAATTTGGAGGCATTATCTTTATGGTGCAAGATTTGAACTTTTTAGTGATCACAAAAGTTTGAAGTATTTATTTGATCAAAAGGAATTGAACATGAGACAAAGGAGATGGTTAGAACTTTTGAAGGATTATGATTTTGGTTTGAATTACCATCTGGGTAAGGCAAATGTGGTGGCTGATGCCTTGAGTCGTAAGTTGTTACATATGTCCGCATTGATGGTAAGAGAATGGGAACTTTTGGAGAATTTTAGAGACTTGAGGTTGGTTTGCGAGATGACGCCGAGGAGCGTGAGACTTGGTATGCTACGTGTTACGAAGGACTTTCTTGCAACCGTTTGTGAAAAGAAAAAAGTTGGATTTCAAATTGCTCGATTTGATGATGAATGAGAATGAGGATTTCAAGGTTGATAATTTTGGAGTTTTGAGATTTTGTGGTCGTATTTGTATTCCCGATGATGAGGAGTTGAAAAAGATGATATTGGAAGAGGGACACCGGAGTAATTTAAGTATTCATCTAGGAGCGAATAAGATGTATCAATATTTGAAGAAGATCTTTTGGTGGTCCGGATTGAAGAGAGATGTAGCTCATTTTGTGTATGCGTGTTTGACTTGTCAGAAGTCTAAGGTGGAACATCAAAAGCCTAGTGGTTTGATGCAACCGTTGGATATTCCGGAATGGAAATGGGATAGTATATCGATGGATTTTGTTACGGGTTTGCCGAATACGCAAAGAGGTCATAATGCTATTTGGGTGATTGTCGATAGACTCGCTAAATCTGCTCACTTTATTCCGATGGATATTAGTTATTCATTGGAGAAGCTAGCCGAGATTTATGTTTTTGTGGTTGTGAAGTTGCATGGAGTTCCTAAGAGTAATGTATCGGATACAGATCCTAGATTTACATCGAGGTTTTGGTAAAGTTTACAAAAGGCTTTGGGTTCTAAGCTAAGATTGAGTTTGGCTTACCATTCGCAAACGGACGGTCAAACCGAGAGGACGATGCAATCGTTAGAGGATTTGTTGCGTGCTTGTGTGCTAGAACAAGGTGGAATTTGGGATAGTTATTTAGCATTGATTGAGTTCACCTATAATAACAGTTTTCATTCAAGTATTGGTATGGCACCATTTGAGGCTTTGTATGGTCGGAGATGTCGAACACCTTTGTGTTGGCATGAAACAGGGGAGAGAACGGTAGTTTGACCAGAGATGGTGCAACAAACTACGGAAAAGGTGAAGTTTATTCGGGAGAAGTTGAGAGCTTCTCAGAGTAGGCAAAAGAGTTATCATGACAAGTGAAGGAAGGATCTTGAGTTTCAGGAAGGCGACTATGTGTTCTTGAGAGTTACACCGGTTACGGGTGTGGGTCGTGCTTTGAAGTCGAAGAAGTTGACTTCTCGTTTTATTGGGCCGTATCAAATTACTGCATGAGTTGGTGTTGTGGCTTATCGTGTGGCGTTGCCTCCGAATCTTTCAAATTTGCATGATGTGTTCCATGTTTCGCTACTTCGGAAGTATGTTCCGGATCCCTCAGATGTTATTCCTATGGATGAGGTTGAAGTAAGAGATAAACTTACGGTGGAAGCTTTGTTGGGTAGGATTTTGGATCGTGAAATTAAGAAGCTAAGAGGCAAGGATATTGCACTTGTGAAAGTGGCATGGGGAGGCGCTGCGGAAGGAAATATGACTTGGGAATTGGAGACTGGGATGCGCGAGTCGTATCCGGAGTTGTTTGAATCAGGTAATATTTTCGAGGACGAAAATTTCTAAAGTGGGGGAGAGTTGTAACGCCCCGATACGATTTTCCCAAATTTTTGTTGGAGTCTTTTATTTTAATTGAGTAATTATTATTTTGTTTGTGAAATTAATATGATGATATGATATGTTGATGAATTAATGTGATATATTGGTGTGATATGTGATTTTTACCGTTTTATGAATTTTCGGGTAAAATTGGTTTGGAGGGTATTTTAGGTATTTGTTAATTAATGATAAGTTAGAAATTAGTAGAATTGGTATTTTGTGAGAAAATGATATTTGGTTGGAAAGAAATATAAATAATAGAGTAAGAATAGAAATAGAGAGAAAAAAGTATAAGTTAGTAAAGAAGAGAAAGAAAAAAAGAAGAAAGAAAAGGAGAGAAGAGAAAAGAAGAGAAAAGAGGAAAACTTGGAAAAAGCTAGGTTTTGATCAAGATTGCTCCGTGTAGACGAAATAATCTGGTAAGGGTGATAAACATTGTTATCTTAATCTTGTATATGATTATGTATGTGTTAGATTGTGTGGGTTTTTGATTTGGTAGAAGTTAGAGTAGTTGAATAGTTAGGGTTTGAGAGAAAATATGAGGAATTTATGGATTAATCGGTTGGAAATCGTTATAACCGAAGTATGATAGCTAAAACATGTTATTGATCATGTTTGTATGAGTTTAGAGGAGTTTTGGGGTCATTTGGTTAGACTATTCACAGCTGGTATTTTTCTGAAATCACAGTGGTCGCTCAGTGAGCTACCCATCGCTCAGCGAAAGTTCTAGGGTGATTTTTGTTCAGCGAGCCTGGGAGGATTTTTGGGTTTTTACGTTTTATTACGTAACTTGAGTTTCGGGTATCCGTTTTTAGTGATCCCTATATCGATTCGAAGCTAAAAACATGTAAAATCTAGTGATGCTAAAATATCTAATTTTAAGCCGACTTTTACCCGACTTTTCCGATAAAACGTAATTATGTTAATTATGGAATTGTGGGTTTTATTGTTGTGTGGTGGCCATTTGGCAAGTAGATACATTGCTTGAATTAAATGTGAATGTATGTAAATTGAATGAGATGAATGCATAACTATATTGTGAATATGTATGCATTTTCAAGAATGTTGTGTGTCATTTTGCATGTAAGCATAATGTATGCATTCTTGTGCTGTGGGATTCTTTGTGAATCCGTTGTAGCATCGTGTGCTCATGTGGAGTGTGAACGATGACTACAACAAGATCGTGTGCCCATGTGGGGTGTGAGCAATCAGATTGTGTGCCCATGTGGGGTATGAGCAATCCATAAAAACATTGTGTGCTCGTGTGGGGTGTGAGTGATGGATGATTTATTCACATTGATTGTGTGCCCGTATGGGGTGTGAGCAATCAGATTGTGTGCCCATGTGGGGTGTGAGCAATCCAGAAACTTCGTGTGCCCGCGTGGGGTGTGAGCGATGGGTGATTTATTCACATTGATTGCGTGTCCGTGTGGGGTGTGAGCAATCGGATTGTGTGCCCGTGTGGGGTGTGAGCAATCCATAAACATTGTGTGCCCATGTGGGGTGTGAGCAATAGGGAACATCGTGTTCCCGAAGGGGAGTTACTTTAGGTAACAAGCGATGATTCCATTTGGTTCCTGAGTGAACTTGCTGAAATGTTGAGTCGGTACCGCATTTTTCATCTGCATAGAGTCGTGTGTCGGTCTCTATGAGTTGCATTTTATCATTTTAATTATGATATGCAGAAATAAACATGAATGTGCATATGTTTATTTGGAGTATTATGGAGATGATAGATTGTGTGATGAAACATATTTGTTTGTATATATGCATGTTTGATATGTGTATATGTATGTGATTTATAATATGTAATGTATATGGGTGATTAAACATAGCTAGTCGTATGTTTATGCGGAACGAATTGAATTGAGGAATAAACATAAATAATATGAGTTTATGTGAATTAGTGAATTGGTGCATGATAAACATGCTTGAGTTGTGTATGTACACGTTGCGATGTGTATAGGTGATGAGGTATGAATTGTGGTGAGTAAATGTTTTATTGATATGTTATAGGTTGAGATATATAATTATATGCAATGTTATTATGATAATAATTCTCACCCTTCTATTGTTTTATGATGCTCTATGAGGCATTGCAGAGTAGGTTGTTGGATGGCATATTTTTGAAGCTCGTCTTCATCTTTGGGTCGGTCGGTTCTGACATGTAGCATCGGGTAGTTAGGTTGGGTTAGTGCCATTTTTGTGATGCATTGTGCATATGTATCTGTTGGATGGATGTTTTGTATAAACATTAATATTGTTGTTGGCATCAAAGTTGTTGATATATATATATATATATATATATATATATATATATATATATATATATATATATATATATATATATATATATATATATATATATATATATATATATATATATATATATATATATATATATATATATATATATATATGAATGGAAATATATATGTTTGATGTTGTTGATTTAGTTTCCGGTGTGTAATTATATATTTGGAGATATGGGTGTAAGGATTAAATTCCCTATGTTGAAAACTACCTCATCGTTGCGTATCTTTAAATGAGCAGGTGTTGTATGTTTTTAATTTCAAGCATTATGTGACATGCCTCTTTTATACCATGTTCAATTATACTCTGATGAAATTTTTAATATGTGCCTAAATGATTTAATTGATTATTTGGGGGTATAGAAAGGGGGTGTTACATTAAGTGGTATCAGAGCCACTGTTTGAGTCAGTTGTGTCTGTCTTGATTTTGTTATGATTGAACTTTTGTTTAATATTGTTGTTGTCTTTGGGAACAATCAGAATATGGCTGGTAGAAACGACAATGTTATGGTTGTTGCTTTGGAAGCAATGGCTAGGGCGGTGCAGTGAGCGCCGAATGTGAATGTGAATGATGAGTTCAGGAAGAATCAACCGCCGGTCTTCAATGGAAGATTCGATCCTGATGGTGCTCATAATTGCTTGAAGGAGATTGAAAGAATCTTCAGAGTCATGGACTGTGTTGAAGAGAGCAAGGTGAGACTTTGTTCTCACATGGTGAAGGAAGAAGCCGATGATTGGTGGGTCGGTAGAAGTCAAGCTCTTGAGTAGGATGATGTAGAGATAACTTGGGAAGTTTTTCGTACTGAATTCTTAGGGAAGTACTACCCTGAGAATGTGAAAGGAAGGAAGGAGATGGAATTCCTTGAGCTGAAGCAAGGTAGTATGTCAGTGGTTGACTATACTGCTAAGTTTGTGGAATTGGTTCAGTTTCATCCTCATTATGCTGCTTCTACTGTTGAGTTTTCTAACTGCATTAAGTATGAGAGTGGCTTGCGTCCTGAGATTAAGCAAGTTGTGGGATATCAGTGAATCAGAAGGTTTTCAGTTTTGACTGAATGTTGTAGAATTTTTGAAGAAGATAGCAGAGCTTGTTCTACACATTACAAGAGTGTGAATGAAATGAAAGGGAAGCAACAAGCTAGAAGTGGACCTTATGTGACATCCACTGATAAGGGCAAACATATGGGAAACTTTGATAGGATATCTAGTGGAGGGAGTTATGGCCCCGTTAAGTGTTACAAGTGTGGCGATATAGGCCACAAGTCTTTTGAGTGTGGGAAGAATATTGTGAAATGTTCAAACTGTGGAGGTCTTGGACATGCTACTACCGAGTGTAGGAGGAATGTTGTGAAGTGCTTCAATTGTGGGGAAGTTGGTCACATTAGTACTAAGTGTACTAAGCCGAAGAAAGCTCAGGCGGGCGGAAAGGTGTTTGCATTAGCAGGGAAGGATACTACTAGTGCAGACCGTTTGATTAAAGGGAAATGTTTTATTAATAGTACGCCTTTAGTTACTATTATTGATACGGGAGAGACTCATTCGTTTATTTCTCTTGAGTGCGCTAAGCGTTTGAATTTGTTTATGTCTTCTTGGGGTGGTGAGATGGTTATTGAGACTCCTGCTTCAGGATCGGTAACTACTTCCTTGGTGTGTGTAAGTTGTCTTTTGACCATGTATGGTTAAGATTTTGTTATGGATTTAATTTGTTTGTCGATGGAAGGTTTGGACGTGATCTTGGATATTAACTGGTTTCAATTTAATCGAGTTCATATAGATTTTTATCATAAGTTAGTAAGGTTTGCTTCTTTGGATGATGATGAAGAAGAGAGTTTCTTATCCACGAAAGAGTTGAAGAAACTTTTAGTGGACAAAGTTCAATTGTTTGGTTTGTTTGCATCGTGGTCAGTGGAAGGCGAAGTGGAGATAAGTAGGTTTCCAGTGGTGTGTGATTTTCCAGAAGTGTTTCCGGACGATATTAAGGATGTACCTCCAGAAAGAGAAGTTGAGTTTTCTATTGATCTGGTTCCGGGCACTAGACCGATTTCGATGGCACCATATCGTATGTCAGCTTCAGAGTTGGTAGAATTGAAAAAGCAGTTGAATGACTTGTTGGATAAGAGGTTTGTTAGGCCGAGTGTTTCTCCTTGGGGTGCACTGGTATTGTTAGTAAAGAAGAAGGACGGGAGCATGCGGTTATGTATTGATTATCGACAGTTGAATAAGGTGACAATTAAGAACAAGTATCCGCTTCCGAGGATCTATGATTTGATGGATTAATTGGTTGGTGCGCGTGTTTTTAGTAAGATTGATTTGAGATCAGGATATCACCAGATTCGTGTGAAAGAGGAGGATATTCAAAAGACGGAATTTAGGACACGGTATGGTCATTACGAGTATTTTGTGATGCCATTCGGAGTTTCTAATGCGCCGAGTGTGTTTATGGAATACATGAATCGTATTTTTCATGAACAGTTGGATCGTTTTGTAGTTGTGTTCATCGATGACATTTTGATTTATTCTAAGTCTCAAGAAGAGCATGAAGAGCATTTAAGGATTGTCAAAGTGCGAGTTTTGGTTGTCGAAGGTATGTTTTCTTGGGCATGTTATTTCCGATGGTGGAATTAGTGTTCATCCATCCAAGATTGATGCGGTAATGCAATGGGAAGTTCCTAGATCGCTTACGGAGATTCGAAGCTTTTTAGGCTTGGCGGGTTATTATCGAAGGTTTATTGAAGGATTTTCAAAGTTGGCACTTCCGTTAACGCAGTTGACTTGTATAGGAAAGGATTTCATTTGGGATATTCATTGCGAACAAAGTTTTATGGAACTCAAGAGAAGGTTAACAAAGGCTCCGGTCTTGATTTTGCCGAATCCGACAGAACCATTTGTGGTGTTTTGTGATGCTTCATTGTTTAGGTTAGGTTTTGTTTTGATGCAAGATGGAAAAGTTGTAGCTTATGCTTCATGACAATTGAGAGTGCATGAAAAGAATTATCCTACGCATGATTTGGAATTAGCGGCCGTGGTTTTTGCTCTAAAATTTGGAGGCATTATCTTTATGGTGCAAGATTTGAACTTTTTAGTGATCACAAAAGTTTGAATTATTTATTTGATCAAAAGGAATTGAACATGAGACAAAGGAGATGGTTAGAACTTTTAAAGGATTATGATTTTGGTTTGAATTACCATCCGGGTAAGGCGAATGTGGTGGCCGATGCCTTGAGTCGTAAGTTGTTACATATGTCCGCATTGATGGTAAGAGAATGGGAACTTTTGGAGAATTTTAGATACTTGAGGTTGGTTTGCGAGATGATGCCGAGGAGCGTGAGACTTGGTATGCTACGTGTTACGAATGACTTTCTTGCAACCATTTGTGAAAAGTAAAAGTTGGATTTGAAATTTGTCGATTTGATGATGAATGAGAATGAGGATTTCAAGGTTGATAATTTTGGAGTTTTGAGATTCCGTGGTCGTATTTGTATTCTCGATGATGAGGAGTTGAAAAAGATGATATTGGAAGAGGGACACCGGAGTAATTTAAGTATTCATCCGGGAGCAAATAAGATGTATCAAAATTTGAAGAAGATCTTTTGGTGGTCCGGATTAAAGAGAGATGTAGCTCATTCTGTGTATGCGTGTTTGACTTGTCAGAAGTCTAAGGTAGAACATCAGAAGCCTAGTGGTTTGATGCAACTGTTGGATATTCCGGAATGGAAATGGGATAGTATATCGATGGATTTTGTTACGGGTTTGCCGAATACACAAAGAGGTCATAATGCTATTTGGGTGATTGTCGATAGACTCACTAAATCTGCTCACTTTATTCTGATGGATATTAGTTATTCTTTGGAGAAGCTAGCCGAGATTTATGTTTTTGTGGTTGTGAAGTTGCATGGAGTTCCTAAGAGTATTGTATCGGATATAGATCCTAGATTTACATCGAGGTTTTGGGAAAGTTTGTAAAAGGCTTTGGGTTCTAAGCTAAGATTGAGTTCGGCTTACCATCCGCAAACGGACGGTCAAACCGAGAGGACGATGCAATCGTTGGAGGATTTGTTGCGTGCTTGTGTGCTAGAACAAGGTGGCATTTGGGATAGTTATTTAGCATTGATTGAGTTCACCTATAATAACAGTTTTCATTCGAGTATTGGTATGGCACCATTTGAGGCTTTGTATGATCGGAGATGTGGAACACCTTTGTGTTGGCATGAAACCGGGGAGAGAACGGTAGTTGGACCAGAGATGGTGCAACAAACTATGGAAAAGGTGAAGTTTATTCGGGAGAAGTTGAGAGCTTCTCAAAGTAGGAAAAAGAGTTATCATGACAAGTGAAGGAAGGATCTTGAGTTTCAGGAAGGCGACCATGTGTTCTTAAGAGTTACACCGGTTACGGGTATGGGTCGTGCTTTGAAGTCGAAAAAGTTGACTTTTCGTTTTATTGGGCCGTATCAGATTACTGCACGAGTTGGTGTTGTGGCTTATCGTGTGGCGTTGCCTCCGAATATTTCAAATTTGCATGATGTGTTCCGGATCCGTCACATGTTATTCCTATGGATGAGGTTGAAGTAAGAGATAACCTTACGGTGGAAGCTTTGCCGGTTAGGATTTTGGATCGTGAAATTAAGAAGCTAAGAGGCAAGGATATTGCGCTTGTGAAAGTGGCATGGGGAGGCGCTACGGAAGGCAATAAGACTTGGGAATTTGAGAGTGGGAGGCGCGAGTCGTATCCGGAGTTGTTTGAATTAGGTAATATTTTCGAGGACAAAAATTTCTAAAGTGGGGAAGAGTTGTAACGCCCCGATTCGATTTTCCCAAATTTTTGTTGGAGTATTTTATTTTAATTGAGTAATTATTATTTTGTTTTTGAAATTAATATGATGATATGATATATTGATGAATTAATGTGATATATTGGTGTGATATGTGTTTTTTACCGTTTTATGAATTTCCGGGTAAAATTGGTTTGGAGGGTATTTTAGGTTTTTGTTTATTAATGATAAGTTAGAAATTAGTAGAATTGGTATTTTGTGAGAAAATGATATTTGGTTGGAAAGAAATAGAAATAATAGAGTAAGAATAGAAATAGAGAGAAAAGAGTATAAGTTAGTAAAGAAGAGAAAGAAAAAGAGAAGAAAGAAAAGGAGAGAAGAGAAAAGAAGAGAAAAGAGGAAAACTTGGAAAAAGCTAGGTTTTGATCAAGATTGCTCCGCGTAGACGAAATAATCGGGTAAGGGTGATAAACATTGTTATCTTAATCTTGTATATGATTATGTATGTGTTAGATTTTGTGGGTTTTTGATTTGGTAGAAGTTAGAGAGTATGAATAGTTAGGGTTTGAGAGAAAATATGAGGAATTTATGGATTAATCGGTTGGAAATCGTTATAACCAATGTTTAATAGCTAGAACATGTTATTGATCATGTTTGTATGAGTTTAGAGGAGTTTTGGGGTCATTTGGTTAGATTGTTCGCAGTTGGTATTTTTCTAAAATCGCAGTGGTCGCTCAGCGAAAGTTCCAGGGTGATTTTCGCTCAACGAGCCTAGGAGGATTTTTGGGTTTTTACGTTTTGTTTCGTAACTTGAATTTCAGGTATCCGTTTTTAGTGATCCTTATATCGATTCGAAGCTAAAAACATGTAGAATCTATTGATGCTAAAATATGTAATTTTTAGCCGACTTTTAGCCGCCATTTCCGATAAAACGTAATTATGTTAATTACGGAATTGTGGGTTTGATTGTTGCGTTGTGGCCGTTTGGCGAGTAGATACATTGCTTGAATTAAATGTGAATGTATGTAAATTGAATGAGATGAATGCATAACTATATTGTGAATACGTATGCATTTTCAAGAATGTTGTGTGTCATTTTGCATGTAAGCATAATGTATGCATTCTTTTGCTGTGGGATTCTTTGTGAATCCGTTATAGCATCGTGTGCTCATGTGGAGTGTGAGCAATGACTACAACAAGATCGTGTGCCCATGTCGGGTGTGAGCGATCGGATTGTGTGCCTATGTGGGGTGTGAGCAACCCAGAAACATTGTGTGCCTGTGTGGGGTGTGAGCGATGGGTGATATATTCACATTGATTGTGTGCCCGTGTGGGTGTGAGCAATCGGATTGTGTGCCTGTGTGGGGTGTTAGAAATTAATAAACATTGTGTGCCCATGTGGGGTGTGAGCAATGGGGAACATCGTGTGCCCGACGGGGAGTTACTTTAGGTAACAAGCGATGATTCCGTTTGGTTCCTGAGTGAACCTGCTGAAATGTTGAGTCGGTACCGCATTTGCATCTGCATAGAGTCGTCTGTCGGTCTCTATGAGTTGCATTTTATCACTTTAATTATAATATGCAGAAATAAACATGAATGTGCATATGTTTATTTGGAGTATTATGGAGATGATAGTATGTGTGATGAAACATATTTGTTTATATATATATATGCATGTTTGATATGTGTATATGTATGTGATTTATACATCTGTAATGTATATGGGTGATTAAACATAGCTAGTCGTATGTTTATGCGGAACAAATTGAATTGAGGAATAATCATAAATAATATGAGTTTAGTTGAATTAGTGAATTGGTGCATGATAAACATGCTTGAGTTGTGTATATACACGTTGCGATGTGTATAGGTGATGAGGTATGAATTGTGGTGAGAAAATGTTTTATGTATATTTTATATTTTGAGATATATAATTATATGCAATGTTATTACAATAATGTTTCTCACCCT
Organism: Lathyrus aphaca; assembly: GCA_963966055.1. Lineage (NCBI taxonomy): Eukaryota > Viridiplantae > Streptophyta > Magnoliopsida > Fabales > Fabaceae > Lathyrus > Lathyrus aphaca. Next base: position 354,984,791 of record OZ014520.1, on the reverse strand, counting down.
TCTGCTGTTTTATGATGCTCTATGAGGCATTGCAGAGTAGGTTGCTGGATGGCATATTTTTGAAGCTCGTCTTCATCATTTGGTCGGTCGGCTCTGATATGTAGCATCGGGTAGTTAGGTTGGCTTAGTGCCACTTTTGTGATACATTGTGCATATGTATCTGTTGGATGGATGTTTAGTATAAACATGAATATTGTTGTTGGCATCAAACTTGTTGATATATATATATATATATATATATATATATATATATATATATATATATATATATATATATATATATATGAATGAAAATATATATGTTTGATGTTGTTGATTTAGTTTCCGCTATGTAATTATATATTTGGAGATATGGGTGTAAGGATTAAATTCCCTATGTTGAAAATTACCCCATTGTTGCGTATCTTTAAATGAGCAGGTGTTGTATGTTTTTAATTTCAAGCATAATGTGACATGCCTCTTTTATACCATGTTCAATTATACTCTGATGAAATTTTTAATATGTGCCTAAATGATTTAATTGATTATTTGGGGGTATAGAAAGGGGGTGTTACACCTTCAACCAATCAAAATCTATTATTCAATGCCACATCATTTTATTATTTTATTTTATTTTAAAATAAATGAAAATTTTACCACAATTTGTACTAAAGTTATCGGCACCCAATTTCTTATCATGGGTACCTAAGAATTTACCTTTTATTAATAAGACAAAATAGAATAAAATGCTAATTTATGATTTGTAAATAAGGAAAGGTGAAGATAATATATATGGGCATTTGATTAAATTCAAATCAACGATCCATATTAAATCAAAGAAGCACACCTAAATTAAAATGTCAAAAGTGTGCCTTCTAAAAACTTTAGTTAATTTAAATGGAATTAAATCAATTAAAACCACTCAAAATACACAACTTATTAAATAAACATGATTAAAGTAAAATAAAAGCATGAAAAATTATATTTTATTTTTCTAAATATTTTTATGAAAGAATAAAAATAAAACGACTGCAAATGAATAAAGTTTGGGCGCCAATGCGTTCGAAAAATTAATATGAATGTATCAAAATGATTAGCACAAATATATGTATTGGAAACATCCCAGTGTTTTATCAGATTTTTGAAATAAGTAGACCGATTAAAGGCTCAGTTGATCAAAATGGGACTGAAAAAGTTGTCAAAAAACTAAAATGAGCATGCCAGGTTGATTTATGCAAAACATAGATCAAGAACACTAACATCTGCAAGCTCGATTTTAAGACTTTCCGTACATTGGTTTTATGCACTGTCAACGTTCAATTTAATCAAAATGTCTGTAATTTCGACTGATTCATTCTGGATGATAATTTATACATTATTTATGATGAAAAACATGTTATTCTGTACAAATGATGCAAAGTAGAAATTCAGTCTAATAAATGAGAATTTTAAAAAGGTAGAATAAATTTGGAATATTACAAAAGGAACAAGTTGCAAAATGAAAGTTATTTTGGATTTCATCCCTTCTTTTAATAACCTACATATTACATTTCCACGTGTAATATTATTTGTCATGATAATACATTAAACAGAAAAGTCCACTCAAAACTGTCAGTCACATATCTTTTTTTAACAGAACTTTGACGTTAGAGACTAACAATAACAAGAAAATAAAATGTAGGGATTTCACCCCAAAAAAAAGTTTGGGGACCAAAATAAAAAACTCGTCAAAATTTTATAGAGATCAAAAAACTATTTAAGTCTATTTTAAATTTTGGTTGAGATTGTTTGTATAAGTTGAAAATATATATTATGAAGAAGTTTCAAATTGTTTATTTTCGTAAAGAAAGAGAGAATTCAAAGTTATATTAAAGATTCAATTTCTTCATTACAAAATGTATAAATATAAAAACACTTAAATATTTATTTAACTTCATAGATAATCAATTCCTAAAAACTCCATAATATAAGAAGGAAAAGTATCACATCATAAGAAGTCCATTATAGCATGTCCATGATTAGTTAATTTTTCTGCGCAATTGTTTCCTTTTCGATATATATTTGAGTAAACCAAGTTCATTAGAAGATTTTTGCAGTTAAATCATTGTGTTGAGGTTCAAGGGTATTCAATACTATCTGTAAAGAATGAAACACTGCTACATCTTTTCTCACTAAAAGAAAATGTTGTTGTTGGTGATGATGAGTTAGCGGAAATCAAAGGAACTCTCAAACAACGACACTTCACAATCGGTGTATTAACAAAATGGATAGAGATAGAAGCTCCAATCCCTCTCTCACCTTTGCTTAGTAAGAAGTTGTAGCTGGCCTTTTCATTTCTCGTTTCTACCTGTTTAACGATGGAATGGAAAACGGTGGGAAGAAGGAAACATATACATTTAGCTAATAAATGGGACACATTTCCATTTGGAGGGGAATCGAAACGGAAGGAAGAGGCTGAAATACATTCTTACTACATCTCTCATTTCCCTGTTAGGATATCAGCGAGGAACTTTTTTTCTTTGTTTGGGTGTATAGGAAACACAATGGAGGTGGTAGTTTTGTCAAGGAAGAACGTTCATGGTAGGAGGTTCGGTTTCACAAGATTTGTTGACGTGCTTGATGAAAGAAGCCTAAGAGTTAAGCTGGACAATGTGATGATCTATGGAGCAAAAATCCATCCGAATACACCGTGTTTTATTAGAGGGGAGATTGGTGGAAAGGGTAAAGAAGGAGGACGGAGGCACGAAGAAGATTACAAAAGGCCAAAGATAGCAGAGACTGTGAGGGGAGGTGGGGTGAGATTTTTTAACCCTTCAACTTCTTTTGCAGACATTTTGGGTAAGGAAATCAAGGATGATAACATACCTAAGATGGTTTCTTATGTTTCACCAACTTTGATCAAGGAGAGGATGAGGAAAGCTTTTGTTTGAAGAACACTAATCCTAGGAACGTCTCACAATATGCAGAGGAACTTTGACCTTGAAAGGGTTTATGCAGTAAAGGTATCGACTATAGGAGAATCTCTTTGTTTGTTAGAAGATGTGGAGGAAGGTGTGGTGGAAGGCTTGCTCGAAGAGGGATCGTCTTGGTGGAAAGAATGGTTTACGAAAATCTAGAAATGGTGGGAGACAGACATGGATGTCAAAAGAAACATCTGGGTGAGCGTTTTCGGTATATCGTGTCATGCTTGGTGCTTCGATTTTTTTGAAACATTGGCAAACTCTTTTCGAAACTACATATGTATTGATGAAAGGACTCAGAAAGGTGATATTATGGATATTGGAAGAATGATGGTGATAGTTATGTTGCATTTCAAGTTGCAAGATCGGATGAATGTTTCAATTGACAGAGTTACATATTATTGCATTCTTTGGGAAGACACATTTGTTGAACCGAATCAAGGCAGACGATTAAGAATATTTTCACTTCTTCTTCCTCAAACTCAGAAGCAAAGTGGAATTTTGAAATTTCTTCTTCTAGGGAATACCAGCATAGTGATATCGGCGAGTCACGGCAGGTGAAAGTACAGAAAGGAAAGCTGGTGAAAGTCTTTTCACAAAGCAGCATTTTCATATGCATGAAGGATGTTTTGATAATTTAGTGGATCACTGCATTCGTGACAGGTCTGAAGGTTAACACAAACAAGGAAAATATGGAGTCTACTCATGACACTAATGAGCTAGTTGAAAAATTGGTGAGACCTTTTTCTTTTAACTTAGAGGATAATACAGTATCCTTTTCTTCTTATCCAAAGGATATTAGTGGGGCCCATCAGCTACCTAGCTCATCTCAATCGAAGCCCAAAGTTATGAGATTTAAATTTGTGGGAGGGGGCACAAAACAAGAAAAAGCATGTTCAACAATAGAAAAGCGAAAAATAAAAAGGGAATACTTTTTCTGGAGGTAAATTTTTGGATGGATCAAAATAATTGGTGGAGGATAATATTTCAGCATCGTTGTTGGTTTCGGAAGGCGGGAATGGAGGCGCGGACACTAGTATGCACACTTGTTATGATAATATTCCAGCATCGTTGTAAGGAGCAACAAGAGATTATGGGAAAAAATTTATTCAAAGGTGGGAGGGAAACTTTGGGAAGCCATTTCCAATCTTGGAATAGTGGCGGCGGATTTGGAGAAGGATTACAAATTAAGATTGAATGCGATGGAGAAGCATGATAAAGAGGGAGTGGAGGATGGGAAGGAGTCACCAAAGGTGAAAAAATGATTATTGGAACTTTCAACATTAGGGGGTGGAAATATGGTGAAGAGGAAAAGAATAAGTCATATAATAGAGAAGGGTAAGGTGGATATGTTCTTGATTCAAGAATCAAAACTTTCAAATGTGTCGGAAAACATGGCTAGGAGTTTATGGTCTAAGGAAGATATAGGATGGACTTTTTCAAATGCGCAAGGGTTATCAGGAGGTCTTATAATTCTTTGGAAGACGATAAGTTTGAATGTTTAATGCAGCTTTAAAGGAGAAGGTTTTGTGGGTGTTAAAGTCGATTGGAAGGATGATTTGTATTACATTGTAAATGTGTATTCCCCTTGCGACTTGAATTCTAAAAGAAAACTTTGGAGATATCTTATCAATCTTAAAGCAAAGTTTGGGGACGGGGAGTGGTGCATTAGAGGAGATTTCAATGTGATTTCTTCTTTGAGCGATAGGAAATGGAATGGATAAAATAGAAGAAGTTTGGAGATAAAAGAGTTTTTGGATTTTATTAAGGATAGTGATTTGGTAGACGTCCCTTGCAAGGGGAGAAAGTTATCTTGGTATAGTGTAGATGGATCTTCAATGAGTAGGATTGATCGATTTATTATATCTAATAGGGTTATCTCTAAATGGGGTGTGGTGGGCCAATTTATTGGTCCTAAATATATATCCGATCATTGTTCGGTGTAGTTGGTTGTCGAATCTTCCAATTGGGATCCTAAACCTTTCAAATTCAACAATGAGTGGTTCAACAATAGGAGTTTTATTCCTTTTGTTGGAGAGGAATGGAAGAAGCTTCTAATAGAAGGGAGAGGTGATTTCGTGTTAAAGGAGAAACTTAGATTGCTTAAAGGAAGTCTTAGAAGGTGGAGTATGGAGGTCTTTGGAAAGTATGACTTAGAAGTGGATGAGTGTGTAGAAGATATCAACCTAGGAGATATGGAGGCCGAATCTTATATAGGTCCGTTGCCGGAAGATGTCAAGGAGATGAGGAAGGAAGTTTCTAGTATGTTTTTGGGTAAATATTCGATTCAAAGATAACATTCTTAGTCAAAAAGCTAGGGTGAATTGGCTAAATGATGGTCATAACAATAGCCGGTATTTCCATAGTGTCATGAAAGGTAGGAGGAGGCACAATTTCACTGGGTCTATAAATACAAGTAGGGGTGTTTTAGTGTCGGTGGAAGAAGTCAAGGAGGAGGTTAGAAATCACTTTGCTTTGAAGTTTATTGAACCGGAGTTGCATAGACCTATTTTAGAGGGAGTCTTTTTTAAATCTCTTAATTCCTTGGAGAGAGAGGAGCTAGAGAAACCTTTTTCGGAGGAGGAGATTAAGAATGCGGTTTGGGGGTGTGATGGATCGAAAAGCCTGGTTCCCGACGGGTTCTCTTTCTTATTTTTTAAGAAGTGTTGAAATTTTCTTAAAGGGTATTTCATTCATTTTTTTAACGATTTTCATAGTGGAGCGATGCTTTATAAGTCTATCATCTCCTCTTTTTTGGCTCTTATTCCCAAGAAAGACAACCCTTTGAATCTCGATTATTATAGACCAATTTGTCTTATTGGTTGTTTATACAAGGCTTTGGCTAAGTTATTGGGTTCAAGGATAAAGAAGATCTTGAACACTATCATTTCGACGTGTCAAAGCGCTTTTGTTCCCAATAGACAACTTCTTGATGGTGTGTTGGTGGCGAACAAATTGGTTGACTATGCAAGCAAGGAAAAGAAGGTAGTTTCTCTCTTTAAAGTTGATTTCAAAAAGGCTTATGACAAAGTTAGTTGGAACTTTCTTAGATACATGATGAGTAGAATGGGGTTTGGAAGCTTTTGGATGAAATGGATGGAGGCTAAGATCTTTTCTAGTAAGTTTTCCGTTTTAGTTAACGGAAGTCCGACTAAGGAGTTCGAAGTCTCGAGGGGTTTGAGGCGAGGAGACCCCTTATCAATGTTCTTATTTGTGATAGTAGCGGAAGGTTTAATGGGTTTGGTTAGGAACTCGGTGCAATTGGGGGAATTCTCGAGTTTTAATGTCAAATCGAAGTGTTTCATAGACATCCTTCAATTTAAGGACAATACTCTTTTGATCGGGGATGGGAGTTGGAAACATATGTGGGCTATCAAAGCGATGTTAAGAGGTTTTGAACTTTTCTCGGGCCTTGGAATCAATTTTCATAAAAGTAAGTTGATTGGCATAAATATTCCTCCTTTTATTCTTGATGCCACAACTCATTTCTTGGCTTGTAGGACCAAGAAAAAATATTTTCTTTTTCTTGGTATACCCATTGGCTCCAACCCTAGAAGGCTTTCCACTTGGTCTCCTCTTCTTTTAAAGTTGGAAAGAAGACTTAGAAGTTTGCAAGGAAGGTTTTTGAGTTTTTGAGGGAGAATTACTCTTCTTAGATCAGTTCTCACGAGTTTACCCATCTTTCAACTTTCTTTTTACAAGGCTCCGATCAAGATACGGAGGGAGATTAATACAATTCAAAGTGAATTTCTTTGGGGAAGTTCTAAGGAGAAAATAAGAATCTATTGGATTAATTGGGATTTTCTTTGTCTCCATAGAGAAAATGGGGGATTAAATTTAAAACGGAATGGAGATTTCAATTTGGCTTTGTCAAACAAGTGGAGATGGAGAACTTTGGGGCGGTTGGAGGAGCTTTGGTTCAAAATGTTGAAAGCTAGATATGGAGACATTTTTTTCTTCATGTTTTCGGGAAATTCTTCCAATCGTTCTTGTTGTTCCTCTTCTTCGTCGTGGTGGAAGGACCTAATAACTTTAAATAAGTTTTATCTGAAAGATGTTTTCATCAATAATTGCAAGTTTTAAATGGGGAATGGTTTCAAGACTACTTTTTGGAATGTTAATTGGTCGGGATATGGAAGATTTGACATTGAATTTCTGGAATTATATTCAAGAACCACGCTAAAAGATGTTTCAGTGGGCAATTTAGGGGGTTGGGAGGGAGGTAGTTGGATATGGGGAGAACTTGGGCTAATATCAATTTTTTGCGGAAATTACCCAACTCCAAACGCATTAACAGAAAGAGGCCCTTTTTTCAAACTAACAATAATCGTTTTGCAGGTACAGGAGGCCAATTTATGTCTGCATCTATTTCTTCTATTCAGAAGCCTATAAATGCCCAAAATTCTGCAATTGGGGAAGGGTTTTCCGAAACTACTACTATGACGGGACGAAATATGGTGCTCCATGCTACGACGATGCAGCCGGAAACAGAAGTTCACCTGTATCATACTATTTCTGGAACGCGGGTTATGGTATCGGAGAACATCAGTAGCAGCGTGAGGGAGGTTCGACTTTCTGCTTCAGTTCGCAGCCAGGATGTTGTTCTAGAAAATGGCCATCGTTCTTTTCTGTTTTCGGCAAAGGCTTTACAGGATCTGTAACTGTTGCGCGACATCATCATCGGTCTAAACCCATCAACAATGAAAGGGATACTGTTAATTGGGATTTGGGAGACTCATTTCTGTAAGCTCTTTATACATTATATCTAATAATTTTCGCGTTCCGTTTGGTCCAAAAAATAGGGACGATTTAGCTTACACCTTGGTTGGGAAAGTTATAGCTCCTCTGAAATTCAAGGCTTTTGGTTGGAGGTGTTTTTTGGACAAACATCCTTCTAAAGATAGGCTTTCTCGTTTTGACATCATTCTGACGAAACAAATGCTAATTGTTGTTTTTATGACTCCACCTTGGAAACCATAAAACACACCCTCTTGGATTGTCTGGTTTCTAGATTGGTTTGGTTAGATATGGAGGTTTGGTTGGATAAAACTCCAATCCGTGCGAGAGATCTCAAAAGCTCTTTCTTGGATTGGTTTTCTTTTGGAAAAAAATATGAAAATGAAGGAGGGGAGGGAAGGAAGTGTGTGGCTAGCGATTTGTTGGACTATTTGGTCAACTAGGAATGATATCATTTTCAATGAGGGGAAATGCAACGTTTTCGACATGATTTGGAAGGCAAAATTTTTGGCTTGGAGGTGGTCTTTTATCGGAGAAATTAATCATCCCAATTGATATTTGTATAATTTTATCAAAGATCCAATATTTTTTCTTACTTAGGATCAATTTGGTGGGTAATTTCATCCGATATTAGATTTTTGGGGGGTTCTCTTTTTATTTTGTTCGTTGTAATTTGGTTCTTGTACCCATTATACTCGTAGTAATATATCTCTCGGCTTTAAAAAAAAGGATATTAAATCCTCTTTATGCAGTCATTGAAGGACAATTTTAGAGTCATTTTCTCTCAAAATATTTTGTCAACCACTCGATATTTTCTATAGCTATTCTAATCAAAATAATCTCGTCTTTTAAGGCATTCACCTCTTTGAGATTCACAGAAAAGTTGCGTAAAAATTCAGGTTTAAGTATAGCACACCTCTTACTAGGAATGACAATTGTACCCGTCTCCAATGGATAACCACAAAAATTTTCCACCGCAAAATAGATACGGGTACAGGCACAAACAATTATCTACTAAAATAAACAAACATGGATATGGATACATGTATCTTAGTACCTATGCCCGCATAATATATATTTCATATTTTTATTTTTATTATTATTATTATTATATATATATATATATATATATATATATATATATATATATATATATATATATATATATATATATATATATATATATATATATATATATATATATATATATATATATAATTTTATTAAATATATCAATGTTAAATTTCTATGCATTTTAAATATATCTCTGATAATTATTTAGTAAAAATGCCGATAAACATATATAAGTATGGATACCTAGATATCCATATGGTTCAGATACAGTTAAAAATAGTGCTCCCGTGAGTATGAATTCGGGTATAAGATTTTTTTTAAACTGTAAATTTGGTAATGGAAACTATAGTAATCTATGCAACTCTATCAATTGTCATTCCTATCTCTTTCTCTATCCTAATTTTTGTGGAAAATCACACATGTATGCGTTTACTTTCGTCTTTATATTCATCGCTTTCCTCATAATAACCGTTGTGATTTTTTTTTTCACGATACTGTATCTTCTATTTGTTTGAAGGTGATCTAGAATCTAAATTTATGTATTTCTTACTCATCTATCAGCCAAGTGCTAAACATAATGTATCAATAATATACAATTTGAAGTTTTGTACATATCTAAGATTCATGAAACGTCGCTCTTGATGTTGCCAGATCAAGATGCAAAGCAAACTGGCAACTACTCATAAATTTCACATCTGATTATTTTCTACTTTAAAGGACATGAAAGTGGTGCCATTGCATTGAACCCACATATGTTACTTGGTCCCCTCCCAAGAGTGTGACCGTAATGAAAAAAAGTTTTTGCATGAACCAATGGTTGTTGTAAGGATTAATGGATGAACTTGAGATTTTAAGACTTCTAAAGATTAAATTGCAAAGAAAGAAAGTATGGATGGTGACATGACCTGAATGGCCAAGAAAGGTTTATTATTTTGAGGTAGAGGCCGTTGGAAAACTGAGTCAAACATTTATGAATAAAGAGGGTTTGATTTTGTTCATATAGAGAACAAAATTGAGAAAAAAAACATTTAATTGACAAATTGAACCTTTGGCTTCTCTTTACAACGAGAGGTTATCCTTACTTTCTTTTCAGTAAACTGAAGCAGTAATTTTTAGGCTAAAATAAAAATACTGACTTGGGCGAGAGGGGATTACTCGCAAAAGTTAGGAAAATTTTATTCTAAAAAGTCTTATATATATATATATATATATATATATATATATATATATATATATATATATATATATATATATATATATATTATCAAGTCTAATGTGAAAATCATTTTAGTGAATTTTTAAATATAATTCAAGAATTGTTCTTATCAGGAATCGAAGTTGGTACTTTCCGAACCATCATTCTTTAGTAGAAATTCGTTTATCCCTCGGATACAAATGTTTGATTAACATGGAGTAACATAGATAACTACTAAATGAAAGATAAATTTAACGAGACAAAGATAAACAAGTTTATTCAAATTTTCCAGCAATAATTTTGTCAAATGTTAATCTGAATTAATTTAAATAAATAAGTTTATTCAAATTTACATGCAATAATGCTGTGAAAGAGACAAAGACAAACAACATAACATAATAAGGAGACAAATATGAATTTTTATTAAAAACATTATTGGTTTAATTACTCTCAGAATATATAAAGCCATCAAAATGGCCAGCCGATTAATTCATATGAGTCGATCCATCATATTCGGAAAAAAACATTGGATTTGTATCTTAAAATTAGAGTCTATATTTTTTAGGGTTTTCTTAGTCCAATTCTAAAAGTATGTTATCCATTAGAACTAACTCGTATGTGCCATGGATAACTCTCTTGCGACAAAATAATATTCTTTTTATCTTACTAAATTTTATCTTTAAGATATTCAATCTTTTTCTTTTAAATCATATATATTAATATAATCAAGATTATTCCCTCGTATTATATTAGTTTCTCTTATGTTAAATATTCGAATATTATTTTATATAAATTAAATATGTGTTGTATTTAAAAATATATTATAATATTTATAAAAGATAATATAGTATTTAAAAAGTGTATAATGTTTAAAATAATATGTTTTTAATTTCATTTTTATAAATATTATGAGATTTTTATTTTAATTTTTTATTAAAATATTTTGCTTAAGTACATGTAACCCGAACTTCATCTAGGACCGGGTTTGGGTAATAGTTTTCAAACTTATATTATAATAAGTTTTTTTTTTGCTCAACCTAAAATGTGTGATGTCCGCTAGATCAGTCTGTTTAGAATCCGATAACCCGTGTTGACAACTCTAAGAATATAGCAAATATTTATCAATTATATATAAGTTAATGATTTTTAAGATTCAAGAATAAATACAGATATTTTGTGATGAGATTCATTAAAGAGGTTATTCAATTAGACATTTTCACACTTCTAGAGATATATGTGTGATTTAAATTCTCTTTATTGTTATATATATATATATATATATATATATATATATATATATATATATATATATATATATATATATATATATATATATATATATATATATATATAATTACTCAATTCTAATTTTGTCCTATTTTAATACTCTTTCTATCTTATAATAGTTTTTTTTTTAATTTACACATTTTTTAAGATAATAATTAATTATGTTGATTTCAATTATAAAACGAATGTCGTTTATTAAAATAATTTTATTAATAATTGATAGTGGAATAGTTATATGATTTAAAATAAAATAAATAATAATGTGTTAATTGAAAGAAATAATAAATATTATATTAGTATTCTAAAAAAGACAAATAATTTGAAATAAATAAATATAAAAAAAGAGGACAATTATCGTGGGAGGGAGTATTTAGAGTACTTTACTGATTATAAATGCAAAACTTATTCAAAAGAAAAGTTGAATGAAGTAAGAGAGAAATGAATTATGTTCATGGGAGACTTCAATTGAAAATGTAAGAATATTTGTTGGTAAAATATTATAGATCTATATTATTATTTGTTGTAATATTTTTTGAATGAAGTAAAATATTGAGAACATAGTGTGTCAAATGCGAAGATATCCCATAATCATTGTCATAGTCTACGGTGTAATCTAGATCCACATGAAACGATGTAATGGCCATTAGAGAAGCATTAATATGTTCTTCATGTTCTTCATCAGAGGATTGGTCACAGTCACCCCATATTTTTATGAGACTTTTCTTCCTTCTCTTTGTTCATCTTTGTTCAACATAATCTCATGAATATGTAGGGAGGTTATGAATTATATAAGGGTGAGCTTGTTTAGGTATTTTTCCTCTTGAATGGTAATGACCTTGGATATCCATCTTTTGGTGAGAGTTCTAAGAAAATTCTTTAAATGATCAATAATGGAGGCTTGTATGAATAGGTGGTGCAATTTTCTTTTATTCAGGTCTCGAATCCCCCTACATATTGCACAATATACAAACGGTGTAGCGTTTCTTGCTCAGAAGGAGGAGTGCTAGCACCTTTTGTGTTCTAACCAAATTTAGTTAGAACACTTTTAACCATTTAAAATTGTCCCAGTATGCTTATATTAATCTATATGTGTCCATTTTATGTTGGCTCAACAATTCACTAGATATCCAGGTCCCAGGGAAAGATTATAGAAAAAAGATCGAGATAATCTACAAAAAAATGTAGATGGCGAATTAACTCAGCATTAATAACATGTTTCCAATTGTGGTATTTGGATAAAATTCTAGTCACGACAGGGGTAGTTTCCAATTGTGCATGTTTATAATTGAAGCTTGTTCTAGCATGTCAAATTGAGCCAATTGGTTTGCTCAATTGTTTAAGTTAACTTGTTGCTTAAATTAGCTTAGTAGTCTATGAATATACTTTTTATCTCGGGTTGTTGTTAGAAATTTTTCGTTGTTGATATTATCTTTGAATACTAATAGAGAAAGTGAATCGTAAAACAATTATAATCAATCATGATTCTTCTTCTTTCTTCTTCTCTCTCTTTCGTAAAACCTAATAGGATTTCTTGTGTTTGTTCAAGAAACTCAATCTTACTCATAATTTGATTTGTTCTTGATGACATCAATTCACAACAAACTGGTGTGGTAAGCATGGAGAAGAAGATTTCGTCAACAAAATATGAGATTGAGACATTCACCAGTGTGAATGATTTCAGTTTGTGACGCTTGAAGATGCAAGCCGTTTTGGTTCAGTAAGGTTTGTTAGAAACATTGAAGGAATCAGAGAAGATGGATGTTGCCATAAAGAAGATGGAGAAGACGGCGATGGTCGAGAAAACTCGTAATGCCATCATATTGAGTCGTGGTGATAAGGTTCTCCGACAGGTCTCGAAGAAGAGGATGACAACGACTGTATGGATGAAACTTGAAGGTTTAAACATGAGATAATTGTTTTTTAATCATCTTTACCTGAAGCAAACTTTGTATTCATTCAACATGAGTGAAGATAAAGTCTTGTATGAACAGTTGGATATGTTCAACAAGTTAATTCTTGATCTTGAAAATATTGAGGTCAAGATTAATGATAAAAATGAAGCATTATTGCTATTGTTTGATTTACCTAAGTCCCATGACTACTTCAAATAAAGTCTATTTTATGTAAGAGATTCATTGACCTTTGAAGAAGTTCAATCATCCTTGTACTTTTAGGATTCGAACAAACAAAAGGAGCACAAACCATCTTCTATTTGTGAAGGTTTTCCCGTTAAGGGGAAATTCTTGAAGAAAGATGATAGGTTTGAGAAGAAGAAGGATAAAGTTCTACAAAATTCTTATGATGGTAACTACAATTAGGTGTTATCATTGTAAGAAGGAGAGACATACAAGAAAGGTGTGCCCTGATCGAATAAATAAGCATGGTGGAAAGGATAATGGTAATACAATCATTGTGCAAGATGGTTATGAATCATCTGATGTCTTGGTGATTTTTGTAACTCCCTTCTAACCCCACGGAATAAAACACAATAATTACTTAAATAATTCACAGTACATCTCAGAAAGGTGTCACATTTTCTTCATAAAACATCTTAACAACAATCTTTCTCCGTAACACGGGTTTTAAAAACATTTAGAATATTCACCTCTCTTAAAAATCAATGATTAAATTAAACTTCGCAGCGGAATCATCACTTCATAATAACTTCATTTATTTCATAAAACCATCAAGATCTTAGGTCATTGTCAACAATAATCATTAACTAAAAATCAACATCTAGTAATTCGTAGAAATCATCCTAAAACAGATAACATAGTATTCACTTAACCGTGCCCCACCCGATGTTATATCTACTAGTGAAAGACACCATACAACTCTACAAAAATAGGCTAAAAAGCTACAAGCTAGGACTTCATCCACCACAGACTAATCTTGGTTATCTGCATGTTACCCATTTAAAGGCAATATTCAAACAGACAGTGTGAGTAATCACAAATCAATATAAACGATATAAAGAAGAGATATTAATAAGTCATCTTCATCTTAATCAGAATTCACAAAAACTCACCCAAAACATCATATAAATCACCAAGACACCAACATCGCAACATGCAATCACGCAATGCCACAAAGAATGAAATGCAACGTCATAAATTCATGTGGCATCAATCAATAGTAAGGGTTACTGGGCCATCAACCCTCCACCAAGGAACACAACATAAACAACAACACCTCAATCAATACAATAGGATTGAAGCCTCCATCATCATAAGTATACCATGAATGCAATGATGCAACAACATCAACATAATCAACACTTGCATCAACATTCATGTAAATATTCATCATACTCTTCATACAACATATATACATCAGTCATGTAATCTATCAACATAAACCCATTATCACATATCAATCATAAACATCATACTATAGCATCATAACTCCATTTCACACCAAATCTTCATAATTCATTTGATCGTCATTTTCTTCACATAGTAAGTATAAACATCAAAATATTCACATCTATTTATTTTGTCATATCATCATTATAGTAACATCATTCACATAACTCATACCGTCATATCACAACAACATCCTATCGTTATCCTCTAAATCAACATAAGCATTATATCACCTTAAACATATAATTAACATCACAAAGTCATTAGCACAAAATTATCATCAACAACACAAATCCATCCTCGCTTATTCATTTAACATCACTACAAACAACCTTATCACATTACCTACACCTCTACGTCAATATAACTAATTCCTAAACATCGTCGTTACCATCACTAGTCATATGACATCACCATTCTCTCATTTGGACCTAGTTTCGTCATTTAGTAAATTCTTAACACCAATTAATATCATGTTCATCATATTCATCATATAAATCATAAAATAAACATTTAAAGCATCAAGATAACACATGGCAACAAATACAACACATCATAACATCACTACATAAACACATGCCTTCAATTAATTTTTCATCATTAAAAACATGATTTTTTACTTCCAAGTCGCACTAAGCGCTCCTGGCCTTGTGCTAAGCACGCTCGCTACTTCCTCGGAGAGGCAAACATTTTTTAGAGCCCTCTATGCACGATATTTTGGGATAAGCGCGCTCCCACTTAGCCCGAAATTCTAGGCGAAGTCCGCTCTACGATTTCTCCAAAAATTCATGCAATGAAAACATTCTTTCCCCTATGATTTACCACTCAAAAACCAGTATTTATTCTCATATAAGCACATACTTTCATAATAGAACTTATCCTTATCATACTTACATCATTTACAACAATTATTAGACAATAATTCATCAAAATACCCAAATTCTACACCTTCAATCCTAGGTTTCCCATAAAATCTATATTCCCCATAACACCTAACTATATATCTTCAATATAGAAAAGAAATTACTCCACATACCTCAGAATGTTGGTCCCTTTCAATTTCCTTATGAAGCTTCAACAATTCCTCCAAGCCCTAGCCTCTTCCCCCTTGGTTCCTCAGAGCAACTTTCTCTTTTCCACAAATTTCACGAATAATGAGTTTCTCATCACTATTCTTTTTGGGTGAATGCTTGATTTGATTTGAATTTTGTTCTTTGCTTATCTTCTTTTGCATCCTTTTTGGTCATATGTTTAGTCCTTAGGTTGGGAGGGCACTTGTGCCAACTCCCTTAGATTGTTTAGAGCCCTTTTAGAATGTGGATTCCTCTCTGGTCTTGATTTGATGTTTGTACTTTGAGAAATTTTGTGTTTGCTTGCTTTTGAAGTTCATTCACTTAAGTACATGTTCACCTCACTTCTTATGCTTCTTTGCTTCTCGTGATGATAATGTTTAAGTTTGTATGACTCTACTCTTCATCTCTTGTGTTGCTTAGGCACCTTCTTGACATGTTAGGGTTTTGGTCTTGAAGTTTGTGATGTTGGTTTGTTTAGTTTGCTTTGTGTTACCTCATGTTTGTTTGTTTTGCTTTGATAATCCATAATGCTTCATATTAAACTGTATAGTCCCTTTCTCATTCTTGTGTTGTGTGTTTGAATTTGACATTTGTGATTGTGATTCCAATTCTGTTTGTGTTGCTTTGGTTTGATTTTATGCCCATTTGGTGTTTCTTTTGTTCTCATTTGCTTTTGTCATGATGCTTGCTTATGTTACTAACCATTTCAGGGGCTCTAGTAAGTGAGAGGTGTGGATGTGATTCCCACATCTCCAATTCTTATCCTTTCTCTTTTCTTTATTGAATTTCTTTTATTTGTGTTTGTTGGGGCTTAGGCCATCCTTTCTTTTTCTTCTCATCTTCATTCTTTTCTTTCTCTTCTTATCTCTTCCTTCTTTAGGGTAGTAAACCTCACTAACCTAGGATTTCCTTGCATGATAACATTAGGATTTGTTAGTCTCCCATTAGACTTTTACCTTTAAGATCCTTTTGCTTCTCTTCTCTTCTCATCTCAAAACAAAAACCTAAAAAGCATCTTAATAAGGATTGAAGTGGTCTCCTGTGCAATAGCCTTATTCCATGAAACACTTGTAGTTTTCCCATCTTGGGATAGTACAAGCTTGTTCATCATGATGCACAAGTCTGATCATGAGACCATCTTCATCAAGAAAATCATAAAAAACACACTTCTTCATCAAAAATACAAAAAATACACTTAATAAATTCAATGAGTTAGTGAGCCTAAGCCCTAATCTTTGGAATCAAGTTTTGGGGATCTTCTCCTTACTTGAGTGTGCTTGTTCTATTATTCCATCTTTGAATGTAGTGACAAGTACACATTCCATGGAAAAGAGCTTGAGTTCACTTCCTTGTGCCACACTCAAATAAAAGCTTCTAAAAAACACAAACAAACAATAAGCGTCTCTCCTTCGGGAATTATTTTCTCATCTCCTTCGCTCCGTCCGCGAACTTGCTCCTACTTGTCATTTTGCAAGACGGTTACGCACTCGTCGTCCGAGCCTGCAACACCTGAGTATTGACATAGGCAGTTCAAGCCTTAAGACACAAGTAATCCTTTCCACCCCTAGTTAGGGCAACTATGGCGACTCTGATCCTCATGTCCAAATGAGGTACGTAGGCAGCGGGGTAGGGCCCGTTCGAGCACAATCTTTATTTTCCCTACATTTTTTTCCTTTTCATTTCTTTTTCAGTTCCCTTTTATTTTCTTTTATCTAGTTCAGTTCCTTTTCTTCACAACAACTTTCATTTCTTCACCCTGTGAAACAGATTTCTTTGCAAGCGTGGATCTCGTCGGGTACGGCGGACGATCTGGGTGCTAATACCTTCCCAGGTCGTAACCGACTCCCGAACTCAGTCTCTTTGGTTCGCAGGACCCGTTTCCTTCCTTTTCTTTTCTTCTGGTTTGTGCAACATTACCATTCCCGTTCCTTCGGGATAAAAATGACTGGCTGGCGACTCTACCTCTTTCCGCGCCACTTCCGCGTTTGTAACAGGATGGAAATCCAGGGAGCGACAGCTGGCGACTCTGCTGGGGATCGAACCCAGAATCTCGGGTTCCCTTGAGAGTCTCTCCTAGCGCTTGCATGTTTCTGTTTCTTTTGGTGTTGATTGTTTGTTGTTGTGTGTATATTACTGTTGTTTATTTACATGTTTATTTATAGTTTTATTTACAGTTTTCAGTATTTATTTTCATGCATCGTGTATATACTGGATTGTCTGGATTTTTTCTGTTTGGTGGGACTTGAGTGATACTGTTACTGTGAGATGAGCTCATTACCAAGGCTCGAGTGCACCTTAGGACTTAGAGTGGTTCCACTTTGGCCTCATGAGATCTTGTCATGGGGGTAGTAGTGAGTTCCACGCCCAGATTTGCGACCGTCTTGGAAATGTCTTGATTTGGGGATCTTCCTCTCTCATTTCATAACCTTGACAGTTATGTGCAGCTGGGGACCGATCATTGAAAACCTTGTGGAAACATCCCTTTCTAGTGGTGACAGTGGCAGACCACATTGTGTGGCAAACCCATTCGCACCCGAGGTCCCACCTGGAACTCACATAGGTTGACCTTGTTTTCCCGGACTCAGCTGAGGCCTCCCTGCGTAGTACATAATGCCAAACCGATACCCTGATTTGGTCATGAGCCATTTCTCAGAAATGGTGAATGTATTATTGCTATTCGGCTTTGAGAGTCCGTGACGTTTGACCCGGAGCACACCAGTGAGATTGGGAGGGTTTTACAGGTTTGCAGGAATCCTTGACCTCTACATACCCTCATTATCAGTGTGGTCTCTGTTATAATTTGGTCCTTATGGTTCTGGATTTCTTGATCTTTTGGTTCTGAGGGTTTCTATCAGATGGTTATGGCTCAGAGAATCTTGGTTTTTCAGTTATCAGAGGGTCCTAATATCCAGTATCCAGATGGTCCCAGATTGATCATATGCCTGCATTGCATTTGCATCGCATCATACTTGCATTAACTATTTGTGTTTCCATTTTTCAGGTTGTTGTTTACAGTTTAGCACCCAGTTCTGGTATTTGTAAGCTTTCCAGATGGCAGAAGTTAAGAAAATTACCAGAAAGAAGAATGTTCATTACACTTTTCTCCAACTAGAAGTCACGAGTGTTCAGAGATTAGCAGGACTGATGAATGATCAAGTTTTAGGGAACTTCAAAAAGAGGTATGGTCAGATTTTAAAGTACATGGATAAACCTACTGTAGACCAGAAGGATAGCTTGCACACTTTGCTTCAGTTCTATGATCCCTTGTTGCGGTGTTTTGTATTTCCAGATTATATCTTGGCTCCTACCTTGGAGGAGATTTCTAGCATTTTGGGTGTTCCTGTCAGAGATACTTTGCCTTACTATGGATCAGAGGTAGTTCTCAAGGAAAAAGACATGGCCAGAGTCTGTCATATACCAGCTGCTAAGGTCAAGAAATATTTGAAGGACAGTGAGGGCAGAGGACTTCCTTGGGATGTGCTTATACCAGAAGCTGAAGAGTATGCCAAAGAGAGTAAGTGGGGAGATTTTGGTGCTGTGGTGGCCTTGATGGTATATGGATATAGTCTTTTCCCGGGAGAAAAGGAATTTGTGAGCTTGGAGGTGATTTCCATTTTTGCTAAAGGTAATCTTGTACCAACTTTGTTGGGAGATTTCTACTACAATGTCCATTACCGGAATGAGAAAGGCAGAGGTGGACCAGTGGGTTGTTGTGCTCCATTATTTGCTGATTGGTTTGCTAAGAAATTACCAAAGTCAGGCCCTTTCAAGGAGATGAGAGATGAGTGGAGGTGGTCCAGGAGGCTAATGGGACTAACTTCTGAGGATATAGCTTGGGGTTATAACAGGGATTTGTTGGGAAAGGAGTTACTAGTTAGTTGTGGAAGATTTGCCAATGTGCCTTTGCTAGGAAGAAAGGGTGTGATCAGTTACCATCCAGCCTTAGCCAGGAAACAATTTGGTTATCCTCTAAGGGATCCACCATGGAAGAATTAGCTGGGTCTTTGTACTTTTCTATGGAGGGAAACAAAGAGTTAGTCATACAAGCATCTCGGGCTTGGGCTCACAGGGTGAAGAAAGGAAAGAAGGATTTTGGAAGGGTAGATCCCAAGACATATCCTCCTTTTGCTACATGGTTGCAGAAGCGTGTAGAAGAAGTGCTCATGCCATTTTCATTGTAAGCTCCATTGTATCCCAAAGAGGTGCCATGTCAGAATACTATTTCTCTTGAATAGTATAGGAAGTTGGAAGCTCAGTTGCACGAGATTCGGATAGAGAATGCTGAAATGGTCACCTTGTACCACCTTGCCAATCGTGCCAAGAATGAAGCAGAGGAAAAGCTACAGAAGATGCAAGTCTCATTAGTGTAACACCCCAAATTTGCCCTCTTCTTTTTAAGCATCATATCACATTATATTCATCATAAGCATATCATATTCTTGGCATCTTAGCATGGAAAGATGAGGCATAACATTATCATGACCTAGCATTAGGCATATGATCATCTGTGGAGGGTTTTGAAGCATCACAAGCTATGAAAAGGGGCCCAATGGATTTGTTCAAGTCCTATGAGGAGTCTACATTGCTTTCATAAGCTTAAGATCATTCACAAAAGCCCAGGAGGTTGGAGGATCATCAGGGAATTCAAGCTAGGGCAAAGCTCCTACACAATGATCCCAAATTAGGGTTTGAGTTTCAAGCATGAAAACCTTGTGACTTTGGCCATTTCATTTGGGCAAAGTCTTTCATATGTTAAGAGGATCCTAGGGATGAAATTTGGTGAGAAAATTCCTTGTGGAAGTCAAGTATTTCTTCAGTTGCTTGTAAATGTTGAAATTGGTCAACTATGCATTCTAAAAGTCAACTGTGAGATTTCAAAGGGTCCAACCCTAGTTTTCAAGCCAAGGGATGTTCTTATAACCTTAAAAGAGGTTTGGAAAGATCAAAGATCAAGAATACAGAGGTTTTGAGGTGTTTTGCAAAATTGGCATATGGTTGGTCATGAAATATGCCATTTTTAGTAACATTTTGCCCTAATTTTCAAGTAAGCATAACTTGGTGAAAAAAGCTTCAAATGGATCACAACCAAACACGAAAGTTGAAGAAGCCTCCCATTTTCAAAAAGTACAAGAGCATTTTCATATCCCTCATAGTTTGAGAGATACGCTCTTCGAAAATTTCATGAATTCTAGGGCATGGCATGAAATTCAAATCTTCCACAAATGCAAGATCTCATGGAACTTATTTTCAAGTGTTCTTATGGACCAAATATGATCACTTTGTCAACAAGCATTGCATAAGAATTTATTTGCTCCAAAAATATCAACAAATTCGTGCATGGGATGAGGTGTAATTCACAAAAGGAAAATTTGCATGATCATGAAAATTGCATGACTCTCACATCCAAGGGCCAAGATGACTTCTGTTTTGAATCAAGGGCAGGATTGTGATCACACATGTGCAAAGAGATAGGGAAATGCACGAGCAAATCACCTCATCACACAAATCTTGCAAGTTTTGCAATTTGATCCTCACACTCTCCTCTCACGTGTACTTTCCCTCATTCTTTCAGCATTAAATATTGAGATCATATATAAGAAAACTATGGTTTCATTTCACCCTAGATTCATCACATTTTCATCACTCCAAAGTTTTTTCACCTCAAGCATTTCTCTTCGAATCTCCTCATTCTCTCACTCTCTTCACAAACTCTTTGCACATTCTGAATCCTTGAGGCATAAGGATCATTAATCCACCACTCATTCAAGCTGAAAGTGAAGGATTGGAGAGGTGCCATTCAAGGGCAGGTTGATTTGAAGCTTCAGATTCAAGCTCTCTCAAACTTCCTCTTGCATTTATTTTGCAATAGGAGATCAAAAGGAGTAGATCTGCAGCATCTGGAACATTATCTTGGTGATTTTGAAGTGTTTCCATCTCAGGCATGCTCTGAAATCCATGGATCTAGAATTGGTTTTTGATGTATGCATTATGATCTGTGTGATATGCTGAGTATTCTGCACCTTTCAGATTTGAAAATGCTTGAGAGTTGAGTGTTTTGTGATGATTTGAAGTTTTGTGGTTGGATCTGTTTTGCTTCGATTCGTTTGATTCAGTGATCTGTTGTGAATTTCATGACCATATTTGAAATCAACATGTCTTAATTGTTTAATCTGGAGTGTTTGATCCATTTATTTGATGATTTGTTCTTGAGCTTGAATCTTCTGGTGCCGGAGCCCTAGCTCCGGTCACCGGATTCTGGAAATATGTTGGCCTGAGTTTCATGAAGAAGATGAGCCCTTGGCCCTTAGATCATTTCATCTGGACGGCCCTCAGCGTGACAACGCATTAATGAACCCTCTCCCTCTCACGTGATTTCTTAAATTCTGAATTAATCAATGTGTCTCTCACCTCACCATAACTGTTGTGTCTCTCAGCCTTGTCCAATTAATGTATTGACTTTGTTTAATGAGTTGACTGATCTGAGGCGTGCGTTTGATCCAATGGTCCTTTGTTTTTTTGAATTTATTTGAATATCCATGTTAACTATTGTAAGCTGCGCTGAGACCAATGGGCCTGGATTGCTGTTCCCACCCCCTGCGTGTAAGCCCAATGAGATTTAACTGGAAACCCTTGTTGAATACACTCTCTGGCCCTTCTCATTTATTTTTGTTTCTTTTTATTTCCATTTTATTTTCAGTTTGGTTTTTAATTTACAAAAATAGTTTTAGGTCTCCAAAAATTATAAAAAATTCATGAATGATTGTTTTAGTTTTCTCTAATTTTTGACTTTTTGATTTTCTAGTTATTTTTAATTGTCACATGGAAATTAATTGTCCCTTTTAATTAATTCATTTTATTTCATTTTGAAGCATGTTGACTTGTCCATTTTCTATCTTGGTCATTATTTGGAATTTATGAGTGATTCTTTTTGCTCTGGATTCATGATAGGATGTACTTTATTGATGATTTTTGTTCTGATTTTTAGAATCTTGGTTAATTTAACTTGTGAGTGAAGCCATCTAACTCTAATCCATGTTTGACCCCTCTTTTGAATGATCAATCTTCTGATTCTTTCTCCCTCCTTTTGGCATGTTGTTATGGTTTGATTGAAGGTCATTTGTGCAAGGTTGTGGAATTTTTTGAATGCTCCCTTGATTTGTTTTGAATTTTTGTTCTTGACTTGTCCCACTTTGTCTCTTTTGGATCATTTGTTCTCTCTTTAGCCAAGAAGGGCACTTGTGCCAACTTCTTCAACTTGTTTAGAGCATTATTAGGATGTTGATACCTCTATGATCTTGGGTTGTGGTTTGTGTCTTAGGAATTTTGTGTTTGTTTATTTTTTGGAGTTCATTCACTTGTATGTATATCCACCTCACTTTATTTGCTTCATCTTTCTCATGAGGTAAATACTTGCCTATGTGCCCTCCTTCTCTTCATCTCCCTTGCTTCTTAGTTACTTTTCTAACATGATAGGGTTCTGGTCTTACACCTTGGTTATGTTGCTTTGCATCTTCTCATGTTTGTTTTGTTTTGCCATGGTGATTCATGTTGTTTCATTTTGAGTTGTGTGATTATTTTCTCATTCTTGTGATTCAAGTTTGCATTTGACATTTATGTGTATGACTTCATTTCTGGTTGTATGGTTTTGGTATGGCATTATGTTCATTTTGTTTTGGCCTTTATACTTGTGTCACTAACCTTTTCAGGGGCTTAGGTAAGTGAGAGGTGTGGATGTGATTCCCACATCTCCAAATCTTATCTCTTCTCTTCTCATTATTATTTGTTCTAACCTTGTGATTGTTGGGCTTAGGCCTTACTTCCCCCCTCCTCTATTCTTCTTTCTTCTTCTTCTCCTCTTCTTTCTTTCTTCTTTAGGATAGTAAACCTCACTAACTTAGGATTACCATTGCATGACAACAATTAGGATTCATTAGTCCCCCATTAGACTTGTACCTTTGTGATCCTTTTGGTTCTCTTCTCTTCTCATCACAAAACTCTAAAGAAGACACTTAATAAGGGTTGAAGTGATATCTTGAGCAATAGCCTTATACCATGAGACACTTGTAGTCTTCCCATCTTGGGATAGTACAAGCTTGTCTTGTGATGCACAAGTCTGATCAGGATATCATCTTCACCAAGAAAATCATAAAACACACTTCTTCATTGTAAATAACAAAAACACTTAATAAGATAATGAGTTAGTGAGCTTAAGCCCTAATCTCTGGATTCAAGTTTTGGGGATCTTCTCCTTACTTGAGTGTGCTTGTTCTATTATTCCATCTTGGAATGTAGTGACAAGTGCACATTCCATGGAAAAGGGCTTGAGTTCACTTCCTCGTGACACACTCATAAAAGCTTCTAAAAAACACAAACAAACAATAAGCGTCTTTCCTTCGGGAATTCTTTTCTCATCTCCTTCGCTCCGTACGCAAACTTGCTCCTACTTGTCATTTTGCAAGACGATTACGCACTCATCGTCCGAGCCTGCAACACCCGAGCATTGACATAGGAAGTTCAAGCCTTAAGACACAAGCAATCATTTCCACCCCTAGTTAGGGGAACTACGGCGACTCTGATCCTCATTGTCCAGATGAGGTACGTAGGCAGCGGGGTAGGGCCCGTTCGAGCACAATCTTTATTTTCCCTACATTTTTTTTCTTTGTTTTCTTTTTCAGTTCCCTTTTCGTTTCTTTTATCCAGTTCTAGTTCATTTCCTTTGCAGCAGCTTTCTTTTCTTCACCCTTTGAAGCAGTTTCTTTGAAAGCATGGATCCCGTCGGGTACGGAGGACGATCTGGGTGCTAATACCTTCCCAGGTCGTAACCGACTCCTGAACTCAGTCTCTTTGGTTCGCAGGGCCCATGTCCTTCCTCTTCTTTCTTCTGGTTTGTGCAGCATTACTGTTCCCGCTCCTTCGGGATAAAAATGCCTGGCTGGAGACTCTATTCTTTTCCGCGCCACTTTCGCATTTGTACCAGGAGTGAAATCCGGGGAGCGACAGCTGGCGACTCTGCTGGGGACTTCCTAACCAGTATTTTCGGTTCCCCTGTGAGTCTCTCCTAGAGCTTGCATGTTTCTGTTTCTTTGGGTGTTGATTGCTTGTTGTTGTTTGTTGTATTTTACTGTTGTTTATTTACAGCTTTATTTACAGCTTTATTTACAGTTTTCAGTATTTATTTTCTGCATCATATTATATACTGGACTGTCTGGACTGGATCTTCTGTTTGGTGGGTTTGGGTGATACTATTTCTGAGAGATGAGCTCATTACCACGGCTCGAGTGCACCCTAGGACTTAGAGTGGTTCCACTTTGGCCTCATGAGATCTTGTCATGGGGGTAGTAGTGAGTTACATGCCCAGATTTGCGACCATCTTTTAAATGTCTTGATTTGGGGATCTTCCTCTTTCATTTCATAACCTTGACAGTTATGTGCAGCTGGGGACCGATCATTGAGAACCTTGTGGAAGCATCCCTCTCTAGTGATGATAGTGGCAGACCACATTTTGTGGCAAACCCATTCGCATCCGAGGGCCCACCTGGGACTTACATAGGGTGACCTTGTTTTCCCGGACTCAACTGAGGCCTCCCTGCATAGTATATAATGCCAAACCAATTCCCTGATCTGGTCATGAGCCATTTCTTGGAAATGGTGAAAGTATTATTTCTATTCGGCTTTGAGAGTCCGTGATATTTGACCCGGAGCATACCAGTGAGATTGGGAGGGGTTTACAGGTTTGCAGGAACCCTTGGCTTCTACATACCCTCATTAATAGTGGTCCTTGTTGAGATTTGGTCCTATGGTTCTGGTGTTCTGGTTTCTTAGTACTATGGTTCTGAGAATTTCTATCAGAGGGTTGCGACTCAGAGGATTTTGGTTTGCAGTTGATCAGAGGATCCTTATATTCAGTGTCCTGTATCCAGATGGTCCCAGATTGATCATATGCCTGCATTGCATTTGCATTGCATCATTCTTGCATTAACTGTTTATGTTTCCATTTTTCAGTTTATTGTTCATAGTCAGCACCCAGTTCTGGTAATCTTATCTCCAGATGGCAGAAGTCAAAAGAATTACAAGGAAAAAGAATGTTCACTATACTTTTCTTCAACCTTAAGTCAGGAGTGTTCAGAAATTAGCAGGTTTGATGAATGACCAAGTCTTGGGAAATTTCAGAAAGAGGTATGGTCAGATATTGAAGTTCATGGACAAACCTACTGCAGACCAGAAGGACAGCTTGCATACCTTGCTTCAGTTTTATGATTCCCTGTTGCGGTGTTTCGTGTTTCCAGATTACATCTTGGCTCCTACCTTGGAAGAGATTTCCAGCATTTTGGGCGTTCCAGTCAGAGATACCTTGCCTTTCTATGGGTCTGAGGTGGTTCTTAAGGAAGAAGATATAGCCAAGGTCTGTCTTTTACCAGCTGCTAAAGTTAAGAAGGCTCCGAAGGATAGTGAAGGCAGAGGACTCCCTTGGAGTATGCTTATACCAGAGGCAGAGGAATATGCTAAAGAGGGTAAATGGGGGGATTTTGGTGATGTGCTGGCTTTGATGGTGTATGGGTCTAGCTTGTTCCCGGGAGAGAAAGAGTTTGTGAGCTTGGAAGTGATCTCTATCTTTGCTAAAGGCAATCCTGTGCCAACTCTGTTAGGAGATTTCTACTACAATGTTCACTACCGGAATGAGAAAGGTAGAGGTGGACCAATGGGCTGTTGTGCTTCATTGTTTGCTAAATGGTTTGCTAGGCAATTGCCAAAATCAGGTGCTTTCAAGGAGATGAGAGATGAGTGGAGATGGTCTAGGAGGATGATGGGGCCAACCTTTGAGGATATAGCTTGGGGATATGACAGAGATTTGCTGGGAAAAGAATTGCTGGTCAGTTGTGGAAGATTTGTTGAAGTACCTTTGCTAGGAAGGAAGGGTGTGATCAGTTGTCATCCAACATTAGCCAGGAAGCAATTTGGTTATCCTCTGAGAAATCCACCAAACATGGAAGAATTTGCTGAGTCTTTGTATTTTCTTGTGGAGGGAAACAAGGAGTTAGTTCTGCAAGCATCTCAGGCTTGGGCTCATAGAGTGAGGAAAGGTAAGAAATACTTTGGCAGAGTAGATCCCAAGACGTATCCTCCTTTTGCTACATGGTTGCAGAAACATGTAGAGGAAGTTCTCATGCCGTTCTAAGTAGAAGCTCCATTATATCCAAAGGAAGTTCCATGTCAGAGTACTGTCTCCCTTGAAGAGTATAAGAAATTGGAAGCTCAGCTGCATGAAGTCTGAGTGGAGAATGCTGAAATGGTCAACCTGTACCATCTTGCCAACCGGGCCAAAATGAAGCAGATGGAAAGCTGCAGAAGATGCAAGCCTCCTTGGAAGCTAAAGAGAAAGAGTTTGCTGGAAGGGAAGCTCATTTCCAAAGATTGGGTCTGATGGAGGCAAAAAGAGAAGCGGAACGCAAAAAGACTTTGAAGACTCTCAAGGAAGCTCGCCAGTCCATTGTTTGGTTGCAAGGCCAAAGGGAACAGGAGCAGCAGAAGTTTAAAGAAAAAGAAGAGTTTTTCGAGGTACGAATGGCCTTCAAGAAGGAAGAGGTAGAGCAAGTCCACAACATACGAAGGGAAAAGACTCAGCAGTTGGCACAAAGCCAGATGGCCTTGGAGGAGGCACTGAAAGAGATTGAAGAGCTCAAGCTGAGAGCAGGTGTGAAGAAGAACAGAGCAGAGGTGGTTGCAGAAGAGCCTGGGTCTTCAGTTTAGTTTATTTATTTTTGTTCAGACTACCTACAGACTTGTTGTAGGAGTCTTGCTTTGTTCTTTTGTCTTTTGTAATGACTTGTAACCCTTCGGGGAATATTTTTGTTTGTGGTCTAACTTTTGGTCGGCAGTGGGTTGATCATGACATATAGTGTTAATATGCAAATTACCATTTCTGAATATGCAATACTTGTTTGTCTGATACTACTAAGATCTGAATACTCTCCAAAAGAGAAAGTCTGAAAACTAGCACTCAAAGTGGCTATCTGGAGCAAATACTAGAACTAGGGCATATAAATGCTTAAAACATGGAAACATGAGCAGTTACATTGCATGCATATAACGTGTTTGTTTGTTTTGCAGGTAGTGCTTCAGTTTCTAACGTTTATGTTGTTTCAGGCACTATAGCTCCCAGGAAAGTTCGAGAACAACCAGTCATACACAGATATCCCACAAGAGTCAACAAAGAAAGAGTCATGGATCAAATGCAGGCTGATTTAGCTGACTTGAGACTGAGGATGGACAATTTTATGACCTTTATGGCAGGGATGGGCCAGAATCAGGAACGTCTTTGTGAGTTGGTTGAAAATAGTCAAGCCAGGAACAACGGTACTGCTGATGGAGGTAATCGTAACAGTGCGGGCGCCCGTCAAGTTGAAATCCCTATAGCACAACCAGGGGTCACCATTATCAATGATGGACTGAACAATGTACAGATGGATGGTCAAGACGAACAGTTTACTCTGCTGGACGAAAGTGAAGGCCAGGGGGCTGAAATGAACATAAAATTTGAAGAGATGGCTGAACAGATCAGGGCCATTCAATCTCAGAAATCTTTGAGGTTCGACATTACTGACTTGGGCTTGGTTCCAGGGGTTAGAATCCCTTACAAGTTCAAGGCCCCAACTTTCGAGAAGTACAACAGCACAGCGTGTCCAAAGACTCACCTCCAGTCTTTCGTAGGAAGGATTGCGGCCCATACTGAAGATGAGAAGCTATGGATGTACTATTTCCAGGACAGTCTGGTTGGAGCTTCCTTGGAATGGTATATGAAGCTAAGTAGAGTCAACATTAAGAGCTGGAAAGACCTGGAAGAGGCGTTCGTGAAGCAATACCAGTACAATTTGGACATGGCTCCAAATCGCACTCAACTGCAAAACATGTCTCAAACTTCTAAGGAGGGGTTTAAAGAGTATGCTTAAAGGTGGCGTCAGCTCGCTGCCAGAGTGCAACCACCATTGCTAGAGAATGAGATGGCTGATATGTTCATGGGGACATTGCAAGGGGTGTTTATTGAAAGATTGGTGTCTTGTTCGGCTAACAAGTTAAATGATATAGTAATTGAAGGTGAGAGGGTCGAGACTCTGTTAAAGATGGGAAAATTCAGGATACCAGTGCGAGCAGCTCGAGTGGAGTAAGAAAAGCTTTCAATGGATCCCCAAGAAGAAGGGAAGGTGAGACCAATGCTGTGTTTGGCTAAGGACGGGGCCGAGGATATTTAATATCATATGAGCAAGTGGCAGCTGTCAATATCCCTTCCAGTCCTGTGCAGCAGGTACAGCCTCAACAACAACAGCAACAACAGCAGCCACAACGTAACAATTACCAACAAAGACCTTATCAACCAAGACAGGCTCGTCCGGCTAATAGGGTGCTTGAAGTGATTCCCATGACATATACTTCATTGCTGCAGAGATTGCTAGACCTGAATTTGATACAGCTGAGAACGCTGGCACCACCACCACCTGGAGAGCTTCCAGTGGGGTACGATGCCAATGCTAGATGCGCTTTCCATTCAGGGGCACCCGGGCACTCAACTGAGAAGTGCAGGGTGCTACAACATAAAGTTCAAGATTTGATCGACTCCAAGGCGATTAACTTTGCACCACCACCAAATGTTACTTCAAACCCTATTCCGAACCATGGAGGGGCTAAAATAAATGTTGTTGAGGATGGTGAGAAGTTAAGTTTGATTCTGAGCATAGAAGAGGTGAAGACTCCGCTGTTGGTAGTGAAAGAAAGGCTGTTAAAAAGACGAGTGTTTCCGGGATGCGGTTCTGATTTGTGAGAAGTGTTTGAATTCGGTGAACGGTTGTGAAGACCTGAAGGTGGGATTGCAGAATCTGATTGGTGAAGGGTCATTGCAGTTTGATAAAGTTGATAATGAAAGTGATTGTGTGTCCACTATAACCATCTTTTATGACCCAGCTGAGATGCCTGCTAGAAGAGAACCTGTGACTATTTATACTCATGGAGTCAGTCCTGTTACTATCACTATTCCTGGACCTGTTCCTTATACAGATGATAAAGCCATTCCATGGCATTACGGCTCAGATGTGTATGTGGAAGGACAGAAAATCGAGGGTAAGTTAGTAACTATTGACCCGACTGTAGTGAACGTCGGAGGGGTTGGAGGTTTTACGAGAAGTGGTCGTCTTTTTGCTCCCCCAGTTTTGAGAGGAGATCCTGAGGCTGAGGCTGAGGCAAAGGCTAAAGGAAAGCAAACAGCGACTGAAGAAATGATGACTCCTGCTGCTGGACATGGTACCTTTGAGAAAGAAGTGGAGGAATTTATGCGGATAATTAAGAAGAGTGATTATAAGGTGGTCGAACGGTTGAACCAGACGCCGTCCAAAATATCAATTTTGTCTTTGCTGATGTTTTCTCCAGCATATAGAAAAGCCTTGCTGAAAGTGTTGCAAATGGCATACGTTCCTCAAGAGATAACTGTTAATCAATTGGAACCTGTAGTGGGCAATGTGAATGCAAGCCACGGTTTGGGCTTCACAGATAGAGACCTTACTTCAGAGGGCCGTAACCATAACAAAGCACTGCATATTACTATGGAGTGTAAGGGTGATGTGTTGTCGCATGTCCTAGTGGACACAGGCTCTTCTCTTAATGTACTCCAGAAGAAAGCCTTAATGAAGCTGAATGTTGATGGTATCGTTCTACGACCCAGTGATTTGATAGTTAAAGCTTTTGATGGGTCCAGAAGGTCTGTGTTCGGAGAATTTGAGTTACCTGTGAAAATAGGGTCTCAAGTATTCAAGAGCACCTTCTACGTCATGGACATTCAGCCCGCGTATAGTTGCTTACTGGGACGTCCTTGGATTCATGCTGCCGGAGCAGTAACTTTCACTCTGCATCAAAAGCTAAAGTACGTGGTTGATGGCCAAGTAATCACTGTGTGTGGAGAGGAAGATATCTTTGTGAGCCACTTATAAACTTTCAAATATGTGGAGATGGACGGAGAGATCCATGAAATGTTGTGTCAGGCCTTCGAAGCGGTTAATGTCAGCATTTTGACTCCAGTAGAGTGAAGCAGTGAGAAAGAAGGTACCTTCATTCACTCGTACAAGCAGGCTAAGGAAGTGGTTCAGTTAGGAAGCGCCCAAGGCTGGGGAAAATCGCTAGAATTAGAGAAGAAAGATGACAAGTTTGGGCTTGGTTATCAACCTGGTGGGTCTAACTGGCCTCCAAGTGGTAAAGCTATTACTTTCACTAGCGCTGGGATGCTCGACCGCAACCATATCTGTGCAACAAATGAAGATGGAGACAATGATGGTGACTGGGACAACTGGATTCATCCGTGTGCACCCGGAGAGGAGCTAAAAAACTGGTCTGCTGAAGACATCTTCCAAGTTACCTGGCAATCAGAGTAATTTATTTGTTTCCTTTTCTTATCATGCTGCATTGTCAAATCATGCACTCTGCCCAAGGTGCAAGGATCCATTGTAGGGCCACCATGCTTTGAATGCATTTATTTTACCATGAAATAAAGGACATTTTTCAGACAAATCGTGTTCTCTTTCTTTCGTTTTAAATTTTTCACAAAACAAAAAAAAATAAAAAATGGCAATGTGTTTTCTTTTTGTTTGTGTGTTTGCGTCTCTTTTGAAAAGTAAACAGATTCTGAAATGAGCACATCGTCTGTGCAGTGTTGATCATCCGAATTCTATTAATAACGTTCCTGCTATGACCACGCATGATTTTGACAATCCTATCTACCAAGCTGATGAAGGGGTTAAGGAAGACTGCGAAATCCCGGAATAATTGGTCAGATTGTTGAAACAAGAGGAAAGGGTCGTTCAGCCTCATCAGGAAGAAATAGTGATCATCAACATCAGAACTGAAGATGTGAAGAAAGAGATCAAGATTGGGGCCAGTCTGCAGGCCGAGGTAAAGAAAAAGTTGATTGGCATGCTGCGTGAATATGTGGATATCTTCGCCTAGTCGTATCAAGATATGCCAGGGCTGGATACCGACATTGTTGTGCATAAGCTACCATTGAGAGAAGACTGTCCTCCTATGAAACAGAAGTTGAGAAGAACTCGTCCTGACATGGCGATGAAGATCAAGGAGGAGGTTCAAAAACAGTGGGATGCCGGATTCCTTGCCATAACTAGTTACCCACCTTGGGTAGCTAACATTGTGCCTGTACCAAAGAAGGACGGCAAAGTCCGGATGTGCGTTGATTACCGAGATTTAAATAGAGCGAGCCCAAAAGATGACTTTCCATTACCACACATTGATGTGCTGGTAGACAACACCGCTCAATTCACGGTATTTTCCTTCATGGATGGCTTCTTCGGATATAATCAGACTAAGATGGCGCCGGAAGACATGGAGAAAACAACGTTCATTACCCCGTGGGGTACATTCTGCTACAAGGTGATGCCCTTTGGTTTGAAGAACGCCAGGGCAACGTATCAGCATGCTATGGTCACATTCTTCCACGACATGATACACAAGGAGATGGAGTGTTATGTGGTCGATATGATTGCTAAGTCCCGAGACGAAGAGGAGCATCTGGTAAATCTCAAGAAGCTGTTTGATAGACTGATAAAGTATAAGCTGAGGTTGAATCCAAACAAGTGCACTTTCGGAGTGCGTTCCGGAAAACTGCTGGGTTTCATTGTTAGTCAGAAAGGAATTGAGGTGGATCCTGCAAAAGTAAAAGCAATACAAGATATGCCTGCACCAAAAACAGAAAAAGAAATGCGCGGGTTTTTAGGGAGGTTGAACTATATTTCACGGTTCATATCTCATCTAACGGCCACGTGTGAACCAATATTCAAATTGCTAAGAAAATAGCAAACGGTCAGGTGGAATGAGGATTGTCAAAGAGCCTTTGATAAGATAAAAGAATATTTGCAGGAGCCTCCGATTTTAATGCCTCCAGTTCCAGGACGGCCGCTTATCATGTACTTGACTATGCTAGAAGGGTCAATGGGGTGTGTTCTAGGCCAACATGACGAGTCTGGTCGAAAAGAGTACGCTATTTATTACCTTAGCAAAAAGTTTACCGACTGTGAATCTCGTTACTCACTGCTCGAGAAAACTTGCTGCGCTTTGGTATGGGCTGCTCGCCGATTGAGACAGTACATGTTGACCCATACCACACTGCTAATTTCAAAAATGGATCCTGACAAGTATATTTTCGAGAAACCAGCGTTAACCGGAAGGGTTGCTAGGTGGCAAATGATCTCGACAGAGTGTGACATACAATATTCTTCTCAGAAAGCCATCAAAGGGAGTGTATTGTCGGATTACCTTGCACAACAACCTCTTGAAGATAACTATCAGCCAATGAAGTTTGATTTCCCTAATGAGGACATCATGTACCTCAAAACAACTGATTGCGAGGAACCACTTCCGGAGGAGGGGCCAGACCCTGAATCCAAATGGAAGTTGATGTTTGATGGGGAAATCAATATCAATGGACGTGGAGTTGGTGCCGTTCTTATCACTCCTAAAGGTGTTCACTTTCCCTTCGCTGCCAGAATTACTTTTGGCTGCACCAACAATGAAGCGGAATACGAGGCATGCATAATGGGAATATAGGAGGCTATTAATCTTCGGATTAAGACCCTCGATATATTCAGAGATTCAGCCCTCGTTATCAATCAGGTTACCGACAAGTGGTATACACATCAAGAACATCTAATTCCTTACAGGGATTATGCTAGCAAACTAATGACGTTCTTCACAACAGTTAAGCTTCAGTACATACCACGAGATGAGAATCAATTTTCCGATGCACTGGCTACTCTTTCTTCGTCCATCAAAGTCTGGTGTTGGAATTATGTGCCCAGGATTGACATTTCCAGGCTTTACGCACCAGCTCATGCTTTCTCTGTAGACGCAGTGTCTGATGAGAAACCTTGGTACTTTGATATCAAGCTATTCCTGGAAAAGCAAGAATACCCAGCTGGGGCATCATCCAATGACAAGAAGACCTTAAGGCGACTCGCTGCTAGTTTCGTCTTGAATACAGATGGGGTTTTGTATAAGAGGAACTTTGACATGGTCTTGCTCAGATGCGTGGATAGACACGAAGCAAGCCTGTTAATGCAGGAAGTCCACGAGGGATCTTTCGCTACTCATGCAGGAGGACATGCTATGGCAAAGAAATTGTTGAGGCCAGGGTACTATTGGATGACAATGGATGCAGACTGTTGTTCATACGCCCGTAAGTGCCACAAGTGCCAGATTTATGCAGACAAAGTGCATGTTCCTACATGCCCGCTCAACGTCATGTCATCTCCTTGGCCCTTTTCTATGTGGGGCATTGACATGATTGGGAAAATAGAGCCTACTACTTCAAATGGTCATCACTTCGTCTTGGTTGCGATCGATTACTTCACTAAGTGGGTTGAAGCAGCATCTTACACCAATGTCACTCGTCAAGTGGTATCCAGGTTTTTGAAGAGAGACATTATTTGCAGATACGGAGTGCCCGAAAGAATCATCACTGACAATGGTTCTAACTTGAACAACAAGATGATGACAGAGTTGTGTCGGGACTTCCGGATTCAACATCACAGTTCTTCTCCTTACCGACCAAAGATGAATGGCGTGGTAGAAGCAGCTAACAAGAATATCAAGAAGATTGTGCAAAAGATGGTTGTCACTTACAAAGATTGGCATGAGATGTTACCATTTGCGTTTCATGGGTACCGAACGTTAGTCAAGACGTCAACTGGGACAACTCCCTTCTCATTGGTATATGGTATGGAGGCAGTCTTGCCTGTCGAGGTGGAAATTCCTTCATTGCGTGTGATGATGGATGTGAAGCTTGATGAGGCTGAATAGGTGCGTGCTCGGTACAATCAACTATGTCTAATTGAGGAAAAGAGATTGTGAGCAACTCTTTAGTTTTGTATGATAGTAAATTTTATGCTTTTGTGCTTTTAACATACACTTTGTATTGAATTGACATTGCAAGCTAAAAACAAATCTACCTTATCCATGTATGCATTGATACATGAGTTTTTGTATCAACACATGTCTTGTTTTAAACAAAAAATATGACTTTTGCTTCTGTATGTATCAATTCATTCGCAAGATGTATCGATACATAATTTCCTTGAAATTCTGAATTAAGTCAAATGCATCGATACATTCTTAATATGCATCGATACATGCTGTAGGTATGCGTCTGTGATATATGCTATGTATCGATACATTCGTAACATGCATCGATACATGCTGTAGATATGATTCTGGAATATCTGCTATGTATCGATACATTCGCAACATGCATCGATTCATTATGTTTTCATTTCTCTGTTTCTTTTGCATTGGTTCAGTATGTATCGATTCATTCCATTATGTATTGATACATAACAGTGTAAAAACCATCATGCATTGATACATTCGCACTTCATATCGATGCATTAATCTGTTTCTATTTCTAACAGACTTTGTCAAGTATATATTTGTTTCTATTAGTGCAGTGAAGTAGAGAGAATTCGTAAGTGAATTCAAGGTCAAGAAAATTGAAGAACACAATCAAGAAAAGAAGTTTTTGGGTGTGCATTCAATTGTGAGCAGGGTTGAAACCTAAGAGAAAATTCATCTTCATCATATTCTCAATTACTTTGATTCAAGAACATCAACACATAATCATTGCTGTTCTGTGAATTAGAGGATCAAGAGATAACGTTCAGCGGAATGGTCGATGATCTAGCTGAGTTGAAGAGTGAAAGAAGGTTTCAAGGAAAAACCATATGGTTTGTCCTTCAAGAACGGGTGTGTTCTTGAAGGTTTGTCAATCACGTTTACAAAACAGATTCAGCCGCAGCGTAAGGTTTGGAAATTGGGAGATTTCGCAAATAGATCGTGGAACCGGTGAATTGTTTGTATTACTTGCAAGGGAATCTTGATTTGGCTCAGATCAAGTGAAGGTTCATACAATAGGAAGATCTAGGTGTATAGATTTCTGGTTTTTGTATAGCAACCTTGTAAACGACGATTTCAGCTATATCGATATAAAAGTTCTCAATTTCGGTTTGAAATTGAGAGGGAGACGTACCCACACGCGAGGACGAACATGGGGAACTTCCTTACCAAATCTCTGTGTATTGTATTCCTTCTCCATCTCTATTTACGTTTTTAATCGGTTTTGATTCATTGGGAATAATTTTTGTGATAGGTGCATTCAATACTTTTACAGCTTGTGTGTTTAAGTCTTTAACATCTCAATTGCAAATCTAGCACTTTATCACATGTCCGGTCTTCTAGTGGTTGGTCCAGAATAGACGAAAGTCGATTAGGGACCGTGTTTTTCCGCTAATCTTTAAAAAACTCTGAAAAATCATTTAAAACCTTGTTAACAAGGAGGTGATCCATTCACCCCCCCTCTAGATCACTAGCCACAACGTCTAACAAGTGGTATCAGAGCATCGGTTCGCTGGTGCTTTGTGGCTGCCTGTAACGATGTGGATTCTGAACCAAAGGGGGAGTATAATAGAGCTCCTGTTTTCAATGGTGAAAATTATGGCTACTGGAAAGACTGCATGCGAGTTCACATAAATTCTACGGATAGGCGCGTATGGACTGCCATTCAAAATGGTCATTTTCAAATCACCATGATGAATGAGGCAGGCGCCATAGTACCTAAACCAAAAGATGATTGGGATGAGAAAGATGAGAAAAAGTGGTCAAGTGATTGGAGAGCTCGAAATATGCTAATTTCAGCGCTTAGTGCTGATGAGTATTATCGAGTATCCCATTGCTCGACAGCTAAAGAAATGTGGGACGCTTTAGAAATTGCACATGAAGGTACAACTGAAGTAAAACAGTCCCGTATTAACACACTTAATCAAGAGTTCGAACTCTTTCGCATGAAACAAGGAGAATCTATCCCCGACATGCAAAAGAGATTTATTCATCTCATCAATCGTTTGAATGCACTTGGAAAACCTGTTTCCAATGAAATTGCTACTAATAAAATTCTGAGATGTCTTAGCAGGGAATGGCAACCTAAAGTAACAGCTATCAAGGAAGCCAACGATCTAACGACACTCTCAATGACTACTTTGTTTGGAAAGCTGGAGGAACATCAGCAAGAACTAGAAAGTCTAGAAAAGTTTGAGAACAAGAGTAAAAAGGGAAAGGAGAAGAATAAAGACAAAGAGGGTGAGAAGAGGCCTATAGCTCTTGTGGCTTCTAACTCAAAGTCCTCACAAAAGGAGCTAAGCAACAATGAGTCAAGTAGTGACGAAGACTCCGGTGACGAAGAAATGGGACTTTTTGTTAGGAGATATAATAAATTCATTCGAAAGAATGGAATCAAGCATTCCGACAAAAATCTCATAAAGTTTAGAAGACAATCTATAGATTCAAAACAGGAAGAGATTAAGAAGAATAGAGAAAGAGGGTTTTGTTTTAATTGTGGTAAGTCCGGACATTATAAGACGGATTGTCCTTTGAAGAAAAAGGATAAAGGAAAAGCTCCACCAAAAAGGTACAATAAGCAAAGAAGAGCTTACATTGCTTGGGAAAGTGATAGTGATTCATCAAGTACACAAGGCTCAAGTGATAGCGATAAAACCGCAAATTTGTGTCTTATGGCTCACACCAAAAATCAGTCCCACCACAAGAAGAAAATTGAGGATAAAAGGGTAAAACAAGCTTACTATAACAATTTCTCTTCTATGTCCTTTTCTGAATTGAAAATAGCTTTTGAAAAACTGCATAATGAAGCTATAGAAGCGTTTAAAAGATTATCTTCCGATAAACAAATTTTTTCATACTTGGAAGGTAAAGTGATCCATGCTGAAAAAGATCTAGAGTACTTGAAAGCTAGCATTGCAGAAAATTCAAAAGCTATTGATATTGATGGTTGTAGTAAAATGAGGTATTGTGAAGCTTGTCACATTTGGCAACAAGAGGTCATTTCTCTTAAGGTCAAATTGGAAAAAGCTTTACAACCTAAGATTATTTATGCCATTGACACTAGGTTGTTTAAAAAGTCATTAAATCCTCCATATGCAAGATACTCTTTAATTCCAAAGGATTTAAGGACCAAACATAAACAACAACATTGTCGTAGTGTGTGTCATTATTGTTGTCATGTTGGCCATACCATTGAAAAATGCAAATTTAGAAGATTCCTAGTGCCTAAAGGTATTTATCAATGGAAGCCTAAAGACAACCATGTTACCACTTACCCACTTGGACCCAATAAAAATTGGGTACTTACCTCTCTCTTTTGATATTGTAGGATGAGTGTCTTGCATCCGTGGAAAGAAGATGGTTTCTGGACAGCGGGTGTTCAAGGCACATGACGGGTGACATATCACTTTTTATTGACTTCAAAGCAAAGAAGAAGGGGTATGTCACTTATGGAGACAATAACAAAGGAGCTATACTTGGCAAAGGTAGTGTAGGTAATCCCTCTACCACTACTATTTCTGATGTCCATCTTGTAGAGGGACTTAAACACAATTTGTTGATTATAAGTCAATTATGCGAAAAAGGTTATAAAGTTTCTTTCACAAAAACTTGTTGCAAAATTGAACATACTGAACATAATGTTGTGTTTAAAGGTGTAAGAGTAAACAACATATATATGCTTGATCTTTTGGATGTATCTTTAACAAGCACTAAATGTCTAGTTGCCCTAAATGATGATTCATGGCTATGGCATAGACGCTTAGCGCATGTTAATTTCGATTTGCTTAATAAGGTTGTATCTAAGGATCTAGTAGTAGGTCTTCCAAAAATAAAATTTTCAAAAGACCACCTATGTGATGCTTGCCAAATGGGAAAACAAACAAGGGTCTCCTTTAAATCTAAAAACATAATTTCAACTTCAAGACCTCTTGAGCTTCTCCATATGGACCTCTTTGGACCATCTAGGACAAAGAGCTTAGGTGGAAACTATTATGGTTTCGTAATAGTAGATGACTACTCTAGATTCACTTGGACTATATTCCTTCATAGCAAAGATGAAACTTTTTCTGCTTTTAAAAGTTTTGCAAAACTTTCCCAAAACAAAATGAATTCTAAAATAGTTACAATTCGAAGCGATCATGGAGGTGAATTTCAAAACCATCTATTTGATAAGTATTGTGACAAGTATGGCATTGAGCACAACTTTTCAGCTCCTCGAACTCCACAACAAAACGGTGTTGTGGAGCGCAAAAATCGAGTTTTAGAGGAATTGGCAAGAACAATGCTCAATGAGGGTGGATTACCAAAATATTTTTGGGCTGATGCAATTAGCACAGCTTGTTATGTTCTGAACAAGATTTTAATTCGTCCTATTTTGGTTAAAACCCCTTATGAAATTTTAAAAGGTAGAAAGCCAAACTTGTCTCATCTTCACGTGTTCGGTTGTAAGTGTTTTGTTTTAAATAATGGTAAGGAAAACCTTGGGAAGTTTGATGCCAAAGCTGATGAAGGTATTTTCCTTGGATACTCTCAATCAAGTAAAGCATATAGAGTGTATAATAGGCGTTTACTTTCTGTTGAAGAATCTGTCCATGTTTATTTTGATGAGTCTTATCCAAAAAATGTCGGAAAAGGTATCTCTTTTGATGATGCAGGTGTATCTACAGAAGACATACTCAAAGAAGCTGTTACAGAAATTGATCAATCTGAAACTGCTGAAAATGAGAAGGAGGAAGATACTAGTCATGAAAAAGATAAAGAGGAAGGAACATCTGAAGTGAATGAACTTCCACCAGCTTGGAAATCCTCTAAAGACCACCCTATAGACAATATATTGGGAGATATTTCAAAGGGAGTGTTGACTCGTTCTAAGATAAGTAACTTTTGTTCTCACTTCGCTTTTGTATCACAAGTAGAGCCTAAAAATGCTAAAGAGGCCTTAATTGATGAATTTTGGCTAATGGCCATGCAAGAAGAGCTTAATCAATTTAAAAGAAATGACGTTTGGGAACTTGTCCCTCGTCCGCGAGATCATCATATCATAGGTACTAAATGGGTGTTTAGGAATAAACTTGATGAAAACGGAGTGATAACTAGGAACAAGGTACGCTTGGTAGCACAAGGGTATAACCAAGAGGAGGGCATAGATTATGAGGAGACTTATGCTCCAGTGGCTCGCCTTGAAGCTATACGTCTCTTGCTTGCTTTTGCGTGTTTTATGAATTTTAAGCTTTACCAAATGGACGTAAAGAGTGCGTTTTTAAATGGTGTCATAAATGAAGAAGTATATGTTTCACAACCTCCCGGTTTTGAAAATTCTGAATATCTAGATCATGTTTACAAATTAAAGCGTGCTTTATATGGTCTTAAGCAAGCACCTCGTGTGTGGTACGAAAGACTTAGCAAATTTCTAATTGATCATGGATATTCTAGAGGTAAAGTGGATAATACACTCTTCATTAGACATAAAGGAAAACACATTCTTTTAGTTCAAGTTTATGTAGACGATATAATTTTTGGTTCAACTAACATACACTTGGTCGAAGAGTTTTCTAATGTTATGCAGGGTGAGTTTGAGATGAGTCTTATGGGGGAGTTGAACTACTTCTTAGGCCTCCAAATATAGTAACTCGATGAAGGTACAACAGTATATCAAACAAAATACTGCAGAGAACTGCTCAAGCGCTTTGGAATGAATAATTCAAAATCAATCGACACTCCCATTCCTACCAATGGAAACTTGGACAAAGATGAACATGGTAAGTGTGTTGATGTCAAAAGGTATAGAGGTATGATTAGGTCTCTCTTGTATCTAACTGCTTCTAGACCGGACATCATGTTTAGTGTTTGTATGTGTGCACGATATCAATCAAATCCTAAGGAATCTCACTTAAAATCAGTCAAGCGTATATTTAGGCATCTTCATGCACCCTTTGAAATGTTTACTGCATTTTTGGTTTGAAATGGTTTGCTTGAAAAAAAGATTGAAGAGATGAGAAGAAAAATGTTTTTTAAGATTTTGGTGTTTGAAGAGACGAACGTCTCATGCCTACGTACCCACAAAGTGCAATGCGAGATCAAAACCCCGTAGTTCGTGGTACAAATTGTGAAAAGGAAAATGAGTTGAATTGATTTTAAAATGTAAAGATAAGTCGTCATCCTTTAGAGAATAATTCCGCTAGAAAGGATGAATCATATCTGAACACAAAAAATGGTTAAAAGAAACGTGCACGAGGGCACAAAACAATTGAGTGAGTTGTGAATGTTTTAAAGTTTTTTGAGAAAGAAGTTTCGATATGCTTATGTGGTTTAGCATTTATTTAAGGAAATGAAATGAAAAGGTAAAAGCACATGACTGAAGTCAAGGTTTGATTGAGAAAATGTTTGAAGTTAGAAAACAAAGAAAGTTTCGAAAATAGGAAGGAGATTTGAAAATTGAAGAAGTTGGGAAGAGATGAAGAGACTATCCTAAGACTTGAAAATAAAAGCTAAGGGAAGAAATGATCAAACCAAATGGCAAGCATCTTTGAGACATTTGGATTTCCATCTTCAAAGGCCAATGAAATAATTTGAGGCCGAGGTTTCTAATCCATTCCAACTTGAGCAAGGGGGAAGATCTTAAAGTCTAAGTCCATTCTCCGAAGCAAGGGATAGTAACCATAGTCCAAAATTAGAAGTCACAAGTCTTTTAAATGTTTAATCCTTTATTAGTGTTTTGATATCCAAATGGACAAAGGAGAAATAACAAGTAACAATATAAACAATAAGCAAATGATATATGATATGATATAATAAAGCATAATAAAGGAGATAAAGGAGCAAGAAATTAAAGTAAAAGGATAAGGTGTGAGAGATTAAATTTAAATGTTAGTATATTCACATTATTATAATATTTACAATATAAAGTGGTATGATGAACTTAATCAAGCACAACCACGAAAAGAAAAATAAAATCGAGGCAACCGGATCCAAGTGGATCGCATTCCGAATCGGGACAACTTTAGGTCTATGTTAAGCAATCACCGAGTAATTTACGGAGTAATTACCCTACAAATGAGGCCGGCCACCACTAATGAAAGTGGAAAATATTCGTGTTAATACATGTTAGAGAAACGATATTATGAATCGTTCTCCGAAAACATGCCACACTAAAAGAAAAAGAACGGTCTAATCTTAATCGAGATTATCGTTGAATTTATCGAAAAGTAACCTATCACGATCTCAAAGTATGGAGAATGATCCAAATGATCATTCATCCATAGATTTGAAATAATGAAGATTAAATTCTTCGAAATTCAACAATCTCGAATAGGAGATCTCATCGAACAAAAAGAAAAATAAGATGAATAAGAAAGTGGATCTACAAAATAAAATCCAAAAAAAAGAAATAGAAATATTTTTAAATCCCTTTCTAAAAAAAAACCTTATAATATGTTTCTAAAATATTTTTAACAAGACTTTTTCTAACATACCTTTTTTCATAAAATTCTTAAATCAACAATGAATTATAACAAAATCCTTTCAAAAAAACAAACCTAAGAAAATTAATGAAAAAAAAAAGAATGGAAGAAGGAAGGGGGGAGAGACACGCAGCGATGGGGGTGGTGATAGCCAAAACAACTAATGGCCTTAAAGGCCCAAACAGAAAGAAAAAATTAAACCGAATTTATCATAAAAAGGAAAAAATAACATAGATCCTCTTCCTCTTCTTCCTCGCG
Organism: Lathyrus aphaca; assembly: GCA_963966055.1. Taxonomy (NCBI): domain Eukaryota; kingdom Viridiplantae; phylum Streptophyta; class Magnoliopsida; order Fabales; family Fabaceae; genus Lathyrus; species Lathyrus aphaca. Next base: position 354,942,473 of record OZ014520.1, on the reverse strand, counting down.
GCGGAAACCAGGGAATGGTATAGAACAAACAAACTTCTCAAAAAGAAACGACGTCGTTTCCTCACCATTTACTTCGAAGCCAACACTCTTCTTCTTCTCAAAATCGCAACCTCTCCCTTTCTCATTAATCCGCCGCGGATTCCTCGGTTCTTTCCTCAAATCAATTCACTTCCTCCTTCCTTTTCCCCTTCCGAAATCTGAATCTGAGCTAATAATGGACGAATTGAGGGGTTATTGTGTTGAAGGTGGAAGAAATGATGCGAGCATGCTGTAGCTTCGTGCGATTTGCGGAGTTAAAGATTTTTCATCTGAGAATCAATGAAGGAACAAGGTTATTGATGAGGTACCCTAAGATTTGCATTCCTTTTTTTTCTTTTTTTTAAAATTTCTGGTGGTAAGAGAATTTGAAGCTTGGTATTATGATTTTGACAGGGGTATTTTAGGCTATTCAAGCTTGGTGAATTAAGAGAAGAGAAGTTGGATTTTATAGAGTGAAGCTCGAAATCGTTGCTGCCGTTTTAAGTTCAGTTGAGATGCGTTTCATTGCGTTTCCAAAGATGCATTCCGCGTGCTAGCCTTTTTTCTTTTGAAGCTACGTTTTCTTTCGTTTTTCAATTGAATTTTCCTTTTCGACATGTGCTGTAGGCGTGCGGGAAGTGAGGGCTGATTTTACTTGTGGCTGGCTGTTAAGTGTGCAGAGGCTTGCGACTTTGAGTTTGTTCGTGCGGCGTGTTACATATTGCTGGGCTTGGCTGTTGGCTAGTAATGTGGCTTGTGAAATCCGCTTACGGCGTGTTGTTTTTGTTGTGTAGGCCGTGTGAATTGGAGCTGTTTTTGCTGCTATGTTTGTTGACTGCTGCGGATTGGGGCTGGCAGTTTTGCTTGTTGTGATGGTACGGCTGGTTTTTGGGGTTAGAGCTGAAGGGATGTGAAGCTGATTGATGCTAGCTGCTGGTGAAGTAATGTATGCTTAGATGCGGTATGCAGCTGTTGGCTAGTACGGAAGAGTCTTGCGTATTGGAGTTGGGCGCGTGAAGTGAAGCTGGCTGTCACTTTTGGATGTTGTTTTGATGGGCATATGGTTGCTGTTGTATGCGTGAAGGCTTGTTGTTAGCTGAGATGTGGGGCCTGAGGTTGTTTTGTGGTATTGTTGGCTTATTTGGTAGGCTTGTGAGGAGTGTTGTAGCCAGATTTGGATGTGACGTGGGAGTTTGTTCAGCTGCTTGAGGCTTGATGCCAGTGAATCACGTGGGGTTGAAGCGGCTGGAGGAAAAACAAGATGGGCAGGGATTTATGTTTTAATTAATGGGCCAATGGGCTTTGTGTTTTTTTTATAACAAAATAAAAGGGCTTAACAAAAAATGAATGACTTTGATAATAATAATTTTTTTGTTTAGAAATAGAAATTAAGATAAAAGGTTTATGATAAAAGAAATTAATTTGTGGTAATATGATGGGATATTTGGGTATCGGATGAAAAAGAAAATTGATTAAAATACATGGATTTGGAATAACAATCGGAAATTAGTAGAATATTGATATTTGGAAAAAATGAAATATAATCGAAATTAAAAAAATGAATAGTCAGAATGAATCGAATAATGAAAGTATGGGTGAGATAAGAAAAAGTGACTAGAAAAATATATGAATTGAATAATGGACGAAACAATGATTTTTTTTAGCCCAAAACCACATCTTGTTTTTTTTCTTCTTCACAAGCCACTGGTGAGAAACAACCTCTAATGAACCACTACACAACTTGCCACTTATACCACAGTCATTTGAGATCTGTCTTGATTATCCGAAATCATGCTGAGGAAAATAAATCCTTAGATGAATCGTTGATGAACTGATGCACATTAAAGATTCGAACCAACTTCGCACCAAACACTGCCTGATGACTGATGATCACAGCACACAACACAGCTTAAACTTTGAACACACATTGTCTGAGGAAAATTCTTTGGCACTCACAACTTGCAGTCGAAACAATCTCTTGATAGTTTGACCAAGATTAGGTCAAACGTCCATCTGAATCGAATTGTGACTGAACCAACGCATCTGAATTGAAATCACAGCCCTGTCTTTTAAATCCTGCAACACAGAGAAAAAGAAGCAACTGTAACATATTTTTTTTGATATTTTGGTTAGAGGTTAGTAAAATATAAACAAATAATAGGAACTAAACATGGTGATCCTCTGCAAAGCATAGACCTGCACCTGAAAAAGGATAAACGAACAGTGCGTGATCTTGCTTGTATGCAAATGCAGATGAGATGCGAAAAATCTTAGGGTCAAAAATTAGGGTCTGACACTAAATACGGGCTTTGGTATTCCAAAGGGAGTGATTGCAACTTAGTAGGTTACTCTGATTCTGATTTTGCTGGCTGCAATTCAGATAGGAAAAGCACTAGTGGTACATGTCATCTATTTTCAAATTCTTTAATAAGTTGGCATAGCAAAAAGCAAGTATCCGTGGCGTTGTCTACTGTAGAGGCTGAGTATGTTGCAGCCGGTAGCTATTGCGCTCAAATTTTGTGGCTAAGACAACAACTACAAGATTTTGATATTCAACTTAAACGTATTCCAATAAAGTGTGACAACACTAGTGCCATTAATCTCACTAAGAATCCTGTTTTACACTCACGCACCAAACATATAGAGATTAGACATCACTTCCTTCGTGATCATGTTGAAAAAGGAGATGTTGTTTTTGAGCATGTTGATACTAAAAATCAACTTGCTGACATTTTCACTAAACCATTGGCAACTGAACCATTCTTCAACATTCGTCGTGAATTAGGGATTCTTGATCTCTCCGCATTGGTGTCTTAAGTTTGTTTGATCTAGTTTATATTTATCTCATTGTGTTTACTGAGATTTGAATGTAGACTTCACTCGTACTTCATGAGATTACTATGACGGAGGTAATATTGTTCCTCTCTACATCTTGTTGATATTGTGTGATAAATGTATGTTTGAGCAATTATTTCTCGCTTATATGTAATTCTTTACATATGATTGTTTGAGCATTAATAATTAGTTTGTAAAGTATTCTTAAGCATCATTAAAATGTTATGATTCACTCTGCATTCTGCATTAATTTTTTTTTATGTATTGATACATAAGGTCTATGTATCGATGCATATCAGTTTTGTGTCGATACATATTCAATTTCTTTTAAAATTGTCAAAATTATTAGATTATGTATCGATACATTTGTGGTTTGTATCGATACATAGCAACTTGAAAATCCAAAATTTTGCAACATGAATCGATGCATACGATTATGTATCGATGCATACTGATATAAAATCCTTTTCTTTTTTTTGTATCGACACATCATCATCAGTTATGACATTTGCATCAGTCATAATCTCTATTTTATCTTCTTCTTCATTCCATTTGCATCATTAACGATTAAATAACCCTAACACCAAAAAAACCCTTTTCTTCCAAAACCCTAACTTCATCATCATGCCTCAAAGAGTCATGCTTCCTAGAGCAAAAGGTAGAAGTAAAGGGAAAGAACCTGTTGAGGCTTCACACCAAGCTCCGCCTGCTCCAGAAATTCCTCCCACTGGGTCATCCATTCTCCATCCTGCCAATGCTAAAGAGTTTGAGGTTTCCTTCAAGACAAGGTTAGTCATGAAACCCCATGTCTTCAATACTCAAGATGCGAGTACTCTATGCTTAGATGAAGTTGCTGATTTGATTGACGCACAAAAACTTGGGTCCTTTTTAACTGTTAATGATGACTATCATGAGGACTTCATTCGTGCTTTTTACGTGGGTGTGAAATCTGGTAAAGGGTACATGTTCAAGTGCTCTATTGGAACAAGGACTTATTGTTTTGAGGCTGGTGATTGGAACAAGGTGTTCCAAATGCCATCCCCGACGCCTAAGTTGCAGATGTGGCATGATCATAAATTTGAAACTAAGTTTAATCTGAAGGAATATTGTGCATCTATTTCAAAACTGGAAAGGCCTATAGGTGATGATGAGCATTTAACTTCTGGAATGATTAAGAGTGTCCCCAGAATTCTGCATTGGATTCTCTCGCATATTTTACGTCCGAGGTCCGGTGGGCACTCTAGATTGGATAAGCCAAACATACATCTCTTGTATATTCTGCAGAAGAAGATTCCGTTGAATTGGCCCAATTATTTTGTGAAGCATATTTTTCTTACAAGAAATAGTTTGAAGAACATCACTCTTGCTTATGCCGCACAAATTATGAGGATCATTAAGTTCTGGAAGGTGGTTGTACCCCATGTTCCTCTCTTATCTTCATCTACTGTTCAAGAATTCAATAGTGTTACTCTATCTCATATGGGATATAGGTGGGACACAGAGCGTCGATGCTATTACTTCTTTGAACGCAGCTCTAGAACCAGAATTTATAACTTTGATACACCTTCTGAACAGATTTTTGTTGCTGAAGAACAAAGAGATGAAGATATGGAGGATGTAAATGAAGAAAATCCCCCTGAAGCAAATGTCAACACTGCTTGGGGTGAGTGGGTGCCACAAAGGTGGTCTCCTACTAACTATGAACCAGTTCCTCCATCTGTTCCACCAACATCATCTACTACACCTCATGCATATCTAACTCAAATGTTTGAGCAAATGGAAATTGCCAATAATGCCCGACATGAAGAAGCCCGTGCGTGGCATGTACAACAAACGGAGTGGCACAAAGAGCACCGGGAGTGGCATGATAAACACACTAGGATGTATCATAACCAACACTCATGGCACACAGACTTGGTCAAGTGGCATCAAGTCTTCTACAATGAGATGTCCGGTTTCATGGATGATTGTCGTGCACACCCGGGTATTATGGACAGATTCAGAAGCACCGAGGTTCAAAATCGGTTCAGGCATTACAACTTCATGGGGCAAAATCCTGATGAGATGCCTCCTCCACCTCCTCCTCCAAGTTTCAGAGATCCCGATAGAGAGGATGCAGAGTCCTGTGGTGGCTACAATCCTCACTAAGACATCATTTCATAATTGCATTACATCATTTCCTTTTTTTCTTGTTGCTTAAGTTTCTTTTGATTTTATGTTTAAACATTGTATGCATTTGGTTTGCTTTTGTAATTCTTAACTCTACTAGTCCAATTAAATGCCTATGCTTGTTTGTTGTTTACGTTAAATTGGTTTGCCCTTTATGTTTCACTCTTTGTGAGTGATTTCTTCATGATTAAGTTATATATATCTTCTTATTGCTGAATATTGCTTCACCTATACAATTTTTTTGATGTTGACAAAGGGGGAGAAAGGCTTGAGTGTGAAAAATGACAGCATGCACAAACTCAGGGGGAGTGGTTATGCACAAACTCAGGGGGAGTGGTTCTCACACTTCTGCAAAAATTTGCCATCATCAAAAAGGGGGAGTTTGTGAGCAACTCTTTAGTTTTGTATGATAGTAAATTTTATGCTTTTGTGCTTTTAACATACACTTTGTATTGAATTGACATTGCAAGCTTAAAAAAAATCTACCTTATCCATGTATGCATTGATACATGAGTTTTTGTATCAACACATGTCTTGTTTTAAACAAAAAATATGACTTTTACTTCTGTATGTATCGATTCATTCGCAAGATGTATCGATACATAATTTCCTTGAAACTCTGAATTAAGTCAAATGCATCGATACATTCTTAATATGCATCGATACATGTTGTAGGTATGCGTCTGTGATATCTGCTATGTATCAATACATTCGCAACATGCATCGATACATGTTGTAGATATGATTCTGGAATATCTGCTATGTATCGATACATTCGCAACATGCATCGATTCATTATGTTTTCATTTCTCTGTTTCTTTTGCATTAGTTCAGTATGTATCGATTCATTCCATTATGTATTGATACATAACAGTGTAAAAACCATCATGTATCGATACATTCGCACTTCGTATCGATGCATTAATCTGTTTCTATTTCTAACAGACTTTGTCAAGTATATATTTGTTTCTATTAGTGCAGTGAAGTAGAGAGAAATCGTAAGTGAATTCAAGGTCAGGAAAATTGAAGAACACAATCAAGAAAAGAAGTTTTTGGGTGTGCATTCAATTGTGAGCAGGGTTGAAACCTAAGAGAAAATTCATCTTCATCATCTTCTCAATTACTTTGATTCAAGAACATCAACACATAATCATTGTTGTTCTGTGAATTAGAGGATCAAGAGATAACGTTCAGCGGAACGATCGATGATCTAGTTGAGTTGAAGAGTGAAAAAAGGTTTCAAGGAAAAACCATCTAGTTTGTCCTTCAAGAACGGGTGTGTTCTTGAAGGTTTGTCAGTCATGTTTACAAAACAGATTCAGCCGCAGCGTAAGGTTTGGAAATTGGGAGATTTCGCAAATAGATCGTGGAACCGCTGAATTGTTTGTATTACTTGCAAGGGAATCTTGATTTGGCTCAGATCAAGTGAAGGTTCATACAATAGGAAGATCTAGGTGTATAGATTTCTGGTTTTTGTATAGCAACCTTGTAAACGACGATTTCAGCAATATCGATATAAAAGTTCTCAATTTCGGTTTGAAATTGAGAAGGAGACGTACCCACACGCGAGGACGAACGTGGGGAACTTCCTTACCAAATCTCTGTGTATTGTATTCCTTATCCATCTCTATTTACGTTTTTAATTGGTTATGATTCATGATCATGAAAATTGCATGACTCTCACATCCAAGGGCCAAGATGACTTCTGTTTTGAATCAAGGGCAGGATTGTGATCACACATGTGCAAATAGAGAGGGAAATGCACGAGAAAATCACCTCATCACACAAATCTTGCAAGTTTTGCAATTTGATCCTCACACTCTCCTCTCACGTGCACTTTCCCTCATTCTTTCAGCATTGAATATTGAGATCATATATAAGAAAACTAGGGTTTCATTTCACCCAATATTCATCACATTTTCATCACTCCAAAGTTTTTGCACCTCAAGAATTTCTCTTCGAATCTCCTCATTCTCTCACTCTCTTCACAAACTATTTGCACATTCTGAATCCTTGAGGCATAAGGATCATTAATCCACCACTCATTCAAGCTGAAAGTGAAGGATTGGAGAGGTGCCATTCAAGGGTAGGTTGATTCGAAGCTTCCGATTCAAGCTCTCTCAAGCTTCCTCTTGCATTTATTTTGCAAGAGGAGATCAAAAGGAGTAGATCTGCAGCATCTGGAGCATTATCTTGGTGATTTTTAAGTGTCTCCATCTCAGGTATGCTCTGAAATCCATGGATCTAGAATTGGTTTTTGATGTATGCATTATGATCTGTGTGATATGCTGAGTATTCAGCACCTTTCAGATTTGAAAATGCTTGAGAGTTGAGTGTTTTGTGATGATTTGAAGTTTTGTGGTTGGATCTGTTTTGCTTCGATCCGTTTGATTTAGTGATCTATTGTGAATTTCATGACCATATTTGATATCATCATGTCTTAATTGTTTAATCTGGAGTGTTTGATCCATTTATTTGATGATTATTTCTTGAGATTGAATCTTCTGGTGCCGGAGCCCTATCTCCGGTCACCGGATTCTGGAAATATGTTGGCCTCAGTTTCATGAAGAAGATGACCCCTTGGCCCTTAGATCATTTCATCTGGACGTCCCTCAGCGTGACAACGCATTAATGAACCCTCTCCCTCTCACGTGATTTCTTAAATTCTGAATTAATCAATGTGTCTCTCACCTCACCATAACTGCTGTGTCTCTCACCCTTGTCCAATTAATGTATTGACTTTGTTTAATGAGTTGACTGATCTGAGGCGTGCGTTTGATCCAATGGTCCTTTGTTTTTCTGAATTTATTTGAATATCCATGTTAACTATTGTAAGTTGCGCTGAGACCAATGGGCCTGGATTGCTGTTCCCACCCCCCTGCGTGTAAGCCCAATGAGATTTAACTGGAAATCCTTGCTGAATACACCCCCTGGCCCTTCTCATTTATTTTTGTTTCTTTTTATTTCCATTTTATTTTCAGTTTGGTTTTTAATTTACAAAAATAGTTTTAGGTCTCCAAAAATTATAAAAAATTCATGAATGATTGTTTTAGTTTTCTCTAACTTTTGACTTTTTTATTTTCCAGTTATTTTTAATTGTCACGTGGAAATTAATTGTCCCTTTTAATTAATTCATTTTATTTCATTTTGAAGCATGCTGACTTGTCCATTTTCTATCTTGGTCATTATTTGGAATTTTTGAGTGATTCTTTTTGCTCTGGATTCATGATAGGATGTACTTTATTGATGATTTTTGTTCTGATTTTTAGAATCTTGGTTAATTGATTTTGGTCTCTAACTTGTGAGTGAAGCCATCTAACCCTAATCCATGTTTGACCCCTCTTTTGAATGATCAATCTTCCGATTCTTTCTCCCTCCTTTTGGCATGTTGTTATGGTTTGATTGAAGGTCATTTGTGCAAGGTTGTGGAATTTTTTGAATGCTCGCTTGATTTGTTTTGAATTTTTGTTCTTGACTTGTCCCACTTTGTCTCTTTTGGATCATTTGTTCTCTCCTTAGCCTAGAAGGGCACTTGTGCCAACTTCTTCAACTTGTTTAGAGCATTATTAGGATGTTAATACCTCTCTGATCTTGGGTTGTGGTTTGTGTCTTAGGAATTTTGTGTTTGTTTGTTTTTTGGAGTTCATTCACTTGTATGTATATCCACCTCACTTCCTTTGCTTCATCTTTCTCATGAGGTAAATACTTGACTATGTGCCCTCCTTCTCTTCATCTCCCTTGCTTCTTAGTTACTTTTCTAACATGATAGGGTTCTGGTCTTGCACCTTGGGGTTGTGATTTGGTTATGTTGCTTTTCATCTTCTCATATTTGTTTTGTTTTGCCATGGTGATTCATGTTGTTTCATTTTGAATTGTGTGATTCTTTTCTCATTCTTGTGATTCAAGTTTGCATTTGACATTTATGTGTATGACTTCATTTCTGGTTGTATGGTTTTGGTATGGCATTATGTTCATTTTGTTTTGGCCTTTATACTTGTGTCACTAACCTTTTCAGGGGCTTAGGTAAGTAAGAGGTGTGGATGTGATTCCCACATTTCCAAATCTTATCTCTTCTCATCTCATTATTATTTGTTCTAACCTTGTGATTGTTGGGCTTAGGCCTTACTTCCCCCCTCCTCTATTCTTCTTTCTTCTTCTTCTCTTCTTCTTTCTTTCTTCTTTAGGATAGTAAACCTCACTAACTTAGGATTACCATTGCATGACAACAATTAGGATTCATTAGTCCCCCATTAGACTTTTACCTTTGTGATCCTTTTGGTTCTCTTCTCTTCTCATCTCAAAACTCTAAAGAAGACACTTAATAAGAGTTGAAGTGATATCTTGAGCAATAGCCTTATACCATGAGACACTTGTAGTCTTCCCATCTTGGGATAGTACAAGCTTGTCTTGTGATGCACAAGTCTGATCAGGATATCATCTTCACCAAGAAAATCATAAAACACACTTCTTCATTGTAAATAACAAAAACACTTAATAAGTTAATGAGTTAGTGAGCTTAAGCCCTAATCTCTGGATTCATGTTTTGGGGATCTTCTCCTTACTTGAGTGTGCTTGTTCTATTATTCCATCTTGGAATGTAGTGACAAGTGCACATTCCATGGAAAAGGGCTTGAGTTCACTTCCTCGTGACACACTCATAAAAGCTTCTAAAAAACACAAACAAACAATAAGCGTCTTTCCTTCGGGAATTCTTTTCTCATCTCCTTCGCTCTGTACGCGAACTTTCTCCTACTTGCCATTTTCCAAGACGGTTACGCACTCGTCATCCGAGCCTGCAACACCCGAGCATTGACATAGGCAGTTCAAGCCTTAAGACACAAGCAATCATTTCCACCCCTAGTTAGGGGAATTACAGCGACTCTGATCCTCATTGTCCAGATGAGGTACATAGGCAGCGGGGTAGGGCCCGTTCGAGCACAATATTTATTTTCCCTACATTTTTTTCTTTATTTTCTTTTTCAGTTCCCTTTTTGATTCTTTTATCCAGTTCCAGTTCATTTCCTTTGCTGCAGCTTTCTTTTCTTCACCCTTTGAAGTAGTTTCTTTGCAAGCGTGGATCCCGTCGGGTATGGCGGAAAATCTGGGTGCTAATACCTTCTCAGGTTGTAACCGACTCCCGAACTTAGTCTCTTTGGTTCGCAAGGCCCGTGTCCTTCCTCTTCTTTCTTCTGGTTTGTGCAGCATTACCGCTCCCGCTCCTTCGGGATAAAAATGCCTGGCTGGCGACTCTATTATTTTCCGCGCCACTTTCGCGTTTGTACCAGGATGGAAATCCGGGAGCGACAATTAGAAGCTAAGGAAAAGGAGTTTGCTGGAAGAGAAGCTCACTTTCAGAGATTGGGTCTAATGGAATCAAAAAGAGAAGCAGAGCGTAAGAAGACTTTGAAGACTCTTAAAGAAGCTCGCCAGTCCATTGTTTGGTTACAAGGCCAAAGGGAACAGGAGCAGAAGAAGTATAAAGAAAAGGAAGAGTTTTTCGTGGTACAAATGGCCTTCAAGAAAGAAGAAGTAGAACAAGTTCACAAAATACGAAGGGAAAAGACTCAACAATTGGCACAGAGCCAGATGGCCTTGGAGGAGGCATTGAAAGAGATTGCAGAGCTTAAGTTGAGAGCAGGCGTGAAGAAGAACCGGACAGAGGTGATAGCTGCAGAAGAAGAACCTGGGTCTTTCCTTTAGTCTAGATTTTTAATTCATTGTTGTTCAGACTACCTACAGGCTTGTTGTAGGAGTCCTGCTTTATATTTTTGTTCATGTATTGACTTGTAACCCTTCGGGGAATGTGTTTGTGCTCTAACTTTGGCTGCCAGTGGGTTATCCATGTTATGCAATGTTAAATCCCAATTACCATTTCTGAGTACACAAAGCTTGTTTGTTTGAGACTGCTGAGATCTCAACACTCTTCAAAGGGAGAATTTGAAAATTAATACTCAAAGGGGCTATCTAGAGCAAATACCAGAACTGGGGCATATGAATGCCTACACTTGGAAACATGAATAGTTACATTGCATGCATATAACGTGTTTGCTGTTTTGCAGGTAGTTCATCAGTTTTCTAACGTTTATGTCCTTACAGGCACTATAGCTCCCAAGAAGGTTCGAGAACAGCCAACTGTACACAGATACCCTACAAGAGTAAATAGAGAGAGTAATGGATCAGATGCAGGCAGATCTGGCTGACTTAAGAACAAGAATGGATAACTTTATGACCCTCATGGCTGGGATGGGTCAAACTCAGGAGCGCTTGCGCGGGATGGTGGAAAACAACCAGGCCAGGAACAATGGGGCCGCATATGGAGGTAATCGCAATGGGGCTGGCGCCCGTCACGTAGAGATCCCTGTGGCGCAACCAGGGATTACTATTATCAATGATGGACTGAACAACGTGCAGATGGACGGGCAAGATGAACAGTTTACTTTGCTGGACGAGGCAAAAGGCCAAGGGGCTGTCATGAACAGAAAGTTTGAGGAGATGGCTGAGCAGATCCGTGCCATTCAATCTCAGAGTTCCCTGGGGTTCGATATCACTGACTTGGGCTTGGTTCCAGGGGTTAGAATCCCCTACAAGTTCAAGGTCCCTACTTTCGATAAGTACAACGGCACTGCATGCCCAAAGACTCACCTCCAGTCCTTTGTAGGAAGAATTGCTGCACACACCGATGATGAGAAGTTGTGGATGTACTACTTCCAAGATAGCCTTGTGGGAGCCTTCTTGGAGGGGTACATGAAGATAAGAAGGGTTAACATTTGAAGCTGGAAGGATTTAGCAGAGGCTTTTGTGAAGCAGTATCAGTACAATTTGGATATGGCTCTGAATCGTACTCAGTTGCAGACCATGTCTCAGAATGCTAAGGAAGGGTTTAAGGAGTACGCTCAGAGGTGGCGTCAGCTTGCTGCTAGAGTACAACCTCCCTTGTTGGAGAATGAGATGGCTGACATGTTCATGGGAACACTTCAGGGGGTGTTTATCGAGAGGTTGGCATCTTGTTCGGCAACAAAGTTCAATGACATTGTGATAGCAGGAGAGAGGGTCGAAACTCTTTTGAAGATGGGGAAGATTCAGGACACCGGTGGGGGTAGCTCAATCGGTGTAAGAAAAGCTTTTAATGGACCTCCGAGAAGAAGAGAGGGGGAAACTAATGTTGTGTACGGCCGAGGACGGGGCCGGGGATACAGAAGATCCTATGAGAAAGTGGCAGCTGTCACTATTCCATCAAGTCTTGTACAACAAACTCAACCACAACAGCAACAACAACAACAGCTGCCGCGCAATAATTATCAGCAAAGACCCTATCAACCGAGACTAGCTCGTCCGGCTAACAGGGTGTTTGAATCCATTCCCATGACATACACGACAGTGCTGCAGAGGTTGTTAGACTTGAACTTGGTCCATTTGAGGACTTTAGCACCACCTCCACCTGGAGAGCTTCCAGTGGGGTATGATGCTAACGCAAGATGCGCGTTTCATTCCGGAGCACCCGGGCACTCAACAGAGAAGTGCAGGGCACTACAGCATAAATTTCAAGACTTGATTAATTCAAAGGCGATTAACTTTGCGCCGCCTCCTAATGTTACATCAAATCCCATTCCAAACCATGGAGGGGCGAGGATAAATGCTGTGGACAGTGGTGAGAGGTCAAGCTTGATTTGGAAGGTGGAAGAGGTAAAGACTTCATTGCTGGTTGTGAAAGACAGATTGTTGAATGGTCAAGTGTTCCCAGGGTGTGGTTATGATTATGAAGGATGTTTGAGTTCATTTAATGGCTGTGAGGACTTGAAGGTTGGACTGCAGTATTTGTTTGACAAGGGGTCGCTGTAGTTTGATAAGGTTGATGATAGAAGTGATTGTGTGTCTACCATAACAATTTACTTTGATCCTGATGAAGTACCTGCCCGGAGGGAACCAGTGACTATTTATGTTCTGGAGGTTAGTCCTGTTACCATTACTGTTCCAGGACCAGTTCTGTATGCTGATGACAAAGATATCCCGTGGCACTATGGCTCGGATGTGTATGTGGATGGTCAGAAGGTGGAGAGTAAGGCAGTGACAATTGACCTGACTGTGGTGAATGTCGAAGGAGTTGGTGGTTTTACAAGAAGCAGGTGTCTTTTTGCTCCTCAAGATCTCAGAGGAGATCCTGAAGCTGAAGTTGTTGCAAAGGCTAAAGGTAAGCAAATAGCGACCGAAGAAGCGACAACTCCCGCTGTCGGGCAAGGTACTTTCGAAAAAGAAGTTGAGGAGTTTATGAGGATAATAAAGAAGAGTGACTATAAAATAGTTGAACAGCTGAATCAGAATCCGTCCAAAATATCAATTTTGTCCTTGTTGATGTGTTCTCCGGCTCATAGGGAAGCTCTACTGAAAGTATTGCAGATGGAATATATTCCACAGGAAATAACGATTAACCAGTTGGAGGCTGTGGTAGGCAGCGTGAATGCCAGCCATGGGTTGGGCTTCACGGATAGGGATCTTACTTCTGAAGGCCGCAATCACAACAAAGCCCTGCATATCACCATGGAGTGTAAGGGTGTTGTCCTGTCACATGTCTTGGTTGATACAGGCTCTTCCCTCAATGTGCTCCCTAAGAAGGTCTTGATGAAGTTGAATGTTGATGGCATTATCGTTCAACCCAGTGATTTAATTGTGAAAGCCTTTGATGGGTCCCGGAAGTCTGTGTTCGGGGAAGTTGAGCTACCTGTGAAGATAGGATCTCAAGTGTTCAAGAGCACGTTCTATGTCATGGATATTCAACCTGCTTACAGTTGCTTGCTAGGACGTCCCTGGATCCATGTTGCAGGCGCAGTGACGTCCACGTGGCATCAGAAGTTGAAGTATGTGGTAGATGGTCAGGTGATCACTGTGTGTGGAGAAGAAGACATCTTTGTGAGTCATCTGTCTACTTTCAAGTACGTGGAGATGGACGGAGAAATTCATGAAACGTTGTGTCAGGCTTTTGAAGCAGTCAATGTTAGTATTCTGGCTCCAGCAGAGAGGAACAATGAGAAGGAAGGGACGTCTATCTACTCCTACAAGCAAGCCAAAGAAGTGGTCCAATCAGGAAGCGCCCAGGGCTGGGGCAAGTTGCTAGAGTTGGAAAAGAAGGATGACAAGTTTGGTCTTGGTTACCAGCCTGGTGGGTCCAACTGGCCTCAGGGTGGTAAAGCTATAACTTTCACAAGCGCCGAAATGCTCGATCGCAACAACATATGTGCAACAAGTGAATAAGGGGACAATGACTGCGACTGGGATAGCTGGATTCACCCATGTGCACCTGGGGAGGAGCTCCGGAACTGGTCTGCCGAGGATTTCGTTCAAGTTACTTGGTAATCAAAGTAATTTACTTGTTTCCTTTTTATCATGCTGCATGTCAATCCTGCACTCTGCCCAAGGTGAACAAATCCATTTGTAGGGCTACCATGCTTTTAATGCATTTATTTTTTCCATAAAATAAAGGACATTTTTCAAGAAAATTGTGTTCTCTTTCTTTCGTTTTAAATTTTTCACCAAAAAATAAATGGCAATGTTTTTTCTTTCCTTTTGTTTGTGTGTTTGCGTCTCTTTTGAAAAGAAAAAAAAACAGATTCTGAAATAAGCACATCATCTGTTCAGTGTTGATCATCCGGATTCTAGTGATAATGTTCCTGCTATGACCATGCATGACTTCGATGATTCTATCTACCAAGCTGATGAAGGGGTTGAGGAAGACTGTGAACTCCTAGAAGAATTGGTCAGGTTGTTGAAACAAGAGGAAAGGGTCATTCAGCCTCATCAGGAAGAGATAGAGATCATCAACATCGGGACTGAAGATGTAAAGAAGGAGATAAAGATTGGGGCCAATCTGCAGGCCGAGGTAAAGAAGGAGTTGATTGGTATGCTACGTGAGTATGTGGATATCTTTGCCTGGTCGTATCAAGATATGCCAGGGCTAGATACTGACATTGTTGTGCATAAGCTGCCACTAAGAGAAGACTGTCCTCCAGTGAGGAAAAAGTTGAGAAGAACTCGTCCTGATATGGCGATGAAGATCAAGGAGGAGGTTTAGAAGCAGTGGGATGCCGGATTCCTTGCCGTAACTAGTTACCCACCTTGGGTAGCTAATATTGTGCCTATACCAAAGAAAGACAACAAAGTTCGGATGTGCATTGATTATCGGGATCTAAACAGAGCAAGTCCAAAGGATGACTTTCCATTACCTCACATTGATGTGCTAGTAGATAACACCGCTCAGTTCTCGGTATTTTCTTTCATGGATGGCTTCTCTGGGTATAATCAGATTAAGATGGCACCGGAAGACATGGAGAAAACAACGTTCATTACCCCGTGGGGTACATTCTGCTACAAGGTGATGCCCTTTTGGGTTGAAGAACGCCAGAGCAACGTATCAGCGGGCTATGGTTACATTGTTCCACGACATGATACATAAGGAAATCAAATGCTATGTGGAAGACATGATTGCCAAGTCCCGGGACGAAGAAGAGCATTTGGTCAATCTCAAAAAGCTGTTTGATAGATTGATAAAGTATAAGCTGAGGTTGAATCCAAACAAGTGTACTTTCGGAGTGCGGTCCAGAAAATTGATGGGTTTTATTGTTAGCCAGAAAGGAATCGAGGTGGATCCTACAAAAGTAAAAAAAATACAAGATATGCCTGCACCGAAAACAGAAAAAGAAGTGCACGGGTTTTTAGGGAGATTGAACTACATTTCACGGTTTATATCTCTTCTGACTGCCACGTGCGAGCCAATATTCAAGTTGTTGAGAAAAGAACAAACGGTCAGGTGGAATGAGGACTGTCAAAGAGCCTTTGAAAAGATAAAAGAATATTTGCAGACACCTCCGATTCTAATGCCTCCAGTTCCAGGACGACCACTTATCATGTACTTGACTGTGTTAGAAGGGTCAATGGGGTGTGTTCTAGGCCAACATGACGACTCTGGTCGAAAAGAGTATGCTATTTACTACCTTAGCAAAAAGTTTACCGACTGTGAATCCCGTTACTCACTGCTCGAGAAAACTTGCTGCTCTTTAGTATGGGCTGCTCGCCAACTGAGACAGTATATGTTGACCCATACCACGCTACTAATCTCAAAAATGGATCTTGTCAAGTATATTTTCGAGAAACCAGCGTTAACCGGAAGGGTTGCAAGGTGGCAAATGATTTTAACATAGTACGATATAAAATATACTTCCCAGAAAGCCATTAAAGGAAGTGTATTGTCAGATTATGTTGCACAATAGCCACTAGAAGATGACTATCAGCCAATGAAATTTGATTTCCCTGTTGAAGAAATCATGTACCTGAAAGCAAAAGATTGTGAGGAACCACTTCCGGAGGAGGGGCCAGACCCTGAATCCAAATGGAAGTTGATGTTTGATGGGGCAGTCAATATCAACGGATGTGGAGTTGGTGCTGTTCTTATCACTCCTGAAGGTGTTCACTTTCCCTTCGCTGCCAGAATTACTTTTGGCTGTACCAACATTGAAGCGGAATACGATGCGTGCATAATGGGAATAGAGGAGGCTATTAATCTTCGGATTAAAACCCTCGATATATTTGGAGATTCATCCCTCGTTATCAATCAGATTACCGACAAGTGGTATACACATCAAGAACACTTAGTTCCTTATAAGGATTATGCCAGAAGACTGTTGACGTTCTTCACAACGGTTAAGCTTCAGTATATACCACGAGATGAGAATCAATTTGCCGATGCATTGGCTACTCTTTCTTCGTCCATCAAAGTCTTATGTTGGAATTATGTGCCCAGGATTGACATTTCCAGGCTTGACGCACTAACATATGCTTTCTCTGTAGACGCAGTGTCCGATGAGAAACCTTGGTACATTGATATCAAGCTCTTCCTGGAAAAACAAGAATACCCAGCCGGGGCATCATCCAACGACAAGAAGACCTTAAGACGACTTGTTATTAGCTTTGTCTTGAATACATACGGGGTTTTGTATAAGAGGAACTTTGACATGGTTTTGCTCAGATGCGTGGATAGACACAAAGCAAGCCTGTTAATGCAAGAAGTCCACGAAGGATCTTTCGGTACACATGCAGGAGGGCATGCAATGGCTAAGAAGTTGTTGAGATCGGGGTACTATTGGATGACAATGGATGCAGACTGTTGTTCGTACGCCCGTAAGTGCCACAAGTGCCAGATTTATGTAGACAAGGTGCATGTTCCTCCCAACCCACTCAACGTCATGTCATCTCCTTGGCCCTTTTCTATGTGGGGCATTGACATGATCGGGAAAATAGAGCCTACTGCTTCAAATGGTCATCGTTTCATCTTGGTTGCGATCGATTACTTCACTAAGTGGGTTGAAGCAGCATCATATGCCAATGTCACTCGTCAAGTGGTGGCCAGATTTTTGAAAAGAGATATTATTTGCAGATACGGAGTGCCCGAGCGGATCATTACTGACAATGGTTCCAACTTGAATAACAAGATGATGGCAGAATTGTGTCGGGACTTCCAGATTCATCATCACAATTCTTCTCCTTACCGACCAAAGATGAATGGTGTGGTAGAGGCGGCAAACAAGAACATTAAGAAGATTGTGCAAAAGATGGTTGTCACTTACAAGGATTGGCATGAGATGCTACCATTTGCGTTGCATGGGTACCGAACGTCAGTCAGGACGTCAACTGGGGCAACTCCTTTCTCATTGGTATATGGTATGGAGGCAGTCTTGCATGTTGAGGTGGAAATTCCTTCGTTGCGTGTGATGATGGATGTGAAGCTTGATGAGGCTGAGTGGGTACGTGCTCGATACAATTAGTTATGTCTAATTGAGGAAAAGAGATTAGCGGCTATCTGTCATGGGCAGCTATATCAGAGGAGAATGAAGCGAGCATTCGACCAACGAGTACGTACTCGGGAGTATCAAGTAGGCGAGCTTGTGCTCAAGAGGATCGTTCCTCCAGGCTCAGATCACAGGGGCAAGTGAACCCCAAACTACGAAGAACCATTCATAGTGAAGAAAGTTTTCTCAGGTGGAGCACTAACGCTCACCACTATGGATGGAGAAGATTTCCAATCCCCTGTTAACTCGGACGCAGTTAAAAAATACTTCGCATAAAAATGACCCGCTGGACACAAAAACAGAATTAAAGTCCAGGCAAGAAAAGGGCATCCCGGCGAGCTAAAAACAGAATAAAAATCTCGGGAAAAAGTTAGGGAAAACAAATTAAAAAAAAATGTACACCCGCTGTGTTGAAAAGCCACATCAGACAACTCAGGCAAAAAAGGGTATCCCGGTGGATTGAAAACCCGAAAGGGCGATCCACGCAAAACAAGAGAATAAGCGAACAACTGCGATCCGGGTAATCTGAACCAAATCACAGTTTCGTACAGCCGGACAATATCAAAAGGATAGGAACCAGTCCCCTCATCTTTTCAGAAAGCAAATGCAAGAAGGGGAAGTTATGAAGACATGCTGGTCATAGCAAGAAGGAAACTCATTGGGATGCCGTGCCCATTGCCATTAGGATAGTTTATTTTCTCAATTTTATGGTAGATACCTCTTTCCAGGTGGTTGCTTCTTAATGTAAAAACTTTGCCTATTCACAGGCCTTTCAATAAAAGAAGATTCAGTCAAAAAAGCTATGTTGTGTTTGTTTGTTTGTAAAAATGTACTGAATTTTTGGCAAAAAAGAACATTGCATTTAAAACATGGTGTTTGATCTTTAAATGAAAAAATGACATTGCAGGGAAACATTTAAAACCATCTTTGAGTGTCGGGTGACGATGGATGAACAGATCATACCATGAAAGTCCCCGGGGCACATATGTGTATTTTGTTGTTGCAGATTTTGCAGGATGGTGTCACACTTTCCCAAACAGAGTTTTCCGCAGCTGAGTTAGGGCAGGTGGAATCCCCAAGCAGATTATCTTTCTGCATGTGAATTATGCCCAGCAAGCAATGGGAGGCTCGATTCCCCCACAGAGTTTATAACTGTCAGAACTCTTTCCCTAGCAAAGGTTATTTGACTAAGCATCTCACCAGCCGTGTTGGAAGATCGTCATTTCCCCGTAGAGTTTCAGGATTGGTATACAACCATCATTGAAATATTCCCCAGTGAAGTCGGCAATTTATTTTTGGGTCAATGTGATGATACAAACAGTTATTCATCCCCCTAACCAGAGTTAAGTGTCAAAGCCTCTTGACCCGGTTCTCCTCTGCAGGGTTGTGATTCTTGTTGCCAATCAGGCATTTGTTTGATGCTCGTATGCACCCCCCAACACTCGTCTGTGTTTGATAATTTCTTTTGCTCGTATGCACGCTTCATCACTCGTCTGTGTTTGTTATCTGTTTGTTGCTCGTATGCATTCCCCAACGATCGTCTGTGTTTGATGTTTGGTAGTTGCTCGTCAGCATTGCCCCAACACTTGTCTGTGTTCACACTTCGTTATTTCTCGTTTGCTTTCCCCAGCAGTCGCCCATGGTTGGTAGATGTTGTTGCTCGTCTGTGTTTGAACTTAAGTGATACTCGTATGCATTCTCCAACGCTCGTCTGTGTTTGTTATCCGTTTGAAGCTCGTTCACATTGTTTGGATACTCGTCTGTATCATCCCTCACACTCGTCTGTGTTAGCCTATATCCTTATGTGTTGATTTGATAATCACTCTAGTACTCGTCTGTATTGCTACTCCAAATGCTCGTCTGTGTTGAGTTTCTGGTATTCGTATGTACCAGTGGCTGATATACGTCTATATCATCGCCCGAGGCGCTCATATGTGTTTCTTAGATTATCGTCTGATATTCGTTGGTATCATTGAATTATGGCACTCGTCTGTGTTCTATGGAAGATCATCCAATACTCGTCTGAGTTGAAGAGGTTTGAAGTCCTGACAGTGGGATTAAACGTTAAAATGGTTACCGGTCCTAGCGTAACAGGTTATCCGAAGGAGGTTCGTCTGTCTCAGGCACCACTTATCTATGCAAGATATGTGAAGAGAATTCGTCCAATCCTAATGTTGCACCTGGCGTAACAGGTTATCTGAAGAAGGCTCGTCTGTCTTAGCCCATATGTCTACGAATAACATATGAGGAGGGTTCGTCTATCCTGATTATGCATGTCTATCCCACAGACTTAAGTGCATCACCGGTCCTGGCGTAACAGGTTTATCCGAAGGAGGTTCGTATGTCTCAAGTCATATATTTTTATAAAATGTATGAAGAGGGCTCGTATGTCCAGTTCCTGGCGTAACAGGTATACTGGATGAGGGCTCGTATGTCCAGCACCTGGCATAACAGGTTTGTTCGAAGAAGACTCGTCTGTCTAAGTATCCTTATCTGGTGTAGCAGTTCAATATGGAAGGAGCTCGTCTGCTTTTTCTTCACTTCAGTCACCAAATCGTCATTTGGCTGGGTTTATTTCCCATTGCTTGCATTCTCCAGCAGAGTGCAAATTTCAGGTTTTCTTGGTATTTAACCACAGTTCATCTTGAACGGTCGATAGCCCGTGCTACCGTCCTTTTCAGATTAACAGTTGTTTGAATAGGGGCAGCTGTAACACCCCAAATTTTACCTCTTATTTTTAAGCATCATCATCATATCATAACCATCATAAGCATATCATATCTTTGGCATCTTTGCATGGAAAAGTAAAGCATAACATTCTCATGTTCTAGCATTGGGCATATGATCAACTGTTGGTGGATTTGAGGCATTACAAGCTATAGCAAGAGGCCCAGTGGACTTTTCCAAGTCCTATGAAGAGTCTACATGACACTCACAAGTTCAAGATCCTTCACGAGAGCCCAGGAGGATGGGAGATCATCAGGAAATCCCAGCTAGGGCAAGCTCCTACACAATGGTTCCCAAACTAGGGTTTCACTTTCAAGCATGAATTCTTTGTGACACTTTGGACATTTCATCTGGGAAAAGTATTTCATATGTTAAGAGGTTCCTAGGAATGAAATTTGGTGAGAAAATTCCTTGTGGAAGGCAGTTATTTCATCAGTTGCTTGCATAAGAAGAAATTGGTCAACTGTGCATTTTAAAAGTCAACTGTGAGAATTCAAGGGGTCCAACCCCATTTTTCAAGTCAAGGGATGTCTTTAAGACCTTAGAAGAGGTTTGGCAAAGTCAAGGATCAAGAATCAAAGGGTTTTGAAGAAGTTTCCATTTTTGGCATATGGTTTGTTACGGAACTTTCCATTTTTGGCAACTTTTGCGCTAATTTTCAAAGGCTTCTTTCATGGTGAAAAAGATCTCAAATGAATTTCCAATAAACATTAAAGTTGTAGGGTAGGTTCTCCCATTTTCAGAAAGTACAAGTACATTTTCATAGCCCTCATGCATCAAGAGATATGGCCTTCGAAAGTTCACTAGTTTTTTAGGGTTTACCTTAAAATTCAAGTTTCCACCAAGAGCAAAAACTCACATAGCTCAATTCCAAGCTGTTTCATGTGCAAAGTAAGGTCACAATACCATAAGGGATTACATGAGACACATTTTGCTCCAAAGAATTCACCAAATTCGTGCATGGGAAGGGATGTATTTCACAAAGTGCATTTTTGCAAGATCACTCACAAGGCATGATACAAAGCAATCCAAGGGCTAAGATTGATTCACTTAACATTTAGGAGTGAGATTGAAGCTGAGCATGTGCATGAGATAGGGATAGCACGTATAAATCATTCACTCACACAAGTTTTGCCAATTTTGCAAATTCTTTCTCCCACTCATTCCTCACGTGCATTCCTTCTCATTTTTGCATCAGTGATCAGTGCCATCATATATAAACGGCTAGGGTTTCCATTTGCTCAGAATTCATCACATTTTCATCACTCTCAAGTTTTTGCATCTCAAGCTTTTTCTTTCGAATCCTCTGATTCTCTCACTCATTCACCAAACAAACTTCATATTCTTCATCCTTGAGCTCTAAGGATCATCAATTCACCATCAATTCAAGCTGAAACTCAAGATTTCTTCAAGTGCAAGAGTGGTGTAGTTCAGTTCGAATTTCAAGATCTAGAGCAATTCAAGCTCTCTCTTGCATTTATTTTGCAAGGAGAGGGTAGAGGAGGTAGATCTGCAGCATTGGAAGCTTTCTTTTGACCTAATTTGAGCTCTGCAAGTTTCAGGTTAGCTTCAAATTCGTGGATCTAGAAATTGTTTTAATTATGTGCATTGTGATCTGCTTGTTTCACAGATGATTCTGTGATGATTAGATTTGAAAATGAATGAATATTGAGGTTGTATTATTGATCTGAAGTTTGATACATAGAACTGTTTGTGTTCGATTTGCTTGATCCATGGATCTTTTGAAAATTCTGAATGCATATTCGTGATCAGCATGGTTTAATTATTAGATCTGGAGATTTTGATTCGTTTATGTGTGTTTTTGTTCATGAGATTGAATTTTCCGGTGCCGGAGCTAGGGTTCTAGTCACCGGATTATGGAATTGTGCGAATGAGGAAGATGATGTTTGAGCCATATGATCTTTGATCTGGACGGATGATAGCTTGCCAGCGCATTAAAAATGCAGCCTCCCTCTCACGTGATTTTTGTTTTATATTTGAATCTTAATAATGCATTGTGTTTCGCATCTCACTGTAACTAATGTGCACACACGCGCTGATCCACTGGATATTGGACTTGGTTGTAATGTTTGACTTGATCTCACACGTTGGTTTGATCCAATGGTTTATTGTTTTTTCCTGATTATTTGAATTTCCACCATAGTATGTTGTGTCCTGCGCAGAATCCATTGGGCCTCCCTTGCTAATAGCACCCCCTGTTCCATTAAGCCCAAATAATTTGAATTGTTTTCCTTGCTAATTGCACCCCTGGTCTTGTTTCTTCATTTTGTTATTTTATTTTTATTTCAGGTTTGATTTGTAATTAATTAAAATAGTTAGAGGTCATTAAAAATTCCAAAAAAATTCATAAGTAATATTTTGAGTTTCCCTTAATTTTTGACATTTTTATTTTTCATTTATTTTCATTTTCCACGCTGGAATTAATTTCTTCTTTTATTAATTGTTTCTTATTCACTTTTAAAGCATGTTGTCTTGTAGAATTTATATCTTGATCACTAATTTGAATTTTTTAATTGATTCTTTTTGCTCTGGATTCATATTGAAATTTAGTTTGTTGATGATTTTTCTTCTGATTTTTAGAAGTTTGCTTGATTATTTTTGGTCCTTAACTTGTGCATGAAGTTTCATAACCCTAATCCATGTTTAGGCATATATTTGACTTGCTAAGCTTCTGATTTTGATCCTATTCTTTTGGCATGTTAATATTGTATGTTTGAAGAGTCTTTGTGCAAGTTTGTGGAATTTTTGGGTGAATGCTTGATTTGATTTGAATTCTGTTCTTTGCTTATCTTCTTTTGCATCCTTTTTGGTCATATGTTTAGTCCTTAGGTTGGGAGGGCACTTGTGCCAAATCCCTTAGATTTTTTAGAGCCCTGCTAGAATGTGGATACCTCTCTGGTCTTGATTTGATGTTTGTACTTTGAGAAATTTTGTGTTTGCTTGCCTTTGAAGTTCATTCACTTAAGTACATGTTCACCTCACTTCTTATGCTTCTTTGCTTCTCATGATGATAATGTTTAAGTTTGTATGCCTCTACTCTTCATCTCTTGTGTTGCTTAGGCACCTTCTTGACATGTTAGGGTTCTGGTCTTGAAGTTTGTAATGTTGGTTTGTTTAGTTTTCTTTGTGTTACCTCATGTTTGTTTGTTTTGCTTTGATAATCCATAATGCTTCATGTTAAACTGTATAATCCCTTTCTCATTCTTGTGTTGTGTGTTTGAATTTGACATTTGTGATTGTGATTCCAATCCTGTTTGTGTTGCTTTGGTTTGATTTTATGCCCATTTGGTGTTTCTTTTGTTCTCATTTGCTTTTTTCATGATGCTTGCTTATGTTACTAACCATTTTAGGGGCTCTGGTAAGTGAGAGGTGTGGATGTGATTCCCACATCTCCAATTCTTATCCTTTCTCTTTTCTTTATTGACTTTATTTTATTTGTGTTTGTTGGGGCTTAGGCCATCCTTTCTTCTTCTTCTCATCTTCATTCTTTTCTTTCTCTTCTTATTTCTTCCTTCTTTAGGGTAGTAAACCTCACTAACCTAGGATTTCCTTGCATGATAACATTAGGATTTGTTAGTCTCCCATTAGACTTTTACCTTTAAGATCCTTTTGCTTCTCTTCTCTTCTCATCTCAAAACAAAAACCTAAAAAGCATCTTAATAAGGATTGAAGTGGTCTCCTGTGCAATAGCCTTATTCCATGAAACACTTGTAGTTTTTCCATCTTGGGATAGTACAAGCTTATTCATCATGATGCACAAGTCTGATCATGAGACCATCTTCATCAAGAAAATCATAAAAAACACACTTCTTCATCAAAAATACAAAAAAAAACACTTAATAAATTCAATGAGTTAGTGAGCCTAAGCCCTAATCTCTGGAATCAAGTTTTGGGGATCTTCTCCTTACTTTAGTGTGCTTGTTCTATTATTCCATCTTGGAATGTAGTGACAAGTACACATTCCATGGAAAAGAGCTTGAGTTCACTTCCTTGTGCCACACTCAAATAAAAGCTTCTAAAAACCACAAACAAACAATAAGCGTCTCTCCTTCGGGAATTATTTTCTCATCTCCTTCGCTTCGTCCACAAACTTGCAAGACGGTTACGCACTCGTCGTCCGAGCCTGCAACACCTGAGCATTGACATAGGCATTTCAAGCTTTAAGACACAAGCAATCCTTTCCACCCCTAGTTAGGGGAACTACGGCGACTCTGATCCTCATGTCCAGATGAGGTACGTAGGCAGCAGGGTAGGGCCCGTTCGAGCACAATCTTTATTTTCCCTACATTTTTTTCCTTTTCATTTCTTTTTTAGTTCCCTTTTCTTTTCTTTTATCCAGTTCAGTTCCTTTTCTTCACAACACCTTTCATTTCTTCACCCTATGAGACAAATTTCTTTGCAAGCATGGATCCCGTCGGGTACGGCGGACGATCTGGGTGCTAATACCTTCCCAGGTCGTAACCAACTCCCGAACTCAGCCTCTTTGGTTCGCAGGACCCGTGTCCTTCCTTTTCTTTTCTTCTGATTTGTGCAACATTACCATTCCCGTTCCTTCGGGATAAAAATGACTGGCTGGCGACTCTACCTCTTTTCGCGCCACTTTCGCGTTTGTACCAAGATGGAAATCCAGGGAGCGACAATAAGCAGAACTCAACCTCAACTTAGTTCCCAAATCATCTTGAAAATTCCTTCAAAACCTCAACGTAAATCGCAGATCTCTATCTGACGCATTACTCGACGATATCCCTTGCAACTTCACAATTTCCTCAATGTACATCTCATCTAATTTTTGCATATAATTATTAATTTTCCTTGGTAAGAAATGAGCTGACTTAGTCAATCCATCTACGATCACCCAAATCAAATTGTTTCCTTCTCGCAGTCTTCGGAAAACCCGACACAAAATCCACGAAAATGCTTTCTCATTCCCATTCTGGAATATTCAACGGTTTCATCATACCCAAAGGCTTATAATTTTTGATCTTCGGCTTCTGACAAATTAGACATGCATACACAAAATCAATAATATCTCTCTTCATACCCGACCACCAAAATAACTTCTACAAATCCTGATAGATCTTCGTAGCACCGGGATGAATACTCAACCTAATTCGATGTCCTTATTCAAAAATAATCTTATCAATCTCTCAAACGTCTGGTATATACACTCTACCTCGGAACCTTAACACGCCATTTTCATCAAACTGAAATTCACCTTCGTTACCTTGGTTAATCAAAGTCAACTGAGCAACCAACTTCCAATCAGATTGTCGTCCTACTCGAATCCTCTCCATAATATCACTAGTCAATTTTAGCATTCTCAACTTCATACTATCGGAAGTAGTCTCGCATAACAAACTCATGTCTCTGAACTTGTAAACACCCCAAATTTGCCCTCACCCATTCACACCATGGCTTGTGATCATTCCATAAGCATAAACACAATCATAACATCTCATATCACATTTTTGATCCACTGCATAGGTTCTAAGTCATCTGCATCTAGGGTTTGTGATCTGAGCAATCTAAGAGCTTCTTGAGCCACTCCAAAGGCCATCAATCACTTCAAAGAGGTCTATGTGTGTTCAAGTATCATATTATACTCGCTCAAAGTCAAGAATGTCAAAGAATCACAAGAACTGGAAATGGTGTGGAGGCAGAGCCAGGCTTGACTGCACAGATGACCTAAAATTAGGGTTTTGGTTTCAGAGGCCATAACTCCAATTTTTTTGGTCATTCTTGTTTCTATTGGTCTCTATATGGTATAGGGAGTATGCATATCAATTTTCATGAAGAAATTCCTTGGGGAAGTCATCTGATCAAGAGTTGACTTTTCAAGAGAGTTAGTGCAAAATCAGGGCATCTGAGGCCCCCAATGACCCAACCAAAGGGTGTTATTCATCATTTTGATTGTATGTGATCTTTATTTGATCATAGAAGATGTTGTAAGTTCATAAAATTCAATAATTTCAAGTCTTTTGCAAAGTTGACTTTTTGGGCAAGTTTGACTTTTAATGAAAATGCCATTTTTGGCAACTTTTTCAACCCTTACTTTTTGATTCAAAAAAGCTTCAAATGGAAAAACTTTGGTCATGAAAGTTGTAGAATAGATCTTTCCCTTTTCAAAAAGTACAAGAACATGACCTAATTCATTTTTGATCAAAAGTTATGGCTTGTCAAAGTTGGCAAAAATCACTAAATTTCAAGTCATGCACCAAAGAGGTAAAGTTGCAAATTCATTTCTCAAGGCCAATTAAGTCATCAAATGGGCTTCTAATCCACACAACATGATCACACAACATCTAAAATTCAGAATGCACCCAAGGAATCACATGTTTCATGGCTTATGGACCAAGTTTCTCTCATAAGAACCAAAGGCAAGCAAAGTTGCAAAAGTCATGATAACATCTCATCCACTTGCTGCCTAGTTTGCTGAACCACCCTAGCCCTTTTACCTCATCATGCTGCGCAACACACCCTTGTTGTACTAGGCTAGCAAGTTGCCCATGCCCTTCTTACACAAAAGTTGACATTTTGCAAAAGCACTCATACCTATCACAAAAGGACATGTCATGTCATCTGACCAATAGCATTTGTTTATACAAAGAAGAGGCAAGCCAAACACAACAACAAGCAAGCCTGAAACCAGCCAGAACACAGCTCTCTCATTTTCACCCCGTTTTGCAAAACTCTTCGAAACACTCTCCTCAAGCCACAAACTCATAAACAAACTTCACAAACCTTCTCACCATGCTTCACTGAACCCAAACCAACCTTCAAAGCAGCCTAAAACTCAAAGAATCAGAAATACGATTTCCTCACTCCATTGAACAGAACCTCTGTAAGCTCTCAAACCAGCCCAAATAAATTTGTTCTAAGCCTTTCAGAAGCGCAAGGGAGGTCACAGGAGTGGTTTTGCACAAGAGAGGAGGTCAGAAAGTGCCAGACTGAAAAGCTTCAAACTCAGGTAGCTTCATGAACTTTTTTTCCAGAAATGATTTTTTAAGTTCCTAAGTTGTTCTTCATGATTCACTGATCACTCTGATGTTCTTGGTTTTGAAAATGGTTGAGAAATAAGCATTTAATCTTACTCTGAAACTTTTCTGACCTAAAAATGTTTGCTTTCAATTCGTGTGATTGATGAAAGATAAATGAGTTTTGTGTTAGGGTTTTGATTCAGGGGGATGTGGGGATGATTTCTGTTCTTTTAGATTTCATTTTAGTGAAGTTTTGAAGGTTTTAGGGATTTTCAGGTGGGGTTCCCACCGGAGAAGACGACCGGAGGTCTTCTCCGGCCACCTGAAAATAATTAGGGTTTAATCCCTGTCATTAATGTAGTTTGAATTTGGACCCTTGATCTGGCTGACTTTAGTTGACTCCCGCGTGAACCAATGGCCCAGATCTTTCATTAAACCCTAATCCTGATTTATTAAATTAATTAATTGGGATTAAATTTGAATTTTGCCAGAAATGATCTGAGCCTTCCATTTACGCGCTAGTCAATTCGCGCGTGTTTCATTCAAATCTCAGCCACTGGATCAACATACTTTTCACTTAATTCATTTTATTTTGTATTTTTATTCATTTGTTTTCTTTATTTTATTAAAAATAGCAAAATCATTTTAAAAATTCTGAAATTTTTTGTACAAACTTTTATTTAATTTCAGAAACCAAAAATATTTTTATTTTTATTTTTTGAACTTTTAAAATATTTTTAAATATTTAAAAGTTTATTTTTAATTAATTAATGAGAATTAATTAATTAAAAATACTTTTAGGTATTTAAAAATCACCAAAAAATTCATGAAACATTTAAAAACATTTAGAAACATTGTCCAACCCTCAAACCAAATTTCTTTTTTGATCTTGATGCATTTTGAGAATTTTTCATGGAATTAAAATCATTTTAATGCATTATTTTGATCCAAACTTCCAAAAATCATTTCTGCCTAACCATTGAGATTTGGACCTTGATTCTTTTTGCATTGCATTGTGTTTAGCATGTAGTTTGTGAGATTAAATGGTCATGATTTGATCTTTCATTTTCCATTTGTTTGACATTTTTCTTGTTAAGGAACCCTAAAACCCTAGAAAACTTAGAAAAATCATAACTTGAATTAGGTTAAGAGTTGGAACTTCTCCTTTGGGCAGTGGGTTTGTATAGGATTAGGGTTGCTTTGAATGCATTTTCAATTTTTTATCTTGATGTTTGCTTCTGATTTTGGTTTTTGTTTGATGCATTGATCATAAACCCTAATTTGGGCTTCCATTTGCATACATCTTGCATTTGCATTCATACCTTGACTTGCCATAGCATTTTATGCATTCTTTTGATTCATTAGACATCTTAAGACACATTGAAAGCATGTTTGATCATTGCATCTTGCATTTGCCTTGTTGTATGCCATTTGCATTTCATAACTTTTCATGTATGTTCATGTTTTTTAACTTGTTTCATTTGCATCCATGAGCTTGTATGATCATCCCCATGTGTTGTTTCATGTTTGTAGCATCTCATAGCATCATAAGCATCATGAATGTGCTTCTGGTTTTGTTTCTCCTCATGTCATTTCATCTCACTTTGCATTGCATTGCATTCCTTTATTAACATTTCAGGTGGTAAGTGACTTTGGGAAGTGGATTTGCCTTCACTTCCCACATTTTCTTTTCATCCCTCTTATGCATCCATGCTGCATTTTGTTATGTGTTTGAGATTGAGCTTGCTCATTCTTATTCTTCTTACTTTCTTTCCTCAAGTGACTTGTCTTCTTAAGCGAAGCAAGTTACTTTGCTCCTCCTGATCCATTCATCTGCTTCCTGGTGGTTCCATTGAAGACTTCTCTTGTTGACCTCACAAACCTTAGGAACAACCAAGCATGACAATGATTAGGGTTTTGATTAGTCCCCCACTTAGTTTTACCTTTGTGTCTCATTGAGTCTTCTCTCCTCATCTCATAATCAGGGACTAAACCCTAAAGGCTTTAAGGCTTTGTGATTAAGCTTATGCCTGCATCCTTCTATTAGGATGGAGTGTATAACTTTAATCCTAAGTGTTAAACCCTTAATATGTTTAAATCCTTTAATAAATTCACTTAATAATCATCAAGACATCACACTTGTAACTTGGGCCTTGCATTAGGGTTCTAATTCTTCCTTAACTGGTTAAGAAGGACTAACCCTAGTGTTAATGGACAAGTCCCCCTCAAGTTGTCTTACAAACCCTAAAAAACACTTCATC
Organism: Lathyrus aphaca; assembly: GCA_963966055.1. Taxonomy (NCBI): domain Eukaryota; kingdom Viridiplantae; phylum Streptophyta; class Magnoliopsida; order Fabales; family Fabaceae; genus Lathyrus; species Lathyrus aphaca. Next base: position 354,912,632 of record OZ014520.1, on the reverse strand, counting down.
ATCATACCATTAATTAAAATCCACTTAACCAAAGGCTTGTTTTGTCATGAGTTTAATCCCTAATCATGGATTAAGTTGAGGAGCTTTCCTCAACTTAAACATTCTCATCTATTATCCCTCTATTAGGATGGTGTAATGAGTCTGTTTAATCCTTGATTATGGCTTAACCTCATTACTTAACACTAAACAAAAATACCAAAAATATCTAATTAATCACAAGTAGGTTAATGATCTTAACCCTACATCAAAGGTGATTAAGTGTGAGAAGCTGACTTCACACTTAAGGTAATTCTCATTACCCCTAATCAGAGGGAAGATGTGATGAGTTTACTAAATCCATTGGTTTAGGCTTAAGCTCATTAACTTATGACAAACTCTTAAAAGCAATAAAAGACTGAAAACTCAAAAACAAACAATAATCGTCTCCTCCGGGATTCTTTTCTCATCACCTTCACTCACAAACGGGAACTTGCTTCTTCCGTCTAATGCAAGACAGTTTGCACCTGAGCCAGACAGGTCATACACTTAAGCATAGACAAGTAAGAAGTTCACAAGTCAATTCATCTTTCAGTCTCTTTGGGTCGAACTATGGTGTTCTGACTTCCTCATTGCACGAGAGGATACGTAGGCATAACTTAACAGTTATCGAACAAAAGTCTCTGTATATTCCCCCTCTTTCCAGCTTCATTCTTTTAGCCTCATAGTCATGAGCATTTCACTCTTATCCTTACACTGACACTGTATACATTACACTTTACACTTCTTTACACTGACACCTGTACATCCTTTTCCAGCTCTTTATACACAAATTGCACTGACACTACCCCTTTGAAACACAAATCTTTTAAGCGTGGATCCCGTCGAGTACGGCGGACAATCTGGGTGCTAATACCTTCCCAGGTTGTAACCAACCCCCTTTCTCAGTCTCTCTGGTTCGCAACCGTCTTATCCATATCTTTCTAGGTCTATGCAGTATTGCCTTTCCTCCGGGATAAAAATGCCTAGCTGGCGACTCTTTTCTTCTCCAGTGAGTTCACTGCTGTGTGTTCTCATTGCTTCTTTCGCCGACCGTTCACGTCTGTACCTTTATTTGGGCCTTTCCCATTTATCGGGAGCGACAACTTGGCGACTCTGCTGGGGAACCTTATACTGCAACCAGGGCTTCTGGTTCTTTTTGTGGGTTCCTCCTAGCGCTTGATTGATTTGTGTTTACTGGGGTGTTATGTGCTATTTGTGTTTGTATATTTTATTTATTGCTTTATGTACAGTTTTGTTTATTACTTTCTTTATAGCTTTTCATATATCATATTGTCATACTGTGCTGGCTGGATCTATTTGTTGCTTTGGTGGGTGGGTGTTCTACTGAGAGTTGAGGTCCTATACCTGGGACCTGAGTGACACCTAGGCTAGAGTGGTTCATACTCTTTCCCATTCCATCTCGGTCTGGTGCGGGAATATGAAACACGGTTCAGATATGGGTTGCTTCTTGAGAACTCTGTGTTGCAGATTTCCTGCAATACTAGGGCTATCTGGGAAGCCTGCTAAGTCTGGATGACCTTTAGTATTGACCTTCAGAAACTGAGGTGAATTAGAGGAGGAACTTTTATGGTTATTGTAAACATTGTACCTCCGGGTTAGAAGTGTTTACACTTCTCATAACTGATCCAAGTCTGAGGATCCTTGTTTTAGAACACCACCTGTGAGGGGGTTGGGCTGTTTACAGGTTTGCAGGTACCCTTGACCTCATCATACCCTGTTACTTTGTTTTGATTAAGAGTACTCCATTTTGGAACAGTTCTTGTGATTTTAACCCTGGACATGTGGCTCTTTATTTGAGTCCCCCACCTTGGTTACTGGACTTATGAACCTCCATTTGGATTTCTTGAACATACTTGGGCTTATATCAGAGCACTTGATCAGATCCAGCTCAGTCACAAACCCTTGCATATCATTTTCATATATCATCATTGCATCATTTTAACATTTGCTCATTTGTTTTTCAGGGTATCCATACTTTATTTTGGCTTGGTTTTGACCCCATCATCAGCATAGACCTATCTTCATCAGCATCTACTTCAGCTATCAGCTACCTGCTTCAGTCACCTGCACCAGCCAGTCAGTGGCCCATTTTCAGTGTTATCATCAGTACCTGTTTCAACTCTTCTTCAACAACATGGCACCTAAGAAGAGTAACATCTCCTATCATTTCTTTCAGCCTGAGCTAGCTGACATCAGGAAGATTCAGACCCTGATTACTCCAGACCATATACCACTTTTCAGAGAACACTATGGAGACATACTTGATGTGGTTATGGATTTGGACCCTTCACAGAGGAGCTTGATTCATACTTGCCTGCAGTTCTATGATCCCCCCCTAAGGTGTTTCACTTTTCAGGATTTTCAGTTGGGACCTTTATTGGAGGAGTATTCATCATTGGTTGGTATACCTATCAGGGGTGGAGTCCCTTTCAACCCTGAGATGGCTTTTCCAAGTAATGAAGAAGTGGCAAGGGCATTGCATCTGGAACCAGTACTGATTGGGCAAAATATGACTACTAAGGCTGGAATCTCTGGTCTACATCTGGATTTCTTAATCTCTCAAGCTACCCTAAAGGCTTCTTTGGGAGAGTGGAAAGCAGTCTGTGCTTTGTTGGCCCTGAGCATATATGGGATCATATTATTTGCATATGAGCCTAAGTTTGTTAGTAAGAATGCAATCCATCTTTTCATCCCGAGGAACCCAGTGCCCACTTTATTGGGAGATTTCTACTACTCTGTTCACCAAAGGAATGAAAAGTAAAGAGGAAGATTAGTGAGATGCTGTTCTCCTTTGTTCCATACTTGGCTGCTCAAGCATTTGCCAAAGACTGATGCATTCTTGAACCCTCACCAGCAAAGAAACTGGGCTAGAAGACTCACTGCTTTGACTTCAGCTGATATCAGGTGGTGCACTCAAAGCACAAAAGGGAGGGATATCATCACCAGTTGTGGGCATTTTCCCAATGTACCCCTGATAGGAGTAAAGGGTTGCATCAACTACAACCCTCTGCTATTCAAAAGGCAACTGGGCTATGCACTGGTCCACACTCCTAAGGTACAAGATCTGGCTGGGACTCTTTACTGTGAGAACAAGCCTAATCTGGCTATTGTCAGGCAAGCAGCCTGGGCCTGGGACAATGTTCAAACTAAAGGAGTAAATATTCTTGGGAAGTGCAACAATGTGGCATCAGCACAGTACTATGAGTGGTCCCATGCCAGGGCTCAACTTTCTGGGATGCCCTTCACCATGGAAGATATGCCTGGATCATCCTCAGCACCACCTCCTGTCACTGTCAGCTTAGAGGAGTTTGAGAATTTGAAAGAGAGAAATGAGAAGTTGACTCAGGCTCTACAGAAGACCTTCTGGGAGAGGAGTGATGGTAGGTTGGATATTGAGAGGTTAGAGAAGTTGAAGGTGGAGCATCTGGCTAGGATTGAGAAGTCTGAGGATTACATCAAGAAGTCTAGGGCTGGAGAGCAGATCTTGAAGAATGCCTGCAAGGAAGTCCAGTTCCAAAAGGCCAGGACTGATTTGTATCTGAAGGAGAGTCAAGCTAGGTGGGTCAGGATCACCGAAGCTCGTACCCTGGAAGATAAGAGGACTCAGGACAAGATTGAGCAGTTGGAAGCTAGTGCAAAGGAGCAACAGGAAGCCCTGGCAGCAGCCCAGAGAGAGATCTCAGAGTTGAAGATTAGAGCTGGTGTAAAGAGGTCAAAGGACCAGAGTCAACACAAGAGGCTAACTGCAGCTGTTACTACCAGGAATCTCCTTATCAGGAATCTCACAGAGCGTCCAGCTGATCCTGTGACTGAAGCACTTCTCAAGGAAGTTCAGGAGGATGAGTTTGGTCTTGGTGTTTGACTTTTGCTTGTTGTTGCTTTCATTTCATGTACTTTTATTTTCTTATGTTGTATTTTGACCCCTCAGAGGGCATGTATTGTAAAGAACAAACTATGTATCATATGCTTTCTTTGTAATATATGTGTTGGTTTGTTCCATCTGAGTTTCTTTCAAAGCAACATCAACAGTATCTTCAAGGGTCTGGAAGGGTCAAAACCAAGTGCCGAGCCAGGATACCTTGGAAACAAATAAGCATACTGCATTGCATGCTAACCTTTGTTTGTTTTGTAGTTTTGTTTTTGTTACTAACTCTGTTATGATTTCAGGAACTATTGCTCGCCGACGGGTGTTTCCACTCAACCGTCCACACAGATATCCAACCCGTAACAACCTTCCGGGTATACAGATGGACCAGGTACAGCAGGACCTTACAGAGGTCAGGAACCAAATGGCCAATGAAAGATTGGAAATGAGGGCTCAAATGACACAATTTATGGAGGTGATGAACAATATGGCTCAAAGCCAAGAGAGATTAAGAGCAATGGTAGAAAGGCAGAATCAGGAAGATCCCCATCTAGGGACTGCTGGGACAAGCAACAATGAGAGGGTCCAACCTCATGTCAACCCCCCTGTATTTGGACCCCACCTTCATCCAGAGATCAACATTCCTGCTAATGTACAAGGGACTGCCACTGCGGGCAGAGTGCTGCAAGAAGACCCCCAGGAGGATCAGTTCACAGTAATGGGTGCTGGGGATGAGGCCTATGACAGAAGGCTGGACGAAATTGCTGAAAAATTAAGATCCTTGGAGTCTCAAAACTCTTTGGGTTTTGATGTTATGGACATGGACTTAGTGGACGGGGTCAGGATTCCCCATAAGTTTAAGCCTCCTTGTTTTGAAAAGTACAACGGGACTTCCTGCCCACGGACCCACTTACAGTCCTTTCTGGGGAGGTTGAAAGCATATACCATGGACGAGAAGCTATGGATGTTTTATTTTGAGGATAGCTTAACGGGAGCTTCAAGGGAATGGTACTCACATCTGACTAGAGCAACCATCAGGTGTTGGAAGGATTTGGCAGAGGCCTTCATTAGACAATACCAGTATAATTTGGATATGGCACCCAACAGGACCCTCCTGATGGGAATGTCACAGTCTTCCCGTGAAAGCTTTAGAGAGTACGCCCAGAGGTGGAGGCAGCTGGCTGCTGCTGTCCAGCCACCTATGTCAGAGAGGGAGATGGCAGATATGTTTATGAACACCCTCCAAGGAACATACATTGACAGGCTGGCCGCTTTCTCTTCTACCAGCTTTGCAGATGTCGTTATAGCTGGAGAGAGGATTGAGAGCCTGTTAAAGATGGGCAAGATTTCTGACAACGGTGCCAGCTCATCCAGCAACACAAGGAAGCCTTTTGTGGGCCCAAGAAGAACTGGTGAGACCAATGCTATCCATGCCAGCAGGGGCAGGCCCCAATATGTTCATAGATCTGTGGCAGCAGTCACCATTCCCGCTCCAATTCATCCACAACCGGCTTATCAACCACAGCAGCAAAATTATCAGCAACAAAATCAGTATCCTCCTCAGAGAAACTACAACAACACCAACAACAACAATCAGCAAAGACCGTTCCAACAGAGACCTTCTCAGGCCAATAGGGTGATCGATCCGATCCCTATGCCCTATGCCACATTACTGCCACAACTCCTGAAACTCAACCTGGTTGAGCTAAGGACATTAGCACCTCCAGATCCTTCCAGTCTACCCAGAAATTACGACTCCAACGCCAGATGTGCTTTTCATTCAAATGCACCTGGCCATAGTACAGAAAAGTGCAGAGCTTTGCACATGAAGGTACAAGACCTAGTAGACTCCAAGGCTCTAAACTTCGCACCACCACCAAATGTTAACAAGAACCCTATGCCAAACCATGGAGGTCCCAGAATCAATGCTATTGAAGAAGACAAGCCGTCTTACTTGATAACCAGTGTGGGTCAGATTCGGACACCCTTGGTAGAGATTAAAGCTCAACTCCTCGAATGTCAAATGTTCCCGGGATGTGAGCTAGGGTGTGCTTATTGCAACATTTCAGTGAATGGTTGTGATAACTTGAGAGATGGCATAGATGGTCTCATCCAGAGTGGCCTGCTTCAAATCACAACATCAATTCCTACCAATCCAGCAATCTCATCAGCAACAATTCCCGTGTCTTCTACAATTGCAACAACCATTGTTCCAAACAACTCTTCAATCTCGTCTACAAATGTTTCATCTGTTACTTCAACGGACCAGATATCAGCAAACATCCCTTCTACAACTTCAGCACCACTTCATTCAGAATCTCCTACAACAACAACACCCATCCTTCCAACAATGTCTCCTACAACTTCAGCAGCAAATGTCTCAACAGTTACGCTTTATTATGATCCTGAAAATGATTCTGCCTACAACTCACAAAATGCCACTCCTATCAGAGCACCAGTCACAATATACTACGATCCACATACTATCATGGTCCCTTCTGCAGCTGCAATCAGTCCAGTCACTATCACAGTGCCTGGGCCAGTACCTTATGAGAGCAGTAATGCCATCCCTTGGCATTACGGCTCTGATCTATACTGCGAGGGAAGAAAAATCACTCTTGAATCAACAACTTCTTCACCACAAATAGATAATGTGGGAGGAGGCGGAGGCTTCACTCGAAGCGGACGTCTCTTTGCTCCACAAATTCAAAGACCCACTGGTGAAGCAGAAGCTGCTGCCAGGGCAAAAGGGAAGAGCTTGGTGCAAGAAGAGAAGATTGTTAAAGAAGCTTTAAAAACACCTTTTGATCAAGAAGTTGATGAATTCATGAGAATCATCAAGAAAAGTGATTACAAAATAGTGGACCAGCTTCACCAGACGCCTTCCAAGATCTCTATTCTATCATTGCTTATGTGCTCTGAGGCTCATCGGAACGCACTACTGAAAGTTTTGCACGCAGCTTATGTGCCAGAAGAGATCACCGTCAATCAGTTGGAAGATGTGGTTGGAAATGTTAATGCTAGTAATGGGCTAGGATTCACCAACACTGATTTGACTACGGAAGGCCGCAATCATAACAAGGCTTTGCACATTACCATGGAATGTAAAGGTGCAGTTCTTTCCCATGTGCTGGTAGACACAGGATCATCCCTCAATGTCTTACCTAAAAAAGCCCTTGTGAAGCTAGAGTATGACGGATTGACATTACGTCCCAACAACTTAGTAGTGAGAGCCTTTGACGGCTCTAAGAGATCAGTTCTGGGAGAAATTGAGTTGCCTATAACGATTGGCCCACAAACTTTCAAAACGACCTTCTACGTGATGGATATACAGCCTGCCTACAGCTGTCTATTGGGTAGGCCATGGATTCACGCCGCTGGCGCCGTGACCTCAACCCTTCACCAGAAGTTAAAATTCGAGTGGGAGGGTCAAGTCGTTACTATCTGTGGAGAGGAGGATATTTTTGTTAGCCATCTGGCTACCTACAAATATATTGAGATGGATGGGGAGATCCATGAAACGATGAGTCAAGGGTTTGAGGCCTTGAACATAAATGAAACATCTGCTGTACCTGGAACCTCAATGACATCATACGAACAAGCCCGGAAGGTTGTTGAAGAGGGAACTGCCCAAGGCTGGGGCAAGTTGTTACCTGTGGAGAAGAAAGAAGATAGATTTGGGTTGGGTTACAAACCAACTCAACAAGATCAAGCAGAGGCTGCTAAGGAGCCCAACTTTGTTAGTGGGGGGATGCTCACCCCCGATGCTGTCAACAATTTGGAAGACGAGGATGAAAGCGACCGCAACCTGGAAAGTTGGATCCGTCCAAAGATCCCGGGGAGCAGTATCTCAAACTGGTCTTCCCAGGAAATTATAAGAGTTACTCCTGCAGAGTAATTATTATTTCCTGTATTTTTTTAAGCATGCATCAAGTCTTGCATCTTGCCCAAGATGACAAGACTCATTTTGTAATCGGGCCATCTGTAGTTTTTGTGCAACAAGATTAATCAATGAAATATCAGACATCTTTTGCAAATGAGTCTCTTTCTTTTCCGCTCACTGCTTTTTCCATTTTTCTTTTTGTACAAAAAATAAATGGCAATGTTTTCAAAATGACAACTTTATTTCACTTTTCTAAACAAGATTAAAATCAATCACTAAAATGAACAAACTGAACCCTTGCAGAGAGTGCCTCCCAGACAGCACCGACAACAACACGGCTATGACTTCGTATGACTTTGACAATCTAATCAACCAAGCTGATGAAGGGGTTGAAGAAGAGTATGAGCTTCCTGAAGAGCTAGCCAGGTTGTTGAGACAAGAGGAAAGGGTTATCACTCCTCACCAGGAGGAGGTAGAGACAATTAATCTTGGAACAGATGAAAATGTGAAAGAAGTTAAAATCGGGGCCTGCCTACAAGACTCAGTGAAGAGACAATTGATTGACCTGCTTCAAGAGTATGTGGACGTGTTTGCTTGGTCTTATCAAGATATGCCAGGGTTGGACACCGACATTGTTGTGCACAAGCTGCCTTTAAGAGAAGAATGCCCGCCGGTTAAACAGAAACTACGCCGTACTCGCCCAGACATGGCAATGAAAATCAAAGAAGAGGTACAGAAGCAATGGGACGCCGGGTTCCTTGCTGTAACTAGCTATCCGCCGTGGGTTGCTAATATAGTACCTGTGCCTAAGAAAGACGGCAAAGTAAGAATGTGTGTTGACTACCGGGATCTGAACAGAGCCAGCCCGAAGGATGACTTCCCATTACCTCACATCGATGTATTGGTGGATAATACGGCTCAGTTCTCGGTATTCTCCTTCATGGACGGATTTTCAGGATACAATCAGATCAAGATGTCGCCTGAAGACATGGAGAAGACAACCTTCATCACACCCTGGGGCACATTTTGTTACAAGGTAATGCCATTCGGACTAAAGAATGATGGTGCAACATATCAACGGGCTATGGTGACATTATTCCACGATATGATCCATAAAGAAATCGAATGTTATGTGGATGACATGATTGCCAAGTCCCTCACTGAAGAAGATCACCTGGTGAATCTGCTGAAACTGTTCAAACGTTTGAGGAAGTACCAACTAAAGTTGAACCCCAACAAATGTACATTCGGGGTGCGATCTGGTAAGCTGCTGGGATTTATTGTAAGCGAGAAAGGGATTAAAGTTGACCCTGATAAAGTCAAAGCTATTCAGGAGATGCCTGCACCAAAGACAGAAAAGGAAGTTCGAGGGTTTTTAGGCAGATTGAACTACATTTCAAGGTTCATATCTCACCTTACATCAACCTGCGAACCTTTGTTTAAATTGTTGAGAAAAGAACAGACGGTCAGATGGAACGAAGACTGCCAAAAGGCTTTTGACAAAATCAAGGAATACTTACAAGAACCTCCAATCCTTATGCCTCCAGTTGAAGGAAGACCTATGATAATGTACTTGACAGTATTAGAAGAGTCAATGGGGTGTGTGTTGGGCCAGCATGACGAGTCTGGTCGAAAAGAGTATGCAATATACTACCTGAGCAAAAAGTTTACCGACTGTGAACAACGTTATTCACTGCTCGAGAAAACTTGCTGTGCTTTAGCGTGGGCTGCTCGCCGACTGAGACAGTATATGTTGACCCACACTACTTTGTTGATCTCAAAGATGGACCCAGTTAAGTACATATTTGAGAAGCCAGCTCTTACCGGACGGGTTGCAAGATGGCAAATGATCCTCACAGAATATGACATCCAGTACACCTCTCAGAAAGCCATCAAGGGCAGTGTACTGTCTGAATATCTTGCTGAGCAACCTATTGATGATTACCAGCCTATGAGGTTTGACTTCCCTAATGAAGACATCATGTTCGTAAAAGCAAAAGATCATGAAGAGCCTGTTCACACTGAAGGGCCTGACCCGGAAGAAGAATGGACTATGATGTTCGATGGGGCCGTTAATATGAATGGTCGTGGTGTTGGTGCAGTACTCATTACACCTAAAGGGGTTCACATGCCTTTCTCGGCAAAACTCACTTTCAACTGCACTAACAACGAAGCTGAATACGAAGCATGCATTATGGGTCTTGAGGAAGCCATTGACCTCAGGATCAAGACGTTAACTGTATTCGGAGATTCAGCTCTGGTAATCAATCAAACCAACGGCAAATGGTACACCCACCAGGATCATCTGATACCTTATAGGGATTATACAAGGAGGTTATTGACTTTCTTCACAACAGTCAAGCTTGAGTATATCCCTCGGGACGAGAATCAGTTTGCAGATGCTTTGGCTACCATTTCGTCTATGATCAAAGTTCAAGCTGCCAACTTTGTACCGCAGATATCAGTGTCCAGACTTGACCGACCAGCATATGTATTTGCAGCGGATATTGTCAAAGATGATAAGCCTTGGTTTCATGAAATTAAGTGCTTCTTGGAGGATCAGACATACCCACTTGGGGCATCTTCCAATGATAAGAAGAATTTGAGAAGGCTTGCTGGTAGTTTCTTTCTGAACACTGATGGTTCTTTGTACTAAAGAAACTTTGATATGGTACTCCTCAGATGTGTTGATAGGACAGAAGAAGACTTGTTAATGAATGAAGTACATGAAGGATCCTTTGGTACCCATGCTGGAGGGCATGCCATGGCCAAGAAGTTGCTAAGATCAGGGTATTATTGGATCACAATGGATGCCGACTGTTGTGCCTATGCCAGAAAATGCCATAAATGCCAGATTTATGCGGATAAGGTGCATGTGCCTCCCAATCCTCTGAATGTGATGTCTCACCCTGGCCCTTTGCTATGTGGGGCATTGATATGATTGGTAAAATTGAACCGACTGCTTCAAACGGCCACAGATTCATCCTGGTCGCCATTGACTATTTCACCAAGTGGGTCGAAGCAGCGTCTTATGCAAACGTTACAAGACAAGTGGTAGCCAGATTTCTGAAGAGAGATATCATCTGTCGATACGGAGTTCCCGAGAGAATCATTACTGATAATGGTTCCAACTTAAACAACAAAATGATGGCAGAGCTATGCCGGGACTTCAAAATTCAACATCACAATTCTTCTCCTTACAGGCCCAAGATGAACGGCGCTGTTGAGGCAGCTAATAAGAATATCAAGAAGATTGTGCAGAAGATGGTGGTTACTTACAAAGACTGGCATGAAATGCTACCATTCGCCTTGCATGGGTATCGCACGTCAATCAGGACATCCACTGGGGCAACACCGTATCAACTTGTGTATGGTATGGAAGCAGTCCTACCTGTTGAAGTTGAATTACCCTCTCTACGGGTACTGATGGATGTTAAACTGAGTGAAGCAGAATGGGTTCGGGCCCGATACGAACAACTGAGTCTGATTGAAGAGAAGAGATTGGCTGCAATCTGTCATGGGCAGTTATATCAGAAGAGAATGAAGAAAGCCTTCGATCAGAAAGTCAGGCACCGAGAGTACCAAGTAGGAGATCTTGTGCTGAAAAGAATCCTCCCTCCTCATACAGACCATAGGGGCAAATGGACTCCGAACTATGAAGGACCATTTGTAGTAAAGAAAGTTTTCTCTGGTGGAGCACTGATGCTCAGCACCATGGATGGTGAAGACTTCCCGTCCCCTGTGAATTCAGATGCAGTTAAAAAATACTTCGCATGAAAATTGACCCGCTGGACGCAAAAACAGAATGTAAGTCCAGGAAAAAATAGGGCATCCCGACGAGTCAAAAACAGAATAAAAGACTCGGGCAAAAATAAGGGAAATAAACAAAAAAAATGTACACCCGCTGAGTTGAAAAGCCGCATTGGACAACTCAGGCAAAAATGGGTATCCCGATGGATTGAAAACCTGAAAGGGCGATCCATGCAAAATAAGGGAATAAGCGAACAACTGCACTCTGAATTCGTCTGTATCACTTACAACTTGGTAAGCCTCAAAAGGATCAAGCTTCTTTCAGAATCAACCTTCTTCAGAAAGCAAGACGAGAAGAACGTCAAATGTCATACAAGTCATAGCAGAAGGAAAGCTCCTTAAAGCGTCGTCAACATTGCCAGCATTTTGTTTCTCAATTTGTAATAATCTCCTCATTTCAGGGGATATGTTTCTTTGACTGTATCTCGCCAATTCAGGGCACATGAATTAATAAAAGCAGATTTTCAGTCATGTTTCGTCTTGCACATTTTATTTGCAAAAATGTCTGATGTCTTAAGAAAAATTGATTGCATAAATACAGATGTTTATCTTCAAAAATAAGAATACGTGCTTGCAGGAAATATATTTACTCTCGGGAGTGCCTAAACTCCTATCATGGAAATCCAGTAAGGGATACCCTGGGAACACTTGTGCGTTTCTATCTTTGCAGGATTGCAGGTATTCAAAGCGCAACTTGGGGCATGTAAGCTTTATCCCAGCAAGCTGGCAAATCAACACTCAGTCTCAGCACCCGAAATGCTTTCTCCCCAGCAGAGTTGCCACTTGTTACTTCTCCCCATCAGAGTTGCCAGACATCACTTCTCCAACGGGGCAGTACCAGAAGGCGCCCATATCCCCGGCTGAGTCAAGAATCCTCCTCAACAGAATCTCTAAGAAGATCTTTCGGTGATCTCTCTTTCTCCCCAGCCGAGTTGCCATTTCATCCTCAGCCAAATACAATAGTCAGGGAACCATCTCCCCACAGAGCTTCAGCATCTATCCTCATTACCAAGGGTAGGCCTATCAGTGACCTGTATCCCCAAGCAGATACATCTCATCAGATCTACCAATGATCTCATTCCCAGCTGGGACGTCCATTTCAAGCAGATCGACCAGAGATCTTCGCAGCAACGGAATCCGAATCCTGGATCGGTATCCTTGCATAATCATAGCATTCACATCATATTCACCCGCAAAGCATAGCATTCCGTCTAGTACGGAGCATTACGGCAAAAATCAAACATATAGCATAATCATAAGCCATGTTTTGAAACAAACACTTGTAAATATTGAAATCCCTCAACATACAGAAAACTCCAAAATCCCCAGCGGAGATTCCCAGCAAACACAGTTGCCTTACACCAATATATACTCCTTTAGACACCCGTCCGTGTCATCATTCCCCAGTAAAGTCGCCAGAACACTCTGTGCAAACAGTACCACTCGTATTACAGATACTTTTTAACACCCGTCCGTGTCATATCCCCAGCAGGAAGCCAAAGACATCCTCTTTTCACTCACACATGCTTATATATACAATTCCTTGACATCCGTCCGTGTCATTTTCCCCAGTACAGTAACATAAACACTTTGTATATCAAACACTTGTTTATACTATGCTTTTCTCCTTTTCAACACTCGTCCGTGTCACTCTCCCCAACAGCTAAACACTCATCTACGCATCACTCATACTTACTACTTATACAGATACTCGTCCGTATCTAATATACACCATCTATATATCCCCGCAGATTCAACACTAGTCCTTGTTCTTTGTTAACCGGATGGTACTCGTCCGTACCATCATCTCAGAACATGCGTCAAGCGTTTGTTTCTACCTGATACTCGTCCATATCATGGTCTTAAGGATGCTCGTCCGCATCTTTAATCCATACACTGTGTCAAACACTCTTGTCTTCTTGAATAGAGACACTCGTCCGTGTCTACTATTACCCAGAAGAGTCTCTTCAGATTCAACACTCATTCGTGTTCTCTGTTAACCAGTTGGTACTCGTCCGTATCATCATCTCTGAACACGTGTCAGTATTTGTTTCTACTCGATACTCGTCTGTATCGTAGTCTTAGGGATGCTCGTCCGGATCTCTAATCTATACACAATACCAAACACTTATACCTTTTGTTCCTTGGATATAAACACTCGTCCGTGTTTACTATTCCCCAGTAGATCGCCAACAAAACAATTTTTCTTTTTTATCTGACATTCGTCCTATGTCATGATAAACCCTGAGAGCAGCCGTACCCTGCTAGGTGGTTGTCCTCCACCTCTTGATGGTCGTCCTCCATCATGCTCATCCGATGGCCGTCCCCATCGTTGATTTTCTATCCGACATTCATCCTATGTCGTGATATTTAGCAGCCGTCCCCTGCTAGGTGGTCGTCCTCCACCTCCTGATGATCGTCCTTCATCATTTTATCCAATGGCCGTCCCCATTGTTGATTTTGGTTATCTGGCATTCGTCCTATGTCATGATAAACCTTGAGAGCAGCCGTCCCCTGCTAGGTGGTCGTCCTCCACCTCTTGATGGTCGTCCTCCATCATGCTCATCTGATGGCCGTCCCCATCGTTGACCTTTTATCCGGCATTCGTCCTATGTCGCGATATTTTCGGCAGCCGTACCCTGCCGGGTGGTCGTCCTCCACCTTAGATGACCGTCCCTCATCTTAACCCAACAGAGCAGCCGTCCCCTGCTAGGTGATCGTCCTTCACCTTTGATGACCGTACCTCATCATCTGTTTATTTCATTTATTCTTTAACCCGATGGCCGTCCCCATTGTGGTCCCTTTTCTTTTTTAGCCCGATGGCCGTCCCCATCGTTGGTTACTTTACTCTATGAACTTGATGGCCGTCCCCGTCATGTTTCATTAATCCCCCAGAGATTGTACAGCTTTATTTTGATGGCCGTCCCCATCATAATTCTTTTTATCCCCAGCATGTCGGCCGTCCCCGTCATTGCTTCACTTTCCCGCACTTTCCAGCATGTCGGCCGTCCCCGTCATTGCTCTTTACCCAGCAGTCGTCCTCTGCTCGACGGTCGTCCTCCGTCGCCCGCACTTCATAATATACTTTATTTTCTTTTACAATCTATATCCCTTTTCTTCTTCATTCTGTGAGTGCAAATTTTGGACTGTCTTTGGTGTTCAACCACAAGTTATCGTGTTTGCCTGTTAAGCCGTAGCTTACATCCTGCACAGCTAACTCATGTTTGAATAGGGGCAGCTGTAAACACCCCAAATTTGCCCTCACCCATTCACACCATGGCATGTGATCATTCCATAAGCATAAACACAATCATAACATCTCATATCACATTTTTGATCCACTGCATAGGTTCTAAGTCATCTGCATCTAGGGTTTGTGATCTGAGCAATCTAAGAGCTTCTTGAGCCACTCCAAAGGCCATCAATCACTTCAAAGAGGTCTATGTGTGTTCAAGTATCATATTATACTCCCTCAAAGTCAAGAATGTCAAAGAATCACAAGAACTGGAAATGGTGTGGAGGCAGAGCCAGGCTTGACTGCACAGATGACCTAAAATTAGGGTTTTGGTTTCAGAGGCCATAACTCCAATGTTTTTGGTCATTCTTGTTTCTATTGGTCTCTATATGGTATAGGGAGTATGCATATCAATTTTCATGAAGAAATTCCTTGGGGAAGTCATCTGATCAAGAGTTGACTTTTCAAGCAAGTCAGTGCAAAATCAGGGCATCTGAGGCCCCCAATGACCCAACCAAAGGGTGTTCTTCATCATTTTGATTGTATGTGATCTTTATTTGATCATAGAAGATGTTGGAAGTTCATAAAATTCAAGAATTTCAAGTCTTTTGCAAAGTTGACTTTTTGGGCAAGTTTGACTTTTAATGAAAATGCCATTTTTGGCAACTTTTTCAACCCTTACTTTTTGATTCAAAAAAGCTTCAAATGGAAAACTTTGGTCATGAAAGTTGTAGAATAGATCTTTCCCTTTTCAAAAAGTACAAGAACATGACCTAATTCATTTTTGATCAAAAGTTATGGCTTGTCAAAGTTGGCAAAAATCACTAAATTTCAAGTCATGCACCAAAGAGGTAAAGTTGCAAATTCATTTCTCAAGGCCAATTAAGTCATCAAATGGGCTTCTAATCCACACAACATGATCACACAACATCTAAAATTCAGAATGCACCCAAGGAATCACATGTTTCATGGCTTATGGACCAAGTTTCTCTCATAAGAACCAAAGGCAAGCCAAGTTGCAAAAGTCATGATAACATCTCATCCACTTGCTGCCTAGTTTGCTGAACCACCCTAGCCATTTTCCCTCATCATGCTGCGCAGCACACCCTTGTTGTACTAGGCTAGCAAGTTGCCCATGCCCTTCTTACACAAAAGTTGACATTTTGCAAAAGCACTCATACCTATCACAAAAGGACATGTCATGTCATCTGACCAATAGCATTTGTTTATACAAAGAAGAGGCAAGCCAAACACAACAACAAGCAAGCCTGAAACCAGCCAGAACACAGCTCTCTCATTTTCACCCCGTTTTGCAAAACTCTTCGAAACACTCTCCTCAAGCCACAAACTCATAAACAAACTTCACAAACCTTCTCACCATGCTTCACTGAACCCAAACCAACCTTCAAAGCAGGCTAAAACTCAAAGAATCAGAAATACGATTTCCTCACTCCATTGAACAGAACCTCTGCAAGCTCTCAAACCAGCCCAAATAAATTTGTTCTAAGCCTTTCAGAAGCACAAGGGAGGTCACAAGAGTGGTTTTGCACAAGAGAGGAGGTCAGAAAGTGCCAGACTGAAAAGCTTCAAACTCAGGTAGCTTCATGAACTTTTTTTCCAGAAATGATTTTTTAAGTTCCTAAGTTGTTCTTCATGATTCACTGATCACTCTGATGTTCTTGGTTTTGAAAATGGTTGAGAAATAAGCATTTAATCTTACTCTGAAACTTTTCTGACCTAAAAATGTTTGCTTTCGATTCGTGTGATTGATGAAAGATAAATGAGTTTTGTGTTAGGGTTTTGATTCAGGGGGATGTGGGGATGATTTCTGTTCTTTTAGATTTCATTTTAGTGAAGTTTTGAAGGTTTTAGGGATTTTCAGGTGGGGTTCCCACCGGAGAAGACGACCGGAGGTCTTCTCCGGCCACCTGAAAATAATTAGGGTTTAATCCCTGTCATTAATGTAGTTTGAATTTGGACCCTTGATCTGGATGACTTTAGTTGACTCCCGCGTGAACCAATGGCCCAGATCTTTCATTAAACCCTAATCCTGATTTATTAAATTAATTAATTGGGATTAAATTTGAATTTTGCCAGAAATGATCTGAGCCTTCCATTTACGTGCTAGTCAATTCGCGCGTGTTTCATTCAAATCTCAGCCACTGGATCAACATACTTTTCACTTAATTCATTTTATTTTGTATTTTTATTCATTTGTTTTCTTTATTTTATTAAAAATAGCAAAATCATTTTAAAAATTCTGAAATTTTTTGTACAAACTTTTATTTAATTTCAGAAACCAAAAATATTTTTATTTTTATTTTTTGCACTTTTAAAATATTTTTAAAAATTTAAAAGTTTATTTTTAATTAATTAATGAGAATTAATTAATTAAAAATACTTTTAGGTATTTAAAAATCACCAAAAAATTCATGAAACATTTAAAAACATTTAGAAACATTGTCCAACCCTCAAACCAAATTTCTTTTTTGATCTTGATGCATTTTGAGAATTTTTCATGGAATTAAAATCATTTTAATGCATTATTTTGATCCAAACTTCCAAAAATCATTTCTGCCTAACCATTGAGATTTGGACCTTGATTCTTTTTGCATTGCATTGTGTTTAGCATGTAGTTTGTGAGATTAAATGGTCATGATTTGATCTTTCATTTTCCATTTGTTTGACATTTTTCTTGTTAAGGAACCCTAAAACCCTAGAAAACTTAGAAAAATCATAACTTGAATTAGGTTAAGAGTTGGAACTTCTCCTTTGGGCAGTGGGTTTGTATAGGATTAGGGTTGCTTTGAATGCATTTTCAATTTTTTATCTTGATGTTTGCTTCTGATTTTGGTTTTTGTTTGATGCATTGATCATAAACCCTAATTTGGGCTTCCATTTGCATACATCTTGCATTTGCATTCATACCTTGACTTGCCATAGCATTTTATGCATTCTTTTGATTCATTAGACATCTTAATACACATTGAAAGCATGTTTGATCATTGCATCTTGCATTTTCCTTGTTGTATGCCATTTGCATTTCATAACTTTTCATGTATGTTCATGTTTTTTAACTTGTTTCATTTGCATCCATGAGCTTGTATGATCATCCCCATGTGTTGTTTCATGTTTGTAGCATCTCATAGCATCATAAGCATCATGAATGTGCTCTGGTTTTGTTTCTCCTCATGTCATTTCATCTCACTTTGCATTGCATTGCATTCCTTTATTAACATTTCAGGTGGTAAATGACTTTGGGAAGTGGATTTGCCTTCACTTCCCATATTTTCTTTTCATCCCTCTTATGCATCCATGCTGCATTTTGTTATGTGTTTGAGATTGAGCTTGCTCATTCTTCTTCTTCTTACTTTCTTTCCTCAAGTGACTTGTCTTCTTAAGTGAAGCAAGTTACTTTGCTCCTCCTGATCCATTCATCTGCTTCCTGGTGGTTCCATTGAAGACTTCTCTTGTTGACCTCACAAACCTTAGGAACAACCAAGCATGACAATGATTAGGGTTTTGATTAGTCCCCCACTTAGTTTTACCTTTGTATCTCATTGAGTCTTCTCTCCTCATCTCATAATCAGGGACTAAACCCTAAAGGCTTTAAGGCTTTGTGATTAAGCTTATGCCTGCATCCTTCTATTAGGATGGAGTGTATAACTTTAATCCTAAGTGTTAAACCCTTAATGTGTTTAAATCCTTTAATCAATTCACTTAATAATCATCAAGACATCACACTTGTAACTTGGGCCTTGCATTAGGGTTCTAATTCTTCCTTAACTGGTTAAGAAGGACTAACCCTAGTGTTAATGGACAAGTCCCCCTCAAGTTGTCTTACAAACCCTAAAAAACACTTCATCATCATACCATTAATTAAAATCCACTTAACCAAAGGCTTGTTTTGTCATGAGTTTAATCCCTAATCATGGATTAAGTTGAGGAGCTTTCCTCAGCTTAAACATTCTCATCTATTATCCCTCTATTAGGATGGTGTAATGAGTCTGTTTAATCCTTGATTATGGCTTAACCTCATTACTTAACACTAAACAAAAATACCAAAAATATCTAATTAATCACAAGTAGGTTAATGATCTTAACCCTACATCAAAGGTGATTAAGTGTGAGAAGCTGACTTCACACTTAAGGTAATTCTCATTACCCCTAATCAGAGGGAAGATGTGATGAGTTTACTAAATCCATTGGTTTAGGCTTAAGCTCATTAACTTATGACAAACTCTCAAAAGCAATAAAAGACTGAAAACTCAAAAACAAACAATAATCGTCTCCTCCGGGATTCTTTTCTCATCACCTTCACTCACAAACGGGAACTTGCTTCTTCCGTCTAATGCAAGAAAGTTTGCACCTGAGCCAGACAGGTCATACACTTAAGCATAGACAAGTAAGCAGTTCACAAGTCAATTCATCTTTCAGTCTCTTTGGGTCGAACTACGGTGTTCTGACTTCCTCATTGCACGAGAGGATACGTAGGCATAACTTAACAGTTATCGAACAAAAGTCTCTGTATATTCCCCCTCTTTCCAGCTTTATTCTTTTAGCCTCATAGTCATGAGCATTTCACTCTTATCCTTACACTGACACTGTATACATTACACTTTACACTTCTTTACACTGACACCTGTACATCCTTTTCCAGCTCTTAATACACAAATTGCACTGACACTACCCCTTTGAAACACAAATCTTTTAAGCGTGGATCCCGTCGAGTACGGCGGACAATCTGGGTGCTAATACCTTCCCAGGTTGTAACCAACCCCCTTTCTCAGTCTCTCTGGTTCGCAACCGTCTTATCCATATCTTTCTAGGTCTATGCAGCATTGCCTTTCCTCCGGGATAAAAATGCCTAGCTGGAGACTCTTTTCTTCTCCAGTGAGTTCACTGCTGTGTGTTCTCATTGCTTCTTTCGCCGACCGTTCGTGTCTGTACCTTTATTTGGGACTTTCCCATTTATCGGGAGCGACAGAACTATTTAATCATCTCAAGTTCTTTCACCATAAGCATCGACACATGCAATGTCTTTATACTCAGAGCATCCACAACCACATCCGCCTTACCAGTGTGGTAACTCAATTCAAGATCAAAATATTTCAATAATTCCAATCACTTTCTCTGCCTCATATTCAACTCTTTTTGACTAAACAAGTTCTTCAAGCTTTCATGATCGCTGAACACTTCAAACTCAAAGCCAAAAAGGTAAAGTCGCCAAAGTTTCAACACAAACACCACAACTGCCAATTCTAAGTCACACATAGGATAATTCCTTTTCATGAATCCTTAATTGTCTCAAAGCATAAGAAACAACTTGATCGTTATTCATCAACACTCCTCCTAGACCCATCTCAGACGCATCATAATACACCACAAAAGATTCACTCGTATTAGGAAAAATCAACATCAGAGGATTCATAAATTTCTGCTTCAATTCTACAAAACTTTCCTCATATGTAACATCCCATAAATAAGTTTAACACCTTTCGAGTCAACTGTGTCAAAGGTAATGCCACCACTACAAATAACCTTATCTCATTTGGACCCAGTTTCTTCATTTAATAAATTATTAACATCTCTTAATATCACGTTCATCATATTCATCAGATAAATAATAAAATAATCATTTAAAACATCAAGATAACACATGGAAACAAGTACAACACATCATATCATATAATCATATACTTTCAGATCCCACTCGCTACTGCCTTAGAGAGGCAACAATTTTTCAGAGCCCTCTAAGCGTGGTATTTTGGGCTAAGTGCACTCCCGTTAAACCCGATATTCTGGACTAAGCCCGCTCAGCAATTTCTCAAAACATTTATGCAATGACAACACTCTTTTCCCCTACGATATACCACTAAAAAACTAGCTTTTAACCTCATATAATCATATACTTTCTTATTAGAACCTATCCCTATCATATTTACATCATTTACAACAATTGTTACATAACACCTTCAATCCTTGGTTTCCCATAAAACCTCGATTCTCCATAACACCTAACTCTATATCATCAATATTGAAAAGAAATTACGCCCCATACCTCAGAATGTTGGTTTCTTTCAATTCCTCTTGAAGCTTCAACAATTCCTCCAAGCCCTAGCCTCTTCCCCCTTGGTTCCTTAGAGTAACTTTCTCTTTTTCCCAAATTTCACGAATAATGGGTTTCTCATCATTATTCTCCGTCAAATACCCCTAAATGGTTTCTCCCTATTTTACCTTTACTTATCCATCGCCAAAACACCAACACGCCCTCCCACTCCTATTTGTATTATTTTAATTAATAATAATTCGAATAATTCCACCTAATTATCCTCACTATTATTATTATTAAAATATTCCACTAAATTTACTTAAATAACACAACATCATAACATCAAAGAAAAATCATCATATATCCACATTAAATCAACAAATAGTCATTATCGACTTTGGGGTGTTACAATTTGAATCATCGACTCTAGCAAGGAGTGGATTATAGATTCAAGGTGTACTTTGCATAGGAATCCAAACAAAAACATGTTTGAGGAATTATGTGATCATGATGGTGGATCAATGTTATTTTGAAACAACAAGGCCTGCAAGATTGTAGGTATTGTTGGATTTGTAATATTCAAGTTCCATGATGAGTCAATAAGGATATTGTCTAATGTCAAGTATGTACTTGATCTTAAGAGGAATTTAATTTCTCTTGGTGAATTCGACAAGAAAGGATATGTTTTCAAAGGAGAGAAAAGTATCCTAAGGGTAATGAAGGAGTCAAAGGAAGTCTTAAGAGTCGTGAAGAAACAAAGCTTGTATACCATTAAGGCTAAGGTTGTAAGTAGTTCAGTAGATGTGGCATCCATAAAACATGTTTCAATGACTGAGCTATGGCACAAGCGAAATGGCCATGTCAATATAAAAGGTCTTGTAGAATTGTCGAAACAAAATCTTTTATGTGGTTACATGTTCAAAAAATTGGAGTTTTGTGAACCTTGGGTATTTGGTTAATCCTATAGGGCAAATTTTAACAAAGGTAAACAAATAACACATGGATCCCTTGATCGCATTCATGTTGATCTTTAGGGGCCTGCAAGAAACCCTTCACACTCAGGTGCAAATTATTTCTTATCCATAGTTTATGATTGTTCTAGAAATTTATAGGTATTCATTCAGAAGACTAAAGATGAAACTTTTGAAAATTTCAAAAGATGGAAGACTCTAATCGAAAATTAAATTAGAAGGAAGTTCAATAGGTTGAAGAGCAATAATGGTTTTGAATTTTTCAATAAGGCTTTTGACAACTATTGTGTTACGTGTAGTATTGCAAGGCACATGACTACAACATGTACTCCCCAACAAAATCGTTTGTCTAAAAGGTATAATTAAACCATTTTGGAAAGGGTTAGATGCATGTCGCTTAGTGCAGGATTGAAAAGGGTGTTTTGGGTTGAAATTGATGTGACTGCCGCACACCTAATAAATAAGTTTCCCTCGACTACCTTGAAAATGAAGACACCTAAAGAACTATGGTCGGGACATCCACTTAAGCTCGACAGACTTAAAGTATTTGGTTGTTTAGCTTATGCTCACATTAGGAAAGATAATATCAAATTTGGAGCTTTGAGATGTATATTTCTTGGAGTCAAAGCTTATAGGTTATAGTGCCTAGATTCAAGTCACAAGAAGTGTATCCCAACTCGAGATGTAGTTTCTCAATGAAGTTGAGATGGCTTTCAAGAAAACTGATAACGTTGTTTGAAGTACTAAAATCTCTATAGAGGGGTTGGAATAGGAAGATATTCTTCTAGAGGTGGGGCATAATGCTGAATTGTATAACCTAGATGAAGAGGAAGAGCAAGCACAATTATTAATGAAAATGAGGAGACTGATAATGATTACCTGCTGGCAAGAGACGGGTCGAGAAGAGTTATCAAGTCACCTCAGAGACTTGGCTATGCAGATCTAATAACTTTTGCCTTAATTTTTGCAAGTGAGGTTCTTGATGAAGAACTTAGAGATTATAAGGAAGTTGTGAGGATTCAAAATAAAACTGGATGGCTGAAATCCATAGATGATGAGATGAAATCTTTTCATGATAAATACTTAGGAGTTGATTGAGAAACCTACTGGAGCCAGGTTAGTCAGTTCTAAATGAATTTTCAAGATTAAGGAAGAAATTAAAGGAATGATATTAGAGCGATTTAAGGTAAGGTTGGTTTCTACGGGGTTCAATAAAAAAGAAAGTGTCGACTTCAATGATGTATGCTCACCTATTATAAAACATAGATCCATTTGAATGTTGCTTGATATGGTGGAAAATTCGACCTAGAACTTGAACAGATGGATGTGAAGACAACCTTCCTTTATGGTGATCTAGAAGAAAGAAATCTGATGAGGAAACCTAAAGGGTATACAAAAAGGGAAAGGAAAATTATGTATCAAAGTAGAATAGGTCTTTATATTTCCATAAACAATCTCTTCGACAATGAAATAGGAGATTCAACAAGTTCATAACATACATAGATTTCACTAGGAGTCAGTTTGACCATTGTGTTTACTTTAGATTTCGACTTATATATTCACTTGTTATTTCGTTGCTTTATGTGGATGAATTCCTCATAGAAAGCAACAGTGTCGAGGATGTTATGAAGGTGAATGTTGAACTTGATAAGCAGTTCAAAGTGAAGGATTTGGAAGCTGCCTCCGAAATTCTTGGGATTGACATCCAGAGAGATAAAAAGCAGTCAAGATTATCCTTATCTCAAGAGATATACCTGAAGAATATTCTCGACAAGTTTGGTATGTCAAATACAAAGCATATTCTAACACCGACTAATCCTCATTACAAGCTATGTACGACTTAAAGTCCTAATACGAAAGTCGAAAGAACTTATATGAATAGCATTACATATACTAGTATAGTAAGTTCTTTAATGTATGTTATGGTTTGTACGAGGCCAAACATAGCGTACAGAGTGAGCCTTGTAAGCAGGTATATGGTCAATCCCAGCGAGATGCATTGGAAAGTATTAATGTGGATTCTAATGTACATAAATGGGTCTCTAAGCAGAGTCGTGATTTATGGTGGGGTCTATGGTGATGATAGCAAAGTCAAAATCAAGGGATTTGTCGACTTTGATTATACCAGTTGTATGAATTTCAGAAAATATATTTCTCGATATGTGTTCACTATGTTCGGCCCGAAAAATGGTTGGAAAGCAACACTTTAGAAGATTGTTTCCTTATCAACCACAGAAGCCGAATATATTGCCCTCATTGAAGTTATGAAAGTAGCATTGTGGCTTGAAGGTTTTGTAAAAGGGATGATACTTGAAGGTTTTGTTAAATGTGATAGTAAAAATTCCATACACTTGTTGAAGAGTTCATCATATCACGAGCGAACCAAGCATATCAATGCGAGGTTGCACTTCGTCAAAGAGATAATCGAGCGTCGAGAAGTTCAAGTGCTGAGGGTTTCAACCGATGAGAATATTGTTGATATGATCACCAAGATATTCCCATGTTTAAACACCCCAAATTTGCCCTCACCTATTCACACCATGGCTTGTGATCTCTTCATATGCATAAGTTCAACCATAGCATCTCATATTGCATTTTTGATTCACTGCATTGGTTCAAAGTTATCTGCATCTAGGGTTTGTGATCTGAGCAATCCAAGAGCCATTTGAGCCACTCCAAAGGTCATCAATCACTTCAAAGGGGTCCATGTGTGTTAAAGCATCATATTGTATCCTCACAAAGTCAAGAATGCCAAAGAATCACAAGAACTGAGAAAGGCATGGAAGCAGAGCCAAGTTTAATTGCACAGATGACCTAGAATTAGGGTTTTGGTTTCAGAGGCCATAACTCCAAATTTTTTGGTCATTCTTGTTTCTATTTGTCTCTATATGGTATAGGGATCATGTATATCAATTTTCATGAATAAATTCCATGGGAAAGGCATCTGATCAAGGGTTGACTTCTTGAGCAAGTCAGTGTGAAATCAGGGCATCTGAGGCCCCCAATGACCCAACCAAAGGGTGTTCTTCATCATTTTGAATGTGTATGTGTCGCTCCCACCAAATGAGGCTAGGTCAAATGGGGTACAGACGCGAACGGTCGGCGAAAGGGGAATGTGCGAACACACAGGAGTGAACTCACAAGAAAAGAAAAGAGTCGCCAGCTAGGCATTTTTATCCCGGAGGAAAGGTAGTGCTGCATAGACCTAGAAAAATGTGGATAAGACGGTTGCGAACCAGAGAAACTGAGAAAGGGGGTTGGTTACAACCTGGGAAGGTATTAGCACCCAGATTGTCCGTCGTACTCGACGGGATCCACGCTTAAAAGATTTGTGTTTTAAAGGGGTAGTGTCAGTGCAATCTGTGTATCAAAGCTGGAAAGAATGCAAGTGTCAGTGTAAAAGAAATGTGAAGTGTATGAGTGAAGTGTCAGTGTAAAGAATAGGAGTGAAATGCTCAAGATCATGAGGCTAAAAGAATAAAACTGGAAAGAGGGGGAATATACGGAGACTTTTGTTCGATAACTGTTAAGTTATGCCTACGTATCCTCTCGTGCAATGAGGAAGTCAGAACGCCGTAGTTCGACCCAAAGAGATTGAAAGACAAATTGACTTGTGAACCGCTTGCTTGTCCATGATCAAGTGTATGACCTGTCTGGCTCAGGTGCAAACTGTCTTGCATTAGACGGAAGGAGCAAGTTCTCGTTTGTGAGTGAATGAGGTGAGAAAAGAATCCCAGAGGAGACGATTATTGTTTGTTTTTGAGTTTTCAGTCTTTTATTGCTTTTGAGAGTTTGTCATAGGAAAATGAGCTTAAGCCTAAACCAATGGGTTAATAAACTCATCACATCTTCCCTCTGATCAGGGGTAATGAGAATACCTTAAGTGTGAAGTCGGCATCTCACACTTAATCACCATGGTGTAGGATTAAGATCATTAACCTACTTGTGATTATTTAGATGTTTTTGTTGTTTTTGTTTAGTGTTAAGTAATGAGTTTAAGCCATAATCAGGGATTAAACAGACTCATTACACCATCCTAATAGAAGGATAATAGATGAGAATGTTTAAGCTGAGGAAAGCTCCTCAACTTAATCCATGATTAGGGATTAACCTCATGACAAAACAAAGCCTTTATTAAGTGGATTTTAGTTAATGATATGATGAAGAAATGATTTTTAGGGTTTGTAAGACAACTTGAGGGGGACTTGTCCATTAACACTAGGGTTAGTCCTTCTTAACCAATTAAGGAAGAATTAGAACCCTAATGCAAGGCCCAAGTTACAAGCTTGATGTCTTGATGATTATTAAGATGAATTGATTAAAGGAGTTAAACACATTAAGGATTTAACACTTAGGATTAAAGTTATACACTCCATCCTAATAGAAGGATATAGGTATAAGCTTAATCACAAAGCCTTAAAGCCTTTAGGGTTTAGTCCCTGATTATGAAGTGAGAAGAGAAGACTCAAAGAGACACAAAGGTAAAATCTAAGTGGGGGACTAATCAACCCTAATTTTTATCATGCTTGGAAGCCCTAGGGTTTGTGAGGTTTAAGAGAAAGATCTTCAGAGAAACCACCAGGAAGCAGAAACAGATGAAAGGAACAAAGAGAAGCAAAACAACTTGCTTCACTTAAGAAGTCAAGTTGCTTGAAGAAAGAAGGTGAGATGAACAAGAATGAGCAAGCTCAAACCAAACACATACAAAATGCAGCAATGATGCATAAGAGAGATGAAAAGAGATTGTGAGAAGTGAAGGCAAATCCACCTCTCAAAACAACTTACCACCTGAAAAGTTAGCAAAAGAAAATGAAATGCAATGCAAATGAGATGAAATGTGATGATGCAAACCAAAACCAGAAGCATGAGTATGATGTTAATGATGATAAAAGATGATGCAAACATGAGGCAAGACACGAGGATGATCATACAAACATATGGATGCAAGAGAAGCATGCTTAGAACCATGAACATACATGAAACGTTATGGAATACAAATGACATACAACATGGTAAATGAAAGATGCAATGATCAAACATGATTCTAATATGTCTTAAGATGTCTTATGAATCAAATGAATTCACAAAATGTCATGACAAGTCTTGGTATGCAAGCAAATGGAAGATGGATGCAAAGAAAGGCATGAATTAGGGTTTATGATCAATACACAAAGCAAAATTCAAAATCAGAAGCATATGACATGACAAAAATTTGAAAATGCAATCAAAGGAACCCTAAACCTATACAAAATCACTGCCCAAAGGAGGGGATCCAACTCTTAACCTTTTGAAAGTTATGAATTTCCTAAGTTGGCTAGGGTTTTAAGGTACCTTGTCAAGAAAAATGCTAAACAAATTGAAAATGCAAGATCAATTCATGCCAATTTAATCCTATAAACTACATGATATGCAAGATGCAATGCAAAAAGAATCATTGTCCAACTCTCAATGGTTAGGCAGAAATGAATTTTTGAAGTTTTGGATCAAAACAATGCCTTGAAATTAAATTAATTCCATTGAAAATTATCAAAAGGGATCAAGAACCAAAAATAAATTTGGTTTGATGGTTGGAAAATGTTCTAAAATGTTTTTAAAGGTTACAATAATTTTTTTGTGATTTTTAAATACCTAAAAGTATTTTTAATTAATTAATTTTCATTAATTAACTAAAAATAAACTTTTAAATGATTTAAAAATAATTTTTTATGCAAAAAATGAAAATAAAAATATTTTTGGTTTCTGAAAATTAATAAAAGGTTTGATAAAAATTTTCAGAATTTTTTGATGATTTTTACTATTTTTAATTAAATGTACAAATTAAATAAGAAAAATGTGAAATAAAATTAATAAAATGAGAAGTATGTGCAATGGACGGATCAGATGGATTCTGGGCAAGGGGAGGTTGACTTGGCGCCACATCCAATGGCCCAAGTTCAAACCTGGTTAAATCAGATTTTATAATTAATTAATTTGGATTAATTAAGTCAAACATGGATTAGGGCAAAATGGTGGAATCCTGGCCATCCAAACACGCGCGGGTCAACGCATCCAAGGGCCAGAATTCAAACTCTCATAATTACACAGATTAGGGCTAATGGTTCTCAGGTGGCCGGAGAAGACTTCCGGTCGTCTTCTCAGGCGAACCAAAACCCTAGGTTTCATTACAGGCCGCCCCACTTCTAATTAAACACTGGGAAATGATCCTCTAACATCATGGAACATGAATCAACCATCAAACAACATTTAAACTACATGAATCAAGCAAATCGAAGCAAACATTTTTCACGGGAAAAACTTCAGAACATCAATACATACTCATTTTCCACTCATTTTCAATTTTAAACACATCATGATGATCAGGATAACATGTAGAATCAATTTATAACAAGTAAATGAAGTTCTGGAAAATTTGTTCTTGATGGATACCTGAACTGAAGTTCTTCAAACTGGAGCTTTCTGAGCCTTTCTCTTATGCAAACTGACTCCAATGATCCCCCTTGTGCTAATGGTAGGCTTGAATGGAGTTTAGATAGGCTATTTTGAGAGGTCCAGTTCTGGTGTATCAGAAAATGAGGTTCTTGTGTGGGCTGTTTCAGATCATTGTGAGGGGTGGGATTTGTTCTATGGATGATTTCTGGTTGATTGGTGAAGAGAAAATGAATGTTTGATGGCTGTGGAAGGAGATTCGAAGAGAGGAAAGTTTTGACAGTTTTTGGAGTGTGCTGCAATGTGTGTTCCAGGCTTGTGTGAGGCTTGTTTTATCATCCATATACAAGTCCTAAACTATTGGAATGAGTCAGAAGACTTGACATGCATTGTGGGAATGGTATGGAGCAATTGGCCAAAAAGTCAATAGTTGGTGTACTATAGGTATGGGCCATGGCAGAGGAGATTTCTGTGTTTGGATTGCCTCAGCCAGCTTCAAGGAAGACCCTTGGATGGTCCATGAAAGGCTGCTGCATTTGGATCATGAGCTAGAGGAGTTTTTGCAACTTGTCCACTTGTGACATTTCATGATTTTGGCTATGTGAATGTGAGAAATCTTGCTGAATTTCTGATGTGGGATGCTTCATTAGGTCATGGCAATGTGTTAAAACCAGCAGAGATCATACAATTCATTTGAAAATGATCTTGCCAAAAATCCCTCTTTGCATTTTCATGAAAAATGACTTATGGCTATGTGAAGATCAAGGCAAATCAATGAGAAATCCCTTGGGCCAATTCTGATTTTAGGTCATGTATTGCATTGGTATGATGATTAGAGGTCACATTGAAGTCACATAAAGGCTTGCCATGAGACATTGCAAGTTTTCCATTTTGTGCAAAAGTGAAATTTTAATGATTTTGTCCAACTTTGCAAGGCCATAACTTTTGATCCAAAATGAATTAGAATGAGTTCTTGTACTTTTTGAAAAGGGAAAGATCCATTCTACAACTTTCATGACCAAAGTTTTCTCATTTGAAGCATTTTTGAATCAAAAAGCAAGGGTTGAAAAAGTTTCCCAAAATGGCAATTTTCATTATAAGTCAACTTTCCCAAAAAGTCAACTTTGCAAATGGCTTGAAATTCTTCAAATTTGTGAACTTCTAACATCTTCTATGATCAAATAAAGATCATACACAATCAAAATGATGATGAACACCCTTTGGTTGGGTCATTGGGGGCCTCAGATGCCCTGATTTTGCA
Organism: Lathyrus aphaca; assembly: GCA_963966055.1. Taxonomy (NCBI): domain Eukaryota; kingdom Viridiplantae; phylum Streptophyta; class Magnoliopsida; order Fabales; family Fabaceae; genus Lathyrus; species Lathyrus aphaca. The sequence continues at coordinate 354,883,090 of OZ014520.1, read as the reverse complement.
CTGACTTGCTCAAAAAGTCAACTCTTGATCAGATGACTTCCCCATTGAATTTCTTCATGAAAATTGATATGCATGATCCCTATACCATATAGAGACCAATAGAAACAAGAATGACCAAAAAAATTGGAGTTATGGCCTTTGAAACCAAAACCCTAATTCTAGGTCATCTGTGCAGTCAAACCTGGCTCTGCTTCCATGCCATTCTCAGTTCTTGTGATTTTTTGACATTCTTGACTTTGAGAGGATATAATATGATGCTTGAACATACATGGACCCCTTTGAAGTGATTGATGACCTTTGGGGTGGCCCAAGTGGCTCAGGGATTGCTCAGATCACAAACCCTAGATGCAGATGACTTGGAACCAATGCAGTGAAGCAAATATGTAATATGAGATGCTATGATTGAAATTATGCATATGAAAAGATCACAAGCCATGGTGTGAATGGGTGAGGGCAAATTTGGGGTGTTTACAGCTGCCCCTATTCAAACATGAGTTAGCTGTGCAGGATGTATGTAACGGCTTAACAGTCGAACAAGATAACTTGTGGTTGAATACCAAAGACAGTCCAAAATTTGCACTCACAGTATGAAGAAGAAAAGGGATATAGATTGTAAAAGAAAGTAAAGTATATTGTAAAGTGTGGGCGACGGAGGACGACCGTCGAGCAGAGGACGACTGCTGGGGATAAAAGGGATTAGTAAAAATGATGGGGACGGCCATCAGGTTCATAAAGTAGTGTAAAAAACGATAGGGACGACCATCGGGCTAGACTGATGAAGGACAATCATCAGGAAAAAGAAAAGGGACCACGACGGGGACGGCCATCGGGTTAAAGAATAAATGAAATAATGATGAGGGACGGTCATCAAAGGTGAAGGACGATCACCTAGCAGGGGATGGCTGCTCCGTTGGGGATAAGATGAGGGACGGTCATCTAAGGTGAAGGACGATCACCTAGCAGGGTACGGCTGCTGAAAATATCGCGACATAGGACGAATGCCGGATAAAAGGTAGACGATGGGGACGGCCATCGGATGAGCATGATGAAGGACGATCATCAAGAGGTGAAGGACGGTCACCTAGCAGGGGACGGCTGCTAAAAATCATGACATAGGATGAATGCCGGATAAAAGGTCGACGATGGGGACGCCCATCGGACGAGCATGATGAAGGACGATCATCAAGAGGTGAAGGACGATCACCTAGCAGGGGACGGCTGCTCTAAAGGTTTATCATGACAGAGGACAAATGTCAGATAACAAGATCAACGATGGGGACGGCCATCGGATAAAATGATGAAGGACGATCATCAAAAGGTGAAGGACGGTCACCTAGCAGGGGACGACTGCTAAAAATCACGACATAGGACGAATGCCGGATAAAAGGTCGACGATGGGGACGGCCATCGGACGAGCATGATGAAGGACGATCATCAAGAGGTGAAGGACGATCACCTAGCAGGGGACGGCTGCTCTCAAGATTTATCATGACATAGGACGAATGCCAGATAGAAAAAGGTAGCTTTGTAGGCGACCTACTGGGGAATAGTAAACACGGACGAGTGTTTACATCCAAGAAATAAAAGGTATAAGTGTTTGGACGTTGTATATAGATTAAAGATGCGGACGATCATCCCTAAGACCGTGATACGGATGAGTATCAGGTAGAAACAAATACTGACACGTGTTCAGAGATGATGATACGGACGAGTATCAACTGGTTAACAAGGAACACGGACGAGTGTTGATTTTGAGGGGACTCTTCTGGGGAATAGTAGACACGGACGTGTGTCTAAATCCAAGAAGACATAAGCGTTTGACACGTGTATGGATTAAAGATGCGGACAAGCATCCTTAAGACTATGATACAGACGAGTATCAGGTAGAAACAAACGCTTGACGCGTGTTCTGAGATGATGATACGGACGAGTATCAATTGGTTAACAAAGAACACGGACGAGTGTCGAATCTGGGGGGATTTAAGTGGTATATACAAGATACGGACGAGTATCTATATGAGTGCCATAAGTATGAGTGGTATACAGGAGAGTGTTTAACTTGTTGAGGAGGGTGACACGGACGAGTGTCAAAAAGAAAAAGGTGTAATATAAACAAGTATATGGTTTGCAAAATGTTTAGGTAAATGTGCTGGGGAAATCGACACGGACGGGTGTCAAGGAATTTGTATATAAAGATGTATCTTGTGAGTGCAAAGAGGACGCTTTGGTTTTCTACTGGGGATATGACACGGACGGGTGTCAAGGAGTATCTATAATATATAAGTGTCTGCTTTGTAAAGAAGGCTCGGGCGATTTTAATGGGGAATCGTGACACGGACGAGTGCCAAAAGGAGTGTGTATTTGTGAGTGTAAGGCAAATACTTTAGCTTTCTGGTGGGGAATTTTTTTTGGGGGAGTTTTCTGTATATACCTTGATGGATTGTCAGTATTCACAAGTGTTTGATTCAGACAACGGCTTATGATTATGCAATATGTTTGATTTTTGCCGTAATGCTCCGTATTAGACGGAATGCCACGCTTTGTGGGGAGGATATGATGCGAATGCTATGATTATGCAAAGATACCGATCCGGGATTCGGATCCCGATGCTGCAAAGGTCTCTGGTTGATCTGCTTGAAATGGACATCCCAGCTGGGGATGAGATCATTGGTAGATCTGCCTTGGGGATGCAGGTCGTTGATAGGCCTATCTTTGGTAATGAGGGACCCAGCTGGGGAGAAATAATGGATGGCAACTCAACTGGGGAGAAAGCACCTACGGTGCTAAGACTGAGTGGATAATGATTTGTTAGCTGGCTGGGATGAAGCTTTCATGCCCCATGTCGTGTTTTGAATGCCTGCGAATCCTGAAAAGACAAAGAAATGCACAAGTACCCCGAGGTATCCCTTACTGGATTCCTCCATAGGAGTTTAGACACTCCCGGGAGTAAGTATATTTCCTGCAAGCACGTATTTTTCAGAAGAGAAGCATCTGCATTTATGCAATCAGTATCTTAAAGACATCGGACATTCTTTGCAAATGAAAATAAAATGTACGAGACAAAACATGACTGAAAATCTGATTTGATTGATTCATATGCCCTGAAGTGGCGAGATACAGTCAAAGAAACAAATCCCCTAAAATGAGGAGATTGTTATAAATTGAGAAACAAAAGGTATTGGCAATGTTGATGACGCTTCAAGGAGCTTCCCTTTCGCTATGACTTGTATGACTTTTGACGTTCTTCTCGTCTTGCTTTCTGAAGAAGGCTGATTTTGACCGGCGCTTGAACCTTTCGAGGCTTACCAAGTTGTAAGTGATACAGATGAAATCAGAATGCAGTTGTTCGCTTATTCCCTTGTTTTGCATGGATCGCCCTTTCGGGTTTTCAATCCATCGGGATACCCATTTTTGCCTGAGTCGTCCAATGCGGCTTTTCAACTCAGCGGGTGTACACATTTTTGTTTATTTCCTTTATTTTTGCCCGAGTCTTTTATTCTGTTTTTGACTCGCCGGGATGCCCTATTTTTGCCTGGACTTACATTCTGTTTTTATGTCCAGCGGGTCATTTTCATGCGAAGTATTTTTTAACTGCATCTCAATTCACAGGGGATGGGAAGTCTTCACCATCCATAGTACTGAGCATGAGTGCTCCACCGGAGAAAACTTTCTTTACTACGAATGGTCCTTCATAGTTCGGAGTCCATTTGCCCCTGTGGTCTGTATGAGGAGGGAGGAGTCTTTTCAGCACAAGATCTCCTACTTGGTACTCTCGGAGCCTGACTTTCTGATCGAAGGCTTTCTTCATTCTTTTCTGATACAGCTGCCCATGACAAATTGCAGCCAATCTCTTCTCTTCAATCAGACTCAGTTGTTGGTATCGGGATCGGACCCACTCTGCTTCGTTCAGTTTAACATCCATTAATACCCGTAGGGAGGGTAACTCAACTTCAACAGGTAGGACTGCTTCCATACCATACACAAGTTTATACGGTGTTGCCCTAGTGGATGTCCTGATTGACGTACGGTACCCATGCAAGGCGAACGGTAACATTTCATGCCAGTCTTTGTAGGTGACTACCATCTTTTGCACAATCTTCTTGATATTCTTATTTGCTGCCTCAACAACGCCATTCATCTTTGGCCTGTAAGGAGAAGAATTGTGGTGTTGGATCTTGAAGTCCCGGCACAGTTCTGCCATCATTTTGTTGTTCAAGTTGGAACCATTATCAGTAATGATTCGCTCGGGAACTCCGTATCGGCAGATGATATCTCTCTTCAGAAATCGGGCTACCACTTGCCTTGTAACATTTGCATAGGAAGCTGCTTCGACCCACTTGGTGAAATAGTCAATGGCAACCAGGATGAATCTGTGGCCATTTGAAGCAGTCGGTTCAATCTTGCCAATCATATCAATGCCCCACATGGCAAAGGGCCAGGGTGAAGACATCACATTCAGAGGATTTGGAGGCACATGCACCTTATCCGCATAGATCTGGCATTTATGGCATTTCCTGGCATAGGCACAACAGTCGGCGTCCATCGTGATCCAGTAATATCCTGATCTTAGCAACTTTTTAGCCATGGCATGCCCTCCAGCATGGGTACCAAAGGATCCTTCATGCACCTCGTGCATCAACAAGTCTGCTTCTGTTCTATCAACGCATCTGAGGAGTACCATATCAAAGTTTCTCTTGTACAGGGAACCATCAGTGTTCAAGAAGAAACTACCAGCTAGCCTTCTTAACGTCTTCTTGTCATTGGAAGATGCCCCAGGTGGGTATGTTTGATCCTCCAAGAAGCATTTGATGTCATGGAACCAAGGCTTGTCATCTTTAACAACATCTGTTGAGAACACATATGCCGGTCTGTCAAGTCTGGACACTGAAATCCGAGGCACAAAGTTGGCAGCTTAAACTTTGATCATGGATGAAATGGTGGCCAGAGCATCTGCAAACTGATTCTCGTCCCGAGGGATATACTCGAGCTTGACCGTTGTAAAGAAGGTCAATAACCTCCTTGTATAATCTCGGTAAGGTATCAGATGATCTTGGTGCGTGTACCATTTGCCGTTGGTTTGATTGATTACCAAAGCTGAATCTCCGAATACAGTTAAAGTCTTGATCCTGAGGTCAATGGCTTCCTCGAGACCCATAATGCAAGCTTCATATTCAGCTTCGTTGTTAGTGCAGTTAAAGGTGAGTTTTGCCGAGAAAGGCATGTGAACTCCTTCAGGTGTAATGAGTACTGCACCAACACCACGACCATTCATATTAACAGCCCCGTCAAACATCATAGTCCATTCTTCTTCTGGGTTAGGCCCTTCAGTGTGAACAAGCTCTTCGTGATCTTTTGCTTTTATGAACATGATGTCTTCATCAGGGAAGTCAAATCTCATAGGCTGGTAATCATCAATAGGTTGCTCAGCAAGATAATCAGACAATACACTGCCCTTGATGGCTTTCTGAGACGTGTACTGGATGTCATATTCTGTGAGGATCATTTGCCACCTTGCAACTCGTCCGGTAAGTGCTGGCTTCTCAAAAATGTACTTAACTGGGTCCATCTTAGAGATCAATAAAGTAGTGTGGGTCAACATATACTGTCTCATTCGGCGAGCAGCCCACGCTAAAGCACAGCAAGTTTTCTCGAGCAGTGAATAACGTTGTTCACAGTCGGTAAACTTTTTGCTTAGGTAGTATATTGCATACTCTTTTCGACCAGACTCGTCATGCTGGCCCAACACACACCCCATTGACTCTTCTAATACTGTCAAGTACATGATTAGAGGTCTTCCTTCAACTGGAGGCATAAGGATTGGAGGTTCTTGCAAGTACTCTTTGATCTTGTCAAAATCCCTCTGGCAGTCTTCGTTCCACCTGACCGTTTGTTCTTTTCTTAACAGCTTGAACAAGGGTTCACAGGTTGCAGTAAGGTGAGATATGAACCGTGAAATGTAATTCAATCTACCCAGAAACCCCCGAACTTCTTTCTCAGTCTTCGGTGCAGGCATTTCTTGAATGGCTTTGACTTTATCAGGGTCAACTTCAATCCCTTTCTCACTTACAATAAATCCCAGCAGCTTACCAGATCGCACCCCGAATGTGCACTTGTTAGGGTTCAACTTTAGTTGGTACTTCCTCAGACGCTTGAATAGCTTCAGCAGATTCACCAGGTGGTCTTCTTCTGTGAGGGACTTGGCAATCATGTCATCCAAATAACATTCGATTTCTTGATGGAACATATCGTGGAATAGTGTTACCATAGTCCGTTGATAGGTTGCACCAGCATTCTTCAGTCCGAATGGCATCACCTTGTAACAGAACGTGCCCCAGGGTGTGATGAAAGTTGTCTTCTCCATGTCTTCAGGTGACATTTTGATTTGATTGTATCCTGAAAATCCGTCCATGAAGGAGAATACCGAGAACTGAGCCGTATTATCAACCAATACATCAATGTGAGGTAAAGGGAAGTCATCTTTCGGGCTGGCTCTGTTCAGATCCCGGTAGTCCACACACATCCTCACTTTGCCGTCTTTCTTAGGCACAAGTACTATATTAGCAACCCACGGTGGATAGCTAGTTACAGCAAGGAACCCGGCGTCCCACTGCTTTTGTACCTCTTCTTTTATCTTCATTGCCATGTCTGGGCGAGTACAGCGTAGCTTCTGTTTAACCGGTGGGCAATCTTCTCTTAAAGGCAGCTTGTGCATCACAATATCGGTGTCCAACCCTGGCATATCTTGATAAGACCAAGCAAACACATCCACATATTCACGAAGTAGGTCAATCAGTTGTTCCTTTACTGAATCTTGTAAGCAGGCCCCGATCTTAACCTCTTTCACATCTTCGTCCGTACCAAGATTAATTGTTTCAACCTCCTCCTGATGAGGAGTGATAACCTTCTCCTCTTGTCTTAACAACCTGGCTAGCTCTTCAGGAAGCTCAAAATCTTCTTCAACCCCTTCATCAGCTTGATTAATTGGATTGTCAAAGTCATACGAAGCCATAGCTGTGCTGTTGTCGGTGCAGTCTGAAAGGCACTCTCTGCAAGGGTTTAGATTGTTCGTTTTAGTGATTGATTTTAATCTTTGTTTAGAAAAGTGAAATAAAGTTGTCATTTTGAAAACATTGCCATTTTATTTTTGTACAAAAAGAAAAATGGAAAAACAGTGAGCGGAAAAGAAAAAGACTCATTTGCAAAAGATGTCCGATATTCATTGATTGATCTGTTTGCACAAAATTACAGATGGCCCGATTACAAAATGAGTCTTGTCATCTTGGGCAAGATGCAAGACTTGATGCATGCTTAAAATATACAGGAAATAATAATTACTCTGCAGGAGTAACCCTTATAATTTCCTGGGAAGACCAGTTTGAGATACGGCTCCCCGGGATCCTTGGACGTATCCGGCTCTCCAGGTTGCGCTCATCTTCCGACTCATCTTCCAAGTTGTTCACTGCATCTGGGGTGAGCATCCCCCCGCTGACAAAGTTGGGCTTCTTGGCAGCCTCTGATTGATCTTGTTGAGTTGGTTTGTAACCCAACCCAAATCTGTCCTCCTTTTTCTCCACAGGTAGCAGCTTGCCCCAGCCTTGGGCAGTCCCCTCTTCAACAACCTTCCTGGCTTGCTGATAAGACGTCATGGAGGTTCCAAGTACAGCAGATGCTTCGTTTATGTTCAGGGCCTCAAACCCTTGGCTCATAGTTTCATGGAATTCTCCATCCATCTCAATGTACTTGTATGTAGCCAGATGGCTGACAAAGATATCTTCTTCCCCACAGATGGTGATGATTTGGCCTTCCCACTCGAATTTCAGCTTCTGGTGAAGGGTAGACGTAACAGCGCCAGCGGCATGGATCCAAGGTCTACCCAACAAACAGCTGTAGGCCGGCTGAATGTCCATCACATAGAAGGTAATTTTGAAGGTCTGCGGGCCAATCATCACAAGCAGATCAATCTCCCCTAGCACTGATCTTTTAGAGCCATCAAATGCTCTCACCACTAAATTACTCGGACGTAATGCCAAGCCATCGTACTCCAGCTTCACCAAGGCTTTCTTTGGTAGAACATTGAGTGAAGACCCAGTGTCCACCAGTACATGGGATAGAACAGCACCCTTGCATTCTAGAGTGATGTGTAAAGCCTTGTTGTGGTTACGTCCCTCAGTTGTTAAGTCAGCATTGGTAAAGCCCAGTCCATGACTGGTATTGACATTTGCTACCACGGTTTCTAGCTGATTAACAGTGATCTCTTCTAGCACGTATGCTGCGTGCAAGACTTTCAGTAATGCATTCCTGTGAGCTTCAGAACACATCAGCAGGGATAATATGGAGATCTTTGAGGGAGTTTGGTGAAGCTGATCCACCACCTTGTAATCACTTCTTTTTATAATTCTCATAAACTCGTCTACATCCTGTTCAAAAGACGTCTTCTGAGTTTCTTTGATAGCTGGCTCTTCAACTACCACACTCTTTCCTTTTGCTTTAGCAGCAGCTTCTGCTTCAGCATTAGGTCTTTGTAATTGTGAGGCAAAAAGGCGTCTGCTTCGAGTGAAGCCTCCGCCTCCCCCAACATTATCAATTTGTGGAGAAGAAGTTGAAGAGTCCAAAGTGATTTTCTCCCCGTTACAGTAAAGGTCAGATCCATAATGCCAAGGGATGGCATTACTGCTTTCATATGGGACGGGTCCAGGCACCGTGATGATAACTGGACTGACTGCTACAGAGGAGGGTGCTGAAATGGTGTGCGGATCGTAGTAGATGGTGACTGGTGACCTGGCAGGAGATGCCACTGTTTGTTGTTGAAAGTTGTTGTTTGGAGGAACATATGCTGGATCATAGTAAATGGTGACTGCTGAGATATCTGTTGGCGTTGTAGAAGATTCTGTTGAATGAAGGGGTGCTGATGTTGTAGAAGAGATGGTCGTTGACGTCTGATTTGTTAAAGTGATGGATGGAGCCACTGTTGATGATATTGATGAATTGGTTGGAATGATTGTTGTTGCAGTTGTAGAAGAGTCAGAAATTGTTGTCAAAGGGATTGTTGGATTTGTAGGAGCTGATGTTGTGATCTGAAGGATACCACTTTTGATAAGATCATCTATGTCGCTTCTCAAGTTATCACACCCGTTGACCGAAATGTTACAATAACCACAACCGAGCTCACACCCGGGGAACATCTGGCATTCCAGGAGCTGAGCTTTAATTTCTACCAGAGGTGTCCGAATCTGCCCAACACTGGTGATTAAGAAAGATGGATTATCTTCCTCAATAGCATTAATTCTTGGTCCTCCATGATTGGGCATGGTATTCTTGTTGACATTTGGCGGGGGTGCAAAGTTGAGGGCCTTGGAGTCCACTAGATCCTGCACTTTCATTTGTAAAGCCCTGCATTTTTCTGTACTGTGGCCTAGTGCATTAGAATGAAAAGCACATCGGGCGTTGACATCATAATTTCTTGGAAGACTGGCAGGATCTGGAGGTGCCAATGTCCTTAGCTCAACCAGGTTGAGTTTCAGGAGTTGTGGCAATAAAGCGGCATAAGGCATAGGGATAGGGTCAATCACCCTATTTGCCTGTGATGGTCTTTGTTGAAAAGGTCTTTGCTGCTGATTGCTATTGTTGTTGTTGTTGTTGTAGCTTCTTTGTGGCGGATACTGAACTTGCTGCTGATAGTGGGGTGGTTGTTGTGGTTGATATGCTGGTTGCTGAGGAATTGGAGCTGGAATTGTGACAGCTGCTACCGATCTGTGGACATGCTGAGGTCTGCCCCTGTTGGCATAAATGGCATTGGTCTCACCAGTTCTTCTAGGTCCCACAAAAGGCTTTCTGGGATTACTTGACGAGCTTGCACCATTATCAGAAATTTTGCCCATTTTCAGGAGGCTTTCAATTCTTTCTCCAGCTATAACTACATCAGCGAAGCTGGTGGAAGAAAAGGCAGCTAGCCTATCAATATATGTTCCTTGTAGAGTGTTCATGAACATGTCGGCCATTTCTCTTTCCAACATGGGTGGCTGGACAGCAGCAGCAAGTTGTCTCCACCTCTGGGCGTATTCCCTGAAGCTTTCCCTGGATGACTGAGACATTCCCATCAGAAGGGTTCTGTTAGGAGCCATGTCCAGGTTGTATTGGTACTGCCTGATGAAGGCCTCAGCTAGGTCCTTCCAGCATCTGATTGTAGCTCTGGTCAAGTGAGAGTACCATTCCCTTGAAGCCCCAGTCAAGCTATCTTCAAAGTAAAACATCCACAGTTTCTCATCCATTGTGTAGGCTTTAAGTCTTCCCAGAAAAGACTGTAAGTGAGTTCGTGGGCAGGAAGTTCCGTTGTACTTTTCGAAGCACGGGGGTTTAAACTTGTGAGGAATCCTTACCCCATCCACCAACCCCATGTCCATGACATCAAAACCCAAGGAGTTTTGAGACTCCAGAGACCTCAATTTCTCAGCAATTTCATCAAGCCTCCTATCATAGGCTTCATCCCCAGCTCCCATTACAGTGAATTGATCCTCTTAGGGGTCTTCCTGTAAGACTCTGCCTGCAACAGCATTCCCTTGCACATTAGTAGGGATGTTGATCTCTGGATGAAGATGAGGCCCATATACCGGTGGGTTAACATGAGGCTGAACCCTCTCATTGTTACTTGTTCCTCCAGTCCCTAGATGGGGTTCTTCCGGGGTCTGTCTTTCTACCAATGCCCTTAATCTATCTTGGCTTTGAGCCAAGCCATTCATTACTTCCATGAACTGGGTCATTTGGTTTCTCATTTCCAGCCTTTCATTAACCATCTGGGTTCTGACCTCTGTCAGCTCTTGCTGTACTTGGTCCATCTGGATACCAGGAAGGTTGTTGCGAGTAGGATATCTGTGTGGACGGTTGAGAGGGAACACCCGACGTCGAGCAATAATTCCTGAATCACAACAGAGTTAGTAACAGACGAAACAAAAACCTACAAAACAAAACAAAAGTTAGCATGCAATGCAGTATGCTTATTTGTTTCCAAGGTATCCGGCTTGGTACTTGGTTTTGACCTTTCCAGACCCTGAGGAAGATGCTTTGATGTTGCTTGAGAGAAAGAGAACTCAATAAAACAAACTAACAGATATATTACAAATGGTGAATAATACATAGTTTGTGTTTACAACACATGCCCCTGAAGGGTCAAAATACAACAAAGAGAAAAGTACATGAAATGGAAACAATAACAAGCAAATAAGTCAAACATCTAAGCCAAACTCATCCTCCTTAACTTCTTTCAGAAGTGCTTCAGTTACAGGATCAGCCGGATGCTCTGTAATGCTTCTGATAAGAAGGTTCCTGGTGGCAATAGCAGCAGTCAGCTTCTTGTGCTTGTCTTGGTCTTTTGACATCTTCACACCAGCCCTAAGCTTCAATTCTGAAATTTCCTTTAGGGCTGCTAGCAGAGCCTCCTGTTGCTTCTTTTCAATTGCCTCCAACTGCTCAATTTTGTCTTGAGTTCTCTTATCTTCTTGAGTGCGAGCTTCAGTAATTCTGACCCACCTATCCTGACTCTCTTTCAGATAGAGATCAGTCCTAGCCTTCTGAAACTGGGCCTCTTTACATGCATTCTTCAGTATTTGCTCTCCAGCTCTGGATTTCTTGATGTAGTCCTCTGATTTCTCAATCCTGGCTAGATGCTCCACCTTTAGCTTTTCCAACCTCTCAATGTCTAGACGACCATCACTCCTCTCCCAGAGGGTCTTCTGCAGAGCTTGAGACAGATTCTCATTCCTCTCCTTTAGCTTCTCAAATTCTTCCAGGCTGACAGTAGCTGGAGGTGGTGCTGTGGATGGTCCAGGTGCATCCTCAATGGTGAAAGGCATCCCAGAAATCTGAGCTCTGGCATGAGACCACTCATAATACTGAGCTGAAGCCACATTATTGCATCTCCCAAGAATGGCCATCCCTTTGGTCTGGATGTTGTCCCAAGCCCAGGATGCTTGTCTGACAACATCTGGATTAGGCTTTATCTCACAATACAGGGTTTCAGCCAAATCTTGCACTTTAGGAGGGTGAACCAGAGCATAGCCCAACTGTCTTTTGAATAGAAAAGGGTTGTAGTTAATGCAACCCTTCACTCCTATCAGAGGTACATTGGGAAACTGTCCACAGCTAGTAATTATGTCCCTGCCTTTGGTGCTCTGGGTACACCACCTGATGTCATCTGAAGTCAAAGCAGTGAGTCTTCTAGCCCAATTCTTCTGTTGGTGAGGGTTCAAGAAGGCATCAGTCTTGGGTAAATGTTTAAGCAGCCAGGTATGAAATAGAGGAGCACAGCATCTCACCAATCTCCCTCTCTGCTTCTCATTTCTTTGGTGAATAGAATAATAGAAGTCTCCCAGCAAGGTGGGCACTGGGTTCCTCAAAAGGAAGAGATGAATAACATTCTTTCTAATAAACTTGGGCTCATCTGCAAAAAGTATAACCCCATATATACTGAGGGCTAACAATGCACAGACTGCCTTCCATTCTCCCAAGGAGCCCTTCAGGATAGCCTGAGAAGTTAGAAAGTCCAAGTGTAGGCCAGGGATTCCAACCTTTGTAGTCATGTTCTGCTCAATCAGGATAGGTTCCAAATGCAGTGCCTTTGCCACTTCTTCATGGCTGGGAGAAGCCATCTCTGGGTTGAAGGGGATACCACCCCTGACAGGCACTCCAACCAATGATGAAAACTCCTCCAATAAAGGTCCCAACTGAAAATCCTGGAAAGTAAAACATCTCAGAGGAGGATCATAGAACTGTAGGCAAGTGTGAATCAAACTCCTCTGAGAAGGGTCCAAGTCCATAACCATATCAAGGATGCTTCCATAATGTTCTCTGAATAGTGGGATATGGTCTGGAGTAATGAGTGCCTGGACCTGCCTGATGCCAGCCAGCACAGGCTCAAAGAAGTGGTAAGAAATGTTGCTCTTTTTGGGTGCCATGATTGCTGATGAAGAGCTGAGAACAGATGCTGATGATGAAGACTGATACTGGTGATGAGCCACTGATAGGCTGAGACTAGTGATAACAATAGCTGAAACAGGCAACTGATGAAGATAACTGAAGCAGATAGCTGATGAACAAGGGTCTAATCAGATAAAGGGGTCAAAACCAAGCCAAAATATAATGTGGATACCCTGAAAAACAAATAAGCAAATGTTAAATGATGCAATGATGATGTATGCAAATGATATGCAAGGGTTTGTGATCAAGATGGATCTGATCACTGTCTTGATATAAAAGGTCCATGTATGTTTAAGAAGTCCAGATGGAGGTTCAGAAGTCCAGTAACCTAGGTGGGGGACTCAAATAAAGAGTCACATGTCCAGGGTTAAATCACAAGAACTGTCCAAAGTGAAGCATTCTTAAACACAAAAAGTAACAGGGTATGATGTGGCCAAGGGTTCCTGCAAACCTGTAAACAGCCCAACCCCCTCACAGGTGATGTTCTAAAACAAGGATCCTCAGACTTGGATCAGTTATGAGAAGTGTAAACACTTCTAACCCGGAGGTACAGTGTTTACAATAACCATAAAAGATCCTCCTCTAATTCACCTCAGTTTCTGAAGGTCATAGTAAAGGTCATCCAGACTTAGCAGGCTTCCCAGATAGCCCTAGCATTACAGGAGATCTGTAGCACAGAGTTCTCAAGAAGAAACCCATATCTGAACCGTGTTTCATATTCCCGCACCAGACCGAAATGGAATGGGAAAGAACATGAACCACTCTAGCCTAGGTGTCACTCAGGTCCCAGGTATAAGACCTTAAACTCTCAGTAGAACCCCACCCACCAAGACAGAAAACAGATCCAGCCAAATAATAGTATGACAGTATGATGCATATAAAGCTGTAAAGAAAGCAATAAATAACTGTACATAAAGCAATAAAAGCAACTATATAAGCACAATTAGCACATAACACCCCAGTAAACACAAGTCAAACAAGCGCTAGGAGGAACCCACAAAAAGAACCAGAAGCCCTGGTTACAGTATAAGGGTCCCCAGCAGAGTCGCCAAGCTGTCGCTCCCACCAAATGAGGCTAGGTCAAATGGGGTACAGACGCGAACGGTCGGCGAAAGGGGAATGTGAGAACACACAGGAGTGAACTCACAAGAAAAGAAAAGAGTCGCCAGCTAGGCATTTTTATCCCGGAGGAAAGGTAGTGCTGCATAGACCTAGAAAAATGTGGATAAGACGGTTGCGAACCAGAGAGACTGAGAAAGGGGGTTGGTTACAACCTGGGAAGGTATTAGCACCCAGATTGTCCGTCGTACTCGACGGGATCCACGCTTAAAAGATTTGTGTTTTAAAGGGGTAGTGTCAGTGCAATCTGTGTATCAAAGCTGGAAAGAATGCAAGTGTCAGTGTAAAAGAAATGTGAAGTGTATGAGTGAAGTGTCAGTGTAAAGAATGGGAGTGAAATGCTCAAGATCATGAGGCTAAAAGAATAAAACTGGAAAGAGGGGGAATATACGGAGACTTTTGTTCGATAACTGTTAAGTTATGCCTACGTATCCTCTCGTGCAATGAGGAAGTCAGAACGCCGTAGTTCGACCCAAAGAGATTGAAAGACAAATTGACTTGTGAACCGCTTGCTTGTCCATGCTCAAGTGTATGACCTGTCTGGCTCAGGTGCAAACTGTCTTGCATTAGACGGAAGGAGCAAGTTCTCGTTTGTGAGTGAATGAGGTGATAAAAGAATCCCGGAGGAGACGATTATTGTTTGTTTTTGAGTTTTCAGTCTTTTATTGCTTTTGAGAGTTTGTCATAGGAAAATGAGCTTAAGCCTAAACCAATGGGTTAATAAACTCATCACATCTTCCCTCTGATCAGGGGTAATGAGAATACCTTAAGTGTGAAGTCAGCATCTCACACTTAATCACCATGGTGTAGGATTAAGATCATTAACCTACTTGTGATTATTTAGATGTTTTTGTTGTTTTTGTTTAGTGTTAAGTAATGAGTTTAAGCCATAATCAGGGATTAAACAGACTCATTACACCATCCTAATAGAAGGATAATAGATGATAATGTTTAAGCTGAGGAAAGCTCCTCAACTTAATCCATGATTAGGGATTAACCTCATGACAAAACAAAGCCTTTATTAAGTGGATTTTAGTTAATGATATGATGAAGAAATGATTTTAAGGGTTTGTAAGACAACTTGAGGGGGACTTGTCCATTAACACTAGGGTTAGTCCTTCTTAACCAATTAAGGAAGAATTAGAACCCTAATGCAAGGCCCAAGTTACAAGCTTGATGTCTTGATGATTATTAAGATGAATTGATTAATGGAGTTAAACACATTAAGGGTTTAACACTTAGGATTAAAGTTATACACTCCATCCTAATAGAAGGATACAGGTATAAGCTTAATCACAAAGCCTTAAAGCCTTTAGGGTTTAGTCCCTGATTATGAAGTGAGAAGAGAAGACTCAAAGAGACACAAAGGTAAAATCTAAGTGAGGGACTAATCAACCCTAATTGTTATCATGCTTGGAAGCCCTAGGGTTTGTGAGGTTTAAGAGAAAGATCTTCAGAGAAACCACCAGGAAGCAGAAACAGATGAAAGGAACAAAGAGAAGCAAAACAACTTGCTTCACTTAAGAAGTCAAGTTGCTTGAAGAAAGAAGGTGAGATGAACAAGAATGAGCAAGCTCAAACCAAACACATACAAAATGCAGCAATGATGCATAAGAGAGATGAAAAGAGATTGTGAGAAGTGAAGGCAAATCCACCTCTCAAAACAACTTACCACCTGAAAAGTTAGCAAAAGAAAATGAAATGCAATGCAAATGAGATGAAATGTGATGATGCAAACCAAAACCAGAAGCATGAGTATGATGTCAATGATGCTAATATATGATGCAAACATGAGGCAAGACATGAGGATGATCATACAAACATATGGATGCAAGAGAAGCATGCTTAGAACCATGAACATACATGAAAAGTTATGGAATGCAAATGACATACAACATGGTAAATGAAAGATACAATGATCAAACATGATTCTAATATGTCTTAAGATGTCTTATGAATCAAATGAATGCACAAAATGTCATGACAAGTCTTGGTCTGCAAGCAAATGGAAGATGGATGCAAAGAAAGGCATGAATTAGGGTTTATGATCAATACACAAAGCAAAATTCAAAATCAGAAGCATATGACATGACAAAAATTTGAAAATGCAATCAAAGGAACCCTAAACCTATACAAACTCACTGCCCAAAGGAGGGGATCCAACTCTTAACCTTTTGAAAGTTATGAATTTCCTAAGTTGGCTAGGGTTTAAGGTACCTTGTCAAGAAAAATGCTAAACAAATTGAAAATGCAAGATCAATTCATGCCAATTTAATCCTATAAACTACATGATATGCAAGATGCAATGCAAAAAGAATCATTGTCCAACTCTCAATGGTTAGGCAGAAATGAATTTTTGAAGTTTTGGATCAAAACAATGCCTTGAAATTAAATTAATTCCATTGAAAATTATCAAAAGGGATCAAGAACCAAAAATAAATTTGGTTTGAGGGTTGGACAATGTTCTAAAATGTTTTTAAAGGTTACAATAATTTTTTTGTGATTTTTAAATACCTAAAAGTATTTTTTAATTAATTAATTTTCATTAATTAACTAAAAATAAACTTTTAAATGATTTAAAAATAATTTTTTATGCAAAAAATGAAAATAAAAATATTTTTGGTTTCTGAAAATTAATAAAAGGTTTGATAAAAATTTTCAGAATTTTTTGATGATTTTTACTATTTTTAATTAAATGTACAAATTAAATAAGAAAAATGTGAAATAAAATTAATAAAATGAGAAGTATGTGCAATGGACGGATCAGATGGATTCTGGGCAAGGGGAGGTTGACTTGTCTCCACATCCAATGGCCCAAGTTCAAACCTGGTTAAATCAGATTTTATAATTAATTAATTTGGATTAATTAAGTCAAACATGGATTAGGGCAAAATGGTGGAATCCTGGCCATCCAAACACGCGCGCGTCAACGCATCCAAGGGCCAGAATTCAAACTCTCATAATTACACAGATTAGGGCTAATGGTTCTCAGGTGGCCGGAGAAGACTTCCGGTCGTCTTCTCCGGCGAACCAAAACCCTAGGTTTCATTACAGGCCGCCCCACGTCAAATTAAACACTGGGAAATGATCCTCTAACATCATGGAACATGAATCAACCATCAAACAACATTTAAACTACATGAATCAAGCAAATCGAAGCAAACATTTTTCACGGGAAAAACTTCAGAACATCAATACATACTCATTTTCCACTCATTTTCAATTTTAAACACATCATGATGATCAGGATAACATGTAGAATCAATTTATAACAAGTAAATGAAGTTCTGGAAAATTTGTTCTTGATGGATACCTGAACTGAAGTTCTTCAAACTGGAGCTTTCTGAGCCTTTCTCTTATGCAAACTGACTCCAATGACCCCCTTGTGCTAATGGCAGGCTTGAATGGAGTTTAGATAGGCTATTTTGAGAGGTCCGGTTCTGGTGTATTAGAAAATGAGGTTCTTGTGTGGGCTGTTTCAGATCATTGTGAGGGGTGGGATTTGTTCTATGGATGATTTCTGGTTGATTGTTGAAGAGAAAATGAATGTTTGATGGCTGTGGAAGGAGATTCGAAGAGAGGAAAGTTTTGACAGTTTTTGGAGTGTGCTGCAATGTGTGTGTTCCAGGCTTGTGTGAGGCTTGTTTTATCATCCATATACAAGTCCTAAACTATTGGAATGAGTCAGAAGTCTTGACATGCACTGTGGGAATGGTATAGAGCAATTGGCCAAAAAGTCAATAGTTGGTGTACTATAGTTATGGGCCATGGCAGAGGAGATTTCTGTGTTTGGATTGCCTCAGCCAGCTTCAAGGAAGACCCTTGGATGGTCAATGAAAGGCTGCTGCATTTGGATCATGAGCTAGAGGAGTTTTTGCAACTTGTCCACTTGTGACATTTCATGATTTTGGCTATGTGAATGTGAGAAATCTTGCTGAATTTCTGATGTGGGATGCTTCATTAGGTCATGGCAATGTGTTAAAACCAGCTAGAGATCATACAATTCATTTGAAAATAATCTTGCCAAAAATCCCTCTTTGCTTTTTCATGAAAAATGACTTATGGCTATGTGATGATCAAGGCAAATCAATGAGAAATCCCTTGGGCCAATTCTGATTTTAGGTCATGTATTGCATTGGTATGATGATTAGAGGTCACATTGAAGTCACATAAAGGCTTGCCATGAGACATTGCAAGTTTTCCAATTTGTGCAAAAGTGAAATTTTAATGATTTTGTCCAAATTTGCAAGGCCATAACTTTTGATCCAAAATGAATTAGAATGAGTTCTTGTACTTTTTGAAAAGGGAAAGATCCATTCTACAACTTTCATGACCAAAGTTTTCTCATTTGAAGCATTTTTGAATCAAAAAGCAAGGGTTGAAAAAGTTTCCCAAAATGGCAATTTTCATTATAAGTCAACTTTCCCAAAAAGTCAACTTTGCAAATGGCTTGAAATTCTTCAAATTTGTGAACTTCTAACATCTTATATGATCAAATAAAGATCATACACAATCAAAATGATGATGAACACCCTTTGATTGGGTCATTGGGGGCCTCAGATGCCCTGATTTTGCACTGACTTGCTCAAAAAGTCAACTCTTGATCAGATGACTTCCCCATTGAATTTATTCATGAAAATTGATATGCATGATCCCTATACCATATAGAGACCAATAGAAACAAGAATGACCAAACAAATTGGAGTTATGGCCTTTGAAACCAAAACCCTAATTCTAGGTCATTTGTGTAGTCAAACCTGGCTCTGCTTCCATGCCATTCTCAGTTCTTGTGATTTTTTGACATTCTTGACTTTGAGAGGATATAATATGATGCTTGAACATACATGGACCCCTTTGAAGTGATTGATGACCTTTGGGGTGGCCCAAGTGGCTCAGGGATTGCTCAGATCACAAACCCTAGATGCAGATGACTTGGAACCAATGCAGTGAAGCAAATATGTAATATGAGATGCTATGATTGAAATTATGCATATGAAAAGATCACAAGCCATGGTGTGAATGGGTGAGGGCAAATTTGGGGTGTTTACAGTATGATCTTTATTTGATCATATAAGATCTTAGAAGTTCACAAAATTGAAGAATTTCAAGCCATTTGCAAAGTTGCCTTTTTGGGAAAATGACTTGTAATGGAAACTTCCCATTTTGGGAAACTTTTTCAACCCTTGCTTTTTGATTCAAAAATGCTTCAAATGAGAAAACTTTGGTCATGAAAGTTGTAGAATGGATCATTCCCTTTTCAAAAAGTACAAGAACTCATTCTAATTCATTTTGGATCAAAAGTTATGGCTTGTCAAAGTTGGGAAAAATCACATAATTTCAAGTTATGTACCATAGAGGCAAAGTTGCAAAACCATTTGCCAATGTGAAATGAGACCTCAAAGTGACTTCTAATCTTTGTACAAACATAAATCAAGGCCAAAAATTCAGAATGCACCAAGAGTTTGTCCATTTTCATGACTTGTGGATCAAGAAACCACAAAAGGGGCAAAAAGTCACAAAGATGCAAAACATCACACAAACCCTAATCCACTTGTGAATTGGCTTCAAAACTGATCCCATGGCCCTCCTCATTCCTTGCTGCGCAGGACACCCCTATTGTCCTTGGCCTACCATTGACCCATACCTCTCTTACACAAAACTTGACTTTTTGCATAAAGACCCATACCAATCACAATAGGGCACAACCACTCCACAGACCTATCACAAGTTGATATGTGGATCAAACCCAAGCCATAACACACAACAACACAAGCTGGAACCTCAGATTTCCATAGTTATCAAAAATCCTCCAACTTGCAAAACCTTTCGAATCTCTCAGCTCACTCAACCAATCTTCAAACCAACTTCACCATTGATCTCAAGATCACTCACTGACCCAAAACCACCTATCAAAACAGCCAAGAACCTCCCATAAACCAAACACGATTTCTGACCAGTTGGCTTGCAAACTCCCAAATCAGCCAAAAGAAATTCCTTCCAAGCATCAAAGATTCATCAGGAGTTCAAGGGGAGTGGTTTGCACAAAGAGAGGAGGCCTGAAAGTCCAGAACTGAGAAAGCTCAAGCTCAGGTACCTCCTTGAAACATTTTTCCAGAACTCTTATTTTTTGTTTCAAAATGATTAAGCATGCTTCACTGATCACACTGAACTTGGAATTATTGAAAATGGTCAAGAAATGAGACTGTATTGCTTGTCTGAAATTTTTTCCATATTTATGTTCTTCTTCGAATCATGGGATTGAGTGAAAAGAAATGAATTTTGGGGGTGGATTCAGGTTCAGAGGGATGAGGAGAGTTGATCTGGAGCTTTAGAGCTCCAGAAATAACCTATAAGTGAGGTTTTGGTTTTGCTCAGGGGAGGTGTGGCCGGAGAAGACGACCGGAGGTCTTTTCCGGCCACCTGAAAGTCATTAGGGCTTTAAATGCGTTTAGGGTTCAGTTTGAATGTGGACCATAGATTAGGCTGACTTTGGTTGACTCCCGCGTGTTTGAATGGCCAGGATGGCTTCACTTAGCCCTAATCCACGTCATTAGTTAATTAATTAGTTTTTTTAAATTAATCCTCTAAGTTTGAATTTCAGCTACAAGATCTGGCGCCAGTCAACTCCCGCGCGTCCCAGTTAAATCTCAGCCACTGGATCTGTTGACTTCTCATTAATTCATTTTAATTTCATTTTTCTTGCATTTTCTTTCTCATTTTATTAAAAATAGTAAAACAAATCACAAAAATCTCATTTTTTGCATGCTGACTTAGAATATTTTTCTCATTTCAAAAACATTTTCATTTTTATTTTTTGCATAAAATTTGTATTTTTAAAATATTTAAATGTTTATTTTAATTAATTAATGGGAATTAATTAATTAAAATACCATTTAGGTATTTAAAAATTACCAAAAAATTCACATAGCATTTAGAAACATTTAGAAACATTATCCAACTCTCAAACCAAATTTCTTTTTTGTTCTTGATGCCTTTTGATCATTTTCATTGGATTTAATTTCATTTCAAGGCAATATTTTGTTTCAAACTTCAAAAATTTGTTTCTGATTAACCATTGAGAGTTGGATAATGATTCTTTTTGCATTGCATCTTGCATAACATGTAGTTTATAGGATAAAATTGGTTTGATTTGATCTTGCATTTTCAATTTGTTTAGGATTTTTCTTGACAAGGTACCCCAAAACCCTAGCAATCTTAGGAAATTCATAACTTACACTAGGTTAAGAGTTGGATCCCCTCCTTTGGGCAGTGAGTTTGTATAGGTTTAGGGTATCTTTGATTGCATTTTCAAATTTTTATCATGTCATTTGCTTCTGGTTTTGGATTTTTGTTTTGCATAATGCATGTAACCCTAATTTATGTCTTCCTTTGCATCCATCTTCCATTTGCTTGCATACCATGACTTGCCATGACATTTTGTGCATTCATTTGATTCATAATACATCTTAGGACATATTAGAATCATGTTTGATCATTGCATCTTTCATTTGCCATGCTATTTGTCCTTTACATTTCATAACTTTTCATGTACTTTTCATGGTTCAAAACATGCCTCATTTGCATCCATATGCTTGTTTGATCATTCCCATGCCTTGCCTCATGTTTGTATCATCTCTTAGCATCATTAACATCATGTAAATGCTCCTAGTTTTGGTTTGCATCATCACATTTCATCTCATTTGCATTGCATTTCATTCCTTATGCTAACTTTTCAGGTGGTAAGTTGTTTGAGAAGTGAATTTGCCTTCACTTCTCACATTCTCTTTTCATATCTTTCATAACTTCTTTGCTGCATTTTGTATGTGTTTTGGATTGAGCTTGCTCATTCTTGTTCATCTCACCTTCTTTTTTCAAGCAACTTGTCTTCTTAAGTGAAGCAAGTTGTCTTGTCTCTCTCTGTTTCTTCCTCCTTTCATCTGCTTCTCTCCTTGGTGGTTCCTTGAAGATATTTCTCTCTTAAGCCTCATAAACCCTAGGATCTCCAAGCATGATAATAATTAGGGTTTGATTAGTCCCCCATTTAGCTTTTGCCTTTGTGTCATCTTTGAGTCTTCTCTTCTCATCTCATAATCAGGGACTAAACCCTAAAGGCTTTAAGGCTTTGTGATTAAGCTCATGCCTGCATCCTTCTATTAGGATGAAGTGTATAACTTTAATCCTAAGTGTTAAACCCTTGTTGTGTTTAAATCCTTTAATCAATTCACATAATAATCATCAAGACATCAAGCTTGTAACTTGGGCCTTGCATTAGGGTTCTAATTCTTCCTTAATTGGTTAAGAAGGACTAACCCTAATGTTAATGGACAAGTCCCCCTCAAGTTTGTCTTATAAACCATAAAAATCATTTCTTCATCTTATCATTAACTAAAATCCACTTTAATAAAGGCTTGTTTTGTCATGAGGTTAATCCATAAGCATGGATTAAGTTGAGGTATCTTTCTCAGCTTAAATGTTCTCATCTATTATCCTTCTATTAGGATGGTGTAATGAGTCCATTAAATCCTTGATTATGGCTTAAACTCATTACTTAACACTAAACAAAAACAATAAAAACATCTAAATAATCACAAGTAGGTTAATGATCTTAATCCTACATCATGGTGATTAAGTGTGAGATACTGACTTCACACTTAAGGTATTCTCATTACCCCTAATCAGAGGGAGGATGTGATGAGTTTACTAACCCATTGGTTTAGGCTTAAACTCATTTTCTTATGGCAAACTTTCAAAAGCAATAAAAGACTGAAAACACAAGAAACAAACAATAATCGTCTCCTCCGGGATTCTTTTCTCACCTCATTCACTCACAAACGAGAACTTGCTTCTTTCGTCTAATGCAAGACAGTTAGAACCTGAGCCAGACAGGTCATACACTTGAGCATAGGCAAGTAAGCAGTTCACAAGTCAATCTATCTTTCAGTCTCTTTGAGTCGAACTACGGTGTTCTGACTTCCTCATTGCACGAGAGGATACGTAGGCATAACTTAACAATTATCGGAAAAAAGTCTCTGTATATTCCCCGCTCCTTCAGCTTTATTCTTTAGCCTCATAGTCATGAGCATTCCATTCTTGTTCTTACACTGACACTTCTCTCATACACTTCACTTTTCTTTTACACTGACACTTTTATTCTTTCCAGCTTTGATACACAAATTGCACTGACACTACCCCTTTAAAACACAAATATTTTAAGCGTGGATCCCGTCGAGTACGACGGACAATCTAGGTGCTAATACCTTCCCAGGTTGTAACCAACCCCCTTTCTCAGTCTCTCTGGTTCGCGACCGTCTTATCCATATCTTTTCTCAGGTCTATGCAGCATTACCTTTCCTTCGGGATAAAAATGCCTAGCTGGCGACTCTATTCATTTCTTTTCTCCTTTCGCCGACTGTTCGCGTCTGTACCCCTTCTGACCAGAGGTGTCATTTTGTGGGAGCGACAGCTTGGCGACTCTGCTGGGGACCCTTATACTGTAACCAGGGCTTCTGGTTCTTTTTGTGGGTTCCTCCTAGCGCTTGTTTGATTTGTGTTTACTGGGGTGTTATGTGCTAATGGTGTGTTTATTTATATTGCTTTATTTATTGCTTTCTGTACAACTTTATTTATTGCTTTCTTTACAGTTTTGCATATTTCATACTGTCATTATTGGATCTGGTTTGTTGTCTTGATGGGTGGGAGTTCCATTGAGAGTTTGAGTTCCTATACCTGGTACCTGAGTGACACCTAGGCTAGAGTGGTTCATGTTCTTTCCCATTCCATTTCGGTCTGGTGCGGGAATATGAAACACGGTTCAGATGTGGGTTTCTCTTTAAGAACTCTGTGCTACAGATTTCCTGTAGTGCTAGGGTTATCTGGGAAGCCTGCTAAGTATGGATGACCTTTATTATGACCTTCAGAAACTGAGGTGAATTAGAGGAGGATCTTTTATAGTTATTGTAAACATTGTACCTCCGGGTTAGAAGTGTTTACACTTCTCATAACTGATCCAAGTCTGAGGATCCTTGTTTTAGAACATCACCTGTGAGGGGGTTTGGCTGTTTGCAGGTTTGCAGGAACCCTTGGCCACATCATACCCTGATACTTGTTTTGTTTAAGAATGCTTCACTTTGGACAGTTCTTGTGATTTAACCCTGGACATATGGCTCTTTATTTGAGTCCCCCACCCTGGTTACTGGACTTCTGAACCTCCATCTGGACTTCCTGAACATACATGGACCTTATATATCAAGACAGATAATCAGATCCAGCTTGATCATAAACCCTTGCATATCATTTGCAAACTCATCATTGCATCATTTTAACATTTTTTTATTTGTTTTTCAGGGTATCCATATTGTATTTGGCTTGGTTTTGACCCCTTCATCTGCATAGACCCCTGTTCATCAGCTATCTGCTTCAGCTATCTTCACCAGTTGCCTGCTTCAGCTACCTCCATCATCATCCTCAGCCTATCAGTGGCTCATCTCCAGTATCGGCCTTCATCATTAGCATCTGTTTCCAGCTCTTCATCAGCAGTCATGGCACCCAAGAAGAGCAACATTTCATACCATTTCTTTGAGCCTGTGCTGGCTGGCATCAGGCAGGTCCAGGCACTTATCACTCCAGACCACATCCCATTATTCAGAGAGCATTATGGAGGCATCCTTGATATGGTTATGGACTTAGACCCTTCTCAGAGGAGTTTGATCCACACCTGCCTACAGTTTTATGACCCTCCTTTGAGATGCTTCACTTTCCTGAACTTTCAGTTAGGACCTCTGCTGGAGAAATTCTCACCATTGATTGGAGTACCTGTCAGGGGAGATATCCCCTTCAACCCAGAGATGGCTTCTCCTAGCAATGGAGAAGTGGCAAAAGCACTGCACCTGGAACCTGTTGTGATTGAGCAGAACATGACAACAAAGGCTGGAATCCCTGGTTTGCACCTAGACTTTCTGATTTCTCAGGCTATCCTGAAGGCCTCCTTGGGAGAATGGAAGGCAGTTTGTGCATTGTTAGACCTCAGTATATATGGGGTTATACTTTTCGCAGATGAGCCCAAGTTTATCAGCAAGAATGCCATTCATCTCTTCCTTCTGAGAAACCCAGTACCCACATTGCTGGGGGATTTCTATTATTCTGTTCACCAAAGGAATGAGAAGCAAAGAGGAAAGTTGGTGAGATGTTGTGCTCCTCTATTTCACACTTGGCTGCTCAAACACTTACCCAGGACTGATGCTTTCTTGAATCCTCACCAACAGAAGAATTGGGCTAAGAGACTTATTGCTTTGACTTCAGATGACATCAGATGGTGCACCCATAGCACCAAGGGTAGGGACATAATTACTAGTTGTGGGCAGTACCCCAATGTACCTCTAATAGGAGTGAAGGGTTGCATCAACTACAATCCTTTGCTGTTTAAGAGACAATTGGGATATGCTTTGGTCCACCCTCCTAGAGTGCAAGACTTGGCTGAAACCCTATATTGTGAGATAAAACCTAATCTAGTTGTTATCAGACAAGCATCCTGGGCTTGGGACAACATCCAGACCAAAGGGATGGCCATTCTTGGGGGATGCAATAATGTAGCTTCAGCTCAGTATTATGAATGGTCTCATGCTATGGCTCAGATCTTTGGGATGCCCTTCACCATTGAAGATGTACCTGGACCATCCACAGTACCACCTCCAGCCACTGTCAGCCTGGAAGAATTTGAGAAACTAAAGGAAAGGAATGAGAATCTGTCTCAAGCTCTAAAGAAGACCCTCTAGGAGAGGAGTGATGGTCGTCTAGATATTGAGAGGTTGGAGAAGCTTAAAGTGGAGCATCTGGCCAAGATTGAGAAAGTAGAAGACTATATCAAGAAATCAAGAGCTGGGGAGCAAATATTGAAGAATGCCTGTAAAGAGGCCCAGTTTCAGAAGGCTAGGACTGATCTCTATCTAGAGGAAAGTCAAGCTAGGTGGGTCAAGATCACTGAAGCTCGCACTCAAGAAGATAAGAGGACTCAAGCTAGGATTGAGCAGTTGGAGGCTAATGAAAAGAAGCAACAGGAGGCTTTGCTGGCAGCCCAAAAGGAAATTTCAGAATTGAAGCTTAGGGTTGGTGTGAAGACGTCAAAGGACCAAGACAGGCACAAGAAGCTGACCACTGCTATTGCCACCAGAAACCTTCTTATCAGGAACATCACAGAGCATCCGGCTGGTCCTGTAACCGAAGCACTTTTGAAGGAAGTTAAGGAGGATGAGTTTGGCTTAGATGTTTGACTACTTTGCTTGTTGTTATTTCCATTTGATGTACTTTTCTTTTATGTTGTATTTTGACCCCTCTGGGGCACATGTTGTAAAAACAGACTATGTATTATTCACCATTTGTAATATATTTGTTAGTTTGATCCACTGAGTTTTCTTTCCCTCAAGCAACATCAAAACATCTTCCTTAGGGTCTGGAAAGGTCAAAACCAAGAGCCAAGCCGGATACCTTGGAAAATAAATAAGCATACTGAATTGCATACTGACTGTTGTTTTATTTTGTAGGTTTGTCTTTACTTTACTTTGTTTCTAACTCTGTTGTGGTTCAAGAATTATTGCTCGCCGCCGGGTGTTCCCTCTCAACCGTCCGCACCGGTATCCTACTCGCAACAATCTTCCTGGTATCCAAATGGACCAAGTACAGCAAGATCTGACAGAGGTCAGGACTCAGATGGCTAATGAAAGGATGGAGATGAGAAACCAAATGACCCAATTCATGGAAGTAATGAATGGCTTGGCTCAAATTCAAGAAAGGTTGAGGGCATTGGTAGAAAGACAAACCCCGGAGGAACCTCCTCTGGGAACTGGAGGAACAAGTAACAATGAAAGGGGTCAGCCTCATGTTAATCCACCAGTATATGGGCCTCATCTACATCCGGAAGTCAACATCCCGGGTAATGTGCAAGGAAATACTACTGGAGGAAGGATCTTACAAGAAGACCCCCAAGAAGAGCAGTTTACTGTGATGGGAGCTGGGGATGAAGTTTATGATAGGAGGTTTGATGAAATTTCTGAGAAGTTGAGATCTCTGGAGTCTCAAAATTCCTTAGGTTTTGATGTCATGGATATGGGGTTAGTGGATGGGGTAAGAATTCCCCACAAGTTTAAACCCCCGTGCTTTGAGAAGTACAACGGAACTTCCTGTCCACGAACCCACTTGCAGTCCTTTCTAGGGAGACTTAAGGCATACACCATGGATGAGAAACTGTGGATGTTTTACTTTGAAGACAGTTTGACTGGGGCTTCAAGGGAGTGGTACTCTCACTTAACCAGAGCTACTATCAGATGCTGGAAGGACCTAGCTGAGGATTTCATCAGACAATACCAATACAATCTGGACATGGCTCCTAACAGGACCCTCTTGATGGGAATGTCTCAATCCTCCAGAGAAAGCTTCAGGGAATACGCCCAGAGGTGGAGACAGCTTGCTGCTGCTGTCCAGCCACCCATGTCGGAAAGAGAAATGGCCGACATGTTTATGAATACCCTGCAAGGAACATATATTGATAGGCTAGCTGCCTTCTCTTCCACCAGCTTCGCAGACGTAGTTATAGCCGGGGAAAGAATTGAAAGCCTTCTGAAGATGGGTAAGATTTCTGATAACGGTGCAAGTTCGTCAACCAATCCCAGGAAGCCTTTTGTGGGACCTAGAAGAACTGGCGAGACAAATGCCATTCATACCAACAGGGGCAGACCTCAGTATGTCCACAGATCAGTGGCAGCTGTCACCATTCCAGCTCCGATTCCTCAGCAACCAGCTTACCAACAACCACAACAACCACACTATCAACAACAAGTTCAGTATCCGCCACAGAGGACCTACAACAACAACAGCAATCAACAGCAAAGACCATCACAGGCAAATAGGGTGATTGACCCTATCCCTATGCCCTATGCTGCCCTATTGCCACAACTCCTGAAGCTCAACTTGGTTGAGTTAAGGACATTGGCACCACCAGATCCCTCTAATCTACCAAGAAATTATGATGTCAACGCCAGATGTGCTTTCCACTCCAATGCACCTGTCCACAATACTGAGAAATGTAGGGCTTTACAAATGAAGGTACAAGATTTGGTGGATTCTAAAGCCCTCAACTTTGCACCCCCTCCAAGTGTCACCAAGAATCCCATGCCCAATCATGGAGGGCCAAGAATTAATGCCATTGAGGAAGACAAGCCATCTTTCCTAATCACCAGTGTTGTACAGATTCGGACACCTCTGGTCGAGATTAAAGCTCAACTTCTAGAATGCCAGATGTTCCCCGGGTGTGAGCTCGGTTGTGGTTATTGCAACATTTCAGTCAACGGGTGTGATAACTTGAGAAGCGGCATAGATGGTCTTATCAAAAGTGGAATACTTCAGATCACAACAACAGCTCCTACAAATCCAGCAATCCCTTTGACAACAATTCATGACTCTTCTACAACTGCGACAACAATCATTCCGACCAATTCATCAATATCATCAACAATGGCTCCGTCCATCGCTTCAACAAATCAGATGTCAACAACCATTTCTTCTACAACATCAGCACCCATTTATTCAGCAGAATCTTCTACAACGCCAACAGAAATTAATGAAGATATCTCAGCAGTCACCATTTACTATGACCCATCAAATGTTCCTCCAAACAACAACTTTCAACAACAAACAGTGGCACCTCCTGCCAGGTCACCAGTCACCATTTACTACGATCCGCACACCATTTCAGTACCTTCCTCTGCAGCAGTCAGTCCAGTTACAATCACGGTGCCTGGACCCGTTCCATATGAAAGCAGTAATGCCATACCTTGGCATTATGGCTCTGACCTCTACTGCAACGGGGAGAAAATCACTTTGGATTCTTCAACCTCTTCTCCACTGATTGATAATGTTGGGGGAGGCGGAGGCTTCACCAGAAGCGGACGCCTTTTTTCCTCACAATTGCAAAGACCTAATGCCGAAGCAGAAGCTGCTTCCAAAGCAAAGGGAAAGCGTGTGGTGCCTGAAGAACCAATCATCAAAGAAACTCAGAAGATATCTTTTGAGCAAGATGTAGATGAGTTCATGAGAGTTATAAAGAGAAGTGATTACAAGGTGGTGGATTAGCTTCACCAAACTCCCTCAAAGATCTCCATATTATCCCTGTTGATGTGTTTTGAAGCTCACAGGAATGCATTATTGAAAGTCTTGCACGCAGCATACGTGCCAGAGGAGATCACAGTTAATCAGCTAGAAACCGTGGTGGCAAATGTCAATACCAGCCATGGACTGGGCTTTACCAATGTTGATTTGACAACTGAGGGACGTAACCACAACAAGGCTTTACACATCACTCTAGAATGCAAGGGTGCTGTTCTATCTCATGTGCTTGTGGACACTGGGTCTTCGCTCAATGTTCTACCAAAGAAAGCCTTAGTGAAGCTGGAGTATGATGGCTTGGCATTGCGTCCAAGTAATTTGGTGGTGAGAGCATTTGATGGCTCTAAAAGATCAGTGCTAGGGGAGATTGATCTGCCTGTGATGATTGGCCCGCAGACTTTTAAGATTACCTTCTATGTGATGGACATTCAGCCGGCCTACAGCTGTTTGTTGGGTAGACCTTGGATCCATGCCGCTGGCGCTGTTACGTCTACCCTTCACCAGAAGTTGAAATTCGAGTGGGAAGGCCAGATCATCACCATCTGTGGGGAGGAGGACATCTTTGTTAGCCATCTGGCTACGTACAAATACATTGAGATGGATGGAGAGATCCATGAAACCATGAGCCAGGGGTTTGAGGTCCTGAACATTAATGAAGTATCTGCTGTACTGGGAACCTCCATGACGTCTTATCAACAAGCCAGGAAGGTTGTTGAAGAGGGTACTGCCCAAGGCTGGGGCAAGCTGCTGCTCGTGGAAAAGAAGGAGGACAGATTTGGGTTGGGTTACAAACCAACTCAACAAAATCAATCAGAGGTTGTCAAGAAGCCCAGCTTTATCAGCGGGGGAATGCTCGCCCCGAATGCAGTGAACAACTTGGAAGACGAGGAGGAAAGCGACCGCAACCTGGAGAGCTGGATACGTCCAAGGATCCCAGGGAGCCAGGTCCTTAACTGGTCTTCCCAGGAAATTATAAGGGTTACTCCTGCAGAGTAATTATTATTTCCTGTATTTTTTAAGCATGCATCAAGTCTTGCATCTTGCCCAAGATGACAAGACTCATTTTGTAATCGGGCCATCTTGTAATTTTGTGCAAACAGATCAATCAATGAATATCGGACATCTTTTGCAAATGAGTCTTTTTCTTTTCCGCTCACTGTTTTTCATTTTTCTTTTTGTACAAAAATAAAATGGCAATGTTTTCCAAAATGATAACTTTATTTCACTTTTTCTAAACAAAGATTAAAATCGATCACTAAAATGGACAATCTAAACCCTTGCAGAGAGTGTCTTTCAGACTGCACCGACAACAACACAGCTATGACTCTGTATGACTTTGACAATCCAATCAATCAAGCTGATGAAGGGGTTGAAGAAGATTATGAGCTTCCTGAAGAGTTAGCCAGGTTGTTAAGGCAAGAGGAGAAGGTTATCACTCCTCATCAGGAGGAGGTTGAAACGGTCAATCTTGGTACGGAAGAAGATGTGAAAGAAGTTAAGATTGGGGCCTGCTTACAAGACTCAGTGAAGGAACAACTGATTGATATGCTTCGGGAGTATGTGGATGTGTTTGCTTGGTCTTATCAGGATATGCCAGGGTTGGACACCGATATTGTCATGCATAAGCTGCCTTTAAAAGGAAACTGCCCACCGGTAAAACAGAAACTGCGCCGTACTCGCCCAGACATGGCAATGAAGATTAAGGAAGAGGTACAAAAGCAATGGGACGCCGGGTTCCTTGCTGTGACTAGCTATCTGCCGTGGCTTGCTAATATTGTACTTGTGCCCAAGAAAGACGGCAAAGTGAGAATGTGTGTGGACTACCGGGATCTGAATAGAGCCAGCCCGAAAAATGACTTCCCTTTACCTCACATTGATGTATTGGTTGATAATACGGCTCAGTTCTCGGTATTCTCCTTCATGGATAGATTTTCAGGATACAATCAGATCAAAATGTCACCTGAAGACATGGAGAAGACAACTTTTATCACACCCTGGGGCACGTTCTGTTACAAGGTGATGCCATTTGGACTGAAGAATGCTGGTGCAACTTATCAACGGGCTATGGTAACATTATTCCATGACATGATCCATAAAGAAATCGAATGTTATGTGGATGACATGATTGCCAAGTCTCTCACAGAAGAAGATCACCTGATAAATCTATTGAAGTTATTCAAACGTCTGAGGAAATACCAACTGAAGTTAAACCCCAACAAGTGCACATTCAGGGTGTGATCCGGTAAGCTACTGGGATTTATTGTAAGTGAAAAAGGGATTGAAGTTGACCCTGACAAAGTTAAAGCCATTCAAGAAATGCCTGCACCAAAGTCTGAAAAAGAAGTTCGGGGGTTTCTAGGTAGATTGAACTACATTTCAAGGTTCATATCTCACCTTACAGCAACCTGTGAGCCCCTGTTCAAATTGTTGAGAAAAGAACAGACAGTCAGGTGGAACGAAGACTGCCAGAGGGCTTTTGACAAGATCAAGGAATACTTACAAGAGCCTTCAATCCTTATGCCTCCAGTTGAAGGAAGACCTCTAATCATGTACTTGACAGTATTAGAAGAGTCAATGGGGTGTGTGTTGGGCCAGCATGACGAGTCTGGTCGAAAAGAGTACGCAATATACTACCTAAGCAAAAAGTTTACCGACTGTGAACAACGTTATTCACTGCTCGAGAAAACTTGATGTGCTTTAGCGTGGGCTGCTCGCCGACTGAGACAGTATATGTTGACCCACACTACTCTATTGATATCAAAGATGGACCCAGTTAAGTACATTTTTGAGAAGCCAGCACTTACCGGACGGATTGCAAGATGGCAAATGATCCTCACAGAATATGAAATCCAGTACACATCTCAGAAAGCCATCAAGGGCAGTGTATTGTCTGATTATCTTGCTGAGCAACCTATTGATGATTACCAGCCTATGAGATTTGACTTCCCCGATGAAGACATCATGTTCATAAAATCAAAAGATCATGAAGAGCCTGTTCACACTGAAGGGCCTGACCCAGAAGAAGAGTGGACTATGATGTTTGATGGGGCTGTTAATATGAATGGTCGCGGTGTTGGTGCAGTAATCATTACACCTAAAGGAGTTCACATGCCTTTCTCGGCAAAACTCACCTTTAACTGCACTAACAACGAAGCTGAATACGAAGCTTGTATTATGGGTCTTGAGGAAGCCATTGACCTCAGGATCAAGACTTTGACTATGTTCGGAGATTCAGCTTTGGTAATCAATCAAACCAACGGCAAATGGTACACACACCAGGATCATCTGATACCTTACAGGGATTATACAAGGAGGTTATTGACTTTCTTTACAACGGTCAAGCTTGAGTATATCCCTCGGGACGAGAATCAATTTGCAGATGCTCTGGCCACCATTTCATCCATGATCAAAGTTCAAGCTGCCAACTTTGTACCTCGAATTTCAGTATCCAGACTTGACAGACCAGCATACGTGTTCTCAGCAGATGTTATTAAGGATGATAAGCCTTGGTTCCATGACATTAAGTGCTTCTTGGAGGATCAGACATACCCACCTGGGGCATCTACCAATGATAAGAAAACGTTAAGAAGGCTAGCTGGTAGTTTCTTCTTGAATACTGACGGTTCCCTGTACAAGAGAAACTTTGATATGGTACTCCTCAGATGCGTTGATAAAACAGAAGCAGGCTTGTTGATGCACGAGGTGCACGAAGGATCCTTTGGTACCCATGCGGGAGGGTATGCCATGGCAAAGAAATTGCTAAGATCAGGTTACTACTGGATCACAATGGATGCAGACTGTTGTGCCTATGCCAGAAAATGCCATAAATGCCAGATCTATGCGGATAAGGTACATGTGCCTCCGAATCCTTTGAATGTGATGTCTTCACCCTGGCCATTTGCCATGTGGGGCATTGATATGATTGGCAAGATTGAGCCGACTGCTTCAAACGGCCACAGATTCATCCTGGTTGCTATTGACTATTTCACCAAGTGGGTTGAAGCAGCTTCCTATGCAAATGTTACAAGGCAAGTGGTAGCCCGATTTCTGAAGAGAGACATCATCTGTCGGTATGGAGTGCCCGAGCGAATCATTACTGATAATAGTTCTAACTTGAACAACAAAATGATGGCAGAGCTATGTCGGGACTTCAAAATCCAACACCACGATTCTTCTCCTTACAGGCCAAAGATGAATGGCGCTGTTGAGGCAGCTAATAAGAATATCAAGAAGATTGTGCAAAAGATGGTAGTCACTTATAAGGACTGGCAGGAAATGCTACCATTTGCCTTGCATGGGTACCGTACGTCAATCAGAACATCCACTGGGGTAACACCGTATCAGCTTGTTTACGGTACGGAGGCAATCCTACCTGTTGAAGTTGAATTACCCTCCCTGCGGGTACTAATGGATGTTAAACTGAATGAAGCAGAGTGGGTCCGATCCCGATACGAACAACTGAGTCTGATCGAAGAGAAGAGATTGGCTGCAATCTGTCATGGGCAGCTGTATCAGAAAAGAATGAAGAAAGCCTTCGATCAGAAAGTCAGGCTTCGAGAGTACCAAGTAGGAGATCTTGTGCTGAAAAGACTCCTCCCTCCTCATACAGACCACAGGGGCAAGTGGACCCCGAATTATGAAGGGCCATTCGTAGTAAAGAAAGTTTTCTCCGGTGGAGCACTCATGCTCAGTACTATGGATGGTGAAGACTTCCCGTCCCCTGTGAATTCAGAAGCAGTTAAAAAATACTTCGCGTAAAAATGACCCGCTGGACATAAAAACAGAATGTAAGTCCAGGCAAAAATAGGGCATCCCGGCGAGTCAAAAACAGAATAAAAGACTCGGGCAAAAATAAGGGAAAATAAACAAAAAAAATGTGTACACCCGCTGAGTTGAAAAGCCGCATTGGACAACTCAGGCAGAAATGGGTATCCCGGTGGGTTGAAAACCTGAAAGGGCGATCCACGCAAAATAAGGGAATAAGCGAACAATTGCATTCTGAATTCGTCTGTATCACTTACAACTTGGTAAGCTTCAAAAAAGATCAAGCTTCTGTCGGAATCAGCCTTCTTCAGAAAGCAAGACGAGAAGAACGTCAAATGTCATACGAGTCATAGCAAAGGGAGGCTCCCTGAAGCGTCATCAACATTGCCAATTCCTTTTATTTCTCAATTTGTAACAATCTCCTCATTTTAGGGGATTTGTTTCCTTGACTGTATCTTGCCAATTCAGGGCACATGAATTAATAAAATCAAATTTTTCAGTCATGTTTCGTCTCGTACATTTTATTTTCATTTGCAAAAATGTCCGATGTCTTTAAGATACTGATTGCATAAATACAGATGCTTCTCTTCTAAAAAAATACGTGCTTGCAGGAAATATACTCACTCCCAGGAGTGCCTAAACTCTTATGATGGAATCTGGTAAAGGACACCTCGGGATTACTTGTGTGTTTCTCTATCTTTTCAGGATTGCAGGTATTCAAAGCACAACATGGGGCATGAAAGCTTCATCCCAGCAAGCTGGCAAATAATTATCTTAGCACCGGAGGTGCTTTCTCCCCAGCTGAGTTGCCATTTGTATTTTCTCCTCAGCCAAGTGCAAAAGCCAGGGAACCATCCCCGCTCAGAGTTCCAGCCTCTATCCAGAAGAGCAACGCCTGGAGATCTTGCAACAGGGTGAAGAAAGCTTCTACAAACCCCAGCTGGGTCCCTCATTGCCAAAATAGGTCTATCCGTGACCTATATCCCCAAACAGAGTCCCATATGTCCGATCTACCAATGATCTCATCCCCAGCTGGGATGTCCACTCCAAGCAGATCAGCCAGAGATCTTCACAGCATTGGGATCCGAATCCCGAATCGTTATCTTTACATAATCATAGCATTCACATCATATTTTCCCCACAAAGCGTAGCATTCCGTCTAATACGGAGCATTACGGCAAAAATCAAACATATTGCATAATCATAAGCCATATTCTGAGTCAAACACTTGTGAATACTGGCAATCCAGCAACGATATACAGAAAACTCTCCAAATTCCCCGGCAGAAAGCCAAGGCATTTGCCTTACACTCATAAATACAAATGCACACTCCTTTTGGCACCCGTCCGTGTCATCATTCCCCAGTAAAGTCTCCCGAGCATTCTTTACAAACAGACACTTACATATTACAGATACTTCCTGGCACCCGTCTGTGTCATATCCCCAGTAGAAAGCCAAAACGTCCTCTTTGCACTCACAGATACATATATCTATACAAACTCCCTGACACCCGTCTATATCATCTTCCCCGGCATGGTTACCGAAACATTTTATAAACCATACACTTGTTTATATTACACTTTCCTCTTTTGACACTCGTCCGTGTCACTCTCCCCAGCAAGTTAAACACTCGCCTGTACACCACTCATATTTATTACTCCTATTTCACTCGTACATATACTTATTCGTATCTTGTATACACCACTTATACATCCTCAGATCCGATACTCGTCCGTGTTCTTTGTTAACCAGTTGATACTCATCTGTATCATCATCTCTGAACATGCGTCAAGCGTTTGTTTCTACCGATACTCGTCCGTATCATATTCTTAAGGATGCTCGCCCGCATCTTTGATCCATACACAATTTCAAACGCTTGTGTCTTCTTGAGTTTAGACACTCGTCTGTGTCTACTATTCCCCAGAAGAGTCCCTTCAGATCCGACACTCGTCCGTGTTCTTTGTTAACCAGTTGATACTCGTCCGTATCATCATCTCTGAACATGTGTCAGCGTTTATTTCTACCTGATACCCGTCCGTATCATAATCTTAAGGATGCTCGTCCGCATCTTTAATCTATACACAGTATCCAAGCACTTATACCTCTCATTCCTTGGATATAGACACTCGTCCGTGTTTACTTGTCCCAGCAAATCCCAGTGAGCTATTTCTTTTCTATCTGACATTCGTCCTATGTCATGATATTTTCGGCAGCCGTACCCTGCCAGGTGATCGTCCTTCACCTTTGGATGACTG
This sequence comes from Lathyrus aphaca, assembly GCA_963966055.1. Taxonomy (NCBI): domain Eukaryota; kingdom Viridiplantae; phylum Streptophyta; class Magnoliopsida; order Fabales; family Fabaceae; genus Lathyrus; species Lathyrus aphaca. The sequence continues at coordinate 354,846,830 of OZ014520.1, read as the reverse complement.
TCCCTTATCCTTTCCCCAGCGGAGTCTCCATTATTGGAACCCTTTTCTATCCGGCATTTGTCCTATGTCGTGATATTTAGCAGTCGTACCCTGCTAGGTGATCGTCCTTCACCTCTTGATGATCGTCCTTCATCATGCTTGTCCGATGGCCGTCCCCGTCGTCGACCCTTTTATCCGACATTCGTCCTATGTCGTGATACACTTTTGGCAACCGCACCTTGCCCGGTGATCGTCCTTCACTATAGATGACTGTCCCTCATCTTATCCCCAACAGAGCAGCCGTCCCCTGCTAGGTGATCGTCTTTCACCTTTGATGACCATACCTCATCATTTATTTCATTTACCTATAAACCCCAGAGAATCTTATAGCTTTACTTGATGGCCGTCCCCATCATAATCTCTTATATCCCCAGCTTGTCGGCCGTCCCCGTCATAGCTTCATCCCCCGCATCTTCCCCAGCAGTCGTCCTCTGCTCGACGGTCGTCCTCCGTCGCCCGCACTTTATAAATATACTTTATTTTTCTTTTACAATCTATATCCCTTTTCTTCTTCATTCCGTGAGTGCAAATTTTGGATTGTCTCTGGTATTCAACCACAAGTTATCTTGTTTGCCTGTTATGCCGTTGCTTACACCCTACACAGCTAACTCATGTTTCAATAGGGGCAGCTGTAAACACCCCAAATTTGCCCTCACCCATTCACACCATGGCTTGTGATCTCTTCATATGCATAAGTTCAACCATAGCATCTCATATTGCATTTTTGATTCACTGCATTGGTTCAAAGTCATCTGCATCTAGGGTTTGTGATCTGAGCAATCCAAGAGCCATTTGAGCCACTCCAAAGGTCATCAATCACTTCAAAGGGGTCCATGTGTGTTCAAGCATCATATTGTATCCTCACAAAGTCAAGAATTCCAAAGAATCACAAGAACTGAGAAAGGCATGGAAGCAGAGCCAGGTTTAACTACACAGATGACCTAGAATTAGGGTTTTGGTTTCAGAGACCATAACTCCAAATTTTTTGGTCATTCTTGTTTTTATTGGTCTCTATATGGTATAGGGATCATGCATATCAATTTTCATGAAGAAATTCCATGGGGAAGGCATCTGATCAAGGGTTGACTTCTTGAGCAAGTCAGTGTGAAATCAGGGCATCTGAGGCCCCCAATGACCCAACCAAAGGGTGTTATTCATCATTTTGAATGTGTATGATCTTTATTTGATCATAGAAGATGTTAGAAGTTCACAAAATTGAAGAATTTCAAGCCATTTGCAAAGTTTCCTTTTTGGGAAAATGACTTGTAATGGAAACTTGCCATTTTGGGAAACTTTTTCAACCCTTGCTTTTTGATTCAAAAATGCTTCAAATGAGAAAACTTTGGTCATGAAAGTTGTAGAATGGATCATTCCCTTTTCAAAAAGTACAAGAACTCATTCTAATTCGTTTTGGATCAAAAGTTATGGCTTGTCAAAGTTGGGAAAAATCACATAATTTCAAGTTATGTACCAAAGAGGCAAAGTTGCAAAACCACTTGCCAAGGTGAAATGAGACCTCAAAGTGACTTCTAATCTTTGTAAAAACATAAATCAAGGCCAAAAATTCAGAATGCACCAAGAGTTTGTCCATTTTCATGACTTGTGGATCAAGAAACCACAAAAGGGGCAAAAAGTCACAAAGATGCAAAACATCACACAAACCCTAATCCACTTGTGAATTGGCTTCAAAACTGATCCCATGGCCCTCCTCATTCCTTGCTGCGCAGGACACCCCTATTGTCCTTGGCCTACCATTGACCCATACCTCTCTTACACAAAACTTGACTTTTTGCATAAAGACCCATACCAATCACAATAGGGCACAACCACTCCACAGACCTATCACAAGTTGATATGTGGATCAAACCCAAGCCATAACACACAACAACACAAGCTGGAACCTCAGATTTCCATAGTTATCAAAAATCCTCCAACTTGCAAAACCTTTCGAATCTCTCAGCTCACTCAACCAATCTTCAAACCAACTTCACCATTGATCTCAAGATCACTCACTGACCCAAAACCACCTATCAAAACAGCCAAGAACCTCCCATAAACCAAACACGATTTCTGACCAGTTGGCTTGCAAACTCCCAAATCAGCCAAAAGAAATTCCTTCCAAGCATCAAAGATTCATCAGGAGTTCAAGGGGAGTGGTTTGCACAAAGAGAGGAGGCCTGAAAGTCCAGAACTGAGAAAGCTCAAGCTCAGGTACCTCCTTGAAACATTTTTCCAGAACTCTTATTTTTTGTTTCAAAATGATTAAGCATGCTTCACTTATCACACTGAACTTGGAATTATTTAAAATGGTCAAGAAATGAGACTGTATTGCTTGTCTGAAATTTTTTCCATATTTATGTTCTTCTTCGAATCATGGGATTGAGTGAAAAGAAATGAATTTTGGGGGTGGATTCAGGTTCAGAGGGATGAGGAGAGTTGATCTGGAGCTTTAGAGCTGTCGCTCCCAAAAGATGAGACTGAGCTCAAATGAGGTACAGACGCGAACGGTCGGCGAAAGGAGGATGTGAGAACACACAGGAGTGAACTCACAGGAGGAGAAAAGAGTCGCCAGCTAGGCATTTTTATCCCGGAGGAAAGGCAGTGCTGCATAGACCTAGAAAGATATGGATAAGACGATTGCGAACCAGAGAGACTGAGAAAGGGGGTTGGTTACAACCTGGGAAGGTATTAGCACCCAGATTGTCCACCGTACTCGACGGGATCCACGCTTAAATGATTTGTGTTTTAAAGGGGTAGTGTCAGTGCAATTTTATGTGCAAAAGAGCTGGAAAATAATATACAGGTGTCAGTGTAAGAGAAGTGAAGTGTATAAATGATGTGTCAGTGTGAGGACAAGAATGAAATGCCCATGATAATGAGGCTAAAAGAATAAAGCTAGAAAGAGGGGGAATATACAGAGAATTTTGTTCGATAACTGTTAAGTTATGCCTACGTATCCTCTCGTGCAATGAGGAAGTCAGAACACCGTAGTTCGACCCAAAGAGACTGAAAGATGAATTAACTTGTGAACTGCTTACTTGTCTATGCTCAAGTGTATCACCTGCCTAGCTCAGGTGCAAACTGTCTTGCATTAGATGGAAGAAGCGAGTTCTCGGTTATGAATGGAGGAGATGAGAAAAGAATCCCGGAGGAAACGATTATTGTTTGTTTTTGAGTTTTCAGTCTTTTATTGCTTTTGAAAGTTTGTCATAAGTTAATGAGCTTGAGCGTAAACCAATGGGTTAGTAAACTCATCACATCTTCCCTCTGATTAGGGGTAATGAGAATACCTTAAGTGTGAAGTCAGCTTCTCACACTTAATCACCTTTGATGCAGGATTAAGATCATTAACCTACTTGTAATTATTTAGATGTTTTTGTTGTTTTTGTTTAGTGTTGAGTAATGAGATTAAGCCATAATCAGGGATTAAACAGACTCATTACACCATCCTAATAGAAGGATAATAGATGAGAATGTTTAAGCTGAGGAAAGCTCCTCAACTTAATCCATGATTAGGGATTAAACTCATGACAAAACAAAACCTTTATTAAGTGGATTTTAGTTAATGATAAGATGATGAAGTGAGTTTTATGATTTGTAAGACAACTTGAGGGGGACTTGTCCATTAACACTAGGGTTAGTCCTTCTTAACCAATTAAGGAAGAATTAGAACCCTAATGCAAGGCCCAAGTTACAAGCTTGATGTCTTGATGATTATTAGATGAATTGATTAAAGGATTTAAACACATTAAGGGTTTAACACTTAGGATTAAAGTTATACATTCCATCCTAATAGAAGGATGCAGGCATAAGCTTAATCACAAAGCCTTAAAGCCTTTAGGGTTTAGTCCCTGATTATGAGGTGAGGAGAGATGACTCAAAGATGACACAAAGGTAAAATCTAAATGGGGGACTAATCAAAACCCTAATTATTGTCATGCTTGGTTGTTCCTAAGGTATGTGAGGTTTACAAGAGAAATCTTCAGAGGAACCACCAGGAAGCAAATGAGAGGAGCAAAGAGAAGCAAAGCAATTTGCTTCATTTAAGAAGACAAGTCACTTGAGGAAAGAAAGTAAGAGGAAGAAGAATGAGCAAGCTCAATCTTAAACACAAGACAAAATGCAGCAATGATGCACAAGAGGAAATGAAAAGAACTTGTGAGAAGTGAAGGCAAATTCACTTCTCAAACAACTTACCACCTGAAAAGTTAGTGAAAGAAATGCAATGCAATGCAAAATGAAATGAAATGGTATGATGCCAACCAAAATCAGAAGCATGTGTGTGATGATAATGATATTATGAGATGATGCAAACATGAAACAAGGCATGGGGATGATCATACAAACAAATGAATGCAAGAGAAGCATGCTTGGAACCATGAACATACATGGAAAGTTATGGAATGCAAATGATATACAACATGGCAAATGAAAGATGCAATGATAAAACATGCTTTTAATATGTCTTAGGATGTCTAATGAATCAAATGAATGCACAAAATGCTATGGCAAGTCATGGTATGCAAGCAAATGCAAGATGAATGCAAAAGGAAGCCCAAATTAGGGTTTATGATCAATGCACAAAACAAAAACCAAAACCAGAAGCAAACATCATGATAAAAAATTGAAAATTCATTCAAGGGAGACCTAAGCCTATACAAACTCACTGCCCAAAGCAGGGGTTCTAACTCTTAACCTAATTAGGGTTATGAATTTCTCAAGATTTCTAGGGTTTTAAGGTACCTTGACAAGAAAAATGTCAAACAAATTGAAAATGCAAGATCAAATCATGCCAATTTAATCCTATAAACTACATGATATGCAAGATGCAATGCAAAAAGAATCAAAGTCCAACTCTCAAAGACTAGGCAGAAATGAATTTTTGAACATTGGATCAAAATAATGCTTTGAAATAGAATTAATTCCATGGAAAATTGTCAAAATGCATTAAGATCAAAAAATAAATTAGGTTTGAGGGTTGGACAATGTTTCTAAATGATTTTAAAGGTTTCATGAATTTTTTGGTGATTTTTAAATACCTAAAAGTATTTTTAATTAATTAATTCTCATTAATTAATTAAAAATAAACTTTTAAATGATTTAAAAATATTTTTTAATGCAAAAAATAAAAATAAAAATGTTTTTGGTTTCTGAAAATTAATAAAAGTTTGTATAAAAATTTTCAGAATTTTTAAAAATGTTTTACTATTTTTAATAAAATGAAGAAAACAAATGCAATTAAATGAAAAATAAAATGAATTAAAACTGAAAATGAGAAAGTCAGCAAGATCAATGGCTAGAATTCAAACTCACACGCGCGGGAGTGGACCTGGCGCGCATCTGGACGGCCAAAATTCAAATTCACGCAATTAAGACTAAACCCTAATTAATTAACCCTAATGACTTTCAGGCGACCGGAACACTGTTCCGGTCGTCTTCTCCGGCAAGCCAAATCTCTAACTCTCTCTACACGCAATAAAAATGAAATCTAACTGCCCAGAATTCATCCCCATTCAACACTGAATCAAAACCCCCTAACAAACATCATTTTTCATTCATCAATCAACCAAATCGAAGCAAAACATTCCTAGGGCAAAAAGTTTCAGAGCATTCATACATCCTGGTTTCTCAACCATTTTCAAAAATAATCATATCCCCATGATCAGGGGAGTGCATAGAAGCATTTAAGAACTTAAAATGGAGTTTCTGGAAAAAAAAGTTTGAGATGGCTACCTGAACTGAAGCTTTGGTTTCTGGTACTTTCTGGCTGGTTTCTTGCCTTCAATCAGCTCCAATGGACCCCCTGAGAAGCTTTCAATGCTTGTTTGAAGTTTATAATGGATGGTTTGAGAGATGGCAGAAGTTTTGTTCAAGGTGGGGTGGAAATTGTATTTGTGATTCAGGGAGTTTTAGGCTATGGTGATGGGTGGTTTTTGATCAGTGAAGCATGCTGAGTTGATTTGTGAAGTTGGTTTTTGTGTTTGCTAGCTGTGCTGAGTGTTTCGAATGAAAATGCAAGTTGGAGCCAAAATGATAACTATGGCTTGTGGGAAAGATCAGAGTGTGTTGTGTGATGTGTTAGGCTGGGTTTTGTCCATGTATCAAAAGGGGATAGGTCAGAAAGTTGTTGGTGGCCTATGGTGATTGGTATGGGTCTTTGGCCAAAATGTCAACTTGATTTGTACTTGAGGTATGGGCAATGGTACAACTTGCTTTTTGGCATGCTTGGGCTCAGCTGAGTTTAGGGAGAGCCATGGAATTGTTTATGAGGTGATTCAGCAAGTGGTTTGTAACTTATGATAAGTTTTGCAAGTTGATTCAAGTTTGGTTCCTTTGAGATTTCTTGAAGTTCAAGGCATGAAATGAGATGATTCTTGGGCCAATTCTGATTTTTAGAGGTCATGCAATCATGTTGTGAAGAAATTGTACACATTTGAGGTCTTTAGAACACTTGATCAAGTCATTTTGCAAAATGCCTCTTTGGTGGAAAACTTCAAATTTTGTGATTTTAGCCAACTTTGACAAGCCATAACTTTTGATCCAAAATGAATTAGGTCATGTTCTTGTACTTTTTGAAAAGGGAATGATCCATTATACAACTTTCATGACCAAAGTTTTTTCATTTGAAGCATTTTTGGATCAAAAAGCAAGGGTTGAAAAAGTTTCCCAAAATGGCAATTTCATTAAAAAGTCAACTTTCCCAAAAAGTCAACTTTGCAAAAGACTTGGAATTCTTCAATTTTGTGAACTTCCAACTTCTTCCATGATCAAATAAAGATCATATACAATCAAAATGATGAAGAACACCCTTTGGTTGGGTCATTGGGGACCTCAGATGCCCTGATTTTGCACTGACTTGCCCAGAAAGTCAACTCTTGATCAGATGACTTCCCCATGGAACTTCTTCATGAAAATTGATATGCATACTCCCTATACCATATAGAGACCAATAGAAACAAGAATGACCAAAAAAATTGGAGTTATGGCCTTTGAACCCAAAACCCTAATTCTAGGTCACCTGTGCAGTCAAACCTGGCTCTGCTTCCATATCATTCTCAGCTCTTGTGATTCTTTGACATTCTTGACTTTGAGAGGAAATAATATGATGCTTGAACATACATGGACCCCTTTGAAGTGATTGATGACCTTTGGAGTGGCTCAAGAAGCTCTTAGATTGCTCAGATCACAAACCCTAGATGCAGATGACTTAGAACCAATGCAATGAATCAAAAATGTGGTATGAGATGCTATGATTGGATTTATGCATATGAGGAGATCACAAGCCATGGTGTGAATGGGTGAGGGCAAATTTGGGGTGTTTACAGCTGCCCCTATTCAAACATGAGTTAGCTGTGTAGGATGTAAGCAGCGGCTTATTAGGCAAGCAAGATAACTTGTGGTTGAATACCAAAGACAGTCCAAAAATTTGCACTCACAGAATGAAGAAGAAAAGGGATATAGATTGTAAAGGAAAATAAGGTATATTATAAAGTATGGGCGACGGAGGACGACCGTCGAGCAGAGGACGACTGCTGGGGAAAGAGCAATGACGGGGACGGCCGACATGCTGGGAAAAGTGCGGGAAATAAAGCAATGACGGGGACGGCCGACATGCTGGGGATAAAAGGGATTATGACGGGGACGGCCATCAAGTGAAGCTATACGACTTCTCTGGGGATTTAATGAAAAATGATGGGGACGGCCATCAAGTTCATAAAGTAATGTAAGCAACGATGGGGACGGCCATCGGGCTAAACTGATGAAGGACGATCATCAGGAAAAAGGAAAAGGGACCACGACGGGGACGGCCATCGGGTTAAAGAACAAATGAAATAAATGATGAGGGACGGTCATCAAAGGTGAAGGACGATCACCTGGCAGGGTACGGCTGCCGAAAATATCGCGACATAGGACGAATGCCGGATAAAAGGTCAACGATGGGGACGGCCATCGGATGAGCATGACGAAGGACGATCATCAAGAGGTGAAGGACGATCACCTAGCAGGGTATGGCTGCTCTCAAGGTTTATCATGACATAGGATGAATGTCAGATAACAAGATCAACGATGGGGACGGCCATCGGATAAAATGATGAAGGACGATCATCAAAAGGTGAAGGACGATCACCTAGCAGGGGACGGCTGCTAAATATCACGACATAGGACGAATGTCGGATAGAAAAGGTCGACGATGGGGACGGCCATCGGACGAGCATGATGAAGGACGATCATCAAGAGGTGAAGGACGATCACCTAGCAGGGTACGGCTGCTCTCAGGGCTTATCATGACATAAGACGAATGTCAGATAACAAAAGAACTTTGCTTTGCTGGCGATATACTGGGGAATAGTAAACACGGATGAGTGTTTATATCCAAGAAACAAAAGGTATAAGTGTTTAGATGTTTGTGTATAGATTAAAGATGCGGACGAGCATCCTTAAGACTACGATACGGACGAGTATCGAGTAGAAACAAATACTGACACATGTTCAGAGATGATGATACGGACGAGTATCAACTGGTTAACAAAGAACACGGATGAGTGTCAAATCTGAGGGGACTCTTCTGGGGAATAGTAGACACAGACGAGTGTCTATATTCAAGAAGATAAGATTGTTTGACACAATTTATGGATTAAAGATGCGGACAAGCATCCTTATGACTATGATACAGAAGAGTATCAGGTAGAAACAAACGCTTGACGCATGTTCTGAGATGATGGTACGGACGAGTACCAACTGGTTAACAAAGAACACGGACGAGTGTCGAATCTGAGACGATATAAGTGGTGTATACAAGATACGGACGAGCATCTGTATGAGTGAAATATGAGTAATAAGTATGAGTGGTGTATAGACGGGTATTTAAACTGCTGGGGAGAGTGACACAGACGAGTGTCAACATGAGAAAAGTATAGTATAAACAAAATATGACATACAAAGTGTTTATGTTACTGTGCTGGGGAAGGTGACACGGACGAGTGTCGAGGAATTGTATATATACAAGTATCTGTGAGTGCAAAGGGGACGCTTTGGCTTTATGCTGGGGATATGACACGGACGGGTGCCACCAGGAATATATACTGATGCTTGGGAGTTTAAAGCAGCTGCTTTAGCTTTAGCTCTCTGTTGGGGAACCTGGGGAGCATCCTGTATATTGTTGGTGGATTGTCAATATTCACAAGTGTTTGATTCAGAACACGGGCTATGATTATGCAATATGTTGGATTTTTGCCGTAATGCTCCGTTTTAGACGGAATGCTACGCTTTGTGGGGTGAACATGATGCGAATGCCATGATTATGCAAGGATAATGATCCGGGATTCGGATCTCGATGCTGTGAAGATCTCTGGTCAATCTGCTTGAAAAGGACATCCCAGCTGGGGATGAGATTATTGGTAGTTCTGACAAGATGTATCTTCTTGGGGGAACAGGTCAATGATGGACTTATTCCGGTAATGAGGGACCCAGCTGGGGTTTGTAGAAGCTTTCGTCACTCTGTTGTGATTCCTTCATGCGTTGCTCTTCTGGATAGAGGCTGAAGCTCTGTGGGGAAGTTGGTTTCCTGGCTTCTGTACTCGGCTGGGGGGAAATGACAAGTGGCAGCTCAGCTGGGGAGAAAACACTTTGGGTGCTAAGACTGAGTGAATGCTGGTTTGCCAGCTTGCTGGGATGAAGCCTACATGCCCCATGTTGCGCTTTTGAATACCTGCAATCCTGCAAAGACAGAGGGATGCACAAGTAATCCCGAGGTGTCCCTTACCGAATTCCGTCATGGGAGTTCAGACACTCCCGGGAGTAAGTATATTTCCTGCAAACACGCATTCTTTAGAAAGGAAACATCTGTGTTTATGCAATCAGTATCTTCTAAAGACATCAGACATTTTGCAAATGAAAATAAAATATACGAGACGAGACATGACTTAAAATCTGATTTTATTGATTCATATGCCCTGAATTGGCAAGATACAGTCAAAGAAACATATCTCCTAAAATGAGGGGATTGATACAAATTGAGAAACAAAATGCTGGCAATGTTGGTGACGCTTCAAGGAGCTTCCCTTTGCTATGACTCGTATGACATTTGACGTTCTTCTCATCTTGCTTTCTGAAGAAGGCTGATTCGGAGAGAAGCTTGATCTTTTCGAAGTTTTACCAAGTTGTAGGTGATACAGACGAATTCAGATTGCAGTTGTTCACTTATTCCCTTATTTTGCATGGATCGCCCTTTCGGGTTTTCAATCCATCGGGATACCCATTTTTGCCTGAGTTGTCCAATGCGGCTTTTCAACTCAGCGGGTGTACATTTTTTTTGTTTATTTTCCCTTATTTTTGCCCGAGTCTTTTATTCTGTTTTTGACTCGCCGGGATGCCCTATTTTTGCCTGGACTTACATTCTGTTTTTGTGTCCAGCGGGTCATTTTATGCGAAGTATTTTTTAACTGCATCTGAATTCACAGGGGACGGGAAGTCTTCACCATCCATAGTGCTGAGCATGAGTGCTCCACCCGAGAAAACTTTCTTTACTACAAATGGTCCTTCATAATTTGGAGTCCACTTGCCCCTGTGGTCGGTATGAGGAGGGAGGATTCTCTTCAGCACAAGATCTCCTACTTGGTACTCTCGGTGCCTGACTTTCTGATCCAAGGCTCTCTTCATTCTTTTCTGATACAACTGCCCATGACAGATTGCAGCCAATCTTTTCTCTTCAATCAGACTCAGTTGTTCGTATCGGGACCGGACCCATTCTGCTTCGTTCAGCTTAGCATCCATCAGTACCCGTAGGGAGGGTAATTCAACTTCAACAGGTAGGACTGCTTCCATACCATACACAAGCTGATACGGTGTTGCCCCAGTGGATGTTCTGATTGACGTGCGGTACCCATGCAAGGTGAACGGTAGCATCTCATGCCAGTCTTTGTAGGTGACTACCATCTTCTGCACAATCTTCTTGATATTCTTGTTAGCGGCCTCGACAGCGCCATTCATCTTTGGCCTGTAAGGAGAAGAATTGTGGTGTTGAATCTTGAAGTCCCGGCACAGCTCTGCCATCATTTTGTTGTTCAAATTGGAACCATTATCAGTAATGATTCGCTCGGGAACTCCGTATCGACAGATGATATCTCTTTTCAGAAATCTGGCTACCACTTGTCTTGTCACGTTTGCATAAGAAGCTGCTTCGACCCACTTGGTGAAATAGTCAATAGCAACCAGGATGAATTTGTGGCCATTTGAAGCAGTCGGTTCAATCTTGCCAATCATGTCAATGCCCCACATAGCAAAGGGCCAGGGTGAAGACATCACATTCAAAGGATTGGGAGGCACATGCACCTTATCCGCATAAATCTGGCATTTATGGCATTTTCTGGCGTAGGCACAACAGTCGGCATCCATTGTGATCCAGTAATAACCTGATCTTAGCAACTTCTTGGAAATGGCATGCCCTCCTGCATGGGTACCAAAGGATCCTTCGTGCACCTCGTGCATTAACAAGTCTGCCTCTGCTCTATCAACGCACCTGAAAAGTACCATATCAAAGTTTCTCTTGTACAGGGAACCGTCAGTATTCAGGAAGAAACTTCCAGCAAGCCTTCTTAAAGTCTTCTTATCATTGGAAGATGCCCCAGGTGGGTATGTTTGATCCTCCAAGAAGCACTTAATATCATGGAACCAAGGCTTGTCATCTTCGACAACATCTGCTGCGAACACATATGCTGGTCTGTTAAGTCTGGACACTGAAATTTGAGGTACAAAGTTGGCAGCTTGCACTTTGATCATGGATGAAATGGTAGCCAGAGCATCTGCAAACTGATTCTCGTCCCGAGGGACGTACTCAAGCTTGACCGTTGTAAAGAAAGTCAATAACCTCCTTGTATAATCCCGGTAAGGTATCAGATGATCCTGGTGTGTGTACCATTTGCCGTTGGTTTGATTAACTACCAAAGCTGAATCTCCGAACACAGTCAATGTCTTGATCCTGAGGTCAATGGCTTCCTCAAGACCCATAATGCAAGCTTCGTATTCAGCTTCGTTGTTAGTGCAGTTGAAGGTGAGTTTTGCCGAGAAAGGCAGGTGAACTCCCTTAGGTGTAATGAGTACTGCACCAACACCACGACCATTCATATTAACAGCCCCATCAAACATCATAGTCCATTCTTCTTCCGGGTCAGGCCCTTCAGTGTGAATAGGCTCTTCATGATCTTTCGCTTTGATGAACATGATGTCTTCATCAGGGAAGTCAAATCTCATAGGCTGGTAATCATCAATAGGTTGCTCAGCAAGATATTCAGACAATACACTGCCTTTGATGGCTTTCTGAGATGTGTATTGGATGTCATATTTTGTGAGGATCATTTGCCATCTTGCAACCCGTCCGGTAAGTGCTGGCTTCTCAAAAATATACTTGACTAGGTCCATTTTTGAGATCAATAAGGTAGTGTGGGTCAACATATACTGTCTCAGTCGGCGAGCAGCCCACGCTAAGGCACAGCAAGTTTTCTCGAGCAGTGAATAACGTTGTTCACAGTCGGTAAACTTTTTGCTTAGGTAGTATATTGCATACTCTTTTCGACCAGACTCGTCATGCTGGCCCAACACACACCCCATCGACTCTTCTAATACTGTCAAGTACATGATTAGAGGTCTTCCTTCAACTGGAGGCATAAGGATGGGAGGCTCTTGTAAGTACTCCTTGATCTTGTCAAAATCCTTCTGGCAGTCTTCGTTCCACCTGACCGTTTGTTCTTTTCTTAACAATTTGAACAAAGGCTCACAGGTTGCTGTAAGGTGAGATATGAACCGTGAAATGTAGTTCAATCGACCCAAGAACCCTCGAACTTCTTTTTCTGACTTCGGTGCAGGCATTTCTTGAATGGCTTTGACTTTATCAGGGTCAACTTCAATCCCTTTTTCACTCACAATAAAGCCCAGCAGCTTACCAGATCGCACCCCGAATGTGCATTTGTTGGGGTTTAACTTTAATTGGTACTTCCTCAGACGCTTGAATAACTTCAGCAGATTTACCAGGTGGTCTTCTTCAGTGAGGGACTTGGCAATCATGTCATCCACATAACATTCGATTTCTTTATGGATCATATCGTGGAATAATGTCACCATAGCCCGTTGATATGTTGCACCGGCATTCTTCAGTCCGAATGGCATCACCTTGTAACAGAACGTGCCCCAGGGTGTGATGAAGGTTGTCTTCTCCATGTCTTCAGGTGACATTTTGATCTAATTGTATCCTGAAAATCCGTCCATGAAGGAGAATACCGAGAACTGGGCCGTGTTATCCACCAATACATCGATGTGAGGTAATGGTAAGTCATCTTTCGGGCTGGCTCTGTTCAGATCCCGGTAATCAACACACATTCTTACTTTGCCGTCCTTCTTAGGCACAGGTACTATATTAGCAACCCACGGCGGATAGCTAGTTACAGCAAGGAACCCGGCGTCCCACTGCTTTTGTACCTCTTCTTTGATTTTTATTGCCATGTCTGGGCGAGTACGGCGCAGTTTCTGTTTAACTGGCGGGCAATCTTCTCTTAAAGGAAGCTTGTGCATAACAATGTCGGTGTCCAACTGTTGCACCCCAAAATTTGCCCTCACAATACAAGACTTTGTGTGCTTATAAGGTTCACAAGACCTTGCATGAGGTTCATGAAGCTTACAAGACACTTTATGAGGTTCACAAGGTTCACAAGACCTTTCATGAGGTTCATGAAGCTTACAAGACACTTTATGAGGTTCACAAGGTTCACAAGACATCTTATAAGATTCACAAGACATCTTATAAGGTTCACAAGGTTCACAAAGTTCATCATGGGTCAGAAGATTTGACAATTCCCTCAGGCAAGGCATTCTCCTAAGCAGTGCATCCAAAACTAGGTTTTTGACTTTAATCAGGCTAAATGGACTTCCAAGGCTTCAAGTGAGCTTCATAACATTTTATATGTGTTTAAGAATCCCCATGACAAATTTCAGAACTTTTCTCAAAGGTTTGCTCAGTCAAATGATCAGATAAGTCAAAGTCAGTCAAAGCAGTTAAAAAGTCAAACGGAGGTCAACTGTGGTCAAACCAAAGTCAAACTTCATGATTTTTTGCCAACATCAAGTATATGAAGTAAAATTCATCATTTGATCAAGGGTTGATCATAATTCATCAAGGATATTTCAGATCATCAAGAATCAGAGGTTTCTAAATTAGGGTTTCCTTAGGAAAAGTCAACTGAACTTTGACCAGCCATAACTTTCACATGCTTCATCACATTTTTCCCATCCAAAGCTCATTTTGAAGGAAATTGAATTCTCTACAACTTTGTGTCTCACAAGCCAATCCCAAAAATGCTTCATTTGGAAGGTATGAGCTAAGACATTATAGGTCCTTTTGAAAGTCAACAAAAATTCAACAACTTCAAAAGGGCATAACTTGAGAATGGTAAATGATATGGACATGAAACCAATGGGGTTGGTTAGAGGACTCTTCAAGCTTTCCAAAATGTCCAATAACACCTTTATAGCATTAAAATTGAAGGATTTGTGCCTTTGCAAAGTTGGGAAATTTTTGGGAATTTTATGAAGCAAATAAGGCCTTAAAGTCAATTTTTGCTAAATGAGCCCACCTAATTGCCATTCAAACCTTACAAACTCATCAAGCACGACCCAACCCACTTATTTTCTGATTTTTTATTTTTTATTTCATATTTATTTGAATTTTATTCATTAAAATACAAATTAAATTGAAATAAAATATAAAAGTCATATATTTGATTTGATTTTTTGGTTCTAGAAAGTTTTAACACTCATTTAAACTTGATTAACACCATTTAAATTCAGATCATCCAAACATGGCAAGGCTAGATCAAGAATAATCAAGTTTTAATGATCAATCTTTTTCAATCTCAAAAAGTCCAAAAATCCACAAGTTTGTTTAAATTCTTGACCTAATTTTAGTGTGTGGTATATATACAACATAAGACCAAGCTCTAAAAAAAAAATTCTGCCTCAAGAGTAAGTTCCAAACCTCAAAAAAAATTCTTCAAAAGTGAACTTTCGGTTTTGATCTTAGAGAAGGTAATAAGGTATTCTATGGACATAGACATGATCCCTGGACCTCCTTGATGCTATTTGCACTCTCATAAGCATCCATAGCTTCATAAATTGGATAACCCGAATGCATTTTCCTCTTCTTTTTTTTTTATTTTCGATTCCATTCATTTATCCATTACCAATTGATTTTGTGCTTCTAACTTTGTTTGTCATCATGTATAGAAGGTTTCTGGGCAAAAACATTGAAGAAACCGTGACTAAACATTGAGATGCCATGTTAGGGTTTCGAGCTTGAAATTGGGGTTCTCTGATTCGGCTTATATAAATACATTTTAATGACATAAATAAGATGAATGAACTGTATTGATCATGTTGGCATGATCAATTTGGCAAAATTGTATGGATATAAAATGTTATGAATTTTGTAGGTTTTCGAATGCAGGTAAAATCGCAGGAAAATTCGAAACAAAATTCGCAGCTAAATCCCCATGTCTGGAGGTTGAAGATGATGGCGCCAAAACTGGATTTGAAATTTCATTTTATTTTATATGCTATTATGTTCAGATATTTATCAAAGTTGGTGAGGATGGCCTGGTGGTTTTGCACGCATGCGTAGAAGCTTGAGGCAAGGGTTCGATCCCTGGCTGGTACATTATTTTTGCTAATATTCTTCACTATTATCAGGTTAAAAATATAATACGTTGCCTCCATTTGTTATCACTTGCGCGCGCGCAGCCCAGTGGCTGGCTGGTTAGTCTTGGAGGGTGCATTGCTCAGGGGCTGGGTTCGAATCCTAGCCCAGGTAAGTTTTTTTCATTCTTTTTCTTCTTGTTTTTTTTTAATTAGTTTATATTATAATTAAATAAATCTAAATAATAAAATATAATGTTAATGATCTTATTTTCTTTTCTATAATTTAAAATTCATCTTTTTTTTCAACTCTTATTAAAAAATTATTTATTTTTTGTATATTATTAATAGTATATAATATTGTATAATTAATAAATTTGTTAATCCTAATTTATTTTTCTAAAGAAACATATAAACCCTAATATTTTCTAAAAACCCTAAAATATTTTCATAAAACCTAATTTTCTATAAACCTTAATTGTAAATGTTAGTTTATTTGTTTATTTTAATTCTTGTTTATATTTTAATTAATAAATAAATCTTAATTTAATTATGACTTTTAATTTATTTGTAAACTTTAATTATGTATTTTTATGTGTAAATATTTCTAGGTTATGCTTAAAATAATTAAAACTTGATAATTTAATTTTGTAAATATAATAATTATAATTAATTTTATTTTCATAATATTTACATGTTTTATAATTTGTTCATAATTTAATCCTTGTATATAAATAATTTGTAATATAATTAAAACTTGTTAATTTAATTCTGTAAGTATAATTTATTTTATAATATGTTTATAATTAACCTAATTTCTATAACTTATACATAATTTAAAATTTTATGATAATTGGTATATAATTGTTTATATTTTATTCTTAATCTTAAAAAATAATAATTGTTTATAAAAATTGATTTTTTAAGTATTATGTTAATATTATTAATTATGTTTATATGATATTTCTTTTATTATTACTAACCCCATTTATATATTATGGTTTATTATTATTTTCTACTAACCCAATTATTATTATTATTTATTATTTTGCTTATTTATTTAATTTGCTTGAATTATTACTATTATGTAATTGTTCCTTTGATGTAATATTTTAGTAATAATGTTTAAATATTTATTTTGTATGGTTAGTAAAATAGGGAGTGTAACATGTTTGTATGTTTAAAATTAACTTAGCTCATTAAATTAAAAGATAAATATTAAAATTGTACACTCACACACGTAAGTCGATCTTTGATCGCCATCTCACTTCCTTAGGGATACCTCTCATGTTGCCTAAAACAAAAAAAAAAGGTCAAGTAGGGTGTATAAAGCATAGTCCCTAATCTCACATCATCTAGTCCCTTAACAGATAAAAGATCAAGTCCCTTTCGAATGTTGCCTTCGTAATGATCTTGTCCCTTTCGAATAAAGATGATAGTCCCTTCGAATTGCTTATACACCCCACAGTTGCCTAAAGTAACAGATGACCCTTCACATGTCCCTCACATCCAAGGTAATGACTACCTATTCCTTAATAATAGGGATAGTCTTACCATTTAAAGGATTCAAGAACAAAAAAGACTTAAACTTAGGGTAGGTTCCTCTTAGATACTTGCTCACTCTTCAAAACAATTTCAAACACTTCACACATTTCAAACAATTTTCAAAACAAAGGTTTTTTACGCATCCGTACATGGATCATTATAAAACTCTTAAGAAAATTTCTATTAACACACTACACATTTCAAAAACATTTTAAAGTGAGCTAAGTAACTAAGAGCCCATGGATAACCATGGATGTAAAGGGTGCTAACACCTTCCCTTTACATAACCTACCCCCCGGACCCAAAAATCTTTTAAAAGGTCTTTCCTGTTCTGTTATGCCTTTCCTTTGGATAAAATAAAAGTCGGTGGCGACTCTTGCTATCCGCAACATAACTAAAGTCAGTTCTCCCACCGTGTTACAGAACTGGGGACTCTGCTGGGGATTTAATATTAAAGAGGGGTACCCTTAGGAATTAGATCACTTTAAAATTGTTTGCCTTGTTTGCTTTATACTTACTTGTTGGGCTCTTATGTGTGAAAGATCCTAACCCGGATCTAGTGTACCTTAGGTAAATGGCAATAGACCAAGGAAACTGTACGGCGTATACCGATATGGTTGATCTGGTGGCCATAGTTAGTGTGACTTCTTGTTTGGTGCTTATGTTCCTTAAGTCAAGTTGAGGATAATATGAGGCTGCCATATGTTGTCAATACACTAACTGACTTTTAGAACCCTAGTTATCCCATCTTGGCCTTTAGAAAGTAGTGAGATAGCCGGCTTTGGTGAAGACTGAAGTTGGTTGATACTCGATGCTACACTCATTGAGATTCTAAACTTGGAGGGTTTTGGTTTGCAAGTAAGTTGCCTACTGAACAACCACCCTTGTGAAGGATCAATGATATTGAGATCCCTTAGAACCTGGTTACTTTTGTAGGACAGGATGAACCAACTAAACTTCAAGGGAGGGTACTTACCTTTGAACCTCATGCAAACCTTTAAACCTAGGGCTATGGTGTGACTTGTTTGTGTGTGCCACATGTTTGTGATTGAGCATAACATCATAACATCATCATGCATCATAAGCATAGCATTTTCACTAACCATTTCAAGGACCAAAGGATTTATCTTTGTTCTTTGTTGCAGGTCATGGCTTCTACTCGTAGGAATACTATCAGGATCAACTTTGTAGGCATACCTGCTAAGCTTAAAGAGTTGGTTTCTCAAGTGTCTGATCATTCCCAGTTTATCAAGAGACATGGTCACCTATTGAATCTAGTCACCTCAGGGTTCAATGAAGACATGATGAGTGTCCTATTTCAGTTCTTTGATCCTAAGCACCATTGCTTCACATTCCCTGACTATCAGCTGGTTCCTACAATGGAAGAGTTCTCTAAACTTCTAGGTATACCTGTTCTTGATCAAAGACCCTTCACAGGCTTGGAGAAAGAGCCTAAACCTGA
The DNA here is from genome assembly GCA_963966055.1 of Lathyrus aphaca. Taxonomy (NCBI): domain Eukaryota; kingdom Viridiplantae; phylum Streptophyta; class Magnoliopsida; order Fabales; family Fabaceae; genus Lathyrus; species Lathyrus aphaca. The sequence continues at coordinate 354,828,106 of OZ014520.1, read as the reverse complement.
GGTTATTGCTGCAGCTCTACATCTGAAGAAGTCTGACATTGTTCTAGAAACGAGAAACGGAGTTAAGGGTATTCTTGCCAAGGTGTTGATAGAGAAGGCTCAAGTGTTCTTGAAGGCTATGAGCTATGATGCTTTTGAGGAGATCTTAGCCTTGCTGATTTATGGCTTAGTGTTGTTCCCCAATCCTGATCAGTTCATAGACGTTCATGCCATCAACATATTCCTGAGTCACAATCCAGTGCCTACATTACTTGGGGACATTCTACATTCTCTTCATACTCGTACTACAAGAGCAAGAGGAACTCTGATGTGTTGCACACCTTTGCTATCTAGGTGGTTTATTTCTCACCTTCCTCGCTCAGTGATGAAGAATGAACAGGGATTCAGGTGGTCTAAGAGGATTATGTCACTCTCTCATTCTGATATTCATTGGTGCTCCAGATCTATGGAGAATGTCACTATCATTGACCGTTGTTGGGAGTTTCCTAATGTGCCACTTCTAGGCATAAGAGGAGGCATAACCTACAACCCCTCTCTAGCTTTACGACAGTTTGGTTACGCTCGGAGTGATGGCCCACATGACATGTTGATTCAGGGCATTGTGTTTGACTACGACAACGATCTTCAAGGTTACCATCAGAGATTCATACGAGCATGGGGAAAAGTGAACAAGGTTGACAGCAAGACTCTGGAGCCTAAGTACACTATTCCTATGGAAGCTTATCTCAGATGGGTACGATCTCGTGCTCAGACTCTCATGATGCCATATCCTGCTATCATGCCAGTTACCATGAAACCTGTTGCTGAAGGAGATACTTCTTATACCATCCTTCACCCAGGCATGCCTACTGACATGGAAGACTTACAGAGATCCTGGATCCAACTGAAAGAGCAAAGGGATACTTTCGAGGCTCATTACAAAGCAAGCCAAGAAAGAATCCTGGAACTAACGAAGCAACTTCATGAGGAACGGAATCTCAACTCATACCTCAACACAAAGAGGAAACGTCCATGGGAGACTTAAAACCCCATCTTTTGTATTTATTTCATTTCATATTGTAAGCCCAAAGGGCAAATAAATTTATTACTAATAAAAGTTTACTTTCTTAATTGTTTAAGCAAATTTAAATCCTGCGGTCCTTGAAAAACATTGCATATGCATTTACATACCATATCATTGCATCACAGGTTTCTTGTGCACAGGTTTCTTATCTTCTCGCTGTTTATTTCAGCAATGGCTCTTGAACAAACAGTTAAAGATCTCCAGGCTCAGAATGCCCGATTCCAAGAGTTGATTCTGAACTTGTCCAAGGGACAAGATGAGTTGAAGACACTGCTGGCTAAGAAGAAGAGTCCTGAGGATAACAAGGATGGTCAGTTGGAACAATTGCAAGCTGATATAACAGAAATGAGGATCCAGATGAATGTCCAGGTGACTCTTATCCAAAGTTTAGCTCAGGGGCAAGAAGAGCTGAGAACCTTTGCCCAAAAACTTCAAAGTAAGGGAGTCAGGAATCTAATTGTCAATCAACCTCCGTTAAAACAAGCTGATTTGGTTGAAAGGAAGATGAGGATAAAAGAAGGTAAGAAACCGGTTACCACTGATTGTTCTTCAGTTAAAGAAAAAAGACATGGTAAAGTTAATCCACCTCAACACAAGGGATGTAGAAGACAGTTTATCAAATTCAGCACTCCAATGTCACAAGTTCTGCAATGCTTGTTGGAGATGAAACTAATTTCCTTGAAAAATTCTCCTCAAAATCCTAAAACTTCCTCTCCTCGCTATAATCCCAAGGCAAGGTGTGGGTATCACTCCAACTGTCATGGACATGATACTAATAGTTGTTGGACATTGAAGAAAAAGATCCAAGACTTGATTGACGAAGGAATCCTAGAGGTTACTCCAGAAGGTCAAGTTGAATTCTACTATCACCCATCAAACACCGAAGCTGCAAGACAAGTTGCCCAGTGTAGCAAGAAAAGAAGCCTACCTATTCCTGTTGAGATATGGGGCACCTTGGGACATACAAGTGGTAAATTTGATTTCATGGTGAAGTATACTGCTCCTCAAAGTTCACAGATTGCAATTGAGGACATTCAGCCAACTGGATGGGATAACATTTGAATTTTCATTTGTAATTTCTTTTATTTGTTTGAACACTTATTATTATGTTAAACTTTTGTTTTCATTAATGCATTGCATATGTTTGTCTTGAATTAATCCATTCGTTTCACTATATTTTAAAACTATGCTTCTTATTTTTATCTTGTGATATTTAACTCCTGATAAAGCTATAAGCCTATAGAGGGAGGATGACGAAAACAATACCATAATATTAGGCAGTATGCTTTTGAACAGGCTATGCTGACGATGTACAGGCATTGTTTCAATTCCTAAACAGTGGAGATATAAGGAAGTTAATCCCTAGTCAACCCTTTTGAGCCTATGAAGTAGGAGTTTTTTTTATTCTCGCACAAATTAAAACCCTTATTCATAACCTGGGGCAGGGTAGTAACTCAGTTAACTCAAATATGCCAATTATATGTGTTGTACACAACTAATGATGGTTCTCTGTAATCATTAAACCTGACACTCAATATCCAGAAAAAGAAAAGCTTACTAAGTCAAAACCTATGAAGGAGACTGTAAACACCCCAAATTTTCCCTCACTCATCACACCATGGCTTATGATCATTCTCATGTGCATAAACACAATCATATCACCCCATATCTCATTTTAGATTCACTGCATAGTTTCTAAGTCATCTGCACCTAGGGTTTGTGATCTGAGCAATTCCAAAGCATCTTGAGCCATTCCAAAGGCCACCAATCACTGCAAAGGGGTTCATGTGTGTTCTTATATCATATTTTATCCTCTCAAAATCAAAAATGTCAAAGAATCACAAGAACTAGGGTTTGAAGGGATGCAGAGCCAGGTTTGACTGCACAGTTGACTGAAAATTAGGGTTTTGGTTTCAGAGGCCATAACTCCAAATTTTTTGGTCATTCTTGTTTCCATTGATCTCTATATGGTATAGGGAGTATGCATATCAATTTTCATGAAGAAATTCCATGGGGAAGTCATCTGATCAAGGGTTGACTTTCTGGACAAGTCAGTGTAAAATCAGGGCATCTAAGGCCCCCAATGACCCAACCAATGGGTGATCTTCATCATTTTGAGTGTATATGATCTTTATTTGATCATGGAAGAAGGTTGAAGTTCATAGAAATCAAGAATTTAGGGTTTTTGCAAATGTTGACTTTTTGGGCATAGTTGACTTTTCAAGAATGCATCATTTTAGGTCATTTTTCAAGCCTTGATTCTTGATCCAAAAAGGCTTCAAATGAAAAAACTTTGGTCATGAAAGTTGTAGATCTCATCTTTCCCTTTTCAAAAAGTACAAGAACATGATCAAACTCTTCTTGGATCAAAAGTTATGGTGTGGCAAAGTTGGCTAAAATCATTGATTTTCAAGGCATGCTTCAAATGGAAATTTTGCAAGATCATGAACCAATGCCTTTTGTGACCTCTAATTCATTTCAAACTATTACACAAACATTCCATGAGCCTTAAAAATCAGAATTGGACCAAGGTTCCACATGGTTATGGTTTGTGTAACTAAACTTTCTTTCATGTGAACCATAAAGCACCAAGTTGCAAAACTCATGATCACATCTCACCAACTTGATGCATTGGCTGCTGAACCAAGCTAGCCTCACACACACATCATGCTGCACAGCCCATGCCCATTGTACTTAGCTAGAGTTTAGCCCATGCCCTCTCTTACAAGAATTGGACTTTTTGCAAAAGGTGACTTACCAATCAATAAAGGACATGTCTTGTCAACTGACCAATGAGAGAGGTTTTTGTAGACAAATTGCAAGCCATTTCATGTACAAGGCAAGGCTGAAACACTTCATACATACACATTCACAAAAACACACCAAGTTGCAAGTTGCTTCGAATCTCTCTGCCCAGCCAAGAAACACTCAAACCATTTTCACCATTCAACTCACCATGCATCATTGAGTAGAAACCAGCAAGAACACAAGCCTGAATCAACCAGAACACTCCATAGCCATTTCTCACCCCAAGCTGCAGTTCCATTCGAATCTCCCTCCCTAACTCACAAACATCCAAACAAACCTTGCAAAGCTTCTCCATTCACCCTCAGGATCACAAACAACCCCTCACAATGGCCTGAAACTACCAGAATCACCATTGCCATTTCTGACTGAGTTGAAGCAGGAGCTTTCGAAACTCATTATCCAGCCAACATAAACTCTTCTTGAGCATTCAAACATCATCTGGGGATCAAGTGGAGTGGATTGCACAAGGAGAAGTGGCCAGAAAGTCATCAAAGTGAAAGCTTCGAATCTCAGGTAGTTTGAAATTTATTTTTCCAGAAATCACTTTGCATGTTATAAACTTGTTCCTTATGCTTCCCTGAATATCCTGGTGCTTTTGGTTTTTGAAATGGCTTTGAACTGAGTATTTAATTAGTTTCTGAAACTTGCGTGCCCTAGTTTTTATCTTCTTCGATTCAGCTTAGTTAGGAAAAAGAAATTTGTTTTGAGAGAGGGGTTTGATTCGTGAGTGGTTGGAGAACATTTCCCAATTCTTAGATTTTGTTTTTGTTACGATTTGAGGGAGTTTGGAGGTTTCCAGGTGAGATGCTGGCCGGAGAAGACGACCGGAAGTCTTCTCCGGCCGCCTGAGTGATTAGCCCTAATCTCAGGTCATTAATGCCAGTTTGAATGAGGAGCGTTGGATGCGTTGAAATGTTTGACTTGCCGCGCGTGTGAACGGTCCAGATTCGTCATTAAGCCCTAATCTTCATTATTCATTTAATTAATTGGGTTTAAGCCAGTTTAAACGTGGGCCACAGGATCTGGCGCGTAGTCAATGACCCTCAGCCCAGTTTGAATCCCAGCCATCCATTCTGATTACTTCCTATTTTATTTATTTTTTATGTCATTTTATTTCATTAAACTTGCACAATTATTTAAAAATAGTAAAAAATTCCTAAAAATTATGAAACTTTTTCTTAAAAGTTTTATTAATTTTTAAGACCTAAAAATATTTTTATTTTATTTTTCATCATTAAAAAAGTATTTTTAAACATTTAAAAGATTATTTTTAATTGATTAATGGAAATTAATTTATTAAAAATACTTTTAGGTATTTAAAAATCACCAAAAAATTCATGAAATGTTCTAAGACATTTAGAAACATTGTCCAACCTTCAAACCAAATTTCTTTTTGATCTTGATGCATTTTAAGAATTTTTCATTGAATTAAATCATATTTTGTGCATTATTTTGATCATAAGTTCAAAAAATCATTTCTGCCTATTTGAGAAGAGTTGGACATTGATTCTTCTTGCATTGTTTTCTATTTGGCATGTAGTTTCTAGGATTAAATGGCCATGATTTGATCTTGCATTTTCAAATTGTTTGGCATTTCTGTTGTTAGGAACCCTAAAAAACCCTAATAACTTAGAAAAATCATAACTTGAGATTGGTTGAGAGTTGAGGGCTCCCCTTTGGACCTTGGTTTAGTATAGGTTTAGGTTTTCTTTGAATGTCATTTTCCATTTTTTATCTTAGGGTTTGCTTCTGTTTTTGGTTTTTGTTTGTTGTTTGTTTCATAAACCCTAATTTGGGCTTTCATTTGCATCCCTCTTGTATTCTCTTGCATAACATGACTTGTCTTAGCATTTCAAGCATTCTTGTGATTCATTTGACATCTCAAGACACATAGAAAGCATGTTGGATCATTGCATTACATATTTGCCATGTCATTTGTCTTGTATGCTTCATAACTTTCCATGTTTGCTTATGCTCCTTAGCTTGCATCATTTGCATCCATGATCTTGTATGAGCATCTCCATGCCTTGCCTCATGTTTGCAGCACCTCATAACATCATAATCATCATCAACATGCTTCTAGTTTTGTTTAACATCATGTCATTTCATTTCATTTAACATTGCATTGCATTTCTTTCTAACATTTCAGGTGGTAAGTAAACTTGAGAAGTGAATTTGCCTTCACTTCTCATAACTTTTCTTTTCATCTCTCTTGCATCCATTGCTGCATTTCTACTTGTGTTTGAGCTTGAGCTTGCTCATTCTTGTTCCTCCCACTTTCTTTCTTCAAGTGACTTGACTTCTTGAATGAAGCAAGTCACTTTGCTTCTCTTGATCTTATTCATCTGCTTCCTGGTGGCTCCTTTGAAGATTGTTCTTGAAAACCCCATAAACCTTAGGAACAACCAAGCATGATAATGAATTAGGGTTTTGATTAGTCCCCCCTCATAGTTTTTTTTACCTTTGTGTCTCTCTTTGAGTCCTCTCTTCTCATCTCATAATCAGTGACTAAACCCTAAAGGCTTTAAGGCTTTGTGATTAAGCTTATGCCTGCATCCTTCTCTTAGGATGGAGTGTATAACTTTAATCCTAAGTGTTAAACCCTTAATGTGTTTAACTCCCTTAATCAATCCACTTAATAATCATCAAGACATCACACTTGTAACTTGGGCCTTGCATTAGGGTTCTAATTCTTCCTTAATTGGTTAAGAAGGACTAACCCTAGTGTTAATGGACAAGTCCCCCTCAAGTTGTCTTACAAATCATAAAATTCACTTCATCATCATATTATTAATCTAAAATCCACTTAATCAAAGGCTTGTTTTGTCATGAGTTTAATCCCTAATCATGGATTAAGTTGAGGAGCTTTCCTCAGCTTAAACTTTCTCATCTATTATCCTTCTATTAGGATGGTGTAATGAGTCTGTTTAATCTTTGATTATGGATTAACCTCATTACTCAGCACTAAACAAAACCACAAAAACATCTAAATAATCACAAGTAGGTTAATGATCTTAATCCTGCACCAAAGGTGATTGAGTGTGAGAATCTGACTTCACACTTAAGGTACTCTCATTACCCCTAAACAGAGGGAAGATGTGATGAGTTTACTAAATCCATTGGTTCAGGCTTAAGCTCATTGACTTATGACAAACTTTCAAAAGCAATAAAAGACTGAAAACACAAAAAACAAACAATAATCGTCTCCTCCGGGATTCTTTTCTCATCATCTTCACTCCTAAACGAGAACTTGCTTCTCCCGTCTAATGCAAGACAGTTAGCATCTGTGCCAGACAGATCATACACTTGAGCATAGACAAGTAAGCAGTTCACAAGTCAATTCATCTTTCAGTCTCTTTGGGTCGAACTACGGTGTTCTGACTTCCTCATTGCACGAGAGGATACGTAGGCATAACTTAACAGTTATCGAACAAAAGTCTCTGTACATTCCCCCTCTTTCTAGCCTCATTTTCTTAGCCTCATGATCTTGAGCATTTCACTCTGTTCTTACACTGAGACTTTCATACTTCATATCACTTATACACTATACACTGACACCTGTACATTCTTTTCCAGCTATTTTATACATAGATTGCACTGACACTACCCCTTTAAAACACAAATCTTTTAAGCGTGGATCCCGTCGAGTACGACGGACAATCTGGGTGCTAATACCTTCCCAGGTTGTAACCAACCCCCTTTCTCAGTCTCTCTGGTTCGCAAACCGTCTTATCCATCTCTTTCTAGGTCTATGCAGCATTACCTTTCCTCCGGGATAAAAATGCCTAGCTGGCGACTCTATTCATTCTCCAGTGAGTTCACGGCTGTGTGTTCTCATTGTCCCTTCACCGACCGTTCGCGTCTGTACCCTTATCTGACCCTGTCTCACTTATCGGGAGCGACAGCTTGGCGACTCTGCTGGGGATCCTTATACTGCAACCAGGGCTTCTGGTTCCTTTTGTGGGTTCCTCCTAGCGCTTGTTTGATTTGTGTTTACTGGGATGTTATGTGCTTATTTGTGCTTGTTTTTATTTTGTACAGTTTACTTTACTGCTTTCTTTATTGCATTTGTATATATCATATTATCATACTGTACTGCTGGCTGGATCTGGTTTTCCTTTGGTGGTTGGGATTCATTGAGAGTTAAGGTCCTATACCTGGGACCTGAGTGACACCTAGGCTAGAGTGAATCATATTCTTTCCCATTCCATTTCGGTCTGGTGCGGGAATATGAAACACGGTTCAGATGTGGGTTTCTTCTTGAGAACTCTGTGTTGCAGATTTCCTGCAATGCTAGGGCTATCTGGGAAGCCTGCTAAGTCTGGATGACCTTTTAGTATTGACCTTCAGAAACTGAGGTGAATTAGAGGAGGAATTGTTATGGTTATTGTAAACACTGTGCCTCCGGGTTAGAAGCGTTTACACTTCTCATAACTGATCCAAGTCTGAGGATCCTTGTTCTAGAACACCACCAGTGAGGGGGTTGGGCTGTTTACAGGTTTGCAGGTACCTTGACCTCAGAATACCCAGTTACTTTGATTTTGTTAAGAATACTCCATGTTGGACAGTTCTTGTGATTCTAAAACCCTGGACATGTGGCTCTTTATTTGAGTCCCCCACCCTGGTTACTGGATTTATAGACCTCCATCTGGAATTCTTGAACACACATGGACTTATATCAGGGCATTTTGATCAGATCCAGCTCAGTCACAAACCCTTGCATATCATTTGCATACATAACCATTGCATCATATTAACATTTGCTTATTTGTGTTTCAGGGTATCCATTTTCATCTGGTTTTGGTTTTGACCCCATCGGCAGTATTGACCTGTCTCCATCAGCATTTGCTTCAGCTGTCAGCCATATACTTCAGTCATTTGCACCAGCCAATCAGTGGCCCTTCTCTTCAGTATTTTCATCAACACTTGTCATCATGGCTCCAAAGAAAAGCAACATCACCTACCATTTCTTCCAACCAGACTTATCAGACATCAGGAGGATTCAGACCCTGATCACTCCAGATCACATACCTTTGTTCAGGGAGCATTATGGGGATATACTTGACATGGTTATGGATCTAGACCCTTCACAGAGAAGCCTGATCCATACCTGTATTTAGTTTTATGACCCCCCATTGAGATGTTTCACCTTCCAAGACTTTCAGTTGGGCCCTCTATTAGAAGAATACTCATCTTTGGTTGGTCTACCTGTCAGGAGAGAAATCCCTTTCAATCCTGAGATGGCTTTCCCAAGCAATGGAGAGGTAGCAAAGGCTTTGCATCTGGAGCCTGTCCTAATTGAGCAGCATATGACCTCTAAAGCTGGGATCCCTGGCTTTCATCTAGACTTCTTAATTTCTCAAGCTAGTCTGAAGGCTTCCCTGGGGGAGTGGGAAGCTGTTTGTGCTTTGTTGGCCTTGAGTGTATATGGAATTGTGTTGTTTGCAGATGAGCCTCGATTCATTAGCAAGAATGCAATCCATCTGTTCATCCTGAAGAACCCAGTGCCAACCCTATTAGGGGACCTCTACTACTCAGTGCATCAGAGGAATGAGAAGCAGAGGGGAAGGCTAGTGAGATGTTGTGCTCCATTATTCCACACTTGGCTTCTCAGGCATCTGCCCAGGACAGATGCATTTCTAAACCCTCATCAGCAGAGCAACTGGGCTAAGAGGCTCACTGTTCTAACTTCAGCTGACATCAGATGGTGCACTCAGAGCACCAAGGGCAGAGATATCCTCACCAGCTGTGGGCATTTTCCCAATGTGCCCCTAATAGGAGTTAAGGGGAGTATTAATTACAACCCTCTACTGTTCAAGAGGCAAATGGGCTATGCACTGGTCCACACTCCTAGGGTACAGGACTTGGTGGAGACCCTCTATTGTGAGAACAAGATCAGTTTGGCTGTTGTTAGGCAGGCTGCCTGGGCCTGGGATAATGTGCAAACCAAGGGAGTCACCATTCTGGGGAAGTGCAATAATGTGGCATCAGCACAATATTATGAGTGGTCTCGTGCTAGGGCCCAATTCTCTGGAATGCCCTTTACCATAGAAGACATGCCTGAGTCATCTTCAGCACCACCCCCTGCCACTATCAGTCTGGAGGAGTTTGAAAGATTGAAGGAAAGAAATGAGAAGCTAACCCAGGCCTTGCAGAAGACCCTCCGGGAGAGGAGTGAAGGTGTGAGGGAGATTGAGAGATTGGAGAAGTAGAGAGTGGAACACTTGACTAAGATTGAGAAGTCTGGAGATTATATCAAAAAGTCTAAAGCTGGTGAACAAATTCTGAAGAATGCTTGCAAAGAAGCCCAGTTCCAGAGAGCAAGGACAGACTTGTATCTAAAGGAGAGTCAGGCCAGGTGGGTCCGGATCACTGAGGCCCGCACTCTAGAAGACAAGAGAGTTCAAGACAAGATGGAACAGATGGAAGAAGCCCTGGCAGCAGCCCAAAGGGAGATATCAGAGCTAAAAATCAAAGCTGGAGTGAAGAGGTCTAAAGACCAAAGTCAGAACAAGAAGTTGACTGCAGCTGTTGCAACAAGAAACCTTCTCATCAGGAATCTTACGGAGCGTCCGGCTGATCCTGTGACCGAAGCACTTCTCAAGGAAGTTCGTGAGGATGAGTTTGGCCTTGGTGTTTGATCATTTGTTTGTTGTTGTTCCTATTTCATGTACTTTTACCTTTTTGTGATGTATTTTGCCCCTTTTAAGGGCTTGTGTTGTAAAATGAACAAGTTGTATTATTTCACCCTCTGTAATATATTTGTGTTGGTTTCCATCTGGGTTTACTTCATAAGCAACTTCAACAGCAGCATCTTCAAGGGTCTGGAAGGGTCAAAACTGAAGGCCAAACCGGATACCTTGAGAGCAAATAAGCATAACTGCATTGCATACTAACCCTTTTGTTTGTTTTGTAGGTTTTCGTTTTATTGTTACTAACCTCTGTTGTGATATTCAGGAATTATTGCTCGTCGCCGGGTATTTCCCCTCAACAGGCCACACAGGTACCCAACTAGAAACAACCTTCCGGGCATCCAAATGGATCAGGTACAGCAGGACCTTGCAGAGGTCAGAAATCAGATGGCAAACGAAAGAATGGAGATGAGAACGCAGATGACGCAGTTCATGGAAGTTATGAACAACATGGCTCAGAGCCAGGAGAGACTGAGGGCCATTGTGGAAAGGCAAAATCAAGAGGATCCACATATAGGGACTGCCGGCACTAGTAACAATGAAAGGGTCCAACCCCATGTTAATCCCCCTGTGTTTGGCCCACATCTGCATCCCGAAATTAATATTCCTGCAAACATTCAAGGAACCGCCACTGCAGCCAGGGTATTGCAAGAGGACCCTCAAGAGGATCAATTTACAGTAATGGGTGCTGGAGAAGAAGCTTATGATAGAAGATTGGATGAGATAGCTGAGAAGTTGAGGTCTTTAGAATCTCAAAATTCTTTGGGTTTCGACGTCATGGACATGGGTTTGGTAGACGGGGTCAGGATCCCCCATAAATTCAAGCCTCCTTGTTTCGAAAAGTATAATGGGACTTCATGCCCCCGGACTCATTTACAATCATTTCTGGGAAGGCTGAAGGCCTATACAATGGATGAGAAGCTCTGGATGTTCTACTTCGAAGATAGTTTGACAGGGGCCTCAAGAGAATGGTACTCTCACCTAACAAGGGCAACTATTAGATGCTGGAAGGACCTGGCAGAGGCCTTCATCAGACAGTATCAGTACAATTTAGACATGGCACCCAACAGGACCCTCCTAATGGGAATGTCACAGTCTTCAAGGGAGAGTTTCCGAGAATATGCCCAGAGATGGAGGCAATTGGCTGCTGCCGTTCAACCCCCTATGTCTGAAAGGGAAATGGCAGATATGTTCATGAATACCCTTCAGGGAACATATATTGACAGGTTGGCTGCTTTCTCGTCCACTAGCTTCGCAGATGTTGTCATAGCTGGGGAGAGAATTGAAAGCCTGTTGAAAATGGGTAAGATCTCGGACAATGGTGCAAGCTCGTCCAGTAATGCAAGAAAGCCTTTTGCAGGCCCGAGAAGAACTGGCGAGACCAATGCCATCCACACCAACAGGGGCAGGCCCCAATATGCTCATAGGTCAATAGCAGCAGTCACTATCCCTGCTCCAGCTCATCCACAGCCAGTCTATCAACCTCCTCAACAAAGCTATCAGCCACAACCTCAGTACCATCAGCAAAATCAGTATCCTCCAAGAAATTACAACAACAGCAACAACAACAACAGTCAACAAAGGCCATTCCAACAGAGGCCATCTCAAGCTAACAGAGTGATCGACCCGATCCCAATGCCATATGCTACTTTGCTGCCACAACTTCTGAAACTCAACCTGGTTGAGCTAAGAACGTTGGCACCTCCGGATCCCAACAGTCTACCAAGGAATTATGACTCCAATGCTAGGTGTGCCTTCCATTCGAACGCACCTGGCCACAGTACAGAAAAATGCAGGGCTCTGCATATGAAGGTACAAGACTTGGTAGACTCCAAGGCTCTGAATTTCGCGCCACCGCCCAATGTCAATAAAAACCCCATGCCAAACCATGGTGGTCCCCGGATTAACGCTATTGAAGAAGACAAACCGTCTTATTTAATAACCAGTGTGGGACAGATCAGGACACCATTGGTAGAAATCAAGGCTCAGCTCTTGGAATGTCAGATGTTCCCAGGGTGTGAATTGGGTTGTGCTTACTGCAATATCTCGGTCAATGGGTGCGATAATTTGAGGAATGGCATTGATAACCTTATTCAGAGTGGCCAACTTCAGATCACCACATCATTTCCAACAAATCCAGCAACCTCATCAGCAACGGTTTCAGAACCTCCTACAACTGCAGCAACTATTGTTCCTGACAATTCTTCGGCTTCATCAACAAGTACTTCATCTATCGTCTCAACTGATCAGTTTCCAACAATTTCTCCTGCTACAACTTCAGCTTCACTCCACTTCGAACCTCCTACAACGACAACATCCATTCTTCCGCCAATGTCTCCTACAACACCAGCAATCAATCATGAAGATGTCTCTACTGTCACAATATTTTATGATCCTGAGAATAACTCTGCCTACCATTCAGAAGGTGCTGCTCCCATCAGAGCACCAGTTACAATCTTTTATGATCCACAAACAATTACAATCCCTTCAGCAGCAGCAATCAGTCCAGTCACTGTTACGGTGCCTGGACCAGTACCATATGAAAGCAATAGGGCCATCCCTTGGCACTATGGCTCTGACGTGTATTGCGAAGGAAAAAGAATCACTCTTGAAACATCAACACCTGCACCACAAGTAGATAATGTGGGGGGAGGCGGAGGCTTCACTCGAAGCGGACGTCTTTTCGCTCCACCAATTCAAAGACCTACTGCCGAAGCAGAAGCTGCTGCCAAGGCAAAAGGAAAGAGCCCGGTGCAGGAAGATCAAGCTGTTAAAGAAGCCTTGAAGACACCATTCGATCAAGAAGTTGATGAGTTCATGCGAATCATCAAAAAGAGTGATTATAAAATTGTGGATCAGCTTCACCAAACGCCATCCAAAATCTCTATCCTCTCACTGCTTATGTGCTCCGAAGCCCATCGGAATGCACTGCTCAAAGTCTTGCACGCAGCTTACGTGCCTGAAGAGATTACTGTCAACCAGTTGGAAACCGTGGTTGGAAACGTTACTGCTAGCAATGGGCTAGGGTTCACTAATACTGACTTGACAGCGGATGGCCGCAACCACAACAAAGCCTTGCACATAACCATGGAATGCAAAGGAGCTGTCCTTTCTCATGTGCTGGTGGACACAGGTTCTTCCCTGAATGTCTTACCAAAGAAGGCTCTGGTGAAGTTAGAATATGATGGATTGGCATTGAGACCCAGCAACCTGGTGGTAAGAGCCTTTGATGGTTCGAAGAGATCGGTTCTGGGAGAGATTGAGCTGCCCGTGACAATTGGCCCACAGACTTTTAAAACTATCTTTTATGTGATGGACATTCAGCCCGCCTACAGCTGTTTGTTGGGTAGACCCTGGATTCACGCCGCCGGCGCAATAACGTCTACCCTTCACCAAAAGTTAAAATATGAGTGGGAAGGCCAAGTTGTTACAATCTGTGGGGAGGAGGATATATTTGTTAGCCATCTGGCTACTTATAAGTATATTGAAATGGATGGGGAGATCCATGAAACAATGAGCCAAGGATTTGAAGCCTTGAATGTCAATGAAGCATCTGCTGTATCTGGGATCTCCATGTCGTCATACCAACAAGCCCGGAAGGTTGTTGAGGAAGGAACTGCCCTAGGCTGGGGCAAGGTTTTAGATGTGGAGGAGAAGAAGGACAAATTTGGGTTGGGTTACAGACCAACTCAACATCAAGCAAAGGCTGCTGGAGAGCCTGGTTTTGTCAGTGGGGGGATGCTTACCCCCGATGCTATCAACTGTCTGGAAGACGAGCTGGAAGAGGAGCGCAATCTGGAGAATTGGATTCGTCCGAAGATCCCGGGGAGCAGTATCTCGAACTGGTCTTCCCAGGAAATTATAAGAGTTACTCGATCAGAGTAATTATTATTTCCTGTATTTTATAAGCATGCATCAAAGTCTTGCATCTTGCCCAAGATGACAAGACTCATTTTGTAATCAGGGCCATCTGTACTTTTGTGCAAACAAGATCAATTAATGAAATATCAGACATCTTTTTGCAAACGAGTCTTTTTCTTTTCTGCTCACTGTTTTTCCATTTTTCTTTTTTGTACAAAAATAAATGGCGGTGTTTTCAAAATGACAACTTCATTTCACTTTTCTAAATAAGACTAAAATCAATCACTAAAACGAACAAACTTAACCCTTGCAGAGAGTGCCTTCCTGACAGCACCGACAACAGCACGGCTATGACATCGTATGACTTTGACAATCCGATCAATCAAGCTGATGAAGGGGTTGAAGAAGAATATGAGCTTCCTGAAGAGCTAGCCAGGTTGTTGAGACAGGAAGAAAAGGTTATTACTCCTCACCAGGAGGAGGTTGAAGTGATTAATCTTGGTACAAATGAAGACGTGAAAGAAGTTAAGATCGGGGCCTGCCTGCAAGACTCAGTGAAGAGACAACTGATAGATCTGCTTCAAGAGTATGTTGATGTGTTTGCTTGGTCGTATCAAGACATGCCCGGGTTGGATACCGACATTGTTGTGCACAAGCTGCCTCTAAGGGAAGAATGCCCACCAGTCAAACAGAAGTTGCGCCGTACTCGCCCAGATATGGCTATGAAAATCAAGGAGGAGGTACAAAAGCAATGGGACGCCGGGTTCCTTGCTGTAACTAGCTATCCGCCGTGGGTCGCTAATATAGTACCTGTGCCTAAAAAGGACGGCAAAGTAAGAATGTGTGTTGACTACCGGGATCTGAACAGAGCCAGCCTGAAAGATGATTTCCCATTACCTCACATTGATGTATTGGTGGATAACACGGCTCAGTTCTCGGTATTCTCCTTCATGGATGGATTTTCAGGATATAATCAGATCAAGATGTCACCTGAAGACATGGAGAAGACAACATTCATCACACCCTGGGGCACGTTCTGCTACAAGGTAATGCCGTTCGGGCTCAAGAATGCCGGTGCAACGTATCAACGGGCTATGGTAACATTATTCCACGATATGATCCACAAAGAAATAGAATGTTATGTGGATGACATGATTGCCAAGTCCCTTACTGAAGAAGATCATCTGGTGAATCTGCTCAAATTGTTCAAGCGTCTGAGGAAGTATCAACTGAAGTTGAACCCCAACAAATGCACATTCGGGGTGCGATCCGGTAAGTTGCTGGGCTTTATTGTAAGCGAGAAAGGGATTGAAGTTGACCCTGATAAAGTCAAAGCCATCCAAGAGATGCCTGCACCGAAAACTGAGAAAGAAGTTCGAGGGTTCTTAGGTAGATTGAACTACATTTCACGGTTCATATCTCACCTCACAGCAACCTGTGAACCCTTGTTCAAGCTGTTAAGAAAAGAACAAACGGTCAGGTGGAACGAAGATTGCCAGAAGGCTTTTGACAAGATCAAAGAATATCTGCAAGAACCTCCAATCCTTATGCCGCCAGTTGAAGGAAGACCTCTAATTATGTACTTGACAGTATTAGAAGAGTCGATGGGGTGTGTGCTGGGCCAGCATGACGAGTCTGGTCGAAAAGAGTATGCAATATACTACCTAAGCAAAAAGTTTACCGACTGTGAATAACGTTATTCACTGCTCGAGAAAACTTGCTGTGCTTTAGCGTGGGCTGCTCGCCGACTAAGGCAGTATATGTTGACCCACACTACCTTGTTAATCTCAAAAATGGACCCAGTCAAGTACATATTTGAGAAGCCAGCTCTTACCGGACGGGTTGCAAGATGGCAAATGATTCTCACAGAGTACGACATCCAATACACTTCTCAGAAAGCCATCAAAGGCAGTGTATTGTCTGAATATCTTGCTGAGCAACCCATTGATGATTACCAGCCTATGAGATTTGACTTCCCTGATGAAGACATCATGTTCATTAGAGCAAGAGATCATGAAGAGCCTATTCACACTGAAGGGCCTAACCCAGAGGAAGAATGGACTATGATGTTTGACGGGGCTGTTAACATGAATGGCCGTGGCGTTGGTGCAGTACTCATCACACCAAAAGGAGTTCACATGCCTTTCTCGGCGAAACTCACTTTCAACTGCACTAACAACGAAGCTGAATACGAAGCTTGCATCATGGGTCTTGAGGAAGCCATTGACCTCAGGATCAAGACGTTGACCGTATTCGGAGATTCAGCTTTGGTAATCAATCAGACCAACGGGAAATGGTACACCCACCAAGATCATCTGATACCTTACAGGGATTATACAAGAAGGTTGTTGACTTTCTTCACCACAGTCAAGCTTGAGTATATCCCTCGGGACGAGAATCAGTTTGCAGATGCTCTTGCTACCATTTCATCCATGATCAAAGTTCAAGCTGCTAACTTTGTACCTCAGATTTCAGTATCGAGACTTGATAGACCAGCATATGTATTTGCAGCGGAAGTTGTCAAAGATGATAAGCCTTGGTTCCACGATATTAAATGCTTCTTGGAGGATCAAACATACCCACCTGGGGCATCTTCCAATGATAAGAAGACTTTGAGAAGGCTTGCTGGAAGTTTCTTTCTGAACACTGATGGATCTTTATACAAAAGGAACTTTGACATGGTACTCCTCAGATGTGTTGACAAGACGGAAGCAGATTTATTGATGCATGAAGTGCATGAAGGGTCTTTTGGTACCCATGCTGGAGGGCATGCAATGGCCAAGAAGTTGTTAAGATCGGGCTATTATTGGATCACAATGGATGCGGACTGTTGTGCCTATGCCAGAAAATGTCACAAATGCCAGATTTATGCAGATAAGGTGCATGTGCCTCCCAATCCTCTGAACGTCATGTCTTCACCGTGGCTCTTTGCTATGTGGGGCATTGATATGATCGGCAAGATTGAACCAACTGCTTCAAACGGCCACAGATTCATTCTGGTCGCCATCGACTATTTTACCAAGTGGGTTGAAGCAGCCTCATATGCCAATGTTACAAGGCAAGTGGTAGCCCGATTCCTGAAGAGAGATATCATCTGTCGATATGGAGTTCCCGAGCGAATCATTACTGATAATGGTTCCAATTTAAACAACAAGATGATGGCTGAATTATGCCGGGACTTCAAGATCCAACATCACAATTCTTCTCCTTACAGGCCAAAGATGAACGGCGCTGTTGAGGCAGCAAATAAGAATATCAAGAAGATTGTGCAGAAGATGGTAGTCACCTACAAAGACTGGCATGAAATGCTACCGTTTGCCTTGCATGGGTACCGCACATCAATCAGAACATCCACTGGGGCAACGCCGTATCAACTTGTGTATGGTATGGAAGCAGTCCTGCCTGTTGAAGTTGAATTACCCTCGTTACGGGTATTAATGGATGTTAAACTGAGTGAAGCAGAATGGGTTCGAGCCCGATACGAGCAACTGAGTATGATCGAAGAGAAAAGATTGGCTGCAATCTGTCATGGGCAGTTATATCAGAAGAGAATGAAGAAAGCCTTCGATCAGAAAGTCAGGCACCGCGAGTACCAAGTAGGAGACCTTGTGTTGAAAAGAATCCTCCCTTCTCATACAGACCACAGGGGCAAATGGACTCCAAATTATGAAGGACCATTCGTTGTAAAGAAAGTTTTCTCTGGTGGAGCGCTGATGCTCCGCACCATGGATGGTGAAGATTTCCCGTCCCCTGTGAATTCAGATGCAGTTAAAAAATACTTCGCATAAAATGACCCGCTGGACATAAAAACAGAATGTAAGTCCAGGCAAAAATAGGGCATCCCGGCGAGTCAAAAACAGAATAAAAGACTCGGGCAAAAATAAGGGAAATAAATATAAAGAAATGTACACCCGCTGAGTTGAAAAGCCACATTGGACAGCTCAGGCAAAAATGGGTATCCCGATGGATTGAAAACCCGAAAGGGCGATCCATGCAAGATAAGGGAATAAGCGAACAACTGTATTCTGAATTCGTCTGTATCGTCGGCAACTCGATAAGCTCTAAAGGATCAAGCTTCAATCAGAATCAGCCTTCTTCAGAAAGCAGTACGAGAAGAACGTCATTGTCATACGAGTCATGGCAGAAGAGGAAGCTCCTTGAAAGCGTCGTTAACATCGC
The DNA here is from genome assembly GCA_963966055.1 of Lathyrus aphaca. Classification (NCBI taxonomy): domain Eukaryota; kingdom Viridiplantae; phylum Streptophyta; class Magnoliopsida; order Fabales; family Fabaceae; genus Lathyrus; species Lathyrus aphaca. The sequence goes on along the minus strand of OZ014520.1, from coordinate 354,809,503 downwards.
CAGCACTTTGTTTCTCAATTTGTAACAATTTCCTCATTTCAGGAGATTTGTTTCTTTGACTGTATCTTGCCAATTCAGGGCATTTGGATTAATAAAATCAGATTTTTCAGTCATGTTTCGTTTTTGTATATTTTGTTTGCAAAGAATGTCTGATGTCTCTAAAAAACCGATTGCATAAGTACGGATGCTCTTCTCTAATAAAAAGCACATGCTTGCAGGGGATATACTTACTCTCAAAAAGTACTTAAACTCCTATGATGGAATCCAGTAAAAGATACCTCGGGACCTTTTGTGCGTTTCCTTATCTTTGCAGGATTGCAGGTATCCAGAACGCAACTTGGGGCATGCAAGTTACATCTCAGCAAGCTGGCGAAACAACAAAGGATCTCAGCATCCGAAATGCTCTATCCCCAGCTGAGTTACCAACAACATTTCCCAGCCATGAGGTTAATCTTTCTTCCCCAGCAGAATGCAGAAGTCAGGGAATCATCTCCCCACAGAATCCTCAGCTTCTATCCAGAAGAGCAACGCACGAAGGAGTCACAACAGAGTACAGAAGACTTCTGCAAACCCCAGCTGGGTCCCATATTATAAGGATATGTCGACCATCGACCTATATCCCCAAGCAGATACATCATTAGATCTATCAATGATCTCATCCCCAGCTGGGAGGTCCATTTCAAGCAGATCAGCCAGAGATCTTCGCAGCATCGGGATCCAAATCCCGGTTTGATATCTTTGCATAATCATAGCATTCGCATCATATTATCCCCTCAGAGCGTAGCATTCCGTCTAATACTGAGCATTACGGCAAAAATCAAGCGCATAGCATAATCATAAGTCATGTTGTGAATTGAACACTTGTGAATAATAACCGTTCATCATCATTGTACAGAAATCCCCACCAGGGTCCCAGCAAAAGCAATTGCTTCGCAAATCACCAAACACCAGTATATACTTCCTTTTGATACCCATCCGTATCATCACTTCCCCAAACAGGTTGCCTGAACACTCTCTACAAACAAAATCACCCGTACTACAGATACTTCCTGACACCCGTCCGTGTCAAATCACCAGCAGAAAGCCAAAGACATCCTCTTTGCACTCACATATACTTATATATACACTTTCTTGACACCCGTCCGTGTCATATCCCCAGCGCAGTCACTTACACTTTTATCACCCATATACCTGATAATGCTATACTTTTCTCTTTTGACACTCGTCTGTGTCACTCTCCCCAGCAGATAAACATATATACTCACTACTCTTTGGTACACTTATACAGATACTCGTCCGTATCTTGTGTACATCATTTATATCCCCACAGATTCGACAGTAGTCCTTGTTCTTTGTTAACCAGTTGGTACTCGTCCGTACCATCATCTCAGAACATTGCGTCTAGTGTTTGTTTCTACATGATACTCGTCCGTATCATAGTCTTAAGGATGCTCGTCCGCATCTTTAATCTATACACAATACCTAAACACTTATACTTTCCTTTCTTGGTTGTGAATGCTCGTCCGTGTTCACTATATCCCCAGTAGATTACCAACAATCAACTTTCTTTTTATCTGACACTCGTCCTGTGTCATGATAACCCTGAGAGCAGCCGTACCCTGCTAAGTGGTCGTCCTCCACTTCTTGATGGTCGTCCTCCATCATGCTCATCCGATGGCCGTCCCCATCGTTGTTTTTAGCAGCCGTCCCCTGCTAGGTGGTCGTCCTCCACCTCTTGATGATCGTCCTTCATCACTTTATCCAATGGCCGTCCCCATTGTTGATTTTAGTTATCTGACATTCGTCCTATGTCATGATAAACCTTGAGAGCAGCCGTCCCCTGCTAAGTGGTCGTCCTCCACTTCTTGATGGTCGTCCTCCATCATGCTCGTCCGATGGTCGTCCCCATCGTTGACCTTTTATCCGGCATTTGTCCTATGTCGTGATATTTTCGGCAGCCGTACCCTGCCAGGTGGTCATCCTCCACCTTTGATGGCCGTCCCCATCATATTTCTTTTATCCCCAACAGAGCAGCCGCCCCCTGCTAGGTGATCGTCCTTCACCTTTGATGGCCGTACCCCATCATCTGTTTATTTCATTTATTCTTTAACCCGATGGCCGTCCCCGTCGTGGTCCCTTTTCCTTTTTAGACCGATGGTCGTCCCCATCGTTGGTTACCTTGCTTTATGAACTTGATGGCCGTCCCCGTCATGTTTCATTAAATCCCCAGAGAATTTTACAGTTTTATCTTGATGGCCGTCCCCATCATGATTTTATTTTCCCCAGCTAGTCGGCCGTCCCCGCCTTAGCTTTACCTTTTATCCCCAGCATGTCGGCCGTCCCCGTCATTGCTTTATTTTCATATACTTTTCCCAGCATGTCGGCCGTCCCCGTCATTGCTATTTACCCAGCAGTCGTCCTCTGCCCGACGGTCGTCCTCCGTCGCCCACACTTTACGATATACTTTATTTTCTTTTACAATCTATATCCCTTTTCTTCTTCATTCTGTGAGTGCAAATTTTGGACTGTCTTTGGTATTCAACCACAAGTTATCTTGTTTGCCTGTTAAGCCGTCGCTTACATCCTGCACAGCTAACTCATGTTTGAATAGGGGCAGCTGTAAACACCCCAAATTTGCCCTCACTCATCACACCATGGCTTATGATCATTCTCATGTGCATAAACACAATCATATCACCCCATATCTCATTTTAGATTCACTGCATAGTTTCTAAGTCATCTGCACCTAGGGTTTGTGATCTGAGCAATTCCAAAGCATCTTGAGCCATTCCAAAGGCCACCAATCACTGCAAAGGGGTTCATGTGTGTTCTTATATCATATTTTATCCTCTCAAAATCAAAAATGTCAAAGAATCACAAGAACTAGGGTTTGAAGGGATGCAGAGCCAGGTTTGACTGCACAGTTGACTGAAAATTAGGGTTTTGGTTTCAGAGGCCATAACTCCAAATTTTTTGGTCATTCTTGTTTCCATTGATCTCTATATGGTATAGGGAGTATGCATATCAATTTTCATGAAGAAATTCCATGGGGAAGTCATCTGATCAAGGGTTGACTTTCTGGACAAGTCAGTGTAAAATCAGGGCATCTGAGGCCCCCAATGACCCAACCAATGGGTGATCTTCATCATTTTGAGTGTATATGATCTTTATTTGATCATGTAAGAAGGTTGAAGTTCATAGAAATCAAGAATTTAGGGTTTTTGCAAATGTTGACTTTTTGGGCATAGTTGACTTTTCAAGAATGCATCATTTTAGGTCATTTTTCAAGCCTTGATTCTTGATCCAAAAAGGCTTCAAATGAAAAAACTTTGGTCATGAAAGTTGTAGATCTCATCTTTCCCTTTTCAAAAAGTACAAGAACATGATCAAACTCTTCTTGGATCAAAAGTTATGGTGTGGCAAAGTTGGCTAAAATCATTGATTTTCAAGGCATGCTTCAAATGGAAATTTTGCAAGATCATGAACCAATGCCTTTTGTGACCTCTAATTCATTTCAAACTATTACACAAACATTCCATGAGCCTTAAAAATCAGAATTGGACCAAGGTTCCACATGGTTATGGTTTGTGTAACTAAACTTTCTTTCATGTGAACCATAAAGCACCAAGTTGCAAAACTCATGATCACATCTCACCAACTTGATGCATTGGCTGCTGAACCAAGCTAGCCTCACACACACATCATGCTGCGCAGCCCATGCCCATTGTACTTAGCTAGAGTTTAGCCCATGCCCTCTCTTACAAGAATTGGACTTTTTGCAAAAGGTGACTTACCAATCAATAAAGGACATGTCTTGTCAACTGACCAATGAGAGAGGTTTTTGTAGACAAATTGCAAGCCATTTCATGTACAAGGCAAGGCTGAAACACTTCATACATACACATTCACAAAAACACACCAAGTTGCAAGTTGCTTCGAATCTCTCTGCCCAGCCAAGAAACACTCAAACCATTTTCACCATTCAACTCACCATGCATCATTGAGTAGAAACCAGCAAGAACACAAGCCTGAATCAACCAGAACACTCCATAGCCATTTCTCACCCCAAGCTGCAGTTCCATTCGAATCTCCCTCCCTAACTCACAAACATCCAAACAAACCTTGCAAAGCTTCTCCATTCACCCTCAGGATCACAAACAACCCCTCACAATGGCCTGAAACTACCAGAATCACCATTGCCATTTCTGACTGAGTTGAAGCAGGAGCTTTCGAAACTCATTATCCAGCCAACATAAACTCTTCTTGAGCATTCAAACATCATCTGGGGATCAAGTGGAGTGGATTGCACAAGGAGAAGTGGCCAGAAAGTCATCAAAGTGAAAGCTTTGAATCTCAGGTAGTTTGAAATTTATTTTTCCAGAAATCACTTTGCATGTTATAAACTTGTTCCTTATGCTTCCCTGAATATCCTGGTGCTTTTGGTTTTTGAAATGGCTTTGAACTGAGTATTTAATTAGTTTCTGAAACTTGCGTGCCCTAGTTTTTATCTTCTTCGATTCAGCTTAGTTAGGAAAAAGAAATTTGTTTTGAGAGAGGGGTTTGATTCGTGAGTGGTTGGAGAACATTTCCCAATTCTTAGATTTTGTTTTTGTTACGATTTGAGGGAGTTTGGAGGTTTCCAGGTGAGATGCTGGCCGGAGAAGACGACCGGAAGTCTTCTCCGGCCGCCTGAGTGATTAGCCCTAATCTCAGGTCATTAATGCCAGTTTGAATGAGGAGCGTTGGATGCGTTGAAATGTTTGACTTGCCGCGCGTGTGAACGGTCCAGATTCGTCATTAAGCCCTAATCTTCATTATTCATTTAATTAATTGGGTTTAAGCCAGTTTAAACGTGGGCCACAGGATCTGGCGCGTAGTCAATGACCCTCAGCCCAGTTTGAATCCCAGCCATCCATTCTGATTACTTCCTATTTTATTTATTTTTTATGTCATTTTATTTCATTAAACTTGCACAATTATTTAAAAATAGTAAAAAATTCCTAAAAATTATGAAACTTTTTCTTAAAAGTTTTATTAATTTTTAAGACCTAAAAATATTTTTATTTTATTTTTCATCATTAAAAAAGTATTTTTAAACATTTAAAAGATTATTTTTAATTGATTAATGGAAATTAATTTATTAAAAATACTTTTAGGTATTTAAAAATCACCAAAAAATTCATGAAATGTTCTAAGACATTTAGAAACATTGTCCAACCTTCAAACCAAATTTCTTTTTGATCTTGATGCATTTTAAGAATTTTTCATTGAATTAAATCATATTTTGTGCATTATTTTTATCATAAGTTCAAAAAATCATTTCTGCCTATTTGAGAAGAGTTGGACATTGATTCTTCTTGCATTGTTTTCTATTTGGCATGTAGTTTCTAGGATTAAATGGCCATGATTTGATCTTGCATTTTCAAATTGTTTGGCATTTCTGTTGTTAGGAACCCTAAAAAACCCTAATAACTTAGAAAAATCATAACTTGAGATTGGTTGAGAGTTGAGGGCTCCCCTTTGGACCTTGGTTTAGTATAGGTTTAGGTTTTCTTTGAATGTCATTTTCCATTTTTTATCTTAGGGTTTGCTTCTGTTTTTGGTTTTTGTTTGTTGTTTGTTTCATAAACCCTAATTTGGGCTTTCATTTGCATCCCTCTTGTATTCTCTTGCATAACATGACTTGTCTTAGCATTTCAAGCATTCTTGTGATTCATTTGACATCTCAAGACACATAGAAAGCATGTTGGATCATTGCATTACATATTTGCCATGTCATTTGTCTTGTATGCTTCATAACTTTCCATGTTTGCTTATGCTCCTTAGCTTGCATCATTTGCATCCATGATCTTGTATGAGCATCTCCATGCCTTGCCTCATGTTTGCAGCACCTCATAACATCATAATCATCATCAACATGCTTCTGGTTTTGTTTAACATCATGTCATTTCATTTCATTTAACATTGCATTGCATTTCTTTCTAACATTTCAGGTGGTAAGTAAACTTGAGAAGTGAATTTGCCTTCACTTCTCATAACTTTTCTTTTCATCTCTCTTGCATCCATTGCTGCATTTCTACTTGTGTTTGAGCTTGAGCTTGCTCATTCTTGTTCCTCCCACTTTCTTTCTTCAAGTGACTTGACTTCTTGAATGAAGCAAGTCACTTTGCTTCTCTTGATCTTATTCATCTGCTTCCTGGTGGCTCCTTTGAAGATTGTTCTTGAAAACCCCATAAACCTTAGGAACAACCAAGCATGATAATGAATTAGGGTTTTGATTAGTCCCCCCTCATAGTTTTTTTTACCTTTGTGTCTCTCTTTGAGTCCTCTCTTCTCATCTCATAATCAGGGACTAAACCCTAAAGGCTTTAAGGCTTTGTGATTAAGCTTATGCCTGCATCCTTCTCTTAGGATGGAGTGTATAACTTTAATCCTAAGTGTTAAACCCTTAATGTGTTTAACTCCCTTAATCAATCCACTTAATAATCATCAAGACATCACACTTGTAACTTGGGCCTTGCATTAGGGTTCTAATTCTTCCTTAATTGGTTAAGAAGGACTAACCCTAGTGTTGATGGACAAGTCCCCCTCAAGTTGTCTTACAAATCATAAAATTCACTTCATCATCATATTATTAATCTAAAATCCACTTAATCAAAGGCTTGTTTTGTCATGAGTTTAATCCCTAATCATGGATTAAGTTGAGGAGCTTTCCTCAGCTTAAACTTTCTCATCTATTATCCTTCTATTAGGATGGTGTAATGAGTCTGTTTAATCTTTGATTATGGCTTAACCTTATTACTCAGCACTAAACAAAACCACAAAAACATCTAAATAATCACAAGTAGGTTAATGATCTTAATCCTTCACCAAAGGTGATTGAGTGTGAGAATCTGACTTCACACTTAAGGTACTCTCATTACCCCTAAACAGAGGGAAGATGTGATGAGTTTACTAAATCCATTGGTTCAGGCTTAAGCTCATTGACTTATGACAAACTTTCAAAAGCAATAAAAGACTGAAAACACAAAAAACAAACAATAATCGTCTCCTCCGGGATTCTTTTCTCATCATCTTCACTCCTAAACGAGAACTTGCTTCTCCCGTCTAATGCAAGACAGTTAGCATCTGTGCCAGACAGATCATACACTTGAGCATAGACAAGTAAGCAGTTCACAAGTCAATTCATCTTTCAGTCTCTTTGGGTCGAACTACGGTGTTCTGACTTCCTCATTGCACGAGAGGATACGTAGGCATAACTTAACAGTTATCGAACAAAAGTCTCTGTACATTCCCCCTCTTTCTAGCCTCATTTTCTTAGCCTCATGATCTTGAGCATTTCACTCTGTTCTTACACTGACACTTTCATACTTCATATCACTTATACACTATACACTGACACCTGTACATTCTTTTCCAGCTATTTTATACACAGATTGCACTGACACTACCCCTTTAAAACACAAATCTTTTAAGCGTGGATCCCGTCGAGTACGACGGACAATCTGGGTGCTAATACCTTCCCAGGTTGTAACCAACCCCCTTTCTCAGTCTCTCTGGTTCGCAAACCGTCTTATCCATCTCTTTCTAGGTCTATGCAGCATTACCTTTCCTCCGGGATAAAAATGCCTAGCTGGCGACTCTATTCATTCTCCAGTGAGTTCACGGCTGTGTGTTCTCATTGTCCCTTCGCCGACCGTTCGCGTCTGTACCCTTATCTGACCCTGTCTCACTTATCGGGAGCGACAGAGACTTAGTAAAACATTAAGACATCCCGCTGACTGTAACCTTGAAATAAGCAGTTCAGGCAAAAAAAAGGGATAATAAAGTCAAAAGAAAAAAAGAGGTCACTATGAATCCTCAACAAAGAAAGATGACTGAATGTTCAAATAAATTTTTGGTTTCTGAACCATCACAAATGTCAGTGTTACAATTCCAAACTCCTTTGAGCCTCAATGCATAAGTTAACTGAGCATAGGACTGAAGAACATCATGGATATTGGGTTGGGTACAAATAAAATTTGAGCCTTTATCCTTTGTTTCTTAAACCATGAGCCAGGCCACGTTACAACCCTTTAAAAGTCCTAACTGAAGCATGGTTAGTTCGAAAGCGTACTGCTACAAAAAAGTATCCTGACTCCTTTAGGGCTTATTATAAAACTTGAGTTAATATCACAGTTTTCACAAAAAAAATGTTTTTCTAAAATAAATCTTTTTCAAAACTCCAAGACAGACATAAGCATTGCATTTTTGAATATATTTGTTTGCATATACCTGAGTGTTTGACAAATGGAGAAATTTACAGGATGAATGTTCAATGAACCAAAGTCCTTCCGATAAACAAAGTTGTTTCCTGGATCAAAGCCCATGTATGCAAAGAGGTATAGTCATTGTCTCCCAATCAAGGGGGCATGCCATGATACTGCCTAACACATTTGGGGCAGTCAGGTCAAGATTCAACAATGCTTAATGGTAGCCAGGGGCAGATCTCCCCATCTATCTGAATTACCGAGGGTAACATTACAAAGTTCATAATGCCAAGGGCATAGTCACTGTTTCCCAGTCAAGGGGCATACCAACTTACTGTTCAATTCATTTGGGGCAATCAGGTCCGGATTCAACAATGCTTAATAGCCAGAGGCAGCTCTCCTCATATATGTGAATTTCATGATGTCAGGGGCATATTATTGTGAGGCACTCTGTTTATTTCTCTTGAGGTAACTACATTCAGATACTTCCATTATGGTATAATTCATCCTCAACCAAGGGGCAATGCTTTCTCTTCAAATTTAATACCCGGAGCGTATATGGTCCATCACAATTTGAAGACACATTCCTCTCATTGTATTACCTTGATATAGGATTCTCAGCTGAAACCATGATGGAAATTAATTGTCTACGCCAGTAGTATCAGATGGTGTCAGTATCATGTCTTCAGATCCAGCTACGAGGATTTCTGGGAAGGTAATCAGGAAAGTTAAAAATTTCAGGAGCTCCAAATCCAATTAGTTATACACTCTCGAAGTTGAAACGATTCTGTTTTCAAGTTCAGCTTTACTTTTCCCTCTGAATCCAGATTTACTTTTACCCTATTTACATAAGCGAAACGTCCATTGGTTGTGTTTGAATGTATGTATGCTTTTGAATATGATTGATGTTTACCAGAAATACATGAAAATGCAGTAATAGTATTTACTAAGGACGAACGAGGGAAGGAATTCAACAAAGCTTCGCCGGTTCATCCCCACAAGACAGCTACAAACCCCCAGTAGGACAAATCCATCTTCATAAGGTCACATCTCCCCTGGAATCTATATCCATCTCTTTTATCCTCATACGGATAGTCGGGAATTTACTCTTCCAATAGGAGTACGACGAACGAAGACGGGAGGTTGTGTATACCCTACTATCAAACGAAGACGGGAGGTTGTGTATACCCTACTATCAAACGAAGACGGGAGGTTATATATACTATATTATCAAACAAGACGGGAACGAGTTCCTCATAATCTCCAGCAACGAATCGGGATTTATTTTCCCTGGCCAGCAGTTGTTATACGAAGATATCCAGACGCTTCAGGCTGCATGATACATACATACATCATTTACATCATATCATAAATATACATAAATACATAATACATTACCTAAGTGCATCATATTATACATGCATACATAATACATGAACTAATATTATCATACAAAATGTTATAATCTTGTTTTTCAGATTAATTCTCCAGCAGACAGACTTCATCAACAACTCGTGACCTTGGGCCGTTGTTTATCTTCCCAAAGGTTACCTTATTACCTCAGGACGTTGTTTATCCTCATGAAAGCATATCATTCCCTCGGGACGTTGGTTATCCTCCTGAAAGCATATCATTACCTCAGGACGTTGTTTATCCTCCTGAAAGCTACCATTTCCTCAGGACGTTGTTTATCCTCCTGAAAGCTACCATTTCCTCAGGACGTTGTTTATCCTCCTGAAAGCATATCACGACCTTGGGTCGTTGTTTATCTTCCCAAAGGTTACCTCATTACCTCGGGACGTTGTTTATCCTCCTGAAAGCATATCATGACTATTGGGTCGTTGTTTATCTTCCCAAAAGTTATTTCCTCAGGACGTTGTTTATCCTCCTGAAAGCATATCATGACCTTGGGTCGTTGTTTATCTTCCCAAAGGTTACCACTTCCTCAGGACGTTGTTTATCCTCCTGAAATAATATCATAATTATTGGGCCGTTGTTTATCCTCCCAAAAGTTATACTTATCCTCAGAACGTTGTTTATCCTTCTGAAGGCATACCATTTCCTCAGGACGTTGTTTATCCTCCTGAAAGCATATCATGACTATTGGGCCGTTGTTTATCCTCCCAAAAGTTATACTTATACCTCAGAACGTTGTTTATCCTTCTGAAAGCTACCATCATACCTCAGGATGTTGTTTATCCTCCTGAAAGCATATTATCTCCTCAGGACGTTGTTTATCTTCCTGAAAGCTATCATCACCTTGGGTCGTTGTTTATCTTCCCAAAAGCATATCATCACCTTGGGCCGTTGTTTATCTTCCCAAAAGCATATCATTTCCTCAGAACGTTGTTTATCCTTCTGAAAGCACATCATTTCCTCAGGACGTTGTTTATCTTCCTGAAAGCATATCAAGACTTTGGGCCGTTGTTTATCTTCCCAAAGGTTACATCATTTCCTCAGGACGTTGTTTATCTTCCTGAAAGCATATCATCACCTCAGGACGTTATTTATCCTCCTGAAAGCTACCATTTCCTCAGGACGTTGTTTATCCTCCTGAAAGCATATTATTACCTTGGGCCGTCGTTTATCTTCCCAAAGGTTATATCATTTCCTCAGGACGTTGTTTATCCTCCTAAAAGCATATCATTACCTCAGAACGTTGTTTATCCTTCTGAAAGCATATTATTTCCTCGGGACGTTGTTTATCCTCCTGAAAGCATATCATTACCTCAGGACGTTGTTTATCCTCCTGAAAGTTATCATTATATCTTCATATTTTGGACTGCTTTATCCTCCAAAAGAAATATATCTGAAGAGCTTTTCTCCAAGTGGCATCTTTAAGCCCACTCAAGCATATTCAACTAGTCAGCAGTATCACTCCACGCACCGGTGAGTGCAAATTTTTGGGCTTTTATGTTCAATCCCCTTCAACCTTCCAGGTCACGACTGGAAAATATACCAATCTCACCCCTCAGGTTTCAGAAAATTGAACAGGGGCAGCTGTTGCACCCCAAAATTTGCCCTCACAATACAAGACTTTGTGTGCTTATAAGGTTCACAAGACCTTGCATGAGGTTCATGAAGCTTACAAGACACTTTATGAGGTTCACAAGGTTCACAAGACCTTTCATGAGGTTCATGAAGCTTACAAGACACTTTATGAGGTTCACAAGACATCTTATAAGATTCACAAGGCATCTTATAAGGTTCACAAGGTTCACAAAGTTCATCATGGGTCAGAAGATTTGACAATTCCCTCAGGCAAGGCATTCTCCTAAGCAGTGCATCCAAAACTAGGGTTTTGACTTTAATCAGGCTAAATGGACTTCCAAGGCTTCAAGTGAGCTTCATAACATTTTATATGTGTTTAAGAATCCCCATGACAAATTTCAGAACTTTTCTCAAAGGTTTGCTCAGTCAAATGATCAGATAAGTCAAAGTCAGTCAAAGCAGTTAAAAAGTCAAACGGAGGTCAACTGTGGTCAAACCAAAGTCAAACTTCATGATTTTTTGCCAACATCAAGTATATGAAGTAAAATTCATCATTTGATCAAGGGTTGATCATGATTCATCAAGGATATTTCAGATCATCAAGAATCAGAGGTTTCTAAATTAGGGTTTCCTCAGGAAAAGTCAACTGAACTTTGACCAGCCATAACTTTCACATGCTTCATCACATTTTTCCCATCCAAAGCTCATTTTGAAGGAAATTGAATTCTCTACAACTTTGTGTCTCACAAGCCAAGCCCAAAAATGCTTCATTTGGAAGGTATGAGCTAAGACATTATAGGTCCTTTTGAAAGTCAACAAAAAGTCAACAACTTCAAAAGGGCATAACTTGAGAATGGTAAATGATATGGACATGAAACCAATGGGGTTGGTTAGAGGACTCTTCAAGCTTTCCAAAATGTCAAATAACACCTTTATAGCATTAAAATTGAAGGATTTGTGCCTTTGCAAAGTTGGGAAATTTTTGGGAATTTTATGAAGCAAATAAGGCCTTAAAGTCAATTTTTGCTAAATGAGACCACCTAATTGCCATTCAAACCTTACAAACTCATCAAGCACGACCCAACCCACTTATTTTCTGATTTTTTATTTTTTATTTCATATTTATTTGAATTTTATTCATTAAAATACAAATTAAATTGAAATAAAATATAAAAGTCATATATTTGATTTGATTTTTTGGTTCTAGAAAGTTTTAACACTCATTTAAACTTGATTAACACCATTTAAATTCAGATCATCCAAACATGGCAAGGCTAGATCAAGAATAATCAAGTTTTAATGATCAATCTTTTTCAATCTCAAAAAGTCCAAAAATCCACAAGTTTGTTTAAATTCTTGACCTAATTTTAGTGTGTGGTATATATACAACATAAGACCAAGCTCTAGAAAAAAAAAATTCTGCCTCAAGAGTAAGTTTCAAACCTCAAAAAAAATTCTTCAAAAGTGAACTTTCGGTTTTGATCTTAGAGAAGGTAATAAGGTATTCTATGGACATAGACATGATCCCTGGACCTCCTTGATGCTATTTGCACTCTCATAAGCATCCATAGCTTCATAAATTGGATAACCCGAATGCATTTTCCTCTTCTTTTTTTTTTTGATTTTCGATTCCATTCATTTATCCATTACCAATTGATTTTGTGCTTCTAACTTTGTTTGTCATCATGTATAGAAGGTTTCTGGGCAAAAACATTGAAGAAACCGTGACTAAACATTGAGATGCCATGTTAGGGTTTCGAGCTTGAAATTGGGGTTCTCTGATTCGGCTTATATAAATACATTTTAATGACATAAATAAGATGAATGAACTGTATTGATCATGTTGGCATGATCAATTTGGCAAAATTGTATGGATATAAAATGTTATGAATTTTGTAGGTTTTCGAATGCAGGTAAAATCGCAGGAAAATTCGAAACAAAATTCGCAGCTAAATCCGCAGGTCTGGAGGTTGAAGATGATGGCGCCAAAACTGGATTTGAAATTTCATTTTATTTTATATGCTATTATGTTCAGATATTTATCAAAGTTGGTGAGGATGGCCTGGTGGTTTTGCACGCATGCGTAGAAGCTTGAGGCAAGGGTTCGATCCCTGGCTGGTACATTATTTTTGCTAATATTCTTCACTATTATCAGGTTAAAAATATAATATGTTGCCTCCATTTGTTATCACTTGCGCGCGCGCAGCCCAGTGGCTGGCTGGTTAGTCTTGGAGGGTGCATTGCTCAGGGGCTGGGTTCGAATCCCAGCCCAGGTAAGTTTTTTTCATTCTTTTTCTTCTTGTTTTTTTTTAATTAGTTTATATTATAATTAAATAAATCTAAATAATAAAATATAATGTTAATGATCTTATTTTCTTTTCTATAATTTAAAATTCATCTTTTTTTTCAACTCTTATTAAAAAATTATTTATTTTTTGTATATTATTAATAGTATATAATATTGTATAATTAATAAATTTGTTAATCCTAATTTATTTTTCTAAAGAAACATATAAACCCTAATATTTTCTAAAAACCCTAAAATATTTTCATAAAACCTAATTTTCTATAAACCTTAATTGTAAATGTTAGTTTATTTGTTTATTTTAATTCTTGTTTATATTTTAATTAATAAATAAATCTTAATTTAATTATGACTTTTAATTTATTTGTAAACTTTAATTATGTATTTTTATGTGTAAATATTTCTAGGTTATGCTTAAAATAATTAAAACTTGATAATTTAATTTTGTAAATATAATAATTATAATTAATTTTATTTTCATAATATTTACATGTTTTATAATTTGTTCATAATTTAATCCTTGTATATAAATAATTTGTAATATAATTAAAACTTGTTAATTTAATTCTGTAAGTATAATTTATTTTATAATATGTTTATAATTAACCTAATTTCTATAACTTATACATAATTTAAAATTTTATGATAATTGGTATATAATTGTTTATATTTTATTCTTAATCTTAAAAAATAATAATTGTTTATAAAAATTGATTTTTTAAGTATTATGTTAATATTATTAATTATGTTTATATGATATTTCTTTTATTATTACTAACCCCATTTATATATTATGGTTTATTATTATTTTCTACTAACCCAATTATTATTATTATTTATTATTTTGCTTATTTATTTAATTTGCTTTAATTATTACTATTATGTAATTGTTCCTTTGATGTAATATTTTAGTAATAATGTTTAAATATTTATTTTGTATGGTTAGTAAAATAGGGAATGTAACATGTTTGTATGTTTAAAATTAACTTAGCTCATTAAATTAAAAGATAAATATTAAAATTGTACACTCACACACGTAAGTCGATCTTTGATCGCCATCTCACTTCCTTAGGGATACCTCTCATGTTGTCTAAAACAAAAAAAAAGGTCAAGTAGGGTGTATAAAGCATAGTCCCTAATCTCACATCATCTAGTCCCTTAACAGATAAAAGATCAAGTCCCTTTCGAATGTTGCCTTCGTAATGATCTTGTCCCTTTCGAATAAAGATGATAGTCCCTTCGAATTGCTTATACACCCCACAGTTGCCTAAAGTAACAGATAACCCTTCACATGTCCCTCACATCCAAGGTAATGACTACCTATTCCTTAATAATAGGGATAGTCTTACCATTTAAAGGATTCAAGAACAGAAAAGACTTAAACTTAGGGTAGGTTCCTCTTAGATACTTGCTCACTCTTCAAAACAATTTCAAACACTTCACACATTTCAAACAATTTTCAAAACAAAGGTTTTTTACGCATCCGTACATGGATCATTATAAAACTCTTAAGAAAATTTCTATTCACACACTACACATTTCAAAAACATTTTAAAGTGAGCTAAGTAACTAAGAGCCCATGGATAACCATGGATGTAAAGGGTGCTAACACCTTCCCTTTACATAACCTACCCCCCGGACCCAAAAATCTTTTAAAAGGTCTTTCCTGTTCTTTTATGCCTTTCCTTTGGATAAAATAAAAGTCGGTGGCGACTCTTGCTATCCGCAACATAACTAAAGTCAGTTCTCCCACCGTGTTACACCAACCCTGGCATATCTTGATAAGACCAAGCAAACACATCCACATATTCCTGAAGCAGGTCAATCAGTTGTTTCTTCACTGAGTCTTGTAAGCAGGCCCCGATTTTAACCTCTTTCACATCTTCATCTGTACCAAGATTGATCGTTTCGACCTCCTCC
Source organism: Lathyrus aphaca (assembly GCA_963966055.1). Lineage (NCBI taxonomy): Eukaryota > Viridiplantae > Streptophyta > Magnoliopsida > Fabales > Fabaceae > Lathyrus > Lathyrus aphaca. The sequence goes on along the minus strand of OZ014520.1, from coordinate 354,794,038 downwards.
TAATGAGGAGTGATAACCTTCTCCTCTTGTCTCAACAACCTGGCTAGCTCTTCAGGAAGCTCATACTCTTCTTCAACCCCTTCATCGGCTTGATTGATTGGATTGTCAAAGTCATACGAAGTCATAGCCGTGCTGTTGTCGGTGCGGTCTGGGAGGTGCTCTCTGCAAGGGTTCAGTTTGTTCATTTTAGTGATTGATTTTAATCTTGTTTAAAAAGAGTGAAAAGTTATCATTTTGAAAACATTGCCATTTATTTTTGTACAAAAAGAAAAATGGAAAAAACAGTGAGCGGAAAAGAAAAAAGACTCATTTGCAAAAGATGTCTGATTATCATTGATTGATCTATTTGCACAAAATTACAGATGGCCCGATTACAAAATGAGTCTTGTCATCTTGGGCAAGATGCAAGACTTGATGCATGCTTAAAAATACAGGAAATAATAATTACTCTGCAGGAGTAACCCTTATAATTTCCTGGGAAGACCAGTTTGAGATACTGCTCCCCGGGATCCTTGGACGTATCCAACTCTCCAGGTTGCAGTCGCTTTCATCCTCGTCTTCCAAGTTGTTCACGGCATCTGGGGTGAGCATCCCCCCACTGACAAAATTGGGCTTCTTAGCAGCCTCTGTTTGATCTTGTTGAGTTGGTTTGTAACCCAACCCAAATCTATCATCCTTCTTCTCAACGGGCAGCAACTTGCCTCATCCTTGGGCAGTTCCTTCTTCAACAACCTTCCCGGCTTGCTGATAAGATGTCATTGAGGTTCCAGGTACAGCGGACGCTTCATTTATGTTCAAGGACTCAAACCCTTGACTCATAGTTTCGTGGATCTCCCCATCCATCTCAATGTATTTGTATGTAGCCAGATGGCTAACAAAGATATCTTCCTCTCCACAAATAGTAACGACTTGGCCCTCCCACTCGAATTTTAACTTCTGGTGAAAGGTTGACGTCACGGCGCCAGCGGCGTGTATCCATGGTCTACCCAATAGACAGCTGTAGGCAGGCTGTATATCCATCACGAAGAAGGTCGTTTTGAAAGTCTGTGGGCCAATCGTTATAGGCAACTCAATTTCTCCCAGAACTGATCTCTTAGAGTCGTCAAAGGCTCTCACTACCAAGTTGCTGGGACGTAATGCCAGTTCTTCATACTCCAACTTCACAAGGGCCTTTTTAGGTAAGACATTGAGGGATGACCATGTGTCTACCAGTACATGGGAAAGAACTGCACCTTTACACTCCAAGGTAATGTACAAAGCCTTGTTGTGATTGCGGCCTTCCGTAGTCAAATCAGTGTTGGTAAATCCTAGTCCATTACTAGCGTTGACATTTCCAACTACAACTTCCAACTGATTGACGGTAATCTCCTCTGGCACATAAGCTGCGTGCAAGACTTTTAATAATGCGTTCCGGTGAGCCTCGGAACACAATAGCAATGATAAAATGGAGATTTTGGAAGGTGTCTGGTGAAGCTGGTCCACTATCTTGTAATCACTTTTCTTGATGATTCTCATGAATTCATCAACCTCTTGATCAAAAGGGGTCTTTAAAGCTCCTTTAGCAACTTGTTCTTCTTGCACCATGCTCTTCCCTTTTGCTTTGGCAGCAGCTTCTGCTTCAGCAATGGGTCTTGGAATCTGCGGGGCAAAGAGACGTCCGCTTCGAGTGAAGCCTCCGCCTCCCCCCACATTGTCTATTTGTGGTGAAGAAGTTGATGATTACAAAGTGATTTTCTGTCCTTCGCAGTATAGATCGGAGCCGTAATGCCAAGGGATGGCATTACTGCTTTCATAAGGGACTGGCCCAGGCACTGTGATAGTGACTGGATTGATAGCAGCTGCAGAAGGGACCATGATAGTATGTGGATCATAGTATATTGTAACTGGTGTTCTGTTAGGAGTGGCATTTTGTGAGTTGTAGGCAGAATCATTTGCAGGATCATAATATATTGTAACCGTTGAGACACTTTCATTATTTGCTGTTGATGTTGTAGGAGGTACTATTGATCGGATAGGTGTTGATGTTGTAGGAGGTTCTGAATGAAGGGGTGCTGAAGTTGTAGAAGGGATGTTTGTTGATATTTGGTCCGTTGAAGTGACAGATGAAGCATTTGTTGATGAGACTGAAGAGTTGTTTGGAACAATTGTTGTTGCAGTTGTAGAAGACTCGGGAATTGTTGTTAAGGAGATTGCCGGATTTGTAGGTATTGATGTTGTGATTTGAAGCAGGCCACTTTGGATGAGACCATCTATGCCACTTCTCAAGTTATCACACCCATTTACTGAAATGTTGCAATAAGCACATCCTAGCTCGCATCCGGGGAACATTTGACATTCAAGGAGTTGAGCTTTAATCTCTACCAAGGGTGTCCGAATCTGCCCCACACTGGTTATCAAGTAAGACGGCTTATCTTCTTCAATAGCATTGATTCTGGGTCCACCGTGGTTGGGCATAGGGTTCTTACTGACATTTGGTGGGGGTGAAAAGTTTAGAGCTTTAGAATCCACTAGATCCTGTACTTTCATGTGCAAAGCTCTGCACTTCTCTGTACTGTGGCCAGGTGCATTTGAATGAAAAGCACATCGGGCGCTGGCGTCATAATTTCTGGGTAGACTAGCAGGATCTGGAGGTGCCAATGTCCTTAGCTCAACCAGGTTGAGTTTTAGGAGTTGTGGCAATAATGTGGCATAAGGCATAGGGATTGGATCAATCACCCTATTGGCCTGAGATGGTCTCTGTTGAAACGGTCTTTGCTGATTGTTGTTGCTGGTGTTGTTGTTGTTATAATTTCTCTGAGGTGGATACTGAGTTTGTTGCTGGTAATGGGGTTGTTGCTGTGGTTGGTATGCCGGTTGTGGATGGATTGGAGCGGGAATGGTGACAGCTGCCACTGATCTATGAACATACTGGGGTCTTCCCCTGCTGGTATGGATAGCATTAGTCTCGCCAGTTCTTCTTGGACCTACAAAAGGCTTTCTTGGGTTACTGGACGAGCTTGCACCGTTGTCAGAAATTTTGCCCATCTTCAACAGGCTCTCAATCCTTTCTCCAGCTATAACTACATCCGCGAAGCTGGTGGAAGAAAAGGCAGCTAGCCTGTCAATGTATGTCCCTTGGAGGGTGTTCATAAACATGTCGGCCATCTCCCTTTCCGACATGGGTGGTTGGACAGCAGCAGCAAGCTGTCTCCACCTCTGGGCGTACTCCCGGAAGCTTTCTCTGGATGATTGTGACATTCCCATCCGGAGGGTCCTGTTAGGAGCCATATCCAAGTTGTACTGGTATTGTCTAATGAAGACCTCAGCCAGATCCTTCCAGCATCTGATGGTTTCTCTAGTCAAGTGAGAGTATCATTCCCTTGAAGCTCCTGTTAAGCTATCTTCAAAATAAAACATCCATAGCTTTTCATCCATGGTATATGCCTTCAGCCTCCCCAGAAAGGATTGCAAGTGGGTTCGTGGACAGGAAGTTCCGTTGTACTTCTCAAAGCACGGAGGTTTAAACTTATGGGGAATCCTGACCCCGTCCACTAAGCCCATGTCCATGACATCAAAACCCAAGGAGTTTTGAGACTCCAAGGACCTTAATTTTTCAGCAATTTCATCTAGCCTTCTGTCATAGGCTTCATCCCCAGCTCCCATCACAGTGAACTGATCTTCCTGGGGGTCTTCTTGCAGTACCCTACCTGTAGTAGCATTCCCTTGTACATTAGCAGGGATGTTGATCTCTGGGTGAAGATGAGGGCCATACACAGGTGGGTTGACATGGGGCTGAACCCTCTCATTGTTGCTTGTTCCACCAGTCCCTAGATGGGGGTCTTCCTGAGTCTGCCTCTCTACCAATGCTCTTAATCTTTATTGGCTCTGTGCCAATCCATTCATCACCTCCATAAACTGGGTCATCTGATTCCTCATTTCCAGTCTCTCATTGGCCATTTGGGTCCTGACCTCTGTAAGATCCTGTTGTACCTGGTCCATCTGTATACCCGGAAGGTTGTTGCGGGTAGGATATCTGTGCGGATGGTTGAGTGGGAACACCCGACGTCGAGCAATAGTTCCTGAATCACAACAGAGTTAGTAACAAAAACAAAACAAACCTACAAAACAAACAAAGGTTAGTATGCAATGCAGTATGCTTATTTGTCTCCAAGGTATCCGGCTTGGCACTTGGTTTTGACCTTTCCAGACCCCTGAGGAAGATGCTTTTGATGTTGCTTGAAAGAACTCAGATAAAACAAACCAAAACATATATTACAAGAAGCGAATGATACATAGTTTGTTTTTTTTACAATTCATGCCCTCTAAGGGGTCAAAATACAACATAAAAAGGAAAAGTACAATGGAATGAAAGCAACAACAAGCAAAAGTCAGACACCAAGACCAAACTCATCCTCCTGAACTTCCTTTAGAAGTGCTTCAGTCACAGGATCAGCTGGACGCTCTGTGAGGTTCCTGATAAGAAGATTCCTGGTAGCAATAGCTGCAGTTAGCTTCTTGTGTCGACTCTGGTCCTTTGACCTCTTCACACCAGCCCTAATCTTCAACTCTGAGATCTCTCTTTGGGCTGCTAGCATGGTTTCCTGTTGCTCCTTTGCACTAGCCTCCAACTGCTCAATCTTGTCCTGAGTCCTCTTATCTTCCTGAGTACGAGCTTCGGTGATCCTGACCCACCTAGCTTGACTCTCTTTCAGATACAAATCAGTCCTGGCCTTCTGGAACTGAGCCTCCTTGCAGGCATTCTTCAAGATCTGCTCTCCAGCCCTTGACTTCTTAATGTAGTCCTCTGACTTCTCAATCCTAGCTAGATGCTCCACCTTTAGCTTTTCTAACCTCTCAATGTCCAGACGACCATCACTCCTCTCCCAGAGGGTCTTCTGTAGAGCCTGAGTCAGATTCTCATTCTTCTCTTTCAATTTCTCAAACTCCTCCAGGCTGACAGTGGAAGGAGGTGGTGTTGTGGAGGGTCCAGGTGCATCCTCAATGGTGAAGGGCATCCCAGAAATTTGAGCCCTGGCATGAGACCACTCATAGTACTGAGCTGAGGCCACATTGTTGCATCTCCCAAGAATGGCCATTCCTTTGGTCTGGACATTGTCCCAGGCCCAGGATGCCTGCCTGACAACAGCTTGATTAGGCTTAATCTCACAATAAAGGGTTTCAGCCAAGCCTTGTGCTCTAGGAGGGTGGACCAATGCATAGCCCAATTGTCTCTTGAACAGCAGAGGGTTGTAGTTGATGCAACCCTTCACTCCTATCAGGGGTACATTGGGGAACTGCCCACAACTAGTAATGATGTCCCTGCCCTTGGTGCTCTGAGTGCACCATCTGATGTCATCTGAGGTCAAAGCAATAAGTCTTCTAGCCCAATTCTTTTGCTGGTGAGGATTCAAGAATGCATCAGTCTTGGGCAAGTGTTTGAGCAACCAGGTATGGAACAGGGGAGCACAGCACCTCACCAATATTCCTCTTTGCCTTTCATTCCTTTGGTGAATAGAGTAGTAGAAAAATCCCAGTAAGGTGGGCACTGGGTTCCTCAGAATGAAAAGATGGATTGCATTCTTGCTAATAAACTTAGGCTCATCTGCAAAAAGTATAACCCCATATATGCTGAGGGCTAACAAAGCACGGACTGCCTTCCATTCTCCCGAGGAGGCCTTCAGGATAGCCTGGGAAGTCAAGAAATCCAAGTGTAGACCAGAGATTCCAGCCTTGGTAGTCATGTTCTGTCCAATCAGAGAGGGTTCCAGATATAGTGCCTTTGCCACTTCTTCATTACTAGGAAAAGCCATCTCAGGGTTGAAAGGGATACCACCCCTGACAGGTACACCAACTAATGATGAATACTCCTCTAATAAAGGCCCCAACTGAAAATCTTGAAAGGTGAAGCACCTCAGAGGGGGATCATAGAACTGCAGGCAAGTATGAATCAAGCTCCTCTGGGAAGGGTCCAAATCCATAACCACATCAAGGATGCCTCCATAATGTTCTCTGAATAGTGGTATATGGTCTGGAGTAATAAGGACCTGGACCTTCCTGATGCCAGCCAGCTCAGGCTCAAAGAAATGATATGAGATGTTGCTCTTCTTGGGTGCCATATTGCTGAAGAAGAGCTGAAACAGATGCTGATGATGATGACTGATACCAGAAGATGGGCCACTGGTAGGCTGATGCTGGTGATGAGCCACTGACAGGCTAAGACTGGTAATGACAGTAGCTGAAGCAGACAACTGGTGAACAAAAGCCTATGCAGATGAAGGGGTCAAAACCAAGCCAAATATGATGTGGATACCCTGAAAAACAAATAAGCAAATGTTAAATGATGCAATGATGATGTATGCAAATGATATGCAAGGGTTTGTGGTCAGGCTGGATCTGATTAACTGCCTTGATATAAGTCCATGTATGTTCAAGAAATCCAGATGGAGGTTCAAAAGTCCAGTAACCAAGGTGGGGGACTCAAATAAAGAGTCACATGTCCAGGGTTAAATCACAAGAACTGTCCCAAAATGGAGTACTCTTAATCAAAACAAAGTAACAAGGTATGCTGAGGTCAAGGGTACCTGTAAACCTGTAAACAGCCCAACCCCCTCACAGGTGATGTTCTAAAACAAGGATCCTCAGACTTGGATCAGTTATGAGAAGAGTAAACACTTCTAACCCGGAGGTACAGTGTTTACAATAACCATAAAAGATCCTCCTCTAATTCACCTCAGTTTCTGAAGGTCAATACTAAAGGTCATCCAGACTTAGCAGGCTTCCCAGATAGCCCTAGCACTACAGGAAATCTGTAGCACAGAGTTCTCAAGAAGAAACCCATATCTGAACCGTGTTTCATATTCCCGCACCAGACTGAAATGGAATGGGAAAGAACATGAACCACTCTAGCCTAGGTGTCACTCAGGTCCCAGGTATAGGACCTTAAACTCTCAATAGAACACCCACCCACCAAAGCAACAAAACCAGATCCAACCAAAACAGTATGACAGTATGATGTATATAAAGCTATAAAGAGAGCAATAAAACAACTGTACATAAAGAAATAAACAAAACAAATATACAAACACAGATAGCACATAACACCCCAGTAAACACAAATCAAACAAGCGCTAGGAGGAACCCACAAAAAGAACCAGAAGCCCTGGTTACAGTATAAAGGATCCCCAGCAGAGTCGCCAAGCTGTCGCTCCCAAAAGATGAGACTGAGCTCAAATGAGGTACAGACGCGAACGGTCGGCGAAAGGAGGATGTGAGAACACACAGGAGTGAACTCACAGGAGGAGAAAAGAGTCGCCAACAAGGCATTTTTATCCCGGAGGAAAGGCAATGCTGCATAGACCTAGAAAGATATGGATAAGACGGTTGCGAACCAGAGAGACTGAGAAAGGGGGTTGGTTACAACCTGGGAAGGTATTAGCACCCAGATTGTCTGCCGTACTCGACGGGATCCACGCTTAAATGATTTTTGTTTTAAAGGGGTAGTGTCAGTGCAATTTTATGTGCAAAAGAGCTGGAAAATAATATACAGGTGTCAGTGTAAGAGAAGTGAAGTGTATAAATGATGTGTCAGTGTGAGGACAAGAATGAAATGCCCATGATAATGAGGCTAAAAGAATAAAGCTGGAAAGAGGGGGAATATACAGAGACTTTTGTTCGATAACTGTTAAGTTATGCCTACGTATCCTCTCGTGCAATGAGGAAGTCAGAACACCGTAGTTCGACCCAAAGAGACTGAAAGATGAATTAACTTGTGAACTGCTTACTTGTCTATGCTCAAGTGTATGACCTGCCTAGCTCAGGTGCAAACTGTCTTGCATTAGACGGAAGAAGCGAGTTCTCGGTTATGAATGGAGGAGATGAGAAAAGAATCCCGGAGGAAACGATTATTGTTTGTTTTTGAGTTTTCAGTCTTTTATTGCTTTTGAAAGTTTGTCATAAGTTAATGAGCTTGAGCCTAAACCAATGGGTTAGTAAACTCATCACATCTTCCCTCTGATTAGGGGTAATGAGAATACCTTAAGTGTGAAGTCAGCTTCTCACACTTAATCACCTTTGATGCAGGATTAAGGTCATTAACCTACTTGTAATTATTTAGATGTTTTTGTTGTTTTTGTTTAGTGTTGAGTAATGAGATTAAGCCATAATCAGGGATTAAACAGACTCATTACACCATCCTAATAGAAGGATAATAGATGAGAATGTTTAAGCTGAGGAAAGCTCCTCAACTTAATCCATGATTAGGGATTAAACTCATGACAAAACAAAACCTTTATTAAGTGGATTTTAGTTAATGATAAGATGATGAAGTGAGTTTTATGATTTGTAAGAAAACTTGAGGGGGACTTGTCCATTAACACTAGGGTTAGTCCTTCTTAACCAATTAAGGAAGAATTAGAACCCTAATGCAAGGCCCAAGTTACAAGCTTGATGTCTTGATGATTATTAGCTGAATTGATTAAAGGATTTAAACACATTAAGGGTTTAACACTTAGGATTAAATTTATACACTCCATCCTAATAGAAGGATGCAGGCATAAGCTTAATCACAAAGCCTTAAAGCCTTTAGGGTTTAGTCCCTGATTATGAGGTGAGGAGAGATGACTCAAAGATGACACAAAGGTAAAATCTAAATGGGGGACTAATCAAAACCCTAATTATTTTCATGCTTGGTTGTTCCTAAGGTATGTGAGGTTTACAAGAGAAATCTTCAGAGGAACCACCAGGAAGCAGATGAGAGGAGCAAAGAGAAGCAAAGCAACTTGTTTCATTTAAGAAGACAAGTCACTTGAGGAAAGAAAGTAAAAGGAAGAAGAATGATCAAGATCAATCTTAAACACAAGACAAAATGCAGCAATGATGCACAAGAGGAAATGAAAAGAACTTGTGAGAAGTGAAGGCAAATTCACTTCTCAAACAACTTACCACCTGAAAAGTTAGTGAAAGAAATGCAATGCAATGCAAAATGAAATGAAATGGCATGATGCCAACCAAAATCAGAAGCATGTGTGTGATGATAATGATATTATGAGATGATGCAAACATGAAACAAGGCATGGGGATGATCATACAAACAAATGAATGCAAGAGAAGCATGCTTGGAACCATGAACATACATGGAAAGTTATGGAATGCAAATGACATACAACATGGCAAATGAAAGATGCAATGATCAAACATGCTTTTAATATGTCTTAGGATGTCTAATGAATCAAATGAATGCACAAAATGCTATGGCAAGTCATGGTATGCAAGCAAATGCAAGATGAATGCAAAAGGAAGCCCAAATTAGGGTTTATGATCAATGCACAAAACAAAAACCAAAACCAGAAGCAAACATCATGATAAAAAATTGAAAATGCATTCAAGGGAGCCCTAAGCCTATACAAACTCACTGCCCAAAGGAGGGGTTCTAACTCTTAACCTAATTAGGGTTATGAATTTCTCAAGATTTCTAGGGTTTTAAGGTACCTTGACAAGAAAAATGTCAAACAAATTGAAAATGCAAGATCAAATCATGCCAATTTAATCCTGTAAACTACATGATATGCAAGATGCAATGCAAAAAGAATCAAAGTCCAACTCTCAAAGACTAGGCAGAAATGAATTTTTGAACATTGGATCAAAATAATGCTTTGAAATAGAATTAATTCCATGGAAAATTGTCAAAATGCATTAAGATAAAAAAAGAAATTAGGTTTGAGGGTTGGACAATGTTTCTAAATGATTTTAAAGGTTTCATGAATTTTTTGGTGATTTTTAAATACCTAAAAGTATTTTTAATTAATTAATTCTCATTAATTAATTAAAAATAAACTTTTAAATGATTTAAAAATATTTTTTAATGCAAAAAATAAAAATAAAAATGTTTTTGGTTTCTGAAAATTAATAAAAAGTTTGTATAAAAATTTTCAGAATTTTTAAAAATGTTTTACTATTTTTAATAAAATGAAGAAAACAAATGCAATTAAATGAAAAATAAAATGAATTAAAACTGAAAATGAGAAAGTCAGTAAGATCAATGGCTAGAATTCAAACTCACACGCACGGGAGTGGACCTGGCGCGCATCTGGACGGCCAAAATTCAAATTCACGCAATTAAGACTAAACCCTAATTAATTAACCCTAATGACTTTCAGGCGACCGGAACACTGTTCCGGTCGTCTTCTCCGGCAAGCCAAATCTCTAACTCTCTCTACACGCAATAAAAATGAAATCTAACTGCCCAGAATTCATCCCCATTCAACACTGAATCAAAACCCCCTAACAAACATCATTTTTCATTCATCAATCAACCAAATCGAAGCAAAACATTCCTAGGGCAAAAAGTTTCAGAGCATTCATACATCCTGGTTTCTCAACCATTTTCAAAAATAATCATATCCCCATGATCAGGGGAGTGCATAGAAGCATTTAAGAACTTAAAATGGAGTTTCTGGAAAAAAAGTTTGAGATGGCTACCTGAACTGAAGCTTTGGTTTCTGGTACTTTCTGGCTGGTTTCTTGCCTTCAATCAGCTCCAATGGACCCCCTGAGAAGCTTTCAATGCTTGTTTGAAGTTTATAATGGATGGTTTGAGAGATGGCAGAAATTCTGTTCAAGGTGGGGTGGAAATCGTATTTGTGATTCAGGGAGTTTTAGGCTATGGTGATGGGTGGTTTTTGATCAGTGAAGCATGCTGAGTTGATTTGTGAAGTTGGTTTTTGTGTTTGCTAGCTGTGCTGAGTGTTTCGAATGAAAATGCAAGTTGGAGCCAAAATGATAACTATGGCTTGTGGGCAAGATCAGAGTGTGTTGTGTGATGTGTTAGGCTGGGTTTTGTCCATGTATCAAAAGGGGATAGGTCAGAAAGTTGTTGGTGGCCTATGGTGATTGGTATGGGTCTTTGGCCAAAATGTCAACTTGATTTGTACTTGAGGTATGGGCAATGGTACAACTTGCTTTTTGGCATGCTTGGGCTCAGCTGAGTTTAGGGAGAGCCATGGAATTGTTTATGAGGTGATTCAGCAAGTGGTTTGTAACTTATGATAAGTTTTGCAAGTTGATTCAAGTTTGGTTCCTTTGAGATTTCTTGAAGTTCGAGGCATGAAATGAGATGATTCTTGGGCCAATTCTGATTTTTAGAGGTCATGCAATCATGTTGTGAAGAAATTGTACACATTTGAGGTCTTTAGAACACTTGATCAAGTCATTTTGCAAAATGCCTCTTTGGTGGAAAACTTCAAATTTTGTGATTTTAGCCAACTTTGACAAGCCATAACTTTTGATCCAAAATGAATTAGGTCATGTTCTTGTACTTTTTGAAAAGGGAATGATCCATTCTACAACTTTCATGACCAAAGTTTTTTCATTTGTGTAACACCCCAAAATTTGCCCTCTAAATTATTACCAGATAATTGGCTTATGATTCATTCATTTGTTTCTTTCGTTAGGTCATAATACTTGCCATCATACATTTTCATGGGCTTCTGAGGCATGGGATCAGAGCATTTCCTTTGTGATTGAAATTTTCCTATTCTAAGTGTTAAGGTTTGGTTCCGTGTAAACTTGGAGATCAACGATCATGGTTTATTTCCTTGATCATATGACCTTCAAATGGTATATGAAATCAAGGTGAGGGCATTTCATAATCAGGGGTTAAGAATGGTGTTTAGCTCCAAGTCGAGGCCCTGTGAAAGTTATTAGTTCATAATTCAAGATCCAAGAGAAAATAAAGTTAAGCATTTGTGGCCAAATGTCCTTTGATGGGCAAAAGACTCCATTCTAACTATTCATCACCTTATCATTGTTGCGAGTTCTGATTTATTCAGATTCATGGAATTGTACAAGTTTCTATCAATATCCAAATGCAACTCTAGTCCAATTACCGTAACCTTGCTTATCCACATAAAACCATTTTCATATCCATTCCTAAAACACATCATTATTCATTTTGGAAATCACATATTGTCAAATATTCATTTTACCATTTCCATCCATTTTTCAAACTTGTTCTAAACCCGTGAAATCATTTTTGAATCCGTTCATTTTACCCACATTTGCTTTATATGCCAATTCATTATTTAATTCTCAATTTCCCTCTTAATTTTCCTATACACCCTTTTCTAGCCTTTTAATAAAATAAATGATGCTTTATAGGCCCATATCATTTTATATCATACAACATCTTGTTCAAATAAGAAAAAGCTTAGAAAAATAACAAGACAGAAAATTATAACCAATAACCATAGAGAGATTCAAGGAAGAGCTTTATTTTAGAATTATATTATTAAGAAAAAATATTGTTATTAAAAAAGAAGAAGATAATTGATGAGAAGTCTATTTTATATTCATATAATATAAGTTTCACCTCAACTTCATTCAAATAGAGAAATTCAACAAACTTTCTAACACAAAAATCCAGTTACACAAAAATCTAGTTACACAAAATTCAGTTACAAATTCTAACTGAATTTCAACAGAAAAACTAACAGAAGCTTCCAATTAGATCTAGAAACTATTAATCGGAAATCTCCGGAAGCTCCATCTTCATCTCTATATACTTGCTCTTTCACTCATTCTTGGGGTTGGCTGGAATTTCATCATCTATCTCTCTCATTCATTCTTCATCTTAAAACTCTTAACAATCCTGCATCACCATGATTTTCAACCTGCAAGAAATCAAGAACAACAGTAACTTGCATAAGTTCTCACACGGTGCATAAATGGAAAACTCATACAAGAATTCTTGCACGATTTCAGAATGCAACAACTTCAATGATTGAATTCAGGGAAAGGAGCAGAAGAAGAATGAGTTTTGTGACAAACTCTAACAATTCAGAACTCAGAATTGAATGCACAGAAAGAAGAGAATAGATTGAAAGTGTTTTCGTACCACTGCATCTTCATCACTCTTTTTGAGTATTCATCTTCAATCTGATAACAAACTTCATCAATTTCAACTTCTACTTCATCTTCAATCCATCCATCTTCACACTCAACTTCAAAACTTGCATCATCAATACATCAACCTACACCAACAATGGATTTTGTCATCAAGAATCATTACAATAAAGAAACTAGCAAAACCAAGAATCTGAAGTGAAGGAGAAGGAGAAGAGAGTTACACGGATTGAGTGAGGCTAGGCTCATACTGAAAATCCACAACAAAAGCTCTATCGCGCCCTCTGCTTCTTCGATCCTTCAACAACTTTCTCGAAATCTTCATCATCATCGACACGACAACAACCCTCCCATCTACCTGCAGACCACGAAAAGCATCAAGAACTCACATCAGAAACAATCACATAGAATCGTAAGGACATCACAAACGCAGGGATCCATCAACACGGTCGGAAAAAATGCGATAACAAGTATTATGAAGAATACCGTGGCAACTCAAGCACATAATCACAGAGTGAGAGAGGAAGACACGCAACTCACCGGAATTCTTCGAAGAACGTCATAGTTCCTCTACCCATCGTCAGCGAAGCCACTCTTTCTGGCGTCAAATCGAAGCTCTTATCGCGCTAAGGATTCAGGACAGTTCTTCAGTTGGTAAGCATCGTTTTATCCATTGGTTACATCTCGCATTGTCTATTGTTCTTTGGATTGAGGTCTTCAATGGGTGTTCTGAGAGGCTTTGATTTCGGCGAATTAGGTTAATCATGGGTGGATTTGAGATAAGAAGAGGGAAAGGTCGAATGTGGCGTTTTGAGTTGAGAGGGGTGGCCGATGAGAGTGCGGCGCCGCCGTCATTAGGGTTTGCCCTTAGGAAGAAGATGATACTGAGAGGGAGAGATAGGACGCGTGAGGATGGAGAGAAGGAACCCTAGGTTGCCTTTTTCCTTTTTTCTTTTTTCTGATGTTTCATTTAAAATGCTTGTCATTATTTGTTTATTATTTGAAAATTGGATAGTTAATGAAAATTAATAGAATAATGAAGTCTTTAATCTGTCTTTAAGAGCTTGTAATCACCATTAAAAAATCTGATAAAGGGATAAGGTTCCTGCGCATGTGCCCTCACCAAAGATACCAAGCTCCCTCAGGCTTGCTGAGAACCAGGCCTAGCGAATTGCTATCCTTACCCCCCCATATGCAGGCCCATTGGTTTTTAACTTAAAAACCTTCTATCCTCACCTCCCTCCTATTTCATTTGTATTTAAATTCTATTTAGTATCACTTCAAATTAATTCTGTAAAAAATGCGAAAATGAATAATAAAAATCCACCAAAATTATATTAGAATGTTAAGACATTTTAGAAACACTCTCAATTTTCACTTTCTGAATTTAATCATTTTTCAATTTATTTTCGAATTTTCATTTAATTGATTTGCTATTGAATTCTCATGTAGACACATAAAATTGTACAATTTATTTAGGTCACTTCCCATAATATTTTTTGCCCATTCTTTTTGCTACTATTAAAAGACAAGTCAAAGTACCTATAATATTTTTTGGTGAATTTTTAGGACATTTTTGCTATTGTTTTGGTAGTATAATTTGTGTAATTTTGTGATTAAACTTTAGTTAGGTTTAGGCGATCATTTTCCTTAGTTAAAATAAGAATTTTTTAGAGATTTTTTAGCATAGTGATATAATCAAGTTCAAGACCTTAGGGAATTAATTTTGTTTTTTTCATGATTTTTAATATTTTTGTCATTTTAATTCATTCCTTCACATTATGCATATTCATAATCCATATCATTTTCTAACTATTTGCTTTTTCTTTGTGCAAGGTGTCTTGCAAGGTTTGGCTCATGGACTTGGATATTTTATGCTTAAATTGTGTCTTATACTTTGTATGAGTTGTGATGTAATATCCTAGAACTTGTATGCTTTTATAGTTTCCATAAGTAGGATAGAAAAGATAAAACGAATCGATAGAAAACCAAATTTTCAAAAACAAATAAAGTACTCGATCCAACGTCGAGTATATTTTGAAATAAATAAATAAAGTTTATATTATTCTAGGGTTCTTCGATCACCTTCGTTCCACTCCATTCAACCAAAATCAAACCTTGCATGTTTCATACCATAAGTCGTGTGTCTTAGCACCACGCAACCGACCCACCCATCTCACTGTTTCATCCCGTTTACATTTCATATGCGTTTTTACCTACCATGACCTAGGAGGACCCTATTGCTCATCATTGACTTATTTTACTTGCATATTTAGTCTTATATTTCTTATATCTCTTAGGTAGATTTTAATTGCAAACCTCACTAACCATAGGTTATCCATGAATTCAACTGATTTAGGGTAAGTTTAGTTTCCCTTAGAATGTTTACCTTTTACAACTTGAGTCTCTTCTCATCTTAAAAGAAAAAACAAAAAACACTTAATAAAGGAAAAAGGTGTACAATGCGCCACGAGCCTTAAGCTACACGGGAAATGACTAGTGAAGGTCTCCTTCACTCTTCTAGGATGCTTTACAAACGTCCCATTGGGGGCGATCTTGGAAAGTATTCGCTCCTGTGTCATAGTCTTTAGTGTTGTACATTCAATAAACATAAATCCAAAACATTTCTTCTAAAAGACAATAAACCAAGAAGTCACGTCTTCTTTCTCATCTCATATTCTTCATGACTTGTCTCGACAGTTCAAACAGCGACACGGTAAACACCCTCGTGTCAGAGCCGGTAACACCTGAGCTAGAGCTATGGCAACGTCATCCTAAAAATCACAAACGAGTGTAAGCCTTAGTTAGACGAACTACGGCGTCTCTGATCCTCATTTATCCCGATGAGGTACGTAGGCAGTGGGGTAGGGCCCATTCGAGCACAATCTTTCTTTTTCCCTACATTTTCCATTTTATTCCCATTTTCCAATTTTATTTCTTTTTCTCAATTCCATTTCATTCTAGATAGTTATTCTTTCAGTTAAACAGCATATTATTTCTCACCCTTTGAAAACAGACTCATAAGCGTGGATCCCGTCGGGTACGGCGGACGGATTGGGGTGCTAATACCTTCTCAATTCGTAATCGACTCCCGTATCCAGATCTTTGGTTCGCAAGGCCTCGTCCTTTTCCTTCTTCCTCAGGTTTGTGCAACATTACCTTTCCCATTCTTTCGGGATAAAAATGTCTGGCTGGCGACTCTAACCTTTCCGCGCCACTTTCGCGTTTGTACTAGGATGAAAATCCCGGGAGCGACAGCTGGCGACTCTGCTGGGGACCTTTAGAAATTCTAATCTCCCCTTTGAGAGTCAATCCTAGCGCTTGTCTGTTGTTGTTTTCGTTGGGTGTTTATTCATTCGCTGTTATGCTTTAGTTTAGCTTTACTGTTTTATTTACAGTTTATCGCTTTCCTTTACAGCTTTATTTACAGCTTTCTGCACTTCACTTTACTGTCGCATATACTGGCATATACTGTACTGGCTATTCTGGTTTTCCTTGGCGGGATGGGATTATTGTGAGATAAGCCAAATACCCGGCTTGAGTATACACATAGGATTTAGAGTGGGCAGTCGTGTGGCTTGCGTGGTCTTGAGCACATGTAGTTTTCACGAGTCCCACACCCAGATCAGGCTCTCTTGGGATATGTTCTATACTGCCTAGGCAGACCATAGAATGTTCCCACCTGAGCTGCTAACACTGGGAACCGATCTTCGAGGACCTTAGTGGAAACAACCCTCTCCAGTGGTGACAGTGGCAGACCACATTTCGTGGCAAACCCATTCGCACCCGAGGGCCCACTAGGAAATCGCATAGGATGACCTTGTTCTCTCGTAGGAACCTGGTTAAAGCAACTGGTCGTATGACGGTAGTATTGTACCCTTCGGGATGAATGTACTATTGTTTCTCGACTTCAGTGCATGAAGCCGGGAAGTTATGAGGGATGCTTGTTTTTCCGGAATTCAGCTGAGGCCTCCCTGAGTAGTACATAATGCCAAACCGATTCCCTGATTTGGTCATGAGCCATTTCTCGGAGATGGTGAACGTATTATTGCTATTTGGCTTTGAGAGTCCGTGATGTTGACCCGTAGTAGCAATACCCGTGAGATGGGGAGGGGTTTACAGGTTTGCAGGAAAACTAAACCTTCAACCTACCTTGTCCTTGATACTTGGGTTTTCTTCTACTTATGATCTAGTGTTCTTGATAGTCGGTATTCAGGCAAAATCAGAAGGCAGTACAACAGTGTCCAGTATATGCAGCAGTGATCACATGCCATTGCATTGCATCACATCATCCGCATACTTGCATTCCTAACGCATGTTTATTCATTTGCAGGGTTGCATATTACATCCTTGATTCCGGTTGTGGGTATTGATCTATGAGCATGGAACCCGAGAAGAAGACCAAGTGTATTATCTCCTACAAGGTTTATCAGCCTGTTGTGAAAGAAATTCTCAAAGTGAAGGCCTTAGCTCCTCCAGAAGTTCTGAATGTCTTCAAGCAGGATTACGGGTGGATTTTGTATTTCATAGAGCCCATCAGTGACTATGCTTTCAGAGGGATGCACACATTGCTACAGTTTTATGATCCACAGCTTAGATGTTTCGTACTTTCGGATTTCGTGCTGGCACCTACATTAGAGGAGTATTCGAGCATCCTGAGAGTTTCCGTGAAGGACTGTGCACCATTCTTTGGGACCAAGATTGATCCCGACTTCAAAGATGTAGCAACTGCTCTTTATTTGAGCAAGTCATTATTGGAAGACCGGGTTGATAGCAAAGGAGGCTTCCGAGGATATCATTTGAGTTTCTTGTTAGGTGAGGCTACCAAAGCAGCTGAGGCAAAAAGTTGGAGTACCTTCAATGCGATCCTAGCTTTGTGTATCTATGGAATCACTTTGTTCCCGAACATGCCGAACTTTGTGGATGTTGATGCTATTCGCATTTTCATAGCAAAGAATCCTATTCCTACTCTCCTAGGTGATCTCTACCACTCTGTGCATTATAAGAATGAGAAGCGAAGGGGTGGAATGTTGAATTGTTGCGCGACTGTATTCTACAAGTGGTTCACACGCTTTCTTCCACAATCAGGAGCTTTTGAGAGGACGAGGAACACTCTTGAATGGTCGGAAAGATTGATGGGTTTGCAAGCAAAGGACATTGTATGGGTTAATCAGGGTTTGCGGTGCATTGACATTCTTCACAGTTGCGGAGGATTCCCTAATGTTCCATTGATCGGGAGGAAAGGGGGAATTAATTACAACCCTTCTCTCACGATTCGACAGTTTGGGTATGCCTTGAAGGAACCACCAGCTGCTGGACATCACAGAGTCCTTGTACTTCCAATCAACAGATGGATTCGAGATTGCTCAGAAAGCTTCTAATGCTTGGCATAGTCGGAAGACAAGAGGGAAGAAGACTTTGGGTGTAGGGAATTATCGAGTGTATCCACCGTTTGCAGAATGGTTAAGAGAACGGGTTGAAGTGCTACTGTTACCATTTGGGCCTGCGCCTCTTCTATATCCCACGGTCATTGAACAACCTACCACAGTTAGTATCGAAGAGTTCAACAAGATGAAGATGGAGAGAGACGGTTTGTTAAGGGAGAATGCACAGTTGGGTCAGGAGCTTGCTAAAGCTAATCATGCTAGACTTGAAATTGAGTGGAAGGCTCAAGAAGATGCTGAGAGGCATGCTATCGAAAGGAAACAGTGTGAAATTGAGTTGGCTCGGTGTGAGAGGTTCGAGTTTGCTACTAGAAGTTCTTCCAAGGAACACATTGACACTAGAAGGCAACTGGATCAGAAGACCTTGATGTTTGAGAACATGAAAAAGAGACATGCTGCTTACAGGATCAAAAGAGAGGAACAAGACAAAGTTCAAGCTGAAGAGATCACGAGTAAGCTAAAGGAGAAAGACGAAGAGATGGCCAATAAGTTGAGGGGAAAAGATGAAGAACTTGCTAAAGCCCGAGAAGAAGCTACCTACTATAAGCGGATGATGATTTGCTATCAGAAGAAGCTGAAGAGGTTTGAAGACAACCAGGTGCAGACAAAGGAGTTGGTAGAAGTTCCAAAAGCAGGACCGATCATTGACCCAGGTCCAGATGGAGGATCGCATTGACAAAGACATCTTTCTGTTTGCTTGTATGTTGTAAGATTACCATCAGGACTGTTGATGGAATCTTTTTATCATTGTACTTCTGTTTGAATCCATAATTTTGGTGTTTTGACTATTTCAACAAAGTTCTTATCATAAAAAGGTCTCTTTACTATCATTATGTGCGCTCTCGCTTTATGATCACTGACACATCTGACACATTTGCAAAAAACACGTCGGCCTTCGTATTCTTGGAATTGTTTGGCACGTCTGTTACACACACGCACCTTATATTATCAACACCGCTTGTTATTTACAGCAAAAAGAGCTTCTGTCTTCATCAAACTCACAAAACTGGAATCAGGGGATGGGATGCCCTAAAAATGAATCAACATGCCATAGCATTCATTTCCTGCATACCATATTCTTGTATTTTGGCAGGTTACCCAGGGTTTCTAACTTATTTGATTGCAGGCAATATAGCTGGTCAACGCGTTCACCGATATCCGACTAAGAGAAACCGAGTAAGGATGGCTGATCGAATGCAGACTGATCTCAATGAGCTCCGACAGAGGATGGATCAGTTCATGGAAATGATGACTGGCATGGCCCAGAACCAGGAACGTCTCCGGCTGATGGTTGAGCAACCTCATGGGAATGTTAATACGGGAACACCGGCTGAGAATGTGGATTCTAACGCTGCCCGTAACGGAGAGCCTCATCCAAATAGGACCGCAACACGTAATGCAGGTTTAGAAGACAATCAAGAAGACCAGTTCACTCTACTGGATGCTGATATGGGTAACATGAATGAGATCAACAATCGCAGGTACGAGGAGCTATCAGAGAAGATCAAGGCCATGGAATGTCAGAATTCCTTGGGCATAGATGTAACCAGTCTCGGGTTAGTACCAGGAGTCAGAATCCCTCCAAAATTCAAGGCACCATCATTTGACAAGTACAACGGCAGCACGTGTCCTAGGACTCACATTCATGCGTACTTCGGAAAAATCTCGGCTCATACTGAGGACGAGAAACTTTGGATGCATTTCTTCCAAGACAGTTTATCTGGAGCTTCGTTGAGCTGGTACATGAAGCTGAGTCGGGTCTCTATTCGAAGTTGGAAAGATCTAGTTGAGGCATTTCTCAAGCAGTATCAATACAATATTGATATGGCTCCGAATCGCACTCAGTTGCAGAACTTGTCTCAAGGACCTAAAGAGAGTTTTAAACAGTACGCCCAGAGGTGGCGTGAGCTGGCCGCACAGGTTCAACCTCCCTTGCTGGATCGGGAAATGGCAGACATGTTTATGGGCACCTTGCAAGGTGTTTACTTGGATCGTCTGGCCGCTTGCCCGTCCATTGGTTTTTCTGATATCGTCATTGCTGGAGAAAGGATAGAGAATTTTCTGAAAATAGGAAAGATCCAGGATGCAAGCAGTGCTAGTTCTTCCGGTGTGAGAAAACCTTTTG
Source organism: Lathyrus aphaca (assembly GCA_963966055.1). Taxonomy (NCBI): domain Eukaryota; kingdom Viridiplantae; phylum Streptophyta; class Magnoliopsida; order Fabales; family Fabaceae; genus Lathyrus; species Lathyrus aphaca. Next base: position 354,773,593 of record OZ014520.1, on the reverse strand, counting down.
GCAACGTCCAAAGAAGAAGAGAAGGCGAGACGAATGCTGTGTATAGAGGCCGAGACAGAAGTTATTCTCAAGGTTACTACCAAACGGCTGCAGTGACTATTACTCCACAGGTTCAACAACCACGACCACAGTTTCAACAACAACGACTACAGGGTCAGCAACAACAGGTACAGAGACCGTTTCAAGAAAGAACAAGAGCGAGAAACCGCAGACTCGACCCCGTCCCGTGCCCATATGCTGTATTGCTCCCAGAGCTGCTAAAGTTGAACCTGGTCGAGCTTCGTACCATGAGACCTCCCGCTCCTGACAATCTACCTCCAAATTTTGATGCTAACGCCAGGTGCGAATTCCATTCAGGTGCCCAGGGGCACAGTATTGAGAAATGTTGGGCTTTTCAGAACAAGGTACAGGACCTAGTTGACTCCAAGGCGATCAATTTCGCTCCTCTCCCAAATGTACTTCATAATCCGATGCCTAGTCATAATGGAACCGGTGTCGCGGTCGTTCTACCAGATGGTTCACGTTAAGCTGAAGTCTTCAAGCTGATCACCCAGGACGCCAGGGTATTCATGAAGCAAATAAAGCCAGCAGTATTCAAATACTCTCAGTGATGGCATTTATGTGTTTTCCTTTCTTCATTGTTCGTTTTTCATCCCTATTGAGGGGAACTACGTCGCTCTGATTCTTCATTGGTCATCAGCCAATGGAGATACGTAGGCAGAAGATCGTCAGGTCTTTCCGAGCAACCTTATGGGGCAACTTTACTCCCCAGCTTCACTCTTTTCTTCAGATGTCTCGTGTCAGAGTCCGGATAGCTAGAAGATGAAGTATTACTGCCATGGTTGGGTATGCAACTGCAAACTGAAGATTACAAGTCTGTGAAAAGAGCTATTGATCGCTGAAAGTATCCAAGACTGACAGGTCCAGACGGAGCCAAGCCTCCTCAACTACGGCAATATTCAGTTTCTTTAATGCATTTCCATTTGTAGTTTCTTTTATATGCTAAACATTTGTCTACTTGTATGAAATTTGTTTGCTTTTGAATGTTAGCATTAATAAAACTCACATGTTTTTCTTGAAGTAAATTCATTCGCATTCCCTTATAATTTTGCATATGTATATCGCAATACCAATTGTCATGCTTAAATTCTATGAGGAAGAATGACGAAACAAAAACGCAAAGTCTCTAATTGTGTGCTCTCAAGTAAGACCTTGTTGACGATGTACAGGCATTGTTTCAAATCCTAAACACTGGAGATATAAGGAAGATAGACCCTCGCTAACCCCTTTGAGCCTTGAAGTAGGAGTTTCTTTTCACATAAAAAACCCTCACATGTAACCCAGGGGCAGGGTAGACGTCAGCTAGTCAGACCAAGCGTTCAAACTTTCATAAAGAAGTGTATTTGAAGATCCGTTGCATTATACTATGCTAATCAAGAGGTCCCAAGACCCGAAACCACAATGGTTATCCAAGTCAAAAGGTCCAAAGATTGACAACCACAATGGTTATCCTTCGTCGACCACAAAATGAGGCAGTCACAACCCTCGTGAAGCAATCAAGACAAACCATGTCACGCGACCTGTTCAAAATGCAAAAAGAAAAAGAAAAGAAAGGGCCCGCTAAGTCGAAACTTGAAAACAAACGACTTAGGCAAAAGTTAGGGCATCCCGCTGGACTTCACAATCAAAGATTCACAAGAATCAGTCCAGGCAAAAGTTAGGGTTAAGCAAAATAATGCAAAAGTGAAGGACGGAAAAGGATTACACAAGAAAGATCCTCAAATAAGAACAAAGTTGTGTGGCATAAGCACAAAAGATAGAGGAGTGACTGACTCTCAACAATAACTTGATTGGCGCTTGAACTGATAGCAGCAATGGCTCCTCAATCAACACAAAACCCTTATGAAAGGTGAATGCTTGTGAAAACTAGCTGAATTTAGGAATGAAGAACATCACGTAGAGTGGGTGGGCACAAATAAACTTCGAGCCTATATCCTTTGTTTCTATAACCGTGAACCAGGCCACGATATAACCCTTAAAAGTCCTAACTGAAACAGGGTTAATTTGAGAGCGTATTACCACGAGACCGCGTTCCTGACTCCTATGAGTTGTGCTAAAAGACATTTGTTGGTATTGCATGTACATACTTTCATTCAAATAAGGATCGTATCTTAACCAGTGATTCGCTCACGAGGGTTAACGATCCATTTTCAAAACTTCAAGATTAACATGTTTGTTGAATTAGGATTTTCATTCTAAGAATAAACATTTTCTCGCTTGCATACATTTGTTGAGCATCATAAATGGTTCACATGCGGAAATTCAATTCAGAAGCTCAAGTTTGCCAGGTTGAGAAGTCTAAAATTTCTGAAAGACTGTCACGTCGAGGTGCACTTTTCCGAATAAAGCTTCATTGAGCAGGGACTTTCCCAATTAGTCATGGTAAGAGCCAGCCAATCAGGGGCAGATAAGTCGAACAATCTCTTCAAACTTCAAAACTGGGGCAATCACCTCGAGATTCAAATCTCTCCAAGATCGAAGATCAATCATTCAGGTGCTGCAAAGTTATTCAAATACTTGTACTGGGGCAGGCCACCCCAATAGTACGAGGGTTCATTCTTCCCTGAAGACAGATGATTGGAAGCATTTACCCAAAGGTTAGAATACCGTGGTTGCTTGTCAAGCCAACTATCTCGTTCAACACTTCTGACAGATGCAAACTCATCTGCATTGACAATGGTTACTTCCTCAGCAAGGTGGTTACACTGAATCATGCAGTCGTTATGATACCTAAGAGTTTAAAGACGCCAAGTCTTTCGTAAAATCCTCTTGAGGTAAAATCCCTACCGAAGCAACTAATCCTCAGCACGAGACAACTTGAAATCTTTCCTCCTCAGTAGGATGTGTCTCGGTTTATAGTCATCCCCAGCAGGTCCATAATAATGGATATTCCTCAATAATCAAGGTATCCAGGGGCACGAACCTTCAAATCTAAAAGTCCAATTTATTTTTGGCTAAGGTGATGATTTGAACAGATGAATTATTCACGCTCCTCTCCGACAGAGATGTTATCCCCACGGGACTGCTTGATATCGAATTCGCGATCATTGTGTTTCCCCACAGAGTCAGCAGAGACTTATCATTTCCGCGTCAGGAATTTCTTTTACATTCACACCAGTTCATTGACAATACTCAAGACATAATATCCCCAGTGTCATGGGGCAACATGCCATGCAAATTCAGCATATGTAAAGTCCAGCCGTAGACTGGCCAAAGTCCATCTTCGGGTGGCGAATTTCAAAGTCCAGCCGCAGACTGGCCAAAGTCCATCTTCGGGTGGCAAGCTGCAAAAGTCCACCCGCAGTGTGGCAAATCTCTAAAGTCCCCCGTAGTGGGCAAAAGTCTCCCGTAGTGAGCACAAGTCCACCCGTAGTGTGGCAAGTTTCAAAAGTCTCCCGTAGTGAGCAAAAGTCTCCCGTAGTGAGCAAAAGTCCCCCGTAGTGGGCAAAAGTCTCCCGTAGTGAGCACAAGTCCACCCGTAGTGTGGCAAGTTTCAAAAAGTCTCCCGTAGTGAGCAAAAGTCTCCCGTAGTGAGCAAAAGTCCAGCCGCAGACTGGCCAAAGTCCATCTTCGGGTGGCAAGTTTCAAAAGTCTCCCGTAGTGAGCAAAAGTCTCCCGTAGTGAGCAAAAGTCCAGCCGCAGACTGGCCAAAGTCCATCTTCGGGTGGCAAGTTTCAAAAGTCTCCCGTGGTGAGCAAAAGTCTCCCGTAGTGAGCAAAAGTCCACCCGCAGTGTGGCAAGTTTCAAAAGTCTCCCGTAGTGAGCAAAAGTCTCCTGTAGTGAGCAAAAGTCCAGCCGCAGACTGGCCAAAGTCCATCTTCGGGTGGCAAGTCCCAGAAAGTCCACCCGCAGCGTGGTAAGTTTCAAAAATCTCCCACAGCGATCAAAAGTCCACCTGCAGTGTGGCAAATCTTTAAAGTCCACCCGTAGTGTGGCAAAGTATTTTGAAGTCCAACCGCAGATTGGCGAGAGTCCATCCTCAGGGTGGCATCATATCCCAAGTCTACCCACGGTGTGGCAGGTCAGTAGCCGTCTGATATCACCCAAAAGGCATCCCCCGGTTATAATTCTTACCATCATAATTATATCCAGGTAGAAGACATTCGGTTGAGTTTATTTCCCTGGTTTTCTGCCACAGAGTGCAAATTTTCTGGTTGTTTCTTGTATTCAATCCCTGCATACTTCAAACGTCTGAAAGCAATTGCTATCATCCATTCAAGTCTACAGTGATTGAATAGGGGCAGCTGTAACACCCCAAAATTTGCCCTCTAAATTATTACCAGATAATTGGCTTATGATTCATTCATTTGTTTCTTTCGTTAGGTCATAATACTTGCCATCATACATTTTCATGGGCTTCTGAGGCATGGGATCAGAGCATTTCCTTTGTGATTGAAATTTTCCTATTCTAAGTGTTAAGGTTTGGTTCCGTGTAAACTTGGAGATCAACGATCATGGTTTATTTCCTTGATCATATGACCTTCAAATGGTATATGAAATCAAGGTGAGGGCATTTCATAATCAGGGGTTAAGAATGGTGTTTAGCTCCAAGTCGAGGCCCTGTGAAAGTTATTAGTTCATAATTCAAGATCCAAGAGAAAATAAAGTTAAGCATTTGTGGCCAAATGTCCTTTGATGGGCAAAAGACTCCATTCTAACTATTCATCACCTTATCATTGTTGCGAGTTCTGATTTATTCAGATTCATGGAATTGTACAAGTTTCTATCAATATCCAAATGCAACTCTAGTCCAATTACCGTAACCTTGCTTATCCACATAAAACCATTTTCATATCCATTCCTAAAACACATCATTATTCATTTTGGAAATCACATATTGTCAAATATTCATTTTACCATTTCCATCCATTTTTCAAACTTGTTCTAAACCCGTGAAATCATTTTTGAATCCGTTCATTTTACCCACATTTGCTTTATATGCCAATTCATTATTTAATTCTCAATTTCCCTCTTAATTTTCCTATACACCCTTTTCTAGCCTTTTAATAAAATAAATGATGCTTTATAGGCCCATATCATTTTATATCATACAACATCTTGTTCAAATAAGAAAAAGCTTAGAAAAATAACAAGACAGAAAATTATAACCAATAACCATAGAGAGATTCAAGGAAGAGCTTTATTTTAGAATTATATTATTAAGAAAAAATATTGTTATTAAAAAAGAAGAAGATAATTGATGAGAAGTCTATTTTATATTCATATAATATAAGTTTCACCTCAACTTCATTCAAATAGAGAAATTCAACAAACTTTCTAACACAAAAATCCAGTTACACAAAAATCTAGTTACACAAAATTCAGTTACAAATTCTAACTGAATTTCAACAGAAAAACTAACAGAAGCTTCCAATTAGATCTAGAAACTATTAATCGGAAATCTCCGGAAGCTCCATCTTCATCTCTATATACTTGCTCTTTCACTCATTCTTGGGGTTGGCTGGAATTTCATCATCTATCTCTCTCATTCATTCTTCATCTTAAAACTCTTAACAATCCTGCATCACCATGATTTTCAACCTGCAAGAAATCAAGAACAACAGTAACTTGCATAAGTTCTCACACGGTGCATAAATGGAAAACTCATACAAGAATTCTTGCACGATTTCAGAATGCAACAACTTCAATGATTGAATTCAGGGAAAGGAGCAGAAGAAGAATGAGTTTTGTGACAAACTCTAACAATTCAGAACTCAGAATTGAATGCACAGAAAGAAGAGAATAGATTGAAAGTGTTTTCGTACCACTGCATCTTCATCACTCTTTTTGAGTATTCATCTTCAATCTGATAACAAACTTCATCAATTTCAACTTCTACTTCATCTTCAATCCATCCATCTTCACACTCAACTTCAAAACTTGCATCATCAATACATCAACCTACACCAACAATGGTTTTTGTCATCAAGAATCATTACAATAAAGAAACTAGCAAAACCAAGAATCTGAAGTGAAGGAGAAGGAGAAGAGAGTTACACGGATTGAGTGAGGCTAGGCTCATACTGAAAATCCACAACAAAAGCTCTATCGCGCCCTCTGCTTCTTCGATCCTTCAACAACTTTCTCGAAATCTTCATCATCATCGACACGACAACAACCCTCCCATCTACCTGCAGACCACGAAAAGCATCAAGAACTCACATCAGAAACAATCACATAGAATCGTAAGAACATCACAAACGCAGGGATCCATCAACACGGTCGGAAAAAATGCGATAACAAGTATTATGAAGAATACCGTGGCAACTCAAGCACATAATCACAGAGTGAGAGTGGAAGACACGCAACTCACCGGAATTCTTCGAAGAACGTCATAGTTCCTCTACCCATCGTCAGCGAAGCCACTCTTTCTGGCGTCAAATCGAAGCTCTTATCGCGCTAAGGATTCAGGACAGTTCTTCAGTTGGTAAGCATCGTTTTATCCATCGGTTACATCTCGCATTGTCTATTGTTCTTTGGATTGAGGTCTTCAATGGGTGTTCTGAGAGGCTTTGATTTCGGCGAATTAGGTTAATCATGGGTGGATTTGAGATAAGAAGAGGGAAAGGTCGAATGTGGCGTTTTGAGTTGAGAGGGGTGGCCGATGAGAGTGCGGCGCCGCCGTCATTAGGGTTTGCCCTTAGGAAGAAGATGATACTGAGAGGGAGAGATAGGACGCGTGAGGATGGAGAGAAGGAACCCTAGGTTGCCTTTTTCCTTTTTTCTTTTTTCTGATGTTTCATTTAAAATGCTTGTCATTATTTGTTTATTATTTGAAAATTGGATAGTTAATGAAAATTAATAGAATAATGAAGTCTTTAATCTGTCTTTAAGAGCTTGTAATCACCATTAAAAAATCTGATAAAGGGATAAGGTTCCTGCGCATGTGCCCTCACCAAAGATACCAAGCTCCCTCAGGCTTGCTGAGAACCAGGCCTAGCGAATTGCTATCCTTACCCCCCCCCCCCATATGCAGGCCCATTGGTTTTTAACTTAAAAACCTTCTATCCTCACCTCCCTCCTATTTCATTTGTATTTAAATTCTATTTAGTATCACTTCAAATTAATTCTGTAAAAAATGCGAAAATGAATAATAAAAATCCACCAAAATTATATTAGAATGTTAAGACATTTTAGAAACACTCTCAATTTTCACTTTCTGAATTTAATCATTTTTCAATTTATTTTCGAATTTTCATTTAATTGATTTGCTATTGAATTCTCATGTAGACATATAAAATTGTACAATTTATTTAGGTCACTTCCCATAATATTTTTTGCCCATTCTTTTTGCTACTATTAAAAGACAAGTCAAAGTACCTATAATATTTTTTGGTGAATTTTTAGGACATTTTTGCTATTGTTTTGGTAGTATAATTTGTGTAATTTTGTGATTAAACTTTAGTTAGGTTTAGGCGATCATTTGCCTTAGTTAAAATAAGAATTTTTTAGAGATTTTTTAGCATAGTGATATAATCAAGTTCAAGACCTTAGGGAATTAATTTCGTTTTTTTTCATGATTTTTAATATTTTTGTCATTTTAATTCATTCCTTCACATTATGCATATTCATAATCCATATCATTTTCTAACTATTTGCTTTTTCTTTGTGCAAGGTGTCTTGCAAGGTTTGGCTCATGGACTTGGATATTTTATGCTTAAATTGTGTCTTATACTTTGTATGAGTTGTGATGTAATATCCTAGAACTTGTATGCTTTTATAGTTTCCATAAGTAGGATAGAAAAGATAAAACGAATCGATAGAAAACCAAATTTTCAAAAACAAATAAAGTACTCGATCCAACGTCGAGTATATTTTGAAATAAATAAATAAAGTTTATATTATTCTAGGGTTCTTCGATCACCTTCGTTCCACTCCATTCAACCAAAATCAAACCTTGCATGTTTCATACCATAAGTCGTGTGTCTTAGCACCACGCAACCGACCCACCCATCTCACTGTTTCATCCCGTTTACATTTCATATGCGTTTTTACCTACCATGACCTAGGAGGACCCTATTGCTCATCATTGACTTATTTTACTTGCATATTTAGTCTTATATTTCTTATATCTCTTAGGTAGATTTTAATTGCAAACCTCACTAACCATAGGTTATCCATGAATTCAACTGATTTAGGGTAAGTTTAGTTTCCCTTAGAATGTTTACCTTTTACAACTTGAGTCTCTTCTCATCTTAAAAGAAAAAACCAAAAACACTTAATAAAGGAAAAAGGTGTACAATGCGCCACGAGCCTTAAGCTACACGGGAAATGACTAGTGAAGGTCTCCTTCACTCTTCTAGGATGCTTTACAAACGTCCCATTGGGGGCGATCTTGGAAAGTATTCGCTCCTGTGTCATAGTCTTTAGTGTTGTACATTCAATAAACATAAATCCAAAACATTTCTTCTAAAAGACAATAAACCAAGAAGTCACGTCTTCTTTCTCATCTCATATTCTTCATGACTTGTCTCGACAGTTCAAACAGAGACACGGTAAACACCCTCGTGTCAGAGCCGGTAACACCTGAGCTAGAGCTATGGCAACGTCATCCTAAAAATCACAAACGAGTGTAAGCCTTAGTTAGACGAACTACGGCGTCTCTGATCCTCATTTATCCCGATGAGGTACGTAGGCAGTGGGGTAGGGCCCATTCGAGCACAATCTTTCTTTTTCCCTACATTTTCCATTTTATTCCCATTTTCCAATTTTATTTCTTTTTCTCAATTCCATTTCATTCCAGATAGTTATTCTTTCAGTTAAACAGCATATTATTTCTCACCCTTTGAAAACAGACTCATAAGCGTGGATCCCGTCGGGTACGGCGGACGGATTGGGGTGCTAATACCTTCTCAATTCGTAATCGACTCCCGTATCCAGATCTTTGGTTCGCAAGGCCTCGTCCTTTTCCTTCTTCCTCAGGTTTGTGCAACATTACCTTTCCCATTCTTTCGGGATAAAAATGTCTGGCTGGCGACTCTAACCTTTCCGTGCCACTTTCGCGTTTGTACTAGGATGAAAATCCCGGGAGCGACAATTTGAAGCATTTTTGGATCAAAAAGCAAGGGTTGAAAAAGTTTCCCAAAATGGCAATTTCATTAAAAAGTCAACTTTCCCAAAAAGTCAACTTTGCAAAAGACTTGGAATTCTTCAATTTTGTGAACTTCCAACTTCTTCCATGATCAAATAAAGATCATATACAATCAAAATGATGAAGAACACCCTTTGGTTGGGTCATTGGGGACCTCAGATGCCCTGATTTTGCACTGACTTGCCCAGAAAGTCAACTCTTGATCAGATGACTTCCCCATGGAATTTCTTCATGAAAATTGATATGCATACTCCCTATACCATATAGAGACCAATAGAAACAAGAATGACCAAAAAAATTGGAGTTATGGCCTTTGAACCCAAAACCCTAATTCTAGGTCACCTGTGCAGTCAAACCTGGCTCTGCTTCCATATCATTCTCAGCTCTTGTGATTCTTTGACATTCTTGACTTTGAGAGGACATAATATGATGCTTGAACATACATGGACCCCTTTTAAGTGATTGATGACCTTTGGGGTGTTCACAAACCCTAGATGCAGATGACTTAGAACCAATGCAATGAATCAAAAATGTGGTATGAGATGCTATGATTGGATTTATGCATATGAGGAGATCACAAGCCATGGTGTGAATGGGTGAGGGTAAATTTGGGGTGTTTACAAGAGCTCCAGAAATAACCTAGAAGTGGGGTTTTGGTTTTGCTCAGGGGAGGTGTGGCCGGAGAAGACGACCGGAGGTCTTTTCCGGCCACCTGAAAGTCATTAGGGCTTTAAATGCGTTTAGGGTTCAGTTTGAATGTGGACCATAGATTAGGCTGACTTTGGTTGACTCCCGCGTGTTTGAATGGCCAGGATGGCTTCACTTAGCCCTAATCCACGTCATTAGTTAATTAATTAGGTTTTTTAAATTAATCCTCTCAGTTTGAATTTCAGCCACAAGATCTAGCGCCAGTCAACTCCCGCGCGTCCCATTTAAATCTCAGCCACTGGATCTGTTGACTTCTCATTAATTCATTTTAATTTCATTTTTCTTGCATTTTCTTTCTCATTTTATTAAAAATAGTAAAACAAATCACAAAAATCTCATTTTTTGCATGCTGACTTAGAATATTTTTCTCATTTCAAAAACATTTTCATTTTTATTTTTTGCATAAAATTTGTATTTTTAAAATATTTAAATGTTTATTTTAATTAATTAATGGGAATTAATTAATTAAAATACCATTTAGGTATTTAAAAATTACCAAAAAATTCACATAGCATTTAGAAACATTTTGAAACATTGTCCAACTCTCAAACCAAATTTCTTTTTTGTTCTTGATGCCTTTTGATCATTTTCATTGGATTTAATTTCATTTCAAGGCAATATTTTGTTTCAAACTTCAAAAATTTGTTTCTGATTAACCATTGAGAGTTGGACAATGATTCTTTTTGCATTGCATCTTGCATAACATGTAGTTTATAGGATAAAATTGGTTTGATTTGATCTTTCATTTTCAATTTGTTTAGGATTTTTCTTGACAAGGTACCCCAAAACCCTAGCAATCTTAGGAAATTCATAACTTACACTAGGTTAAGAGTTGGATCCCCTCCTTTGGGCAGTGAGTTTGTATAGGTTTAGGGTATCTTTGATTGCATTTTCAAATTTTTATCATGTCATTTGCTTCTGGTTTTGGATTTTTGTTTTGCATAATGCATGTAACCCTAATTTATGTCTTCCTTTGCATCCATCTTCCATTTGCTTGCATACCATGACTTGCCATGACATTTTGTGCATTCATTTGATTCATAATACATCTTAGGACATATTAGAATCATGTTTGATCATTGCATCTTTCATTTGCCATGTTATTTGTCCTTTACATTTCATAACTTTTCATGTACTTTTCATGGTTCAAAACATGCCTCATTTGCATCCATATGCTTGTTTGATCATTCCCATGCCTTGCCTCATGTTTGTATCATCTCTTAGCATCATTAACATCATGTAAATGCTTCTGGTTTTGGTTTGCATCATCACATTTCATCTCATTTGCATTGCATTTCATTCCTTATGCTAACTTTTCAGGTGGTAAGTTGTTTGAGAAGTGAATTTGCCTTCACTTTTCACATTCTCTTTTCATCTCTTTCATAACTTTTTTGCTGCATTTTGTATGTGTTTTGGATTGAGCTTGCTCATTCTTGTTCATCTCACCTTCTTTTTTCAAGCAACTTGTCTTCTTAAGTGAAGCAAGTTGTCTTGTCTCTCTCTGTTTCTTCCTCCTTTCATCTGCTTCTCTCCTTGGTGGTTCCTTGAAGATCTTTCTCTCTTAAGCCTCATAAACCCTAGGATCTCCAAGCATGATAATAATTAGGGTTTGATTAGTCCCCCATTTAGCTTTTGCCTTTGTGTCATCTTTGAGTCTTCTCTTCTCATCTCATAATCAGGGACTAAACCCTAAAGGCTTTAAGGCTTTGTGATTAAGCTCATGCCTGCATCCTTCTATTAGGATGGAGTGTATAACTTTAATCCTAAGTGTTAAACCCTTGTTGTGTTTAAATCCTTTAATCAATTCACATAATAATCATCAAGACATCAAGCTTGTAACTTGGGCCTTGCATTAGGGTTCTAATTCTTCCTTAATTGGTTAAGAAGGACTAACCCTAATGTTAATGGACAAGTCCCCCTCAAGTTTGTCTTACAAACCATAAAAATCATTTCTTCATCTTATCATTAACTAAAATCCACTTTAATAAAGGCTTGTTTTGTCATGAGGTTAATCCCTAAGCATGGATTAAGTTGAGGTATCTTTCTCAGCTTAAATGTTCTCATCTATTATCCTTCTATTAGGATGGTGTAATGAGTCCATTAAATCCTTGATTATGGCTTAAACTCATTACTTAACACTAAACAAAAACAACAAAAACATCTAAATAATCACAAGTAGGTTAATGATTTTAATCCTACATCATGGTGATTAAGTGTGAGATACTGACTTCACACTTAAGGTATTCTCATTACCCCTAATCAGAGGGAGGATGTGATGAGTTTACTAACCCATTGGTTTAGGCTTAAACTCATTTTCTTATGGCAAACTTTCAAAAGCAATAAAAGACTGAAAACACAAGAAACAAACAATAATCGTCTCCTCCGGGATTCTTTTCTCACCTCATTCACTCACAAACGAGAACTTGCTTCTTTCGTCTAATGCAAGACAGTTAGCACCTGAGCCAGACAGGTCATACACTTGAGCATAGGCAAGTAAGCAGTTCACAAGTCAATCTATCTTTCAGTCTCTTTGAGTCGAACTACGGTGTTCTGACTTCCTCATTGCACGAGAGGATACGTAGGCATAACTTAACAGTTATCGAAAAAAAGTCTCTGTATATTCCCCCCTCCTTCAGCTTTATTCTTTAGCCTCATAGTCATGAGCATTCCATTCTTGTTCTTACACTAACACTTCTCTCATACACTTCACTTTTCTTTTACACTGACACTTGCATTCTTTCCAGCTTTGATACACAAATTGCACTGACACTACCCCTTTAAAACACAAATCTTTTAAGCGTGGATCCCGTCGAGTACGACGGACAATCTGGGTGCTAATACCTTCCCAGGTTGTAACCAACCCCCTTTCTCAGTCTCTCTGGTTCACGATCGTCTTATCCATATCTTTTCTCAGGTCTATGCAGCATTACCTTTCCTTCGGGATAAAAATGCCTAGCTGGCGACTCTATTCATTTCTTTTCTTCTTTCGCCGACCGTTCGCGTCTGTACCCCTTCTGACCAGAGGTGTCATTTGGTGGGAGCGACACCATGTAGCAAGTTTTTCCACTGTATGTAGTTGATAAAGCTGCATGATGAAAGCTAGATTGTTCCTATTATTGTGTAGAGTTTGTTCCAAGACAGAAATTTGTGGTATTTGGATTAAACTATAGTTTTGATAGGGATAACTTCATGGTTTTACAGAGCTGTGCATGTTTATAGCCGAAGCTTGTTCTAGCATGTTGAATTGGGATATATTGTTAGCATAATTGTTTAAATTAGCTTAATAGTCTATAAATAATTTTTTTTGTCACGTTGTTGTGAGAAATTTCTAATAGAGAAAGTGAATAGTAAAATAGTTATAACCAATCCTTGTTCTTCTTCTTCCTTCTTCTACCTCTTTCGTAGAAGCTAATAGATTTTCTTGTGTTTGTTTAAGAAACTCAATCTTTTTGATTTCTTCTTAATGACATCAATTCACAACCGCAATCATAAATAGCGGTTACGAGAAGTTTGAAATACTAGAGAGTTAATCAATTTAATAACCTTTATAATCATTAAACATAAATAATGGAATATATCTGTTAATAGCCGTCGAACCTATTACAAATAATTTGTTCATCAAAGGAAGGGAGAAAAATCAGAGTTATAATATAGAGGTATAGTAGATAAAGATGGACAAACAAATAGACAACCAGAAAAGTTGAGGTTTGGCTGGTTATACAATCGGCTAAGTTATCTAAGGTGTATATTTTTTAAATACAAAAATATAAATTGAAATAAATATAAAAAGAGATTAATTGTTATGCACTGTTCGTGTAAAAAATTTTACACCATCAATCCATCACAACCCTTCATAGTCATTATTTTAAATATAATTAAAATAAAAGTCAAATATAATTTTGGATCTGACAGTTACCATTCACTGACAGTGTAAAACTGTTTTACACTGTCAATTTATTCCAATTAAATTCATATAAAATAATAACTTTAACATGAAATTTATTTGGGATTAATTGATATGCAGCGTAAAATATTTTACACTTGTTAATTCTTCACCATCATCCGTTTACTATAATTTATAAGTTTTTAAAATAAAAGTCAAATGTGTTATAACATCTGACGGTTATGATTCACTGACAGTGTAAAACTTCTTTACATTATCGGTATATATCAATTAAATCCAATTTCTTTTTACAATATATACAAAATCTAAACCCTAAAATAAAATATTCATACGATCTTTGAGACAAAAACCTTATGATTTTCTTTGGTAACATAGAATCTGCACTACTCTAGCAGTAATTTCTTTCAGAGTACACGTACTATTTTCTTCAACGATTATTATACATGCTCGACGTGTACGCATAAATTACCAAGCAAGTGAAATTGTAACTTTAGAATGAAAAGGAAATGACGCAATCTTATTTGGTAAAGTCCTTCTCTTATGACAATTTGAAGGACCATATATGGTAGTAGTACTAAGTTTGGTGTAGGTTCTTTATTACTTTGTTGGCTGGTTTTATATCTGTTGCAGGATTCTGCAGTAAGTGGTCCTCTATCATGTTATATTGAATCAAACGACACGAATGGGTGATGAGACTCTGCAGATCTGACTCTCCCTCGGTAACTAAGTACACTCTTCCAGATAAATATATTGTAGTAATATTACAGTTATTGAATTTCATTGTTAAGAAAATTGTATTCAAATATGTCTGGTAGCAAGAAAAGAATGGTGGTAAAATAGGATATGAAGTAGAAAAAAAGATAAAATATTATATTGTATAGATAGGATAAATATTTTTCTCATTAGACGTGTCAGGCATAATAGTATTATAGATTAAATAAGGTTTTGTTCTCTACAAATATTTTAATTTGATATTTATATACACACATAATTAATTAAACCCTAATTTTATTTTATCTTATTATGATTTTGGTAGATCTCATGTTGACATGTGTGTATCTTCTATAAGACTTGAGAAACTACATTAAAAAAAAAAATACACAATGATCACATTTACATTGAAACATATAAATTATTGTCATTTAAATTTTTGCAATATTTATTTAGGATATTATTGTTGGACTATCCCCCTATTTGGAGTAGGTTAGTAGTCCATGTAACTCTTTATTATTATTTCTTTGGTTCTATAACGAGTAACTCAATGATTATTTCACACCGATTAAGAAAAATGAATCAATAACATAAAGAGAATGTTATTTTTACTAAAATACTCTTATTATGTATTGGAAATAATGAAAGTAGTTTTAATTAAGGGGTAAAATAGGAAAAGATTGATTGAAAATTGAAATAGATCATTAATTTTTAGACACTCTTTTATTTCAAATGAGTCACTCACCGTGAGACAAAGGTAGTATAAAACAAAGAGAATTAGGTCAATAATTTATAAGGTGAGAAACAATAAAAGAAAAATTGTGAGAAAAATGTAATTTTCGTCGCCATAATTCAGCACAGAGCAGTCCCACGAAATCTGAGTTTTCTCACAATCCAATTATCGAATCGTCCTGATTTTTAGTGACAATGTTTAACACTCATAGAGGTACATTCTGAATAGTGGAGATCGGATTTTGAGTATTCAAGTCTGTATGACGAGTCCACTTCTGAGGTGTATATTTTGTGGTTGTTTTGGTTGATTGTCTTTCTTTATTCTTGTTGTATTCCAAGATTGATTGTAAATCTTGACGATGTTGATGCATGCCTCTAACTAGCATTAGAGAGAACCTCGAATGTATACATTTTTTTATTATAATGGAGATTTAAATGGCCTACAGGTCCTATGGTTTTTTACTCCTAGTTAACTTAGAGTTTTCCACGCTAAAATTTTGTTTTGTTGTTTGGTGTGTTTTGTTGATTGTCGTTACATTTGATATTTGAGAGATATTGTATAGTTGGATTATTATGTTGAGTTGTGGATTTCCTCCTAACAAGTGGTATCTAGAGTTTGAATGGATCCAACTATAATGTTATTAAAGGTAATATTGAAGATTTGCTTTATGTTAAAGACTTTCACTTTCCTGTTTTCTCTAGTGAAAAACACAATGGACAGAGTGATGAAGAATGAGATTTGTTGTATAAATAAGTTTGTTTATAATACGATTTTATATCGATTAATTAGCTTGATTTTCGATTAATTAAGTCATTGTTTTTCGTAATTTAAATGATATTATGCGAGGTATTTGTGTGTTTTTGCAGGTATCCTAATTTATAAGACTTGCAGAAGAAAGGAGCTTAAATGAGGAAGAAAAGAAGTATATATTAGTTGAAATGAGACAAATAGAAGAAAAACAAGGTTTCTGCATTTTGAAGCAAGACGTCCGTCACAAGGACAAACGACTGTCACACATCATAAGTGAGACGACCGTCCTGCAAGCAAGACGACCATCATAAGGTCAAAAATAGAAAAATAAAATAAAAAGTGCCTCAGTAAAACAGAAGAGTCGTTGCATTGCGTTATTCTCTCAGTATCCAAACTCAATCTCTGCCAATTGCAACATGGATCTCTCAAAGCCCAGCAATATTTTCTCCAGCAATTCCTAAATCAATCAAGCACTAAATAGGATACGAAGGAATTTTTCAAAGGGAGTCTACTTGAGAATTTTTATTGTTTTTGTCCAGAGCTATTTCTTTTATTTTTTTTCTGCACCAGTTTACGTTTCGTTTCCTTTACCGAATTTGTAATAAATTTCTACATCGGGAAGCTATTGCACCCTTCTATTGTTTCCAGCTACATCATTCTTTAGTTTTTTTTATAAACCGCATGAGTTATTACGCCAAGTCTGTACTTCATCCAGGTTTATTATTGAATTAATTATTTTATTCTTAATTACCATGCCTTATACTTTTATTTATTGCTTTTAATTATTGATTTTATTTATTGCTTTTATTTATTATTGTTTATTTTAATTAATATGTCTGGCTAAAATGCTTTATTCGGTATGTAATTGATTAATCATAATGAATTCAATAGATCTAGACTAAAATCATAAACACAACTTATTTTATGGTTTTGATTTCTTAATATAAAATCAACTTTTGTTACGAAAGTAAAAAGGTAAAAAAATGCTAAAATTAAGACCACGAGAGTGTGAGGTTTTAACCGGATAGTTGAAATCGGACATTAGTTTTAATTACATCGGAAGAACTTTAAAACTAATTAGAATCTATAGGTTTTCAAAATGTACTTTAAACTTGAATTGATACAGTGAGAGCGCTGAATCTGACTTAGGAGTATAGTAATAGGAAATATCAAGAGAGTGTGGGTGGACAACTTTTAAACCAACATTTTCTGCAGAAAGATAATTTGGAAAACCTTTATAAGTCGACCATTTATTGAATTTGTGAAGGCATGTTAATTACGTATCGATATTCTATCGAAATTCTAATTTAATTTAAATTATTAATTTCCCGTTCCTTTAAATTAAATCATCACTCGTCTTAGCTAAACATAGTAACACCCCGATAGCGCTAGGTTGATTATTGAGTCTCTATGGGATCGATATCTTTTATTAGTACGTGATTAGGTTGTATACTTGCAGTTAGTACCGTAAGACTCAGAAAGTTGTGATCAAGTTTTTGGTGCCGTTGTCAGGGACTTCGATTTAGTCAATAGTGCAATTCGTTTGTTGCACAGTGTAGACTAAGGCAAAACCAAAATTCCCTTTCGCCGATTGTATGCCCAATACTCGCTCTCGAGGAGAAGACTTAGAACCACAAATCAACGAGGTTAAGCGTTTCTTAAGTTCGAGACTCCAAACCGAAACTCACGAAATTCCTTCACTTGAAGATCTTATACCCGAACCAGTTGAAGAATTAATCGTGGCCGAAAAAAGAGGAGAAAATCGTCCACTCAAGTCCTATGCAATTCCAACTCAACAAGAACCGCATAACAGTATTGATGCCTCAGCCATTACCTGAAACAATTTCGAGTTGAAACCATCATTACTTTCTACAATGGACTTCTATATAACACCAGGTTGACAATAGACACTACCGCGGGTGGCGCCCTCATGGACAAACCATACGAATATTCCTACAACCTCATTGAGAATATGGCTTAAAACCACTGCCAATAAGAAGGTGAAAGAACTCCTGTGGAGAAATCCCAAACAAAAGGTGGGATGTAAAAACTCAGTTGTGAGCAACTCTAGTTTTGTATGATTATAAATTTTAGGTGTTTGTGCTTTTATCATTTTCTTCATATTAAGACAAAATGCTAGCCTTTATATCTCTTGTCTCATTTTTTAATAATGTCTTTGTATTTCTGAAAATTCGCAAAATGAATCGATTCATTCCATCATGCATCGATTCATGTTGTAGAAATAATTCTGGAAATTCGCAAAATGAATTGATTCATTCCATCATGCATCGATTCATGCTGTAAGAATGATTCTGGAATTTCTTCTATGAATCGATTCATACAAACATGCATTGATTCATTGTTTGTTTATTTCTCTGTTTTTGTTCATCTGTTCAGTTTGTATCGATTCATGATAATATGTATTGATACATAACAGTATAAATACCATTATGTATCGATTCATTCGTGTCTTGAATCGATTCATTTTTCTGTTTTTACTTCTAACAGAATCTGCATAGTATATGTTGTTGTTTCTGTTAGTGCAGCAATGACACAGAAATTGTATACGAATTTCATAGTCAAGGATCATTGAAGAACACATCAAGAAAAGGGATTTTGAGTGTGGACAATTCAATGTTGAGCAGGATTGAAACCTAGAATAAAATTCATCTTCATCATCTTCTCAAATACCTTAATTCAAGAACATTAACAAGGAATTAGTGTTGTTCTGTGAATCAAAGGTTTATGAGATAACGTTCAGTGGTACGATCGGAGATCCAGCTATGTTGAAGAGTGAAAGAAGGTTTCAAGGAAAAACCAGCTGGGTTTTCCTTCAAGAACGGGCGTGTTCTTGAGGGTTTGTTAGTCACATTTACAAGACAGATTCAACTGCAGCGTAAGATTTGGAAATTGGGAGATTTCGCAAATAAATCGTGGAACCAGTGAATTGTTTGTATTACTTGCAGGGAATCTTGATTTGGCTCAGATCAAGTGAAGGTTGATACAATAGGAAGATCTAGGTGTATAGATTTCTGGTGTTTGTATAGCAACCTTGTAAACGACGATTTCAACAATATTGATATAAAAGTTCTCAATTTCGGTTTGAAATTGAGAGGGAGACGTACCCACACGCGAGGACGAACGTGAGGAACTTCCTTACCAAATCTTTGCGTATTGTATTCTTTCTCCATCTCTATTTACGTTTTTAATCGTTTTGATTCATTGGAAATAGCTTTTGTGATAGGTGCATTCAACACTTTTACAGCTTATGTGTTTAAACCTTTATCATCTCAATTGTAAATCCAGCACGTTATCACATGTCCGGTCTTCTAGTGGCTGGTCCAGAATAGACGCTAGTATATTTGGGACCGTGGTTTCCGTTAATCTTTGAAAACTCTGAAAAATCTTTAAAATCCTTGTAAACAAGGAGGTGATCCATTCACCGCCCCTCTAGATCACTAGCCACAGAGTCTAACAAGTGGTATCAGAGGACCGGTTCGCTGGTGCTTTGTGGCTGCCTGTAACATTATGGATTCTGAACCAAAGGGGGCGTATAATAGAGCTCCTGTTTTCAATGGTGAAAATTATGGCTACTAGAAAGACTGCATGCGAGTTCACATAAATTCTGTGGATAGGCGCGTATGGACTGCCATTCAAAATAGTCCTTTTCAAATTACCATGATGAATGAGGCAGGTGCCATAGTACCTAAACCAGAAGATGATTGGGATGAGAAAGATGAGAAAAAGTGGTCAAGTGATTGGAGAGCTCGAAATATGCTAATTTCAGCACTTAGTGCAAATGAGTATTATCGAGTATCCCATTGCTCGACAGCTAAAGAAATGTGGGACGCTTTAGAAATTGCACATGAAGGTACAACTGAAGTAAAACAGTCCCGCATTAACACACTTAATCAAGAGTTCGAACTCTTTCGCATGAAACAAGGAGAATCTATTCCCGACATGCAAAAGAGATTTGTTCATCTCATTAATCGTTTGAATGCACTTGGAAAACCTGTTTCCAATGAAATTGCTACTAATAAAATTCTGAGATGTCTTAGCAGGGAATGGCAACCTAAAGTAACAGCCATCAAGGAAGCCAACGATCTAACGAGACTCACTATGACTACTTTGTTTGGAAAGCTGGAGGAACATCAGCAAGAACTAGAAAGTCTAGAAAAGTTTGAGAACAAAAGTAAAAAGGGAAAGGAGAAGAATAAAGACAAAGAGGGTGAGAAGAGGCCTATAGCTCTTGTGGCTTCTAACTCAAAGTCCTCACAAAAAGAGCTAAGCAACAATGAGTCAAGTAGTGACGAAGACTCCGGTGACGAAGAAATGGGACTTTTTGTTCGGAGATATAATAGATTCATTCGAAAGAATGGAATCAAGCATTCCAAAAAAAATCTCATAAAGTTTAGAAGACAATCTATAGATTCAAAACAGGAAGAGATTAAGAAGAATAGAGAAAGAGGGTCTTGCTTTAATTGTGGCAAGTCCGGACATTATAAAACGGATTGTCCTTTAAAGAAAAAGGATAAAGGAAAAGCACCACCAAAAAGGTATAATAAGCAAAGAAGAGCTTACATTGCTTGGGAAAGTGATAGTGATTCATCAAGTACACAATGCTCAAGTGATAGTGATGAAACCGCAAATTTGTGTCTTATGGCTCACACCAAAATTCAGTCCCACCACAAGAAGAAAAGTGATGATAAAAAGGTAAAACAAGCTTACTATAACAATTTCTCTTCTATGTCCTTTTCTGAATTGAAAATAGCTTTTGAAAAACTGCATAATGAAGCTATAGAAGCATTTAAAAGATTATCTTCCGATAAACAAATTTTTTCATACTTGGAAGGTAAAGTACAACATGCTGAAAAAGATTTAGATTACTTGAAAGCTAGCATTGCAGAAAATTCAAAAGCTATTGATATTGATGGTTGTAGTAAAATAAGGCATTGTGAAGCTTGTCACATTTGGCAACAAGAGGTTATTTCTCTTAAAGTCAAATTGGAAAAAGCCTTGCAACCTAAGATTACTTATGCCATTGATACTAGGTTGTTCAAAAAGTCATTAAATCCTCCATATGCAAAATATTCTTTTGTTCCAAAGGATTTAAGGACCAATCATAAACAACAACATTATCGTAGTGTTTGTCATTATTGTTGTCATGTTGGCCATACCATTGAAAAATGCAAATTTAGAAGATTTCTAGTGCCTAAAGGCATTTATCAATGGAAGCCTAAAGACAACCATGTTACCACTTACCCACTTGGACCCAATAAAAATTGGGTACCTACCTCTCTCTTTTGATATTGTAGGATGAGTGTCTTGCATCCATGGAAAGAAGATGGTTTCTAGACAGCGGGTGTTCAAGGCACATGACGGGTGACATATCACTTTTTATTGACTTCAAAGCAAATAGAAAGGGGTATGTTACTTATGGAGACAATAACAAAGGAGCTATACTTGGTAAAGGTAGTGTAGGTAATCGCTCTACCACTACTATTTCTGATGTCCATCTTGTAGAGGGACTTAAACACAATTTGTTGAGTATAAGTCAACTATGCGACAAAGGTTATAAAGTTTCTTTCACAAAAACTTGTTGCAAAATTGAACATACCGAACATAATGTTGTGTTTAAGGGTGTAATAGTAAACAACATATATATGCTTGATCTTTTGAGTGTATCTTTAACAAGCACTAAATGTCTAGTTGCCTTAAATGATGATTCATGGTTGTGGCATATACGCTTAGCGCATGTTAATTTCGATTTGCTTAATAAGGTTGTATCCAAGGATCTAGTAGTAGGTCTTCCAAAAATAAAATTTTCAAAAGACCACCTATGTGATGCTTTCCAAATGGGGAAACAAACAAGGGTCTCCTTTAAATCTAAAAACATAATTTCAACTTCAAGACCCCTTGAGCTTCTCCATATGGATCCCTTTGGACCATCTAGGACAAAGAGCTTAGGTGGAAACTATTATGGTTTCGTAATAGTAGATGACTACTCTAGATTCACTTGGACTATATTCCTTCATAGCAAATATGAAACTTTTTCTGCTTTTAAAAGTTTTGCAAAGCTGTCCCAACACAAAATGAATTCTAAAATAGTTACAATCCGAAGCGATCATGGAGGTGGATTTCAAAACCATCTCTTTGATAAGTATTGTGACAAGTATGACATTGAGCACAACTTTTCAGCTCCTCGAACTCCACAACAAAATGGTGTTGTGGAGCGCAAAAATCGAGTTTTAGAAGAATTGGCAAGAACAATGCTCAATGAGGGTGAACTACCAAAATATTTTTGGGCTGATGCAATTAGCACAGCTTGTTATGTTCTGAACAGGATTTTAATTCGTCCTATTTTGAATAAAACCCCTTATGAAATTTTAAAAGGTAGAAAGCCAAACTTGTCTCATCTTCATGTGTTCGGTTGTAAATGTTTTGTTTTAAATAACGGTAAGGAAAACCTTGGGAAGTTTGATGCCAAAGCTGATGAAGGTATTTTTCTTGGATACTCTCAATCAAGCAAAGCATATAGAGTGTATAATAGGCGTTTACTTTCTGTTGAAGAATCTGTCCATGTTTCTTTTGATGAGTCTTACCCAAAAATTGTCGGAAAAGGTATCTCTTTTGATGATGCAGGTGTATCTACAGAAGACATACTCAAAGAAGCTGTTTCGGAAATTGATCAATCTGAAACGGCTGATATTGAGAAGGAGGAAGATACTAGTCATGAAAAAGATAAAGAGGAAGGAACATCTGAAGTGAAGGACCTTCCACCAGCTTGGAAATCCTCTAAAGACCACCGTATAGACAATATATTGGGAGATATTTCAAAGGGAGTGTTGACTCGTTCTAAGATAAGTAACTTTTGTTCTCACTTCGCTTTTGTATCACAAGTGGAACCTAAAAATGCTAAAGAGGCCTTGATTGATGAATTTTGGCTAATGGCCATGCAAGAAGAGCTTAATCAATTTAAAAGAAATGACGTTTGGGAACTTGTCCCTTATCCGCGAGATCATCACATCATAGGTACTAAATGGGTGTTTAGGAATAAACTTGATGAAAGCGGAGTGATAACTAGAAACAAGGCACGCTTGGTAGCACAAGGGTATAACCAAGAGGAGGGCATAGATTATGAGGAGACTTATGCTCCAGTGGCTCGCCTTGAAGCTATACGTCTTTTGCTTGCTTATGCGTGTTCTATGAATTTCAAGCTTTACCAAATGGACGTAAAGAGTGCGTTTTTAAATGGTGTCATAAATGAAGAAGTATATGTTTCACAACCTCCCGGTTTTGAAAATTATGAATATCTAGATCATGTTTACAAATTAAAGCGTGCTTTATATGGTCTTAAGAAAGCACCCCGTGTGTGGTACGAAAGACTTAGCAAATTTCTACTTGATCATGGATATTCTAGAGGTAAAGTGGATAATACACTCTTCATTAAACACAAAGGAAAGCACATTCTTTTAGTTCAAGTTTATTTAGA
Organism: Lathyrus aphaca; assembly: GCA_963966055.1. Taxonomy (NCBI): domain Eukaryota; kingdom Viridiplantae; phylum Streptophyta; class Magnoliopsida; order Fabales; family Fabaceae; genus Lathyrus; species Lathyrus aphaca. The sequence goes on along the minus strand of OZ014520.1, from coordinate 354,750,144 downwards.
CGATATAATTTTTGGTTCAACTAACATACACTTGGTCGAAGAATTTTCTAATGTTATGCAGGGTGAGTTTGAGATGAGTCTCATGGGGGAGTTGAACTACTTCTTAGGCCTCCAAATAAAGCAACTCGATGAAGGTACAACAGTATGTCAACCAAAATACTGCAGAGAGTTGCTCAAGCGTTTTGGAATGAATAATTCAAAATCAATTGACACTCCCATGCCTACCAACGGAAACTTGGACAAAGATGAACATGGTAAGTGTGTTGATGTCAAAAGGTATAGAGGTATGATTGGATCTCTCTTGTATCTTACTGCTTCTAGACAGGACATCATGTTTAGTGTGTGTATGTGTGCACGATATCAATCAAATCCTAAGGAATCTCACTTAAAATCAGTCAAGCGTATATTTAGGTATCTTAATGGAACACCTAAATATGGGCTTTGGTATTCCAAAGGGAGCGATTGCAGCTTAGTAGGTTACTCTGATTCTGATTTTGCTGGCTGCAAATCAGATAGGAAAAGCACTAGTGGTACATGTCATCTATTTTCAAATTCTTTAATAAGTTGGCATAGCAAAAAGCAAGTATCCGTAGCGTTGTCTACTGCAGAGGCTGAGTATGTTGCAGCCGGTAGCTGTTGCGCTCAAATTTTGTGGCTAAGACAACAACTACAAGATTTTGACATTGAACTTAAACACATTCCAATTAAGTGTGACAACACTAGTGCCATTAATCTCACTAAGAATCCTGTTTTACACTCACGCACCAAACATATTGAGATTAGACATCACTTCCTTCGCGATCATGTTGAAAAAGGAGATGTTGTTTTTGAGCATGTTGATACTAAAAATCAACTTGCTGACATTTTCACTAAACCTTTGGCAACTGAACCATTCTTTAACATTCGTCGCGAATTAGGGATTCTTGATCTCTCCGCATTGGTGTCTTAAGTTTGTTTGATTTAGTTTATATTTATCTCATCGTGTTTACTAAGTTCTGGATGTAGACTTCACTCGTACCTCATGAGATTACTACGACGGAGGTAATATTGTTCCTCTCTTCACTTTGTTGATATTGTGTGATCAATGTATGTTTGAGCAATTATTTCTCTCTTACATGTACTTCTTTACATATGAATGTTTGAGCGTTGATATTTTGTTTGTCAAGTATTCTTAAGCATCCATACAATGTTATGATTCATTCTGCATTTTGCATAATGTTTGTTTTGCATATTCATTTTTGTGTCAAATTCATGCTAAATTTCTTTTATCACTGGAAAAATTATTACAGTATGTATCGATCCCAACCATCTTGTATCGATTCAAGTTCACTTTCTTTTAATTCTCTCAAAATTGTTACAGTATGAATCGATACATTTGTGGCTTGTATCGATACATAGCCACTTGAATTTCAAAAATTTCGCATTATGTATCGATCACATCCATATTGAATCGATTCATGTTCATTTTCTTTTAAATATGTCAAAATAATTACAGTATGTATCGATACATTCGTGGTTTGTATCGATACATAGCAACCTGATTTTCAAAAAAAATCGTCAAATGAATCGATTCATAAGGTCATGAATCAACGCATACTGTTTTAAATTCAGTTTATTTCTTATGAATCGACACATCAGCAACTGCTATGACATTTCCATCAGTTATAAAACTCTATTCTATCTCTTTCTTCATTCCATTTGCATCATTTACAGTTTCCTAACACTAACACCACAAAACCCCTCTTCTCTCAAAACCCTAATCTCATCATTATGCCTCCAAGAGTCATGCTTCCTAGAGAAAAAGGAAAAGGTAAAGGTAAAGAACTTGTTGAATCTTCCCATCAAGCTCCTTCTGTTCCATAAATTCCTCCATCTGGGGCTTCCATTCTTCATCCTGCCATTGTTGAAGAATTTGAGGTTTCTTTTAAGACGAGGTTAGTCATGAAACCACATGTTTTCAATACTAGTGATGTACGTACTCTTTGTTTAGAAGAAGTTGCGGATTTAATCGACGCACAAAATCTTGGGTCCTTTTTAACTGCTAAAGATGATTATCATGAAGACTTTATTCGTGCTTTTTATGCTGGTGTGAAAACTGGTAAAGGCTACATGTTCAAGTGTTCTATTGGAACCAGAACTTACCGTTTTGAGGCTGATGATTGGCCCAAAGTGTTCATACTGCCATCCCTGTTGCCTGAGTTGCAGATGTGGCATGATCAGAACTTTGAAACACAGTTTAATTTGAAGGAATATTGTGCATCCATTTCTAAATTGGAAAGACCTCTTGCTGATGATGAGCCTTTGACTTCTGGAATGATAAAGAGCGTTCCCAGAATTCGGCATTGGATTCTTTCACATATCTTGCGTCCAAGGTCCGGTGGGCACTCTCGATTGGATAAGCCAGACATCCATCTCTTGTACATTCTGCAGAAGAAGTTCTCGTTGAATTGGCCAAATTACTTTGTAAAGCGTATCTTTCTTACGCGGAATAGTTCCAAGAACATCACTCTTGCATATGCCGCACAGATTATGCGGATCCTTAAGTTTTGGAAAGTGGTCTTCCCCCTGTGCCTCTCTTATCTTCTTCTAGTGTTCAAGAATTCAACAATGCTACTCTCTCTCATATGGGATATAGGTGGGACATCGAGTGTCGCTGTTATTACTTCTTTGAACGCAGCACTAGAACCAAAATCTACAACTTTGATATTCCTTCTGAACAGATTTTTGTTGAAGAACAAAGAGATGAAGATATGGAGGATGCAGAAAATCCTCCTGATGCAAATGCCAACACTGCTTGGGGTGAGTGGGTGCCACAAAGGTGGTCTCCCACTAACTATGAACAGGCTCCTTCATCCGTTCCACCGACTTCATCAACTACTGCTCCGGCATATCTTACTTAAATGTTTGAGCAAATGGAAATTGCAAACAATGCCCCGCATGAAGAAGCCCGTGCGTGGCATGTCCAACAAACGGAATGGCATAAAGAGCACCAAGAATGGCATGATGAGCACACTAGGATGTATCATAATCAACACTCATGGCATACCGACTTGGTTAAGTGGCATCAAGTTTTCTACAATGAGATGTCTGGATTCATGGATGATTGTCCCTCGCATCCGGGGATTATGGAAAGATTTCAAAGCACAGAGGTTCAGAAATGGTTCAGGCGTTACAACTTCATGGGGCAGAATCCTGATGAAATGCCTCCTCCACATCCTCCTCCAAGTTTCCGAGACCTCGATAGAGATGATGCGGAGTCTTGTGGTGGCCACTTTCCTCATTGAGGCTGCATTTCATTTTGCATAACATCATTGTTTCTTGCTTAAGTTTCTTTGTTTTTTTTATGTTTAAACATTGTATGAGTTTGGTTTGTTTCTGTAATTCGCAACTCTAATTAACAATTTCAATGCATATGCTTGTTTGCTGCTTTCGACTAATTTGTTTGCCCTTTATGTTTCATTCTTTGTGAGTGAATTCTGTTTATATATCTTGGTATTGCTGAAATTTTGCTTCACCTATGCATTCTTTCTTGATGTTGACAAAGGGGGAGAAAGGCGAGTGTGAAAAATGACAGGCATGCACAAACTCAGGGGGAGTGGTTCTCACACTTCAAAAAACTTTGTCATCATCAAAAAGGGGGAGTTTGTGAGCAACTCTAGTTTTGTATGATTATAAATTTTAGGTGTTTGTGCTTTTATCATTTGCTTCATATTAAGACAAAATGCTAGCCTTTATATCTCTTGTCTCATTTTTTAATAATGTCTTTGTATTTCTGAAAATTCGCAAAATGAATTGATTCATTCCATCATGCATCGATTCATGTTGTAGAAATAATTCTGGAAATTCGCAAAATGAATCGATTCATTCCATCATGCATCGATTCATGCTATAAGAATGATTCTGGAATTTCTTCTATGAATCGATTCATACAAACATGCATTGATTCATTGTTTGTTTATTTCTCTGTTTTTGTTCATCTGTTCAGTATGTATCGATTCATGATAATATGTATTGATACATAACAGTATAAATACCATTATGTATCGATTCATTCGTGTCTTGAATTGATTCATTTTTCTGTTTTTACTTCTAACAGAATCTGCATAGTATATGTTGTTGTTTCTGTTAGTGCAGCAATGACACAGAAATTGTATACGAATTTCATAGTCAAGGATCATTGAAGAACACATCAAGAAAAAGGATTTTGAGTGTGGACAATTCAATGTTGAGCAGGATTGAAACCTAGAATAAAATTCATCTTCATCATCTTCTCAAATACCTTAATTCAAGAACATTAACAAGGAATTAGTGTTGTTCTGTGAATCAAAGGTTTATGAGATAACGTTCAGTGGTACGATAGGAGATCCAGCTAAGTTGAAGAGTGAAAGAAGGTTTCAAGGAAAAACCAGCTGGGTTTTCCTTCAAGAACAGGCGTGTTCTTGAGGGTTTGTTAGTCACGTTTACAAGACAGATTCAGCCGCAACGTAAGATTTGGAAATTGGGAGATTTCGCAAATAGATCGTGGAACCGGTGAATTGTTTGTATTACTTGTAGGGAATCTTGATTTGGCTCAGATCAAGTGAAGGTTGATACAATAGGAAGATCTAGGTGTATCGATTTCTGGTGTTTGTATAGCAACCTTGTAAACGACGATTTCAACAATATTGATATAAAAGTTCTCAATTTCGGTTTGAAATTGAGAGGGAGACGTACCCACACGCGAGGACGAACATGGGGAACTTCCTTACCAAATCTTTGCGTACTGTATTCCTTCTCCATATCTATTTACGTTTTTAATCGTTTTGATTCATTGGAAATAGCTTTTGTGATAGGTGCATTCAACACTTTTACAGCTTGTGTGTTTAAACCTTTATCATCTCAATTGTAAATCCAGCACGTTATCACATGTCCGGTCTTCTAGTGGCTGGTCCAGAATAGACGCTAGTATATTTGGGACCGTGGTTTCCGTTAATCTTTGAAAACTCTGAAAAATCTTTTAAATCCTTGTAAACAAGGAGGTGATCCATTCACCCCCCTCTAGATCACTAGCCACAGCGTCTAACATCAGTAGCTTTGATCACGTCAACGCAAAGATTGATTCTATCGCATAGAAGATAGATAGCTTGACCTTGACATTTCCAGCCATCATGGTTGTCGTAACTCTAAATTGTGAAATATATGGAATCCCAGGACATGCACCCTCCGAATGTCAACTTTTATCTAGATTAACCACGGACCAGGTGAACTATGCTCAAGAAAATCCGTACTCAAATACCTACAACCCAGGTTGGAAGAATCATCTTAATTATTCCTACAAGAACAATAACGCCTTGTACGTAACAAACCAAACACCTGTTGCACCACTAGGATACCAGAAAGCTGTCACACCTGCTCAAAATGCTCCTAAGTAATCCAACATTGAACTGACAATGGAAAACTTCATAGCTACCCAAGCTCAAACAAACAAAGAATTCCTGAACCAAAACATACACACTAGTGAGAAAATCAAACAATTGGTAACCAAAGTAGACGCTTTAGCCACTCATAAAAAAATGTTAGAAACACGGATTTCCTAAGTAGCACAACAACAAACATCTACTGCTGCCCCAGCAGGCAGGTTTCCTGGACAGCCACAACCAAATCCTAATGCACTTGCGAGTGCAATTATACTAAGAAGTGGAAAAGAGTTAGATGGACCTACTGGCCCTAGAACCCAAAATCCAGCCATGTACCAAAAGCCTGAAAAATCAACTGAGAAGAAAGATCAACCAAAGGAAAAGGAAGACAACGAACAAGAGGCTAAATAGAAAGAAAAACATTATGTGCCTCCACAACCATATAAACCACCCATTTCGTACCCCAACGGTTAACCAACTCTAAAACTATGGGACAATTTAAGAAATTTGTAGAACTTCTGAAGTAGTTAAACATTACGATACCCTTTACAGAAGCTATTACTTAGATGCCCTCATATGCTAAATTCCTAAAAGAGATCTTATCCAACAAAAAGAAAATCGAGGAAAATGAAGCAGTTACACTTACTGCTGAGTCTAACACAATTATCCAAAACCACATGCCTCCTATGCTAAAGGATCCAGGAAGTTTCTCAATACCCCGTGTAATTGGAAAGTTCGTCATAGACAAAGCTCTGTGCAATTTAGGAGCCAACATAAGTGTTATAACATTATCAATATGCAAGAAGATCGGTATGGGAGACCTAAGACCGACAAAGATGTAATCTCAGTTAGCCGATCGCTCAGTCAAGTATCCGGTTGGTATTTTAGAGAATGTTCATGTACGAATAGGCCAATTCTACATCCCGACTGATTTCATAATCACGGACATCAAGGAAGATGCTACGACTCCTATCATACTAGGAAAACCATTCCTAGCCACCACCGGAGCCATCATAGATGTTAAGAAAGCTAAGATGACATTCAAAGTAGCGGAAGATAAATTTGAATTCATCTTAACCTAATTCCTCCAAGCTCCAGCCATAGACGATACTTTCTACTTTATAAACATCATTGACGAATGCAGAAGAGAAATGGAAATGGAAGAGACTACCTATTCTGATATAATGAAGACCCAAACCCCTATGATCCTTGAAGATGATAATTGGAAAGAACCTTATCAAGACAGTAATCTAAGTGCATGCTTAGCACTTACGCCCGAGCATGTGCGCTTCCCTAAGAAACCCGCTCTAGAACTCGAGATATTACCAAATAATCTGAGATACGAATTCTTATACCCATAACTTAAAAGAGTAGTGAAAGTCAATGCAGATTTAGGATAGCTCAAAACTGAGAAATTACTTGATTTCTTGAGAAGATACCCAACCGCGTTAGGTTACAACATCTCTGAGCTTAAAGGAATCAACACTTCTATCTGCATGCATTGCATATTGCTAGAGGAAGACTGTAAAACTTCTAGAGAACATCAGATAAGGATCAACCCGATCTTAAGTATTGTCATCAAATATGAAGTAAAGAAGTTACTAGATGCTTGAATCACATATCCAATTTCCGAAAGTCAATGGGTAAGCCCAGTGCATGTCGTACCAAAAAAGGGAGACATCACAATTATTAAGAACTCAAAAGGTGAGTCCATAACACAGAGAGTAGTAACTGGGAGTAGGATGTGCATCGACTAACGAAAAGTGAACAAGGCTACTCGAAAATATCATTTTTCCTTACCGTTCATCGATCAAATGTTGGAGATTTTCCAAACATTCCTATTTTTTCTAACTAGATGGTTATTCCGGATTTTTCCAAATCCCTATTCATACCGATGACCAGGAGAAGACCACATTCACATGTCCCTACAAAACGTTTGCTTACCGTCATATGTCGTTCGGTTTATGTAACGCTCCAGCTACATTTCAATGATGTATGATGGCAATCTTCGCCGACTGCATAGACGATATCATGGAAATATTTATGGACGACTTCTCAGTATGTGGACAAAGCTTTGAAGGATGTCTATCAAACTTAGAGATGGTACTTGAGAGAGGCGTAAAAGTAAACCTCATACTTAATTGGGAAAAGTGCCATTTCATGGTCAGACAAGGAATCGTGCTTGGACACGTAATATCCAACAGAGGTATCGAAGTAGAAAAAGCAAAAATAGAAATGATAAAAGACCTTCAACCGCCAAAGACCGTAAAAGAAATATGAAGTTTCTTGGGACACACCGGTTTTTACCGACGATTCATCGAGGACTTTTCTAAAATACTAAGCCATTGACCAGTATACTGATGAAGGACGCCGAGTTTATCTTTGATGAAGACTGTTTAAAAGAATTTGAAACACTCAAAACAGCTCTTATCAGCGCACCCGTCATGCAACCACCTGATTAGAGACTGCCACTCAAAATCATGTGCGATGCGGGTGATTACGCTGTAGGCGCTGTCTTAGGACAAGAAAAGGATAAAAAGCTTCACACAATCTACTATTCAAGTAGGACTTTTGATCCCGCTCAAATGAACTATGCCACGATAGAGAAAAAACCTCTAGCCGTCGTGTTCGCTCTTGACAAATTATGTTCCTATCTAGTAGGAGCTACAATAATTATCTACACTGATCACACTACTATTAGATATTCTAACACCCCAAAATTTACCCTCATATTTATTACCTTGCCTACCTTTATGCTTTGCATCCATATGCATCTCACATTAGGTCATAAAATCATAATCATGCATTTCATTGGCTTCTAAAGCACAAGCTTAAATATTTACTTACGATCTGAGTCTTCCTATTCAGAGGTGATTTATCTGACTACTACACTCAAGGCTGCTCCTCAGTAGTGCGCATCACAAGTGATAAAGTTCCATCAAGGTTAATAAAGTCTTTGCTATAAACTGTGACCCCCCCCCCCATGGCTGGAGCCATCTTTGATGTTTGAATCATGAGTTAGGGTTTATTTCCCTAATCATGTGATAATCAAGGACGTTCAAATGCAAAATGTGTTCATAAGTGAATATTGTCGGTCTAAGGGTTCCGTTATTACTTGAGACGCAGTTTATTGAAGATTCTAGCATATACAGGACCAATTAGGGTTTCATATCAAAGATTGTGGGATGTCAAGTCGAGATATTTGGTGGATCGAGGTGCAAGTATGAATCATGGAAAAAAAGGTGAGGTTGTAAAGTATTTGTGCATGTGGATTTGGATTTAAGATTAAAGTTAGAGTTTCATTGAGAATTGAAGTTAATTTGGATACATTTATGAAATATTCATCCAAGTGACCATGAGTTCAAAACACACAAGTTAAGGTCCAAATATCTTACGAGATATGTAAGATATAGTCATCATGCTCAAGTTCATTATACAATTTCTAATATCATTCACCATTTTCACTATCAAAATCCACCAAAATCCATTGAATCCAAATCATTGTCCAAAATCCATTTTTTCATATATAATCCATTTTTTCATATATATTCACATTTTTAAAGCTCGCTTCCTCGATTCACACTTAATACTCAATTTCATATTTTATCCATTGTTACGCCTGACTTTTAAGCCCATTTCTTTTCTAAAACCAATTCATTATTCATTTTGGAATTTCATTCTCCATCTTAAAGATCCAAAAACCTTTTTTAATTCCATTATTCAAATGAAAAGTCAACTATCCAATCCATATTTAATTTTATTATCCAAGTCAAATTCATCCCAAATCTCATATAAGTAGAGTTCATAACAATACAAACAAAATAGAATTCAGAACCAAAAGATACACTAAAAATCAGTAACAGAATATTTAAAAAAATTGTCAATAGATATAACAAAATGAATAACAGAAAATAGGGGAAAAAGAATTCAGTTACATACACAAATTGCATAATCGAAAACGGTTACAAAGCAGTTAAAAAAAAAAAACTCTCTGAAATATTGGTCTATTACACAAAAAAGCTCGAAAAAACTTCATCAACTCTCACATTTTTAAGGATTGATCGCTGCTTCATCATCAACATGCACCAAAAATATAACAAAAACAAAACTCCCTCTTCAACCTCTTCCACACCATCATCTTCTTCATGATTTTGCAGAATCACCCTCATCAATCTTCAACACCTTCATTCCACAAAAATTTCATCACCACCTTCATCTATCAAGAACTCCATCTTCAATTCAGCACCTTCATTCCACAAAAATTTCAACAGAATATCTTCATCAACTCTCCACATTTTCGTCATCCTCAACATCAGTGCATAACCAACATTCACCTTCACTGCTTTTCGATCTACTCCCAAATCCATTCTTCTTCAACGGAAAATTGAACCTTCCATCTTCATCGCATCATCATCTTCATCATTTCAAGCCACAATAACTAGATTCTGCAGAAACCGCATAAACAACCGTAAAGAACTTCACCAAATCTCCATCAAACTTAAACCTACAATCATCAAGAAATCACAATCAACAACTCAATTCACACCACATCAGAAGAAGATTTCTGAACATGAATTCAATAACAATTTCAGAAGTGAGTAGAAGAAGAACGAAATTGAGCGAAAACAACGGAATAATACGCATACCTGAAACTGTGAATTCTGGTTCGCCTTTGAAGCGCCATCGGAGCGACTCCGATAGGTACTCGTTTTACTTATCATCTTGTATTTGAACTCAGCATTCGCAGATTGATGTCATTAGATTTGGATTTGAGAACCTCTAATGGAGATTCGTAAAGCATCGTAAGAGTCGGAGCTAGTCACTGTGAGAGGGTTTAGGTTCGGCCGATTGTATTGAGGGCACGGCGGCTCCGCCGCCGCTGAAAAGGGCCACTGCATGGCGGAACTATGGATTAATGTTCTGAAGAAGATGAGAGTCCGGGCTCGATGGAGATGGCGGTGGTGCGTTGATGTTTTGGCGGGTTGATTGTAGAAGTGACGAGGAAGATGATCGCAGAGAAGAAGAGGCTAAGGATGCGAGTCTTTGAGATTGAGAATTTATTTTTAGGGTTTTCTCATAAAGCATTGAACTGAGCCAAATTTCTTTTGCTCCATGGATTTCTTCTCACACCCTTCAATTTTACACTTACCCCCTCCAGCGGGCTTCACTGATTGGGCCTCATCACCTTTCTCCATGGATTTGCTATTTCCACAATCTATATCACTCAATGCACCCTCCTTGTGGTTTACAAATTGAAATGGGCCTTGTGGTCATGATTTTCGTATCCACGTCATCAGTTTCAATTCACACCCTTGTTTCTTATATTTTTTTTATTTTTCTAATGGTTTTCTTGTAAAATATCATTAGTTAATTAATTGAAATTAATTTTTTTATAATTAGCATTTTAATTATTTTCTTGTTAATTCTTTTTATTAGGATTTTTTTTGATGATTTTTATTATGTTGTGAACAAATTTTGGATTAAATTGTTCATGAGTTTTTGATCGTTATGGATCGATTTCGACTATGGTAAAGCTTCAAAATGCGACTAACGAAGATAAGAATTTATTTTTCTTATGGGAGATTACAAGACCTTGCATAAAGTTTTTGGATTTCTTTTATGTGAAGAATCGTTACTTCGATCAAGTAAGTAATCTCTTCTTTCTCCACTTTAACGCATCATTCTAGTTTGTATACGGCTTAAGATCATATAACGTAAGGTGCATATTGAGCCTTCCCACCTGAGGAACTGGATTTATTTCTATTTTTTGATGATGTCTGTCGATATCGGGGCTTAGGGATTAGGTTACAGATTATAGAATTCGCCTCATTTCACTTTCCCTTAAATCACCGTTTTTTGCCCGTTTCTTCGCAATTATTAAAAATAGTTTCGAGTGTGATAGTATTCTGGAAAAATTCATGAGTGACCCTTATCCTCTTAATTAATTTTTTTTTATTTATTCCAGATTTGGATGGTTTTAGTAATTAATTTTGATTTTTCATTCTAAGTTGTCCCAAAATGAATGGTTTTGACTTAAGTGACCGAAAACCATTCATTCCAATAGGTGTGAGACCTATTTTTTGTGTGTGATTAACCACTGGAATTTGTGACTTTTTGATGATACTTAGACATTTTTTACATAAATTTTAGTGTCATTTTTGATCCACTTTGTGGAGTTGTTTTTCGGCGATCACGCCTTGTTCTCTTAATCGTTAAGTAAATTGTTTTGGAACTTTTTTGCATAATTTTGTGAAACCCTTTTACACCATGTAAGCTACTGAAATCACCATGCTAGGGATTTAATTTCATAATTTTCAAGCCTTTTTTCTATTTTTCATGTCACCTGGATTATAGATCCGATTATGTGCTTATTTGTTCCATAACCTAAATGTTAGGAAGGCATTCATGTCATTTTCTTGAGATACTTTTTGGTAACTTTTAGGAGTTAATTATAGTTCACTTTTAGGTCATTAATTCCAGTTATAGGTCACTTATTGATCCATTTTCATTTAGTTTGTTTTGGCGTTTCAAAATGCATCCTTATTAGAACATGTGTAACCTAAACTAGTTTCTCTTCTCTCCTAAATGTTAACATAATTTGTTTGTTAATTAATATAAATTATAGTACATCCATCAAGAGTGTACACTACTTAATTTGATACTCATTTCATGTATTAATTCATGTTTGTATGCCATATGCATTCATACTTCATCCTTGAACCCTAACTTGCATTTAGGTGAACTTATGCGAACTTTTTGTACATAGTTTAACATGGTTTGAACTTGTGAGGTATCCTATCACCCTTAGGGACCTATATCATGTAGCTAATGACTTTAGAAGTCATATAACCTTTAGGTACCATCACCTTTATACTTAGGTCTTATTTTGAACCATAGTTCCATTATAGGATGTGTGTAAGGTTTAATTGCCTTTATGCTTTGTTTTTGTTTCCAATGTGCAAATTATTTTGATACTAACCTTTGTTTTGTTGGGGGGTTAAGGTAATCCACATAAAAATTCTTCTTTTATCTATTTATACTTTCAAATTGTGTTTTCCTTACACTTTCATTCAACTTTCTTCATCTAACTTTACCTTGAATTTCTATCGGGTTTAATACCTCATTAGGACATAGATTGTACTTGTTTGATTTCATAACATTAGAATACTTTAATAGGGGTTAGATACTGACTTTAGAAGTCCTTTTATCATTTAGGATCCTTTAGATCTATGTCTTAACTCTAGGAAGTCCTTAGCGCTTTTTCTTAGCTAATTTGAGTTAGTTTGAGATTTTGTCATGCTTTATATTTTCAATATGCTTTGTAAAGCTAACCTTTGTTTTGTAGGGAGGTTGAGGTAAGCCTTGTTCATACAACTTCTTATTCATCTTCTTTATTCTTTCAAATTGTGGTTGTCTTAGCCCTTTAGGCTTTGTCTTGTACAACTTCATGTTAATCCCTCTTTAGAAACAAATTAACTTCTTTAGAGAAGTAAGTTGCTTTATAGTTTATTTTTTATTTTCCTTTTTCTCATTAGGATTAGAAGACCACACTAATAATAGGATATACCATGTAATAAACAACTTAGGGTTGTGTCTTAGTCCCCTTAGTTTTTTCTTTTGCAACTTGAGTCATTCTTTCTCATCTCATAAAGAAAAACAACAAAACACCTAATAAAGGTTGGATGTTCTCGTATTCCAGGAGACTTTGACGTGAGTTACTTATACACGTTCCGTCTCGGGGAGAGGTGTAAGACATCTACCACGATGAAAAAGTCTTAGTATGTGAATATTTCATAAACATAAAACAAACAAAACACTTCTCTAAAAGACAATAAACAAAGACAGCACGTCTTTCATGCGAGAACTCTCTCCTCACCTTATTCACTCACAACACGAACTTGCGACGACTTGTCTCATTTGCAAGACGGTAAACGAACTCGTTAAAGTCGATCTTGCAACACCTGAGCATAGACATAAGCAGTTCTAGCTATTAAAAACACAAACAAAGTTCCCGCCTTAGTTAGGCGAACTACGTCGACTCCGATCCTCATTTTTCCGATGAGGTACGTAGGTAGCGGGGTAGGGCCCGTTCGAGCACACTCTTTATTTTCCCTACATTTCCCCCTTTATTTTCGTTCTCTTTTTCCAAATCCCTCTCTCATTCCAGTTCCAGTAGCGGGTTTTATTCAGCAACAGTTTTATTTCTCACACTTAGAAACAAACAAACAAGCGCGGACCTCGTCAGGTACATCGGACGGTCTGGGGTGCTAATACCTTCCCAGGTCGTAACCGACTTCTGAACCAAGATCTTTGGTTTGCAGGACCTTGTTCATTCCTTCTTCCTTAGGTTTGTGCAACATTACCTTTCCCGTTCCTTCGGGATAAAAATGCCTGGCTGGCGACTCTACCTTTTCCACGCCACTTTCGCGTTTGTACTAGGATGAAAATCCCGGGAACGACAGCTGGCGACTCTACTGGGGATCGAACCTAGAATCTCTGGTTTCCCTTGAGAGTCAATCCTAGCGTCTGTTTGTTTCCGTTTCTTTGGGTGTTTATCTGTTTGCTGATGTGTGCTTTAGTTTAGCTTTACTGTTTTCATTTACAGCTTTACTTTACAACATTTATTTATCGCTTTCAGTATTTATTTTCCATGCATCATATATACTGGACTGTGCTGGTTTGCATTTTTTCTGTGGGTGGGAGTTACTGTGAGATAATCCAAATACCCGGCTTGAGTGCACCATAGGATTAGCATGGACAAACATTGTACTCCCATGGTATCTCACCATGATGAGTGGCGATGTGTTCCACACCCAGATTGCGACCGTCTTGGAACTATTCTGTGTGGGGATTACTCCACTTCAGGGTACGACCTCGATAGTTATATGCATCTGGTGACCGATCTTTGAGGACCTTAGTGGAAACATCCCTCACTAGTGATGACAGTGGCAGACCACCTTTGTTGGCAAGCCCACTCGCATCTGAGGGCCCATTGGGAACTCGCATAGGATGGTCTGGTTCTCTCATAGGAATCTAGTTAAAGAAACTTGTTCGTATGATGATAGTACTGTATCCCAAGGGCTGAATGTACTATTGTTTCTCGATTCAGTGCTTGAAGATGGAGACTTATGAGGGATGCTTGTTTCCTTGGACTCAGCTGAGACCTCCCTGAGTAGTACATAAGGCCTAATAGATTCCCTGATTTGGTCATGAACCATTTCTCAGAGATGGTGAACGTATTATTGCTTCTCGGCTTTGAGAGTCCGTGATGTTGACCCGAGTAGCATACCCGTGAGATGGGAGGGGTTTACAGGTTTGAAGGAACCCTAAAACTTCCAACATACCCACTTTGTCAGTACTGTTTAGTGTTACAATCTGGTTCTGTGGTCCTTTGGTTATGAGATCCGGGATTTCTGTTCAGAGAAACTATTATATTATTATGACGCTCCACAAACACTTGGCTCGTTGTTCAACTTCAACACCATTAGTGACTATTCTATTATGTGATCCAGTTCTATAGTTATTGGGTTCTCAGTTATGGGGTTCTATACAGAGATGGTACTACTATTATGACTTCTTACAGTTGGTTCGCTACTCAACACCAATATCATACCACTAATCACATGCCTGCTGCATACATGATATCATGACATTTCTGCACACATGTTCAGTTATTTCCAAGGATCTCATATTTGAATAAGGCCTTTGGATTTTTCTGTATTAAAAGATGAATCAAAGAAGATAGATTCCTCGGAAATAACTGAACATGGTATTTGCATACATCCTTGCATTCATTACAGGTGTTCGGAGACAGATTATTATCTTGATTTGGTTTCTCATTAAAATGGCCAACTTGAATCACAATCATCAAGGTGCGGATTTCGAGAAACTCCGGGTGGAGGTAACCAAATGAAGACCCAGCTAGGGTAATTCAAGGAAGATGTGCAAGCTTTATTTCAGAATCAGAAACTACTGAAAGCGGAAGTCAACCAGATGAAGACTCAGATGATCTTGGTTATGAAATCCTGAATACAGTGTCAGTGAAATAAAGCTATTTTCATCCCTAGTGAGGGGAACTACGTCGCTCTGATTCTCCATTAGTCAATGGAGATACGTAGGCAGGAATCGCATGAGATCTTTGCGAGCAACCTTATTTATTAACTTTATCAACATCTTCCCTCCAGATGTCGTTTGTCAGCATCCAACCTCAACTTCCCAAGAGAGTCCTAGGGGGCAGAGCATATGGTTAAAGGCTAGAACAACTTGAGAAGAAGTTTGATCATATTTTTGATTCCGTACGCGCAACAGGTTTCCTCATTTGCTCAGATTCAAACTGGTCGAGCTAGTCGTATCAGGATCATCTCCGACAAAGCTTCCTCTGGGGTTTCAATGCCAAGTATGACTACCATTATGGGGAACCTGATCGTTTAATTGAATATTGAAAGTCCTTAAGAGGAAAAGGTAAAGACAAGGTTGCAAATTTGGTTGAGGTACAGTAGGACCTGAATGAAGTAAGAAACCAAATGGCAAACGAAAGGGTTGAGATGTGAAATCAAATGACCCAGTTTATGGCTGTGATGACTGGCTTAGCTTAGAGCCAGGAAAGGCTGAGGGAGTTGGTGGAAAGGAAGACTCCTGAAGAGCACCACCCTGGTACAGGAGGAACCAGCAATAATGAACGCGTGCAGCCTCGCATCGAACCACCAGAGTTTGGGCCCCATCTGAACCCAGATGTTAATGGTGTAAGGAATGTTCAAGGTAATACTACTGGAGTCAGGATCTTGCAAGAGGATCCCCAAGAAGAACAATTCCCAGTTATTGGGGCTGGGGATGAGGTGTATGACCGGAGGTTGGAGGAGATTGCTGAGAAACTGAGGTCTTTGGAATCCCAGAATTCTCTAGGCTTTGACGTAATGGATATGGGGCTGGTAGATGGGGTGAGGATTCCTCACAAATTCAAAGCCCCATGCTTTGAAAAATATAATGGTACCTCCTGCCCGCGTACTCATCTACAGTCTTTCTTGGGGAGACTCAAAACTTATACCATGGACGAGAAGTTATGGATGTTCTATTTTGAGGACAGCCTGACTGGGGCATCAAGAGAATGGTATTCGCATCTGACCAGGGCCACTATAAGATGTTGGAAAGACTTGGCCGAAGCCTTCATCCTTCATTACTAGTACAACCTAGACATGGCTCCCAATAGAACCCTTCTAATGGGCATGTCTCAGTCTTCAAGGGAAAGCTTCCAGGATTATGCTTAGAGGTGGAGACAGCTTGCTGCTGCTGTCCAGCCACCCATGTCTGAACGGGAAATGGCTGACATGTTTATGAACACTATTCAAGGAACATATATTGACAGACTTGCTGCTTTCTCTTCCACCAGTTTTGTTGATGTAGTTATAGCTGGTGAGAGAATTGAGAGCCTTTTGAAGATGGGAAAAATCTCTGACAACGGTGCAAGTTCCTCCAACAATGCAAGAAAACCTTTTTCAGGACCCCAAAGGGCGGGTGAAACAAATTCTATTCATGCAAGCAGGGGAAGACCCCAATACTCTCACAGATCAGTAGCAGTCGTTACTATCCCGGCTCTAGCTCCACAACAACCACTTTTTACTCAACAACAGCAACAACAACATCACTATCAGCAACAACATCACTTTCCGCAAAAAAGGTTGTACAGTAATAACAACAACAACCAACAGCAGCGCCCCTTTCAACAGAGGCCATCTCAAGCAAATAGGGTGATTGACCCCATCCCTATGCCATATGCCTCCTTACTGCCACAACTCCTGAAGCTCCACCTGGTTGAGTGAAGGACGTTGGCTCCACCAGATCCTCTCAACCTCCCGAAGAATTATGATGCCAATGCCAGGTGTGTCTTTCATTCCAACGCACCTGATCACAATACTGAGAAGTGTAGAGCCTTACAAATGAAGGTTCAAGATCTGGTCGATTCCAAAGCTCTCAATTTCGCACCTCCTCCAAATGTTAACAGAAATCCTATGCCTAATCATGGTGGACCCATGATTAATGCCATAGAAGAGGACCAACCGTCTGCACTGATTGATAATGTTGCACATATTCGAACACCACTGGCAGAAGTCAAAGCTCAACTCTTAAGATGCCAGGTGTTCCCGGGCTATGAGGCCTGCTGCAAATCGTGCAAAACTACTATTAATGGTTGTGAGAGGCTAAGGCTTGGCATAGATGGCCTTATCAGAGATGGAATTTTGCAAATTACCACAACGGTTCCTACAACATCAACAACTCTTTCTCCAACAATAGATCCTCCTACAACATCAACAATTCATTCTGCAGCAACAATAGATCCTCCTACAACTGCAACAACTATCATTCCCACTGATTCATCCACAACTCCAGCAATTACTCCATCCATTATTTCAACAAACCAAAGTTCAGTTACACTTACTTCTACAACATCAACACCCATCTTATCAACGGAATCGCCTACAACACCAACAAACGCTAATGAAGATGTCTCAACGATCACGATCTATTATGACCCAGAAACTATTCATCCCAACAACAATTTTCAACAACAAACTGCAACACCTACTGTCAGATCTCCAGTCACAATCTATTACGACCCGCATACCATCACAGTTCCTTCCGCTGCAGCAGTCAGTCCGGTCACCGTTACAGTACCTGGACCTGTTCCTTATGAAAGCAGTAATGCCATACCTTGGTGTTCGCAGTGATTTCTGGCGAACAACCTCTGGTTAACCAATCTCTCAGAAAACTGGGTTACTTGCAGGACCAACCAAACAAGTCCTAGGACACATGTGCAATTGTTTGTCGAAAACACTCTTAGTATGGATAATGATTTATGATTTGTTTTGTCAATAATGTCAAAGTGTTAAATGCTTTGATTTTAAAAGTAAAATAAAGTTTAAGTTTAGACAAAAGTAAGAAAAATGGAGAAATGATAAAACTTGCAGGAAAGTAAATAAAACTTGAAGATAAAATAACTTGATGAAACAAACTGATAATTTAAATAACTTTAAAAGAAAGATGGTGTTCAAACGTACATAGTTCCAAATATCAAACTCATTTTCTCTCACACTGGGTACTTAGAGTATTTACAGGAATTTTGTATAAGTTTTCACACCCACATTCTAAACACAAACTATCCTATTTATATACAAACAAAGCAACTGCCTAGAACGGAAAAATCATAATTAAATGACAAGTGTCAGCCTGCATGCAATTTCCTTCTATGAAACTTCCATGTGTCTAACTGTCAAAGGTTGTAACTTTTAAATTTTGAACTCTTTCCTTTGGTGACAAAACATTACACCCCTTCAATCTGTCGAAGTCTCAAAGAAGCAAAAACCTTTTCAAAATCTGCCAAATAATGCTTCTGTCCAACAACTCTTCTCTGTCGAAGTGTCGAAAGATACAGTCATCTTGTCAAAGGCCCAGCTATAAACAATTTTCCAAACTTGTCTTGCCAGAATATTACTTATCCTTCTGTCGAAACATTTGGGCTTTTAACCTTGTCAACATTTCTTGAATATCTTCACTTTCCTTATTCTTCTTTGCTGATCATCTTCTCACTAACAGAAATGACTTCAAGTTCCAAATTTCAACATGTCGAAATTATGAGCTTACAAATTTCCCCCCAGCAAAGATGTTTTCGACTAGTTCTGGAGAAATATCTTTTGCTGTCGAAATGACTTTTGACATCCTGTCAGTCTCATTTATTATAAAGTGACTTTGTTGAGTCCCAAGAAAACACCATGATTTCCACTTTTCTGAAAAACGTCACGTCTAGCCCACGTTTACACAACCTTCCATAACCCTATATCTTAGCTAAATCATGGCTCCCTACCAACCGTCACCTTTAACCACCACCATTGGATCAAACGCATGTCCTCCATTATCCAAACTGAAAAGTCCTTTCTTTTATTTTTATTTATTTTTTATATCTTCTCAACTTCTATAAATACCACCTTCAAAAACCTTTCTTCCTTTCCACATTCTCAAACTCTTCTCCCCCCTAACGCAGAAAACTCCATTAAACCCCTTTTAAAGCTCTCTGCTCCTCCAGCTCTTCATCTTCTCATACCAATGGCGCCTCCAAAAACTGTTGCTGACCGTAGTGCCAAGAAGACAAAGAAAACTGCTGACTTTCCTCCTGCTCATACACTATCTGGACCCATGCAAGTGCAGCAACAACAATACATCCCAGAACCCCCAAATGAGAGGGAGAAAGCAAGTATCTACAAATCTCAGGTAATGATCCCTATCTCAGTTTCTGGAGTTCACCATGCCATGCTAGGTCCCATCTTTGATCCTAATGCTGACCCAAATCGCTTAAAAGATTTTTATCCTTGCTATTCTGCCTCCAAGCCAATAGCTGCTAGTAAGAACCCTAGGTCTGTCGAAACAACATCTAAAAAACCTGAAATTCCCATAGCTTCGTGATGCGTGTTTTTCGCAAGTGTACGAACACGTCAGAGTAATATAAAAGATTGTCGAATCCACAGAGACCAAGTGTCAATCTATCGTACCTGTTGTTATGGTGTGTATCTAAGGCAACTATTTTTAGGGGTTTTAGTAAGGGTGCAATGGTAAATAAAATTATAATTTTAAATAATAAATAAAAGACAGGCTCGAATGTAATTCACGTAATCAATGATAATCCAGTACTTGTTAATGGAACTACTTATGGGCAATGTTTTCTCCTTTGAAAAGAACTAATTTAACAGGAACTGTCGCTTTCACGTATTCAGAACCGAGTTGTACTCTCTAATCAACCCCTCCTATTGTCACGGATAAAAAGGTGCGTACTGCGTTAGAGTAGTAAACCTATTTTTAAGAAATGCAGTATCTTAACTAAGTTGAAAAGTATTTTAACCTGGACTTCTTAGCAAAAAGAGGTTCTTGTGAACCAGACTCTAAACTTCATAACGCGTCCGAAAATCGTTTTAAAATCTCTTTTCTTTTTAATCTAAAATCTCCTAATAAACTAGACAAAGCGCTTTTGGCTGTATTTGAAATAGTTAAAAACAATTACTTGAATTGAAAGATAAAATAGCCCTTAGGTGTTTCCACGAACAATTATACTGATTACTGGTTTAATTACGATCCTTACATTCTAACCTTTATGGAATTAGTTAGACATGATAAGGTAAAGATTCTTTTTATAATTTTTCATAAAAGTAATTTAGTGCGAGTGCGGAAAGTAAATGAATTTAAAGCGAGTGCGGGAAATAAAGGAATTTAAAGCGAGTGCGGGAAATAAAGGAATTTAAAGCGAGTGCGGGAAATAAAGGAAAGTAAAGCGAGTGCGGGAAATAAATAAAGTAAAGCGAGTGCAGGAAATAAATAAAGTAAAGCAATGCAGAAAATAAATGAAAGTAAAATACGAACTTGAATTAAAATGGCGGCAGGATTAACTTCCTCCAGAGTGCTCCAAAACTCGATCGCACAGACAGATTACAGACTCGATCACTCGATTGCAGAGGCACCCCGATGTGGAATGGCAACTGCTTTATAACTGATATATGCCTAGAGAAATCTAATTCTGGATGAAGAAAAAACGAAAATATAAGGTCCTATTTATAGGAAAACTGAAAGCATGAAATGACCGGGATGCCCCTCCACTAAAAAGTGGAGGTTACTGAAATTGGCCTTGTGGCACCCGCCACAGGCCTATGGCGCCCGCCATGGTCCCTACAGGGGATTGGAGAGTGGGGATCGTGGGTCTTGGAGGTTGAGGAGTGGTCTTGAGACGTGGTCACGTCATGGCTAACCCCATGGCGCCCGCCACGGTGGGTGCCGTAAGTGCAAAACGCTGAATTTCTAGGTTTTCGTCCGTTTTCACTCCTTTTTCGCTCCTTTTCCCGATTCAAGCTCCGATTATTATAAAAACCTGAAAACATAAGAAAACAAAGTAATAACAAAGCAAAACAACAATAAAAGCTAAGAATGCATGCGAAATCGGAGTCAGAAACACGGTGAATTTTAGTGTGATCAAATTCTCCCACACTTAAACCTTTGCTTGTCCTCAAGCAAACATTAAAGCTTAAGAAAATATGGTGTAAACACGTGTCTTTGGGCTAAAGGGCTTCTAAGTTCAAGTCAGGATGCAGTGACAGATACTAACTAAGTGAACCAAGGGTACCATAGTAACACAAACACAAACTTCAATCCTATATTAACTACTCCATATCATCCCACGATACCTAGGCATAGCTTCTCATCTTTTTGTGTCATTTTCATTCAGGCGCAATCACATTAAGCCCGTTATCCGTACATGCTTCATAGTAGAGTGACCGGTTAGTGATTCTGATCCATAACATAAGGTTTCTGGCACATAAGCATGTGTAAACCTGTTTTATTTGACCTAATTGTAGCTGCGGGGGATCGGATCGTAATCCGCCCTACCAAGTTCAGTGCCAGATACCTCTGAACTAACTAACAATAGGTGACTTGCAATTTTTTTTTCTTTTTGTGGCAAAATTTTTTTTCTTCTCTTTTTTCGGTTTAAATGACTTTGTGAGGGTCACCTATACCAGAGTTTGCCTTTTTTTCTTTTTTTATTAGCACTGGATCATTCACTTATATTCATCGGCCCCCTACGTAGAGCATGCTTAGGCCGAAGCTGACTGCTAGGATAAACTACTTAGGACAATTTTTAAATGATAGTAAAGGCCAAGGTGGTGGGGTTTAGGAGTGATTCCTATATTCAAGAGGTCTATGGTGCTAAAATGGTTCTGATGTTTCAAAAAGTTGACCTAAGTCACCACATCCTAATCTAAACCTGTCTCAAAGCCCAAAAAACATGTGAAACAACATTATTTTCTTTTTTAAAATTTTTCTGGTAAGGCTAAGGAAATGGGAAAAGATGAAGATGAACTAAAAATACACTATACTGGTGACTCGTCAGACTCATGCATTATCTAAGAAAAAATAAATTACTGAAAAGGGAAATAACTGAAAGGAAATAATTAACTAAAAAGGGAAATGACAGAAAGCAATAAAATCCCCTCCCACACTTAAATCGAACATTGTCCCCAATGTTTCGAAATAAGATAAGGGGGGTAACCTGGAAAAGACTACTGAGGAGGGGCACTGGTGCCTTCGCCGTCCTGATGTGATGGTCTGGAACGACGGGATCTACTACGATGCTGGTCCCTCCGGTCGAGTCGTGCTGATAAAGCAGCCTGAGCACTCCGGACCTCTCGAAGGTTACCCAAGATGGAACCCTGAGTAGCCTCTACAAGCTGGTAGTGTCGGCTGTTGAACTCTCTCTGACGATTCTGCTCTAATGAAATATCATTCAAGGTACGGCAAACGTTGCTATAAGCACGATCCGAAACCAATCGCGATTGTTGCATGAAGCTCATGTTGTCTGTCAGCTGCTGTGAAATAGTAGAGAGAAGGCCATCACGCCTTTCTTCTCTAGCTGTCATGTCACGCCACATCTCCTCGGTGACAAAGAATCCAGGAGCAGTACCTGCAACAGGGTTAGAGGAAGATGGTGCGGTGTGTGACTGTGAAGGACGATGGGGGGACATGTGAGGGATGGGAGACTGCTCTCTCCGATCATACTCATCATCAGTGTCATGTGTCTCTCCATCGGGAATATTAGGAGGAAGTGGACCCAAAACACGTGGAGCATTAAGATCATAGGTCCAGTTCCTTTCATCACGTACATCAGTACGTCTACTGCATGGTAAAGCAACAGATGGGATAGCTACCCCATGAACCATCAACTCATACCCACCTTCTCTCCTTGTTCGGCACAATTTCATGTCTTTCAGAAATTTTAAATTAATTGTGCGAGGAGGTAGTGGTTCAAGTGTAGCTATCTCATCGTTCAGGCCAAGAGCCCGAGCAATAGACGTAACAAGCCCTCCAAAAACAATCGGTCCTGTTTTATTAGTAAATAAAGTCATGTGGGCAAGCATAAACGGGACCGGATTGATGTGGGTTCTAGTGAGGCATCCTTGCAAAAATAGGAGTTCACGAGCATTTACCTTGTTTGGACTTTCCCGGCCAAAAATAGTACATGCCAAAAGAAGTCTAAAAACTCTAATGGCCGGGTTGTGAATGGTCGACGCAAGTATCCCTTCAAAAGAATTAATTGAAGTACTTGAAAGCCTTATCCAGAAGGTAAATACCTCGGCCGACCATTCAGCATCCAAAGGTGCCTCACAAATCGAACCTTCCCTATGAGGGATTCCTAACAAACCTGCTAGCTCATTGGTACTGAATTCATATTCAATTCCAAACAGTCTAAAAATAACAGTACCGACAGTGCTAGCAGTGTTAGGACTGACAGTGTATATCAAAGAACTCAAAAACTCAGTTGTCAGTTTCTCATAGGGTAGGTTCCTGATTAATGAAAATATTATGCAAGCCTAGAAATTCTAATAAATTAAAAACACTATGATAAATACCCAAAACATACATACAGTTATCGTCGACGTACCTAGTCGAGAGAATTTCTCGACTTTGAAGCCTCTGAATAATTTTCCGTTGCCTTTCGCCCGGTCTTCCATCACGAAGAAGAAATCCGTTGAACTCCATTGTTGAATGCTCCTTAGGTAGTGAAAATGGTAGAAAAGTGGTTTATGAGGGGAATGATAAAGTTTTGATTTTTTTGGTTTTTGATGGATGAAAATGGAAATGGATGTTGGATATGTTTTATGGATGGAGGGTATTTTGGAAATGGGTGAGCTTTAATGGGGTTCAAGGAGGATTTGGAAGGTTGTAAAAATGGGTTTTTGGTGAAGAAAGGGATGAAAATGGTGGAAATGGGGATTCAGCCCCGTATATGTTGTTGGTACGGTGTGGCGCCCGCCATAGGGCCTATGGCGCCCGCCACAAGGCCAATTCCTGGGCCTTGTGGTTTTGGATCCTCCTTTTGGGCCTTCCTTGCACCTTGGTCTTCGGGGGGTCTGGATAGCGTTTTCTTCTTCTTTTCAAGGCATGAGGCTTGCATATTTTTTTGTGAAGACAAAAATGAAAATATTTTTGTCTTATATTTTTTTTTCTTTGCACGACAAAAATAAAATAATTAAAAAAACAAAAAAGAAAAAGTTAACATTAGTGCATAATATGTATATATATAAGGAATTCAAAGTGCATGAAAATATAAAAGCTGCAATAAAGTAAAATATGTCTGGAAATGCGATAAATAAAAGGAAATTAAATACTAGGGTAGTGCTGTCAGTGTAGAATGAGTCATGTGGTAGGTTTCTTTTCCTGGCTTGATCCACGAATCTCAGCTATCTCCCTCCGAAGCTCGTCAATCGCCTGATGTAGAGCATCGGCCTCTGAGGCATGAGTGAGATCAGAAACCTGCATCTGTAACTCCAAGTCTGCCACTTCCTGCTTGAGCAGGGCGGTCTCCTTACGGAGCTCGTAAATCTGTGTTTGTAGGTCAGGTGGCTGCAGAGACATATTGTTAGACATAACAGTGATTCGGGGAGTAAGAGGTGTAGGAGTGTACTCAGCGGCGGGAGGCGATTTCGGCTCTTCGACATTCTCTCCATAACCCTCTAGAGCATAACTCCAATTTGCAGGATCATGGACACTGGTCATCAGCGGATCTGGTAATGTAAAGTAGTGTATCGCTTCGCCGTCGATCAACAATTTAAACATGTTGGGCTCAAAAGAAGCCCTCCTCATCAGTCCTCTATCAAGACAAAAATCAATATCCAGGGTGGTGTAGCAGCAGAAGGTCCTGAGGTGCAATAATTTGCGAGACAAACCCAATGCAGTAGCTATCTGTGTAACAATCCCACCGACATGGATGATGCCTACTGATGATCTGGCAACACTAGCAAGGCCCTTCAGTAGAAAGTTGCCACAAGCAACAGGGCGAGACTGAGTCGCACAAAACAGTAGGAAAATCTCCTCTTCACTTAGCAGTGTCTCTGTATCTGGCAAACCTAGGCAAGAATGTGCTAGAATCATCTGGAAGTACCTCAATGCAGGGTTGTGGATTACCTGAGAAAACTGGGTAGAAGGATCTTGGCTCCCTCCGCCTGATATTTTAGTCCAAAACTTTTCCACTTCTCTGCTCATAAAATACCCCATCGGAGTCTTTGGAATAGCATCAGGAGTAGTCTGGAAACCTAGCAAATCACCAAACTCTTTGTGAGAGAATGAGTAGTCAATCCCGAACAACCTGAAAACAGCGAGTCCATCGGGTCCAGCCCAAGGGTCATGATGAAACGAGCTGAGGAACTCAAGAGTCAAGTTCCTATAAGTGTTGTTCCTGTCGTCAAACTGGTCCCACTGGAGTTGATGGCATAAAAATCTGACGCTTGGCTCTATCCCCAAGGCATCCATGCAGTCATGGTCAGGGTACCTGGTAGGAGCCATAGGGCGTCTCATGTGAACATAGTAACGCTCTCTCTGTGCATCATCTCTAAAGGCCACGTGCATGTCATCAGGGTTCTGCATCCTGTACAAGGTTAGCAAACAAGTCCTGAAAGCACATAAAACATTCAATCGTTAGTCCTGACATAATAATAATAATAAACAAATTAAAATAAAGTAAAAATAAATAAAAGTACAAAAATAAGAAAACCATGGGTTGCCTCCCATGCAGCGCTTGTTTAACGTCATTAGCTCGACGACCGATATTTAAACATCATTGGAAGGATATGGTGGATCACTCAGAGTATGGCAGGTGTATGTTGTTGGAATGTCACCTCCTTCGTAGGGCTTCAACCTCTGTCCATTGACGATGAATGGTTTACATGTCTGGTTCTTGATTTCAATAGCACCGGATCTTAGGATCTTAGATACTTCGAAAGGGCCAGTCCATCTCGAACGGAGTTTACCTGGAAATAGTCGTAACCTAGAATCGAACAGGAGAACAGGATCGCCTATTTTGAAGTCTCTTCTTATGATTCTTTTGTCATGCCAAGCTTTTGTTCTTTCTTTGTATATGATGGCATTTTCGTAGGCAGATTGTCTGAGCTCTTCTAATTTGTGGATGTCAAGGATACGTTTCTCACCAGCTGTCAAGTAATCCAAATTCAAAGTTTTGAGGGCCCAATAGGCCTTATGCTCTAATTCAAAAGGTAAATGACATGATTTTCCATAGACCAGTTCATAAGGGGTTGTTCCTATAGGAGTTTTGAAAGCGGTTCTATAGGCCCATAATGCTTCTTGAAGTTTCTGTGACCAATCCTTTCTAGATATAGAGACAGTCTTCTCAAGAATTTGTTTTATCTCCCTGTTAGATACTTCCACTTGTCCATTGGTCTGTGGGTGGTATGGTGTTGCTACTCTATGCTTAACTCCATACTTGCTTAAAAGTTTATCAAATATTCTCGATATGAAGTGTGATCCTCCATCACTTATGACTAAACGGGGTGTTCCAAACCTGGGAAATATATAATTTTTGAAAAATTTGATGACTACTCTGGTGTCGTTTGTGGGTGCGGCGATAGCTTCAATCCATTTAGACACGTAGTCAACAACTACTAATATGTACTGATTTCCAAAAGATGGTGGGAACGGTCCCATAAAGTCTATACCCCATACGTCGAAGAGTTCTACTTCTTGGATATTTCTTAACGGCATTTCATTACGTCTTGAAATATTTCCTGTGCGTTGGCATCTATCACACTTGACAATGAAAGCATGGACATCACGCCACATAGTAGGCCAGAATAGGCCAGCTTGAAGAATCTTGGCGTAGGTCTTAGATGTGCTTGCATGTCCACCATAGGGTGCAGAATGACAATGCTCAATTATATTATTTACCTCTTCTTCTGGAACACAACGGCGGAAAATGCCATCTTTACCTCTCTTGAAAAGAAATGGATCGTCCCAATAGAAGTTTCTCACATCACTATAGAACTTCTTCTTCCGGTGGTAGTTTAGATCAGGGGGTATGATGTCAGCGGCTAGATAATTAACAAAATCTGCATACCAAGGTACATTGCTTATAGCTAAGGATTTATGAAATTGCTCATGTGGGTCTGGGTTATCCTCTTCAATAGTTTCTAGTTGGGCTATCAGTCTATCATAGGCAAAATCGTCATTTATGGGTACTGAGTCAGGTTTCAGGTATTCTAGCCTAGATAGGTGATCAGCTACTACATTATCAGTGCCTTTCTTATCACGGATATCCAAATCAAACTCTTGCAGTAATAGAATCCATCGAAGTAACCTAGGCTTGGCATCCTTTTTGCTTAGTAAGTAACGAATGGCAGCATGGTCGGTGTAAACTATAATCTTGGCTCCTACTAGATAAGATCTAAATTTGTCTATTGCAAAAACTACAGCTAGGAGCTCTTTTTCGGTTGTTGCGTAGTTGAGCTGTGCAGCGTCTAGGGTTCTACTGGCATAATAAATCACATGTAACTTCTTATCTTTTCTCTGACCTAGAACGGCTCCAACAGCATAATCACTGGCGTCACACATTATCTCAAACGGTTCTGACCAATCAGGGGGTTTCATTATAGGTGCTGAAATCAGAGCTTGCTTCAGAAGATTAAATGCTTCAGTACATTTTTCATCGAAGATGAACTCAGCGTCTTTCATTAAATGACCAGTTAAGGGCTTTGTTATTTTGGAGAAATCCTTGATAAAACGTCGGTAAAATCCGGCATGTCCAAGAAAACTTCTTATCTCCCTGATAGTCTTCGGCGGTTTTAGATTCTCTATGACTTCTATTTTTGCTTTATCTACCTCTATACCTTTTTCGGAAACTATATGTCCTAAAACAATCCCTTCGGTGACCATGAAATGACATTTTTCCCAATTTAGCACAAGGTTTACCTCCACACATCTCTCCAGGATTTTCTCAAGGTTGACAAGACAATTTTTGAAATCTGATCCACAAACTGAGAAATCGTCCATAAATACTTCCATAATTCCATCTAAATAATCAGCAAAGATAGACATCATGCAGCGTTGGAAAGTTGCAGGAGCATTACAAAGTCCAAAAGGCATTCTTCTATAGGCAAAACTTCCAACTGGGCATGTAAAGGTAGTTTTTTCTTGATCTTCGGGATGAATAGGTATTTGGAAGAATCCTGAATATCCATCTAAGTAACAAAAGTAAGAGTGTCTGGCTAGGCGCTCCAACATTTGGTCTATGAATGGTAATGGGAAATGGTCCTTCCTAGTTGCTTTATTTAATTTTCTATAATCTATGCACATACGCCAACCTCCATCGGTTCTTTTTGCTACAGGTTCGCCCTTCTCGTTTTGCACGACTGTGATGCCTCCCTTTTTAGGTACTACATGCACAGGACTCACCCATTTACTGTCCGAGATCTGATATATTATACCTGCCTCTAGTAACTTAAGAACTTCAGTCTTAACTACAGTACTCATTATAGGATTTATTCTTCGTTGGTGTTCTCTGGAAGGTTTTGAATCTTCTTCAAGCAAAATCCGATGCATGCATACGGATGGGCTTATTCCTTTTAGATCAGAGATCTTATATCCTAAGGCTGAGGGGTACCTACGTAAAACTTCTAATAATTGATCGGTTTCTTCTTGGTTTAAGGTAGCACTGACTATAACTGGACGATTCATATCTTCATCGAGAAATTCATATCTCAGGTTTTTAGGCAGTTCCTTAAGTTTTACGGTCGGTTTCATAGGGCAAGGCATAGGATCTGGGGTAAGAGATAAACATTCGTGAAGGTTATCATCAATGTAGGGTCTTTTATAATTGTCATCTTCCAAAATAGGGGTTGATGGCAATTTTATAGATTCAGTTTCTTCTTCTTGTTCTAATTCCCTAATACATTCTTCGATGATATCTAAGGCATAACAAGCATCTCCTATCACAGGTGCCATAAGAAATTTTGACAATACAAATTCTATCTTCTCGTCACCTACCTCAAAAGTTAGTTTTCCCTTTTTAACATCTATTACGGCTCCAGCAGTCGATAAGAACGGTCTACCTAGGAGGATTGGTATGTCGTCATCTTCTTTAATGTCCATGACAACAAAATCAGTAGGTATAAACAGCTGACCTATCCTAACAGGGACGTCTTCAAGTATGCCTATAGGGTATTTAACGGATCTATCGGCTAATTGAAGTGACATCTTAGTAGGTTGTAATTCTCCTAAGTTTAATCTCTCACAAACTGCTAAAGGCATTAAGCTCACACTAGCTCCTAAGTCTAGAAAAGCTTTTTCGATGACATGATTCCCCAAAATACATGGAATGGAAAAATTTACGGGATCTTTATCTTTCTTTGCTAACCTATTTTCGGAAATAGAATTACATTCCACGGGTTTCGGATCTTCAAGTCTACATTTATTCGTAAGTATGTCTTTGAGAAACTTAGCGTAAGAAGGTATTTGGGTGATGGCTTCTGTAAAGGGGATTTCTACGTGAAGTTTTTCTATAACCTTAACGAATTTTTGATATTGATTATCGATTTGGGTTTTCTTTAATCTTTGAGGGTAAGGTATTGGTGGTTTGTATGGCGGTGGTGGTACATAGGTTTTATTTTTAGGTTCTTCTCCTTTTTCTTGACTTTCCGGGGTTTCAGGCTTCTCTGGTTCCTTCTCCTCATTCCTCTCAGAAGTTTCGGGCTCACTTAATCTAGGGTTTAAAGGTTCCTTATAAGCGGTTCCACTTCGTAGAGTAATGGCATTTGCTTGCCCTTTCGGGTTTTGTTGAGGTTGTCCAGGGAACTGTCCTCCAGGTGTAGTCTGTGGGGCTTGGTTTAACGCTACCTGAGAGATCTGGGTTTCAAGCATCTTATTATGAGTAATAATTTGATCAACCTTGGTTCCTAACTGGGTAATCAGTTCGTTAACATGGACGTTTTGGTTCATGAACTCTTTGTTTTGTTTTACTTGAGCAGTGATAAAACTTTTTACACTTTCCTCAAAGCTCGGACTAGGTGGTACAGGTTGCATAGGTTGATTTGTTCTAGGGGCTTGGTAACCTTGTTGTCTCGGAGGTGCGGTATTTTGAATAGGGTTATTATTTTTGTAGGAGAAGTTTGGGTGATTCCTCCATCCAGGGTTATATGTGTTTGAAAATGGGTTCCCTTGGGTATAGTTCACTTGCTCAGTGTTGGTTTCATTCAGCAGATTGCATTCGGCGGATTGGTGTCCTTGCGTTCCACATATCTCACAATTCGGCGAAACTGCGGCTACAATATTCGGAGTTGTACACATATGTTCGACTCTAAGGGCCAACGCGTCCATTTTAGCCTGCATCATGTCTATAGAGCTTAGCTCATGTATTCCTCCTTGGGCTTCCTTCTTTTCCACTGTCGCTCGTTCTACTCCCCATGATTGATGGTTTTGGGCCATATCCTCGATAAGGGCACTAGCTTCAGGGTAAGGTTTGTTCACCAGTGCGCCACCAGCGGCAGTGTCGATGGTCATTTTAGTGTTATAATGAAGTCCATTATAGAAGGTTTGGATGATTAGCCAATTCTCTAAGCCATGGTGTGGGCATGCTCTTAATAATTCTTTATATCTCTCCCAGGCTTCGAACAACGACTCTCCTTGGTGTTGGGTAAATCTAGTTATTTGGTTTCGAAGAAGAGCGGTCTTACTTGGGGGAAAATATCTAGCAAGGAAAACTTTCCTAAGGTCATCCCAAGTTGTTATTGAATTGGGTGGAAGGGAATCTAACCATGATAGAGCTTTATCTCTGTGGGAAAAGGAAAATAATCTTAAGCGTATCGCCTCAGGAGAAGCTCCATTGGTTTTAAAGGTGTCTGCTAACTGAAGAAAGTTTTTTAAATGTTGGTTTGGGTTATCAGTAGCGAGACCTGCGAATTGTCTCTGTTGCACTAACTGCAGCAGGGATGGTTTAAGTTCAAAATTATTGGCTGGGATAGCGGGGTTTACTATACTGGAACTAGGTTCCTCGTTTGATGGTTGGGCGAAGTCCTTAAGAGGTCTTCGGTTTTGATCTTCGGCCATAGCTCTCCTATTCCTATGGAAAAATAAACGTGCGCGAGCGTAACGTTCAGGTTCGGCTAGAGGGTTTACTAAACTTCCGGCACTGCGAGTCTTTCGCATTGACCGGTGGGTAACAACCTTAGTCTAAACGGTATAACTACAGGGTAATGAAATTTGACGATATTGGTCCCCAGCAACGGCGCCAAAAACTTGATGCGTGTTTTTCGCAAGTGTACGAACACGTCAGAGTAATATAAAAGATTGTCGAATCCACAGAGACCAAGTGTCAATCTATCGTACCTGTTGTTATGGTGTGTATCTAAGGCAACTATTTTTAAGGGTTTTAGTAAGGGTGCAATGGTAAATAAAATTATAATTTTAAATAATAAATAAAAGACAGGCTCGAATGTAATTCACGTAATCAATGATAATCCAGTACTTGTTAATGGAACTACTTATGGGCAATGTTTTCTCCTTTGAAAAGAACTAATTTAACAGGAACTGTCGCTTTCGCGTATTCAGAACCGAGTTGTACTCTCTAATCAACCCCTCCTATTGTCACGGATAAAAAGGTGCGTACTGCGTTAGAGTAGTAAACCTATTTTTAAGAAATCCAGTATCTTAACTAAGTTAAAAAGTATTTTAACCTGGACTTCTTAGCAAAAAGAGGTTCTTGTGAACCAGACTCTAAAATTCATAACGCGTCCGAAAATCGTTTTAAAATCTCTTTTCTTTTTAATCTAAAATCTCCTAATAAACTAGACAAAGCGCTTTTGGCTGTATTTGAAATAGTTAAAAACAATTACTTGAATTGAAAGATAAAATAGCCCTTAGGTGTTTCCACGAACAATTATACTGATTACTGGTTTAATTACGATCCTTACATTCTAACCTTTATGGAATTAGTTAGACATGATAAGGTAAAGATTCTTTTTATAATTTTTCATAAAAGTAATTTAGTGCGAGTGCGGAAAGTAAATGAATTTAAAGCGAGTGCGGGAAATAAAGGAATTTAAAGCGAGTGCGGGAAATAAAGGAATTTAAAGCGAGTGCGGGAAATAAAGGAAAGTAAAGCGAGTGCGGGAAATAAATAAAGTAAAGCGAGTGCAGGAAATAAATAAAGTAAAGCAATGCAGAAAATAAATGAAAGTAAAATACGAACTTGAATTAAAATGGCGGCAGGATTAACTTCCTCCAGAGTGCTCCAAAACTCGATCGCACAGACAGATTACAGACTCGATCACTCGATTGCAGAGGCACCCCGATGTGGAATGGCAACTTCTTTATAATTGATATATGCCTAGAGAAATCTAATTCTGGATGAAGAAAAAACGAAAATCTAAGGTCCTATTTATAGGAAAACTGAAAGCATGAAATGACCGGGATGCCCCTCCACTAAAAAGTGGAGGTTACTGAAATTGGCCTTGTGGTGCCCGCCACAGGCCTATGGCGCCCGCCATGGTCCCTACAGGGGATTGGATAGTGGGGATCGTGGGTCTTGGAGGTTGAGGAGTGGTCTTGAGACGTGGCCACGTCATGGCTAACCCCATGGCGCCCGCCACGGTGGGTGCCGTAAGTGCAAAACGCTGAATTTCTAGGTTTTCGTCCGTTTTCACTCCTTTTTCGCTCCTTTTCCCGATTCAAGCTCCGATTATTATAAAAACCTGAAAACATAAGAAAACAAAGTAATAACAAAGCAAAACAACAATAAAAGCTAAGAATGCATGCGAAATCGGAGTCAGAAACACGGTGAATTTTAGTGTGATCACTTCGACAGAAATAGATTTGTCTTACTTGAATCAAACTAGGATTTTTAGGAGCCCTCCCCTAACAAAAGATCCTTCAGACTACTTAGCTTGGCTCACTAGAGTCGAAAGGGTCAAAGAGAAATTCTGGAAGAAAACTGGCATTTACGACCTGATCCAACTGTCGAAGGAAGGTCCACGCTATTGTCAGAACATGCTGCTGGCCTCTTTGTATTTCTGGGATAGTACCTACAACACCTTCCATCTACCCTGTGGTATGGTCACTCCTACCCTTTTCGACATAGCAACCATCACTGGCCTCAGTCCTTTAGGAGAAATTTTTAACCCTGAGCACCTAAATAAAGATCCCATAGGATTCGACACCAAGCACGCTGGATATTCCGTTTTTACTTCTCATCACCAAGGCGAAGACAATGAGGAAGTATCTGACAGAGAGCATATTGATTTTCTTACTCTGTGGTTAGCTAAATTCGTCTTCTGCTCTAGGTCACTCCAGGTTGCCAGAAGCTATATCATCATGGCTAATCAACTTCATAATGGAGTTGCATTTTGCCTGAGTGAATTGCTTCTGGAAAACCTCTACGAATCCCTGAGTGAGAGTGTGAGTAACTTAAAAACCCTTAAGGACAAAGGAAATATCAGTCTCACAGGCCCCTTCTGGCTCTTACAGTTATGGCTGAACGCAACCTTCGAAGCCTGCATCCCTGTCAAGATTCCAGTTGACGAAGAAGAGGTGAAAGACAGGCGCGTCGAATGGCCTAGGTTAGTCCAACTAACACCTACTGATGAAAACATAGGTATTCGACAAGCATTCACCAGTTACATAATGATGTTCGCCAAACGTTATAAGTTCACTTCCTCCATGGCACCATTTGCCAACAGAACTGTGGGTCCCAGATGGTTCACAAGACAACTCCCAGTGGAAAACCAAAAAGAAGAAGACTCTTATATATCCATCTGGGAGGCTTTCCTTATGCCAAGACACCTTTTCTCCCATCACAGTCTCAACAACACTAAAGTTTCTCTCATTGTCTACCAACCTAACCAGGTGGCTAGGCAATTTGGGCTAACACAGATGAAGATGAAACCCATTTATCACAAGAAAGGCTCTATTCTGTTCTACAACTCATTTCAAAATTTTGAGAAAAGTTTAGAATTGTACAACAAATTCTTCGACGCATCTTTGGAAGTTTACCCCACCATATTTCGACCAAACTTCTTATGCACTGAAGACTTCGACGTTTGGTGGAAGGAGTATTATATTAACAAATTCTTTGATGTAGCAACTTTCACCACTCTCCTGACGAACGCTTTTGCTTTTGTGCAGGATAAGAAGAAGAAAGGTACAGATAAACATATCAAAGAAATTCAAAATTTTCAAAAGTATTTTGAAACTATTTATAGGCCCAGTGATCTTCGTCGAACCATAGGCGAAGCAGCAGTAACTTTAAAACAAAATTTTTCAGAAAAGTTGGATAGATTGGGGGTGCCTTCGTACATTCCACCACATGCACGTTACAATTTTGCCTTCACCTCCTTTCCTCCAAGGTTTCCCCCACTCCCTTCTGCAGAATTTGGTGTGGCCTTGTGCCCTCCATTTCCATATTGGTTTATGTGTGGATCTCATTTAAAACTGCTTCGCGAGTCCAGCAAGAAACTTGCCGAACGTGTGGTTCCGACGAAGTATTATCTGGGCAACTTCACTGGGCACCTTCATGTTGGGATAGAACATGTTAGTGTGGAAGAACCCATTCTTGAAGGTGTCGAAGAAATTACATTCCTTCTCTTATTTCTAACTCATTTTATATTTTATATCAATGTTTATGCAATTCTTTCTCTTTCAGCTGTTAGAATTGTCAAGAAAACTCCTGGTGAATGGACCTCCTCCAAAACAGTCGAAAAATCGCCCATAGCTGCCAAAAAGGTTTCGACTAATAAAAACACCTCACTCTTCTTATTTATATATTTCAATATTCTCTCATACTGAACATCTCTTCTTTTTGCATACCTCAGGTAACTCGCACACCAGCCAAGAAAAGAAAACAAGAAGAAAAAGAAATGAGTGTCGAAGAGTCCGAGGATGAGTCTCCTGAACCTCAACCTCTGAAAAGAAACAAAGGTATGAGAATAAAAACAGTGGCCTCCCAGAGATCCATAGTTCATAGACGAACTCCTCCTGCTAGTCCAACCAACAAAATCCCCTCAAGAAGTGAGAAAAGTGGGGATTCAAGCACTCACACTGAGATCCCTCAGGTATTAATTTTCGACTGACAATATTCATAGTCTTAACTGCATATATTTTTTATTTTAAACTTCCCTTTTCTGTTTTCTTCAGGTTATCATTGACGTCGAAGAAACTTCTAAGGTCCAAGAAGAAGTTATTCCTTCTGACTCTGAGAAGACTTTGGCTGAAAGGCTTCAAGAAGAAGCCACCCCAGATGCAGGTATCTATGGCCCTCAGACTTTCGACGAATTCGACATCAGTGACTCTGAGTCTTCTGGCAATAACTCTCCTCTTCGCCCAGATTTTACTGTGGAGGAAAAGACAGCCCCAGACCAGGATGCACCAACTCAGGGACCAATTAATGCAACAAAAGTTGAAAAAGCTGCCCCAGACCAGGACGCACAAGCTCAAGGGCCAACTGACACAACAGAGGCTAATAAAGAAACTGTCGAAGCAGAAGATGATCTGTCGAATCAACCAGACATGAACTTGAACCCTGGAGGAAGTACCCAAACTGTTCCTACTCCAACAGAAGCTCCAACAGAAACCCCTTTGGATACTGGTTCGACAAGCCTGTCACACGAGGAAATTGAAAGCTTGAAAGTAAGAAAGCCTCTGGAATATTTAAAAGCTTTACTCAGTTCCAGGTACAACTTCCAAGACTCTTCCCACAACAGTTCGACAACTTCAGGGGCTACTTCTGACATTCAACCCATCAATGTTATCATGGATGAGATTAAGGCAAAAATCCTTGGGGTGGACCTGTTTGAGACTCTGGCTGAAAATCCTTTTGCACAATATGACTTGAAAAAACTCCTGAAACGAGCCAATCTCCTGGAGGCTTCGACTGAAGAGAGTCGTCTGGTGATGGACCTGATGTCAATGATTGACTCTGTAAGCGCTGACTTGGTTCGTCAAAAAGAATTTTCTCAGAACATCATAGCCAAATCTGAAGAACAAGTCTCAGAATGGAATGTCGTAGCCTCTTCGACAGACATAATCTCAGAGCTAAACAAGCTTTCTGAAGATTACTCCAAAGCTGCTGCTAAGTGCGAAAACAACATCCAGGCTTATCAAGCTCAGATTGCTGAACTTCAGAAGAAGATCCTCCAAGAGAAGGAACGTCAGGCCACCCTCCAATAGCCCAACCAGGAAGAAATTGACAGGGAGCTTCAAAAAGGTCTCCAACATGCAGAAACAGCCCAACAACTTCATAGAGAGATTGACGAACTAACTGTTAGTAAGAGTCTCTGCGAACGTCGAATTCAGCTTCAAAAGAAGAAATTTGACGAACTCAAAGCAACTTTCCTTCAACAATAGTTTGTAATAGAAAATAGGAAATTTTATTGTTTAAGAGTTTTAGCAATTTCATATGTAATGTTACTTTACGCCATCTGTTTGGCGAAGACAAGCTTTTATTTGCAATTTCATTCTATTCCTATTTTTATTTCTTGCAATGTTGGTTTATACTTCTTCAAATATTTGCCATTTATTTTCAGCACTCTCCTATCTTTTTCTATTTCTTCGACTTCATATGCACCGTTTGAAAAAACTCTTAAAATTTTGAAAGGTCCTTCCCATTTAGGGGACCATTTTCCCATCAATCTATCTTTCTTCTCCATGGGCAAAATTACTTTCCAAACTAAATCACCAACTAAAAAGGCTTTAAATTTTACTTTCTTATTGTAAAACCTTTCGACTCTTTCTTTCTTCCTTTTTATTAATTCTAAAGCACGTAACCTTTCTTCATCTAAATCAACCAACTCATCCATCATCATACTCCAATAAATCTCAGATGGAATCTCGTGATGCCTTTGAATTTGTATTGACTGTAAACAGATTTCGAATGGTACTGCATCATGTCCGTAAGTTAATTTAAATGGGGTAGAATTAGTTGCTTCTTTAGGAGACGTTCGACAAGCCCAAAGGATTTGGTCCAGAGTCTTGTGCCAATTTCTAGGTTTTTTACCCACGTGCTTCTTTATTAGATTTATCACCACTTTGTTGGCTGCTTCGACCTGACCATTTGCTTGGGCATAATAAGGTGTCGAAGTTAGCAACTTAAAACCTGTCTCTTTTGCAAATGTCTGCATATTTCTTCCAGTAAACACAGATCCTTGATCAGTGGTTATAGTCTCTGGTATTCCAAATCTATAAATTATATGTTTCTGGATGAAGTCTATGACTGCTTCCTGATCTACATTCGTCAGTGGTATGGCTTCAATCCACTTAGTGAAGTAGTCTACCCCAACTAAGATGTACTTCTGCCCTTTCGAAGAGGCTGGTCGAATTTCACCAATCAAATCTAAAGCCCAACCTCTGAATGGACAAGGCTTTATAATGGAATGTAACTCATTTGCAGGCACATGAGGTATGCCTGCGTGTATTTGACATTCTTGACATCCCTTTGCAAATTCGACACAACCCTTCAACATTGTTGGCCAATACATCCCCTGTCGAAATAGTAACCATTTCATCTTGTGCCCTGCCTGGTGTGCACCACACGCACCACTATGCACGTTCGACAAAGCTATATAAGCTTCAGTCTCTCCTAAGCACTTTAGTAAGACTCCTTCTGCAGTCTTTTTAAACAACTCATTTCCAAAGAGTACATAGCTTATAGCTCTATACTTTATCTTTCTTTCGACTGTCTGGTTTGGATTTTGTAAATAATCCTTAATGGGTTTTCTCCAATCTCCTACCCCTGGATCATCTATATTGAAAATTTCAAAATTTTCTTCATCACCATATCCCAGTCTTATGGTCTCCAAATCAGATGGGGACAGTCTAGTGGATAATACTTTTCCTCTTACTTCGAATACTTTCTCCAGATTTTCCTTCGACACTCTGTAGCCTAATGCTAGTTGAGCCAAATCGTTTGCTTCCTGATTTTCTAGTCTAGGAATGTGTCTAAAGGTTGCACTGTCGAATCTCTTGAGGAGTCTGTTGGCTATCACAAAATACATGATCAAATTCTCTTTGACACATTTGTATTCTTTCGTCAATTGTTTTATTACCAACTCAGAGTCATCCATTATTTCGACCTCTGTTGCCCCCAATTCCAACAATATTTCAAGTCCAGCAATTAAAGCTTCATATTCTGCTTCATTATTCGAACATCAACCTTCTATTTTTTACTTGAACTTTGTTGGAATTTTGTTGGGAGAAATGATTAATACCCCAACACCTGTTCCATTCTTATGACTGGAACCGTCGAAATATAATCTCCAAGGTTCTCTTTCGACATATTTTATTTCATCTCCAAGTATGGAGTGGTCAGCTATAAAGTCAGCAACCACCTGTCCTTTAACAGCTTTTAGAGGCATATATTTTAAAGAATACTCAGTCAAGGCTAAAGCCCATTTTCCAATTCGACTATGTAGAATAGATTTAGACAACATATGTTTTATTACGTCGAAATGAGAAGATATATATACATCAATGGGTTTTATATAATGCTTTAACTTTGTACAAGAGAAATATACACATAAACATAATTTCTCTATCATACTATATCTAGTTTCAACATCATTTAAGACTCTGCTGAGATAATAGATGGCTCTTTCGACGCCATGTTCATCTTCCTGACAAAGCATGCTTCCCAATGTTCTGTCGGACGCTGAGATGTAGAGCCTCATACTTCTTTTTCGACAAGGAGACATTAAAACTGGAGGACTTGCCAGATATTCCTTGATCTTGTCGAAGGCATCTTGCTGTTCTTGCCCCCAAGTGAAGCCCTCCGTCTTCAGTCGAAGTAGAGGTGAGAAGGCCTGCGTTTTTCCACTAAGGTTGGAGATGAACCTTCTAAGAAAGTTGATTTTCCCTAGTAGAGACTGCAGCTCCTTCTTTGTCGATGGCGCTTTCGCTTCCATTATGGCCTTGGCTTTGTTTTCATTAATTTCAATCCCTTTCTTGTGGACCACAAAGCCTAAGAAATCATCTGCCTGCACACCAAAAGCACATTTAAGGGGATTCATTTTCAAACCAAACTTCCTCATCCTTTCAAAGGACTGTTGAAGGTGGTCAATATGGTCTGAGCCTGAGGTAGATTTAATCACAATATCATCTATATAAATTTGCATAAATGTTTCAATGAAATCATGAAAAATAGAATTCATGGCCATTTGGTAAGTAGCTCCAGCATTTTTTAAACCAAAGGGCATGACTACCCACTCATACGTTCCTATTGCTCCTGGACAACGAAAAGCTGTTTTTGGAACGTCTTCTTCAGCAATGAAAATCTGGTTATAACCAGAATACCCATCAAGCATACTTAAATACTCATGGCCTGCTGCAGAATCTACTAGCATTTCTGCTACTGGCATAGGATATTCATCCTTAGGGGTAGCTGAGTTTAGGTCTCTAAAATCAATGCATACCCTCAGTTTGCCATTTTTCTTAATCACAGGAACAATATTAACAATCCATTCGACATACCTTGTTGTACGGATGAACTTGCATTTTAGAAGCCTTTCGACTTCCTCTTTGATTTTCAACAGAATTTCTGGTGCGAAGCGTCTGGGGGTCTGCTTTATTGGCTTTTTCCCTTCCAGTATTGGCAACTTCAGTTCGACCAAATTTCTGTCTAAACCAGGCATTTCGTCATAATCCCATGCGAAGCAGTCTTTAAACTCATTCAGCAGTTGGATTATTTCGACTCTGAGTTGAGAATCCATCTTGGCACTGATGTAGGTTGGCCTTTTCTCTGCCCCCAGCCCCAGATTAATCTCTTCTAAAGGATCCTGTGCCACCATTTTCATATTGGTTAGGGTTGGATCTTTTTCAAAACCCAAGGGTTCGTCATCATAAATGGCATCAAGTCTTTGACTTCGCCATTCGCCATCAGAGTCTTCTTCAAAACTCTGCTTTGTGTGTTGCTCCTTAATATTTTCTTGAGGATGTTGTTCTTCGATAACATGTGTGCTGGCTTCAACAACCATGTTCCTAACTTCGGCCTCAAGGGCCGCTTTGAGTTGTTTTTCGGCTATATAAGCCGTAATCTTTTCTATTGTTGATGCTTCAGTCATTTTCACTGAACTCACTCCCCCACCCTGTTGGGTTGACATGGGCAGTTCCCCAAGTGTAATTTGTCTCTCCAATTATTTCTTTATCCCACTGGAAGCCATGCGCAGGGTGGAGGTACATGGAACAGTAAGCGTTGTCGGAGGCTGTTAGGTCGTAACCAGCAGGATTGCATGGTGCTATATGGGCCAGGTTCTTATCGAAGTTACGACTAGTGACATTGTTCACATCAGCCATGAAGTAACTTTGATCTGCTTCTATGTTTTCGACAATCCCATCTGGCCTCCAGATTGCTATCCTTTGATGCATGGAGGATGGCACAACCCCAATTCCATGGATCCACTCTCTGCCCAACAGCAAGTTGTAATTTGCTTTTGATGCTATCACCATAAACATTGTAGGCCTGGTAATGGATCCTACAGTCAAGTTCAATTGTATTACCCCCAGCGTTGTCCCTACCTTACCTTCATAATTGGACAACACCATGTTGTGAGGCTTGGTGTCGGAGTCATCTTTTCCAATCCTCTTTATCATATAATGAGGAATTAGATTCACAGCTGCTCCTCCATCTATCAGGATTTTATTGACACCCACGTTTTCTATCTTTCCTTTTATGAACAGAGGCTTTAAATGAGCCTTCATTACATCATCCGGCTTTTCGAAGAAAGCATTTTGCTCTTCGACACAGCCATTATTCATTATGTAGTAGCATACAGGCTTAAGGCCTATGCTATCATCTGCCATATCATCTTCTTCGTCTTCGACTTCCATTATCCTGTCATAGTCTCTGGGCAACACAGAAACCACGTTGCAAGTTACGTCGAAGGACGCATCAGACTCTGAAGTGAAGTCATCTGTAACTTCTTCGTCCTCTGGTACTTTGTTGTTTGTTTTCTGCATTTCTGTTGTGTCACTAGGTTCATTCTTCTGAGGGGGTTTTTCCTTCGCCAAAGATCCCCCTTTGCTTGTAGTCTGCCCACACTTGCTTGACTCAGCTTCCCTCTGCCCAAACCTTTTGTGTTCTACAGTTTCTTTTTCCATTCTCTTCTGCCTTTGGAATCTTCTCCATTGGGACCTGGACATAGGATTCTTCCCTTTGTAGTTTTCAGAGACGTACTTTGGCTTTGCTTTTTCTGCCTCCTTTTTTACTTCTATTGAGGCACCCCTGTTCACTTCAAAACTCTTCCATCTCTTCTGACCTTGGGCATCTCTTATAGGTTGAACCCATTTGTCATCGTTTGGTCTGTTGGATGGTTTATAGGTGTTGTAACGTCTTTCTCCCATTCCTTGGATATGATTCTCCCTTCTTCTTGGGTCGAACCTTTCATTCCCGATTGGTGGAACTGCCCCCCAGTTTCTTTTCCTCTGGGTCTTTTCTGCCGCTTCTAAATCATCAGCCGCTTTCCTGTCGAACACAACGCTGCATCTTGGGCAAAGCATAACTTCTGCGTTCTTCTTCTGACACCTCTGGATGAATTCGACAAGACTTTCATTCTCCTCTGGGTATACCAGCTTCTGGTGCTTCTCTTGATGTTTCTTTCCCTTGTTGGTGTCTGGTCCTATCTTCTGAGTGACTTCCACCATATGAATCCTTGCATTTTGTTCAGTTGTGATTTTCAATTTGTTCATTTTTTCGACTAGCATCATTTCCTCAGGGATGTTCTCTTTCAACTGATTCATACTGCCCTTTGGGTGTAAGCCCTTATAGATGTATTTGCAGCACTGTGCAACACCTTCGACAAAATCTTCTTCAGTTTTGCTGGTGCTTCTGTTTATTGGTTCGACAATGAGGGCATTATCAGTAGTCTCTGATATTTTGATCTTGTCATGACCAAGGCCACCAGTGGCCTCTTTTTGGACAATGAGGGTTTTGTTATCTTTCTCTTCATTATCATTTTTGAAAGAATCTCCCCATCCTGTGGGTTTGATTTTGCTGATATCCGTTTTGGAGCTTGGTGGTGCTGAATATTTCACCATGAAGTCGAACTTCCCATTTGATTCTCCTAGAGTGTCCCAGATCACCCCCTGCTCAGCATCTCTTTTATAGTTTTTCTTGTCGAAGCTTCTGCCCACCTTGACTGTATTTCTTCCGTCGAAAACTTCAGTAGTTTCAATGGTGTTCTCTCTGTCGAAGTCCTCAGAAGCTTTGACTTCTCCCTCCTCAGCCTGGTCTGCAAGGTCATCAGCCCCCTTCACCACATTTACATGGGTGTCAAAGCCCTCAGCAACTTTGATTTCTTCCTCCTCAGCCTGGTCTGCAAGGTCATCAGCCCCCTCCACCACATTTACATGGGTGTCGAAGCCCTCAGCAGCCTCTATCATGTTGAAGTTGGTGTTGAAACCTTCAGTGGCCTCTACTATCTCAAAGCTTTCCACAAACATGACTTCCAATT
Source organism: Lathyrus aphaca (assembly GCA_963966055.1). NCBI lineage: Eukaryota > Viridiplantae > Streptophyta > Magnoliopsida > Fabales > Fabaceae > Lathyrus > Lathyrus aphaca. The sequence continues at coordinate 354,707,450 of OZ014520.1, read as the reverse complement.
CGACCATATTCACCATTTCTGGTTCAGCATAATTGGCTTCCACAACTTGCATAGGATTGGAGTCAATTCTCATCTGTTGCTTAGCTTTGTCTCCATAACTTCAGCCTTCCATTCTGGATTGCATTCTGGACCAGATCCCTGAAAAGGTAACATTGAGAAGTTTTATGACCCAAAAAATTATGGTATTTGCAAAAACCTCTCTTTTTCTGTTGGTCTACAGGAGGCTCCTTAGTGCCTGCTGGTTTTATTAACTGACCATCTTTGACTAATAAATAAAAAATTTCATCACATTTGGTGATGTCGAATGTATAGGTTCTTTTAGGGAACCTGTCATTCTTTTCCACTTCGACTGGATTTTTTCCATTCGACGGGGCTAAAACTTTACAGGAATATGGAGGGCCCTGTTTTAGTTCTGCCAGATCAATTTCTTGCTGGTCGAAAGTGACTGGTTCGTTTTCGTCATAATCATCTTCTTGAACTATTCCTACATAGGCCACTATTTCCTTCTTGTTTTTATTTGATCTAAATTTTTCATTTTTTAGCCTTTCTATTTGCCTCACTCTGTCTGCTAGTTGTGCCATGTCTCTCAAGTACTGGGTATCTAGTTTTTTCCTTATGGAATAATCTAGACCCCCTGCAGCCATTTCGACTAGTTCTTGTTTCGGCACTTGTGTGAAGCATCTGGCTTTCAATAATCTAAACCTATTCAAGTAATCATCTATAGGTTCAGAGAATTTTCTTTTGACACTTGCCAATTCTTTCAAACTTATCTTAGTTTGTCCCATATAGAATTGTTCATGGAACAATCTTTCTAATTGGGTCCATGTGAATATTGAAGTTGCAGGAAGAGAAGTAAACCAAGTGAAAGCATTTTTTGTCAAAGAACTTGGGAAATATTTCATCCTTAAGTTCTCATTATTAGCAATCTCTTCTGCCTCTATCAAATAACGCGCTACGTGTTCTATGGTGGACTCACTAGTATCCCCTGAGAATTTGGTGAATTTTGGGACTTTCCACCTTGGTGGTAATTCTTGTTGTAAAACAAATTCAGACAAGGGGGAAGTATAACTAGGCCTTTGTAATCCTACGTTTACTCCATTTTGCGCCTTTATTCTCTCAACCATGGTTGCAATATTATTTTCGACAGGCAGATTGTTGTAACGCATCCTCTGCTGTAATATTTCATCAGCATTTTGGTTTCTCTGGACTATTATTCTTCTTGGTTCCTGTCGAATGGGTTCCTCTACGTTAGGCTGTTCGACTATTACCTCTTGGCCCCTGGGATTTTCTTGAGGGGTTCCTACTGGCCTTTGGTTTATAGTAAGTTCCTCTTCGACAGGCCTATTGGCAGGATTTTGATTCAATTGCATTCTTTGCTGTGCTTGAGGGACTCCAAAAAAGTCAGCAATGCGTGCCATCTGTTCTGCCAATATCTGGTTTGTTTGGGTAGTGTTTTGTATCAAAGGGTTAAACACTTCCCCCATTTGTTGTGTCAATGCTTGCACCATATCATGATTGCTTTCATCCATCTATTGACGAATTACTTGTGCAAAATGGTTTGTCATAGTAGGCATATGGAATCCTGGTGGAACTTGATTTATTCTATTTCCATTTCCACCATATCCTGACCCCTGCAATGGTGATAACACTTGAACCATAGCATCAGAGAATAATAGTGACGAATTATGTAGGCTTGCCATCATTGAAGTTGGCATTCCATATGGCTGTTCTCTCCCTGACATGGGCAGAGAATAATTCAGATATGGCCTGAAGGTGTTTCCTCCAGGGGGAGGGGTTCCCATGGGTCTGGCGTGTCCCATGGTGGAAGAACTAGGCGCATTCTGGGATCCTGAACCCATTGGTATTGAATCCCCTAATGGAGGCCTAATCTGTTCTAAAACAGGGCCAGAAACTGGTATTCCTCCTGACGAAGGGATGGGATTGGAAACTGGAATGGTTTCGTCAGGATCGTTTGTAGTGTTTGGCAAGTTAGCCATCCTTCTTCCTCTTGTTCTCTTTGGTCTTTCTACATCGGTTACGACTAGTTTACCGCTTCTAAGAATCATACAACGCAACAAGGAACAATTTGTCTAAGAAGGTTCTCTATTAAATCTTATTAACTGCACTAGTCCCACTGGGCGTGCCAATTTGTTCGCAGTGATTTCTGGCGAACAACCTCTGGTTAACCAATCTCTCAGAAAACTGGGTTACTTGCAGGACCAACCAAACAAGTCCTAGGACACATGTGCAATTGTTTGTCAAAAACACTCTTAGTATGGATAATGATTTATGATTTGTTTTGTCAATAATGTCAAAGTGTTAAATGCTTTGATTTTAAAAGTAAAATAAAGTTTAAGTTTAGACAAAAGTAAGAAAAATGGCGAAATGATAAAACTTACAGGAAAGTAAATAAAACTTGAAGATAAAATAACTTGATGAAACAAACTGATAATTTAAATAACTTTAAAAGAAAGATGGTGTTCAAACGTACATAGTTCCAAATATCAAACTCATTTTCTCTCACACTGGGTACTTAGAGTATTTACAGGAATTTTGTATAAGTTTTCACACCCACATTCTAAACATAAACTATCCTATTTATATACAAACAAAGCAACTGCCTAGAACGGAAAAATCATAATTAAATGACAAGTGTCAGCCTGCATGCAATTTCCTTCTCTGAAACTTCCATGTGTCCAACTGTCAAAGGTTGTAACTTTTAAATTTTGAACTCTTTCCTTTGGTGACGAAACATTACACCCCTTCAATCTGTCGAAGTCTCAAAGAAGAAAAAACCTTTTCAAAATCTGCCAAATAATGCTTCTGTCCAACAACTCTTCTCTGTCGAAGTGTCGAAAGATACAGTCATCTTGTCAAAGGCCCATCTATAAACAATTTTCCAAACTTGTCTTGCCAGAATATTACTTATCCTTCTGTCGAAACATTTGGGCTTTTAACCTTGTCAACATTTCTTGAATATCTTCACTTTCCTTATTCTTCTCTGCTGATCATCTTCTCACTAACAGAAATGACTTCAAGTTCCAAATTTCAACATGTCGAAATTATGAGCTTACACTTGGAAGTACGACTCTGATCTCTACTGCGACGGAAAGAAGATCACTATAGATTCATCAACCTCTTCACCGCAAGTTGACAATGTTGGGGGAGGCGGAGGCTTCACCAGAAGCGGACGCCTTTTTGCCTCACAAACACCGAGACCCAATCCTAAAGCAGAGGCTGCTACTAAGGCAAAAAGGGAAGAATATGGTACTTGAAGAGCCAACTGTTAAAGAAACTCCGAAGACGTCTTTTGAACAAGAGGTAGACGAGTTCATGAGAATAATCAAAAAGAGTGATTACAAAGTGGTAGACCAACTTCATCAGACACCCTCCAAAATCTCTATCTTGTCATTGTTAATGTGTTCCGAAGCCCATAGGAATGCACTGTTAAGAGTCCTGCACGCAGCCTACGTGCCAGAAGAGATTACGGTTAATTAGCTGGAAACAGTGGTTGCAAATGTTAACACCAGTCATGCACTGGGCTTTACAAATGCTGATTTAACGATGGAGGGACGCAATCATAACAAGGCTGTACACATCACCTTAGAGTGCAAAGGTGTTGTTCTTTCTCATGTGCTGGTAGACACTGGGTCCTCGCTCAATGTCCTCCCGAAGAAAGCCTTGGTGAAGCTCGAATATGATGGTTTGGAATTGCGTCCAAGTAACTTGGTGGTGAGAGCGTTTGATGGTTCTAAGAGATCAGTGCTTGGAGAGATTGAATTACCTGTGATGATTGGCCCACAAATCTTTAAAACTACTTTCTTTGTGATGGACATACAGCCAGCCTACAACTGTTTGTTGGGTAGACCCTTGATTTACGCCGTTGGAGCTGTTACATCTACCCTTCACCAGAAATTAAAATTTGAGTGGGAATGCCAGATCATCACAATCTGCGGGGAGGAAGACATTTTTCGTTAGCCAGGTGGCTACTTACAAGTATATAGAGATGGATGGGGAGATCCATGAGACTATGAGTCAGGGGTTTGAGGCCTTTAACATCAATGAAGTAACTGTTGTATCTGGAACTTCCATCACTTCATATCAAAAATCCCGGAAGGTTGTTGAAGAAGGTACCGCTCAGGGCTTGGGCAAGCTGCTGCTAGTAGAAAAGAAAGAAGACAGATTTGGGTTGGGTTACAGACCAACCCGGCAAGATCAACCAGAGGCTGCAACGCAGCCCAAATTTGTCAGTGGGGGAATGCTTACCCCAGATGCTGTGAATAGTCTAGAAGACGAGGAAGAAGGCGACCGCAACCTGGAGAACTGGATATGTCCAAGGATCCCGAGGAACTAAGTCTCTAACTGGTCTTCCCAGGAAATTATAAGGGTTACTCCTGCAGAGTAATTATTATTTCCTGTCTTTTAAGCATGCATCAAGTCCTGCATCTTGCCCAAGGTGTCAGGACTCATTTTGTAATAGGGTCATCTTGTATTTTGTGCAAATGATTAATTAATGAATATCAGGACATCTTTTGCAAACGAGTCTCTTTTTCGCTCACTGTCTTTTTCTTTTTTCACTTTTGTACAAAATAATAAAATGGCAATGTTTTCAAAATAAACAATTTCATTTTCACTTTTTCTAAACAAGATAAAATTGATCACTAAAACAAACCAATCTCAACCCTTGCAGAGGTCATCCTCCAGATTGTACCGACAACAACACTGCTATGACTTCGTATGACTTCGACAATCCGATTAATCAAACTGATGAAGGGGTTGAAGAAGACTATGAGCTACCTGAAGATCTAGCCAGGTTGTTAAGTCAAGAGGAGAAGGTAATCATCCCTCATCAGGAGGAGGTTGAGACAGTAAATCTTGATACCGAAGAAGACTTGAAAGAAGTAAGGATCGGGGCCCGTCTGCAAGATTCAGTGAAGGAACAGCTTTTTGAAATGCTTCGAGAGTACGTTGATATCTTTGCCTGGTCCTATCAAGACATGCCAGGTCTGGATACCGACATCGTTGTGCATAAGCTTCCTCTAAAGGAAGACTGTCCTCCAGTAAAACAGAAGCTACGCCGTACTCATTCGGATATGGCCATGAAGATTAAAGAAGAGGTACAAAAACAATGGGACGCCGGTTTCCTTGCTGTAACTAGTTACCCGCCGTGGGTCGCTAATATTGTACCAGTGCCTAAAAAGGATGGCAAAGTACAGATGTGTGTGGATTACCGGGATCTAAACAGAGCTAGCCCGAAGGATCACTTCCCATTACCTCACATTGATGTATTGGTCGACAACACAACTCAGTTCTCGGTATTCTCCTTCATGGACGGATTCTCCGGATATAATCAGATCAAGATGTCACCTGAAGACATGGAGAAGACTACTTTCATCACACCCTGGGGCACATTCTGTTATAAGGTAATGCCATTTGGATTGAAGAATACCGAGGCAACATATCAATGGGCTATAGTGACATTATTCCACAATATGATCCACAAAGAAATTGAATGCTACGTGGATGACATGATTTCCAAGTCCCTCATTGAAGAAGACCATCTGGTAAATCTGCTAAAGTTGTTCAAGCGTCTTAGAAAATATCAGTTGAAGCTAAACCCCAACAAATGCACATTCGGGGTGCGTTCCGGTAAGCTGCTGGAATTCATCGTAAGTGAAAAAGGAATTGAAGTTGATCCTGACAAAGTCAAAGCCATTCAGGAGATGCCTGCACCTAGGACTGAAAAAGAAGTTCGGGGGTTCTTAGGTAGATTGAACTACATTTCACGGTTCATATCTCACCTTACTGCAACCTGTGAGCCCTTGTTCAAATTGTTAAGAAAGGAACAAACGGTCAGGTGGAACGAAGATTGTCAGAAGGCTTTTGACAAAATCAGGGAATACTTACAAGAACCTCCAATCCTTATGCCTCCGGTTGAAGGAAGACCTCTAAAAATGTACCTGACAGTATTAGAAGGATCAATGGGGTGTGTGTTTACCGACTGTGAACAACGTTATTCACTGCTCGAGAAAACTTGCGGTGCTTTAGCGTGGGCTGCTCGCCGACTAAGGCAGTATATGTTGACCTACACTACATTGTTGATTTCAAAGATGGACCCCATCAAGTACACATTTGAGAAGCCAGCACTTACCGGAAGGGTTGCAAGATGGCAAATGATCTTAACATAATATGACATTCAGTACACATCTCAAAAGGCCATCAAAGGCAGTGTACTGTCTGACTATCTAGCTGAGCAACCCATTGATGATTACCAGCCAATGAGATTTGACTTTCCCGATGAAGACATCATGTTCCTGAAAGAAAAAGATCATGAAGAGCCTGTTCACACTGAAGGGCCTGACCCAGAAGAAGAATGGACAATGATGTTTGATGGGGCTGTTAACATGAATGGTCGTGGAGTTGGTGTAGTGCTCATTACTCCTAAAGGAGTTCACATGCCTTTCTCAGCAAAACTCACCTTTGCATGCACTAACAATGAAGCTGAATACGAAGCCTGTATCATGGGTCTTGAGGAAGCCATTGACCTCAGGATCAAGACTTTAACTGTATTCGGGGATTCAGCTTTGGTAATCAATGAGACCAACGGCAAATGGTACACTCACCAAGAGCATCTGATTCCATACCGAGACTATACAAGGAGATTATTGACTTTCTTTACAACAGTCAAACTTGAGTATATCCCTCGAGACGAAAATCAGTTCGCAGATGCTCTAGCTACCATTTCTTCATTGATCAATGTTCAGGCTGCCAACTTTGTGCCTCAGATTTTAGTATCCAAACTTGACAGACCATCATACATATTCTCCGTGGACATTGCTAAAGATGACAAGCCTTGGTTCCATGACATCAAAAGCTTCTTAGAGGATCAAACATACCCACCTGGGGCATCGTCCAATGATAAGAAGACATTAAGAAGGCTGGCTGGTAGTTTCTTCTTGAATGTTGATGGTTCGTTATACAAGAGGAACTTTGACATGGTACTTCTCAGATGTGTTGATAAGAAAGAAGCAGATTTGTTGATGCACGAGGTGCATGAAGGATCTTTCGGTACCCATGCTGGAGGGCATGCAATGGCTAAGAAATTGTTAAGATCAGGTTACTACTGGATCACAATGGTTGCAGACTATTGTGCCTATGCCAGAAAGTGTCATAAATGCCAGATTTATGCAGACAAAGTGCATGTACCTCCGAACCCGTTGAACGTGATGTCTTCACCTTGGCCCTTTTCCATGCGGGGCATTGACATGATTGGAAAGATTGAACCGACTGCTTCAAATGGCCATAGATTCATCCTGGTAGCCATTAATTACTTCACTAAGTGGGTTGAAGCAGTTTCGTATACAAATGTCACCAGACAAGTGGTAGCCAGATTCCTGAAAAGAGACATCTTTTGTTGGTATGGAGTACCCGAGCAAATCATTACTGATAATGGTTCCAATTTGAACAACAAAATGATGGCAGGACTGTTCCGGGACTTCAAGATCCAACACCACAACTCTTCTCCTTACAGGCCAAAGATGAATGGCGCTTTTGAGGCAGCTAACAAAAACATTAAGAAGATTGTGCAAAAGATGGAGGTCACCTACAAGGATTGGCATGAAATGCTACTATTTGCCTTGCATGGGTATCGTACCTCAATCATAACGTCCACTGGGGCAACACCGTATCAGCTTGTGTATGGTATGGAGGCAGTCCTACCTGTTGAAGTTAAATTACCCTCCTTACGGGTATTGATGGATGTCAAACTGAATGAAGCAGAATGGGTCTGGTCTCGGTACAATCAATTGAGTCTGATCGGAGAGAAGAGATTAGCTGCAATCTGTCATAGGCAGTTATATCAGAAGAGAATGAAGAAAGCCTTCGATCAGAAAGTCAAGCTTCAGGAATACCAAGTAGGAGATCTTGTGCTGAAAAGACTCCTTCCTCCTCATACAGACCACAGGGGCAAGTGGACTCCGAACTAAGATGGTCCGTTCATAGTAAAGAAAGTATTCTCTGGTGGAGCACTGATGCTCACTACTATGGATGGTGAAGATTTCCTATCCCCTGTGAATTTAGATGCAGTTAAAAAATACTTTGCATAAAATGACCCGCTGAACATAAAAACAGAATGTAAGTCCAGGAAAAAATAGGGCATCCCGGCGAGTCAAAAACAGAATAAAAGACTCGAGCAAAAATAAGGGAAAATTAAAAAATGTACACCTGCTGAGTTGAAAAGCCGCATTGGACAGCTCAGGCAAAAATGGGTATCCCGGTGGATTTAAAACCCAAAAGGGCAATCCACGCAAAATAAGGGAATAAGCGAACAACTGTATTTTGAATTCGTTTGTATCACTTATAACATGGCAAGCTTCGAAAGGTTAAAGCACCGGTCAGAATCAACTTTCTTCACAAAGCAGGATAAGAAGAACGTCAAGGTCGTACGAGTCATAGCAAAGGGAAGCTCACTGAAGCATCGTCAACATTGCCAGCACATTTATTTTTCTAAATTTATAGCAATCTCCTCCTTTCAGGGGATTTGTTTCTTTGACTGTATTTGCCAATTCAGGGCACCCAAATTAATAAAATCAGAGTTTGTAGTCACACTTCGTCTTGTACATTTCTGGTTCATTTGCAAAATGTCCAATATCCATAATATTTGCATAAAACAGACGTGTCTTTCTAATTACATGGTTGTATGAAATGTATTTACTTCCAGGAATATCTAACTCCTATGATGGAATCCGGTAAGGGATGCCTCGGGACACTTGTGCATTTCTTTATCTTAACAGGATTGCAGGTATTCAATACGCGACACGAGGCATGCCACACACTTCCTCCCCTAACAGTATCTGGAATACTTTTCCCCAGCAAAGTTGCCAAGGCATCACTTCCCCATCACATTTTCTTCAAGCAGCATCAGTAAATGCTCACATCCCCAGCTGAGTTGTCAAGCCTCCTCATCCTCAGCAGGATCCTCATAGAAATCTCTAGGAAGATCGTTCAGTGATCTTTCCTCCCCCAGAGTGCCAGATCTCTCGTCTTCAGCAAAGTTAGGGAACCATCTCCCCACAGAGCTCCAACCTCTCCCAAGAAGAGCAATGTCTGAAATTCTCACACAACAAAGTGACGGAAGTTTCCTCATCCCCAGCTGGGTTATCTCCTCACCAGATAGGTATATCAGTGATCTAATCCCCAAGCAGAATCATATGTCTTATCATATCTGCCAATGATCTCACCCCCAGTTAGGATATCACTTCAAGCAGATCAGCCAGAGATCTTCACAGCAGCGGGATCCGAATCCCGAACCGATTTCTTTTGCATAATCATATCATTCGCATTATTTTCCTCCCAGAGCGTAGCATTCCATTTAATACGGAGCATTACGGCAAAAATCAAACATATTGCATAATCATAAATCAAGGTTCGAACCAGTCACCTGTAAATATCAACAGTACCTCATCAGCAATATACAAAATATATCCCTTGCACATAAAAGCCAAAGCGTCCCCTTTGCACTCTAATAAATACAGATACATGCTCCTTTTGATACTCTTCTGTGTCATCATCCCCCAGTAAAGTTGCCAGAGCACTCTCTGCAAACATATACTTTTACATAACAGGTTCTTCTCGACACTCGTCCGTGTCACCTCATATTTCCCCACAGAAAGCCAAAGCGTCCCCTTTGCACTCACAAAAGCATGATCATATACACTCTTTCGACACTCATCCGTATCATATCATCCCCTGTAGATACAAACCAAACCAATGCTTATACACTCTTTTGACACTCGTCTATGTCACCTATCCCCAGCACAGTTGCCCAAAACACTTATTTATAATACTTCTTTTGACACCCATCCGTGTCATCTTATCCCCACAGGTTGCCGGAGTACGCTCATAACTTGTACACTTTCTCTTCCGATACTCGTCCGTATCATGGTCTTAAGGATGCTCGTCCACATCTTTAATCTATACACAGCGTCAAACACTTATACCTTTTTATTTCGAAAAGCGTAAGCACTCGTCCGTGTTTACCATTCCCTAGCAAACCGCCAGCAAAACAACTTTTTCTATCTGACATTCGTCCTATGTCATGATACTTTCGGCAGCCGTACCCTGCCAGGTGATCGTCCTTCACCCTCGGATGACCGTCCCTCATCCTTTCCCCCAGCGGAGTCTCCATTATTGGAACCCTTTTCTATCCGGCATTAGTCCTATGTCGCGATACTTTCGGCAGCCGTACCCTGCCAGGTGATTGTTCTTCACCTTGGGTGACCGTCCCTCATCCCTATCCCCAACAGAGCAGCCGTCCCCTGCTAGGTGATCGTCCTTCACCTTTTGATGATCGTCCTTCATCATTTTATCTGATGGTCGTCCCCATCGTTAATCTTGTTATCTGACATTCGTCCTATGTCATGATAAATCCTGAAAGCAGCCGTACCCTGCTAAGTGATCGTCCTTCATCATGTTTATCCGATGTCTGTCCCCATCGTCGACCTTTTCTATCCGACATTCGTCATATGTCGTGGTAAAGAGCAGTCGTCCCCTGCTAGGTGACCGTCCTTCACCTTTGATGACAGTCCCTCATCATTATTTCATTTATTCTTTGAACCGATGGTCGTCCCCGTCGTTGTTTACCTTTACTTTGCAGACCTGATGGCTGTCCCCATCATTGCCTTTATCTTTAATCGCCAGAAAATCTTGATGGCCGTCCCCATCATAATCCCTTTATTTCCCCAGCATGTCGGTCGTCCCCGTCATTGCTTTATCCCCAACAGTCGTCCTCTGCTCGATGGTCGTCCTCCATCGCTTTCATTTTATAAGCATACTATACTTTCTTTTACAATTTATATACCTTTTCTTCTTCTCCTCAGTGAGTGCAAATTTTGGACTGTCTTTGGTATTCAACCACAAGTTATCTTGTTTGTCTGTTAAGCCAGGCACTTACATCCTGCACAGCTAACTCATGCTTGAATAGGGGCAGTTGTAAACACCCCAAATTTTCCCTCACTAAGTTCACACCATGGCTTGTGATCTTTCATATTTGCATTAGTTTAAGCATATAATCTCATATTGCATTTTTGCTTCACTGCATTAGTTCAAGTTCATATGCATCTAGGGTTTGTGATATGAGCAATCCAAGATCCATCTGAGCCACTCCAAAGGCCACAAATCATTCCAAGAGGGTCCATGTATGTTCAATCATCATATTATATCCCTCAGAGATCAAGGAAGTCAAAGAATCACAAGAACTTGCACATCATGGAAGTAGAGCCAGGGTTTCACTGCACAGATGACCTGAAATTAGGGTTTTGGTTTTAGAGGCCATAACTCCAATTTTTTTGGTCATTCTTGTTTCTATTGGTCTCAATATGTTATAAGGATCATGCATACCAATTTTTATGAATAAATTCAATGGGGAAGTCATCTGATCATTGGGTGATTACTTGAGCAAGTCAGTGTAAAATCAGGGCATCTGAGGCTCCCATCAATGGAACCAAAGTGGATTTTTCATCAAATTGAAGTTATATGATCTTTATTTGATCATTGAAGTGTTTAGAAGTTCACAAAATTGAAGAAAAGTGAGCTAAACCAAAAGTTGCCAAAAATGGAAATGACTTGTAATGTAAACTTTCCATTTTGGGAAAGTTTTTCAACCTCCTCTTTCTCAACCAAAAATGCTTCAAATAAAAAACTGTTGGTCATGAAAGTTGTAGATTGGATCATTCCCATTTCAAAAAGTACAAGAACAAGTTCTAATTCATTATGGAACTCAAGTTATGGCTTGTCAAAGTTGGCAAAAATCACATAATTTTCAAGAATGCACCAAAGAGGATTCTTTGCAAAACCACTTGCCAAAGCATTTTGTGACTTCAAACACACTTCTATGTATCATAACATCATAGTGCATTGCTTTAAGATCAGAATTGCCCAAATAATTGCATCATTCCATGCCTTGAACATCAAGAATTCTCAAAGGGGCCAAAACTTCATGAATTTACAAAACACCACATAAACTTCCATCTACTTGCTGAATTGCCTCAAGATTGATTTTGTGGACATCCTTGATCTCAGCTTCGCATGGACAAGCCTAAGAGTCAGCTACACCATTGCCCATACCTCAAGTACAACACTTTTGACTTTTTGGCAAAAACACCCATACCAATCACAACAGTCCACCACCCACTCTCTACCCAATCCAGACTTTACAAGCATGCTCCAAGGGTTCATTTTCATAAGACACACAAGCCTAACACTCCAAGAACTCAACATATGCAAAATCACCCCAACTTGCAAAAAACCTTCGAATCTCTCAGCTCACATACTCAATCTTTACACTTCCTTCACCATTCATCTTAGAATCATAAACTGACCACAAACCAACCATTAAAACAGCCTCAAAGCACCCATAGACAAAACACGATTCTTGTCCAGTTCAGTTGTTACAACACAAACCAGCCACTCTCAAGGCCTTTCAAGCATCAAAGCTTCATCAGGAGGTTAACGGGAGTCATTTTTCACAAAGAAAGTGGCCAGAAAGCTCAAGTTTGAAAAGCTTCATCTCAGGTAGTCATCTCAAATCATTTTTCCAGAACTCCTTTTTTATGTTACAATGTGAAAGAGCATGCTTCACTGATCACTCTAAGCTTTGTATTTTCGAAAATGGTTAAGAAATGAGTTTGTATGAATGTTCTGAAAGTTTTGCCATTTTTAATCTTTCCTTCGAATCTTGAGATTGAGCAAGAATAAATTTGTTTTAGGGGTAGATTTGAGTTAAGGGAGATGAGGGGAGTTGATATGGAGCTTTAGAGCTCCAGAAATAACCTAGGGTGAGAGTTGGGGATTTTCAGGGGAGAGGGCAGCCGGAGAAGACAACCGGAGCTCTTCTCCGGTGGCCTGAAAGTAATTAATTGTGTAATTAAGGTTAGGGCAGTGTTTGAACGTGGACCCTTGTATTTCTCTTTCTCGCGTATGATGGACGCCCAAGATCTTGTCATTAACTTTTAATCATGATTAAATAATTAATTAATTGAGATTAGTGAGATTTGAATTTAGGCCATCAGATTGCGCGCCAGGTCAACTTAAAATCCTCAGCTTTAGATCCAGACCATTAGATGTGTTTACTTCCGTTTTATTCAATTTTAATTTCATATTTTCTTATTTATTTTGCACCATTTATTAAAAATAGTTAGAAAACCCTAAAAAATATTTTCTTCTGCATTTTGCATTCAAATAATTTTCTTAACCTACAAATATTTTTATTTTTATTTTTTTGCATTTAAAAATCATTTTTAAAACATTTAAATGTTTATTTTAATTAATTAATGGAAATTAATTAATTAAAATATCATTTAGGTTTCTAAAAATCCCAAAACAATTCACATTGCATCTTAGGACATTTAGAAACATTGTCATACTATCCCTACAAATTTCTTTTTGGTTTTGAACAATCTTTGATAATTTTCTTGAATTTAGGGTTCATAATATTCCTATTTTTGAACCCTAACTTCAAGAATTCTTTTCTGCCTAATCAAGAATGGTATAACAATGGTTCTTTTTGCATTGATCTTCATTTGATATGTAGTATCTAGCATAATTTTGTCACAAATTTCATCTGTGTTTTTGATTTGCATTTTCCCCCTTTAGGTACCTTAAAACCCTAGAAAACATAGAAAAATCATAACTTTCATTAGGTTAAGAGTTAGGTCTCCACCTTTGGGGTGTGATATCATATGGGGTTAGGGTTCCTTTGATTGCATTTTCAATTTTTTATCTTGTCATTTGCTTCTGTTTTTGACTTTTGCATCTCATGTTGCATTAAAACCCTAATTTCTCATCTTCATTTGCATACATCTTGCATAAGCATTCATACAAGAACTTGCCATGACATTTCATACATTCACATGACTTCTAAGACATCTTAGGACACATTAGAATCATGTTTGATCATTTCTTCATCCATTTACCATGTTATGCATTCATTTCATTCCATGAACATTCATGAGCTTGATCACACTAAAATTCACTGTGTTTCTGACTCCGATTTCGCATGCATTCTTAGCTTTTATTGTTGTTTTGTTTTGTTATTACTTTATTTTCTTATGTTTTCAGGTTTTTATAATAATCGGGGCTTGAATCGAGAAAAGGAGCGAAAAAGGAGTGAAAACGGACGTAAACCTAGAAATTCAGCGTTTTGCACTTACGGCACCCACCGTGGCGGGCGCCATGGGGTTAGCCCTGACGTGGCCACGTCTCTAGACCACTCCTCAACCTCCAAGACCCACGATCCCCACTCTCCAATCCCCTGTAGGCACCATGGCGGGCGCCATGACCTTGTGGTGGGCGCCACAAGGCAAATTTCAGTAACCTCCACTTTTTAGTGGAGGGGCATCTGATGCGTGTTTTTCGCAAGTGTACGAACACGTCAGAGTAATATAAAAGATTGTCGAATCCACAGAGACCAAGTGTCAATCTATCGTACCTGTTGTTATGGTGTGTATCTAAGGCAACTAATTTTAAGGGTTTTAGTAAGGGTGCAATGGTAAATAAAATGATAATTTTAAATAATAAATAAAAGACAGGCTCGAATGTAATTCACGTAATCAATGATAATCCAGTACTTGTTAATGGAACTACTTATGGGCAATGTTTTCTCCTTTGAAAAGAACTAATTTAACAGGAACTGTCGCTTTCGCGTATTCAGAACCGAGTTGTACTCTCTAATCAACCCCTCCTATTGTCACGGATAAAAAGGTGTGTACTGCATTAGAGTAGTAAACCTATTTTTAAGAAATATAGTATCTTAACTAAGTTGAAAAGTATTTTAACCTGGACTTCTTAGCAAAAAGAGGTTCTTATGAACCAGACTCTAAACTTCATAACGCGTCCGAAAATCGTTTTAAAATCTCTTTTCTTTTTAATCTAAAATCTCCTAATAAACTAGACAAAGCGCTTTTGGCTGTTTTTGAAATAGTTAAAAACAATTACTTGAATTGAAAGATAAAATAGCCCTTAGGTGTTTCCACGAACAATTATACTGATTACTGGTTTAATTACGATCCTTACATTCTAACCTTTATGGAATTAGTTAGACATGATAAAGTAAAGATTCTTTTTATAATTTTTCATAAAAGTAATTTAAAGCGAGTGCGATAAATAAAGGAATTTAAAGCGAGTGCGAGAAATAAAGTAATTTAAAGCGAGTGCGAGTAATAAATAAAGTAAAGTGCGAGTGCGGGAAATAAACAAAGTAAAGCGAGTGCGGGAAATAAACAAAGTAAAGTGAGAGTGCGGGAAATAAATAAAAGTAAAGCAATACAGAGAATAAATGAAAGTAAAATACGAACTTGAATTAAAATGGCGGCAGGATTAACTTCCTCCAGAGTGCTCCAAAACTCGATCGCACAGACAGATTACAGACTCGATCACTCGATTGCTGAGGCACCCCGATGTGGAATGGCAACTGCTTTATAATTGATATATGCCTAGAGAAATCTAATTCTGGATGAAGAAAAACGAAAATCTAAGGTCCTATTTATAGGAAAGCTGAAAGCATGAAATGACTGGGATGCCCCTCCACTAAAAAGTGGAGGTTACTGGAATTGGCCTTGTTGCGCCCGCCACAGGCCTATGGCGCCCGCCATGGTCCCTACAGTGGATTGGAGAGTGGGGATCGTGGGTCTTGGAGGTTGAGGAGTGGTCTTGAGACGTGGCCACGTCATGGCTAACCCCATGGCGCCCGCCACGGTGGGTGCCGTAAGTGCAAAACGCTGAATTTCTAGGTTTTCATCCGTTTTCACTCCTTTTTCGCTCCTTTTCCCGATTCAAGCTCCGATTATTATAAAAACCTGAAAACATAAGAAAACAAAGCAATAACAAAGAAAAACAACAATAAAAGCTAAGAATGCATGCGAAATCGGAGTCAGAAACACGGTAAATTTTAGTGTGATCAAATTCTCCCACACTTAAACCTTTGCTTGTCCTCAAGCAAACATTAAAGCTTAAGAAAATATGGTGTCAACACGTGTCTTTGGGCTAAAGGGCTTCTAAGTTCAAGTCAGGATGCAGTGACAGATACTAACTAAGTGAACCAAGGGTACCATAGTAACACAAACACAAACTTCAATCCTATATTAACCACTCCATGTCATCCCACAATACCTAGGCCTATCTTCTCATCGTTTTGTGTCCTTTTCATTCAGGCGCAATCACATTAAGCCCGTTATCCGTACATGCTTCATAGTAGAGTGACCGGTTAGTGATTCTGATCCATAACATAAGGTTTCTGGCACATAAGCATGTGTAAACCTGTTTTTATTTCACCTAAATGCAACTGCGGGGGATCGGATCGTAATCCGCCCTACCAAGTTCAGTGCCAGATACCTCTGAACCAACTAACAATAGGTGACTTGCAAATTTTTTTCTTTTTGTGGCAAAATTCTTTTCTTCTCTTTTTTCGGTTTAAATGACTTTGTGAGGGTCACCTATACCAGAGTTTGCCTTTTTTTTTTTTTTTTTTTTATTAGCACTGGATCATTCACTTATGTTCATCGGCCCCCTACGTAGAGCATGCTTAGGCCGGAGCTGACTGCTAGGATAAACTACTTAGGAAAATTTTTAAATGATAGTAAAGGCCATGGTGGTGGGGTTTAGGAGTGATTCCTATATTCAAGAGGTCTATGGTGCTAAAATGGTTCTGATGTTTCAAAAAGTTGACCTAAGTCACCACATCCTAATCTAAACCTGTCTCAAAGCCCAAAAAACATGTGAAACAACTTTATTTTCTTTTTAAAATTTTTCTGGTAAGGCTAAGGAAATGGGAAAAAATGAAGATGAACTAAAAATACACTATACTGGTGACTCGTCAGACTCATGCATTATCTAAGAAAAATAAATTACTGAAAAGGGAAATAACTGAAAGGAAATAATTAACTAAAAAGGAAAATGACAGAAAGCAATAAAATCCCCTCCCACACTTAAATCGAACATTGTCCCCAATGTTTCGAAATAAGATAAGGGGGGTAACCTGGAAAAGACTACTGAGGAGGAGCACTGGTGCCTTCGCCGTCCTGATGTGATGGTCTGGAACGACGGGATCTACTGCGATGCTGGTCCCTCCGGTCGAGTCGTGCTGATAAAGCAGCCTGAGCACTCCGGACCTCTCGAAGGTTACCTAGGATGGAACCCTGAGTGGCTTCGACAAGCTGGTAGTGTCGGCTGTTGAACTCTCTCTGACGGTTCTGCTCTAATGAGATATCGTTCAAGGTACGGCAAACGTTGCTATAAGCACGATCCGAAACCAATCGCGATTGTTGCATGAAGCTCATGTTGTCCGTCAGCTGTTGTGAAATAGTAGAGAGAAGGCCATCACGCCTTTCTTCTCTAGCTGTCATATCACGCCTGTATAGCGTTTTCTTCTTCTTTTCAAGGCATGAGGCTTGCATATTTTTTTTTATTTTTTTTTGTGAAGACAAAAAATGAAAATATTTTTGTCTTATTTTTTTTTCTTTGCATGACAAAAATAAAATAATTAAAAAAAAAAGAAAAAGAAAAATTAACATTAGTGCATAATATGTATATATATAGGGAATTCAAAGTGCATGAAAATATAAAAGCTGCAATAAAGTAAAATATGTCTGGAAATGCGATAAATAAAATAAAGCGTAAAAAAGAAATTAAATACTAGGGTAGCGATGTCAGTGTAGAATGAGTCATGTGGTAGGCTTCTTCTCCTGGCTTGATCCACGAATCTCAGCTATCTCCCTCCGAAGCTCTTCAATCGCCTGATGTAGAGCATCGGCCTCTGAGGCATGAGTGAGATCAGAAACCTGCATCTGTAACTCTAAGTCTGCCACTTCCTGCTTGAGCAGGGCAGTCTCCTTACGGAGCTCATAAATCTGTGTTTGTAGGTCAGGTGGCTGCAGAGACATATTGTTAGACATAACAGTGATTCAGGGAGTAAGAGGTGTAGGAGTGTACTCAGCGGCGGGAGGCGATTTCGGCTCTTCGACAGTCTCTCCATAACCCTCTAGAGCATAACTCCAATTGGCAGGATCATGGACACTGGTCATCAGCGGACCTGGTAATGTAAAGTAGTGTATCGCTTCACCGTCGATCAGTAATTTAAACATGTTGGGCTCAAAAGAAGCCCTCCTCATCAGTCCTCTATCAAGACAAAAATCAATATCCAGGGTGGTGTAGCAGCAGAAGGTCCTGAGGTGCAATAACTTGCGAGACAAACCCAATGCAGTAGCTATCTGTGTAACAATCCCACCGACATGGATGATGCCTACGGATGATCTGGCAACACTAGCAAGGCCCTTCAACAGGAAGTTGCCACAAGCAACTGAGCGAGACTGAGTCGCACAAAACAGTAGGAAAATCTCCTCTTCACTTAGCAGGGTCTCTGTATCTGGCAAACCTAAGAAAGAATGTGCTAGAATCATCTGGAAGTACCTCAATGCAGGGTTGTGGATTACCTGAGAAAACTGGGTAGAAGGATCTTGGCTCCCTCCACCTGATATTTTAGTCCAAAACTTTTCCACTTCTCTGCTCATAAAATACCCCATCGGAGTCTCTGGAATAGCATCAGGAGTAGTCTGGAAACCTAGTAAATCACCAAACTCTTTGTGAGAGAATGAGTAGTCAATCCCGAACAACCTGAAAACAGCGATTCCATCGGGTCCAGCCCAAGGGTCATGATGAAACGAGCTGAGGAACTCAAGAGTCAAGTTCCTATAAGTGTTGTTCCTGTCGTCAAACTGGTCCCAGTGGAGTTGATGGCATTAAAATCTGACGCTTGGCTCTATCCCCAAGGCATTCATGCAGTCATGGTCAGGGTACCTGGTAGGAGCCATAGGGCGTCTCATGTGGACATAGTAACGCTCTCTCTGTGCATCATCTCTAAAGGCCACGTGCATGTCATCAGGGTTCTGCATTTTGTACAAGGTTAGCAAACAAGTCCTGAAAGCACATAAAACATTCAATCGTTAGTCCTGACATAATAATAATAATAAACAAATTAAAATAAAGTAAAAATAAATAAAAAGTACATAAATAAGAAAACCATGGGTTGCCTCCCATGCAGCGCTTGTTTAACGTCATTAGCTCGACGACCGATATTTAAACATCATTGGAAGGATATGGTGGATCACTCAGAGTATGGCAGGTGTATGTTGTTGGGATGTCACCTCCTTCGTAGGGCTTCAACCTCTGTCCATTGACGATGAACGGTTTACATGTCTGGTTCTTGATTTCAATAGCACCGGATCTTAGGATCTTAGATACTTCGAAAGGGCCAGTCCATCTCGAACGGAGTTTACCTGGAAATAGTCGTAACCTAGAATCGAACAGGAGAACAGGATCGCCTAGTTTGAAGTCTCTTCTTATGATTCTTTTGTCATGCCAAGCTTTTGTTCTTTCTTTGTATATGATGGCATTTTCGTAGGCAGATTGTCTGAGCTCTTCTAATTTGTGGATGTCAAGCATACGTTTCTCACCAGTTGTCAAGTAATCCAAATTCAAAGTTTTGATGGCCCAATAGGCCTTATGTTCCAACTCAAAAGGTAAGTGACATGATTTTCCATAGACCAGTTGATAAGGGGTTGTTCCTATAGGAGTTTTGAAAGCGGTTCTATAGGCCCATAATGCTTCTTGAAGTTTCTACGACCAATCCTTTCTAGATATAGAGACAGTCTTCTCGAGGATTTGTTTTATCTCCCTATTAGATACTTCCACTTGTCCATTGGTCTGTGGGTGGTATGGTGTTGCTACTCTATGCTTAACTCCATACTTGCTTAAAAGTTTATCAAATATTCTCGATATGAAGTGTGATCCTCCATCACTTATGACTAAACGGGGTGTTCCAAACCTGGGAAATATATAATTTTTGAATAATTTGATGACTACTCTGGTGTCGTTTGTGGATGCGGCGATAGCTTCAATCCATTTAGACACGTAGTCAACAGCTACTAATATGTACTGATTTCCAAAAGATGGTGGGAACGGTCCCATAAAGTCTATACCCCATACGTCGAAGAGTTCTACTTCTTGGATATTTCTTAACGGAATTTCATTACGTCTTGAAATATTTCCTGTGCATTGGCATCTGTCACACTTGACAATGAAAGCATGGACATCACGCCACATAGTAGGCCAGAATAGGCAAGCTTGAAGAATCTTGGCGTAGGTCTTAGATGTGCTCGCATGTCCACCATAGGGTGCAGAGTGACAATGCTCAATTATATTATTTACCTCTTCTTCTGGAAAACAACGGCGGAAAATGCCATCTTTACCTCTCTTGAAAAGAAATGGTTCGTCCCAATAGAAGTTTCTCACATCACTATAGAACTTCTTCTTCCGGTGGTAGTTTAGATCAGGGGGTATGATGTCAGCGGCTAGATAATTAACAAAGTCTGCATACCAAGGTACATTGCTTATAGCTAAGGATTTATGAAATTGCTCATGTGGGTCTGGGTTACCATCTTCAATAGTTTCTAGTTGGGCTATTAGTCTATCATAGGCAAAATCGTCGTTTATGGGTACTGGATCAGGTTTCAGGTATTCTAGCCTAGATAGGTGATCAGCTACCACATTATCAGTGCCTTTCTTATCACGGATATCCAAATCAAACTCTTGCAGTAATAGAATCCATCGACGTAACCTAGGCTTGGCATCCTTTTTGCTTAGTAAGTAACGGATGGCAGCATGGTCGGTATAAACTATAATCTTGGCTCCTACTAGATAAGATCTAAATTTGTCTATTGCAAAAACTACAGCTAGGAGCTCTTTTTCGGTTGTTGCGTAGTTGAGCTGTGCAGCGTCTAGGGTTCTACTGGCATAATAAATTACGTGTAACTTCTTATCTTTTCTCTGACCTAGAACGGCTCCAACAGCATAATCACTGGCGTCACACATTATCTCAAACGGTTCTGACCAATCAGGGGGTTTCATTATAGGTGCTGAAATCAGAGCTTGCTTCAGAAGATTAAATGCTTCAGTACATTTTTCATCGAAGATGAATTCAACATCTTTCATTAAAAGACCAGTTAAGGGCTTTGTTATTTTGGAGAAATCCTTGATAAAACGTCGGTAAAATCCGGCATGTCCAAGAAAACTTCTTATCTCCCTGATAGTCTTCGGCGGTTTTAGATTCTCTATGACTTCTATTTTTGCTTTATCTACCTCTATACCTTTTTCGGAAACTATATGTCCTAAAACAATCCCTTCGGTGACCATGAAATGACATTTTTCCCAATTTAGCACAAGGTTTACCTCCACACATCTCTCCAGGATTTTCTCAAGGTTGATAAGACAATTTTTGAAATCTGATCCACAAACTGAGAAATCGTCCATAAATACTTCCATAATTCCATCTAAATAATCAGCAAAGATAGACATCATGCAGCGTTGGAAAGTTGCAGGAGCATTACAAAGTCCAAAAGGCATTCTTCTATAGGCAAAGGTTCCAACTGGGCATGTAAAGGTAGTTTTTTCTTGATCTTCGGGGTGAATAGGTATTTGGAAGAATCCTGAATATCCATCTAAATAGCAAAAGTAAGAGTGTCTGGCTAGGCGCTCCAACATTTGGTCTATGAATGGTAATGGGAAATGGTCCTTCCTAGTTGCTTTATTTAATTTTCTATAATCTATGCACATACGCCAACCTCCATCGGTTCTTTTTGCTACAGGTTCGCCCTTCTCGTTCTGCACGACTGTGATGCCTCCCTTTTTAGGTACTAAATGCACAGGACTCACCCATTTACTGTCCGAGATCTGATATATTATACCTGCCTCTAGTAACTTAAGAACTTCAGTCTTAACTACAGTACTCATTATAGGATTTATTCTTCGTTGGTGTTCTCTGGAAGGTTTTGAATCTTCTTCAAGCAAAATCTGATGCATGCATACGGATGGGCTTATTCCTTTTAGATCAGAGATCTTATATCCTAAGGCTGAGGGGTACCTACGTAAAACTTCTAATAATTGATCGGTTTCTTCTTGGTTTAAGGTAGCACTGACTATAACTGGACGGTTCATATATTCATCAAGAAATTCATATCTCAGGTTTTTAGGCAGTTCCTTAAGTTTTACGGTCGGTTTCATAGGGCAAGGCATAGGATCTGGGGTAAGAGATAAACATTCGTGAAGGTTATCATCAATGTAGGGTATTTTATAATTGTCATCTTCCAAAATAAGGGTTGATGGCAATTTTATAAATTCAGTTTCTTCTTCTTGTTCTAATTCCCTAATGCATTCTTCGATGATATCTAAGGCATAACAAGCATCTCCTATTACAGGTGCCATAAGAAATTTTGAAAGTATAAATTCTATCTTCTCGTCAACTACTTCAAAAGTTAGTTTTCCCTTTTTAACATCTATTACGGCTCCAGCAGTCGATAAGAACGGTCTACCTAGGAGGATTGGTATGTCGTCATCTTCTTTAATGTCCATGACAACAAAATCAGTAGGTATAAACAGCTGACCTATCCTAACAGGGACGTCTTCAAGTATGCCTATAGGGTATTTAACGGATCTATCGGCTAATTGAAGTGACATCTTAGTAGGTTGTAATTCTCCTAAGTTTAATCTCTCACAAACTGCTAAAGGCATTAAGCTCACACTAGCTCCTAAGTCTAGAAAAGCTTTTTCGATGACATGATTCCCCAAAATACAAGGAATGGAAAAATTTCCGGGATCTTTATCTTTCTTTGCTAACCTATTTTCGGAAATAGAATTACATTCCACGGGTTTCGGATCTTCAAGTCTACGTTTATTTGTAAGTATGTCTTTGAGAAACTTAGCGTAAGAAGGTATTTGGGTGATGGCTTCTGTAAAGGGGATTTCTACGTGAAGTTTTTCTATAACCTTAACGAATTTTTGATATTGATTATCGATTTGGGTTTTATTTAATCTTTGAGGGTATGGTATTGGTGGTTTGTATGGCGGTGGTGGTACATAGGTTTTATTTTTAGGTTCTTCTCCTTTTTCTTGACTTTCCGGGGTTTCAGGCTTCTCTGGTTCCTTTTCCTCATTCCTCTCAGAAGTTTCGGGCTCACTTAATCTAGGGTTTAAAGGTTCTTTATAAGCGGTTCCACTTCGTAGAGTGATGGCATTTGCTTGCCCTTTCGGGTTTTGTTGAGGTTGTCCAGGGAACTGTCCTCCAGGTGTAGTCTGTGTGGCTTGGTTTAACGCTACCTGAGAGATCTGGGCATCAAGCATCTTATTATGAGTAATAATTTGATCAACCTTGGTTCCTAACTTGGTGATCAGTTCGTTAACATGGATGTTTTGGTTCATGAACTCTTTGTTTTGTTGTTTTTGAGCAACGATAAAATCTTTTACAACTTCCTCAAAGCTCGGGCTTGGTTTAACAGGTTGCATAGGTTGATTTGTTCTTGGGGCTTGGTAACCTTGTTGTCTCGGAGGTGCGGTATTTTGAATAGGGTTATTATTTTTGTAGGAGAAGTTTGGGTGATTCCTCCATCCAGGGTTATATGTGTTTGAAAATGGGTTCCCTTGGGTATAGTTCACTTGCTCAGTGTTGGTTTCATTCAACAGATTGCATTTGGCGGATTGGTGTCCTTGCGTTCCACATATCTCACAATTCGGCGAAAATGCGACTACAGTATTCGGAGTTGTACACATATGTTCGACTCTAAGGGCCAACGCGTCCATTTTAGCCTGCATCATGTCTATAGAGCTTAGCTCATGTATTCCTCCTTGGGCTTCCTTCTTTTCCACTGTCGCTCGTTCTACTCCCCATGATTGATGGTTTTGGGCCATATCCTCGATAAGGGCACTAGCTTCAGGGTAAGGTTTGTTCATCAGTGCGCCACCAGCGGCAGCGTCGATGGTCATTTTAGTGTTATAATGAAGTCCATTATAGAAGGTTTGAATGATTAGCCAATTCTCTAAGCCATGATGTGGGCATGCTCTTAATAGTTCTTTATATCTCTCCCAGGCTTCGAACAACGACTCTCCTTGGTGTTGGGTAAATCTAGTTATTAGGTTTCGAAGAAGAGCAGTCTTACTTGGGGGAAAATATCTAGCAAGGAAAAATTTTCTAAGGTCATCCCAAGTTGTTATTGAATTGGGTGGAAGGGAATCTAACCATGATAGAGCTTTATCTCTGAGGGAAAAGGGAAATAATCTTAAGCGTATCGCCTCAGGAGAAGCTCCATTGGTTTTAAAGGTGTCTGCTAACTGAAGAAAGTTTTTTAAATGTTGGTTTAGGTTATCAGTAGCGAGACCTGCGAATTGTCTCTGTTGCACTAATTGCAGCATGGATGGTTTAAGTTCAAAATTATTGGCTGGGATATCGGGGTTTACTATACTGGAACTAGGTTCCTCGTTTGATGGTTGGGCGAAGTCCTTAAGAGGTCTTCGGTTTTGATCTTCGGCCATAGCTCTCCTATTCCTATGGAAAAACAAACGTGCGCGAGCGTAACGTTCAGGTTCAGCTAGAGGGTCTACTAAACTTCCGGCACTGCGAGTCTTTCGCATTGACCGGTGGGTAACAACCTTAGTCTAAACGGTATAACTACAGGGTAATGAAATTTGACGATATTGGTCCCCGGCAACGGCGCCAAAAACTTGATGCGTGTTTTTCGCAAGTGTACGAACACGTCAGAGTAATATAAAAGATTGTCGAATCCACAGAGACCAAGTGTCAATCTATCGTACCTGTTGTTATGGTGTGTATCTAAGGCAACTAATTTTAAGGGTTTTAGTAAGGGTGCAATGGTAAATAAAATGATAATTTTAAATAATAAATAAAAGACAGGCTCGAATGTAATTCACGTAATCAATGATAATCCAGTACTTGTTAATGGAACTACTTATGGGCAATGTTTTCTCCTTTGAAAAGAACTAATTTAACAGGAACTGTCGCTTTCGCGTATTCAGAACCGAGTTGTACTCTCTAATCAACCCCTCCTATTGTCACGGATAAAAAGGTGCGTACTGCGTTAGAGTAGTAAACCTATTTTTAAGAAATATAGTATCTTAACTAAGTTGAAAAGTATTTTAACCTGGACTTTTTAGCAAAAAGAGGTTCTTATGAACCAGACTCTAAACTTCATAACGCGTCCGAAAATCGTTTTAAAATCTCTTTTCTTTTTAATCTAAAATCTCCTAATAAACTAGACAAAGCGCTTTTGGCTGTTTTTGAAATAGTTAAAAACAATTACTTGAATTGAAAGATAAAATAGCCCTTAGGTGTTTCCACGAACAATTATACTGATTACTGGTTTAATTACGATCCTTACATTCTAACCTTTATGGAATTAGTTAGACATGATAAAGTAAAGATTCTTTTTATAATTTTTCATAAAAGTAATTTAAAGCGAGTGCGATAAATAAAGGAATTTAAAGCGAGTGCGAGAAATAAAGTAATTTAAAGCGAGTGCGAGTAATAAATAAAGTAAAGTGCGAGTGCGGGAAATAAACAAAGTAAAGTGAGAGTGCGGGAAATAAATAAAAGTAAAGCAATGCAGAGAATAAATGAAAGTAAAATACAAACTTGAATTAAAATGGCGGCAGGATTAACTTCCTCCAGAGTGCTCCAAAACTCGATCGCACAGACAGATTACAGACTCGATCACTCGATTGCAGAGGCACCCCGATGTGGAATGGCAACTGCTTTATAACTAATATATGCCTAGAGAAATCTAATTCTGGATGAAGAAAAACGAAAATCTAAGGTCCTATTTATAGGAAAGCTGAAAGCATGAAATGACTGGGATGCCCCTCCACTAAAAAGTGGAGGTTACTGGAATTGGCCTTGTGGCGCCCGCCACAGGCCTATGGCGCCCGCCATGGTCCCTACAGGGGATTGGAGAGTGGGGATCGTGGGTCTTGGAGGTTGAGGAGTGGTCTTGAGACGTGGCCACGTCATGGCTAACCCCATGGCGCCCGCCACGGTGGGTGCCGTAAGTGCAAAACGCTGAATTTCTAGGTTTTCGTCCGTTTTCACTATTTTTTCGCTCCTTTTCCCGATTCAAGCTCCGGTTATTATAAAAACCTGAAAACATAAGAAAACAAAGCAATAACAAAGCAAAACAACAATAAAAGCTAAGAATGCATGCGAAATCGGAGTCAGAAACACGGTGAATTTTAGTGTGATCAGCATCCCAGTCTTTTCATGCTTTCAGTTTTCCTATAAATACGACCTTTGATTTTCATTTTTCTTCATCCAGAATTAGATTTCTCTAGGCATATATCAGTTATAAAGCAGTTACCATTCCACATCGGGGTGTTTCTGCAATCGAGTGATCGAGTCTGTAATCTGTCTGTGCGATCGAGTTTTGGAGCACTCTGGAGGAAGTTAATCCTGCCGCCATTTTAATTCAAGTTCGTATTTTACTTTATTTATTTCTGCAT
Source organism: Lathyrus aphaca (assembly GCA_963966055.1). Taxonomy (NCBI): domain Eukaryota; kingdom Viridiplantae; phylum Streptophyta; class Magnoliopsida; order Fabales; family Fabaceae; genus Lathyrus; species Lathyrus aphaca. The sequence continues at coordinate 354,681,065 of OZ014520.1, read as the reverse complement.
TGCTTTACTTTCATTTATTTCTCGCACTGCTTTACTTTATTTATTTCCTGCACTCGCTTTACTTTCGTTTATTACCCGCACTCGCTTTAAATTACTTTATTTCTCGCACTCGCACTAAATTCATTTACTTTCCGCACTCGCACTAAATTACTTTTATGAAAAATTATAAAAAGAATCTTTACTTTATCATGTCTAACTAATTCCATAAAGGTTAGAACGTAAGGATCGTAATTGAACCAGTAATCCGTATAATTGTTCGTGGAAACACTTAAGGGCTATTTTATCTTTCAATTCAATTCAATTGTTTTTAACTATTTCAAAAACAGCCAAAAGCGCTTTGTCTAGTTTATTAGGAGTTTTTAGATTAAAAAGAAAAGAGATTTTAAAACGATTTTCAGACGCGTTATGAAGTTTAGAGTCTGGTTCATAAGAACCTCTTTTTGCTAAGAAGTCCAGGTTAAAATACTTTTCAACTTAGTTAAGATACTACATTTCTTAAAAATAGGTTTACTACTCTAACGCAGTACGCACCTTTTTATTCGTGACAATAGGAGTGGTTGATTAGAGAGTACAACTCGGTTCTGAATACGCGAAAGCGACAGTTCCTGTTAAATTAGTTCTTTTAAAAGGAGAAAACATTGCCCATAAGTAGTTCCATTAACAAGTACTGGATTATCATTGATTACGTGAATTACATTCGAGCCTGTCTTTTATTTATTATTTAAAATTATAATTTTATTTACCATTGCACCCTTACTAAAACCCTTAAAATTAGTTGCCTTAGATACACACCATAACAACAGGTACGATAGATTGACACTTGGTCTCTGTGGATTCGACAATCTTTTATATTACTCTGACGTGTTCGTACACTTACGAAAAACACGCATCAAGTTTTTGGCGCCGTTGCCGGGGACCAATATCGTCAAATTTCATTACCCTGTAGTTATACCGTTTAGACTAAGGTTGTTACCCACCGGTCAATGCAAAAGACTCCCAGTGCCGGAAGTTTAGTAGACCCTCTAGCTGAACCTGAACGTTACGCTCGCGCACGTTTGTTTTTCCATAGGAATAGGAGAGCTATGGCCGAAGATCAAAACCGAAGACCTCTTAAGGACTTCGCCCAACCATCAAACGAGGAACCTAGTTCCAGTATAGTAAACCCCGCTATCCCAGCCAATAATTTTGAACTTAAACCATCCCTGCTGCAATTAGTGCAACAGAGACAATTCGCAGGTCTCGCTACTGATAACCCGAACCAACATTTAAAAAACTTTCTTCAGTTAGTGTAACACGGTGGGAGAACTGACTTTAGTTATGTTGCGGATAGCAAGAGTCGCCACCGACTTTTATTTTATCCAAAGGAAAGGCATAAAAGAACAGGAAAGACCTTTTAAAAGATTTTTGGGTCCGGGGGGTAGGTTATGTAAAGGGAAGGTGTTAGCACCCTTTACATCCATGGTTATCCATGGGCTCTTAGTTACTTAGCTCACTTTGAATTGTTTTTGAAAAGGTGAAGTGTGTGAATAGAAATTTTCATAAGAGTTTGATAATGATCCATGTACGGATGCGTAAAAAACTTGTGTTTGAAAATTGTTTGAAATTTATGAAGTATTTGAAATTTGAAATGGTGAGCAAGTAACTATGAGGATCCTACCCTAAAGTTTAAGTCTTTCTGTTCTTTATCCTTTAAACGGTAAGACTATCCCTATTATTAAGGAATAGGTAGTCATTGCCTTGGATGTGAGGGACATATGAGGGACATCTGTTAATGAAGGCAACTGTGGGGTGTATTAAGCATTTTAGGAGGGACTGTCATCATTATTAGAAAGGGACTTGATCTTTATGAAAGGCAACCATTAGGGACTTGATGACTTTTCTTTTAAGGGACTTGCTTTATACACCCCACTTGACCTTATGATTAGGCAACATTGAGAGGCAACCCTAGAAAGTGAGATGGCGATTAAAAATCGACTTATGTGTGTGAGTGTTTAATTTATATTTATCTTATAATTAAAGTGATCTAAATTCAATTTTAAAATATAATACATGTTTACACTCCCTAAATTACTAACCATGGCATAAAAATTAAATATTTACAAAAATTACACCAAGGAGCAATTACAATAATACTTAATAAGCAATAAATAGCAAAAATAAATATAGAAGCAAAATATAAATAATAAGCAAAATAAATAAATAGGCAATAAATAAATATAATAAGGGTTAGTAATAATAATAATTGAAAAATAAAATAAGGTTAGTGAAATAATAATAATAAACATAATAAAAAAAAAAATGGATTAGTAATAAATATGATTAGTAATAACAATAAATAAAATAAAATTTTTAGTGGTTAATAGAAAAATATGAACAATTATATTAGTTAATTATAAAATTTAAAATTATAAATAAATTATGAACATGTTATAAGAAATTATCAAATTGTCAATTTTAGAAATTATTTACATATATAATTAATTATAAACAATGATATAATATTATTAAAATGGGATTAATTATTATATTAACTAAAATATATACATAATAATTATATTTACAAAATTTAATTATATTAAATAAGATAAAAATGTGATTAAGTTTTAAAATAAAAGAAATTTAAGATTTTTTTGTGAAAATTATTAAGGTTAGAGATTTTTTAAGAAAATAAATTAGAGTTTTGTATCTTAGTTTAAGAAAGAAATTAGGGTTAATCTTTTAAATTTAAAAAAAAAGAAAATTAGGTAAGACTTAAAATAATTATCTACAAATTATAATAAATAATATTTACAAACAAAACTATTTGTTAAGTTGATTATTATGAGATTAATAAAAACCTAAGGGTTAATTTGTATTAATTAAAAGAATCAATAATTATAAAACAAATTAATTAATAAAAATAAAATAAAAGAGAAACAATTAGTAAAAAGAAAGGTGGGGAGGCCTGGTTTTGATCCCAGGACCTTCCAATACCTGGAAGAAGACATTGCCACTGGGCTGCGCACGCAGCTGGTGATGTAGAACCAACACACATCCATCATGTTGTAAAGCATGTGAAATAATTGAGAAAAAGAAAAAAAAATGCTGAGGGCTGGACTCGAACCCACGCCCTAATGACTATATCCATCAACACCTCACCAACTGAGCTAAGCGCTTGATCTGTGAATGAACTAACAAACATATATTATAAAATAAGTCAAATTTTGAATTCTGATTTCGCGCCAGATCACTTCATCTTCAACCTCCAGACTTGCGAATTTTCCTGCGAAATTTGCAACCAATTTTCCTGCGAAATTTCAAATGGCAGGGAACCCTACGAAATTCAACCATCATCATTTACGTAAAATTTTGTTAAATTGAATACATAAACACAATCCAGACATCATTTGCAATTGATCTACGGTTTTGTAATTCATTTATATTCATGGAATCGTAAAACCCTAATATGGAGGTCATGAACCCTAGAATGGCACTATACGATTCGGCCATGATTTCTTCAATTAACCTGCCCAGAATTCATCACAAACCTTCCTTAAACACAAATCAATAAGCAAAATCCATTAATAACATGTAAATTATTATGAACGAAAAATCGAAAAAAACATGAAAAAAATGATTCGGGTTTGTCAATGTGTGATGCTATGGGGCAATGTAATGATCTGGTTATGTTCCATGATATCCAGGGAACCTATTTCAACCTTTAAAATGCTTTGGCAAGCCTTCTATCAAAGAATCCGAATCAAGGTTTTTTGTGAGTTTTTTTTGAAATTTGATTGTGCACTTGGAGGCTCTGAGTCCGTGGCTTTGTGATGGCAATGAGTTAAGCACTTATAGGAGAGTGAATTAGGTCAAAAAGATTGATTGTTTGTGTGGAAAAATTGATATGAAAAGATTTAAAATGATCATGCTTTTAAAATCCAATATTCTTGTATGAAGGCTTGCTATTTTTGGACAAATCTCATGATTTCTTTCCTCCTTAATTCAAATCAACATTTAAGACTTTCTAGAAACTTAATCTCAACCAAATCTTACATTTTCATATTTTATTTTTATTTAAAATGATTTTTAATGAATTAAATCAAAATAAATAAAAATAAAATAATAAAAATTCTGATTTTTAATGGTTTGGGTCGTGCATGAAGTCATTGTATGGGTTGGGTCATTATTTGGCAAGCCCATTTGGAAGAAATTGGTTTTAGACCTCCTTTTTCATCATAAACCAACTCAAAATTTCCCAACTTTGCAAGGGCACACATCCTTCAATTTTAATGCTATGAGGGTGTTCTTGGACATTTTGGAAATCTTGAAGAGTCATCTAAACAACCCCACTGGTTTCATGTCCATATCATTTACCAATCTCAAGTTATGCCCTTTTGAAGTTGTTGACTTTTTGTTGACTTTTGAAATGACCTATAATGTCTTAGCTCATACCTTCCAAATGAAGCATTTTTGGGCTTGGCTTGTGAGACACAAAGTTGTAGAGAATTCAATTTCCTTCAAAATGAGCTTTGGATGGAGACTTGGTGATGAAGTATGTGAAAGTTATGGCTGGTCAAAGTTCAGTTGACTTTTACTGAGGAAACCCTAATTTAGAAACTCCTGATTCTTGATGATCTGGAATCTCCTTGATGAATCATGATCAACCCTTGATCAAATGATGAATTTTACTTCATATACTTGATGTTGGCAAAATATCATGAAGTTTGACTTTGGTTTGACCACAGTTGACCTCAGTTTGACTTTTTAACTGCATTGTCTGATTTTGACTTATCTGATCATCTGACTGAGCAAACTTCTGAGAAAAGTCTTGAAACTTGTCATGGGGGTTCTTACACACATATAAGATGTTATGAAGCTCATTTGAAGTCTTGGAAGTCCATTTAGCCTGATTAAAGTCAAAACCCTAGTTTTGGATGCACTGCTTAGGAGGTGCATTGTCTGAGGGAATTGTCAACTCTTCTGACCACTTGTGAACTTCGTGAACCTTGTGAACCATCATAAAATGTTTTCTGAACCTCATGGGAAGCATTGTGAACCTTGTGAACCATCATAAAATTTCTTGTGATACTTATGGGAGGTATTGTGAACCTTGTGAGCCTTGTGACCTTCATAAAGTGACTTGCAGACTTCATGAACCTCATGAAAGGTCTTGAAAGCATTATGAATCTTGTGAACCTTGTGAACCCTCATGAAGTGACTTGTAGACTTCATGAACCTCATGAAAGGTTTTGAAAGCATTGTGAATCTTGTGAACCTTGTGATCCTTCATGAAGTGACTTGTAGACTTCATGAACCTCATGAAAGGTCTTGTAAACATTGTGAAACTTGTGAACCTTGTGAACCTTCTTAGCACACAAAGTCTTGTATTGTGAGGGCAAATTTTGGGGTGCAACAGTTAGCAGATACCTTTAAAACCAATGGAGCTTCTCCTGAGGCCATACGCTTAAGATTATTTCCCTTTTCCCTCAGAGATAAAGCTCTATCATGGTTAGATTCCCTTCCACCCAACTCAATAACAACTTGGGATGACCTTAGAAAAGTTTTCCTTTCTAGATATTTTCCCCCAAGTAAGACCGCTCTTCTTCGAAACCTAATAACTAGATTTACCCAACACCAAGGAGAGTCGTTGTTCGAAGCCTGGGAGAGATATAAAGAACTATTAAGAGCATGCCCACATCATGGCTTAGAGAATTGGCTAATCATTCAAACCTTCTATAATAGACTTCATTATAACACTAAAATGACCATCGACGTTGCCGCTGGTGGCGCACTGATGAACAAACCTTACCCTGAAGCTAGTGCCCTTATCGAGGATATGGCCCAAAACCATCAATCATGGGGAGTAGAACGAGCGACAGTGGAAAAGAAGGAAGCCCAAGTAGGAATACATGAGCTAAGCTCTATAGACATGATGCAGGCTAAAATGGACGCGTTGGCCCTTAGAGTCGAACATATGTGTACAACTCCGAATACTGTAGCCGCAGTTTCGCCAAATTGTGAGATATGTGGAACGCAAGGACACCAATCCGCCGAATGCAATCTGTTGAATGAAACCAACACTGAGCAAGTGAACTATACCCAAGGGAACCCATTTTCAAACACATATAACCCTGGATGGAGGAATCACCCAAACTTCTCCTACAAAAATAATAACCCTATTCAAAATACCGCACCTCCGAGACAACAAGGTTACCAAGCCCCAAGAACAAATCAACCTATGCAACCTGTACCACCAAGCCCGAGCTTTGAGGAAGTTGTAAAAGATTTTATCGTTGCTCAAAAACAACAAAACAAAGAGTTCATGAACCAAAACGTCCATGTTAACGAACTGATTACCAAGTTAGGAACCAAGATTGATCAAATTATTACTCATAATAAGATGCTTGAAACCCAGATCTCTCAGGTAGCGTTAAACCAAGCCCCACAGACTACACTTGGAGGACAGTTCCCTGGACAACCTCAACAAAACCCGAAAGGGCAAGCAAATGCCATTACTCTACGAAGTGGAACCGCTTATAAGGAACCTTTAAACCCTAGATCGAGTGAGCCCAAAACTTTGGAGAGGAATGAGGAAAAGGAACCAGAGAAGCCTGAAACCCCGGAAAGTCAAGAAAAAGGAGAAGAACCTAAAAATAAAACCTATGTACCACCACCGCCATATAAACCACCAATACCTTACCCTCAAAGATTAAAGAAAACCCAAATCGATAATCAATATCAAAAATTCGTTAAGGTTATAGAAAAACTTCACGTAGAAATCCCCTTTACAGAAGCCATCACCCAAATACCTTCTTACGCTAAGTTTCTCAAAGACATACTTACAAATAAACGTAGACTTGAAGATCCGAAACCCGTGGAATGTAATTCTATTTCCGAAAATAGGTTAGCAAAGAAAGATAAAGATCCCGGAAATTTTTCCATTCCTTGTATTTTGGTGAATCATGTCATCGAAAAAGCTTTTCTAGACTTAGGAGCTAGTGTGAGCTTAATGCCTTTAGCAGTTTGTGAGAGATTAAACTTAGGAGAATTACAACCTACTAAGATGTCACTTCAATTAGCCGATAGATCCTTTAAATATCCTATAGGCATACTTGAAGACGTCCCTGTTAGGATAGGTCAGCTGTTTATACCTACTGATTTTGTTGTCATGGACATTAAAGAAGATGACGACATACCAATCCTCCTAGGTAGACCGTTCTTATCGGCTGCTGGAGCCGTGATAGATGTTAAAAAGGGAAAACTAACTTTTGAGGTAGGTGACGAGAAGATAGAATTTATATTGTCAAAATTTCTTATGGCACTTGTGATAGGAGATGCTTGTTATGCCTTAGATATCATCGAAGAATGTATTAGGGAATTAGAACAAGAAGAAGAAACTGAATCTATAAAATTGCCATCAACCCTTATTTTGGAAGATGACAATTATAAAAGACCCTACATTGATGATAACCTTCACGAATGTTTATCTCTTACCCCAGATCCTATGCCTTGCCCTATGAAACCGACCGTAAAACTTAAGGAACTGCCTAAAAACCTGAGATATGAACTTCTTGATGAAGATATGAACCGTCCAGTTATAGTAAGTGCTACCTTAAACCAAGAAGAAACCGATCAATTATTAGAAGTTTTACGTAGGTACCCCTCAGCCTTAGGATATAAGATCTCTGATCTAAAAGGAATAAGCCCATCCGTATGCATGCATCAGATTTTGCTTGAAGAAGATTCAAAACCTTCCAGAGAACACCAACGAAGAATAAATCCTATAATGAGTACTGTAGTTAAGACTGAAGTTCTTAAGTTATTAGAGGCAGGTATAATATATCAGATCTCGGACAGTAAATGGGTGAGTCCTGTGCATGTAGTACCTGAAAAGGGAGGCATCACAGTCGTGCAAAACGAGAAGGGCGAACCTGTAGCAAAAAGAACTGATGGAGGTTGGCGTATGTGCATAGATTATAGAAAATTAAATAAAGCAACTAGGAAGGACCATTTCCCATTACCATTCATAGACCAAATGTTGGAGCGCCTAGCCAGACACTCTTACTTTTGTTATTTAGATGGATATTCAGGATTCTTCCAAATACCTATTCACCCCGAAGATCAAGAAAAAACTACCTTTACATGCCCAGTTGGAACTTTTGCCTATAGAAGAATGCCTTTTGGACTTTGTAATGCTCCTGCCACTTTCCAACGCTGCATGATGTCTATCTTTGCTGATTATTTAGATGAAATTATGGAAGTATTTATGGACGATTTCTCAGTTTGTGGATCAGATTTCAAAAATTTTCTTGTCAACCTTGAGAAAATCCTGGAGAGATGTGTGGAGGTAAACCTTGTGCTAAATTGGGAAAAATGTCATTTCATGGTCACCGAAGGAATTGTTTTAGGACATATAGTTTCCGAAAAAGGTATAGAGGTAGATAAAGCAAAAATAGAAGTCATAGAGAATCTAAAACCGCCGAAGACTATCAGGGAGATAAGAAGTTTTCTTGGACATGCCGGATTTTACCGACGTTTTATCAAGGATTTCTCCAAAATAACAAAGCCCTTAACTGGTCTTTTAATGAAAGATGCTGAATTCATCTTCGATGAAAAATGTACTGAAGCATTTAATCTTCTGAAGCAAGCTCTGATTTCAGCACCTATAATGAAACCCCTTGATTGGTCAGAACCGTTTGAGATAATGTGTGACGCTAGTGATTATGCTGTTGGAGCCGTTCTAGGTCAGAGAAAAGACAAAAAGTTACATGTGATTTATTATGCCAGTAGAACCCTAGACGCTGCACAGCTCAACTACGCAACAACCGAAAAAGAGCTCCTAGCTGTAGTTTTTGCAATAGACAAATTTAGATCTTATCTAGTAGGAGCCAAGATTATAGTTTACACCGACCATGCTGCCATTCGTTACTTACTAAGCAAAAAGGATGCCAAGCCTAGGTTACTTCGATGGATTCTATTATTACAAGAGTTTGATTTGGATATCCGTGATAAGAAAGGCACTGATAATGTGGTAGCTGATCACCTATCTAGGCTAGAATACCTGAAACCTGATTCAGTACCCATAAATGACGATTTTGCCTATGATAGACTGATAGCCCAACTAGAAACTATTGAAGATGATAACCCAGACTCTCATGAGCAATTTCATAAATCCTTAGCTATAAGCAATGTACCTTGGTATGCAGATTTTGTTAATTACCTAGCCGCTGACATCATACCCCCTGATCTAAACTACCACCGAAAGAAGAAGTTCTACAGTGATGTGAGAAACTTCTATTGGGACGAACCATTTCTTTTCAAGAGAGGTAAAGATGGCATTTTCCACCGTTGTGTTCCAGAAGAAGAGGTAAATAATATAATTGAGCATTGTCACTCCGCACCCTATGGTGGACATGCAAGCACATCTAAGACCTACGCCAAGATTCTTCAAGCTGGCCTATTCTGGCCTACTATGTGGCGTGATGTCCATGCTTTCATTGTCAAGTGTGACAGATGCCAACGCACAGGAAATATTTCAAGACGTAATGAAATGCCGTTAAGAAATATCCAAGAAGTAGAACTCTTCGACGTATGGGGTATAGACTTTATGGGACCGTTCCCACCATCTTTTGGAAATCAGTACATATTAGTAGCTGTTGACTACGTGTCTAAATGGATTGAAGCTATCGCCGCACCCACAAACGACACCAGAGTAGTCATCAAATTATTCAAAAATTATATATTTCCCAGGTTTGGAACACCCCGTTTTGTCATAAGTGATGGAGGATCACACTTCATATCGAGAATATTTGATAAACTTTTAAGCAAGTATGGAGTTAAGCATAGAGTAGCAACACCATACCACCCACAGACCAATGGACAAGTGGAAGTATCTAATAGGGAGATAAAACAAATTCTTGAGAAGACTGTCTCTATATCTAGAAAAGATTGGTCGCAGAAACTTCAAGAAGCATTATGGGCCTATAGAACCGCTTTCAAAACTCCTATAGGAACAACCCCTTATCAACTGGTCTATGGAAAATCATGTCATTTACCTTTTGAATTGGAGCATAAGGCCTATTGGGCCATCAAAACTTTGAATTTGGATTACTTGACAGCTGGTGAGAAACGTATCCTTGATATCCACAAATTAGAAGAGCTCAGACAATCTGCCTACGAAAATGCCATCATATACAAAGAAAGAACAAAAGCTTGGCATGACAAAAGAATCATAAGAAGAGACTTCAAAATAGGCGATCCTGTTCTCCTGTTCGATTCTAGGTTACGACTATTTCCAGGTAAACTCCGTTCGAGATGGACTGGCCCTTTCGAAGTATCTAAGATCCTGAGATCCGGTGCTATTGAAATCAAGAACCAGACATGTAAACCGTTCATCGTCAATGGACAAAGGTTGAAGCCCTACGAAGGAGGTGACATTCCAACAACATACACCTGCCATACTCTGAGTGATCCACCATATCCTTCCAATGATGTTTAAAAATCGGTCGTCGAGCTAATGACGTTAAACAAGCGTTGCATGGGAGGCAACCCATGGTTTTCTTATTTATGTACTTTTTATTTATTTTTACTTTATTTTAATTTGTTTATTTTTATGTCAGGACTAACGATTGAATGTTTTATGTGCTTTCAGGACTTGTTTGCTAACCTTGTACAGGATGCAGAACCCTGATGACATCCACGTGGCCTTTAGAGATGATGCACAGAGAGAGCGTTACCATGTCCACATGAGACGCCCTATGGCTCCTACCAGGTACCCTGACCATGACTGCATGGATGCCTTGGGGATAGAGCCAAGCGTCAGATTTTTACGCCATCAACTCCACTGGGGCCAGTTTGACTACAGGAACAACACTTATAGGAACTTGACTCTTGAGTTCCTCAGCTCGTTTCATCATGACCCTTGGGATGGACCCGATGGACTCGCTGTTTTCAGGTTGTTCGGGATTGACTACTCATTCTCTCACAAAGAGTTTGGTGATTTGCTAGGTTTCCAGACTACTCCTGATGCTATTCCAGAGACTCCGATGGGGTATTTTATGAGCAGAGAAGTGGAAAAGTTTTGGACTAAAATATCAGGCGGAGGGAGCCAAGATCCTTCTACCCAGTTTTCTCAGGTAATCCACAACCCTGCATTGAGGTACTTCCAGATGATTCTAGCACATTCTTTCTTAGGTTTGCCAGATACAGAGACCTTGCTAAGTGAAGAGGAGATTTTCCTACTGTTTTGTGCGACTCAGTCTCGCCCTGTTGCTTGTGGCAACTTCCTGTTGAAGGGCCTTGCTAGTGTTGCCAGATCATCCGTAGGCATCATCCATGTCGGTGGGATTGTTACACAGATAGCTACTGCATTGGGTTTGTCTCGCAAGCTATTGCACCTCAGGACCTTCTGCTGCTACACCACCCTGGATATTGATTTTTGTCTTGATAGAGGACTGATGAGGAGGGCTTCTTTTGAGCCCAACATGTTTAGATTGCTGATCGACGGCGAAGCGATACACTATTTTACATTACCAGGTCAGCTGATGACCAGTGTCCATGATCCTGAAAATTGGAGTTATGCTCTATAGGGTTATGGAGAGACTATCGAAGAGCCGAAATCGCCTCCCGCCGCTGAGTACACTCCTACACCTCTTACTCCCTGAATCACTATTATGTCTAACAATATGTCTCTGCAGCCACCTGACCTACAAACACAGATTTATGAGCTCCGTAAGGAGACCGCCCTGCTCAAGCAGGAAGTGGCAGACTTAGAGTTACAGATGCAGGTTTCTGATCTCACTCATGCCTCAGAGGCCGATGCTCTATATCAGGCGATTGAAGAGCTTCGGAGGGAGATAACTGAGATTCGTGGATCAAGCCAGGAGAAGAAACCTACCACATGACTCATTCTACACTGACATCGCTACCCTAGTATTTAATTTCCTTTTTACGCTTTATTTTATTTATCGCATTTCCAGACATATATTACTTTATTGCATTTTTTATATTTTCATGTACTTTGAATTCCTTATATATATACATATTATGCACTAATGTTAATCTTTCTTTTTCTTTTTGATTTTTAATTATTTTAATTTTGTCATGCAAAGAAAAAAAATATATAAGACAAAAATATTTTCATTTTTGTCTTCACAAAAAAAAAAAAAATATATGCAAGCCTCATGCCTTGAAAATAAGAAGAAAACGCTATCCAGACCCCCCGAAGACCAAAGGAAGGCCCAAAAGGATGTGGCGTGATATGACAGCTAGAGAAGAAAGGCGTGATGGCCTTCTCTCTACTATTTCACAACAGCTGACGGACAACATGAGCTTCATGCAACAATCGCGATTGGTTTCGGATCGTGCTTATAGCAACGTTTGCCGTACCTTGAACGATATTTCATTAGAGCAGAACCGTCAGAGAGAGTTCAACAGCCAACACTACCAGCTTGTAGAGGCCACTCAGGGTTCCATCTTAGGTAACCTTCGAGAGGTCCGGAGTGCTCAGGCTGCTTTATCAGCACGACTCGACCGGAGGGACCAGCATCGTAGTAGATCCCGTCGTTCCAGACCATCACATCAGGACGACGAAGGCACCAGTGCCCCTCCTCAGTAGTCTTTTTCAGGTTAACCCCCTTATCTTATTTCGAAACATTGGGGACAATGTTCGATTTAAGTGTGGGAGGGGATTTTATTGCTTTCTGTCATTTCCCTTTTTAGTTAATTATTTCCTTTCAATTATTTCCCTTTTCAGTAATTTATTTTTCTTAGATAATGCATGAGTCTGATGAGTCACCAGTATAGTGTATTTTTAGTACATCTTCATTTTTTCCCATTTCCTTAGCCTTACCAGAAAAATTTTAAAAAGAAAATAATGTTGTTTCACATGTTTTTTGGGCTTTGAGACAGGTTTAGATTAGGATGTGGTGACTTAGGTCAACTTTTTGAAACATCAGAACCATTTTAGCACCATAGACCTCTTGAATATAGGAATCACTCCTAAACCCCACCACCATGGCCTTTATTATCATTTAAAAAATTGTCCTAAGTAGTTTATTTTAGCAGTCAGCTCCGGCCTAAGCATGCTCTACGTAGGGGGCCGATGAACATAAGTGAATGATCCAGTGCTAATGAAAAAAAAAAGAAAAAAAGAAAAAAAGGCAAACTCTGGTATAGGTGACCCTCACAAAGTCATTTAAACTGAAAAAAGAGAAGAAAAAAAATTTTGCCACAAAAAGAAAAGAAATTGCAAGTCACCTATTGTTAGTTGGTTCAGAGGTATCTGGCACTGAACTTGGTAGGGCGGATTACGATCCGATCCCCCGCAGCTACATTTAGGCGAAATAAAAACAGGTTTACACATGCTTATGTGCCAGAAACCTTATGTTATGGATCAGAATCACTAACCGGTCACTCTACTATGAAGCATGTACGGATAACGGGCTTAATGTGATTGCGCCTGAATGAAAAGGACACAAAAAGATGAGAAGATAGGCCTAGGTTTTGTGGGATGATATGGAGTGGTTAATATAGGATTGAAGTTTGTGTTTGTGTTACTATGGTACCCTTGGTTCACTTAGTTAGTATCTGTCACTGCATCCTGACTTGAACTTAGAAGCCCTTTAGCCCAAAGACACGTGTTGACACCATATTTTCTTAAGCTTTAATGTTTGCTTGAGGACAAGCAAAGGTTTAAGTGTGGGAGAATTTGATCACACTAAAATTCACCGTGTTTCTGACTCCGATTTCGCATGCATTCTTAGCTTTTATTGTTGTTTTGTTTTTTTATTACTTTGTTTTCTTATTTTTTCAGGTTTTTATAATAATCGGGGCTTGAATCGAGAAAAGGAGCGAAAAAGGAGTGAAAACGGACGTAAACCTAGAAATTCAGCGTTTTGCACTTACGGCACCCACCGTGGCGGGCGCCATGGGGTTAGCCATGACGTGGCCACGTCTCAAGACCACTCCTCAACCTCCAAGACCCACGATCCCCACTCTCCAATCCCTTGTAGGCACCATGGCGGGCGCCATGACCTTGTGGCGGGCGCCACAAGGCAAATTTCAGTAACCTCCACTTTTTAGTGGAGGGGCATCCCAGTCTTTTCATGCTTTCAGTTTTCCTATAAATAGGACCTTAGATTTTCGTTTTTCTTCATCCAGAATTAGATTTCTCTAGGCATATATCAGTTATAAAGCAGTTACCATTCCACATCGGGGTGTTTCTGCAATCGAGTGATCGAGTCTGTAATCTGTCTGTGCGATCGAGTTTTGGAGCACTCTGGAGGAAGTTAATCCTGCCGCCATTTTAATTCAAGTTCGTATTTTACTTTATTTATTTCTGCATTGCTTTACTTTCATTTATTTCTCGCACTGCTTTACTTTATTTATTTCCTGCACTCGCTTTACTTTCGTTTATTACCCGCACTCGCTTTAAATTACTTTATTTCTCACACTCGCACTAAATTCATTTACTTTCCGCACTCGCACTAAATTACTTTTATGAAAAATTATAAAAAGAATCTTTACTTTATCATGTCTAACTAATTCCATAAAGGTTAGAATGTAAGGATCGTAATTGAACCAGTAATCCGTATAATTGTTCGTGGAAACACTTAAGGGCTATTTTATCTTTCAATTCAATTCAATTGTTTTTAACTATTTCAAAAACAGCCAAAAGCGCTTTGTCTAGTTTATTAGGAGTTTTTAGATTAAAAAGAAAAGAGATTTTAAAACGATTTTCGGACGCGTTATGAAGTTTAGAGTCTGGTTCATAAGAACCTCTTTTTGCTAAGAAGTCCAGGTTAAAATACTTTTCAACTTAGTTAAGATACTACATTTCTTAAAAATAGGTTTACTACTCTAACGCAGTACGCACCTTTTTATCCGTGACAATAGGAGGGGTTGATTAGAGAGTACAACTCGGTTCTGAATACGCGAAAGCGACAGTTCCTGTTAAATTAGTTCTTTTAAAAGGAGAAAACATTGCCCATAAGTAGTTCCATTAACAAGTACTGGATTATCATTGATTACGTGAATTACATTCGAGCCTGTCTTTTATTTATTATTTAAAATTATAATTTTATTTACCATTGCACCCTTACTAAAACCCTTAAAATTATTTGCCTTAGATACACACCATAACAACAGGTACGATAGATTGACACTTGGTCTCTGTGGATTCGACAATCTTTTATATTACTCTGACGTGTTCGTACACTTGCGAAAAACACGCATCAGAGCTTTCATGCTTCTTTCATGCTTCATTTGCATCCTCATTACTTATATGATCATCCATAGCATTTGTTATGCCTTTGCATCATCTCTTAGAATCATTTTCATCATTAACATGCTTCTGGTTTTGGTGTGTATCCTTTCATCCATTTCATTTTCATTTCATTCTTTCTTTTATGCTAACCATTTCAGGTGGTAAGTACATTGAGAAGTGAATTTGCCTTCACTTCTCACTTCTCTTCTCTTCCTCTCTTATGCATTCATTGCTTCATTTTATCTTTGCTTTAGAGTGAGCTTTCTCATTCATGTTCTTTCTTCACTTTCTTTCTTCAAGTAACTTATCTTCTTAAGTGAAGTAAGTTAACTTGTTTCTTCTACTTCTCTTTCTTTCTTCTGCTTCTTCCTTGGTGGCTATTCTTGAAGATCTCTTGCAAGCCTCATAAACCCTAGGAACAACCAAGAATGATCACAATTAGGGTTTGATTAGTCCCCCTATTAGTTTTACCTTTGTGTCATCTTTTGTGTCTCTCTTCTCATCTCATAATCAGAGACTAAACCTTTAAGGTTTTAAGGCTTTGTGATTAAGATTATGCCTGCATCCTTCTCTTAGGATGGAGTATATAACTTTAATCCTAAGTGTTAAACCCTTAATATGTTTAAATCTCTTAATCAATCCACCTAATAATCACTAAGACATTAACTTGTAACTTGGGCCTTGCATTAGGGTTCTAATTCTTCCTTAATTGGTTAAGAAGGACTAACCCTAGTGTTAATGGACAAGTCCCCCTCAAGTTGCCTTACAAACCATAAAATTCACTTTTTAATCTTACCATTAATTAAAATCCACTTTAATAAAGGTTTTGTTTTGTCGTTAGGTTAATCCCTAATCATGGATTAAGTTGAGGTATCTTCCTCATCTTAAATGTTCTCATCTATTATCCTTCTATTAGGATGGTGTAATGAGTCCATTAAATCCTTGATTATGGCTTAAACTCATTACTTAACACTAAACAAAAACTCTAAAAAAAAAACATCTAAATAATCACAAGTAGGTTAATGATCTTAATCCTACATCATGGTGATTAAGTGTGAGGTGCTTACTTCATACTTAAGGCATTCTCATTACCCCTAATCAGAGGGAGGATGTGATGAGTTTACTAACCCTTGGTTTAGGCTTAAGCTCAATAACTTATGAAAAACACCAAAAAGTAATAAAAGATTGAAAACACAAAAAACAAGCAATAATCGTCTCCTTCGGGATTCTTTTCTCACCTCATTCACTCACAAACGAGAACTCGCTTCTTCCGTCTAATGCAAGACAGATAGCACCTGAGCCAGACAGGTCATACACTTGAGCATAGACAAGTAAGAAGTTCATCAGTCAATTTATCTTTCAGTTTCTTTGAGTCGAACTACGGTGTTCTGACTTCCTCATTGCACGAGAGGATTCGTAGGCATAACTTAACTGTTATCGAACAAAAGTCTTCGTCTATCCCCCCCTCTTCCAGCATTATTCTTTAAGCCTCATTCCTGAGCATTTCATTTCACATCTCTTTTGCACTGACACCTGTACATTATTTTCCAGCACTTTGCACACAGATAGCACTGACACTACTCCTTTAAACACAAATTTTCAAGCGTGGATCCCGTCGAGTACGACGGACAATCTGAGTGCTAATACCTTCTCAGGTTGTAACCAACCCCCTTTCTCAGTTTCTATGGTTCGCGACCTTCTTGTCCATTTCTTTCTAGGTTTATGCAGCATTACCTTTCCTTCGGGATAAAAATGCCTAGCTGGCGACTCTTTTCAGTTCATCTTCATGTTCTCCTTTCGCCAACCGTTCGCGCTTGTACCGGGATGCAAAACCTCGGGAGCGACAATCATCAACCTACACCAAAAATCTAACAAAAACAAAACTCCCTCTTCAACCTCTTCCACACCATCATCTTCTTCATGATTTTGTAGAATCTCCCTCATCAATCTTCAATCATTCTCCCATTTTTTCCCTGCATCAGAAACTTCATCACCACCTTCATCTATCAAGAAATCCATCTTCAATTCAGCACCTTCAATCCACAAAAATTTCAACAGAAAATCTTCATCAACTCTCCGCATTTTCGTCATCCTCAACATCAACGCATAACCAGCATTCACCTTCACTGCTTTTCGATCTTCTCCCAAATCCAATCTTCTTCAACGGAAAATTGAACCTTCCATCTTCATCATATCATCATCTTCATCAAACTCAAACCTACAATCATCAAGAAATAACAATCAACAACTCAATTCGCACCACATCAGAAGAAGATTTATGAACATGAATTCAATAACGATTTCAGAAGTGAGTAGAAGAAGAACGGAATCGAGCGAAAATAACGGAATAATACGCATACCTAAAACCGTGAATTCTGGTTCTCCTTTGAAGCGCCATCGGAGCGACTCCGATAGGTACTCGTTTTTCTCCTCAACTTGTATTTGAACTCAGCATTCGCAGCTTGATATCATTAGATTTGGATTTGAGAACCTCTAATGGAGATTCGTTAAGCATCGTGATAATTGGACCTAGTCACTGCGAGAGTGTTTAGGTTCGACCGATTGTATTGAGAGCATAGGCGGCTCCGCTGCCGCCGAAAAGGGCCACAGTGTGGAGGAACGATGGATTAATTTTCTGAAGAAGATGAGAGTTCGGGCTCGATGGAGATGGCGGCGGTGCGTTGATGTTTCAGTGGGTTAATTGTAGAAGTGACGAGGAAGATTATCGCAGAGAAGAAGAGGCTAAGGATGTAAGTCTTTGAGATTGAGAATTTATTTTTAGGGTTTTCTCATAAAGCATTGAACTGGGCCTAATTTCGTTTGCTACATGGATTTCTTCTCACACCATTCAATTTCGCACTTACCCACTCACGCGGGCTTCATTGATTATGCCACATCACCTTTCTCCATGGATTTGATGTTTCCACCATCTATATCACTCAATGCACCCTCCCTGCGGCTTACGAATGGAAGTGGGCCTTGTGGCCATGGTTTTCCTATCCACACCATCAATTTCAATTCACACCCCCTGTTTTTTATATTTTTTATTTTTCTAATGTTTTTCTTGTAAAAAAATTGTTAGTTAATTAATTTGCAATTAATTTTTGATAATGAGAATTTTAATCAGTTTCTTGTTAATTCTTTTTATTAGGATTTTTTTGATGATTTTAATTATGTTGTGACCAAATTTTGGATTAAATTGTTCATGAGTTTTTTATCGATATGGATCGATTTTGTCTATGGTAAAGCTTCACAATGCGAGTATGGAAGATAATCATTTATTTTTCTTATGGTAGTTTACAAGACCTTGCATGAAGTTTTTGGATTTCTTTTATGTGAAGAATCGTTACTTCGATCAAGTAAGTAATCTCGACTTTCTCCACTTTAACGCATCATTCTAGTTTGTATGTGGCTTAGGATCATATAACGTAAGGTGAATATTGAGCCCTCCCACATGAGGCACTGGATTTATTTCTGATTTTTGATGATGTGTGTCGATATCGGGGACTTAGGGATTAGGTTACGAATTATAGAATTCACCTCCTTTCCCTTTCCCTTAAATCACCATATTTTGCCTGTTTCGTCACAATTATTAAAAATAGTTTCTGGTGTGATAAAACTCTGGAAACATTCATGAGTGACACTTATCCTCTTAATTAAATTTTTATATTTTTTTATTCCATATTTGGATGGTTTTAGTAATTAATTTGGATTTTTCATTCCAAGTTGTCCAAAAATGAATGGTTTTGACATAAGGGACCGAAAACAATTTTTTCCAATAGGTGTGAGACCTATTTTTTGTGTGTGATTAACCATTGGAATTTGTGACATTTTGATGCTACTTAGGAATTTATTTCATAATTTTTAGTGTCATTTTTGATCCACTTTGTGGAGTTATTTTTCGGTGATCACGCCTTGTTCCCTTACTCGTTAAGTAAATTGTTTTGGAACTTTGGTGCATAATTTTGTGAAATCCGTTTAGACCATGTAAGCTACTGACATCAAGATGCTAGGGATTTAATTTCATAATTTTTCAAGCCTTTTTTCTATTTTTCATGTCACCTAGAATATAGGTCCGATTATGTGCTTATTTGTTCTATAACCTATATGTTAGGAAGGCATTCATGCCATTTGCTTGAAATACTTTTTGATAACTTTTAGGAGTTAATTATAGGTCACTTTTAGGTCCTTAATTACAGTTATAGGTCACTTCTTGAACCATTTTCATTTGGTTTGTTTTGGTGTTTCAAAATGCATCCTTATTTGAACATGTGTAACCTAAACTAGTTTCTCTTCTCTCCTAAATGTTAACATAATTTGTTTTTTCATTAATATGAATTATAGGACATCTATCAAGAGTGTACACTACTGACTTTGATACTCATTTCATGTATTAATTCATTCTTGTATGCCATATGCACTCATACTTCATCCTTGAACCCTAACTTGCATTTAGGTGAACTTATGCGAACATTTTGTACATAGTTTAACATGGTTTGAGCTTGTGAGGTATCCTATCACCCTTAGGTACCTATAGAATGTAGCTACTGACTTTAGAAGTCATATAACCTTTAGGTACCATCACCTTTAGACTTAGGTTATATTTTGAACCTTAGTTCCATTATAGGATGTGTGTAAGGTTTAATTACCTTTATGCTTTGTTTTTGTTTCCAATGTTCAAATTACTTTGGTACTAATCTTTATTTTGTTGGGGGGTTAAGGTAAGCCACATAAAAATTCTTCCTTTATCTCTTTATACTTTCAAATTGTTTTTTCCTTACACTTTCATTCAACTTTCTTCATCTAACTTCACCTTGAATTTCTTTAGGGTTTAGTACCTCATTAAGACATAGATTGTAGTTGTTTGATTTCATAACATTAGAATACTTTAATAGGGTTTAGATACTGATTTTAGAAGTCCTTTTATCATTTAGGATCCTTTAGATCTATGTCTTAACTCTAGGAAGTCCTTAGCGTTTTTCCTTAGCTAATTATAGTTAGTTTAAGCTTTTGTCATGCTTTATGTTTTCAATATGTTTTGTAAAGCTAACCTTTGTTTTGTAGGGAGGTTGAGGTAAGCCTTGTTCATATAAATTCTTCCTCATATTATTTATGCTTTCAAATTGTGGTTGTCCTAGCCCTTTAGGCTTTGTCTTGTACAACTTCATGTTAATCCCTCTTTAGAAACAACTTAACTTTTTTAGAGAAGTAAGTTGCTTTCTAGTTTCTTTTTTTCTTTTCCTTTTTCTCATTAGGATTAGAAGACCACACTAACCATAGGACATCCCATGCAATAAACAACTTAGGGTTGGTCTTAGTCCCCTTAGTTTGTCCTATTGCAACTTGAGTCATCGATTCTCATCTCATAAAGAAAAACAACAAAACACATAATAAAGGTTGGATGTTCTCGTACGCCAGGAGACTTTGTCGTGGGTTACTTATACATGTTCCATCTCGGGGCGAGGTGTAAGGCATCTATCACGATGAACCATTCTTAATATGCAAATGTTTCATAAACATAAAATAAACAAAACACTTCTCTAAAAGACAATAAACAAAGACAACACGTCTTTCCTGCGGGAACTCTCTCCTTACCTCATTCACTCACAACGCGAACTTGCGATGAATTTTCTTATTTGCAAGAAAGTAAACACACTCGTTCAAGGCGAGCTTGCAACACCTGAGCATAGACATAATCAGTTCCAGCTATAAAAAACACAAACAAAGTTCCCTCCTTATTTAGGCGAACTATGTCGACTCTGATCCTCATTTTCCCTATGAGGTACGTAGGCAACGGGGTATGGCCCGTTTGACCACACTCTTTATTTTCCCTACATTTCCCCATTTCTTTTTGTTCTCCTTTTCTAGTTCCCTCTCTCATTCCAGTTCCAATAGCGGTTTTTATTCAGCAACAATTTTATTTCTCACCCTTTGAAACAGACAAACAAGCGTGGATCCCGTCGGGTACGGAGGACAGTCTTGGGTGCTAATACCTTCCAAGGTCGTAACCGACTTCCGAATCCAAATCTTTGGTTCGCAGGACCTTGTCCTTTCCTGCTTCCTTAGGTTTATGCAACATTACCTTTCCTGTTCCTTCGAGATAAAAATGTGTAAACACCCCAAATATGCCCTCACTTTTTCTTACAATATGGCTTGTGATCCTTCATATGGAATTGCATAAGCATATTATCTCACTGCATAGTTCATTTCATCTGTATCTAGGGTTTGTGATCTGAGCAATCCAAGAAGTGATCTGAGCCATCTCAATGGTCTTGAAGCATGCCAAGATAGTCCATGAGTGTTCCATGATCATAATATGCTCCCCAAAGTTCATAAAAGTCAAGAGATCACAAGGCATGACAAAGGCATAGAGGCAGACTGATAGCCGTCCCCGTCAATACTTTCCTCATTTCTTTAATCCCCATAGAGTTTTATTTGTTTACCCGATGGCCGTCCCCATCGTGGTCTCTTTTCCCAGCTTGATGGTCGTCCCCGTCATTGCTTTATTTACCGTTTTTCATTCCCAGTATTCGTCCTCTACTCGAGGGTCTTCCTCCACCGCTTTCATTTGATAATCATACTATACTTCCTGTTACAATTTATATCCATTTTCTTCTTCTCCCCAGCGAGTGCAAATTTGGACTATCTTTGGTATTCAACCACAAGTTATCTTGTTTGTCTGCTAAGCCAGGCACTTACACCCTGCACAGCTAACTCATGCTTGAATAGGGGCAGCTGTAAACACCCCAAATTTTCCCTCACTTTTTCTTACACTATGGCTTGTGATCCTTCATATGGCATTGCATAAGCATATCATCTCACTGCATAGTTCATTTCATCTGCATCCAGGGTTTGTGATCTGAGCAATCCAAGAAGTGATCTGAGCCATCTCAATGGTCTTGAAGCATTCCAAGAGGGTCTATGAGTGTTCCATGATCATAATATTCTCCCCAAAGTTCATAAAAGTTAAGAGATCACAAGGCATGGCAAAGGCATAGAGGCAGACTGAAGATTTCCTACACAGATGACCTAAAATTAGGGTTTTGGTTTCAGAGGCCTTACACCCAAATTTTTTGGTCATTCTTGATTCTAATGGTCTTAATATGTTATAAGGAGCATATGTACCAAATTTGATGAAGAAATTAATTATGGAAGTCATATGATCAACTGGTGACTTGTTGTGCAAGAAAAGTCAGAATCAGGGCATCTGAGGCCCCCATCAATGGAACCAAAGGGTCATTTTCATCAATTTGAGGTTCTATGATCTTTATTTGATCTTATAAATGGTTAGAAGTGCACAAGATTGAAGAATTTCAAGCCATTTTCAAACTTGCTCTTTTTGGACATGACTTGTAATGGAACTTTCCATTTTGGGAAAGATTTTCAACCTCATCTTTCTTGATAAAAAATGCTTCAAATGAAAAATCCTTAAACATGAAAGTTGTAGACTGGATCTTCCTATTTTCAAAAAGTACAAGAACTCCTCTTGATTCATCCTAGAACTCAAGATATGATCTTTCAAAGTTGGGAAAAATCCTATAATTTTCAAGTTCATGCCAAAGAGGCATTTTTGCAAAATCAAGTTTTAAGCATTCTAATGACCTCTAATTGACCTCTAAGCATCATAACAACACCACCCAACTTGCCTTGATCAGAATTGGGCATTGGACCTAAGGTTTGCATGACTTGTGATCCAAGAAATTTCAAAGAGGGAAGTTTGCAAAACCGATGCAATCTTGCAATCAAAGCCATCCAGCTCACAAAATCCAATCCTAGGGCCATCCTTGATGTAAGCTGAAGCCATACACCTATTCAAATAGCCTCTGACCCGTGCCATGCTTCAAGTACACATTTATTGACTTTTTTGCAATTTGGCCCATACCAATCACACTATGCCACACCAACTCTTCTGAATACTCCTATTGGTTTATACAAGCCTCAAGCAACACAAAACACAACACACACAAGCCTGAATGCAAGCCTAAGCTCAGTTTCACAAAAATCCTCAAAACCTTCATTCCTTCGAAACTCCCTCCACAACCACTAAAATCCAAATATTTCTTCATCATTCAACTCACCATGACCCATAGAACACAAATAATCCATTATTTTATCTTAAAAGCTCCTTAATCAAAGACACGATTTCTGCCTTAGCAGAACTGAATCTTCAAAACCAAGTCATACAAAATTGTTTCAAGCCTTCCATAAGCCTCAGAGGATCAAGTGGAGTGGATTAGCATCAAGGAGAGGCCCAGAAAGCTCAGATTGAGAAAGCTTCATCTCAGGTATCATCAAGAACAAATTTTCCAGAACTTGCCTTTTAAGTTACAATATCAATCTACATGTTTCACTAATCATTGGGATGTGTTTGGTTTTGAAAATGAGTTGAAAATAAGCATGTATTTAGCTTCTGAAAGTTTTGCACGTTTTTCTGTTTTGCTTCGATTCATGGATTTGGTGAAATATAAATGTTATTTGTTGTTGGATTTATGTTTAATGTTGTTCAATGATCATTTCTGGAGAGTTTGATGCGTTTTCCTAGGGTTTTGAGGGAGTTAGGGTTGAAGAGTGACCGGAGAAGATGACCTGAGCTTGCTCTAGTCACTTGAAAGTGTTTAGGGTTTGTAACTAGGGTTAATCAACTTAGTTTTAATCTGGGCCCTTGGATCATGATTCCTGCGTGTATGAGTGGCAAGGATTAGTTCATTAAAACCCTAATTATTAATTAATTAGATTAATTAGGATTAATGAAATATTTTGCCTGATTTGATCCAAGACATCCAAATGCGCGCGCAATCTTCCCTTGTTTAAATCTCAACCATCAGATTGGCATAATTTCATTTTATTTGATTTTTAATTCATTTTCTTGCATTTTCTTTCCACATTTATTTTAAAATAGCAAAAAACATTTTAAAAATCTAATTTTCTTCATTTTTACTTCAAATATTTTTCTTAACTCAAAAACATTTTTTATTTTAATTTTTGCATTTAAAAAGTATTTTTAAAACATTTAAATGTTTTATTTAATTAATTAATTGATTTTAATTAATTAAAAATGCATTTAGGTTTCTAAAAATTACCAAAAAATTCATAAAGAATTCTCACATATTTACAAACATTTTATAACTCACCATACAAATTTCTTTTTAGGTTTGCTCACATTTTCACAATTATCTTTGAATTAGGGTTCTTAAAATTCACATTTTTTTAACCCTAACTAGAAAAATTCATTTCTGCCTAACCATGATGAGTTTGAACTTGATTCTTTTTGAATTGTTTCACATATTGCATATAGTTTCTAGGTTATTTATCTCATTTTTTTATTCCATTTTCAATTTGATTTGCATTTTCCCTTTAGAAGTATCTAAAAACCTTAGTTAACTTAGAAATTTCATAACTTTGCCTAGGATTAGCTTCTGACGTTCTCCTTTGGTGAGTGATATTGTACATGTTTAGGGTTTGTTTGAGTACAATTTCAAATTTTTATCATGATGTATGCTTCTGTTTTGGGCATATGCATCTCATACATTCATAAAACCCTAATTTCTCATGTTCATTTGCATTCATCTTTGCATATATCAATCATATGAACTTGCCATGACATTTCATTCACTTGTATGACATCTTAGACATATTAAGACATGATTGATAATTGCTTGATCATTTCTTCATTCATTTTCTATGCTTTGCATTCATTACATTTCATGAACATCCATGTGTTTTCATGCTTCTAAACATGCTTCCATTGCATCTCATCCTTGTATGAACATACATAAGCATTATGTATGGACTTGCATCATCTCATAAGACATTCTCCTTGCATATACACTTATTGTTTTGGTCTTTTCATCTTTATTCATCCCAATATTTATTCATCCCATTCCCTTTTGCTTTATGTCTTATGCATTCATACTAACATTTCAGGGGCTTATGGTAAGTTGTTTGGGATGTGAATTTTCCTTCACATCCCATCTCTTCATTTGCATAAATTATTTGTCTTTGAAGTGAATCTAATTCACTTATGCTCTCTCTTTCTTACTTTCTTTCTTTTAGGTTACTTATCTTCTTCAGGAAGTAAGTAACTTATTCTTTCTCTCCCTCTCTCTTTATCTGCTTCTTCTTCCTAGGTGGCTTCCTGAAGATCTTTCTTTAGCCTCACAAACCATAGGATATCCAAGTATGATAAACTTAGGGTTGTATATATTTCCCCCTAGCTTTTTACCTTTGAGTCTCCTTGAGTCTCTTTTCTTATCTCAATAATCAGAGGCTAAACACTTAAAGCTTTAGGACTTTGAATTAGGGTTATGCCTGCATCCTTATCTTAGGATGGAGTGTATAACTTCAATCCTTAGTGTTAAACCTTTAATTTTTTTACACCTCTTAATCAAAACACTTAATAATGATCAAGACATAAGCTTGTAACTTGGGCGTTACATTAGGGTTCCATCTCTTCCTTTTGGTTAAGAGGGACTAACCCTAGTGTTTAATGGACAAGTCCCCCTCAAGTTGTCTTACAAACATAAAATCCACTTCTTAATCTCATCCTTTAATTAAAATCCACTTTAATAAAGGCTTGTTATATAATGAGTTTAGTCCTTAACCATGGAATAAGTTGATGTATCTTCCTCAGCTTAAGTGTTCTCATATATCATCCTTCTCTTAGGATGGTGTAATGTGTTCATTAATCCTTGATCAGAGATTAATCTCATTACTTAACTCTAAACAAAATCCAAAAACATCTTAATAATCACAAGTAGGATAATGATCTTAATCCTACATCATCATGGTAATTAAGTTGAGATGCTTATCTCATACTTAAGTAGGCTCATTATCCCTAATCAGGGAGGATATAATGAGTTTACTAATTTTGATTTAGGCTTAAGCTCATAATCCTATGCAAAAACAACAAAAACAATAAAAAACAGAAAACACAAAAACAAACAATAATCGTCTCCTCCGGGATTCTTTTTTCATCACACTCATTCTATAAACGAGAACTAGCTTCTTCCGTCTAATGCAAGACAGTTAACACTCGAGCCAGACGAGTCATACACTTGAGCATAGACAAGCAAGAAGTTCAATCAAATCACCCAGTCTCTTCGAGTCTGTAAACACCCCAAATTTTCCCTCACTCATTTCACCATGGCTTGTGATTCTTTCATTTGCACAAGTTCAATCATATCATCTCATATTGCATTTTTGCTTCACTGCATTGGTTCAAAGTCATATGCATCTAGGGTTTGTGATCTGAGCAATCCCTGAACCATTTGAGCCACTCCAAAGGTCTTCAATCATCTCAAGAAGGTCCATGTATGATCAAGCATCATATTATATCCTCCCAAGATCAAGAAAGTCAGAGAATCACAAGAACTGAGGAAGGCATGGAAGCAGAGCCAGGTTTAAGTGCACAGATGACCTAAAATTAGGGTTTTGGTTTCAAAGGCCATAACTCCAAATTTTTTGGTCATTCTTGTTTCTATTGGTATCTATGTGTTATAAGGATCCTACACACCAATTTTCATGAAGAAATTCAATGGGGAAGGCATCTGATCAATAGATGACTTCTTAAGCAAGTCAGTGCAAAATCAGGGCATCTGAGGCCCCCAATCACCCAACCAAAGGGTATTATCCATCATTTTGGATGTATATGATCTTTATTTGATCTTAGAAGAAGTTATAAGTTCACAAAATTGAAGAACTTCAAGCCATTTGCAAAGTTGCCATTTTGGGAAAGTGACTTGTAATGCAAACTTGCCATTTTGGGAAAGATTTTCAACCTCCTCTTTTTGATTCAAAAATGCTTCAAATGAAAAATTCTTGGTCATGAAAGTTGTATATTGGATCATTCCCTTTTCAAAAAGTACAAGAAATTGATCTAATTCATCATAGAATCAAGTTATGGCCTTGCAAAGTTGGGGAAATCACAAAATTTCACTTATGTGCCAAAGAGGGAAACTTGCAAAACCACTTGCCAAAGCATTTTGTGACTTCAAACACACTTCTAACCATTACACAAACATAATACATGACCTATAATTCAGAATTGCCCAAAGAATTTACAAGTTTCATGCCTTGATCATCAAGATTTCTCAAAGGGGGCAAAACTTCACATAATTGCAAAACACCCCATAACTTTATCCCCACATGCTGAATTGCTTCAAAACCAATTTCATAGCTTTCCTTGATCCTTGCTGCGCACAAACATGCCTCTGTCCCAACCTGGCACTTGCCCATACCTCAAGTACACCAACTCTTGACTTTATGCATTTTGCCCCATACCAATCAGCATAGCCCACAACAACTACACTGACCTATCCCAGCATGTTATGTGGCAAAGAAGTAAGCCATTTCACATAAGTTTAGAGCCTGAATCCTCCCATTGCTCAGCATAGCCAAAATCCCTCCAACTTGCAAAAGCCTTCGAATTTCATAACTCAGCCAACAAATATCCAAACTTTTTCCACCATTCAACTACACATTCATCACTGATCATTTCCCACCCTTCATTTTGCCTTGAAACACCTTGTATCAAAAACACGATTTTCACATTTCTTGAACTGAGCTTCAGCCAACTCCATATAGAGGCCATTTAAACTCCAACCAAGCATTGCAAACTCTTGAGGGGAGTCACTGGAGTTGATTTGAGGCAAAGAACTAGTCAGAAAGCTCCTGGGTTGAAAGCTTCTCTTCAGGTAGCCATGGAATTTATTTTTCCAGAACTTCCTTTTTATGTTATAGAATGATTCTATGTGTTCCCCTGATTCCCATGATATGTTTTGTTTAGAAAATGGTTGAGTTTTAAGCATTTCACAAGCTTCTGAAACTTTTGATGTATTTTCCGTTTTGCTTTGATTCATGTTCTTGATGGTAAATAAATGATTTTTGTTGTGTGATTCTTGTTGGGAGTGATGTGAGGACCATTTCTGGAAAGTTTGAGAGTTTGGGGTTACGTATTGAGAGAGATTGAATGTTTGGCTAGCCGGAGAAGATGACCGGAACACTGTTCCGGTCACCTGAGAGTAATTAGGGCTCAGATTAGGGTTTTAATCTTAATTAGTGAAGTTTGAATATTGGCCATTCAGATGCGCGCGCTGGTCAATTCCCGCCCCCTAGGTTTAAATTCTGGCCCTCAGATCAGTTGATTTTCATTTAAATTCATTTAATTTTCATTTTATTTGCATTTTTTTACCATTTTATTAAAAATAGCAAAACTCATTAAATTTTTTTTATCTTTTGCATTTTTCTTTCAAATATTTTTCTCATTCTGAAAATAATTTTTATTTTATTTTTTGCATAAAATTCGTATTTTTACAATATTTAAATGTTTATTTTAATTAATTAATGAGAATTAATTAATTAAAATACCATTTAAGTTACTAAAAATCACCAAAAAAATCACATTGCACCTTGACACATTTAGAGACATTATCAAACCATTCATACAAATTTCTTTTTGGTTCTTGATCCATTTTGACATTTTTCTTTTGATTTAGGGTTCTTTAAAAATCAATATTTTGACCCTAACTTAGAAAAATCTTTTCTGCCTAACCATGAAGGGTTTGATAATGGTTCTTTTTGCTTTGCATTCCACATATCATGTAGTTTCTAGGATAAAATTGGCTTGAATTTATCTTTCATTTTAAATTTGTTTTGCATTTTTCCTTTTGAGGTTTCCTAAAACCCTAGCAAACTTAAGAAAATCATAACTTCCATTAGGTTAAGATCTAGGTCTCCTCCTTTGGGAAGTGAACTTGTATAGGTTTAGGGTTCCTTTGATCCCATTTTCAATTTTTTATCTCATGTTTTGCTTCTGATTTTGAATTTTGCATTGCATCTTGTTCATAAACCCTAATTTGCATCTCCATTTGCATCCATCCTTCATATGCTTGCATACATGAACTTGCCATGACATTTTGTGCATCCAAATGACATGTAAGACATCTTAGGGCATATTATAATCATGTTTGATCATTGCATCCTTCATTTTCCATGTTATGCATCCATTACATTTCATAAGTTTTCATGAACTTTCATGCTTCTTACATGTCTCATTTGCATATTCATTGCTTGTATGATCATCCACATTTCATGACATACATTTGCATCATCCCTTATCATCATTTACATCTTGAATATGCTTCTGACATTGGTTTTCATCCTTGTATTTCATCTCATATGCATTTCATTTCATTCCTTGTTGCTAACTTTTCAGGTGGTAAGTGTTTGAGAAGTGAATTTGCCTTCACTTCTCATAATCTCTTCTCATCTTTCTTATGCATCATTGCTGCATTTTTACTTGTGAATTAGAGTGAGCTTGCTCATTCATGCTCTTTCTCCTCCTTCTTTCTTCAAGCAACTTGTCTTCTTAAGTGAAGCAAGTTGTCTTGCTTCTTGCTGCTTCTTTTCATTTCATCTGCTTCTTCCTTGGTGGCTTCTCTGAAGATCTTCTTGCAAGCCTCATAAACCCTAGGAACACCTAAGCATGATAACAATTAGAGTTTGATTAGTCCCCCATTAGTTTTACCTTTGTGTCATCTTGGTGTCCTCTCTTCTCATCTCATAATCAAGGACTAAACCTTAAAGGTTTTAAGGCTTTGTGATTAAGCTTATGCCTGCATCCTTCTATTAGGATTGAGTGTATAACTTTAATCCCAAGTGTTAAACCCTTAATGTGTTTAAATCCTTTAATCAAACCATCTAATAAAGCATTAAGACATCAAGCTTGTAACTTGGGCCTTGCATTAGGGTTCTAATTCTTCCTTAATTGGTTAAGAAGGACTAACCCTAGTGTTAATGGACAAGTCCCCCTCAAGTTGTCTTACAAACCATAAAATTCATTTCTTAATCTTACCATTAACTAAAATACACTCTAATAAAGGCTTTGTTTTGTCATGAGGTTAATCCCTAATCATGGATTAAGTTGAGGAGCCTTCCTCAGCTTAAATGTTCTCATCTATTATCCTTCTATTAGGATGGTGTAATGGGTTCATTAAATCCTTGATTATGGCTTGAACTCATTACTCAACACTAAACAAAAATTCCAAAAACATTTAAATAAATACAAGTAGGTTAATGATCTTAATCCTACATCATGGTGATTAAGTGTGGGGTGTTTACCTCACACTTAAGGTTTTCTCATTACCC
This sequence comes from Lathyrus aphaca, assembly GCA_963966055.1. Lineage (NCBI taxonomy): Eukaryota > Viridiplantae > Streptophyta > Magnoliopsida > Fabales > Fabaceae > Lathyrus > Lathyrus aphaca. Next base: position 354,650,677 of record OZ014520.1, on the reverse strand, counting down.
CTAATCAGGGAAGATGTGATGAGTTTACTAACCCTTGGTTTAGGCTTAATCTCATTTTCTTATGACAAACCTCAAAAAGCAATAAAAGACTGAAAACACAAAAACAAACAATAATCGTCTCCTCCGGGATTCTTTTCTCACCTCATTCACTCACAAACGAGAACTTGCTTCATCCATCTAATGCAAGACAGTTTGCACCTGAGCCAGACAGGTCACACACTTGAGCATAGACAAGCAAGCAGTTCATCAGTCAATTTACCTTTCAGTCTCTTTGAGTCGAACTACGGTGTTCTGACTTCCTCATTGCACGAGAGGATACGTAGGCATAACTTAACAGTTATCGAACAAAAGTCTCTGTATATCCCCCCTCTTTCAGCATTATTCTTTAAGCCTCATTGCCTTGGGCATTTCATTCTTTCCTTACACTGACACTCTTTCATCTCACTTCACATTTCTTTGCACAGATACTTGCATTCTTTTCCAGCTTTTATACACAAATAATACTGACACTACCCCTTTAAACACAAACTTTCAAGCGTGGATCCCGTCGAGTACGGCGGACAATCTGGGTGCTAATACCTTCCCAGTTTGTAACCAACCCCCTTTCACAGTTTCTCTGGTTCGAGACCATCTTATCCATCTTCTCCTAGGTTTATGCAGCATTACCTTTCCTTCGGGATAAAAATGCCTAGCTGGCGACTTTTTTCAGTCCACCCTTGTGTTCTTCTCTTTTTCTCCGACCATTCGCGTCTGTACCCCTTCTGACTAGGTGTCATTTGGTGGGAGCGATAGAGTCGAACTACGGTGTTCTGACTTCCTCATTGCACGAGAGGATACATAGGCATAACTTAACAGTTATCGAACAAAAGTCTCTTTGTCTTCCCCTTCTTTCAGCTTTCTTTCTAAGCCTCATTCTTGATCATTTCACCCCACCCTTTTTGAACTGACACACATTCATTCCTAGCTTTTTCATGCACAGTCAGCACATATACTACCCCTTTTAACCAAAATCTTGTGAGCGTGGATCCCGTCGAGTACGACAGACGATCTGGGTGCTAATACCTTCCGAGGTCGTAACCAACCCCCTTTCTCAGTTTCTTTGTTTCGCAACCGTCTTATCCATACCCTTTCCAGGTTTATGCAACATTACCTTTCCTTTGGGATAAAAATGCATAACTGGCGAATCTATTCAACCTCAACCTCCAACATCACCGAAAGTTCGCGTTTGCACCGGGGACGTAAAGGCTTTTCGGGAGCGACAACTTGGCGACTCTACTGGGGAGGTTCTTTGCAACCAGGGCTTCTGGTTCTTTTTGTGGGTTTCTCCTAGTGCTTGTTTGATTTGTGTTTATCGGGGTGTTATGTGCTATGTGTGCTTTTGTTTTTGCTTTATTTATTGCTTTCTGTACAACTTTATTTACTGCATTTTATTTATCGCTTTCATTTACTGTTTTATGCATTTCATTTATCATTATCATATCATATCTGTGCTGGATTTGTTGGTTTGTCTTGTTGGGAGGGGTAATCCAGTGAGAAAGGTCCAACACAAAGGCCTGAGTGACAGACATAGGATTAGAGTGGCATCATATTCTTTCCCATTCTATTTCGGTCTGATGGGGGAATGTGAAACACAGTTCAGAAATGGGTTTCTTCTTGAAAACTCTGTGCTACAGATTTCATGTAGTATTAGGGCTATCTGGGAAGCCTGCTAATTCTGGATGACCTTTTTAGATGACCTTCAGCATCTGAGGTGAATTAGAGGAGGACTATTTATGATTAGGGTAAACACTGTACCTCCGGGTTAGAAGTGTTTACACTTCTCATAATAAATCCGAATCTGAGGATCCTTGTTCTAGAACAATACCTGTGAGTGGGTGGGGTTGTTTACAGGTTTGCAGGAACCCTTGGCCTCATCATACCCTGTTACTAATTTGTTTTTAAGGTTACACTATTTTGGACTGATCTTATGAAACCCTGGACTTGTGACTCTTTATTTGAGTCCCCCACCTGGTTACTAGTTCTCAGACCTTCATCCGGACTTCTGAACGCTCATGGAACCTATCAAAAGCAACTGACAAATCCAGCACCTGATCACAAACCCTTGCATATCATTCAACATACATCATTTTGCATCATTTAACATTTGTCTATTTGTTTTGCAGGGTATCCACATCTTCTTTGGTTTGGTTTTGAACGTTCTTCTGCTTCAACCATATTCATTAGATATCTTCTCCAGTTGTCTTCATCAGTTATCTTCTCCAGTCATCTTCATCAGCATCCATCTTCAACATGGATTCAACCAGGAAGAGCAACATTACCTACCATTTCTTTGAATACCCTCTAGCAGGCATCAGGCAAATTCAGGCCCTTATCACTCCTGATCATATTCCTTTATTCAGAGAACATTATGGCGGTATTATGGACATGATCATGGACTTGGATGCATCACAGAGGAGCATGATTCACACCTGTCTCCAGTTCTATGATCCTCCTCTCAGATGTTTCAATTTCCCAGACTTTCAGATATGTCCTCTATTGGAAGTATTTTATGTTGTTGGGTGTCCCTATCAGAAGAGGAATTCCTTTCAACCCTGAGATGACTGCTCCTAAGAATGAAGACATAGCTAAGGCTCTACATTTGGAAGTTACTATCATTAATCAGCATATGACCACCAAGGTTGGAATCCCAGGCCTTCATTTGGACTTCTTAATCACCCATGCCACCAGCCATGCTGTAACAGGGAAGTGGGAAACTGTCTGTGCTCTCCTAGCCCTCAGTATATATGGTATCATCTTGTTTGCAGACGAGCCTAAGTTTGTAAGCAAGAATGCTATCCATATCTTCATGCTCAAGAATCCAGTTCCTACCTTGCTAGGAGATTTTTACTACTCAGTGCATCAAAGGAATGAGAAGCAGAGAGGGAGACTAGTCAGATTTTGTGCACCTCTCTTCTATAGTTGGTTGATGAGACACATGTCGAAGACGGAAGCTTTCCTAAATCCACATCAGACAAGGAATTGGGCTAAGAGAATGATTTCCCTCACCTCAGAAGACATCAGATGGTGTACTCAGAGCACCAAGGGCAGGGACATAATTACAAGCTGTGGACAATATCCTTATGTGCCTCTTATTGGAGTAAAAGATTGCATCAATTACAATCCTTTGCTATTCAAAAGACCGTTGGGATATGCTTTTGTGCATCCACCGAGAGAGCAGGACTTAGCAGAGACCCTTTACTGTGATGTTCAGAATAATCATGCCATCATCTGACAAGCAGCCTGGGCTTGGGATAACATACAGACTAGAGGAACTGCCATTTTGGGGAAGTGCAACAACATAACTTCAGCTTAGTACATTGAATGGTATCGCATCAGAGGACAGATCACCCGCATGCCATTCACCCTGGAAGATGTTCCAGGGGCATCAGCAGTAGATCCCCTAGCTACAGTTAGTTTGGAAGAGTTTGAGAAGCTGAAAGAGAGGAATACCCAACTTTCCGAATCTCTAAAGAAGACCCTTTAGGAAAGGAATGATGGTCGTCTGGACATTGAGAGATTATAGAAGCTCCGAATCAAGCATGTAACTAAGATTGAGAAGACATAGGACTTCATCAAAAAAGCCCGAGCAGGGGAATTAGTATTGAAGAATGCTTGCAAAGAAGCTAAGATTCAGAAGGTCAGAGCTGAGCATTACCTGGAAGAGAGTCAGGCTAGATGGATCAGGATCACTGAAGCTCATCTGCAAGAAGATCAGAAGACACAGGCTAAGATAGAGCAGTTGGAAGCCAATGAGAAGAAGAGTCAGGAAGCCTTGTTAGTAGCACAGAAGGAAATCTCCGAGTTGAAACTCCGGGCGGGGTTAAAGAGATCAAAGGACCAAGACAAGTACCAGAAGATGACAAGTGCCATTGCAACCAGAAACCTTCTTATTAGGACAATCACAGAGCATCCAGTTGGACCAGTAACTGATGCTCTCCAGAAGGAAGTCAAGGAGGATGACTTTGGGCTGGATGTCTGATTTCTCTTTTACTTGTAATTTATTTTGGTTGTACTTTATTTCTCATGGTGATTTTGTTGTATTTCTTGGCTTGATTGTATTTTGACCCACCATGGGAGCTTGTTGTAATCATAAACTATGTATCTTTTGCATCTTCATTTCTCTTGGACTTCATTTCTCTTCAACATCTTCATTTCCCAGAGGTCTGTAAGGTCAAAACTAAATAGCCAAACCAGATACCCTTGGAAGACAAATAGGCATACCACATTGCATGCTAACCTCATTCTCTGTGTTTTTGCAGGTGTTTTTGTTGTTGTTTTCTCACTTTACTGTGTGTTTCAGGAAACATTGCTCGTATGAGGGTTTTCCCCATCAACAGAGTCCACAAGTATCCTACAAGACACAACCTTCCGAGAGATCAGATGTACCAAGTTCAACAAGATTTGACTGACGTTAGAACTTAGATGGCTAATGAGAGAACTGAGATGAGGGCTCAAATGAACCAGTTAATGGCTGTGATGACTGGGTTGGCTCAGAGCCAAGAAAGATTAAGAGAGTTAGTCGAGCGGAAAACTCCATAAGAGAATCATCCAGGCACAGGAGGTATTAGTAACAACGATCACGGGCAGCCGCGAACAAATCTGCCAGAATTTGGGCCCCACCTTAATCCCGAAGTCAATGTTATTGGAAATACCCAAGGAAATGCAGGAGGTCGAGTTCTATAAGAAGATCCTCAGGATGAACAGTTTACAGTAATTGGTGTTGGGGATGAAGCCTATGATCTTCGTCTGGACGAAATAGCAGAGAAGCTGAGATCTTTGGAATCCCAAAACTCATTGGGATTTGATGTGATGGATATGGGTTTATTGGAAGGAGTCATAATCTCCCACAAGTTTAAACCTCCTTGCTTTGAGAAGTACAATGGTATCTCCTGCCCTCGTACCCACCTTTAATCCTTTATGGGAAGATTAAAGGCTTATACCATGGATGAGAAGTTGTGGATGTTTTATTTTGAAGATAGCTTGATCGGGGCATCCCGTGAGTGGTATTCTCACCTATCTAGAGCTACTGTCAGGAATTGGAAGGACTTAGCAAAAGCTTTCATATGCCAATATCAGTACAACCTGGATATGGCTCCCAACAAGACCCTCCTAATGGGTATGTCTCAATCTTCAAGGGAGAGCTTCAGGGAATATGCCCAAAGATGGAGACAACTTGCTGCTGCTGTCCAACCTCCAATGTCAGAAAGAGAGATGACAGACATGTTTATGAAAACATTACAAGGAACCTACATTGATCGGCTTGCTGCTTTCTCTTCCACTAGCTTTGCTGATGTGGTTATAGCTGGTGAGAGAATTGAGAGCCTATTGAAGATGGGTAAGATCTCTGACAATGGTGCTAGCTCCAGCAATACGAGAAAACCTTTCTCAGGACCTCGTAGAACAGGTGAGACCAACTCAGTACATATGGGCAGAGGTAGGCCTCAATACATGCCAAGATCAGTAGCTGCTGTCACCATTCCCACTCCAGCACCTCAGCAACAGTACCCTCAACAACCACAACACTTCCCACAGCAACAACAGTTTCCTCAACAGAGATCTTAAAATAACAAAAACACTCAGCAATAACGTCCATTCCAGCAAAGGACTTCACAAATCAACAGGGTTATCGATCTCATCTTGATGCCCTATGCTGCTTTACTCCCACAGTTACTGAAGCTCAATCTGATCGAATTGAGGACTCTGGCTCCACCTGATCCCCAGAATCTCCCAATAAACTATGATGTCAACACCAGATGTGCCTTCCACTCCAATGCACTAGGCCATACGACAGAGAAGTGCAGAGCCTTACACATGAAGGTTCAAGATTTGATTGATTCTAAGGAAGTCAACTTTGTACCCCCTCCAAGTGTTACCAAGAATCTTATGCCTAGCCATGGTGGGCCTAGGATAAATGACATTGAGGAGGATCAACCAGTAAGCCTAATTGACAATGTTGCAAGTATTTAAACAACTCTGACCGAGGTTAAAGCCCAACTTTTGAAGTGCCAAGTGTTCCCGGGTTGTGAGGCCCATTGCGAAGCTTGCAAGATTTCCACCAACGGTTGCACAAATTTGAAGACTGGTATCAACAGTCTTATCAGAGAAGGCACTTTACAGATCACTTCAACAGTTCCAGCTCCTACAACATCAACAACCATTCCTCCTACAACACCAACAGACATCACTCCATCAGATATAACAAATATCACTCCTACAACTTCAACAACAATCATTCCAACAAATTCTTCTACAACATCAACAACCAACCCTTCTTCAACTTCAACAGACATCAGTTCAACACATCCTTCTACAACAACAACAACCATCAATGAAGACATTTCCACAATCACCATCTATTATGATCCAACAACAATCCATGTTCCAGATTCTTTCAACAACTCACATCAACATCTACATCAACAACTCCCTGTACCACCTCCGGTCAGACCTCCTCTCACCATTTACTATGAACCTCAGACTGTCGCAACTCCTTCTTCCGCAGCAATTAGTCCGGTTACTATCACAGTTCCTGGACCAGTTCCATATGACAACACCAATTCCGTGCCTTGGCACTATGGCTCAGATCTTTATTGCGACGGAAATAAAGTCACTCTCGACTCTTCAACACCACAGATTGATAATGTCGGGGGAGGCAGAGGCTTCACTCGAAGCGGACGTCTCTTCGCGTCACAGTTCTCAAGAGTTAATGCTGAAGTAGAAGTTGCTGCCAAAGCAAAAGGAAAGAATGTGGTGCCTGAAGAACCAATGGCCAAGGAAACTTAGAAGACATCCTTTGACTAGGATGTGGACGAGTTCACGAGAATTATTAAGAAGAGTGACTACAAAGTTGTGGACCAGCTCCTTCAAACACCCTCCAAAATCTCTATTCTATCATTGCTCATGTGTTCCGAGGCTCACAGGAATGCACTCCTCAAAGTCCTGCACGCAGCTTACGTGCCAGAAGAGATTACAGTTAATCAGCTAGTAACGGTGGTTTCAAATGTCAATACTAGTCATGGACTAGGTTTTACTAATGTTGATCTGACTACGGAGGACCGCAACCACAATAAAGCTTTACATATCACCTTGGAATGTAAAGGTGTTGTTCTTTCTCATGTCTTGGTTGACATTGGGTCCTCACTCAATGTTCTTCCAAAGAAAGCCCTGGTCAAGATGGAATATGATGGTCTGGAACTGTGTCCAAGTAACCTAGTGGTGAAAGCCTTCGATGGTTCTAAGAGATCGGTTCTTGGAGAAATTGAGCTGCCTGTGGTAATTGGCCCACAGATTTTCAAAACTATCTTCTATGTGATGGACATTCAGCCTGCCTATAGCTGTTTGTTGGGTCGTCCCTGGATTCATGCCGGTGGCGCCGTAACATCGACCCTTCACCAGAAGTTAAAATACGAGTGGAAGGGCCAAGTTATCACCATTTGTGGAGAGGAGGACATCTTCGTTAGTCATCTAGCTACCTACAAGTACATTGAGATGGATGGGGAGATCCATGAAACAATGAGACAAGGTTTTAAAGCTCTTAATGTCAATGAAGCAACAACTGAAGTTTCTGGTACTTCAATCTCTTCTTACAAACAAGCTCGGAAAGTTGTTGAAGACGGGAATGCCCAAGGCCGGGGCAAGCTGCTGCAAGTTCAGATCAAGGAAGACAAGTTCGGTTTGGGTTACAAACCATCCCGACAGGTCCAAGAGGAGACTTCTGAAGCTCCCAAGTTCATAAGTGGGGGAATGTTGACCCCAGATGCAATCAACAATGTGGAAGACGAGGATGAAAGCGACTATAACCTGGAAAGCTGGATTCGTCCAAGTGTCCCGGGCCAACAAATCCTCAACTGGTCTTCCTAGGAAATTATAAGGGTTACTGCTGTAGAGTAATTATTATTTCCTGTTTAAGCATGCATCAAGTCCTACATCTTTCCCAAGGTGTCAGGACTCATCTTGTAATAGGTCCATATATGTATTTTGTGCAAATGGAATATTAATGAACAATGGACATCTTTTGCAAACAATCTTTTCGCTCACTGTCTTTTCATTTTTGTTATTTTCGCACAAAATAATAAATGGCAATGTTTTTCTTAATAAACTTCATTCACTTTTTTCTAAATAAGATAAAATCAATCACTAAAATGAACAAATATCAACCATTGCAGAGATAATCCTCTAGATTGCACCGACAACGACACTGTTGTGACCTTGTATGACTTCGACAATATGATTAATCAAGCAGATGAAGGGGTTGGTGAAGACTATGATTTTCCTGAAGAGTTAGCCAGGTTATTGAGACAAGAGGAAAAAGTGATTGCTCCTCATCAGGAGGAGGTTTAAACTGTCAATCTTGGTACTGAGGAAGAGGTGAAAAAGGTGAAAGAGGTGAAGATCGGGGCTATTCTGCAAGCTCTAGTGAAAGAAAAGCTCATCAGTATGCTTCGGGAATATGTTGATGTCTTTGCTTGGTCCTATCAAGATATGCCAGGTTTGGATACGGACATTGTCATGCACAGACTGCCATTGAAAGAATATTGTCCGCCAGTTAAACAGAAGTTGCGTCGTACTCGCCCAGGCATGGCCATGAAAATCAAAGAAGAAGTACAAAAGCAGTGGGACACCGGTTTTCTTGTTGTAACTAGTTACCCGCCGTGGGTTGCTAACATTGTACCTGTACCTAAGAAGGATGGCAAGGTGCATATGTGTGTCGATTACCGGGATCTGAACAGAGCCAACCCGAAAGATGATTTCCCATTACCTCACATTGACTTATTGGTGGATAACATAGCTCAGTTCTCGGTATTTTCTTTCATGGACGGATTCTCCGGATACAATCAGATTAAGATATCGCCTGAGGACATGGAGAAGACAAATTTCATCACACCTCGGGGCACGTTCTGTTACAAGGTAATGTCGTTCGGTCTGAAGAACGCCGGTGCAACATATCAACGTGCTATGGTAACATTATTCCACGATATGATCCATATGGAAATCGAGTGCTATGTGGATGATATGATTGCCAAGTCCCTTACTGAGGAAGATCATCTGGTGAATCTGCTGAAATTGTTCAAGCGTCTGAGGAAGCATCAGTTAAGGTTGAACCCCAACAAATGCACATTCGGGGTATGTTTTGGTAAGCTACTGGGTTTTATTGTAAGTGAAAAAGTAATTGAGGTTGATCCCGATAAAGTCAAAGCTATTCAGGAAATGCCTACACCTAAGACTGAGAAAGAAGTTCAAGGGTTCTTAGGTAGATTGAACTACATCTCAAGGTTCATATCTCATCTCACTGCTGTAAACACCCCAAATTTGCCCTCACTTTTTCTCACACCATGGCTTGTGATCTTTCATTTTTTGCATTAGCATAAGCATATCATATCCCACTACATAGTTCATTTCATCTGCATCTAGGGTTTGTGATCTGAGCAATCCAAGAAGTGATCTGAGCCATCCCAATGGTCTTGAAGCTTTCCAAGAGAGTCCATGTGTGTTCCATGATCATAATATGCTCCCCAAAGTTCATAAAATTCAAGGGATCACAAAGAATGGCAAAGGCATAGAGGCAGACTGAAGATTTCCTGCAGAGATGACCTAAAATTAGGGTTTTGGTTTCAAAGGCCTTAATCCCAATTTTTTGGTCATTCTTGTTTCTAATGGTCTCGATATGTTATAAGGATCATGTGTACCAAATTTGATTAAGAAATTCACTGTGGAAGTCATCTGATCATTGGGTAACTTCTTGAGTAAGTAAAGTCAAAATCAGAGCATCTGAAGCCTCCATCAAGGGTACCAAAGGGTCATCATCATCATTTTGACTCTCTATGATATTTATTTGATCATTGAAGTGGTTGGAAGTTCACAAAATTGAAGAATTTTGAGCCAAATGCAAACTTGCTATTTTTGGAAATGACTTGTAATGGAAACTTTCCATTTTGGGAAAGATATTCAACCTATTCTTTCATGACCAAAAATGCTTCAAATGAAAAATTCTTGGACATGAAAGTTGTAGATTATGTCTTCTCATTTTCAAAAATTACAAGAAAATGTCTTGATTCATCCTAGAACTCAAGATATGGCCTTCCAAAGTTGGAAAAAATCCTATAATTTTCAAGTGTGCACCAAAGAGGGAATTTTGCAAATTCACTTGCCAAGCCATTTCATGACCTCTAATTGATCTCTAAACATCATACCAACATAAGGCAACACATTTGGATCAGAATCATGCCTTGCATCACAAGTTTTCATGGCCAATTTCTCAAGAAATTTCAAAGTTGTCAAAATGCATAAAGCTTGCAAACACTTAATCAAGGCCATCCAAATGCACTCTATTGATCCAAGGGCCATCCATGAACTCAGATGAGGCCAGGACACCCCTTGAAACAGCTCTGAACCATGCCCATACCTCAAGTACACAATGTTGACATTTTTGCAACTTGGCCCATACCAATCACACTAGGCCACCACCCACTTTCTGATCACTCCCATTGGCCTATACTAACCTTATGCAATTCATTTCATAACACACACAAGCTTGAAACATATACAACTCCGTTTTCACAAAAATTCCCAAAATCTTCATTCCTTCTAAACTCACTCCTCACTCCTCAGCCACTCAAACTCAAAACTTTCACCACATATCATCTCCACACATCATAAGGATCATTTCCCACCCCTTGCCATGGCCTGAAACCTCACAAAACAAAAACATGATTTCTAGTGCAGAGGAACGATATCTCTCAAACCAAGCCCCATAAACTTGTTCTAAGCATTGCAACATCATCAGGGAGTTCATTGGAGTTGGATTGAACAAAGAAAGAGGCCAGAAAGCTCAGGGAGTGAAAGCTTCAGCTTAGGTAGCCATCTCAAACTTTTTTCCAGAAGCTTTATTTTATGTTCTATAAATGTTCCCCATGTTCCCCTGTTCACACTGCACTTGTTGTTTTTGAAAATGATGAAGAAATGAGCATGAACCGTATCTCTGAAATTTTTGACCTAAAAGAAGTTTTCTTCGATTCATGTTGGTTTTTGATAATAAATGATTTTTGGTGTTGGATTCTTGTAGTGATGTTCATAGATCATTTCTGGAGATTTTGGGGAAGTTTCATAGCCTAGGGAAGAATATAGGTTGAAGGTGTCACCGAAGAAGATGATCGGAGCTTGCTCCGGTCACCTGAAAATGATTAGGGTTAGGATTAGGGTTAATCTTGCTAGTTTGAATGTAGGCCATAGGATCTTGTTTAACGCGGGTTTGGATGGCTCAGATTGCTTCATTAAAACTTAATTCATAATTAATTAGTTAATTAGGTTTAATTAATTAATTTTCCTCAGATTAGATCCTGGCCCTTAGATCACGCGTGCAATCAACCACTTTCCCCTAGGTTTGAATCTCAACCACTGGATCAAATTACTTTCCATTTAATTCATTTTATTTTCATTTTTATTGCATTTCTTTCTTATAATTTTTAAAAATAGCAAAAACAATTAAAAAAATCCCATTTTCTGCATTTTTGTTTCAAATATTTTTCTTTACCTGAAAACATTTTTTATTTTATTTTTTGCATTAAAAAATGTATTTTTAAAATATTTAAATGTTTTATTTAATTGATTAATTGATTTTAATTAATTAAATATGCATTTAGGTTTCTAAAAATCACCAATAAAATCATGAAGCATTCTTAAACATTTAGATACATTTTCAAACTCACCATACAAATTTCGTTTTAGGTTTGATCACATTTTCACAATTTACTTTGAATAAGGGTTCTTAAATTTTACATTTTTTAACACTAACTTGAAAAATTCATTTCTGCCTAATCATGTTGAGTTTGAACTTGGTTCTTCTTGCATTGTTTCACATATTGCATATAGTTTCTAGGTTATTTATCTCATATTATTATCTTGCATTTTTTAATTTGATTTGCATTTTCCCTTTAGAAGCACCCAAAAACCCTAGTTAACTTAGATATTTCATAACTTTCAATAGGATTGGCTTCTGACTTTCTCCTTCTGGGTGTGATCTTATATGGCATTAGGGTTTGTTTGAATTCAATTTCAAATTTTTATCATGGTGAATGCTTCTGTCTTGGTCATATGCATCTCATGTTGCCTTAAAACCCTAATTTTGCATCTTCATTTGCATTCTTCTTTGCATATCATGAACTTGTGAACTTTTCATGCCATTCCATTCTTTTGTATGTCATCTTAGACATCTTAGGACATGTTTGAAACATTGATTGATCATTGTTGCATCATTTTGACATACTTTGCATTCATTTTGTTTCATGAACATCCATGTGATTTCATGCTTCTAAACATGCTTCCATTGCATCTCATCCTTGTATGATCATTCATATGCATCTTGTATGATTTTGAATCATCTCATAACACATTTGAATTGCATAATCACTTATGGTTTTGGTCTTTGCATCTTTATTCATCTCATTTCTTTGTGCTTTATGGTCTTATGCATTCATACTAACATTTCAGGAACTTTTGGTAAGTTGTCTGGGAGGTGGATTTGCCTTCATCTCCCACCTTTTATTCCCTTTTCATATGCATTCTTATTTGTCTTTGAAGTGAACTTACTTCACTTATGTCTCTCTTGCTCCTTTCTTTTCTCCTAAGTTACTTATCTTCTTCAGGAAGTAAGTAACTTATTCTTCTTCCTCATTCTCTTTTCATCTGCTTCTTCCATGGTGGCCTTCTTGAAGATCCTTTCTCTTAAGCCTCACAAACCATAAGATATCCAAGCATGATAACTTTTAGGGTTGTATATATTCCCCTCTATATTTTTACCTTTTAGTCTCCTTGAGTCTCTCTTCTCATCTCATAATCAGAGGCTAAACTCTTAAAGCTTTAGAACTTTGGAATTAGGGTTATGCCTGCATCCTTATCTTAGGATGGAGTGTATAACTTTAATCCTTAGTGTTAAACCTTTAATATGTGTACACCTTTAATCAAACACATTAATAATCACTAAGACTTTATCTTGTAACTTGGGCCTTACATTAGGGTTTTATCTCTTCCTTATGGTTAAGAGGGACTAACCCTAGTGTTTAATGGACATGTCCCCCTCAAGTTTTCTTACAAACAATAAAATCCACTTCTTAATCTCACTCTTTAATTAAAATCCATTTAATAAAGGCTTGTTATATAATGAATTTAATCCCTAACCATGCATTAAGTTGAGGTATCTTCCTCAGCTTAAGTGTTCTCATCTATCATCCTTCTATTAGGATGGTGTAATGAGTTCACTAATCTGTGATTAGAGATTAAACTCATTACTTAACACAAAAGAAAAAAACAAAAAACATCTAAATAATCACAAGTAGGTTAATGATTCTAATCCTTCATCATTAAGGTAATTAAGTTGAGATGCTTATCTCATAATTAAGTAGGCTCATTATCCCTAATCAGGGAGGATATAATGAGTTTGCAAACCCTTGATTTAGGCATAAGCTCATAATCCTATGCAAAAAACCCAAAAACAATAAAGAACTGAAAACACAAAAACAAACAATAATCGTCTCCTCCGGGATTCTTTTCTCATCACACTCATTCACAAACGAGAACTTGCTTCTTCCGTCTAATGCAAGACAGTTAGCACTCGAGCCACACGAGTCATACACTTGAGCATAGACAAGCAAGTGTTAGACGATAGCGTGGATCTAGAAGGGGGGTTGAATAAATCCCTTTTTAAAATTTGCTTTTCAAAATTAAGTTGAAAGATTATTTCGGAAGTTTCCCGGAAAATCGTCAAGTTCAAATTAGAAGTCACCGGAGATTGTATATGCGTAAAACCCAATTGGAATGAAATGATGACTCGAAGAATTAATATTGCACAAATGATTCACTTGATAATTCAGCACTTGATAAAACTATTCTTAACAATGATTGGAGAAGACATCAAACACAATTAAATTGATTTTGTATGATTAGACTTTTTACCAAACACTTGGAGTGCACACACCAAAGACAATTTTGTTGTATCAAATAGTGCAGAATTTTACCCACTCTAGTTATCACTTTTGAGTGTAACAATTTATCAAACACTTTGAATGCACAAATTTGATACACCAGAATTTTCAAGCACACAATATCAATATGAATAAAAGTAAAATGCGAGAAATTAAAAGAACACAAGGAATTTGTTGAGGCAGTTCCTTCGTCGTCCTCGCTCGAAGTACTCTGCCCCCAATTCGAAATTGAATTGGGCAATTTTATTAAATCGCAATTGTTTTACAAGAAGAGAAATGAATGAACCAACAAACCAAACCACGTTGAATGTGCTGTCAAATCTTCTTCTTGTCCCTTGATCCAAAGTAGAATCAAGTCTTCCACGCGTGTCGAGAAAGCCTCCGATTAATTGCTCCCTTCTTACAAGAATTCACGATTCTCCAAACTTTGAGAACGACTGAGTTTCTCCCACACTTGTGAACCCACAAAGACCTTAGCAATCCTCCATCTACCGTGATATGAGAGAACGATCCACTTGATCTTCAATCTACCTCACTCGGCTGAATCTACGAACGATCGATGTGTGCAAAACCCCCAAATCTTCAATGATCTTGGAGGATAAAACCCTTCGGATTTTTCCAAGGAAAACCCACACACTCTAAACCCAATCTGAAATTCTAATTCACAATTGAACGTTATCTTCGAAACGTACACCAAAATCAAACAAAGATTGTTGTGTGTGATTGTTTGATTAATGCAAGAATGAAAAAGATGAAGAGAGCTATGTGTATATATTTCACTTTCCTTGTTGAACCTTCTCAAATGAAATAAATAGCTATTTATATTTGTTAGAGATATAAACATAAGAGAGGGAAAAAATTAAATGAAAAAATGAGTCATCACAATAATTAGCTGACTCAAATCATTAAATGAGCCAGCTCAAACTAACAGATGAGTCGACCAAAATAAACAGAGAGGAAGCCTGTTGAGACCCGTGGAAAATGAGAAGAAAACACTTCTTGATGAGTCGACTCATGAAGGGTTTTGAGTCGGCTCATCCTCACACATGAGTTGACCAAAAATGATGCACCAGGCAACCTGTTTGGACCCGTGCGTTTGCCACCAATTTAACACTGAATGAGTCGGCTCATTGATGAATTTGAGTCGGCTCATTCAATATATTTTTCCAAATATGCCAATCCTTGGTTTTTCATTGAGAACCACTCAAGCTTTCAATCATGCCAAGTTTTTGACACATTAAAACATGCCATGTCACACAAACTCCCCCTTTTTGATGATGGCAAAAACTTGATGAATCAATCTCCATATGTTGGTGTAAAGCTCCTCCTGATTATGTGACCCGATCTTATATGCATCAATCTCAATATCATCTCCCCCTTTGACAGCATCAAAAAGAAGAAGAAACATATGAGTGAATCTAACAATAGAAATAACATGCCAAACCAAATGTCAAATGAGAAGCCAATTGCAATAGAAACACGCATTCACAAACACACAATTTGGAAAAGCGAGTAAAGATAGTGAGAATAAACAAAACAATGGAATTAAAGAGAAATATAAGTTCATTCAAACAAAACAGAAACCACATTCATAATCATTACAAGTACATATGATGCAAATATTCTCTCAAGGGTGTGGATTACGATCCCTAGTGGAAGGGTAACGGCGATGATAAGTGATTGGCTGTGAGTCATCCATGTCGGTTTCTCTAAACTGAAGAAAACTACTGTTGAGCAAGTTGAAGGAAGTGTCCTGAGCAACCAAATGATCCTGCAGCGCAGTGTATCGAGTGTCTTAAATAGACACATAATCGGCAAAAGCGGTATCTTGCTCATTTAAACGCCACTCTATCTCTGTGTATCTCTCAGTCTGAGTTGTGTAGTAAGCTTGTTGTTTAAGTTGCATATTTTGGAGCATAGCCATGATTCTGGAAGGATTATCTTGTTGCGGTTGAGATGGAGGAGGAGATGGAGGAGCAAAGCGAGTAGTAGTGTTAGTCCACCCGATATTTTGCCATTCACCCCAGCCTTGATTTTCATATGAATCATTTGATGGTATGCCATGCCACTCTTCGTTTTCAACGGGAAAGTCTTCATTAGGAACCTCATTTGGTTCATTTTGGTCTTCAAGATCATCCCCATCAGAATTTTCTTCAATCGTTTGATTTTGATCACTTCTTCCCACATACCGATACCGTATTTCTTGAGAGTCCCATATGTGACCCATAAGACTTAGGGTCTTTTGCTGAAACCAATTTGTGTCCGGCACGGACGCCAAAGGGTACATAAAAACTGACAATCTCAGCTTTGTCGATGATCTTCTGAATGATGGAAGGATAAGCAAGAGCAACGCCTTTCTTTTCCTTTAAGGAAAAAATACGACTCGCAAAATAGTAAGGCCAGTTGACTTTGACCTTGTTTCGAAGAATATATACCAAATGAACTTCACTCATATCAATACGAGAGAAGCCACCTTTCTTTGGCCGTAAGTTGTGGGAAACAATCCAATGAAGAATACGATCCACCGGCTTAACTTTTCCAGTAGTAGTGGTGTTCGAAAATAATTCGGAATTAACAACGAAATCAACAAAAGGTTCTTTAAGCATACCATTGAATTCAATACGAAAGGTGTAATTCTCCACTTGAGATGTATCGGTCATCAAGATACTAGCTTCCTCAGGATCAATGCGAAACAAATCTTTCCACACTTGAGCATTAACCGCAAACATTCTATATCCCATACGGAAGTTGAATTCGAAACCCTTAAAAGTACCAACCAGACCAGCATAGAACATCTTAACCAAATCCTCATTATAGTCAACATGACATGATAGAAAGGGATTTATACCTTGGAAGTCCATCAGTTCAATAATGTGGGGAATGTGCATTTGAGTAGCTGTTGTTCTTGATTAGACATATTGAGGAACAACCTTCCTGTTCTTGAATCTCTTGTTGTAATCCTCAACCAAGTCAGATGGAAGAAGAGACAAAGCACTGATAGGGAGTGATTATTGAGAAGAGGAACCACGAGACCTTTTACCTGTAGGTCTTGATGCCATTGTTGAGAAATATGAAGCTTTGAGAGAGGATTTGAGGGTTTGAGGTTTAAGAGAGAAACTTGAGAGAATATGAAAATATGATATGTTGGTAATGATAAAATGAAATGATAACGAGTTTTAATGAAGAAAATAATAAATAAATCATAAATGGAAAGTCAAAAGTGGATGGAAGCATTGATGTGCCGACCTAGGGAGATGAAATGGCAGGCGGCGCATCTTTTCAAGACAGCCACGCGTCAGTTGAGGCGAAAGTGAGCCGGCTAAAATTCAAAAATGAGTCGACTCAATTTGAATTTGAAAGGAGTAGGCTCAAAGAAGCAGAGAGATCGACTCATAAGGCTCCATGAGCTGAATCATGAGTCGGCCTGTTGGGACCCGATAGTTTTTAACACAAAATTCCACCAAAAACCACTTAAAACAACTCAAAACATGAAAATATCATCATTTATGCTAATTATTTGACAAAAAATCACTCATAATCCAAGAGAATATAAGAAATAGATAAATATACAAACAAAATAAATGCAACACACTTTTACTATATATATATCAAGAATGAATTAAGGTAACCAAGTACAGAAGGATATTACCTCGAGTATATGAGAAATAGATGAACTATAACACTACATAACAAGATGTTAGAGACAAGAGAAGTTGAGCCAAAGAATAATATATAAACAAAGAAATTATTACTAAGATCTATCTGAGATGTCAAGAACACCAAGTTCCCTACGGATAAAGAAGAAAGGATCGGTAGCGAGTGGTTTTGTAAAAATATCGGTTAGTTGATTTACACTATCAACATGCTCAAACACCACATCACCTTTCTCTACATGATCCCTAAGAAAATGATACCTGATTTCAATATGTTTAGTGCGTGAATGAAGAATAGGATTTTTGGTAAGATTAATTGCACTAGTATTGTCACACAAAATTGGAATTTGTTTGAGAGAGATATTAAAGTCGAGCAATTATTGTTTTAGCCATAGGATTTGGGCACAACAATTTCCAGCTGCAATATACTCCGCCTCTGCAGTTGATAAGGCAACAAAAACTTGCCTTTTGTTATGCCAACTGACAAGAGAGTTTGAAAAGAAATGACAAGTTCCACTAGTGTTTTTCCTATCCACTTTGTAACCGGAAAAGTTGGAGTCGGAAAAACCTACCAAAGAGAAATCACTACCCTTAGGATACCATAAACCAAACATAGACGTACCACAAAGATACCTAAGTATGCGTTTAACTGATGTTAAATGTGATTCCTTAGGGCAAGATTGAAACCTAGCACACATACATACACTAAACATAATATCTGGACGCGAACCTCATTGTAATATTTAGTCTGACTTATGAAGGTTCCATCTTCAAGTTGTCTAATTTGAAGTCCGAGGAAGAAATTTAGCTCCCCCATCATACTCATCTCAAACTCACCTTGCATAGAACTTGAAAATTCTTTAACCAACTTCATGTTAGTAGATACAAAAATAATGTCATCTACATATACTTGAACTAATATAGAATGTTTTCCTTCACGTTTAATAAAGAGAGTAGTGTCAACCTTTCCTCTTGAAAACCCTTGTTGATAGAAAAATTTGGAAAGTTATTCAAGAAGGCCATTTTCAAATAACCATGGCCGGACCGGATAATGTCCAAATTGAAAACCAGAAGCACAATGGGATGATAATGATGAAAAGAAATATAGCTACGATTGGAAAGCTCGAAACATACTCATAGCTTCTTTGGGAGTGAATGAATATTTTCGAGTTTCTTATCACACATCAGCTAAAGCTATGTGGGAAGCCTTACAAGTTTCTCATGAAGGAACCGATGATGTTAAGCTTGCTCGAATTAATACTCTACAACAAGAGTTCTATCGTTTTCACATGAGCCAAGGGGGAACCGTTGGTGAAATGGGAAAAATATTTTCTCACTTGACAAATCGATTAAATGCTCTTGGTATAACTACTCCTAATGATGTAGCAACTAACAAGATTTTGAGATGTCTTACTAGGGAATGGTTGCCAAACGTTACGGCAATCAAAGAAGCCAATGATGTAAGAACTTTGGATCTAACTATACTCATTGGAAAACTACAAGAGCACGAACAAGAGCTCTTAAACTTAAATGAGCATGAAGACAAAGAAAAGAAAGAAAAGATCGAGAAAAATAAAGATCATGAGAAGAAGAAGAATTCTATTGCATTAAAAGCTTCTTCCTCAAAATCCTCCACAAATAAAGATAGTGGGAGTGATATGAGTGATGATGAATACAAATCAAACGGAGATATGGGTTTATTCATAAGAAGATACAATCGGTATCTCAAAAAGAATGAGATTTCCCATTCGGACAAGCGTCCCATCAACTATAGAAGAAAATCTAATCCTTCCAAGCAAGAGTATGTTAAAAGTACTAAAGGCAAGGGATCTTGTTACAAATGTGGAAAACCGGGACATTACAAACCGGATTGCCCTATGTTAAAGAAAGACAAGGCAAAAGACAAATATCAAAGAAAAGGCAACAAGGCTAGAAGAGCATATATTGCTTGGGAAAGCAATAGTGAGTCGTCTAGCAAAGATACCTCAAGCGATGAGGAAGAGAGAGTAAATCTTTGCCTCATGGCTCATAAGAAAGGCAAGAAAGAGGTAAGACATGCTAAATATGATTATGCTGAAAAATTGTCTTATAATGATTTGCTTAGTACTTTTAATATTCTCCATCAAGAAGCTAAAGAAGCTTTCAAGCGCATTGCATCCGATAAAAGAATTTTTGCACATTTAGAGAAAAAGGTTTCGGATAGTGAAAATGCTATGAAAGGTCTTAAGGCATCGATGGTAGAATCTATAGTAGAAGACAAACGAGAATGGCACAACTTTCATAGTTGTGAAACATGTTGGATTTGGCAAAAAGAGGTCAAAACTCTTCAAGCCAAACTAGACAAGTTGTCACAACCAAAAATGACATTCACTATTATTCGTTCAAACTTTAGGGAATCAATGAACAATCCATATCAAAAATATACCTATGTTATGAAGGATCAAAATAGTCAATGCAAGTCTAAACCATTCTTGAAATGTCACTATTGTTGCAAGGAAGGTCATACAATTGCCAAATGTCGTTTTAGGAGATACTTGGTCCCTAAAGGCATTTATCAATGGTTGCCTAAAAGCAACAAAATTTTCATTCACGCTCTAGGACCCAATGAAAATTGGGTACCTTTCTCTTTTGTCTAATCATATAGGTGGAGTGTCTTGAGACTATGGAGAAACAGTGGTTTCTTGATAATGGATGTTCAAGACATATGACAGGTGATATTTCCCTATTCTATGACTTTGTAGCTAAGAAGAAGGGCTTTGTTACCTATGGTGATAACAACAAGGGAGCTATACTCGGCAAAGGTAGTGTAGGTAATCCCTCTTCTACATCTATCTCTAATGTCTTTTTAGTTGAGGGTCTTTCATGACCAAAAATGCTTCAAATGAAAAATTCTTGGACATGAAAGTTGTAGATTATGTCTTCCCATTTTCAAAAAGTACAAGAACATGTCTTGATTCATCCTAGAACTCAAGATATGGCCTTCCAAAGTTGGCAAAAATCCTATAATTTTCAAGTGTGCACCAAAGAGGGAATTTTGCAAATTCACTTGCCAAGCCATTTCATGACCTCTAATTGACCTCTAAACATCATACCAACATAATGCAACACATTTCGATCAGAATCATGCCTTGCATCACAAGTTTTCATGGCCAATTTCTCAAGAAATTTCAAAGTTGTCAAAATGCATAAAGCTTGCAAACACTTGATCAAGGCCATCCAAATTCACTCTATTGATCCAAGGGCCATCCATGAACTCAGATGAGGCCAGGACACCCCTTGAAACAGCTCTGAACCATGCCCATACCTCAAGTACACAATGTTGACATTTTTGCAACTTGGCCCATACCAATCACACTAGGCCACCACCCACTTTCTGATCACTCCCATTGGCCTATACTAACCTTATGCAACGCATTTCATAACACACACAAGCCTGAAACATACAACAACTCAGTTTTCACAAAAATCCCCAAAATCTTCATTCCTTCGAAACTCACTCCTCAGCCACTCAAACTCAACTTTCACTACCAATTATCTCCACACATCATAAGGATCATTTCCCACCCTTTTCCATGGCCTGAAACCTCACAAAACAAAAACACGATTTCTGGTGCAAAGGAACGGTATCTCTCAAACCAAGCCCCATAAACTTGTTCTAAGCATTGCAACATCATCAGGGAGTTCATTGGAGTTGGATTGAACAAAGAAATAGGCCAGAAAGCTCAGGGAGTGAAAGCATCAGCTCAGGTAGCCATCTCAAACTTTTTTTCCATAAGCTTTATTTTATGTTCTAGAAATGTTCCCCATGTTCCCCTGATTACACTGCACTTGTTGTTTTTTAAAATGATGAAGAAATGAGCATGAACCATATCTCTGAAATTTTTGACCTAAAAGAAGTTTTCTTCGATTCATGCTGGTTTATGAAAATAAATGATTTTAGGTGTTGGATTCTTGTAGTGATGTTCATAGATCATTTCTGGAGATTTTGGTGAAGTTTCATAGCCTAGGGAAGAAGATAGGTTGAAGGTGTCACCGGAGAATGCTTCAAGTACACATTTATTGACTTTTTTGCAAATTGGCCCATACCAATCACACTATGCCACACCAACTCTTCTGATCACTCCTATTGATTTATACAAGCCTCAAGCAACACAAAACACAACACACACAAGCCTGAATGCAAGCCCAAGCTCAGTTTCACAAAAATCCTCAAAACCTTCATTCCTTCGAAACTCCCTCCACAGCCACTAAAACTCAAATATTTCTTCACCATTCAACTCACCATCATCCATAGAACACAAAGCATCCATTATTTTATCCTAAAAACTCCTTAATCAAAGACACGATTTCTGCCTTAGCAGAACTGAATATTCAAAACCAAGCCATACAAACTTGTTTCAAGCATTCCATAAGCCTCAGAGGATCAAGTGGAGTGGATTAGCATCAAGGAGAGGCCCATAAAGCTCAAATTGAGAAAGCTTCATCTCAGGTATCATCAAGAACAAATTTTCCAGAACTTGCCTTTTAAGTTACAATATCAATTTACATGTTTCACTGATCATTGGGTTGTGTTTGGTTTTGAAAATGAGTTGAAAATAAGCATGTATTTAGCTTCTAAAAGTTTTGCACGTTTTTTCGTTTTGCTTCGATTCATGGATTTGGTGAAATATAAATGCTGTTTGTTGCTGGATTTATGTTTAATGTTGTTCAATGATCATTTATGGAGAGTTTGATGCGTTTTCCTGGGGTTTTGAGGGAGTTAGGGTTGAAGAGTGACCGGAGAAAATGACCGGAGCTTGCTCCGGTCACCTAAGAGTGTTTAGGGTTTGTAATTAGGGTTAATCAGCTTAGTTTGAATCCAGGCCCTTAGATCATGATTCCCGTGTGTATGAGTGGCTAGGATTAGTTCATTAAAACCCTAATTATTAATTAATTAGATTAATTAGGATTAATTAAATATTTTTCCAGATTTGATCCAAGCCATCCAAACACACGCGCAGTCTTCCCTTATTTAAATCTCAACCATCAGATTGGCATACTTTTATTTTATTTGATTTTTAATTCATTTTCTAGCATTTTCTTTCCACATTTATTTTAAAATAGCAAAAAACATTTTAAAAATATTATTTTTTGCAGTTTTACTTCAAATATTTTTCTTAACTCAAAAACATTTTTTATTTTATTTTTTGCATTTAAAAGGTATTTTTAAAACATTTAAATGTTTTATTTAATTAATTAATTGATTTTAATTAATTAAAAATGCGTTTAGGTTTCTAAAATCACCAAAAAATACATAAAGCATTCTCATATATTTAGAAACATTTTTAAACCATACAAATTTCTTTTTAGGTTTGGTCACATTTTTCACAATTATCTTTGAATTAGGGTTCTTAATAATCACATTTTTTAACCCTAACTTAAAAAATTCATTCTGCCTAACCATGATGAGTTTGAACTTGATTCTTTTTGCGTTGTTTAAAAATTGCATATAGTTTCTAGTTTATTTATCTCATATTTTTGCATTACATTTTCAATTTGATTTGCATTTTCCCTTTAGAAGTATCCAAAAAATCTAGTTAACTTAGAAATTTCATAACTTTGCCTAGGATTAGCTTTTGACCTTCTTCTTTGGTGAGTGATCTTGTACATGTTTAGGGTTTGTTTGAGTCCAATTTCAAATTTTTATCACGATGTATGCTTCTGGTTTGGTCATATGTGTCGCTCCCAAAGATTTGCATCCCGGTACAAGCGCGAACGGTCGGCGAGAAGAGAATGAGAACACACAGAAGTGAACTCAGGAAGAAAAAGAGTCGCCAGCTAGGCATTTTTATCCCGGAGGAAAGGCAATGCTGCATAGACCTAGAAAAGATACAGATAAGACGGTTGCGAACCAGAGAGACTGAGAAAGGGGGTTGGTTACAACCTGGGAAGGTATTAGCACCCAGATTGTCCGTCGTACTCGACGGGATCCACGCTTAAAAGATTTGTGTTTTAAAGGGGTAGTGTCAGTGCAATTTGTGTGTAAAAGAGCTGGAAAAGAATGCAAGTGTCAGTGCTAAAAGAAAGGTGAGGTGTATAAATGAAGTGTCTGTGTGAGACCAGGAATGAAATGCTCAAGATCATGAGGCTAAAAGAATAAAGCTAGAAAGAGGGGGAATATACAGAGACTTTTGTTCGATAACCGTTAAGTTATGCCTACGTATCCTCTCGTGCAATGAGGAAGTCAGAACACCGTAGTTTGACCCAAAGAGACTGAAAGATAAATTGACTTGATGAACGCTTGCTTGTCTATGCTCAAGTGTATGACCTGTCTGGCTCAGGTGCAAACTATCTTGCATTAGACGGAAGAAGCAAGTTCTCGTTTGTGAGTGAATGAGATGAGAAAAGAATCCCGGAGGAGACGTTTATTGTTTGTTTTTGTGTTTTCAGTCTTTTATTGCTTTTGAAGGTTTGTCATAAGTTAATGAGCTTAAGCCTAAACCAATGGGTTAGTAAACTCATCACATCCTCCCTCTGATTAGGGGTAATGAGAATACCTTAAGTGTGAAGTCAGCATCTCACACTTAATCTCCATGGTGTAGGATTAAGTTCATTAACCTACTTGTTAATATTTAGATGTTTTTGTTGTTTTTGTTTAGGGTCAAGTAATGAGACTAAGCCATAATCAGGGATTAAACAGACTCATTACACCATCCTAATAGAAGGATAATAGATGAGAATGTTTAAGCTGAGGAAAACTCCTCAACTTAATCCATGATTAGGGATTAACCTCATGACAAAACAAAGCCTTTATTAAGTGGATTTTAGTTAATGATAAGATGAAGAAATGATTTTTATGGTTTGTAAGACAACTTGAGGGGGACTTGTCCATTAACACTAGGGTTAGTCCTTCTTAACCAATTAAGGAAGAATTAGAACCCTAATGCAAGGCCCAAGTTACAAGCTTGATGTCTTGATGGTTATTAAGTGGATTGATTAAAGGATTTAAACACATTAAGGGTTTAACACTTAGGATTAAAGTTATACACTCCATCCTAATAGAAGGATGCAGGCATAAGCTTAATCACAAAGCCTTAAAGGCTTTAGGGTTTAGTCCCTGATTGTGAGATGAGAAGAGAAGACTCAAAGAGACACAAAGGTAAAAGCTAAGTGGGGGACTAATCAAAGCCTAATTGTTATCATGC
This sequence comes from Lathyrus aphaca, assembly GCA_963966055.1. Taxonomy (NCBI): domain Eukaryota; kingdom Viridiplantae; phylum Streptophyta; class Magnoliopsida; order Fabales; family Fabaceae; genus Lathyrus; species Lathyrus aphaca. The sequence goes on along the minus strand of OZ014520.1, from coordinate 354,625,825 downwards.
TTGGTCATTCCTAGGGTTTGTGAGGCTTAAGAAAGAAAGAGATCTTCAAAGGCCACCAAGGAGAAACAAGATAGGAAAGAGATGAGGTGAGAAGAGAAAAGAGGGAAGAGAGACACAAGTGAGCAAGCTTACTCAAAGACAAGTAAAAAATGCAGCAAAGATACATAAGAGAGATGAAAAGAGATTGTGAAAAGTGAAGGCAAATTCACTTCTCAAAACAACTTACCACCTGAAAAGTTAGTGAAAGAAATGAGATGCAATGCAAATGAGATGAAATGGCGTGATGCAAGACAAAGTCAGAAGCATGAGTATGATGTTAATGGTGCTAAGAGATGATGCAAACATATTATAAGAGATGAGAATGATCATACAAGCATGAGAATGCAAATGAAGCATGTATTGAATCATGAACATATTTGAAAAGTTATGGAATGCAAATGACATATAACATGGCAAATGAAAGATGCAATGATCAAACATGATTCTAATATGTCTTAAGATGCATCATGAACCAAATGAATGCATAAGATGTCATGGCAAGTCATGGTATGCAAGCAAATGGAAGATGGATGCAAAGGAAGGCATAAATTAGGGTTTATGATCAACACACAAAGCAAAAACCAAAACCAGAAGCAAACATCATGATAAAAATTTGAAAATGCAATCAAAGGAACCCTAAACCTATACAAACTCACTGCCGAAAGGAGGGGAACCAACTCTTAACCTAGTGAGAGTTATGAATTTCCTAAGATTGTTAGGGTTTTAAGGTACCTTGACAAGAAAAATGCCAAACAAATAGGAAATTCAAGATCAATTCATGCCAATTTAATCCTATAAACTACATGTTATGCAAGATGCAATGCAAAAAGGATCATTGTCCAACTCTCAAAGGTTAGACAGAAATGGATTTTTGAAGTTTGAATCAAAATAATGCCTTTAAATGAAATTAATTCCATTGAAAATGATCAAAAGGAATCAAGAACAAAAAATAAATTTGGTTTGAGAGTTGGACAATGTTTCTAAATGTTTTTAAATGTTACATGAATTTTTTTGTGATTTTTAAATACCTAAAAGTATTTTTAATTAATTAATTTTCATTAACTAATTAAAAATAAACTTTTAAATGATTTAAAAATAATTTTGATGCAAAAAATAAAAATAAAAATATTTTTGGGTTCTGAAAATTAATAAAAGCTTGAATAAAAAATTTCAGAATTTTTAGACCTTTTTTACTATTTTAAATTAAATGTACAAAAGAAATGAAATAAAATGAAAATAAAATTGAATTTAAACTGAAAAATGAGAAAGTATGCAAATCCAATGGCCAGGATTCAAATTCCAGGGGGCGGGAGTTGACTTGGCACGCGAATGGACGACCCACATTTAAATTTCGCTAATTATGATTTAGCCCTAATCCAGTGCCCTAATTACTTTCAGATGACCGGAACAGTGTTCCGGTCATCTTCTTCGGCTAGGTGAAATCTCAATCTCTCTTAATACGCATCAAATCCTCACAAAACTCTCCAGAATCAAACTATGAACATCACTAAACATAAACCCTAACTCAAACAACATTTATTTTTCGTGAATCAAAGGAATCAAGCAAAAACATTTTTACGGGCAAACTTTCAGATCATCATAACATGCTTGTTTCTGGCTCATTTTCAAAAATAAATAGATCCCCATGATCAGGGTAACATGTAGAACAACATTCTAGCAAGAAAACAAGGTTCTGGAAAATTTGTTCATCATGTTACCTGAGGTTGAGCTTTCAATCCAGGAGCTTTCTGGCTGCTTCTCTGGCTCAAACAAGTCCCAATGATCCTCCTTAGAAGCTTTTGACACTTAGCTGGAGTTTATATGACCTTTAGAGAGAGTTGGCAGGAGCTCAGGCCAAGGGAGTGTGAAAATCGTATTTGGGATGTGGGGGGTTTCAGGCCAAGACAATGGTTGGTTTGTGATCAGTGGAACATTTGGAGATCAATGGTGAAGTTTGTTTTTGTGTTTGATGCTTGTGCTGTGAGTTTCAAATGGTTTTGCATAAGAGGTGGAAAATGAGAATGCTGGCTTCTTGGAGCTTTCAGGCTTGTGTGTGTTATGAAAATGAAGCCTTGGGGTGTGTTTGTAAAGTCTGGATTGGGCAGAGAGTTGTTGGTGGCCTGTTGTGATTGGTATGGGCAAGTTGCCAAAATGTCAACTTGACTTGTACTTGAGGTATGGGCAATGGTATAGCTAGCCTTTTGGCTTGTCTTGGCTCAGCTGAGATTAAGGATGTCCATGGAATTGTTTATGAGATAAATCAGCAAGTGGATCAAAGCTTATGAGATGTTTTTCAATTTTCACAAAGTTTGGCCATTTTGGAAATTCATGAGAATCAAGGCATCAAAATGCAATATCCTTGGGCCAATTCTGATCTTTAGAGGTCATGTGATCATGTGGTGAAGAGTTTGTGCATATTTGAAGCCTTTAGAACACTTGATCATACCATTTTGCAAAATGCCTCTTTGGTAGAAAACTTCAAATTATGTGATTTTTCCCAACTTTGACAAGCCATAACTTTTGATCCAAAATGAATTAGAACAAGTTCTTGTACTTTTTGAAAAGGGAATGATCCATTCTACAAATTTCATGACCAAAGTTTTCCCATTTGAGGCATTTTTGAATCAAAAAGCAATGGTTGAAAAAGTTTCCCAAAATGGCAAGTTTCCATTACAAGTCATTTCCCAAAAAGTCAACTTTGCAAATGGCTTGAAATTCTTCAATTTTGTGAACTTCTAGCATCTTATATGATCAAATAAAGATCATACATAATCAAAATGATGATGAACACCCTTTGGTTGGGTCATTGGGGGCCTCAAATGCCCTGATTTTGCACTTACTTGCTCAAAAAGTCAACTCTTGATCAGATGACTTCCCCATTGAATTTCTTCATGAAAATTGATATGCATGATCCCTATACCATATAGAGACCAATAGAAACAAGAATGACCAAAAAATTTGGAGTTATGGCCTCTGAAACCAAAACCCTAATTCTAGGTCATCTGTGCAGTCAACCCTGGCTCTGCTTCCATGCCAATCTCAGTTCTTGTGATTTTTTTGACATTCTTGACTTTGAGAGGATATAATATGGTGCTTGAACATACATGGACCCCTTTGAAGTGGTTGATGACCTTTGGAGTGGCTCAAATGGCTCTTGGATTGCTCAGATCACAAACCCTAGATGCAGATGACTTTGAACCAATGCAGTGAAGCAAAAATGCAACATGAGATGCTATGATTGAAAATATGCATATGAGAAGATCACAAGCCATGGTGTGAATGGGTGAGGGCAAATTTGGGGTGTTTACAGCTGCCTCTAGTCAAACATGAGTTAGCTGTGCAGGATGTGAGCGACGGCTTAACAGGCAAACAAGATAACTTGTGGTTGAATACCAAAGACAGTCCAAAATTTGCACTCACAGAATGAAGAAGAAAAGGGATATAGATTGTAAAGGAAAATAAAGTATATTATAAAGTGTGGGCGACGGAGGACGACCGTCGAGCAGAGGACGACTGCTGGGGAAAGAACAATGACGGGTGTCGACCGACATGCTGGGAAAAAATGCAAGAAACAAAGCAATAACGGGGACGGCCGACATGCTGGGGAAAATGAGGGAAATAAAACAAAGACGGGGACGACCGACTAGCTGGGGAAGATGCGGGAAATAAAGCAATGATGGGGACGGCCGGCATGCTGGGGATATGAGAGATTGTGATGGGGACGACCATCAAGATAAAGCAACAAAGATTCTCTAGGGACAAAAGGTAATAGTGAATGATGGGGACGACCATCAAGTTTATAAAGTAATGTAAACAACGATGGGGATGACCATCGGGCTAAACTGATGAAGGACGATCATCAGGAAAAGGAAAAGGGACCACGACGGGGACGACCATCAGGTTAAAGAATAAATGAAATAATGATGAGGGACGGTCATCAAAGGCGAAGGACGATCACCTAGCAGGGGACGGCTGCTCTGTTGGGGATAAGATGAGGGACGGTCATCTAAGGTGAAGGACGATCACCTGGCAGGGTACGGCTGCTCTGTTGGGGATAAGATGAGGGACGGTCATCTAAGGTGAAGGACGAGCACCTGGCAGGGTACGGCTGCCGAAAGTAACACGACATAGGACGAATGCCGGATAAAAGGTCGACGATGGGGACGGCCATCAGATGAGCATGATGAAGGACGATCATCAAGAGGTGAAGGACGATCACCTAGCAGGGGACGGCTGCTCTCAATGGTTTATCATGACATAGGATGAATGTCAGATAACAAGATCAACGATGGGGATGGCCATCGGATAAAATGATGAAGGACGATCATCAAAAAGGTGAAGGACGATCACCTAGCAGGGGACGACTGCTAAAAATATCACGACATAGGATGAATGTCGGATAGAAAAAACAACGATGGGGACGGCCATCGGATGAAATGATGAAGGACGATCATCAAAAGGTGAAGGACGATCACCTAGCAGGGTACGGCTGCCGGAAGTATCATGACATAAGACGAATGTCAGATAGAAAAAGGTTGCTTTGCTGGCGACCTACTAGGGGATAGTAAACACGGACGAGTGCTTACATCCAAGAAATAAAAGGTATAGGTGTTTTGGCGATGTGTATAGATTAAAGATGCGGACGAGCATCCATAAGACCGTGATACGGACGAGTATCGGTAGAAACAAACGCTGACGCATGCTCAGAGATGATGATACAGACGAGTACCAACAGGTTAATAAAGAACACGGACGAGTGTCGAATCTGAGGGGACTCTTCTGGGGAATAGTAAACACAGACGAGTGTCTAAATTCAAGGAGACATGAGTGTTTGACACGTGTATGGATTTAAAGATGCGGACGAGCATCCTTAAGACTACGATACAGACGATCATCAGGTAGAAACAAACGCTTGACGCATGTTCAGAGATGATGATACAGACGAGTATCAACTAGTTAACAAAGAACACGGACGAGTGTTGACTCTGAGGGGATTTGGGTGATATATACAAGATACGAACGAGTATCTGTATGAGTGAAACAGGAGTAATAAGTATGAGTGGTGTACCGACAAGTGTTTGACTTGCTGGGGAGAATGACACGGACGAGTGTCAAAAGAAGAGAGGGTAATATAAACAAGTATATGATTTACAAAGTGTTTAGGCAACTGTGCTGGGGAAAGCGACACGGACGGGTGTCAGGGAATTTGTATAAAGATGTATCTGTGAGTGCAAAGAGGACGCTTTGGCTTTCTACGGGGAATATGACACGGACGGGTGTCAAGAAGTATCTGTAGTATATACATGTCTGTTTGTAAAGAGGGCCTGGGCAACTTTACTGGGGAATGATGACACGGACGAGTGCCAAAAGGAGTGTGTATTTGTATTTGTGAGTGTAAGGCCAGTGCTTTGGCTCTCTGGTGGGGAATTTGAGGAGTTTTCTGTATATCATTGATGGATTGTCGAAATTTACAAGTGTTTGATTCAAAAGATGGCTTATGATTATGCGATATGTTTGATTTTTGCCGTAATGCTCCATATTAGACGGAATGCTACGCTCTGTGGGGAGAATATGATGCTAATGCCATGATTATGCAAAGATACCGATCCGGGATCCGGGTCCCGTTGCTGCGAAGATCTCAGGTTGATTTTCTTGACGCGAACATCCCAGCTGGGGATGAGATCACTGGTAGATCTGACATATGGAACTCTGCTTTGGGATATAGGTCGCTGATAGACCTATCTTTGGTAATGAGGGACCCAGCCGCGGTTTGTAGAAGCTTTCTTCACTCTGTTGTGATTTCTTCGAGCGTTGCTCTTCTGGATAGAGGCTTGAAACTCTGTGGGGAGATGGTTCCCTGGCTTTTGTACTTGGCTGCGGAGGAATGATGACGGGCAACTCGGCTAGGGAGAAGCCTTCATGCCCCAGGTTGTGCTTTGAACACCTGCAACCCTGGAAAGTTAGAGAAATGTACAAGTAATCCCGAGGTATCCCTTACCGGATTCCATCATAGGAGTTTATGGACTCCTGGGAGTGAGTATATTTCCTGCAAGCACGTATTTTTAGAAGAAAAGCATCTGTATTTATGCAATCAGTATCTTAAGGACATCAGACATTTTGCAAATGAAAATAAAGTGCACGAGACGAAACATGACTGAAAATCTGATTTTATTAGTTCGTGTGCCCTGAATCGGCAAGATACAGTCAAAGAAACAAACCCCCTAAAATGAAGAGATTGTTACAAATTGAGAAATAAAAGGTATTGGCGATGTTGACGACGCTTCGGGGAGTTTCCCTTTGGCTATGACTCGTATGACTTTTGACATTCTTCTCGTCTTGCTTTCTGAAGAAGGCTGATTCTGACCGGCGCTTGAACCAAGTTGTGAGTGATACAGACGAATTCAGAATGCAGTTGTTCGCTTATTCGCTTATTCCATTATTCAGAATTCAATCCATCGGGATACCCTTTTTTGCCTGAGCTGTCCAATGCGGCTTTTCAACTCAGCGGGTGTACATTTATTTTCCCTTATTTTTGCCCGAGTCTCTTATTCTGTTTTTGACTCGCCGGGATGCCCTATTTTTTCCTGGACTTACATTCTGTTTTTATGTCCAGCGGGTCATTTTCATGCGAAGTATTTTTTAACTGCATCTGAATTCACAGGGGACGGGAAGTCTTCACCATCCATAGTACTGAGCATTAGTGCTCCACTGGAGAAAACTTTCTTTACTACGAATGGTCCTTCATAGTTCGGAGTTCACTTGCCCCTGTGGTCTGTATGAGGAGGAAGGAGTCTTTTCAGCACAAGATCTCCTACTTGGTATTCTCGGAGCCTGACTTTCTGATCGAAGGCTTTCTTCATTCTTTTCTGATATAACTGCCCATGACAGATTGCAGCTAACCTCTTCTCTTCAATCAGACTCAGTTGCTCGTATCGGGATCGGACCCATTCTGCTTCGTTCAGCTTAACATCCATTAATACCCTTAAGGAGGGTAATTCAACTTCAACAGGTAGGACTGCCTCCATACCATACACAAGTTGATACGGTGTTGCCCCAGTGGATGTCCTGATTGACGTACGGTACCCATGTAAGGAAAATGGTAGCATTTCATGCCAGTCTTTGTAGGTAACTACCATCTTCTGCACAATCTTCTTGATATTCTTATTTTCTGCCTCAACAGCGCCATTCATCTTTGTCCTGTAAGGAGAAGAATTGTGGTGTTGGATCTTGAAGTCCCGACACAGCTCTGCCATCATTTTGTTGTTTAAGTTAGAACCATTATCAGTAATGATTCGCTCGGGAACTCCGTATCGACAGATGATATCTCTCTTCAGAAATCAGGCTACCACTTGCCTTGTAACATTTGCATAGGAAGCTGCTTCGACCCACTTAGTGAAGTAATCAATGGCAACCAGGATGAATCTGTGGCCGTTTGAAGCAGTCGGTTCAATCTTGCCAATCATATCAATGCCCCACATGGCAAAGGGCCAAGGTGAAGACATCACATTCAGAGGATTGGGAGGCACATGCACCTTATCCGCATAAATCTGGCATTTGTGGCATTTTCTGGCATAGGCACAACAGTCAGCATCCATTGTGATCCAGTAATAACCTGATCTTAACAACTTTTTAGCCATGGCATGCCCTCCAGCATGGGTACCAAAGGACCCTTCGTACACCTCGTGCATTAACAAGTCTGCTTCTGTTCTATCAACGCATCTGAGGAGTACCATATCAAAGTTTCTCTTGTACAGGGAACCATCGGTATTCAGGAAGAAACTACCAGCTAGCCTTCTTAATGTCTTATTATCATTGGAAGATGCCCCAGGTGGGTATGTTTGATCCTCCAAGAAGCACTTAATGTCATGGAACCAAGGCTTGTCATCTTTGGCAATATCTGCTGCAAATACATATGCTGGTCTGTCAAGTCTGGACATTGAAATCCGAGGTACAAAGTTGGCAGCTTGAACTTTGATCATGGATGAAATGGTGGCAAGAGCATCTGCAAATTGATTCTCATCTCGAGGGATATACTCAAGCTTGACTGTTGTGAAGAAAGTCAATAACCTTCTTGTATAGTCCCTATAAGGTATCAGATGATCTTGGTGGGTGTACCATTTGCCGTTAGTTTGATTAATTACCAGAGCTGAATCTCCGAATACGGTCAAAGTCTTGATCCTGAGGTCAATGGCTTCCTCAAGACCCATAATGCAAGCTTCGTATTCAGCTTCGTTGTTAGTGCAGTTAAAGGTGAGATTTTCCGAGAAAGGCATGTGAACTCCCTTAGGTGTAATGAGTACTGCACCAACACCACGACCATTCATATTAACAGCCCCGTCAAACATCAAAGTCCATTCTTCTTCCGGGTCAGGCCCTTCGGTGTGAACAGGCTCTTCGTGATCTTTTGCTTTAATGAACATGATGTCTTCATCAGGGAAGTCAAATCTCATAGGCTGGTAATCATCAATGGGTTGCTCAGCAAGATAATCCGACAATACACTGCCCTTGATGGCTTTCTGAGATGTGTACTGGATGTCATATTCTGTGAGGATCATTTGCCATCTTGCAACCCGTCCGGTAAGAGCTGGTTTCTCAAAAATGTACTTAACTGGATCCATCTTTGATATCAATAAAGTAGTGTGGGTCAACATATACTGCCTTAGTCGGCGAGCAGCCCACGCTAAAGCACATCAAGTTTTCTCGAGCAGTGAATAACGTTGTTCACAGTCGGTAAACTTTTTGCTTAGGTAGTATATTGCATACTCTTTTCGACCAGACTCGTCATGCTGGCCCAACACACACCCCATTGACTCTTCTAATACTGTCAAGTACATTATCAGAGGTCTTCCTTCAACTGGAGGCATAAGGATTGGAGGCTCTTGTAAGTATTCCTTGATTTTGTCAAAAGCCTTCTGGCAGTCTTCGTTCCACCTGACCGTTTGCTCTTTTCTTAACAGTTTGAACAAAGGTTCACCGGTTGCTGTAAGGTGAGATATGAACCGTGAAATGTAGTTCAATCTACCTAAGAAACCCCAAATTTCTTTTTCAGTCTTTGGTGCAGGCATTTCTTGAATGGCTTTGACTTTATCAGGGTCAACTTCAATCCCTTTCTCACTTACAATAAATCCCAGCAACTTACCAGATTGCACCCCGAATGTGCACTTGTTGGGGTTCAGCTTCAGTTGGTACTTCCTCAGACGCTTGAATAACTTCAGCAGATTTACCAGGTGGTCTTCTTCTGTGAGGGACTTGGCAATCATGTCATCCACATAACATTCAATTTCTTTATGGATCATGTCGTGGAATAATGTTACCATAGCCCGTTGATACGTAGCACCAGCATTCTTCAGTCTGAATGGCATCACCTTGTAACAGAACGTGCCCCAGGGTGTGATGAAGGTTGTCTTCTCCATGTCTTCAGGTGACATCTTGATCTGATTGTATCCTGAAAATCCATCCATGAAGGAGAATACCGAGAACTGAGCCGTATTATCAACCAATACATCAATGTGAGGTAAAGGGAATCATCTTTTGGGCTGGCTCTGTTCAGATCCCTGTAATCCACACACATCCTCACCTTGCCATCCTTTTTAGGCACAGACACAATATTAGCAACCCACGACGGATAGCTAGTCACAACAAGGAACCCGGCGTCCCACTGCTTTTGTACCTCTTCTTTGATCTTCATCGCCATGTCGGGGCGAGTTCGGCGCAGTTTTTGTTTAACCGGTGGGCAATCTTCTCTTAAAGGCAGCTTATGCGTGACAATATTGGTGTCCAACCCTGGCATATCCTGATAAGACCAAGCAAACACATCCACATACTCCCGAAGCATCTCAATCATTTGATTTTTCACCGAATCTTGTAGGCAGGCCCCGATTTTAACCTCTTTCACATCTTCTTCCGTACCGAGATTAATCGTTTCAACCTCCTCCTGATGAGGAGTGATAACCTTCTCCTCTTGCCTTAACAACCTGGCTAGCTCTTCAGGAAGCTCATAATCTTCTTCAACCCCTTCATCAGCTTGATTGATTGGATTGTCAAAGTCATACGAAGCCATAACTGTGTTGTTGTCGGTGCAGTCTGAAAGGCACTCTCTGCAAGGGTTTAGATTGTTCATTTTAGTGATCGATTTTAATCTTTGTTTAGAAAAAGTGAAGTAAAGTTATCATTTTGAAAACATTGCCATTTTATTTTTGTACAAAAAGAAAAATGAAAAACAGTGAGCGGAAAAGAAAAAGACTCATTTGCAAAAAGATGTCCGATATTCATTGATTGATCTGTTTTGCACAAAATTACAAGATGGTCCGATTACAAAATGAGTCTTGACATCTTGGGCAAGATGCAAGACTTGATGCATGCTTAAAATATACAGGAAATAATAATTACTCTGCAGGAGTAACCCTTATAATTTCTTGGGAAGACCAGTTTGAGACGCGGCTCCCCGGGATCCTTGGACGTATCCAGCTCTCCAGGTTGCGCTCATCTTCCGACTCATCTTCCAAGTTGTTCACTGCATCCGGGGTGAGCATCCCCCCGCTGACAAAGTTGGGCTTCTTAGCAGCCTCTGATTGATCTTGTTGAGTTGGTTTGTAACCCAACCCAAATATGTCCTCCTTCTTCTCCACAGGCAACAGCTTGCCCCAGCCTTGGGCAGTCCCCTCTTCAACAACCTTCCTGGCTTGCTGATAAGATGTCATGGAGGTTCCCAGTACAGCAGATGCTTCATTAATGTTCAGGGCCTCAAATCCCTGGCTCATTGTTTCATGGATTTCTCCATCCATCTCAATGTACTTGTACGTAGCCAGATGGCTAACAAAGATATCTTTTTCACCACAGATGGTGAAGATCTGGCCTTCCCACTCGAATTTCAGCTTCTGGTGAAGGGTAGACGTAACTGCGCCAGCGGCATGGATCCAAGGTCTACCCAACAAACAGCTGTAGGCCGGCTGAATGTCCATCACATAGAAGGTAATTTTGAAGGTCTGCGGGCCAATCATCACAGGCAGATCAATCTCCCCAAGCACTAATCTTTTAGAACCATCGAAAGCTCTCACCACCAAATTACTCGGACGCAATGCCAAGCCATCATACTCCAGCTTCACTAAGGCTTTCTTCGGTAGAACATTGAGTGATGACCCAATGTCCACCAGCACATGAGATAGAACAACACCCTTACATTCTAGAGTGATGTGTAAAGCCTTGTTGTGGTTACGTCCCTCAGTTGTTAAGTCAGCATTAGTAAAGCCCAGTCCATGACTGGTATTGACATTTGCTACCACGGTTTCTAGCTGATTAACAGTGATCTCTTCTGGCACGTATGCTGTGTGCAAGACCTTCAGTAATGCGTTCCTGTGAGCTTCAGAACACATCAGCAGGGATAATATGGAGATCTTTGAGGGAGTTTGGTGAAGCTGATCCACCACCTTGTAATCACTTCTCTTTATAATTCTTATAAACTCGTCTACATCTTGCTCAAAGGATGTCTTCTGAGTTTCTTTGATGATTGGTTCTTCAACTACCACACTCTTTCCTTTTGCTTTAACAGCAGCTTCTGCTTCGGCATTAGGTCTTTGCAATTGTGAGGCAAAGAGGCGTCCGCTTCTGGTGAAGCCTCCGCCTCCCCCAACATTATCAACCTGTGGAGAAGAAGTTGAGAAATCCAAAGTGATTTTCTCTCCGTTGCAGTAGAGGTCAGAGCCATAATGCCAAGGGATGGCATTACTGCTTTCATATGGGACGGGTCCAGGCACCGTGATGGTAACTGGACTGACTGCTGCAGAGGAGGGTACTGAAATGGTGTGTGGATCGTAGTAGATGGTGACTGGTAATATGGCAGGAGATGTCGCTGCTTGTTGTTGAAAGTTGTTGTTTGGAGGAACATATGCTGGATCATAGTAAATGGTGACTGCTGAAATATCTTTATCAATTTCTGTTGGTGTTTTAGAAGATTCTGCTGAATAAATGGGTGCTGATGTTGTAGAAGAAATGGTTGTTGACATCTGATTTGCTGAAGTGACGGACGGAGCCATTGTTGATGATATCGATGAATTGGTCAGAATGATTATTGTTGTAGTTGTAGAAGAGTCAGGAATTGTTGTCAAAGGAATTGCTGGATTTGTAGGTACTGATGTTGTCATCTAAAGGATACCACTTTTGATAAGACCATCTATGCCGCTTCTCAAGTTGTCACACCCGTTGACCGAAATGTTGCAATAACCACAACCGAGCTCACACCCGGGGAACATCTGGCATTCTAGAAGCTGAGCTTTAATTTCTACCAGAGATGTCCGAATCTTCCCAACACTGGTGATTAAGAAATATGGCTTGTCTTCCTCAATGGCATTAATTCTTGGTCCTCCATGATTGGGCATGGGATTCTTGTTGACATTTGGAGGGGGTGTAAAGTTGAGGGCTTTAGAATCCACCAGATCTTGTACCTTCATTTGTAAATCCCTGCATTTCTCTGTATTGTGGCCAGGTGCATTGGAGTGAAAAGCACATCTGGCGTTGACGTCATAATTTCTTGGAAGACTGGAGGGATCTGGTGGTGCCAATGTCCTTAGTTCAACCAGGTTGAGTTTCAGGAGTTGTGGCAATAAAGCGGCATAAGGCATAGGGATAGGGTCAATCGCCCTATTTGCCTGTGATGGTCTTTGCTGAAAGGGTCTTTGTTGTTGATTGCTGTTGTTGTTGTTGTAGTTTCTCTGTGGCGGATACTGAACTTTCTGAGGATAGTGTGGTGGTTGATATGTTGGTTGCTGAGGAATTGGAGCTGGAATAGTGACAGCTGCTACTGATTTGTGGACATGCTGAGGTCTGCCCCTGTTGGCATAAATGGCATTTGCCTCACCGGTTCTTCTTGGTCCCACAAAAGGCTTCCTGGGATTACTTGATGAGCTTGCACCATTATCAGAAATTTTACCCATCTTCAGAAGGCTTTCAATTCTTTCTCCAGCTATGACTACGTCAGCGAAGCTGGTGGAAGAAAAAGCAGCTAGCCTGTCAATATATGTTCCTTGCAGAGTGTTCATGAACATGTCGGCCATTTCTCTTTCCGACATGGGTGGTTGAACAGCAGCAGCAAGCTGTCTCCACCTATGGGCATATTCCCTGAAGCTTTCTCTGGAGGACTGAGACATTCCCATCAGAAGGGTTCTGTTAGGAGCCATGTCTAGATTGTATTGGTACTGTCTGATGAAAGCCTCAGCTAGGTCTTTCCAGCATCTGATAGTAGCTCTGGTCAAGTGAGAGTACCATTCCCTTGAAGCCCCAGTCAAACTATCTTCAAAGTAGAACATCCACAGTTTTTCATCCATGGTGTATGCCTTAAGTCTTCCCAGAAAGGACTGCAAGTGAGTTCGTGGACAGGAGGTTCCGTTGTACTTCTTGAAGCACGGGGGTTTAAACTTGTGGGGAATTCTTACCCCGTCCACTAATCCCATATCCATGACATCAAAACCTAAGGAGTTTTGAGACTCCAGAGATCTCAATTTCTCATCAATTTCATCGAGCCTCCTATCATAAACTTCATCCCCAGCTCCCATCACAGTGAATTGTTCTTCCTGGGGGTCTTCCTGTAAAACCCTTCCTCCAGTAGTATTTCCTTGAACAATACCCGGGATGTTGACTTCCGGATGCAGATGAGGCCCATATACTGGTGGATTAACATGAGGATGGACCCTCTCATTGTTACTTGTTCCCCCAGTTCCCAGAGGAGGTTCTTCTGGGGTCTGTCTTTCTACCAATGCCCTCAATCTTTCTTGGCTTTGAGCCAAGCCATTCATTACTTCCATGAACTGGGTCATTTGGTTTCTCATCTCCAGCCTTTCGTTAACCATCTGGGTCCTGACCTCTGTCAGCTCTTGCTGTACTTGGTCCATCTGGATACCAGGAAGATTGTTGCGAGTAGGATATCTGTGCGGACGGTTGAGAGGGAACACCCGACGACGAGCAATAATTCCTGAGCCACAACAGAGTTAGAAACAAACAAAACAAAAACCTACAAAACAAAACAAAAGTTAGTATGCAATGCAGTATGCTTATTTGTTTCCAAGGTATCCGGCTTGGTACTTGGTTTTGACCTTTCCAGACCCGGAGGAAGATGCTTTGATGTTGCTTGAGAGAAAGATAATTCAATGAAACAAGCTAACAAATACAATACAAATGTTGAACCATACATAGTTTGTTTTTACAACACATGCCCCTGAAGGGTCAAAATACAATATAAAAAAGAAAAGTACATGAAATGGAAATAACAACAAGCAAAGAAGTCAAACATCTAAGCCAAACTCATCCTCCTTAACCTCCTTCAGAAGTGCTTCAGCTACAGGACTAGCCGGATGCTCCGTAATGCTTCTGATAAGAAGGTTCCTGGTGGTAATAGCAGTGGTCAGCTTCTTGTGCCTTTCTTGGTCCTTTGACCTCTTTACACCAGCCCTAAGCTTTAATTCTGAAATCTCCTTCTGGGCTGCTAGCAAAGCCTCTTGTTGTTTCTTCTCAATTGCCTCCAACTGCTCAATTCTGGCCTGAGTTCTCTTATCCTCTTGAGTGCGAGCTTCAGTGATCCTGACCCACCTAGCTTGACTTTCTTTCAGATAGAGATCAGTTATAGCCTTCTGAAACTAGGCCTCTTTACAGGCATTCTTCAAAATTTGCTCTCCTGCTCTTGATTTCTTGATGTAGTCCTCTGATTTCTCAATCCTGGCTAGATGCTCCACCTTAAGCTTTTCTAACCTCTCAATGTCTAGACGACCATCACTCCTCTCCCAGAGGGTCTTCTTTAGAGCTTGAGACAGATTCTCATTCCTCTCCTTCAGTTTCTCAAATTCCTCCAGGCTGACAGTGGCTGGAGGTGGTGCTGTGGATGGTCCAGGTGCATCCTCAATGGTGAAAGGCATCCCAGAAATTTGAGCCCTGGCATGAGACCATTCATAATACTGAGCTGAAGCCACATTATTGCATCTCCCAAGAATGGCCATCCCTTTGGTCTGGATGTTGTCCCAAGCCCAGGATGTTTGTCTGACAACAGCTAGATTAGGCTTTATCTCACAATACAGGGTTTCAGCCAAGTCTTGCACTCTAGGAGGGTGAAACAAAGCATAGCCCAATTGTCTCTTGAACAGCAAAGGATTGTAGTTGATGCAACCCTTCACTCCTATCAGAGGTACATTGGGGAACTGCCCACAGCCAGTAATTATGTCCCTTCCTTTGGTGCTCTGGGTACACCACCTGATGTCATCTGAGGTCAAAGCAGTAAGCCTCCTGGCCCAATTCTTTTGCTGGTGAGGGTTCAGGAAAGCATCAGTCTTGGGTAAGTGTTTGAGCATCCAGGTATGAAACAGGGGAGCATAACATCTCACCAACCTCCCTCTCTGCTTCTCATTCCTTTGGTGAACAAAATAATAGAAGTCCCCCAGCAAGGTGGGCACTGGATTCTTCAAAAGGAAGAGATGAATAGCATTCTTGCTGATAAACTTGGGCTCATCTGCAAAAAGTACAACCCCATATACACTGAGGGCTAACAATGCACAAACTGCCTTCCATTTTCCCAAGGAGGCCTTCAGGGTGGCTTGAGAAGTCAAGAAATCCAAGTGTAGGCCAGGGATGCCTGCTTTTGTTGTCATGTTCTGCTCAATCAAAATAGGTTCCAAATACAGTGCTTTTGCCACTTCTTCATTGCTGGGAGAGGCCATCTCTGGGTTGAAGGGGATACCACCCCTGACAGGTACTC
Source organism: Lathyrus aphaca (assembly GCA_963966055.1). Lineage (NCBI taxonomy): Eukaryota > Viridiplantae > Streptophyta > Magnoliopsida > Fabales > Fabaceae > Lathyrus > Lathyrus aphaca. The sequence goes on along the minus strand of OZ014520.1, from coordinate 354,610,053 downwards.
CAATCAAAGATGAGAACTCCTCCAGCAAAGGTCCTAGCTGAAAGTTCTGGAAAGTGAAGCATCTCAAAGGAGGATCATAAAACTGTAGGCAAGTGTGAATCAAACTCCTCTGAGAAGGGTCCAAGTCCATAACCATATCAAGGACGCCTCCATAATGTTCGCCGAATAATGGGATATGGTCTAGAGTGATAAGTGCTTGGACCTGTCTGATGCCAGCCAGCACAGGCTCAAAGAAGTGGTATGAAATATTGCTCTTCTTGGGTGCCATGACTGCTGAAGAGCTGGAAACAGATGCTGATGATGAAGAATGATACCAGAGATGAGCCACTGATAGGCTGAGGATGATGATGGAGGTAGCTGAAGCAGGCCACTGATGAAGAGAGCTGAAGCAGATAACTGGTGAACAGGGGTTTATGCAGATGAAGGGGTCAAAACCAAGCCAGATGTAATGTGGATACCCTGAAAAACAAAAAAACAAATGTTAAAATGATGCAATGATGAGCATGCAAATGATATGCAAGGGTTTGTGATCAAGCTGGATCTGATTACTGCCTTGATATAAGGTCCATGTATGTTTAAGAAGTCCAGATGGAGGTTCAGAAGTCCAGTAAACAAGGTGGGTGACTCAAATAAAGAGTCACATGTCCTGGGTTAAATCACAAGAACTGTCCAAAGTGAAGCATTCTTAAACACAACAAGTATCAGGGTATGATGTAGCCAAGGGTTCCTGCAAACCTGTAAACAGCCCAACCCCCTCACAGGTGATGTTCTAAAACAAGGATCCTCAGACTTGGATCAGTTATGAGAAGTGTAAAACACTTCTAACCCGGAGGTACAGTGTTTACAATATCCATAAAAGATCCTCCTCTAATTCACCTCAGTTTCTGAAGGTCATAATAAAGGTCATCCAGACTTAGCAGGCTTCCCAGATAGCCCTAGCACTACATGAAATCTGTAGCACAGAGTTCTTAAGAAGAAACCCACATCTGAACCGTGTTTCATATTCCCGCACCAGACCGAAATGGAATGGGAAAGAACATGAACCACTCTAGCCTAGGTGTCACTCAGGTCCCAGGTATAGGACCTTAAACTCTCAATAGAACCCCACCCACCAAAGCAAAAACCAGATCCAGCCATATGACAGTATGACAGTATGATATATAAAGCTGTAAAGAAAGCAATAAATAACTGTACATAAAGCAATAAACAAAGCAACTATATAAACACAATTAGCACATAACACCCCAGTAAACACAAATCAAACAAGTGCTAGGAGGAACCCACAAAAAGAATCAGAAGCCCTGGTTACAGTATAAGGTTCCCCAGCAGAGTCGCCAAGCTGTCGCTCCCAAAGATTTGCATCCCGGTACAAGCGCGAACGGTCGGCGAGAAGAGAATGATAACACACAGAAGTGAACTCAGGAAGAAAAAGAGTCGCCAGCTAGGCATTTTTATCCCGGAGGAAAGGCAATGCTGCATAGACCTAGAAAAGATACGGATAAGACGGTTGCGAACCAGAGAGACTGAGAAAGGGGGTTGGTTACAACCTAGGAAGGTATTAGCACCCAGATTGTCCGTCGTACTCGACGGGATCCACGCTTAAAAGATTTGTGTTTTAAAGGGGTAGTGTCAGTGCAATTTGTGTGTAAAAGAGCTGGAAAAGAATGCAAGTGTCAGTGCTAAAAGAAAGGTGAGGTGTATAAATGAAGTGTCTGTGTGAGACCAGGAATGAAATGCTCAAGATCATGAGGCTAAAAGAATAAAGCTAGAAAGAGGGGGAATATACAGAGACTTTTGTTCGATAACCGTTAAGTTATGCCTACGTATCCTCTCGTGCAATGAGGAAGTCAGAACACCGTAGTTCGACCCAAAGAGACTGAAAGATAAATTGACTTGATGAACTGCTTGCTTGTCTATGCTCAAGTGTATGACCTGTCTGGCTCAGGTGCAAACTGTCTTGCATTAGACGGAAGAAGCAAGTTCTCGTTTGTGAGTGAATGAGATGAGAAAAGAATCCCGGAGAAGACGTTTATTGTTTGTTTTTGTGTTTTCAGTCTTTTATTGCTTTTGAAGGTTTGTCATAAGTTAATGAGCTTAAGCCTAAACCAATGGGTTAGTAAACTCATCACATCCTCCCTCTGATTAGGGGTAATGAGAATACCTTAAGTGTGAAGTCAGCATCTCACACTTAATCTCCATGGTGTAGGATTAAGTTCATTAACCTACTTGTTATTATTTAGATGTTTTTGTTGTTTTTGTTTAGGGTCAAGTAATGAGACTAAGCCATAATCAGGGATTAAACAGACTCATTACACCATCCTAATAGAAGGATAATAGATGAGAATGTTTAAGCTGAGGAAAACTCCTCAACTTAATCCATGATTAGGGATTAACCTCATGACAAAACAAAGCCTTTATTAAATGGATTTTAGTTAATGATAAGATGAAGAAATGATTTTTATGGTTTGTAAGACAACTTGAGGGGGACTTGTCCATTAACACTAGGGTTAGTCCTTCTTAACCAATTAAGGAAGAATTAGAACCCTAATGCAAGGCCCAAGTTACAAGCTTGATGTCTTGATGGTTATTAAGTGGATTGATTAAAGGATTTAAACACATTAAGGGTTTAAGACTTAGGATTAAAGTTATACACTCCATCCTAATAGAAGGATGCAGGCATAAGCTTAATCACAAAGCCTTAAAGCCTTTAGGGTTTAGTCCCTGATTGTGAGATGAGAAGAGAAGACTCAAAGAGACACAAAGGTAAAAGCTAAGTGGGGGACTAATCAAACCCTAATTGTTATCATGCTTGGTCATTCCTAGGGTTTGTGAGGCTTAAGAAAGAAAGAGATCTTCAAAGGCCACCAAGGAGAAACAAGATAGGAAAGAGATGAGGTGAGAAGAGAAAAGAGGGAAGAGAGACACAAGTGAGCAAGCTCACTCAAAGACAAGTAAAAAATGCAGCAAAGATACATAAGAGAGATGAAAAGAGATTGTGAGAAGTGAAGGCAAATTCACTTCTCAAAACAACTTACCACCTGAAAAGTTAGTGAAAGAAATGAGATGCAATGCAAATGAGATGAAATGGCATGATGCAAGACAAAGTCAGAAGCATGAGTATGATGTTAATGGTGCTAAGATATGATGCAAACATATGACAAGAGATGAGAATGATCATACAAGCATGAGAATGCAAATGAAGCATGTATTGAATCATGAACATACATGAAAAGTTATGGAATGCAAATGACATATAACATGGCAAATGAAAGATGCAATGATCAAACATGATTCTAATATGTCTTAAGATGCATCATGAATCAAATTAATGCATAAGATGTCATGGCAAGTCATGGTATGCAAGCAAATGGAAGATGGATGCAAAGGAAGGCATAAATTAGGGTTTATGATCAACACACAAAGCAAAAACCAAAACCAGAAGCAAACATCATGATAAAAATTTGAAAATGCAATCAAAGGAACCCTAAACCTATACAAACTCACTTCCCAAAGGAGGGTATCCAACTCTTAACCTAGTGAGAGTTATGAATTTCCTAAGATTGCTAGGGTTTTAAGGTACCTTGACAAGAAAAATGCCAAACAAATAGGAAATGCAAGATCAATTCATGCCAATTTAATCCTATAAACTACATGTTATGCAAGATGCAATGAAAAAAGGATCATTTTCCAACTCTCAAAGGTTAGACAGAAATGGCTTTTTGAAGTTTGAATCAAAATAATGCCTTGAAATGAAATTAATTCCATTGAAAATGATCAAAAGGCATCAAGAACAAAAAATAAATTTGGTTTGAGAGTTGGACAATGTTTCTAAATGTTTTTAAATGTTACATGAATTTTTTTGTGATTTTTAAATACCTAAAAGTATTTTTAATTAATTAATTTTCATTAACTAATTAAAAATAAACTTTTAAATGATTTAAAAATAATTTTTGATGCAAAAAATAAAAATAAAAATATTTTTGGGTTCTGAAAATTAATAAAAGCTTGAATAAAAATTTTCATAATTTTTAGACCTTTTTTACTATTTTAAATTAAATGTACAAAAGAAATGAAATAAAATGAAAATAAAATTGAATTTAAACTGAAAAATGAGAAAGTATGCAAATCCAATGGCCAGGATTCAAATTCCAGGGGACGGGAGTTGACTTGGCGCGCGAATGGACGGCCCACATTCAAATTTCGCTAATTATGATTTAGCCCTAATCCAGTGCCCTAATTACTTTCAGATGACCAGAACAGTGTTCCGGTCATCTTCTCCGGCAAGGTGAAATCTCAATCTCTCTTAATACGCATCAAATCCTCACAAAACTCTCCAGAATCAAACTATGAACATCACTAAACATAAACCCTAACTCAAACAACATTTATTTTTCGTGAATCAAAGGAATCAAGCAAAAACATTTTTACGGGCAAACTTTCAGATCATCATAACATGCTTGTTTCTGGCTCATTTTCAAAAATAAATAGATCCCCATGATCAGGGTAACATGTAGAACAACATTCTAGCAAGAAAACAAGGTTCTGGAAAATTTGTTCATCATGTTACCTGAGGTTGAGCTTTCAATCCAGGAGCTTTCTGGCTGCTTCTCTGGCTCAAACAAGTCCCAATGATCCTCCTTAGAAGCTTTTGACACTTAGCTGGAGTTTATATGACCTTTAGAGAGAGTTGGCAGAAGCTCAGGCCAAGGGAGTGTGAAAATCGTATTTGGGATGTGGGGGGTTTCAGGCCAAGACAATGGTTGGTTTGTGATCAGTGGAACATTTGGAGATCAATGGTGAAGTTTGTTTTTGTGTTTGATGCTTGTGCTGTGAGTTTCGAATGGTTTTGCATAAGAGGTGGAAAATGAGAATGCTGGCTTCTTGGAGCTTTCAGGCTTGTGTGTGTTATGAAAATGAAGCCTTGGGGTGTGTTTGTAAAGTCTGGATTGGGCAGAGAGTTGTTGGTGGCCTGTTGTGATTGGTATGGGCAAGTTGCCAAAATGTCAACTTGACTTGTACTTGAGGTATGGGCAATGGTATAGCTAGCCTTTTGGCTTGTCTTGGCTCAGCTGAGATTAAGGATGTCCATGGAATTGTTTATGAGATAAATCAGCAAGTGGATCAAAGCTTATGAGATGTTTTTCAATTTTCACAAAGTTTGGCCATTTTGGAAATTCATGAGAATCAAGGCATCAAAATGCAATATCCTTGGGCCAATTCTGATCTTTAGAGGTCATGTGATCATGTGGTGAAGAGTTTGTGCATATTTGAAGCCTTTAGAACACTTGATCATACCATTTTGCAAAATGCCTCTTTGGTAGAAAACTTCAAATTATGTGATTTTTCCCAACTTTGACAAGCCATAACTTTTGATCCAAAATGAATTAGAACAAGTTCTTGTACTTTTTGAAAAGGGATTGATCCATTCTACAACTTTCATGACCAAAGTTTTCCCATTTGAGGCATTTTTGAATCAAAAAGCAAGGGTTGAAAAAGTTTCCCAAAATGGCAAGTTTCCATTACAAGTCATTTCCCAAAAAGTTAACTTTGCAAATGGCTTGAAATTCTTCAATTTTGTGAACTTCTAGCATCTTCTATGATCAAATAAAGATCATACATAATCAAAATGATGATGAACACCCTTTGGTTGGGTCATTGGGGGCCTCAGATGCCCTGATTTTGCACTGACTTGCTCAAAAAGTCAACTCTTGATCAGATGACTTCCCCATTGAATTTCTTCATGAAAATTGATATGCATGATACCTATACCATATAGAGACCAATAGAAACAAGAATGACCAAAAAATTTGGAGTTATGGCCTCTGAAACCAAAACCCTAATTCTAGGTCATCTGTGCAGTCAACCCTGGCTCTGCTTCCATGCCAATCTCAGTTCTTGTGATTTTTTGACATTCTTGACTTTGAGAGGATATAATATGGTTCTTTAACATACATGGACCCATTTGAAGTGGTTGATGACCTTTGGAGTGGCTCAAATGGCTCTTGGATTGCTCAGATCACAAACCCTAGATGCAGATGACTTTGAACCAATGCAGTGAAGCAAAAATGCAACATGAGATGCTATGATTGAAAATATGCATATGAGAAGATCACAAGCCATGGTGTGAATGGGTGAGGGAAAATTTGGGGTGTTTACAATATGCATCTCATACATTCATAAAACCCTAATTTCTCATGTTCATTTGCATTCATCTTTGCATATCTCAATCATATGAACTTGCCATGACATTTCATTCACTTGTATCACATATTAGACATCTTAAGACATGCTTGAACATTGATTGATCATTTATTCATTCATTTGCTATGCTTTGCATTCATTACATTTCATGAACATCCATGTATTTTCATGCTTCTAAACATGCTTCCATTGCATCTCATCCTTGTATGAACATTCATAAGCATTATGTATGGCCTTGCATCATCTCATAACACATTTGCCTTGCATATACACTTCTGGTTTTGGTCCTTGCATCTTTATTCATCCCATTCCCTTTTGCTTTATGTCTTATGCATTCATACTAACATTTTAGGGGCTTATGGTAAGTTGTTTGGGATGTGAATTTTCCTTCACATCCCATCTCTTTTAATCTCTTCATTTTCATAATTTATTTGTCTTTGAAGTGAATCTAATTCACTTATGCTCTCTCTTTCTTACTTTCTTTCTTTTAGGTTACTTATCTTCTTCAGGAAGTAAGTAACTTATTTTTTCTCTCCCTCTCTTTTCATCTGTTTCTTCTTCCTTGGTGGCTTCCTGAAGATCTTTATTAAGCCTTACAAACCATAGGATATCCAAGCATGATAATCTTAGGGTTGTATATAGTTCCCCCTAGCTTTTTACCTTTTAGTCTCCTTGAGTCTCTTTTCTCATCTCAATAATCAGAGGCTAAACACTTAAAACTTTAGGACTTTGAATTAGGGTTATGCCTGCATCCTTATCTTAGGATGACGTGTATAACTTTAATCCTTAGTGTTAAACCTTTAATTTGTTTACAACTCTTAATCAAAACACTTAATAATGATCAAGACATAAGCTTGTAACTTGGGCCTTACATTAGGGTTCCATCTCTTCCTTTTGGTTAAGAGGGACTAACCCTAGTATTTAATGGAAAAGTCCCCCTCAAGTTGTCTTACAAACATAAAATCCACTTCTTAATCTCATCCTTTAATTAAAATCCACTTTAATAAAGGCTTGTTATATAATGAGTTTAGTCCCTAACCATGGATTAAGTTGAGGTATCTTCCTTAGCTTAAGTGTTCTCATCTATCATCCTTCTCTTAGGATGGTGTAATGAGTTCACTAATCCTTGATCAGAGATTAAACTCATTACTTAACACTAAACAAAATCCAAAAACATCTTAATAATCACAAGTAGGATAATGATCTTAATCCTACATCATCATGGTAATTAAGTTGAGATGCTTATATCATACTTAAGTAGGCTCATTATCCCTAATCAGGGAGGATATAATGAGTTTATTAATTTTGATTTAGGCTTAAGCTCATAATCCTAAGCAAAAACAACAAAAATAATAAAAAACCGAAAACACAAAAACAAACAATAATCATCTCCTCCGGGATTCTTTTCTCATCACACTCATTCTATAAACGAGAACTCGCTTCTTCCGTCTAATGCAAGACAATTAGCACTCGAGCCAGACGAGTCATACACTTGAGCATAGACAAGAAAGAAGTTCAATCAAATCACCTAATCTCTTTGAGTCGAACTACGGTGTTCTGACTTCCTCATTGCACGAGAGGATACGTAGGCATAACTTAACATTTATCGAACAAAAGTCTCTTTGTCTTCCCCCTCTTTCACCTTTATTTCTAAGCCTCATTCTTGAGCATTTCACCCCACCCTTTTTGCACTGACACACATTCATTCCTAGATTTTTCTTGCATAGTCAGCACATATACTACCCCTTTTAAACACAATCTTATGAGCGTGGATCCCGTCGAGTACGACGATCTGGGTGTTAATACCTTCCCAGGTCGTAAAACCCCCTTTCTCAGTTTCTTTGGTTCGCAACCGTCTTATCCATACCCTTTCCAGGTTTATGCAACATTACCTTTCCTTCGGGATAAAAATGCCTAGCTGGCGACTCTATTCAACCTCAACCTCCAACATCGCCGACAGTTCACGTTTGCAGCGGGGACGTAAAGTCTTTTCGGGAGCGACAAAATGCATGGCTGGCGACTCTATCTTTTCCATGCTATTTTCGCGTTTGTACTAGGATGAAAATTCTGGGAGCGAAAAATATCTATTAAGTAAGAGGGACACGAAACCTAGACTTATTTTATGGATCATATTACTACAGGAATTCGATTTAGAGATTAAAGATAAGAAATGATCTGACAACGTAGTAGAAGGCCACTTATCGCGAATGGAAGGAATTAAATCGAACTAAATGCCTTATAACGACGATTTCCCTGATGAATATCTTATAGCTCAAATAGAAAGTGAAATATCCTCCTTGACTCTAGACGAACAAAATCAAGAATAAATAGTGGAAGATATTTGTGCGCAAACCACTCTGTCATGGTATGCTGACATCGTCAACTATCTAGCTACCAGAGTGCTTCCACCCGATCTAACATATCAACAAAAGAAGAAGTTTTTCACGATCTAAAACAATATTACTGGGATGAACCTTTGCTTTTTAAGCAAGGATCCGATGGTATCTTCCGTCTATGTGTCTCAGAAGAAGAAATAGAAAACATAATCTCTCATTTTCACTTTGCTCCTTATGGTGGACACGCAAGCACTTTAAAGACTTGATCAAAGATTCTGCAATCTGGCCTCTTTTGGCCCACTCTTTGGAAAGATGTTCACGTCACCATCCTAAAAAGGCATTTTGGAAGTAGAAGTCTTCGACGTGTGGGGAATCGACTTCATGGGACCATTCCCATCTTCTTTTGGAAATAAACACATACTCATAATTGTCGATTATGTTTCAAAATAGATCGAGGTTATAGCCTCTCCGACAAATGACACACGGGTAGTTATAAAGCTCTTTAAGAATATTATCTTTCCCAGATTCGGTATGCCGAGTCTCGTCATAAGTGACAGAGGCTTTCATTTCATATCTAAAATATTTGAAAAACTCTTATTAAAATATGGAGTAAGACATGGTGTAACAATTCCCCACCATCCACAAACGAGTGGACAAGTTGAAGTTTCGAATAGAGAGATAAAACAAATCGTAGAAAAACTGTCGCTACATCTAGGAAAGATTGGTCATCAAAGATACATGAAGCTTTATGGGCTTATAGAACGGCTTTTAAGACGCCTATAGGAACCACACCTCTCAAATTAATTTACGAAAAATATTTCCATTTGCTGGTAGAACTGGAACACAAAGCTTATTGGGCGATTAAAACCCTTAACTTTAATTATACCGACGCATGCGAGAAACATATCTTAGACTTACATGAGTTAGAAGAATTAAGACTAGACGCTTACGAAAATGCTCGTGTTTACAAGGAACGAACTAAAAGATGGCATGATAAGCGAGTTTCTAGGAAAGAATTCAGTGTGGGAGACATTGTTCTCCTATTCAACTCTAGACTTAGGTTATTTCCGTGAAAATTACGATCTAGATGGTCCGATTGAAATTAAGGGTAGGTCTAGTGCACCATTGAAATTAAGGGTAGGTCTAGTGCACCATTGAAATTAAGGGTAGGTCTAGTGCACCATTTGTAGTATATGATCAGCTTTTAAAACATTACCATTGCATAGAAGATAAATAATTTTCATCAACTCTAAAATTAGCAAAATTGCCTTTGGAGACCTTAGACATATTCTCCCTTAAGCTGTGTCGAATCCCGACATTAAACGAAGCGCTGCTTGGGAGGAAACCCACGATTTCATTTTCGTTTGTGTTTTTGTTTTTGCTTCTTTTTCAAATTTTATATTCAAAATGCTCTAAATATATTGATTTCTGTGTGGATTTGTTTTAATGTGTGTTTCCAGGATTTTCAAAGTTTTTCTACCTTCGACCTTCTTCTCTAATTTCATTCTGCATACTAACATTAGAAATGAATGATAACATGGTTGTGAATTTTAGAGAAGGTACCCAGAGGCGCCGTTACGAAGCTCTTGCTCAAAGAGCTACGACCCTCACCAAATTTGCCCATGGACCTACCATGACTACTCTAGGCATAGGTGCTAGCATTTACTATATGTTTAGCCAGATAGGATGGGAAGGTTTTGCTACTAAGAAGAATAAGACTTATTATAAGTTGAATTTAGAATTCCTGAGCTCACTTGCCTACACTTCTAATTGCGGGAAAGGTTTTACTAGAGGTAGGATAGCCTTTAGACTGTTTGGATATCCATGTGAATTTAACATGCACGAGATGGATGAACTACTGAATTTCCTAGATGGCCCTACTGTTTTCTAAGAGGAACAAGAAGATGTTCTTATGGAGGATGAGTTGAACCGTTTTTGGAGTAGTATCTCAGGATGCCCTGATCATGACCTATACCCCATGTTATCTACTGATATTCATAACCCAGCTATTAGGTATTTCCACATAATCCTGGCATATACCCTGTTTGGAAAACTTGAGAGTGACAACAATGTTTATAGAGAAGAGCTCTTCATAAAGTTATGTGTTTTTCGATCCTAACATGTTAACGGGGCTACCTTCATGTTTCCAAAATTTTGCAAGATTTTGCAATCTAAGCACCAACCAATTCTAATAGGTGGCCTTGTTACTAAAATAGCTGATGCAATGGGATTTAGAACCTGCCTATCTCTGATAAACCCTCTCGGAGACTATAGAACTATGAATATCACTTTTTGTGTTGATGTGGTAATGCTTTATGACCATGGACCACACCATTACAAAATCCTAATCATCAATGTAGTTGTGCCACATTTTACCCTGCCTGACCATGAATGCACAAGTGTGCGTAACAATCATAATTAGCTGTATGATTTGGATGAGCAATTTTATTAACCTGGGGATGCTTGTTCTGAAGTAGAAATTGATCCAAAAAAACCTCCACATTATTATGACTTTGATTACCCTGAGAACATTGTAAGTTTTGTACTTTTAGGATTGGCATAAATTTTGTAAAACAAATATAACAGCAGTGTGTATATACAAGATCTTTGCAAAGAAAAGAAAATATTAAGCAAGGAATCCTTTTGTGCGCCCAAACATGTTGTGTTGAAGTGTTTCAACATCTGGATCAACATGTTGAAGAAGATGTCAAGAAAATTCATTCGACATCATGAACTGCTGAAGATGGATTGAAGTTTCTATTTTGGTTTCAACATAAACATATTTTTTTAAAGATTTAAATCAATCCAATGGCACTGATTGTAAAAGATCTTGAAGAATCAAATGAGCACTAAAGACAAATTTCAAATATTGAATAAATATAGAGTTTATATATTTAGAGATATTTTAGGAAGTTGTTTATTTGAAGTTCTTTTTGTATATTTGTAGCAGATTTTTTTGCATATTTTGTAGCAGTTGTTGCTATGATTTTTTTAGGCCTAAATCCAGTTGGGAATGGTTTATAAATAGAAACCTTGTAACCTAGGTTTAACCAACCAACCAAAGATGTAGAAGATAATATCTTTAGGGTTGTGTTCTTGTGGCAGCCGTGCGCAACAAGGAACAATGTTGTGGCTGTTTTATTTGTAATTCTCGAAGCTTTTAAGCAAGAGAAGTTTTGTACTTAACTGAAGATGTGAAGCAAGGTTGAGTTGTTGTCATGGAAGTGTGACTTCGAGGTTTGAATTGTTGTGTAGGTAAAGAGACGTCAATAACAACCACTGACTGTTGGGACTGTGAGACATCACTGAGGTGATTGGATGTGAGGATGGGTTTGTCATATTTAGGAGTTCCTAAGTAGAAGTTTCACGGGTAGTGATTAAGTGAGAGACTGTAAACTGTAGGTGTTTGATGAGAAGTATTTGAATTGATACTACATAGTGGATTTCCTTCCTTGCTTGGTAGCCCTCAGAGTAGATGAGTTAGCATCGAACTGGGTTAACAATTTGAATGTGTTCTTTACAACTTTCAATTCATTTCATGCAGTATATGTACTGAATGTCATATCAGATGTTTAAACATCCTAAAGAATGTTTGAATATGATATATCAGAATTTTAAAAGTGATGTTATTTGTGCCTTGCCATGTTTATATGTAACATATAATATGTCTCAACATCATATTCGACATCCGAGTCTATCATACCAGAATTTCAATTGGTATCAGAGCAGGCATCCTAGTATGTTTATGGATGAGATCCAAGGGGGGGGGGGGTACTTTCTGGTTCATGGTCAAGGTAGAAATGCTCTACTGAAAAGTTATATGTTGCGTGAATGGTCCCTAGAAGTGGAGGATTGAATATTCTGTTGTGGTAGCATAGTGGTGTGATGCTGATGTGACATGTTTGATTTACTTTCAAACCTATGGCTGTTGGTGTCACCTGGATATATTGGAAGGGCTAATTTGTGACACTTGAAGCTTCTGAGGAGTGTGTATCCATTGTTTATCTATCTAATAACTCCTTATGTTTGAGAAGGTTTATCTTCTTTGGAGATATATGTAACACCCCAAAGTCGATTTTAATATAATTGATGTGTTTTCTTGTGAATTTTGATGTTTATGATGTTAATTGATGTTTTGTGGAGTGTTGGGGATGACTTAATATATTATTAATATTAGAAATATTAAGTTAGTGGGTTTATTTTATTAATTGAGATTAAATTAAATAATAAAAGAGGAATTGGAGAATAAGGGTAATGTGGTCTTTTGGTTGAGAATTAGTGAGGGTATTTTGGAGACGGTCTATTGAGGTCTTAGGGGCAAGAGTGACAAAAAGAGAAAAGGGGTTTTTGTGAATGATCAATTGGAAACGATCGCATTTTTGGAGAGAAGGAGAAAAGCTCCAAAGAAGGAAAAGCTAGGGCAAGAGGCTTGAAGTTTCGCGAAGATTAATGAAGAAATTAAGGAACCTAAGGTATGTGGAGTATATTCCTTTCAGTATTATAATGTGTGAAATAAAATTAGGGTTTGAGGTATAGGTTTTAGGGTATGGGGTTTTGTGATGAATTGATTTGTTGGTAATGATTTTGTGTGAATTGTGATATTTTTAATGATGTATATGATCTTAGAAAGAGATATGCAGAAATCATGAAGCTCGCTTAGTGATCCGCGTGTCGCGCACGGATCAAAAACGAGTAATTTTCTTTAAAATGTAGTATATCGACAATGACTCGAATCGTCTCACAAGGATTCTTGATCTTATTAACAAATGATAGTAATGATTAATGGGGGGTTGGTTTTAAGGTCGAATTATAAAAACGAATTAAAATTAAGTGATTTTAAAATAAGTTAATCTGCTGTTCGATCTCCTAGTTATCATCGATAATACAATTATCAAGCCCTAAGCGGATTCTAACCCTTCTTCGATTATAGAACCAATTAACAAGCGAAATTGACACTATACGAATTACACTCCTCTTATCCGAATTAAGCAGACAGATTAAAATATTCATGAATTAAGAAAACGTGATTATACGCAGATTAACAGTAAATCTATGATAATAAGCGATAAAAATCAAGGAATGTCAATCAATCAAAACAAATCAACATCATTCTATATAAATTGGATTAAACAAACAAAATATATAGAAAAAATATTGAAAGAGAAAAGGAATTCCATTGATAATTATAATAACCTCAAAGTTATGGAGGTACGGTTACAGCAGATCAACCTTCGTGATTAGTTCTCCATTGTGTTCTTTCAAACGTAAAAATAAATTCGTGAATAGGAGGATAGTCAATAGTACCGCGGTTGCTAGGTATTATGGGAAAACCAAAACAACCCGTTTACAACCCAACTGGGTCAAATACATAACCCAGACCCAATTCTAAATGACCCGAAACTAAATAAAACTAATTCTGCAACTTCAAACGAAATTCTGGAAAACATGGCTCTGAATCTGACTTCAACTTCAATAGGAAAGTTGTAGCTCTCTCTCTTAGCTTTCCATCGACTGGTAGAACGCCTCAATCAGATTTTTGGAACTCCGGTTATGATCATTTCCGTAAAAGCCGTTAAAGCTGAAAATTAAGTACGAAAATCAAATTAAGCCAAAAATAAAATAAATTAGAAAAACAAATTAAAATATAAAAATAAACAAAGAAAACTAAAGAAATTCTTAAGTGTAAACATGTAGGAATGTGCACCAAAATTCACTGATCAAATTCCCCCACACTTGAACTTTTGCACTCCGAGCAAAATAAAATCAAGACTCAAGAAACACAACATCATTCAGATACTCATTCTAGGCTACAAACTCCTCTTCAATTAAGATAACATCGATAAGTACTAATCTTACATACTAAGGATATCGTAAGAACACAAATCCGCAATTGTGCGGTCATAAGCCTCCCTTCTATACAAACCAATATGTATCATGTTATTATGCTTAATCCTAACTTACTCATCCTCCTTTTTTCTCTCTTTCATTCTAGCGCAATCACATTAAGCCCTTATCTATTCATACACATGGTAAATAATTTTGTTAGTGACTATGATCCATATCTTGTCAATATTTTAAAGTTACTTTAGCATCAACAATTTTTTTTTTGAAGGTTTCACATCCGTTAGGCTAAATGACCTAGTGAAGGTCACCTAACTTAAAAGGCAGATTCCTATTCATATTTATTATTAAGTACAAGATCATTCACTTATTTTAATCAACTCAATTACTTAGTGATGATTTCTAGATGGTGTTGACTACTTGAAAAACTACTTAAGAGCTATTAAAGGATGAGAACTCATGGCTATGGCATAAAAATTATTCAAAATGATTTCCATATTCAGGACACTTAAGGTGTTAAAATGATATCGATCTTATGAACATTTCCCAAGTCTCCACAACTAACCTCAAAACAACCTATAGCCTAAAACTTTTAAAAAAAGCCTAGTGTTTCTAAAAAAACAAACAAAAACAAAACAAAAATAAGGAAAATAAATGATTCTCTCCCCCACACTTAAAATAAGCATTATCCTTAATGAAAGGACATAAATATAAAACAAGAGGGAGAGAAAGGAAAGAACACACCCGAGTAGTCAAGGTGGATAGGTGATCACATAAGCAACATTTCCTAAAGAGAGCTATTCTATAGTCTCTTCTTCCAAAGTGGCGACCTCATATAGTAGCTTTAGGTAGTATCCATAAATATTGAAGTTTTTATTAGTGTCTTCGTCTTTTATTCTAGGATCAAAGAAGAATCTTCATAAGTAAAAGTGTTTAATGTGCATGTTATAGTGATCTCCTTTTCTACAACTTTCAAAATCAAAGGATTAAGGGGTTGCCTCATTACTTTTGTTCCATCTTCAATTGAGATCCCATGCATACTCATGGATGGGCTAATATCACAAGTGTCAACCAAAGTCCATCCAATTCCCTTCTTATGTTCGTATAAAGATTTCTCTTCCTGCACAAATTCAAATAAATTATTAGGAAATGGCTTCAGCTCTAAAGAGGGTGATTTCTTGATGGATGGTTTGTTATGGGAAGCCGGGGTGTCGAGAGCTTCATTGACATGAACAACTTCATTTGCAACCTCATTTGCAGTAAGAATATCAATTTGTAAGGCAACCTCAATTTCAGCACAAACAAAGCAAATTTTAGTGTCAGTACAAACATCATAAGAGTAAACATCATTAAAATTAGACAATGATGGAAAATCAGTTGCAAACAAACTAATACAAGTATCATCAACAGTTTCAGAAGGCAACTCTATTTGAAAAATAGAATGTTCTTCCGAAGGTTGTTGGTTTGATCCTTTAGCTTTTTGCATGGCATTCATAGAAGTGGTAAGTTGATCAAGCTGTGTTTGCAAAGCCTGAAGACTATAATATATTTGTTGCTGAAATTGGAGATTATTTGCAGCCATTTGTTTGACAAGGTCCTCTAGTGAAGGTTCGGAAGGTGCATAGCACCCAACCTGAAATTCCTTTAGATGCTTATTCGGATCCTCACATGCAAAACCATTAAAACTTAACAACAAGTGTGTTGAACCAAATTTCAAATCGAAAGGTGCATCAACAACATCAGGATATTCAATACATAAAGAATTATAATTCACAAGTGCAACCAGTTCTCTCAGAGTTCTTTGATCAGATATTATTATAAATTTCAACACAGAATCAAATAAAATCACTGCAGATTTAAAAAGTATGGAAAAAAAGAAAATCGATTAAAATAAATTCTAAAAATAATGCTAAAAATCTAATTAAATCAAATAAAGCTCGCACACAATTTTTTCAGATTTTTTTGAAAATATGAAAATAGAAAATAAATCAAATAAAACAGAAAAACATAGAATTTGTGATTTTGACGGTCGAAATCTTTTAGAATATTATTCTAGAAGAGTATTGTTCTTCGATTTATTTCTGATTTTCTGGAAAAAATTTGAAGCAAATTGAAATAGTAGCTTCCAACTTACCTGAAAGGCTGGAAAACTTATTACTATACTGCAATCGGTATTGCAACGCTGAAAATCAACAAACACAACAAAAAAGAAAAGAAAAAAACTAGCAAGAAAGCTATACCTTTGACTATAAAATCGGTTAATAACCACAAGAATCCCCGTCAACGGAGCCAATTTGATCCGTGTGTCGCGCACGGATAAAAAACGAGTAATTTTCTTTAAAACGTAGTATAGTGACAATGACTCGAATCGTCTCACAAGGATTCTTGATCTTATTAACTAACAATAGTATTGATTAATGAGGGGTTGTTTTTAAGGTCAAATTATAAAAATGAATTAAAATAAGTGATTGTCAAATAAGCTGAAACGACAATTCTACTAATTTGGGTACTGACTTATCATTGGTTCAATAAACTTCAATCCCCTAAACGATTTATATTCCTCTACCGATTACAACACCAATTAACAAGCGAAATTGACATTATAAGATTGCATTCCTATTTTCCGAATAAAGCAAACGGATAAGCACAATCACGAATTAAGCAAACATGATTGTAACATACGCGGTCTAATGATTAAGCAACGGTAAACTACGCTAAAACTCAAGGAACATCAATCAATCAATATAAATCAATAGTATTCTATATAATTCAAATTAAGCAAACAAGGCATATAGATTAATATTGCAAAGGGAAAAGAAATTGGATTAAAGATTAAAAATCCTCAAAGTATGGAATCCGTAACAACATAATTTTTCCTTCGGAATTAGTTATCCATTTGACGGTATAGCAAAATAAAATTCGTGAAAAGAAAAGTGAAAAAAAAGGTTTTGGTCCAGAAGGCACGGCTGATAGGTATAGGAAAGTACCAAAAATTCCCTTTCTAACCCAACTAGTTCAAAACATAACAAACCCGACCCAAAAATAATTATTTTTAAGACTCAGAATTCAGATTCTGACTTCCATAACTTATTTGAGAATCATAAACTCCGAATCAGATTTTTCATAAAACATGAAAGTTGTAGATCTCTGTCTTAGCTTTCCATCGACTGGTAGAACGTCTCAAGCCGATTCCCGTATCTCTAATTATGATCATTTAAGTGCACACTGCTAATGCTAAAAATAAAGTACGAAAATCAAATAAGTGCAAAAATAAAATAAATTAGAAAAACAAATTAAAATATAAAAATAAACAAAGAAAACTAAATAAATGCTTAAGTGAAAACATGTAGGAATGTGCCCCAAAATGTACTGATCACTTAGCGAGCACAAACAGGGAGTTGGGCTATGAGCCCTGAGAAACTCGCTTAGAGAGCAGGATGTCTCGCTTAGCGAGTCCTGAGAAACTTTGAAAAATATTTGTTTTCTTCCGAAAACTGCTTTTGAGGTGGTTTGTTCTGGATTTCTATGATGTTATAGAGTTGTCACATGACGTGTTTTGCAGGCTATATGAGTAGAATTAGTAATTAATGATGTATGATGAATCTTTTGATTTTCTTTGAATTATGAGGTATTATTTCATGATGTAGGAGTATGATGTTAAATTAGTAAGTGGTATGATGTTCCATGAGTATGTACATGATGGTATGAGGAATGATTGATTAATAATGAATGCAGATGCAATGTTATGATGTTTTAAGGATGATGTATGTATATTGCGTCTTGCATTCATGGCATTGAATTATGAGGGGACTTCGGTCCATTGATAGCTTCAATACCATTATGTGGATTGGAGTGATATGTTGTTATGATGCGCTCCCTTGGGGAAGGGTTGATGGCCTAGTGTCCATCCATGAGAATGTTTCGGTACCACATGCATTACTAAGAGGTTGAATTTCATTCTAAATGACATAGCATGAGTTGCATTGATTTTGTGTAATGATGATATGTATTTGATGTTGTGTATACATGAATATGGTGAATGTTATTATGATGTAATGAAAATTATGATTAGTATAATTGAGCTAGGGATGATAGATGGATGTTGTTGTTATGTTTTAAATTCTTATTTCTATATTATTTTATTGAATGTGAATTTACTCACCCTGCCTTCCTTCTGGTGATGGTCTATTATGCCATCTTGTAGATAATCAAGGTTAGCTCGGTGCGTGCTTAACTCGGAGATAGTGAGTCGTCGAGTTAGTTAGAAGTGGAGTCATGCTCTATGTCTCGTAACATTCGGGATTGGGTTTCGCTTGTTTTATGGTTTTAAGAGGATTAAGATGTTTATTTATTTCGATTACTTTTGATTTCCAATGATGCTTGGATTGAACAATGAAGTTTCCTTTTTATAAAAGATGTTTATGATATTTTGGTTATTTTTCCGCTGCGTATTATTTCAAAAAGAAATACAAATGAGTTTGATGATTTTATTAATCCGTGTTACAAAATAGGACTAAGTGCCCTGTTTTGACTTATGTGATGCCCTTTTTATGAGTTTTACTCTGATAAATGATTAAAATCTACATTATTGTGACATGGTATAAAGGGTGTTACATTAGTAGTATCAGAGCAGGTCGGTCTGACGGTCGTGTCGTGTCGTTGTTAGTCGTGTCATTTTTTGAGTTTGAGTTGTTTTTCTGATGTTGTTGGTGATTTGTAGAATGGCTTCAAATCGTGCTCTTACGAATTGGGTAGATGCACTTGCTCAGGCTACGACGCAAAAAAATGTTAGTGATGAGTTTCATGCTTTGGGGGGTTTTTCATAGGAATACTCCGCCTAAGTTTGAGGGTTCCCATGAACCGGAGAACGCGCATAAGTGGCTGAAGGCGATTGAATAGATTTTCAGAACTATGGCGTACTCGGATGCTCAGAAGGTGCAGTTTGGCACCCATATGCTGGATGAAGAGGTTGAGGATTGGTGAGATGATACTCGTCAGAGATTAGAGGAAGTTGGGACTACGATAACTTGGAACGTGTTCAGGAGAGAGTTTCTGAGTAAGTATTTTCCTGAAGACGCTCGTGGTAAGAAAGAGGTCGAGTTCTTAGAGTTGAAGCAGGGGAACATGATGGTGGCAAAATATGCTGCCAAATTTGATAGGTTAGTGAAGTTCTGTCCTCACTACAACTATGATGAGACTAGAAATAGAGAAAGCGATTGGTTGTCAGAAAATCCACAGGTATGCTGAGCTTGTGGATAATAGTAGGATCTATGACTAGGATAGTCGAGATCGATATGATCACTATCAGCAGGTGAGTGAGAAGAAGGAAAAGGGTCCGTTTCGAGGGAAGCCTTATGCAACTCCAAATGACAAGGGGAAGCCGAATGGTAATGATGGGAAGAAGCCAAGTGGGGTGTGGGTTCCACTCCTCTCAAGTGCTATAAGTGTGGTGAAGTAGGTCACAAATATGATGTGTGCACTGCTAATGTGATAAGATGTTATAGATGTGGTAAGAAGGGTCACATGAAGAATGAGTGTACGAATGTTGAACCGACTTGTTATAATTGTGGTGAAGAGGGACATATCAGTACTCAGTGCCAAAAACCGAAGAAGGTTGCTACTGCGGCTCATACTACTGGTAGAGTGTTCTCCTTGAATGACTCAGATACTCAGAAGAAAGACAACTTTATTAGAGGTACTTGTTTTATTAATGATGTTGATTTGCTTTCTATAATTGATATTGGAGCCACTCATTCGTTTATTTTGATTGAGTGTGTGACCAGGTTGAATTTGCCTTTGACTGTTATGAATGATAATATGTTGATTGAAATATTTGTTGACGGTTCAGTTACAACTAACCATGTTTTTTTATAAATGTCCTTTGACCATATATGTTAAGGATTTCTTGATGGATTTAGTGTGTTTGCCTTTGCGCCATTTGGATGTTGTGCTTGGAATGACCTGGTGGCAGTTCAACTTTGTGCATATCAATTGTTATGCAAAGACGGTGGAGTTTCCAGAGTTTAATGATTGTGGGGAGATGGTGTTTCTATTTGCGAAGCAAGTGGATGAACTTCTAGCAGATGAAGCCCAAATGTTTGCTTTGTTTGCGGCATTACAAGTGGACCATGAACAAGTGGGTGTTGAGTTACTTGTTGTCCGAGAATTTCTTGATGTGTTTCCAGATGACATTAGTGATTTACCTCCGGAGTGTGAAGCAGAGTTTGATGTGGATTTGGTACTAGGTACTAGTCCAGTGTCGATGGCTCCTTATAGGATGTCAGCTTCTGAATTGAGTGAGTCGAAGAAACAACTTGAGGAACTTCTTGAGAAGAAATTCGTTTGTGCAAGCGTTTCTCCATGGGGTGATCCTGTGTTTTTGGTTAATAAAAAAGATGGTAGAATGAGGTTGTGTGTCAATTATCTACAATTGAATAAGGTGACTATCAAGAATAAATATCCACTTTAGAGGATTGATGATTTGATGGATCAGTTAGTGAGAGCTTGCATTTTTAGCCAGATTGATTTGAGGTCGGGTTATCATAAGATTCGAGTTAAAGCAGATGATATTCTGAAGACAACTTTCTGAACGAGATATGGTCACTATGAATATACTGTGATGCCTTTTGGTGTGTCCAATGCAACTGGTGTATTCATGGAATATATGAATCAGACTTTTCATGCGTATTTGGATAAGTTTGTAGTGGTTTTTATTGATGACATCCTGAGTTATTCAAAGTCAGAAAAAGAACATGAGGGACATCTGAGAATTGTACTACAAGTGTTAAGAGGGAAGAAACTTTATGCTAAGTTGTCGAAGTGTGAATTCTGGTTTAAGGAAGTTATATTCCTTGGCCATGTAATTTCTAGTGGTGGGATTTATGTGGATCCTTCGAAAAATGATGCCGTATTGAATTAGGATACTACGAAGTCTGTTACTTAGATCAGAATTTTTATTGGTTTGTCCGGTTATTACCGAAAGTTTATAAAGGATTTTTCTAAGTCGGGGTTGCATCTGATGCAGTTGACTCGAAAGGGTCAAGCATACGTGTGGGATGTGGCGTGTGAGAAGAGTTTTGTTGAGTTGAAGAAGAGGTTGACTACTGCTCTAGTTTTAATTTTGCCAAATCCGAATGAATCTTTTGTGGTGTATTTCGATGCTTCAAAGATGGGTCTTAGTGGTGTTTTGATGTAGAATGTTCAAGTAGTTGCCTATGCTTTTAGACAAATACATGTTCATGAGAGGAACCATCCTACCCATGACTTAGAGTTAGCAGCCGTGGTTTTTGT
This sequence comes from Lathyrus aphaca, assembly GCA_963966055.1. Classification (NCBI taxonomy): domain Eukaryota; kingdom Viridiplantae; phylum Streptophyta; class Magnoliopsida; order Fabales; family Fabaceae; genus Lathyrus; species Lathyrus aphaca. The sequence goes on along the minus strand of OZ014520.1, from coordinate 354,588,385 downwards.
GTTAAAGATTTGGAGACACTATCTGTTTGGATCTAGGTTTGAGGTGTATAATGATCATAAGAGTTTGAAATACTTGTTTGATCAAAAGGAACTAAACTTGAGGCAAAGAAGATGGTTAAAGATGTTGAAAGAATTTGATTTTGATTTGAGTTACCACCCTGGTAAGGCTAATGTGGTTGCAGATGCTTTGAGTAGGAAGACTTTGCATATGTCGATGTTGATGGTAAGAGAACTTGAGATGATTGAGCAATTCAGAGACATGAGTTTGTTATGTGAAACTACATCTGAGAGTGTTAAACTGGGTATGCTGAAATTGACGAATGATATTGTGGAGGAGATCCGTTTAGGACAAAAATCAGATTTAAAGTTGGTTGATCTAATGACTTTGATTAACCAAGGTAACAAAGGAGAGTTCCGTATTGATGAAAATGGTATGATGAGGTTTCGAGATTGTGTGTGTTCCTGATATTCCAGAATTGAAGAAAAGTATTCTTAAACAAGGAAATCAAAGTAGATTGACTATTCATCCTGGTGCTACCAAAATGTATCATGATCTGCAGAAGCTATTTTGGTAGCCGGGTATAAAGAGAGATGTTGCAGAGGTTGTGTATGCGTGTTTGATTTGCCAGAAATCAAAGGTCAAACATCAAAAGCTTTTAAGTATGTGTTGCTTCCGGGATTTTCATCCTAGTACAAATGCGAAAGTGGCACGGAAAAGGTAGAGTCGCCAGCCAGACATTTTTATCCCGAATGAATGAGAAAGGTAATGTTGCACAAACTGAAGAGAGAAGGAAAGGACAAGGTCCTACGAACCAAAGATCTGGTTTCGGGAGTCGTTTACGAATTGGGAGGTATTAGCACCCCAGACCGTCCGCCGTACCCGACGGGATCCACGCTTGTTAGTTTGTTTCAATGGGTGAGAAATAAGACGTTGCTGAACAAATGAACTGCTAAATGGAACTGGAATGATAATTGGAAAACAATATATCTAAAAGAAAAGGGGGGAAATGCAGGGAAAATAAAGAATGTGCTCGAACGGGCCCTACCCTGCTGCCTACATACCTCATCAGGAAAATGAGAATCAGAGTAGACATAGTTCTCCTAACTAAGGCGGGAACTATTTGTTCAGGTTTTTTTATGCGCTGGAACTGCTTATGTCTATGCTCAGGTACTGCAGGCTCGCCTTGAGCGAGTGCGTGTACCGTCTTGCAAATGAGAACAGTCGTCGCAAGTTTGTGTTGAGAGTGAGTGAGGTGAGAAAAGAATTCCCGAAGGAAAAGACAATTATTCTTTGTGGTTTTGTCTTTTAGAGAAGTGTTTTCTGTTTATTGTTTGTGAACCTTCTCATACTAAGACTTATTCATCGTGGTAGATGCCTTACACCTCGCCCTGAAATGGAACGTGCATAAGTAACCCACGACAAAGTCTCGTGGCGTACGAGAAGATCAACCTTTATTAGGTGTTTTTGAGTTTTTGTTTATGAGATGAGAAAGAAGGACTCAAGTTGCAAAAGGACAAACTAGGGGACTAAGACGCAACCTTAAATTGTTTATTCGATGGAGGTCCTAATGGTTAGTGTGGTTTTCTATCCTAATGAAAAGGAAAAGAAAAAAAAAGAAATAGAATACAACTTACTTCTTAATGAAGTTAAGTCGATTCCAAAGGGTAATTAGCATGGAGTTGTGAAACTATGCAAAGAAAAATGCTAAAGCATACACACTTTGAAAGCATAAAAAATGTAAAATAGATTAAGGTTTGTGAACTTACCTCCACCTCCCTACAAAACAAAGGTTACCATGGTAACATGAATAAGAAATGTGGTAAACAACTACCAAATAATTCCTAAGGGATCTAGGATCTAAACTAGACTCAATCCTAAGTTTAGTGGCGCTAAAATATAATGCAAAGCAAAATCCAGCAGCCTATTACAACCCCTAAATGCACAAACAACAATGAAATGCAATGCACAATGCACACAACTTTTTACAACTCACAATCAACATGAAAAACAGATGTAAAAAGTGAGAAAATGCAACAATCAGCATACATTTTACAGCTACTGCATGAAAACAGCTATGAAATGCAGAAAGCATATTTGGTTTATTTTCATTTCTTATGCGCAAAACCAATGGTAAATGCACACTTAACAATGCAACATGATTAAATGGAATCAACATACATGATTAAATGAACATGATTATGAATAAGAGTGATTATGAAAGAATGCACCAAATGACAAATATGCAACAAGTACGCACTCAAGTATTAGCATATAAGCATAATGAACATGGATTATAATCATACATCAACATAGATAAAAAACAATGACATGTAACTTGATGCAAAAAAAAAGATTTGGATTAATATGCATAGTGATCAAAGATCTAACCAAAATGCAACAACATGCACATTTATGATTATGTGAAAGGCACAATACAATATGCAATGCAATTATGGATCATGAAAATGAAACCAAAACAGAATGTGAAACAATCATTTACATGCTAAATGATACATCGAACATGGCAACAATGATTTACAAGTCACTTTATGCACAATTAACAAGTAAATGCACAATATGCAAAAGGTAAAGGAAACACGTCGAAACAACTCGAAACGATGGAATGAGACACCAACAATAGTCTTGAAAATCCCCTAAATGCATGCACTATCAGTACATGAAGTTTAAGACACAATGCAATGCAAACACACAATGAAACAAAAGCATTTTCAAGTTTGAACAGCGTTAACCAGTTAACGCCCTAAAATTTTGAATTCCATGGGCGTTTTTAACGTGTTAACCATTTAACCAAATGCGTTAATCGGTTAACACTGAACATAATGGTGAAAAAGTGTAGAAATTAGAACTTATGGTCATGAACCTACTTCTAAGAACCCCTAACACATATATGAATAAGTTAACTCGATTTTTCTACTTAAAGGAGGTTTTCTAACACCTATTAGTGTAATACCTCAAAATTTTCCCTTTCATATCCTCAACATTTTGCATATCATTTAGCATATATAAGTTCACAAAATAACCAAAAACATTGCATCATGTGTAGCATAGCTGAGGCATAGGTATGTGTTCAATGACTGGAGCAACTGAGGGTTATACAAAGACAACCAAAGGGCCACAAAGCTTCTCACCATTGTGCAAAGGGTCCACAACATCCCACAAGTTCTCATTTGAATCCACAAGTCATGGAAAGATTTGGTTTGATCAAGGAAGTTAAGCAGGGGAGCATCTCCTGTTGAAATGGCCCAAATTAGGGTTTCAATTATGAAGGGTTTTTCCATGAGTTTTTGAGCAAAAGCGGATTCCATTGTGTTCTATATGACAACAGGTGTATAGGGTTCAAATTTCATCCACAAATTCATTTTGGAAGAGGTTCAAATGGCCAGATGATTGAAAATCAGGAATTTGGGGAAAAGTCAACCATGCTGAAGAAAAAGTCAACTCCTGACTTTTTTGAGATCAAAATCATGAAATTAGGGTTACAAGGATCCTATGGTTCAAATTTGATCAAGAAATGATGGAGGGATCAAGAGAATTCAAGAAAACCAAAACCTACCATTTTTAGAAAATTAGGGTTTCCAAAAATGGCAAGTTTTGGCCATTTTGGCAACTACTTTGAATGAGGCCTTCTCCCAAAATATGAAAGATATGAAAATTCTACTTGGAGCCAATTAAAGAGGGTATCTTGAACTTCAAATCCATAGGTGGAAATCTTTCATAGCATCAAAATTGAGTGAGATATGTGTCGCTCCCGACAAATGAAATGGATCAAATGAAGGTACACACGCGAACGGTCGGCGAAGGGAGCAGTGGGAACACACAGCCGTGAACTCACTGGAGATGAATAGAGTCGCCAGCTAGGCATTTTTATCCCGGAGGAAAGGCAATGCTGCATAGGCCTAGAAAAAGATGGATAAGACGGTTTGCGAACCAGAGAGACTGAGAAAGGGGGTTGGTTACAACCTGGGAAGGTATTAGCACCCGGATTGTCCGCCGTACTCGACGGGATCCACGCTTGAAAGATTTGTGCTATAAAGGGGTAGTGTCAGTGCAATCTGTGTGTAAAAAGAGCTGGAAAGCCATATGTACAGGTGTCAGTGTGAAAGAAGTGCAAAGTGTGATATATACAGTGTCAGTGTAAGGATAAGAGTGAAATGCTCAAGACTATGAGGCTTAAGAATGAAGCTGGAAAGAGGGGGAATGTACAGAGACTTTTGTTCGATAACCGTTAAGTTATGCCTACGTATCCTCTCGTGCAATGAGGAAGTAAGAACACCGTAGTTCGACCCAAAGAGACTGAAAGGTGAATTGACTTGTGAACTGCTTACTTGTCTATGCTCAAGTGTATGACCTGTCTGGCTCAGGTGTTTACTGTCTTGCATTAGACGGAAGAAGCGGGTTCTCGTTTGTGAGTGAAGGTGATGAGAAAAGAATCCCGAAGGAGACGATTATTGCTTGTTTTTATGTTTTCAGTCTTTTATTTCTTTTTGGAGTTTGTCATAAGATAATGAGCTTAAGCCTAAACCAATGGGTTAGTAAACTCATCACATCTTCCCTCTGATTAGGGGTAATGAGAATACCTTAAGTGTGAAGTCAGATTCTCACACTTAATCACCTTTGGTATAGGATTAAGATCATTAACCTATTTGGGATTATTTAGATGTTTTTGTGGTTTTTATTTAGTGTTAAGTAATGAGGTTAAGCCATAATCAGGGATTTAACAGACTCATTACACCATCCTAAAAGAAGGATAATAGATGAGAATGTTTAAGCTGAGAAAAACTCCTCAGCTTAATCCATAATTAGGGATTAAACCCATGACAAAACAAGCCTTTATTAGATGGATTTTAATTAGTGATATGATGAAGAAATGAATTTTATGATTTGTAAGACAACTTGAGGAGGACTTGTCCATTAACACTAGGGTTAGTCCTTCTTAACCACTTAAGGAAGAATTAGAACCCTAATGCAAGGCCCAAGTTACAAGTGTATTGTCTTGATGATTATTATGTGAATTGATTAAGAGATTTGAACACCTTAAGGGTTTAATACTTAGGATTAAAGTTATACACTCCATCCTAAAAGAAGGATACAGGCATAATCCTAATCACAAAGTTTTAAAACCTTTAGGGTTTAGTCTCTGATTATGAGGTGAGAAGAGAAGACTCAAAGAGAGACACAAAGGTAAAAACTATGAAGGGGGACTAATCAAAACCCTAATTCATTATCATACTTGGTTGTTCCTAAAGTTTGTGAGGTTTCAAGAAACAATCTTCAAAGGAGCCACCAGGAAGCAGATGAACAAGATTAAGAGAAGCAAAGTGACTTGCTTCATTCAAGAAGTCAAGTCACTTGAGGAAAGAAAGTGGGAGGAACAAGAATGAGCAAGCTCAAACTCAAACACAAACATAAATGCAGCAATGCTATGCAAGAGAGATGAAAAGAAAAGTTATGAGAAGTGAAGGCAAATTCACTTCTCAAGTTTACTTACCACCTGAAATGTTAGACAGAAACAATCTTCAATGCAAGATGAGATGAAATGGCATGATGCTAGACCAAACCAGAAGCATGTACATGATGATTATGATGTTATGAAGTGCTGCAAACATGAGACAAGGCATAGGGATGCTCATACAAAGTCATGGATGCAAAAGATGCAAGTTAAGGAACATGAATAAACATGAAATGTTATGAAACATATAAGACAAATGGCATGGCAAAGATGTAATGCAATGATCAATGATGCTTCATACATGTCTTAAGATGTTAAATGAATCATAAGAATGCACAAAATGCAATGACAAGTCAACTTATGCAAAAGAATGCAAGAAGGATGCAGGAGAAGGCCCAAATTAGGGTTTATGAAGCAAACATCAAACACAAACCAAAAACAGAAGCAAACCCTAAGATAAAAAATGGAAAATGGCACTCAAAGAAACCCTAGACCTATAATGAATCACTGCCCAAAGGGGAACTCTCAACTCTCAACCAAACTCAAGTTATGATTTTTACAAGTTATTAGGGTTTTTTAGGGTTCTTATCAAAACAAATGCCAATCAATTAGAAAATGCAAGATCAAATCATGGCCATTTTATCCTTGAAAGCTCATGCTAAATGGAAAACAATGCAAAAAGAACCAATGTCTCAATCTTCACCAAAAGGCAGAAATGAATTTTCAAACATATAATCAAAATAATGCATAAAATATGATTTAATTCAATGAAAAATTCTTAAAATGCATCAAGATCAAAAAAGAAATTTGGTTTGAAGGTTGGACAATGTTTCTAAATGTCTTAGAACACTTCATGAATTTTTTTGTAATTTTTAAATACCTAAAAGTATTTTTAATTAATTAATTCCCATTAATCAATTAAAAATAATCTTTTAAATATTTAAAAATACTTTTTTAATGATAAAAAATAAAATAAAAATATTTTTGTGTCATAAAAATTAATAAAACCTTAAAGAAAAAGTTTCATAATTTTTATGATTTTTTAACTATTTTAAAATAATTATACAAATAAAATGCAAGAAAAATGAATTAAAATTTAATAAAATGAAAAGTAAGCTGAATGGAGGGCCAGGATGAGCCTAGAGTTTGAAAATGCTGACCAGCGCGCAAATGAAGGGTGAGGATTGCACCTGGATCAATTAACTTAATTACGAATTAATTAATGTTAATCAAAAGGGATTAGGGCAAATGAAGTGATCTGGAGCGTTCAAAGCAGCGGGAAGTCAATGAGTCAAAGCTCATCCACGGCTCACATTCAAATGGCCATAATGACCTGAGTTTAGGGTTAATCACCCTCAGGTGACCGGAGAGGAGCTCCGGTCATCTTCTCCGGTTGCACAAAAACCCTAGAACACGAATCAAGCAACTATTCTACAAATTTCCTGCCCAGAAACAACCCCCTACCCTAACTAAACCTTAATCCAAGATCAAAATACATTTATCTAACATGAACAAGGAGAATCGAAACCAAATGCATTCACGGGCCAAATTTCAGAGATGCATAAAATGCTCATTTTTTCGCCATTTTAAATTCTAAACACATCCCAGTGATCCTCAGAGCATGTATTTTTGATTTGTAACAAAAGGAACAAGCTTTAAAAAGTTTGAAGTTTAAGACTACCTGAGGTGACAAGTCCTGTTTCTGAGCTTCCAGAGCCGTTTCTTGATGCGAGCTAGCTCTAATGAATCCCCTGGTGTCAATGGCAGGCTTGAGATGAAGTTTAGCAAGCTATTTCAATGGCTACCAAACTGGTGTAGCAGAGAATGACCTTGGTGTACAGGCTGTTTTAGGCCAGTGTAATGGGTGGTTTGGACTCCTCTGAGTGTGTCTGACTTGTTGGTGAAGGAAGATGAAGTGTTTGAGGGATGGATAGTGAGATTCTAAGAGAACTGATTCTGAGGATGAAGAATGGTGAGGTTCAAGTCAGGCTTGATTCAGGCCTGAGCTTTGATGGTTTTAGGCCTATGGAGTGTATTGAGTTTAGTGATGAAGAAGGTTTGGGTGTTTCTTGGCTGTGGAGGCAGATTCGATAGATTTTGCAATGTGAAGGGATTTTTTGTAAGTGATGAGTGAGGATGTTTCAGCTTGGCCTGCCCTTATGCTTTGCTTGCAAGTTGTCCATATGACTCTCTCTCATTGGTCAGATGATTGGACACATGCTTTTTTGATAGATAAGTCAACTTTTGCAAGATGTCCACCTTTTGTGTAAGTGATGCATAGCTCATGGCATAGGCAAGTACAATGTTGGCTCTGGTGCAGCATGGTGTGGGAGGGGCCTAGCAAAACTCAGCACTCAAGGCTGCAAGTTGGTGAGAGGTGTTCATGAGTTTTTGCAACTTGTGGTTTTATGTTTCACATGTGATCTTTTGCATAACCAAACATGAAACCAAGGGCAAACTTAGTTCAAATCTGATTTTTGTGACTTAGAGAATGTTCACATAATGGTTTGACATGAATTAGAGGCTGCATAATGCATTGGTTCAAGACTTAGCAAAATTTCCATTTAGTGCATAACTTGAAAAACAATGATTTTTGGCAACTTTGCATGGCCATAACTTTTGATCCAAGAAGAATTTGATCATGTTCTTGTACTTTTTGAAAAGGGAAAGATGAGATCTACAACTTTCATGACCAAAGTTTTTCCATTTGAAGCCTTTTTGGATCAAGAATCAAGGCTTGAAAAATGACCTAAAATGATGCATTCTTGAAAAGTCAACTATGCCCAAAAAGTCAACATTTGCAAAAACCCTAAATTCTTGATTTTTATGGGCTTCAACCTTCTCCCATGATCAAATAAAGATCATATACACTCAAAATGATGAAGATCACCCATTGGTTGGGTCATTGGGGGCCTCAGATGCCCTGATTTTACACTGACTTGTCTGAAAAGTCAACCCTTGATCAGATGACTTCCCCATGGAATTTCTTCATGAAAATTGATATGCATACTCCCTATGCCATATAGAGACCAATGGAAACAAGAATGACCAAAAAATTTGGAGTTATGGCCTCTGAAACCAAAACCCTAATTTTCAGTCAACTGTGCAGTTCATCCTGGCTCTGCATCCACTCAAACCTTAGTTCTTGTGATTCCTCTGCATTTTTGACTTTGAGGAGATGGAATATGATATAAGAACACACATGGACCTCTTTGAGTTGATTGGTGGCCTTTGGAATGGCTCAAGATGCTTTGGGCTTGCTCAGATCACAAACCCTAGGTGCAGATGCCCTAGAAACTATCCAGTGAATTAAAAATGAGATGTGAGATGATGTTGTTGTGTTTATGCATATGAGATGATCACAAGCCATGGTGTGAATGGGTGAGGGCAAATTTGGGGTGTTTACAGCTGCCCCTATTCTAACATGAGTTAGCTGTGCAGGATGTAAGCAATGGCTTAACAGGCAAACAAGGTAACTTGTGGTTGAATACCAAAGACAGTCCAAAATTTGCACTCACAAAATGAAGAAGAAAAGGGATATAGACTGTAAAAGCAAATAAAGTATATTGTAAAGTGTGGGCGACGGAGGACGACCGTCGAGCAGAGGACGACTACTGGGTAAAGTGTGTGAAAATAAAGCAATGACGGGGACGGCCGACACGCTGGGGATAAAAGTAAAGCTAAGACGGGGACGGCCGACTAGCTGGGGAAACGAGATCATGATGGGGACGGCCATCAAGATAAAGCTGCAAAATTCTCTGAGAGTTAATGAAACATGATGGGGACGGCCATCAAGTTCACAAAGGTAAAGTAACCAACGATGGGGACGGTCATCGGGCTAAAAAGGAAAAGGGACCACGACGGGGACGGCCATCGGGTTAAAGAATAAATGAAATAAACAGATGATGGGGTACGGCCATCAAAGGCGAAGGACGATCACCTAGCAGGGGACGGCTGCTCCGTTGGGGATAAAAGAAATATGATGGGGACGGCCATCAAAGGTGGAGGACGACCACCTGGCAGGGTACGGCTGCCGAAAATATCGACGATGGGGACGGCCATCGGATAGAAAAGGTCAACGATGGGGACGGCCATCGGACGAGCATGATGGGGGACGACCATCAAGAAGTGGAGGACGACCACTCAGCAGGGGACGGCTGCTCTCAGGGTTTCTCATAACACAGGACGAGTGTTAGATAACCAAAATCAACAATGGGGACGGCCATTGGACAAAGTGATGAAGGACGATCATCAAAAAGGTGGAGGACGACCACCTAGCAGGGGACGGCTGCTAAATATCAACGATGGGGACGGCCATCGGACGAGCATGATGGAGGACGACCATCAAGAAGTGGAGGACGACCACTCAGCAGGGTACGGCTGCTCTCAAGGTTATCATAACACAGGACGAGTGTTAGATAAGAAAAGAAATTGGTTGGGTGATCTACCGGGGAGATAGTAAACACGGACGAGCGTTTACATCCAAGAAATAAAAGGTATAAGCGTTTGGTATTGTGTATAGATTAAAGGTGCGGACGAGCATCCTTAAAACTATGATACGGACGAGTATCATGTAGAAACAAACTGACACATGTTCAGAGATGATGATACGTACGAGTATCAACTGGTTAACAAAGAACACGGACGAGTGTTGCATCTGAAAGGATTCTTCTGGGGAATAGTAGACACAGACGAGTATCTTTATTCAAGAAGACATAAGTGTTTGACACGGTGTATGGATTAAAGATGCGGACGAGCACCCTTAAGACTATGATACGGACGAGTATCATGTAGAAACAAACATTAGACGCAATGTTCTGAGATGATGGTACGGACGAGTACCAACTGGTTAACAAAAGACAAGGACTATTGTCGAATCTGTGGGTGATATGAGTGATGATGTATACAAAATACGGACGAGTATCTGTATAGGCGTACCAATGAGTAGTGAGTATCGTATATGAGTGTTTATCTGCTAGGGAGAGTGACACGGACGAGTGTCAGGAGAGAAAAGTATAGTATAAACAAGTGTATGGGTTATAAGAGTGTACGCAACTGCGCTGGGGATACGACACGGACGGGTGTCAAGGGGGTGTATATACAAGTATAGGCGACCATGCTGGGGATATGACACGGACGGGTGTCGAGGGTTGTATGTATAGGTATATGTGAGTGCAAAGAGGATGTCTTTGGCTCTCTGCTGGTGATATGACACGGACGGGTGCCGGGAAGTATCTGTAGTACTGGTGATCTTGGTTTGTAAGGTGTATTCAGGCAACCTGCTCGGGGAAATGATGACACGGACGGGTGTCAAAAGGTGTATGCACTGGTGTTTGTGATTTGTGAGGCAACTGCTTTTGCTGGGACCCTGGTGGGGATTTTTCTGTATATATTCTGTATGCCGACAGATTGTCAATATCTACAAGTGTTCAATTCACACATGACTTATGATTATGCTATGCATTTGATTTTTGCCGTAATGCTCCGTATTAAACGGAATGCTACGCTCTGAGGGTGAATATGATGCGAATGCTATGATTATGCAAGGAGGTAAAGATCCGGGACTCGGATCCCGTTGCTGCGAAGATCTCTGGCTGATCTACTTGGAGTGAACATCCCAGCTGGGGATGAGATCGTGGGTAGATCTAATGATGTATCTGCTTGGGGCATAGGTCACTGATCGACATATCCTTATAATACGGGACCCAGCTGGGGCTTGTAGAAGCTTCTTCCTCTCTGTTGTGACTTCTTCGTGCGTTGCTCTTCTGAATAGAGGCTTGAAGCTCTGTAGGGAGATGATTCCCTGATGCTGTATTTAACTGAGGAAAGACAGTTGGTTCTTCAGCTGGGGAGGGTAATGAGAGGCAACTCAGCTGGGGATAGAGCATTTCGGATGCTGATATCTTTCGTTGATTTGCCAGCTTGCTGAGATATACCTTGCATGCCCCAAGTTGCGTTCTGGATACCTGCAATCCTGCAAAGATAAGGAAACGCGCAAATGGTCCCGAGGTATCCCTTACTGGATTCCATCATAGGCGATAAGTACTTTCGAGAGTAAGTGATATTCCCTGCAAACATGTGCTTTGTTTTTTAGAGAAAGGCATCTGTACTTATGCAACTGTATTTTTAGAGATATCAGACAATTCTTTGCAAAACATAAATGTGAAAGACGAGACATGACTGAAAAATCTGATTTTATTAATTCATGTGCCCTGAATTGGCAAGATACAGTCAAAGAAACATATCTCCTGAAATGAGGAGATTATTACAAATTGAGAAACAAAGTGTTGGCAGTGTTGATGACGCTTTGAGGAGCTTCCTCTCCCGCTATGACTCGTATGACAATGACGTTCTTCTCGTCTTGCTTTCTGGAGAAAGTTGATTCTGATCGGAGCTTGATTCTGTCAAAGCTTTCCAAGTCGTAAGTGACACAGACGAATTCAGAGTGCAGTTGTTCGCTTATTCCCTTATTTTGCATGGATCGCCCTTTCGGGTTTTCAATCCATCGGGATACCCATTTTTGCCTGAGTTGTCCAATGCGGCTTTTCAACTCAGCGGGTGTACGTTTTTTTATTTATTTCCCTTATTTTGCCCGAGTCTTTTATTCTGTTTTTGACTCGCCGGGATGCCCTATTTTTGCCTGGACTTACATTCTGTTTTTGTGTCCAGCGGGTCATTTTATGCGAAGTATTTTTTAACTGCATCTGAATTCACAGGGGACGGGAAATCTTCACCATCCATGGTGCTGAGCATCAGTGCTCCACCAGAGAAGACTTTCTTTACAACGAATGGTCCTTCGTAATTTGGAGTCCATTTGCCCCTGTGGTCTGTATGAGGGGGGAGGATCCTTTTCAGCACAAGATCCCCTACTTGGTACTCTCGGTGCCTGACTTTCTGATCGAAGGCTCTTTTCATTCTCTTCTGATATAGCTGCCCGTGGCAGATTGCAGCCAATCTCTTCTCTTCGATCAGACTCAGTTGCTCGTATCGGGACCTAACCCATTCTGCTTCATTCAGTTTGACATCCATTAATACTCGCAGCGAGGGTAACTCAACTTCAACTGGCAGGACTGCTTCCATACCATATACAAGTTGATACGGTGTTGCCCCAGTGGATGTCCTGATTGATGTGCGGTACCCATGCAAGGCAAATGGTAGCATTTCATGCCAGTCTCTGTACGTGATTACCATCTTTTGCACAATCTTCTTAATATTCTTATTTGCTGCCTCAACAGCGCCATTCATCTTTGGCCTGTAAGGAGAAGAATTGTGATGTTGGATCTTGAAGTCCCGGCATAATTCAGCCATCATTTTGTTGTTGAGATTGGAACCATTATCAGTAATGATTCGCTCGGGCACTCCATATCTACAGATGATATCTCTTTTCAGAAATCGAGCTACTACTTGCCTTGTGACTTTTGCATATGAGGCTGCTTCAACCCACTTTGTAAAATAGTCGATGGCGACCAGGATGAATCTGTGGCCGTTTGAAGCAGTTGGCTCAATCTTGCCAATCATGTCAATGCCCCACATGGCAAAGGGCCATGGTGAAGACATGATGTTCAAAGGATTCGGGGGCACATGCACTTTATCTGCATAGATCTGGCATTTGTGACATTTTCTGGCGTAAGCACAACAGTCTGCATCCATTGTGATCCAGTAATAGCCTGATCTTAACAACTTCTTAGCCATTGCATGTCCTCCAGCATGGGTACCGAAAGAGCCTTCATGCACTTCATGCATCAATAAATCTTCTTCCGTCTTGTCAACACATCTGAGGAGTACCATGTCAAAGTTCCTCTTGTACAAAGATCCATCAGTGTTCAGAAAGAAACTTCCAGCAAGCCTTCTCAAAGTCTTCTTATCATTGGAAGATGCCCCAGGTGGGTATGTTTGATCCTCCAAGAAGCATTTAATGTCGTGGAACCAAGGCTTATCATCTTTAGCAATATCTGCTGCAAATACATATGCTGGTCTATCAAGTCTCGATACTGAAATCTGAGGTACAAAGTTAGTAGCTTGAACTTTGATCATGGATGAAATGGTAGCCAAGGCATCTGCAAACTGATTCTCGTCCCGAGGGATATACTCAAGTTTGACTGTTGTGAAGAAAGTCAGTAACCTTCTTGTATAATCCCTGTAAGTTATCAGATGGTCTTGGTGTGTGTACCATTTTCCATTGGTCTGATTGATTACCAAAGCTGAATCTCCGAATACGGTCAATGTCTTGATCCTGAGGTCAATGGCTTCCTCAAGACCCATAATGCAAGCTTCGTATTCAGCTTCGTTGTTAGTGCAGTTGAAAGTGAGTTTTGCCAAGAAAGGCATGTGAACTCCTTTAGGTGTAATGAGTACTGCACCAACACCACGACCATTCATGTTAACAGCCCCGTCGAACATCATAGTCCATTCTTCTTCTGGGTTAGGCCCTTCAGTGTGAACAGGCTCTTCGTGATCTTTTGATTTAATGAACATGATGTCTTCATCCGGGAAGTCAAACCTCATTGGCTGGTAATCGTCAATCGGTTGCTCAGCAAGATATTCAGATAGTACACTGCCCTTGATGGCTTTCTGAGATGTGTACTGTATGTCGTATTCTGTGAGAATCATCTGCCATCTTGCAACCCGTCCGGTAAGAGCTGGCTTCTCAAATATGTACTTGACTGGGTCCATTTTTGAGATTAACAAGGTAGTGTGGGTCAACATAAACTGCCTTATTCGGCGAGCAGCCCACGCTAAAGCACAGCAAGTTTTCTCGAGCAGTGAATAACGTTGTTCACAGTCGGTAAACTTTTTGCTTAGGTAGTATATTGCATACTCTTTTCGACCAGACTCGTCATGCTGGCCCAGGACACACCCCATTGACTCTTCTAATACTGTCAAGTACATAATTAGAGGTCTTCCTTCAACTGGCGGCATAAGGATTGGAGGTTCTTGCAGATATTCTTTGATCTTGTCAAAAGCCCTTTGGCAATCTTCGTTCCACCTGACCGTTTGTTCCTTTCTTAGCAGTTTGAACAAGGGTTCACAGGTTGCTGTAAGATGAGATATGAACCGTGAAATGTAGTTCAATCTACCCAGGAACCCTCGAACCTCTTTCTCAGTTTTCGGTGCAGGCATCTCTTGGATGGCTTTGACCTTGTCAGGGTCAACCTCAATCCCTTTTTCGCTTACAATAAATCCCAGCAGCTTACCGGATCGCACCCCGAATGTGCATTTGTTGGGGTTCAGCTTCAACTGATACTTTCTCAGACGCTTGAATAACTTGAGCAGATTCACCAGATGGTCTTCCTCTGTAAGGGACTTGGCAATCATATCATCCACATAACACTCGATTTCCTTATGGATCATATCGTGGAATAATGTTACCATAGCCCGTTGATACGTTGCACCGGCGTTCTTGAGTCCAAATGGCATTACCTTATAGCAGAACGTGCCCCAAGGTGTAATGAATGTTGTCTTCTCCATGTCTTCAGGTGACATCTTGATCTGGTTGTATCCTGAAAATCCATCCATGAAGGAGAATACCGAGAACTGAGCCGTGTTATCAACCAATACGTCAATGTGAGGTAATGGGAAATCATCTTTCGGGCTGGCTCTATTCAGATCCCGGTAATCAACACACATTCTTACCTTACCGTCCTTCTTTGGCACAGGTACTATGTTAGCAACCCACGGCGGATAGCTAGTCACAGCAAGGAATCCGGCGTCCCATTGCTTCTGTACCTCTTCCTTGATCTTCATAGCCATGTCTGGACGAGTACGGCGTAGCTTCTGTTTGACCGGAGGGCACTCTTCTCTCAAAGGCAGCTTGTGCACAACAATATCGGTATCCAACCCTGGCATGTCTTGGTAGGACCAAGCAAACACATCAACATACTCTTGAAGCAGATCTATCAGCTGTCTCTTCACTGAGTTTTGCAGGCAGGCCCCGATCTTAACCTCTTTCACATTTTCCTCTGTACCAAGATTAATCACTTCAACTTCCTCCTGGTGAGGAGTGATGACCCTTTCCTCTTGTCTTAACAATCTGGCTAGCTCTTCAGGAAGCTCGTATTCTTCTTCAACCCCTTCTTCAGCTTGATTGATCGGATTGTCAAAGTCATACGATGTCATAGCCGTGCTGTTGTCGGTGCTGTCAGGAAGGCACTCTCTGCAAGGGTTTAATTGGTTCATTTTAGTGATCTGATTTTAGTCTTATTTAGAAAAGCGAAATGAAGTTGTCATTTTGAAAAACACTGCCATTTATTTTTTGTACAAAAAGAAAATGAAAAAACAGTGAGCATAAAAGAAAAAGACTCGTTTGCAAAAAGATTGTCTGATATTTCATTAATTTAATCTTGTTTGCACAAAAGTACAGATGGCCCTGATTACAAAATGAGTCTTGTCATCTTGGGCAAGATGCAAGACTTTGATGCATGCTTATAAAAATACAGGGAATAATAATTACTCTGCTCGAGTAACACTTATAATTCCCTGGGAAGACCAGTTCGAGACACTGCTCCCCGGGATCTTCGGACGAATCCAATTCTCCAGGTTGCGCTCCTCTTCCAGCTCGTCTTCCAGACAGTTGATAGCATCGGGGGTAAGCATTCCCTCACTGACAAAACCAGGCTCTCCAGCAGCCTTCACTTGATGTTGAGTTGGTTTGTAACCCAACCCAAACTTGTCCTTCTTCTCCTCCACAGCTAAGACCTTGCCCCAGCCTAAGGCAGTTCCTTCCTCAACAACCTTCCGGGCTTGTTGGTATGACGACATGGAGATCCCCGAAACAGCAGATGCTTCATTCACATTCAAGGCTTCAAAACCTTGGCTCATGGTTTCAACGATCTCCCCATCCATTTCAATATACTTGTAAGTAGCCAGATGGCTAACAAATATATCCTCCTCCCCGCAGATTGTGACAACTTGGCCTTCCCACTCATATTTTAACTTTTGGTGAAGGGTAGACGTTATTGCGCCGGCGGCGTGAATCCAAGGTCTACCCAACAAACAGCTGTAGGCGGGCTGAATGTCCATCACATAAAAGATAGTTTTAAATGTCTGCGGGCCAATTGTCATAGGCAGCTCAACCTCTCCCAGAACCGATCTCTTTGAGCCATCAAAAGCTCTAACCACCAGGTTGCTGGGTCTCAATGCCAGTCCATCATATTCAAGCTTCACCAGGGCCTTCTTTGGTAAGACATTCAGGGATGATCCTGTGTCCACCAGCACATGTGAAAGGACAGCTCCTTTGCATTCCATGGTTATGTGCAAGGCTTTGTTGTGATTGCGGCCATCCACTGTCAGGTCAGAATTGGTAAACCCTAGCCCATTGCTAGCAGTAACATTGCCAACCACGGTTTCCAATTGGTTGACAGTAATCTCCTCGGGCACGTAAGCTGTGTGCAGAACCTTAAGTAGTGCATTCCGATGAGCTTCGGAACACATAAGCAGTGAGAGGATGGAGATTTTGGATGGAGTCTGATGAAGCTGATCCACCACTTTATAGTCACTCTTTTTGATGATCCGCATAAACTCATCAACTTCCTGATCAAATGGAGTCTTCAGGGCTTCTTTGGCAGCTGGATCTTCCTGCACCGGGCCTTTTCCTTTTGCCTTGGCAGCAGCTTCTGCTTCGGCAGTAGGTCTTTGGACTTGTGAAGCAAAGAGACGTCCGCTTCGGGTGAAGCCTCCGCCTCTGCCCACATTATCAATTTGTGGTGCAGGTGCTGATGTTTCAAGAGTGATTCTTTTCCCTTCACAGTATATATCAGAGCCGTAGTGCCAGGGGATGGCCCTATTGCTTTCATATGGTACAGGTCCAGGTACCGTGACGGTAACTGGACTGATTGCTGCTGCTGAAGGGATTGCAATTGTTTGTGGATCATAAAAGATAGTAACTGGTGCTCTAGCGGGAGCAGCACCCTCTGAATGGTAAGCGGAATTATTTTCTGGATCATAGAATATGGTAACAGTGGAGACATCTTCATGATTGATTGCTGGAGTTGTAGGAGGTTCTGTTGGAAGGACTGTTGTTGTTGTTGATGGAGAGTCGAAATGGAATGAAGCTGATGTTGTAGCAGGAGAAACTGTTGAAAACTGATCATTTGGCAGGACAGATGAAGTACTTGCTGATGTTGTTGATGAATTATCGGGAACAATTGTTGCTGCAGTTGTAGGAGGGTCTGAAACCGTTGTTGATGAAGTTGCCGGATTTGTCGGGAATGATGTTGTGATCTGTAAGAGGCCACTCTTGATTAGGCTGTCAATGCCATTCCTCAAGTCCTCACACCCATTCCATGAAATATTGCAGTAGGGACATCCTAGCTCACACCCCGGAAATATTTGATTTTCACGGAGTTGAGCTTTGATTTCCACCAATGGTGTCCTGATCTGATCCACACTAGTTATCAAATAAGACTGTTGGTCTTCTTCAATGGCATTAATTCGGGGACCACCATGGTGTGGCATTGGGTTCTTATTGACATTGGGTGGAGGCGCAAAATTCAAAGCCTTGGAGTCTACCAAGTCTTGTACCTTCATATGCAGAGCCCTGCATTTTTCTGTACTGTGACCAGGTGCGTTGGAATGAAAAGCACACCTAGCATTGGAGTCATAGTTTCTTGGTAGACTGTTGGGATCCGGAGGTGCCAACGTTCTTAGCTCAACCAGGTTGAGTTTCAGAAGTTGTGGCAGCAAGGCAGCATATGGCATTGGGATCGGGTCGATCACTCTGTTAGCTTGGGAGGGCCTCTGCTGAAATGGCCTCTGTTGATTGTTGTTGTTGGAGTTGTTGTTGTAGTTGTTTCTTGGAGGATATTGATTCTGATGATACTGAGGTTGTTGTTGGAAGTTTTGTTGAGGAGGTTGATAGACTGGCTGAGGATGAGCTGGAGCAGGGATAGTGACTGCTGCTATTGTTCTGGGAGCATAATGGGGCCTACCCCTGTTGGTGTGAATGGCATTGGTCTCGCCAGCTCTTCTCGGGCCTGCGAAAGGCTTTCTTGTACCACTGGACGAGCTTGCACCATTATCAGATATCTTTCCCATTTTCAACAGGCTTTCAATTCTCTCCCCAGCTATGACAACATCTGCGAAGCTGGTGGAAGAGAAAGCAGCCAACCTGTCAATATACGTTCCCTGGAGAGTGTTCATAAACATGTCCGCCATTTCTCTCTCAGACATTGGTGGTTGAACGGCAGCAGCCAATTGCCTCCATCTTTGGGCATATTCTCTGAAACTTTCCCTTGACGACTGTGACATTCCCATTAGGAGAGTCCTGTTGGGTGCCATGTCTAAATTGTATTGATACTGCCGGATGAAGGCCTCTGCCAGGTCCTTCCAGCATCTTACAGTTGCCCTTGTCAAGTGGGAATACCATTCCCTCGACGCTCCAGTCAAGCTATCTTCGAAGTAAAACATCCAAAGTTTCTCATCCATTGTATAGGCCTTCAGCCTTCCCAGAAATGATTGTAAATGAGTCCGGGGGCATGAAGTCCCATTATACTTTTCAAAACAAGGAGGCTTGAACTTATGGGGGATCCTGACCCCGTCTACCAGCCCCATGTCCATGACGTCGAAGCCCAAAGAATTTTGAGACTCCAGTGATCTCAACTTTTCAGCTATTTCATCCAATCGCCTATCATAGGCTTCTTCTCCAGCACCCATTACTGTGAATTGGTCCTCCTGAGGATCCTCTTGAAGTACCCTGGCTGCAGTAGCTGTTCCTTGAACATTTGCAGGAATATGGATCTCAGGATGCAAATGTGGGCCAAACACGGGAGGATTAACATGTGGTTGCACCCTTTCATTATTACTTGTGCCAGCAGTTCCCACATGGGGGTCATCTTGAGTTCTCCCCTCTACCAAAACTCTAAGCCTCTCCTGGCTTTGAGCTAAGTTATTCATCACTTCCATGAATTGAGTTATCTGGGTTCTCATCTCCACCCTTTCGTTGGCCATCTGGGTTCTGGCCTCATTGAGGTCTTGCTGCAACTGGTCCATTTGGATGTCCGGAAGGTTGTTTCTAGTTGGGTACCTGTGTGGCCTGTTGAGAGGAAATACCCGGCGGCGAGCAATAATTCCTGAATGTCACAACAGAGGTTAGTAACAATAAAACAAAACCTACAAAACAAACAAAAGGGGTTAGTATGCAATGCAGTTGTGCTTATTTGCTATCAAGGGTATCCGGTTTGGTCTTCAGTTTTGACCCTTCCAGACCCTTGAAGATGATGCTGCTTGAGGTTGCTTCTGAAATGAGCTCAGATGGAAACCAACAAATATATTACAAAGGTGAAATAATACAAATTGTTCTTTTTACAACACAAGCCCTCAGAAGGGTCAAAATACATTACAAAAGAAAAGCAAAAGTACATGAGATGAGAACAACAACAAGCAAATGATCAAACTCCAAGGCCAAACTCATCCTCACGAACTTCCTTAAGAAGTGCCTCGGTCACAGGATCAGCCGGACGCTCCGTGAGACTTCTGATGAGAAGGTTTCTTGTTGCAACAGCTGCAGTCAACTTCTTGTTCTGACTTTGGTCTTTAGACCTCTTCACTCCAGCTCTGATTTCTAGCTCTGATATTTCCTTCTGGGCTGCTGCCAGGGCTTTTTCCATCTGCTCCATCTTGTCCTGAACTCTCTTGTCTTCTAGAGTACGGGCCTCAGTGATCCGGACCCACCTGGCTTGACTCTCTTTCAAATACAAGTCTGTTCTTGCTCTCTGGAACTGGGCTTCTTTACAAGCATTCTTCAGGATCTGCTCACCAGCTTTAGACTTGTTGATATACTCTCCAGATTTCTCAATTTTAGTCAAGTGCTCAACTCTCAGCTTTTCCAATCTTTCAATCTCCCTCACACCTTCACTCCTTTCCCGGAGGGTCTTCTGCAAGGCTTGGGATAACTTCTCATTCCTTTCCTTCAGGCTTTCAAACTCCTCCAAACTGATAGTAGCAGGGAGTGGTGCTGATGATGACCCAGGCATGTCTTCTATGGTGAAAGGCAATCCAGAGAGTTGAGCTCTAGCATAAGACCACTCATGATATTGGGCTGATGCCACATTATTGCACTTTCCCAAAATGGTGACTCCTTTGGTTTGAACATGATCCCAGGCCCAGGCAGCCTGCCTAACAACAGCCAAATTAACCTTGTTCTCACAGTAAAGGGTCTCAACCAAATCCTGTACCCTAGGAGCATGGACCAGTGCATAGCCTAATTGCCTCTTGAGCAGCAGAGGGTTGTAGTTGATACTCCCCTTAACTCCTACCAAAGGCACATTGGGAAAGTGTCCACAACTTGTGATAATATCTCTGCCCTTGGTGCTCTGAGTGCACCATCTGATATCTGCTGAAGTGAGAGTAGTGAGCCTCTTAGCCCAGTTGCTTTGCTGATGAGGGTTCAGGAATGCATCTGTCTTGGGCAGGTGTCTGAGGAGCCAAGCATGGAACAGTGGGGCACAACACCTCACTAACTTCCCCCTTTGCTTCTCATTCCTCTGATGTACTGAGTAGTAGAGATCACCCAGCAAAGTTGGCACTGGGTTCTTCAGGATGAACAAATGGATTGCATTCTTGCTGATGAATCTGGGCTCATCTGCAAACAACACGATTCCATATACACTTAAGGCCAACAAAGCACAAACAGCTTTCCAATCCCCCAGGGAGGCCTTCAGACTAGCTTGAGAGATCAGAAAATCCAGGTGAAAACCAGGGACCTTAGCCTTAGAGGTCATATGTTGCTCAACCAAAACAGGCTCCAGATGCAAAGCTTTGGCTATCTCTCCATTGCTGGGAAAGACCATTTCAGGGTTGAAAGGGATCTCTCTCTTGATAGGCAAACCAGTCAAATATGAGTATTCTTCCAACAGAGGCCCCAGCTGAAAGTCTTGAAAGGTGAAGCACCTCAATGGGGGGTCATAAAACTGGATGCAGGTATGGATCAGGCTCCTCTGAGATGGGTCCAGATCCATGACCAAGTCAAGTATATCCCCATAGCTTTCTCTGAACAAAGATATGTGATCTGGAGTGATTAAAGTCTGAATCCTCCTAATGTCTGATAAGTCTGGTTGGAAGAAATGATAAGTGATGTTGCTTTTCTTTGGAGCCATGATGCTGAAGACTGAGTAGAATAAATGCTGATGAAGATGCTGAGAAGTGGGCCACTGGTTGGCTAGTGCAAGTATCTGAAGAACTGAAGCAAATGCTGGTGGAGACAGGTCAAAACTGCAGATGGGGTCAAAACCAAAACCTGATGAAAATGGATACCCTGAAAAACAAATAAGCACATGTTAATATGATGCAATGAGTATGTATGCAGATGGAATGCAAAGGTTTGTGACTGAGCTGGATCTGATTAACTGCCTTGGTATAGATCCATGTGTGTTCAAGAATTCCAGATGGAGGTCTAAAAATCCAGTAACCAAGGTGGGGGACTCAAATAAAGAGCCACATGTCCAGGGTTTTAGAATCACAAGAACTATCCAACATGGAGCATTCTTAACAAAGTCAAAGTAACAGGGTATTCTGAGGTCAAGGTACCTGCAAACCTGTAAACAGCCCAACCCCCTCACAGGTAGTGATCTAGAACAAGGATCCTCAGACTTGGATCAGTTATGAGAAGTGTAAACACTTCTAACCCAGAGGTACAGTGTTTACAATAACCATAACAATTCCTCCTCTAATTCACCTCAGTTTCTGAAGGTCAAACTAAAAGGTCATCCAGACTTAGCAGGCTTCCCAGATCCCCCTAGCATTGCAGGAAATCCGCAACACAGAGTTCTCAAGAAGAAACCCATATCTGAACCGTGTTCCATATTCCCGCACCAGACCGAAATGGAATGGGAAAGAATATGGTTCACTCTATCCTAGGTGTCACTCAGGTCCCAGGTGTAGGACCTTAACTCTCAATGAAATACCCACCCACCAAGGCAAACAACAGATCCAGCCAGCAACAATGACAGTATGATATATAAATGCAGTAAATAAGCTGTACAGAAAGCAATGAAAAAAAAGCAAATATACAAACACAAATAACACATAACACCCCAATAAACACAAATCAATCAAGCGCTAGGAGGAACCCACAAAAAGAACCAGAAGCCCTGGTTGCAGTATAAGGGTCCCCAGCAGAGTCGCCAAGCTGTCGCTCCCGACAAATGAAATGGATCAAATGAAGGTACAGACGCGAACGGTCGGCGAAGGGAGCAGTGGGAACACACAGCCGTGAACTCACTGGAGATGAATAGAGTCGCCAGCTAGGCATTTTTATCCCGGAGGAAAGGCAATGCTGCATAGGCCTAGAAAAAGATGGATAAGACGGTTTGCGAACCAGAGAGACTGAGAAAGGGGGTTGGTTACAACCTGGGAAGGTATTAGCACCCGGATTGTCCGCCGTACTCGACGGGATCCACGCTTGAAAGATTTGTGCTATAAAGGGGTAGTGTCAGTGCAATCTGTGTGTAAAAAGAGCTGGAAAGCCATATGTACAGGTGTCAGTGTGAAAGAAGTGAAAAGTGTGATATATACAGTGTCAGTGTAAGGATAAGAGTGAAATGCTCAAGACTATGAGGCTTAAGAATGAAGCTGGAAAGAGGGGGAATGTACAGAGACTTTTGTTCGATAACCGTTAAGTTATGCCTACGTATCCTCTCGTGCAATGAGGAAGTCAGAACACCGTAGTTCGACCCAAAGAGACTGAAAGGTGAATTGACTTGTGAACTGCTTACTTGTCTATGCTCAAGTGTATGACCTGTCTGGCTCAGGTGTTTACTGTCTTGCATTAGACGGAAGAAGCGGGTTCTCGTTTGTGAGTGAAGGTGATGAGAAAAGAATCCCGAAGGAGACGATTATTGCTTGTTTTTATGTTTTCAGTCTTTTATTTCTTTTTGGAGTTTGTCATAAGATAATGAGCTTAAGCCTAAACCAATGGGTTAGTAAACTCATCACATCTTCCCTCTGATTAGGGGTAATGAGAATACCTTAAGTGTGAAGTCAGATTCTCACACTTAATCACCTTTGGTATAGGATTAAGATCATTAACCTATTTGGGATTATTTAGATGTTTTTGTGGTTTTTATTTAGTGTTAAGTAATGAGGTTAAGCCATAATCAGGGATTTAACAGACTCATTACACCATCCTAAAAGAAGGATAATAGATGAGAATGTTTAAGCTGAGAAAAACTCCTCAGCTTAATCCATAATTAGGGATTAAACCCATGACAAAACAAGCCTTTATTAGATGGATTTTAATTAGTGATATGATGAAGAAATGAATTTTATGATTTGTAAGACAACTTGAGGAGGACTTGTCCATTAACACTAGGGTTAGTCCTTCTTAACCACTTAAGGAAGAATTAGAACCCTAATGCAAGGCCCAAGTTACAAGTGTATTGTCTTGATGATTATTATGTGAATTGATTAAGAGATTTGAACACCTTAAGGGTTTAATACTTAGGATTAAAGTTATACACTCCATCCTAAAAGAAGGATACAGGCATAATCCTAATCACAAAGTTTTAAAACCTTTAGGGTTTAGTCTCTGATTATGAGGTGAGAAGAGAAGACTCAAAGAGAGACACAAAGGTAAAAACTATGAAGGGGGACTAATCAAAACCCTAATTCATTATCATACTTGGTTGTTCCTAAAGTTTGTGAGGTTTCAAGAAACAATCTTCAAAGGAGCCACCAGGAAGCAGATGAACAAGATTAAGAGAAGCAAAGTGACTTGCTTCATTCAAGAAGTCAAGTCACTTGAGGAAAGAAAGTGGGAGGAACAAGAATGAGCAAGCTCAAACTCAAACACAAACATAAATGCAGCAATGCTATGCAAGAGAGATGAAAAGAAAAGTTATGAGAAGTGAAGGCAAATTCACTTCTCAAGTTTACTTACCACCTGAAATGTTAGACAGAAACAATCTTCAATGCAAGATGAGATGAAATGGCATGATGCTAGACCAAACCAGAAGCATGTACATGATGATTATGATGTTATGAAGTGCTGCAAACATGAGACAAGGCATAGGGATGCTCATACAAAGTCATGGATGCAAAAGATGCAAGTTAAGGAACATGAATAAACATGAAATGTTATGAAACATATAAGACAAATGGCATGGCAAAGATGTAATGCAATGATCAATGATGCTTCATACATGTCTTAAGATGTTAAATGAATCATAAGAATGCACAAAATGCAATGACAAGTCAACTTATGCAAAAGAATGCAAGAAGGATGCAGGAGAAGGCCCAAATTAGGGTTTATGAAGCAAACATCAAACACAAACCAAAAACAGAAGCAAACCCTAAGATAAAAAATGGAAAATGGCACTCAAAGAAACCCTAGACCTATAATGAATCACTGCCCAAAGGGGAACTCTCAACTCTCAACCAAACTCAAGTTATGATTTTTACAAGTTATTAGGGTTTTTTAGGGTTCTTATCAAAACAAATGCCAATCAATTAGAAAATGCAAGATCAAATCATGGCCATTTTATCCTTGAAAGCTCATGCTAAATGGAAAACAATGCAAAAAGAACCAATGTCTCAATCTTCACCAAAAGGCAGAAATGAATTTTCAAACATATAATCAAAATAATGCATAAAATATGATTTAATTCAATGAAAAATTCTTAAAATGCATCAAGATCAAAAAAGAAATTTGGTTTGAAGGTTGGACAATGTTTCTAAATGTCTTAGAACACTTCATGAATTTTTTTGTAATTTTTAAATACCTAAAAGTATTTTTAATTAATTAATTCCCATTAATCAATTAAAAATAATCTTTTAAATATTTAAAAATACTTTTTTAATGATAAAAAATAAAATAAAAATATTTTTGTGTCATAAAAATTAATAAAACCTTAAAGAAAAAGTTTCATAATTTTTATGATTTTTTAACTATTTTAAAATAATTATACAAATAAAATGCAAGAAAAATGAATTAAAATTTAATAAAATGAAAAGTAAGCTGAATGGAGGGCCAGGATGAGCCTAGAGTTTGAAAATGCTGACCAGCGCGCAAATGAAGGGTGAGGATTGCACCTGGATCAATTAACTTAATTACGAATTAATTAATGTTAATCAAAAGGGATTAGGGCAAATGAAGTGATCTGGAGCGTTCAAAGCAGCGGGAAGTCAATGAGTCAAAGCTCATCCACGGCTCACATTCAAATGGCCATAATGACCTGAGTTTAGGGTTAATCACCCTCAGGTGACCGGAGAGGAGCTCCGGTCATCTTCTCCGGTTGCACAAAAACCCTAGAACACGAATCAAGCAACTATTCTACAAATTTCCTGCCCAGAAACAACCCCCTACCCTAACTAAACCTTAATCCAAGATCAAAATACATTTATCTAACATGAACAAGGAGAATCGAAACCAAATGCATTCACGGGCCAAATTTCAGAGATGCATAAAATGCTCATTTTTTCGCCATTTTAAATTCTAAACACATCCCAGTGATCCTCAGAGCATGTATTTTTGATTTGTAACAAAAGGAACAAGCTTTAAAAAGTTTGAAGTTTAAGACTACCTGAGGTGACAAGTCCTGTTTCTGAGCTTCCAGAGCCGTTTCTTGATGCGAGCTAGCTCTAATGAATCCCCTGGTGTCAATGGCAGGCTTGAGATGAAGTTTAGCAAGCTATTTCAATGGCTACCAAACTGGTGTAGCAGAGAATGACCTTGGTGTACAGGCTGTTTTAGGCCAGTGTAATGGGTGGTTTGGACTCCTCTGAGTGTGCCTGACTTGTTGGTGAAGGAAGATGAAGTGTTTGAGGGATGGATAGTGAGATTCGAAGAGAACTGATTCTGAGGATGAAGAATGGTGAGGTTCAAGTCAGGCTTGATTCAGGCCTGAGCTTTGATGGTTTTAGGCCTATGGAGTGTATTGAGTTTAGTGATGAAGAAGGTTTGGGTGTTTCTTGGCTGTGGAGGCAGATTCGATAGATTTTGCAATGTGAAGGGATTTTTTGTAAGTGATGAGTGAGGATGTTTCAGCTTGGCCTGCCCTTATGCTTTGCTTGCAAGTTGTCCATATGACTCTCTCTCATTGGTCAGATGATTGGACACATGCTTTTTTGATAGATAAGTCAACTTTTGCAAGATGTCCACCTTTTGTGTAAGTGATGCATAGCTCATGGCATAGGCAAGTACAATGTTGGCTCTGGTGCAGCATGGTGTGGGAGGGGCCTAGCAAAACTCAGCACTCAAGGCTGCAAGTTGGTGAGAGGTGTTCATGAGTTTTTGCAACTTGTGGTTTTATGTTTCACATGTGATCTTTTGCATAACCAAACATGAAACCAAGGGCAAACTTAGTTCAAATCTGATTTTTGTGACTTAGAGAATGTTCACATAATGGTTTGACATGAATTAGAGGCTGCATAATGCATTGGTTCAAGACTTAGCAAAATTTCCATTTAGTGCATAACTTGAAAAACAATGATTTTTGGCAACTTTGCATGGCCATAACTTTTGATCCAAGAAGAATTTGATCATGTTCTTGTACTTTTTGAAAAGGGAAAGATGAGATCTACAACTTTCATGACCAAAGTTTTTCCATTTGAAGCCTTTTTGGATCAAGAATCAAGGCTTGAAAAATGACCTAAAATGATGCATTCTTGAAAAGTCAACTATGCCCAAAAAGTCAACATTTGCAAAAACCCTAAATTCTTGATTTTTATGGGCTTCAACCTTCTCCCATGATCAAATAAAGATCATATACACTCAAAATGATGAAGATCACCCATTGGTTGGGTCATTGGGGGCCTCAGATGCCCTGATTTTACACTGACTTGTCTGAAAAGTCAACCCTTGATCAGATGACTTCCCCATGGAATTTCTTCATGAAAATTGATATGCATACTCCCTATGCCATATAGAGACCAATGGAAACAAGAATGACCAAAAAATTTGGAGTTATGGCCTCTGAAACCAAAACCCTAATTTTCAGTCAACTGTGCAGTTCATCCTGGCTCTGCATCCACTCAAACCTTAGTTCTTGTGATTCCTCTGCATTTTTGACTTTGAGGAGATGGAATATGATATAAGAACACACATGGACCTCTTTGAGTTGATTGGTGGCCTTTGGAATGGCTCAAGATGCTTTGGGCTTGCTCAGATCACAAACCCTAGGTGCAGATGCCCTAGAAACTATCCAGTGAATTAAAAATGAGATGTGAGATGATGTTGTTGTGTTTATGCATATGAGATGATCACAAGCCATGGTGTGAATGGGTGAGGGCAAATTTGGGGTGTTTACAATATGATCATTCAAAGTTGGTGCCATTCAAGGCAAACCTAGGTCATGGGCGAGGCAAGAAGCTGGCCAGCGCGCGTGCCCTGTAAGGCATTTAATCAAACATGTGGTGGATCAAATGTCAAGCCATTTTACTTGGTCAAGAAGACTTCAAATCAATTTTCTTTGAACTACAAAGTTGTTCATTTCCATGTTTACTACAACTTTCATGTTCAAGGTTTTGTCATAGGATAAATGGTTTGAAAGTTATGGAGGGGCAAAATGTGTGCTTCACAACTGATCATGTGTATGCATCCATGGCACAAGGCAAGGAAAATCGTGCAGGCCCATTGTGCAGCCTCATGTCATGAACTTCAATGATTAGTTTTAGTGACTTAGAGGGCATATTCCATCTTGCTTCAAACTTGTTCCATGTATCTTCAACTTTAATTTGGGCACAAGTATGTCATCATTCAGTTGCTTGAGTTGGAAGAAATGTCTCATGGAATATCAAGGTATGCAAACCTGGTTTTCTTGTAACCCAAGGCATGGTAACAAGTGATTGAATTCACTTCAGTTCAAGTCCCTTGTTTCATTCAGTTTGCTAAGTTAACAAGACATCACATTTAGAGTGCATCATCTTATGTATGCATGATCACACCAAGTATCATGCACATCTTTGAAATCCAAGCCAAATGACATGCTTCACACATAATTCTCATGCTGCATTACTGTGATCAAACCAGTCCCATTGCACTTCACTCATCCTCACCATAATTGCCATGAACATCACCACTTCTGAGCCAAATCGAGTAAAAGCTTCTGGATATTACAACTGACATAACTGCCATAACTGCCTCACTCAGTTTAACCTCACTCACTCAGTTAACCCAAGGGGTGATTAACCGTGGTTAAGGGTCTATAAAGCAAGGTCCTCACCTTAGTGCCAGGTTCAGCTTCATTTCATCACAAAATCACCAAAATTGCAAAGCTTTCTCTCTGAATTTTCAAATTGAAAATTGATTCGAGCAAGCTTTA
Organism: Lathyrus aphaca; assembly: GCA_963966055.1. Lineage (NCBI taxonomy): Eukaryota > Viridiplantae > Streptophyta > Magnoliopsida > Fabales > Fabaceae > Lathyrus > Lathyrus aphaca. The sequence continues at coordinate 354,559,662 of OZ014520.1, read as the reverse complement.
TCATCATTGATCTGGATCCATTCTTTCTCCATTGATCATCTTCATCATCTCAAGCTCAATCACCAAGCATTGCACAACCTGAATCTTCAAGATCAAGCATGGCACATTGTTGAAGCTTCACTACATTTTGGATTCAAACTCCTCAAATTGCCACAATCCTGCTTCAATCTCTCTCTATCCATCATCAACATCATCTCTAGTTTAAGATCCATGGAAGGTATAGCTGGAAACATCAAAGAATCAACACTGCATAACATTGATCTTCACTGCACTTTCCTCAATTTCTCAGGATTCATAGCTCCCAAAGTGTTTATTTCACTTCCATTGATCAAGATCAAGATCAAGCAAGCACTGGAACCTCATCTATGGCCTTCTAACAACAATTTGACATCTTTGCAACTCAAGTATGCCCTGAAATTCCACTTGCTCGAATTGCTTGTTTTCAATTGGTTTTATGTTGATTGAGGTCTGATAGAGGTTATGGATTAACTGGCTAGTTGATAGGCATGGTAGATGCAGAGATTCAATTTTCTCAGGTTTAGTTCTTGCTTCGATTCAGGAATTTTAAGAACCCTAAATGATTTTTGAAGCCATATTTATGATCAGTGAGGAGAGGCGAATCCATTGATGGTCCTAGTTTTCATTTTAGTGATGATTAGGGTTTTCCCTACTGGAATGTTGAACGGAGAAGATTACTGAAATTCATCTCCGGTCATCTGAACAGTAACCTTAATTTAATCCCAGTTTTAAGTCACAGCCATTGGATGCGTCTGATCTAAGCGTCTACAAGTTGCCAGCACATTAAAAATTTCGTGCCTTGCACATGCCAACAAAGTCAAACCTAAAAGTCTTCAGACTGATTTTCACACCCCATGCGTAATTCACTTAGGCCCATTCATGTTCATCTCTTCACTCTTTGCACCCCTAAGGCCCATTCCACATTATTTCATTTTTATTCTTTTGATCATTTTATTTTAGTTTCGTTTCTTATTTTTAAAAATACCAAAAAGCCTCCAAATATTCCCAATTAATTCATGGACATTCTTCACAATATTCTTTAATTTTCCATAATTTTAGATTTTATTTTTGTTCATTTTTGAGATCAAAATCAATTTTCACTTTAATTGTTTTCTTATTTTCTTATTTTTTTACCAATAAACTTGTACATTATTTTTCTTTCAAACCAAGTATGCTAAATGTGTCATTCTTCTTGTGTTGTCTTCTTATTCCATCAAATATTCCCAAAAGAGTTTTCTATGGATTTTTAGGTCATGTTTGGATCATTTTTGAGTCCTTTCTTTCACACATATATTCAAAACCCCTAATTGAGTTCTACCCTTCCATTAACCACTCAAAAAGATGAATTCGAATGAGACTTTTGTACATATGTTACTCCCTGGATCTTGATTCTAAGTACCAACTTTCATAATTTTTTAGGGTCATTTAGTATTTTTCTTGAATTGTTGGATGTCTAAGTCATTTTTTGGTTCTTCATGTTGTATTCTCTTAATTCAAATGAATAAGGCATGCATGCCATTAGTCTAAGGTCTTGTTTCTGGTTCTTGTGAGTCATATTATAGGTCCTCTAACATTTAAATCCATCTTTGAGTCTTTACTTTTGTTTTTAGGGTATGCTTATACCTTAAGTCACCATTGTCCCCATTTTGACCTAATTCTCCTTCATCCTCCATCTTAACCACTCAAAACTTAATAAATACTCCAAATAAATTTGTACAAGTCTTGTTTTGTGTCTTATAAACATGTTTAGGTCATTCCAGTATGTTCATTTCACATGTATAAAGCTTTGCCTCTCTTTATGTTTCATTTGCCATTAAGAAAGTCAAAAACCCTAATTTGAGATACCTAGTTCTTAGATTACTTCTTACCATTTCATTTGCCATTGTTTGTGAGTTTAATTTCCATCTTGAATACATGTTAAGCCCCTGGTTTTTGTATGGCGATTTCAAACCCTTTTTTTCATGATTGAGTCTAACCTTAATATCTTTCTTCTCTTTGAAGTTTCACTTGCATTCTCTCTCATGTTCACACCATCATTCACATAGTTTGCATTTCCTTTACTTAGGTCTCTTCATCTCTTGTAGCATGACCCATTAGGAGACTTTGATAAGATGATTAGTCCCTAAATTTTCCATTCACTTTAGGGTTTAATCTTTTTTAGGTTACTTAATCCTTTAGGTTTCCTCATGTAGCTTCACCTTAGATCTTAGTGAGGTTTAGATTCTTTTTAGAACATAGTTTAAGGCTGTCCACCTTTGTAGCTTTTAGAAACTTTTTAATTGATTTAGCTACTGACTTTTTAAGTTTGTTACCTTATAAGATGCTTTAGGCTTAGGTATTAACCTTAGAAGCTCACTAACATCTTTCCTTAGCTAGTGTGGGTTGTCATTCTCTATCTCTTATGCATGTCTTTGTTATTTCCTTAGCACCTTTGTGCTTTGTTCATAGGTTCCCTCTTTCTATCTTTAGATTCAACTTAACTTCCTTAGGAAGTAAGTTGAATTCTAACTTGTTCTTTCTTTTCCTTAGGTTAGAAAACCTCATTAACCATATGATCTCCCTTGTGTACATAATAAGATAAATTAGGGTTGTGTCTTAGTCCCCCATTAGCTTTGACCTTTTCCTTTTGAGTCTTCTCTTCTCATCTCCAAACAAAATCAAAAAACTTGATAAATGCATGAAAGGATCCCTTGTGCATAGCCTTATTCCATGGGGCACTTACATTCATTCTATCTTGGAATGGTGTAGGCTTGTCTAGAATGATGTACAAGTCTTATCAAGGGGTTATTTCACAAAGAAAAATCTAAAAGACATTTCTTCACAAAAGCCAACAAAACATGTAATTAAGTTCAATAAGCTAGTGAACTTAGACCCTAATCTGTGGAAACAAGCCTTGGATAAATTATCCTTGCTTGGAGTGCTTGTTCTGTGTAAACACCCCAAATTTGCCCTCACTCATTCAAACCATGGCTTGTGATCTTTTCATTTGCATAAGTTCAATCATATCATCCCATATTGCATTTTTGCTTCACTGCATTGATTCTAAGTCATCTGCATCTAGGGTTTGTGATCTGAGTAATCCAAGGGTTGTCTGAGCCACTCCCAAAGTCATCAATCATCTCAAGAGGGTCCATGTATGTTCAAGCATCATATTATATCCTCCCAAGATCAAGAAAATCAGAAAATCACAAGAACTGAGAAAGGCATGGAAGTAGAGCCAGGTTTAACTGCACAGATGACCTGAAATTAGGGTTTTGGTTTCAAAGGCCATAACTCCAAATTTTATGATCATTCTTGTTTCTATTGGTCTCTACATGGTGTAAGGATCATGCATACCAATTTTCATGAAGAAATTCAATGGGGAAGGCATCTGATCACAAGGTGACTTCTTGAGCAAGTCAGTGCAAAACCAGGGCATCTAAGGCCCCCAGTGACCCAACCAAAGGGGTTTCTCCATCATTTTGAATGTGTATGATCTTTATTTGATCATAAAATATGTTAGAAGTTCACAAAATTGAAGAATTTTAAGCCATTTGCAAAATTGCCTTTTTGGGAAAGTGACTTGTAATGTAAACTTGCCATTTTGGGAAAGTTTTTCAACCTCCTCTTTTTGATTAAAAAATGCTTCAAATGAAAAATCTTTGGTCATGAAGGTTGTAGATTGGATCTTCCCATTTTCAAAAAGTATAAGAACTCATTCTAATTCATTTTAGATCAAAAGTTATGGCTTGTCAAAGTTGGACAAAATCACTAAAATTTCACTTTTACACCAAAGGAAGAAAGTTGCAAAACCTCATGCCAAGGCCAAATGTGACTTCAAACCAGCTTCTAATCATCACACAAACATATTTCATGGCTCATAATTCAGATTTGCCCAAGAAATTTCTCACTTTCATGTTTTGAATTCCAAGTAACCATAAGCCATTTTCCATAAAAGTTCAAAGGGAGGAATACTTGCAAAATGATCCCCAAGGGTTTGTATGGTCTCTAGCTGATCTCAAGGAATTACCATAACCTCATGAAGCATCTCACAACAAAAATTCAGCAAGGAAAGTCACATATCCATGACCAAAAATCACAAAATGTAACAAGTTGCAAAATTGCAAAACATGTGGCATCTCACCCTTCATCCATCCCAGCTCACATCAGAACATCTAAGGGCCTTCCTTGAAGCTGGCTGAGGCAATCCAAACACATAAATCTTCTCTGCCATGGCCCATACCTATAGTACACCATTTTTGAGTTTTTGGCCAATCATCACATACCAATCCCACAGTGCATACCTGCCCTCCAGAATTGTTGGGATTGCTTATGGATTACATAAGGATCATAAAACACAAAGGGAAGAGGCTCAGAACACACACACAACCAGCTTGCACAAAATCTGTCCAAACCTTCATCCCTTCGAAACTCCTTCCTCAGCCATCAAAAATCCAAAATTTCTTCACCAACAAATCACATACCACTCACAGAACAAAATCCACCCCCTGAAACAGTTTGAATCCCCACATACACAAACCTCCATTTCTGCTATACCAGAACTGAAACATACAAACCAGCCATTATCAAAGCTTTCTAATCTTCATTTCATCATTAGGGTGTTCAAAGAAGTGGACTTGCACAAAGGGAGAGTCCAGAAAGTTCAGAATCAGAGAGTCCTCATCTCAGGTAACATGAAGAACTTTTTTCCCAGAAGCTAATTTTTAAGTTCTTTTATGATTTTGTATGTTTCCTTGATCACGGGGATGTGCTTACTTTTGAAAATGGTGATGAATCCACCATGTATGAAGTCTCTGAACTTTTGCCCGTGTTTTACATTTTGCTTCGATTCTTGCTTGTGAGGTGAAATAAATGAATTTTAGTTGGGGGTTTAGGTTTAGAATGGTTAGAAGATCATTTTTGTGAAAGAAATTTGAGGTTTGGTGACCTATAGAAGAAGCTATGGTTTTGTGTTCATCGGAGAAGACGACCGGAACACTGTTCCGGTCGCCTGAGAGTGATTAGCCCTAATTGCATTTAATTAGCCAGTTTGAATAATAGCCCTTGATCTGGCTTTCCCGCGTGTGCATGGATGGTCCAGATGGTTCATTAAACCCTAATCAGTCATTAACTAGTTTAATTTAGGATTAATTAAATATTTAATAAAGTTTAGGGAAGTTTGAACCTGGGCCGTCCAGATGCGCGCCAGGTCAAACTTCCCAAGCCCAGAATCAATTTGGACCCTCCCTTTGGCATACTTTCATTATTTTTAATTTTATTTGCATTTTATTTCCACGAATTTTTAAAAATAGTAAAACACATTAAAAAATTCTGAAATTTTTTGTCAAACCTTTTTTAATTTTCAGAACCCAAAAATATTTTTATTTTTATTTTTTGCATCAAAAATCATTTTAAATCATTTAAATGTTTATTTTTAATTAGTTAATGGAAATTAATTAATTAAAAATGCATTCAGGTATTTAAAAATCACCAAAAAATTCACATTGCATTTTAAAACATTTAGAAACATTATCCAACTCTTCAAACAAATTTATTTTTGGTTCTTGACCTATTTTGATAATTTTCATTGGAATAAAAGTTATTAAAGGGCAATATTTTGGTCTTAACTTAGAAAAATTCATTCTGCCTAACCATGAAGAGTTTGATGATGGTTCTTCTTGCATTGCATCCTTCATATCATGTAGTTTCTAGGTTAAAATTGGTTTGAATTTATCTTTCATTTTCAATTTGATGTGCATTTTTTCTTTTGAAGTGCCTTAAAACCCTAGTTGACTTGAGAAATTCATAACTTCCATTAGGTTAAGACTTAGGTCCTCTCCTTTAGGCAGTGAGCTTGTGTAGGGTTAGGGTTCCTTTAATCCCATTTTCATTTTTTTAATCATGTTATTTGCTTCTGGTTTTGAATTTTGCATTGCATGTTATGTATAAACCCTAATTCTTGCCTTCCTTTGCATCCATCTCTCATATGCTTGCATTCACAAACTTGCCATGACATTTTATGCATTCATATGACATATAAGACATCTTAGAACATATTGAAATCATGTTTTGCATCCACTTCATTCCATAAACTTTCATGAACTTTCAAACTTCAAAGCATGCATCCATTTGCATCTCATCTTTATATGAACATTCATAGCACTTGATATGCCTTTTCATCATGTCATAGCATCATTTTCATCATGTGTATGCTTCTGATTTTGGCATTTTCCCATTCATATGCATTGTTTCATATCTTTTCTTTTCTTATGCATCTTGTACTAACATTTTCAGGTGGTAAGTTAATTTGAGAAGTGAATTTGCCTTCACTTCTCATTTCTTTTCATCTTCTTCATATGTATATTTTCTGAATTTTTATTTGTATTTGAGTGGGCTTGCTCATTCATGTTCATCTCTCACTTTCTTTCTTTAAGTTACTTATCTTCTTCAATGAAGCAAGTAACTTATTCTTCTGCTTCTTCCTTCTTTCATCTTGTTCCTCCTTGGTGGCCTTTGAAGATCTCTTTCTTTCTTAAGCCTCATAAACCCTAGGAACAACCAAGCATGATCAAAATTAGGGTTTGATTAGTCCCCCATTTAGTTTTACCTTTGTGTCATCTTTGAGTCTTCTCTTCACACCTCATAATCAAGGACTAAACCTTAAAGGTTTTAAGGCTTTGTGATTAAGCTTATGCCTGCATCCTTCTATTAGGATGGAGTGTATAACTTTAATCCTAAGTGTTAAACCCTTAATGTGTTTAAATCATTTAATCAATTCACATAATAATCATCTAAGACATCAAGCTTGTAACTTGGGCCTTGCATTAGGGTTCTAATTCTTCCTTAATTGGTTAAGAAGGACTAACCCTAGTGTTAATGGACAAGTCCCCCTCAAGTTGTCTTACAAATCATAAAATCCACTTCTTAATCTTACCATTAACTAAAATCCACTTTAATAAAGGCCTTGTTTTGTCATGAGGTTAATCCCTAATCATGGATTAAGTTGAGGAGCCTTCCTCAGCTTAAATGTTCTCATCTATTATCCTTCTATTAGGATGGTGTAATGGGTCCATTAAATCCTTGATTATGGCTTAAACTCAATACTTAACACCAAACAAAAACAACAAAAACATCTAAATAATCACAAGTAGATTAATGATCTTAATCCTACATCATGGTGTCGCTCCCGATAAATGAACAGGGTCAAATAAAGGTACAGACGCGAACGGTCGGCGAAGGAGACAGTGAGAACACACAGCCGTGAACTCACTGGAGAATGAATAGAGTCGCCAGCTAGGCATTTTTATCCCGGAGGAAAGGCAATGCTGCATAGGCCTAGAAAAAAGATGGATAAGACGGTTTGCGAACCAGAGAGACTGAGAAAGGGGGTTGGTTACAACCTGGGAAGGTATTAGCACCCAGATTGTCCGCCGTACTCGACGGGATCCACGCTTGAAAGATTTGTGTTTTAAAGGGTTAGTGTCAGTGCAATTTGTGTATAGAATAGCTGGAAAAGAATGTACGGGTGTCAGTGCAAAAGAATGTACGGGTGTCAGTGTAAGAATGAGAATGAATTGCTCATGATAATGAGGCTAAAAGAATGAAGCTGGAAGGAGGGGGGAATATACAGAGACTTTTGTTCGATAACTGTTAAGTTATGCCTACGTATCCTCTCGTGCAATGAGGAAGTCAGAACACCGTAGTTCGACCCAAAGAGACTGAAAGATGAATTGACTTGTGAACTGCTTACTTGCCTATGCTCAAGTGTATGACCTGTCTGGCTCAGGTGCTAACTGTCTTGCATTAGACGGAAGAAGAAAGTTCTCGTTTGTGAGTGAATGAGATGAGAAAAGAATCCCGGAGGAGACGATTATTGTTTGTTTTTGTGTTTTCAGTCTTTTATTGCTTTTGAAAGTTTGTCATAAGTTAATGAGCTTAAGCCTAAACCAATGGGTTAGTAAACTCATCACATCTTCCCTCTGATTAGGGGTAATGAGAATACCTTAAGTGTGAAGTCATATTCTCACACTTAATCACCTTTGGTGCAGGACTAAGATCAATAACCTACTTGTGATTATTTAGATGTTTTTGTGGTTTTGTTTAGTGTTGAGTAATGAGGTTAAGCCATAATCAAAGATTAAACAGACTCATTACACCATCCTAATAGAAGGATAATAGATGATAATGTTTAAGCTGAGGAAAGCTCCTCAACTTAATCCATGATTAGGGATTAAACTCATGACAAAACAAGCCTTTGATTAAGTGGATTTTATTAAATGATATGATGATGAAGTGATTTTTATGGTTTGTAAGACAACTTGAGGGGGACTTGTCCATTAACACTAGGGTTAGTCCTTCTTAACCAATTAAGGAAGAATTAGAACCCTAATGCAAGGCCCAAGTTACAAGTGTGATGTCTTGATGATTATTAGATGGATTGATTAAGAGATTTAAACACATTAAGGGTTTAACGCTTAGGATTAAAGTTATACACTCCATCCTAATAGAAGGATGCAGGCATAAGCTTAATCACAAAGCCTTAAAGCCTTTAGGGTTTAGTCCCTGATTATGAGATGAGAAGAGAAGACTCAAAGAGAGACACAAAGGTAAAACTATGAGGGGAGACTAATCAAAACCCTAGTTCATTGTCATGCTTGGTTGTTCCTAAGGTTTGTGAGGTTTCCAAGAACAATCTTCAAAGGAGCCACCAGGAAGCAAATGAACAAGATCAAGAGAAGCAAAGTGACTTGCTTCATTCAAGAGGTCAAGTCACTTGAAGAAAGAAAGTGGGAGGAACAAGAAAGAGCAAGCTCAATCTCAAGCACAAACATGAATGCAGCAATGGATGCAAGAGAGATGAAAAGAAAAGTTATGAGAAGTGAAGGCAAATTCACTTCTCAAGTTTACTTACCACCTGAAATGTTAGAAAGAAATGCAATGCAATGCAAGATGAGATAAAATGGTATGATGCTAGACCAAACCAGAAGCATGTTGATGATGATAATGATGTTATGAGGTGCTGCAAACATGAGGCAAAACATGGAGATGTTCATACAAGATCATGGATGCAAATGATGCAAGCTAAGAAGCATGAATGAACATGAAAAGTTATGAAACATACAAGGTAAACAACATGGCAAATGTGGGATGCAATGGTCAAACATGCTTTCTATATGTCTTAAGATGTCAAGTGAAACACAAGAATGCACAAAATGTAAAGACAAGTCATGTTATGCAAGAGAATGCAAGAGGTATGCAAATGAAAGCCCAAATTAGGGTTTAAAGATCAAACATAAAACAAAAACCAAAAACAGAAACAAACCCTAAGATAAAAAATGGAAAATTCCTTCCAAAGAAACCCTAAACCTATACTAAACCAATGTCCAAAGGGGAAGTCTCAACTCTTAACCAATCTCAAGTTATGATTTTTCTAAGTTATTAGGGTTTTTTAGGGTTCTTAACAAAAGAAATGCCAAACAATTTGAAAATGCAAGAACAATTCATGGCCTTTTTATCCTAGAAACTACATGTCAAATAGAATGCAACACAAAAAGAACCAATATCCAAACCTTCCTAGATAGGCAGAAATGAATTTTTGAACTTATGATCAAAATAATGCATAAAAAATGATTTAATTCAATGAAAAATTCTTAAAATGCATCAAGATCAAAAAAGAAATTTGGTTTGAAGGTTGGACAATGTTTCTAAATGTCTTAGAACATTTCATGAATTTTTTTGTAATTTTTAAATACCTAAAAGTATTTTTAATTAATTAATTCCCATTAATCAATTAAAAATAATCTTTTAAATATTTAAAAATACTTTTTAAATGATAAAAAATAAAATAAAAATATTTTTGTGTCATAAAAATTAATAAAACTCAGAGGAAAAAGTTTCATAATTTTTATGTATTTTTTGCTATTTTAAAATAATTGTGCAAGTTAATTGAAATAAAATGAATTAAAATCAAATAAAATGGAAAAGTCAAAGGAATGGAGGGATGAGATTCACCCTGGGTTTGAATCTGTTGACTGGCGCGTGAATGGAGGGTGTGGATTGCATCTGACCTAATTATCCTAATTAATAATTAATTAAAGCTAATGAGAGAGATTAGGGCTAAGCAGACTAATCTGGGCCATCCAAAAGGGAGGGAAGTCAACAGGTCAAAGGCCATCTACGGCTCAAATTCAAATGATCAATAATTACGTAGTTAGGGCTAAATGACTTTCAGGCCGCCGGAGAAGACTTCCGGTCGTCTTCTCCGGCGAGCACCTCCCCTGAAAAACTCCCATCTTCCTCAAAACGTATCAAAAATGAAATCTAAACACATGGAGATGTTCCTTACACACTCACGAATCAAACCCCTCTCTCAAAACACATTTCTTCTTCCTAAATAAGCTAAATCGAAGGAAATGAAAACTAGGGCACGCAAGCTTCAGAGGCAAATTAAATACTCAAATCAAAGCCAATTTAAAAACCAAAAGCACCAGGATGATCAGCGAAGCACATAGAACAAGTCTATAACAAGAAAAATGATTTCTGGAAAAATAAATTTCAAGCTACCTGAGATTTGGAGCTTTCAAACTGGGGACTTTCTGGCCACCTCTCCTTGTGAAATCCACTCCTTAGGACCTCTTGATGATGTTTGAATGCCTTAGAACAATTTAAGTAAGCTGGTTGATGAGCTTCGACAGTTTCTGCTTCACCTCAGTCAAAAATGGCTATGATGATTCTGGTGGTTTCAGGCCATTGTAAATGATGGTTTGAGGTCTAGATGATGTATGGAGAAGCTTTGCAAGGTTTGTTTGGCTGTTTGTGAGCTAGGGAGGGAGATTCGAAAGGAACTGCAAAATGAGGTGAAGAATGGCTATGGGGTGTTCTGGCTGATTCAGGCTTGTGTTCTTGCTGGTTTCTACTCAATGATGTATGGTGAGTTGAATGGTGAAAATGGTTTGAGTGTTTCTTGGCTGGGCAAAGAGATTCGAAGACAAATGCAATGTGGTGTGTTTTTGTGAATGTGTTGAATGAGATGTTTCAGCCTTGCCCTTGTACATGAAATGGCTTGCAAATTGTCCACATAACTCTCTCTCATTGGTCAGGTGATTGGACATGTGCTTTATTGATTGGTAAGTCACCTTTTGCAAAAAGTCAAAAATTGTGTAAGTGAGGTATGGCTCATGATCTAGGCAAGTACAAGGCATGGGCTGGCGCAGCAAGGGTGAGGGAGAGGTCTAGCAAAGCTCAGCATCCAAGGCTGCAAGTTGTAGGAAGAATGATCATGAGTTTTGCAACTTGTGGCCTTTTGGTTCACATGTGATTCTTTGTCCAACCAACCATAAAACCATGGGCATTCTTGGTCCATTTCTGATTTTCATGACTTAGAGAAAGTTTGTGTGCTGGTTTGAAGTGAACTAGAGGTTGCAATTGGCTTTGATCCATGGTTTTGCAAAATTTCCATTTGAAGCATGCCTTGAAAATCAATGATTTTAGCCAACTTTGTCACACCATAACTTTTGATCCAAGAAGAGTTTGATCATGTTCTTGTACTTTTTGAAAAGGGAAAGATGAGATCTACAACTTTAATGACCAAAGTTTTTCCATTTGAAGCCTTTTTGGATCAAGAATCAAGGCTTGAAAAATGACCTAAAATGATGCATTCTTGAAAAGTCAACTATGCCCAAAAAGTCAACATTTGCAAAAACCCTAAATCCTTGATTTTTATGAACTTCAACCTTCTTCCATGATCAAATAAAGATCATATACACTCAAAATGATGAAGATCACCCATTGGTTGGGTCATTGGGGGCCTCAGATGCCCTGATTTTGCACTGACTTGTCTGAAAAGTCAACCCTTGATCAGATGACTTCCCCATGGAATTTCTTCATGAAACTTGATATGCATACTCCCTATACCATATAGAGACCAATGGAAACAAGAATGACCAAAAAAATTGGGGTTATGGCCCCTGAAACCAAAACCCTAATTTTCAGTCAACTGTGCAGTCTAGCCTGGCTCTGCATCCACTCAAACCCTAGTTCTTGTGATTCCTTTGCATTTTTGACTTTGAGAAGAGGGAATATGATATAAGAACACATATGGACCCCTTTGAGTTAATTGGTGGCCTCTGGAATGGCTCAAGATGCTTTTGGCTTGCTCAGATCACAAACCCTAGGTGCAGATGACTTAGAAACTATGCAGTGAATCAAAAATGAGGTATGAGATGATATGATTGTGTTTATGCATATGAGAATGATCACAAGCCATGGTGAAATGAGTGAGGGCAAATTTGGGGTGTTTACAGCTGCCCCTATTCAAACATGAGTTAGCTGTGCAGGTTGTAAGCAACGGCTTAACAGGCAAACAAGATAACTTGTGGTTGAATACCAAAGACAGTCCGAAATTTGCACTCACAGAATGAAGAAGAAAAGGGATATAGATTGTAAAGAAAAATAAAGTATATTGTAAAGTGCAGGCGACGGAGGACGACCGTCGAGCAGAGGATGACTGCCGAGCAAAGAGCGATGACGGGGACGGCCGACATGCTGGGAAAAGTGTGCTGAATAAAGCGATAACGGGGACGGCCGACATGCTGGGGATAAAAGGTTAAGCCAAGACGGGGACGGCCGACTAGCTGGGGAAAATAGAATCATGATGGGGACGGCCATCAAGATAAAGTTGTGAAATTTTCTGAAGATTTAATGAAACATGACGGGGACGGCCATCAAGTTAAAGTTGTGAAATTTTCTGAAGATTAATGAAACATGACGGGGACGGCCATCAAGTTCATAAAGCAAAGTGACCAACGATGGGGACGGCCATCGGGCTAAAAGGAAAAGGGACCACGACGGGGACGGCCATCGGGTTAAAGAATAAATGAAATAAACAGATGATGGGGTACGGCCATCAAAGGTGAAGGACGATCACCTAGCAGGGGACGGCTGCTCTGTTGGGTATAAAAGAAATATGATGGGGACGGCCATCAAAGGTGGAGGACGACCACCTGGCAGGGTACGGCTGCCGAAAATATCGCGACATAGGACGAATGCCGGATAAAAGGTCAACGATGGGGACGACCATCGGAATGAGCATGATGGAGGACGACCATCAAGAAGTGGAGGACGACCACTCAGCAGGGTACGGCTGCTCTCAAGGTTTATCATGACATAGGACAAATGTCAGATAACCAAAATCAACAATGGGGACGACCATTGGATAAAGTGATGAAGGACGATCATCAAAAGGTGGAGGACGACCACCTAGCAGGGGACGGCTGCTAAAAAGATCAACGATGGGGACGGCCATCGGATGAGCATGATGGGGGACGACCATCAAGAAGTGGAGGACGACCACTCAGCAGGGTACGGCTGCTCTCAGGATTATCATGACACAGGACGAGTGTCAGATAAAGGAAAATGCTTTGTTGGTGATCTACTGGGGAGATGGTGAACACGGACGAGCGTTCACACCCAAGAAAGGAAAGTATAAGTGTTTGGGTATTGTGTATAGATTAAAGGTGCGAACGAGCATCCTTAGACTATGATACGGACGAGTATCATGTAGAAACAAATACTGACACGTGTTCGGAGATGATGATACGGACGAGTATCAACTGGTTAACAAAGAACACGGACGAGTGTTGAATCTGAAAGAATTCTCCTGGGGAATAGTAGACACAGACGAGTATCTATATTCAAGAAGACATAAGTTTTTGACACAGTGTATGGATTAAAGATGCGGACGAGCATCCTTAAGACTATGATACGGACGAGTATCATGTAGAAACAAACATTAGACGCAATGTTCTGAGATGATGATACGGACGAGTATCAACAGGTTAACAAAGAACAAGGACTATTGTTGAATCTGTGGGGATATAGATGAGGTATACAAGATACGGACGAGTATCTGTATAGGTGTACCAACGAGTAGTGAGTATTATATAGATAAGTGTTTATCTGCTGGGGGAGGTGACACGGACGAGTGTCAGAAGGAGAAGAGTGTAATATAAACAAGTATCTGATATACAAAGTCTAGGCGACTGCGCTGGGGATATGACACGGACGGGTGTCGAGAAAGTGTATATATAGGTATATGTGAGTGCAAAGATGATGTCTTTGGCTTTCTGCTGGTGATGCGACACGGACGGGTGTCAGGAAGTGCCTGTAATACGGGTGGTCTTGTTTGTAAAGAGTGTTCAGGCGACTTTACTGGGGAGTGATGATACGAACGGGTATCAAAAGGAAATATATACTGGTGTTGGTGATTTGTGAGGCAACTGCTTTTGCTGGGATTCTGGTGGGGATCCTTCTGTACAATGATGAACGGTTACTATTCACAAGTGTTAACTTAGGACATGGCTTATGATTATGCTATGCGTTTGATTCTTGCCGTAATGCTCCGTATTGGACGGAATGCTACGCTCTGGGGGGAAAATATGATGCGAATGCTATGATTATGCAAAAGGTATCAAACCGGGATCCGGATCCCGTTGCCTGTGGAGATCTCTGGCTGATCCGTTTGAAATGGACCTCCCAGCTGGGGGTGAGATCATTGATAGACTTGGAGAGCTGTATCTGTTTGGGGGATATAGGTCACTGATTGACATATCTTTGTAATATGGGACCCAGCTGGGGTTTGTAGAAGTCTTCTGTACTCTGTTGTGATCTTCATGCATTGCTCTTCTGAAAAGAGGCTGAGACTCTGTGGGGAGATGATTCCCTGATTCCTGCATTCTGCCGAGGAAGGATGATTGGTACTACAGCTGGGGATGTTGTCGGTAACTCAGCTGGGGAGAGTAATGAGAGGCAACTCAGCTGGGGATAGAGCACTCCGGATGCTGAGATCTTTTGTTGATTTGCCAACTTGCTGAGACATAACTTGCATGCCCCAAGTTGAGCTCTGGATACCTGCAATCCTGCAAAGACAAGGAAACGCACAAACGGTCCCGAGGTATCCTTTCCCGGATTCCGTCATAGGAGTTAAGTGCTTTCGAGAGTAATTATATTCCCTGTAGGCATGTGCTTTTATTATTATATCTTTTGGAGAAAAGCATCCGTACTTATGCAATTGATTTTTTAGAGACATCAAACATCCTTTGCAAATAAAAATATACAAAACGAAACATGACTGAAAAATCTGATTTTATTAATTCAAATGCCCTGAATTGGCAAGATACAGTCAAGGAAACATATCTCCTAAAATGAGGAGATTGTTACAAATTGAGAAATAAAGCGTTGGCAGTGTTGATGACGCTTTAAGGAGCTTCCTCTCCTGCTATGACTCGTATGACTTTTGACTTTCTTCTCGTCTTGCTTTCTGGAGAAGGTTGATTCGGATTGAAGCTTGATCCTTTGGAGTTTTAACCAAGTTGTCGACAATACAGACGAATTCAGAATGCAGTTGTTCGCTTATTCCCTTATTTTGCATGGATTGCCCTTTCGGGTTTTCAATCCATCAGGATACCCATTTTTGCCTGAGTTGTCCAATGCGGCTTTTCAACTCAGCGGGTGTACGTTTTTTTTTTTATTTATTTCCCTTATTTTTGCCCGAGTCTTTTATTCTGTTTTTGACTCGCCGGGATGCCCTATTTTTGCCTGGACTTACATTCTGTTTTTATGTCCAGCGGGTCATTTTTATGCGAAGTATTTTTTAACTGCATCTGAATTCACAGGGGACGGAAAATCTTCACCATCCATGGTGCTGAGCATCAGTGCTCCACCAGAGAAAACTTTCTTTACCACGAATGGTCCTTCATAATTTGGAGTCCATTTTCCCCTGTGGTCTGTATGAGGAGGGAGGATTCTTTTCAGCACAAGATCTCCCACTTGGTACTCTCGATGCCTGACTTTCTGATCGAAGGCTTTCTTCATTCTCTTCTGATATAGCTGCCCATGACAGATTGCAGCCAATCTCTTCTCTTCGACCAGACTCAGTTGTTCGTATCGGGCCCTAACCCATTCTGCTTCACTCAGTTTGACATCCATTAATACCCGTAACGAGGGTAATTCAACTTCAACTGGTAGGACTGCTTCCATACCATACACAAGTTGATATGGCGTTGCCCCAGTAGATGTCCTGATTGATGTGCGGTACCCATGCAAGGCAAATGGTAGCATTTCGTGCCAGTCTTTGTAGGTGATTACCATCTTTTGCACAATCTTCTTAATATTCTTATTTGCTGCCTCAACAGCGCCGTTCATCTTTGGTCTGTAAGGAGAAGAATTGTGATGTTGGATCTTGAAGTCCCGGCATAATTCAGCCATCATTTTGTTGTTTAGATTGGAACCATTATCAGTAATGATCCGCTCGGGAACTCCATACCGACAGATGATGTCTCTTTTCAGAAATCTGGCTACCACTTGCCTTGTGACATTTGCATATGAGGCTGCTTCAACCCACTTTGTAAAATAGTCGATGGCGACCAGGATGAATCTGTGGCCGTTCGAAGCAGTTGGCTCGATCTTGCCAATCATATCAATGCCCCACATGGCAAAGGGCCATGGTGAAGACATGATGTTCAAAGGGTTCGGAGGCACATGCACCTTATCTGCGTAGATCTGGCATTTGTGGCATTTCCTGGCATAGGCACAACAGTCTGCATCCATTGTGATCCAGTAATACCCTGATCTTAACAATTTCTTAGCCATTGCATGTCCTCCAGCATGGGTACCAAAAGAGCCTTCATGCACTTCATGCATCAGCAAGTCTGCTTCCGTCTTGTCAACACATCTGAGGAGCACCATATCAAAGTTCCTCTTGTATAAAGATCCATCAGTGTTCAGAAAGAAACTTCCAGCGAGCCTTCTCAAAGTCTTCTTATCATTGGAAGATGCCCCAGGTGGGTATGTTTGATCCTCCAAGAAGCATTTAATGTCATGAAACCAAGGCTTATCATCTTTGACAGCTTCTGCTGCAAATACATACGCTGGTCTATCAAGTCTCGATACTGAAATCTGAGGTACAGAATTAGCAGCCTGAACTTTGATCATGGACGAAATGGTAGCCAAGGCATCCGCAAACTGATTCTCGTCCCGAGGGATATACTCAAGCTTGACTGTTGTGAAGAAAGTCAATAACCTTCTTGTATAATCCCTGTAAGGTATCAGATGATCTTGGTGTGTGTACCATTTTCCGTTGGTCTGATTGATTACCAAAGCTGAATCTCCGAATACGGTCAATGTCTTGATCCTGAGGTCGATGGCTTCCTCAAGACCCATAATACAAGCTTCGTATTCAGCTTCGTTGTTAGTGCAGTTGAAAGTGAGTTTTGCCGAGAAAGGCATGTGAACTCCTTTGGGTGTAATGAGTACTGCACCAATGCCACGGCCATTCATGTTAACAGCCCCATCAAACATCATGATCCATTCTTCCTCCGGGTCAGGCCCTTCAGTGTGAATAGGCTCTTCATGATCTTTTGCTTTAATGAACATGATGTCTTCATCAGGGAAGTCAAATCTCATAGGCTGGTAATCATCAATGGGTTGCTCAGCAAGATATTCAGACAATACACTGCCCTTGATGGCTTTCTGAGAGGTGTATTGGATGTCATATTCTGTGAGAATCATTTGCCATCTTGCAACCCGTCCGGTAAGAGCTGGCTTCTCAAATATGTACTTGACTGGGTCCATCTTTGAGATTAATAAGGTAGTGTGGGTCAACATATACTGCCTTAGTCGGCGAGCAGCCCACGCTAAAGCACAGCAAGTTTTCTCGAGCAATGAATAACGTTGTTCACAGTCGGTAAACTTTTTGCTTAGGTAGTATATTGCATACTCTTTTCGACCAGACTCGTCATGCTGGCCCAGCACACACCCCATTGACTCTTCTAATACTGTCAAGTACATAATTAGAGGTCTTCCTTCAACTGGCGGCATAAGGATTGGAGGTTCTTGCAAATATTCTTTGATCTTGTCAAAAGCCTTCTGGCAATCTTCATTCCACCTGACCGTTTGTTCTTTTCTTAACAGCTTGAACAAGGGTTCACAGGTTGCTGTAAGGTGATATATGAACCGTGAGATGTAGTTCAATCTACCTAAGAACCCTCGAACTTCTTTCTCAGTTTTTGGTGCAGGCATCTCTTGGATGGCTTTGACTTTATCAGGGTCTACTTCAATCCTCTTCTCGCTTACGATAAATCCCAGCAGTTTACCGGATCACACCCCGAATGTGCATTTGTTGGGGTTCAGCTTCAGTTAATACTTTCTCAGACGCTTGAACAACTTGAGCAGATTCACCAGATGGTCTTCTTCAGTAAGGGACTTGGCAATCATGTCATCCACATAGCATTCTATTTCCTTATGAATCATATCGTGGAATAGTGTTACCATAGCCCGTTGATACGTTGCACCGGCGTTCTTGAGCCCAAATGGCATTACCTTGTAGCAGAACGTGCCCCAGGGTGTGATGAATGTTGTCTTCTCCATGTCTTCAGGCGACATTTTAATCTGATTGTATCCTGAAAATCCATCCATGAAGGAGAATACCGAGAACTGAGCCGTATTATCCACCAATACGTCAATGTGAGGTAATGGGAAATCATCTTTCGGGCTAGCTCTGTTCAAATCCCGGTAATCAACACACATTCTTACTTTGCCGTCTTTCTTAGGCACAGGTACTATATTGGCAACCCACGGCGGATAGCTAGTCACAGCAAGGAACCCGGCGTCCCATTGCTTTTGTACCTCTTCCTTGATTTTCATAGCCATGTCTGGACGAGTACGGCGTAGCTTTTGTTTGACCGGAGGGCACTCTTCTCTCAAAGGCAGCTTGTGCACAACAATGTCGGTATCCAACCTTTGCATGTCTTGGTATGACCAAGCAAACACATCCACATACTCTTGAAGCAGATCTATCAGTTGCTTCTTAACTGAGTCTTGCAGGCAGGCCCCGATCTTGACTTCTTTCACATCTTCATTCGTACCAAGATTGATCACTTCAACCTCCTCCTGGTGAGGGGTAATAACCTTTTCCTCCTGTCTTAACAACCTGGCTAGCTCTTCAGGAAGCTCATATTCTTCATCAACCCCTTCATCAGCTTGATTGATCGGATTGTCAAAGTCATACGATGTCACAGCCGTGCTGTTGTCGGTGCTGTCAGGAAGGCACTCTCTGCAAGGGTTAAGTTGTTCATTTTAGTGATCTGATTTTAGTCTTATTTAGAAAAGTGAAATGAAGTTATCATTTTGAAAACACTGCCATTTATTTTTTTGTACAAAAAGAAAAATGGAAAAACAGTGAGCAGAAAAGAAAAAGACTCATTTGCAAAAGATGTCTGATATTTCATTAATTGATCTTGTTTGCACAAAAGTACAGATGGCCCTGATTACAAAATGAGTCTTGTCATCTTGGGCAAGATGCAAGACTTTGATGCATGCTTATAAAATACAGGAAATAATAATTACTCTGCTCGAGTAACACTTATAATTCCCTGGGAAGACCAGTTCGAGACACTGCTCCCCGGGACCTTCGGACGAATCCAATTCTCCAGGTTGCGCTCCTCTTCCAGCTCGTCTTCCAGACAGTTGATAGCATCGGGGGTAAGCATCCCCCCACTGACAAAACCAGGCTCTCCAGCAGCCTTTGCTTGATGTTGAGTTGGTCTGTAACCCAACCCAAATTTGTCTTTCTTCTCCTCCACAGCTAAAACCTTGCCCCAGCCTAGGGCAGTTCCTTCCTCAACAACCTTCCGGGCCTGTTGGTATGATGACATGGAGATACCAGATACAGCAGATGCTTCATTCACATTCAAGGCTTCAAATCCTTGGCTCATTGTCTCATGGATCTCCCCATCCATTTCAATATACTTATAAGTAGCCAGATGGCTAACAAATATATCCTCCTCCCCGCAGATTGTGACAACTTGGCCTTCCCACTCATATTTTAACTTTTGGTGAAGGGTAGACGTTATTGCGCCGGCGGCGTGAATCCAGGGTCTACCCAACAAACAGCTGTAGGCGGGCTAAATGTACATCACATAAAAGATAGTTTTAAAGGTCTGTGGGCCAATTGTCACAGGCAGCTCAATTTCTCCCAGCACCGATCTCTTTGAACCATCAAAGGCTCTTACCACCAGGTTGCTGGGTCTCAATGCCAATCCATCATATTCAAGCTTCACCAAAGCCTTCTTTGGTAAGACATTCAGGGATGAACCTGTGTCTACCAGCACATGAGAAAGGACAGCTCCTTTGCATTCCATGGTTATGTGCAAGGCTTTGTTGTGGTTGCGGCCATCCGCTGTCAAGTCAGTATTGGTGAACCCTAGCCCATTGCTAGCAGTAACATTTCCAACCACGGTTTCCAACTGGTTGACAGTAATCTCTTCAGGCACGTAAGCTGCGTGCAAGACCTTGAGTAGTGCATTCCGATGGGCTTCGGAGCACATAAGCAGTGAGAGGATAGAGATTTTGGATGGCGTTTGGTGAAGCTGATCCACAATTTTATAATCACTCTTTTTGATGATTCGCATAAACTCATCAACTTCTTGATCGAACAGGGTCTTCAAGGCTTCTTTAACAGCTGGATCTTCCTGCACCGGGCTCTTTCCTTTTGCCTTGGCAGCAGCTTCTGCTTCGGCAGTAGGTCTTTGCATTGGCGGAGCAAAGAGACGTCCGCTTCGGGTGAAGCCTCCGCCTCCGCCCACATTATCTACTTGTGGTGCAGGTGTTGATGTTTCAAGAGTGATTCTTTTTCCTTCGCAGTACACGTCAGAGCCATAGTGCCAAGGGATGGCCCTATTGCTTTCATATGGTACTGGTCCAGGCACCGTGACAGTGACCGGACTGATTGCTGCTGCTGAAGGGACTGTAATTGTTTGCGGATCATAAAAGATTGTAACTGGTGCTCTGATCGGAGCAGCACCTTCTGAATGGTAGGCAGAGTTGCTTTCAGGATCATAAAATATGGTGACAGTAGAGACATCTTCATGATTGGTTGCTGGTGTTGTAGGAGATAATGGTGGCAGAATGGGTGTTGTCGTTGTAGGAGTCTCAAAATGGAGTGAAGCTGATGTTGTAGAAGAAACATTTGTTGAAGACTGATCAGTTGAGATGATAGATGAAGTACTTGTTGATGAAGCCGAAGAATTGTCAGGAACAATAGTTGCTGCAGTTGTAGGAGATTCTGAAACCGTTGTTGATGAGATTGTTGGATTTGTTGGAAATGATGTGGTGATCTGAAGTTGGCCACTCTGAATAAGGCCATCTATGCCATTCCTCAAATTATCGCACCCATTTACCGAGATATTGCAGTAAGCGCAACCCAATTCACACCCTGGGAACATATGACATTCCAAGAGCTGAGCCTTGATTTCTACCAATGGTGTCCTGATCTGTCCCACACTGGTTATTAAATAAGACGGCTTGTCTTCTTCAATAGCGTTAATCCGGGGACCACCATGGTTTGGCATGGGTTTTTTATTGACATTGGGAGGTGGTGCGAAATTCAAATCCTTCGAGTCTACCAGGTCTTGTACCTTCATATGCAGAGCCCTGCATTTTTCTGTACTGTGACCAGGCGCGTTTGAATGAAAAGCACACCTAGCATTGGAGTCATAGTTCCTTGGTAGACTGTTGGGATCCGGAGGTGCCAACGTTCTTAGCTCAACCAGGTTGAGTTTCAGAAGTTGTGGCAGCAAAGTAGCATATGGCATTGGGATCGGGTCGATCACTCTGTTAGCTTGAGAAGGCCTTTGTTGGAATGGCCTTTGTTGACTGTTGTTGTTGCTGTTGTTGTTGTTGTAATTTCTTGGAGGATACTGATTCTGCTGATGGTACTGAGGTTGTGGCTGATAGTTTTGCTGAGGAGGTTGATAGACTGGCTGAGGATGAGCCGGAGCAGGAATTGTGACTGCTGCTATTGACCTTTGAGCATATTGGGGCCTGCCCCTGTTGGTGTGAATGGCATTGGTCTCGCCAGTTCTTCTCGGGCCTACAAAAGGCTTCCTTGCATTGCTGGACGAGCTTGCACCATTGTCTGAGATTTTACCCATTTTCAACAGGCTTTCAATTCTCTCCCCAGCTATGACAACATCCGCGAAGCTAGTGGAAGAGAAAGCAGCCAACCTGTCAATATAGGTTCCCTGAAGGGTATTCATGAACATATCTGCCATTTCCCTTTCAGACATAGGGGGTTGAACAGCAGCAGCCAATTGCCTCCATCTCTGGGCATATTCTCGGAAACTCTCCCTTGACGACTGTGACATTCCCATCAGGAGGGTCCTGTTGGGTGCCATATCTAGATTATATTGATACTGTCTGATGAAGGCCTCTGCCAGGTCCTTCCATCATCTAATAGTTGCCCTTGTCAAATGGGAATACCATTCCCTTGATGCTCCAGTCAAGCTGTCTTCGAAATAGAACATCCAGAGCTTCTCATCCATTGTATAGGCCTTCAGCCTTCCCAGAAATGATTGTAGATGAGTCCGGGGGCATGAAGTCCCATTATACTTTTCGAAGCAAGGAGGCTTGAACTTATGGGGGATCCTGACCCCGTCTACCAAGCCCATATCCATCACGTCAAAACCCAAAGAATTTTGAGATTCTAAGGACCTCAACTTCTCAGCTATCTCATCCAACCTTCTATCGTAAGCTTCTTCTCCAGCACCCATTACTGTAAACTGGTCTTCTTGAGGGTCTTCCTGAAGTACCCTGGCTGCAGTGGCTGTCCCTTGAACATTTGCAGGGATGTTGATTTCAGGGTGGAGATGTGGACCAAACACAGGAGGGTTAACATGGGGTTGTACCCTTTCATTGTTACTGGTGCCAGCAGTCCCTATGTGTGGATCCTCTTGATTTTGCCTTTCCACAATGGCCCTCAGTCTTTCCTGGCTCTGAGCCATGTTGTTCATAACTTCCATGAACTGCGTCATCTGCGTTCTCATTTCTAATCTTTCGTTTGCTATCTGATTTCTGACCTCTGCAAGGTCCTGCTGTACCTGATCCATTTGAATTCCCGGAAGGTTGTTTCGGGTTGGATAACGGTGCGGACGGTTGAGGGGAAATACCCGGCGCCTAGCAATAGTTCCTGGGATTTCACAACAGAGGTTAGTGACAACAAAACAAAAACCTACAAAACAAACAGAGGGTTAGCATGCAATGCAGTTATGCTTATTTGTTCTCAAGGTATCCGGTTTGGCCTTCTGTTTTGACCCTTCCAGACCCTTGAAGATGCTGTTGATGTTGCTTTCGAAGAAATTCTCAGATGAAGTAAACCAGCACAAACATATATTACAAAAAGCAAAGGTACATAGTTTGTTTACAAGTACAAGCCCTCTGAGGGGTCAAAATACATCACAAGAAAAATAAAAAGTACATGGAATGAAAGCAACAACAAACAAATGGTCAAACATCAAGACCAAACTCATCCTCACGAACTTCCTTGAGAAGTGCTTCGGTCACAGGATCAGCCGGACGCTCCGTGAGATTCCTGATGAGGAGGTTCCGGGTTGTAACAGCTGCTGCTAGCTTCTTGTGCTGAGTTTGGTCCTTGGACCTCTTCACCCCTGCTTTGATCTTTAATTCTGATATCTCCCTCTGGGCTGCTGCCAGGGCTTCTTGTTGTTCTTTTGCACTAGCTTCCAGTTGATCCATCTTGTCTTGAACTCTCTTGTCCTCTAGGGTACGAGTCTCGGTGATCCTGACCCACCGGGCTTGACTCTCCTTTAGATACAAGTCTGTCCTTGCTCTCTGGAACTGGGCTTCCTTGCAAGCATTCTTCAGAATTTGTTCACCGGCCTTAGACTTTTTGATATAATCCCCAGACTTTTCAATCTTAGTCAAATGCTCTATTCTCAACTTCTCCAATCTCTCAATCTCCCTCATACCTTCACTCCTCTCCCGGAGGGTTTTCTGCAAAGCCTGGGTTAACTTCTCATTTCTTTCCTTCAAGCCCTCAAACTCCTCCAAACTGATGGTGGCAGGGGGTGGTGCTGTTGATGACTCAGGCATGTCTTCTATGGTAAAGGGCATTCCAGAGAATTGGGCCCTGGCACGGGACCACTCATAATATTGTGCTGATGCCACATTGTTACACTTCCCCAGAATGGTGACTCCCTTGGTTTGAACATGATCCCAGGCCCAGGCAGCCTGCCTAACAACAGTCAAACTGATCTTGTTCTCACAATAGAGAGTCTCCACCAAGTCCTGTGCCCTAGGAGTATGGACTAAGGCATAGCCCAGTTGCCTCCTGAACAGCAGAGGGTTGTAATTGATACTTCCCTTAACTCCTATTAAAGGCACATTGGGAAACTGCCCACAGCTGGTGATGATATCTCTGCCCTTGGTGCTTTGAGTACACCATCTGATATCTGCTGAAGTTAGGGTAGTGAGCCTCTTAGCCCAGTTGCCTTGCTGATGAGGGTTCAGGAATGCATCTGTCTTGGGTAGATGCTTGAGAAGCCAAGTATGAAATAATGGAGCACAAATCCTCACTAATCTTCCCCTCTGTTTTTCATTCCTCTGATGCACTGAATAGTAGAGATCCCCCAATAAAGTTGGCACTGGGTTCTTCAGGATGAACAAGTGGATTGCATTCTTGCTAATGAATCGAGGCTCATCTGCAAACAACACAATTCCATATACACTCAAGGCCAACAAAGTACAAACAGCTTTCCACTCCCCCAAAGAGGCCTTCAGACTAGCTTGAGAAATTAAGAAGTCCAGATGAAAACCAGGGATCCCAGCTTTAGAGGTCATATGCTGCTCAATTAGGACAGGCTCCAGATGTAAAGCTCTTGCTACCTCTCCATTGCTAGGAAAGACCATCTCAGGGTTGAAAGGGATTCCACCCCTGATAGGCAAACCAACCAATGATGAGTATTCTTCTAAAAGTGGGCCTAACTGAAAGTCTTGAAAGGTGAAACATCTTAGTGGGGGATCATAGAACTGAATGCAAGTGTGGATGAGACTCCTCTGTGATGGGTCCAGATCCACAACCAAGTCAAGTATATCTCCATAATTCTCCCTGAACAAGGATATGTGATCTGGAGTGATCAGGGTTTGAATCCTCCTGATGTCTGATAACTCTGGTTGGAAGAAGTGATAGGTGATGTTGCTCTTTTTAGGAGCCATGATGCTGAAACAGATGCTGATGATAATACTGAAGTGGTGAGCCACTGATTGGTTGGTGCTGGTGACAACTGAAACAGACAGCTGATAACTGAAGCAGGTGCCGGTGAAGATGGGCCAATACTGAAGATGGGGTCAAAACTGGCCAAAAATAAAGATGGATACCCTGAAACACAAATAAGAAAATGTCAATATGATGCAATGATTATGTATGCAAATGATATGCAAGGGTCTGTGACTGAGCTGGATCTGGCCAAAATATTCTGATACAGGTCCAAGTGTGTTCAAGAATTCCAGATGGAGGTCTATATAAATCTGGTAACCAAGGTGGGGGGCTCAAATAAAGAGCCACATGTCCAGGGTTTTAGAATCACAAGAACTGTCCAACATGGAGTACTCTTAACAAAACAAAGTAACAGGGTATTCTGAGGCCAAGGTACCTGCAAACCTGTAAACAACCCATCCCCCTCACAGGTGGTGTTCTAAAACAAGGATCCTCAGACTTGGATCTGTTATGAGAAGTGTAAACACTTCTAACCCGGAGGTACAGTGTTTACAATAACCATAACAATTCCTCCTCTAATTCACCTCAGTTTGCAAAGGTCAATACTAAAGGTCATCCAGACTTAGCAGGCTTCCCAGATAGCCCTAACATTGCAGGAAATCTGCAACACAGAGTTCTCAAAAAGAAACCCATATCTGAACCGTGTTTCATATTCCCGCACCAGACCGAAATGGAATGGGAAAGAATATGATTCACTCTAGCCTAGGTGTCACTCAGGTCCCAGGTATAGGACCTCAACACTCAATGAAATGCCCACCCACCAAAAGAAAACCAGATCCAGCCAGCAGTACAGTATGACAATATGATATATACAAATGCAATAAAGAAAGCAGTAAAGTAAATTGTACATAAAGCAATAAACAAAAATAAATACAAGCACAAATAAGCACATAACACCCCAGTAAACACAAATCAATCAAGCGCTAGGAGGAACCCACAAAAAAGAACCAGAAGCCCTGGTTGCAATATAAGGGTCCCCAGCAGAGTCGCCAAGCTGTCGCTCCCGATAAATGAACAGGGTCAAATAAAGGTACAGACGCGAACGGTCTGCGAAGGAGACAGTGAGAACACACAGCCGTGAACTCACTGGAGAATGAATAGAGTCGCCAGCTAGGCATTTTTATCCCGGAGGAAAGGCAATGCTGCATAGGCCTAGAAAAAAGATGGATAAGACGGTTTGCGAACCAGAGAGACTGAGAAAGGGGGTTGGTTACAACCTGGGAAGGTATTAGCACCCAGATTGTCCGCCGTACTCGACGGGATCCACGCTTGAAAGATTTGTGTTTTAAAGGGTTAGTGTCAGTGCAATTTGTGTATAGAATAGCTGGAAAAGAATGTACGGGTGTCAGTGCAAAAGAAGGGTGAAGTGTATAAATGATGTGTCAGTGTAAGAATGAGAATGAATTGCTCATGATAATGAGGCTAAAAGAATGAAGCTGGAAGGAGGGGGGAATATACAGAGACTTTTGTTCGATAACTGTTAAGTTATGCCTACGTATCCTCTCGTGCAATGAGGAAGTCAGAACACCGTAGTTCGACCCAAAGAGACTGAAAGATGAATTGACTTGTGAACTGCTTACTTGCCTATGCTCAAGTGTATGACCTGTCTGGCTCAGGCGCTAGGATGAGATGAGAAAAGAATCCCGGAGGAGACAATTATTGTTTGTTTTTGTGTTTTCAGTCTTTTATTGCTTTTGAAAGTTTGTCATAAGTTAATGAGCTTAAGCCTAAACCAATGGGTTAGTAAACTCATCACATCTTCCCTCTGATTAGGGGTAATGAGAATACCTTAAGTGTGAAGTCATATTCTCACACTTAATCACCTTTGGTGCAGGACTAAGATCAATAACCTACTTGTGATTATTTAGATGTTTTTGTGGTTTTGTTTAGTGTTGAGTAATGAGGTTAAGCCATAATCAAAGATTAAACAGACTCATTACACCATCCTAATAGAAGGATAATAGATGAGAATGTTTAAGCTGAGGAAAGCTCCTCAACTTAATCCATGATTAGGGATTAAACTCATGACAAAACAAGCCTTTGATTAAGTGGATTTTATTAAATGATATGATGATGAAGTGATTTTTATGGTTTGTAAGACAACTTGAGGGGGACTTGTCCATTAACACTAGGGTTAGTCCTTCTTAACCAATTAAGGAAGAATTAGAACCCTAATGCAAGGCCCAAGTTACAAGTGTGATGTCTTGATGATTATTAGATGGATTGATTAAGAGATTTAAACACATTAAGGGTTTAACGCTTAGGATTAAAGTTATACACTCCATCCTAATAGAAGGATGCAGGCATAAGCTTAATCACAAAGCCTTAAAGCCTTTAGGGTTTAGTCCCTGATTATGAGATGAGAAGAGAAGACTCAAAGAGAGACACAAAGGTAAAACTATGAGGGGAGACTAATCAAAACCCTAGTTCATTGTCATGCTTGGTTGTTCCTAAGGTTTGTGAGGTTTCCAAGAACAATCTTCAAAGGAGCCACCAGGAAGCAAATGAACAAGATCAAGAGAAGCAAAGTGACTTGCTTCATTCAAGAGGTCAAGTCACTTGAAGAAAGAAAGTGGGAGGAACAAGAAAGAGCAAGCTCAATCTCAAGCACAAACATGAATGCAGCAATGGATGCAAGAGAGATGAAAAGAAAAGTTATGAGAAGTGAAGGCAAATTCACTTCTCAAGTTTACTTACCACCTGAAATGTTAGAAAGAAATGCAATGCAATGCAAGATGAGATAAAATGGTATGATGCTAGACCAAACCAGAAGCATGTTGATGATGATAATGATGTTATGAGGTGCTGCAAACATGAGGCAAAACATGGAGATGTTCATACAAGATCATGGATGCAAATGATGCAAGCTAAGAAGCATGAATGAACATGAAAAGTTATGAAACATACAAGGTAAACAACATGGCAAATGTGGGATGCAATGGTCAAACATGCTTTCTATATGTCTTAAGATGTCAAGTGAAACACAAGAATGCACAAAATGTAAAGACAAGTCATGTTATGCAAGAGAATGCAAGAGGTATGCAAATGAAAGCCCAAATTAGGGTTTAAAGATCAAACATCAAACAAAAACCAAAAACAGAAACAAACCCTAAGATAAAAAATGGAAAATGCCTTCCAAAGAAACCCTAAACCTATACTAAACCAATGTCCAAAGGGGAAGTCTCAACTCTTAACCAATCTCAAGTTATGATTTTTCTAAGTTATTAGGGTTTTTTAGGGTTCTTAACAAAAGAAATGCCAAACAATTTGAAAATGCAAGAACAATTCATGGCCATTTTATCCTAGAAACTACATGTCAAATAGAATGCAACACAAAAAGAACCAATATCCAAACCTTCCTAGATAGGCAGAAATGAATTTTTGAACTTATGATCAAAATAATGCATAAAAAATGATTTAATTCAATGAAAAATTCTTAAAATGCATCAAGATCAAAAAAAAAATTTGGTTTGAAGGTTGGACAATGTTTCTAAATGTCTCAGAACATTTCATGAATTTTTTTGTAATTTTTAAATACCTAAAAGTATTTTTAATTAATTAATTCCCATTAATCAATTAAAAATAATCTTTTAAATATTTAAAAATACTTTTTAAATGATAAAAAATAAAATAAAAATATTTTTGTGTCATAAAAATTAATAAAACTCAGAGGAAAAAGTTTCATAATTTTTATGTATTTTTTGCTATTTTAAAATAATTGTGCAAGTTAATTGAAATAAAATGAATTAAAATCAAATAAAATGGAAAAGTCAAAGGAATGGAGGGATGAGATTCACCCTGGGTTTGAATCTGTTGACTGGCGCGTGAATGGAGGGTGTGGATTGCATCTGACCTAATTATCCTAATTAATAATTAATTAAAGCTAATGAGAGAGATTAGGGCTAAGCAGACTAATCTGGGCCATCCAAAAGGGAGGGAAGTCAACAGGTCAAAGGCCATCTACGGCTCAAATTCAAATGATCAATAATTATGCAGTTAGGGCTAAATGACTTTCAGGCCGCCGGAGAAGACTTCCGGTCGTCTTCTCCGGCGAGCACCCCCCCTGAAAAACTCCCATCTTCCTCAAAACGTATCAAAAATGAAATCTAAACACATGGAGATGTTCCTTACACACTCACGAATCAAACCCCTCTCTCAAAACACATTTCTTCTTCCTAAATAAGCTGAATCGAAGGAAATGAAAACTAGGGCACGCAAGCTTCAGAGGCAAATTAAATACTCAAATCAAAGCCAATTTAAAAACCAAAAGCACCAGGATGATCAGCGAAGCACATAGAACAAGTCTATAACAAGAAAAATGATTTCTGGAAAAATAAATTTCAAGCTACCTGAGATTTGGAGCTTTCAAACTGGGGACTTTCTGGCCACCTCTCCTTGTGCAATCCACTCCTTAGGACCTCTTGATGATGTTTGAATGCCTTAGAACAATTTATGTAAGCTGGTTGATGAGCTTCGACAGTTTCTGCTTCACCTCAGTCAAAAATGGCTATGATGATTCTGGTGGTTTCAGGCCATTGTAAATGATGGTTTGAGGTCTAGATGATGTATGGAGAAGCTTTGCAAGGTTTGTTTGGCTGTTTGTGAGCTAGGGAGGGAGATTCGAAAGGAACTGCAAAATGAGGTGAAGAATGGCTATGGGGTGTTCTGGCTGATTCAGGCTTGTGTTCTTGCTGGTTTCTACTCAATGATGTATGGTGAGTTGAATGGTGAAAATGGTTTGAGTGTTTCTTGGCTGGGCAAAGAGATTCGAAGACAAATGCAATGTGGTGTGTTTTTGTGAATGTGTTGAATGAGATGTTTCAGCCTTGCCCTTGTACATGAAATGGCTTGCAAATTGTCCACATAACTCTCTCTCATTGGTCAGGTGATTGGACATGTGCTTTATTGATTGGTAAGTCACCTTTTGCAAAAAGTCAAAAATTGTGTAAGTGAGGTATGGCTCATGATCTAGGCAAGTACAAGGCATGGGCTGGCGCAACAAGGGTGAGGGAGAGGTCTAGCAAAGCTCAGCATCCAAGGCTGCAAGTTGTAGGAAGAATGATCATGAGTTTTGCAACTTGTGGCCTTTTGGTTCACATGTGATTCTTTGTCCAACCAACCATAAAACCATGGGCATTCTTGGTCCATTTCTGATTTTCATGACTTAGAGAAAGTTTGTGTGCTGGTTTGAAGTGAACTAGAGGTTGCAATTGGCTTTGATCCATGGTTTTGCAAAATTTCCATTTGAAGCATGCCTTGAAAATCAATGATTTTAGCCAACTTTGTCACACCATAACTTTTGATCCAAGAAGAGTTTGATCATGTTCTTGTACTTTTTGAAAAGGGAAAGATGAGATCTACAACTTTCATGACCAAAGTTTTTCCATTTGAAGCCTTTTTGGATCAAGAATCAAGGCTTGAAAAATGACCTAAAATGATGCATTCTTGAAAAGTCAACTATGCCCAAAAAGTCAACATTTGCAAAAACCCTAAATCCTTGATTTTTATGAACTTCAACCTTCTTCCATGATCAAATAAAGATCATATACACTCAAAATGATGAAGATCACCCATTGGTTGGGTCATTGGGGGCCTCAGATGCCCTGATTTTGCACTGACTTGTCTGAAAAGTCAACCCTTGATCAGATGACTTCCCCATGAAATTTCTTCATGAAACTTGATATGCATACTCCCTATACCATATAGAGACCAATGGAAACAAGAATGACCAAAAAAATTGGGGTTATGGCCCCTGAAACCAAAACCCTAATTTTCAGTCAACTGTGCAGTCTAGCCTGGCTCTGCATCCACTCAAACCCTAGTTCTTGTGATTCCTTTGCATTTTTAACTTTGAGAAGAGGGAATATGATATAAGAACACATATGGACCCCTTTGAGTTAATTGGTGGCCTCTGGAATGGCTCAAGATGCTTTTGGCTTGCTCAGATCACAAACCCTAGGTGCAGATGACTTAGAAACTATGCAGTGAATCAAAAATGAGGTATGAGATGATATGATTGTGTTTATGCATATGAGAATGATCACAAGCCATGGTGAAATGAGTGAGGGCAAATTTGGGGTGTTTACACATGGTGATTAAGTGTGAGGTGTTTACTTCATACTTAAGGCATTCTCATTACACCTAATCAGAGGGAAGATGTGATGAGTTTACTAACCCTTGGTTTAGGCTTAAGCTCATTTTCTTATGACAAACCTCAAAAGCAATAACAAAATTAAAAACACAAAAAACAAACAATAATCGTCTCCTTCGAGATTCTTTTCTCATCATATTCACTCACAAACGAGAACTCGCTTCTTTCGTCTAATGCAAGACAATTTGCACCTGAGCCAGACAGGTCATACACTTGAGCATAGACAAGTAAGCAGTTCACAAGTCAATTTACCTTTCAGTCTCTTTGAGTCGAACTACGGTGTTCTGACTTCCTCATTGCACGCGAGGATACGTAGGCATAATTTGACAGTTATCGAACAAAAGTCTCTGTATATTCCCCCCTCTTCCAGCATTATTCTTTTAGCCTCATTGTCTTGAGCATTTCATTCTTGTCCTTACACTGACACTTTCATACTTCACTTCACATTCATTTTACACTGACACTTGCATTCTTTCCAGCTTTGATACACAAATTGCACTGACACTACCCCTTTAAACACAAATCTTTTAAGCGGGGATCCCGTCGAGTACGGCGGATAATCTGGGTGCTAATACCTTCCCAGGTTGTAACCAAGCCCCTTTCTCAGTCTCTCTGGTTCGCGACCGTCTTATCCATATCTTTCTAGGTTTATGCAGCATTACCTTTCCTTCGGGATAAAAATGCCTAGACGACGACTCTATTCTTCTCTCTCCTTTCGTCGACCGTTCGCGTCTGTACCCCTCTTAGCCCTGTGTCATTTGGTGGGAGCGACATTCTTCTGTTCCATCTTTGAATGTAGTAGCAAGTACACATTCCATAGAAAAGAGTTTGAATTCACTTCCTTGTGCCAAATTAATAAAAAATCTTAAAAAATAAAACAACAAACAATAAGCGACTTTCCTGCGGGAACTTCTCTTCTCATCTCATTCATTCCGAACGCGAACTCGCGACGACTTGTCTTGCATGCAAGATGGTAAACGAACTCGTACCAGACGAGCCTGCATCACCTGAGCATAGACATACACAGTTCCATCCATAAAAAAACACAAACAAATTGTTCCCGCCTTAGTTAGGCGAACTACGTCGACTCTGATCCTCATTTTCTCGATGAGGTACGTAGGCAGCGGGGTAGGGCCCGTTCGAGCACATTCTTTATTTTCCCTATATTTTCCCCATTCTTTCTTTACATTGCAATTACCTTTCTCCTTTTCCATTGCCATTCCAGTTCCAGTAGCAGTTTTTTCCAGCATCAGTTATATTTTTCTTACCCTTTGAAACAAACAAACAAGCGTGGATACTGTGGGGTACGAAGGACAATCTGGGGTGCTAATACCTTCCTAGGTCGTAACCGACTTCTGAACCCAGATCTTTGGTTCGCAAGGCCTCGTTCTCTCCTTCTTCCTCAGGTTTGTGCAACATTAGCTTTCCTATTCATTCGGGATAAAAATGCATGGCTGGTGACTCTACCTTTTCCGCGCCCCTTTCGCGTTTGTACTAGGATGAAAATCCTGGGAGCGACAGCTGGCGACTATGCTGGGGAAGAACCCATAATATCTGGTTTCCCTCGTAGAGTCAATCCTAGCGCCTGTTTGTTTTTGTTTTCTTTGGGTGTTTATATGTGTGTGCTGTTGTGTTTATTTACTGTTTTCGTTTACAATTTACTTTACAGTTTTATTTACTGCTTTCAGTATTTATTTCACATGCATCATACTGGACTGTGTTAGTTTCATTTTTTTCTATGGGATGGGCTTTGTTACTGTGAGATAAGCCAAATACCCGGCTTGAGTGCACCTAGGATTTAGAGTTGTTCCACTTTGGCTTCATGGCATCTGGCCATGTTGGTATTAGTGAGTTCCACACCTTGACTTGCGACCTTCTCGGAAATGTATTGACGCCAGAATCTTTCTGGGGAAATACACTACCTTGATAGTTATGAGCAGTCAAGGGACCGATCATGGAGAACCTTTGTGGAAACATCCCTCTCCAGTGATGACAGTGGCAGACCACATTCGTTGGCAAACCCACTCGCATCCGAGGGCCCACTGGGAACTCGCATAGGATGGCCCGGTTCTCTCATAGGAATCTAGTTAAGGCAAAATGTTCGTATGACGATAGTATTGTACCCTTCGGGATGAATGTACTACTGTTTTTCGATTCAGTGCTTGAAGCTGAGGACTTATGGAGGATGCTTGTTTACTTTGACTCAGCTGAGACCTCCATGAGTAGTACATAATGCCAAACCGATTCCCTGATTTGGTCATGAGCCATTTCCCGGAAATGGTTAACATATTATTGTTATTCGGCTTTGAGAGTCTGTGATGTCTGACACGAGTAGCACATCCGTGAGATGGGTAGGGGGTTTACAGGTTTGCAGGAACCATAAACTTCAATATACCCATTATTCCAGCATGCTTCAGTGATATGATCTTGTTCTACTAATTATGGATTCTGAAATCATGAACTCCTGATCAGAGAGATATTTGTGATGATGTTGTGGCCTTGCACAGACACTTGATTACCTGATTCACTACACAGACACATCACTGATCACATGCCTTGCCTTTTGTAATACCCCAAATTTACCCTCTCCTGTTTAGCATCATCATCATATCATAATCATCATCAGCATGTCATATCTTTAGCATATTGCATAGAAAAATGAAGCACAACATTTGCATGTTCCAGCATAAGGCATGTGGTCAATCATCAGGGAAATTCAAAGCTCACAAGGCATGTTACAGGTTGACATCAGGTTCA
Organism: Lathyrus aphaca; assembly: GCA_963966055.1. Classification (NCBI taxonomy): domain Eukaryota; kingdom Viridiplantae; phylum Streptophyta; class Magnoliopsida; order Fabales; family Fabaceae; genus Lathyrus; species Lathyrus aphaca. The sequence goes on along the minus strand of OZ014520.1, from coordinate 354,525,631 downwards.
AAGCCTAAAGGAAAGATTGAAGATCAAAATCAAATCAAAACGGTTGGCATCGGCTTATTTTTCCAGCAGTAATTCAGCATGTATGATTTTTGCTCCCATTTCCATTTTCTGATTTTATTTATTTTTGAATTAATTTGAAATTAAAAGGAAGGATCTAGAGCACTTGTCCAAGCCTAATCCCATTGCTACATCCTAATCACACTACCCAAACCATAATTTTGGATCCCAAGCCTAATTTTTGGGCCCCAAACCTAAACCATATTTAATCATTTCTCTCCAAACCAAAGGGAGCTCTCCCTCTTTTTTTTTCTCTCATTCTGAATTTTCACTCCTCTCACTCACAATTCTCTCACTTTTCTCTCCCAATTTCCAAATCACTCAAAGTTCCTCTTTGAAGATCACACAACCTTGCCTTGAGGTGTGTAGATCTTGGAACTAGACCTCCATCCATAGCTCCATTGCTTCTTTTTGTTGGTTTAATTGGTGATTCAGATCTGGTTTGGGATCTAGAAGTGCTTTTGGATCCAAAATTTTGCATCAAGATCTTGTTCTTGCATTTATTTTGCACGGAGTGTGAAGCTTAGCACCGGATCTCCAAGGTTTTGTGCAGGATCTATCGTTTTTAGCTCGATCAACAATTACCAAAGCATACCTCAGCTTTATAGGTTGGTTAATTTCAGATCTAGCTATGTTTTAGCTTATTTGCATGCTTGCGCTTTAGATCCGCCATGTGCTTGCGTATTTGCTTGTGTTGATTGAATTGATTGATCGATTTGTGACTGGATCCATGTACTAATGTTCATAAACTTGATGATGCCATTTAATGTGAATTGATGTGTTATTTTCATGTTCATGTGCTTGCTAGTCTGGTATAAGATTGTTTGGAAAAGCTGGTTGTAAGCTGATTTTTGCACGATTTGCTGCTCTTTTAACAACGTTAACCGGTTAACGGATTGGTTAACCGGTTAACGCACTTGATTTATGTTGTTTTACGCAGGTTTTGGCATGGTTAACCGGTTAACACTTTGGTTAACCGGTTAACACTAAAGCAGTGAGCCACTTTTGAGTTATTAATAGCATGTTTGATCCTCATACTTGTTTTAAATGCCATGGATCATTATATGATCATTGAATATGATTGTTTGGGTGATTTCCTTGCTGATTGATGCATGCTTCTGTGTTCTCGACACATAAATGTTTGAATGTGCAATGTTTCACATGATTATTTGATCTTGATTGGTGTGAACTTTGAGCATGTCATTGCCATGATTTTTATTGATGAACATGTGCTGGAATTTTCTAACAATGGCAGGGGCTTATGGTAAGAGAAATGTGGATGTTCATCCACATTTCAACTCTTCACTTTTCTATCTTTTTAAGTGCTTTCTCCTTGTGCTTTGATGTGCCTTATGCCATCATGTGTTGCAATTATCTTTCTCCCCCTCTAGGAACAACTTATCTCCTTTAGAGGAGTAAGTTGCTTGCTAGCTCTTGCTTCCTCTTCTTATTGCTCCTCTTGGTTTCTTTCCTTTCTTCTTTTCTATTAGGATAGTTGAAACCTCACTAACCTTAGGACCTCCTGTGCATGACAATATTAGGATTAGTCTTCCCCCATTTTTAGACTTTTACCTTTTTGCTCTTTTGGTTTCTTTCTTTTCTCATCTCAAAACAAAACCTTAAAAAAACATTAATAAAAAGAAGTGACTTCTTGTGTTATAGCCTTATTCCAAGGGGCATATGTATTCATTCCATCTTGGAATAATGCATTTGTCTAGCATGATGCACAAGTCAGATCATGAAGTCATCTTCATCAAGAAAAACCCAAATTACACTTCTTCATTTTAATCACTAAAACATCTAATAAATTCAACAAGTCAATGAAATTAGGCCATTGCCTTTGGAAACAAGTCTTGGATAAGTTCTCCTTGCTTGGTGTGCTTGGTGTGCTTGTTCTATTATTCCATCTTGGAATATAGTGACAAGTACACATTCCATAGAAAAGAGCTTGAGTTCATTCTCTTGTGCCACACAAATAGAAAGCTCTAAAAAACACAAACAAACAATAATCGTCTTTCCTTCGGGAATTATTTTCTCATCTCCTTCGTTCCGTCCGCGAACTTGCTTCTTCTTGTCATTATGCAAGACGGTTACACACTCGTCGTTCGAGCCTGCAACACCTGAGCATTGGCATTGGCAGTTCAAGCCTTAATTCACAAGCAATCTTTTCTACCCCTAGTTAGGGGAACTACGGCGTCTCTGATCCTCATGTCCAGTGAGGTACGTAGGCAGCAGGGTAGGGCCCGTTCGAGCACAATCTTTATTTTCCCTACATTTTTCGTCTTTGTCTTCCTTTCTTTTCTTTTATTTTCATTCATTTCAGTTTCAGTTTTGCAGCAGCTTTCATTTTCTTTGCAAGCGTGGATCCCATCGGGTACGGCAGACGATCTGGGGTGCTAATACCTTCCCAGGTCGTAACCGACTCCCGAACCCAATTTCTTTGGTTCGCAGGACTTGTGTCCTTCCTTTTCGTTTTCTTCTGGTTTGTGCAGCATTACCATTCCCGTTCCTTCGGGATAAAAATGCCTGGCTGGCGACTCTATTCTTTTCCGCGCCACTTTCGCGTTTGTACCAGGATGGAAATCCGGGGAGCGACAGCTGGCGACTCTATTGGGGATCGAACCCAGAATCTCTGGTTCCCTTGAGAGTCAATCCTAGCGCTTGTGTGTTTCTGTTTCATTGGGTGTTTATTGTTTGTTGTTGTGTGTTTATTTTACTGTTATTTTATTTACATTTTTATTTACAGCTTTATTTACAGTTTTCAGTATTTATATTCATGCATCATATATTATACTGGACTGTCTGGCTAGGCTGGTTTCATTTTTTTGTGGGATTGGGAATTGTTACTGAGAGATGAGCTCGTAACCGGGGCTCGAGTGCACCCTAGGACTTAGAGTGGACAGTCACTTTGGCTTCATAGCATTTTGCTATGTTGGTAGTAGTGAGTTCCACACCCAGACTTGCGACCGTCTTGGAAATGTATTATGCCAGAATTTTTCTGGGGTAATACACAACCTCGATAGTTATGTGCATCTGGGGACCGATCATTGATGACCTTTTTAGAAACATCCTTCTCCTGTGGTGACAGTGGCAGACCACATTTTGTGGCAAACCCATTCGCATCTGGTCGTATGATGATAGTATTGTACCCTTCGGGATGAATGTACTATTGTTTCTCGATTCCAGCGCTTGAAGCTGGGAACATATAAAGGATGCTTGTTTTTCCCGAACTCACGCTGAGGCCTCCCTGAGTAGTACATAATGCCAAACCGATTCCCTGATTTGGTCATGAGCCATTTCTCGGAAATGGTGAACGTATTATTGCTATTCGACTTTGAGAGTCCGTGATGTTTGACCCGGAGCACACCCGTGAGATTGGGAGGGGTTTACAGGATTGTAGGAACCCTCGACCTCATCATACCTCATTGCCAGTACAGTTCTATGATTTGATAAGGCTGCATGGATTTGGATCTTTGGGTTTTGGGGCTTATTTGAGACTGAATTATTGTTCATGAGGCTCTATTTAGAGGATCTTGGTTCTTGGTCACTTGGATCCCGTGTTCCGTATCCAAATAGTCCCAGTGGTTGATCATGTGCCTGCATTGCATTTGCATCGCATCATACTTGCATTGAATGTTTGTGTTTCCATTACAAGTTATCCTTCATCTCTATACCCAGTTCTAGTATTCAGTTTTCCTCCAGATGACAGAAATCCAGGAGATACCTAGAAAAAAGAATGTTCATTACACTTTCCCACAACCCGAAGTTGAGAGTATTATGAAACTGGCGGATTTGATGAGTGACAAGGTTTCAGATGATTTCAGAAGCCGGTATTGGAAGATCTTGGGTTACATGAACAAACCGACTGTCGATCAGAGGGATAGTCTACATTCTTTGTTGCAGTTTTATGACCCTCATTTGAGAATTTTCGTGTTTGCCGACTACGTTTTGGCTCCCACCATGGAAGAGATTTCTGATATCTTGAGGATTCCTATCAAGAATGGTGTTCCCTATTATGCTGCGGAGAGATGTCCCTCGTACAAGGACATTGCAGGTGCTTGTCATCTGAGTATGCTTAGAGTGAAGATAGAGTTGGAAGCCAGTAAAGGGAAGGGATTCAATCTGGATTTTCTTATCACAGAAGCCCATGTGTTTGCTTTAGGAGGAAAATGGTTTGAGTTCAGTGTGCTGTTAGCATTAATGGTCTACGGGATAAGTCTTTTTCCAGGAGAGAAAGGATGGGTAATCTTGGATTCTATCACTCTTTTCGTTAAAAGAAACCCGGTGCCTACGTTGTTGGGAGACTTTTACTTCGGCGTCCACCACAGAAACGAGAAGAGAAAAGGGTTTGTGAATTGTTGCGCTCCTGTGTTTGCTGAGTGGTTTGCTAAGAAGCTTCCAAAGTCAGGACCGTTCAAAGATCTTAAACAAGATTGGAAGTGGGCTAGAAGGTTGATGGGGTTAACATCGGATGATATAGCCTGGGGATGTAGCAGAAACTTGGTAGGAAGGGAGTTCATTACCCGGTGCGGTGAATTTCCCTATGTACCACTGTTAGGAAGAAAAGGAGTGATAAGTCATAACCCTGTATTGTCCAAGAAGCAATATGGTTATCCATTGAAGGATCCTCCATCAGATGAAGAAATAGCGAAGACTTTGTATTTTCCGGCTGAAGGTAATGAGTTGTTGGTTATTCAAGCATCCCAAGCTTGGGAAACGAAGGTTAGAGAAGGTAAGAAAGAATTCGGAAAGGTAGACCCTAAGACTTATCCCTCTTTTGTTGCTTGGATACAAAGGAGGGTCGATACCTTTTTCCTTCTGTTTTCGGTTGAGGCTCCGCTATATCCAAAGGAGGTACCGGTACAAATCACTGTGTCTCTTGAAGATTACAAGAAATTGGAAGCTCAGTTGCACGAGATTCGGGTAGAGAATTCGGAAATGGCTAGTTTGTATCACCGTACCAATCATGCTAAGCAAGAAGCAGAGGAAAATCTACAGATGATGCAGACTGCCTTAGAAGCTAGGGAAAAGGAGTTTGCTGGGAGAGAAGCTCATTTTCAGAGGTTAGGTTTAACCGAGTCAAAGAGAGAACTGGAGCATAAGAGGATTGTGAAGACTCTCAGGGAAGCTCGTCAGTCCGTTGCTTGGTTATAGAGCCAAAGAGAGCAGGAGCAGAATAGGTACAGATAAAAGGAAGAGTTCTTTGAAGCGCAGATGGCAATCAAGAAGGAAGAGGTCGAACAAGCCCGCAAGATACGAGAGGAAAAGACTCACAGTACCTGAAGCATATCCCCAGCTGAGTTACTAGAACTTCCTCATCCCCATTAAGGAATTCTCCCTCCAGATAGATCTACCAATGATCTATTTACCCAAGCAGAGTTCTCCCTATGAACAGATTTATCAATAATCTCTTCCCTAGTTGGGTTATCCCTCCAAGAAGATCAGCCAGAGATCTTTATCCCCGCAAGATCCGAGTCTCGGATCAGTTCTCTCATTTGCATAATCATAGCATTCGCATCATATTCACCGAAATAAGCATAGCATTCCGTTCAATATGGAGCATTACGGTAAAAATCAAACATTTGCATGATCACAAGCCAGGTTCGAGCCAGTCACCTACAAATACCATCAATATTTCATCAGCAATATATGAAACTCGTATCTCGTGCAGATAAAAGCCAAAGCATCCTCTTTGCACTCTCAAATACAGATATTTGTTCATAACTTGTACGTTTTCCTTTTGACACTCGTCTGTGTCATACTTCCCCAGCAAATCAAACACTCGTCCGTGTCTTGCACATACTTCACCAACAGATCAATACGTATATATACTTATACATATGTCTTTTGATACTCATACATATCTTGTATATATCACTCCTCATTAGATTCGACACTCGTCCGAGTTCCTTGCTTAACCGGTTGATACTCGTCTGTATCATCATCTTTAAACATGTGTCAGCGTTTGTTTCTACCGATACTCGTCTGTATCATGGTCCTAAGGATGCTCGTCCTCATCTTTAATCTATACACACCGTCAAACATTTATATCTTTTATTCTTGAAAGTGTAAGCACTCATCCGTGTTTACCGTTCCCCAGTAAGTCACCAACAATACAACTTTCTTCTATCCTACATTCATCATATGACGTGATACTTTCGGCAGCCGTCCCCTGCCAGGTGATCGTCCTTCACCTTTGGATGATCGTCCCTCATCCTTTTCCCCAGTGGAATCTCCATTATCGGAACCTTCTATCCGGAATTCGTCCTATGTCGTGATATTTTTAGTAGTCTTCCCCTGCTAGGTGATCGTCCTTCACCTTTTGATGACTGTCCCTCATCAGTTATCCGATGGTCGTCCCCATCATTGATCTTGTTATCCGACATTCGTCTTATGTCGTGATAATCCCCAAGAGCATTTGTACCTTGCTAGGTGATTGTCCTTCACCTCTTGATGATCGTCATTCATCATGCTTACCCGATGGTCATCCCCATCGTTGATCTTTTCTATCCGACATTCGTCCTATGTCGTGACATTTTCAGCAGCCGTCCCCTGCTAGGTGATATTCCTTCACCTTTTGATGATCGTCCCTCATCATTATTTCATTTATTCTTTAACCCGATGGCCGTCCCCGTTGTTGTTTACTTTACATTTCAAGCCTAATGGTCGTCCCCATCTATGCTTGTTTAAATCCCCATAGAGTTTTATTTTATTACCTGATGGTCGTCCCCGTCGTGGTCTCTTTTATTTCCCCAGCTTGTCGGACCGTCCCCGTCATTGCTTTGCTTACCACTTTATCCCCATCAATCGTCCTCTGCTCGATGGTCGTCCTCCATCGCCTTCGTTTGATAATCATACTATACTATCTTTTACAATTTATATCCCTTTTCTTCTTCTCCCCAGCGAGTGCAAATTTCGGACTGTCTTTGGTATTTAACCACAAGTTATCTTGTTTGTCTATTAAGCCAGGCGCTTACATCCTGCACAGCTAACTCATGCTTGAATAGGGGCAGCTGTAAACACCCCAAATTTTCCCTCACTCTTTCTCACACCATGGTTTGTGGTCTTTCATTTTTGCATAAGCATAAGCATTACATCTCATATTACACATTTGTTTCATCTACATTGTTCCATTTCATTTGCATCTAGGGTTCGTGATCTGAGCAATCCAAGAATCAATCTGAGCCATCCCAAAGGTCTTGAAGAATTCCAAGGGGTTCAATGTGTGTTCTATAATAATATTTTGCTCCCCAAAGTTCATGGAAGTCAAGAAGTCACAAAGTTGGCAAAGGCATGGGAGCAGAGCTAGGGTTTTCACTGCACATATGACCAAAATTAGGGTTTTGGCTTCAGAGGCCTTAACTCCAAATTTTTTGGTCATTCTTGTTTCTAATGTTCTTAATATGTTATAAGGATCATGTGTACCAAGTTTGATGAAGAAACTAATTGTAGACGTCATTTGATCATTGGGTAACTTCTTGAGCAAGTTAAGTCAAAATCAGGGCATCTGAGGCCCCCAACAAGGGTACCACAGGATCATTTTCATCAAATTGAAGTTCTATGATCTTTATTTGATCTTAGAAGTGGTTAGAAGTTCATAAGATTGAATAATTTTGAGCCAATTGCAAACTTGCCATTTTTGGAAATGACTTGAAATGCAAACTTTCCATTTTGGGAAAGATTTTCAACCTCCTCTTTCATGACGAAAAATGCTTCAAATGAAAACTTCTTGGACATGAAAGTTGTAGATCAGGTCTTTCCCTTTTAAAAAAGTAATATAACATGTCTTGATTCATCCTAGAACTCAAGATATGGCCTTTCAAAGTTGGCAAAAATCACATAATTTTCAAGTTCATGTCTAAAAGGGAATTTTGCATATTGGCATTTCAAGCTTCTAAGTGACCTCTAATGTGCTCAATTATGTCATAACATGTCAAAGCAACCTTCAAAGATCAGAATTATGCCTTGAACCTAGGGTTTTGGTGACTTAATTCACAAGAAATTTCAAAATGGCCAAGTTGCATAAAGCTTTTCATTTCTTCATCCAAGCATTACGGCTGCCTTTCTTTGATCCAAGGGCCCTCCATTAAGCATGCTGAGGCAATCTATGCTCAGAATCCCCTGCTATATTGACCCATACCTCAAGTACACATAAGTTGACATTTTTGCATTTCCTCCCATACCAATCAAACTGAGACACCACCCACTCTCTGACCAATCACAACCTCTTATGCAAACCCTAAGGAGCTCATTTCATAACACATTAAAGCCTGAAACATTGGAGAACTCAGAATTCACAAAAATTGTCAAAAACCTTCCCTTCTTCGAAACTCAAAACAAATCCATCAAACTTCAAAACAAACTTCACCAATCATCTTCAAATCACTCATAGAACACAAAGCAATCCTCAAAATGGCCTGAAACCCCCAAAATCAAAAACACGCTTTTTGCAAAACCAGAACCAAACACTTAAAAATAGCCATCATAAACTTGTTCTAAGCATCATATCATCCTCAGGGGGTCCATTGAAGTTGATTTGCACAAGGGAAGAGGCTAGAAAGCTCAAAACTGCAAAGCTTCATCTCAGGTATACCTCAAGAACATTTTTTCCAGAACTTGCTATTTAAGTTAAAATATCAATCTTCATGTTCCCCTGATCACACTGATATGTTTAGTTTCGAAAATGATTGAGAAATGACCATGTATGAAGCTTCTGAAATTTTTGACCTAAAACTTGATTGTTTTGATTCAGCTTTGTTGGGCATGATAAATGAATTTTGTTTGTGGATTCATGTTCTAGGATGTTAGAGGAGTGATTTTGGGCAACCAATTAGGAGTTTAGATGCTTGTTTAAGTTTCTGGGATTTTGGGGTGACAGGAGAAGATGACCGGAGCTTGCTCCGGTCACCTGAATGTCATTAGGGTTTGATTAGGGTTTAATCTTGCCAGTTTAAATGTGGGCCGTAGGATTAGGTTTAGCGCGTGAATGAAAGGCCAAGATCAGTTCACTTAAAACCCTAATTTTTAATTAGTTTTAATTAATTAAGATTAATTTTAAAATTCCAGATTCAATCCCAGCCATCCATTAGCGCGCGCAGTCTTCCCTCCTTTGAATCTCACCCCTCAGATCAGTTGACTTGCCTTTTTATTCATTTTATTTTCATTTTAATTCATTTCTTTTGCATAATTTATTTAAAATAGTAAAACACTTTCAAAAACTATGAAACTTTGCATTCTGGTTTTAAATATTTTTCTCAACTTGAAAATGATTTTTATTTTATTTTTTGCATTTAAAAAGTATTTTTAAAATATTTAAATGTTATTTCTAATTAATTAAATTATTTTAATTAATTAAAAATGCATTTAGGTTTCTAAAAATCACCAAAAAACTCATGAACCATTCCAATGCATTTAGAAACATTTTCAAACTCTTCATACAAATTTCTTTTTAGGTTTGATCATAATTTCACAATTTTCTTTGAATTAGGGTTCTTTAAAAATCAGATTTTCCAACTCTAACTTTGAAAAATCATTTCTGCCTAACCAAGAAGAGTTTGAACTTGATTCTTTTTTCATTGTTTCACATATTGCATGTAGTTTCTAGGTTATTTTCCTCATGAATTTATCTTGCATTTTCAAATTAATTTGCATTTTCCTTTGAGAATCACCCAAATACCCTAGCACACTTAGGAAAATCATAACTTTCAATAGGTTTAGCTTCTGACCTTCTCCTTTGGGATTTCAACTTGTATAAGTTTAGGTTTTATTTAAGTTCAGTTTCAATTTTTATCATGGTGAATGCTTCTGTTTTGGTCATATGCATCTCATGTTGCCTTAAAACCCTAATTTTGCATCTTCATTTGCATTCTCCTTTGCATATCATGAACTTATGAACTTGTTGTAAACACCACAAATTTGCCCTCACCTATTCATACCATGGCTTGTGATCTTTTCATATGCATAAGTTCAATCATAGCATCTCATACCATATATTTGCTTCACTGCATTGATTCAAAGTCATCTGCATCTAGGATTTGTGATCTAAGCCATCCCTGAACCATTTGAGCCACTCCAAAGGTCATCAGTCACTTCAAAGGGGTCCATGAATGTTCAAACATCATATCATATCCTCACCAAGTCAATGAAGTCAAAGAATCACAAGAACTGAGAAAGGCATGGAAGCAGAGCCAGGTTTAACTGCACAGATGACCAAAAATTAGGGTTTTGGTTTCAAAGGCCATAACTCCAATTTTTTTGGTCATTCTTGTTTCTATTGGTCTCTATATGTTTTGAGGGCCATGCATATCAATTTTCATGAAGAAATTCCATGGGGAAGGCATCTGATCAAGAGTTGACTTCTTGAGCAAGTCAATGCAAAATCAGGGCATCTGAGGCCCCCAATGACCCAACCTAAGGGTATTCTCCATAATTTTGAGTATATATGATCTTTATTTGATCATAGAAGATGTTATAAGTTCACAAAATTGGGGAATTTCAAGCCATTTGCAAAATTGCCTTTTTGGGAAAGTGACTTGTAATGTAAACTTGCCATTTTGGGAAAGTTTTTCAACCTCCTCAAATTGATTCAAAAATGCTTCAAATGAGAAAAATTTGGTCATGAAAGTTGTAGAATGGATCATTCCCTTTTCAAAAAGTACAAGAACTCATTCTAATTCATTATGGATCAAAAGTTATGGCTTGCCAAAGTTGGACAAAATCACATAATTTCAAGTTTTACACCAAAGAGGCAAAGTTGCAAAACCTCTTGCCAAGGCCAAATGTGACTTCAATGTGACTTCTAACCTTTGCACAAACATGAACCATGACCTAAAAATCAGAATGCACCAAAGAATTGCCCATTTTCATGACTTATGCTTCAAGTAATCACAAAAGGGCCAAACTTTGCAAAAGTTGCAAAACCTCACACAAACCCTAATCCACTTGCTGCATTGCCTCTAATTCATTTCCATGGTTCTCCTTGATTCAAGATGCAGCCAAGCCATGCCTTGTACCTTGACTGAAATGGCCCATACCTCTCTTACACAAAAAGTTGACTTTATGCAAAAAGACCCATACCAATCAAGCTAGGCCAGCAACAACTCTCTGACCTATCCAAGCTTGATACATGGACAAAATGAGACTCAACACATAGCATAACACAGCTTGATCTCTCTCATAAGCCATAGTTCACAAAACTCTCCTCTGATGCACTTTCCTTGGAATCTCATCACACAATCATCAAACCTCAAAACCAACTTCACCATTCATTCAGAAAAGCTTCATAGAGCATAAACCACCCTTCACCTTGCCTTGAAAGTCCTTGAAACTCAAACACGATTTTCCACCCTCTCTGAATAGAACTCCATCAATCTCACAAACTAGCCACAACACACTCCAACTAAGCCTCAAAGATTCCTCAGGAAGATCATTGGAGTCATTTTGAAGCAAGGAAGCAGTCAGAAAGCTCCTGGATTGAAAGCTCCATCTCAGGTAGCCATGCGAATTTTTTTTCCAGAAGCTCTATTTTAAGTTATTAAATGATTAAGTGTGATCCCCTGAGCATGTTGAGCTTTAAACTTTTGAAAATGATGAGGATTTGAGCATGTATGGCTTGTCTGAAATTTCTGCCATTTTCGTACCTTGCTTCGAATCTTGTTAATGGTTAGAAATAAATTCCATTTGAGGGTGGGGTTGGGTTTAGAATGGAGAGAGGAAGTGATCTAGAGCTTTAGAGCTCCAGAAATGACCTAGAGAGTGAGATTGAATTTCTCAGGGAGGGTTGTCACCGGAGAAGATGGGATTAGGGCAAAGATTGAATTTCTCAGGAAGTGATCTGGGATTAGGGCAAAGTTTGAATCTGGGCCATGCGATTGATCCTTCCCGCGCGTGTTTGTGTGGCTTGGATCTCATGATTAGTTTTAATTTAGGTTTATTTATTTAATTAATCTGGATTAATGAAGTTTGAACTTGGGCCCTTGGATGTGGCGCCAAGTCAATGGTCTCAAACCCAGAATCAATCTGGACTCTTCATCCTGCATACTTCTCATATTTTAATTTTTTATTCATTTATTTTCCATTTTATTTGCACGAATTATTTAAAATAGCAAAATGCATCCGAAATTTTTCATTTTTTGCATCAAGGTTCTAAATATTTTTCTCATTCTGAAAATATTTTTATTTTTTATTTTTGCATTAAAAATCATTTTTAAATCATTTAAATGTTTATTTTTAATTAGTTAAAAATGCATTTAGGTATTTAAAAATCACAAAAAAATTCACATTGCATCTTAAAACATTTAGAAACATTATCAAACTCTCAAAGCAAATTTATTTTTGTTTCTTGATGCCTTTTGATCATTTTCATTGGAATTAAATTCATTTTTAGGCAATATTTTTGTGCAAACTTTGAAAAATCCATTCTGCCTAACCATTGAGAGTTTGATGATGGTTTTTCTTGCATTGCATCCTTCATAGCATGTAATTTATAGGATAAAATTGGTTTGAATTGATCATCCATTTTCAATTTGTTTTGCATTTTTCATGATGAGGTACCTTAAAACCCTAATTGACTTGAGAAAATCATAACTTGCACTAGGTTAAGAATTAGATCCCCTCCTTTGGGCAGTGAACTTGTGTAGGTCTAGGGTTCCTTTGATCCCATTTTCAATTTTTTGTCATGTAATTTGCTTCTGGTTTTGGATTTTTGTGATGCATGTTGTATGTAAACCCTAATTTGTGCTTTCCGTTGCATCCACCTCTCATTTGCTTGCATCCAATAACTTGCCATGACATTTTGTGCATCCACATGATTCATAATACATCTTAGGACATATTAGAATCATGTTTGGTCATTGCATCATTTTGTTGCCATGTTATATGTTCATTTCATTTCATAATCAAGGACTAAACCTTAAAGGTTTTAAGGCTTTGTGATTAGGGTTATGCCTACATCCTTCTATTAGGATGGAGTGTATAACTTTAATCCTAAGTGTTAAACCCTTAATGTGTTTAGATCCTTTAATCAATCCATCTTAATAATCACTAAGACATTAAGCTTGTAACTTGGGCCTTGCATTAGGGTTCTAATTCTTCCTTGAATTGGTTAAGAAGGACTAACCCTAGTGTTAATGGACAAGTCCCCCTCTAGTTGTCTTACAAACCATAAAACTCACTTCTTAATCTTACCATTAACTAAAATCCATTTAATAAAGGCTTTGTTTTGTCATGAAGTTAATCCTTAATCATGGATTAAGTTGAGGAGCCTTCCTCAACTTAAATGTTCTCATCTATTATCCTTCTATTAGGATGGTGTAATGGGTCCATTAAATCCTTGATTATGGCTTAAACTCATTACTTAACACTAAACAACAACCACAAAAACATCTAAATAAATGCAAGTAGGTTAATGATCTTAATCCTACATCATGGTGATTAAGTGTGAGGTGTTTACTTCACACTTAAGGTATTCTCATTACCCCTAATCAGAGGGAAGATGTGATGAGTTTACTAACCCTTGGTTTAGGCTTGAGCTCATTAACTTATGACAAACTTCAAAAAGCAATAAAAGATTGAAAACACAAAAACAAACAATAATCGTCTCCTCCGGGATTCTTTTCTCATCTCATTCACTCATAAACGAGAACTCGCTTCTTCCGTCTAATGCAAGACAGTTTGCACCTGAGCCAGACAGGTCATACACTTGAGCATAGACAAGCAAGCAGTTCACAAGTCAATTTACCTTTCAGTCTCTTTGGGTCAAACTACGGTGTTCTGACTTCCTCATTGCACGAGAGGATACATAGGCATAACTTAACAGTTATCGAACAAAAGTCTCTGTACATCCCCCCTATTTCAGTATTATTCTTTTAGCCTCAAAATCTTGAGCTTACTCTTTCCTTGCACTGACACTTCTCTTATACACTTCTCACTTCTTTTACACTGGCACTTGCATTCTCTCCAGCTTTGATACACAAATTGCACTGACACTACCCCTTTTAAACACAAATCTTTCAAGCGTGGATCCCGTCGAGTACGGCGGACAATCTGGGTGCTAATACCTTCCCAGGTTGTAACCAACCCCCTTTCTCAGTTTCTCTGGTTCGCAATCGTCTTATCCATATCTTTCTAGGTCTATGCAGCATTACCTTTCCTCCGGGATAAAAATGCCTAGCTGGCGACTCTTGTCTTTTGAGTTCACCCTAGTGTGTTCTCATCCCTCTCGCCGACCGTTCGCGTCTGTACCCCTCTTGACCCGGGTGTCATTTGGTGGGAGCGTCAGCTTGGCGACTCTGCTGGGGATCCTTAAGTTGCAACCAGGGCTTCTGGTTCTTTTTGTGGGTTCCTCCTAGCGCTTGTTTGATTTGTTTTTACTGGGGTGTTATGTGCTATTTTTATGTTTATTTATATTGCTTTATTTATTGCTTTCTGTACAGCTTTATTTATTGCTTTCCTTTACAGTTTTTTCATATTTCATACTGTCATTATCATTGCTGGATCTGTTCTTCTGTCTTGGTGAGTGGGGTTTCATTGAGAGTATAAGGTCCTATACCTGGGACCTGAGTGACACCTAGGCTAGAGTGGTTCATGTTCTTTCCCATTCCATTTCGGTCTGGTGCGGGAATATGAAACATGATTCAGATGTGGGTTTCTTCTTGAGAACTCTGTGCTACAGATTTCCTGTAGTGCTAGGGCTATCTGGGAAGCCTGCTAAGTCTGGATGACCTTTATGATTGACCTTCAGAAACTGGGGAGAATTGGAGGAGGATCTTTTATGGTTATTGTAAACATTGTACCTCCGGGTTAGAAATGTTTACACTTCTCATAACTGATCCAAGTCTGAGGATCCTTGTTTTAGAACACTACCTGTGAGGGGGTTGGGTTGTTTACAGGTTTGCAAGTACCATTGGCCACATCATACCCGAATACTTGTTTTGTTTAAGAATGCTTCACTTTGGACAGTTCTTGTGATTTAACCCTGGACATGTGACTCTTTATTTGAGTCCCCCACCTTGGTTATTGGATTTCTGAACCTCCATCTGGACTTCTTGAACATACATGGGCTTTATATCAAGACAGATAATCAGATCCAGCTTGATCACAAACCCTTGCATATCATTTGCATACATCATCATCGCATCATTTGACATTTGTTTTTTTTTCCAGGGTATCCACATTATATTTGGCTTGGTTTTGACCCCTTCATCTGCATAAACCTCTGCTTCATCAGCTGTCTGCTTCAGCTATTCTCTTCAGTTGTTTGCTTCAGTCATTTTCATCATCACCAGCATCAACCTATCAGTGGCCCATCTCCAGTACCAGTCTTGATCTTCATCAGCACTTGTCTTCAGCTCTTCATCAGCAGTCATGGCTCCCAGGAAGAGCAACATATCATACCATTTCTTTGAGCCTGTGCTGACTGGCATCAGGCAGGTCCAGTCACTTATCACCCCTGACCACATCCCATTATTCAGAGAGCATTATGGAGGTATACTGGACATGGTTATGGATCTGGACCCTTCTTAGAGGAGCATGATCCACACATGCTTACAGTTTTATGACCCTCCTTTGAGATGTTTCACATTTTCAGACTTCCAGCTAGGACCTCTGTTGGAGGAATTTTCATCATTGATTGGAGTACCTGTCAGGGGTGGGATCCCCTTCAACCCAGAGATGACTTCTCCCAGCAATGGAGAAGTGGCAAAAGCACTGTACCTAGAGCCTACTTTGATTGAGCAGAATACGACAACAAAAGCTGGGATCCCTGGTTTACACTTAGACTTCTTGATTTCCCATGCCATCCTGAGGGCCTCTTTAGGAGAATGGATGGCAGTTTGTGCATTGCTAGCTCTCAGCATATATGGGGTCGTACTGTTTGCAGATGAGCCCAAATTTATCAGCAAGAATTCCATTCACCTTTTCCTTCTGAGGAGCCCAGTACCCACATTGCTGGGAGATTTTTATTACTCCATTCATCAGAGGAATGAGAAACAAAGAGGGAAGTTGGTGAGATGTTGTGCACCTTTGTTTCACACTTGGTTGCTTAAGCACCTACCTAAGATAGATGATTTCCTAAATCCCCACCAACAGAATAATTGGGCCAAAAGACTCATTGATTTGACTTCAGATGACATCAGATGGTGCACCCAGAGCACCAAAGGCAAAGACATAATTACCAGCTGTGGGCAGTACCCAAATGTGCCTCTGATAGGAGTAAAGGGTTGCATCAGACAAGCATCCTGGGCTTGGGACAACATCCAGACAAAAGGGATGGCTATTCTTGGAAGGTGCAATAATGTTGCTTCAGCTTAGTACTATGACTGGTCTCATGCTAGAGCTCAGATTACTGGAATGCCCTTCACCATTGAGGATATACCTGGACCATCCACAACTCAGCTAGCAGCCACTGTCAGCCTGGAAGAATTTGAGAAGCTGAAGGAAAGGAATGAGAATATGTCTCAAGCTCTGAAGAAGACCCTTTGGGAAAGGAGTGATGGTCGTCTGGACATTGAAAGGTTGGAGAAGCTTAAGGTGGAGCATCTGGCCAAGATTGAGAAAACAGAGGACTACATCAAGAAAGCAAGAGCTGGGGAACAAATATTGAAGAATGCCTGCAAAGAAGCCAAGTTTCAAAAGGCTAGGACTGATCTCTATCTGCAAGAAAGTCAGGCTAGGTGGGTCAGGATCACTGAAGCCCGGACACAAGAAGATCAGAGGACTCAAGCCAGGATTGAGCAGTTAGAGGCCAATGAGAAGAAGCAGCAGGAAGCTTTGTTGGCAGCCCAAAAGGAGATTTCAGAGTTGAAGCTTAGGGCTGGATTGAAGAGGTCAAAGGACCAGGACAGGCACAAGAAGATGACCACTGCCATTGCCACCAGGAACCTCCTCCTCAGAAACATCACAGAGCATCCAGCCGGTCCAGTGACCGAGGCACTTCTGAAGGAGGTTAAGGAGGATGAGTTTGGATTAGATGTTTGACTTCTTTGCTTATTTCCATTTTGATGTACTTTTCTTTTGTGTTGTATTTTGACCCTTCAGGGGCATATGTTGTAAAACAAACTATGTATTGTTCAGTATTTGTAATATATTCTAGTTTGTTTCCATTTTTGGGATTTCTTTTCTCAACAAAGTCAAAAGCATCTTCCTCGGGGTCTGGAAAGGTCAAAACCAAGAACCAAGCCGGATACTTTGGAAAACAAATAAGCATGCTGCATTGCATACTAACTTTGTTTTGTTTTGTAGGTTTCACCTTTATTTTGTTTGTTTCTAACTCTGTTGTGCTTCAGGAAATATTGCTCGCCGCCGGGTGTTCCCTCTCAACCGTACGCACCGGTACCCTACCCGCAACAACCTTCCTAGTATCCAAATGGATCAAGTACAGCAAGACCTGACTGAGTTCAGGACCCAGATGGCTAATGAAAGAGTGGAAATGAGGAACCAAATGGCTCAATTCATGACTGTAATGACTGGCTTGGCCCAGAGTCAGGAAAGGCTAAGGGCATTGGTAGAAAGACAAAACCCCGAGGAACCTCATCCTGGGACTGGAGGGACTAGTAATAATGAGGGAGGTCAGCCTCATGTTAACCCACCAGTATTTGGACCTCATCTAGATCCGAAAGTCAACATCCCAAGAAACGTACATGGCAACACTGCTGCAGGCAGGATCTTGCAAGAAGATCCTCAAGAAGAGTAGTTTACTGTAATGGGAGCTGGAGACGAAGTTTATGATAGGAGGTTTGATGAAATTGCTGAGAAGTTGAGATCCCTGGAGTCTCAAAACTCCTTGGGCTTCGATGTAATGGATATGGGGTTAGTAGACGGGGTATGAATTCCCCACAAGTTTAAACCCCCGTGCTTCGAGAAATACAATGGAACCTCCTATCCACGAACTCACCTACAGTCTTTTCTGGGGAGACTTAAAGCATATACCATGGATGAAAAACTGTGGATGTTCTACTTTGAAGATAGCTTGACTAGGGCTTCAAGAGAGTGGTATTCACACCTGACCAGAGCTACTATCAGATGCTGGAAGGACCTAGCTGAAGCTTTCATCAGACAGTATCAATACAATTTGGACATGGCTCCCAACAGGACCCTCCTAATGGGAATGTCTCAATCCTCCAGAGAAAGCTTCAGGGAATATGCCCAAAGGTGGAGATAGCTTGCTGCTGCTGTCCAGCCACCCATGTTGGAAAGAGAAATGGCCGACATGTTCATGAATAATTTGCAAGGAACATATATTGATAGGCTGGCTGCCTTTTCTTCCACCAGTTTTGCTGACGTAGTTATAGCCGGTGAAAGAATTGAGAGTCTATTAAAAATGGGCAAGATTTCTGATAACGGTGCAAGTTCATCCAGTAATTCCAGGAAGCCTTTTGTGGGACCTCGAAGAACCGGTGAGACAAATGCCATTCATGCCAGCAGGGGCAGACCTCAGTATGTTCACAGATCAGTAGCAGCTGTCACCATTCCCGCTCCGATCCCTCAACAACCAGCATATCAACAACAACAACAACCACATTATCAACAGCAAGTTCAGTACCCGCCACAAATAACCTACAACAATAGCAACAACACTCAACAACAAAGACCCTTTCAACAAAGACCGTCACAAGCAAATAGGGTGATTGACCCTATCCCTATGACTTATGCTGCCTTATTACCACAACTCCTGAAGCTCAACTTGGTTGAGTTAAGGACATTGGCACCACCAGATCCCTCCAATCTCCCAAGAAATTATGATGTCAACGCCAGGTGTGCTTTCCACTCCAATGCACCTGGTCACAATACCGAAAAATGCAGGGCCTTAGAAATGAAAGTCCAAGATCTGGTGGATTCTAAAGCCCTCAACTTTGCACCCCCTCAAAATGTCAACAAAAATCATATGCCTAATCATGGCGGGCCGAGGATTAATGCCATTGAGGAAGACAAGCCATCTACTTTGATCACCAGTGTTGCACAAATTCGGACACCTCTGGTCGAAATTAAAGCTCAGCTTCTAGAGTGCCAGGTGTTTGCCGGGTGCGAGCTCGGTTGTGGGTATTGCAACATTGCAGTCAACGGGTGTGATAATTTAAGAAGCGGCATAGATGGTCTTATCAAAGATGGTATACTTCAGATCTCAACAACGGCGCCTACAAATCCATCAATTCCTTTAACAACAATTCCTGATTCTTCTACAACAGCAGCAACAATCATTCCCACCGATTCATCAATATCATCAGCAATGGCTCCATCCATCACTTC
Organism: Lathyrus aphaca; assembly: GCA_963966055.1. Taxonomy (NCBI): domain Eukaryota; kingdom Viridiplantae; phylum Streptophyta; class Magnoliopsida; order Fabales; family Fabaceae; genus Lathyrus; species Lathyrus aphaca. Next base: position 354,506,332 of record OZ014520.1, on the reverse strand, counting down.
AATAGATCAAATGTCAACAACCCTTTCTTCTACAACATCAGCATCCATTTATTCAACCGAATCTTCTACAACCCCAGCAGAAATTAATGAAGATATCTCAGCAGTCACCATCTACTATGATCCGTCAAATGTTCCTCCAAATAACAACTTTCAGCAACCAACAGTGCCACCTCTTGTCAGGTCACCAGTCACAATTTACTACGATCCACACACCATCACAGTACCCTCCTCTGCAGCAGTCAGTCTAGTTACTATTACGGTGCCTCGACCCGTTCCTTATGAAAGTAGTAATTCCATACCTTGGCATTATGGCTCTGATCTCTACTGCAACAGAGAGAAAATCACTTTGGATTCTTCAATCTCTTCTCCACAAATTGATAATGTTGGGGGAGGCGGAGGCTTCACCAGAAGCGGACGCATTTTTGCCTCACAAACTCAGAGGCCTAATGCTGAAGCAGAAGCTGCTGCCAAAGCAAAAGGAAAGAGTGTGGTACTTGAAGAACCAGCTATCAAAGAAACTCAGAAGACATCTTTTGAACAAGATGTAGACAAGTTAATGAGAATCATAAAGAGAAGTGATTACAAGGTGGTGGATCAGCTTCACCAAACTCCCTCAAAAATCTCCATATTATCCCTGTTGATGTGTTCCGAAGCTCACAGGAATGCATTATTGAAAGTCCTACACGCAGCATACGTGCCAGAAGAGATTGCCGTTAATCAGCTAGAAACTGTGGTGGCAAATGTCAATACCAGTCATGGACTGGGCTTTACCAATGCTGACTTAACAACTGAGGGACGTAACCACAACAAGGCTTTACACATCACCCTAGAATGCAAAGGTGTTGTTTTATCTCATGTACTGGTGGACACTGGGTCGTCACTCAATGTTCTACCAAAGAAAGCCGTAGTGAAGCTAGAGTATGATGGCTTGGCACTGCGTCCGAGTAATTTGGTGGTGAGAGAATTTGATGGCTCTATAAGATCAGTGCTTGGAGAGATTGATCTGCCTGTGATGATTGGTCCGCAGACCTTCAAAATTACCTTCTATGTGATGGACATTCAGCCGGCCTACAACTGTTTGTTGGGTAGACCCTGGATCCATGTCGCTGGCGCTGTTACGTCTACCCTTCACCAGAAGATGAAATTCGAGTGGGAAGGCCAGATCATCACCATCTGTGGGGAAGAAGACATCTTTGTTAGCCATCTGGCTATGTATAAGTACATTGAGATGGATGGAGAAATCCATGAAACTATGAGCCAGGGGTTTGAGGCCCTAAACATTAATGAAGCGTCTGCTGTACTGGGAACTTCCATGACGTCTTATCAGCAAGCCAGGAAGGTTTTTGAAGAGGGTACTGCCCAAGGCTGGGGCAAGCTGCTGCCCGTGGAAAAGAAGGAAGATAGATTTGGGTTGGGTTACAAACCAACTCAACAAGATCAATCAGAGGCCGCTAAAGAACCCAATTTTGTCAGCGGGGGAATGCTCACCCCGGATGCTGTGAACAACTTGGAAAACGAGGAGGAAAGCGACCGCAACCTGGAGAGCTGGATACGTCTAAGGATCCCGGGGAGCCAAGTCCTTAACTGGTCTTCCCAGGATATTATAAGGGTTACTCCTGCAGAGTAATTATTATTTCCTGTATTTTTAAAGCATGCATCAAGTCTTGCATCTTGCCCAAGATGTCAAGACTCATTTTGTAATCGGGCCATCTTGTAATTTTGTGCAAACAGATCAATCAATGAATATCGGACATCTTTTGCAAACAAGTTTCTTTTTCGCTCACTATCTTTTCATTTTTCTTTTTGTACAAAAATAAAATGGCAATGTTTTCAAAATAAATAACTTCATCTTTCACTTTTTCTAAACAAGATTAAAATTGATCACTAAAATAAACAATCTAAACCCTTGCAGAGAGTGTCTTTCAGATTGCACCGACAACAACACAGCTATGACTTCGTATGACTTTGACAATCCAATCAATCAAGCCGATGAAGGGGTTGAAGAAGATTATGAGCTACCTGAAGAGCTAGCTAGGTTGTTAAGGCAAGAGGAGAAGGTTATCACTCCTCATCAGGAGGAGATTGAAACGGTTAATCTTGGTACGGAAGAAGATGTGAAAGAGGTTAAGATCGGGGCCTGCCTGCAAGATTCAGTAAAGGAACAGCTGATTGACATGCTTCGAGAGTATGTGGATGTTTTTGCTTGGTCTTATCAGGATATGCCAGGGTTGGACACCGATATCGTCATGCACAAGCTACCTCTGAAAGAAGACTGCCCACCGGTGAAACAGAAACTGCGCCGTACTCGCCCAGATATGGAAATGAAGATTAAAGAAGAGGTACAAAAATAGTGGGACGCCGGATTCCTTGCTGTGACTAGCTATCCGCCGTGGGTTGCTAATATTGTACCTGTACCTAAGAAAGATGGCAAAGTGAGAATGTGTGTGGACTATCGAGACCTGAACAGAGCCAGCCTTAAGGATGACTTCCCTTTACCTCACATTGATGTATTGCTTGATAATACGGCTCAGTTCTAGATATTCTCCTTCATGGATGGATTTTCAGGATACAATCAGATCAAGATGTCACCTGAAGACATGGAGAAGACGACTTTTATCACACCCTGGGGCACGTTCTGTTACAAGGTGATGCCATTCGGACTGAAGAATGCTGGTGCAACTTATCAACGGGCTATGGTGACATTATTCCATGACATGATTCATAAAGAAATTGAATGTTATGTGGATGACATGATTGCCAAGTCCCTCACAGAAGAAGACCACCTGGTAAATCTGTTGAAGTTATTCAAGCGTCTGAGGAAGTAGCAACTGAAGTTAAACCCCAACAAATGCACATTCGGGGTGCGATCCAGTAAGTTGCTGGGATTTATTGTAAGTGAAAAAGGGATTGAAGTTGACCCTGATAAAGTCAAAGCCATTCAATAAATGCCTGCACCGAAGACTGAAAAAGAAGTTCGGGGTTTCTTAGGTAGATTGAACTACATTTCACGGTTCATATCTCACCTTACAGCAACCTGTGAACCTTTGTTCAAGCTGTTAAGAAAAGAACAAATGGTCAGGTGGAACGAAGACTGCCAGAGGGCTTTTGACAAAATCAAGGAATACTTGCAAGAGCCTCCTATCCTTATGCCTCCTGTTGAAGGAAGACCTCTAATCATGTACTTGACAATATTAGAAGAGTCAATGGGGTGTGTGTTGGGCTAGCATGACGAGTCTGGTCGAAAAGAGTATGCAATATACTACCTAAGAAAAAAGTTTACCGACTGTGAACAACGTTAATCACTGCTCGAGAAAACTTGTTGTGCTTTAGCGTGGGCTGCTTGCCGACTGAGACAGTATATGTTGACCCACACTACCTTGTTGATCTCAAAGATGGACCCAGTCAAGTACATATTTGAGAAGCCAGCACTTACCGGACGGGTTGCAAGATGGCAAATGATTCTCACAGAATATGACATTCAGTACACATCTCAAAAAGCCATCAAGGGCAATGTATTGTCTGATTATCTTGCTGAGCAACCCATTGATGATTACCAGCCTATGAGATTTGACTTCCCTAATGAAGACATCATGTTCATAAAAGCAAAAGATCATGAGGAGCCTATTCACACTGAAGGGCCTGACCCGGAAGAAGAATGGACTATGATGTTTGATGGGGCCGTTAATATGAATGGTCGCAGTGTTGGTGCAGTACTCATTACGCCTAAAGGAGTTCACATGCCTTTCTCGGCAAAACTCACTTTTAACTGCACTAACAACGAAGCTGAATACGAAGCTTGTATTATGGGTCTCGAGGAAGCCATTGATCTCAGGATCAAGACTTTGACTATGTTTGGAGATTCAGCTCTGGTAATCAATCAAACCAACGGCAAATGGTACACGCACCAAGACCATCTGATACCTTATCGGGACTATACAAGAAGGTTATTGACTTTCTTCACAACAGTCAGGCTTGAGTATATCCCTCGAGATGAAAATCAGTTTGCAGATGCTCTGGCTACTATTTCATCCATGATCAAAGTTCAAGCTGCCAACTTTGTGCCTCGGATATCAGTATCCAGACTTGACAGACCAGCATACGTGTTCTCAGCAGATGTTGTTAAAGATGATAAGCCTTGGTTCCATGACATCAAATGCTTCTTGGAGGATCAAACATACCCACCTGGGGCATCTTCCAATGATAATAAGACATTAAGAAGGCTTGCTGGCAGTTTCTTCCTGAATGCTGATGGTTCCCTGTACAAGAGAAACTTTGATATGGTACTCCTCAGGTGCGTTGATAGGGCAGAAGCAAACTTGTTAATGCACGAGGTGCACGAAGGATCCTTTGGTACCCATGCTAGAGGGCATGCAATGGCTAAAAAGTTGCTAAGATCAGGCTACTACTGGATCACAATGGATGCAGACTGTTGTGCTTATGCCAGAAAATGTCATAAATGCCAGATTTATGCGGATAAAGTGCATGTGCCTCCGAATCCTTTGAATGTGATGTCTTCACCCTGGCCATTTGCCATGTGGGGCATTGATATGATTGGCAAGATTGAACCGACTGCTTCAAACAGCCACAGATTCATCCTGGTTGCTATTGACTATTTCACCAAGTGGGTCGAAGCAGCTTCCTATGCAAATGTTACAAGGCAAGTGGTAGCCCGATTTCTGAAGAGAGATATCATCTGTCGGTACGGAGTGCCCGAGCGAATCATTAATGATAATGGTTCCAACTTGAACAATAAAATGATGGCAGAACTATGCCGGGACTTCAAGATCCAACACCACAATTCTTCTCCTTACAGGCCAAAGATGAATGGCGCTGTTGAGGCAGCTAACAATAATATCAAGAAGATTGTGCAGAAGATGGTAGTTACATACAAAGACTGGCATGAAATGCTACCGTTTGCCTTGCATGGGTACCATACATCAATCAGAACATCCACTGGAGCAACACCGTATCAACTTGTGTATGGTATGGAAGCAGTCCTACCTGTTGAAGTGTAACTACCCTCTTTACGGGTATTGATGGATGTTAAGCTGAATGAAGCAGAATGGGTCCGATCCCGATATGAACAACTGAGTCTGATCAAAGAAAAAAGATTAGCTGCAATATGTCATGGACAGCTATATCAGAAAAGAATGAAGAAAGCCTTCGATCAGAAAGTCAGACTTCGAGAATACCAAGTAGGAGATCTTGTGCTGAAAAGACTTATTCCTCCTCATACAGACCACAGGGGCAAGTGGACTCCGAATTATGATGGTCCTTTCATAGTAAAGAAAGTTTTCTCTGGCGGAGCCCTGATGCTCAGTACTATGGATGGTGAAGACTTCCTGTCCCCTGTGAATTCAGATGTAGTTAAAAACTACTTCGCATAAAATGACCCACTGGACATAAAAACAGAATGTAAGTCCAGGAAAAAATAGGGAATCCCGGCGAGTCAAAAACAAAATAAAAGACTCGGGCAAAAATAAGGGAAAATGAATAAAAAACGTACTCCCGCTGAGTTGAAAAGCCACATTGGACAACTCAGGCAAAAATGGGTATCCCGGTGGATCGAAAACCTGTAAGGGCGATCCACGCAAAATAAGGGAATAAGCGAACAACTGCGTTCTGAATTCATCTGTATCACTTACAACCTGGCAAGCTCCGAAAGGTTCGAGCATCGGGCAGAATCAGCTTTCTTCAAAGAGCAAGATGAGAAGAACGTCAATGTCATACGAGTCATAGCAAAAGGGAAGCTACTTGAAGCGTCATCAACATTGCCAGCATCTTTTTGTCTTTCAATTTGTAACAATCTCCTCATTTCAGGGGATCTGTTTCTTTGACTGTATTTGCCCATTCAGGGGCACATAAATTAATAAAACCAGATTTTCCGTTACACTTTGTCTCGTACATTTTATTTTCGTTTGCAAAAATGTCCGATGTCCTCATAATATTGATTGCATAAGTACAGATGCACTTTTTCTAAAATCACATGCTTACAGGAAATATATTACTCCCGGGAGTGTCTAAATTCCTATGATGCAATCCAGTAGGGGATACCTTGGGGTACTCGTGCGTTTCTTTGTCTTTACATGATTGCAGGCAGTCAAAGCGCGACATGGGCATGAGAGCTTTTCCCCAGCAAGCTGCCAAATCATTACTTACCCGACACATCTTCCAAAATAGCACCAGAGATGTTTTATCCCCTGCTGAGTTGCCAGTCATCATTCCTCCTCAGCCAAGTGCAAAAGGCCGGAAACCATCTCCCCACAGAGTTGCAGCCTCTATCCAGGGAAGCAATGCCTGAAGATCTCACGATAGAGTGACGAAAGCTTCTACAAACCCCAGCTGGTTCTCTCATTACCAAGATAGGTTTATCAATGACCTAATTCCCCAAGCAGAGTCATATATGCCAGATCTACCAATGATCTTATCCCTAGCTGGGAAATCCACTTCAAGCAGATCAGCCAGAGATCTCCATAGCGGCGGGATTCGAATCCCGGATCGGTATCTTTGCATAATCATAGCATTCGCATCATATTTTCCCCACAAAGCGTAGCATTCCGTCTAATACGGAGCATTACGGCAAAAATCAAACATATTGCATAATCATAAGCCATGTGTCGAACTGAACACTTGCAAAGCTGACAATCCATCAACAATATACAGAATATTTCCCCAAACTCCCGACCAGAAAAGCCAAGGTATTACACCCACAAATACAGCAAACAGATACTTTTTGACACTCGTCTGTGCCATATCCCCAGCGGAAAGCCAGAGCGTCCCCTTTTGCACTCACGATACATGTGTACATATTTATATGATTCCTTGACACCCGTCCGTGTCACCCCCCAACACAGTTGCTTAAACATTTTGCAAACCAAATACTTGTTTATAATACACTTTTTCTGACACTCGTTCGTGTCATGCTAAACACTCGTCTGTGTCCCACTCATCACTCTTCACTCATAATAGATACCCGTCCGTATCTTGTAGGCACCACTTAAATCCCCTCAGAGTTGACCCTCGTCCGTGTTCTTTGTTAACCAGTTGATACTCGTCCGTATCATCATCTCTGAACATGCGTCAAGCATTTGTTTCTACTGATACTCGTCCGTATCATAGTCTTAAGGATGCTCGTCCGCATCTTTAATCTATACACCATGTCAAACACTTACGTCTTCTTGAATTAGATACTCGTCTGTGTCTAACATTCCCCAGAAGGATTCCTGGCAAATATTGATAAATTATTTCCTTTCAATCTGACATTCGTCCTATGTCATGATACCTTCCGGCAGCCGTACCCTGCCAGGTGATCGTCTTTCACCTTTCTGATGATCGTCCTTCATCATTCCCAGTGGAGTCTCTATTCATTAGAACCCTTTCTTATCCGACATTCGTCCTATGTCGTGATATTTTTAGCAGTCGTCCCCTGCCAGGTGATCGTCCTTCACCTCCTGATGATCGTCCTTCATCAGTTTATCTGATGGCCGTCCCCATAGTTGATCTTGTTATCTGACATTCGTCCTATGTCATGATGCCTTCAGAGCAGCCGTACCCTGCTAGGTGATCGTCCTCCACCTCTTGATGATCGTCCTTCATCATGCTCATCTGATGGTCGTCCCCATCGTCGACCTTTTTATCCGGTATTCGTCCTATGTCGCGATGTTTTTTTGGCAACCGTACCTTGCCAGGTGATCGTCCTTCACCTTAGATGATCGTCCCTCATCTTATCCCCAACAGAGCAGCCGTCCCCTGCTAGGTGATCGTCCTTCACCTTTGATGACCGTACCTCATCATTTATGTCATTTATGCCTTGAACCCGATGGTCGTCCCCATCATTTACCTTTAATTCCCAGAGAGTCTCGTTTCTTTGCCTGATGGCCGTCCCCATCATGATCTCTTATATCCCCAACTTGTCGGCCGTCCCCGTCATTGCTTTATTTCCCACATTTTCCCCAGCATGTCGGCCGTCCCCGTCGTTGCTTCAACCCCAGCAGTCGTCCTCTGCTCGACGGTCGTCCTCCGTCGCCCGCACTTTATAGTTATACTTTATTTTCTTCTTACAATCTATATCCCTTTTCTTCTTCATTCTGCGAGTGCAAATTTTGGACTGTCTTTGGTATTCAACCACAAGTTATCTTGTTTGCCTGTTAAGCCGTTGCTTACATTCTACACAGCTAACTCATGTTTGAATAGGGGCAGCTATAAACACCCCAAATTTGCCCTCACCTATTCATACCATGGCTTGTGATCTTTTCATATGCATAAGTTCAATCATAGCATCTCATACCATATATTTGCTTCACTGCATTGATTCAAAGTCATATGCATCTAGGGTTTGTGATCTGAGCCATCCCTGAACCATTTGAGCCACTCCAAAGGTCATCAGTCACTTCAAAGGGGTCCATTAATGTTCAAAAATCATATCATATCCTCACCAAGTCAATGAAGTCAAAGAATCAAAAGAACTGAGAAAGGCATGGAAGCAGAGCTAGGTTTAACTGCACAGATGACCTAAAATTAGGGTTTTGGTTTCAAAAGCCATAACTCCAATTTTTTTGGTCATTCTTGTTTCTATTGGTCTCTATATGTTGTGAGGGCCATGCATATCAATTTTCATGAAGAAATTCCATGGGGAAGGCATCTGATCAAGAGTTGACTTCTTGAGCAAGTCAGTGCAAAATCAGGGCATCTGAGGCCCCCAATGACCCAACCTAAGGGTATTCTCCATCATTTTGAGTATATATGATCTTTATTTGATCATAGAAGATGTTAGAAGTTCACAAAATTGGGTAATTTCAAGCCATTTGCAAAATTGCCTTTTTGGGAAAGTGACTTGTAATGTAAACTTACCATTTTGGGAAGGTTTTTCAACCTCCTCAAATTGATTCAAAAATTTTTCAAATGAGAAAACTTTGGTCATGAAAGTTGTAGAATGGATCATTCCCTTTTCAAAAAGTACAAGAACTCATTCTAATTCATTATGGATCAAAAGTTATGGCTTGCCAAAGTTGGACAAAATCAGATAATTTCAAGTTTTACACCAAAGAGGCAAAGTTGCAAAACCTCTTGCCAAGGCCAAATGTGACTTCAATGTGACTTCTAACCTTTGCACAAACATGAACCATGACCTAAAAACCAGAATGCACCAAAGAATTGCCCATTTTCATGACTTATGCTTCAAGTAATCACAAAAGGGCCAAACTTTGCAAAAGTTGCAAAACCTCACACAAACCCTAATCCACTTGCTGCATTGCCTCTAATTCATTTCCATGGTTCTCCTTGATTCAAGATGCAGCCAAGCCATGCCTTGTACCTTGACTGAAATGGCCCATACCTCTCTTACACAAAAAGTTGACTTTATGCAAAAAGACCCATACCAATCAAGCTAGGCCAACAACAACTCTCTGACCTATCCAAGCTTGATACATGGACAAAATGAGACTCAACACATAGCACAACACAGCTTGATCTCTCTCATAAGCCATAGTTCACAAAACTCTCCTCTGATGCACTTTCCTTGGAATCTCATCACACAATCATCAAACCTCAAAACCAACTTCACCATTCATTCAGAAAAGCTTCATAGAGCATAAACCACCCTTCACCTTGCCTTGAAAGTCCTTGAAACTCAAACACGATTTTCCACCCTCTCTGAATAGAACTCCATCAATCTCACAAACTAGCCACAACACACTCCAACTAAGCCTCAAAGATTCCTCAGGAAGATCATTGGAGTCATTTTGAAGCAAGGAAGCAGTCAGAAAGCTCCTGGATTGAAAGCTCCATCTCAGGTAGCCATGCGAATCTTTTTTTCCAGAAGCTCTATTTTAAGTTATTAAATGATTAAGTGTGATTCCCTGAGAATGTTGAGCTTTAAACTTTTGAAAATGATGAGGATTTGAGCATGTATGGCTTGTCTGAAATTTCTGCCATTTTCGTACCTTGCTTCGAATCTTGTTAATGGTTAGAAATAAATTCCATTTGAGGGTGGGGTTGGGTTTAGAATGGAGAGAGGAAGTGATATGGAGCTTTAGAGCTCCAGAAATGACCTAGAGAGTGAGATTGAATTTCTCAGGGAGGGTTGTCACCGGAGAAGACGACCGGAGCTCTTCTCCGGTGACCTGAATGTAATTAGGGCTTAATCTGGGATTAGGGCAAAGTTTGAATCTGGGCCATGCGATTGATCCTTCCCGCGCGTGTTTGTGTGGCTTGGATCTCATGATTAGTTTTAATTTAGGTTTATTTATTTAATTAATCTGGATTAATGAAGTTTGAACTTGGGCCCTTGGATGTGGCGCCAAGTCAATGGTCTCAAACCCAGAATCAATCTGGACTCTTCATCCTGCATACTTCTCATATTTTAATTTTTTATTCATTTATTTTCCATTTTATTTGCACGAATTATTTAAAATAGCAAAATGCATCCGAAATTTTTCATTTTTTGCATCAAGGTTCTAAATATTTTTCTCATTCTGAAAATATTTTTATTTTTTATTTTTGCATTAAAAATCATTTTTAAATCATTTAAATGTTTATTTTTAATTAGTTAATGAAAATTAATTAATTAAAAATGCATTTAGGTATTTAAAAATCACAAAATAATTCACATTGCATCTTAAAAAATTTAGAAACATTATCAAACTCTCAAAGAAAATTTCTTTTTGGTTCTTGATGCCTTTTGATCATTTTCATTGGAATTAAATTCATTTTTAGGCAATATTTTTGTGCAAACTTTGAAAAATTCATTCTGCCTAACCATTGAGAGTTTGATGATGGTTTTTCTTGCATTGCATCCTTCATAGCATGTAGTTTATAGGATAAAATTGGTTTGAATTGATCATCCATTTTCAATTTGTTTTGCATTTTTCATGATGAGGTACCTTAATACCCTAATTGACTTGAGAAAATCATAACTTGCACTAGGTTAAGAATTAGATCCCCTCATTTGGGCAGTGAACTTGTGTAGGTTTAGGGTTCCTTTGATCCCATTTTCAATTTTTTGTCATGTCATTTGCTTCTGGTTTTGGATTTTTGTAAAGCATGTTGTATGTAAACCCTAATTTGTGCTTTCCTTTGCATCCACCTCTCATTTGCTTGCATCCAATAACTTGCCATGACATTTTGTGCATCCACATGATTCATAATACATCTTAGGACATATTAGAATCATGTTTGGTCATTGCATCATTATGTTGCCATGTTATATGTTCATTTCATTTCATAAGCATTCATGGATTCTTATGGTTCAAAGCATTCCTCATATTCATCCTTATGCTTGTTTGATCATTCTCATCTTTTGTCATGTGTTTGCATCATTTCTTAGCATCATTGAAATCATGTTTATGCTTCTGACTTTGGTTTGCATCATGACATTTCATCTCATTTGCATTACATCTCATTTCTTTTGCTAATCTTTTCAGGTGGATAGTAATTTGAGAAGTGAATTTTCCTTCACTTCTCACAATCTCTTCTCATCTCTCTTGCATCATTACTGCATTTTATCTTCGTATTAGAGTGAGCTTGCTCATTCATGTTCATCTCTTACTTTCTTTCTTCACGAAACTTGTCTTCTTAAGTGAAGCAAGTTGCCTTGTTTCTCTTTGCTTCTTCCTCCTTTCATCTGCTCCTCACTGTAGACACCCTAAATTTGCCCTCTGGTTTTCTGGCTTTTCGTTTTACATTCATACACATTTTTGCATACCATTTGCATGTGCATAAGACATGCGATCGTCTTCTGAGGAATTAGGGTTTATTTCCCTAGTTAAGTGTTGTTCAATGATTTCATGCCTGAAGAATATTCACTGATTCATCTTGCCCATCATCAGTAATGAAGCATGAATTAAGGGTCTTTTTTCTCCATCAAGTTACAAGACTATCCCTTTCTCCTCAGCATCTCTGGTTATTTTCTTATGTCTCCACCTCTCAAAAGTGTTGGTTTTATCCCAAGTGTGTTGGTTGGTTCATGATCTAGTTCAGATGGACGTTTGACCTAATCTTGGTTAAACTATCAGGAAATCACTTCAATTTCTAGTTATCGGTGCGAGTGTACTTTTTCTCAGGTTTATCAGGATCGTCAAGTTCAGTGGTGCCATGTGGATTTATTTTCCTAGAGTTTCTTTCAAATAGATTCATAATAATCCAAGAATTATTTGATCAGAAGTTCAAGAGATGATTGATTCAAATGATCGTCCTTTGAATGGTGAATTACTCAGTGGTTCAAGATCAGTGGTTCAAGAGTTCCGTCTCAGTCAAATTTTATGTGGAAGGCTCGAGTGCGGTCAAGGCGTGCTTCATTGATTTTGTGTTGCAGATGTGTTGTTAGAGAATCAGTGGAAGAAAATCCATTCTTAATCCATTTTACGTTTCTTTTACCCGAATTGTACTAATTCATTACCACATTTTCATTATTCATTTACAACCTAAATCGATTTCTTTCCATTTGAACCGTTATTCAATTATCCATTTTTTCGATTAAATCCCTTATACCATTTTATCATCTTTCCACACACATTTCCATTTGTAAATATATTTTTTCCCACCATCCATATTTAGTCCAATTTTCCATATTAAATTCCATTAATTCATATTCCAATTATTAAAACCTTTTTTTTATTATTCCACCTTATTCATATAATGTCCATATACCATTTTTCTTAAAGACTTTTTTTTCTTAAGTCCATTTTTTCTTCCATTTTTTTTATATACAAGCCCATATCATTTTTTGGTGGCCCATGAAGTCAAGAGAAGGAAAAAGGATAGGTTGACCTAGATATAAAAAGATAAGAACATTGATCCCAAGAGGGAGAAGAAGGCTGCGCCTCTTTCTCATTCATTCTCTTTTTTTTTCAGATTTTTTCACAACTTTTCTAAAATCACTTTTGACCCTCTTCAACACATAAACCTCTACTCCATTCCTTAACAAATACACCATCATTTTCTTCATCACCATTCTACACACATCATACCGCCTGCACACAACAACCTCCCTTCATCAATATTCACACCTAAACCAACCTTCCTTCAGCAAACAACCAACAACCACTTTCAATTTTCGTAAACAATAAAACCAAGCCAGAAGTACACGCCAGTTTTTCTCCTACAAATCCTCTCCTTCAACACACAAAAAACCAACCCTCGGCACGTCCTTCACCTCAAACCTGGAGAAACCCCTCAACAACAACACAGAACCAAATCCAAATCACTTTTCTGCATCACGCAAATACTCCTCCATTCTCAAAACTATTTACACCAACACACTTCCCTCCTCGATACTCACAAATACTCTAACCTTCATCTTCTTTTAAGAAATCACAAATAACACGCATCTGCAAACAACATAAACTCCATACGTTCCGTTCATCCAGCCGTTACAACCGTTTTCTTTTCATTCCCTTCATCCGAACCATCTCAATCTCCATAACAAACCAGCACCACACGCACAAACCTTGTTCCATCTCTATCCTCTATAAACTCTCTCAAACAATACAAACCAACAAACTCTTTGATACCTTCTGTAAATAACAACCCAAAACCTCTTCGCTCACACTCATTCACTAATCATCAACAACAACAACCAAACCTCCTTCAACGCGTCACCACCCCCAATTTCTGTTTTCAATCAAACATCAGCAACAACACACAACGCGACCAAGCATAACTCAGAAACAGATCCAGAAAGAAGAAGTTGAGATGAATGGATTTGAATCGGAGTAGGAGAACAAACCGTAAATAGAAGACGAGAGAGGAAGAACATCAGAATGATTTCGGCGAGCCCGCGTGAGGAAGAAGATGTAGCATCGGCGAACTCTGTTTCTTCTAGAGAGTAGTTGTCAGATAATTTTGGAGAAGAAGAACAAGCACCGTTCCGGCGCCGTGCTATTGAAGGAGAAAACGTTTCTGGCCGCACGATTTGAGAAGAAGTCGTCGTCGTGTTTCTGTCTCGCGAGTGGATGGAGCGCCGTTCTTCATCTGATGTTCGCGGAAGCCCCCCTTTTCCTATTATTCATTTGTTTTATTTTTTCCATTGCTGACTGCTTTTATTATAATTTTTATTTGAGATTTCATATCTTTGGTTGTTAGTAACAGGGGCTTTAGCCCACAAATTTTCTAAATCTGCACCACCTATTTTCTCATCTGCACCCCACCTGCGGCAGACCTTATGGATTGGGCTTAAGCCCATTGTTTTGATGATCAATAACCCAAGTCCAACGGTCTTCCCTCTCTTGTTGTTTTATTTTCCTTGGTTTCATTTATTTTCAACTTTTTTTTTTTAGTATTTGTATCTAGTTTTTTTATTATATCTTTGGATCTAGATATTTAATAATGATTTTGATGAGTTTTATATTTCAATTTTAATATTGATTAATCTTTGTTTTTTTTTTAATTGTTGTTACTTTGTCTAAACTAATTTTTAGTACTTCTTTAGATTTTGGTTGAATTTGTTAATTAATTTATTTTGAATTAATTGTTTGATTTATATGTTAATTGTTGAATACTTTTCTTTTAGAGTAAATATTATTCTTGATTCAAATTGTTGATGTTTGTGTCTGATTGAGTTTAAGTGTTGGATAGTCGAATCTGGAATAAAGCTCGATATTGAACACAAGACGTGATTTGGATTTGATGCTTATTCTTGAGTTTCTTGCACGTGCTTTGAAGAGGCGACGGACCTTCTCCGTTAGGTACCACTGAGGACCGTTTTTACTTGTTGCATGCTGCTGCATCTGGAAGTCCTACTGGTGTAGGCTCTGTTTGTGCATTGTTCGTTTACTCCATATTGCATTCTCTTCTTCTTATCTTATTTCTTATTCATCTTAATTCATTTTCCTCATCTTCTTCTCTTATTCATTCTCGATTTGAGGTGTGCTTAGGCCACCTTGGTGCTTCTTTTTCTCTTCTTATTTCTTCCCCTCCTTTAGGATAGAAACCTCACTAACCCTTAGGATATCCATGCATGTTAACACTTAGGATTTTTCTAGTCCCCCTTTAGAGTTTTACCTTTGTGTCTCTTTGAGTCTTCTCTTCTCATCTCATAATCAGGGACTAAACCCTAAAGGCTTTAAGGCTTTGTGATTAAGCTTATGCCTGCATCCTTCTATTAAGGATGGAGTGTATAACTTTAATCCTAAGTGTTAAACCCTTAATGTGTTTAACTCCTTTAATCAATTCACTTAATAATCATCAAGACATCACACTTGTAACTTGGGCCTTGCATTAGGGTTCTAATTCTTCCTTAATTGGTTAAGAAGGACTAACCCTAGTGTTAATGGACAAGTCCCCCTCAAGTTGTCTTACAAATCATAAAAGCCACTTCATCATTTTATCATTCAATAAAATCCACTTAATAAAGGCCTTGTTTTGTCATGAGTTTAATCCCTAATCATGGATTAAGTTGAGGAGCTTTCCTCAGCTTAAACATTCTCATCTATTATCCTTCTATTAGGATGGTGTAATGGGTCTGTTTAATCCCTGATTGTGGCTTAATCTCATTACTCAACACTAAACAAAAACCACAAAAACATCTAAATAATCACAAGTAGGTTAATGATCTTAATCATACATCAAAGGTGATTAAGTGTGAGAAGCTGACTTCACACTTAAGGTATTCTCATTACCCCTAATCAGAGGGAAGATGTGATGAGTTTACTAACCCATTGGTTTAGGCTTAAGCTCATTAACTTATGACAAACTTCAAAAAGCAATAAAAGACTGAAAACACAAAAACAAACAATAATCGTCTCCTCCGGGATTCTTCTCTCATCTCATTCACTCACAACCGAGAACTTGCTTCTTCCGTCTAATGCAAGACATTTAGCACCTGAGCCAGACAGGTCATACACTTGAGCATAGACAAGTAAGCAGTTCACAAGTCAATTCACCTTTTAGTCTCTTTGGGTCGAACTACGGTGTTCTGACTTCCTCATTGCACGAGAGGATACGTAGGCATAACTTAACAGTTATCGAACAAAAGTCTCTGTATATTCCCCCTCTTTCTAGCTTTATTCTTTAAGCCTCATGATCTTGAGCATCTCACTCTTTTCTTGCACTGACACTTCTCTTATACACTTCACATCACTTATACACTTTACACTGACACCTGTACATCATTTTCCAGCTCATTTATACACAGATTGCACTAACACTACCCCTTTAAAACACAAAACATTTAAGCGTGGATCCCGTCGAGTACGGCGGACAATCTGGGTGCTAATACCTTCCCAGGTTGTAACCAACCCCCTTTCTCAGTCTCTCTGGTTCGCAACCGTCTTATCCTTCTCTTTCTAGGTCTATGCAGCATTGCCTTTCCTCCGGGATAAAAATGCCTAGCTGGCGACTCTTTTCATTCCCTGTGAGTTCACTCCTGTGTGTCCTCGCATCTCCTCTCGCCGACCGTTCGCGTCTGTACCTTTATTTGGGCCATTCCCATTTATCGGGAGCGACACTCACCTTGGTGGATCTTTGAAGATTCTCTCTCTCTTAAGCCTCATAAACCCTAGGATCTCTAAGCATGATAACTATTAGGGTTTGATTAGTCCCCCATTTAGCTTTTACATTTGTGTCATCTTTGTGTCTTCTCTTCTCATCTCATAATCAAGGACTAAACCTTAAAGGTTTTAAGGCTTTGTGATTAGGATTATGCCTGCATCCTTCTATTAGGATGGAGTGTATAACTTTAATCCTAAGTGTTAAACCCTTAATGTGTTTAGATCCTTTAATCAATCCATCTTAATAATCACTAAGACATTAAGCTTGTAACTTGGGCCTTGCATTAGGGTTCTAATTCTTCCTTGAATTGGTTAAGAAGGACTAACCCTAGAGTTAATGGACAAGTGTCCCTCAAGTTGTCTTACAAACCATAAAACTCACTTCTTAATCTTACCATTAACTAAAATCCATTTAATAAAGGCTTTGTTTTGTCATGAAGTTAATCCCTAATCATGGATTAAGTTGAGGAGCCTTCCTTAGCTTAAATGTTCTCATCTATTATCCATTTATTAGGATTGTGTAATGGGTCCATTAAATCCTTGATTATGGCTTAAACTCATTACTTAACACTAAACAACAACCACAAAAACATCTAAATAAATTCAAGTAGGTTAATGATCTTAATCCTACATCATGGTGATTAAGAGTGAGGTGTTTACTTCACACTTAAGGTATTCTCATTACCCCTAATCAGAGGGAAGATGTGATGAGTTTACTAACCCTTGGTTTAGGCTTGAGCTCATTAACTTATGACAAACTTCAAAAAGCAATAAAAGATTGAAAACACAAAAACAAACAATAATCGTCTCCTCCGGGATTCTTTACTCATCTCATTCACTCATAAACGAGAACTCGCTTCTTCCGTCTAATGCAAGACAGTTTGCACTTGAGCCAGACAGGTCATACACTTGAGCATAGACAAGCAAGCAGTTCACAAGTCAATTTACCTTTCGGTCTCTTTGGGTCGAACTACGGTGTTCTGACTTCCTCATTGCACGAGAGGATACGTAGCCATAACTTAACAGTTATCGAACAAAAGTCTTTGTACATCCCCCCCTCTTTCAGTACTATTCTTTAGCCTCAAAATCTTGAGCTTACTCTTTCCTTGCACTGACACTTCTCTTATACACTTCTCACTTCTTTTACACTGACACTTGCATTCTCTCCAGCTTTGATACACAAATTGCACTGACACTACCCCTTTTAAACACAAATCTTTCAAGCGTGGATCCCGTCGAGTACGGCGGACAATCTGGGCGCTAATACCTTCCCTGGTTGTAACCAACCCCCTTTCTTAGTTTCTCTGGTTCACAACCGTCTTATCCATATCTTTCTAGGTCTATGCAGCATTACCTTTCCTCCGGGATAAAAATGCCTAGCTGGCGACTCTTGTCTTTTGAGTTTACCCTAGTTTGTTCTCATCCCTCTCGCCGACCGTTCGCGTCTGTACCCCTCTTGACCCGGGTGTCATTTGGTGGGAGTGACACTTTTCATGCCATTCCATTCTCTTGTATGTCATCTTAGACATCTTAGTA
Organism: Lathyrus aphaca; assembly: GCA_963966055.1. Classification (NCBI taxonomy): domain Eukaryota; kingdom Viridiplantae; phylum Streptophyta; class Magnoliopsida; order Fabales; family Fabaceae; genus Lathyrus; species Lathyrus aphaca. Next base: position 354,488,312 of record OZ014520.1, on the reverse strand, counting down.
CATGTTAAAACATTGCTTGATCATTTCTTCTTTCATTTTCTTTGCTTTGCATTCATTTCATTTCATAAACATCCATGTGTTTTCAAGCATCCAAGCATGCTTTCATGACATCCCATCTTTGTATGATCATTCATATGCATATTGTATGACTTTGCATCATCTCATAGGCCTGCATCCTTCTCTTAGGATGGAGTGTATAACTTTAATCCTAAGTGTTAAACCTTTAATTTGTTTAAACCTCTTAAACAAAACACATTAATAATCACCAAGACTTTATCTTGTAACTTGGGCCTTACATTAGGGTTCTATCTCTTCCTTATGGTTAAGAGGGACTAACCCTAGTGTTTAATGGACAAGCACCCTCAAGTTGTCTTACAAATTTAAAATGCACTTCTTAATCTCATCCCTTAATTAAAATCCATTTAATAAAGGTTTTTTATATAATGAATTTAATCCCTAACCATGGATTAAGTTGTGGTATCTTCATCAGCTTAAGTGTTCTAATCTATTATCCTTCTATAAGGATGGTGTAATGAGTTCACTAATCTGTGATTAGAGATTAAACTCATTACTTGACACTAAACAAAAACCCAAAAACATCTAAATAATCACAACTAGGTTAATGATCTTAATCCTACATCATTAAGGTAATTAAGTTGATATGTTTATCTCATACTTAAGTAGGCTCATTATCCCTAATCAGGGAGGATATAATGAGTTTACAAACCCTTGATTTAGGCCTAAGCTCATTAACTTATGCAAAACACCAAAAATAATAACAAATCTAAAAATATCAAAAATAAACAATAATCGTCTCCTTCGGGATTCTTTTCTCATCACACTCATTCATAAACGAGAACTTGTTTCTTCCGTCTAATGCAAGACAATTAGCACTCGAGCCAGACGAGTCATACACTTGAGCATAGATAAGTAAGCAGTTCATAGTCAAATTTCATTTTCAGTCTCTTTGAGTCGAACTACGGTGTTCTGACTTCCTCGTTGCACGAAAGGATACGTAGACATAACTTAACAGTTATCGAACAAAAGTTTCAGTGTCTTCCCCCTCTTTCAGCATTCTTTCTAAAAGCCTCAGTTCCTGAGCAATTCACCTTTTGCACTGACACCTGTATATTCTTTTCTTAGCTTTTTGCACACATATAGCACATACACTACCCCTTTAAACACAATCTTGTAAGCGTCGATCCCGTCGAGTACGACGGAAAATATGGGTGCTAATACCTTCCCAGGTTGTAACCAACCCCCTTTCTCAGTTTCTCTCGTTCGCAACCGTCTCATCCATCTCTTTCCAGGTTTATGCAGCATTACCTTTCTTTCGGGATAATAATGCCTAGCTGGCGACTCTATTCAATTCATTTCATTTCTCTTTTCGCCGACAGTTCGCACTTGTACCGGGATGCAAATCTTTGGGAGCGACACCCACCTCAAGACTTATTATAACAGACGGTACCTCAAGCCTTTACGGATGCTTCCCGTGGGACTAAATGTAATACCCACCTCAAGACTTACCGGAGGATACCGCGTATAACGAGTTAGGATTCGCAACGACCTAGGGTGAACCTAAGCATCTCACAAGTCATACCATCTAACAATTTCTAGTTACAAAACTATGCCACACTATTGGTTTATGGTAAGATTTCCTATCTCTCTCTCTCTCCTTTCTTGATACTTTCAATTTTTATAGTTTCCGAACATATAGTTCTAACATTTTAGTTTAATCATTACTATTAAAAAATCCTCACCATAAACTCATTGTCTTTCCTTTCGTTCGATTCTCACAATGATCTCATGCCTCAATTCTCAATCGAGCCTCAAAGGCTAATACCTAAATTCCTAAATTTTATATAATTATGGTTTATTGGAAAAGTCGGGTAAAATTCGGGTATAATTACATTGTTTTCGGGTTTATTAGTTAGCAAATGTTTTCAGCTTTACAACGATATGAGGAATGCAATAATCGGACCGACGAATCACAACTTATGAATTAAATACCAAAAACTCATCCTACAGGTCTCGCTGAGCGACGCCTAGCTCGCTGAGCGAAAATCTTCCTGGAACTCTCGTTGAGCGAGGGACATCTCGCTGAGCGAGCTATACCAGTCCAGGAAATACCAACTTACGGGGAAATCCTTTCTCCATTCCAAACTGTTAACACCCCAAATTTGCCCTCACAAAGTTCACATCATGGCTTGTGATCTTTCATATTTGCATAAGTTTAAGCATATCATATCATATTGCATTTTTGTTTCACTTCATTAGTTCAAATTCATCTGCATCTAGGGTTTGTGATCTGAGCAATCCAAGGATTCATCTGAGCCACTCCAAAGGTCTTCAATCATTCCAAGAGGGTCCATGTATGTTCAATCATCATTTTATATCCCTCAAAGATCAAGAAAGTCAAAGAATCACAAGAACTGGGAAAGCATGGAAGCAGGGCTAGGGTTTCACTACACAGATGACCTGAAATTAGGGTTTTGGTTTCAGAGGCCATAACTCCAAATTATTTGGTCATTCTTGTTTCTAATAGTCTCAATATTTTATAAGGATCATGTGTACCAAGTTTGATTTAGAAATTCATTGTGGAAGTCATCTGTTCACTGGGTAACTTCTTGAGCAAATCAGAGAAAAATCAGGGCATCTGAGGCCCCCAACCATGGAACCAAAGTGGATTTTTCATCAAATTGAAGTTATATGATCTTTATTTGATCATTGATTTTCTTGGAAGTTCACAAAATTGAAGAAAAGTGGGCTAAACCAAAAGTTGTCGAAAATGGAAATGACTTGTAATGTAAACTTTCCAGTTTGGGAAAGTTTTTCAACCTCCTCTTTCTCAACCAAAAATGCCTCAAATGAAAAATTGTTGGTCATGAAAGTTGTAGATTGGATCATTCCCTTTTCATAAAGTACAAGAACAAGTTCTAATTCATTATGGAACTCAAGTTATGATCTTTCAAAGTTGGCAAAAATCCTATAATTTTCAAGAATACACCAAAGAGGGATTTTTGCAAAACCACTTGACAAGCTATTTTATGACTTCTAATACACTTCTAAGCATCATAACATTATAGCACATTGCCTAAAACTCATAATTGGCCCAATAATCATGTCATTTCATGTCTTGCACATGAAGAATTTCAAAAGGGGCCAAAACTTCATAAAATTGCAAAAGGGCACATAACTTCTCATAAACTTGCTGAATCACCTCAAAACCAATTCCATGGACCTCCTTGATCTTAGTTGAACCAAGACAAGCCAAAAAGTCAGCTTCAAGAATGCCCATACCTCAAGTACAATTCATGTTGACATTTTGGCAACTTGCCTATACCAATCACCATAGGCCACAACCACTTCTCTGACCTATCACAACTTATTATGTGGATCAAACCCAAGCTATAACATACGACAAGCCAGCATGAAACCTCAGATTGCCAAAGTTCCCAAAATCACTCCCCCTTGCAAAAGCATTCAAAACTCTCTGCTCATACGCTCAAACTCCAAACAAATTTCACCATTCATTCAAAATCATCTATAGAACACAAAGCAACCATTAAAACAGCCTCAAAGCACCCATAGCCAAAACACGATTTCTGACCAGCAAGGGTGAAAGCTCTCAAACCAACCATCTAAAACTTCCTCCAAGCATCAAAGCATCACCAGGAGGATCATTGGAGTGAGTTTGCCCAAGAGAGGAGGTTCAGAAGCTTCAAACTAAGAAAGCTTCACTTCAGGTAACCTCAAGAACAAATTTTCCAACAATGAAATTTTAAGTTCTTAGATTGTTCTTCATGCTTCACTGATCACACTGCACCTTTTGGTTTTGAAAATGATTGAATATTAAGCATGTATGAAGCTTCTGAAATTTCTGTGTAATTTTTCGTTTTGCTTCGAATCTTGATGTTCATCTGAAATAAATGATTTTTGTTGGTTGAATCTTGTTTAGAATGAGTTAGGGATCATTTCTGGAGAGTTTGGTGAGTTTATTTTACGAATTGAGAGAGTTAGCAAGTTTGAGTGGCCGGAGAAGATGACCGGAACACTGTTCCGGTCACCTGAAAGTGCTTAGGGCATAGTTAGGGTTAGCTGAGTAATTAGGCTGAGTTTGAATCTTGGCCATTGGATCTTAGGGTTAGCGCGTTTTTGAAAGGCTCAGGTCATTTCATTAAGTTTAAATCCTGTTTAATTAATTAATTAATTAGGTTTTAATAAGTTTGAACTTAGACCGTCCAGATGCGCGCCAGGTCAAGCCAGTTTCCCCTAGTTTCAATCCAGACCATCAGATTTGCATACTTTCATTAATTCACATTTTTATTTCATTTTTTCTCATTTGTTTTGCATAATTAATTAAAAATAGCTAGAAAATTCCAAAAAATATTTTCTTCTGCATTTTCATTTCAAATATTTTTCTCAACCAGAAAACATTTTTATTTTTATTTTTTGCATCAAAAAATCATTTTTTAAATATTTAAATGTTTATTTTAATTAATTAACGGAAATTAATTAATTAAAATGTCATTTAGGTTTCTAAAAATTCCAAAAAAATTCACATTGCATCTTAGGACTTTTAGAAACATTTTCAAACTATTCATACAAATTTTTTTTTGGTTTTGATCCAACTTTGACAATTTTCTTGAATTTAGGGATCATAAAATTCGTATTTTTGAACCCTAACTTCAAAAATTCTTTTCTGCCTAACCATGAATGGTATGACATTGGTTTTTTTTGCATTGATCTTAATATAACATGTAGTGTCTAGCATATTTTTGTCACAAATTTATCTTGCATTTTTTATTTGATTTGCATTTTTTCCCTTTAGGTACCTTAAAACCCTAGATAACTTAGAAAAATCATAACTTTCTTTAGGTTAAGAGTTAGGTCTCCTCCTTTGGGGTGTGATATCATATGGGGTTAGCGTTCCTCTGAGTTCATTTGAAATTTTTTATCTTGTGATTTGCTTCTGTTTTTGACTTTTGCATCTCATGTTGCATTAAAACCCTAATTTCTCATGTTCATTTGCATACATCTTGCATATACATCCATACATGAACTTTCCATGACATTTCTTGCATTCACATAACATCTAAGACATCTTAGGACACATTAGAATCATGCTTGATCATTTTGTCATTCATTTGCCATGATATGCATTCATCTCATTCAATGAGCTTTCATGTGTTTTTATGCTTCATACATGCTTCAATTGCATTCTTATCTCTTGTATGATCATTGATTACACTTGGCATACCCTTGCATCATCTCTTAGCATCATTTACATCATGTTTATGCTTCTAGTTTTGGTTTCCATCTTTGCATACATGTCATTTTCATTTCTTTCCTTTCTTTATGCTAACCATTTCAGGTGGTAAGTAACTTGAGAAGTGAATTTGCCTTCACTTCTCATCTCTCTTCTCATTTCTCTTCATCTTTTTCTTATGCATCCTTACTGCATTTCCTTTTGCTTTAGAGTGAGCTTGCTCATTCATGTTCATCATTAACTTTCTTTCTCCAAGTTACTTATCTTCTTCAGTGAAGTAAGCAACTTGTTTCTTCTGCTTCTCCTCCTTTCATCTGCTTCTTCCATTTATGGCTTCTTTGAAGATCTCTTGCAAGCCTTACAAACCATAGGAACATCCAAGCATGACAATAATTAGGGTTTTGATTAGTCCCTCTTTTAGTTTTTACCTTTGTGTCTTCTTTGTGTCTCTCTCCTCATTTCATAATCAGAGACTAAACCTTTAAGGTTTTAAGACTTTGTGATTAGGGTTATGCCTGCATCCTTCTCTTAGGATGGAGTGTATAACTTAATCCTAAGTGTTAAACCCTTAATGTGTTTAAATCTCTTAATCAATCCATCTTAATAATCACTAAGACAATAGCTTGTAACTTGGGCCTTGCATTAGGGTTCTAATTCTTCCTTAATTGGTTAAGAAGGACCAACCCTAGTGTTAATGGACAAATCCTCCTCAAGTAGTCTTACAAACCATAAAATCCATTTCTTAATCTTACCATTAATTAAAATCCACTTTAATAAAGGTTTGTTTTGTCATGAGGTTAATCCCTAATCATGGATTAAATTGAGGTATCTTCCTCAACTTAAATGTGCTCATCTATTATCCTTCTATTAGGATGGTGTAATGGGTCCATTAAATCCTTGATTATGGCTTAAACTCATTACTTAACACGAAACAAAAACACAAAAAATATCTAAATAATCACAAGTAGGTTAATGATCTTAATCCTACATCATGGTAATTAAGTTTTGAGGTGTTTATCTCATACTTAAGGTATTCTCATTATCCCTAATCAGAGGGAGGATATGATGAGTTTACTAACCCTTGGTTTATGCTTAAGCTCATTAACTTATGACAAACACAAAAAGCAATAGAAGATTGAAAACACAAAAACAAACAATAACCGTCTCCTCCGGGATTCTTTTCTCATCATCTTCACTCACAAACGAGAACTCGCTTCTTCCGTCTAATGCAAGACAGTCAGCACCTGAGCCAGACAGGTCATACACTTGAGCATAGAAAAGCAAGCAGTTCATCAGTCAATTTATTTTTCAGTCTCTTTGAGCCGAACTACGGTGTTTTGACTTCCTCATTGCATGAGAGGATACGTAGGCATAACTCAACTGTTATCGAACAAAAGTCTCTGTCTCTCCCCCCCCTCTTCCAGCATTATTCTTTTAAGCCTCATTCCTGAGCACCTCACTTCACTTTCTTGCACTAACACTTGTACATTCTTTTCCAGCTTTTGCACACAGATAGCACAGACACTACCCCTTTAAACAAAAACTTTCAAGTGTGGATCTCGTCGAGTACGACGGACAATCTGGGTGCTAATACCTTCCCAAGTTGTAACCAACCCCCTTTCTCAGTTTCTCTGGTTCACGACCGTCTTATCCATATCTTTCTAGGTTTATGCAGCATTACCTTTCCTTCGGGATAAAAATGCCTAGCTGGCGACTCTTTTCACCTTCATTTCATTTCTCCTTTCGCCGACCATTCGCGTCTGTACCCTATCTGACCAGGTGTCATTTGGCGAGAGCGACAGTTTGGCGACTCTGCTGGGGACCCTTATATTGCAACCAGGGCTTCTGGTTCTTTTTGTGGGTTCCTCCTAGCGCTTGTTTGATTTGTGTTTACGGGGGTGTTATGTGCTACTTGTGCTTATTTATTTGCTTTATTTATTGCTTTATGTACAACTTTATTTATTGCTTTCCTTTACAGTTTTATGCATTTTCATACTGTCATTATCACTGTGCTGGATCTGGTTTTCCTTGGTGGGTGGGGTTTCATTGAGTGATTAAGGTCCTATACCTGGTACCTGAGTGACACATAGGCTAGAGTGGCTTCATATTCTTTCTCATTCCATTTCGGTCTGGTGCGGGAATATGAAACACGGTTCAGACATGGGTTTCTTCTTGAGAACTCTGTGCTACAGATTTCCTGTAGTGCTAGGGCTATCTGGGAAGCCTGCTAAGTCTGGATGACCATTTTATGACCTTCAGCATCTGAGGTAAATTAGAGGAGGATCTTTTATGGTTATTGTAAACACTGTACCTCTGGGTTAGAGGTGTTTACACTTCTCATAACTGATCCAAGTCTAAGGATCCTTGTTCTAGAACATTACATGTGAGGGGGTTGAGTTGTTTTACAGGTTTGCAGGAACCCTTGGCAACATCATACCCTGTTACTGCTTTGGTTTAAGAATGCACCATTTTGGACAGTTCTTGTGATTACCGTGGACTTGTGACTCTTTATTTGAGTCCCCCACCGGGTTACGGGATTTCTAAGCCTCCATCCGAATTTTTGAACATACATGGACTTTTTACCAAGGCAGATAATCAGATCCAGCTCTTGATCACAAACCCTTTGCATATCATTTGCATACATCATTTTTTCATCATTTAAAATTTGCTTATTTGTTTTATAGGGTATCCATCCTATCATCTTTGGTTTGGTTTTAACCCCTTATGCTGCTTCAGCTATCTTCTCCAGCACATTCACCAGTTTGTCAGAGACCCATCTCCAGCTTTATCTTCATCAGAGATTCACCTCCAGCTTCTCAGTCAGTGATCTTCATCAACAGTTGTTCTCAGCTTCTTCATCAGCACCCATGGACACTTCAAGAAAGAGCAACATCACTTACAACTTCTTTGAGCCCACCTTGACTGGCATCAAGCAGGTCCAGTCCCTCGATACACCTGACCATATCCGACTATTCAGATATCATTATGGGGGTATATTGGACATGATCATGGATCTAGATGCATCTCAGAGGAGCATGATCCATACTTGCTTACAGTTCTATGATCCTCCACTCAGATGCTTCACTTTCCCTGACTTCCAGTTGGGACCTTTGCTAGAAGCGTTTTCCTTGTTGATTGGGGTTCCTATCAGGAGAGGGATCCCTTTCAACCCAGAGATGACTGCTCCCAGAAATGAAGACATAGCCAGGGCATTGCATTTGGAGCCTTCCCTCATTGAGCAGAACATGACAACCAAAGCTGGGGTTTCAGGCCTCCACCTAGACTTTTTGATCTCCCAGGCTACCCTGAAGGCTGCAATAGGAGAATGGAAGCTTGTCTGTGCACTTCTAGCCCTCAGTATATATGGGGTTATTTTGTTTGCAGATGAGCCCAAGTTTGTGAGTAAGAATTCCATCCACATGTTCATGCTGAGGAATCCAGTTCCCACCTTACTGGGAGACTTCTACTACTCAGTACATCAGAGGAATGAAAAGCAAAGAGGAAAGCTGGTCAGATGATGTGCTCCTTTGTGTTACTCCTGGCTGCTAAGACACTTTCCAAAATCAGATGCCTTCTTGAACCTCCATCAGCAGAAGAATTGGGCTAAGAGGTTCATTGCCTTGACATCAGATGGTGCACCCAGAGCACCAAAGGCAAGGATATTATTACCAGCTGTGGGAAATATCCTAATGTGCCTCTTATAGGAGTGAAGGGTTGCATCAACTATAACCCTTTACTATTTAAGACACAATTAGGATATGCTTTGGTTCATCCTCCCAGAGGACAAGATTTGGCTGAGACTCTCTACTGTGAAATCCAACCTAACTCTGCTATTGTCAGACAAGCTGCCTGGGCTTGGGACAACATCCAGACTAAAGGGACAGCCATCCTTGGCAAATTCAACAATATTGCCTCAGCATAGTATTCTGATTGGTCCCGTACCAGAGCTCAGATCACCCGGATGCCATTCACTTTGGAAGATGTGCCTGGACCTTCTACAGTACAGTCTGCAGCTACTGTTAGCCTGGAAGAGTTTGAAAAGTTGAAAGAGAGGAATACTCAGCTAGCTGAAGCCCTGAAGAAGACTCTCTGGGAGAGAAATGAAAGCCGTCTGGATAATGAGAGATTGGAAAGACTCAGGATTGAGCACTTGGCCAAAATTGAAAAGACACGTGACTACATCAGGAAGGCAAGAGCATGGGAGTTAGTACTGAAGAATGCCTGCAAAGAGGCAAAGACTCAAAAGTCTAGGGCAGAGCATTATCTTGAGGAAAGCCAGGTTAGGTGGATCAGGATCACTGAAGCCCGTGCACAGCTGTCGCTCCCACCAAATGACACCGGGTCAGACGGAGTACAGACGCGAACGGTCGGCGAAAGGAGAAATGAAGGTGAAAGTGAAAAGAGTCGCCAACTAGGCATTTTTATCCCGAAGGAAAGGTAATGCTGCATTAACCTAGGAAAGATATGGATAAGACAGTCGCGAACCAGAGAAACTGAGAAAGGGGGTTGGTTACAACTTGGGAAGGTATTAGCACCCAGATTGTTCATCGTACTCGACGGGATCCACGCTTGAAAGTTTGTGTTTAAAGGGGGTAGGTGTCAGTGCTATCTGTGTGCAAAAGCTGGAAAAGAATGTACAGGTGTCAGTGCAAAAGAGATGTGAAGTGAATTGCTCAGGAATGAGGCTTAAAAGAATAATGCTGGAAGAGGGGGGAAGAGACAGAGACTTTTGTTCGATAACGGTTAAGTTATGCCTACGTATCCTCTCGTGCAATGAGGAAGTCAGAACACCGTAGTTAGACTCAAAGAGACTGAAAATAAATTAACTCAAGTGTATGACCTGTCTGGCTCAGGTGCTAACTGTTTTGCATTAGATGGAAGAAGCGAGTTCTCGTTTGTGAGTGAAGATGATGAGAAAAGAATCCCGGAGGAGACGATTATTGTTTGTTTTTGGGTTTTCAATCTTTTATTGCTTTTTTGTGTTTATCATAAGTTAATGAGCTTAAGCCTAAACCAAAGATTAGTAAACTCATCACATCCTCCCTTTGATTAGGGGTAATGAGAATACTCTAAGTATGAGGTAAGCACCTCACACTTAATCACCATGATGTAGGATTAAGATCATTAACCTACTTGTGATTATTTAGATGTTTTCTGAGTTTTTGTTTAGTGTTAAGTAATGAGTTTAAGCCATAATCAAGGATTTAATGGACCCATTACACCATCCTAATAGAAGGATAATAGATGAGAACATTTAAGCTGAGGAAGATACCTCAACTTAATCCATGATTAGGGATTAACCTCATGACAAAACAAACCTTTATTAAAGTGGATTTTAGTTAATGGTAGGATTAAGAAATGGATTTAATGGTTTGTAAGACAACTTGAGGGGGACTTGTCCATTAACACTAGGGTTAGTCCTTCTTAACCAATTAAGGAAGAATTAGAACCCTAATGCAAGGCCCAAGTTACAAGCTTATTGTCTTAGTGATTATTAAGATGGATTGATTAAGAGATTTAAACACATTAAAGGTTTAACACTTAGGATTAAAGTTATACACTCCATCCTAAGAGAAGGATGCAGGCATACCCTTAATCACAAAGCCTTAAAACCTTAAAGGTTTAGTCCCTGATTATGTGATGAGAAGAGAGACACAAAAGAAGACACAAAGGTAAAACTAATGGGGGACTAATCAAAACCCTAATTGTTATCATGCTTGGGTGTTCCTAGGGTTTATGAGGCTTGCAAGAGATCTTCAAGGAAAGCCACCAAGGAAGAAGCAGAAGAAAGAAGGAGAAGCAGAAGAAACAAGTTAACTTACTTCACTTAAGAAGATAAGTTACTTGAAGAAAGAAAGTGAACAAAAATGAATGAGCAAGCTCACTCTAAATCAAAAGCAAAATGCAACAATGAATGCATAAAAGAGAATGAGAAGATGGATGAGAAGTGAAGGAAAATTCACTTCTCAATTACTTACCACCTGAAATGGTTAGTATAAAGAAAGAGATGAGATGAAAATGAAATGTATGCAAGGATGCAAACCAAAACCAGAAGCATATTCATGATGTAAATGATGCTAAGGGATGATGCAAATGTATGTCAAGAGCAATGGATGATCATACAAAAGATGAGGATGCAAATGGAGCATGAAAGTACATGAAATGAAATGATTCTAATGTGTCCTAGTATGTCTTAGAATTCATGTGGATGCAAGAAATGCCATGGCAAGTTCATGAATGCAAGCATATGCAAGATGTATGCAAAGGAAGATGAGAAATTAGGGTTTTCATGCAACATGAGATGTAAAAGACATAAACAGAAGCAAATCATAAGATAAAAAATTGAAAATGCAAAAAAAGGAACCCTAACCCCATATGATTTCACACCCCAAAGGAGAATACCTAACTCTTAACCTAGTGAAAGTAATGATTTTTCTAAGTTATCTAGGGTTTTAAGGTACCATAAGGGAAAAAAATGCAAATCAAATAAAAAATGAAGAAGAAATCTGTGACAAAATTATGTTAGATACTACATGTCAAATGAAGATCAATGCAAAAAGAATCAAAGTCATACCATTCATGGTTAGGCAGAAAAGAATTCTTGAAGTTAGGGTTCAAAAATAGGAATTTTATGAACCGTAAATTCAAGAAAATTGTCAAAGATGATTCAAAACCAAAAACAAATTTGTATAGATGGTATGACAATGTTTCTAAATTTCCTAAGTTGCAATATGAATTTTTGTGGGATTTTTAGAAACTTAAATGATATTTTAATTAATTAATTTCCATTAATTAATTAAAATAAACATTTAAATGTTTTAAAAATAATTTTTTAATGCAAAAAATAAAAATAAAAATATTTTTGGGTTAAGAAAATTATTTGAAGTGAAAATGCAAGAGAGAATATTTTTTAGGGTTTTCTAGGTATTTTAAATAAATGCTGCAAAATAAATGAGAAAAAATGCAATAAAAATTAAATAAAACAGGAGTATGATGATCCAATGGATAGTATTCAAAGCTGGGGAATTTAGGTTGACCACGCGCCAGATCCTAGGGCTACAATTCAAACTGATCTAATCTCATTTAATTAATTAATTAATCCATAATTAAAACTAATGAAATGATCTTAGGCGTCCATCACACACGGGAAACAAATATCCAATGGCCAATATTTAAAATTTACCCTAACCCTAATTAAACATAGTAATCACTTTCAGGCCACCGGAGAAGAGCTTCGGTCGTCTTCTCCGGCAGCCTCCTCCCCTGAAAATCTCAAACTTCCACCCTAGGTTATTTCTGGAGCTCTAAAGCTCCAGATCAAACCCTCTCATCTCCCTGAACTCAAATATAACCTCAAAATAGATTTATGATGGCTTACAAACAAGATTCGAAGAAAAGATCAAAAATGGTAAAAATTTCAGAAGCTCAGTAAATGATCAATATGCAACCATTTTCAAAACTACAAAACACAAAATGATCAGTGGAGCATGCTTTTTCACATTGTAACATAAAAATAGAGTTCTGGGAAAATGATTTAAGACGACTACCTGAGATGAAGCTTTCCAAACTTGAGCTTTCTGGCCACTTCCTTTGTGCAAAAAGCTTCCTTTGAACCTCCTGAGACTAATGGAATGCTTCAAAATCTTTGAGAGTGGCTGGTTTGTGTTGTAGCAACTGAACTAGCCAAGAATCGTGTTTTGTCTATGGGTGCTTTGAGGCTGTTTTGATGGTTGATTTGTGGTCAGTGGATGATTTTGAGATGAATGGTGAAACTGGTCTTGAGTTTGAGTGAGTGAGCTGAGAGATTCGAAGGATTTTGCAAGTTGAAGTGATTTTGGGGATGCTGAGTTCTTGGAGGTTTTTGCTTGTGTGTCTTATGAAAAATGGTCCTTGAAGCATGCTTGTAAAGTCTGAATTGGGCAGAGAGTGGGTGGTGGAATGTGGTGATTGGTATGGGCTTTTTGCCAAAAAGTCAAAAGTTTTGTACTTGAGGTATGGGCAATGATGTAGCTGGCTCATTGGCTTGTCCATGCGCAGCTGAGATTAAGGATGTCTGTAGACTTGGATTTGAGGCAATTCAGCAAGTGGATGGAAGTTTATGTGCCATTTTGCAAATTCATGAAGCTTTGGCCCTTTTGTAATTTCTTGATGTTCACGGCATGGAATGATGCAATTCTTTGTGAAATTATGATTTTTATGCAATGTACAATGTTTGTATGATGATCAGAAGTGTGTTTGAAGTCACAAAAAGAATTGGCAAGTGGTTTTGCAAAGAATCCTCTTTGGTACATTCTTGAAAATTATGTGATTTTTGCCAACTTTGTCAAGCCATAACTTGAGTTTCAAAATGAATTAGGTATTATTCTTGTACTTTTTGAAAAGGGAATGATCCAATCTACAACTTTCATGACCAACAATTTTTCATTTGAAGCATTTTTGGTTGAGAAAGAGGAGGTTGAAAAACTTTCCCAAAATGGAAAGTTTACATTACAAGTCATTTCCATTTTTGACAACTTTTGGTTTAGCTCACTTTTCTTCAATTTTGTGAACTTAAAAGAACTTCAATGATCAAATAAAGATCATATAACTTCAATTTGATGAAAAATCCACTTTGGTTCCATGTTGGGGGGCCTCAGATGCCTTGATTTTGCTCTGACTTGCTCAAGAAGTTACCCAGTGAACAGATGACTTCCACAATGAATTTCTTCATCAAACTTGGTATGCATGATCCTTATAACATATTGAGACTATTAGAAACAAGAATGACCAGAAACTTTGGAGTTATGGCCTCTGAAACCAAAACCCTAATTTCAGGTCATCTGTGCAGTGAAACCCTGGCTCTGCTTCCATACTTTCCCAGTTCTTGTGATTCATTGACTTCCTTGATCTTTGAGGGACATAAAATGATGATTGAACAAAAATGGACCCTCTTGAAATGATTGGAGAACTTTGGAGTGGCTCAGATGAATCTTGGATTGCTCAGATCACAAACCCTAGATGCAGATGAACTTGAACTAATGCAGTGAGACAAAAATGCAATATGATGTGATATGCTTAAACTAATGCAAATATGAAAGATCACAAGCCATGGTATGAACTTAGTGAGGGAAAATTTGGAGTGTTTACAGCTGCCCCTATTCAAGCATGAGTTAGCTGTGTAGGGTGTAAGCGGCTGGCTGAACAGACAAACAAGATAACTTGTGGTTGAATACTAAAGACAGTCCGAAATTTGCACTCACTAGGGAGAAGAAGAAAAGGGATATAAATTGTAAAAAAAGGATAGTATAGTATGATTATCAAAGTGCGGGAGGTGGAGGATGACCATCAAGCAGAGGACGACTGTTGGGGATAAAGCAATGACTGGGACGGCCGACATGCTGGGGATGTAAAGAGATCATGATGGGGACGGCCATCAAATAAAGTAACAAGGTTCTTTGGGGGTTTAAGTAAAGGTAATGATGGGGACGGGCATCAAATTTGCAAAGTAAAGGTAAACATCGATGGGGACGGCCATCTGTTCAAAGAATGAATGAAATAAACGATGAGGGACGGTCATCAAAGGTGAAGGACGATCACCTAGCAGGGGACGGCTGCTCTTTATCGCGACATAGGACGAATGTCGGATAGAAAACGTCGACGATGGGGATGGCCATTGGATAAGCATGATGAAGGACGATCATCAAGAGGTGAAGGACGATCACCTAGCAGGGTACGGCTGCTCTGTTGGGGATAAGGATGAGGGACGATCATCCAAGGTGAAGGACGATCACCTGGCAGGGTACGGCTGCCGAAAGTATCACGACATAGGACGAATGCCGGATAGAAAAGGTCGACGATGGGGACGGACATCAGATAAGCATGATGAAGGACGACCATCAAGAGGTGAAGGACGATCACCTAGCAGGGTACGACTGCTCTCGAGGTTTATCATTACGTAGGAAGAATGTCAGGTAACAAGATCGACGATGGAGACTACCATCGGATAAAATGATAAAAGACGATCATCAAAAGGTGAAGGACGATCACCTAGCAGGGGACGGCTGCTAAATATCACGACATAGGACGAATGCCGAATAGAAAGGGTTCCAATTATGGAGACTCCGCTGGGCAAAGGGACGAGGGACGATCATCCAAAGGTGAAGGACGATCACCTGGCAGGATACGGCTGCCGAATATATCATGACACAGGACGAATGTCAGATAGAAAAATATGCTTTGCTGGCGATTTGCTGGGGAATGGTAAACCCGGACGAGTGCTTACGCTTTCCAAAATAAAAAGGTATAAGTGTTTTTTCACTGTGGGGATCGGATGACACGGACGAGTGTCAAAAAGAAGTAATATAAACAAGTGTTTGGGCAACTGTGTTGGGGATAGGTGACATGGACGGGTGTCAAGAGAGTGTATAAGCATTGGTTTGGTTTATATCTGCATAGGATGATATGTGTCGCTCCCGAAAGATGAGATTGGCTCAAATAGGGTACAGACGCGAACGGTCGGCGAAAGGATGAAATGAAAAGAGTCGCCAGCTAGGCATTTTTATCCCGGAGGAAAGGCAATGCTGCATAGACCTAGAAAGATATGGATAAGACGGTTGCGAACTAGAGAGACTGAGAAAGGGGGTTGGTTACAACCTGGGAAGGTATTAGCACCCAGATTGTCCGCCGTACTCGACGGGATCCACGCTTAAAAGATTTGTGTTTTAAAAGGGTAGTGTCAGTGCAATCTGTGTATAAAAGAGCTGGAAAAGGATGTACAGGTGTCAGTGTAAGAGAAGTGAAGTGTATAAGTGAAGTGTCAGTGTAAGGAAAGAGAATGAAATGCTCAAGATCATGAGGCTAAAGAATGAAGCTGGAAAGAGGGGGAATATACAGAGACTTTTGTTCGATAACTGTTAAGTTATGCCTACGTATCCTCTCGTGCAATAAGGAAGTCAGAACACCGTAGTTCGACCCAAAGAGACTGAAAGATAAATTGACTGATGAACTGCTTGCTTGTCTATGCTCAAGTGTATGACCTGTCTGGCTCAGGTGCAAACTGTCTTGCATTAGACGGAAGAAGCGAGTTCTCGTTGTTGAGTGAATAAGATGAGAAAAGAATCCCGGAGGAGACGATTATTGTTTGTTTTTGATATTTTCAGTCTTTTATTGCTTTTTGAGGTTTGTCATAAGAAAATGAGCTTAAGCCTAAATCAATGGGTTAGTAAACTCATCACATCCTCCCTCTGATTAGGGGTAATGAGAATACCTTAAGTGTGAAGTCAGTATCTCACACTTAGTCACCTTTGATGTAGGATTAAGATCATTAACCTACTTGTGATTAGTTAGATGTTTTTGTTTAGTGTTAAGTAATGAGATTAAGCCATAATCAGGGATTAAACAGACTCATTACACCATCCTAATAGAAGGATAATAGATGAGAATATTTAAGCTGAGGAAGACTCCTCAGCTTAATCCATGATTAGGGATTAACCTCATGACAAAACAAAGCCTTTATTAGATGGATTTTAGTTAATGATAAGATGAAGAAATGATTTTTATGGTTAGTAAGACAACTTGAGGGGGACTTGTCCATTAACACTAGGGTTAGTCCTTCTTAACCAATTAAGGAAGAATTAGAACCCTGATGCAAGGCCCAAGTTACAAGCTTGATGTCTTGATGATTGTTAGATGAATTGATTAAAAGATTTAAACACATTAAGGGTTTAACACTTAGGATTAAAGTTATACATTCCATCCTAATAGAAGGATGCAGGCATAAGCTTAATCACAAAGTCTTAAAGCCTTTATGGTTTAGTCCCTGATTGTGAGGTGAGAAGAGAAGACTCAATGAGACACAAAGGTAAAACTAAGTGGGGGGACTAATCAAAACCCTAATTATTTTCATGCTTGGTTGTCCATAAGGTTTGTGAGGTTTACAAGACAGATCTTCAAAGGAACCACCAGGAAGCAGATGAAAGGAGCAAAGATAAGCAAAGTAACTTGCTTCATTTAAGAAGACAAGTCACTTGGAGAAAGAAAGTAAGAAGGAGAAGAAAGAGCAAGCTCAATCTCAAACACAAGATAAAATGCAGCAATGATGCATAAGAGAGATGAAAATAAATTGTGAGAATTGAAGGCAAATTCACTTCTCAAAGTGACTTACCACCTGAAAAGTTAGTGAAAGAAATGCAATGCCATGCAAAATGAGATGAAATGGTATGATGCAAACCAAAACCAGAAGCATGTGTGTGATGATAATGATGCTATGAGGTGATACAAACATGAAACAAGGCATGGGGATGATCATATAAACATATGGATGCAAGAGAAGCATGCTTAGAACCATAAACATATATGAAAAGTTATGGAATGCAAATGACATACAACATGGCAAATGAAAGATGCAATGATCAAACATGATTCTAATATATCCTAAGATGTGTTATGAATCAAATGGATGCATAAAATGTCATGGCAAGTCATGGTATGCAAGCAAATGCAAGATGAATGCAAAAGGAAGCCCAAATTAGGGTTTATGATCAATGCACAAAACAAAAACCAAAACCAGAAGCAAACATCAAGATAAAAAATTGAAAATGCATCCAAGGGAACCCTAAACCTATACAAACTCACTGCCCAAAGGAGGGGTTCTAACTCTTAACCTAATTAGGGTTATGAATTTCTCAAGATTGCTAGGGTTTTATGGTACCTTGTCAAGAAAAATGTCAAACAAATTGAAAATGCAAGATCAAATCATGCCAATTTAACCCTATAAACTTCATGATATGCAAGATGCAATGCAAAAAGAATCAAAGTCCAACTCCTAAAGACTAGGCAGAAATGAATTTTTGAACATTGGATCAAAATAATGCCTTGAAATGAAATTAATTCCATGAAAAATTGTCAAAAGACATCAAGATCAAAAAAGAAATTTGGTTTGAGGGTTGGACAATGTTTCTAAATGATTTTAAAGGTTTCATGAATTATTTGGTGATTTTTAAATACGTAAAAGTATTTTTAATTAATTAATTCTCATTAATTAATTAAAAATAAACTTTTAAATGATTTAAAAATAATTTTTAATGCAAAAAATAAAAATAAAAATGTTTTTGGTTTCTGAAAATTAATAAAAGGTTGCATAAAAATTTTCAGAATTTTTAAAAATGTTTTGCTATTTTTAATTAAATGAAGAAAACAAATGAATTTTTATGCAAATAAAATGAAATTAAACTGAAAAAAAGAAAAGTCAACACAATCAATGGCCAGCATTCAAACTCACACGCGCGGGAGTGGACTTGGCGCGCATCTGGACGGCCAATATTCAAAATTCGCTAATTATGATTAGTGCCCTAATCTGAACCCTAAACAAAATCAGGTGACCGGAACAGTGTTCCGGTCATCTTCTTCGATCAACCAAAAACTCAATCTCACTCTCCAGGCCATTTCAAAAGCTCTAAATCTCCAGAATCAATCTATGAATAACCCTAAGCATAAACCCTTACTCAAACAAAATTTATTTTCACTGAATCAAGAGGAACAAGCAAGAACATTTTTTCGGGCAAACTTTCAGATCAAGCATACAACCTCAAAACTCAATCATTTTCAAAAATAAAATGTTCAGTGAACTCAGGGAAGCATGTAGATCAATTTAGAAACAAGAGAAAGGAGTTCTGGAAAAATGAATTTCCATGGCTACCTGAATCGAAGCTTTGATTTCTGGCACTTTCTGGCTGGTTTCTTGCTTCCAATCACCTCCAATGGACCTCCTGAGAAGCTTTCAATGCTTGTTTGAAGTTTATAATGGGTGGTTTGGAAGATTGCTGAAGTTCTGTTCAAGGAGGGGTAGGAATCGTATTTTGGTTTCAGTGAGTTTCAGGCTATGGTGATGGGTGGTTTGTGACCAGTGAAGTATGCTGAGTTGATTTGTGAAGTTGGTTTGTGTGTTTGCAGCTTGTGGAGAGTGTTTCGAAAGCTTTTGCAAAATGGGGTGAAAATGAGAGAGCTATCTTCTTGGTGCTTTCAGGCTTGTGTGTTATGTGAAATGTCTTGCTTTTGGTTTGTATAAACAAATGGGATTGGTCAGATGAGTTGATGTGTGCTACTGTGATTGGTATGGCTCAAGTTGCCAAAATGTAAAATTTATGTAAGAGAGGCATGGGCTATTAGCTAGCCAAGGACAAATGGGGTGTCCTGCGCAGGAAGAAATGTGGAGAGCCCTAGGATTGGTTATGAAGTCAGCAAGCAAGTGGATTCAAACTTGAGTGAGTTTTTGCAACTTGCTTCACTTTGATTTCTTTTGAAAATTCTTGCTCCATAAGTCATGAAAATGAGTGATCCCTTGGCCCATTCTGAATTTTAGATGTCACATGATCATGTTGTGAAGAAATGATACACATTTGAGGCCCTTAGAACACTTGATCAAACCATTTTGCAAAATGTCTCTTTGGTACAAAACTTCAAATTTTGTGATTTTAGCCAACTTTGACAAGCCATAACTTTTGATCCAAAATGAATTAGGTCATGTTCTTGTACTTTTTTAAAAGGGAATGATCCATTCTACAACTTTCATGACCAAAGTTTTTACATTTGAAGCATTTTTTAATCAAAAAGTAAAGGTTGAAAAAGTTTCCCAAAATGGCAATTTTCATTAAAAGTCAAACTTCCCAAAAAGTCAACTTTGCAAATGACTTGAAATTCTTCAATTTTGTGAACTTACAACATCTTCCATGATCAAATAAAGATCATACACAATCAAAATGATGAATAACACCCTTTGTTTGGGTCATTGGGGGGCCTCAGATGCCCTGATTTTACAATGACTTGCTTAGAAAGTCAACCCTTGATCAGATGACTTCCCCATTGAAATTCTTTATGAAAATTTATATGCATGCTCCCTATACCATATAGAGACCAATAGAAACAAAAATGACCAAAAAATTTGGAGTTATGGCCTTTGAAACCAAAACCCTAATTCTAGGTCATCTGTGCAGTCAAACCTGGCTCTGCTTCCATGCCATTCTCAGTTCTTGTGATTCTTTGGCATTCTTGACTTTGAGGGGATATAATATGATGCTTGAACATACATGGACCCCTTTGAAGTGATTGATGACCTTTGGAGTGGCTCAAGAAGCTCTTGGACTGCTCAGATCACAAACCCTAGATGCAGATGACTTTGAACCAATGCAATGAATCAAAAATGTGATATGAGATGCTATGATTGAGATTATGCATATGAGGAGATCACAAGCCATGGTGTGAATGAGTGAGGGAAAATTTGGGGTGTTTACAGCTGCCCCTATTCAAACATGAGTTAGCTGTGCAGGATGTAAGCAACGACTTAACAGGCAAACAAGATAACTTGTGGTTTGAATACCAAAGACAGTCCAAAATTTGCACTCACAGAATGAAGAAGAAAAGGGATATAGATTGTAAAATAAAATAAAGTATATTATAAAGTGCGGGCGACGGAGGACGACCGTCGAGCAGAGGACGACTTCTGGGGAAAGAGCAATGACGGGGACGGCCGACATGCTGGGAAAAGTGCGGGAAATAAAGCAATGACGGGGACGGCCGACATGCTGGGGATAAAAAGGGTTATGATGGGGACGGTCATCAAGTAAAGCTATAAGATTCTCTGGGGATTAACGAAAAATGATGGGGACGGCCATCAGGTTCATAAAGTAATGTAAACAACGATGGGGACGGCCATCGGGCTAAACTGATGAAGGACGATCATCAGGAAAAGGAAAAGGGACCACGACGGGGACGGCCATCAGGTTAAAGAATAAAAGAAATAATGATGAGGGACGGTCATCAAAGGTGAAGGACGATCACCCGGCAGGGTACGGCTGCCGAAAATATCGCGACATAGGACGAATGCCGGATAAAAGGTCGACGATGGGGACGGCCATCGGACGAGCATGATGAAGGACGATCATCAAGAGGTGAAGGACGATCACCTAGTAGGGGACGGCTGCTCTCAAGGTTTATCATGACATAGGACGAATGTCAGATAACAAGATCAACGATGGGGACGGCCATCGAATAAAATGATGAAGGACGATCATCAAAAGGTGAAGGACGATCACCTAGCAGGGTACGGCTGCTAAAAATATCACGACATAGGGCGAATGTCGGATAGAAAAGATCAACGATGGGGACGGCCATCGGATGAGCATGATGAAGGACGATCATCAAGAGGTGAAGGACGATCACCTAGCAGGGTACGGCTACTCTCAGGATTTATCATGACACAGGACGAATGTCAGATAGAAAAGAAATTTGCTTTGCTGGCGATCTACTGGGGAATAGTAAACACGGACGAGCGTTTACATCCAAGAAATAAAAGGTACAAGTGTTTTGACGCTATGTATAGATTAAAGACGCGGACGAGCACCCCTAAGACTATGATACGGACGAGTATCGGGTAGAAACAAATACTGACACATGTTCAGAGATGATGATACGGACGAGTATCAACTGGTTAACAAGGAACACAGACGAGTGTTGAATCTGAGGGGACTCCTCTAGGAATAGTAGACACAGACGAGTGTCTATTTTCAAGAAGACATGAGTGTTTGACACGTGTATGGATTAAAGATGCGGACGAGCATCCTTAAGACTATGATATGGACGAGTATCAGGTAGAAACAAACGCTTGACACATGTTCTGAGATGATGGTACGGACGAGCACCAACTGGTTAACAAAGAACACGGACGAGTGTTGAATCTGAGAGGTAATAAGTATGAGTGGTGTATAGACAGGTTCTTAAACTGCTGGGGAGAGTGACACGGACGAGTGTCAAAAGGAGAAAAGTATAGTATAAACAAATATCTGATATGCAAAGTGTTTATGTTACTGTGCTGGGGAAAGTGACACGGACGGATGTCAAGAAAGTTATATATATATAAGTATCTGTGAGTGCAAAGGGGACGCTTTGGCTTTCTACTGGTGATATGACACGGACGGGTGCCACAAGGAGTATATACTGATGTTTGTGAATGCAAGGCCACTACTTTAGCTTTAGTTCTCCGCTGGGGAATCTGGGGAACATTCTGTGTATTTTTAACGGGTCGTCATTATTCACAAGTGTTTGATTCAGAACATGGCTTATGATTATGCAATATGTTTGATTTTTGCTGTAATGCTCCGCTTTATACGGAATTCTACGCTTTGTGGGGGCGAATATGATGTGAATGCTATGATTATGCAAGGATACCAATCCGGGATTCGGATCCCGTTGCTGTGAAGATTTCTGGTCGATCTGTTTGAAGTGGACATCCCGGCTGGGGATGAGATCATTGGTAGATCATGAGACGTATCTGTTTGGGGAAATAGGTCAATGATAGACCTATTCCAGTAAATGAAGGACCCAGCCGGGGTCTGTAGAAGCTTTCGTCACTCTGTTGTGATCCCTTCATGCGTTGCTCTTTTGGATAGAGGCTGAAACTCTGTGGGGAAGGTTCCCTGGCTTTTGTACTTAGCTGAGGAGGAAGAATGATTGTCACCTCGGCTGGGGAGAAATAATCAAATGGCAACTCAGCTGAGAGAGAACACTTTGGGTGCTAAGACTGAGTGATTGTTGATTTGCCAGCTTGCTGGGATGAAACGTACATGCCCCATGTTGCGCTTTTGAATACCTGCAATCCTGCAAAGATAGAGGGACATACAAGTAATCCCGAGGTATCCTTTACTGGATCCCATCATGAGAGTTCAGACACTCCCGGGAATAAGTACATTTCCTGCAAGCACGTAGTTTCAGAAAGACGCATCTGTATTTATGCAATCGATATATTAGTGACATCAGACATTTTTGCAAATAAAAGAGTACGAGACAACGTGCGACTAAAAATTCTGGTTTTATTAATTCATATGCCCTGAATTGGCAAGATACAGTCAAAGAAACATATCTCCTAAAATGAGGAGATTGTTACAAATTGAGAAACAAAATGTGCTGGCAATGTTGACGACGCTTCAAGGAGCTTCCCTTTTGCTATGACTCGTATGACATTCGACGTTCTTCTCGTCTTGCTTTCTGAAGAAGGCTGATTCTGATAGAAGCTCGATCCTTTCGAGGTTTACCAAGTTGTAGGTGATACAGGCGAATTCAAAATGCAGTTGTTCGCTTATTCCCTTATTTTGCATGGACCGCCCTTTCGGGTTTTCAATCCATCGGGATACCCATTTTTGCCTGAGTTGTCCAATGCGGCTTTTCAACTCAGCGGGTGTACATTTTTGTTTATTTTCCCTTAATTTTGCCCGAGTCTTTTATTCTGTTTTTGACTCGCCGGGATGCCCTATTTTTGCCTGGACTTACATTCTGTTTTTATGTCCAGCGGGTCATTTTTTATGCGAAGTATTTTTTAACTGCATCCGAATTCACAGGGGACGGGAACTCTTCACCATCCATAGTGCTGAGCATCAGAGCTCCACCCGAGAAAACTTTCTTTACTACGAATGGTCCTTCATAGTTTGAAGTCCATTTGCCCCTGTGGTCTGTATGCGGAGGGAGGATTCTTTTCAACACAAGATCTCCTACTTGGTACTCTCGGTGCCTGACTTTCTGATCGAAGGTTCTCTTCATTCTTTTCTGATACAACTGTCCATGAAAGATTGCAGCCAATCTTTTCTCTTCAATCAGACTTAGTTGCTCGTACCGGGATCGTACCCGTAGGGAGGGTAATTCAACTTCAACTGGTAGGACTGCTTCCATACCGTACACAAGCTGATACGGTGTTGCCCCAATGGACGTTCTGATTGACGTGCGGTACCCATGCAAGGCAAACGGTAGCATTTCATGCCAGTCTTTGTAAGTGATTACCATCTTCTGCAAAATCTTCTTGATATTCTTATTGGCTGCCTCAACAGCGCCGTTCATTTTTGGCCTGTAAGGGGAGGAATTGTGGTGTTGGATCTTGAAGTCCCGACATAGTTCTGCCATCATTTTGTTGTTTAAGTTGGAACCATTATCAATAATGATTCGCTCGGGAACTCCGTATCGACAGATGATATCTCTCTTCAGAAATCTGGCTACCACTTGTCTTGTAATGTTTGCATATGAAGCTGCTTCGACCCACTTGGTGAAATAGTCAATGGCGACCAAGATGAATCTGTGGCCATTCGAAGAAGTCGGCTCAATCTTACCAATCATGTCAATGCCCCACATAGCAAAGGGCCAGGGTGAAGACATCACATTCAAAGGATTGGGAGGCACATGCACCTTATCCGCATAAATTTGGCATTTATGGCATTTTCTGGCGTAGGCACAACAGTCAGCATCCATTGTGATCCAATAATAACCGGATCTTAGCAACTTCTTAGCCATGGCATGCCCTCCTGCATGGGTACCAAAGGATCCCTCGTGCACCTCGTGCACCTCGTGCATCAACAAGTCTGCTTCTGCTCTATCAACGCATCTGAGGAGTACCATATCAAAGTTTCTTTTGTACAGAGAACCATCAGTGTTCAGAAAGAAACTACCAGCAAGCCTTCTCAAAGTCTTCTTATCATTGGAAGATGCCCCAGGTGGGTATGTTTTATCCTCCAAGAAGCACTTAATGTCATGGAACCAAGGCTTATCATCTTTGTCAACATCTGCTGCGAACACATATGCTGGTCTGTCAAGTCTGGACACTGAAATTTGAGGTACAAAGTTGGCGGCTTGCACTTTGATCATGGATGAAATGGTAGCCAGAGCATCTGCAAACTGATTCTCGTCCCGAGGGATATACTCAAGCTTGACTGTTGTAAAGAAAGTCAATAACCTCCTTGTATAATCCCTGTAAGGTATCAGATGATCTTGGTGTGTGTACCATTTGCCGTTGGTTTGATTAACTACCAGAGCTGAATCTCCGAATACAGTCAATGTCTTGATCCTGAGGTCAATGGCTTCCTCAAGACCCATAATGCAAGCTTCGTATTCAGCTTCGTTGTTAGTGCAGTTGAAGGTGAGTTTTGCCGAGAAAGGCATGTGAACTCCCTTAGGTGTAATGAGTACTGCACCAACACCACGACCATTCATATTAACAGCCCCATCAAACATCATAGTCCATCCTTCTTCTGGGTCAGGCCCTTCAGTGTGAACAGGCTCTTCATGGTCTTTTGCTTTTATGAACATGATGTCTTCATCAGGGAAGTCAAATCTCATAGGCTGGTAATCATCAGTAGGTTGCTCAGCAAGATATTCAGACAATACACTGCCCTTGATGGCTTTCTGAGATGTGTACTGGATGTCATATTCTGTGAGGATCATTTGCCATCTTGCAACCCGTCCGGTAAGGGCTGGCTTCTCAAAAATGTACTTAACTGGATCCATCTTTGAGATCAATAAAGTGGTGTGGGTCAACATATACTATCTCAGTCGGCGAGCAGCCCACGCTAAAGCACAGCAAGTTTTCTTGAGCAGTGAATAACGCTGTTCACAGTCGGTAAACATTTTGCTTAGGTAGTATATTGCATACTCTTTTCGACCAGACTCGTCATGCTGGCCCAACACACACCCCATTGACTCTTCTAATACCGTCAAGTACATGATTAGAGGTCTTCCTTCAACTGGAGGCATAAGGATTGAAGGCTCTTGTAAGCATTCCTTGATCTTGTCAAAAGCCATTTGGCAGTCTTCGTTCCACCTGACCGTTTGTTCTTTTCTTAACAATTTGAACAAAGGCTCGCAGGTTGCTGTAAGGTGAGATATGAACTGTGAAATGTAGTTCAAATGTCCTAAGAACCCTCGAACTTCTTTTTCTGACTTCGGTGCAGGCATTTCTTGAATGGCTTTGACTTTATCGGGGTCAACTTTAATCCCTTTCTCACTTACAATAAATCCCAGTAGCTTACCGGATCGCACCCCGAATGTGCACTTGTTGGGGTTCAACTTCAGTTGGTACTTCCTCAGACGCTTGAATAACTTCAGCAGATTTACCAGGTGTCTTATTCTGTGAGGGACTTGGCAATCATGTCATCCACATAACATTCGATTTCTTTATGGATCATATCATGGAATAACGTCACCATAGCCCGCTGATATGTTGCACCAGCATTCTTCAGTCCGAATGGCATCACCTTGTAACAGAACGTGCCCCAGGGTGTGATGAAGGTTGTCTTCTCCATGTCTTCAGGTGACATCTTGATCTGATTGTATCCTGAAAATCCGTCCATGAAGGAGAATACCGAAAACTGGGCTGTGTTATCCACCAATACATCGATGTGAGGTAATGGGAAGTCGTCTTTCGGGCTGGCTCTGTTTAGATCCCGGTAGTCAACACACATTCTTACTTTGCCGTTCTTCTTAGGCACAGGTACTATGTTAGCAACCCACGGCGGATAGCTAGTCACAACAAGGAACCCGACGTCCCACTGCTTTTGTACCTCTTCTTTGATTTTCATTGCCATGTCTGGGCTAGTACGTCGCAGTTTCTGTTTAACCGGTGGGCAATCTTCTCTTAATGGCAGCTTGTGCATAACAATGTTGGTGTCCAACCCTGGCATATCCTGATAAGACCAAGAAAACACATCCACATATTCCTGAAGCAGGTCAATCAGTCGTCTCTTCACTGAGTCTTGTAAGCAGGCCCCGATTTTAACTTCTTTCACATCTTCATCTGTACCAAGATTAATCGTTTCGACCTCCTCCTGATGAGGAGTGATAACCTTTTCCTCTTATCTCAACAACCTGGCTATCTCTTCAGGAAGCTCATACTCTTCTTCAACCCCTTCATCAGCTTGATTGATTGGATTGTCAAAGTCATACGAAGTCATAGCCGTGCTGTTGTCGGTGCGGTTTGAAAGGCACTCTCTGCAAGGGTTCAGATTTGTTCATTTTAGTGATTGATTTTAATCTTGTTTAGAAAAGTGAAATAAAGTTGTCATTTTGAAAACATTGCCATTTATTTTTTGTACAAAAAGAAAAATGGAAAAACAGTGAGCGGAAAAGAAAAAAGACTCATTTGCAAAAGATGTCTGATTATCATTGATTGATCTATTTGCACAAAATTACAGATGGCCCGATTACAAAATGAGTCTTGTCATATTGGGCAAGATGCAAGACTTGATGCATGCTTAAAAATACAGGAAATAATAATTACTCTGCAGGAGTAACTCTTATAATTTCCTGGGAAGACCAGTTAAGGACTTGGCTCCCCGGGATCCTTGGACGTATCCAACTCTCCAGGTTGTGGTCGCTTTCCTCCTCGTCTTCCAAGTTGTTCACGGCACCTGGTGTGAGCATCCCCCCTCTGACAAAGTTGGGCTTCTTAGCAGCCTCTGTTTGATCTTGTTGAGTCGGTTTGTAACCCAACCCAAATCTATCCTCCTTCTTCTCTACAGGCAGCAACTTGCCCCAGCCTTGGGCAGTCCCCTCTTCAACAACCTTCCGGGCTTGCTGATAAGATGTCATTGAGGTTCCAGGTACAACGGATGCTTCATTTATGTTCAAGGCCTCAAACCCTTGACTCATAGTTTCGTGGATCTCCCCATCCATCTCAATGTATTTGTATGTAGCCAGATGGCTAACAAAAATATCTTCCTCTCCACAAATAGTAACGACTTGGCCCTCCCACTCGAATTTTAACTTCTGGTGAAGGGTTGATGTCACGGCGCCAGCGGCGTGTATCCATGGTCTACCCAATAGACAGCTGTAGGCAGGCTGTATATCCATCACAAAGAAGGTCGTTTTGAAAGTCAGTGGGCCAATCATTATAGGCAACTCTATCTCTCAAAGAACTGATCTCTTAGAACCGTCAAAGGCTCTTACTACCAAGTTGCTGGGACGTAATGCCAATCCTTCATACTCCAGCTTCACAAGGGCTTTCTTAGGTAGGACATTGAGGGATGACCCTGTGTCCACTAATACATGAGAAAGAACTGCATTCTTACACTCCAAGGTAATGTGCAAAGCCTTGTTGTGATTGCGACCTTCCGTTGTCAAATCAGTGTTGGTAAATCCTAGTCCATGACTAGCGTTGACATTTCCAACCACAGCCTCTAACTGATTGACGGTAATCTCCTCTGGCACATAAGCTGCGTGCAAGACTTTTAGTAGTGCGTTCCGATGAGCCTCAGAGCACATTAGCAATGATAAAATGGAGATTTTGGAAGGTGTCTGGTGAAGCTGGTCCACTATCTTGTAATCACTTTTCTTGATGATTCTCATGAATTCATCAACCTCTTGATCAAAAGGGGTCTTTAAATCTTCTTTAGCAACTTGTTCTTCTTGCACCATGCTCTTCCCTTTTGCCTTGGCAGCAGCTTCTGCTTCAGCAATGGGTCTTGGAATTTGCAGGAAGAGACGTCCGCTTCGAGTGAAGCCTCCGCCTCCCCCCACATTGTCTATCTGTGGTGAAGAAGTTGATGATTCGAAAGTGATTTTCTGCCCTTCGCAGTATAGATCGGAGCCGTAATGCCAAGGGATGGCATTATTGCTTTCGTAAGGAACTGGCCCAGGCACTGTGATAGTGACTGGACTGATAGCAGCTGCAGAAGGGACCATGATAGTATGTGGATCATAATATATTGTAACTGGTGCTCTGATAGGAGTGGTATTTCGTGAGTTGTAGGCAGAATCATTTGCAGGATCATAATATATTGTAACCGTTGAGACACTTTCATTATTTGCTGCTGACGTTGTAGGAGGCACTGTTGATTGGATGGATGTTGAAGTTGTAGAAGAGATGGTTGTTTATATTTGGTCCGTTGAAGTAACAGATGAAGCATTTGTTGATGAGATTGAAGAGTTGTTTGGAAAAATTGTTGTTGCAGTTGTAGAAGACTCAGGAATTGTTGTTAAGGAGATTGCTGGATTTGTAGGTGTTGATGTTGTGATTTGAAGTAGGCCACTCTGGATGAGTCCATCTATGCCGCTTCTCAGGTTATTACACCCATTTACCGAAATGTTGCAATAGCCGCACCCGAGCTCACACCCGGGGAATATCTGGCATTCAAGGAGTTGAGCTTTAATCTCTACCAGGGGTGTCCGAATCTGCCCCACACTGGTTATTAAGAAAGACGGCTTGTCTTCCTCAATAGCATTAATTCTGGGTCCACCGTGGTTGGGCATAGGGTTCTTACTGACATTTGGCGGGGGTGCAAAGTTTAGAGCTTTGGAATCCACTAGATCCTGTACTTTCATGTGCAAAGCTCTGCACTTCTCTGTACTGTGGCCAGGTGCGTTGGAATGAAAAGCACATCTGGCGCTGGCGTCATAATTTCTGGGCAGACTGGCAGGATCTGGAGGTGCCAATGTCCTTAGCTCAACCAGGTTGAGTTTCAGGAGTTGTGGCAATAATGCGACATAAGCCATAGGGATCGGATCAATCACCCTATTGGCCTGAGATGGTCTCTGTTGAAAAGGTCTTTGCTGATTGTTGTTGCTGGTGTTGTTGTTGTTATAATTTCTCTGAGGTGGATACTGAGCTTGTTGCTGGTAGTGGGGTTGTTGCGGTGGTTGGTATGCTGATTGTTGATAAATTGGAGCGGGAATGGTGACAGCTGCCACTGACCTATGAACATACTGGGGTCTGCCCCTGCTGGTATGGATAGCATTAGTCTCACCAGTTCTTCTTGGGCCCACAAAAGGCTTTCTGGGGTTGCTGGACGAGCTCGCACCATTGTCGGAAATCTTACCCATCTTTAGAAGGCTCTCAATTCTTTCTCCAGCTATAACTACATCAGCGAAGCTGGTGGAAGAAAAAGCGGCTAGCCTGTCAATGTATGTCCCTTGAAGGGTGTTCATAAACATGTCGGCCATTTCCCTTTCCGACATGGGTGGCTGGACAGCAGCAGCAAGCTGTCTCCACCTCTGGGCGTATTCCCGGAAGCTTTCTCTGTACGATTGAGACATTCCCATCAAGAGGGTCCTGTTGGGAGCCATATCCAGGTTGTACTAGTATTGTCTAATGAAGGCCTCAGCCAGGTCCTTCCAGCATCTGATGGTTGCTCTGGTCAAATAAGAGTACCATTCCCTTGAAGCTCCTGTTAAACTGTCTTCGAAATAAAACATCCACAGTTTTTCATCCATGGTGTATGCCTTCAACCTCCCCAGAAAGGATTGCAAGTGGGTTCGTGGACAGGAGGTTCCGTTGTACTTATCAAAGCACGGAGGTTTAAACTTGTGAGGTATTCTTACCCCGTCCACTAAGCCCATGTCCATGACATCAAATCCCAAGGAGTTTTGAGACTCCAAGGATCTTAATTTCTCAGAAATTTCATCTAGCCTTCTGTCATAGGCTTCATCCCCAGCTCCCATCACAGTGAATTGATCTTCTTGGGGGTCTTCTTGTAGTACTCTGCCTGTAGTAGCATTCCCTTGTACATTAGCAGGGATGTTGATCTCTGGGTGAAGATGAGGGCCATACACAGGTGGTTTGACATGAGGCTGAACCCTCTCATTGTTGCTCGTTCCACCAGTCCCTAGATGGGGGTCTTCCTGAGTCTGCCTCTCTACCAATGCTCTTAATCTTTCTTGGCTCTGTGCCAATCCATTCATCACCTCCATAAACTGGGTCATCTGATTCCTCATTTCCAGTCTCTCATTGGCCATTTGAGCCCTGACCTCTGTAAGGTCCTGTTGTACCTGGTCCATCTATATACCCGGAAGGTTGTTGCGGGTAGGATATCTGTGCGGACGGTTGAGTGGGAACACCCGACGTCGAGCAATAGTTCCTGAACCACAACAGAGTTAGTAACAAACAAAAGCCTACAAAACAAAACAAAAGGTTAGTATGCAATGCAGTATGCTTATTTGTTTCCAAGGTATCCGGCTTGGCATTTGGTTTTGACCTTTCCAGACCCTTGAGGAAGATGCTTTTGATGTTTCTTAGGAAAAAGAGATTCAAATGAAACAAACTAATGAATATATTACAACAAGTGAATGATACATAGTTTGTTTTTTTTACAATACATTCCCCTGAGGGGTCAAAATACAACATAAAAGGGAAAAGTACAATGAAATGAAAGCAACAACAAGCAAAAGTCAGACACCAAGACCAAACTCATCCTCCTGAACTTCCTTTAGAAGTGCTTCAGTTACCGGATCAGCCGGACGCTCTGTGAGGTTCCTGATGAGAAGATTCCTGGTGGCAATAGCTGCAGTTAGCTTCTTGTGTTTGCCCTGGTCCTTTGACCTTTTCACACCAGCCCTAATCTTCAACTCTGAGATCTCTTTCTGGGCTGCTAGCAGGGCTTCCTGTTGCTCTTTCGCACTGGCCTCCAACTGCTCAATCTTGTCCTGAGTCCTCTTATCTTCCTGAGTACGAACTTCAGTGATCCTGACCCACCTAGCTTGACTCTCTTTCAGATATAAATCAGTCCTGGCCTTTTGGAACTGAGCCTCCTTGCAGGCATTCTTCAAAATCTGCTCTCCAGCCCTTGACTTCTTGATGTAGTCTTCTGACTTCTCAATCCTGGCTAGATGCTCCACCTTAAGCTTTTTCAACCTTTCAATGTCCAACCGACCATCACTCTTCTCCCAGAGGGTCTTCTGTAGAGCCTGAGTCAGATTCTCATTCCTCTCTTTCAGTTTCTCAAACTCTTCCAGGCTAACAGTGGCTGGAGGGGGTGCTGTGGATGGTCCAGGTGCATCCTCAATGGTGAAGGGCATCCCAGAAATTTGAGCCCTAGCATGAGACCACTCATAGTACTGAGCTGAGGCCACATTGTTGCATCTCCCAAGAATGGCCATCCCTTTGGTCTGGACATTGTCCCAAGCCCAGGATGCTTGCCTGACAGATAGCTAGATTAGGCTTAATTTCACAATAAAGGGTTTCAGCCAAGTCTTGTGTTCTAGGAGGGTGGACCAATGCATAGCCCAGTTGTCTTTTGAACAGCAGAGAGTTGTAGTTGATGCAACCCTTCACTCCTATCAGAGGTACATTGGGGAACTGCCCACAACTAGTGATGATGTCCCTGCCCTTGGTGCTCTGAGTGCACCACCTGATGTCATCTGAGGTCAAAGCAATAAGTCTTCTAGCCCAATTTTTCTGTTGGTGAGGATTCAAGAATGCATCAGTCTTGGGCAAGTGTTTGAGCAGCCAGGTATGGAACAGGGGAGCACAACATCTCACCAATCTTCCTCTCTGCTTTTCATTCCTTTGATGAATAGAGTAGTAGAAATCTCCCAGTAAGGTGGGCACTGGGTTCCTCAGAATGAAAAGGTGAATGGCATTCTTGCTAATAAACTTAGGCTCATCTGCAAAAAGTATAACCCCATATATGTTGAGGGCTAACAAAGCACAGACTGCCTTCCACTCTCCCAAGGAGGCCTTTAGGATAGCCTGAGAAATCAAGAAATCCAAGTGTAGACCAGAGATTCCTGCCTTGGTTGTCATGTTCTGCTCAATCAGAAAAGGTTCCAGATACAGTGCCCTAGCTACTTCTTCATTGATGGGAAAAACCATTTATGGGTTGAAGGGGATACCACCCCTGACAGGTACTCCAACCAGTGAATACTCTTCCAACAAGGGTCCCAACTGAAAATTCTGGAAGGTGAAACACCTCAGAGGGGGATCATAGAACTGTAGACAAGTGTGAATCAAGCTCCTCTGGGAAGAGTCCAAATCCATAACCACATCAAGGATGCCTCCATAATGTTCTCTAAATAGTGGTATATGGTCTGGAGTAATAAGGGCCTGGATCTTCTTGATGCCAGTCAGCTCAGGCTCAAAGAAATGGTAAGAGATATTGCTCTTCTTAGGTGCCATGACTGATACTAGAAGATGGGCTACTGATAAGCTGGTGCTGGTGATGTAGGTGACTGAAGCAGGTAGCTGGTGAACAGGGGTTTAATCAGATAAAGGGGTCAAAACCAAGCCAAAATATATGATGTGGATACCCTGAAAAAACAAATAAGCAAATGTTAAATGATGCAATGATGATGTATGAAAATGATATGCAAGGGTTTGTGATCAGGCTGGATCTGATTACTGCCTTGATATAAGTCCATGTATGTTCAAGAAATCCAGATGGAGGTTCATAAGTCCAGTAACCAAGGTGGGGGACTCAAATAAAGAGTCACATGTCCAGGGTTAAAATCACAAGAACTGTCCCAAAATGGAGTACTCTTAATCAAAACAAAGTAACAGGGTATGCTGAGGTCAAGGGTACCTGCAAACCTGTAAACAGCCCAACCCCCTCACAGGTGGTGTTCTAAAACAAGGATCCTCAGACTTGGACCAGTTATGAGAAGTGTAAACACTTCTAACCCAGAGGTACAGTGTTTACAATAATCATAAAAGATCCTCCTCTAATTCACCTTAGTTTCTGAAGGTCAATACTAAAGGTCATCCAGACTTAGCAGGCTTCCCAGATAGCCCTAGCACTACAGGAAATCTGTAGCACAGAGTTCTCAAGAAGAAACCCATATCTGAATCGTGTTTCATATTCCCGCACCAGACCGAAATGGAATGGGAAAGAACATGAACCACTCTAGCCTAGGTGTCACTCAGGTCCCAGGTATAGGACCTCAACTCTCAATAGAACCCCACCCACCAAAGCAACAAAACCAGATCCAGCCAAAACAGTATGACAGTATGATATATGTAAAGCTGTAAAGAAAGCAATAAACAAAACTGTACATAAAGCAATAAAATAAAATAAATATACAAACACAATTAGCACATAACACCCCAGTAAACACAAATCAAACAAGCGCTAGGAGGAACCCACAAAAAGAACCAGAAGCCCTGGTTACAGTATAAGGGTCCCCAGCAGAGTCGCCAAGTTGTCGCTCCCGAAAGATGAGACTGGCTCAAATAGGGTACAGACGCGAACGGTCGGCGAAAGGATGAAATGAAAAGAGTCGCCAGCTAGGCATTTTTATCCCGGAGGAAAGGCAATGCTGCATAGACCTAGAAAGATATTGATAAGACGGTTGCGAACCAGAGATACTGAGAAAGGGGGTTGGTTACAACCTGGGAAGGTATTAGCACCCAGATTGTCCGCCGTACTCGACGGGATCCACGCTTAAAAGATTTGTGTTTTAAAAGTGTAGTGTCAGTGCAATCTGTGTATAAAAGAGCTGGAAAAGGATGTACAGGTGTCAGTGTAAGAGAAGTGAAGTGTATAAGTGAAGTGTCAGTGTAAGGAAAGAGAATGAAATGCTCAAGATCATGAGGCTAAAGAATGAAGCTGGAAAGAGGGGGAATATACAGAGACTTTTGTTCGATAACTGTTAAGTTATGCCTACGTATCCTCTCGTGCAATGAGGAAGTCAGAACACTGTAGTTCGACCCAAAGAGACTGAAAGATAAATTGACTGATGAACTGCTTGCTTGTCTATGCTCAAGTGTATGACCTGTCTGGCTCAAGTGCAAACTGTCTTGCATTAGACGGAAGAAGCGAGTTCTCGTTGTTGAGTGAATAAGATGAGAAAAGAATCCCGGAGGAGACGATTATTGTTTGTTTTTGATATTTTCAGTCTTTTATTGCTTTTTGAGGTTTGTCATAAGAAAATGAGCGTAAGCCTAAACCAATGGGTTAGTAAACTCATCACATCCTCCCTCTGATTAGGGGTAATGAGAATACCTTAAGTGTGAAGTCAGTATCTCACACTTAGTCACCTTTGATGTAGGATTAAGATCATTAACCTACTTGTGATTAGTTAGATGCTTTTGTTGTTTTTGTTTAGTGTTAAGTAATGAGATTAAGCCATAATCAGGGATTAAACAGACTCATTACACCATCCTAATAGAAGGATAATAGATGAGAATATTTTAGCTGAGGAAGACTCCTCAGCTTAATCCATGATTAGGGATTAACCTCATGACAAAACAAAGCCTTTATTAGATGGATTTTAGTTAATGATAAGATGAAGAAATGATTTTTATGGTTGGTAAGACAACTTGAGGGGGACTTGTCCATTAACACTAGGGTTAGTCCTTCTTAACCAATTAAGGAAGAATTAGAACCCTGATGCAAGGCCCAAGTTACAAGCTTGATGTCTTGATTATTGTTAGATGAATTGATTAAAAGATTTAAACACATTAAGGGTTTAACACTTAGGATTAAAGTTATACACTCCATCCTAATAGAAGGATGCAGGCATAAGCTTAATCACAAAGTCTTAAAGCCTTTATGGTTTAGTCCCTGATTGTGAGGTGAGAAGAGATGACTCAATGAGACACAAAGGTAAAACTAAGTGGGGGGACTAATCAAAACCCTAATTATTGTCATACTTGGTTGTCCCTAAGGTTTGTGAGGTTTACAAGAAAGATCTTCAAAGGAACCACCAGGAAGCAGATGAAAGGAGCAAAGAGAAGCAAAGTAACTTGCTTCATTTAAGAAGACAAGTCACTTGGAGAAAGAAAGTAAGAAGGAGAAGAAAGAGAAAGCTCAATCTCAAACACAAGATAAAATGCAGCAATGATGCATAAGAGAGATGAAAAGAAATTGTGAGAAGTGAAGGCAAATTCACTTCTCAAAGTGACTTACCACCTGAAAAGTTAGTGAAAGAAATGCAATGCCATGCAAAATGAGATGAAATGGTATGATGCAAACCAAAACCAGAAGCATGTGTGTGATGATAATGATGCTATGAGGTGATACAAACATGAAACAAGGCATGGGGATGATCATATAAACATATGGATGCAAGAGAAGCATGCTTAGAACCATAAACATATATGAAAAGTTATGGAATGCAAATGACATACAACATGGCAAATGAAAGATGCAATGATCAAACATGATTCTAATATTTCCTAAGATGTGTTATGAATCAAATGGATGCATAAAATGTCATGGCAAGTCATGGTATGCAAGCAAATGCAAGATGAATGCAAAAGGAAGCCCAAATTAGGGTTTATGATCAATGCACAAAACAAAAACCAAAACCAGAAGCAAACATCAAGATAAAAAATTGAAAATGCATCCAAGGGAACCCTAAACCTATACAAACTCACTGCCCAAAGGAGGGGTTCTAACTCTTAACCTAATTAGGGTTATGAATTTCTCAAGATTGCTAGGGTTTTATGGTACCTTGTCAAGAAAAATGTCAAACAAATTGAAAATGCAAGATCAAATCATTCCAATTTAACCCTATAAACTTCATGATATGCAAGATGCAATGCAAAAAGAATCAAAGTCCAACTCCTAAAGACTAGGCAGAAATGAATTTTTGAACATTGGATCAAAATAATGCCTTGAAATAAAATTAATTCCATGAAAAATTGTCAAAAGACATCAAGATCAAAAAAGAAATTTGGTTTGAGTGTTGGACAATGTTTCTAAATGATTTTAAAGGTTTCATGAATTTTTTGGTGATTTTTAAATACGTAAAAGTATTTTTAATTAATTAATTCTCATTAATTAATTAAAAATAAACTTTTAAATGATTTAAAATAATTTTTAATGCAAAAAATAAAAATAAAAATGTTTTTGGTTTCTGAAAATTAATAAAAGGTTGCCTAAAAATTTTCAGAATTTTTAAAAATGTTTTGCTATTTTTAATTAAATGAAGAAAACAAATGAATTTTTATGCAAATAAAATGAAATTAAATTGAAAAAAAGAAAAGTCAACACAATCAATGGCCAGCATTCAAACTCACACGCGTGGGAGTGGACTTGGCGCGCATCTGGACGGCCAAGATTCAAAATTCGCTAATTATGATTAGTGCCCTAATCTGAACCCTAAACAAAATCAGGTGACCGGAACAGTGTTCCGGTCATCTTCTCCGATCAACCAAAAACTCAATCTCACTCTCCAGGCCATTTCAAAAGCTCTAAATCTCCAGAATCAATCTATGAAAAACCCTAAGCATAAACCCTGACTCAAACAACATTTATTTTCACTGAATCAAGAGGAACAAGCAAGAACATTTTTTCGGGCAAACTTTCAGATCAAGCATACAACCTCAAAACTCAATCATTTTCAAAAATAAAATGTTCAGTGAACTCAGGGAAGCATGTAGATCAATTTAGAAACAAGAGAAAGGAGTTCTGGAAAAATGAATTTCCATGGCTACCTGAATCGAAGCTTTGATTTCTGGCACTTTCTGGCTGGTTTCTTGCTTCCAATCACCTCCAATGGACCTCCTGAGAAGCTTTCAATGCTTGTTTGAAGTTTATAATGGGTGGTTTGGAAGATTGCTGAAGTTCTGTTCAAGGAGGGGTAGGAATCGTATTTTGGTTTCAGTGAGTTTCAGGCTATGGTGATGGGTGGTTTGTGACCAGTGAAGTATGCTGAGTTGATTTGTGAAGTTGGTTTGTGTGTTTGCAGCTTGTGGAGAGTGTTTCGAAAGCTTTTGCAAAATGGGGTGAAAATGAGAGAGCTATCTTCTTGGTGCTTTCAGGCTTGTGTGTTATGTGAAATGTCTTGCTTTTGGTTTGTATAAACAAATGGGATTGGTCAGATGAGTTGATGTGTGCTGCTGTGATTGGTATGGCTCAAGTTGCCAAAATGTCAAATTTTTGTAAGAGAGGCATGGGCTACTAGCTAGCCAAGGACAAATGGGGTGTCCAACGCAGCAAGAAATGTGGAGAGCCCTAGGATTGGTTATGAAGTCAGCAAGCAAGTGGATTCAAACTTGAGTGAGTTTTTGCAACTTGCTTCACTTTGATTTCTTTTGAAAATTCTTGCTCCATAAGTCATGAAAATGAGTGATCCCTTGGCCCATTCTGAATTTTAGATGTCACATGATCATGTTGTGACGAAATGATACACATTTGAGGCCCTTAGAACACTTGATCAAACCATTTTGCAAAATGTCTCTTTGGTAGAAAACTTCAAATTTTGTGATTTTAGCCAACTTTGACAAGCCATAACTTTTGATCCAAAATGAATTAGGTCATGTTCTTGTACTTTTTAAAAAGGGAATGATCCATTCTACAACTTTCATGACCAAAGTTTTTACATTTGAAGCATTTTTTAATCAAAAAGTAAAGGTTGAAAAAGTTTCCCAAAATGGCAATTTTCATTAAAAGTCAAACTTCACAAAAAGTCAACTTTGCAAATGACTTGAAATTCTTCAATTTTGTGAACTTCCAACATCTTCCATGATCAAATAAAGATCATACACAATCAAAATGATGAAGAACACCCTTTGTTTGGGTCATTGGGGGGCCTCAGATGCCCTGATTTTACAATGACTTGCTTAGAAAGTCAACCCTTGATCAGATGACTTCCCCATTGAAATTCTTTATGAAAATTTATATGCATGCTCCCTATACCATATAGAGACCAATAGAAACAAAAATGACCAAAAAATTTGGAGTTATGGCCTTTGAAACCAAAACCCTAATTCTAGGTCATCTATGCAGTCAAACCTGGCTCTGCTTCCATGCCATTCTCAGTTCTTGTGATTCTTTGGCATTCTTGACTTTGAGGGGATATAATATGATGCTTGAACATACATGGACCCCTTTGAAGTGATTGATGACCTTTGGAGTGGCTCAAGAAGCTCTTGGACTGCTCAGATCACAAACTCTAGATGCAGATGACTTTGAACCAATGCAATGAATCAAAAATGTGATATGAGATGCTATGATTGAGATTATGCATATGAGGAGATCACAAGCCATGGTGTGAATAAGTGAGGGCAAATTTGGGGTGTTTACAATATGACACGGACGAGTGTCGAAAGTATACATGAACATGTGTTTGTGATTACAAAGGGGACGCTTTGGCTTTCTGTGGGGAAATATGAGGTGACACGGACGAGTGTCGAGAAGAACATGTTATGTATAAGCATCTGTTTGTAGAAAGTGTTCTGGAGACTTTACTGGGGAAAGATGACAAAGACGAGTGTCAAAAGGAGCATGTATCTGTATTTTGAGAGTGCAAAGGGGACGCTTTGGCTTTTATGTGCAAGGGATGTATTTTGTATATTGCTGATGAGTATTATTGGTATTTACAGGTGACTGGTTCGAACCTGACTTATGATCATGCAATATGTTTTATTTTTGCCGTAATGCAACGTATTAGACGGAATGCTACGCTCTGGGGGAAAAATGATGTGAATGCCATGATTATGCAAAAGAAACCGGTTCGGGATTCGGATCCCGCTGCTGTGAAGATCTCTGGCTGATCTGCTTGGAAGAATCCCAGCCGGGGATGAGATCATTGGTAGATCTGATAAGATATATGGCTCTGCTTAGGGAAATAGGTCAATGATAGACCTATCCGGTGAGGAGATAACTCAGCTGGGGGTGAGGAAGCTTTCGTCACTTTGTTGTGTGAGAATTTCAAGCATTGCTCTTCTGGGAGAGGCTGGAGCTATGTGGGGAGATGGTTCCCCTCATCTCTGCTGGGGATGAGATATTTGGCACTCTGGGGGAGGAAAGATCACTGAACAATCTTCCTAGAGATTTCTGTGAGGATCCTGCTGAGGATGAGGAGACTTGACAAATCAGCTGGGGAAATGAGCATTTTCTGATGCTGCTTGCAGAAGTGTTGGAGAAGTGATGCTTTGGTAACTTTGCTGGGGAAAAAAATTCCAGATACTGAAATCCTGTTAAGACAAAGAAACGCATAAGTATCCCGAGGTATCCCTTACCGGATTCCGTTATAGGATTTAGATATCCCTGGAAGTAAATACATTTACTGCAAGCATGTAATTAGAAAGGCACATCTGTTTTACGCAAATATTATGGATATTGGACATTTTTGCAAACGAAACAGAAATTTACAAGACGGGTTGTGACTGAAAATCTGATTTTATTAATCTGGGTGCCCTGAATTGGAAAATGCAGTCAAGGAAACAGATCCCCTGAAATGAGGAGATTGTTACAAATTGAGAAAAATAAAATGCTGGAAATGATGACGACGCTTCGGTGAGCTTCCTTTTCTATGACCCGTATGACCTTGACGCTCTTCTCATCTTGCTTTCTGGAGAAAGTTGATTTTGACTGATGCTTTATCCTTTCGAAGCTTGCCATGTTGTGAGTGATACAGACGAATTCAGAATGCAATTGTTCGCTTATTCCCTGATTTTGCGTGGATCGCCCTTTCAGGTTTTCAATCCACCGGGATATCCCATTTTGCCTAAGCTGTCCAATGCGGCTTTTCAACTCAGCGGGTGTATTTTTTCCCCTTATTTTTGCCCGAGTCTTTTATTCTGTTTTTGACTCGCCGGGATGCCCTATTTTTGCTTGGACTTACATTCTGTTTTTATGTCCAGCGGGTCATTTATGCGAAGTATTTTTTAACTGCATCTGAATTCACAGGGGATAAGAAATCTTCACCATCCATAGTAGTGAGCATCAGTGCTCCACCAGAGAAAACCTTCTTTACTATGAATGGACCATTGTAATTTGGAGTCCATTTTCCCCTGTGGTCTGTATGAGGAGGAAGAAGTCTTTTCAGCACAAGATCTCCTACTTGGTATTCCTGAAGCTTGACTTTCTGATCAAAGGCTTTCTTCATTCTTTTCTGATATAGCTGCCCATGAAAGATTGTAACTAATCTCTTTTCTTCGATCAGATTCAGTTGATTGTACCGAGAACGGATCCATTCTGCTTCATTCAACTTGACATCCATTAGTACTCGTAGGGAGGGTAATTCAACTTCAACAGGTAGGACTGCTTCCATACCATACACAAGCTGATACGGTGTTGCCCCAGTGGACGTCCTGATTGAGGTACAGTACCCATGCAAGGCAAATGGTAGCATTTCATGCCAGTCTTTGTATGTAACCACCATATTCTGCACAATCTTCTTAATGTTCTTGTTAGCTGCCTCAACAACGCCATTCATCTTTGGCCTATAAGGAGAAGAGTTGTGATGTCGGATTTTGAAGTCCCGGCACAGTTCTGCCATCATTTGTTGTTCAAATTGGAACCATTGTTAGTAGTGATTCGCTCGGGCACTCCGTATCGACAAATGATGTCTCTCTTCAAGAATCGGGCTACCACTTGTCTGGTGACGTTCGTATACGACGCTGCTTCGACCCATTTGGTGAAGTAATCAATGGCTACCAGGATGAATCTGTGGCCATTTGAAGTAGTCGGTTCAATCTTTCCAATCATGTCAATTCCCCACATGGCAAAGGGCCAAGGTGACGACATTACATTTAAAGGATTTGGAGGCACATGCACTTTGTCTGCATAAATCTGGCATTTATGACACTTCCTGGCATAAGCACAACAGTCTGCATCCATTGTGATCCAGTAGTAACCTGGTCATAATAATTTCTTAGCCATTGCATGTCCTCCAGCATGGGTACCGAAAGATCCTTCATGCACCTCGTGCATCAGCAAGTCTGCTTCTTTCTTGTCAACACATCTGAGAAGCACCATGTCAAAGTTCCTCTTGTATAATGAACCATCAGCATTCCGGAAGAAACTACCAGCCAGCCTTCTTAGTGTCTTCTTATCATTGGATGATGCCCCAGGTGGATATGTTTGATCCTCTAAGAAGCTTTTGATGTCATGGAACCAGGGCTTGTCATCTTTAGCAATGTCCATGGAGAATATGTATGCCGGTCGGTCAACTCTAGATACTGAAATCCGAGGCACAAAGTTGGCAGTCTGAACCTTGATCATGGAGGAAATGGTAGCTAAAGCATCTGCGAACTGATTTTCGTCTCGAGGGATGTACTCAAGTTTGACTGTAGTGAAGAAAGTCAATAATCTCCTCGTATAGTCACGGTATGGAATCAGATGCTC
Source organism: Lathyrus aphaca (assembly GCA_963966055.1). Taxonomy (NCBI): domain Eukaryota; kingdom Viridiplantae; phylum Streptophyta; class Magnoliopsida; order Fabales; family Fabaceae; genus Lathyrus; species Lathyrus aphaca. The sequence continues at coordinate 354,446,471 of OZ014520.1, read as the reverse complement.
TTTGTGAGTGTACCATTTGCCATTGGTTTGATTGATTACCAGAGCTGAATCCCCGAACACAGTTAAAGTCTTGATCCTTAGGTCAATGGCTTCCTCAAGACCCATGATACAGGCTTCGTATTCAGCTTCGTTGTTAGTGCATGCAAAGGTGAGTTTTTCCGAGAAAGGCATATGAACTCCTTTAGGTGTAATGAGCATTGCACCAACATCACGACCATTCATATTGACAGCCCCATCAAACATCATTGTCCATTCTTCTTCTGGGTCAGGCCCTTCAGTGTGAACAGGCTCTTCATGATCTTTTGCTTTTAGGAACATGATGTCTTCATCAGGGAAGTCAAATCTCATTTACTGGTAATCATCAATGGGTTGCTCAGCCAGATAGTCAGACAGTACACTGCCTTTGATGGCCTTTTGAGATGTGTATTGAATGTCATATTCTGTCAAGATCATTTTCCATCTTGAAACCCTTCCGGTAAGTGTTGGCTTCTCAAATATGTACTTGACTGGATCCATCTTTGAGATCAACAAAGTAGTGTGGGTCAACATATACTGCCTTAGTTGGTGAGCAGCCCACGCTAAAGCACCGCAAGTTTTCTCGAGCAGTGAATAACGTTTTTCACAGTCGACCAGACTCGTCATGTTGGCCCAACACACACCCCATTGATCCTTCTAATACTGTCAGGTACATTATTAGAGGTCTTCCTTCAACTGGAGGCATAAGGATTGGAGGTTCTTGTAAGTACTCCTTGATTTTGTCAAAAGCCTTCTGACAATCTTCATTCCACCTGACTGTTTGTTCCTTTCTTAACAATTTGAACAGGGGCTCACAGGTTGCAGTAAGATGAGATATGAACCTTGAAATGTAGTTCAATCTACCTAGGAACCCCCAAACTTCTTTTTCAGTCCTAGGTGCAGGCATCTCCTGAATGGCTTTGACTTTGTCAGGATCAACTTCAATTCCTTTTTCACTTACAATGAACCCCAACAGTTTACCGGATCGTACCCCGAATGTGCATTTGTTGGGGTTTAGCTTCAGCTGATACTTTCTCAGACGCTTGAATAACTTCAGCAAATTTAACAGATGGTCTTCTTCAGTGAAGACTTGGAAATCATGTCATCCACGTAGCATTCAATTTCTTTGTGGATCATGTCGTGGAATAATGTTACCATAGCCCGTTGATAAGTTGCGCCGACATTCTTCAGTCCAAATGGCATCACCTTATAACAGAATATGCCCCAGGGTGTGATGAAAGTAGTCTTCTCTATGTCTTCTGGTGACATCTTGATCTGATTATATCCTGAAAATCCATCCATGAAGGAGAATACTGAGAACTGAGCCGTGTTGTCGACCAATACATCAATGTGAGGTAAAGGGAAATCATCCTTCGGGCTAGCTCTGTTCAGATCTCGGTAATCCACACACATCCGTACTTTTCCATCCTTCTTAGGTACTGGTACAATATTAGCAACCCACGGCGGGTAACTAGTTACAGCAAGGAAACCGGCGTCCCACTTTTTTTGTACCTCTTCTTTTATCTTCATGGCCATATCCGAACGAGTACGGCGTAACTTCTACTTCACTGGAGGACAATCTTCCTTCAAAGGCAGCTTGTGCATAACAATGTTAGTATCCAGACCTGGCATGTCTTGATAGGACCAAGCAAAGACATCAACGTACTTTCGAACCATGTCAATAAGTTGTTCCTTCACTGAATCTTGCAGACGGGCCCCGATCTTCACTTCTTTTAAGTCTTCTTCGGTACCAAGATTAACTGTCTCAACCTCCTCCTGATGAGGAGTGATTGCCTTCTCCTCTTGTCTCAACAACCTGGCTAACTCCTCAGGTAACTCATAATCTTCTTCAACCCCTTCATCGGCTTGATTAATCGGATTGTCAAAGTCATACAAAGTCATAGCAGTGTTGTTGTCGGTGCGATCTGGAGGATAATCTCTGCAATGGTTGAGATTGGTTCGTTTTAGTGATCAGTTTTATCTTGTTTAGAAAAGTGAAAATGAAGTTGTTATTTTGACAACATTTCCATTTTATTGATTTGAACAAAAGTGAAAAATGAAAAAGACAGTGAGCAAAAAAGAGACTCGTTTGCAAAAGATGTCCTGATATTCATGAATTAATCATTTGCACAAAATACAAGATGACCCTATTACAAAATGAGTCCTGACACCTTGGGCAAGATGCAGGACTTGATGCATTCTTAAAAGACAGGAAATAATAATTACTCTGCAGGAGTAACTCTTATAATTTCCTTGGAAGACCAGTTAAAGACTTGGTTCCCCGGGATCCTTGGACGTATCCAGTTCTCCAGGTTGAGGTCGCCTTCTTCCTCGTCTTCCAGACTGTTCACAGCTTTAACACCCCAAATTTGCCCTCTTCATTTTAAGCATCATATCACATCATATTCATCTTGAACATATCATTTTCTTAGCATCATATCATGGAAAGATGAGGCATAACATCCTTCATGTCCTAACATCAAGCATATGGTCATTTGGGGAGGTCCTTGAAGCATTCCAAGCCATGACAAGGGTCCTAATGGTTTGTACAAGTCTTATGGTGAGTCTACACTCCATTTACAAGTTCAATTTCATTGGCAAAAGCTCAGAAGATTGCATGATCATCAGTTATCTCAGGACAAGGCAAAGCTCCTATGCAAGGCACCCAAATTAGGGTTTGAGATTCAAGCACCATAATCTCATAACTTTGGCCATTTCATTTGGGCAAAGTCTTTTATATGTTAAGAGGATCATAGGTGTCAATTTTCATGAGAAACTTCCATGTGGAAGTCAGACAATTCCTCAGTTGCTTGCAGATGAAGTAAAAAGTCAATTGTGCCCTTAAAAAGTCAACCGTTTGATTTCAAGGGGTCTAACCCAAATTTTTTGGCCAAGAGGGGTCCTTACAATGTTATAAGAGGTTTAGAATGATCAAAGTTCAAGAATCATGGAGATTTGAAGGGTTTTGCAAAATTGATACAAAGTTGGTTTTAAGGAATTTCCAAATTTGGCAACTTTTGCCCAAATTTTCAAATGGCCTTAACATGATCAAAAATTCTTCATATGGACCAAAGTCAAACATGAAAGTTGGAGACTAAGGGCTCCCATTTTCAAAAATTACAAGTACATTTTCATAGGATTCATGGTTTTTCCTAGGGCCTCTTCGAAAGTTTCATGTAAATTAGGGCAAATTCAACTTTTCATGCATGCACCAAATGCAACAAGCTTCAAAACTTGTTTTCATGACTTGGTGTTGGTTTAATTTTGTTTCAATGTTAAAATATATCACATTTTTATCAATTTGCTCCAAAGAAATTCCATTTTTCGTGCACAATAAGAAAGTTACATACAAAGAGGATATTTTGCAAAATCATGGAAAAGGTGTGATACCTCAATCCAATGGACAAGATCATTTGAATGGAGATTAAGGGTACAGATTACATTGCACATGGGCTGAGAATACAAGCAAGGCATGAGGGAGGCATGCTTATCTCACAAATTGCACAAATTGCAAAATCACAAAAAGCTCATGATCCACACGTGCATTTGAGCCAATTCTTTCAGCATGGAATTATGAGGGGATACATAAGCCGCTAGGGTTTCAGCAAGCACAACCATTCTCTCATTCTCTCATTTCCAACTTTTTGCACATTTTGCATCTTCACACGAATCTCTTCATTCTCTCACATTCTTCACAAATCTCTTCCATATTCTTGATCAGTGAGTGATATAGATCAAGATTCTACCATTCATTTGAGCTTAAGGTGCAAGAATAGAAAGGTGCCATTGAGAAGCAACTTACTTTGAAGCTTCAGATCTAGGTCCCATTAAGCTTCCTCTTGCATTTATTTTGCAAGAGAAGATCACAAGAGCTAGATCTGCAGCTTTGGAGACATTTTCTTGTTGGTTTTGAAGGATCTACAACTCAGGTATGCTCTGATACTTGATGATCTGGAAATGCAATTGTATGTGTGCTTTTTAATCCTTGTGTCATGCTGATCATGCTGCAACTTTTAGATTTGAATTTGATGCATCATAGTGAAAGATATCTTGAATTCATTTTTGATGGTGCAACTTTATTTTCTTCGATCCCTTCAATTCTTTGAGTTTTAGAGAATTTCATGGTCATAATCATGTTCAGTGAGGTTGAATTAGTGAATCTGGAAAGTTTAGTTCATTTATATTATGTTTTGTTCATGCTGGTATGAATTCCGGTGTCGGAGCCCTAGCTCCGGTCACCGGAAATTGGGAAATGTTTGTTTAGGGTTTATGTTGAAGAAGATGAATCATAGCCATTGGATCTGGTCCACCAACGTCCCAGATTTGGCCACCTAGCCCTAAACCTCACTTCTCCCTCACGTGTTTTCATATTCTGTTTTAATTCCCTTTGTTTCACAGCCCACACTACTTACCCTACGTCTCCAATCACATTGCACCTTTTATCCACGTCATTTAATGAAAGCAGCATGGCATGCGTCTGATCAATCCAATGGACCTCATATTTTCTTTTTTATTTCACTTAAATTCCATACTAATAACATATTCTTGCGCAGCTTCTGGGCTTAGCCAATGCTATACGCACTCCCATGTCCTTCAGGCCCAATTGATTCTCAATGTAATCCCTTACTTCCTACAACCCATCTCCATTTCATTTTAATTTCATTTTCACTTTATTTTTATTTTATTTTAGTTTAGTTTTCAATTATTAAAAATATTTCCCTTCATTAAAAAATTCTCAAAAAAATCAAGAGTCATATTTAAAGTCTCTTTTATTTTTTCATATTTTTATTTTCTATTTTTTTCCATTTCCACGTGTCTCAATTAATTTCTTCTTTTAATTAGCTTCTTTTAAGGTTCATTTTGACCACACTTCCTTGTCAATTTTCCATAGACTTCATTATTTTGAATTTTGATCCCATTCTTTTTGCTCTGGATTTCTAAGACAATGTTCTTTTCAAGTGATGTTTCTCTTGATTTTTAGAATTTTATTTCTTAGGTCTTGGTCCTTTGACTTGTGATGGAAGTTTGTAACCCTAGCTTGTGTTTAAGCCTCCATTTGACCTAGTGTGCTTCTGAATTCTTTCAAATCCTTTTGGCCCATTGTTACAACATGTTTAAATATAATTTGGCTTAAGTTGTGGAATTTTTAGATGCTTTTTTTGATTCAATGTGAATTTTATCTTGAACCTTGTCCCATTTTGCTTCTTTTGGTTCTTTAGGTCTCTTGTAAGCTTAGAAGGGCACTTGTGCCAACTTCTTCTTCTCATTTGGGGTTCTTTTGGGGTATGGGTACCTTCCTGGTCCTAGGGTAGGGTTTGAGTCTTAGGACTTTTTGTGTTTGCTTCCCTTTTGTGTCCTTTCATTTCTTAAGTGTGCTTTCATTTCTTCCTTACTTCTTTCACTCCCATTTAGTGATTGTTTGGTCTTGTGTGTCCATTATTTTCATCTTGTTGGCTTCATAAGCCCTTCTTCATCTTGTTTTGGTTCTGATTGTGTGCATTGAGTCCATGTTTATGCATTGTGGCTTTGTATCTTTCATAAGTTTACATAAGTTTTCATATGTGTTCATGTTGCATCATTTTGATTTATAAGCTTCATCTCTCATTCTTTTGAGTTGCATTTGCATTGAGGACTTGTGAATATCATTTCACTTCTGGTTGTATGAGGATGACTTGTTATTTTGTTCATTTCATTTCATTTGTGTTTCACATTGCTAACTTTGCAGGGGCTATGGTAAGTGTGAGGTGCGGGAATTGAGTTCCACATCTCCAAATCTCATCACTTCTTCTTATGTTTATCTATACCAACTCTTTTGTTGTTGGGCTTAGGCCTTTCTCATCTCTCCTTCTATCTTCTTCTTCTCTTCTTCTTTCTTTCTTCATTAGGATAGAAACCTCATTAACCTTAGGACATCTATGCATGTTAACATTTAGGATTCTTTAGTCCCCTTTTAGAATTTTATATTTTGTGATCCTTTGGTGCTTTCTCTTCTCATCTTCAAACTCAATTCTAATTCACTTAATAAAGGTTGAGTACTTTCATGTGACATGAGACTTTGCTATGAGATACTTGCACGCGTTCCGTTTCGGGGCGAGGTGTAAGTTATCCCTCGTGGTGGATAGGTCTTAGCAGGAGTACTTCTCAAAGAAAAGCTAAAAAACACTTCTTAACCAAAAAAAAAACACAAAAATACTTAATAATGGTAACAGGTCAGTGTGTCTGAGCCTTCACTTGTGGGACTAGCTTTGGGGATTTCCTCCATAGATAGGTGTGCCTCTTACGCATTCCATTTCGGGATGATGTGAGACGTATACATCCCAGTAAGTAAGACTTAGGTACACTTACCTACACAAACTTCACTCATAAAAGCTCATAAAAGACTCAAACAAACAATAAGCGTCTTTCCTTCAGGAATTCTTTTCTCATCTCATTCGCTCCGTACGCGAACTTGCTCCTACTTGTCACTTTGCAAGACGGTTACGCACTCGTCGTCCGAGTCTGCAACACCTGGGCAATGGCATAGGCAGTTCAAGCCTTAATTCAAAAGCAATTCCCTTGTTACCCCTAGTTAGGGGAACTACAGCGTCTCTGATCCTCATTGTCCTAATGAGGTACGTAGGCAGCGGGATAGGGCCCGTTCGAGCACAATCTTTATTTTCCCTACATTTTTCCTTTTCATTTCTTATTCATTTCTTTTCTCAGTTTCTTTTCCAGTCCATTTCTTTTCTTTTGTTGCAGTTTTCATACCCTCACCCTTTGAAATAGTTTTCTTTTGCAAGCGTGGATCCCGTCGGGTACGGCGGACGATCTGGGTGCTAATACCTTCCCAGGTCGTAACCGACTCCCGAACTCAGTCTCTTTGGTTCGTAGGACCTGTGTCCTTCCTTTTTTTCATCTGGTTTGTGCAGCATTACCATTCCCTTTCTTCGGGATAAAAATGCCTGGCTGGCGACTCTATTCTTTTTCCGCGCCACTTTCGCGTTTGTACCAGGATGGAAATTCGGGGAGCGACAGCTGGCGACTCTGCTGGGGACTTCATAACCAGTATCTCTGGTTCCCCTGTGAGTCTCTCCTAGCGCTTGTGTGTTTCTGTTTCATTGGGTGATGTTTGTTTTCTGTGGCTTGTTGTATTTTTGTTTATTTACAGCTTTATTTACAGTTTTCAGTATTTATTTTCCGCATCATGTATATCATACTGGACTATCTTGACTGGTTTTCTGTTTGGTGGGCCCGAGTGATACTGTTTCTAAGAGATAAGCCAAGTACCCGGCTTGAGTGCACCCTAGGATTAGAGTGGACATATTGTACTCACATGTGACATGATGAGTGGCGATGTGTTTCACGCCCAGATTGCGACCGTCCTGGAAATATCTTGTGTGGGGATTTCCTCCACTTCGGGATAGGACCTTGATAGTTATGTGCATCTGGGGACCGATCATTGAGAACCTTTGTGGAAACAACCCTCTCCAGTGGTGGCAATGGCAGACCACATTTTGTGGCAAATCCATTCGCACCCGAGGGTCCACTGGGGACTCGCATAGGATGGCCTGGTTCTCTTATAGGAACTCAGTCAAAGCATCTGGTTGTATGACAATAGTATTGTATCCTACGGGCTGAATGTACTATTGTTTCTCGATTTTAGTGCTCGAAGCTAGGAACTTATAAGGGTTGCTTGTTTTTCCCGGGCTCAGCTGAGGCCTCCCTGCGTAGTACATAATGCCAAACTGATTCCTTGATTTGGTCATGAGCCATTTCTCGGAAATGGTGAAAGTTTTATTGCTATTCGGCTTTGAGAGTCTGTGATGTTTGACCCGGAGCACACCTATGAGAATGGGAGGGGTTTACAGGTTTGCAGGAACCCTTGACCTCATCATACCTTTGTTACCAGTGCAGTTTCATGTTCTGATACAGTTACTTTGGTTCCGAAGTACTTGGGTTTATCTGGTCTTTGATTGGGAGTATCTGAGCTTATCTGAGTGTTTATGGGCTGATCTCCAGAGGATTTGGGTTTTTAATCACTTGGCCTTGGTATCCATATTCCAGACAGTCCCAGATGGATCATATGTCTTTGCATTTGCATTTGCATTGCATCATTTCATCATTAATCATGTTTTGTTTTCATTCACAGGTTCATATCTTTGCTTCCGGTTCCGGTATTCTCTTCAGAGATGGAAGATCCTCGCAAGCAGAATATTCACTTCAAGTTTTTTGACACCAAGGTTGGCCTGTTGAAGAAGATGGTGAAGTTGATTACACACAACCATGTAGAGAGATTCAGGAAGGCTTATGGGAGTATTCTGGATGTAGTGGTAGAGCTAGATCCTTCTTAGAGGAGTGCCATTCATACCCTGCTTCAGTATTATGATCTTCAGCTCCGTTGCTTCACTTTTCATGATTTTCAGTTAGGTCCTTTGCTAGAGGAGTATGCTTTGATCTTGGGAGTGCCTGTTCGAGACCAGATTCTGTTTAATGCTGAGATGAGTAGACCTGCACCTGAGGCTATTGCTAAGGCTCTTTATTTGAGCACGTCTGCTGTGAATTCTTTGACCATTATTAAGGGAGGTGTACTTGGGTTCTCTTTAGAAGCTTTAGTAAAGAAGGTAGAAGTGTTGGCTGTTGAGGAAGAATGGGGTGATGTCTGTGCTATCTTGGCTCTTTCTATCTATGGCATTATCTTGTTTGCTGATATGGAGAAGTTCATAGATATGAATTCCATACATCTCTTTTCGCTGAAGAATCATGTGCCTACATTGCTCGGAGATTTGTATTACTCAGTGCACTACAAGACTGAGAAGAAGAGGGGAGGTTTAGTTCGTTGTTGTGCTCCTTTATTTCATACGTGGTTCATGAGGCATCTGCCTAGTACTGGAGTGTTTAGTGACCACACCTTGGTATGGGCTCAGAAGCTGGAAAAGTTGCTTGCCAAGGATGTCAGGTGGATTACTCAGAGGCTGCAGGGTGCACGTTTCATCACTAGCTGTGGGAGTTATCTAAGTGTACCTGTATTGGGAGTAACTGGAGGGATCAATTACAATCCGATCTTGTTAAGAAGACAGTTGGGATATGCCTTGAGAGAGGTACCAGAAGAATTGAAGTTGACCCCTATTTTCTATTTCCCTGTGAAGGACAATTTGCCCTTAGTGAGGAAGGTTGCTGGAGCCTGGAAGTGGATTAAGGGGGAAGGGATAGCCAGTTTTGGAAAGTGCAACAATCAGACGTTCCCAGAGTATGAAGCTTGGTTGAAAGACAGAGCCAGAAGGGTATTGTTGCCATTCTCACCACCAGTTCCTCCAGTTGCTGAGTCTATTGATATTGTGTCTTTAGAGGAGTTCAAGAAGTTGGAAGCCCAGCTGCATGCAGTCAGAGTGGAGAACACTGAAGTGGTTAGTCTGTATCATCTTGCTAACCGGGCCAAGAATGAAGCTGAAGAGAAGTTGCTGAAGATGCAGACTACCTTGGAGGCTAAATAGAAAGACTTTGCTGGAAGGGAAGCTCACTTCCACAGGTTGGGTATGATAGAAGCAAAAAGAGAAGCTGAACGCAAGAAGAATTCAAAGACTCTCAAGGAAGCTCGTCAGTCTATTGTCTGGTTGCAGGGACAGAGAGAGCAAGAGTTGAAGAGATATAAGGAAAAAGAAGAGTTCTTCGAAGTGAAAATGGCCTATAAGAAGGAAGAGGTGGAGCAAGTCCACATGATTCGAAGGGAGAAGACTCGACAGTTAGCAAATAGTCAACAAGCCCTAGAAGCAGCACTTAAAGAGATTGAAGACCTCAAGTTAATGGCTGGAGTCAAGAAGGTTAGGTATGATGTGGGGCTTAGTGAGGGAAGTTCAGGGTCCTCAGGCAGTGGTTTTTCTTCTTAGTTTGTTTTCCTTGTATCTGGATTACCTACAGACATGTTGTAGGAGTCCTGGTTGTTTGTTTTTCTTTTTAGAAACTTGTACCCTACGGGGAATTCTGTTTTGTTTGCCTAATAGGCTGATTTATGTTATGTCTTTTTCACCATTTCTTGGTGTGCCTGCTGTTATGGTTTGAATGTGGTTTTTTGCGAAGGTTTCTGAAAGTCGAGGATCAGTACCCATCTGGTTTTCTTTGCTAAATACTGGAACCGGGGCAGGAATGACCTGGGGTTGGAAGCATAAACAACTGCATTGCATACATATAACCTGTTTGTTTGTTTTTGCAGGGTCTCAGTTGCTAACGTTTCTTGTATTTCAGGCACTATAGCTCCTCGAAAAGTTCGGGAACAACCAGTAGCACATAGATATCCAACAAAGATCAACAGAGAGAGAATCATGGACCAGATGCAAGCTGACTTAGCTGACCTGAGGATAAGGATGGACAACTTTATGACCTTGATGGCAGGCATGGGTCAGAACCAAGAGCGTCTGCGGGAATTGGTTGAGAATCAAGCCAGGAACAACACTGCTGCTGCTGAAAATCGTAACGGTGCGGGCGCACGTTAGGTTGAGGCTCCTATAACACAGCCCGGGGTGACTATAATCAATGATGGGTTGAATAATATTCAAATGGATAACCAGGATGAACAGTTCACTCTCCTAGACGAAGCTGAAGGTCAGGGGGCTGAGATGAACAAGAGGTTTGAGGAAATGGCAGAACAAATCAAGGTTATTCAATCCCAGAGCTCTTTGGGATTTGACATAATAGACTTGGGCTTGGTTCCTTGGGTTAGGATCCCATACAAGTTCAAAGTTACAACTTTTGAGAAATACAATGGCACTGCATGCCCGAAGACCCATCTTCAATCTTTCGTTGGGAGAATTGCTGCTCACACAGATGATGAAAAACTCTGGATGTACTATTTTCAAGACAGCTTGGTTGGAGCTTCTCTGGAATGGTATATGAAGCATAGCAGAGTTAATATCAAGAGCTGGAAGGACCTAGCAGAAGCTTTTGTGAGACAATACCAATATAATTTGGACATGGCTCCAAATCGCACGCAATTGCAGCACATGGATCAGACTGCTAAGGAAGGTTTCAAAGAATATGCTCAGAGGTGGCGCCAGCTCGCTGCCAGAGTACAACCACCGCTGCTTGAGAACGAAATGGCTGACAAGTTTATGGGGACTTTGCAGGGTGTGTTTCTTGAAAGATTGGCGTCCAGTTCTGCCACCAAATTCAATGATATTGTTATTGCTGGAGAGAGAGTTGAGACCTTGCTGAAGATGGGTAAGATCCAAGATACAAGTGCTAGCAGCTCGAATGGAGTGAGGAAAGCTTTCAGTGGACCTCTAAGGAGAAGGGAGGGTGAGACAAATGTTGTATTTGGTCGAGGTTGGGGCCGTGGTTATAGAAGACCGTATGAGCATGTGGCAGCAGTCACAATTCCTTCTACTCCAGTGCAACAAATGCAACCTCAACATCAACAACAACAGCAACAATAACAACCCCGTACCAACTATCAGTAGAGACCTTATCAGCCAAGGCAAGCTCGCCCGGCTAATAGGGTGATTGAGGCTATCCCTATGACTTATGCTGCTTTGCTACCAAGACTGCTGGATTTGAATCTGATTCAACTAAGAACTTTGGCACCACCACCTCCTGGAGAGCTTCCAGTGGGTTATGATGTCAATGCAAGATGTGCTTTCCACTCTGGGGCACCCGGGCACTCGACTGAGAAGTGCAGGGCTTTACATCACAAGGTTCAAGACTTGATAGACTCTAAAGCAATCAACTTTGCACCACCGCCAAATGTTAATTCGAACCCTATTCCGAATCATGGAGGGGCAAGAATCAATGTTGTTGAGGGTGGTGAAAAGTTGAGTCTGATGCTGAGTATTGAAGAAGTGAAGACTCCTTTGATGGTAGTGAAAGAGAGACTGCTGAATGGTCAAGTGTTCCCGGGTTGCAGTGTTGATTGTGAAGAATGTCTGAATTCAGAGAATGGGTGTGAGAATCTGAAGAGAGGTTTGCAGAGTTTGATTGATGATGGATCCATACAGTTTAACAAGGTTGGTAGTGAAGTTGATGACGTGTCAACAATAACCATTTTCTATGATGAAGCAGATATGCCTGCTAGAAGACAACCTGTAACAATTTATGCTCCTGAGATTAGTCCTGTGACTATCACTGTGCCTGGGCTTGTTCCTTACACAGACGATAAAGCCATTCCCTGGCATTATGGCTCAGACGTATACGTAGCTGGACAGAAGATTGAGAGCAAGTCTGTTGTTGCTGACCCGACTATAGAGAATGTCGGAGGAGTTGGAGGCTTTACCAGAAGTGGGCGTTTATTTGCTCCCCCTGTGCTGAGAGGGGATCCTGAGGCTGAGGCTTCATCCAAGGCCAAAGGAAAGCAGGCTGTGACTGATGAATCAACTACTCCTGTGGCTGGGCAGGGTACATTTGAAAAAGAGGTCGAGGAATTCATGCGTATTATCAAAAAGAGTGACTATAAGGTGGTCGATCAGCTGAACCAGACACCTTCCAAGATATCCATTCTATCACTGCTGATGTGTTCTCCCGCACATAGAGAGGCCTTATTGAAAGTTCTGCAGATGGCCTATGTTCCTCAGGAAATTACTGTCAACCAACTTGAAGCTGTTGTAGGCAGTGTTAATGCAAACCATGGCCTAGGCTTTATAGACAGAGACCTCACGTCAGATGGCAGAAACCACAACAAAGCACTACATATCACTATGGAGTGCAATGGTGTTGTATTGTCACATGTTCTTGTAGACACATGCTCTTCCCTTAATGTGCTTCCGAAGAAGGCATTAATGAAGCTCGACGTTGATGGTATAGTCCTGAGACCAAGTGATCTGATTGTCAAAGCTTTTGATAGTTCGAGAAGATCAGTTTTTGGAGAAGTTGAGTTGCCCGTCAAGATAGGCTCTCAAGTCTTCAAAAGTGTCTTCTACGTTATGGACATCCAGCCTGCGTACAACTGCTTGTTGGGTCGCCCATGGATCCATGTTGCTGGAGTTGTTACTTCAACCCTGCATCAGAAGCTCAAATATGTGGTTGACGGCCAGGTCATCACAGTCTGCGGAGAGGAAGACATCTTCGTAAGCCACTTATCATCGTTCAAGTATGTGGAGATGGATGGAGAGATCCATGAAACTTTATGCCAAGCATTCGAAGCAGTCAACGTCAGCATCTTGAATCCTGTGGAGAAGAGCAGCGAGAAAGAGGGTACATCTATCCACTCCTACAAAGAGGCAAAGGAGGTTGTTCAATCAGGAAGCGCCCAAGGCTGGGGCGAATTGCTGGAGCTAGAAAAGAAAGACGATAAGTTTGGCTTGGGTTATCAGCCTGGTGGATCTACTCCAAGCGGTAAGGCCATTACATTTACAAGTGCTGGGTTGCTCGACCGCAACCAGATCTGTACAGCAAGCCAAGATGGGGACAGTGACGGTGATTGGGACAACTGGATTCACCCGTGTGCGCCTGGCGAGGAGCTAAGGAACTGGTCTGCTGAAGACATTGTTCAAGTTACCTGGCACTCAGAGTAATTCATTTTGTTTCCTTTTATTAGCATACTGCATTGTCAAATCCAACATTCTGCCCAAGATGCTAAGATCAATTGTATTGGGCCACCATGTTTTGTATGCATCTTATTTTTTTGCTATGAAATAAAAGGACATTTTCAGACAAATTGTGTTCTCTTTCTTTGTTTTAAACGTTTCACAAAAAAATTAAAATGGCAATGTGTTTTTCCTTTTTGTTTTTGTGTTAGCGTCTCCTTTTCAAAATAAGCAGATTCTAAATAAGTACGTCATCTGTGCAGTGTCGATCATCTGAATTCCATTGATAACGTCCCAGCTATGACCACGCATGAATTTGACAATCTAGTCTACCAAGCTGATGAAGGGGTTGAGGAAGACTGTGACCTCCCTGAAGAATTGGTCAGGTTGTTGAAACAAGAGGAACGGGTTATTCAGCCTCATCAAGAAGAGATTGAGACCATCAACATTGGCAGTGAAGATGTGAAGAAAGAGATCAAAATTGGGGCCAATCTGCAGGCCGACTTTAAGAAAGAGCTGATCAGTATGCTGAAAGAGTATGTGGATATCTTTGCCTGGTCATATCAAGATATGTCAGGGTTGGATAACAACATCGTTGTGCATAAGTTACCTCTGAGAGAAGACTGTCCTCCTGTGAAGCAGAAGTTGAGAAGAACTCGTCCTGACATGGCGATGAAGATTAAAGAGGAGGTTCAGAAGCAATGGGATGTCGGTTTCCTTGTTGTGACTAGTTACCCACCTTGGGTAGCTAACATTGTACCTGTACCAAAGAAGGACGGCAAGGTCCGGATGTGCGTTGACTACCGGGATTTGAATAGGGCAAGCCCAAAAGATGACTTTCCGTTGCCACACATTGATGTGTTGGAAGACAATACTGCTCAATTCTCGGTATTTTCCTTCATGGATGGTTTCTCCGGATATAATCAGATTAAGATGGCGCCGGAAGACATGGAGAAAACAACGTTCATTACCCCGTGGGGTACATTCTGCTATAAGGTCATGCCCTTTGGTTTGAAGAACGCAGGGGCAACTTATCAACGGGCGATGGTCACATTGTTCCATGACATGATACACAAGGAGATTGAGTGTTATGTGGACGATATGATTGCTAAGTCCCGAGACGAAAAAGAGCATCTGGTCAACCTGAAGAAGCTGTTTGATAGACTGATCAAGCACAAGCTAAGGTTGAATCCAAACAAGTGCACTTTTGGAGTGCGTTCCAGGAAACTGCTGGGTTTCATTGTGAGTCAAAGAGGAATTGAGGTAGATCCTGCCAAAGTAAAAGCTATTCAAGATATGCCTGCACCGAGAACAGAAAAATAAGTGTGCGGGTTTTTAGGGAGGTTGAACTACATTTCTCGGTCCATATCTCATCTAACGGCCACGTGCGAACCCATATTCAAATTGCTAAGAAAAGAGAAAACAGTCAGGTGGAACGATGACTGCCAAAGAGCTTTCGACAAAATAAAAGAATATTTGCAGGAGCCTCCAATTCTAATGCCTCCAGTGGAAGGAAGACCATTAATCATGTACTTGACCGTGCTAGAAGGGTCAATGGGGTGTGTTCTAGGCCAACATGACGAGTCTGGTCGAAAAGAGTATGCTATTTATTACCTTAGCAAAAAGTTTACCGACTGTGAATCCCGATACTCACTGCTCGAGAAAACTTGATGCGCTTTGGTATGGGTTGCTCGCCGACTGAGGCAGTACATGTTGACTCATACCACACTGCTCATTTCCAAAATGGATCCTGTCAAGTACATCTTTGAGAAACCAGCGTTAACCGGAAGGGTTGCTAGGTGGCAGATGATTTTAACTGAATATGACATCCAGTATACTTCTCAGAAAGCCATCAAGGGAAGTGTATTGTCGGATTACCTTGCACAACAACCTCTTGAGGATGATTATCAGCCAATGATGTTTGATTTCCCTGATGAGGACATCATATACCTCAAAGAAAACGATTGCGAGGAACCACTTCCAGAGGAGGGGCCTGACCCTGAATCCAAATGGAAGTTGATGTTTGATGGGGCAGTCAATATCAATGGTCGTGGAGTTGGTGCCGTTCTTATCACTCCCGAAGGTGTTCACTTACCCTTCGCTGCCAGAATTACTTTTGGCTGCACCAACAATGAAGCGGAATACGAGGCATGCATAATGGGAATAGAAGAGGCTATTAATCTTCGGATTAAGAACTTTGATATATTCAGAGATTCAGCCCTTGTCATTAACCAAGTTACCGGCAAGTGGTATACGCATCAAGAGCATCTAATTCCATATAGGGATTATGCTAGAAAACTATTGACGTTCTTCACGACAGTTAAACTTCAGTACATACCACGTGATGAAAATCAATTTGCCGACGCATTGGCCACTCTTTCTTCGTCAATTAAAGTCTTGTGTTGGAATTATGTGCCCATAATTAATATATCCAGGCTTGATGCTCCAGCTCATGCCTTCTCTGTAGACGCTGTGTCTGACGAGAAACCTTGGTATTCTGATATCAAGTTATTCCTGGAAAAGCAAGAATACCCAGCTGTGGCATCTTCCAATGACAAGAAGACCTTGAGGCGACTTGCTGCTAGCTTCTTCTTGAATACAAACGGGGTTTTGTACAAGAGAAACTTTGACATGGTCTTGCCCAGATGCATGGATAGACACGAAGCAAGCCTGTTAATGCAGGAAGTCCACGAGGGATCTTTCGGTACCCATGCAGGAGGGCATGTTATGGCTAAGATATTGTTGAGATCAGGGTATTACTAGATGACAATGGATGCAGACTGTTGTTCATTCGCTCGCAAGTGCCACAAGTGCTAGATATATGCAGACAAAGTGCATGTTCCTCCAAGCCCGCTTAACATCATGTCATCTCCTTGGCCCTTTTCTATGTGGGGCATTGACATGATCGGGAAGATAGAGCCTACTACTTCAAATGGTCATCGCTTCATCTTGGTCGCGATTGATTACTTTACCAAATGGGTGGAAGCAGCATCTTATGCCAACATCACTCGTCAGGTGGTGGCAAGATTTCTGAAAAGAGATATCATATGCAGATACGGAGTGCCCGAAAGAATCATTACTGACAATGGTTCTAATCTCAACAACAAGATGGTGGCAGACTTGTGTTAGGACTTCAAGATACAGCATCACAATTCTTCTCCCTACCGACCGAAGATGAATGGTGCGGTAGAGGCAGCCAATAAGAATATCAAGAAGATTGTGCAGAAAATGGTTGTTACCTACAAAGATTGGCATGAGATGTTCCATTTGCGCTGCATGGATATCGAACGTCAGTCAGGACGTCAACAGGGGCAACTCCCTTTTCTCTGGTATATGGTATGGAAGCTGTCCTGCCTGTTGAAGTAGAGATTCCTTCATTGAGTGTGATGATGGATGTTAAGCTGGATGAGGCTGAATGGGTGCGTGCTCGTTACAATCAGCTATGTCTAATTGAGGAGAAGAGATTAGCGGCTATCTGTCATGGTCAGCTTTATCAGAGGAGAATGAAGCGGGCATTCGACCAACGAGTACGTACTCAGGTGTATTAGGTGGGAGAGCTTGTATTGAAGAGGATCGTTCCTCCAGGTTCAGATCACAGGGGCAAGTGGACCCCAGACTATGAAGGACCATTCATAGTGAATAAATTTTTCTCAGGAGGAGCACTGATGCTCACCACTATGGATGGAGATGACTTCCAATCCCCTGTTAACTCGGACGCAGTTAAAAAATACTTCGCATAAAGAGACCCGCTGGACACAAAAACAGAATTAAAGTCCAGGCAAAAAAAGGGCATCCCGGCGAGCTAAAAATAGAATAAAAAGCTCGGGCAAAAGTTAGGGAAATAAATAAAAAAAATGTACACCCACTGAGTTGAAAAGCCACATTGGACAACTCGGGCAAAAAAGGGTATCCCGGTGGATTGAAAACCCGAAAGGGCGATCCACACAAAACAAGGGAATAAGCGAACAACTGCGATCCGAGTAATCTGAACCACATCACCGTTTCATACAACTTGACAATATCAGAAGGATAGGAAACAATCCCCTCATCCTCTCAGAAAGCCAAAACATCATGGAGAGTCTCGAAGACATGCTGGTCATAGCAGAGATGGAACTCCTTGGAATGTCGTGTCCATTGCCATTAGGATAGTTTCTTTTCTCAATTTTATGGTAGCTACCTCTTTTTAGGTGGTTGCTTCCTGATGTAAAATCTTTGCCTATTCAGAGGCCATTCAATAAAAAGAATATTCATTCAAAAAACTGTGTGTGTTTATTTTTGTTTGCAAAATGTCCTGAATTTTTGGCAAAAATAGCATTGCATTTTAAATATGGTGATAATTTTAAAAATAAAAAGAAAATGACATTGCAGGGAAACCCTATAAACCCTCATTGAGTGTCGGGTGAAGATGGATGAACAGATCATACCATGCAAGTCCCCGGGGCACAGTTGTGTTTTCTGTTGTTGTAGGTTGCAGGATGGCGTCACATTCTCCCAAGCAATTTATTCTTCCCCAGTGGAGTATGCCCAGCAGGTATCTAAAAGCCTGACATCCCCAAGCAGAATTCTATCCCCAGCAAAGGTCACAGCCAGAGTTTAGAATTAGCAAGTGTTCTCCCCAGCCAGAGCATTGTTGAAGCATCTCTCCCAGCCAGTCTGAAGATGATTCTGCCTCCCCCACAGAGTTCATATTTGATTTTCACTTCCGTCAGTGAAATATTCCCCAGCGAAGTTGCCATTCTGTTGGACAATTTGATGATACAAGCAAGTATTCATCACCTCAATCAGAATTAGGTGTCCAGGCCTCTTGACTTGTCTTCCCCTGCAGAGTTGTACCTCTTGCCGCCAATCAGGCATTTGTTTGTTGCTCGTCTGCAATCCTCAACACTCGTCTGTGTTATCCCTAAGCAGAGTTTTCCCCAGCAGTGACATATTATTGCTTTGTTTGTTGCTCGTCTGTATCTTTCAACACTCGTCTGTGTTATCTCTTTAGTATTGCTCGTTTGCTTTCCCCAACAATGGTCATGATTACCTTGATATTGCTCGTCTGCAATTTCAAACACTCGTCTGTGTTTTGAGGTCCTGATTTTCATTTGATATTGCTCGTCTGCAATTTCCAACACTCGTCTGTGTTTGGTATCCAGTATTTGTTGTTGCTCGTCTACAAGTTCCAACACTCGTCTGTGTTTGGCATGTAATCCCTGTTGTTGCTCGTCTGCAAGTTCCAACACTCGTCTGTGTTTGGTATTTGATTTTGTGGTTGCTCGTCTTCAATTTCCAGCAATCGTCTGTGTTGATTATATGTTTGAAGCTCGTCTGCTTTGTTTGGATACTCGTCTGTATCATCCCCATCACTCGTCTGTGTTAGCTTATATCTGTATGTGAGGATTTGCTGATTATCCTGGTACTCTTGTCTGTATTGCTACTCCAAACGCTCATCTGTGTTTGAATTTCTGGTATTCGTCTATACCAGTGGCTGATACTCGTCTGTATCATTGCTGGAAGCGCTCGTCTGTGTTTCTTATATCATCGTCTGATACTCGTCTGTATCATTGACTTTTGGCACTCGTTTGTGTTATCTTGATGATCATTCAATACTCGTCTGTATTGAAGAGGTTTAAAATCCTGATAGTGGGAATTAATGTCAAAATGGTTACCGGTCCTGGCGTAACAGGTAAATCCGAAGGAGGCTCGTCTGTCTCAGGCACCAGTTATTGTTGTTGAACCTGGCGTAACAGGTTTGCTCGAAGAAGACTCGTCTATCTTAAACCATATATCCACGGATAATATATGAAGAAGGTTCATCTACCTTGTTTATGCATGTTTATTCCATAGAGTTTAAGTGCATCCCGGTCCTGGCGTAGCAGGTATATCCGAAGGAGATTCGTCTATCTCAAGTCATAGGTTCTTGCAAAGTGTTTGAGGACTCGTCGGTCCAGCTCCTGGCGTCACAGGATTATTTGAAGAAGACTCGTCTGTCTTAGTGTTCTTATTCCAGATATCAGTTTCAATTTGGAAGAAGCTCGTCTGCTTTTTCTCCCCTTCAGTCACCAAACCGTCATTTGGTTGGGTTTATTTCCCAGTGTTTCATTCTTCGTCAGAGTGCAAATTTCTGGCCTTCTTAGTATTCAACCACAGTTTATCTTGAAT
This sequence comes from Lathyrus aphaca, assembly GCA_963966055.1. Lineage (NCBI taxonomy): Eukaryota > Viridiplantae > Streptophyta > Magnoliopsida > Fabales > Fabaceae > Lathyrus > Lathyrus aphaca. Next base: position 354,426,822 of record OZ014520.1, on the reverse strand, counting down.
GGTCGATAGCTCGTGCTACCATCCTTTTCAGATTAACTGATGTTTGAATAGGGGCAGCTGTAACACCCTAAATTTTCACTCTTCATTTTAAGCATCATATCACATCATATTCATCTTAAACTTATCATTTTCTTAGCATCATATCATGGAAAGATGAGGCATAACATCCTTCATGTCCTAACATCAAGCATATGGTCATCTGGGGAGGTCCTTGAAGCATTCCAAGCCATGACAAGGGTCCCAATGGTTTTGTACAAGTCTTATGGTGAGTCTACACTCCATTTACAAGTTCAAGTTCATTGGCAAAAGCTCAGAAGATTGCATGATCATAAGTTATCTCAGGACAAGGCAAAGCTCTTATGCAAGGCGCCCAAATTAGGGTTTGAGATTCAAGCACCATAATCTCATAACTTTGGCCATTTCATTTGGGCAAAGTCTTTTATATGTTAATAGGATCCTAGGTGTCAATTTTCATGATAAAATTCCATGTGGAAATCAGACAATTCCTCAGTTGCTTGCAGATGAAGTAAAAAGTCAATTGTGCCCTTAAACAGTCAACTGTTTAATTTCAAGGGGTATAACCCAAATTTTTTGTCCAAGAGGGGTCCTTACAATGTTATAAGAGGTTTAGAATGATCAAAGTTCAAGAATCATGGAGATTTGAAGGGGTTTGCAAAATTGGTTTTAAGCAATTTCCAAATTTGGCAACATTTGCCCTAATTTTCAAATGGCCTTAACATGATAAAAAATTCTTCAAATGGACCAAAGTCAAACATGAAAGTTGGAGAGTAAGGGCTCCCATTTTCAAAAAGTACAAGTACATTTTCATAGGATTCATGGTTTGTCCTAGGGCCTCTTCGAAAGTTTCATGTAAATTAGGGCAAATTCAACTTTTCATGCATGCACCAAATGCAAGAAGCTTCAAAACTTGTTTTCATGACTTTGTGTTGGTTCAATTTTGTTTCAATGTTAAAATACATCACATTTTGATCAATTTGATCCAATAAATTCCATTTTTCGTGCACAATAAGAAAGTTAGATACAAAGAGGATATTTTGCAATATCATGGAAAAGGTGTGATACCTCAATCCAATGGCCAAGATTATTTGAATGGAGATTAAGGGTACAGATTACATTGCACATGGGATGAGAATACAAGCAAGGCATGAGGGAGGCATGCTTATCTCACAAATTGCACAAATTGCAAAATCACAAAAAGCTCATGATCCACACGTGCATTTGAGCCAATTCTTTCAGCATGGAATTGTGAGGGGATACATAAGCAGCTAGGGTTTCAGTAAGCACAACCATTCTCTCATTCTCTCATTTCCAACTTTTTGCACATTTTGCATCTTCACACGAATCTCTTCATTCTCTCACATTCTTCACAAATCTCTTCCATATTCTTGATCAATGAGTGATATAGATCAGGATTCTACCATTCATTTGAGCTTAAGGTGCAAGAATAGAAAGGTGCCATTGAGAAGCAACTTACTTTGAAGCTTCAGATCCAGGTCCCATTAAGCTTCCTCTTGTATTTATTTTGCAAGAGGAGATCACAAGAGCTAGATCTACAGCTTTGGAGACATTTTCTTGTTGGTTTTGAAGGATCTACAACTCAGGTATGCTCTGATACTTGATGATCTGGAAATGTAATTGTATGTGTGCTTTTTAATCCTTGTGTCATGCTGATCATGCTGCAACTTTTAGATTTGAATTTGATGCATCATAGTGAAAGATATCTTGAATTCAGTTTTGATGGTGCAACTTTATTTTCTTCGATCCCTTCAATTCTTTGAGTTTTAGAGAATTTCATGGTCATAATCATGTTCAGTGAGGTTGAATTAGTGAATCTGGAAAGTTTAGTTCATTTATATTATGTTTTGTTCATGCTGGTATGAATTCTGGTGCCGGAGCCCTAGCTCCGGTCACCGGAAACTAGGAAATGTTTGTTTAGGGTTTATGTTGAAGAAGATGACTCATAGCCATTGGATCTGGTCCACCAACGTCCCAGATTTGGCCACCTAGCCCTAAACCTCACTTCTCCCTCACATGTTTTCATATTCTCTTTTAATTCCCTTTGTTTCGCAGCCCACACTACTTACCCTACGTCTCCAATCACATTGCACCTTTTATCCACGTCATTTAATGAAAGTAGTATGGCATGCGTCTGATCAATCCAATGGACCTCATATTTTCCTTTTTATTTCACATAAATTCCATACTAATAACATATTCCTGCACAACTTCTAGGCTTAGCCAAAGCTATGCGCACCCCCATGTCCTTCAGGCCCAATTGATTCTCAATGCAATCCCTTACTTCCCACACCCCATCTCTATTTCATTTTAATTTCCTTTTCACTTTATTTTTCTTTTATTTCAGTTTAGTTTTCAATTATTAAAAATATTTCCCTTCATTAACAAATTCTCAAAAAAATCATGAGTCATATTTAAAGTCTCTTTTATTTTTCATATTTTTATTTTCTATTTTTTTTCCATTTCCACGTGTCTCAATTAATTTCTTCTTTTAATTAGCATCTTTTTAGGTTCATTTTGACCATACTGCCTTGTCAATTTTCCATAGACTTCATTATTTTGAATTTCGATCCCATTCTTTTTGCTCTGGATTCCTAAGACAATTTATATCTCATGTGATTTCTCTCTTGATTTTTAGAATTTTATTTCTTAGGTCTTGGTCCTTTGACTTATGATGGAAGTTTGTAACCCTAGCTTGTGTTTAAGCCTCCATTTGACCTAGTGTGCTTCTGAATTATTTCAAATCCTTTTGGCCCATTGTTACATCATGTTTGAAGATCATTTGGCTTAAGTTGTGGAATTTTTAGATGCTTGGTTTGATTTAATGTGAATTTTATCTTGAACCTTGTCCCATTTTGCTTCTTTTGGTCCTTTAGGTCTCTTGTAAGCTTAGAAGGGCACTTGTCCCAACTTCTTCTTCTCATTTGGGGTTCTTTTGGAGTATGGGTACCTTCCTGGTCCTAGGGTAGGGTTTGAGTCTTAGGAATTTTTGTGTTTGCTTCCCTTTTGTGTCCTTTCATTTCTTAAGTGTGCTTTCATTTCTTCCTTACTTCTTTCACTCCCATTTGGTGATTGTTTGGTCTTGTGTGTCCATTATTTTCATCTTGTTGGCTTCATAAGCCCTTATTCATCTTGTTTTGGTTCTGATTGTGTGCATTGAGTCCATGTTTATGCATTGTGGCTTTGTATCTTTCATAAGTTTACATAAGTTATCATATGTGTTCATGTTGCATCATTTTGATTTATAAGCTTCATCTCTCATTCTTTTGAGTTGCATTTGCATTGAGGACTTGTGGATATCATTTCACTTCTGGTTGTATGAGGATGACTTGTTATTTTGTTCATTTCATTTCATTTGTGTTTCACTTTGCTAACTTTGCAGGGGCTATGGTAAGTGTGAGGTGTGGGAATTGAGTTCCACATCTCCAAATCTCATCACTTATTCTTATGTTTATCTATACTAACTCTTTTGTTGTTGGGATTAGGCCTTTCTCATCTCTCCTTCTATCTTCTTCTTCTCTTCTTCTTTCTTTCTTGATTAGGATAGAAACCTCACTAACCTTAGGACATCCATGCATGTTAACACTTAGGATTCTTTAGTCCCCTTTTAGAATTTTACCTTTTGTGATCCTTTGGTGCTTTCTCTTCTCATCTTCAAACTCAATTCTAATTCACTTAATAAAGGTTGAGTACTTTCATGTGACATGAGACTTTGCTATGAGATACTTGCACGCGTTCCGTTTCGGGGCGAGGTGTAAGTTGTCCCTCGTGGTGGATAGGTCTTAGCAGGAGTACTTCTCAAAGAAAAGCTAAAAAACACTCCTTAACCAAAAAAAAAACACAAAAATACTTAATAATGGTAATAGGTCAGTGTGTCTGAGCCTTCACTTGTGGAACTAGCTTTGGGGATTTCCTCCATAGATAGGTGTTCCTCTTGCACATTCCATTTCGGGATGATGCGAGACGTACACATCCCAGTAAGTAAGACTTAGGTACACTTACCTACACAAACTTCACTCATAAAAGCTCATAAAAGACTCAAACAAACAATAAGCGTCTTTCCTTCGGGAATTCTTTTCTCATCTCATTCGCTCCGTACGCGAACTTGCTCCTACTTGTCACTTTGCAAGACGGTTACGCACTCGTCGTCCGAGTCTGCAACACCTGAGCAATGGCATAGGCAGTTCAAGCCTTAATTCACAAGCAATTCCCTTGTTACCCCTAGTTAGGGGAACTACGGTGTCTCTGATCCTCATTGTCCTGATGAGGTACGTAGGCAGCGGGATAGGGACCGTTCGAGCACAATCTTTATTTTCCCTACATTTTTCCTTTTCATTTCTTATTCATTTCTTTTCTCAGTTTCTTTTCCAGTCCATTTCTTTTCTTTTGTTGCAGTTTTCATACCCTCACCCTTTGAAATAGTTTTCTTTTGCAAGCATGGATCCCGTCGGGTACGGCGGATGATCTGGGTGCTAATACCTTCCCAGGTCGTAACCGACTCCCGAACTCAGTCTCTTTGGTTCGTAGGACCTGTGTCCTTCCTTTTTTTCGTCTGGTTTGTGCGGCATTACCATTCCCTTTCTTCGGGATAAAAATGCCTGGCTGGCAACTCTATTCTTTTTCCGCGCCACTTTTGCGTTTTTACCAGGATGGAAATTCGGGGAGCGACAACAGCATCCGGGGTAAGCATTCCCCCACTGACAAATTTGGGCTCCTTTGTAGCCTCTGGTTGATCTTTTCGGATTGTTTTGTAACCCAACCCGAATCTGTCTTCTTTCTTTTCTACTGGCAGCAGCTTGCCCCAGCCCTGAGCGGTACCTTCTTCAACAACCTTTCGGGCTTGTTGATATGAAGTGATAGAAGTTCCAGACACAGCAGTTGCTTCATTGATGTTAAGGTCCTCAAACCCCTGGCTCATAGTCTCGTAGATCTCCCCATCAATCTCTATATACTTGTAAATAGCCAGCTGGCTAACGAAAATGTCTTCCTCCCCGCAGATTGTGATGATCTGGCCTTCCCACTCAAATTTTAATTTCTGGTGAAGGGTAGATGTAATAGCGCCAGCGGCGTGAATCCAGGGTCTACCCAACCAACAGCTGTAGGCAGGCTGAATGTCCATCACGAAGAAACTAGTTTTGAAGACTTGTGGGCCAATCACCACAGGTAATTCAATCTCTCCAAGCACTGATCTCTTAGAGCCATCAAACGCTCTTACCACCAAGTTACTTGGACGCAATGCCAAACCATCATATTCCAGCTTCACCAAGGCTTTCTTTGGGAGGACATTGAGCGAGGACCCAGTGTCTACCAGCACATGAGAAAGAACATCACCTTTGCATTCTAAGGTGATGTGTAAAGCCTTGTTATGATTGCGTCCCTCCGTCGTTAAATCAGCATCTGTGAAGCCCAGTCCATGGCTGGTGTTAACATTTGCAACCACTGTTTCCAACTGATTAATCATAATCTCTTCCGGCACGTAGGCTGCATGCAGGACCCTCAAGAGTGCATTCATATGGGCTTCGGAACACATTAAAAATAACAATATAGAGATTTTGGAGGGCGTCTGATGAAGCTGGTCCACCACTTTGTAATCACTCTTTTTGGTCTGCTTCTGGTGAAGCCTCCGCCTCCCCCAACATTGTCAACTTGTGGTGAAGAGGTTGATGAATCTAGAGTGATCTTCTTTCCGTCGCAGTAGAGATCAGAGCCGTAGTGCCAAGGTATGGCATTACTGCTTTCATAAGGAACGGGTCCTGATACCGTAATGGTGACCGGACTGATTACTGCAGCGGAAGGAACTGTGATGGTATGCGAGTCGTAATAGATTGTGACTGGAGATCTGACAGTAGATGTTGCAGTTTGTTGTTGAAAATTGTTGTTGGGATGAACAGTTGTCGGGTCATAATAGATCGTGACCATTGAGACATCTTCATTAGCGTTTGTTGGTGTTGTAGGCGATTTCGTTGATAAGATGGGTGTTGATGTTGTAGAAGTAAGTGTTGCTGAACTTTGGTTTGTTGAAACAATGGATGGAGTGATTGCTGGAGTTGTGGATGAATCAGTGGGAGTGATGGTTGTTGCAGTTGTGGGAGGATCTATCGTTTCTAAAGAAAGAGTTGTTGATGTTGTAGATGTCGTTGTGGTAATTTGCAAAATTCCATCTCTGATAAGGCCATCTATGCCAAGCCTTAGCCTCTCACAACTATTAATAGCAGTCTTGCACGATTCGCAGCAGGCCTCACAACCTGGGAATACCTAACATCTTAAGAGTTGAGCTTTGACTTCTGCCAGCGGCGTTCGAATCTGTGCAACATTATCAATCAGTGCAGATGGTTGGTCCCCCTCTATGGCATTAATCCTGGGCCCACCGTGACTAGGCATAGGATTTCTGGTAACGTTTGGAGGAGGAGCGAAATTGAGAGCTTTGGAATCGACCAGATCCTGAACCTTCATTTGCAAGGCTCTACACTTCTCAGTATTGTGACCAGGTGCATTAGAATGAAAGGCACACCTAGTGTTAGAGTCATAATTCTTCGGGAGGTTGAGAGGATCTGGTGGAGCCAACGTCCTTAACTCAACCAGGTTGAGCTTCAGGAGTTGTGGCAGTAGGGTGGCATACGGCATAGGAATGGGGTCAATCACCCTATTTGCTTGAGTTGGACTTTGTTGAAAGGGGCACTGCTATTGGTTGTTGTTGTTATTATACGATCTTTGTTGCAGAAAGTGCGGTTGTTGCTGATAGTGATGTTGTTGTTGTTGTTGTTGAGGAAAAAGTGGTTGTTGTGAAATTGGAGCCGGGATAGTAATGGCTGAGACTGATCTATGAGAGTACTGGGGTCTTCCCCTGCTTGCATGAATAGCATTTGTTTCACCTGTCGGGGTCCTGAAAAAGGTTTTCTTGTATTGTTGGAGGAGCTTGCACTGTTGTCAGAGATTTTGCCCATCTTCATAAGACTCTCAATTCTCTCACCAGCTATAACTACATCAGCAAAATTGGTGGAAGAGAATGCAGCAAGTCGGTCAATATAAGTTCCCTGCAAAGTGTTCATAAACATGTCTGCCATTTCCCGTTCAGACATGGGTGGTTGGACAACAGCAGCAAGCTGTCTCCACCTCTGAGCATAATCCCGGAAGCTTTCCCTTGAAGACTGAAACATGCCTATTAGAAGGGTTCTATTGGGATTCATGTCTAGGTTATACTGGTATTGACGGATGAAGGCTTCGGCCAAGTCTTTCCAACATCTTATAGTGGCCCTGGTCAGATGCGAATACCATTCTCTTGATGCTCCAGTCAGGCTGTCCTCAAAATAGAACATCCATAACTTCTCGTCCATGGTATAAGCTTTGAGTCTCCCTAAGAAAGACTGCAAATGAGTACGCGGGCATGAGGTACCATTATATTTTTCAAAGCACGGGGGTTTGAATTTGTGAGGAATTCTCACCCCATCTACCAGCCCCATATCCATTACATCAAAGCCTAGGGAATTCTGAGATTCCAAAGACCTCAATTTCTCAGCAATCTCATCCAACCTTCGGTCGTAGACTTCATCCCCAGCTCCAACAACTGTGAATTGCTCTTCCTGGGGATCCTCTTGCAAGATCTTGACTCCAGTAGTGTTTCCTTGAACATTCCTTGCACCATTAACATCTGGGTTCATATGAGGCCCAAACTCAGGTGGATCAATACGAGGCTGCCCGTGTTCATTATTGGTGGTTCCTCCTATACCAGGGTGGTGTTCTTCAGGAGTCTGCCTTTCTACCAATTCTTTCAGTCTTTCCTGGCTCTGTGCTAAGCCAGTCATCACAGCCATGAACTGGGTCATTTGATTTCTCATCTCAACCCTTTTGTTTGCCATTTGGTTCCTTACTTCATTCAGGTCCCGCTGTACTTGATCCATTTGAATGCCCGGAAGGTTGTTTCAAGTAGGGTACCGGTGTGTTCGGTTGACAGGGAACACTCATCTTCGAGCAATGTTTCCTGAAACCACAACAAAGTGAGAAACAATAACAAACAAAAACCTACAAAACAAATAAAATGTTAGTATGCAATGCAATGTGCTTATTTGTCTTCCAAGGGTATCCGGTTTGGTTCTTTGGTTTTGACCTTTCCAGACCTCGAGGAAATGCTTGATGATGTTGAGAGATAAAGCCCACCAATAAATAAAACAAACTGATATATTACAAAGGATGAAAATACATAGTTTGTTTACAATACATGCCCGTGGTGGGTTAAAAATACAACAATCAAAAGAAAAAGTACATCAAAAGAAAGAAATACAAGCAAAAGGAATCAAACATCCAATCCAAAGTCATCCTCCCTGACTTCCTTCAGGAGGGCCTCAGTCACTGGACCAGTTGGGTGCTATATAATAGTCCTAATGAGGAGGTTCCTGGTAGCAATGGCACTGGTCAACCTCTTATGCTTATCCTGATCCTTTGATCTCTTCAACCCCGTCCGGAGTTTCAATTCTGATATCTCCTTCTGAGCTGCCAACAAAGCTTCCTGATGCTTCTTCTCATTAGCCTCTAGCTGCTCAATCTTAGCCTGAGTTCTCTGGTTTTCTTGTTCCCAGGCTTCAGTGATCCTGATCCACCTAGCATGGATTTCCTCCAGATAATGCTCTGCCCTAGCCTTCTAGATCTTTGCCTCCTTGCAGGCATTCTTCAGAACCAACTCCCCGGCTCTTGCCTTCCTGATGTAGTCATCTGTTTTTTCAATCTTGGTCAGATGCTCAATCTTGAGTCTTTCCAATCTCTCAATGTCCAGACGACTGTCATTTCTCTCCCAGAGAGTTTTCTTCAGGGCTTCAGCTAGATGATCATTCCTCTCTTTCAGCTTTTCAAATTCTTCTAGGCTGACAGTTGCTGCAGGTTGCACTGTAGAAGGCCCAGGTGTGTCTTCCAAGGTGAAAGACATCCTGGTAATCTGAGCTCTAGCACGAGACCAGTTAGAGTACTGAGCTGAGGCAATATTGTTGCACCTTCCAAGGATGGATGTCCCTTTAGTCTGGATGTTGTCCCAAGCCCAGGCAGCTTGTCTGACAACAGTAGAGTTAGGTTGAACTTCACAGTAGAGAGTCTCAGCCAAATCTTGTCCTCTGGGAGGGTGAACCAAAGCATATCCCAACTGCCTTTTAAACAGTAAAGGGTTGTAGTTGATGCAACCTTTTACTCCTATTAGAGGCACATTAGGATACTGCCCACAGCTGGTGATAATATCCTTGCCTTTGGTGCTCTGGGTGCACCACCTGATGTCATCTGATGTCAAGGCAATGAACCTCTTAGCCCAATTCTTCTGCTGATGGGGGTTCCAGAAGGCATCTGATTTTGGCAAGTGTCTGAGCATCCAAGAGTAGTACAGAGGAGAACAACATCTGACCAGCTTCCCCCTTTGCTTTTCATTTCTCTGATGGACTGAGTAGTAAAAATCTCCTAGCAATGTAGGCACTGGGTTCCTCAGCATGAACAAGTGGATGGCATTCTTACTCACAAACTTGGGCTCATCTGCAAACAATATAACCCCATATATACTGAGGGCTAACAGTGCACAGAAAACCTTCCATTCCCCTATTGCAGCCTTCAGGGTGGCCTGGGAAATCAGGAAGTCTAGGTGGAGGCCTGGAATTCCAGCATTGGTTGTCATGTTCTTCTCAATGAGGGCAGGCTCCAAAAGCAATGCCCTAGCTATCTCTTCATTTCTGGGAGCAGTCATCTCTGGGTTGAAAGGGATTCCTCTCCTGATAGGAACTCCAATCAACAAGGAAAACTCTTCTAACAGTGGTCCCATCTGGAAATCAGAAAAGGTGAAGCATCTGAGTGGAGGGTCATAAAACTGCAAGCTTGTGTGGATCATGCTCCTCTGAGATGCATCAAGATCCATGACCATGTCCAAAATACCCCCATAGTGCTCTCTAAACAATGGGATGTGGTCAGGTGTGATAAGGGACTGGACCTGCCTGATACCAGTCAAGGTGGGCTCAAAGAAGTGGTAAGATATGTTGCTCTTTCTTGGAGTATCCATGAGTGCTGATAAAGAAGCTGAAGACAACTGCTGATGAAGATCACAGACTTAGAAGCTGGAGGTAAGTCTCTGACAGACTGATGTAGGTGCTGGAGAAGATAGCTGAAGCAGATGCTGAAGAAGATAACTGAAGCAGAGGTCTAAGCAACAGAAGGGGTCAAAACCAAACCAAAAAAGAAATGATGGATACCCTGAAAAACAAATAAGCAAATGTTAAATGATACAATGATATATGCAAATGATATGCAAGGGTTTGTGATCAAGAGCTGGATCTGATTATCTGCCTTGGTAAAAGTCCATATATGTTCAAGGGTCCGGATGGAGGCTCAGAAATCCAGTAACCAGGGTGGGGGGCTCAAATAAAGAGCCACATGTCCGGGGTAATCACAAAAACTGTCCAAAGTGGTGCATTCTTAAAAAAAACAGTAACATGGTATGATTTGGTCAAGGGTTCCTGCAAAACCTGTAAACAACCCAACCCCCTCACATGTAATGTTCTAGAACAAGGACCCTCAGACTTGGATCAGTTATGAGAAGTGTAAACACTTCTAACCCGGAGGTACAGTGTTTACAATAACCATAAAAGATCCTCCTCTAATTCTCCCCAGATTCTGAAGGTCAAAATAAAGGTCATCCAGACTTAGCAGGCTTCCCAGATAGCCCTAGAACTACAGGAAATCTGTAGCACTACAGGAAATTTGTATCACAAAGTTCTCAAGAAGAAACCCACATCTGAACCGTGTTTCATATTCCTGCACCAGACCGAAATGGAATGGGAAAGAATATGAAGCCACTCTAGCCTAGGTGTCACTCAGGTCCCAGGTATAGGGCCTTAATCACTCAATGAAACCCCACCCACCAAGGAAAAACCAGATCCAACAATGATAATGACAGTATGATGAATAAAACACTGTAAAGAAAGCAGTAAATAAAGTTGTACATAAAGCAATAAATAAAGCAAATAAATAAGAACAAGCAGCACATAACACCCCCGTAAACACAAATCAAACAAGCGATAGGAGGAACCCACAAAAAGAACCAGAAGCCCTGGTTGCAATATAAGGATCCCCAGCAGAGTCGCCAAGCTGTCGCTCCCACCAAATGACACCGGGTTAGACGGGGTACAGACGCGAATGGTCGGCGAAAGGAGAAATGAAGGTGAAAGTGAAAAGAGTCGCCAGCTAGGCATTTTTATCCCCAAGGAAAGGTAATACTGCATAAACCTAGGAAAGATATGGATAAGATGGTCGCGAACCAGAGAAACTGAGAAAGGGGGTTGGTTACAACCTGGGAAGGTATTAGCACCCAGATTGTCCGTCGTGATCGACGGGATCCACGCTTGAAAGTTTGTGTTTAAAGGGGGTAGGTGTAAGTGCTATCTGTGTGCAAAAGCTGGAAAAGAATGTACAGGTGTCAGTGCAAAAGAGATGTGAAGTGAATTGCTCAGGAATGAGGCTTAAAAGAATAATGTTGGAAGAGGGGGGAGAGACAGAGACTTTTGTTCTATAACGGTTAAGTTATGCCTACGTATCCTCTCGTGCAATGAGGAAGTCAGAACACTGTAGTTCGACTCAAAGAGACTGAAAATAAGTTGACTGATGAACTGCTTGCTTGCCTATGCTCAAGTGTATGACCTGTCTGGCTCAGGTGCTAACTGTCTTGCATTAGACAGAAGAAACGAGTTCTCATTTGTGAGTGAAGATGATGAGAAATGAATCCCGGAGGAGACGATTATTGTTTGTTTTTGGGTTTTCAAACTTTTATTGCTTTTTTGTGTTTGTCATAAGTTAATGAGCTTAAGCCTAAACCAAGGATTAGTAAACTCATCACATCCTCCCTTTGATTAGGGGTAATGAGAATACTTTAAGTATGAGGTAAGCACCTCACACTTAATCACCATGATGTAGGATTAAGATCATTAACCTACTTGTGATTATTTAGATGTTTTTGGAGTTTTTGTTTAGTGTTAAGTAATGAGTTTAAGCCATAATCAAGGATTTAATGGACCCATTACACCATCCTAATAGAAGGATAATAGATGAGAACATTTAAGCTAAGGAAGATACCTCAACTTAATCCATGATTAGGGATTAACCTCATGACAAAATAAACCTTTATTAAGGTGGATTTTAGTTAATGGTAGGATTAAGAAATGGATTTTATGGTTTGTAAGACAACTTGAGGGGGACTTGTCCATTAACACTAGGGTTAGTCCTTCTTAACCAATTAATGAAGAATTAGAACCCTAATGCGAAGAGAGACACAAAAGAAGACACAAAGGTAAAACTAATGGGGGACTAATAAAAACCCTAATTTTTATCATGCTTGGGCGTTCCTAGGGTTTATGAGGCTTGCACGAGATCTTCAAGGAAAGCTACCATAAAAGAAGTAGAAGAAAGAAGGAGAAGCAGAAGAAACAAGTTAATTTAATTCACTTAAGAAAATAAGTTACTTGAAGAAAGAAAGTGAATGAACATGAATGAGCAAGCTCACTCTAAAGAAAAAGAAAAATGCAACAATGAATGCATAAAAGAGAATGAGAAGAGGGATGAGAAGTGAAGGCAAATTCACTTCTCAATTACTTACCACCTGAAATGGTTAGTATAAAGAAAGAGATGAGATGAAAATGAAATGTATGCAAGGATGAAAACCAAAACCAGAATCATATTCATGATGAAAATGATGCTAAGGGATGATGCAAATGTATGTCAAGAGCAATGGATGATCATACAAAAGATGAGGATGCAAATGAAGCATGAAAGAAGCATGAAAGTACATGAAATGAAATGAATGTATAACATGTCAAATGGATGAAGAAATGATCAAGCATGATTCTAATGTGTACTAGGATGTCTTAGAAGTCATGTGGAAGCAAGAAATGCCATGTCAAGTTCATGAATGCAAGCATATGCAAGATGTATGCAAAGGAAGATGAGAAATTAGGGTTTTCATACAACATGGGATGTAAAAGTCAAAAACAGAAGCAAATCATAAGATAAAAAATTGAAAATTCAAACAAAGGAACCCTAACCCCATATGATATCACACCCCAAAGGAGAAGACCTAACTCTTAACCTAGTGAAAGTTATGAATTTTCTAAGTTATCTAGGGTTTTAAGGTACCTTAAGGGGAAAAAATGCAAATCAAATCAAAAATGCAGAAGAAATTTGTGACAAACTTATGTTAGATACTACATGTCAAATGAAGATTGTCGCTCCCGATAAATGGGACCAGGCCCAAATAAAGGTACAGACGCGAACGATCGGCGAGAGGGACAATGAGAACACACAGCCGTGAACTCACTGGAGATGAATAGAGTCGCCAGCTAGGCATTTTTATCCCGGAGGAAAGGCAATGCTGCATAGACCTAGAAAGATACGGATAAGACGGTTGCGAACCAGAGAGACTGAGAAAGGGGGTTGGTTACAACCTGGGAAGGTATTAGCACCCAGTTTGTCCACCGTACTCGACGGGATCCACGCTTAAAAGATTTGTGTTTTAAAGGGGTAGTGTCAGTGCAATTTGTGTATAAAATAGCTGGAAGAGAATATACAGGTGTCAGTGCAAAAGAAGTGCAAAGTGTGATATATACAGTGTCAGTGTAAGGAATAAGAATGAATTGCTCAAGATCATGAGGCTTAAAGAATGAGGCTAAAAGGAGGGGGAATATACAGAGACTTTTGTTCGATAACTGTTAAGTTATGCCTACGTATCCTCTCGTGCAATGAGGAAGTCAGAACACCGTAGTTCGACCCAAAGAGACTGAAAGATGAATTGACTTGTGAACTGCTTACTTGTCAATGCTCAAGTGTATGATCTGTCTGGCACAGATGCAAACTGTCTTGCATTAGACGGAAGAAGCAAGTTCTCGTTTGTGAGTGAAGGTGATGAGAAAAGAATCCCGAAGGAGACGATTATTGTTTGTTTTTGTATTTTCAGTCTTTTATTGTTTTTGAAAGTTTGTCATAAGTTAATGAGTTTAAGCCTAAACCAATGGGTTAGTAAACTCATCACATCTTCCCTCTGATTAGGGGTAATGAGAATACCTTAAGTGTGAAGTCAGCTTCTCACACTTAATCACCCTTGATGCAGGATTAAGATCATTAACCTACTTGTGATTATTTAGATGTTTTTGTTGTTTTTGTTTAGTGTTAAGTAATGAGATTAAGCCATAATCAGGGATTAAACAGACTCATTACACCATCCTAATAGAAGGATAATAGATGAGAGTGTTTAAGCTGAGGAAAGCTCCTCAACTTAATTCACGATTAGGGATTAACCTCATGACAAAACAAAACCTTTATTAGATGGATTTTAGTTAATGATTAGATGAAGAAGTGAGTTTTATGGTTTGTAAGACAACTTGAGGGGGACTTGTCCATTAACACTAGGGTTAGTCCTTCTTAACCAATTAAGGAAGAATTAGAACCCTAATGCAAGGCCCAAGTTACAAGTGTGATGTCTTGATGATTATTAAGTGAATTGATTAAGAGATTTAAACACATTAAGGGTTTAACACTTAGGATTAAAGTTATACACTCCATCCTAATAGAAGGATGCAGGCATAAACTTAATCACATAGCCTTAAAGCCTTTAGGGTTTAGTCCCTGATTATGAGATGAGAAGAGAAGACTCAAAGAGACACAAAGGTAAAACTAAGGGGGGAAACTAATCAAAACCCTAATCATTGTCATGCTTGGTTGTTCCTAAGGTTTGTGAGGTTTGACAAGGGAAATCTTCAATGGAACCACCAGGAAGCAGATGAAAGGATCAAGAGAAGCAAAGTGACTTGCTTCATTCAAGAAGTCAAGTCACTTGAAGAAAGAAAGTAAGAACAAGAAGAATGAGCAAGCTCAAACTCAAACACAAACAAAAATGCAGCAATGGATGCAAGGGAGATGAAAAGAAAAGTTATGAGAAGTGAAGGCAAATTCACTTCCCAACATCACTTACCACCTGAAATGTTAGAAAAGAAATGCAATGTAATGCAAAATGGGATGGAATGACATGATGCAAAACCAAACCAGAAACATGTCGATGATGATAATGATGCTATGAGATGCTACAAACATGAGGCAGCACATGGATGTGATCATACAAGTTCATGGATGCAAATGAAGCAAGTTAGGAGGCATGGACATACATGAAAAGTTATGAAGTGTACATGGCATACAACATGGCAAATACATGATGCAATGATCAAACATGCTTTCAATATGTCTTATGATGCCAAATGGATCAAATGGATGCTTGAAATGTCATGGCAAGTCATGTTATGCAAGAGAATGCAAGAGGGATGCAAATGAAAGCCCAAATTAGGGTTTATAAACCAAACATCAAACAAAAACCAAAAACAGAAGCAAACCTTAAGATAAAAAATGGAAAATGCCACCCAAAGGACCCCTAATCCCATACTAAACCAATGCCCAAAGGAGAGGTCTCAACTCTTAACCAATCTCAAGTTATGATTTTCACAAGATTTTAGGGTTTTTAGGGTTCCTCAACAAGAAAATTATCAAACAAATTGAAAATGAGGAATCAAATCATGTCCATTTAACCTCAAAAACTACCTGATAAACACAATGCAATGCAAGAAGAATCAATGTACAACTCCTCATGAATAGGCAGAAATGATTTTTTGAACTATGGATCAAAATAATGCACAAAAATGATTTTAATTCAAAGGAAAATTCTCAAAATGCATCAAGATCCAAAAAGAAATTTGGTTTGAAGGTTGGACAATGTTTCTAAATGTCTTAGAACATTTCATGAATTTTTTGGTGATTTTTAAATACTTAAAAGTATTTTTAATAAATTAATTTCCATTAATCAATTAAAAATAATCTTTTAAATATTTAAAAATACTTTTTTAATGCTAAAAATAAAAATAAAAATATTTTTGTGTCATAAAAATTATTAAAACTCTTAAGAAAAAGTTTCATAATTTTTAGACAATTTTTGCTATTTTAAATAAATTATGCAAAACAAAAGAAAAGAAAATGAATTTAAATGAATTTTAAATGAAGTCAACAGGAAGAGTGGCTGAGATTGAGTCTGGATTTGAAATGTTTGACCGCGCGCGCTATCCAAGGGCTATGGTTGCTTCTGAGTTAATTAATTTAATTAAGATTTATTAAATTAATTAAGTGGATTAGGGCTAATCAAGTGGATCCAGGCCACACATGCGCGCGGGAGGTCAACGGGTCAAGGGAATCCTACGCTCCACATTCAAATGGAAATTAATGACTGGATTAGGGCATAATGATTTTCAGGTGGCCGGAGAAGACCTCCGGTCGTCTTCTCCGGTGGGAACCCCACCTGAAAATCCCTAAAAACCTCAAAACGTAACAAAAATGAAAACCAAGCATACAGAAATGATTCCCATGATCCACTGAATCAAAACCCCATTACAAACAACATTTATTTTTCCCCAGAAACAAGAATCGAACCAAACAATTTTTAGGTCAACAGAGTTTCAGGAAGCAATTAAATTCTCATTTCATCACCATTTTCAAAACTAAAGGCATATTCATGATCAGGAAGACATATAGAACAAGTTTAGAACTTAAAAATCCATTTCTGGAAAAAAAGTTCTTGAACTACCTGAGATTCGAAGCTTTCACTCCAGCAACTTTCTGACCTCCCCTCTTGGTGAAATCCACTCCTTATGACCTCTTGATGATGCTTGAATGCTTGGGGAAAATTTATGTTGGCTGGATGAAGAGTTTGAAAAGCTTCTGCTCAAACTCAGTTGAAAATGGCAATGGTGATTCAGGTTGTTTCTGGCAATGGTAAAGGGTTGTTTGTGGTCCAGATGATGAGTTGAGAAGGTTTGTGGAGTTGGTTTGGATGTTTGTGAGCTGTGGAAGGTGTTTCGAAGGAAACTGCAGTTTGGGGTGAAAATGGTGAAGTGGTGTTATGGCTTGTTTCAGGCTTGGTTCTTTGTTGCTTTCTACTCAATGGGGCAAGGTGAGATGATTAGTGAAGTTGGCTTGAGTGTTTGTGAGCTGGGCAGAGAGTTTCGAAGAGTTTTGCTTGATGGAGTGTTTTTGAGTATGTGATGTTATGATCTGTTTCAGCCTTGCCTCTTCTTATGTTTTGCTTGCCAAAGGATAGAATAAACAATTCCAAGTGGCCAGAGGATGTGACATGGCCTGCTGTGATTGGGATGTTTGCTTTTGCAAAAAAGTCCACTTTGTGTAAGGAAGGCATGGCTTGAGCTATAGCTTGGTACAAGAGGCATGGGCTGCGCAGCATGATGTGTGTGTGATGCTAGGAAGGTTCAACAGCCAAGGCAACTAGTTGGTGAAGTGTGATCATGAGTTTTGCAAGTTGTTACTTTTTGGAACTTCATGAAAAAAGTCTTGTTACACAAACCATGGACATGAGAAACTTTGGTCCAATTCTGATTTTTAGAGCTCATGGAATGTTTGTGTCATGGTTTGATGTCAACTAGAGGTTACAAACAGCCTTGGTTCATGATTTTGCAAAATTCACATTTGGTGCACATCTTGAAAATCAATGATTTTGGCCAACTTTGTCACACCATAAATTTTGATCCAAGAAGAATTTGATCATGTTCTTGTACTTTTTGAAAAGGGGAAGATGTGATCTACAACTTTCATGACCAAAGTTTTTCCATTTGAAGCTTTTTTGGATCAAAAATCAAGGCTTGAAAAATGACCTAAAATGACATATTCTTGAAAAGTCAACCATGCCCTAAAAAGTCAACTTTGCAAAAACTTCAAATTCTTGAATTTTGTGAACTTCAAACCTCTTCCATGATCAAATAAAGATCATATACACTCAAAATGATGAAGATCACCCATTGGTTGGGTCATTGTGGGCCTCAGATGCCCTGATTTTGCACTGACTTGTCTGAAAAGTCAACTCTTGATCAGATGACTTCCCCATGGAATTTCTTCATGAAACTTGATATGCATACTCCCTATACCATATAGAAACCAATGGAAACAAGAATGACCAAAAAATTTGGAGTTATGGCCTCTGAAACCAAAACCCTAATTTTAGGTCAACTGTGCAGTCAAACTTGGCCCTGCATCCATACCAAACCCAGTTCTTGTGATTCTTTTGCATTCTTGACTTTGAGAGGATGTAATATGATATAAGAACACATATGGATCCCTTTTAAGTGATTGGTGGCCTTTGGAGTGGCTCAAGAAGCCCTTGGATTGCTCAGATCACAAACCCTAGGTGCAGATGACTTTGAATCTATGCAGTGAATCAAAAATGAGATGTGAGATGATATGATTGTGTTTATGCATATGAGATGATCACAAGCCATGGTGTGAATGGGTGAGGGAAAATTTGGGGTGTTTACAGCTTCCCCTATTCAAACATGAGTTAGCTGTGCAGGGTGTAAGCGACGGCTTAACAGGCAAACAAGATAACTTGTGGTTGAATACCAAAGACAGTCCGAAATTTGCACTCACGGAATGAAGAAGAAAAGGGATATAGATTGTAAAGGAAAATAAAGTATATTGTAAAGTATGGGCGACGGAGGACGACCGTCGAGCAGAGGACGACTGCCGGGTAAAGAGCAATGACGGGGACGGCCGACATGCTGGGGATAAAAGATAAAGCCAAGACGGGGACGGCCGAATAGCTGGGAAAGGTAAGATTATGATGGGGACGGCCATCAGGATAAAGCTGTAAGATTCTCTAGGAATTAATGAAACATGACGGGGACGGCCATCAAGTTCATAAAGCAAAGTAACCGATGATGGGGACGGCCATCGGGCTAAAAAGAAAAGGGACCACGACGGGGACGGCCATCGGGTTATAGAATAAATGAAATAAACAGATAATGGGGTACGGCCATCAAAGGTGAAGGACGATCACCTAGCAGGGGACGGCTGCTCTGTTGGGGATAAGATGAGGGACGGTCATCTAAGGTGGAGGACGACCACCTGGCAGGGTACGGCTGCCGAAAATATCACGACATAGGACGAATGCCGGATAAAAGGTCAACGATGGGGACGGCCATCGGACGAGCATGATGGAGGACGACCATCAAGAGGTGGAGGACGACCACCTAGCAGGGGACGGCTGCTCTCGAGGTTTCTCATGACATAGGACGAATGCCAGATAACCAAAAATCAACAATGGGGACGGCCATTGGATAAGGTGATGAAGGACGATCATCAAAAAGGTGGAGGATGACCACCTAGCAGGGGACGGCTGCTAAAAATCAACGATGGCGACGGCCATCGGATGAGCATGATGGAGGACGACCATCAAGAGGTGGAGGACGACCACCTAGCAGGGTACGGCTGCTCTCAGGGTTTATCGTGACACAGGACGAGCGTCAGATAAAAGAAAATGCTTACTTGGCGATCTACTGGGGATATAGTGAACACGGACGAGTGTTCACAACCAAGAAAGGAAAGTATAAGTGTTTGGTATTGTGTATAGATTAAAGATGCGGACGAGCATCCTTAAGACTATGATACGGACGAGTATCATGTAGAGAAAAAATACTGACACATGTTCAGAGATGATGATACGGACGGGTATCAACTGGTTAACAAAGAACACGGACGAGTGTTGCATCTGAGAGGATTCTTCTGGGGAATAGTAGACACGGACGAGTGTCTATATTCAAGAAGACATGAGTGTTTGACACAGTGTATGGATTAAAGATGCGGACGAGCATCCTTAAGACTATGACACGGACGAGTATCATATAGAAACAAACGCTAGACGCATATTCTGAGATGATGATACGGACGAGTACCATCTGGTTAACAGAGAACATGGACCAATGTTGAATCTGTGGGGATATAAAGGTGTATACGAGATACAGACGAGTATCTGTATAAGTATAACATGAGTAGTGAAAATGGCGTATAGATGAATATTCATCTGCTGGGGAGAGTGACACGGACGAGTGTCAAGAGAGAAAAGTATAGGATTAACAAGTATATCGGTTGTAAAAGTGTAGGCGACTGCGCTGGGGAAATGACACGGACGGGTGTCGAGAAGGTGTATATGTGAGTGCAAAGAGGATGTCTATTGCCTTCCGCTGGGGTATGACACGGACGGGTGTCAAGAAGTATCTGTAATACGGGTGATCCTGTTTATAAAGGGTGTTCAGGTGACTTTACTGGGGAAAGATGGCACGGGCGGGTGCCAAAAGGAGTATATACTAGTGTTTGTAACTGGAGAGGCAGCTGCTTTTGTTGGGGGTTCTGGTGGGGACTTTTTCTTCTGTATGTTGATGAACTGTAATTATTCACAAGCGTTGATTCATAACATGGCTTATGATTATGCTATGAGTTGTATTTTTACCGTAATGCTCCCTGTTAAAACGGAATGCTACGCTTTGTGGGTGAATATGATGCAAATGCTATGATTGTAAAGATATCAAAACCGGGATCCGGGTCCCGTTGTTGCGAAGATCTTCGATCGATCTGCTTGAAAAGAAAAATCCCAGCTGGGGATGGGATCACTGGTGGATCTGATGAGGTGATATCTGCTTGGGGATCTAGGCCACTGATTGACATATCCTTGTAATATGGGACCCAGCTGGGGTTTGTAGCAGCTTTCTTCACTCTGTTGTGATCTTCATGCACTGCTCTTTTGGATAGAGGCTGGAACTCTGTGGGGAGATGGTACCCTGACTTTTGTATTCGGCTGAAGACGTGATGGCAACTCAGCTGGGGAGGAAGAGAGATCATTGAGAGACCTTTCTAGGGACTCTGTTGAAGAGGATCCTTGGCTCAGCCGGGGTTATAGGTGTCTTCCGCGATGCCTGGCAACTCTGATGGGGGCAAATCAGCTGGGTGAAGTCATGAGAGGCAACTCAGCTGGGGAGAGAACACCTCGGGTGCTAAAATTGAGTGTTGATTTGCCAGCTTGCTGGGATGAGGCCTTCATGCCCCAAGTTGCGTCCTGGATACCTGCAATCCTGAAAAAGATAGAGAAACGCACAAGATAATCCCGAGGTATCCCTTACTGGATTCCGTCATAGGAGTTTAAATACTTCTGAGAGTAAGCATATTTCCTGCAAGCATGTTCTTATTTGAAGATAAACAATCTGTATTCTTATGCAATCAATGTTTCTTTAAGATATCAGACATTTCTTTGCAAAATGAAAATGTACAAGACAAAACATGACTGAAATCTGATTTTATTAATTCATATGCCCTGAATTGGCGAGATACAGTCAAAGAAACAAATCCCCTGAAATGAGGAGATTGTTACAAATTGAGAAGCAAAATGCTGGCGGTGTTGATGACGCTTTAAGGAGCTTCCTCTCCTGCTATGACTCGTATGACTTTTGACGTTCTTCTCATCTTGCTTACTGAAGAAGGCTGATTCTGATTGAAGCTTGATCCTTTCGAAGCTTACCAAGTTGTAAGTGATACAGACGAATTCAGAATGCAGTTGTTCGCTTATTCCCTTATTTTGCACGGATCGCCCTTTCGGGTTTTCAATCCATCGGGATACCCATTTTTGCCTGAGCTGTCCAATGCGGCTTTTCAGCTCAGCGGGTGTACATTTTTTATTTATTTCCCTTATTTTTGCCCGAGTCTTTTATTCTGTTTTTGACTCGCCGGGACGCCCTATTTTTGCCTGGACTTACATTCTGTTTTTGTGTCCAGCGGGTCATTTTATGCGAAGTATTTTTTAACTGCATCTGAATTTACAGGGGATGGGAAATCTTCACCATCCATGGTACTGAGCATCAATGCTCCACCAGAGAAAACTTTCTTTACCACAAATGGTCCTTCATAATTGGGGGTCCATTTGCCCCTGTGGTCTGTATGAGGAGGGAGGATTCTTTTCAGCACAAGATCTCCTACTTGGTACTCTCGGTGCCTGACTTTCTGATCGAAGGCTCTCTTCATTCTTTTCTGATATAACTGCCCATGACAGATTGCAGCCAATCTTTTCTCTTCAATCAGACTCAGTTGCTCGTATCGGGACCGAACCCATTCTGCTTCACTCAGTTTAACATCCATTAGTATCCGCAGAGAGGGTAATTCGACTTCAATAGGTAGGACTGCTTCCATACCATACACAAGCTGATACGGTGTTACCCCAGTGGATGTTCTGATTGACGTGCGGTACCCATGCAAGGCAAACGGTAGCATTTCATGCCAGTCTTTGTAGGTGACTACCATCTTCTGCACAATCTTCTTAATATTCTTGTTTGCCGCCTCAACAGCGCCATTCATCTTTGGCCTGTAAGGAGAAGAATTGTGATGCTGGATCTTGAAGTCCCGGCACAGCTCTGCCATCATTTTGTTGTTGAGATTGGAACCATTATCAGTAATGATCCGCTCGGGAACTCCATACCGACAGATGATATCTCTTTTCAGAAATCTGGCTACCACTTGCCTGGTGACGTTTGCATATGAGGCTGCTTCAACCCACTTGGTGAAATAATCAATGGCGACCAGGATGAATCTGTGGCCATTTGAAGCAGTTGGCTCAATCTTGCCAATCATATCAATGCCCCACATAGCAAAGGGCCAGGGTGAAGACATTATGTTCAAAGGATTTGGAGGCACATGCACTTTGTCCGTATAGATCTGGCATTTGTGGCATCTTCTGGCATAGGCACAACAGTTGGCATCCATTGTGATCCAATAATAGCCTGATCTTAACAACTTCTTAGCCATTGCATGTCCTCCAGCATGGGTACCAAAGGAGCCTTCGTGCACTTCATGCATCAGCAAATCTGCTTCTGTCTTATCAACACATCTGAGGAGTACCATATCAAAGTTCCTCTTGTATAAAGACCCATCAGCGTTCAAGAAGAAACTACCAGCAAGCCTTCTCAAAGTCTTCTTATCATTGGAAGATGCCCTAGGTGGGTATGTTTGATCCTCTAAGAAGCACTTAATGTCATGGAACCAAGGCTTATTATCTTTAACAACATCTGCTGCGAACACATATGCTGGTCTGTCAAGTCTGGACACTGGAATCTGAGGTACAAAGTTAGCAGCTTGAACTTTGATCATGGATGAAATGGTAGCAAGAGCATCTGCAAACTGATTCTCGTCCCGAGGGATATACTCAAGCTTGACTGTTGTGAAGAAAGTCAATAACCTTCTTGTATAATCCCTGTAAGGTATCAGATGATCTTGGTGGGTGTACCATTTCCCGTTAGTTTGATTGATTACCAGAGCTGAATCCCCGAACACAGTCAATGTCTTGATCCTGAGGTCAATGGCTTCCTCAAGACCCATAATGCAAGCTTCGTATTCAGCTTCGTTATTAGTGCAGTTGAAAGTGAGTTTTGCCGAGAAAGGCATGTGAATTCCTTTAGGCGTAATGAGTACTGCACCAACACCACGACCATTCATGTTAACAGCCCCATCAAACATCATAGTCCATTCTTCTCCCGAGTCGGGCCCTTCAGTGTAAACAGGCTCTTCGTGATCTTTTGCTTTTATGAACATGATGTCTTCATCAGGGAAGTCAAACCTCATAGGCTGGTAATCATCAATAGGTTGCTCAGCAAGATATTCAGACAATACACTGCCTTTGATGGCTTTCTGAGATGTGTATTGGATGTCATATTCTGTAAGGATCATCTGCCATCTTGCAACCCGTCCGGTAAGAGCTGGCTTCTCGAATATGTACTTAACTGGGTCCATTTTTGAGATCAGTAAGGTAGTGTGGGTCAACATATACTGCCTTAGTCGGCGAGCAGCCCACGCTAAAGCACAGCAAGTTTTCTCGAGCAGTGAGTAACGTTGTTCACAGTCGGTAAACTTTTTGCTTAGGTAGTATATTGCATACTCTTTTCGACCAGACTCGTCATGCTGGCCCAACACACACCCCATTGACTCTTCTAATACAGTCAAGTACATTATCAGAGGTCTTCCTTCAACTGGAGGCATAAGGATTGGAGGTTCTTGTAAGTATTCTTTGATCTTGTCAAAAGCCTTCTGACAGTCTTCGCTCCACCTGACCGTTTGTTCCTTTCTTAACAGCTTGAACAAGGGTTCACAGGTTGCTGTAAGGTGAGATATGAACCTTGAAATGTAGTTCAATCGTCCTAAGAACCCTCGAACTTCTTTTTCTGTCTTAGGTGCAGGCATCTCTTGGATGGCTTTAACTTTATCAGGGTCAACTTCAATCCCTTTCTCACTTACAGTAAATCCCAGCAGCTTACCGGATCTTACCCCGAATGTGCACTTGTTGGGGTTCAACTTTAGTTGGTACTTCCTCAGGCGTTTGAACAACTTCAGCAGATTCACCAGGTGGTCTTCCTCTGTAAGGGACTTGGCAATCATGTCATCCACATAACACTCGATTTCCTTATGGATCATATCGTGGAATAATGTCACCATAGCCCGTTGATATGTTGCACCAGCGTTCTTCAGTCCGAATGGCATCACCTTGTAACAGAACGTGCCCCAAGGTGTAATGAATGTTGTCTTCTCCATGTCTTCAGGCGACATCTTAATCTGGTTGTATCTTGAAAATCCATCCATGAAGGAGAATACCGAGAACTGAGCCGTATTATCAACCAATACGTCAATGTGAGGTAGTGGGAAATCATCTTTCGGGCTAGCTCTGTTCAGATCCCGGTAGTCAACACACATTCTTACTTTGCCGTCTTTCTTAGGCACAGGTACTATGTTAGCAACCCACGGTGGATAGCTAGTTACAACAAGGAACCCGGCGTCCCATTGCTTTTGTACCTCCTCCTTGATTTTCATTGCCATGTCTGGACGAGTACGGCGTAGCTTTTGTTTAACTGGCGGGCATTCTTCTCTCAAAGGCAGCTTGTGCACAACAATGTCGGTGTCCAACCCTGGCATATCTTGATAAGACCAAGCAAACACATCCACGTATTCTTGAAGCAGATCAATCAGTTGTCTCTTCACTGAGTCTTGCAGGCAGGCCCCGATCTTAACTTCTTTCACGTCATCATCTGTACCAAGATTGATCGTTTCAACCTTCTCCCGGTGAGGAGTAATAGCTTTTTCCTCTTGTCTTAACAACCTGGCTAGCTCTTCAGGAAGCTCATATTCTTCATCAACCCCTTCATCAGCTTGATTGATTGGATTGTCAAAGTCATACGAAGTCATAGCCGTGTTGTTGTCGGTGCTGTCTGGAAGGCACTCTCTGCAAAGGTTCAGTTTGTTCATTTTAGTGATTTGATTTTAATCTTGTTTTAGAAAAGTGAAATAAAGTTGTCATTTTGAAAACACCGCCATTTATTTTTTGTACAAAAAGAAAAATGGAAAAACAGTGAACGAAAAGAAAAAGACTCGTTTGCAAAAAGATGTCTGATATTTCATTAATTGATCTTGTTTGCACAAAAAGTACAGATGGCCCGATTACAAAATGAGTCTTGTCATCTTGGGCAAGATGCAAGACTTTGATGCATGCTATAAAAATATACAGGAAATAATAATTACTCTGCATGAGTAACTCTTATAATTTCCTGGGAAGACCAGTTCGAGACACTGCTCCCCGGGATCTTTGGACGAATCCAGCTTTCCAGGTTGCGTTCTTCTTCCAGCTCGTCTTCCAGACAGTTGATAGCATCAGGGGTAAGCATCCCCCCACTCACAAAATTGGGCTCTTTTGCAGCCGCTGCTTGATCTTGTTGAGTTGGTTTGTAACCCAACCCAAATCTGTCTTCTTTCTTTTCCACCGGTAGTAGCTTGCCCCAGCCTTGGGCAGTTCCTTCCTCAACAACCTTCCGGGCTTGTTGGTATGATGATATTGAAGTACCAGGTACAGCAGATGTTTCATTCACATTCAAGGCTTCAAACCCCTGGCTCATTGTTTCATGGATCTCCCCGTCCATTTCAATGTACTTATAAGTAGCCAGGTGGCTGACAAAAATGTCCTCTTCCCCACAGATTGTAACGATTTGACCCTCCCACTCATATTTTAACTTCTGGTGAAGGGTAGAGGTCACGGCGCCAGCAGCGTGAATCCATGGCCTACCCAACAAACAGCTGTAGGCGGGCTGTATATCCATCACGTAGAAGGTAGTTTTAAAGGTCTGCGGGCCAATCGTTATGGGCAACTCAATCTCTCCCAGAACCGATCTCTTTGAACCATCAAAGGCTCTTACCACCAGGTTGCTGGGTCTCAACGCCAATCCGTCATATTCTAGCTTCACCAGGGCCTTTTTGGGTAAGACATTGAGGGATGACCCCGTGTCTACCAACACATGTGAAAGGACAGCACCTTTACATTCCATGGTTATGTGCAAGGCTTTGTTATGGTTGCGGCCTTCCGTTGTCAAATCAGTATTGGTGAACCCTAGTCCGTGACTAGCATTAACATTTCCAACTACAGCTTCCAGCTGATTGACAGTGATCTCTTCAGGCACGTAAGCTGCGTGCAAAACTTTGAGTAGTGCATTCCGATGGGCTTCGGAGCACATAAGCAATGATAGGATTGAGATCTTGGAAGGCGTTTGATGAAGCTGATCTACTATTTTATAATCACTTTTTTTGATGATTCGCATGAACTCATCAACCTCTTGATCGAATGGTGTCTTCAAGGCTTCCTTAACAGCTTGATCTTCCTGCACAGGGCTCTTCCCTTTTGCCTTGGCAGCAGCTTCTGCTTCGGCAGTGGGTCTCTGAATTTGTGGAGCGAAAAGACGTCCGCTTCGAGTGAAGCCTCCGCCTCCGCCCACATTGTCTATTTGAGGTGTAGGGGTTGATGATTCAAAGGTGATTTTTTGTCCTTCACAGTACAGGTCAGAGCCGTAGTGCCATGGGATGGCATTACTGCTTTCATAAGGTACTGGTCTAGGCACCGTGATAGTGACTGGACTGATTGCAGTTGTGGAAGGAACCGTAACAGTTTGTGGATCGTAATAAATTGTAACTGGTGCTCTGATGGGAGCAGCACCTTCTGAGTTGTAGACAGAGTTGTTTTCAGGATCGTAGAATATTGTGATAGTAGAGACATCTTCATGATTCGTTGTTGGTGTTGTAGGAGGCTTTGTCGGGAGTATGGATGCTGTTGTTGTAGGAGTTTCAAAATGGAGTGGTGCTGGAGTTGTAGAAGGAACATTTGTTGACATCTGATCAATTGAGATGATAGATGGAGTACTTGTTGATGAAACCGAAGAAATGTCAGGAACAATGGTTGCTGCAGTTGTAGGAGGTTCCGAAACCGTTGCTGATGAGATTGCTGGATTTGTTGGAAATGATGTGGTGATCTGAAGTTGGCCACTCTGAATAAGACCGTCTATGCCATTCCTCAAATTATCGCACCCGTTTACTGAAATATTACAGTAAGCACAACCCAACTCACACCCCGGGAACATTTGACATTCCAAGAGTTGAGCTTTGATTTCCACCAACGGTGTCCTGATCTGACCCACACTGGTTATTAAATAAGACGTCTTGTCTTCTTCAATAGCGTTAATTCTGGGACCACCGTGATTTGGCATCGGGTTTTTATTGACATTGGGTGGTGGCGCGAAATTCAGAGCTTTTGAGTCTACCAGGTCTTGTACCTTCATATGCAGAGCTCTGCACTTTTCTGTACTGTGGCCAGGTGCGTTTGAATGGAAGACACATCTGGCGTTGGAGTCATAATTCCTGGGTAAACTGTTGGGATCTGGAGGTGCCAGCGTCCTTAGCTCAACTAGGTTGAGTTTCAGGAGTTGTGGCAGCAGGGTAGCATATGGCATAGGGATCGGATCGATCACCCTGTTAGCTTGAGATGGCCTCTGCTGAAATGGCCTTTGTTGACTGTTGTTGTTGGTGTTGCTGTTGTTGTAATTTCTCGGAGGATACTGATTTTGTTGATGGTACTGGGGTTGCTGCTGGTAGTTTTGCTGCGGAGGTTGATAAACCGGCTGAGGATGAGCTGGAGCGGGGATGGTGACTGCTGCTATTGACCTGTGGACATATTGGGGCCTGCCCCTGTTGGTGTGGATGGCATTGGTCTCGCCAGTTCTTCTTGGGCCTGCGAAAGGCTTCCTTGTACTGCTGGACGAGCTGACACCATTGTCAGAAATCTTACCCATTTTTAACAGGCTCTCAATCCTCTCCCCAGCTATGACAACATTTGCAAAGCTAGTGGAAGAGAAAGCAGCCAGCCTGTCAATATAGGTTCCCTGAAGGGTGTTCATGAACATATCTGCCATTTCCCTTTCAGACATAGGTGGCTGAACAGCAGCAGCCAATTGCCTCCATCTCTGGGCATATTCTCGGAAACTCTCCCTTGAAGACTGTGACATTCCCATTAGGAGGGTCCTGTTGGGTGCCATGTCCAGATTATACTGATACTGTCTGATGAAGGCTTCTGCCAGGTCCTTCCAGCATCTAATAGTTGCCCTTGTCAGGTGAGAGTACCATTCTCTTGACGCTCCAGTCAAGCTGTCTTCGAAATAGAACATCCAGAGCTTCTCATCCATAGTATAGGCCTTCAGCCTTCCCAGAAATGATTGTAAATGAGTCAGGGGACATGAAGTCCCGTTATACTTTTCAAAACAAGGAGGCTTGAACTTATGGGGGATCCTGACCCCGTCTACCAAGCCCATGTCCATGACGTCGAAGCCCAAAGAATTTTGAGATTCTAAGGACCTCAATTTCTCAGCTATCTCATCCAACCTTCTATCATATGCTTCTTCCCCAGCACCCATTACCGTGAACTGGTCCTCTTGAGGGTCTTCTTGAAGCACCCTGGCTGCAGTGGCAGTCCCTTGAACATTTGCAGGAATGTTGATCTCAGGATGTAGATGTGGGCCAAACACAGGGAGGTTAACATGAGGTTGTACCCTTTCATTGTTGCTGGTGCCGGCAGTTCCTATATGTGGATCTTCTTGATTTTGCCTTTCCACCATGGCCCTCAATCTTTCCTGGCTCTGAGCCATGTTGTTCATCACTTCCATGAACTGCGTCATCTGCGTTCTCATTTCCAATCTTTCGTTTGCCATTTGATTTCTAACCTCTGCAAGGTCCTGCTGTACCTGATCCATTTGAATTCCCGGAAGGTTGTTTCGGGTTGGATAACGGTGCGGACGGTTGAGGGGAAATACCCGGCGCCTAGCAATAGTTCCTGAACATCACAACAGAGTTAGCAACAGTAAAACAAAAACCTACAAAACAAACAAAGGGTTAGCATGCAATGCAGTTATGCTTATTTGTTTTCAAGGTATCCGGCTTGGCATTCAGTTTTGACCCTTCCAGACCCTTGAAGATGATACTGTTGACGTTGCTTTCGAAGTAAACTCGGGTGGAACAAACTAATACATATATTACAAAAGCAGAATGGTACATAGTTTGTTTACAAATACAAGCCCTCTGAGGGGTCAAAATACATCACAAGAAAAATAAAAGTACATGGAATGAAAGCAACAACAAACAAATGGTCAAACACCAAGACCAAACTCATCCTCACAAACTTCCTTGAGAAGTGCTTCGGTTACAGGATCAGCCGGACGCTCCGTGAGATTCCTGATGAGGAGATTCCGGGTGGTGACAGCTGCTGTTAGCTTCTTGTGCTGAGTTTGGTCCTTGGACCTCTTCACCCCTGCTTTGATCTTCAACTCTAATATCTCCCTCTGGGCTGATGCCAGGGCTTCTTGCTGTTCTTTTGCACTAGCTTCTAGTTGTTCCATCTTGTCTTGAACTCTCTTGTCCTCCAGAGTACGAGCCTCGGTGATCCTGACCCACCGGGCTTGACTCTCCTTTAAATACAAGTCTGTCCTTGCTCTCTGGAACTGGGCTTCCTTGCAAGCATTCTTCAGAATTTGTTCTCCAGCTTTAGACTTTTTGATATAATCCCCAGACTTCTCAATCTTAGTCAGATGCTCCACTCTCAACTTCTCCAATCTCTCAATCTCCCTCATACCCTCACTCCTCTCTCGGAGGGTCTTCTGCAAAGCTTGGGTTAACTTCTCATTTCTTTCTTTCAAGCTCTCAAACTCCTCCAAACTGATAGTGGCAGGGGGTGGTGCTGAAGATGACTCAAGCATGTCTTCTATGGTAAAGGGCATTCCAGAGAATTGGGCCCTGGCACGGGACCACTCATAATATTGTGCTGATGCCACATTATTGCACTTCCCTAGGATGGTCACTCCCTTGGTTTGAACATAATCCCAGGCCCAGGCAGCCTGCCTAACAACATCCAGATTAGTCTTGTTCTCACAATAAAGAGTCTCCACCAAGTCCTGTGCCTTAGGAGTGTGGACCAGTGCATAGCCCAGTTGCCTTCTGAACAACAGAGGGTTGTAATTAATACTGCCCTTAACTCCTATTAGGGGCACATTGGGAAAATGCCCACAGCTAGTGATGATATCCCTGCCTTTGGTGCTTTGAGTGCACCATCTGATATCTGCTGAAGTTAGAGCAGTGAGTCTTTTAGCCCAGTTACTCTGCTGATGAGGATTCAAGAATGCATCTGTCCTGGGTAGATGCCTGAGAAGCCAAGTATGGAACAATGGAGCACAACACCTTACTAATCTTGCCCTCTGTTTTTCATTCCTCTGATGCACTGAGTAGTAGAGATCCCCCAACAAGGTGGGCACTGGGTTCTTTAGGATGAATAGATGGATTGCATTCTTGCTAATGAATCGAGGCTCATCTGCAAACAATACAATTCCATATATGCTCAAAGCCAACAAGGCACAGACAGCTTTCCACTCTCCTAGAGAAGCTTTCAAGGTAGCTTGAGAGATCAAGAAGTCCAGATGAAAGCCAGGGATTCCAGCTTTAGAGGTCATATGCTGCTCAATCAGGACAGGTTCCAGATGCAAAGCCTTTGCCACTTCTCCATTACCAGGAAAGACCATCTCAGGGTTGAAAGGGATTCCACCTCTGATAGGTATACCAACTAATGAGGAGTACTCGTCCAATAAGGGGCCCAACTGAAAGTCTTGAAAAGTGAAACATCTCAGTGGGGGATCATAAAACTGAATGCAAGTGTGGATCAGGCTTCTTTGTGAAGGGTCCAGATCCATAACCATATCAAGTATATCTCCATAACTTTCCCTGAACAATGGTATGTGATCTGGAGTGATCAGGGTTTGAATCCTCCTGATGTCTGATAACTCTGGCTGGAAGAAGTGATAGGTGATGTTGCTCTTTTTAGGAGCCATGATGCTGAGACTGAGTAGAGACAGGTGCTGATACTGAAAGAATGAGCCACTGACTGGCTGGTGCAGGTGATAGCTGAAGCAGATAGCTGATGGAGATAGGTCAATACTGAAGATGGGGTCAAAACCAAAACCAAATGAAGGTGGATACCCTGAAACACAAATAAGCAAATGTCAATATGATGCAATGATTTATGTATGCAAATGATATGCAAGGGTTTGTGACTGAGCTGGATCTGATCAAAAGCCCTGATATAGGCCCAAGTGTGTTCAAGAATTCCAGTTGGAGGTCTATAAATCCAGTAACCAAGGTGGGGGGGCTCAAATAAAGAGCCACATGTCCAGGGTTTTAGAATCACAAGAACTGTCCCAAAATGGAGTACTCTTAAACAAACAAATCAATAGGGTATTCTGAGGCCAAGGTACCTGCAAACCTGTAAACAGCCCAACCCCCTCACAGGTGGTGTTCTAAAACAAGGATCCTCAGACTTGGATCAGTTATGAGAAGTGTAAACACTTCTAACCTAGAGGTACAATGTTTACAATAACCATAACAATTCCTACTCTAATTCACCTCAGTTTCTGAAGGTCAATACTAAAGGTCATCCAGACTTAGCAGGCTTCCCAGATAGCCCTAGCATTGCAGGAAATCTGCAACACAGAGTTCTCAAGAAGAAACCCATATCTGAACCGTGTTTCATATTCCCGCACCAGACCGAAATGGAATGGGAAAGAATATGATTCACTCTAGCCTAGGTGTCACTCAGGTCCCAGGTATAGGACCTTAACTCTCAATGGAACACCCTCCCACCAAAGCAAACAACAGATCCAGCCAGCAGTACAGTATGACAATATGATATAATGCAAAAGCAATAAAGAAAGCAGTAAAGCAACTGTACATAAAATAAAACATATACAAACACAAATAAACACAAAACACCCCAGTAAACACAAATCAATCAAGCGCTAGGAGGAACCAACAAAAAGAACCAGAAGCCCTAGTTGCAATATAAGGTTCCCCATCAGAGTCGCCAAGCTGTCGCTCCCGATAAATGGGACCAGGCCCAAATAAAGGTACAGACGCGAACGATCGGCGAGAGGGACAATGAGAACACACAGCCGTGAACTCACTGGAGATGAATAGAGTCGCCAGCTAGGCATTTTTATCCCGGAGGAAAGGAAATGCTGCATAGACCTAGAAAGATACGGATAAGACGGTTGCGAACCAGAGAGACTGAGAAAGGGGGTTGGTTACAACCTGGGAAGGTATTAGCACCCAGTTTGTCCGCCGTACTCGACGGGATCCACGCTTAAAAGATTTGTGTTTTAAAGGGGTAGTGTCAGTGCAATTTGTGTATAAAATAGCTGGAAGAGAATATACAGGTGTCAGTGCAAAAGAAGTGCAAAGTGTGATATATACAGTGTCAGTGTAAGGAATAAGAATGAATTGCTCAAGATCATGAGGCTTAAAGAATGAGGCTAAAAGGAGGGGGAATATACAGAGACTTTTGTTCGATAACTGTTAAGTTATGCCTACGTATCCTCTCGTGCAATGAGGAAGTCAGAACACCGTAGTTCGACCCAAAGACACTGAAAGATGAATTGACTTGTGAACTGCTTACTTGTCAATGCTCAAGTGTATGATCTGTCTGGCACAGATGCAAACTGTCTTGCATTAGACGGAAGAAGCAAGTTCTCGTTTGTGAGTGAAGGTGATGAGAAAAGAATCCCGAAGGAGACGATTATTGTTTGTTTTTGTATTTTCAGTCTTTTATTGTTTTTGAAAGTTTGTCATAAGTTAATGAGTTTAAGCCTAAACAAATGGGTTAGTAAACTCATCACATCTTCCCTCTGATTAGGGGTAATGAGAATACCTTAAGTGTGAAGTCAGCTTCTCACACTTAATCACCCTTGATGCAGGATTAAGATCATTAACCTACTTGTGATTATTTAGATGTTTTTGTTGTTTTTGTTTAGTGTTAAGTAATGAGATTAAGCCATAATCAGGGATTAAACAGACTCATTACACCATCCTAATAGAAGGATAATAGATGAGAGTGTTTAAGCTGAGGAAAGCTCCTCAACTTAATCCACGATTAGGGATTAACCTCATGACAAAACAAAACCTTTATTATATGGATTTTAGTTAATGATTAGATGAAGAAGTGAGTTTTATGGTTTGTAAGACAACTTGAGGGGGACTTGTCCATTAACACTAGGGTTAGTCCTTCTTAACCAATTAAGGAAGAATTAGAACCCTAATGCAAGGCCCAAGTTACAAGTGTGATGTCTTGATGATTATTAAGTGAATTGATTAAGAGATTTAAACACATTAAGGGTTTAACACTTAGGATTAAAGTTATACACTTCATCCTAATAGAAGGATGCAGGCATAAACTTAATCACAAAGCCTTAAAGCCTTTAGGGTTTAGTCCCTGATTATGAGATGAGAAGAGAAGACTCAAAGAGACACAAAGGTAAAACTAAGGGGGGAAACTAATCAAAACCCTAATCATTGTCATGCTTGGTTGTTCCTAAGGTTTGTGAGGTTTGACAAGGGAAATCTTCAATGGAACCACCAGGAAGCAGATGAAAGGATCAAGAGAAGCAAAGTGACTTGCTTCATTCAAGAAGTCAAGTCACTTGAAGAAAGAAAGTAAGAAGAAGAAGAATGAGCAAGCTCAAACTCAAACACAAACAAAAATGCAGCAATGGATGCAAGGGAGATGAAAAGAAAAGTTATGAGAAGTGAAGGCAAATTCACTTCCCAACATCACTTACCACCTGAAATGTTAGAAAAGAAATGCAATGTAATGCAAAATGGGATGGAATGACATGATGCAAAACCAAACCAGAAACATGTTGATGATGATAATGATGCTATGAGATGCTACAAACATGAGGCAGCACATGGATGTGATCATACAAGTTCATGGATGCAAATGAAGCAAGTTAGGAGGCATGGACATACATGAAAAGTTATGAAGTGTACATGGCATACAACATGGCAAATACATGATGCAATGATCAAACATGCTTTCAATATGTCTTATGATGCCAAATGGATCAAATGGATGCTTGAAATGTCATGGCAAGTCATGTTATGCAAGAGAATGCAAGAGGGATGCAAATGAAAGCCCAAATTAGGGTTTATAAACCAAACATCAAACAAAAACCAAAAACAGAAGCAAACCTTAAGATAAAAAATGGAAAATGCCACCCAAAGGACCCCTAATCCCATACTAAACCAACGCCCAAAGGAGAGGTCTCAACTCTTAACCAATCTCAAGTTATGATTTTCACAAGATTTTAGGGTTTTTAGGGTTCCTCAAGAAGAAAATTATCAAACAAATTGAAAATGAGGAATCAAATCATGGCCATTTAACCTCAAAAACTACATGCTAAACACAATGCAATGCAAGAAGAATCAATGTCCAACTCCTCATGAATAGGCAGAAATGATTTTTTGAACTATGGATCAAAATAATGCACAAAAATGATTTTAATTCAAAGGAAAATTCTCAAAATGCATCAAGATCCAAAAAGAAATTTGGTTTGAAGGTTGGACAATGTTTCTAAATGTCTTAGAACATTTCATGAATTTTTTGGTGATTTTTAAATACTTAAAAGTATTTTTAATAAATTAATTTCCATTAATCAATTAAAAATAATCTTTTTAATATTTAAAAATACTTTTTTAATGCTAAAAATAAAAATACAAATATTTTTGTGTCATAAAAATTATTAAAACTCTTAAGAAAAAGTTTCATAATTTTTAGACAATTTTTGCTATTTTAAATAAATTATGCAAAACAAAAGAAAAGAAAATGAATTTAAATGAATTTTAAATGAAGTCAACAGGAAGAGTGGCTGAGATTGAGTCTGGATTTGAAATGTTTGACCGCGCGCGCTATCCAAGGGCTATGGTTGCTTCTGAGTTAATTAATTTAATTAAGATTTATTAAATTAATTAAGTGGATTAGGGCTAATCAAGTGGATTCAGGCCACACATGCGCGCGGGAGGTCAACGGGTCAAGGGAATCCTACGCTCCACATTCAAATGGAAATTAATGACTGGATTAGGGCATAATGATTTTCAGGTGGCCGGAGAAGACCTCCGGTCGTCTTCTCCGGTGGGAACCCCACCTGAAAATCCCTAAAAACCTCAAAACGTAACAAAAATGAAAACCAAGCATACAGAAATGATTCCCATGATCCACTGAATCAAAACCCCATTACAAACAACATTTATTTTTCCCCAGAAACAAGAATCGAACCAAACAATTTTTAGGTCAACAGAGTTTCACGAAGCAATTAAATTCTCATTTCATCACCATTTTCAAAACTAAAGGCATATTCATGATCAGGAAGACATATAGAACAAGTTTAGAACTTAAAAATCCATTTCTGGAAAAAAAGTTCTTGAACTACCTGAGATTCGAAGCTTTCACTCCAGCAACTTTCTGACCTCCTCTCTTGGTGAAATCCACTCCTTATGACCTCTTGATGATGCTTGAATGCTTGGGGAAAATTTATGTTGGCTGGATGAAGAGTTTGAAAAGCTTCTGCTCAAACTCAGTTGAAAATGGCAATGGTGATTCAGGCTGTTTCTGGCAATGGTAAAGGGTTGTTTGTGGTCCAGATGATGAGTTGAGAAGGTTTGTGGAGTTGGTTTGGATGTTTGTGAGCTGTGGAAGGTGTTTCGAAGGAAACTGCAGTTTGGGGTGAAAATGGTGAAGTGGTGTTATGGCTTGTTTCAGGCTTGGTTCTTTGTTGCTTTCTACTCAATGGGGCAAGGTGAGATGATTAGTGAAGTTGGCTTGAGTGTTTGTGAGCTGGGCAGAGAGTTTCGAAGAGTTTTGCTTGATGGAGTGTTTTTGAGTATGTGATGTTATGATCTGTTTCAGCCTTGCCTCTTCTTATGTTTTGCTTGCCAAAGGATAGAATAAACAATTCCAAGTGGCCAGAGGATGTGACATGGCCTGCTGTGATTGGGATGTTTGCTTTTGCAAAAAAGTCCACTTTGTGTAAGGAAGGAATGGCTTGAGCTATAGCTTGGTACAAGAGGCATGGGCTGCGCAGCATGATGTGTGTGTGATGCTAGGAAGGTTCAGCAGCCAAGGCAACTAGTTGGTGAAGTGTGATCATGAGTTTTGCAAGTTGTTACTTTTTGGAACTTCATGAAAAAAGTCTTGTTACACAAACCATGGACATGAGAAACTTTGGTCCAATTCTGATTTTTAGAGCTCATGGAATGTTTGTGTCATGGTTTGATGTCAACTAGAGGTTACAAACAGCCTTGGTTCATGATTTTGCAAAATTCACATTTGGTGCACATCTTGAAAATCAATGATTTTGGCCAACTTTGTCACACCATAACTTTTGATCCAAGAAGAATTTGATCATGTTCTTGTACTTTTTGAAAAGGGGAAGATGTGATCTACAACTTTCATGACCAAAGTTTTTCCATTTGAAGCTTTTTTGGATCAAAAATCAAGGCTTGAAAAATGACCTAAAATGACATATTCTTGAAAAGTCAACCATGCCCTAAAAAGTCAACTTTGCAAAAACTTCAAATTCTTGAATTTTGTGAACTTCAAACCTCTTCCATGATCAAATAAAGATCATATACACTCAAAATGATGAAGATCACCCACTGGTTGGGTCATTGGGGGCCTCAGATGCCCTGATTTTGCACTGACTTGTCTGAAAAGTCAACTCTTGATCAGATGACTTCCCCATGGAATTTCTTCATGAAACTTGATATGCATACTCCCTATACCATATAGAAACCAATGGAAACAATAATGACCAAAAAATTTGGAGTTATGGCCTCTGAAACCAAAACCCTAATTTTAGGTCAACTGTGCAGTCAAACTTGGCCCTGCATCCATACCAAACCCAGTTCTTGTGATTCTTTTGCATTCTTGACTTTGAGAGGATGTAATATGATATAAGAACACATATGGATCCCTTTGAAGTGATTGGTGGCCTTTGGAGTGGCTCAAGAAGCCCTTGGATTGCTCAGATCACAAACCCTAGGTGCAGATGACTTTGAATCTATGCAGTGAATCAAAAATGAGATGTGAGATGATATGATTGTGTTTATGCATATGAGATGATCACAAGCCATGGTGTGAATGGGTGATGGCAAATTTGGGGTGTTTACAAAGATCAATGCAAAAAGAATCAAAGTCATACCATTCATGGTTAGGCAGAAAAGAATTCTTGAAGTTAGGATTCAAAAATAGGAATTTTATGAACCCTAAATTCAAGAAAATTGTCAAAGATGATTCAAAACCAAAAAGAAATTTGTATGGATGTTATGACAATGTTTATAAATGTCCTAAGATGCAATATGAATTTTTTTGGGATTTTTAGAAACTTAAATGATATTTTAATTAATTAATTTCCTTAATTAATTAAAATAAACATTTAAATGTTTTAAAAATAATTTTTTAATGCAAAAATAAAAATAAAAATATTTTTGGGTTTTGAAAATTATTTGAAGTGAAAATGCAAGAGAAAATATTTTTTAGGGTTTTCTAGGTATTTTAAATAAATGCTGCAAAATAAATGAGAAAAAATGCAATAAAAATTAAATAAAACAGAAGTATGATGATCCAATGGATTGTATTCAAAGCTGGGGAATTATGGTTGACCACGCGCCAGATCCTAGGGCTACAATTCAAACTGATCTAATCTCATTTAATTAATTAATTAATCCATAATTAAAACTAATGAAATGATCTTAGGCGTCCATCACACGCGGGAAACAGATATCCAATGGCCAATATTCAAAATTTGCCCTAACCCTAATTAAACACAGTAATCACTTTCAGGCCACCGGAGAAGAGCTCCGGTCGTCTACTCCGACAGCCTCCTCCTCTGAAAATCTCAAACTTCAACCCTATGTTATTTCTGGAGCTTTAAAGCTCTAGATCAAACTCTCTCATCTCCCTGAACTCAAATATAACCTCAAAACAGATTTATGATGGCTTACAAACAAGATTCAAAGAAAAGATAAAAAATGGTAAAAAAATTCAGAAGCTCAGTAAATGATCAATATGCAACCATTTTCAAAACTACAAAGCACAAAATGATCAGTGGAGCATGCTCTTTCACATTGTAACATAAAAATAGAGTTCTGGGAAAATGATTTAAGACGACTACCTGAGATGAAGCTTTCCAAACTTGAGCTTTTTGGCCACTTCCTTTGTGCAAAAAGCTTCCTTTGAACCTCCTGAGACTAATGGAATGCTTCAAAAGCTTTGAGAGTGGCTGGTTTGTGTTGTAGCAACTGAACTGGCCAAGAATCGTGTTTTGTCTATGGGTGCTTTGAGGTTGTTTTTATGGTTGCTTTGTGGTCAGTGGATGATTTTGAGATGAATGGTGAAATTGGTCTTGAGTTTGAGTGAGTGAGCTGAGAGATTCGAAGGATTTTGCAAGTTGAAGTGATTTTGGGGATTATGAGTTCTTGGAGGTTTTTGCTTGTGTGTCTTATCAAAAATGGTCCTTGAAGCATGCTTGTAAAGTCTGGATTGGGCAGAGAGTGGGTGGTGGACTGTGGTGATTGGTATGGACTTCTTGCCAAAAAGTCAAAAGTTTTGTACTTGAGGTATGGGCAATGGTGTAGTTGGCTCATTGGCTTGTCCATGTGTAACACGGTGGGAGAACTGACTTTAGTTATGTTGCGGATAGCAAGAGTCGCCACCGACTTTTATTTTATCCAAAGGAAAGGCATAAAAGAATAGGAAAGACCTTTTAAAAGATTTTTGGGTCCGGGGGGTAGGTTATGTAAAGGGAAGGTGTTAGCACCCTTTACATCCATGGTTATCCATGGGCTCTTAGTTACTTAGCTCACTTTAAAATGTTTTTGAAATGTGAAGTGTGTGAATAGAAATTTTCATAAGAGTTTGATAATGATCCATGTACGGATGCGTAAAAAACTTGTGTTTGAAAATTGTTTGAAATTGTGAAGTGTTTGAGAAGTTTTTGAATAGTGAGCAAGTAACTATGAGGAACCTACCCTAAAATTTAAGTCTTTCTGTTCTTGAATCCTTTAGATGGTAAGACTATCCCTATTATTAAGGCATAGGTAGTCATTACCTTGGATGTAAGGGACAAGTGAGGGTCATCTGTTAGTGTAGGCAACTGTAGGGTGTATAAAGCATTTTTGGAGGGACTGTCATCATTATTCGAAAGGGACAAGATCATTATGAAGGCAACCATGTAAGGGACTTGATCTTTGATTATGAAGGGACTAGATGACTTGATTTTTAAGGGACTTTTGCTTTATACACCCTACTTAACCTTTTAATTAGGCAACATTGAGAGGCAACCCTAGAAAGTGAAATGGCGATCAAAGATCGACTTACGTGTGTGAGTGTTCAATTTTAAATATTTATCTTATAATTTAAATGATCTAAATTCAATTTTAAATATAAATAGTTTTCACTCCCTATTTACTAACCATGACATAAAAATAAATAATTTAAATATTACAAAAAATTACATCCAGGAGCAATTACAATAATAATAATAATAAAAAAAACAATTTAAATAAATAGAAAAAATAAATAAATAAATAAGCAAAATAAGCAAAATAAATAAGCAATATAATTGGGGTTAGTGAAAATAATAATAATAATCACAATTTAAAAATAAATGGGGTTAGTAATAAACATGGTTAATAATAATAATAAACAAAAAGATTATAATAAACAAAATTTTAATGGTTAATAGAAAAATATGAACAATTATATTAATTATAAAATTTTAAGTTAAGTATAAATTATAAAATTAATTATGAACATAATTAAATTAGTAATTTTAAACATATAATAGAAATTATTTTCATGTAAAATTAAAATATAAACAATTGTAGAATATTTACATATTATAAAAAATAAATTAAGCATTTTAATTTTTAAACATGTTTATGTACAAAATTTTAAATTATAAACAATTTATGTATTTAATAAAAATTAAATCAAGAATTTTAATTAAATTATAAATATAATATATACAAATAATAATATAAAAGAAGAAAAGAAAATTAGGGTTTTGAAAAGAAATATATTTTTTAGGGTTTTAGAAAAAAATAAATTGAGTTTTATATACAAAAATATTAAATGTTAAGTATTAATCTAATTAATCAAATTATAATATATACATATTAATAATAAAAACAATTTGTTTTATAAAATATTTTAAGATTTATATTAGGATTTTGAAATTATTATTTTTATTAAATTAATATTACTAACAATCAAAATAAGTAGCAAGCA
This sequence comes from Lathyrus aphaca, assembly GCA_963966055.1. NCBI lineage: Eukaryota > Viridiplantae > Streptophyta > Magnoliopsida > Fabales > Fabaceae > Lathyrus > Lathyrus aphaca. The sequence goes on along the minus strand of OZ014520.1, from coordinate 354,386,408 downwards.
AAAATAAAAGGAAAACTTACCTGGCTGGGTATTGAACCCAGTACCTCCTGCCCTCATTAACATATGCCAGCAACCACAGCCACTGGGTCACGCATGCGTTGGTGTTATGAAATAGCCACAAACAATTATATGTAAAACCTGGAAAATATAACAAAGTAATAAAAAATAATACGAATCCTGGGAATCGAACCCAGGCCTTCTGGTTCACACGCGCGTTCCCTTTCCACCACGCCATCAGCAACATTTGTAATTTAAACCTTTCCTGCGAATTTTGCTGCGAATTTTCCTGCGATTTTCAAACTGCAGCAATACCTACGAAATTCAAACACTAACAAAACAACAAAATTTCATGAAATTGAGAACATCATTGAATTCCTCACAACATTTGCAATCATCCTGTGTCTTTAGAATTTATTTATGCTTGTTATATGCTAAAACCCTAAATAGTGCTTGAAACCCTAATAATGGCATAATCCGATTCAGTCCTCGAAACTCAAATTCAATTGTCCAGAAAGCTTCACCACATCAAAACAAATCAAATTAGAAGGTCAAAATCAACAAACAGCACACAAATTAATGGAATCGAAAACAAGTGATACATGACATAAAACCGATTCGGTTTGAGCATTTTAGGACACTATGAATGATGATAATGGTTGCTACATGATCAATGAATCACCAGGAAGCTATTGTAATCCTTAAATTGTCCTGAAAGTACCTCTACCTTGGAAACCGAAATCAAGTTTTTGTATGGTTTTTTGAAGTTTTGAAGCAAGGTGAGAGGCTGCCAAAATCATCCCCTTTGCATTGGTTTCTATTGTATACTTATAATGGATGTAATTTAGGTCAAGAGATGATGGATTTATGGGCTTTTTGGATGACTTGATTGTGAAGGAATGTCATGATCCAAAAATGTGAAAAAATCAAATATTTGTATTCCAATCTGGTCTAGCACGAATTTGTACAAGATCCAATCATGTTAAACAGCATTGATTAATTTCTAGAAGAAGAATCATGTCCAAACTTTGATTTTTAGATTTTATTTTAATTTAATTTGATTTAAAATGAATAAAATTCAAATAAATATCAAATAAAATATAAAAAATCAGAATTTCTTGTCATTGGGTTGTGCATGAGGTTATTGTATGAATTGGGTCATTATTTGGCAAGCCCATTTGGAAGAAATTGGTTTTAGACCTCCATTTTCTTCATAAGCCAACCAAAAATTTCCCAACTTTGCAAGGGCTCATATCCTTCAATTTTAATGGTATGAGGGTGTTCTTAGACATTTGGGAAAGCTTGAAGAGTCCTCTAACCAACCCCACTGGTTTCATGTCCATATCATTTACCAATCTCAAGTTATGCCCTTTTGAAGTTGTTGACTTTTTGTTGACTTTCAAAAGGACCTATAATGTCTTAGCTCATACCTTCCAAATGAAGCATTTTTGGGCTTGGCTTGTGAGACACAAAGTTGTAGAGAATTCAATTTCCTTCAAAATGAGCTTTGGATGGAGACTTGGTGATGAAGCATGTGAAAGTTATGGCTGGTCAAAGTTTAGTTGACTTTTACTGAGGAAACCCTAATTTAGAAACTCCTGATTCTTGATGATCTGAAATCTCCTTGATGAATCATGATCAACCCTTGATCAAATGATGAATTTTACTTCATATACTTGATGTTGGCAAAAAATCATGAAGTTTGACTTTGGTTTGACCACAGTTGACCTCAGTTTGACTTTTTAACTGCTTTGACTGGTTTTGACTTATTTGATCATCTGACTGAGCAAACTTTTGAGAAAAGTCTTGAAACCTTTCATGGGGGTTCTTACACACATATAAGAGGTTATGAAGCTCACTTGAAGTCTTGGAAGTTCATTTATCCTGATTAAAGTCTAAACCCTAGTTGTGGATGCACTGCTTAGGAGGTGCATTGTCTGAGGGAATTGTCAACTCTTGTGACCAATTGTGAACTTTGTGAACCTTGTGAACCATCATAAAATGTCTTGTGAACCTCATGGGAGGTATTGGGAACCTTGTGAACCTTGTGAACCTCATAAAGTATCTTGTAGACTTCATGAACCTCATGAAAGGTCTTGTAAGCATTGTGAATCTTGTGAACCTTGTGAACCTCATAAAGTGACTTGTAGACTTCATGAACCTCATGAAAGGTCTTGTAAGCATTGTGAATATTGTGAACCTTATGAGCCTCATAAAGTTACTTGTAGACTTCATGAACCTCATGAAAGGTCTTGTAAGCATTGTGAAGCTTGTGAACCTTGTGAACCTTCTTAGCACACAAAGTCTGGTATTGTGAGGGCAAATTTTGGGGTGCAACAGCTGCCCCTGTTCAATTTTCTGAAACCGGAGGGGTTAGATTGGTATGTTTGTCAGTCGTGACCTGGAAGGTTGAAGGGGATTGAACACAAAAGCCCAAAAATTTGCACTCACTGGTGCGTAAACTGATATTGATGGTTGGTTGTATATGCTTGAGTGGGCTTAAAGATGCCACTTAGAGAAAAGTTCTTCAGATACATTTCTTGGAGGATAAAGTAGTCCAAAATATGAAGATATAATGATAGCTTTCAGGAGGATAAAGCAGTCCTGAGGTAATGATATAACCTTTGGGAAGATAAACAACGGCCCAAGGTAATGATATGCTTTCAGGAGGATAAAGCAGTCCTGAGGTAGTGATAAGCTTTCAGGAGGATAAAGCAGTCCTGAGGTAGTGATAAGCTTTCAGAAGGATAAAGCAATCCTGAAGGAATAATAAGCTTTCAGGAGGATAAAGCAGTCCTGAGGTAATAATATGATTTCAGGAGGATAAAGCAGTCCTGAGGTAATAATAAACTTTCAGGAGGATAAAGCAATCCTGAGGGATGATAAGCTATCAGGAGGATAAAGCCATCCTGAGGTAATAGTATGCTTTCAGGAGGATAAATCAGTCCTGAGGGATGATATGCTTTCAGGAGGATAAAGCAATCCTGATACAGTGATAATCTTTTAGGAGGATAAAGCAATCCTGAAGGAATAATAAGCTTTCAGGAGGATAAAGCAGTCCTGAGGTAATAATAAACTTTCAGGAGGATAAAGCCTGAGGGATGATAAGCTATCAGGAAGATAAAGCCATCCTGAGGTAATAGTATGCTTTCAGGAGGATAAAGCAGTCCTAAGGTATGAGAAGCTTTCAGGAGGATAGAGCAATCCTGAGGAATGATAACTTTTCAGGAGGATAAAGCAGTCCTGACAGTCACAAGTTGTTGATGAAGTTTGTTTGCTGGAGAATTAACCCGAAAACAAGGTAGCATTCTGTATGGTAGCATTAGTTTATGCATTATGTATGCATGTATAGTATGATACACTTAAGTAATGTATTATGTATCTATGGATATGTATTGTTATGGTATGCTGTAAATGATGTATGTATGATATGATGCTGCCGGAAGCGTCTGGATATCTTCGTAAAATAATTGCTGGCCAGGGAGAATAAATCCCGATTCGTTGCTGAAGAATATGAGGAACCCGTTCCTGTTTGATAATATGGTATTCCTAACCTCCCGTCTTCGTTCAATAGTAAGGTATACATAACCTCCCGTCTTCGTTCGATAGTAAGGTATACATAACCTCCCGTCTTCGTTCGATAGGAAGGTATACATAACCTCCCGTCTTCGTTCGTCGTACTCCTATTGGAAAAATAAATTCCCGACCATCCGTATGAGGATAAAAGAGATGGATATAAATTCCAGGGGAGATGTGACTCGAAGTATTTATGAAGATGGATTTGCCCTACTGGGGGACTTGTAGCTATCTTGTAGGGATGAACCGGTGAAGCTTCGTTGAAATCCTTCCCTCGTTCATCCTTAGTAAATACTATTACTGCATTTTCATGAATTTATTCAAGCCCAACCAATGGACGTTTCGCTTATGTAAATAGGGTAAAAGTAAATCTGGATCCAGAGGAAAAAGTAAAGCTGAACTTGAAAACAGAATCATTTCAATTTCGAGAGCGTATAACCAAATGGATTTAGAGCTCCTGAGATCCTTAACTTTCCTGAATACCTTCCCAGAAATCCTCATGGTTAGATCTGAAGATATGATACTGACACCATCTGATACTACCGGCGTAGACAATTAATTCCCACAATGACTTCTGCTGAGAACTCCAAATCAAGGTAATATAACTAGAGGAATGTGTCTTCAAATTGTAATGGACCATATACGCTCCGGCTACTAGATTTGAAAATAAAGCATTGCCCCTTGGTTGAGGATGAATTGTCCCAAAAGCCAAGTATCTGAATGTAGTTACCTCAGGAGAACTAAGCAGAATGCCCCATAATAATATGCCCTTGACATCATGAACTTTGCAGTGTTACCCTTGGTAATTCAAATATATGAGAAGAGCTGCCCCTGGCTATTAAGCATTGTTGGATCTGGAACTGATTGCCCCGAATGATTTGAACAGTAACTTGGTATGCCCCCTTGATTAGGAAACAATGACCATGCCCCTGGCATTATGAATCCTGTAATATTACCCTTGGCACTTCAGATGGATGAGAAGATCTGCCTCTGGCTGCTTAAACATAGTTGAATCTTGTCCTGATTGCCTCAAATGAGTTAGACAGTATCATGGCCTGCCCCCTTGATTGGGAGATAATGATTATGCCCATTTGTATCCATGGACTTTGATCCAGGAAGCAACTTTATTTATCGGAAGGATTTTGGTTCATTGAACATTCATCCTGTAAGTTTCTCCATTTGTCAAACACTCAGGTATATGCAAACAAATATATTCAAAAATGCAATGCTTATGTCTGTCTTGAAGTTTTGAAAAAGAGTTATTTTAGAAAAATAGTTTTTGTGAAAGCTGTGATATTAACTCAAGTTTTATAATAAGCCTTAAAGGAGTCAGGATACCTTTTTGTAGCAGTACGCTTTCGAACTAACCATGCTTCAGTTAGGACTTTTAAAGAGTTGTAACGTGTCCTGGTTCACGGGTTTAAGAAACAAAGGATAAAGGCTCAAATTTATTTGTACCCAACCCATTCTCCATGATGTTCTTCAGTCCTATACTCAGTTAACTTATGCATTGAGGCTCAAATGAGTTTGGAATTGTAATACTGACATTTGTGATGGTTCAGAAACCCAAAATTTATTTGAACATTCAGTCATCTTTCTTTGTTGAGGATTCATAGTGACCTCTTTTTTTCTTTTGACTTTGTTATCCCTTCTTTTTGTCTGAACTGTTTATTTCAAGGTTACAGTCAGCGGGATGTCTTAATTTTTTACTAAGTCTCCTTCATAGGTTTTGACTTAGTGAGCTTTTTCTTTTGCTAGATATTGACTGGCGGACTTTAGTGATTATAGGGAAACATCATTAGTTGTGTACAACACAAACAATTGGCATAGTTGAGTTAACCGAGTAACTACCCTGCCCCAGGTTATGAATAAGGGTTTTAACTTGTGCGAGAATAAAAACTCCTACTTCATAGGCTCAAAAGGGTTGACTAGGGATTAACTTCCTTATATCTCCACTGTTTAGGAATTGAAACAATGCCTGTACATCGTCAGCATAGTCTGTTCAAAAGCATACTGCCTAATATTATGGTATTGTTTTCGTCATCCTCCCTCTACAGGCTTATAGCTTTATCAGGAGTTAAATATCACAAGATAGAAATAAGAAGCATAATTCAAAATATAGTGGAACGAATGGATTAATTCAAGACAAACATATGCAATGCATTAATGAAAACAAAAGTTTAACATAATAGTAAGTGTTCAAACAAATAAAAGAAATTACAAATGAAAATTCAAATGTTGTCCCATCCAGTTGGCTGAATGTCCTCAATTGCAATCTGTGAACTTTGAGGAGCAGTATACTTCACCATGAAATCAAATTTACCACTTGGATGTCCCAAGGTGCCCCATATCTCAACAGGAATAGGTAGGCTTCCTTTCTTGCTACACTGGGCAACTTGTCTTGCAGCTTCGGTGTTTGATAGGTGATAGTAGAATTCAACTTGACCTTCTGGAGTAACCTCTAGGATTCCTTCGTCAATCAGGTCTTGGATCTTTTTCTTCAATGTCCAACAACTATTAGTATCATGTCCAGGACAGTTGGAGTGATACCCACACCTTGCCTTGGGATTATAGCGAGGAGAGGAAGTTTTAGGATTTTGAGGAGAATTTTTCAAGGAAATTAGTTTCATCTCCAACAAGCATTGCAGAACTTGTGACATTGGAGTGCTGAATTTGATAAACTGTCTTCTACATCCCTTGTGTTGAGGTGGGTTAACTTTACCATGTCTTTTTTCTTTAACTGAAGAACAATCAGTGGTAACCGGTTTCTTACCTTCTTTTATCCTCATCTTCCTTTCAACCAAATCAGCTTGTTTTAACGGAGGTTGATTGACAATTAGATTCCTGACTCCATTACTTTGAAGTTTTTGGACAAAGGTTCTCAGCTCTTCTTGCCCCTGAGCTAAACTTTGGATAAGAGCCACCTGGCCATTCATTTGGATCCTCATTTCTGTTATCTCAGCTTGCAATTGTTCCAACTGACCATCCTTGTTGTCCTCAGGACTCTTCTTCTTAGCCAGCAGTGTTTTTAACTCATCTTGTCCCTTGGACAAGTTCAGAATCAACTCTTGGAATCGGGCATTCTGAGCCTGGAGATCTTTGACTGTTTGTTTAAGAGTCATTGCTGAAATAAACAGCGAGAAGATAAGAAACTTGTGCACAAGAAACCTGTAATGTAATGATATGGTATGTAAATGCATATGCAATGTTTTTCAAGGACCGCAGGATTTAAATTTGCTTAAACAATTAAGAAAGTAAACTTTTATTAGTAATAAATTTATTTGCCCTTTGGGCTTACAAAATGAAATGAAATAAATACAAAAGATGGGGTTTTAAGTCTCCCATGGACGTTTCCTCTTTGTCTTGAGGTATGAGTTGAGATTCCGTTCCTCATGAAGTTGCTTTGTTAATTCTAGGATTCTTTCTTGGCTTGTTTTGTAATGAGCCTCGAAAGTATCCCTTTGCTCCTTCAGTTGGATCCAGGATCTCTTGTAAGTCTTCCATGTCAGTAGGCATGTCTGGGTGAAGGATGGTATAAGAAGTATCTCCTTCAGCAACAGGTTCCATGGTAACTGGCAGGATAGCAGGACACGGCATCATGAGAGTCTGAGCACGAGATCGCATCCATCTGAGATAAGCTTCCATTGGAATAATCTACTTAGGCTCCAGAGTCTTGCTGTCAACCTTGTCCACTTTTCCCCATGCTCGTATGAATCTCTGACGGGAACCTTGAAGATCATTGTCGTAGTCAAACACAATACCCTGAATCAACATGTCATGTGGACCATCACTCCGAGCATAACCAAACTGTCGTAAAGCTAAAGAAGGGTTGTAAGTAATGCCTCCTCTTATGCCTAGAAGTGGCACATTAGGAAACTCCCCATAACGGTCAATGATAGTGACATTCTCCATAGATCTGGAGCACCAATGAATATCTGAATGCGAGAGTAACATGATCCTCTTGGACCACCTGAACCATTGTTCATTCCTCATTACTGATCGAGGAAGGTGAGAAATAAACCACCTAGATAGCAAAGGTATGCAACACATCAAAGTTCCTCTTGCCCTTGTAGTACGAGTATGAAGAGAATGTAGGATGTCTCCGAGTAATGTAGGCACTGGATTGTGACTCAGGAATATGTTGATGGCATGGACGTCTATGAATTGATCAGGATTGGGGAACAACACTAAACCATAAATTAACAAGGCTAAGATCTCCTCAAAAGCATCATAGCTCATAGCTTTCAAGAACACTTGAGCCTTCTCTATCAACACCTTAGCAAGAATACCCTTAACTCCGCTTCTCGTTTCTAGAACAATGTCAGACTTCTTCAGATGTAGAGCTGCAGCAATTACCTCTGGTTTAAGCTCTTTCTCCAAGCCTGTGAAGGGTCTTTGATCAAGAACAGGTATACCCAGAAGTTTAGAGAACTCTTCCATTTTAGGAACCAGCTGATAGTCAGGGAATGTGAAGCAATGGTGCTTAGGATCAAAGAACTGAAATAGGACACTCATCATGTCTTCATTGAACCCTGAGGTGACTAGATCCAGTAGGTGACCATGTCTCTTGATGAACTGGGAGTGATCAGACACTTGAGAAACCAACTCTTTAAGCTTAGCAGGTATGCCTACAAAGTTGATCCTGATAGTGTTTCTACGAGCAGAAGCCATGACCTGCAATAAAGAACAAAGATAAATCCTTTGGTCCTTGAAATGGTTAGTGAAAATGCTATGCTTATGATGCATGATGATGTCATGATGTTATGTTCAATCACAAACATGTGGCACACACAAACAAGTCACACAATAGCCCTAGGTTTAAAGGCTTGCATGGGGTTTAAAGGTAAGTACCCTCCCCTGAAGTTTGTTGGTTCATCCTGTCCTACAAAAGTAACCAGGTTCTAAGGGATCTCAATATCACTGATCCTTCACAAGGGTGGTTGTTCAGTAGGCAACTTACTTGCCAACCAAAACCCTCCAAGTTTAGAATCTCAATGAGCGTAGCATCGAGTATCAACCAACTTCAGTCTGCACCAGAGCCGGTTATCTCACTACTTTTCTAAAGGCCAAGATGGGATAACTAGGGTTCTAAAAGTTAGTTAGTGCATTGACAACATATGGCAGCCTCATATTATCCTCAACTTGACTTAAGGAACATAAGCACCAACCAAGAAGTCACACTAACTATGGCCACCAGATCAACCATATCGGTATACGCCGTACAGTTTCCTTGGTCTATTGCCATTTACCTAAGGTACAATAGATCCGGGTTAGGATCTTTCACACATAAGAGCACCCAACAAGTAAGTATAAAGAAAACAAGGCAAATAATTTTAAAGTGATCTAATTCCTAAGGGTACCCCTCTTTAATATTAAATCCCCAGCAGAGTCGCCAGTTCTGTAACACGGTGGGAGAACTGACTTTAGTTATGTTGCGGATAGCAAGAGTCGCCACCGACTTTTATTTTATCCAAAGGAAAGGCATAAAAGAACAGGAAAGACCTTTTAAAAGATTTTTGGGTCCGGGGGTAGGTTATGTAAAGGGAAGGTGTTAGCACCCTTTACATCCATGGTTATCCATGGGCTCTTAGTTACTTAGCTCACTTTAAAATGTTTTTGAAATGTGAAGTGTGTGAATAGAAATTTTCATAAGAGTTTGATAATGATCCATGTACGGATGCGTAAAAAACTTGTGTTTGAAAATTGTTTGAAATTGTGAAGTGTTTGAGAAGTTTTTGAATAGTGAGCAAGTAACTATGAGGAACCTACCCTAATATTTAAGTCTTTCTGTTCTTGAATCCTTTAGATGGTAAGACTATCCCTATTATTAAGGCATAGGTAGTCATTACCTTGGATGTAAGGGACAAGTCAGGGTCATCTGTTAGTGTAGGCAACTGTAGGGTGTATTAAGCATTTTTGGAGGGACTGTCATCATTATTCGAAAGGGACAAGATCATTATGAAGGCAACCATGTAAGGGACTTGATCTTTGATTATGAAGGGACTAGATGACTTGATTTTTAAGGGACTTTTGCTTTATACACCCTACTTGACCTTTTAATTAGGCAACATTGAGAGGCAACCCTAGAAAGTGAAATGGCGATCAAAGATCGACTTACGTGTGTGAGTGTTCAATTTTAAATATTTATCTTATAATTTAAATGATCTAAATTCAATTTTAAATACAAATAGTTTTCACTCCCTATTTACTAACCATGACATAAAAATAAATAATTTAAATATTACAAAAAATTACATCCAGGAGCAATTACAATAATAATAATAAAAAAAAACAATTTAAATAAATAGCAAAAATAAATAAATAAATAAGCAAAATAAGCAAAATAAATAAGCAATATAATTGGGGTTAGTGAAAATAATAATAATAATCACAATTTAAAAATAAATGGGGTTAGTAATAAACATGGTTAATAATAATAATAAACAAAAAGATTATAATAAACAAAATTTTAATGGTTAATAGAAAAATATGAACAATTATATTAATATAAAATTTTAAGTTAAGTATAAATTATAAAATTAATTATGAACATAATTAAATTAGCAATTTTAAACATATAATAAAAATTATTTTCATGTAAAATTAAAATATAAACAATTGTAGAATATTTACATATTATAAAAAATAAATTAAGCATTTTAATTTTTAAACATGTTTATGTACAAAATTTTAAATTATAAACAATTTATGTATTTAATAAAAATTAAATCAAGAATTTTAATTAAATTATAAATATAATATATACAAATAATAATATAAAAGAAGAAAAGAAAATTAGGGTTTTGAAAAGAAATATATTTTTTAGGGTTTTAGAAAAAAATAAATTGAGTTTTATATACAAAAATATTAAATGTTAAGTATTAATCTAATTAATCAAATTATAATATATACATATTAATAATAAAAACAATTTGTTTTAGAAAATATTTTAAGATTTATATTAGGATTTTGAAATTATTATTTTTATTAAATTAATATTACTAACAATCAAAATAAGTAGCAAGAAAAAATAAAAGGAAAACTTACCTGGCTAGGTATTGAACCCAGTACCTCCTGCCCTCATGAACATATGCCAGCAACCACAGCCACTGGGCCACGCATGCGATGGTGTTATGAAATAGCCACAAACAATTATATGTAAAACCTGGAAAATATAACAAAGTAATAAAAAATAATAAGAATCCTGGGAATCGAACCCAGGCCTTCTGGTTCACACGCACGTTCCCTTTCCACCACGCCATCAGCAACATTTGTAATTTAAACACAAACAAAAACTATATAATATAAAACAAAATTTGAATTCCAGAAACGCGCGCGCAGTGATCATCTTCTTCCTCAGGCCCTGCAACTTTTGCTGCGAATTTTCCTACAACCTTTCCTGCGATTTTCAAACTGCAGCAATACCTACGAAATTCAAACACTAACAAAACAGCAAAATTTCATGAAATTGAGAACATCATTGAATTCCTCACAACATTTGCAATCATCCTGTGTCTTTAGAATTTATTTATGCTTGTTATATGCTAAAACCCTAAATGGTGCTTGAAACCCTAATAATGGCATAATCCGATTCAGTCCTCGAAACTCAAATTCAATTGTCCAGAAAGCTTCACCACATCAAAACAAATCAAATTAGAAGGTCAAAATCAACAAACAGCACACAAATTAATGGAATCGAAAACAAGTGATACATGACATAAAACCGATTCAGTTTGAGCATTTTAGGACACTATGAATGATGATAATGGTTGCTACATGATCAATGAATCACCAGGAAGCTATTGCAATCCTTAAATTGTCCTGAAAGTACCTCTACCTTGGAAACTGAAATCAAGTTTTTGTATGTTTTTTTGAAGTTTTGAGACAAGGTGAGAGGCTGCCAAAATCGTCCCCTTTGCATTGGTTTCTATTGTATACTTATAATGGATGTAATTTAGGTCAAGAGATGATGGATTTATGGGCTTTTTGGATGACTTGATTGTGAAGGAATGTCATGATCCAAAAATGTGAAAAAATCAAATATTTGTATTCCAATCTGGTCTAGCACGAATTTGTACAAGATCCAATCATGTTAAACAACATTGATTAATTTCTAGAAGAAGAATCATGTCCAAACTTTGATTTTTAGATTTTATTTTAATTTAATTTGATTTAAAATGAATAAAATTCAAATAAATATCAAATAAAATATAAAAAATCAGAATTTCTTGTCATTGGGTTGTGCATGAGGTTATTGTATGGATTGGGTCATTATTTGGCAAGCCCATTTGGAAGAAATTGGTTTTAGACCTCCATTTTCTTCATAAGCCAACCAAAAATTTCCCAACTTTGCAAGGGCTCATATCCTTCAATTTTAATGGTATGAGGGTGTTCTTGGACATTTGGGAAAGCTTGAAGAGTCCTCTAACCAACCCCACTGGTTTCATGTTCATATCATTTACCAATCTCAAGTTATGCCCTTTTGAAGTTGTTGACTTTTTGTTGACTTTCAAAAGGACCTATAATGTCTTATCTCATACCTTCCAAATGAAGCATTTTTGGGCTTGGCTTGTGAGACACAAAGTTGTAGAGAATTCAATTTCCTTCAAAATGAGCTTTGGATGGAGACTTGGTGATGAAGCATGTGAAAGTTATGGCTGGTCAAAGTTCAGTTGACTTTTACTGAGGAAACCCTAATTTAGAAACTCCTGATTCTTGATGATCTGAAATCTCCTTGATGAAGCATGATCAACCCTTGATCAAATGATGAATTTTACTTCATATACTTGATGTTGGCAAAAAATCATGAAGTTTGACTTTGGTTTGACCACAGTTGACCTCAGTTTGACTTTTTAACTGCTTTGACTGGTTTTGATTTATCTGATCATCTGACTGAGCAAACTTTTGAGAAAAGTCTTGAAACTTGTCATGGGGGTTCTTACACACATATAAGAGGTTATGAAGCTCACTTGAAGTCTTGGAAGTTCATTTAGCCTGATTAAAGTCTAAACCCTAGTTGTGGATGCACTGCTTAGGAGGTGCATTGTCTGAGGGAATTGTCAACTCTTCTGACCAATTGTGAACTTTGTGAACCTTGTGAACCATCATAAAATGTCTTGTGAACCTCATGGGAGGTATTGGGAACCTTGTGAACCTTGTGAACCTTATAAAGTATCTTGTAGACTTCATGAACCTCATGAAAGGTCTTGTAAGCATTGTGAATCTTGTGAACCTTGTGAACCTCATAAAGTGACTTGTAGACTTCATGAACCTCATGAAAGGTCTTGTAAGCATTGTGAATCTTGTGAACCTTGTGAGCCTCATAAAGTGACTTGTAGACTTCATGAACCTCATGAAAGGTCTTGTAAGCATTGTGAAGCTTGTGAACCTTGTGAACCTTCTTAGCACACAAAGTCTGGTATTGTGAGGGCAAATTTTGGGGTGCAACACCATGCGCAGCTGAGATCAAGGATGTCCATAGACTTGGATTTGAGGCAATTCAGCAAGTGGATGGAAGTTTATGTGCCATTTTGCAAATTCATGAAGCTTTGGCCCTTTTGTAATTTCTTGATGTTCAAGGCATGGAATGATGCATGGAATGATTTTTATTCAATTTGATGAAAAATCCACTTTGGTTCCATGTTGGGGGGCCTCAGATGCCCTGATTTTGCTCTGACTTGCTCAAGAAGTTACCCAGTGAACAGATAACTTCCACAATGAATTTCTTCATCAAAATTGGTATGCATGATCCTTATAACATATTGAGACTATTAGAAACAAGAATGACCAAAAAATTTGGAGTTATGGCCTCTGAAACCAAAACCCTAATTTCAGGTCATCTATGCAGTGAAACCCTGGCTCTGCTTCCATACTTTCCCAGTTCTTGTGATTCTTTGACTTCCTTGATCTTTGAGGGACATAAAATGATGATTGAACATACATGGACCCTATTGAAATGATTGGAGACCTTTGAAGTGGATCAGATGAATCATGGATTGCTCAGATCACAAACCCTAGATTCAGATGAACTTGAACTAATGCAGTGAGACAAAAATGCAATATGATGTGATATGCTTAAACTAATGCAAATATGAAAGATCACAAGCCATGGTGTGAACTTAATGAGGGAAAATTTGGAGTGTGTACAACAGGAAGACCAAAGGACTCAAGCTAAGATAGAGCAGTTGGAGGCTAGTGAGAAGAAGCATCAGGAAGCTTTGTTGGTAGCTCAGAAGGAGATATTTGAATTGAAACTCCGAGCGGGGTTGAAGAGGTCAAAGGATCAGGATAAGCATAAGAAGATGACCAGTGCCATTTCTACCAGGAACCTCCTCATCAGAACTATTACAGAGCACCCAGTAGGGCCAGTGACTGAGGCCCTCCTGAAGGAAGTCAGAGAGGATGACTTTGGATTGGATGTCTGATCCTTTTGCTTGTATTTCTTTCTTTTGATGTACTTTTCTTTTTGTTGTTGTATTTTGACCCACCATGGGTGTGTATTGTAAACAAAATATGTATTTTCATCCTTTGTAATATATCAGTTTGTATTATTTATGGTGGGCTTAATCTCTCAACATCATCAGCATTTCCTCGAGGTCTGGAAAGTTCAAAACCAAAGAACCAAACCGGATACCCTTGGAAGATAAATAAGCATATTGCATTACATACTAACATTCTCTTTGTTTTGTAGGTTTTTGTTTGTTATTTTTTCTCACTTTGTTGTGGTTTCAGGAAACATTGCTCGCAGAAGAGTGTTCCCTGTCAACAAAATACACCGGTACCCGACTCGAAAAAACCTTCTCGAACTCCAGCTGGATCAAGTACAGCAGGACTTGAATGAAGTAAGGACCCAAATGGAAAATGTGAGGGTTGAGATGAGGAATCAAATGACCCAATTCATGATTGTAATGACTGGCTTAGCTCAGAGCCAGGAAAGGCTGAGGGAATTGGTTGAAAGGCAAACTACTGAGGAACACCATCCAGGTACAGGAGGTACCAGTAACAATGATCATGGGCAGCCTCGCATTGATCCACCAGAGTTTGGGCCTCATCTAAACCCAGAATTTAATGTCATAAGAAATACTCAGGGTAACACTGCTGGAGGTAGGATCTTGCAAGAGGATCCTCAAGAAGAGCAGTTCACAGTTGTTGGAGCTGGGGATGAAGTTTACGACCGTAGACTGGATGAAATTGCTAAGAAGCGGAGGTCTCTTAAATCCCATAACTCCCTAGGCTTTGATGTAATGGACATGGTGTAAACACCCCAAATTTGCCCTCACCCATTCACACCATGGCTTGTGATCTCCTCATATGCATAAACTCAATCATACCATCTCATATTACATTTTTGATTCACTGCATTGGTTCAAAGTCATCTGCATCTAGGGTTTGTGATCTGAGCAATCCAAGAGCTTCTTGAGCCACTCAAAAGGTCATCAATCACTTAAAAGGGGTCCATGTATGTTCAAGCATCATATTATATCCTTTCAAAGTCAAGAATGTCAAAGAATCACAAGAACTGAAAATGGCATGGAAGCAGAGCCAGGTTTGACTGCACAAATGACCTAGAATTAGGGTTTTGGTTTCAAAGGCCATAACTCCAATTTTTTTGGTCATTCTTGTTTATATTGGTCTCTATATGGTATAGGGAGTATGCATATCAATTTTCATGAAGAAATTCCATGGGGAAGTCATCTGATCAAGAGTTGACTTTTCAAGCAAGTCAGTGTGAAATCAGGGCATCTGAGGCCCTCAATGACCCAACCAAAGGATGTTCTTCATCATTTTGATTGTATATGATCTTTATTTGATCATAGAAGAAGTTGGAAGTTCACAAAATTGAAGAATTTCAAGTCTTTTGCAAAGTTGACTTTTTGGGAAAGTTTGACTTTTAATGAAATTGCCATTTTGGGAAACTTTTTCAACCCTTGCTTTTTGATTCAAAAATGCTTCAAATGGAAAAACTTTGGTCATGAAAGTTGTAGAATGGATCATTCCCTTTTCAAAAAGTACAAGAACATGACCTAATTCATTTTGGATCAAAAGTTATGGCTTGTCAAAGTTGGCAAAAATCACAAAATTTGAAGTTTTCCACCAAAGAGGCAAAGTTGAAAATTCACTTTTCAAGGCAAATTGAACTATCAAATGGACTTATAAACTTCACAACATGATCATACAACACCTAAAATTCAGAATGGGCCAAGAGATCATTCATCTTTATGACTTATGGAGCAAGAAATTTCAAAGGAAGCAAAAGTGAGGCAAGTTGCAAAAACTCACTCAAGTGTGAATCCACTTGCTGGCTGACTTCACAAACAATCCAAGGGTTCTCCACACATCTTGCTGCGCAGGACACCCCATCTGTCCTTGGCTAGCAAGTAGCCCATTCCTCTCTTACACAACTTTGACATTTTGGCAACTTGAGCCATACCTATCACAAAAGCACACATCAACTCATCTGACCTATCACAATAGTTTATGCAAACAAAAGGCAAGCAAAAACACATACAACACAGGGCCTGAAACACTCTCCAACAATGCTCTCTCATTTCCACACCATTTGGCAAAAGCATTCGAAACTGATTGCACAAGCCTCAAACACACAAACCAACTTCACAAATCAACTCAACACACTTTCCTGATCACAAAGCACCCACCACCATTGCCTTAAACTCCCAGAATCACAAATACGATTTCCACCCCACCTTGAACAGAACTTCTTCCATATCTCAAACCACCCATTATAAACTCCAAACAAGCATTGAAAGCTTCTCAGGAGGTCCAGTGGAGTTGATTGCAAGCAGGAAACCAGCCAGAAAGTACCAGAAACCAAAGCTTCAGTTCAGGTAGCCATCTCAAACTTTTTTTCCAGAAACATGTTTTTAAGTTTCTAAATGATTCTCCATGCTCCACTGGTCATGCTGATATGTTTTGTTTCGAAAATGATTGAGTATTGAGTGTGTATGTTGCTTCTGAAACTTTTCTGACCTAAATGCATTTTGCTTCGATTCATGGATTTGATGATGGATAAATGAATTTTGATGGCTGATTCTTGTTGGGGTTGGGGAGAGGATCATTTCTGGAGAGTTTTAGGGCCTGGGGATGCGTATTAAGAGAGATAGCTTGAGTGTTTGGCCGGAGAAGACGACCGGAACAGTGTTCCGGTCGCCTGAAAGTCATTAGGGTTTGATTAATTAGGGTTAATCAAAATTATGTGAATTTGAATCTCAGCCCTTGGATATGGCGCCAAGTCCACTCCCGCGCGCGTATGTTTGAATGTCAGCCATTGATTGTGCTGACTTTTCTTTTTTTCAGTTTAATTCATTTTTATTTTTCATTTAATTGCATTTGTTTTCTCCATTTAATTTAAAATAGCAAAACAATTTTTAAAATTCTGAAAATTTTTATACAAACTCTTATTAATTTTCAGAAACCAAAAACATTTTTATTTTTATTTTTTGCATTAAAATATATTTTTAAATCATTTAAAAGTTTATTTTTAATTGATTAATGAGAATTAATTAATTAAAAATACTTTTAGGTATTTAAAAATCACCAAAAAATTCATGAAACCTTTAAAATCATTTAGAAACATTGTCAAACCCTCAAACCAAATTTCGTTTTTGATCTTAATGCATTTTGACAATTTTCCATGGAATTAATTCAATTTCAAAGCATTATTTTGATCCAATGTTCAAAAATTCATTTTTGCCTAGCCTTTAAGAGTTGGACTTTGATTCTTTTTGCATTGTGTCTTGCATATCATGTAGTTTGTAGGATTAATTTGGCATGATTTGATCTTGCATTTTCCATTTGTTTGACATTTTTCTTGTCAAGGTACCCTAAAACCCTAGAAATCTTAAGAAATTCATAACTTTTACTAGGTTGAGAATTGGATCCCCTCCTTTGGGCAGTGAGTTTGTATAGGTTTAGGGTTTCCTTGAATGCATTTTCAATTTTTTATCTTGATGTTTGCTTCTGATTTTGGTTTTTGTTTTGTTCATTAATCATAAACCCTAATTTGGGTTTCCTTTTGCATTCATCTTGCATTTGCTTGCATACCATGACTTGCCATAGCATTTTGTGCATCCATTTGATCCATTAGACATCTTAAGACATATTAGAAGCATGTTTGGTCATTGCATCTTTCATTTGCCATGTTGTATGTCATTTGCATTCCATGACCTTTCATGTATGTTCATGGTTCCAAGCATGCTTCTCTTGCATTCATTTGTCCATGTGATCATCCTCATGTTTTGTTTCATGTTTGCATCATCTCATAGCATCATTATCATCTCATATATGCTTCTGGCTCTGGTTTGCATCATGCCATTTCATCTCATTTTGCATTGCATTGCATTTCTTTCACTAACTTTTCAGGTGGTAAGCAACTTTGAGAAGTGAATTTGCCTTCACTTCTCACATTTTCTCTTCATCTCTCTTATACATCATTGCTGCATTTTGTTTTGTGTTTGAGATTGAGCTTGCTCTTTCTTTTTTCTCCTTACTTTCTTTCCTCAAGTGACTTGTCTTCTTAAATGAAGCAAGTTACTTTGCTTCTCTTTGCTCCTTTCATCTGCTTCCTGTTGGTTCCTCTGTAGATGTCTCTTGAAAACCTCACAAACCTTAGGAACAACCAAGCATGAAAATGATTAGGGTTTTGATTAGTCCCCCATTTAGATTTTACATTTGTGTCTCATTGAGTTTTCTCTTCTCATCTCATAATCAGGGACTAAACCATAAAGGCTTTAAGGCTTTGTGATTAAGCTTATGCCTGCATCCTTCTATTAGGATGGAGTGTATAACTTTAATCCTAAGTGTTAAACCCTTAATGTGTTTAAATCCTTTAATCAATTCACTTAATAATCATCAAGACATCAAGCTTGTAACTTGGGCCTTGCATTAGGGTTCTAATTCTTCCTTAATTGGTTAAGAAGGACTAACCCTAGTGTTAATGGACAAGTCCCCCTCAAGTTGTCTTACAAACCTTAAAACTCACTTCTTCATCTTATCATTAACTAAAATCCATCTAATAAAGGCTTTGTTTTGTCATGAGGTTAATCCCTAATCATGGATTAAGTTGAGGAGCTTTCCTCAGCTTAAACATTCTCATCTATTATCCTTCTATTAGGATGGTGTAATGAGTCTGTTTAATCCTTGATTGTGGCTTAATCTCATTACTCAAAACTAAACAAAAACAACAAAAACATCTAATTAATCACAAGTAGGTTAATGATCTTAATCCTACACCATGGTGATTAAGTGTGAGATGCTGACTTCACACTTAAGGTATTCTCATTACCCCTAATCAGAGGGAAGATGTGATGAGTTTACTAACCCTTGGTTTAGACTTAAGCTCATTAACTTATGACAAACTTCAAAAAGCAATAAAAGACTGAAAACACAAAAAACAAACAATAATCGTCTCCTCCGGGATTCTTTTCTCATCATCTTCACTCACAAACGAGAACTTGCTTCTTCCGTCTAATGCAAGACAGTTTGCATCTGTGCCAGACAGATCATACACTTGAGCATAGGCAAGTAAGCAGTTCACAAGTCAATTCACCTTTCAGTCTCTTTAGGTCGAACTACGGTGTTCTGACTTCCTCATTGCACGAGAGGATACGTAGGCATAACTTAACAGTTATCGAACAAAAGTCTCTGTATATTCCCCCTCTTTCCAGCTTTATTCTTTAAGCCTCATTATCATGAGCATTTCATTCTTGTTCTCACACTGACACATCATTTATACACTTCACACTTCTTTTACACAGACACCTGTATATCCTCTTCCGGCTCTTTATACACAAATTGCACTGACACTACCCCTATAGAACACAAATCTTTTAAGCGTGGATCCCGTCGAGTACGGAGGACAATCTGGGTGCTAATACCTTCCCAGGTTGTAACCAACCCCCTTTCTCAGTCTCTCTGGTTCGCAACCGTCTTATCCATATCTTTCTAGGTTTATGCAGCATTACCTTTCCTCCGGGATAAAAATGCCTAGCTGGCGACTCTTTTCATTTCCTGTGAGTTCACTCCTGTGTGTCCTCACACCCTCCTCTCGCCGACCGTTCGCGTCTGTACCTCATTTGAGCCCAGTCTCGTCTTTTGGGAGCGACACATGGGACTGGTGGAAGGGGTGAGAATTCCTCACAAATTCAAACCCCTGTGTTTTGAAAGGTATAATGGCACATCCTGCTCACGCACCCACCTTCAATCATTCTTGGGAAGATTAAAAGCATACACCATGGACGAGAAGCTGTGGATGTTTTACTTCGAGGATAGTCTAACTAGGGCATCCCGAGAATGGTATTCCCACCTGACTAGAGCCACAATAAGAAATTGGAAAGACTTGGCTGAAGCTTTTATCCGTCAGTATCAGTACAACTTGGACATGGCTCCAAACAGGACCCTCTTGATAGGGATGTCTCAATCTTCCCGTGAAAGCTTCGGGGAATATGCCCAGAGGTGGAGGCAACTTGTTGTTGCAATTCAACCACCCATATCTGAAAGGGAAATGGAAGACATGTTCGTGAATACTCTTCAAGGAACATATATTGACAGATTGGCTGCATTCTCCTCCACCAGTTTTGCTGATGTGGTAATAGCCGGGGAAAGAATAGAGAGCCTGTTGAAGATGGGAAAGAACTCAGATAATGGTGCCAGTTCAAGCAGTACAAGAAAACCATTTGCTGGGCCCCGTAGATCTGGTGAGACCAACTCTGTGCACATGGGAAGAGGGAGACCCCAATACATGCCCAGAATAGTTGTTGTTGTTACTATCCCTGCTCCACCTCCTCAGTATATTCAACCACCACAAAACTTTCCGCAACAACAACAATTTCCACAATAGAGATCATACAAAAATAACAACAACAATCAACAACAACGCCCGTTTCAACAGCGGCCATCACAGGTTAACCGAGTAATTGATCGCATTCCTATGTCGTATGCTACACTATTGCCATAACTCCTAAAACTCAATCTTGTTGAGTTGAGGACATTGGCTCCACCCTATCCTCAAAACCTTCCAAGAAACTATGATGTCAATGCTAGGTGTGCTTTTCACTCTAACGCACTTGGTCATTCTACGGAAAAATGCATAGCCTTGCATATGAAGGTTCGGGATCTGGTAGATTCAAAAGCCCTGAACTTTGCACCTGCTCCAAATGTAATGAAGAATCCTATGCCAAGCCATAGTGGACCAAGGATTAATGTTGTAGAGGAGGGTTCACCCCTTAGTTTAATAGAAGACATTACATGTATTCAAACACCTTTTACCGAGGTTAAAGCCCAGCGTTTAAAGTGCCAAGTGTTTCCAGGTTGTGAGGCCTGTTGCGAATCATGTAAACTTTCTGAGAATGGGTGTGCCAGCTTAAGGAAAGGCATCAATGACTTGATAAAGGAAGGAATTCTGCAAATTTCAACCACAGCTTCTACAACACCAACAACTCTTTTGACAACACCAACTGATTCTTCTACAAATGCAACAACCATCTGTCCAAGTATTTCTGCTACAACTGCAACAACCACTGTTCCAACCGATTCAACTACAACTTCAGCAATCATTCCATCTATCACTTCAACCCACAACAATTCATTTGCACCGGCTACTACAACTTCAACAACCAATAATGATGTTTCCACTGTCACAATCTACTATGACCTGGCAACGGTCCCAAGTGCCAACAACTTTCAGCAAAATCAACAACAGTCTCAACAAAGCTTTAATTCACCTTCACCTACATCCACCAGAGGTCCTGTAACAATCGTTTATGATCCACAGACCATTGTAGTCCCAACAACTGCAGCAGTAAGCCCAGTCACTATCACGGTGCCCGAGCCGATCCCATATGAAAAAGACAGTGCCATACCATGGCTTTATGGTGATGATCTGTACTGCAATGGAGAGAAAGTCCTTCTTGATTCTCCAGTTCTCACTCCCCAAATGGATAATGTTGGGGGAGGCGGAGGCTTCACCCGAAGCGGACGTCTCTTTGCTTCTGTTTTTGACTTTTGCATCTCATGTTGCATTAAAACCCTAATTTCTCATGTTCATTTGCATACATCTTGCATATACATCCATACCTGAACTTGCCATGACATTTCTTGCATTCACATAACATCTAAGACATCTTAGGACACATTAGAATCATGCTTGATCATTTTGTCATTCATTATCCATGATATGCATTCATCCCATTCCATGAGCTTTCTTGTATGATCATTCATTGCACTTGGCATACCTTTGCATCATCTCTTAGCATCATTTACATCAAGTTTATGCTTCTGGTTTTGGTTTTCATCTTTGCATACATGTCATTTTCATTTCTTTCCTTTCTTTATGCTAACCATTTCAGGTGGTAAGTAACTTGAGAAGTGAATTTGCCTTCACTTCTCATCTCTCTTCTCATTTCTCTTCATCTTTTTCTTATGCATCCTTGCTGCGTTTCCTTTTTCTTTAGAGTGAACTTGCTCATTCATGTTCATCATTCACTTTCTTTCTCCAAGTTACTTATCTTCTTCAGTGAAGTAAGCAACTTGTTTCTTCTACTTCTCCCCCTTTCATCTGCTTCTTCCATTGGTGGCTTCTTTGAAGATCTCTTGAAAGCCTTACAAACCATAGGAACATCCAAGCATGACAATAATTAGGGTTGTGATTAGTCCCCCTTTTAGTTTTTGCCTTTGTGTCTTCTTTGTGTCTCTCTCCTCATCTCATAATCAGAGACTAAACCTTTAAGGTTTTAAGACTTTGTGATTAGGGTTATGCCTGCATCCTTCTCTTAGGATGGAGTGTATAACTTTAATCCTAAGTGTTAAACCCTTAATGTGTTTAATTCTCTTAATCAATCCATCTTAATAATCACTAAGACAATAGCTTGTAACTTGGGCCTTGCATTAGGGTTCTAATTCTTCCTTAATTGGTTAAGAAGGACTAACCCTAGTGTTAATGGACAAGTCATCCTCAAGTTGTCTTACAAACCATAAAATCCATTTCTTAATGTTACCATTAATTAAAATCCACTTTAATAAAGGTTTGTTTTGTCATGAGGTTAATCCCTAATCATGGATTAAGTTGAGGTATCTTCCCCAGCTTAAATGTGATCATCTATTATCTTTCTATTAGGATGGTGTAATGGGTCCATTAAATCCTTGATTATGGCTTAAACTCATTACTTAACACTAAACAAAAACACAAAAAACATCTAAATAATAACAAGTAGGTTAATGATCTTAATCCTACATCATGGTAATTAAGTTTTGAGGTGTTTATCTCATACTTAAGGTATTCTCATTATCCCTAATCAGAGGGAGGATATGATGAGTTTACTAACCCTTAGTTTAGGCTTAAGCTCATTAACTTATGACAAACACAAAAAGCAATAAAAGATTGAAAACACAAAAACAAATAATAATCGTCTCCTTCGGGATTCTTTTCTCATCATCTTCACTCACAAATGAGAACTCGCTTCTTCCGTCTAATGCAAGACAGTCAGCACCTGAGCCAGACAGGTCATACACTTGAGCATAGACAAGCAAGCAGTTCATCAGTCAATTTATTTTTCAGTCTCTTTGAGTCGAACTACGGTGTTCTGACTTCCTCATTGCACGAGAGGATACGTAGGCATAACTCAACTGTTATCGAACAAAAGTCTCTGTCTTTCCCCCCCTCTTCCAGCATTATTCTTTTAAGCCTCATTCCTGAGCACCTCACTTCACTTTCTTGCACTGACACTTGTACATTCTTTTCCAGCTTTTGCACACAGATAGCACAGACACTACCCCTTTAAACACAAACTTTCAAGTGCGGATCCCGTCGAGTACGACGGACAATCTGGGTGCTAATACCTTCCCAGGTTGTAACCAACCCCCTTTCTCAGTTTCTCTGGTTCGCGACCGTCGTATCCATATCTTTCTAGGTTTATGCAGCATTACCTTTCCTTCGGGATAAAAATGCCTAGTTGGCGACTCTTTTCACCTTCATTTCATTTCTCCTTTCGCCGACCGTTAGCGTCTGTACCCTATCTGACAAGGTGTCATTTGGCGGGAGCGACACAAAACCAATTAAAACATCAACAATTCCAGCAAAACATAATCAAACATGTTTATATTCATAGTGTGGGTGTTTTAGTCGAGTTTTAATCGATTTTTAACCGTTTAATCTTTCAATTTCCAAGATTTCTACAAAACCCTAAAACTCAATATCTCTACCAAAACTCAAAAGAAAAGTTTCTAACTAAGAATCCACCTTGCAATCGACGATGAGGTTGGTGAAGATGAAGATTTGACGAAGAAATGGCGATGATTCGAGCATTTTCCTCTTGTAGGGTTTCTTCCTCTTCTTCTCTTCTCTTATCCCTTCCTTTCTCTTCTTTTTTCCTTACCAACTTTCTTTCCTTTCTTTTTTTTTAATAATACATAACTTGTTTCTCTTTCTCTTAAAAACCAAACAATAATCATACCAATACACGATAGTTAGTATACTAACGGGTCCAATTTGAGAATATTCAGAAAATATCTCTGAATCAGATAATACTTAATTAATCCTAATTAATATTATCCAGTGCGTTTAATTAAATACGGGGTATTACAAGACTGGACCCGATCTTCACTTCTTTCACATCTTCTTCAGTACCAAGGTTGATAGTCTCAACCTCCTCCTGATGAGGAGCAATCACTTTTTCCTCTTGTCTCAACAACCTAGCCAACTCTTCAAGCAACTCATAGTCTTCATAACCCCTTCATCTGCTTGATTAATTGGATTGTCGAAGTCATACAAGGTCATAGCAGTGTCGTTGTCGGTGCAATCTGGAGGATTATCTCTGCAAGGGTTGAGATTTGTTCATTCTAGTGATTGATTTTATCTTGTTTAGGAAAAAGTGAATGAATTTTTTTTTATTCAAAAACATTTCCATTTATTGTTTTGTGCGAAAATAACAAAAATGAAAAAACAGTGAGCGAAAAAAGAAGATCG
Source organism: Lathyrus aphaca (assembly GCA_963966055.1). Lineage (NCBI taxonomy): Eukaryota > Viridiplantae > Streptophyta > Magnoliopsida > Fabales > Fabaceae > Lathyrus > Lathyrus aphaca. The sequence goes on along the minus strand of OZ014520.1, from coordinate 354,361,858 downwards.
TTTGCAAAAGATGTCCATTTGTTCATTAATCATTCATTTGCACAAATACAAATATGGCCCTTCTACAAAATGAGTCCTGACACCTTGGGCAAGATGCAGGACTTGATGCATGCTTAAACAGGAAATAATAATTACTCTGCAGAAGTAATCCTTATAATTTCCTGGGAAGACCAGTTAAGAACTTGCAAGCCTGGGACCCTTGGACGAATCCAGCTCTCCAGGTTAAAGTCACTTTCAGTCTCGTCTTCCACATTGTTGATTGCATTTAGGGTTAGCATTCCCCCACAGATAAACTTGGGAGCTTCAGCCTCCTCCTCTTGGACCTGTCGAGATGGTTTGTAACCCAACCCGAATTTGTCTTCCTTAATTTAAACTTGCAGCAGCTTGCCCCAACCCTGGGCATTCCCGTCTTCAACAACCTTCCGAGCTTGCTTATAAGAGGAGATTGAAGTACCAGACACTTCCGTTTTTTCTTCATTGACCTTCCCATTTGTATTTCAACTTCTGGTGAAGGGTCAATGTTACAGCACCAGCGGCATGATTCCATGGCCGACCCAACAAACAACTATATGCAAGCTGAATGTCCATCACGTAGAAGATTGTTTTGAAGATCTGTGGGCCAATCACCACAGGCAGCTCAATTTCCCCAAGAACCGTTCTTTTAGAACCGTCAAAGGCTCTCACTACCAGGTTACATGGACACAAAGCAATACCATCATATTCCATTTTGACCAAGGCTTTCTTTGGAAGGACATTGAGTGAGGACCCAATGTGTAATACCCATATACAAAAGACATACATAAATCATATTTTTCATATATAATATTAATAATTTGGTACTGAAATACAAATAAGTTCTTAGCAACACATTGTATTAAATATAGCCACTACAACATAGGGTACTAAACAAGGCTATATAATAGTACAAGATGTTCAACTACAAAAGATCTAAGAACTAGATCCGAAGATCTCAAAAGTCCACAGCGGAAGATTAAGCCATCAACTAGTAAGGATAATCAAGTCGCCTTATCCTTACCCTGAGCGGAACGTGAAGTACCTAAAGTAACAACATCAATATGGGGTGAGATAAAACATCTCAGTGGGTTCACTATCTTAGAGTTCTCTCGGCTCTAAGGGTCATTTCCAACGAAACTCGCATGCTTCACCAATTAATTTACACAAGGAACAAGGACACAGGGAAAACTAGGGTCCACACACGATTTCAAAAGACACAAATAGAAATGTCTACCTCAAGTCCTTACGGATGCTCTAGTGAAACACATAATAACTACATAGAGACTTATACAAGACCTTATGGAGAAAAATACATAACACGCACTTTAATCCTTACGGATGCTTCCCGTGGGACTAAGGATAACCCACCTCAAGACTTACTCAAGATTGACACATAACAAGCATAGCATTTTCCCCAAGTCCTTATGGATGCTATAGGGAAACACATAGTAACCACATAGAGGCTTATACAAGACCTTACGGAGGACTTATAGTCTACACTTCTCAAATCAACGCCCATGCATACACAACGGATACCTCAAGTCCTTACGGATGCTCTATGGAAACACATAGTAACCACATAGAGGCTTATACAAGACCTTACGGAGGATCCTAAAAACGAAACATAAAACATAAATCAAACGAGTTTAAGGGAAACCTAGATACCTCACAAGTCATACCTTTTCTCCATTTCCATTAACTCACAAGTTCCATTTTATCAAGGTTTGGTTATTTGAAAATAGTCGGGTAAAATTCGGCTCGAAATTAATGTTTCTTAATCTTATTAGATAGGTTATGCGTTAAGCTTCAAAACGATATATGGAACGCTCAAAACGGACACCCGAATCATAAGTTACGAGTTAAAAACCAACATTTAAAACTACAGGTCTCGTTGAGCGAGCTCCTTCTCGCTGAGCGAAAATCGCCCAGGAACTTCCGCTGAGCGAGGTATACTCGCTGAGCGAGCTACACCAGTTCAGGAAGTTCCAGCCTTACGGGAAATCACTCTCCCCACACCCAATCACTCCCAAACCTCAACCAATGCAACAAGACATGATCAAACGTATCCATTATCATAATGTGAGTATTTTAGGTAGGTTTTAATCGGGTTTTAACCGTTAACCTTCTGATTTTTCTTAGGTTTCCAACTAAGCCCTAACCACAAACATTTCTAAAACTCAACCAAAATTAAAGATAAAAGTTTCTAACCAAGAACCCACCTCGAGAGATGAAGATTGGCGGAAATATTTAGTTGATTCGACGGACGGATGATCGAAAATGATGGATTGGAGCTTTAGGGATTTTTCTCTCTTCTTCACGCATTTCTGATTCTAACTCCCACGTAGCATCACCCGGATGCGTCTCCTCCCATTGCACTTTAACAAGTGGTATTTCTTTATTTCTCAGTACCTTGGTTTCTCTCCCAACAATACCGCTTGGTTTGGGTTCAAAGGTCAAATCCGTTTCTATCTCGATAGAGTCTGGCAGAAAAGGATGAAGAGGATCGGGGATGAATCTACGAAGTTTGGATACATGAAAGACATCATGCATTTCAAATAGAGATGGCGGCAAGGCTAAACGGTAAGCGACTTCACCAATCCTTTCTAGGATCTGATACGGTCCTACGTATCTCGGACTTAACTTACGCGACTTAAACGGTCCTTTCAATCTTAATCTCAGAGTGACTTTCAAATACACATGATCGCCTTCCCCAAATTCCAAGGGTCTCCTTCGATTGTCATCATAAATCTTCTGACAATCTTGGGCTTGCTTAATCTTTTCTCGGATTATACGAATCTTTTCTGTAGTCTCTTGAATAATTTCCGGTCCTAGAATTCTATCTTCACCCACTTCTGACCAACACAACGGTGTCCTACACTTCCTTCCGTACAAAGCCTCATACGGAGCCATTTCTATGCTCGCGTGATAACTGTTATTGTACGAAAATTCGATCAACAGAAAAAGTTCTTTCCAATTTCCTCTGCTCTCTAAAACATATTCCCTCAACATATCTTCCATCGTTTGAATCGTACGCTCCATCTGACCATCCGTTTGAGGATGATTAGAAGTACTCAAACGCAAATTCGTACCCATGGCTTGTTGGAACACCTTCCAAATTCTCGATGTGAACTTCGGATCTCTATCCGATACAATACTGGATGGAACACCGTGCAATCTCACAATTTCAGCAATAAACAACCTTGCAAGCTGACTTGCCTTATATGTAGTCGTCACGGCTAAGAAATGCGCAGATTTCGTTAGTCGGTCCACAATCACCCAAACAGAGTCATACCCACCCTCAGTACTCAGTAAACCTACTGCAAAGTCCATAGAGATACTATCCCATTTCCAAATTGGAATGTCCAAAGATTGTAACAATCCATCTGGCCTTTGGTGCTCAATTTTCACTTGCTGACACACTGCACATTCTGACACAAATACCGCAATGTCCTTTTTCATTCCGGACCACCAATACTCTCTCTTCAAGTCTTGATACATCTTCGAAGAACCCGGATGTATCGTAAAAGAACCTTTATATGCTTCTTCCAGAATTCTTCTCTTTAACACATCGTCGTTTGGAACACAAATTCTTTGATTAAATAGGATGATCCCATCTAATGCTCTCACGAAACCCGGTTGGAGTAACAGACCTTGCAGCTTCTCATCCAAAACTTGCGCTTGTTGAATATCATTCCTCAACGTAGAACTAATATTCAAGTTTCCCATGATTACGCCATTCGGAGTCCAAACAAACTGAAGGTTAAGGTCTCAAAACTTTTCTAACAAAGTATACTCTAATACCATCAATTCGGCACTACGAATCACCTTTCTACTCAAGGCATCTACCACTTTGTTTGCTTTTCCGGGGTGATACCTCAACTCAAGATCATAATCCTTCAAATACTCCATCCATCTTCTCTGTCTCATATTCAGCTCCTTCTGATCAAAGAGGTACTTCAAACTCTTATGATCACTAAACATCTCAAAACGCACACCATACAAATAGTGTCGCCACACCTTCAAAGTAAACACCACGACCGCTAATTCAAAATAATGCGTAGGATAATTCTTCTCATGAACTCTCAACTGTCTGGAAGCATACGCCACCACCTGTCCCCCTTGCATGAGAACACCTCCTAAACCCGTCTTTGAAGCATCGCAGAACACTTCATAAGATTTGTTAGGATCGGGAATAACCAAGACTGGAGCATTTGTCAATCTCTCTTTCAACCACACGAAACTTTGTTCACAATAAGAATCCCATTCAAAATCAAAGTCCTTCCTAGTGAGTTTAGTTAACGGTAACGCCATATGGGAAAAACCTATAATAAATCTTCTGTAGTAACCTGCCAAACCTAGGAAGCTTCTTACTTCGGTAACATTCTTCGGTCTCTCCCAATTAATTACAGCTTCTATCTTTGACGGGTCTACAGCTACACCTCCTTGTGATATAACATGTCCAAGGAACTTGACTTCTGACATCCAGAATTCACACTTACTAAACTTAGCAAAAAGTTTCTTTTCCTGCAGTATTGATAGGACAATCCTTAGATTTTCTCCGTGCTCTTGAGGAGTACGAGAATAGATAAGAATATCATCGATAAAGATCACCACAAATTTATCCAAATAATTCTGGAATATCTGATTCATGTAGTCCACGAAAACAGCTGGAGCATTCGTCACACCGAAAGAAATTACTAAGAATTCGTAATGACCGTAATGGCTTCTGAACGCAGTCTTCGGAACATCAGAACTTTTCACACGAATCTGGTGATAGCCCGATCTCAGATCAATCTTCGAGAACATGCAGGCTCCTTTCAATTAATCTAGAAGATCGTCTATCCTCGGTAAGGGGTATTTATTCTTGATTGTAACCTTGTTCAACTTCCGATAATCGATGCACAGCCTCATACCACCATCCTTTTTCTTTACCAACAACATCGGAGCTCCCCACGGTGAGACACTAGGTCTTACAAAATGCTTTGCCATCAGACCTTCTAATTGATCTTTCAACTCTTTCAACTCGAGCGGAGACATCCAATAAGGGGAAACGGATACAGGAGCTGTTCCCGGTATCAGGTCGACTGAGAATTCAACTTCCCTTACCGGAGGTAAGGAAGTGACATCTTCAGGAAAAACGTCGGAAAATTCACAAACTATTGGAATGTTCAAAACTTGCTGGTCAATACTCTCCTCTTTAGTAAGGACAAGCAAAACAGATTTCTCTTGCTCAAACAGAAAATTTACCATTACAATTGTACCTTCTAAGATCGTTGCCAAAACATCTTTTGGAGGCACTTCAACGGAGGGAATGAGGATCAACTTCTCTTCACACCCAATAAACACAGAATTAGCAGACAACCAGTCCATCCCCAGGATAACATCAATTTTCTTAAGGGGAAAACAAATGAGATCAATCTGAAAGACTCTGCCATCCATGCACAATGTACAGTTCTCACACTTAAGCGGCGTCTCGACAGTTTCATCCATAGCGGTAGTAACCACCATTGGAGGGGACAAGGGAAAAAGTCGCAACCCAAGTCGCTTCGCACAAATAGTACATATAAAAGAATGCGTAGCTTCACAATCAAATAAAACAAGAGAAGTATGGTTATTAATAAGAAAATTACCCGGAATCAAGGAATTGTCGCCTTTCGTCTTCCTGGCATCCATATTATAAACTCTCCCTTGGATCAGATCCTTCCTCTGAGGGCAATCCCTAGAAATATGTCCTTCCTTTTGACAATGATAGCAAAATACACCGTTCTGCTCGCATCTTCCAAAATGATTCTTGCGACATCGGGGGCAATAAGGAGGAGCACTGGATCAAGGACTCGACACCTGTTTCCCCTTGAAGGGTTGAGGCCTCAGCCTAAAAGATGGACTAGCCCTCCCCTATCTCCTTGAACCACTCTTCTGGTACTGGCTTCTGCTTGAACCTTCTTCAAACTATGTTCCACAACATAGCATTGCCTCAACATCTCGGAGTAAGTAGTGAACTCCCTTTGAGAGACACTATGCGAGATCTCGACCCTTAGCCCAAACAAGAACTGGTCAATTTTCCACCTTTCATTAGGGACATACATAGCCTGCCTAGAGTAGGCCGCCATGTCCTCAAACTTCTCAACATAACTGGCCACAGTCATGCTCCCTTGCCTCAATTGTTGAAATTCAAACTCCTTTTGCGTCCTCAAGGAACTCGGCAAATACTTATCCATAAAAACTGTCTTAAATTGTTGCCACACTCTTGGAATTTCTTGTAATATCATCAAGTTGGAGGCACTTTCCCAACACCTAACAGAAGAACCCTTTAGTAAATGTGACGCGAAGGTCACCTTGTCTTCTTCACTACAATTCACAATCTGGAATATCCTCTCCATTCCAGTCACCCATTAATGAGCCTTAACCGGATCCAACCCGCCATGAAACTCCTGAGGGTTCATGTGGAAGAAGTCTCTAAATGTTCCACCCGCAGCTCCAGGAGCAACCACGTGAGGGTGAAGGCCCCCACTCATCTGATTCATCATTTCTTGCATGAATTGGTGCTGCTGTTGCTGCATCTGCTGCATAAATTGGAATACAGGGGCATTCACATCACTACCTGCCTGATCGCTACCGGGAGGCGTGACACTGGGTTGAGCACGAGTTCCACGTCTACCAGCCATAAACATAACATTTATTCCTATCGCAAGCCAACGTGTAGGAACGGAAGGAAACACTTATAATATTTCATGGCTAGGTCGAGGATACGACCTGCTCTGATACCAACTATAATACCCATATACAAAAGACATACATAAAGCATATTTTTCATATATAATATTAATAATTTGGTACTGAAATACAAATAAGTTCTTAGCAACACATTGTATTAAATATAGCCACTACAACATAGGGTACTAAACAAGGCTATATAATAGTATAAGATGTTCAACTACAAAAGATCTAAGAACTAGATCCAAAGATCTCAAAAGTTCACAGCGGGAGATTAAGCCATCAACTAGTAAGGATAATCAAGTCGCCTTATCCTTACCCTGAGCGGAACCTGAAGTACCTGAAATAACAACATCAACATGGGGTGAGATAAAATATCTCAGTGGGTTCACTATCTTAGAGTTCTCTCGGCTCTTAGGGTCATTTCCAACGAAACTCGCATGCTTCACCAACCAATTTACACAAGGAACAAGGAAACAGGGGAAACTAGGTTCCAGACACGATTTCAAAAGACACAAAGAGAAATGTCTACCTCAAGTCCTTACGGATGCTCTAGTGAAACATCTAGTAACTACATAGAGACTTATACAAGACCTTACGGAGAAAAAGACATAACACGCGCTTCAATCCTTACAGATGCTTACCGTGGGACTGAGGATAACCCACCTCAAGACTTACTCAAGATTGACACATAACTAGCCTAGCATTTGCCCCAAGTCCTTATGGATGCTCTAGGGAAACACATAGTAACCACAAAGAGGCTTATACAAGACCTTACAGAGGACTTATAGTCTACACTTCTTAAATCAACGCCCATGCATACACAACGGATACCTCAAGTCCTTACGGATGCTCTATGGAAACACATGGTAACCACATAGAGGCTTATATAAGACCTTACGGAGGATCCTAAAAACGAAACATAAAACATAAATCAAACGAGTTTAAGGGAAACCTAGATACCTCACAAGTCGTACCTTTTCTCCATTTTCATTAACTCACAAGTTCCATTTTATCAATTTTTGGTCATTTGAAAATAGTCGGGTAAAATTCGGCTCGAAATTAATGTTTCTTTAACTTAATAGATAGGTTATGCTTTAAGCTTCAAAACGATATGTGGAACGCTCAAAACGGACACCCGAATCATAACTTACGAATTAAAAACCAACATTTAAAACTACAGGTCTCGCTGAGCGAGCTCCTTCTCGCTGAGCGAAAATCGCCCTGGAACTTCCGCTGAGCGAGGTATACTCGTTCAGCAAGCTACACCAGTTTAGGAAGTTCCAGCCTTACGGGAAATCACTCTCCCCACACCCAATCACTCCCAAACCTCAACTAATGCAACAAGATATGATCAAACGTATCCATTATCATAATGTGAGTATTTTAGGTAGGTTTTAATCGGGTTTTAACCGTTAACCTTCTGATTTTTCTTAGGTTTCCAACTAAGCTCTAACCACAAACATTTCTAAAACTCAACCAAAATTAAAGATAAAAGTTTCTAACTAAGAACCCACCTCGAGAGATGAAGATTGGCGGAAAGATTGAGTTGATTCGACGGACGGATGATCGAAAATGATGGATTATAGCTTTAGGGCTTTTTCTCTCTTCTTCTCTTCTCTTCTCTTTTTCTTATTTTTCTTCCTTCCTTACCGACTTTCTCTTTCTCTCATAATCTTTCTATATATATAATATAAAATCTTATATTTTTACCGATAGGTCAAAATTAGAGAGTATCCGAAAATGTCTATTAATCCGATATTTTATAAAACCTCTGAGTCAGCTAATATCAATTAATAAAATATAATCCCATGAATTACTCTATTTAGTTCCATTTAAAATTCTTAGAGTATTCTGAAATAATATTGTTACCAATTAATATTGTTTAGAGCTTTAAATAAAATATGGGGTATTACATCCTCTCCCCCCCCCCCTTAAATAAAATTCGTCCACGAATTTGAAAGATTACCTGAACAGGTGAGGATATGATTCCCGCATTTTTTATTCTAACTCCCACTTAGCATCACCCGGATGCGTCTCGTCCCATTGCACTTTAACAAGTGGTATTTCTCTATTTCTCAATACCTTGGTTTCTCTCCCAACAATACGGCTTAGTTTGGGTTAAAAGGTCAAATCCGTTTCTATCTCGATATAGTCTGGCAGAAAAGGATGAAGAGGATCGGGGATGAATCTACGAAGTTGGGATACATGAAAGACATCATGCATTTCAGATAGAGATGGCGGCAAGGCTAAACGGTAAGCGACTTCACCAATCCTTTCTAAGATCTGATACAGTCCTACGTATCTCGGACTTAACTTACGCGACTTAAACGGTCCTTTCAATCTTAATCTCGGAGTGACTTTCAAATACACATGATCGCCTTCCCCGAATTCCAGGGGTCTCCTTCGATTGTCAGCATAACTCTTCTGACGATATTGGGCTTGCTTAATCTTTTCTCGGATCATACGAATCTTTTCCGTAGTCTCTTGAATAATTTTTGGTCCTAGAATGCTATCTTCACCCACTTCTGACCAACACAACGGTGTCCTACACTTCCTTCCATACAAAGCCTCATACAGAGCCATTCCGATGCTCGCGTGATAACTGTTATTGTACGAAAATTCGATCAACGGCAAAAGTTCTTTCCAATTTCCTCTGCTCAGTAAAACACATGCCCTCAACATATCTTCCATCGTTTGAATCGTACGCTACGTCTGACCATCCGTTTGAGGATGATTAGAAGTACTCAAACTCAAATTCGTACCCATGGCTTGTTGGAACACCTTCCAATTTCTCGATGTGAACTTCGGATCTCTATCTGATACAATATTGGATGGAACACCGTGCAATCTCACAATTTCAACAATAAACAACCTTGCAAGCTTACTTGCCTTATATGTAGTCTTCACGGCTAATAAATGCGCAGATTTCATTAGTCGGTCCATAATCACCCAAACAGAGTCATACCCACCCTCGGTACTCGGTAAACCTACTGCAGAGTCCATAGAGATACTATCCCATTTCCAAATTGGAATGTCCAAAGGTTGTAACAATCCACCTGGCCTTTGGTGCTCAATTTTCACTTGCTGACACACTGCACATTCTGACACAAATACCGCAATGTCCTTTTTCATTTCGGACCACCAATACTCTCTCTTCAAGTCTTGATACATCTTCGAAGAACCCGGATGTATTGTAAAAGAACATTTATGTGTTTCTTCCAGAATTCTTCTCTTTAACACATCGTTGTTCGGAACACAAATTCTTTGATTAAATAGGATGATCCCATCTAATGCTCTCACGAAACCACCATCCTTTTTCTTTACCAACAACATCGGAGCTCCCCACGGTGAGACACTAGGTCTTACAAAATGCTTTGCCATCAGACCTTCTAATTGATCTTTCAACTCTTTCAACTCGAGCGGAGACATCCGATAAGGGGAAACGGATACAGGAGCCGTTCCCGGTATCAGGTCGACTGAGAATTCAACTTCCCTCACCGGAGGTAAGGAAGTGACATCTTCAGGAAAAACGTCGGAAAATTCACAAACTATTGGAATGTTCAAAACTTGCTGGTCAATACTCTCCTCTTTAGTAAGGACAAACAAAACAGATTTCTCTTGCTTAAACAGAAAATTTACCATTCCAATCGTACCTTCTAAGATCGTTGCCAAAACATCTTTTGGAGGCACTTCAACGGAGGGAATGAGGATCAACTTCTCTTCACACCCAATAAACACAGAATTAGCAGACAACCAGTCCATCCCCAAGATAACATCAATTTTCTTAAGGGGCAAACAAATGAGATCAATCTGAAAGACTCTGCCATCCATGGACAACGTACAGTTCTCACACTTAAGCGGCGTCTCGACAGTTTCATCCATAGCGGTAGTAACCACCATTGGAGGGGACAAGGGAAAAAGTCGCAACCCAAGTCGCTTCGCACAAATAGTAGATATAAAAGAATGCGTAGCTCCACAATCAATTAAAACAAGACAAAGATGGTTGTTAATAAGACAATTACCTGCAATCAAGGAATTGTCGCCTTTCGTCTTCCTGGCGTCTATAATATAAACTCTCCCTTGGATCAGATCCTTCCTCTGAGGGCAATCCCTAGAAATATGTCCTTCCTTTTGACAATGATAGCAAAATACACCGTTCTGCTCGCATCTTCCAAAATGATTCTTGCGACATCCGGGGCAATAAGGAGGAGCACTGGATCTAGGACTCGACACCTGTTTCCCCTTGAAGGGTTGAGGCCTCGGCCTAAAAGATGGACTAGCCCTCCCCCTATATCCTTGAACCACTCTTCTGGTACTGGCTTCTGCTTGAACCTTCTTCTAAACTATGTTCCGCAACATAGCATTGCCTCAACATCTCAGAGTAAGTAGTGAACTCCATTTGAGAGACACTATGCGAGATCTCGGCCCTTAGCCCAAACAAGAACTGGTCAATTTTCCACCTTTCATTAGGGGCATACATAGCTTGCCTAGAGTACGCCACCATGTCCTCAAACGTCTCAGCATAACTGGCCACAGTCATGCTCCCTTGCCTCAATTGTTGAAATTCAAACTCCTTTTGCGTCCTCAAGGAACCCGGGAAATACTTGTCCATAAAAATTGTCTTAAATTGTTGCCACACTCTTGGAATTTCATGTATTATCATCAAGTTGGAGGAACTTTCCCACCACCTAGTAGCAGAACTCTTTAGTCAATGTGACGCGAAGGTCGCCTTTTCTTCTTCACTATAATTCACAATCTGGAATATCCTCTCCATTCCAGTCACCCATTCATGAGCCTTAACCGGATCCAACCCGCCATGAAACTCTTGAGGGTTCACGCGGAAGAAGTCTCTAAATGTTCCACCCGCAGCTCCAGGAGCAACCACATGAGGGTGAAGGCCCCCATTCATCTGATGCATCATTTCTTGCATGAATTAGTGCTGCTGTTGTTGCATCTGCTGCATAAATTGGAATACAGGGGCATTCCCATTGCTACCTGCCTGATCGCTGTCGGGAGGAGTGACACTGGGTTGAGCATGAGTTCCACATCTACCAGTCATATTTCCTAAATGTCATCAAAATAGGATTAAGTTGATCAGGCTCATTACCATAAACATAACATTTAGTCCTATCGCAAGCCAACGTGTAGGAACAGAAGGAAACACTTATAATATTTCATGGCTAGGTCGAGGATACGACCTGCTCTGATACCAACTGTAATACCCATATACAAAAGACATACATAAAGCATATTTTTCATATATAATATTAATAATTTGGTACTGAAATACAAATAATTTCTTAGAAACATATTGTATTAAATATAGCCACTACAACATAGGGTATTAAACAAGGCTATATAATAGTACAAGATGTTACACTACAAAAGATCTAAGAACTAGATTCGAAGATCTAAAAAGTCCACAGCAGAAGATTAAGCCATCAACTAGTAAGGATAATCAAGTCGCCTTATCCTTACCCTGAGCGGAACCTGAAGTACCTGAAATAATAACATCAATATGGGGTGAGATAAAACATCTCAGTGGGTTCAATATCTTAGAGTTCTCTTGGCTCTAAGGGTCATTTCCAACGAAACTCGCATGCTTCACCAACCAATTTACACAAGGAACAAGGACACAGGGGAAACTATGGTCCACACACGATTTCAAAAGACACAAAGAGAAATGTCTACCTTAAATCCTTACGGATGCTCTAGTGAAACACATAGTAACTACATAGAGACTTATACAAGACCTTACGGAGGAAAAGACATAACACGTGCTTCAATCCTTACGGATGCTTCCCGTGGGACTAAGGATAACCTGTAACATCCCAATTTTAGAAATTATTCATTTATTTATATTAATTACATAATTGTGTGATTGTGTGTCTAATTGAATTATTTGACTTGTTTGATCTAATTGACTTATTGGATTTATTTGATTTAATTAATTTTATTGAATTATGTGATTTTATTTAATTAATTAAATTATTTACTTTATTTGAAATAATTGATATAATTGAATTAATTGATTTATTGGAATTATTGGATTTAATTGATTTATTTTATTTTGTAAAATAAAATAGATTATAGTAAGATAGATTAATTGGGCCTAGATGAGTGTGTGATTAGTAAGTAAGTGAGTGAATTAGTAAGCCCAATAAAAATTAGAGTTGTTATGAGTTAAATGTTAGGGTTTAGAAAAGAGTAGAGGAGTTAGAGAAAAGATAGAAAGAGGAAGAGGAGAAGAGGAGAGGAGCTCAAGAACAAAAGTTAGAAAACTCAAGAAATCCAAGGTAAGAGTGAGTTTTTATATGATTATTGAGATTGTATGATAGTGTATAATGGATAGAAATTTGTGTAGAATGAGATTCATAAATTTTCATGATTTTGTAATTGTTAGGTTTTGATGAAAATCCTTAATAAGTGATGATTATGAAATGAGTTTATGATGAGATTTTCATTATGTCTATTGTGACTGAAGTATATCCGCTGTTACATGCTAATGTGAAAGTATATGAAAAACATGGATTTATTTTAAGTGTTATTGAGCACGGCATGTGTATGTATGATGTTTTGAAAAATGTGTGACACTCTTGTTTGAGATGCATGATAATTTACTCTGGTTATATATATATATATATATATATATATATATATATATATATATATATATATATATATATATATATATATATATATATATATATATATATATATATATATATATATATATATATTGCGGGGTTTAGAAGGGAGTTACATAACCCACCTAAAGACTTACTCAAGATTGTCACATAACTAGCATAGCACTTGCCCTAAGTCCTTACGGATGCTCTAGGGAAACACATAGTAACCACATAGAGGCTTATACAAGACCTTACGGAGGACTTATAGTCTACACTTCTCAAATCAACGTCCATGCATACACAACGGATACCTCAAGTCCTTACGGATGCTCTAGGGAAACACATAGTAACCACATAGAGGCTTATACAAGACCTTACGGAGGATCCTAAAAATGAAACATAAAACATAAATCAAACGAGATTAAGGGAAACCTAGATACCTCACAAGTCGTACCTTTTCTCCATTTCCATTAACTCACAAGTTCCATTTAATCAAGTTTTGGTCATTTGAAAATAGTCGGGTAAAAGTCGGTTCGAAATTAATGTTTCTTAATCTTAATAGATAGGTTATGCTTTAAGCTTCAAAACAATATGTGGAACGCTCAAAACGGACACCCGAATCATAAGTTACGAATTAAAAACCAACATTTAAAACTACAGGTCTTGCTGAGCGAGCTCCTTTTTGCTGAGCGAAAATCGCCCTGGAACTTTCGCTGAGCGAGGTATGCTCGCTAAGCGAGCTACACCAGTTCAGGAAGTTCCAGCCTTATGGGAAATCACTTTCCCCACACCCAATCACTCCCAAACCTCAACCAATGCAACAAGACATGATCAAACGTATCCATTATCATAATGTGAGTATTTTAGGTAGGTTTTAATCGGGTTTTAACCGTTAAACTTCCGATTTTTCTTAGGTTTCCAACTAAGCCCTAACCACAAACATTTCTAAAACTCAACCAAAATTAAAGATAAAAGTTTCTAACTAAGAACCCACCTCGAGAGATGAGATTGGCGGAAAGATTGAGTTGATTCGACGGACGGATGATCGGAAATGAAGGATTGGAGCTTTAGGGCTTTTTCTCTCTTCTTCTTCTCTTCTCTTCTCTTTTTCTTCTTTTTCTTCCTTCCTTACCAACTTTCTCTTTCTCTCATAATCTTTCTATATATATATAATATAAAAGCTTATATTTTTACCGATAGGTCAAAATTAGAGAGTATCCGAAAATGTCTCTTAATCCAATATTTTATAAAACCTCTGAGTCAGCTAATATCAATTAATAATATATAATCCCATGAATACTCTATTTAGTTCCATTTAAAATTCTTAGAGTATTCCGAAATAATATTGTTACCAATTAATATTGTTCAGAGCTTTAAATAAAATACGGGGTATTACACAGTGTCAACCAAGACATGAGAAAGAACAACACCTTTACACTCCAAGGTGATGTGTAAAGCCTTATTATGGTTACGGCCCTCCGTAGTTAGATCAGCAGCAGTGAACCCTAGTCCATGACTAGTATTGACATTAGAAACCACCGTTTCTAGATGATTAGCTGTAATCTCCTCTGGCACATAAGCTACGTGCAGAACTTTGAGAAGTGCATTCCTGTGAGCTTCAGAACACATTAGTAGTGATAAAATAGAGATTTTTGAGGGGGTCTAATGGAGCTGGTCCACAACCTTATAGTCACTATTCTTGATTATTCTCATGAACTCTTCTACATCCTGGTTAAAGGATGTCTTCTGAGCTTCCTTGGAAATAGGTTCTTCAGGCACCACGCTCTTGCCCTTAGCCTTGGCAGCAGCTTCTGCTTCAGCATTAGTTCTTGGGAATTGTGAGGCAACGAGACGTCCGCTTCGAGTGAAGCCTCCGCCTCCCCCACATTATCAATTTGTGGTGTAGAAGTGTCAAGAGTGACTTTATTTCCGTCGCAATATAAATCTGAGACTGTAATACCTCAAAATTTGCCCTCATATTTATCCCTGTTACTGGTTTACCACTCTGCATTCATCTGCATTTCTCACCAGGCCATTAACATTGTAGTAGTTCATTCCATTGTTCATAGGGCACGTGATCAGGGCTCGAGGAAATTAGGGTTTTGTACCTTATACGTATCTGGCAAGGATTGGAATAACAGAGAATATTCACTGGACTATGATTCCACTCCAAATGCTGTTGCTCAGTTGTGTCTCAATTCAGATGGGAGTTTGATTTAATTTTGGTCAAATTATCGAAAGATCACTGCAATTTGCAAGGTTATTTTGGACCACTGGACTATTTCTTAGACGATGCATATTCAAAGTTCGGGCTGCCGTGTGTTGTGATTTATCAGGATATCGAGCAGTATTTTGTGTGAAGTCTATTTTGAATCTTCAGTTTACCAGTGATTCATCTGGATTCGAATGGTCAAGGCATGTTTCAGATAATTCAAAGAGTTACGACTAATCAAAAGATATTCAGTGGCTCAGAAGTGGTTGTGCTTATAGATTTGTGCAAGATTTCAAGATATGTTTTGGGCAAAAATCAAGATTTCATTCATTACCTTGTTCTCACTATTATGAACCACTCCCGATTATCCCATTCCATCTTCACCTTTCTACTTCAATACGTTTCCATCAATTCACCTTCACTTTTCTCTTATTCATTTTTCCATTTATCTTTTGTCCGTAATCCATTTTGAATTATCTTGTATTTTTCATAGCCCATATCAAACTCATGCTTTCCCCTTGTCCATTTTTTACACCATTTAAACTCAATGGTAATTTTGCTTTAGAGTCATCACAAATGTCTACCAAAATAATAGGAAGCCAATTTCTTTTGTTTTCACCCTAATATCCAAATCATCAAACTAATTTCCAATCAGTCATCTTAAGTCCAAGTCCAAGTCCATGTCTATTTAAATTTATTTTTAATACCTCTTATTTTTTAAGTCAATATTCTTTTGAGTTCCATATTTCGGGCCCATTAATCAGTTCCCTTGTTATTCCGTGACAAGTCAACGGTTTTCATTTCTTAAAACCCTCCGTTTACTATCTTTCTTTTAAGTCCTAATTGAATCCATTAACTCTTTCTTTAATCCATCTTTAATAAATATTTTAGAAACTCTTCCAATTACCTGTTATCATATCCAGTTCCAAAGTTCTTCTTAAAAATATTTTCCAACCATTAGGTTCAATTTAACTCTGAGTCAAGTCAAAATTGACATTTGAGCTGAATTTTGATTTATTAATACCACAATAGAAGAGTGTTAAAATTCTTGAGCAAAGAAATTTGCAGGCTCAGTTCCCATTCACATTTGTCACATAGAAATTTTATATGGGGTCCCTAGCTCGTTTTTTTTCTTCGATCGCCATGATTGGTACAAAAAATTTATGTATGAGAAATCTATAGCAACATGACAAGAATTTGGACATTGGAAAATAAGTAATAGTTAAATTATAACATAATGTCCAATAACAAAAGTTGAAGCTTATTACGAAAATTCGATTGTATTTACGACAATAGCATAACAAAATTACAGGAGGATAATTTAGTAGTAGGAAGGGAAATGTAGCAAGACAACAATGATAACAGGAAGGAAAACTTGGAAAAATTCTAAAAAAGGGGCTTTGTTCTCGGCGCCAAGTTCGTTCCACTCCGTTAGCCTCATCATCCATATTCGTACTCTTTTCTGGCTTGGTCATCTCCAATAATACGCCTCCTAGAACCACTCTCAATCTCACGATTGGTGATTCGTCGGATTGCGAGCTTGCAGCCCCGTTCCATCAGTTCTAGGCTGCAACTTCAGGGTATCTTCGAAACCTGCAACAACAAGGATCCAGGAACAAGATTTGCCCACTCTCGCGACATTGAGGCTAACGTATAGCACAACTCAGAACCACGTTTTCGTTACTGTCAATCTGCAAAAGTCATCAAACAGGGTTCAACCGAAAATTCAACAAACAGAAAGTAGTAGAAGAAAGTCTTAAGAGAATTGATTCAGAAACTATCAGTAACCAAGTGCAGTTACATCTCACAACCATAACAAAAGGAAATTAACAAAATCAAAATCATGAAAAAAATCGAATTCGGTTATGCAATAATAACCATAACCGAATTCAATAACTGATTTTTACCTGAAGAACCTTCTAGATCAATCTCTGAATTCCAGCTCTATAAATCAGAATCGGTTCCTTCATCTCAGTTTCTTACACAATTTTCAATCTCTTCTCCTCCAACCATTTTTCCAAACTCTCCTTCAATCCTTCATATCTTCTGCATAACTTCCAAAGGAAAAGCCTCCTTCAACAATTTTCAACTTCCAAACTCTCTCAGTCCTCCATTGTCTTCTTCTTGAATCTCATCTGATTCTTCAACCTCCAGTATTGATCATCAACTCTGCCTCATCTCTTGACCTTCTTCATTCTCAGCCTTCTTCCAACCTATGACCATCACCATTATTCATAAACCTTCAATCCTGCCAACGCATATCATCGACGTCGCCACTCAATGTTCAGCTTCATCAATCTGCCTTTCGTGGATCTTCAATCAACGACTTAAAACCACCACAAGTATTCCAAAAAAGAAAACCTGCATATAGGATCAAAGATCACAACAACAGCAGTGAAGCAATATCAAGGACGAAAGCGTGTAAAATCGAGAAGAAAGTGACGAAAGTAGTACATACCTGACTTCGCACCACTCAGTCCGTGTCTTTGTCGACGGCGAAATCATAAGGTACTAATGATTCTTGCTGCCTTCTTGCTTTGGTAGTGTATAGGGTCACATTCAGTTGTTTTGAGTGGTGGTTTAGATGATGTCGGTCCGCGGTTTGCCGACTGTGTTACTCGGAGAGAGTGAGTGTGTGTCAAGTTTGAGCGAATAGAGAGCGTGAGTGATGATTTTGTGAGTTCGGAACAAGGAGGGTGTTCGTAAAGCCCAATCTATGGCGGCGAAGGCCTTGGTTTTCCGGCGAGATTTTCATGTTTTAGGGTTTGTGTTTGTCGAGCTTATGAGGGAGTGTGGCTAGGGATAGATCTTGATTGGGAGGAAGAATGATGGAGGTTCGTGTTAGGGGTTTGCGGTTGGGGGATCGAAGCACCGCCGCCGTTAGGTTTTTGTGAAGAGAGTCGAAGGTGTGGAAGAGAGAAAGAAGTCAGCGGGAAAGAAGATGGAAGAAGACGAGGAAGAGGGGTGAGCTGCGGCGGCCTCTGTGAGAAGAAGGGAAGATAGGTTTAGGGTTTCATATCCCCTTTTGATCTTCTAAGTTTGGTTTATTTTTATTTTAATTATGTTAATTAATAAAGAATTCAAGGGTTATGAGTTTTTTTGTTTAATTAAGGAAAAGAATATAAATGGAAAATGTTAAGAATCATTAAGGTAAATTAATCAACCATTAATTTCTGTCTAATCTTCATAAAATTCATTAATCCATAATAAGCAGCATTAACCCTCATTATCCTGTGATTGGGCTTAAGTTTTTGCTATCTGCACACCCATTTTTAGGCCCATAGTAAAAATAAGCTGAAATTTTTCTTTTCGTACCTCCCTCACCCTTCCTGCGAATTGGGCCCTTTTCCGTATGCTATTTGCACCCTATCTCTAAGCCCACCAAAGAAACAACTTAAAAAAATTGCTGGCTGCACCCTCATTAAAAGCCAGCGAACTGGGCCTGGATTTTTTGCTGTTAATACCCCCATTTCTGGGCCCATGAGAAAAATCAATAAAAAAACCTACTAAATTCACCCCCAGTTATTTTTCTTAGATTTTAGTTTTTATTTTCCATTAGTTCATAAATAATTCATTAAAAATAGTAAAATCCACTAGAAAATTCTATAAAAATTCCAGTAGGTTAATAATCCATTTTAGGAATTTTTGGTATTTTTATTTTCTGAATTTTGCATTATTTTCGATTTAATTCTGATTTTTCTTTTAATTAGCTTTTATTGAATTTCCTTTAATTGTGCTAGAGTTTGTTAATTTTATTTTGATAACTTCCAGTAAATTTTTTAACTCATTCTTTTTACTGTAGTTAGATGACTAATAATAGTACTTAGGATAATTTTTGTAGATTTTTTAGAACATTTTATCTTAGGTTTTAGAGCTTAATTTCTTAGGAATTAGGGATTAATTTGTAGCTGGAAATAATCAATTTTTTGGCCTAGTTAAATTCTGAATTTTTAGGATTCCTTTTGACACAATGTTATATGTAATTTTAGGACCCTATAGGTTTAATTCCATAATTTTTCCAGGAGTTTAGCTATTTTTTAGAATATTAGTTCTTAGGCTTAGTTATGTGTATTTCCCATAGTTTAGGCCATAAAAATAAAGTCATACCAAAATATAGTTTAGATTAGATTTAATCCTAGAATCTAATATAGACTTAGGTTAGTTTAAAGTTGAATGTTTAGAAGGAAAATATTAGGCTTGACTTTGGTTTTGGATTTAGGCTTAAAAGTTTCATTTTCATTAGAATTAGAATAAATAAAATAGGACTATTTTTAATTCATGTCTTTAAATGCATTTTAGAATTTTATTTCTTATGTCCATTTCTATTGTTTTGCCTTGTTATTTGATTTTCATAACTTTTATAGGCTTACCCATTGTTCTTAGAATCAACTTAACTTCATTAGGAAGTAAGTTGAATTCTAGTGGTTTCTAGTTTTTTAATTAGGATTAGAATACTTCACAAACCATAGGATCACTTGTAAATAAATAAACAAAATTAGGATTGAGTCTTAGTCTATTAGATTTTCCCTTTTCCAACTTGAGTCATGCTTTCTCATCTCATAAAGAAAAGCAATAAAATACTTAATAAAAACCGAACAATCTTGTACGACACGAGACTTTGTTGCGGAGTGTTTATACTCGTCCTGTTTCGGGGCGAGGTGTAAATACTTCCCGCGATGGATAGGTCTTAGTACAAGAATGTTTACAAACAAATTCAAAACACTTATTTTAAAAGACAAAAACAAATAACAAGAGACTATCCTGCGGGAACTTCTTTTCTCATCTCATTCACTCACAACGCGAACTCGCGACGACTTGTCTCATATGCAAGACGGTAAACGCACTCGTACCAGACGAGCCTGCAACACCTGAGCATAGACATACGCAGTTCCAGCATAAAAAACACAAACAATTAGTTCCCGCCTTAGTTAGGCGAACTACGTCGACTCTGATCCTCATTTTCCCGATGAGGTATGTAGGCAGCGGGGTAGGGCCCGTTCGAGCACATTCTTTATTTTCCCTAAATTTCCCCCTTTCTTTCCATTTTCTTATTTCAGATCCTTTCTCATTTCATTCCATTCCAGTTAGCGGTTTTATTCAGCAGCAGTTATATTTTCTCACCCTTTGAAGCAAGCAAGCAAGCGTGGATCCTGTCGGGTACGGCGGACGATCTGGGGTGCTAATATCTTCCCAGGTCGTAACCGACTCCCGAACTCTGATCTTTGGTTCGCAGGACCTTGTCCTTTCCTTTTTCCTCAGGTTTGTGCAACATTACCTTTCCCATTCATTCGGGATAAAAATGTCTGGCTGGCGACTCTAACCTTTTCCGCGCCACTTTCGCGTTTGTACTAGGATGAAAATCCCGGGAACGACAGCTGGCGACTCTGCTGGGGATAACCTGATTCTTCCGGTTTCCCTTGTAGAGTCAATCCTAGTGCCTGTTTGGTTTTGTTTCTTTGGGTGTATATTTGTTTGTTGTTGTGTGCTTTAGTTTAGCTTTACTGTTTTTATTTACAGTTTTATTTACAGCTTTACTTTATCGCCTTTATTTATCGCTTTCAGTATTTTATTTTCCATGCATCATATTATACTGGACTGTCTGGCTGTGCTGGTTTTCATTTTTTCTGTGGGATGGGAGTTACTGTGAGATAAGCCAACTACCCGGCTTGAGTGCACTATAGGATTAGCGTGGACACGTTGTGCTCGCATGGTTACATGATGAGTGGTGATGTGTTCCACACCCAGGTTGCGACTGTCTTGGAACTATCTTGTGTGGGGGTTCTTCCCCACTTCAGGATACAACCTTGATGGTTATGTGCAGCTGGGGACCGATCATTGAGAACCTTAGTGGAAACAACCATCTCCAGTGATGACAGTGGCAGACCACATTTGTTGGCAAACCCACTCGCATCCGAGGGTCCATTGGGAACTCGCATAGGATGGCCTGGTTCTCTCACAGGAATTCAGTTAAAGCAAAACTGTTCGTATGACGATAGTATTGTACCCTTCGGGATGAATGTACTATTGTTTCTCGAGTCAGTGCTTGAAGCTGGAGACTTGTGAGGGATGCTTGTTTTTCCGGACTCAACTGAGACCTCCCTGAGTAGTACATAATGCCAAACCGATTCCCTGATTTGGTCATGAGCCCTTTCTCGGAAATGGTGAACGTATTATTGCTATTTGGCTTTGAGAGTCCGTGATGTTGACCCGAGTAGCACACCCGTGAGATTGGGAGGGGTTTACAGGTTTGCAGGAACCCTAATACCTTCAGCATACCCACTTTGCCTTTGGTTCAGTTTTGTGATCTGGATTTCTGTTCTTAAGATATGGATCCCGGATCAGAGGGATGATTATTGTGATATCTGGATTTTGAGACCTTGCACCGACACCTGATTATATGATTGGCACATCACAGACACTTCACTGATCACATGCCTTGCCTTGCATAAACATCATATCATCATTAATCATTTGTGTTTCTTTTATTCTCAGGGTCTACATTTATTCCTGGTTCCTGGCCATATCATTGCTTCAGAATGGAAGACGTCAAAAAGAGAACTGTGCACTACAAATTCTTCG
Source organism: Lathyrus aphaca (assembly GCA_963966055.1). Taxonomy (NCBI): domain Eukaryota; kingdom Viridiplantae; phylum Streptophyta; class Magnoliopsida; order Fabales; family Fabaceae; genus Lathyrus; species Lathyrus aphaca. The sequence goes on along the minus strand of OZ014520.1, from coordinate 354,339,706 downwards.
ATACCAAGATGGACCTGATCAACCAATTGGTGTCTCTGATTACCCGGGTCATTTGGGCTACTTCAAGGAAAAGTATGGTGATATTATGGATCTGGTATTCAACTTGGATAGTTCTCAGAGAAGCGCCATTCACACTTTGTTGCAGTATTACGATCCACGGCTTAGGTGTTTCACATTTCATGACTTTCAGTTGGGTCCTTTGCTGGAAGAATATGCTGAGATTATGGGAGTTTCAATCAAGGATCATCTTCCTTTTAACTCGGAGATGACAAGACCGACTCACGATGACATTGCTAAGGCTCTTTATTTGAGCCCATCAGAGGTGTCTTCTAATCTGGTTTCCACCAAAGCAGGAGTATTTGGTTTTCCCTTAGATTTTCTGGTCAAGAGAGCTGAAGAATGTGCCGTGGAAAAGCAGTGGGATTCAGTTTGTGCCATCTTGGCGTTATCTGTGTATGGGATAGTTTTATTTGCCGATATGGACAAGTTTGTGGACATGAATGCTATTCATTTGTTTGTGTTGAAGAATCTGGTGCCCACCCTCTTAGGTGATTTGTATTATTCTGTGCATTATAAGAATGAGAAGAAGCGAGGAGGTCTTGTTAGATGTTGTGCTCCTTTATTCTACATGTGGGTTATGAGACACTTGCCTACTACTGAGAGTTTTACTGATCCTAATTCTACTTGGGCTCAGAAGCTGAGTACTTTGTCTGCTGGAGATATCAGGTGGTTTACTTTGAGGTTGAAAGGAAGGAATTTCATTACCAGTTGTGGTAATTACCCTAATGTGCCTTTGTTAGGAGTATCGGGAGGTATCAACTACAATCCCATCCTCTTAAGAAGACAGTTAGGGTATGCGCTCAAGGAGGTTCCTGATGAGTCTGAATTATTCCAAACCTTCTATTTTCCGGTAAAAGACAATCTTCCGTTGGTCCAAAAAGCTGCAAGGTCCTGGAAGATGATCAAGAGAAAGGGTATAGCATGTCTGGGCAGGAGCAACAATCGAATGTTCCCTGAATTTGAAGCCTGGATAAAGAAGGAGGTTCAAGCGGCTCTAGTCCCTTTTTCTGTGCCAACTCCACCACCTACTACGGTGCGTTTAGAGGAATATCAGAAGTTAGAAGCTTTGGTTAAGCAACTTAGGGTTGAAAATCAAGAGGCTCTTAATTCTTGTCAAAAACTGATGATCCAGAACCGTCGATTAGAAGATAGAGTTGTACAAGCCGAGGAAATAGTCAGTCTCAAGCAGAAGGACTTTGAAGATAGAGAGCTCTACTTCCGAAAGAAATGGTTAGCTGAGACTCACAAGACTGCCCAGCACCGAAGAGAGAAGAAAGATCTTAGTGAAGCCAATGAAGCTGTTACGTTATGGCAGGAGAAATGGGACGAAAATTTGAAGAAACAAAAGGAGTTAGACGCCAAGCACAAGCAGGAAATCAAAAGTCTTCAGGATTCTTTGGATGGGCAGAAAGAACTCCTTAGGAAGGCTTATCATCAAGAGAAGGGCCGTCTCCAGCGCTTAGCAGAAAGTCAACAAGCATTGAAGGAAGCTCAAAAGGAAATTGAAGACTTGAAGTTGAAAGCTGATGTGAAGAGGTCGAAGGCCGAGTCGAGTCAAAGCAAGGAGAATGAGGCAGCATTCCTACAATAGATCGAGGAGTTACACGCTTCTTCTGATACGAGGGACCTCCTCATTCAGAAACTCGTCCAGGAGCCCGGTCATCCAGATGTAGTTCAGCTGTTCCAGAACGTCAAACGCCTTAGCTGGAGATTGAAAGATATAGAGTTCCCTAGGGTTTAATTTCATGTTATTGTACTTGGATTACCCACAGGCTTGTTGTGGGATTCCCTATATGTGATGTACTTTTGTTGTTATTGTGATTGGCACCCTTCGGGGACTTTGTATTTTCAAACTCCAGTTTATATGATTGATTTGTTCTGAATTTCTTGTTCGTTATTTGCACCGACATGGGGTAATAATCACCAATTCTCCACAGCCGTCATTATATTTGAATATTACTTGGGTCTTCTTCCCAATTCTTATCTTCTTAATGCCAGGACCGGACACGGGAAAAATCTCGGGAATAAAAGGAACACATTGCATTGCATACGCATCATTTGCATTTTTTCTTTGTCTTTGCAGGTTTTTCTACGGGATGTTTAATTTATCTGTGTTCAACAGGCAAAGATTGCGAGGGCCGCCAAGACCCGGTACCTTCGACAAGATATCCATCATCGGTACGCGACCCGCAGCAATCAAAGAACAGCAATGGACGCCATGCAGACAGAACTCAATGAAGTCCGTACCAAGATGGCAGAATTTATGACCCTGATGCAAGGGATGGCCCAGGGGCAGCAGGAGATGAGAAATGAAATTCAAGGGTTAACTCCTCCTAATACTAATGCTCAGGCAACCACTTCCGGCGGGCTAGGGGCTCCTCCCAACACTAACAACGGCCCAGGTGGACCTCATGTTCCAGATCCAGCTATGGCAACGTTCGTTCCTGTGCACGACAGGCAGGAGGACCAGTTCCAGTATTTCAATAATGATATGGGTTTTGGCGGTGATGGAAATCTTAATGACTTCTTGGTGCTTGCGGAGAAGGTCAAGGCCCTCGAGTGCAAAGACACTTTGGGGATTGACGTGTCAGACATGGGTTTAGTACCTGGGGTGGTCATTCCACACAAGTTCAGACCACCAGCATTTGATAAATACAACGGCAGCTCCTGCCCGAAAACTCACCTGCAGGCCTTCTACAGGAAGATTGCGGCCCACACGCGAGACGAGAAACTCTGGATGTACTATTTCCAGGATAGTCTTTCTGGAGGATCCTTGGAGTGGTACATGAAGCTGGAGAGGAGCTCTATTAGAAGCTGGAAGGATTTGGGAGAAGCCTTCCTTAGACAATATCAGTACAACATTGACATGGCACCCAGCCGCACTCAGCTTTAGAGCTTGACACAGAGGAGCTCGGAGAGCTTCAAAGATTATGCACAGAGGTGGCGTGAGGTAGCCGCCCGAGTGCAACCACCTTTATTGGAGAGAGAGATGGTCGACCTTTTCCTGAATACCCTCCCAGGGCATTTCATGGAAAGGTTGGCTGGTTGTTCCTCAAGTGGTTTCTCGGACATTATCTTGACTGGAGAAAGAATTGAAAGCTTTTTCAAACAGGGGAAAATTCAGAATGGAGGCGCTTCGGTATCTGGTATCAAGAAACCCTTTGTGAAAAGGAGGGAAGGAGAAACAGGTGCAGTGTATGCACATAGGGGAATGATTAATCAAGGATATTATGAGCAAGTGGCCCCTGTCACTATTTCAACACCACCCGTTTAACAGCAGGTCCAGCCTCCGCAGCCGCATCGCTCACAAGAGTATCAGCCAAGAGCCCCTCGTCCATACTACTCTCAGAGGCCGAAGGATAGACATATTGAAGCTCCACCAATGTCTTACTCCCAGCTTTTGAAGAATCTCCTACAGCTTCAAATGATTCAGCTCCGAACCTTGCAACCTCCGAAGCCAGGCCAAATTCCTGAAGGTTATGACTTAAATGCTAGATGTGAATTTCATTCTGGAGCTCCCGGCCATAGTACTGAGAATAGTAAAGCATTGAAGCATGTTTTTCAGGACTTGTTGGATTCTAAAGCGATCAATTTTGCTCCTTCTCCTAATGGGCTTCAGAACCCCATGCCTCATCACAGGGGTACAGTTGGGGCAATTGATGAAGGGGAGAACTTGAATTTGGTGGATGATGTGGGTGACTTGCAGACTTCATTGGTTGCTATCAAGATTTGCTTGTTGAAGAAAGGCATTTTCCCTGAATGCGAGGAGGATTGTTCGGAATGTGCTGAAGCTACCAATGGTTGTAAGCGGTTGAAGGCCGGAATCCAAGGCATGATTGATGAAGGAGTGTTGCAGTTTGACAAGATTGTGAAAGAAAGTGAAGTCTCCACAGTAACTATCTTTTATGATCCATCCCAAGTTCCTTCACGAGCCCGAGCGGCACCAATAACCATTACCACTGCTGGACCCATAATGTACCAAAGTGACAGAGCTGTTCCTTGGAATTATGGTGGCGAAGTGTACTGCAACGGCCAGAGGCAAGAGTTGGCCACGACTAGTATAAACCCGGCTCAAGTAGAGAATGTTGGAGTAGGGGGTTTTACTCGAAGTGGAAGGTTGTTTGCGCCTGAAACACTGAGAAACAATGTGATACCACCCAGAGATACTGCCGAAGCCCAAGCTAGAGCCAGAGGGAAGAAACCAGTAGTTGTCAATGATCCAACTCCATCAACTGATCCAGACCTCACCTTTGATAAAGAAGCTGAAGAATTTCTGAGGATCATCAAGAAGAGTGATTACAAGATTGTAGACCATTTGCAGCAGACGCCGTCGAAGATCTCTATCTTATCCTTGCTCATGTGTTCCGACTCTCACAGGAAAGCTCTCCTGAATATTCTGAACAAGGCATACGTGCCTCAGGATATTTCTATAAATCAGTTAGAAACGGTGGTGTCCAGCGTTAATGCCAGTCACGGATTGGGTTTCACAGACTTGGATTTGACTTCTGACGGGCGTGCCCATAATCGGGCATTGCATATCTCTCTGGAATGTAAAGGTGCAGTACTCTCCCACGTGTTGGTAGATACTGGATCCTCTTTAAACGTCTTTCCCAAGAAAGCACTGATGAAGTTGGACTATGATGGAGTGGTTCTAAAGCCCAGTGATCTAGTAGTTCTAGCATTTGATGGGTCGAGAAGATCGGTGTTTGGAGAGGTGGAGTTACCTATCAAGGTAGGTCCACAGGTCTTCAATACCACGTTCTACGTGATGGATATACAACCTGCATATAGCTGTTTACTCGGGAGACCTTGGATACATTCGGCAGGAGTGGTATCATCTACACTCCATCAGAAGCTAAAGTTTGTCTGGGAGGGTCAAATTGTGACTGTCAGTGGGGAAGAAGATATATTTGTTAGTCATCTAGCTTCATTCAAATATGTGGAGATGGACGGCGAAATAGTCGAAACCCCATGTCAGGCTTTTGAGCCCTTGAAGTCTGAGCAAGCATCCGCAGTAGCAACTTCTCCTGAAGAATCGAAGAAAGGGGTTTCCATAGCCTCTTATAAAGAAGCGCTTGAATTGGTAGAATCTGGAATACGAGAAGGCTGGGGCAGTCCGGTAGAAGTGCCAGAGAAGAAAGACATGTTCGGGATTGGCTATCACCCTGGAAGATCCTCGTCTGAAACAAGTGCTAAAGGTTGTCAGAGCCCGGTCACTTTCACAAGTGCGGGAGTGGTAGACTACGAAAACATCGGTGTTGTGCAGGATGACGTTGTTGATAGTGATTGTGATCTAGATGAATGGATCAGGCCTGCCGCTCCAGGAACTCAGCTTAGCAACTGGACATCGGAAAGGCTTATTTCGGTCACCTCTTTCGAAGAGTAATAATGTTTTGTTTCTATTTTTCCTGTATTAAAGCACTATGTCTTGCCCGAGGCATAGTGGCTCTTTGTAAGGGTTCATTTGTTCATTAACACAATCATAAATAAAATTGACGTTTCACATTCATTCATGTTGTTCCCTGTCTTTCGTTTTTTACTTTTGTTTTTCAAAAAGAAAGAAAAGTTTTAAAATGGCAATGTTTCTCATTTCCTCAAGTTGTTGCTAAAGGCTTGCATGAATCATCATTCATGCAGGTGCTCGTCACCGGATATTACCAATGACGACCCTGTTATGGCTGAGTATGACTTCGACAATCCAATTTATCAAGCCAATGAGGAAGGTGAAGAGGATTGCGATTTACCCGAAGAATTGGCCAGACTGCTTAAACAGGAGGAGAAGATGATTCAGCCGCACGAAGAAGATGTCGAAGTAATAAACCTGAGTACTGAAGAAGACAAGAAGGAAGTCAAGATTGGAGCTGCATTAGAAGAATCTGTCAAGACTCGTTTGATGGCTATGCTTCGAGAATATGTTGACATCTTCGCATGATCCTACCAAGATATGCCTGGTTTAGACACTGACATTGTGGTACACAAGCTACCTCTCAGAGAAGGTTGTCCTCCGGTAAAGCAGAAGTTGAGGCGCACGCGTCCAGACATGGCAATTAAAATAAAAGAAGAAGTGCAAAAACAGTTTGATGCTTGCTTCTTGGCCGTGACTAGTTATCCCCCGTGGGTTGCTAACATTGTGCCGGTTCCCAAGAAAGATGGCAAAGTTAGGATGTGTGTGGATTATAGGGATTTGAATAGGGCCAACCCCAAAGATGATTTCCCTCTACCTCACATAGATGTACTTGTCGATAATACTGCTCAGTTTTCCGTGTTCTCCTTCATGGACAGATTCTCAGGCTATAATCAGATCAAGATGGCTCCCGAGGACATGGAAAAGACAACTTTCATCACTCCTTGGGGCACCTTTTGTTACAAGGTCATGCCATTTGGTTTGAAGAATGCAGGAGCTACCTATCAACGGGCAATGGTGACACTGTTTCACGACATGATCCATCATGAAATTGAGGTTTATGTTGATGACATGATAGCAAAATCCCAGACAGAGGAAGAGCACTTGGTCAACCTAGCAAAATTGTTTGATAGGCTTCGAAAGTTTAGGTTGAGGTTGAATCCGAATAAGTGTACCTTCGGGGTTCGTTCTGGAAAGTTACTCGGCTTCATTGTTAGTGAACGAGGAATTGAGGTTGATCCGGCCAAGGTGAAAGATATCCAAGAAATGCCTGAACCGAAGACTGAAAAGCAAGTGCGTGGCTTCTTAGGGAGGCTAAACTACATTGCCCGGTTTATTTCTCACCTAACGGCCACGTGCAAACCCATCTTTAAGCTTCTGAGGAAGAATCAGGCCATTAAATGGAACGAAGACTGTCAGCAAGCCTTTGACCGAATCAAAGAATACTTGTTAGAACCACCAATTCTCATGCCTCCAATGCCAGGGAGACCTCTGATTATGTATCTTACTGTGCTTGAAGGATCGATGGGATGTGTGCTGGGTCAGAAGGACGAGTCTGGTCGAAAAGATCACGCCATTTATTACCTTAGCAAAAAGTTTACCGATTGTGAGACACGATACTCACTACTCGAGAAAACTTGATGCGCTTTGGCATGGGCTGCTCGCCGACTAAGACAGTACATGCTGACTCACACTACTCTATTAATTTCCAAAATGGATCCTGTGAAATAAATTTTTGAGAAGCCGGCTTTGACAGGAAGAGTGGCATGTTGGCAGATGATACTAACGGAATATGACATACAATATACTTCACAAAAAGCTATCAAGGGGAGTGTGTTGTCAGAATACTTGGCCCAGCAGCCGATTGATGATTATCAACCCATGAGGTTTGAGTTTCCAGATGAGGACATCATGTTCCTCAAGTCGAAAGACTACGAAGAACCACTTCCGGAGGAGGGGCCCGACCCCGAATCCAGATGGAAGTTGATGTTTGACGGGGCTGTAAACATGAATGGGAGTGGAGTAGGTGCTGTTATTATCTCGCCAGAAGGGGTCCACACACCTCTCGCCGCTCGGTTGACCTTCGAGTGCACTAACAATGAGGCAGAGTATGAAGCTTGTATCATGGGATCGAAGAGGCAATAGACTTGCGAGTCAAGAACCTTGAGATCTTCAGAGATTCTGCTTTGGTGGTAAATCAAGTCAATGGAAAATGGCTAGTTCATCAAGCTCGCTTGATTCCTTACAGAGATTATGTCAGGAGGCTGTTAACTTTCTTTACTAAAGTCAAGCTGAGCTATGTTCCCAGAGACGAAAACCAGTTCGCCGATGCTATCGCAACTTTGTCGTCCATGATTAAAGTTTGTCGAGAGAATTTCATGCCTCGAATTTCGATCTCCCGGCTTGAAAGACCCGCTTACGTCTTTGCAGTTGGTGGTGGTGAAGATAACAAGCCTTGGTACCATGACATCAAACAATTCCTGAAGGCTCAAGAATACCCGGCTGGGGCATCCAGTAAGGATAAGAAGACCCTTAGAAGACTGGCAGGAGGTTTCTTCTTGAATCAAGATGGTGTGTTGTACAAACGGAACTTCGACATGGTGCTGCTCAGATGCGTGGATAGACATGAAGCAGACCTGTTAATGCAGGAGGTTCACGAAGGCTCCTTTGGTACCCATGCTGGAGGACATGCCATGGCCAAGAAATTATTGAGATCGGGATACTATTGGATTACCATGGAATCCGATTGTTGTAAATATTCCCTTAAATGCCATAAGTGTCAAATTTATGCCGACAAGGTCCATGTGCCTCCAAATCCGTTGAGTGTCATGTCTTCACCATGGCCGTTCGCTATGTGGGGCATCAATATGATTGGAAAGATTGAGCCAACAGCTTCTAATGGTCATCGCTTCATCCTAGTTGCTATTGATTATTTCATGAAGTGGGTTGAAGCGGCATCCTACACTAATGTCACTAAACAAGTGGTCACCCGATTTATTAAACGAGACATCATCTGCCGGTACGGGGTTCTCGAAAGGATCATTACTGATAATGGCTCTAACCTCAACAACAAGATGATGGCCGATTTGTGTCAAGACTTCAAAATAGAACACCACAACTCTTCTCCATATCGTCCGAAGATGAATGGCGCCGTCGAGGCGGCTAATAAAAACATCAAGAAGATTGTGCAGAATATGGTTGTGACGTACAAAGACTGGCACGAGATGTTACCATTCGCGTTGCATGGGTATAGAACTTCAGTACGCAGTTCAACTGGGGCAACTCCATTCTCATTAGTATATGGTATGGAGGCAGTCTTACCAATCGAAGTGGAAATCCCCTCATTGAGGTTGATGATGGATATCAAGCTAGATGAAGCTGAGTGGCTCCGATCCAGGTATAATCAATTGAGCCTCATTGAAGAGAAACGTCTAGCAGCTGTGTGCCATGGACAGTTGTATCAGCGACGAATGAAGCAGGCTTTTGACAAGAAGGTGCGACCACAGAGGTACACGCCAGGAGATTTAGTGCTGAAAAGGATTCTTCCTCCTCTCAACGATCACAGGGGCAAGTGGACACCCAATTATGAAGGACCGTTCGTGGTTAAAAAGGTTTTCTCAGGCGGAGCCTTAATGCTGACAACCATGGATGGAGAAGACTTCCAATCCCCTGTCAACGCAGACGCAGTAAGAAAATACTTCGTGTAAAAAGGACCCGCTGGATAAAAACAGAATAATAATCCAGGCAAAAATGGGCATCCCGGCGAGCCAAAAAAACAGAATAAAAGGCTCGGGCAAAAGTTAGGGAAATCTTGAAAAAAAAATGTACACCCGCTGAGTTGAAAAGCCACATCGGACAACTCAGGAAAAAAAGGGTATCCCGGTGGATTTAAAACCTGAAAGGGCGATCCACACAAAAGAGGGATTCACACGAACAACTGCGATCTGCGAGATTCGTGACCTACTTACAGTTGAGGCTATCCTAGGGGTTGAAGATCAGTTCAATTACTTTTTCTCAAGAGGCAGAGCGAGCGGAGCGTCTTGAAGACATACGAGTCATAACTGGGTTGAAACTTGATGAGATTCACTTCTCACATTGCCAATAGGATAGTTTGTTTTTCTTTTTAGTTGTTCCCTCATTCCAGGGAACTGCTTCCTTTGTATTGCCTATTCAGGGCCACCTTTCCAAATCAATAAGAATTCAACTTCAGTCAATTGACTATTTTTGCTTCTTTGTTTTTGCTTTTTTTCATCTAGTATTGATTGATTGTGAAAACGTCTAGCAAATAGTAACTTGCATTGTGTTATGAACATTTGAATGCTTTCTAACTCGTGCAGGAGAATAGAAGCATTTAATACAACTCTGAAAGGGTGTTGAGATACCTAGACAATGATTCATGCTATGAGCCTGGGGCAAGCAGGTCCCAAACTAATTCTCTATGCTGCAGGTACTATCGATTGTGTTCGTGCAGGTACGGGTACTGGTGTTGCAAACAAAGCTAACCATTATTATCCAGGATGGGCATTCCCTTTTGTTTGAACAGAAACAGGTATCTCCCAGGGTGTTTCTAATCATCCCCAGCCATGTGGAAGTTGAAATTTCCACCCAGCAAGATAGCAGAGTGGGTGTCGTCCCCAAGCAGAAGTTTCCCTTCAGACAGGGGCAATTCCCAGCAGTACAAGGATTTCTTTTCTCCCCAGCCATTGTTTCCTCAGCAGTGTCATGCCTTTGGTTCCCAGCCAAGCCAGGGGGTCCTCACTTCCCCACCAGAGTTCAAGAAGGGTCCATCTCCAGCAGGGTCTTGGCACTCCAATCTCAAAGTCCAATTTATTTTTGGCAGTGGCGACTATTCAGAGCCAGTGAATTATTAACAGCTTTCCCCGCAGAGTTGTTTCCTCCTCATCAGGATGAACCAGATTAATGCAGTGATCATCGTTTCTCCCCAGCCAAGTTATCTGGGATACCTGCAGTCTCCTTATCAGGAGATCTCTTTGCATTTACATGTGCATAATCATTGCATTTGCATCCTCCAAAGCGTAGCATTTCCATTGTCATGGAGCATTACGCCATAAACTCAAACATATGCATACCAGCATGGGCCAGTTTTGAGGTATATTACATAAGCCCCGTTACACCTCCAATCAGATTGAAGTATTCCCCACAGAATGCAATCTCGTTTCCCAGGGTAGTGACTTCTACCAAGTCTTGTTGTTATCCCCAGTTGAGTCTTGTTTCAGTACAACAGTCTCATCTCACTTTTTCGCGTCTCCTTTTCAGTACAACGGTCGCGTCTTGGGCTCCCGTTTAAGTACAACGATCCCGTTTCTTTCGAGTCTCCATTTAAGTACAATGGCCTCGTCTTTGAGTCTTGTTTCAGTACAACAGTCTCATTTCTTTTTCGTGTCTCCGTTTCAGTACAACGGTCGCGTCTTGGGCTCCCGTTTAAGTACAACGATCCCGTTCCTTTCGAGTCTCCATTTAAGTACAATGGTCTCGTCTTTGAGTCTTGTTTCAGTACAACAGTCTCATTTTTTTGCGTCTCTGTTTCAGTACAACGGTCGCGTCTTGGGCTCTCGTTTAAGTACAACGATCCCGTTTCTTTCGAGTCTCCATTTAAGTACAATGGCCTCGTCTTTGAGTCTTGTTTCAGTACAACAGTCTCATTTCTTTTTTCCGCGTCTCCTTTTCAGTACAACGGTTGCGTCTTGGGCTTTCGTTTAAGTACAACGATCCCGTTCCTTCGAGTCTCCATTTAAGTACAATGGTCTCGTCTTTGAGTCTTGTTTCAGTACAACAGTCTCATTTTTTCGCGTCTCCGTTTAAGTACAACGGTCGCATCTCAGGTTATCATTTAAGTACAATGATCCTGTTCCTTTTGGTCTCGTCTCAGTGCGATGATAATGGATCGGTTGATACCATTTCCGTGTTAGATCGGTTGATCTTATTTGAGTCGCAAATCGGTTGATGTTGCGTTAAGTCCTGTTTCGATAACAGGCATTTTGCGTGGCTTGGTCCTGCCCAGCAGTCGCGTTTTGTTTTCCTTGTGACTTGGTCCTGCCCAGCAGTCACACTGATGAGTTTCCGTGTTATTGATAGTTTCATTAAGCCCTGTTATGCCAACAGGCGCCCTCGTTGTGGCTTTGATTCGCTCAGTAGTCACAGTGATTGCATTGATTTTATTCCCCCTGGTCTTATCTTCGTTACCTATTTAGAGGTCAAATCAAAAAATACATAAATAAATAAATGGGCAGGTGACATTTCTGTTACCCTCGATGTGCAAATTTTCAGGTTTTATTCGAGTATTCAATCACTCCACACCTCGAACGCATAAAAGCCATTGCAATTATTCGTTCAGGTTCGCAGATGATTGAATAGGGGCAGCTGTAATACCTCAAAATTTGACCTCATATTTATCCCTGTTACTGGTTTACCACTCTGCATTCATCTGAATTTCTCACCAGGCCATTAACATTGTAGTAGTTCATTCCATTGTTCATAGGGCACGTGATCAGGGCTCGAGGAAATTAGGGTTTTGTACCTTATACGTATCTGGCAAGGATTGGAATAACAGAGAATATTCACTGGACTATGATTCCACTCCAAATGTTGTTTCTCAGTTGTGTCTCAATTCAGATGGGAGTTTGATTTAATTTTGGTCAAATTATCGAAAGATCACTGCAATTTGCAAGGTTATTTTGGACCACTGGACTATTTCTTAGACGATGCATATTCAAAGTTCGGGCTGCCGTGTGTTGTGATTTATCAGGATATCGAGCAGTATTTTGTGTGAAGTCTGTTTTGAATCTTCAGTTTACCAGTGATTCATCTGGATTCGAATGATCAAGGCATGTTTCAGATAATTCAAAGAGTTACGACTAATCAAAAGATATTCAGTGGCTCAAAAGTGGTTGTGCTTATAGATTTGTGCAAGATTTCAAGATATGTTTTGGGCAAAAATCAAGATTTCATTCATTACCTTGTTCTCACTATTATGAACCACTCCCGATTATCCCAGTCCATCTTCACCTTTCTACTTCAATACGTTTCCATCAATTCACCTTCACTTTTCTCTTATTCATTTTTCCATTTATCTTTTGTCCGTAATCCATTTTGAATTATCTTGTATTTTTTATATCCCATATCAAACTCATGCTTTCCCCTTGTCCATTTTTTACACCATTTAAACTCAATGGTAATTTTGCTTTAGAGTCATCACAAATGTCTACCAAAATAATAGGAAGCCAATTTCTTTTGTTTTCACCCTAATATCCAAATCATCAAACTAATTTCCAATCAGTCATCTTAAGTCCAAGTCCGTGTCTATTTAAATTTATTTTTAATACCTCTTATTTTTTAAGTCAATATTCTTTTGAGTTCCATATTTCGGGCCCATTAATCAGTTCCCTTGTTATTCCGTGACAAGTCAACGGTTTTCATTTCTTCAAACCCTCCGTTTACTATCTTTCTTTTAAGTCCTAATTGAATCCATTAACTCTTTCTTTAATCCATCTTTAATAAATCTTTTAGAAACTCTTCCAATTACCTGTTATCATATCCAGTTCCAAAGTTCTTCTTAAAAATATTTTCCAACCATTAGGTTCAATTTAACTCTGAGTCAAGTCAAAATTGACATTTGAGCTGAATTTTGATTTATTAATACCACAATAGAAGAGTGTTAAAATTCTTGAGCAAAGAAATTTGTAGGCTCAGTTCCCATTCACATTTGTCACATAGAAATTTTATATGGGGTCCCTAGCTCGTTTTTTTTCTTCGATCGCCATGATTGGTACAAAAAATTTATGTATGAGAAATCTATAGCAACATGACAAGAATTTGGACATTGGAAAATAAGTAATAGTTAAATTATAACATAATGTCCAATAACAAAAGTTGAAGCTTATTACGAAAATTCTATTGTATTTACGACAATAGCATAACAAAATTACAGGAGGATAATTTAGTAGTAGGAAGGGAAATGTAGCAAGACAACAATGATAAAAGGAAGGAAAACTTGGAAAAATTCTAAAAAAGGGGCTTTGTTCTCGGTGCCAAGTTCGTTCCACTCCGTTAGCCTCATCATCCATATTCGTACTCTTTTCTGGCTTGGTCATCTCCAATAATATGCCTCCTAGAACCACTCTCAATCTCACGATTGGTGATTCGTCGGATTGCGAGCTTGCAGCCCCGTTCCATCAGTTCTAGGCTGCAACTTCAGGGTATCTTCGAAACCTGCAACAACAAGGATCCAGGAACAAGATTTTCCCACTCTCGCGACATTGAGGCTAACGTATAGCACAACTCAGAACCACGTTTTCGTTACTGTCAATCTGCAAAAGTCATCAAACAGGGTTCAACCGAAAATTCAACAAACAGAAAGTAGTAGAAGAAAGTCTTAAGAGAATTGATTCAGAAACTATTAGTAACCAAGTGCAGTTACATCTCACAACCATAACAGAAGGAAATTAGGAAAAAAAATCAAAATCATGAAAAAAACCGAATTCGGTTATGCAATAACAACCATAACCGAATTCAATAACTGATTTTTACCTGAAGAACCTTCTAGATCAATCTCTGAATTCCAGCTCTATAAATCAGAATCGATTCCTTCATCTCAGTTTCTTACACAATTTTCAATCTCTTCTCCTCCAACCATTTTTCCAAACTCTCCTTCAATCCTTCATCTCTTCTGCATAACTTCCAAAGGAAAAGCCTCCTTCAACAATTTTCAACTTCCAAACTCTCTCAGTCCTCCATTGTCTTCTTCTTGAATCTCATCTGATTCTTCAACCTCCAGTATTGATCATCAACTCTGCCTCATCTCTTGACCTTCTTCATTCTCAGCCTTCTTCCAACCTGTGACCATCACCATTATTCATAAACCTTCAATCCTGCCAACGCATATCATCGACGTCGCCACTCAATGTTCAGCTTCATCAATCTGCCTTTCGTGGATCTTCAATCAACGACTTAAAACCACCACAAGTATTCCAAAAAAGAAAACCTGCATATAGGATCAAAGATCACAACAACAGCAGTGAAGCAATATCAAGGACGAAAGCGTGTAAAATCGAGAAGAAAGTGACGAAAGTAGTACATACCTGACTTCGCACCACTTAGTCCGTGTCTTTGTCGACGGAGAAATCATAAGGTACTAATGATTCTTGCTGCCTTCTTGCTTTGGTCGTGTATAGGGTCACATTCAGTTGTTTTGAGTGGTGGTTTAGATGATGTCGGTCCGCGGTTTGCCGACTGTGTTACTCGGAGAGAGTGAGTGTGTGTCAAGTTTGAGCGAATAGAGAGCGTGAGTGATGATTTTGTGAGTTCGGAACAAGGAGGGTGTTCGTAAAGCCCAATCTATGGCGGCGAAGGCCTTGGTTTTCCGGCGAGATTTTCATGTTTTAGGGTTTGTGTTTGTCGAGCTTATGAGGGAGTGTGGCTAGGGATAGATCTTGATTGGGAGGAAGAATGATGGAGGTTCGTGTTAGGGGTTTGCGGTTGGGGGATCGAAGCGCCGCCGCCGTTAGGTTTTTGTGAAGAGAGTCGAAGGTGCGGAAGAGAGAAAGAAGTCAGCGGGAAAGAAGATGGAAGAAGACGAGGAAGAGGGGTGAGCTGCGGCGGCCTCTGTGAGAAGAAGGGAAGATAGGTTTAGGGTTTCATATCCCCTTTTGATCTTCTAAGTTTGGTTTATTTTTATTTTAATTATGTTAATTAATAAAGAATTCAAGGGTTATGAGTTTTTTTGTTTAATTAAGGAAAAGAATATAAATGGAAAATGTTAAGAATCATTAAGGTAAATTAATCAACCATTAATTTCTGTCTAATCTTCATAAAATTCATTAATCCATAATAAGCAGCATTAACCCTCATTATCATGTGATTGGGCTTAAGTTTTTGCTATCTGCACACCCATTTTTAGGCCCATAGTAAAAATAAGCTGAAATTTTTCTTTTCGTACCTCCCTCACCCTTCCTGCGAATTGGGCCCTTTTCCGTATGCTATTTGCACCCTATCTCTAAGCCCACCAAAGAAACAACTTAAAAAAATTGCTGGCTGCACCCTCATTAAAAGCCAGCGAACTGGGCCTGGATTTTTTGCTGTTAATACCCCCATTTCTGGGCCCATGTGAAAAATCAATGAAAAAACCTACTAAATTCACCCCCAGTTATTTTTCTTAGATTTTAGTTTTTATTTTCCATTAGTTCATAAAAATTCCAGTAGGTTAATAATCCATTTTAGGAATTTTTGGTATTTTTATTTTCTGAATTTTGCATTATTTTCGATTTAATTCTGATTTTTCTTTTAATTAGCTTTTATTGAATTTCCTTTAATTGTGCTAGAGTTTGTTCATTTTATTTTGATAACTTTCAGTAACTTTTTTAACTCATTCTTTTTACTGTAGTTAGATGACTAATAATAGTACTTAGGATAATTTTTGTAGATTTTTTAGAACATTTTATCTTAGGTTTTAGAGCTTAATTTCTTAGGAATTAGGGATTAATTTGTAGCTGGAAATAATCAATTTTTTGGCCTAGTTAAATTCTGAATTTTTAGGATTCCTTTTGACACAATGTTATATGTAATTTTAGGACCCTATAGGTTTAATTCCATAATTTTTCCAGGAGTTTAGCTATTTTTTAGAATATTAGTTCTTAGGCTTAGTTATGTGTATTTCCCATAGTTTAGGCCATAAAAATAAAGTCATACAAAAATATAGTTTAGATTAGATTTAATCATAGAATCTAATATAGACTTAGGTTAGTTTAAAGTTGAATGTTTAGAAGGAAAATATTAGGCTTGACTTTGGTTTTGGATTTAGGCTTAAAAGTTTCATTTTCATTAGAATTAGAATAAATAAAATAGGACTATTTTTAATTCATGTCTTTAAATGCAATTTAGAATTTTATTTCTTATGTCCATTTCTATTGTTTTGCCTTGTTATTTGATTTTCATAACTTTTATAGGCTTACCCATTGTTCTTAGAATCAACTTAACTTCATTAGGAAGTAAGTTGAATTCTAGTGGTTTCTAGTTTTTTAATTAGGATTAGAATACTTCACAAACCATAGGATCACTTGTAAATAAATAAACAAAATTAGGATTGAGTCTTAGTCCATTAGATTTTCCCTTTTCCAACTTGAGTCATTCTTTCTCATCTCATAAAGAAAAGCAATAAAATACTTAATAAAAACCGAACAATCTTGTACGACACGAGACTTTGTTGCGGAGTGTTTATACGCGTCCTGTTTCGGGGCGAGGTGTAAATACTTCCCGCGATGGATAGGTCTTAGTACAAGAATGTTCACAAACAAATTCAAAACACTTCTTTTAAAAGACAAAAACAAATAACAAGCGACTATCCTGCGGGAACTTCTTTTCTCATCTCATTCACTCACAACGCGAACTCGCGACGACTTGTCTCGTATGCAAGACGGTAAACGCACTCGTACCAGACGAGCCTGCAACACCTGAGCATAGACATACGCAGTTCCAGCATAAAAAACACAAACAATTAGTTCCCGCCTTAGTTAGGCGAACTACGTCGACTCTGATCCTCATTTTCCCGATGAGGTACTTAGGCAGCGGGGTAGGGCCCGTTCGAGCACATTCTTTATTTTCCCTACATTTCCCCCTTTCTTTCCATTTTCTTATTTCAGATCCTTTCTCATTTCATTCCATTCCAGTTAGCGGTTTTATTCAGCAGCAGTTATATTTTCTCACCCTTTGAAGCAAGCAAGCAAGCGTGGATCCCGTCGGGTACGGCGGACGATCTGGGGTGCTAATACCTTCCCAGGTCGTAACCGACTCCCGAACTCTGATCTTTGGTTCGCAGGACCTTGTCCTTTCCTTTTTCCTCAGGTTTGTGCAACATTACCTTTCCCATTCATTCGGGATAAAAATGTCTGGCTGGCGACTCTAACCTTTTCCGCGCCACTTTCGCGTTTGTACTAGGATGAAAATCCCGGGAGCGACAGAGACGTAGTGCCAAGGTACGGCACTACTGCTGTCATATGGAACTGATCCTGGTACCGTGATAGTAACCGGACTGATTGCTGCGGAAGAAGGAGTTGAGACAGTCTGAGGTTCATAATAAATTGTGATAGGAGGTCTGACCAGAGATGGTGTTGGTGATGAAGGTTGTTGATGTTGATGTTGATGTTGATGTGAGTTGTTGAAAGGATATGGAACGTGGATTGTTGCTGGATCATAGTAAATGGTAACTGTGGAAATGTCTTCATTGATGGTTGTTGTTGTTGTAGAAGAGTTTGTTGAACTGATGTCTGTTGAAGTAGAAGAAGGAATGGGTGTTGATGTTGTAGAAGAATCTGTTGGAATGATTGTTGTTGAAGTTGTAGGAGTGATATCTGATGGAATGATGTGTGATGATGTTGTAGAAGGAATGATTGTTGATGTTGTAGGAGCTATGATTGTTGAAGTGATTTGTAAGGTACCTTCCTTGATAAGATTGCTGATACCGGTCTTCAAATCTGCACAACCATTGATAGAAGTCTTGCAAGCTTTGCAGTAGGCCTCACAACCCGGGAACACTTGGCACTTCAAAAGTTGGGCTTTAACCTTGGCCAGAGGTGTTTGAATGCTTGCAACACTGTCAATTTGGTTCATCGGTTGATCCTCTTCAATGGCATTTATCCTAGGCTCACCATGGCTTGGCATAGGATTCTTTGTAACACTCGGAGGAGGTGCAAAGTTAACTTCCTTAGAATCAATCAGATCCTGAACCTTCATGTGCAAGGATTTGCACTTCTCTGTAGTATGGCCAGGTGTATTTGAGTGGAAGGAACACCGGGCATTAACATCATAGTTTCTTGGAAGGTTTTGGGGATCTGGTGGGGCTAGAGTCCTCAATTCAATCAAGTTGAGCTTTAATAATTGTGGAAGTAAGGCAACATAGGGCATCGGAATGGGATCGATAACCCTGTTGATTTGTGAAGGCCTTTGTTGAAATGGCTGTTGTTGTTGATTGTTATTGTTGTAAGATCTTTGTTGAGGAAATTGTTGTTGCAGTGGAAAGTGTTGTGGTTGTGGAGGATACTGTTGTTGAGGTGCCGGAGCTGGAATGGTGACAGCAGCCACTGATCTTGGCATGTATTAAGGCCTACCTCTACCCATATGTGTTGAGTTCGTCTCACCTGTCCTACGAGGTCCCGCAAAAGGTTTCCTTGTATTTCTAGAACTGGCACCGTTATTTGAGATTTTTTCCATCTTCAGCGGACTCTCAATTCTCTCACCAACTATGACTACATCTGCAAAGCTGGTGGACGAGAAAGCAGCAAGTCTGTTAATGTATGTTCCTTGTAGGGTGTTCATAAACATGTCGACCATTTCTCTCTCAGACATTGGAGGCTGGACAGCAGCAGTAAGTTGTCTCTATCTTTAGGCATACTCTCGAAAGCTTTCTCTTGAAGACTGTGACATACCCATTAGGAGAGTTCTAATGGGAGCCATGTCCAAATTATATTGATACTGGCGTATGAAAGCTTCGGCCAAATCCTTCCAATTTCTTACTGTTGCTCTGGATAGGTGAGAATACCATTCACGGGATGCCCCGGTCAGACTGTCTTCGAAGTAGAACATCCACAACTATTCGTCCATGGTATAAGCTTTTAGTCTCCCTAGAAAATATTGCAGGTGAGTACGCGGACAAGAGGTAGCATTATATTTCTCAAAGCAAGGAGGCTTGAATTTGTGAGGAATTCTGACTCCCTCAACCAAACCCATGTTCATAACATCAAATCCCAAAGAGTTTTTGGACTCCAAAGATCTCAGCTTTTCTGCTATTTCGTCCAGACGAAGATCATAGGCTTCATCCCCAGCACCAATTATTGTAAATTATTCCTCTTGAGGGTCCTCTTGCAAGGCACGACCTCCAGTATTTCCTTGGGTATTTCTGATAGCATTGACTTCAGGATTAAGGTGAGGCCCAAACTCTGGCGCATCTGTTCGTGGCTGCCCGTGATCATTGTTACTAGTACCTCCTGTACCTGGATGATTCTCTTCTGGAGTTTTCCGCTCGACTAACTATCTTAATCTTTCTTGGCTTTGAGCCAACCAAGTCATTACTGCCATGAACGGGTTCATCTGAGCCCTCATATCAGTTCTCTCATTAGCCATTTTAGTTCTCACGTCAGTCAAATCTTGTTGAACTTGGTCCATCTGTAAGCTCGGAAGGTTGTTTCTGGTTTGATACCGGTGAACTCTGTTGATGGGGAAAACCCTCATACGAGCAATGTTTCCTGAAACAACAGCAAAGTGAGAAAAATTCAACAAAAACACCTACAAAACAAAGAATGAGGTTAGCATGCATTGCAGTATGTCTATTTTTCTTCTAAGGGTATCCGATTTGGTTCTTTGGTTTTGACCTTCCAGACCTATGGGAATGAAGATGTTGAAGAGAAATCAAAGCCCATCAAAAAATCCAAGTAATACATAAACCATATATTACAAATGCAAAAGATACATAGTTTATGACTACAACAAGTTCCCATGGTGGGTCAAAATACAATCAAGTCGAGAAATACAACAAAATCACCATGAGAAATAAAGTACAACCAAAATAAAATACAAGTACAAAGAAATCAAACATCCATCCCAAAGTCATCCTCTTTGACTTCCTTCAGGAGAGCATCAGTCACTAGACCTACTGGATGCTCTGTGATGGTCCTGATAAGAAGATTCCTGGTGGCAATGTCATCTGTCAACTTCTTATACTTGTCTTGGTCTTTTGATCTCTTCAACCCCGCCCGGAGTTTTAACTCGGAGATTTCCTTTTGTGCTACTAACAAGGCTTCCTGACTCTTCTTCTTATTAGCTTCCAGCTGCTCTATCCTAGCCTGTGTCCTCTGATCTTCCTGCAGACAAGCTTCAGTGATTCTGATCCACCTAGCCTGACTCTCTTCCAAGTAGTGCTTAGCTCTGGCTTTCTGAATATTAGCTTCTTTGCAAGCATTCTTTAATACCTGTAAACACCCCAAATTTGCCCTCACCCAATCACACCATGGCTTGTGATAATCTCATATGCATAAACACAATCATATCATCTCATATCACATTTTTGATTCATTGCATAGATTCTAAGTCATCTGCACCTAGGGTTTGTGATCTGAGCAATCCAAGAGCCTCTTGAGCCACTCCAAAGGCCATCAATCACTTCAAAGTGGTCCATGTGTGTTCAAGTATCATATTATATCCTCTCAAAGTCAAAAATGCAAAAGAATCACAAGAACTGGGATTGGTGTGGATGCAGAGCCAAGTTTGACTGCACAGTTGACCTAAAATTAGGGTTTTGGTTTCAGAGGCCATAACTCCAATTTTTTTGGTCATTCTTGTTTCCATTGTTCTCTATATGGTATAGGGAGTATGCATATCAATTTTCATGAAGAAATTCCATGGGGAAGTCATCTGATCAAGGGTTGACTTTCTGGACAAGTCAGTGCAAAATCAGGGCATCTGAGACCCCCAATGACCCAACCAAGGGGTGATCTTCATCATTTTGAGTGTATATGATCTTTATTTGATCATGGAAGAAGGTTGAAGTTCACAAAATTCAAGAATTTGAAGTTTTTTGCAAAGTTGACTTTTTAGGGCATGGTTGACTTTTCTAGAACATGTCATTTTATGCCACTTTTCAAACCTTACTTTTTGATCCAAAAAAGCTTCAAATGGAAAAACTTTGGTCATGAAAGTTGTAGAATACATTTTTCCCTTTTCAAAAAGTACAAGAACATGACCTAATTCATTTTGGATCAAAAGTTATGGTGTGACAAAGTTGGCAAAAATCACTAATTTTCAAGACATGCACCAATTGGAAAATTTTCAAAATCATGTATCAAGGCCATTTGTAACTTCTAGTTCACTTCAAACCAATGTACAAACATCACATGTGACCTAAAAGTCAGATTTGAACCAAAGTCTCTCATGTTCATGGTTTGTATGGCAAGAGATTTTCATGAAGTTTCAAAAGTAACCAACTTGCAAAACTCATGATCACACTTCACCAACTTGCTGCATTGGCCTTTGAACCAGCCATAGCCTCTCACCCCATCTTGCTGCGCAGCCCATGCCTCTTGTACCAAGCTAGAACTCAAGCCATGCCTCTCTTACAACAAAGTGGACTTTTTGCAAAAGTAAACATCCCAATCACAGCAGGCCAGGTCACATCATCTGACCAATGGGAGTTCTTTATGCAAGGAAAATGCTGGCCATAACACACCTCAAGCAAGGCTGAAACACAGAAGAAGGCAGCATTCACAAAATCACCCTCTCAAGCAAAACCTTTCGAATCACCTTCCACAAGCCTCAAACACTAAAACCAATTCCACATATCAACTCACCTTGCCTCATTGAGCAGAAACCAACAAGATTCAGGCTTGAACTGAGCAAGAACATAGCTTCACCATTTTTCACCCCAATCTGCATTTTCCTTCGAATCACCTTCCACAGCCATCAAACATCCAAACTCTTTTCACCAACAAGTCAAACACATCAAAAGGAACCAGAACCAACCATTAACAGAGCTTGAAACCACTCACACACAAACTCCATTTTCTGCTACACCAGAACTGGATTTCTCAAAGCAGCTTGTCTAAGCTCATTCCAAGCCTTCCATTAGCATCAGGGGAGCCAAAGAAGTTCATTTGCACGCAAAGGAGGCTCTGGAAGCTCAGTTTTGAAGCTTTCCAGCTCAGGTATGAACATGAACATTTTCTTCCAAAGCTTGCATTTTAAGTTATAAACTGGTTGCTCATGTCTTGCTGATCATGGGGATGGTTTTAAAATTGAAAATGAGGGAGAGATGAGTTTGTATGATCACTCTGAAATTTCACCCATGGATTTTGTTTCTTTCGATTTACATGATTCTTGGGGTTTAAATGATGTTTGAGGGTGGATTCATGACCTAGGTTGTTAGAGGATCATTTGGATGTGCTTGATTTGATGTTTAGATGCCTGAATCATGTTTTAGGGTTTTGATACCGCCGGAGAAGATGACCGGAGCTTCCCTCCGGTCACCTGAGAGTGCTTTGCCCTAATCTCAGGTCATTAGTGCCATTTGAATATTGAGCGTAGGATTGCCTTGACCAGTTGACTTCCCGCTTGCTTGAGTGGCCCAGATCCTTTTGCTTAGCCCTAATCACTTTTCATTAATTAAATAAATCTTAATTAAACTAATTAACTCAGAAGCAATCCTGGCCCTCCACTAACGCGCGTGGTCAACCCTTTTAAACCCAGAGCTCATCCCAGCCTTCCATTCGTTTGACTTTCTTTTTATTTCAATTTATTTTCATTTCTTTTCATTTAATTTGTCCAATTTATTTAAAATAGCAAAACTTGTTTAAAAATTATGAAACTTTTTCTCAAGAGTTTTATTAATTTTTAAGACACAAAAATATTTTTATTTTTATTTTTATCATTAAAAAAAGTATTTTTAAATATTTAAAAGATTATTTTTAATTGATTAATGAAAATTAATTTATTAAAAATACTTTTAGGTATTTAAAAATCACCAAAAAATTCATGAAATGTTCTAAGACATTTAGAAACATTGTCCAACCTTCAAACCAAATTTCTTTTTTGATCTTGATGCATTTTGAGAATTTTTCATTGAATTAAAATCATTTTTGTGCATTATTTTGATCCAAAGTTCAAAAAATCATTTCTGCCTATTCATGAGGAGTTGGACATTGATTCTTTTTGCATTACATTGTGTTTAGCATTTAGTTTATGAGATTAAATGGCCATGATTTGATCTTTCATTTTCCATTTGTTTGTTAATTTTCTTGTTTAGGAACCCTAAAACCCTAGAAAACTTGTAAAAATCATAACTTGAATTTGGTTAAGAGTTGAGACCTCTCCTTTGGGCATTGGTTTAGTATGGGATTAGGGGTCCTTTGTGTGGCATTTTCAATTTTTTATCTTAGGGTTTGTTTCTGTTTTTGATTTTTTTGTTTGATGTTTGGTTCATAAACCCTAATTTGGGTTTCCATATGCATCCATCTTGCATTCTCTTGCATAACATGACTTGCCATGACATTTCAAGCATCCATTTGGTTCATTTGACATCATGGGACATATTGAAAGCATGTTTGATCATTGCATCATGTATTTGCCTTGTTGTATGCCATGTGCACTTCATAACTTTTCATATATGTCCATGCTTCTTAACTTGCTTCATCTGCATCCATAAGCTTGTATGATCATCTCCATGCCTTGTTTCATGTTTGTATCACTTCATAGCACCATTATCATCATCAACATGCTTCTGGTTTTGTTTCTCATCATGTCATCTCATCCCATTTTGCATTGCATTGCATTTTCTTTTCTAACCTTTCAGGTGGTAAGTGATGTTGAGAAGTGAATTTGCCTTCACTTCTCATAACTTTCTTTTCATCTCTCTTGCATCCATTGCTGAATTTTGTTTGTGTTTGAGATTGAGCTTGCTCATTCCTTCTCTTCCCACTTTCTTTCTTCAAGTGACTTGACTTCTTAAATGAAGCAAGTCACTTTGCTTCTCTTGATCCTTTCATCTGCTTCCTGGTGGTTCCATTGAAGACTTTCTTTTGTAAACCTCACAAACCTTAGGAACAACCAAGCATGACAATGATTATGGTTTTGATTAGTCTCCCCACTTAGTTTTACCTTTGTGTCTCTTTTGAGTCTTCTCTTCTCATCTCCTAATCAGGGACTAAACCCTAAAGGCTTTAAGGCATTGTGATTAAGCTTATGCCTGCGTCCTTCTCTTAGGATGGAGTGTATAAATTTAATCCTAAGTGTTAAACCCTTAATGTGTTTAAATCTCTTAATCAATTCACATAATAATCATCAAGACATCACACTTGTAACTTGGGCCTTGCATTAGGGTTCTAATTCTTCCTTAATTGGTTAAGAAGGACTAACCCTAGTGTTAATGGACAAGTCCCCCTCAAGTTGTCTTACAAATCATAAAATTCACTTCATCATCATACCATTAAATAAAATCCACTTAATCAAAGGCTTGTTTTGTCATGAGTTTAATCCCTAATCATGGATTAAGTTGAGGAGCTTTCCTCAGCTTAAACACTCTCATCTATTATCCTTCTATTAGGATGGTGTAATGAGTCTGTTTAATCCTTGATTATGGCTTAACCTCATTACTTAACACTAAACAAAAACCACAAAAACACCTAAATAATCACAAGTAGGTTAATGATCTTAATCCTATGCCAAAGGTGATTAAGTGTGAGAATCTGACTTCACACTTAAGGTATTCTCATTACCCCTAATCAGAGGGAAGATGTGATGAGTTTACTAACCCATTGGTTTAGGCTTAAGCTCATTAACTTATGACAAAAATCCAAAAATAATAAAAGACTGAAAACACAAAAACAAACAATAATCGTCTCCTCCGGGATTCTTTTCTCATCTCATTCACTCACAAATGAGAACTCGCTTCTTCCTTCTAATGCAAGACAGTTTGCATCTGTGCCAGACAGATCATACACTTGAGCATAGGCAAGTAAGCAGTTCACAGGTCAATTCATCTTTCAGTCTCTTTGGGTCGAACTACGGTGTTCTGACTTCCTCATTGCACGAGAGGATACGTAGGCATAACTTAACAGTTATCGAACAAAAGTCTCTGTATATTCCCCCTCCTTCCAGCCTCATTCTTTTAGCCTCATGATCTTGAGCATTTCACTCCTTTCTTACACTGACACTCTCATACTTCACATCACTTATACACTTTACACTGACACCTGTACATCCTTTTCCAGCTCTTGTATACACAAATTGCACTGACATTACCCCTTTAAAACACAGATCTTTTAAGCGTGGATCCCGTCGAGTACGGCGGACAATCTGGGTGCTAATACCTTCCCAGGTTGTAACCAACCCCCTTTCTCAGTCTCTCTGGTTCGCAACCGTCTTATCCATTTCTTTCTAGGTTTATGCAGCATTACCTTTCCTCCGGGATAAAAATGCCTAGCTGGCGACTCTATTCATTCCCTGTGAGTTCACTCCTGTGTGTCCTCGCATCCCCCTTTCGCCGACCGTTCGCGTCTGTACCCCATTTGACCCGGCTTCATTTGGTGGGAGCGACAGCTTGGCGACTCTGCTGGGGACCCTTATACTGCAACCAGGGCTTCTGGTTCTTTTTGTGGGTTCCTCCTAGCGCTTGATTGATTTGTGTTTACTGGGGTGTTATCTGTGCTTGTATGTTTGTTTATTTACTGCTTTATGTACAGTTGTTTATTTGCTTTCTTTACTGCTTTACATATATCATACTGTCATGCTGCTGGCTGGATCTGGTTTTGCTTTTGTGGGTGGGTGATTCATTGAGAGTTAAGGTCCTATACCTGGGACCTGAGTGACACCTAGGCTAGAGTGAATCATATTCTTTCCCATTCCATTTCGGTCTGGTGCGGGAATATGAAACACGGTTCAGATATGGGTTTCTTCTTGAGAACTCTGTGTTGCAGATTTCCTGCAATGCTAGGGCTATCTGGGAAGCCTGCTAAGTATGGATGACCTTTAGTATTGACCTTCAGAAACTGAGGTGAATTAGAGGAGGAACTTTTATGGTTATTGTAAACACTGTACCTCCGGGTTAGAAGTGTTTACACTTCTCATAACTGATCCGAGTCTGAGGATCCTTGTTTTAGAACACTACCTGTGAGGGGGATGGGCTGTTTACAGGTTTGCAGGTACCTTGACCTCAGAATACCCTGTTACTTTGATTTGATTGAGAATACTCCATGTTGGAACAGTTCTTGTGATTCTAAAACCCTGGACATGTGGCTCTTTATTTGAGTCCCCCACCTTGGTTACTGGATTTATAGACCTCCATCTGGAATTCTTGAACATACTTGGACCTATATCAGAGTATTTTGATCAGATCCAGCTCAGTCACAAACCCTTGCATACCATCTGCATACATACTCATTGCATCATATTGACATTTGCTTATTTGTGTTTCAGGGTATCCATCTTCATTTGTTTTTGGTTTTGACCCCATCTTCAGTATTGGCCCATCTTCATCAGCACCTGCTTCAGCTATCACCTGCACCAGCCAATCAATGGCCCTTTCTTCAGCATCATCATCAGCACTTGTCTCTACTCATCTTCAGCATCATGGCACCTAAAAAGAGCAACATCACCTACCACTTCTTCCAGCCAGAGTTATCTGACATCAGGAGGATTCAGACCCTGATCACTCCAGATCACATACCATTGTTCAGGGAGCATTATGGAGATATACTTGATATGGTTATGGATCTGGACCCTTCACAGAGAAGCCTGATCCACACTTGCATTCAGTTTTATGATCCCCCACTGAGATGTTTCACTTTCCAAGACTTTCAGTTGGGCCCTCTATTGGAAGAATACTCAACATTAGTTGGTATACCTATCAGAGGTGGAATCCCTTTCAACCCTGAGATGGTCTTTCCTGGTAATGGAGAAGTAGCAAAGGCTTTGCATCTGGAACCTGTCCTGATTGAGCAGCATATGACTTCTAAAGCTGGAATCCCTGGTTTCCATCTGGATTTCTTGATCTCTCAAGCTACCCTGAAAGCTTCTTTAGGAGAGTGGAAAGCTGTCTGTGCTTTATTGGCCTTGAGTGTATATGGAATTGTATTATTTGCAAATGAGCCTCGATTCATTAGCAAGAATGCAATCCATCTGTTCATCTTGAAGAACCCAGTGCCCACTTTATTGGGGGATCTCTATTATTCAGTGCATCAGAGGAATGAAAAGCAGAGGGGAAGATTAGTGAGATGTTGTGCTCCATTGTTCCATACTTGGCTTCTCAGACACCTACCCAGGACAGATGCATTTTTAAATCCTCATCAGCAGAGAAACTGGGCTAAGAGACTTACTGCTCTAACTTCAGCCGATATCAGATGGTGCACTCAAAGCACCAAGGGTAGGGATATCATCACCAGCTGTGGGCATTTTCCAAATGTGCCCTTAATAGGAGTTAAGGGTAGTATTAATTACAATCCTCTGCTGTTCAGAAGGCAACTGGGCTATGCACTGGTCCACACTCCTAAGGCACAGGACTTGGTTGAGACCCTTTATTGCGAGAACAAGCCTAATCTGGCTATTGTTAGGCAGGTAGCTTGGGCCTGGGATAATGTTCAAACCAAGGGAGTAACCATTCTAGGGAAGTGCAACAATGTGGCGTCAGCACAATATTATGAGTGGTCCCATGCCAGGGCTCAATTCTCTGGAATGCCCTTTACCATGGAGGATATGCCTGGACCATCCTCAGCACCACCCCCTGCCACTGTCAGTTTGGAGGAGTTTGAGAGCTTGAAGGAAAGAAATGAGAAGTTAACCCAGGCTTTGCAGAAGACCCTCCGGGAGAGGAGTGAAGGTAGAATGGACATTGAGAGGCTGGAGAAGTTGAGAGTGGAGCATCTGACTAAGATTGAGAAGTCTGGAGATTATATCAAAAAGTCTAAAGCTGGAGAACAAATTCTGAAGAATGCTTGCAAGGAAGCCCAGTTCCAGAGAGCAAGGACAGACTTGTATCTGAAGGAGAGTCAGGCCAGGTGGGTCAGGATCACCGAGGCTCGTACTCTAGAGGACAAGAGAGTTCAAGACAAGATGGAGCAACTGGAAGCCAGTGCAAAAGAACAGCAAGAAGCCCTGGCGGCAGCCCAGAGGGAGATATCAGAGCTGAAGATCAAATCAGGGGTGAAGAGGTCAAAAGACCAAAGTCAGCACAAGAAGCTAACAGCAGCTGTTACTACCCGGAATCTCCTCATCAGGAATCTCACGGAGCGTCCAGCTGATCCTGTGACCGAAGCACTTCTCAAGGAAGTTCGGGAGGATGAGTTTGGTCTTGGTGTTTGACCATTTGCTTGTTGTTGCTTTCATTCCATGTACTTTTATTTTCTTATGATGTATTTTGACCCCTCAGAGGGCTTGTATTTGTAAACAAACTATGTACCATTTTGCTTTTGTAATATATGTATTAGTTTGTTTCATCCGAGTTTACTTCAAAAGCAACATCAACAGCATCTTCAAGGGTCTGGAAGGGTCAAAACTGAATGCCAAGCTGGATACCTTGAAAACAAATAAGCATGTTGCATTGCATGCTAACCCTTTGTTTGTTTTGTAGGTTTTTGTTTTGTTGTTGCTAACTCTGTTGTGATGTTCAGGAACTATTGCTCGGCGCCGGGTATTTCCCCTCAATCGTCCGCACCGTTATCCAACCCGTAACAATCTTCCGGGCATTCAAATGGATCAGGTACAGCAGGACCTTGCAGAGGTTAGAAATCAAATGGCGAACGAAAGATTGGAAATGAGAACGCAGATGACTCAGTTTATGGAAGTGATGAACAACATGGCTCAGAGCCAGGAAAGATTAAGGGCCATGGTGGAAAGGCAAAATCAAGAAGATCCACATATAGGGACTGCCGGCACCAGCAACAATGAAAGGGTACAACCTCATGTTAACCCCCCTGTATTTGGCCCCCATCTTCATCCAGAGGTCAATATTCCCGCAAATGTTCAAGGGACTGCCACTGCCGGCAGGGTACTTCAAGAAGACCCCCAAGAGGATCAATTCACAGTAATGGGTGCTGGGGAGGAAGCTTATGATAGAAGGCTGGATGAGATAGCTGAGAAATTGAGGTCCTTAGAATCTCAAAATTCTTTGGGTTTCGACGTCATGGACATGGGCTTGGTAGACGGGGTCAGGATCCCCCATAAGTTCAAGCCTCCTTGTTTTGAAAAATACAACAGGACTTCATGCCCCCGGACTCATCTACAATCATTTCTGGGAAGGCTGAAGGCCTATACTATGGATGAGAAGCTCTGGATGTTCTATTTCGAGGATAGCTTGACGGGAGCCTCAAGAGAATGGTACTCTCACCTGACAAGGGCAACTATCAGGTGTTGGAAGGACTTGGCAGAGGCCTTCATCAGACAGTATCAGTACAACTTAGACATGGCACCCAACAGGACCCTCCTAATGGGAATGTCACAGTCGTCAAGGGAAAGTTTCCGAGAATATGCCCAGAGATGGAGGCAATTGGCTGCTGCTGTTCAGCCACCTATGTCTGAAAGGGAAATGGCAGACATGTTTATGAACACCCTTCAGGGAACATATATTGACAGGCTGGCTGCTTTCTCTTCCACTAGCTTTGCAGATGTTGTCATAGCTGGGGAGAGAATTGAGAGCCTGTTAAAAATGGGCAAGATTTCTGACAATGGTGCCAGCTCGTCCAGTAGTACAAGAAAGCCTTTTGCAGGCCCAAGGAGAACTGGCGAGGCCAATGCCATCCACACCAACAGGGGTAGGCCCCAATATGTCCATAGATCTGTGGCAGCAGTCACCATTCCCGCTCCAGCACATCCTCAGCCCGCTTATCAACCTCCGCAGCAAAACTATCAGCAACAACCTCAGTACCATCAACAAGCTCAGTATCCTCCAAGGAATTACAACAACGCCAACAACAGTAACCAACAAAGGCCATTTCAGCAGAGGCCATCTCAAGCTAATAGGGTGATCGATCCGATCCCTATGCCATATGCTACATTGCTGCCACAACTCCTGAAACTCAACCTAGTTGAGCTAAGGACGTTGGCACCTCCAGATCCCAACAGTTTACCCAGGAATTATGACTCCAACGCCAGATGTGCCTTCCATTCAAATGCACCTGGCCACAGTACAGAAAAGTGCAGAGCTCTGCATATGAAGGTACAAGACCTGGTAGACTCAAAAGCTCTGAATTTCGCACCACCACCCAATGTCAATAAGAACCCGATGCCAAACCACGGTGGTCCCAGAATTAACGCTATTGAAGAAGACAAGCCGTCTTATTTAATAACCAGTGTGGGTCAGATCCGGACACCGTTGGTGGAAATCAAGGCTCAACTCCTCGAATGTCAAATATTCCCGGGGTGTGAGTTGGGTTGTGCTTACTGCAATATCTCGGTAAATGGGTGCGATAATTTAAGGAATGGCATAGATGGTCTTATTCAGAGTGGCCAACTTCAGATCACCACATCATTTCCAACAAATCCAGCAATCTCATCAGCAACAACTCCAGAACCTCCTACAACTGCAACAACCATTGTTCCTGACAATTCTTCGGTTTCATCAACAAGTACTTCGTCTGTCATTTCAACTGACCAGATGTCAACAAATGTTCCTTCTACAACTCCAGAACCACTCCATTTTGAAACTCCTACAACAACAACATCCATTCTTCCAACAATGTCTCCTACAACATCAACAACAAATCATGAAGACGTCTCAACTGTCACAATATTCTATGATCCTAAAAACAACTCTGTCTACAACTCAGAAGGTGCTGCTCCCATCAGAGCACCAGTTACAATTTATTATGATCCACAGACTATCACAGTTCCTTCAACAGCTGCAATAAGTCCAGTCACTATCACGGTGCCTGGACCAGTACCTTATGAAAGCAGTAATGCCTTCCCCTGGCATTACGGCTCTGACCTGTACTGTGAAGGACAAAAGATCACTTTTGAATCATCAACCCCTGCACCACAAGTAGACAATGTGGGAGGAGGCGGAGGCTTCACTTGAAGCGGACGTCTTTTCGCCCCACAAATTCAGAGACCCACTGCCGAAGCAGAAGCTGCTGCCAAGGCAAAAGGGAAGAGCCCTGTGCAGGAAGATCAAGCTGTTAAAGAAGCTTTGAAGACACCATTCGATCAAGAGGTTGATGAGTTCATGCGAATCATCAAGAAGAGTGATTATAAAATAGTGGATCAGCTTCATCAGACGCCTTCCAAGATCTCAATCCTATCATTGCTTATGTGCTCCGAAGCCCATCGGAATGCACTACTCAAAGTCTTGCACGCAGCTTACGTGCCTGAAGAGATCACTGTCAATCAGCTGGAAGCTGTAGTTGGAAATGTTAATGCTAGTTACGGACTAGGGTTCACCAATACTGATTTGACAACGGAAGGCCGCAACCATAACAAAGCCTTGCACATAACCATGGAATGCAAAGGTGCTGTCCTTTCCCATGTGCTGGTAGACACGGGGTCATCCCTCAATGTCTTACCTAAAAAGGCCCTGGTGAAGCTAGAATATGATGGATTGGCGTTGAGACCCAGCAACCTGGTGGTGAGAGCCTTTGATGGTTCAAAGAGATCGGTTCTGGGAGAGATCGAGTTGCCCATAACGATTGGCCCGCAAACCTTTAAAACTACCTTCTACGTGATGGATATACAACCCGCCTACAGCTGCTTATTGGGTAGGCCATGGATTCACGCTGCTGGCGCCGTGACCTCTACCCTTCACCAGAAGTTAAAATACGAGTGGGAGGGTCAAATCGTTACAATCTGCGGAGAGGAGGATATATTTGTCAGCCACCTGGCTACTTATAAGTACATTGAGATGGATGGGGAGATCCATGAGACAATGAGCCAAGGTTTTGAAGCCTTGAATGTGAATGAAACATCTGCTGTACCTGGAATCTCCATGTCATCTTATCAACAAGCCCGGAAGGTTGTTGAGGAAGGAACTGCCCAAGGCTGGGGCAAGGTCTTATCAGTGGAGGAGAAGAAGGACAAGTTTGGGTTGGGTTACAAACCAACTCAACAAAATCAAGCAGAGGCTGCTGGGAAGCCCGGTTTTGTCAGTGGGGGGATGCTCACCCCTGATGCTATCAACAACTTGGAAGACGAGCTGGAAGAAGAACGCAACCTGGAAAGCTGGATTCGTCCAAAGATCCCGGGGAGCAGTATCTCAAACTGGTCTTCCCAGGAAATTATAAGAGTTACTCATGCAGAGTAATTATTATTTCCTGTATTTTTATAGCATGCATCAAAGTCTTGCATTTTGCCCAAGATGACAAGACTCATTTTGTAATCGGGCCATCTGTACTTTTTGTGCAAACAAGATTAATCAATGAAATATCAGACATCTTTTTGTAAATGAGTCTTTTTCTTTTCTGCTCACTGTTTTTCCATTTTTCTTTTTGTACAAAAATAAATGGCGATGCTTTCAAAATGATAACTTTATTTCACTTTTCTAAGCAAGATTAAAATCAATCACTAAAATGAACAAATTGAACCCTTGCAGAGAGTGCCTTCCAGACAGCACCGACAACAGCACGGCTATGACTTCGTATGACTTTGACAATCCAATCAATCAAGCTGATGAAGGGGTTGAAGAAGAGTATGAGCTTCCTGAAGAGCTAGCCAGGTTGTTGAGACAAGAGGAAAAGGTTATCACTCCTCATCAGGAGGAGGTTGAAACGATTAATCTTGGTACAGCTGAAGACGTGAAAGAAGTTAAAATCGGGGCTTGCCTACAGAACTCAGTAAGCTCATAATCCTATGCCAAAGGTGAGCACAAGTAGGTTAATGATCTTAATCCTATGCCAAAGGTGATTAAGTGTGAGAATCTGACTTCACACTTAAGGTATTCTCATTACCCCTAATCAGAGGGAAGATGTGATGAGTTTACTAACCCATTGGTTTAGGCTTAAGCTCATTAACTTATGACAAAAATCCAAAAATAATAAAAGACTGAAAACACAAAAACAAACAATAATCGTCTCCTCCGGGATTCTTTTCTCATCTCATTCACTCACAAACGAGAACTCGCTTCTTCCGTCTAATGCAAGACAGTTTGCATCTGTGCCAGACAGATCATACACTTGAGCATAGGCAAGTAAGCAGTTCACAGGTCAATTCATCTTTCAGTCTCTTTGGGTCGAACTACGGTGTTCTGACTTCCTCATTGCACGAGAGGATACGTAGGCATAACTTAACAGTTATCGAACAAAAGTCTCTGTATATTCCCCCTCCTTCCAGCCTCATTCTTTTAGCCTCATGATCTTGAGCATTTCACTCCTTTCTTACACTGACACTCTCATACTTCACATCACTTATACACTTTACACTGACACCTGTACATCCTTTTCCAGCTCTTGTATACACAGATTGCACTGACATTACCCCTTTAAAACACAGATCTTTTAAGCGTGGATCCCGTCGAGTACGGCGGACAATCTGGGTGCTAATACCTTCCCAGGTTGTAACCAACCCCCTTTCTCAGTCTCTCTGGTTCGCAACCGTCTTATCCATCTCTTTCTAGGTTTATGCAGCATTACCTTTCCTCCGGGATAAAAATGCCTAGCTGGCGACTCTATTCATTCCCTGTGAGTTCACTCCTGTGTGTCCTCGCATCCTCCTTTCGCCGACCGTTCGCGTCTGTACCCCATTTGACCCGGCTTCATTTGGTGGGAGCGACAATACCAACTCCCCTTCTCGGGCTTTTCTGATGTAATCATTTGTCTTCTCAATCTTGGCCATATGCTCGATCCGGAGCTTCTCTAACCTCTCATTGTCCAGACGACTATCATTCCTCTCCCAGAGGGTCTTCTTTAGAGCTTCAGAAAGTTGGGTATTCCTCTCCTTCAGCTTCTCAAACTCCTCTAAACTGACTGTAGCTACAGGCTCTCCTGCTGATGGCCCTGACACATCCTCCAGGGTGAATGGCATGCGAGTGATCTGTCCTCTGGTACGAGACCAATCAATATACTGAGTTGAATCTATGTTGTTGCACTTGCCAAGGATAGCAGTCCCTTTTGTCTGAATGTTATCCCAAGCCCAGGCTGCTTGTCGGATGATGGCATGATTATTCAGAACATCACAGTAAAGGGTTTCTGCTAAATCTTGTTCTCTTAGTGGATGTACTAAGGCATACCCTAGCTGCCTTTTAAATAGCAAAGGATTGTAGTTGATGCAACCCTTCACTCCAATAAGAGGTACATTGGGATACTGCCCACAACTTGTAATTATATCCCTGCCATTGGTGCTCTGAGTACACCACCTAATGTCTTCTGAAGTGAGAGCAATCATTATATTAGCCCAATTTCTTGACTGATGAGGATTCAAGAAAGCTTATGTCTTTGGCAAGTGTCTCAATAACCAACAGTAGAAGAGAGGTGCACAACATCTGACTAATCTTCCCATCTGCTTCTCATTCCTTTGGTGCACTGAGTAGTAGAAATCCCCTAGCAAGGTAGGAACTGGATTCTTCAGCAAGAAGAGATGAATAGCATTCTTACTTACAAACTTAGGTTCGTCTGCAAACAAGATAATCCCATATATACCAAGATCCAGGAGAGCACAAACAGTTTCCCACTTCCCTGCTACAACATGATTGGTGGCCTGAGTGATCAAGAAGTCCAAATGGAGGCCTGGGATTCCAGCCTTGGTGGTCATATGCTGATAAATGATGGTGACTTCCAAATGTAAAGCCTTAGATATGTCTTCATTCCTGGGAGCAATCATCTCAGGGTTGAAACGTATTCCTCTCCTGATAGGGATACCTAACAACATGGAAAACTCTTCTAACAAAGGACCCAACTGAAAGTCTGGGAATGTGAAACATCTGAGAGGAGGGTCATAAAACTGTAGGCAAGTGTGGATCATACTCCTCTGTGATGCATCCAAGTCCATGATCATGTCCATGATACCACCATAATGTTCTCTGAATAAAGGGACATGATTAGGAGTGATAAGTGGCTAAATCTGCCTGATGCCTGCTAGGGAGGGCTCAAAGAAATGGTAAGTGATGTTTCTCTTCCTGGATGAATCCATACTGATAATGGATGCTGATGAAGATAACTGGGGAGAAAATACTAATGAAGACAACTAGAGAAGCTATCAGCTAAAAAAGGCCTCTGGTGAAGATAACTGGAGAAGATATCAACTGAAAAAGGTCTCTGATGAAGATAACCGATGAAGATGGCTGAGCAGAAGAACAGTCAAAACCAAACCAAAGATGATATGGATACCCTATAAAACAAATAGACAAATGTTAAAATGATGCAAAATGATGTATCCAGAATGATATGCAAGGGTTTGTGATCAGGTGTTGGATTTTTCATTTGCTTTGATAGGGTCCATGGTGTTCTGAAATCCAGATGAAGGCTAGAGAACCAGTAACCAGGTGGGGGACTCAAATAAAGAGTCACAAGTCCAGGGTTTCATAGAATCAGTCCAAAATAGTGTAACCTTAACAATATCAGTAACAGGGTATGATGAGGCCAAGGGTTCCTGCAAACCTGTAAACATCCCAACCCCCTCACAGGTATTGTTCTAGAACAAGGATCCTCAGACTTGGATCTATTATGAGAAGTGTAAACATTTCTAACCCATGAGGTACAGTGTTTACATTAATCATAAAGAATCCTCCTCTAATTCACCTCAGATGTTGAAGGTCATCTAAAAAGGTCATTCAGACTTAGCAGGCTTCCCAGATAGCCTTAGTACTACAGGAAATCTGTAGCACAGAGCTCTCAAGAAGAAACCTATGTCTGAACCGTGTTTCATATTCCCGCACCAGACCTAAATGGAATGGGAAATAATATGAAGCAACTCTAATCCTATGTGTCACTCAGGCTCTCGGTGTGGAACCTTACTCACTGAGATACCCCTCCCACCAAGGCAAAACAACAAATCCAGCACATGATATGATGACAATAATATGAAATGCATAAAAAGTAAATGAAAGCGATAAATAAAGTTGTAAATAAAGAAATAAACAAAAAGCACACATAACACCCCCATAAACACAAATCAAACAAGCGCTAGGAGAAACCCACAAAAAGAACCAGAAGCCATGGTTGCAAGACAAGGTCCCAACCAGAGTCGCCAAGCTGTCGCTCCCCAAGGATTTTCATCCTGGTGCAAACGCGAACCATCGGCAAAGAGAAGATGAGGGTTGAGGTTGAATTTAATAGAGTCTCCAGCTAGGCCTTTTTATCCCGAAGGAAAGGTAATGCTGAATAAACCTGGAAAGAGATGGATAAGACGGTTGAGAACCAGGGAAACTGAGAAAGGGGGTTGGTTACGACCTGGGAAGGTATTAGCACCCAGATTGTACATCGTACTCGACGGGATCCACGCTTACAAGATTGTGTTTAAAAGGGGTAGGTGTATGTGTTATCTGTGTGCCAAAAGCTAGGAAAAGAAAGTACAAGTGTCAGTGCAAAAGGGTGAATTTCTCAGGAACTGAGGCTTAGAAATGAATGTTGAAAGAGGGGGATGACAAAGAGACTTTTGTTCGATAACTGTTAAGTACAATGAGGAAGTCAGAAAATCGTAGTTCGACTAAAAGAGACTGAAAATAAATTGACTGTGAACTGCCTGCTTTCCTATGCTCAAGTGTATGACTCGTCTGGCTTGAGTGATAACTGTCTTGCATTAGACGGAAGAAGCGAGTTCTCATTTGTAGAATGAGTGTGATGAGAAAAGAATCCCGGAGGAGACGATTATTGTTTGTCTTTGTGCTTTCAGTTTTTTATTGTTTTTGGTGTTTTGCATAAGTTAATGAGCTTAAGCCTAAATCAAAGGTTGTAAACTCATTATATCCTCCCTTATTAGGGATAATGAGCTTACTTAGGTATGAGATAAGCATCTCAACTTAATTACCATGATGATGTAGGATTAAGATCATTATCCTACTTGTGATTATTTAGATGTTTTTGGGTTTTTTGTTTAGTGTTAAGTAATGAGTTTAATCTCTAATCACAGAATAGTGAACTCATTACACCATCCTAATAGAAGGATAATAGATGAGAACACTTAAGCTGAGGAAGATACCTCAACTTAATCCATGGTTAGGGATTAAATTCATTATATAACAAGCCTTTATTAAATGTATTTTATTTAAAGGTATGAGATTAAGAAGTGGATTTTATGTTTGTAAGACAACTTGAGGGGGACTTGTCCATTAAACACTAGGGTTAGTCCCTCTTAACCATATGGAAGAGATAGAACCCTAATGTAAGGCCCAAGTTACAAGATAAAGTCTTGGTGATTATTAATGTGTTTTGATTAAGAGGTGTAAACAAATTAAAGGTTTAACACTAAGGATTAAAGTTATACACTTCATCCTAAGAGATGGATGCAGGCATGACCCTAATTCCAAAGTCCTAAAGCTTTAAGAGTTTAGTCTCTAATTATTGAGATGAGAAGAGAGTCTCAAGGAGACTCAAAGGTAAAAATCTAGGGGGACTATATACAACCCTAAAAGTTATCATGCTTAGATATCCTATGGTTTGTGAGGCTTTAGAGGAAAGATCTTCAAGGCCACCAATGGAAGAAGCGGATGAAAAGAGAAGAAGAAAGAAGAACAAGTTACTTACTTCCTGAAGAAGATAAGTAACTTGAAAGAAAGAAAGTGGGAAGGAGGGAGCATAAGTGAAACAAGTTCACTTCAAAGACAAGTAAATATGCAAATGAAAAGGAAAGAATAAGTGAGAGGTGAAGGCAAATCCACCTCCCAGATAACTTACCCAAAAGCTCCTGAAATGTTAGTATGGATGCATAAGACATAAAGTAAAAGGAAATGAAGTGAAATGAGATGTAAATACCAAATTCATAAGTAAAAATGAAATTAAAAGGCATATGAGATGATGCAAAGTCATACAAGATGCATATGAATGATCATATAAAGATGAGATGCAATGGGAGCATGTTTAGAAGCATGAAAACACATGGATGTTCATGAAATGTAATGGATGCAAAGCATAGAAAATGAATGAAGAAATGATCAAGAAATATTCAAGCATGTCTTAAGATGTCTAATATGTCATACAAATGCTTGAAATGTCATGGCAAGTTCATATGATGATGATATGCAAAGATGAATGCAAATGAACATGAGAAATTAGGGTTTTAAGACAACATGAGATGCATATGACCAAAACAGAAGCATACTTCATGATAAAAAATTGAAATTGAACTCAAACAAACCCCAATCCCATATAAGATCACAACCCAAAGGGGAAACTCAGAAGTTTAACCTAGTCAAAGTTATGAAATTTCTAAGTTTGTTAGGGTTTTTGGGTGCTTCTAAAGGTAAAATGCAAATCAAATTGAAAATGTAAGATAAAATCATGAGGTAAATAACCTAGAAACTATATGCAATATGTGAAACAATGTAAAAAGAACCAAGTCCAAACTCATCATGGTTAGGCATAAATGAATTTTTCAAGTAAGGGTTAAAAAATATGATTTTTAGGAACCCTAATTCAAAGAAAATTGTGAAATTGTGATCAAACCTAAAACAAAATTTGTATGGTGAGTTTGAAAATATTTCTAAATGTTTAAGGATGCTTCATGATTTTTTTGGTGATTTTTAGAAACCTAAATGAATTTTTAATTATTTAAAATCCATTAATTAATTAAAAATAACATTTAAATATTTTAAAAATAATTTTTAATGAAAAAAATAAAATTAAAATTATTTTCAGGTTAAGAAAAATATTTGAAACAAAAATGAAAAGTTTGAGAATTTTTTGATGATTTTTGCTATTTTTAATAAAATGAACAAAAGAAATGAAATAAAAATGAATTAAAAATGGATTAAATGAAAAGTAAGAGGATCCAAAGGCCAGGATTTAAACTTGGGGGATTTGTGTTGACTGCGCGCGTTAATGAATGGTCAGGATGGTTTCTGGCTAATTAATTTTAATTTATTTAATTAAACAGAAATTAGTATTAATGAGCTAATCTGGTCCGTTTCTTCGCTAAGCTAATTACGCATCCAAAGGTCCTCAATCAATCTGGGCATTAAACCCTAATTAGGGCTAATTACGTTCAGGTGACCGGAGACAAGCTTCGGTCATCTTCTCCGCTGAGCCAAAAACCCTAAATCCTTCTACAGGCTACCCCACCCCAAATTAACTGCCCAGAAATGATCCCTTACCCCCACGTAAGTCAAATCACCCAACAAACATCATTTATGTTTCATAAACAAGCTGAATCGAATCAAAACATAAATACGGGAAAAGTTTCAGAAGTTCATAAAATGTTCATTCCTTCACCATTTTCAATTCTAAAAGCATCATTGCGATCCTTAGAGTATGCAGTTTCAGTTTATAACAAGAAATCAAAGCTTTGAGAAAAAATGTTCTTGAGTATACCTGAGCTGGAAACCTCCAAATGTGAGCTTTCAGAACCTCCCACTTGTGCAAGTGAACCCCTTTGATCCTCCTGAAGCTATTGGGATGCTTAGAAGGCCTTGAAAGTGACTATTTTGAGTGGCTCGATTCTGATATGGCAGAAATGGAGTTTCTGGTTTATGAGGTTTTAGGCCATGGTAATGGTTGCTTTGTGTTCTATGGATGATTTCTGAATGAATGGTGAAATAATTTCTGAGGTTTGATGGATTGTTTGAGAGAATCGAAGAAGGGAAGTTTTTTGCAATTTTTGTGAAAACTGATGTTGTGTATGTTCTGAGCTTATGGCATGCTTGTTTTATGATCTTGAGGCAATACATAAACTATTGGAATGAGTCAGAAGATTAGATATGCACTGTGGGAATGGTATGACTTCATTGGCTAAAAAGTCAAGATTGGTGTACTTGAGGTATGGGCCATGGCAAAGTTGGTTTCTGTGCTTGAACTGCTTCAGCTAGCTTCAAGAAGAGCCATAGGATCATTGTTATGCAGCTGGATGGCTTGGATCAAGAGTTTGTAAGGTTTATGCATTTTGGCCATTTTGAGATTTCTTGAGAATTAAGCCATCAAAACCCAAGGTTCAAAGGCCAATTATGATCTTTCTAAGTTTCTTTGACATATTATGGTGCATAGAAGTTGGTTAGAGGTCATGAAATGGCTTGGCAAGTGAAATTGCAAAATTCCCTCTTTGGCATGAACTTGAAAATTGTAGGATTTTTGCCAACTTTGAAAGGCCATATCTTGAGTTCTAGGATGAATCAAGACATGTTCTTATACTTTTTGAAAATGGGAAGACATAATCTACAACTTTCATGCCCAAGAATTTTTCATTTGAAGCATTTTTGGTCATGAAAGAATAGGTTGAATATCTTTCCCAAAATGGAAAGTTTCCATTACAAGTCATTTCCAAAAATAGCAAGTTTGCATTTGGCTCAAAATTCTTCAACTTTGTGAACTTCCAACCACTTCTAAGATCAAATAAATATCATAGAGACTCAAAATGATGATGATGATGACCCTTTGGTGCCCTTGAGGGAGGCCTCAGATGCCCTGATTTTAACTTTACTTGCTCAAGAAGTTACCCAATGATCAGATGACTTCCACAGTGAATGTTTTCATCAAACTTGGTACACATGATCCTTATAACATATTAAGACCATTAGAAACAATAATGACCAAAAAATTTGAGATTAAGGGCCTCAAACCCAAAACCCTAATTTTAGGTCATTTGTGTAGGAAATCTTCTGTCTGTCTCTATGCCTTTGTCATTCTTTGTGATCTCTTAACTTTTATGAACTTTGGGGAGCATAATATGATCATGGAACACAAATGGAACCTCTTGGTAAGCTTCAAGACCTTTGGGATGGCTCATATCACTTCTTGGATTGCTCAGATCACAAACCCTAGATGCAGATGAAATGGAGCTATGCAGTGAAACAAATATGAAATATGATATGGTATGCCTATGCAATGCCATATGAAATATCACAAGCCATGGTGTGAGAAAAAGTGAGGGCAAATTTGGGGTGTTTACAGAGTCGAACTATGTCATAAGTGTGTCGACCCATAGAAGCACTCTAGCTTATATGTGTCGACCTAAGACATTCCAAGCGTCAACCTTAAGTAGGACGAGCCTTTGGATTTGCAAAGCTTAACATGCGTCCACCTCATGAATGCATGAGTCAACCTAAACATGTTATGTGTCGACCTAAAGGGATTGTGTGTCAACACATACAAGGGAGCAACCTTCACTATGTAAAACATTTGGTATTGTATCAACCTATGGCTTGTATATGTCGATCTCTAACCTAGTTTTTCACATAAAAAATCAATTTTAACTTTTAAAAATATTTTTAACCTGATTTTAAGTATCCTAAGATGAAAATGCACATATAGACATAGAAGACAGGGTCCAATATTCACAAATCATAAGTGTCTTATTACCATTTAAATCACACTAATCTAGAACAATTTCCTTAAATGGTCTCTGATGGTTCTCGAGTACAAGATGATTCAGACACACTATATAAGAAAATGATTACAAAGGAAAATGATATACACAATTCATAAAACATATGATGGCGACTTTATTGACTCCTGTTAGTAAAATTATCACTAGTGCACTTTTAATGATAATCTTTTGAACCTCTGTAAAATTGTTCTAGATTAGTGTACTTTTGAACCTCGGATGGTTTTGAGTCATGATGATTGCCTCTTGTTAGAAGCAAATTTTTCTAATATAGATGTTAGGGATGTTGTGTTTGATTGCGACGGGAACAAGTTCCCAGGAGAGGATGGTTTTAATTTCAAGTTTATGAAAGCTTGTTGGGATATTGTAGGATCAGATGTTACTAAGTGTGTGCTAAGTTTCTTCTCATCTGGTTGGTTGCCTAAAGCATTTGTGTGCTCCTTATCTTTGGTTCCAAAAATCGATAATCCACAAAGTTTCGAAGACTATCGTCCAATTAGCCTTATTATGTGTGTTATGAAGATTATTTCTAAGATGCTTTCAAAAAGATTGAGAGTTGTGATTGACAAGTTGATATCCCCCAATCAAACGACTTTTATTCCGAAGAGGCAATTGTTGGATGGAGTGCTAGTTACTAACGAAATCATAGACTTCGCAAAGAGAAAGAAGAAAAAGAGTATTTTTTTCAAAGTGGATTTTGCTCGTGTGTATGATTGCGTTGACTTGGATTTCTTAGAGCTTATGATGGCTAAAATGGGATTTGGAGGAAATTCGTTGAAATGGATTAGAGAATCGGTTTTCAATAGCTACCTTTCAATTTTGATAAACGGTATCCCTTCCAAAGACTTTAAATCGACAAGAGGCCTAAAACAAAGAGATCCCCTATCTCCTTATCTCTCGCAATTATTGCGGAAGGGTTGGCTTGTATGGTGCGAAGAGCTGTAAACTTAAACATTCTTTCAGACTTTAGAATGGATGATTCAACTTCGGCTAATCTCTTGCATTTTGCTGATGATACAATTCTCTTTGGAGACAAATCTATCACTAATATTTGGGCTTTCAAGGCCATCCTTCGAGGATTTGAAGTCGCTTCTGGGCTAAAGATAAACTATGTAAAGAGTTGTCTTTATGGTATTGGTATTGATTCAGAATTTATGGTTGTAGCCGAAGGTTTCCTCCACTATAAATCTGATATTCTCCCCTTCAAATTCCTTGGCCTCTC
The DNA here is from genome assembly GCA_963966055.1 of Lathyrus aphaca. Lineage (NCBI taxonomy): Eukaryota > Viridiplantae > Streptophyta > Magnoliopsida > Fabales > Fabaceae > Lathyrus > Lathyrus aphaca. Next base: position 354,297,086 of record OZ014520.1, on the reverse strand, counting down.
CATAGAATGTATGGGAAAAGACTATAAAACTGGATAGGGCGAAACTTATCAATTGGTGGTCGTGTGTCTCTGATAAATTCTATGTTGACGAACTTACCGATAAATCATTTTTCTTTCTTCAAAGCTCCTAAAAAAGTTGTGAAGGATCTTATTGCAATTCAACGGAGATTTTTGTGGACTGGTAATTCGACTAATGGGTACATTCCTTGGGTGAGTTGGAAAAGTATTTGCAAACCAAAAAAGTGTGGGGGTCTTGGAATCAAACATATTGGTCGTTTCAACAAAGCTTTGCTTGCAAAATGGATATGGAAGTTTTATAATGATGGAAAAGAAATATGACGACCTATCATATCCTGTATTTATGGTAACCTTAGTAGAAAAATTCAACTTCATTTTGCGCTAGGGACTTGTAGTTCTTATTCAAAGTGGATGAAGGACATTTTGGGTGTTAATGCAGCCGTAAACCAATTTTTTGTTCCTTGCTTCCTTAAGTTCTCGATTGGTTCAGGGAGAGGGTCTCTATTTTGGCATACTGTTTCTATCAGATTATTGACAGAAAGTTAACAGAGTTGTGGATCTTGCTTGAACCGATCAGTCTGTTGTCCGATGAACACAACTTGTGGACGTGGAAATTAGATGAAGGTATTGGATTCACGGTGAAATCGTACTATGTGGCTTTATCGGGGAGTGAAGTGGAGGTAATGATTGATGATAATATTTCTAAAACTTTGGAATTGGTGTGGAAATCTATCATTCCTATAAAAATTAAAGTGTTTATTTGGAGGATGGTTTTCGATAGGATCCCAACTCTCTTAAACTTGGCAGCGAAAGGTATTCTCGTTAACCCTCATGACAAAGTTTGTGTTTTTTCTTTAGGGATGATGAAGATGTGGCTCATCTATTCTTTAATTGCCCAAAAACCATTTTGCTTTGGAACAAGGTTTATGTTTGGATAGATATAGATAGGATTTCGGCTACGGAATGGCGTGATCATGGTTTGTTATGGTTTGATAGCTTGAAAGGGAGAATCAAAGAAGAACATATTCTTTCCCTATGGTGTTTAACATGTTGGAGCATATGGCGGTTTTGGAACAATATTGTCTTCAACAATGAATTTGGACAGGTTGATTCAATGTTTTATATCCTTAGTTGTTTCTTCTTGGAATTGGCTAGTGTTAGGAAATTTTAATAGTAGGAATTGTAGTATATATAATTGATACAAATACCCTTTTGATTTCCTGTAATTTTTTGGTTGTTGGTGTTGGTGCTTTTTGTGCCCTCTCTCTTTCGATGGTATGACTTTCATTGGGTCGAGATTTCCTTAATCTCTGATTAATTAAGTTTTGCTTATAAAAAAAAAAAAATCTTTATTTTTACGATATAGATAATGATTTTTAGAGTACTTTTACTAGTAAAATGATCATCTTTATTTTTACTGTATAGATAACGATTTTTAGAGACTTATTCAATAAATAAGACAAAATAACTAGTATATGATAGTTGGGATATAGATAAGTGTAAATCGTTGACAGTGACATTTTTTTTATATTTTCATAATATATATATATATATATATATATATATATATATATATATATATATATATATATATATATATATATATATATATATATATATATATATATATATATATATATATATATATATATATATATATATAAAATGGTGTTTTGGGCATATACATGAGCAAACTCCCACTTGCTATATAAACCAAGTAGACATACTTTGTTTTCTATCAATTTAGTGTGACAATCATGCTTTAGCTAAGCAAGTGGTTTCTTAAGTCTTCAACAACATTGTCTAATGTCGGTATTTTACATATCTCCAAATCTCATCCTGTAGATAATCTCTCAAATGATATCAAAACAACATATACATTTATGGTTGGACCACTAAGTATAAATTAAAACTATTAAAATAAAAAAGAAACATTTATATGATAAAAACAAGGCATCCATAGAAAATAAAATAAAAATGAATATTATAGATTTTTATAGAAGTATAGAAGTGTGTGTGAATGTGAATGGATCCAAAAATAAGTGAAAGGGAGGTGGTACTTTGAGAAGGCAAGGCAGTGTTGTGGCGATTGTCAGGCAATTCACTCTGAGATTGATCAGACCCAATTGTCCATCCATAGATGTAATGTAAGAGTCCCCACTTTTTCCTTCCCCTCTTTGTTTTATAGGTCCCACTACAACACCTTCACTTCATTCATCACCTCACACACCTTCTTTTCTCTTCTCTTCTCTTCCTCTTCACTCATTTATTTTTCTCTCTAGTTTTCTCCAAAACTTCAACACAAACACACCCTTCACTCTCAAAAATATTCTCTTCATGGACAAAAAAATCATTGATAGAGAAACACATGACTTAATGAATGTTGACTCATTCTCTCAACTTCCCTTCATCCGCCCTCCACCTAAAGAAAAAGGCATCCGCCTCTTCGGCATCGAGTTCGGCGGCCGACCGACCGCCGAAGACATCGACGACTCCTCGGAGTCTCTCGAAACAACATTCGAGGTTGAAAACCACAACACCAACAAAGACACTAACCACAACACCAACAACAGCAGCAACAACAGCAACAGCGGCAACAACAACAACAACAACATGGAAAACAACAGAAGATTTGAATGTCATTATTGTTGCAGAAACTTTCCAACTTCACAAGCCTTAGGCGGTCATCAAAACGCTCACAAAAGAGAACGTCAACATGCAAAACGACAACACCTTCAATCAACTATGGTACATGCTACATCTTTCTCTGATCCACATCTCTACCATCACCACCATCATCACCAACAACAACAGCAACATCAACATCCTTTCTACAGATTCACATCATCCTCACCATCCTCATTATCATCCTCACCTTCTTATCCAACATGGAACTCAAACTCAAACCCACCCACTGCAAGATTCTATAACCATCCGACTTCTTCATACTCTCAACAACCTATTAATGGTAGTCCTTTAGCTTTCTGGAGAATCCCAAACGGCACAGTTCAGAGTAACCCTAGTTTCCACCATGAACGTCCTTCGCCTTTACTTGCTTCCGAGGAAAGAGCGAATCCGTCACAGGACGGACACGCGCATGGAGTAGTTCGTTCTAATCTTTCGCATAATCGCTATGTTTATGATACTAAACGTAGCGACCATGTTAGTTTAGATCTTCATCTTTAAATAACCAATTTCATATTAAGTTGTTGAAAAATCTATTTATAAATTAAGTTTCCTAATAACATCTCAACTATTATTCATACCTATAGTATTATTATTCTGTTGTAAATTTTTTCTCATTCTCTTCCTTATATTAAATTTTAGGGTTTCAACTTTGAACATTGAACCTTATTCTTAATTAGTTCCGTCTACAAAATTTATGCAATATGTTAGGTTGTTAGCTGAGAAAAAAACTGTGACTCACACGTGTGGGGATAATGTAAAGGGTTCAATTGAATAGAGTTAGGTTTTGGGTGTGCATGAACATCTTGTCTAAACACACGTGTGGAAAAATTCATGAAATTATTTAAGAAAGTGGGGTGATGAGAGAGGAGTTTTTTTTTACTGATTTCAATGTTACAATGTAATGTGATGATGATAAGGTTTGATGATGTTCTGCTAAAATATTAAAATATTGCAGAAACGAAAGTGATATTTCCATGTCCATTTTAGCAGGAATCAAAAAAATTAATTTCATTGATTCAATTAATGTTACATGTGTTCATGCTCCTTTTGTTTTTTTAGTCACTAGAGTGTGACAGGTACTTATATACATGAATATGATCTTTCTGTATCAATATATCAGCTTAGTATTATGTCTTTTCTGTGTAAATTTAGGATTCAAGAAGCTTTTATTCTATGAGATTTATATAGCTAGGGCAAATTTTTAAAGGGCATAGTAGTAATAAATGAGAGAAGAGAGGAACATGTTTTTCAAGAGTATGTTCATTGTTCAAAAACATGTTGTTCTTTTTCTTTGTTCAATTTAGTATGTAGTTTAGGTTGACCCCAATTAAAACAATTGGTTGAAAATATTTAACATAAGTGGTCCTAAGATGTTACAATTAAAAAAAAAAAAAAATTATTTTGTAAGCAGTTAAGTCCTTAGTACGTACTAGCACATTATTTACATTAGATATCTCTTAACTTATTAGCCGAACTTCTTGTTAAAATTCTCTTCGGTCTCTTAGGTCATTAGTCGAAATTGCAGAACTTCTTATTAAAAAATTTATCAGTATCTCTTAATTCATCGATCAAACTTTTTTCTTTCTTAAGAATAAAATCGGTGTCTCTAATTTCATTGGCCGAATTAGAATTATATGCAATGAGTGATAGTGTTTGGCAATGATTTAAAAATTGAAGTTGACAATAGTGAATAATTAGTACGAAGTTTGATAGGTAGGGTTGACCCACACACAAGCATATGGGTCAGATATTTATTATGCATTGTTTTACAAAAACACAAATCATCATCACCATTCAAAGGAAGTATAGTGGTACCAATTTAAAGGGTTTTTTTTGGGTTTAAAATGGCAAAACAAAACTTGAGAAAAGGATGTCTTGTGTCTTTCTTCCTTTTCTCTCAAACAGCTTTAAGGAACATATGAACATGGTAGTTACACTGTCATCTTTATTTTCACATCTTATGTACCATTTCTTTTATATCATTTTTTTAACAAAATATTATATACTAATATTGTAAATAAATAGTAACAAAAATATGTTAACGGTAAAAACTAGATATATGTTAGGTTTGTTAGTTTTGTGGTGAGTTGGAGATTCCTCCTTAACAATAATAGACTGATAGTTATAGTACTGATGTTTCTGTTTCTGTCTATACTTTAATCATCTATTATTTTTGCAGCACTAAGGTCAGAGATTTTATTTTTTTTCTACCATGGATGGACACTAAAATCAGATAAAAATACAATCAATCACATACACATGTTAAATGTCTATTTTCCTCAAAATTTTGACCGACATGACATTTTCAAAAAATATCAAAATTATTAAGAGGTGAATATTACAAGAATGAATGGATAGAAATTTTTTAATATTTTATGGTGTGTATGTATAATTATTAAGAAGGTTCTGATGGTAAGAAAAAGTATTTAACTAAAAACTGTACATATTACAGTTCTAACTATGGCTTCAAGTACTTGTCCTATGTCCCATTTCTTACACTTATTTTTGAGTTCAATTCACGAGAAAAACCCGACAATCTTATTGGTTGGTAAATATTTAAATAACTTGTTTATAGTGGCTTTTGTTTGTTGGTCATCTATGTGGTCATCATCAACTCAAACAGTATTATTCTTGAAAGGATCAACAACATTTTTGAGTTGCAAATAGATAAGAGTCTTTAGTAAAATTCAATGAATATTAAAAAGAGAAGAGATATTTAGATAAACATATATAATTAGATAATTCATTGAGAATAAAATATATAAAAGATTAGTCTTAATTAGGTTTTTTTCTTTATCATTATCCTATTAAATTTATTAGATATCTCATCTTTATGATTTGTTTTATCTTAAAAAATAATTTATTTATATATTTTATTTAATATTTTTTATAATATATTTTTAAAATTAATACATTTTTTTTTAATATTATTTTTTATCAGGTGGAGTACCCTTTATACTAAATTTATATATCACTTGCTTTCTGAAAAAAATTATTTTTATAAATGAAAAAAAATAATTTTGAACTTAAGTTATATAAATATATATTATTGAAGATCGAATAAAGTCAAAATCACAAAGTTTTCATTAATATTCATTTCAAAAGATAGTTATAAATAGTTATTTAAAATAGTTTTAAATTTTATTATATTTTTATTCAAAAAAAATATAAATAAAATAACTAAAATAACATTTTTAAAAAACTATTTAAATCTTTTGTGTAGGATTCTTATTCTCCCTATTGAATTCTTTTAAGTGAAAAATGAATAAACACCGATAATATAAAATATTTGTATACCAAAAATGTATATTCGGTTAAATTACATTTTTATTTTTAAAATACTAACATGACATGACTGAAATCTTATTAGATGATGATATAAAAGTATTTTATGTTTAATCTCAAATTTTTCATCCAAATATTTTCAACTCCAACCCCAAACTCATTTCTCCTTCAAAAATCTTTCAAAAACTACATTACAATTAGGAAATAATTTGATTTTCAAAAGATTTGAGATGAATAAAATATATATTATTGTTTTAATTTTAGTATGAATAAATGTTAGTAATGTATGAGTTATATCTTTGTTTTAATTCAAAAAAAAAAAAAAATTGACATGAACAATTTGACATGAACGAATGAATGTTAGGAACGTATGAGTTAAATTTAGTAATTTTGCATGACTAAATGAATATTAGATTTAGTATATTTTTATTTGTATCTAATGTAGCATTAAAAAGGTTAGTAATATAATAAATTAGTTTTTATTTTTTGAAATTAATTTTACATCTTTTTTAGATTTAGTTTTTTAAAAATTTGTTTCTATTTTACTATGTCAAAAATAACTTTTAATAACACCAATAGTTTGTTGGTCCAGTGGTGATACTGATTGGCGCTGAACTTTGTAGGGAGAACCACAGTTCGATCCCCCACAACTGCGATCGGGAGAGGGCTGAAACCACTTTATGTCAGAACTGACCCCCGAACCGGACTAAAACCGGTGGTGATAAACCAACAAAAAAAGACTTTTAATAACGCACCTTAGACAGTGCTTTATTACAAAAGCGCTGCTATAAGTTAAATAAAAAATAACACACATAAATTGTTCACACAAAACAGTAAAAGCGCTACTAAAAGTCCTACCTTAGATAGCGCTTTCTGAAAGCATTTTTAAAGGAATATATTAGACAATGTTTTTCTCAAAAGAGTTGTCTAAGGTCTTATAAATTTAAAAAAAACAATAATCTCAAAAACGCTATCTAAAGTTGACATTAGCCAGCGCTTTTCAAAAGCCTATTTAAAGGGCTATATTAGTCAACGCTTTTCTCAAAAGCACTGTCTAAGGTCTAACTAAATTAAAATATTAGAATAGTCAATATTCTTTTTTGTCAGAACTGACCCCCGAACCAGACTAAAACTGGTGGTGATAAACCAACAAAAAAAAAGACTTTTAATAACGCACCTTGGACACCGCTTTATTACAAAAGCGCTGCTATAAGTTAAATAAAAAATAACACACAGAAATTGTTCACACAAAACAGTAAAAGCGCTACTAAAAGTCCTACCTTAGATAGCGCTTTCTGAAAGCGTTTTTAAAGGAATATATTAGACAATGTTTTTCTCAAAAGCGTTGTCTAAGGTCTTATAAATTTAAAAAAACAATAATCTCAAAAGCGCTATCTAAAGTTGACATTAGTCAGCGCTTTTCAAAAGCCCTTTTAAAGGGCTATATTAGTCAACGCTTTTCTCAAAAGCACTGTCTAAGGTCTAACTAAATTAAAATATTAGAATAGTCAATATTCTTTTTTCATATCTTTTCTTTCCCTCTCTGCGACTGCAACTACGAACGACCTGCGAACGACCTAACGAACCAGATATCACCACCATCCTCAACCGTCTTGGTTGCAACTTGTCGTCGTCCTTCCTCCATCGTACTCACCGTCTCGGTTTCGGTAAGATTCTTTTTTTTTTACCGTTAGGGCAAGCACTGCAATCTTTGTTTTCATTAGGTTTCCATTTTTCAGTTAAGATGTTGGTTTTCTTAATCTTTGCGATGTTAGTTTTCCAAGATTAGTTTTTAAAACTTGTAGCATTGTAGCATCTGGTGTGTACAAATGTGTTATGGGTCAATAAGATGTTGGTTTTCAAAGATTAGTTTTTAAAGATTGGTTTTCTTAATGTTGGTGTGTACATTGTAGCATCTGGTGTGTAAAAATGTGTTATGGGTCTATAAGATGTTGGTTTTCTTAATCTTTGTGATGTTAGTTTTCAAAGATTAGTTTTCAAGTCTTGGTGAAGTTGAGTATAGTAGTCACAAATGGTTTTCTTAATATTATAGCATCTTTGTGATGTTAGTTTTCAAACTGTTTAACTAACTGATATTTAGCTTGGAATATAGGTATATAGTAATAACATGTTGCTTTAGTTGTTTGTTGAATGTTGTTAAACCATAGTATGTAGGATTATGGGTCAATAAGATTGTGAAATGATTTGAAAATTATTTATATTTATTTTAGTTGTTATTTGGGCACTTAATGATATCATATTTCTTTGTTGGAATTCGATTTTGGTATAGTAACTTATATGAGAGTCTGTACAACTTAATATTGAGGGGTTTATGATTTAAGAAAAAATGGAGTAGTCTTATCCCTGACTAATTTTCATGTGCAATATAGAAATTCGTTAGTTTGGATTAGATAGTTAGTGAAATGTAAAACTTGATGGTTAATTATTGTAGTTAGCATTATGATTAATTATAAACATCTATTAGTTAAACAATTTGAATTATTGGTAGATGATGTTGTTTTGAAGTTGATATTGATTGCTTTCAATTGTGATTGTTTTTTCAGATTGTTGTTTGAGGAGAATTTATTTTGAACCAAGTGCTACTACAAGAAAGATATTTTATTCTTGCACTCAAATCTTCATATGGTATTTTATTTTTCTTACCTTAATAAGTAGGAAAACCATGGATAAAAAATGGATGTCTGCCAATCGATTGTCCAAAGAGTACGAGAATGGGGTTGTGAATTTCGTTAAGTTTGTTGTTCAACATGTTGAAGACCTCAGTCGAATGAAATGTCCTTGCTTGGGTTGTTGTTATGTGGGTAAGGTTGACGCAGATGGATTGAAATCGCATTTACTGAGGCATGGAATTGATCGAAGTTATAAGTTATGGATATTTCATGGTGAAAACATTAACGAGAATGTTGAACCGAGGGGGAAAAGTAATACGACCTATGCTTCAGACGACAAAGACACGAAAACATACGATTGTGATCGAGTCGAAGAGATTGCAGAAGCACTTGAAGAGGATCTTCATGATTGTCCCAAAATGTTTGAGAGGTTGGTAAGCAATGCAGAGAAACCATTGTATAAAGGTTGCACTAGATTCACATGATTGTCTGCAGTATTAAAGTTGTACAACTTAAAGGCGGGCAATGGATGGTCGGATAAAAGTTTCACAGAGTTGTTGGCCCTTATGAGAAAAATGCTACCGGAGGATAATGTTCTTCCTAAACAAACCTATGAGGCCAAGAAAATGTTGTTCTCTATTGGAATGAGCTATGATAAGATACATGCTTGTCCAAACGATTGTGTTTTGTTTCGAAACGAATATGCATCGTTAACTGAGTGCCCTAAATGCGGTTTGTCTCGATATAAGAAAAAATTGTCTCCAGCAAAAGTCTTATGGAATTTTCCTATAATTCCGAGATTTAGGTGCACGTTTCGTAGTGAAACCGATGCAAGACACCTGACATGGCATGCAGATGGAAGAATTAATGATGGAAACTATCGACATCCGGTTGATTCACCACAGTGGTCGAAAATTGATAATGATTATCCTGACTTTGGAGAAGAAGCAAGAATCCTTTGCTTGGAATTATCTACTGATGGAATGAAGCCGCATGGTCTTCAAAGTATCTCACATACCACATGGCCTATGATCCGTATGATTTATAACCTCCCTTCATGGCTATGTATGAAGCATAAGTACATGATTTTATCTATGTTAATTTCTGGGCCTAAACAACCAAGGAATGACATAGCCATATACTTGACACCTTTGATCGAAGATTTAAAGATTTTGTGGGAGAACGGTGTGGAGGTTTATGATGGATATATGAAATAAAGTTTCAATTTGAGGGTGATGTTGTTTGGCACAATTAATGACTTTCCAGCATACAGGAATCTATCTGGGTATAGCATTAAAGGTCAACGTATGTGTCCTGTTTGTGAAGATGGAACTGATACGACACGATTGGAACTTTGTCAAAAGAATGTGTTTCTCGGTCATCGTAGGTTCTTAAATTCTAAACATCACTACCGTGGGTGGAGAAAAGAATTCAATGGAGACACCGAACAATGTAAAGCTCCACTCACATTGTCAGGTGACCAAGTTTTTGAAAGGTGAATGATGTGCGTACTGAGTTTGGCAAGCCTTTTGTACATAAGGTTGTCAAAGGTGGGTGGAAGAAGAGGTCGATATTTTTTGAATTGCCATATTGGAAGTCTTTGTACGTGAGACATTTTCTCGATGTTATGCATATTGAAAAAAATGTTTTTGAAAGTGTTATTGGTAAGTTACTCAATATAAAAGGAAAGTCTAAGAATGTCCTTAAAGCAAGGGATGACATGTTAAAAATGGGAATAAGAACTGAATTAGCACTCGTGAAGAAAGGAAGACGAACATATCTACCACCTGCTGCTTTTACTCTATCTAGAAAGGAGAAAAAAATATTGGGTAAGTTTCTGAGTGAAGTTAAAGTTCTAGAAGGATACTCTTCAGATATTAGAATATGTGTGTCTATGAAAGAGCTCAAGTTGAAGAGTTTAAAGACACATGATTGCCATGTTATAATGGAACATTTTCTACCAATAGGTATACATTCTATTTTTCCAGAAAAAGTAAGAAGCGCCATAACTAAATTGTGTTTTTTCTTTAGATCAATTTGTAGTAAGGTGATCGATCCCAAGATCTTACCAACACTACAAAAAGAGATAGTTTTTACCTTGTGTGAGCTTGAAATGTATTTTCCTCCCTCTTTTTTTTGACATAATGGTACATCTAGTTGTACATCTTGTGAAAGAGACACAGTTGTGTGGACCAGCTTATATGAGATGGATGTACCCTACTGAACGTTATATAAAAATATTAAAGGGTACATGAAAATCCGAAATCGACCAGAGGGTTGTATTGTTGGACGATACATTGTTGAAGAAGCGGTTGAGTTTTGTACTGAATATTTGTCCAATGTTCAATCGATTGGACTCCCCAAAGCTCATATTTTCGAAAAAAAAAGGAAGGTAAAAAATTAATTTGAAATAAAATTGTGACAATATCAAGGGATGAACGGGATCAAGTGCATTTGTATGTTCTGCACAATGATAATGCGGTTGAGCCATATGTTGAAATGCACAAGGATGTACTCTGAAGGTTAAATCAGAACAGAAATGAAAATTGGATAGTACAAGAGCACAATCAAAGTTTTATACAATGGTTAAAGGATCATATTTATTCGAAGCGCTCTTCAGATCCTACTTCAGTAACAGAAAGGTTGAGATGTTTGGCATATGGTCCAAGTTTGCATGTGTTTTCTCATAGCTTATACGCAATTAATGGATACACATTTTATACCAAAGAACAAGATGATAAAAGTACTATGCAAAATAGTGGTGTCACCGTGCTAGCTGAAGCAATGCATATATCAAGAATGAAGGACTTAAACCCCAAATATGCAAATTTGTCATATTTTGGAGTTATTTATCACATTTGGGTGTTTGATTATGAGAAGTTTCAGATTCCTATCTTTGGTTGCAACTGGGTAAATAGTAGTGGCATATGAATGTATAAGTCTGGATTTTTGCAAGTGGATCTTAATAGGGTGGGGTACAAAGATTAGCCTTTTATTCTAGCATCTCAAGCTAGACAAGTGTTCTATGTCACTGACCCGACGAGTACAAATGGTCTATAGTGCTTTTATCTATCAAAGTGGTTGATGATAGTGGTGTATATCAATGTGATATTGATGTTGAGAATGAGTCGTGCATTAAATGGAATGAGTTGAATAGAAATGATCAAGATGAGGATCTTAAAGAGGATGAGTCATATATCATAAATGATCATAACAAGGGAAATTGGATCAATTCATCCGTCCTCATTGCTAAGAAACAAGTAATTCATATTCCAACCAAGAAAAGAAAGAGATGTTAGTGAAAGAGGTAATATAATAAAATGTTATATATTATGTCATTTTCAATAAATTTATATGCTCTTCTTTTTTTCATTTTAAATATTTCACTTGGTATCATAATTTATAGCTTAGACAAGTACTTTCATTATAATTTATATTTGATATCCTTGGTTTCTTTATTACAGGTTAGATGGCTACTAATGAGGATCACCCAGATGATTATGATTCTATTCATGATGAACGTAAAAAGGTATCTACGGAAGAGGACATTAAAAGAGGAATAACAGTTATGAAGAAAGTGATTCGTGCTAGAGATCGAGGCACCATTTTAGATGTGCATCGTGTCGCTCCCGAAATTTGCATCCCGGTGCAGACGCGAACGGTCGGCGAAAAGAGAAATTGAAAATGAATTGAAAAGAGTCGCCAACTAGGCATTTTTATCCCGAAGGAAAGGTAATGTTTCATAAACCTAGAAAGAGATGGATAAGACGGTTGCGGACCAGAGAAACTGAGAAAGGGGGTTGGTTACAACCTGGGAAGGTATTAGCACCCAGATTGTCCGTCGTACTCGACGGGATCCACGCTTACAAGATTGTGTTTAAAGGGGTAAGTGTATGTGTTATCTGTGTACAAAAGTTAAAGAGAGAATGTACAGGTGTCAGTGCAAAAGGAAGTGAAATGCTCAGGACTGAGGCTTTAGAAAGAATGCTGAAAGAGGGGGAAGACACAAAGACTTTTGTTCGATAATTGTTAAGTTATGCCTACATATCCTCTCGTGCAATGAGGAAGTCACAACACCGTAGTTCGACTCAAAGAGACTGAAATATTTTGATTGTGAACTGCCTGCTTGTCAATGCTCAAGTGTATGACTCGTCTGGCTCGAGTGCTTACTATTTTGCGTTAGACGGAAGAAGCAAGTTCTCGTTTGTGAATGAGTGTGATAAGAAAAGAATCCCGGAGGAGACGATTGTTGTTTGTTTTTGTGTTTTCAGTTTTGTTATTGTTTTTGGTGTTTTGCACAGGATTATGAGCTTAAGCCTAAATCAAAGGTTATAAACTCATTATATCCTCCCTGATTAGGGATAATGAGCTTACTTAAGTGTGAGATAAGCATCTCAACTTAATTACCATGATGATGTAGGATTAAGATCATTAACCTATTTGTGATTAATTAGATGTTTTTGGGTTTTTGTTTAGTGTTAAGTAATGAGTTTAATCTCAAATCAGGGATTAGTGAACTCATTACACCATCCTAATAGAAGGATAATAGATGAGAACACTTAAGCTGAGGAAGATACCTCAACTTAATCCATGGTTAGGGATTAAATTCATTATATGACAAGCCTTTATTAAATGGATTTTAATTATGGAATGAGATTAAGAAGTGGATTTTAAGTTTGTAAGAAAACTTGAGGGGGACTTGTCCATTAAACATTGGGGTTAGTCCCTCTTAACCATAAGGAAGAGATAGAACCCTAATGTAAGGCCCAAGTTACAAGATAAAGCCTTAGTGATTATTAGTGTGATTTGATTAAGAGGTGTAAAAAAATTAAAGGTTTAACACTTAGGATTAAAGTTATACACTCCATCCTAAGAGAAAGATTCAGGCATAACCCTAATTCAAAGTCCTAAAGCTTTAAGAGTTTAGTCTCTGACTATTGAGATGAGAAGATAGACTCAAGGAGACTCAAAGGTAAAAGACTAAGGGGGACTATACACAACCCTAAAAGTTATCATGCTTGAGTATCCTAAGGTTTGTTAGGCTTAAGCGAAAGGATCTTCAAGGTCACCAATGGAAGAAGCAGATGAAAAGAGAAGGAGAAAGAAGAATAAGTTACTTACTTCCTGAAGAAGATAAGTAACTTAAAGAAAGAAAGTAAGAAGGATGGAACCTAAGTGAAATAGATTCACTTCAAAAACAAGTAAATATGCATATGAAAAGGAAGGAAAAGATGGGAAGTGAAGGAAAATCCACCTCCCAAATAACTTACTAAAAGTTCCTGAAAATGTTAGTATGAATGCATAAGACATAAAGCAAAAGGAAATGAAATGAAATGAGATGTAAAGACCAAAGTCAAAAGTGAATGTGTAATGTAAAAGGCATATGAGATGATGCAATGTCATACAAGGTGCATATGAATGATCATACAAAGATGAGATGCAATGGAAGCATGTTTAGAAGCTTGAAAACACATGGATGTTTATGAAATGTAATGAATGCAAGACATAGAAAATGAATGAAGAAATGATTAAGCAATGTTCAAGCATGTCTTAAGATGTCTAAGACGTCATACAAATGCTTGAAATGTCATGGCAAGTTCACATGATGATGATATGCAAAGATGAAAGCAAATGAACATGAGAAATTAGGGTTTTATGAATGTATGAGATGCAAATAACCAAAACAGAAGCATACATCATGATAAAAAATGGAAATTAAACTCAATCAAACCCCCTATTGAAAGTTATGGATTTTCTAAGTTTGCTAGGGTTTTTGGGTGATTCTTAAAGGAAAATGCAAGATAAATTCATGAGAAAAATAACCTAGAAACTAAATGCAATATGTGAAACAATGCAAAAAGAATCAAGTTCAAACTCATCATGGTTAGGCAGAAATAAATTTTTCAAGTTAGGGTTAAAAAATGTGATTTTTAAGAACCCTAATTCAAAGAAAATTGTGAAATTATGATCAAACCTAAAAAGAAATTTGTATGATGAGTTTGAAAATGTTTCTAAATGTATTGGAATGGTTCGTGAATTTTTTGGTGATTTTTAGAAACCTAAATGCACTTTTAATTAATTAAAATCCATTAATTAATTAAAAATAACATTTAAATATTTTAAAAATGCTTTTTTAATGCAAAAAATAAAATAAAAATCATTTTTGGGTTGAGAAAAATATTTGGATCAGAAATGCAAAAGATCATATTTTTTTGATGTTTTTAACTATTTTAAATAAAATATGCAAAATAAATGAATAAAAATGAAAATAAAATGATTTAAATGAAAAGTAAACGCTTCTGAGGGTCCAGATTCAAATGAAAATGGAGGGAGTTGACTGGCGCGTGAATCAAGGGCCTGGATCAAATCTGACTAATTAACCATTATTTATTTAATTAATCCATAATTAATGTTAATGATCTAATCTGAGCCACACATGCGCGCGCGAAAGCCAAGATCCAAGGGCCTACATTTAAACCTGACTAAACCCTAATTATTTTCAGGTGACCGGAGCTAGCTCCGGTCATCTTCTCCGGCACCCCCTCCCCTGAGTTCACTCAAACCTCCATAAAAACTCACCAAAAGCTCCAGAATTAATTTTTAAACATCAACAAACTAAAATCCAACAACAAAAACAATTAATCATGCACATACGAAGAGAATCGAAGAAGAACAAATTTTAGGTCAAACTTTCAGAAGCTTCATACACTCTCAAATCTCAACCATTTTCAAAACAAATTACATCCCAATGATCAGTGGAGCATACAGATTCATATTGTAACTTAAAATACAAGTTCTGGAAAAATTGTTCTTGAGGTATACCTGAGGTTGAGCTTTCTGATTCTGGGCTTTCTGGACCTCTCTTTGGTGCAAATCAACTCTACCGGGCTTCCTGAGGATGCTTTGATGCTTGGAACAAGCTTGCAATGGCTGGTTGTGATGATTTAACTCTGCTGCATCAGAAATCGTATCCTTGCTTTGTGAGCTTTCAGGCCATTCTAGTGGATGGTTTGTGTTCTATGAGTGATTTGAAGAAGATTGGTGAAGTTTGTTTTGAAGTTTGATGGCTGGTTTTTGAGAATCGAAGAAAGGAAGCCTTTTGGGATTTTTGTAAATGCTGAGTTCAGAAATCGTATTTTGTAAATGCTGAGTTCAGAAAGCCTTTTTGGGATTTTTGTAAATACCTGAGGTTGAGCTTTCTGATTCTGGGCTTTCTGGACCTCTCTTTGGTGCAAATCAACTCTAATGGGCTTCCTGAGGATGCTTTGATGCTTGGAACAAGCTTGCAATGGCTGGTTGTGATGATTCAACTCTGCTGCATCAGAAATCGTATCCTTGCTTTGTGAGCTTTCAGGCCATTCTAGTGGATGGTTTGTGTTCTATGAGTGACTTGAAGATGATTGGTGAAGTTTGTTTTGAAGTTTGATGGCTGGTTTTTGAGAATCGAAGAAGGGAAGCCTTTTGGGATTTTTGTAAATGCTGAGTTCTTAGAGGTTTCAGGCTTGCTTCTCCTGTGCTTTGGAGTGCTTGAGGTTAGCATAAACAAATGTGATTGGTTCATAGAGTTGTTGTGGCCTATTGTGATTGGTATGAGCAAGTTGCAAAAAAGTCAACAACTTTGTACTTCAAGCATGGGCCATGGCAGGAGCTGCTCAAAGGGGTGTCTGGCCTCAGCAAGATTCATGGAGGGCCATTGGATTGGTTTTATGCAGCTGGCACAAGTGGATGGAAGGTTCCAAGAGGTTTTGCAAAGTTTGTGTGTTTTGGCCATTTTGAGATTTCTTAAGGATCAACTCATGAAAACTATGCAATCTTGGGCCAATTCTGATCTTTGGAAGTTGCCTTGACATGTTATGATGCATAGAAGTTGATTAGAGGTCATAAAAAGGCTTGGCAAGTGAAATTGCAAAATTCCCTCTTTCGCATGAACTTGAAAATTATAGGATTTTCGCCAACTTTGAAAGGCCATATCTTGAGTTCTAGGATGAATCAAGACATGTTATAGTACTTTTTGAAAATGGGAAGACATAATCTACAACTTTCATGTCCAAGAATTTTTCATTTGAAGCATTTTTGGTCATGAAAGAATTGGTTGAAAATCTTCCCCAAAATGGAAAGTTTCCATTACAAGTCATTTCCAAAAATAGCAAGTTTGCATTTGGCCCAAAATTCTTCAACTTTGTGAACTTCCAACCACTTATAAGATCAAATAAAGATCATAGAGACTCAAAATGATGATGATGACCCTTTGGTACCCTTGACGGAGGCCTCAGATGCCCTGATTTTGACTTTACTTGCTCAAGAAGTTACTTAATGATCATATGACTTCCACAGTGAATTTCTTCATCAAATTTGGTACACATGATCCTTATAACATATTAAGAGCATTAGAAGCGATAATGACCAAAAAATTTGGGATTAAGGCCTTGTCGCTCCCCATAAATGGGAAAGGCCCAAATAAAGGTACAGACGCGAACGGTCGGCGAAAGAGGGTGTGAGAGCACACAGGAGTGAACTCACAGGGAATGAAAGAGTCGCCAGCTAGGCATTTTTATCCCAGAGGAAAGGCAATGAAAGGGGGTTGGTTACAACCTGGGAAGGTATTAGCACCCAGATTGTCCGCCGTACTTGACGGGATCCACGCTTAAAAGGTTTGTGTTTTAAAGGGGTAGTGTCAGTGCAATCTGTGTATAAAAGAGATGGAAAAGAATGTACAAGTGTCAGTGTAGAAGAAGTGTGAAGTGTATATATGTATAGTGTCAGTGTAAGAATGAGAATGCTCATGAACATGAGGCTAAAAGAATGATGTTGGAAAGAGGGGGAATATACAGAGACTTTTGTTCGATAACTGTTAAGTTATGCCTACGTATCCTCTCGTGCAATGAGGAAGTCAGAACACCGTAGTTCGACCCAAAGAGACTGAAAGATAAATTGACTTGTGAACTACTTACTTGTCTATGCTCAAGTGTATGACCTGTCTGGCTCAGGTGCAAACTGTCTTGCATTAGACGGAAGGAGCAAGTTCTCGCTTGTGAGTGAATGAGATGAGAAAAGAATCCCGGAGGAGACGATTATTGTTTGTTTTTGAGTTTTCAGTCTTTTATTGCTTTTGAAAGTTTGTCATAAGTTAATGAGCTTAAACCTAAACCAATGGATTTAGTAAACTCATCACATCCTCCCTCTAATTAGGGGTAATGAGAGTACCTTAAGTGTGAAGTCAGCTTCTCACACTTAATTACCATGGTGTAGGATTAAGATCATTAACCTACTTGTGATTAGTTAGATGTTTTTGCTGTTTTTGTTTAGTGTTGAGTAATGAGGTTAAGCCATAATCAGGGATTAAACAGACTCATTACACCATCCTAATAGAAGGATAATATATGAGAATGTTTAAGCTGAGGAAAGCTCCTCAACTTAATCCATGATTAGGGATTAAACTCATGACAAAACAAGCCCTTATTAAGTGGATTTTATTTAATGATATGATGATGAAATGCTTTTTAGGGTTTGTAAGACAACTTGAGGGGGACTTATCCATTAACACTAGGGTTAGTCCTTCTTAACCAATTAAGGAAGAATTAGAACCCTAATGCAAGGCCCAAGTTACAAGTGTGATGTATTGATGATTATTAAGTGAATTGATTAAGAGATTTAAACACATTAAGGGTTTTACACTTAGGATTAAAGTTATACACTCCATCCTAATAGAAGGATGCAGGCATAAGCTTAATCACAAAGCCTTAAAGCCTTTAGGGGTTAGTCCCTGATTATGAGATGAGAAGAGAGGACTCAAAGAGACACAAAGGTAAAAGCTAAATGGGGGAACTAATCAAGACCCTAATTGTTATCATGCTTGGTCATTCCTAGGGTTTGTGAGGTTTGCAAGAGAAATCTTCAAAGAACCACCAAGGAGAGAAGCAAATGAAAGGAGCAAAGGGAAGCAAAACAACTTGCTTCACTTAAGAAGTCAAGTTGCTTGAAGAAAGAAAGTAAGATGAACAAGAATGAGCAAGCTCAATCCAAAGCACAAGATAAAATGCAGCAATGAGGCATAAGAGAGATGAAAAGAGATTGTGAGAAGTGAAGGCAAATCCACTTCTCAAAACAACTTACCACCTGAAAAGTTAGCAAAAGAAATGAAATATAATGCAAATGAGATGAAATGTGATGATGCAAACCAAAACCAGAAGCATGAGTATGATGTTAATGATGCTAAGAGATGATGCAAACATGAAACAACACATGGGGATGATCATACAAGCTCATGGATGCAAATGAAACAAGTTAAGAAACAAGAACATACATGAAAAGTCATGAAGTGCAAATGGCATACAACATGGAAAATGCAAGATGCAATGATTAAACATGCTTTCAATATGTCTTAAGATGTCTAATGAATCAAAAGAATGCATAAAATGCTATGGCAAGTCAAGGTATGAATGCAAATGCAAGATGGATGCATATGGAAACCCCAAATTAGGGTTTATGATCAAAGCATCAAACAAAAACCAAAATCAGAAGCAAACACCAAGATAAAAAATTGAAAATTCATTCAAAGGATCCCTAAACCTATACTAACCCACTGCCCAAAGGAGAAGTTCCAACTCTTAACCTAATTTAAGTTATGGTTTTCCTAAGTTTTCTAGGGTTTTAAGGTACCTTAACAAGAAAAATGCCAAACAAATGGAAAATGAAAGATCAAATCATGCCAATTTAATCTCACAAACTACATGCTAAACACAATGCAATGCAAAAAGAATCAAGGTCCAACTCTCAATGGTTAGGCAGAAATGATTTTTGGAAGTTTGGATCAAAATAATGCCTTGAAAATGAATTAATTCCATGGAAAATTCTCAAAATGCATCAAGATCAAAAAAGAAATTTGGTTTGAGGGTTGGACAATGTTTCTAAATGTTTTTAAAGGTTTCATGAATTTTTTGGTGATTTTTAAATACCTAAAAGCATTTTTAATTAATTAATTCTCATTAATTAATTAAAAATAAACTTTTAAATATTTAAAAATGTTTTTAAAATGCAAAAAATAAAAATAAAAATATTTTTGGTTTCTGAAATTTAATAAAAGTTTGTACAATAAAAATCAGAATTTTTAAAAAGGTTTTGCTATTTTAAATAAAATGGATAAAAGAAATGAAATAATATGAAAAATAAAATGAAATTAAGGCTGAAAAAGAAAAGTAATCACATCTAATGGTCCAGATTCAAATGTGTACGCGCGCGAATTGACCTGGCGCCATATCCTACGGTCCAAATTCAAATTCCACTAATTAATGTCATTAACCCTAATCCTGCCCTAATGACTTTCAGATGACCGGAACAGTGGTTTCGGTCATCTTCTCCGGCGAGTCAAAATGCTAAATCACTCTACACGCAATGAAAATGAAAACTAACAATCCAGAACTCTTCCCCACTCACACACGAATCAAACCCCTCATTCAAACAACATTTATCATTCCAAAATCAGCCAAATCGAATCAAAATAGTTTTAGGGCGAAAAGTTTCAGAGACTGCATACATCCTCATTTTTCACTCATTTTCGAAAACAATCACATATTCATGATCAGGGAAGCATGTAGATTTGATTAAGAACTTAAAATCATGCTTCTGGAAAAAAAAGTTTATGAAGCTACCTGAGTTTGAAGCTTTTCAGTCTGGAACTTTCTGACCCTTTCTCTTGTGCAAAACCACTCCTATGACTTCCCTTATGCTTCTGAAAGGCTTGGAACAAACTTATTTGGGATGGTTTGAGAGTTTACAGAAGTTCTGTTCAAGCTCAGGTAAGGATCGTATTTCTGATTCTTTGAGTTTCAGGCTGCTTTGAAGGTTGGTTTGGGTTCAGTGAAGCATGGTGAGAAGGTTTGTGAAGTTTGTTTAAGTGTTTGAAGCTTGTATGATGATTTTCGAAAGCTTTTGCAAGTGAGGGTGAAAATGTGAATGTTGTGCTATGGCTGGTTTCAGGCCTGCTTGTTATGTGCTTTGGCTTGCAATTGATTTGTATAAACAAATGCTATTGGTCAGATGACATGACATGTCCTTTTGTGATAGGTATGGGTGTTTTTGCAAAATGTCAACTTTTGTGTAAGAAGGGCATGGGCAACTTGCTAGCCTAGTACAACAAGGGTGTGCTGCGCAGCATGATGAGGGAAAATGGCTAGTATGGTTCAGCAAACTAGGCAGCAAGTGGGTGAGGAGATATGATGACTTTTGCAACTTGGTTCACTTTGGTTCTTATGGAAGAAACTTGATCCATGGGCCATGAAACATGTGATTCTTTGGGTGTATTCTGAACTTTAGATGTTGTGTGATCATGTTATGTGGATTAGAAGCCCATTTGATGACTTAATTGGCCTTGATAAGTGAATTTGCAACTTTGCCTCTTTGGTGCATGACTTGAAATTTAGTGATTTTTGCCAAATTTGACAAGCCATAACTTTTGATCAAAAATGAATTAGGTCATGTTCTTGTACTTTTTGAAAAGGGAAAGATCTATTCTACAACTTTCATGACCAAAGTTTTTCCATTTGAAGCATTTTTGGATCAAAAAGTAAGGGTTGAAAAAGTTGCCTAAAATGACATTTCCATTAAAAGTCAAACTTGCCCAAAAAGTCAACTTTGCAAAAGACTTGAAATTCTTCAATTTTGCAAACTTCTAACATCCTCCATGATCAAATAAAGATCATATACAATAAAAATGATGAAGAACACCCTTTGGTTGGGTCATTGGGGGCCTCAGATGCCCTGATTTTGCACTGACTTGCTTGAAAAGTCAACTCTTGATCAGATGACTTCCCCATGGAATTTCTTCATGAAAATTGATATGCATACTCCCTATACCATATAGAGACCAATAGAAACAAGAATGACCAAAAAATTTGGAGTTATGGCCTTTGAAACCAAAACCCTAATTCTAAGTCATCTGTGCAGTCCAACCTGGCTCTGCTTCCATACCAATCCCAGTTCTTGTGATTCTTTGACATTCTTGACTTTGAGGGAGTATAATATGATACTTGAACACACATAGACCTATTTGAAGTGATTGATGGCCTTTGGGATGGCTCAAAAGGCCCCTGGATTGCTCAGATCACAAACCCTAGATGCAGATGACTTAGAACCAATGCAATGACTCAAAATTGTGATATGAGATGGTATGATTGAGCTTATGCACATGAAATGATCACAAGCCATGGTGGAATGGGTGAGGGAAAATTTGGGGTGTTTACAGCTGCCCCTATTCAAACATGAGTTAGCTGTGCAGGTTGTAAGCAACGGCTTAACAGGCAAACAAGATAACTTGTGGTTGAATACCAAAGATAGTCCAAAATTTGCACTCACAGAATGAAGAAGAAAAGAGATATAGATTGTAAAAGAAAATGAAGTATATTGTAAAGTGTGGGCGACGGAGGACGATCGTCGAGCAGAGGACGACTGCTGGGTAAAGAGTAATGACGGGGACGGCCGACACGCTGGAAAAAGTGCGGAAAATAAAGCAATGGCGGGGACGGCCGACATGCTGGGGATAAAAGGAATTATGATGGGGACGGCCATCAAGTAAAGCTGTAAGATTCTCTGGGGATTAATGAAACATGACGGGGACGGCCATCAAGTTCATAAAGTAAAGTAACCAACGATGGGGACGGCCATCGGGCTAAAAAGGAAAAGGGACCATGACGGGGACGACAATCGGGTTAAAGAATAAATGAAATAAACAGATGATGAGGTACGGTCATCAAAGGTGAAGGACGATCACCTAGCAGGGGACGGCTGCTCTGTTGGGTTAAGATGAGGGACGGTCATCTAAGGTGGAGGATGACCACCTGGCAGGGTACGGCTGCCGAAAATATCGCGACATAGGACGAATGCCGGATAGAAGGTCAACGATGGGGACGGCCATCGGATGAGCATGATGGAGGACGACCGTCAAGAGGTGGAGGACGACCACCTAGCAGGGGACGGCTGCTCTCAAGGTTTATCATGACACAGGACGAATGTCAGATAACCAAAATCAACAATGGGGACGGCCATTGGATAAAATGATGAAGGACGATCATCAAGGGGTGGAGGACGACCACCTAGCAGGGGACGGATGCTAAATATCGTGACATAGGACGAATGTCGGATAGGAAATCAACGATGGGGACGACCATCGGATGAGCATGATGGAGGACGACCATCAAGAGGTGGAGGACGACCACCTAGCAGGGTACGGCTGCTCTCAGGGTTTATCATGACACAGGACGAATGTCAGATAAAAGAAAAATTGCTTTGTTGGCGATCTACTGGGGAATAGTAAACACGGACGAGTGTTTACATCCAGGAAACAAAAGGTATAAGTGTTTAGATGTTTTGTGTATAGATTAAAGACGCGGACGAGCATCCTTAAGACCACGATACGGGCGAGTATCGGGTAGAAACAAATACTGACACGTGTTCAGAGATGATGATACGGACGAGTATCAACGGGTTAACAGAGAACACGGACGAGTGTTGAATCTGAAGGGATTCTTCTGGGGAATGATAGACACAGACGAGTGTCTAAATTCAAGAAGACAAAAGTGTTTGACACAGTGTATGGATTAAAGATGCGGACGAGCATCCTTAAGACTATGATACGAACGAGTACCAGGTAGAAACAAACGCTTGACACATGTTCTGAGATGATGGTACGGACGAGTACCAACTGGTTAACAAAGAACACGGACTAGTGTCGAATCTGTGGGGATATATATGGTGTATACCAGATACGGACGAGCACCTGTATAAGTGTGAGTGGTGTATAGATGAGTGTTTAATCTGTTGGGGAGAGTGACACGGGCGAGTGTCAAAAGGAGAAAAGTATAGTATAAACAAGTATCTGATACACGAAGTGTTTAGGTTACTGTACTGGGGAGAATGACACGGACGAATGTCAGGGAAATGTATATACGAGTATTTGTGAGTGCAAAGAGGATGTCTTTGGCTTTCTGCTGGGGATATGACACGGACGGGTGCCACAAGGAGTATATACTGGTGTTTGTGAATGTGAGGCAACTGCTTTTGCTGGGGAATCTCTGCTGGGGGATTTAGTGGGAGTTTTATGTTGATGGACTGTCAATATTCACAAGTGCTTGATTCAGAACATGGCTTATGATTATGCAATATGTTTGATTTTTGCCGTAATGCTCCGTACTAGACGGAATGCTACGCTTTGTGAGTGAAAATGATGCGAATGCCATGATTATGCGAGGATATCAAACCGGGATTCAAATCCCGGTGCTGCGAAGATCTCTGGCCAGTCTGCTTGAAATGGACATCCCAGTTGGGGGTGAGATCATTGGTAGATCTTATGAGATAATATCTGCTTGGGGATACAGATCACTGATAGACCTGTCTCAAATAATGAGGGACCCAACTGGGAGCTTGTGGAAGCTTTCGTCACTCTGTTGTGATTCCTTTATGCGTTGCTCTTCTGAATAGAGGCTGAAGCTCTGTGGGGAGATGGTTCCCTGACTTTTGTATTTGGCTGAGGATGAAATGGAAACTCGGCTGGGGAGAAAGAGGGATCACTGAAAGATTTCCCTAGAGATTCTGTTGAGGAGGGCTCTTTGAATCAGCCGGGGATATGGGTGTCCTCTGGTACTGCCCTGTTGGAGAGGTGATGCCTGGCAACTCTGATGGGGAGAATCAACAAGTGGCAACTCGGCTGGGGAGAAAACACTTTGAGTGTTGAGACTGAGTGAGTACTGATTTGCCAGCTTGCTGGGATGAAGCTTACATGCCCCAAGTTGCATTCTGGATACCTGCAATCCTGCAAAGATATAGAAACGCACAAATAATCCCGAGGTATCCTTTACTGGATTCCGTCATAGGAGTTAGACACTTCTGAGAGTAAGTATATTCCCTGCAAGCATGTATTTTTATTTTTTTGAAAATAAACATCTGTATTTATGCAATCAGTTTTTCTTAAAACATCAGACATTTTTGCAAATAAAAATGTACAAGACGAAACATGACTGAAAAATCTGATTTTATTAATTCAAATGCCCTGAATTGGCAAGATACAGTCAAGGAAACATATCTCCTAAAATGAGGAGATTGTTACAAATTGAGGAACAAAATGCTGGCAATGTTGACGACGCTTTAAGGAGCTTCCTCTTTTGCTATGATTCGTATGACTTTTGACGTTCTTCTCATCTTGCTTTCTGAAGAAGGCTGATTCTGATTGAAACTTGATCCTTTCGAAGCTTACCAAGTTGTAAGAGATACAGACGAATTCAGAATGCAGTTGTTCGCTTATTCCCTTATTTTGCATGGATCGCCCTTTCGGGTTTTCAATCCATCGGGATACCCATTTTTGCCTGAGCTGTCCAATGCGGCTTTTCAACTCAGCGGGTGTACATTTTTTATTCATTTTCCCTTATTTTTGCCCGAGTCTTTTATTCTGTTTCTGACTCGCCGGGATGCCCTATTTTTGCCTGGACTTACATTCTGTTTTTATGTCCAGCGGGTCATTTTTATGCGAAGTATTTTTTAACTTCATCTGAATTCACAGGGGACGGGAAGTCTTCACCATCCATAGTGCTGAGCATCAGTGCTCCACCAGAGAAAACTTTCTTTACTACAAATGGTCCCTCATAATTCGGAGTCCACTTGCCCCTGTGGTCTGTATGAGGAGGGAGGATTCTCTTTAGCACAAGATCTCCTACTTGGTACTCTCGGTGCCTGACTTTCTGATCGAAGGCTCTCTTCATTCTTTTCTGATACAATTGCCCATGACAAATTACAGCCAATCTCTTCTCTTCAATCAGACTCAGTTGTTCATATCGGGCCCGAACCCATTCTGCTTCACTCAGTTTAACATCCATCAGTACCCGTAGAGAGGGTAATTCAACTTCAACCGGTAGGACTGCTTCCATGCCATACACAAGTTGATACGGTGTTTCCCCAGTGGATGTTCTGATTGACGTGCGGTACCCATGCAAGGAAAACGGTAGCATTTCATGCCAGTCTTTGTAAGTGACTACCATCTTCTGCACAATCTTCTTGATATTCTTATTTGCTGCCTCAACAGCGCCATTCATCTTTGGCCTGTAAGGAGAAGAATTGTGATGTCGGATCTTGAAGTCCCGGTACAGTTCGGCCATCATTTTTTTGTTTAGGTTAGAACCATTATCAGTAATGATTCGCTCGGGAACTCCGTATCGACAGATGATATCTCTCTTCAGAAATCTGGCTACCACTTGTCTTGTGACGTTTGCATAGGAAGCTGCTTCGACCCACTTGGTGAAATAGTCAATGGCAACCAGGATGAATCTGTGGCCATTCGAAGCAGTCGGTTCAATCTTGCCAATCATGTCAATACCCCACATAGCAAAGGGCAGGGTGAAGACATCACATTCAAAGGATTGGGAGGCACATGCACCTTGTCCGCATAGATCTGGCATTTATGGCATTTTCTGGCGTAGGCACAACAGTCGGCATCCATTGTGATCCAGTAATATCCCGATCTTAGCAACTTCTTAGCCATGGCATGCCCTCCCGCATGGGTACCGAAGGATCCTTCGTGCACTTCATGCATTAACAAATCTGCTTCTGTCCTGTCGACACATCTGAGGAGTACCATATCAAAGTTCCTCTTGTATAGGGAGCCATCAGCATTCAGGAAGAAGCTGCCAGCAAGCCTTCTTAGTGTCTTCTTATCATTGGAAGATGCCCCAGGTGGGTACGTTTGATCCTCTAGGAAGCACTTAATGTCATGGAACCAAGGCTTATCATCTTTGACAATGTCTGCGGCAAACACATATGCTGGCCTGTCAAGTCTGGACACTGGAATCTGAGGTACAAAGTGGGTAGCTTGAACTTTGATCATCGACGAAATGGTGGCCAGAGCATCTGCAAATTAATTTTCGTCCCGAGGGATATACTCAAGCTTGACCGTTGTAAAGAAAGTCAATAACCTCCTTGTATAATCCCTGTAAGGTACCAAATGATCTTGGTGGGTGTACCATTTGCCGTTGGTTTGATTGATTACCAGAGCTGAATCTCCGAATACAGTCAACGTCTTGATCCTGAGGTCAATGGCTTCCTCAAGACCCATAATACAGGCTTCGTATTCAGCTTCGTTGTTAGTGCAGTTAAAGGTGAGTTTCGCCGAGAAAGGCATGTGAACTCCTTTAGGTGTAATGAGTACTGCACCAACACCACGGCCATTCATGTTAACAGCCCCATCAAACATCATAGTCCATTCTTCTTCCGGGTCAGGCCCTTCAGTGTGAACAGACTCTTCATGATCTTTTGCTTTTATGAACATGATGTCTTCATCAGGGAAGTCAAATCTCATAGGCTGGTAATCATCAATAGGTTGCTCAGCAAGATATTCAGACAATACACTGCCTTTGATGGCTTTCTGAGAAGTGTACTGGATGTCATATTCTGTAAGAATCATTTGCCATCTTGCAACCCGTCCGGTAAGCGCTGGCTTCTCAAATATGTACTTGACTGGGTCCATCTTTGAGATCAACAAAGTAGTGTGGGTCAACATATACTGTCTCATTCGGTGAGCAGCCCACGCTAAAGCACAGCAAGTTTTCTCGAGCAGTGAATAACGTTGTTCACAGTCGGTAAACTTTTTGCTTAGGTAGTATATTGCATACTCTTTTCGACCAGACTCGTCATGCTGGCCCAGCACACACCCCATTGACTCTTCTAATACTGTCAAGTACATTATCAGAGGTCTTCCTTCAACCGGAGGCATAAGGATGGGAGGCTCTTGTAAGTATTCCTTGATTTTGTCAAAATCCTTCTGGCAATCTTCGTTCCACTTGACCGTCTGTTTTTTTCTCAACAGCTTGAACAAGGGCTCACAGGTTGCTGTAAGGTGGGAGATGAACCTTGAAATGTAGTTCAATCGACCTAAGAACCCTCGAACTTCTTTTTCAGACTTTGGTGCAGGCATTTCTTGAATGGCTTTGACTTTATCAGGGTCAACTTCAATCCCTTTCTCGCTTACAATAAAACCCAGCAGCTTACCCGATCGCACCCCGAATGTGCACTTGTTGGGGTTCAACTTCAATTGGTATTTCCTCAGACGCTTGAATAGCTTCAGCAGATTTACCAGGTGATCTTCTTCAGTAAGGGACTTGGCAATCATGTCATCCACATAACATTCTATCTCTTTATGGATCATATCGTGGAATAGTGTCACCATAGCCCGTTGATACGTTGCACCAGCATTCTTCAGTCCAAATGGCATCACCTTGTAACAGAATGTTCCCCAAGGTGTGATGAAGGTTGTCTTCTCCATGTCTTCAGGTGACATCTTGATCTGATTATATCCTGAAAATCCGTCCATGAAGGAGAATACCGAGAACTGAGCCGTATTATCCACCAATACATCAATGTGAGGTAATGGGAAATCATCCTTCGGGCTGGCTCTGTTCAGATCCCGGTAGTCAACACACATCCTTACCTTGCCGTCTTTCTTAGGCACAGGCACAATATTAGCAACCCACGGTGGATAGCTAGTTACAGCAAGGAACCCGGCGTCCCATTGCTTTTGTACCTCTTCTTTGATTTTCATTGCCATATCTGGGCGAGTACGGCGTAGCTTCTGTTTAACCGGTGGGCATTCTTCTCTTAAAGGCATCTTGTGCACAACAATATCGGTGTCCAAACCCGACATATCTTGATAAGACCAAGCAAACACATCCACATACTCTTGAAGCAGGTCAATCAGTTGTCTCTTCACTGGGTCTTGTAAGCAGGCCCCGATTTTAACTTCTTTCACGTCTTCATCTGTACCAAGATTGATCGTCTCCACCTCCTCCTGATGAGGAGTGATAGCCTTTTCCTCTTGTCTCAACAATCTGGCTAGCTCTTCAGGAAGCTCGTAGTCTTCTTCAACCCCTTCATCAGCTTGATTGATCGGATTGTCAAAGTCATACGAAGTCATAACCGTGCCGTTGTCGGTGCAGTCTGGAAGGCACACTCTGCAAGGGTTCAGTTTGTTCATTTTAGTGATTGATTTTAATTTTGTTTAGAAAAGTGAAATAAAGTTGTCATTTTGAAAACATTGCCATTTATTTTTTTGTACAAAAAGAAAAATGGAAAAACAGTGAGCGGAAAAGAAAAAGACACATTTGCAAAAGATGTCTGATATTTCATTGATTAATCTTGTTGCACAAAAATTACAGATGGCCTGATTACAAAATGAGTCTTGTCATCTTGGGCAAGATGCAAGACTTTGATGCATGCTATAGAAATACAGGAAATAATAATTACTCTGCAGGAGTAACTCTTATAATTTCCTGGGAAGACCAGTTTGAGATACTGCTCCCCGGGATCTTTGGACGTATCCAACTCTCCAGGTTGCGGTCGCCTTCATTCTCGTCTTCCAAATTGTTGACAGCATCGGGGGTGAGCATTCCCCCACTAACAAAGTTGGGCTCCTTAGCAGCCTCTGCTTGATCTTGTTGAGTTGGTTTGTAACCCAACCCAAATCTATCTTCTTTCTTCTCCACAGGTAACAATTTGCCCCAGCCTTGGGCAGTTCCTTCTTCAACAACCTTCCGGGCTTGTTGGTATGATGTCATTGAGGTTCCAGGTACAGCAGATGTTTCATTTATGTTCAAGGCCTCGAACCCTTGACTCATAGTTTCGTGGATCTCCCCATCCATCTCAATGTATTTGTAGGTAGCCAGGTGGCTAACAAAAATATCCTCCTCTCCACAGATAGTAACGACTTGGCCCTCCCACTCGAATTTTAACTTCTGGTGAAGGGTTGAGGTCACGGCGCCAGCGGCGTGAATCCATGGCCTACCCAATAGACAGCTGTAGGCAGGCTGTATATCCATCACGTAGAAGGTCGTTTTGAAAGTTTGTGGGCCAATCATTATAGGCAACTCAATCTCTCCCAGAACTGATCTTTTAGAACCGTCAAAGGCTCTTACTACTAAGTTACTGGGACGTAATGCCAATCCTTCATACTCTAGCTTCACAAGGGCTTTTTTAGGTAAGACATTGAGGGATGACCCTGTGTCTACCAGCACATAGGAAAGAACTGCACCTTTACACTCCATGGTAATGTGCAAAGCCTTGTTATGATTGCGGCCTTCCGTAGTCAAGTCAGTGTTGGTGAACCCTAGTCCATGACTAGCATTAACATTTCCAACCACAACTTCCAACTGATTGACGGTGATCTCTTCTGGAACATAAGTTGCGTGCAAAACTTTTAGTAGTGCGTTCCGATGAGCCTCGGAGCACATAAGCAATGATAGAATAGAGATCTTGGAAGGCGTCTGGTGAAGCTGGTCCACTATTTTGTAATCACTTTTCTTGATGATTCTCATGAATTCATCAACTTCTTGATCAAAAGGTGTTTTCAAAGCTTCTTTAACAATTTGCTCCTCTTGCATCAAGCTTTTTCCTTTTGCCTTGGAAGCAGCTTCTGCTTCAGCAGTGGGTCTTTGAATTTGTGGAGCAAAGAAACGTCCGCTTCGAGTGAAGCCTCCGCCTCCTCCCACATTATCTATTTGTGGTGCAGGGGTTGATGATTCAAGAGTGATTTTCCGTCCTTCACAGTATATATCAGAGCCGTAATGCCAGGGGATGGCATTACTGCTTTCATAAGGTACTGGTCCGGGCACTGTGATAGTGACTGGACTGATAGCAGCTGCAGAAGGGACGGTGATAGTCTGTGGATCATAGTATATTGTGACTGGTGCTCTGATAGGAGTGGCATTTTGTGAGTTGTAGGCAGAATCATTTTCAGGATCATAATAGATTGTAACTGTTGAGATGCTTTCATTGTTTGCTGAAGTTGTAAGAGATATTGTTGGAAGGATGGGTGTTGTTGTTGTAGGAGACTCTGAATGAAGGGGTGCTGAAGTTGTAGGAGGGATGTTTGCTGATATCTGGTCCGTTGAAGTAACAGATGAAGCATTTGTTGATGAGATTGAAGAGTTGTTTGGAACAATGGTTGTTGCAGTTGTAGAAGACTCGGGGATTGCAGTTAAGGAGATTGCTGGATTGGTAGGAATTGATGTTGTGATTTGAAGCAGGCCACTCTGGATGAGACCATCTATGCCATTTCTCAAGTTATCGCACCCATTTACTGAAATGTTGCAATAAGCACATCCTAGCTCACATCCGGGGAACATTTGACATTCAAGGAGTTGAGCTTTAATCTCTACCAAGGGTGTTCGAATCTGCCCCACACTGGTTATCAAGTAAGATGGCCTATCTTCCTCAATAGCATTGATCCTGGGTCCTCCGTGGTTGGGCATAGGGTTCTTACTGACATTTGGTGGGGGTGCAAAGTTTAGAGCTTTGGAATCCACTAGATCCTGTACTTTCATGTGCAAAGCTCTGCACTTCTCTGTACTGTGGCCAGGTGCATTTGAGTGAAAAGCACATCTGGCGCTGGCGTCATAATTTCTGGGTAGACTGGCAGGATCTGGAGGTGCCAATGTCCTTAGCTCAACCAGGTTAAGTTTTAGGAGTTGTGGCAATAATGTGGCATATGGCATAGGGATCGGATCGATCACCCTATTGGCCTGAGAAGGTCTCTGTTGGAACGGTCTTTGCTGATTGTTGTTGTTGGTGTTGTTGTAGTTTCTCTGAGGAGGATACTGATTTTGTTGCTGATAACTTTGTTGCTGTGGTTGATAAGCTGGTTGTGGGTGAATTGGAGCGGGAATGGTGACTGCTGCCACAGACCTATGAACATATTGGGGTCTGCCCCTGTTGGTATGGATAGTATTGGTCTCACCAGTTCTTCTTGGGCCCACAAAAGGCTTCCTTGTGTTGCTGGATGAGCTTGCACCGTTGTCAGAAATCTTGCCCATCTTTAACAGGCTCTCAATTCTTTCTCCAGCTATAACAACATCGGCGAAGCTGGTAGAAGAAAAGGCAGCTAGCCTGTCAATGTATGTTCCTTGGAGGGTGTTCATAAACATATCTGCCATCTCCCTCTCTGACATAGGTGGATGGACAGCAGCAGCCAGCTGTCTCCATCTTTGGGCGTACTCTCGGAAGCTTTCCCTGGATGATTGGGACATTCCCATCAGGAGGGTCCTGTTGGGTGCCATATCCAAGTTATACTGGTATTGTCTAATGAAGGCCTCTGCCAAGTCCTTCCAACACCTGATGGTGGCTCTGGTCAAATGAGAGTACTATTCCCTTGATGCTCCAGTTAAACTGTCTTCGAAATAAAACATCCACAGCTTTTCGTCCATGGTGTATGCCTTCAACCTCCCCAGAAAGGATTGCAAGTGGGTCCGTGGGCAGGAAGTCCCGTTGTACTTCTCAAAGCATGGTGGTTTAAATTTGTGGGGAATCCTGACCCCGTCCACTAAGCCCATGTCCATAACATCAAAGCCCAAGGAGTTTTGAGACTCCAAGGACCTTAATTTTTCAGCAATTTCATCCAGCCTTCTGTCATAGGCTTCCTCCCCAGCTCCCATCACTGTGAACTGATCTTCCTGGGGGTCTTCTTGCAGTACCCTGCCTGCAGTGGCAGTCCCTTGCACATTAGCAGGAATGTTGATCTCTGGATGAAGGTGGGGTCCAAATACAGGGGGGTTGACATGAGGTTGGACCCTCTCATTGTTGCTTGTCCCAGCAGTCCCTAGATGGGGATCTTCTTGATTCTGCCTCTCTACCATTGCTCTTAATCTCTCTTGGCTCTGAGCCATATTGTTCATCACCTCCATAAATTGTGTCATCTGAGCCCTCATTTCCAATCTTTCATTGGCCATTTGGTTCCTGACCTCTGTAAGGTCCTGCTGCATCTGGTCCATCTGCATACCCGGAAGGTTGTTGCGGGTTGGATATCT
Source organism: Lathyrus aphaca (assembly GCA_963966055.1). Taxonomy (NCBI): domain Eukaryota; kingdom Viridiplantae; phylum Streptophyta; class Magnoliopsida; order Fabales; family Fabaceae; genus Lathyrus; species Lathyrus aphaca. Next base: position 354,264,637 of record OZ014520.1, on the reverse strand, counting down.
ATGTGGACGGTTGAGTGGGAACACCCATCGGCGAGCAATAGTTCCTGAATATCACAACAGAGTTAGCAACAACAACAAAATAAACCTACAAAACAAACAAAGGTTAGCATGCAATGCAGTATGCTTATTTGTTTCCAAGGTATCCGGCTTGGCACTTGGTTTTGACCTTTCCAGACCCCTTGAAGATGCTGTTTGATGTTGCTTTGAAGGAAACTCAGATGGAACAAACTGATACATATATTACAAAAAAGCAAATGATACATAGCTTGTTTCTTTTACAATACATGCCCTCTGAGGGGTCAAAATACATCACAAAAAGGAAAAGTACAATGAAATGAAAGCAACAACAAGCAAAAGTCAGACACCAAGACCAAACTCATCCTCCTGAACTTCCTTGAGAAGTGCTTCAGTCACAGGATCAGCTGGACGCTCCGTAAGATTCCTGATAAGGAGATTCCTGGTAGTTACAGCTGCAGTTAGCTTCTTGTGTTGACTCTGGTCCTTTGACCTCTTCACTCCAGCTCTAATCTTCAACTCTGAGATCTCTCTCTGGGCTGCTGCCAGGGCTTCCTGTTGCTCTTTTGCACTATCTTCCAGCTGCTCAATCTTGTCCTGAGTCCTCTTATCTTCCAGAGTACGAGCTTCGGTGATCCTGACCCACCTAGCTTGATTCTCTTTCAGATACAAATCAGTCCTGGCTTTCTGGAACTGGGCTTCCTTGCAGGCATTCTTCAAGATCTGCTCTACAGCCCTGGACTTCTTAATGTAGTCCTCTGACTTCTCAATCCTGGCTAGATGCTCCACCTTTAGCTTTTCTAACCTCTCAATGTCCAACCGACCATCACTCCTCTCCCAGAGGGTCTTCTGTAGAGCCTGAGTCAACTTCTCATTTCTCTCCTTTAGTTTCTCAAACTCCTCCAAACTGACAGTGACAGGGGGTGGTGCTGAAGATGGCCCAGGCATATCCTCCATGATGAAGGGCATTCCAGAAAATTGGGCCCTGGCATGGGACCACTCATAGTACTGTGCTGATGCCACATTGTTGCACTTCCCCAGAATGGTTACTCCTTTAGTTTGAACATTGTCCCAGGCCCAGGCTGCTTGCCTGACAATAGCCAGATTAGGCTTGTTCTCACAGTAAAGAGTCTCAGCCAGATCTTGTACCTTAGGGGTGTGGACCAGTGCATAACCCAGTTGTCTTTTGAATAGCAGAGGGTTGTAATTGATGCAACCCTTTACTCCTATCAGGGGTACATTGGGAAACTGCCCACAACTGGTAATGATATCCCTGCCTTTTGTGCTTTGAGTGCACCACCTGATATCAGCTGAGGTCAAAGCAGTGAGTCTTCTAGCCCAGTTTCTTTGCTGGTGAGGGTTCAAGAATGCATCAGTCTTTGGCAAATGCTTGAGCAGCCAAGTATGGAACAAAGGAGCACAACACCTCACTAATCTTCCCCTCTGTTTTTCATTTCTCTGGTGAACTGAGTAGTAGAAATCTCCCAGTAAGGTGGGCACTGGGTTCCTTAGGATGAAAAGATGGATTTCATTCTTGCTAATGAACTTAGGCTCATCTGCAAATAAAATAATCCCATATATGCTCAGGGCCAATAAAGCACAGACTGCCTTCCACTCTCCCAAAGAAGCTTTCAGGGTAGCTTGAGAGATCAAGAAATCCAGATGCAGACCAGAGATTCCAGCCTTAGTAGTCAAATTCTGCCCAATCAGCATTGGTTCTAGATGCAATGCCTTTGCCACTTCCTCATTGCTTGGAAAAGCCATCTCAGGGTTGAAAGGGACTCCACCCCTGATAGGTATACCAACCAGTGATGAATACTCCTCTAACAAAGGGCCCAACTGAAAATCCTGAAAAGTGAAACACCTCAGAGGGGGATCATAGAACTGCAGGCAGGTATGAATCAGGCTCCTCTGTGAAGGGTCCAAATCCATAACCACATCAAGTATGCCTCCATAGTGTTATCTGAATAGTGGTATATGGTCTGGAGTAATAAGGGTATGAATCTTCCTGATGTCAGCTAGCTCAGGCTGAAAGAAGTGGTAGGAGATATTACTTTTCTTAGGTGCCATGTTGTTGAAGAAGAGTTGAGACAGGTGCTGATGATAACACTGGAAATGGGCCACTGACTGGCTGGTGCAGGTGACTGAAGCAGGTAGCTTGATAGCTGAAGTAGATACTGATGAAAGCAGGTCTATGCTGATGATGGGGTCAAAACCAAGCCAAAAATAAAGTATGGATACCCTGAAATACAAATAAGCAAATGTTAAAATGATGCAAAGATGATGTATGCAAATGATATGCAAGGGTTTGTGACTGAGCTGGATCTGATCAAGTGCTCTGATATAAGTCCAGGTATGTTCAAGAAATCCAGATGGAGGTTTATAAGTCCAGTAACCAAGGTGGGGGACTCAAATAAAGAGCCACATGTCCAGGGTTAAAATCACAAGAACTGTTCCAAAATGGAGTACTCTTAATCAAAATCAAAGTAACAGGGTATGCTGAGGCCAAGGGTACCTGCAAACCTGTAAACAGCCCAACCCCCCCTCACAGGTGGTGTTCTAAAACAAGGATCCTCAGACTTGGATCAGTTATGAGAAGTGTAAACACTTCTAACCCGGAGGTACAATGTTTACAATAACCATAAAAGTTCCTCCTCTAATTCACCTCAGTTTCTGAAGGTCAATACTAAAGGTCATCCAGACTTAGCAGGCTTCCCAGATAGCCCTAGTATTTCAAGAAATCTGCAGCACAGAGTTCTCAAGAAGAAACCCATATCTGAACCGTGTTTCATATTCCCGCACCAGACCGAAATGGAATGGGAAAGAACATGAACCACTCTAGCCTAGGTGTCACTCAGGTCCCAGGTATAGGACCTCAACTCTCAATAGAACACCCACCCACCAAAGCAACAAAGCAGATCCAGCCAGCACAGTATGACATTATGATGTATATAAAGCAATAAAACAACTGTACATAAAGCAGTAAACAAGATAAATATACAAACACAGATAGCACATAACACCCCAATAAACACAAATCAATCAAGCGCTAGGAGGAACCCACAAAAAGAACCAGAATCCCTAGTTGCAGTATAAGGGTCCCCAGCAGAGTCGCCAAGCTGTCGCTCCCCATAAATGGGAAAGGCCCAAATAAAGGTACAGACGCGAACGGTCGGCGAAAGAGGGTGTGAGAGCACACAGGAGTGAACTCACAGGGAATGAAAGAGTCGCCAGCTAGGCATTTTTATCCCAGAGGAAAGGCAATGCTGCATAGACCTAGAAAGATATGGATAAGACGGTTGCGAACCAGAGAGACTGAGAAAGGGGGTTGGTTACAACCTGGGAAGGTATTAGCACCCAGTTTGTCCGCCGTACTCGACGGGATCCACGCTTAAAAGGTTTGTGTTTTAAAGGGGTAGTGTCAGTGCAATCTGTGTATAAAAGAGCTGGAAAAGAATGTACAGGTGTCAGTGTAGAAGAAGTGTGAAGTGTATATATGTATAGTGTCAGTGTAAGAATGAGAATGCTCATGAACATGAGGCTAAAAGAATGATGCTGGAAAGAGGGGGAATATACAGAGACTTTTGTTCGATAACTGTTAAGTTATGCCTACGTATCCTCTCGTGCAATGAGGAAGTCAGGACACCGTAGTTCGACCCAAAGAGACTGAAAGATAAATTGACATGTGAACTGCTTACTTGTCTATGCTCAAGTGTATGACCTGTCTGGCTCAGGTGCAAACTGTCTTGCATTAGACGGAAGGAGCAAGTTCTCGCTTGTGAGTGAATGAGATGAGAAAAGAATCCCGGAGGAGACGATTATTGTTTGTTTTTGAGTTTTCAGTCTTTTATTGCTTTTGAAAGTTTGTCATAAGTTAATGAGCTTAAACCTAAACCAATGGATTTAGTAAACTCATCACATCCTCCCTCTAATTAGGGGTAATGAGAGTACCTTAAGTGTGAAGTCAGCTTCTCACACTTAATTACCATGGTGTAGGATTAAGATCATTAACCTACTTGTGATTAGTTAGATGTTTTTGCTGTTTTTGTTTAGTGTTGAGTAATGAGGTTAAGCCATAATCAGGGATTAAACAGACTCATTACACCATCCTAATAGAAGGATAATAGATGAGAATGTTTAAGCTGAGGAAAGCTCCTCAACTTAATCCATGATTAGGGATTAAACTCATGACAAAACAAGCCCTTATTAAGTGGATTTTATTTAATGATATGATGATGAAATTCTTTTTAGGGTTTGTAAGACAACTTGAGGGGGACTTGTCCATTAACACTAGGGTTAGTCCTTCTTAACCAATTAAGGAAGAATTAGAACCCTAATGCAAGGCCCAAGTTACAAGTGGGATGTCTTGATTATTATTAAGTGAATTGATTAAGAGATTTAAACACATTAAGGGTTTAACACTTAGGATTAAAGTTATACACTCCATCCTAATAGAAGGATGCAAGCATAAGCTTAATCACAAAGCCTTAAAGCCTTTAGGGTTTAGTCCCTGATTATGAGATGAGAAGAGAGGACTCAAAGAGACACAAAGGTAAAAGCTAAATGGGGGAACTAATCAAGACCCTAATTGTTATCATGCTTGGTCATTCCTAGGGTTTGTGAGGTTTGCAAGAGAAATCTTCAAAGAACCACCAAGGAGAGAAGCAGATGAAAGGAGCAAAGGGAAGCAAAACAACTTGCTTCACTTAAGAAGTCAAGTTGCTTGAAGAAAGAAAGTAAGATGAACAAGAATGAGCAAGCTCAATCCAAAGCACAAGATAAAATGTAGCAATGAGGCATAAGAGAGATGAAAAGAGATTGTGAGAAGTGAAGGCAAATCCACTTCTCAAAACAACTTACCACCTGAAAAGTTAGCAAAAGAAATGAAATGTAATGCAAATGAGATGAAATGTGATGATGCAAACCAAAACCAGAAGCATGAGTATGATGTTAATGATGCTAAGAGATGATGCAAACATGAAACAACACATGGGGATGATCATACAAGCTCATGGATGCAAATGAAACAAGTTAAGAAACAAGAACATACATGAAAAGTCATGAAGTGCAAATGGCATACAACATGGAAAATGCAAGATGCAATGATTAAACATGCTTTCAATATGTCTTAAGATGTCTAATTAATCAAAAGAATGCATAAAATGCTATGGCAAGTCAAGGTATGAATGCAAATGCAAGATGGATGCATATGGAAACCCCAAATTAGGGTTTATGATCAAAGCATCAAACAAAAACCAAAATCAGAAGCAAACACCAAGATAAAAAATTGAAAATGCATTCAAAGTATCCCTAAACCTATACTAACCCACTGCCCAAAGGAGAAGTTCCAACTCTTAACCTAATTTAAGTTATGGTTTTCCTAAGTTTTCTAGGGTTTTAAGGTACCTTAACAAGAAAAATGCCAAACAAATGGAAAATGAAAGATCAAATCATGCCAATTTAATCTCATAAACTACATGCTAAACACAATGCAATGCAAAAAGAATCAAGGTCCAACTCTCAATGGTTAGGCAGAAATGATTTTTGGAAGTTTGGATCAAAATAATGCCTTGAAAATGAATTAATTCCATGGAAAATTCTCAAAATGCATCAAGATCAAAAAAGAAATTTGGTTTGAGGGTTGGACAATGTTTCTAAATGTTTTTAAAGGTTTCATGAATTTTTTGGTGATTTTTAAATACCTAAAAGCATTTTTAATTAATTAATTCTCATTAATTAATTAAAAATAAACTTTTAAATATTTAAAAATGTTTTTAAAATGCAAAAAATAAAAATAAAAATATTTTTGGTTTCTGAAATTTATTAAAAGTTTGTACAAAAAAAGTCAGAATTTTTAAAAAGGTTTTGCTATTTTAAATAAAATGGATAAAAGAAATGAAATAATATGAAAAATAAAATGAAATTAAGGCTGAAAAAGAAAAGTAATCACATCTAATGGTCCAGATTCAAATGTGTACGCGCGCGAATTGACCTGGCGCCATATCCTACGGTCCAAATTCAAATCCCACTAATTAATGTCATTAACCCTAATCCTGCCCTAATGACTTTCAGATGACCGGAACAGTGGTTCCAGTCATCTTCTCCGGTGAGTCAAAATGCTAAATCACTCTACACGCAATGAAAATGAAAACTAACAATCCAAAACTCTTTCCCACTCACACACGAATCAAACCCCTCATTCAAACAACATTTATCATTCCAAAATCAGCCAAATCGAATCAAAATAGTTTTAGGGCGAAAAGTTTCAAAGACTGCATACATCCTCATTTTTCACTCATTTTCGAAAACAATCACATATTCATGATCAGGGAAGCATGTAGATTTGATTAAGAACTTAAAATCATGCTTCTGAAAAAAAATGTTTATGAAGCTACCTGAGTTTGAAGCTTTTCAGTCTGGAACTTTCTGACCCTTTCTCTTGTGTAAAACCACTCCTATGACTTCCCTTATGCTTCTGAAAGGCTTGGAACAAACTTATTTGGGCTGGTTTGAGAGTTTACAGAAGTTCTGTTCAAGCTCAGGTAAGGATCGTATTTCTGATTCTTTGAGTTTCAGGCTGCTTTGAAGGTTGGTTTGGGTTCAGTGAAGCATGGTGAGAAGGTTTGTGAAGTTTGTTTAAGTGTTTGAAGCTTGTATGATGATTTTCGAAAGCTTTTGCAAGTGAGGGTGAAAATGTGAATGTTGTTCTATGGCTGGTTTCAGGCCTGCTTGTTATGTGCTTTGGCTTGCAATTGATTTGTATAAACAAATGCTATTGGTCAGATGACATGACATGTCCTTTTGTGATAGGTATGGGTGCTTTTGCAAAATGTCAACTTTTGTGTAAGAAGGGCATGGGCAACTTGCTAGCCTAGTACAACAAGGGTGTGCTGCGCAGCATGATGAGGGAAAAGGGCTAGTATGGTTCGACAAACTAGGCAGCAAGTGGGTGAGGAGATATGATAACTTTTGCAACTTGGTTCGTTCTTATGGAAGAAACTTGATCCATGGGCCATGAAACATGTGATTATTTGGGTGCATTCTGAACTTTAGATGTTGTGTGATCATGTTATGTGGATTAGAAGCCCATTTGATGACTTAATTGGCCTTGAGAAGTGAATTTGCAACTTTGCCTCTTTGGTGCATGACTTGAAATTTAGTGATTTTTGCCAACTTTGACAAGCCATAACTTTTGATCAAAAATGAATTAGGTCATGTTCTTGTACTTTTTGAAAAGGGAAAGATCTATTCTACAACTTTCATGACCAAAGTTTTTCCATTTGAAGCATTTTTGGATCAAAAAGTAAGGGTTGAAAAAGTTGCCTAAAATGACATTTCCATTAAAAGTCAAACTTGCCCAAAAAGTCAACTTTGCAAAAGACTTGAAATTATTCAATTTTGCAAACTTCTAACATCCTCCATGATCAAATAAAGATCATATACAATCAAAATGATGAAGAACACCCTTTGGTTGGGTCATTGGGGGCCTCAGATGCCCTGATTTTGCACTGACTTGCTTGAAAAGTTAACTCTTGATTAGATGACTTCCCCATGGAATTTCTTCATGAAAATTTATATGCATACTCCCTATACCATATAGAGACCAATAGAAACAAGAATGACCAAAAAATTTGGAGTTATGGCCTTTGAAACCAAAACCCTAATTCTAAGTCATCTGTGTAGTCCAACCTGGCTCTGCTTCCATACCAATCCCAGTTCTTGTGATTATTTGACATTCTTGACTTTGAGGGAGTATAATATGATACTTGAACACACATAGACCTCTTTGAAGTGATTGATGGCCTTTGGGATGGCTCAAAAGGCCCCTGGATTGCTCAGATCACAAACCCTAGATGCAGATGACTTAGAACCAATGCAATGACTCAAAATTGTGATATGAGATGGTATGATTGAGCTTATGCACATGCAATGATCACAAGCCATGGTGGAATGGGTGAGGGAAAATTTGGGGTGTTTACAGGCCTCTGAAACAAAAACCCTAATTTTGGTCATCTGTGTAGGAAAACCCTAGCTCTGCCTCCATACCTTTGCCATGCCTTGTGATCCCTTGACCATTTTGAACTTTGGGGAGCATATTATGATCATGGAACACACATGGACCCTCTTGGTAAGCTTCAAGACCTTGGGATGGCTCATATCACTTCTTGGATTGCTCAGATCACAAACCCTAGATGCAGATGGAATGAACTATGCAGTGGGATATGATATGCTTATGCTAATGCAAAAATGAAAGATCACAAGCCAAGGTGTGAGAAAAAGTGAGGGCAAATTTGGGGTGTTTACACATCGGAGCCCACAAGGCCAGCTTATTGAGCCTAACGGTTATACCTTGACACGTTTCATTGGTTCACTTGTAAGGAATGAGATTCCAATTACTTATGATGATTGGAGAAATAAACAGTTGAACGAAGCCAAAGATAAAATTTGGACTTAGATAAAGGTACAATAATTATGTCTTTAATTATGCCAACTAATTATGTCTTTTAAATTACTTGTACTAATGCACAATATGTATGTTTTTCTTAGAGGTGTTTCAAAATAGATGATGATAGAAGACCTTTTTGTCTCAAATTGGCCAAAAAGCTACTAAGATGGTTTAGAACATTTTATCAACCAAGTTTCTTAGGGATGCAAATGTTAATTTTGTTGATGTATAGCTTCCCTCTAAATATGGAAGTTTGATTTCACAAAAATAATGGGACACGTTTAAATCCAAACGAAAAACCCCATAATTTAAAAGTGTAAGTGAAACAAATCGGGAAAGAGCATTGAGTCTCGCGTATCCATACAAAAAAAGACGTGTTGGATATGGACGCTTAGAACAATCTATGGTAAGTATCTATAAATTACAATGATATACTTGTTCATCATGATTTATATTTGATCATATTATTTGGCTTAATGTCTAGTTACAAAAGGAGAATAGTTATGAAACATCTCTCCCTGCACATGTTTTGTGGAAGGAAGCCTGTGTGGGAAAGTCTAGAGTTGTTAAAGAAGATGTTCTACAAGTATTTGAGAAATGTGTAAGTATAAAATTGTTTCTTTAATTAAATCAAAACTTTATTAATAAATATTTTACAAATATTTGATATTCATGTGATTTTCAGGAGAGAAATGATTAAATATGGTTTAGGTTTGGGGCCCAAAAATTAGGCTTGGGATCCAAAATTATGGTTTGGAAAAGAGATTAGGATATAACAATGGGATTAGGCTTGGAAAAGTGCTCTAGATCCTTCTTTTTAATTTCCAATTAATTCAAAATGAATAAAATCAGAAAATTAGAAATTGGAGCCAAATCACACATGCTGAATTTGCTGCTGGAAATTCAAAATTCGTGGCTGTTAACCGGTTAATCAATCCGTTAACCGGTTAACGCCAGTGAATTTTGAATTTCCCTCCTTTTGGTGGGAACCTTCAAAAATAAGTCGGTGCCAACCGTTTTGATCTTATTTTGATCCTCAATCCTTTCTTTAGGCTTTGACCCTGATGTCAACCTTGTAACCTGCCTCGTGAGCTTTGAATTTCCCTGATGATTGATCACATGCCTTATGCTGGAACATGCAAATGCTATGCTTCATTTTTCTATGCAATATGCTAAGGATATGATATGATGATGATGATTATGATTATGATATGATGATGATGCTAAACAGGAGAGGGCAAATTTGGGGTGTTACGGCTGCCCTATTCAAGCAACCATTAATCTAAAAAGGACGGTAGCACAACTATCAACCGTTCAAGATGAACTGTGGTTGAATACAACGGAATTGAAAATACAACGAAATGGAAAAGTGCGAAAAAGGGAAAATGAGATAATGAAAGGTACCTCTCCCACACAATATCAGACATTGTCCTCAATGTTGTGATATAGATGCGGTAAAAGTACAGTACAAACGACAAAAACGAAAAACAAACATAAGCAAAACTAAAATTATGGCTGCTGAGGACCGCGGGCTCGGCTTCTGGTGCGGGAGCGGCGTCTGGAAGGAGTCGCTTCAGGGTCAGAACCGGTGCCGGTGGCAGCAGTGATGTCAATGCGGAGGGCTTCTAGCTCGCTGAAAATTTCGTCGAGCTTCTCATTAGTAGATGTCTGGTTTGCTGCAATAGTGCCGAGTAAAGCATCATACTGCTCCTTCTGCCTTCGCTCCAGTGCGGCGTTCATCTGGTTCTGCTGATGAATCACACGGAGGACATCCTCAAGAGTGAATTCCGGAGCAGGAGGCTGTCGGGCAGATGTCTCTGGTATATCCTGGACAGGCTAGCTGCATCCATAGCATCCTGCATCTCATCCGCTGGAGGGTCTGCCTGATCATCATGAATAGGGACGTGTTCGGCAGCATCTGGTAAAATAAAGAGCCAGTTGGCTCGGCTGGATGGGTCGATGCGGTCGCGGGACGACAAAATGATATGGTGGAAAATGGTGCCATGGACAACAGGGCTATACCTGCCATCCTTTCGCTGCGCAATCAGGTGAGCGGACCTGCAATAACTCTTGGTGAGGAATTCTGCTTCTTTGAAAGGCTGATTTACGACCAAGTCACCAAGCCCCAACTGAATAGCGAGGGAGGTGACAATGCCTCCTATGAAAAATGGGGTTGATCATCTATGCGCAATAGCCTGGATGTGATAAAGCATGAACGGGGCAGCGTTGATCGGCTCGTCATTTAGAGCACAGTGCAAGAATAGAAGCTCCTTGGAGTTGAGCTTATGGTTGCTTTCTCGAGCGAATATGGTGTTGCAAATGACTCGGTGGAAATAGCGGATTGCCGGGTTGTGAATGTGTGTAGCATTGAGGCTTTGGAAGGCTGAGGCACGGGTATTGGTTATGTCGTGCCATAAAGTGAAAGCGGTTTCACTAAAATTATCCGGCACGCGGAGATGAGCTTCAGTCCCGTGATCGAAGCCTAGCAACTCGGCTATCCTGTTTTGCGAAAGGTTAAACTCCTGGCCATGCAATCTGAATTTTGCGAAACCGGTGAGCTGACTCTGAGAACCGGCAGGAGTGGTGTACTGGAACGAGCTAAGGAACTCCAATGTCAGAAGCTCGAATGTGGGCTGAGGCTGACTGCAAAGATCCCACAGACCGACTTTTTGAAGCAGGCTCTGGACACTGGTAAACATTCCGAGTTCCCTCAAACAGACAGTGTCGATATAACGTGTAGGTTGCACACCACAGTTCTGGAATCGGATAAATCATTCTCTCTGGGTTTCTCCAGCATCACCTTCTCTGAATTGAACGGTATCCATTGCATGCAAGAGGTGGAGTGAAAGATGAAGATTTTTGATGTTTTGTGAAAAATGATAAAATGAGAGAATTAATGAATCGGAATAAATATTGGAAGGTGAGAATGTGATAGGTGTGGTGATAATGGGAGGTTAATGAGTTTAAAGTTGGTAATGGGGGGTTACGGAAGTTATGGAGAAAATGGGTGGTTTTTGGAAGTTATGGAGGAAGAAGAAGAAGAGGTCACGAAGAGAAACAGTTCTGTTTCTCACGAATCCTGTAATAAGGGTTGTCACGGTCGTGACAGGGGCGCGACGGTCGTGACACGCTAAATAAGCACGTCACGATCGTTAGGGGGTTGTGACGACCGTGAGGGCTTGCTTCGTTGAATAATTTCCAGAAAACACTATCTCAATTATTTCACATACTTCATAATAATTTATTTTCTTCACTTCTCACTCAATATTTAATATAAACACCATATAATAATTAGTTTCAATATAGTACTTTGCTAACTTGCATGGCATGAGAGATTTTATATAATAGGAATAAATGCAAGCATAACAGTACATAGAATGAAAAATATATAAATTGATTAAAATGGAGAAATTTTGGAATTAGAAGTGCATTGCATAAGTTAATTGAAAATGAAATTACATTAATGAAAATACGGTACAAAATTGTTTGCGAAAAATAAATCTAACTAGAAATGAAAACAATGAGGAAAATAAACTAAATCACTTATAGCATTTTCAAAAGCGTTTCTTCAAATCTTCGATTGCGGAGTTCAAGTGATAGAATTGTTCGCAGGTTATGTCAGTCAAACCTATAATATCCAATCGCATGCTTTTAATGTCTTCCTTAAATGAATTAATGTCAGTTTGGTAAGCTTCAAGAGTGTTCATAATATTCTGTAAGTTGTTAGCATAATCTCCTTGATTCACTTCAGGGGTTTCATGTACTTCTTCAGTGTGGTCAATGTCATGGTAACCAGGAGGTGTCTCAGGGTCAGTTTCGACATCGGGCATTATATCATCTTTTATCTTGTAAGACTGAGGTGTTTCAGGAGTAGATGGATAATCAGGTGGGGTTAACTCATAAAGCCAGTTATCCTTATTGTGAACACTTACTCTAGCATGGTTTGGCAATGTGAACAGGGTTACTACTTCATTCCGGATTAGGTACTCAAAATGTGGATGTCCTAAATTCCTTATGATATGTCTATTAAAGCAGAAGTTAAGATTCATAGGACGGATTGTACCTAAACGGTTGCACCTGTGCAGTTGGTACCTAAGTCCTATGGCATCAGCAATCATGGTTACAAGACCTCCTACTAATATAGGTAATTCAGGTTCTTCTTGGATACGGGTGAAGGTTTGCATCATGAAAGGTACACCATTAACAGGCTGTCCATTAGTGAAACATGACATAATAAATATCTCATCTTTAGAAACTCCGGTAATGTTTTCTTCTTTTCCAAAGAAGGTGTGGGCAAGGATTTTATGGAAGTAACGGAGAGCCGGGTTATGGATCTCATCATTATTCATGCTATTTAGTTCAGGGTGGTAGTTTCCGGTTAAAGTTCCCCAAAAGAAATCTAGCTCAATATCCATCAATTCTACCTGTGTGGTAGTAAAAGCAAATGGTCCACTAGGGAATCCTAATAAATCAGCTAGTTCTTTATGGTTAAAGTCATATTCTATTCCAAACAGGCGGAAACTGATAAATCCTTTCCTAAATCCAAAACCGCGCTCGGGTAGGTAAACTAAAGAGCTAAGGAACTCAAGGGTGAGCTCGCGGTAAGTCACAAACTTATGTTGGATTAATTCATTCTCCCATCCAAGTCGGTTAAACAAGTACAGGATGCTATCATGTATACCTAGGGTTTCCATAGTCTGATCATCCGGGTACAGGGTCAAATCCATTTGCCTCTGTGATAACTCTTCAAACTTCATTCTTTGGTTCCTACCTCTAAATTTGGTTTCCATATGGTTTATGGGTTGGTTAGCCATGGTCAGTGCAAATATGGAGGAAACAAATCAGGGGAAGAAGGAAAGTGGAAAAGACTTTTAGAAAATCTGTAAAAAGTGATTTAAGATAAAAATAAGAAAATGAAATGCATAATTTAAAGGCAATAATAGTAATATAAAATGAACTATGAAATGACAAAACAAGTAAATAAATAATAAAACGATAAATAACAATATGAAATAGTTTAAATAGTTTAAATAATTAAATGAGTAAATGGGTTGCCTCCCACTAAGCGCTGTTTTTATCGTCAAAAGCCTGACGTAATGCTTAGGTTTAGATTAATCAGTGGAATCAATGGACAACTCTAAAAGCCTTAGATTATTTGCATAATCTCTATTTTCAACTTTATGATAATGTTTTAAACGTTGTCCGTTTACTATGAATGGTTCACTATTCCTACCCTTAATTTCTATTGCTCCACTCGGGAATACTTTAGTTATTTCAAAGGGTCCTGACCATCTAGATTTTAATTTTCCAGGAAAGAGCCTAAGTCTTGAATTAAAGAGGAGTACAACGTCTCCCACACTAAAATCTTTCCTAGATAGGCGTTTATCATGCCATCGCTTAGTTCTTTCTTTATATATCTTAGCATTCTCATAAGCATCTAACCTTAATTCTTCTAATTCGTTAATGTCTAGGATTCGCTTTTCTCCTGCAGCATTATAGTTTATATTGAGAGTTCTAATCGCCCAATAAGCTTTGTGTTCTAGTTCTACTGGGAGGTGACAAGATTTTCCATAAACTAGTTTGAAAGGTGTAGTACCTATGGGTGTCTTGTAAGCGGTCCTATAAGCCCATAAAGCTTCATTAAGTTTAGATGACCAATCTTTCCGAGATATGGCGACAGTCTTTTCTAAGATTTGTTTAATTTCTCTGTTTGAGACTTCGACTTGTCCACTTGTTTGTGGGTGATATGGTGTAGCCACACGGTGTCTTACTCCATACTTAGATAGTAATTTGTCAAAGATTTTTGAAATGAAGTGCGAGCCACCGTCACTTATGACGAGTCTAGGCACACCAAATCTGGGAAAGATTATATTTTTGAAAAGCTTTATTACTACTCGTGTATCGTTTGTAGGAGAAGCTATGGCTTCAATCCATTTTGAAACATAATCAACAGCTACGAGTATGTAATTATTACCGAAAGATGATGGGAATGGTCCCATGAAATCTATTCCCCAGACGTCAAAGATTTCTACTTCTAATATTCCTTTTTGAGGCATTTCATCTCTTCTTGAAATATTGCCAGTGCGTTGACACCGATCGCAATTTATAACAGCGATGTGGACATCCTTCCATAGATTAGGCCAGAATAAACCGGCTTGCAAGATTTTTGCACAAGTTTTGGAAGCGCTTGCATGTCCACTATAAGGAGATGAATGACATTGAGCAATGACATCTTCTATTTCTTCTTCGGGAATACATCGACGAAATATTCCATCGGGTCCTCTTTTGAACAATAATGGTCCATCCCAATAGTAATGTTTTAGATTATGAAAGAATTTCTTTTTCTGCTGATAGGTTAGATCGGGTGGAAGAGCTCCTGCGGCTAGGTAGTTGACAATGTCAGCATACCATGCAAGTCCTACAGTTGTCTGGATTGTTTCCACGGGTTCTGATTCATTTATGTCTAACTGAGCTAGGTCGCTTCCTATTTGTGCTATCAGCTGTTCATACGGAAAATCATCGTTAATCGTCACTTGTTCGGGTTTAATACCTTCTATTCTAGATAAATGGTCCGCTACGACGTTCTCAGTACCTTTCTTATCTTTTATTTCGAGATCAAACTCTTGTAAGAGTAAAATCCATCTCAAGAGTCTTGGTTTAGCATCTTTCTTAGTTAATAAATATCGGATAGCAACATGATCTGTGTAAATGATTATTTTCGCTCCTACCAGGTAAGAACAGAATTTGTCAAGCGCAAAGACAACTGCTAACAATTCTTTTTCGGTAGTGGCGTAGTTCATCTGGGCAGAATCTAAGGTTCTACTGGCATAGTAAATCGCATGAAGTTTCTTTTCCTTCCTCTGGCCTAGAACTGCGCCTACAGCATAGTCACTCGCATCGCACATGATTTCGAAAGGTAATCTCCAGTTAGGGGGTTGCATGATTGGTGCGGTGATGAGGGTTGTTTTTAGAGTTTCGAATGCTTTAAGACAATCTTCATTGAATATGAACTCAGCGTCTTTCATTAATAAACCAGTAAGAGGTTTAGTGATTTTCGAGAAATCTTTGATGAATCGTCGGTAAAAACCGGCGTGTCCTAAAAAGCTTCGTATTTCTTGAACGGTTTTAGGGGGTTGAAGATCTTTTATGACTTCAATCTTAGCTTTATCAACTTCAATTCCCTTGTCGGATATTACGTGACCTAATACGATTCCTTCTTTGACCATAAAATGACATTTCTCCCAGTTAAGCACAAGGTTTACTTTTACACATCTTTCTAACACCATTTCTAAGTTTGATAAGCATCCTTCAAAACTTTGCCCGCATACAAAGAAGTCGTCCATGAACACTTCCATGATGTTGTCTATAAAATCTGCGAAGATTGACATCATACATCTTTTAAAGGTTGCAGGAGCGTTGCATAATCCAAAGGGCATTCGTCTATAAGCGAACGTTCCATATGGGCACGTGAATGTAGTCTTCTCTTGATCATCAGGATGGATAGGGATTTGGAAAAATCCTGAGTAACCGTCAAGATAACAGAAGTAAGAATGCTTGGCTAATCGTTCTAACATTTGATCTATAAAAGGTAGTGGGAAATGATCTTTTCGAGTGGCTTTGTTTAGTTTACGATAATCTATGCACACTCTATATCCTGTCACTACTCTTTGCGATATCGATTCGCCTTGAGCGTTTTTCACAACAGTGATACCTCCTTTCTTTGGCACTACATGTATTGGACTAACCCATTCACTATCAGAGATTGGATATATTATTCCGGCATCTAGTAATTTTTTAACTTCTTCTTTTACTACAGTGCTAAGGGTTGGGTTAATTCTTCTTTGAGATTCTCTGGAGGTTCTGCAATCTTCTTCTAGCAGAATACGATGCATACAGACTGAAGGACATATTCCTTTGAGATCAGATATGTTATATCCTAACGCAGTTGGATATTTCTTCAAGACATCTAAAAGTTTCTTCGTTTCTATAGTTCCAAAACTGGAATTTATTATAACTGGTCTTTTACATTCAACGTCTAAGAATTCGTACCTTAGGTTATGAGGTAAAGTTTTTAATCCTAATGTAGGTTTATCTTTACTTGGCATGGGATCCGGTGTAAGTGCTAAACTTTCGCTTAGACTATCATCCTGATATGGTTTATGCCAATTATCATCTTCGAAAATCGGAGGGATTTGAATTTTCATTATTTCAGAATAAGTGGTCTCTTTCAGTTCCATTTCTCTTACACATTCGTCAATTACGTCCAATAGATAGCATGTATCCTCTATAGCTGGTGATTGTAAGAATTGTGTTAAAATAAATTCAACTTTTTCTTCACCTACTTCAAAGGTTAGCTTTCCTCTTTTTACGTCTATTATGGCTTCGGCGGTAGCTAAGAATGGTCTTCCTAGTATGATAGGTGTAGTGGAGTCTTTAGAGATGTCCATGATTATAAAATCAGTAGGGATGTAGAATTGTCCTATACGTACTGGGACGTTTTCTAGTATGCCTACCGGATATTTAACAGAGCGATCGGCTAGTTGAACAGACATTTTAGTTGGTCTTAGGTCTCCCATGTCTAGCCTTTTGCAAATCGTTAAGGGCATAACACTGATACTGGCTCCTAAATCGCATAGAGCTTTGTCAATGACGAATTTTCCTATTACACAGGGTATAGAGAAACTTCCTGGATCTTTTAGCTTAGGAGGCATTTTATTCTGAATTATGGCGCTACACTCGGCAGTAAGTGTAACTGTTCCGTTATCCTCTATCTTTTTCTTATTGGATAAGATTTCTTTTAAAAACTTAGCATACGAGGGTATTTGGGTAATTGCTTCTATAAACGGAATAGTAACATTCAACTGTTTCAGAAGTTCAACAAATTTCTTAAATTGACCCGTCGTCTTGGAATTTGTTAATCTTTGAGGGTACGGAATTGGTGGTTTATAGGGTGGTGGAGGCACATAAGGTTGTTCTTTCTCCACTACCTCTTGATTATCATCTTCCTTTTCTTCTGGATCATTCACCATTTCAGTCGATTTATCCGGTTTTTGGTACATGGTTGGATTGTCAAGTCTTGGATCGGTAGGTCCGTCAAGTTCCTTGCCACTTCTTAATATTACGGCATTGGCATGTCCTTTTGGATTAGGTTGAGGTTGTCCAGGGAATACTCCAGCTGGTGCAGCAGTAGGTGCTTGTTGTTGAGCTACTTGTGAAATCTGAGTTTCAAGCATTTTGTTATGTGTAGCTAATGCATCTACCTTGCTCACTAATTGTTTAATCTGCTCACTAGTGTGAATGTTTTGGTTTAAGAAGTCCTTGTTTGTTTGAGATTGGTTAGCTATAAAGTTCTCCATCATCAACTCAAAGTTCGATTTTCTAGGCACATTGGGAGCAGTCTTTTGATATCCCGGTGATGTAGCTGGTGCTTGACCTGGTGCGTACAAAGCATTGTTATTCTTATAGGAGAAGTTCTGATGATTTTTCCAACCTGGGTTGTATGTGTTTGAGTATGGGTTTCCTTGAGCATAATTCACTTGATCAGTGGGAGTACCTGTCAATAGTTGACAATCAGAAACTTCGTGTCCTGGGACTCCACATAACTCACAGTTAGGTGTTACTGCAGCCACGGTGGCTGTTGGTGTTATGGCCAAGTTGTCGATCTTTTGGCTTAGTTGGTCAAACTTCGCATTGACTTGGTCCATACTACTCACTTCGTACATACCTCCTTTTGTTGGTTTCTCAGTTGCGACTCTCTCACTTCCCCAAAGGTAATGATTTTGAGCCATACTTTCGATAAGTGCATAAGCATCATTGTATTCTTTGTCCATCAATGCACCGCCTGCGGCAGCGTCAATTGTCATTCTTGTATTGTACAATAGTCCATTATAGAAGGTATGGATGACCATCCATTCTATTAATCCGTGATGTGGACAAAGTCTCAGCAGATCCTTATAGCGTTCCCAAGCTTCGAATAATGATTCGCTTTCCCTTTGCTTAAATCCGTTGATCTGAGCTCTCAGCATAGCTGTCTTGCTAGGTGGAAAATATCTATTCAAGAAAACTCTCTTAAGTTCCTCCCACGTAGTTACTGAGTTCGAAGGCAGAGATTGAAGCCAAGCTCTTGCTCTGTCTCGAAGCGAAAAGGGAAATAAACGTAGTCTAATAGCTTCTTGGGTAACTCCATTGGCTTTTACGGTATCTGCATATTGCACAAAGATCGAAAGATGAAGATTCGGATCCTCGGTAGGATTTCCGGCGAATTGATTTTGTTGCACGGCTGATATCAACGAAGGTTTTAGTTCGAAATCGTTTCGGTTGATAGCCGGTGCTGTAATGCTTGAATGCGGTTCAGCTTGCGAAGGACTGGCGTAATACTTGAGTGGATGATTCTGTTCTTCAGCCATCTCTGCGTCCTTTGATGTTACGACTGGTTTAGGCGGATCTAATTGAAGATCTGGAATACTGTAACTTTTTTCGAAATCGAATATACGTCTTCTTACGTGTAAGAAGCGTTCCGATTCAGGGATTAGAGGTTGCAAGTCTTCGCTTTTAGAGCGAGTACTTGGCATACACTCGGAGATTAAATTAAATTAAATAGTTGATACCTTAGTCTAGACAATGCTACCTAAATGTACTATTAACTAAATTAAGGAATCCCCGACAACGGCGCCAAAAATTTGATGGGCTAAAGACGTGTCTAATTATGTGTCTAGCGGTATCTGAACTGCAAGTGCACAGCCTATCGAAGTAATATTTAAGATTATCGATCTACAGGGATTCTATGGTTACTTAGTGCTAGATGAACTTCTAGTTTAGCTAAGGTGAATGGTTGTCACGATTTTTTGTTGATTTTAAGATATTAAAGGCGGAATTAAATTTAAGTTTTAAATAAAATGATACTAAGGCGGTCGGTATGTAGTTATACTAACTCTGGTGGGTCAATCTAACCTAGGCTTATAAAGGTGTTTACTTAATCTATTCGGTAGAGGTTACCAGTTTAAATACCCTCAACTCACACTCTCGTGGTCTTATCTCAGATCTTACCCCTAAAGCCCTATGCTTGCTCTCGCTAGCCCATAAGTGTTTAGAGATAATTTTTGGAAACTAAGTAATTCTAATTTATTTTAAAGCGCTCTCGCTGTGTTTAATTTAAATGCCTAACTTTAGCTATCTGGTTAAAATCTCACACTCTCGTGGTCTTGACCTAACCTAATACTCTTTTCTTACTCTCGTAACGAAAAAGTCGATTTTAATTAAAAAGTATCAGCCAGAATGTTAAGTTATTAATTATTTTAAGCCTATGATTAAATTTTACCGATTAAGCTTGTTTTAACTACATACAGCCCTAAAATAATTAGCTACTCATTGATGTTGAACCAGACAGAGACAGAAAATTAAATAATAAAATGCTCATGGCAGAAAAATAAATAAACATTATAAATATTAAAATTGCAATATTATAAAAAACCTGGTTAACAAATATTATAGCAGACTCCTTCTTCCACAGACCGGAAAGCTTGGAGTTGGCGGAAATCGAAAATAATGCAAAATCTGAAGGTTTAGAAACAAGTAATTTTTATAACAATTTCCTGATGTTGGAAATTGTTATAGATTGGGTTTGGATACAATAAAATTGAAAGCTGAAAAATAATGCAGAAATAGAAACAGGGTCGTAAAACAATTCGGCAGAGCTTCCGCAGAAATTCGAATAAAAAATGCTCTGTAGTTTCTTCATAAAACTTGTGCTATTTATAGAACCATTAATGGGCTTGAAGATTGGACTTTGTTGCATTGGGCCTTGCTGAAGTGGTGGAGGAGATGTAGGAACGTGGCAAAAAAGTAGGAGAAAAGTTCTTCACGTAATGCCTTGACGTGGTCTCAGTCAATAACCTATTTTTACCCTTGGCACGGTCGTGACAAGGTCTTCACGCTCGTGTCCTGTGGTTTTTTAGTGTCACGGTCGTGACACCCTGGTGACGACCGTGACTGCAACAAATTATGCAGTTTTGCAGGCTTCTTCATTTCTTCATCTTTTTATGGTTTCTTTTGTTCCTTTTGCTCTTACTTTATGATTTAGCTCCATATAATGATGTACCTGCAAAATGGTGAGAAAAACTCGAGAAATCGAGTGTTAAAACGGTGAATATGCGATAAAACGTCAATGAAATCTAGCAATATAATCGATACGTTTTCTCGTTATCACACGCCGTGTCGTTGTACTTATCAAAAGTAGGAACCTTGAACTTGTAGGGAATTCTCACCCCTGGCACCAAGCCTAGATCAGTGATGTCAAACCCCAGAGAGCTCTGAGATTGAATGGCACGAATCTGCTCAGCCATTTCTTCGAACCTTCTATTCATGTCAACCCCTTGGCCTTCTACATCGTCCAGCAAAGTGAACTTCTCATCCTGTCCACCCATATGCAGATTATTCACTCCATCATTAACAATACTGACCCCTGGTTGCACCACATGGATTTCAACATGACGGGCGCCAGCCCCGTTGCGATTACCTCCATCTACTATTCCATTGTTCCTGGCTTGATTATTCTCTACCATCTCACGTTGACGCTCTTGAGTTTGACCCATCCCAGCCATGAGGGTCATGAAGTTGTCCATTCTCGTCCTTAAATCAGCCAGATCTGCTTGCATCTGATCCATTTCTCTCTCTCTCTTTTCACCTTCATAGGACCGTTGGCTGTTTCTGAACCTTCCTTGGAGCTATAGTGCCTGAAATTGACATGAACGTTAGAACACTGGAGAAATACCTGCAAAACAACAAACACGTTATATGCATGCAATGTAACTATTCATGTTTCCATGTTCAAGCATTAGCATGCCCCAGTTCTGGTATTTTGACGAAAAACACTCCAGATGACCTTTTGGAAACTGACTTTTTAAAACTCTTTCGAGGAGTATTCAGATCCTGGTGGCTTAGGAAAACCAACTTTGCTCATTCAGAAACGGTAATTGGAAAGTATCATTGCATAACATGGACAAACTACCAACAATCAGAGTAATAGGCATAAACAACATTCCCCAAAGGGTTACAATTCGGTACAAATGACAGAAAGATAAAGCAAGACTCCTACAACAAGCCTGTAGGTAGTCTGAATACAAATATCAACAAACTAAAACCCTAAGCTAAAAGGAAGATCCAAGCCCCTCCTCTGCAGTCACCACCTCTGTTCGGCTCTTTTTGACGTCTGCTCTCAGCTTAAGATCTGCAATCTCCTTCAGTGCTTCCTTCAAGGCTAGTTGGCTCTGTTCCAATTGCTGAGTCTTTTCCCTTCGTATCTTGTGGGCTTGTTCGACCTCTTACTTCTTGAATGTCATCTGCGCCTCAAAGAACTCTTCCTTTTCTTTGTACTTCTTCTGCTCCTGTTCTCTTTGGCCCTGTAACCAAGCAATGGATTGACGAGCTTCTCTGAGAGTCTTCATAATCTTCTTGTGCTCCGCTTCTCTCTTTGACTCGGTTAAACCCAATCTCTGAAAATGAGCTTCTCTCCCAGCAAACTCCTTTTCTTTAGCTTCTAAGGTAGCCTGCATCATCTGCAGCTTTTCTTCTGCTTCTTGCTTAGCATGATTGGCACGGTGATACAAACTAGCCATTTCAGAATTCTCTACCCGAATCTCGTACAACTGAGCTTCCAACTTCTTGCAATCTTCAAGAGAAACCGTGGTTTGCACCGGTACCACCTTTGGATATAACGAAGCCTCAACTAAAAACGGAAGGAAAAAGGCATCGACCCTCCTTTGTATCCAAGCAGCAAAAGAGGGATAGGTCTTAGGGTCTACCTTTCCGAATTCTTTCATACCCTCTCTGAGCCTTGTTTCCCAAGCTTGGGATGCTTGAATAACCAACAGCTCATTACCTTCAGTTGGAAAATACAAAGTCTTATCTATTTCTTCATCTGATGGAGGATCCTTCAGTGGATAACCAAATTGCTTTCTGGACAACACAAGGTTATGACTTATCACTCCTTTTCTTCCTAACAGCGGCACATAGGGAAACTCACCACACCTTGTAATAATCTCTTTCCCTACCAAGTTTCTGCTACATGTCCAGGCTACGACATCCGATGTTAAGCCCATCAATCTTCTAGCCCACTTCCAATCTTGCTTAAGATCTTTGAACGGTCATGACTTTGGAAGCTTCTTAGCAAACCACTCAGCAAACACGGGAGCGCAACAATTCACGTACCCCTTTCTATTCTCATTTATGTGATGGACGCCAAAGTAAAAGTCCCCCAACAACGTAGGTACCGGGTTTCCTTTAATGAAAAGAGTGATAGAATCCAAGCTTACCCATCCTTTCTCTCTTGGAAAAAGACTTATCTTGTAGACCATTAATGCTAACAACGCACTGAACTCTAACCATTTTCCTCCCAAAGCAAACACATGGGCTTCTGTGATAAGAAAATCCAGATTGAATCCCTTCCCTTTACTGGCTTCTAACTCCATCTTCACTCTAAGCATACTCAAATGACATGCACCTGCAATATCCTTGTACGGGGGACATCTCTCCGCAGCATAATAGGGAACACCATTCTTGACAGGAATCTTCAGGAAATCAGAAATCTCTTCCATTGTGGGAGCCAAGACGAAGTCAGCAAACACGAAAATTCTCAACTGAGGGTCATAAAAATGCAACAAAGAATGAAGACTATCTCTCTGATCGACAGTAGGTTTGTTCATGTAACCCAAGATCTTCCCATATCGGCTTCTGAAATCCTCTGAAACCTTATCACTCATCAAGTCTACCAGTTTCTGAATACTCTTGGTTTCGGTTTGCGGGAGAGTGTAATGAACATTCGTTTTTCTGGGTATCTCTTGGATTTCTGTCATCTGGAGAAGACAACAAATACCAGAAATGGGTATAGAGATAAGGATAACCTGAAATGGAAATACAAACAGTTAATGCAAGTATGATGCGATGCAAATGCAATGCAGGCATATGATCAACCACTGGGACTGTCTGGATACGGAACACCGGACTCAACAAGAACCAAGATCCTCTTAATAAAGCCCCATGAACGAGAATTCAGTCACAAATAAGTCCCAAAACCAAAGATCCAAATCCTCATCAAATCATAGAACTGTACTGGCAATGAGGTATGATGAGATCGAGGGTTCCTGCAAACCTGTAAACCCCTCCCAATCTCATGGGTGTGCTCCGGGTCAAACATCACGGACTCTCAAAGCCGAATAACAATAATACTTTCAACATTTTTGAGAAATGGCTCATGACCAAATCAGGGAATCGGTTTGGCATTATGTACTACTCAGGGAGGCCACAGCGTGAGTCCAGGAATAACAAGCATCCTTTATAATTTCCCAGCTTCAAGCGTTGGAATTGAGAAACAATAGTACATTCATCCCGAGGGGTACAATACTATCGTCATACGACCAGATGCTTTGACTGAGTTCCTATAAAAGAACCAGGCCATCCTATGCGAGTTCCCAAGTGGGCCCTCGGGTGCGAATGGGTTTGCCACAAAATGTGGTCTTCCACTGTCACCACTGGAGAGGGATGTTTCCACAAAGGTCCTCAATGATCGGTCCCTAGATGCACATAACTATCGAGGTTGTGTACTACCCCAGAAAAATTCCGGCATAATACATTTCCAAGACGGTCGCAAGTCTGGGTGTGGAACCCACTACTACCAACATAGAAAGATGCCATGAAGCCAAAGTGACTGTACACTCTAAGTCCTAGGGTGCACTCGAGCCCCGGTTACGAGCTCATTTCTCTGTAACAATTCCCAATCGCACAGAAAAAAAGGAAACCAGCACAGCCATAGAGTCCAGTATAATGATGCATGAATATAAATACTAAAAACTGTAAATAAAGCTGTAAATAAAACTGTAAATAAACAACAGTAAAATAAACACACAACAACAACCAATGAACACCCAATAAACAGAAACACGCAAGCGCTAGGATTGACTCTCAGGGGAACCAGAGATTCTGGTTCTCCCCAGCAGAGTCGCCAGCTGTCGCTCCCTGGATTTCCATCCTGGTACAAACGCGAAAGTGGCGCGGAAGAGGTAGAGTCGCAGCCAGGAATTTTTATCCTGAAGGAACGAGAATGGTAATGCTGCACAAACCAGAAAGAAAAGGAAGGACATAGGTCCTGCTAACCAAAGAAACTGGGTTTAGGAGTCGGTTACGACCTGGGAAGGTATTAACACCCCAGATTGTCCGCTGTACCCGACAGAATCCATGCTTGCAAAGAAAACTGTTTCAAAGGGTGAAAGAATGAAAGCTGCTGCAAAAGAGAACTGAACTGGATAAACAAAAAGAAATGGGGAAAATATAGGGAAAATAAAAGAGTGTTCTCAAACGGGCCCTACCCCGCTGCCTACGTACCTCATCTGGACAATGAGGATCAGAGTCGTCGTAGTTCCCCTAACTAGGGGTGGAAAAGATGCTTGTGTCTTAAGGCTTGAACTGCCTATGTCAATGCTCAGGTGTTGCAGGCTCGGACGACGAGTGTGTGACCGTCTTGCATAATGACAAGAAGAAGCAAGTTCGCGGGCGGAGCGAAGGAGATGAGAAAAGAATTCCCGAAGGAAAGACGATTATTGTTTGTTTGTGTTTTTTTAGAGCTTTTATTGGTGTGGCACAAGGGAATGAACTCAAGCTCTTTTCTATGGAATGTGTACTTGCTACTACATTCCAAGATGGAATAATAGAACAAGCACACCAAGCAAGGAGAACCTATCCAAGACTTGTTTCCCAAGGCAAGGGCCTAAATTCATTGACTTGTTGAGTTTATTAGGTGTTTTAGTGATTAAAAATAAAGACGTGTTTTTTAGGGTTTTTCTTGATGAAGATGACTTCATGATCCGACTTGTGCATCATGCTAAACAAATGCACTATTCCAAGATGGAATGAATACATATGCCCCATGGAATAAGGCTATTACACAAGAAGTCACTTCTTTCTTTATTAATGTTTTTTAGGTTTTGTTTTGAGATGAGATGAGAAAGAAACCAAAGGAGCAAAAAGGTAAAAGTCTAAAATGGGGAAGACTAAACCTAATATTGTCATGCAAAAGAGTCCCTAAGGTTAGGGAGGTTTCAACTATCCTAAGAGAAAAGAAGAAATAAAGCGGAGCAAGAAGAAGAGGAAGCAAGAGCTAGCAAGCAACTTACTCCTCTAATGGAAATAAGTTGCTCCTAAAGGGGAAGAAAAGAGTTGAATCACATGATGGCATAAGGCACATCAAAACACAAAGAGAAAGCAACTTAAAAGAAGAAAAGGTGAAGATTTGAAATGTGAATGAATATCCACACTTCTCTAACCATGAGCCCCTGCAAGTGTTAGCAAAATCCAGCACATGTTCATTAATAAAATCATGGCAATGGCATGCTCAAAGTTCACACCAACCAAGATCAAACAATCATGCCAAACATAGCACAAACAAGCATTTACGTGTCGAGAACACGAAAGCATGCATCAATCAGCAAGAAAATCACCCAAACAATCATATTCAATGATCATATAATGATCCATGGCATTTAGAACTAGTATGGAGATCAAACATGCTAAAAATAACTCAAAAGTGGCCTACTACTTCAGTGTTAACCGATTAACCAAAGCGTTAACTGGTTAACCATATCAAAACCTGGATAAAAACAACACAATTTAGGTGCGTTAACCGGTTAACCAATCCGTTAACCGGTTAACGCTGTTAAAACAGCAGCAAATCCTGCAGAAAATCAGCTCACAACCAGCTTATTCCAATAATCTTACACCAGACCAGCAAGCAATTGAACATGAAAATAGTGTATCAATTCACATTAAACGGCATCATCAAGCTCATGAACATTAATACATAGATCCGGTTACCAATCAATCAATCAATTCAAGCAACACAAGCAAATACGCAAGCACATGGCGGATCTAAAGCGCAAGCATGCAAATAAGCTAAAACAGAGCTAGATCTGAAATTAACCAACCTACAAAGCTGAGGTATGCTTTGGTAATTGTTGATCAAGCTGAAAATGATAGATCTCGTGCAAAACTTTGAAGATCCGGTGCTAAGCTTCACACTCTGTGCAAAATAAATGCAAGAACAAGATCTTGATGCAAATTTTTTGATCCAAAAGCACTTCTAGATCCCAAACCAGATCTGAATCACCAATTAAACCAGCAAAAAGATGCAATGAAGCTATGGATGGAGGTCTAGTTCCAAGATCTACACACCCCAAGGAAAGGTTATGTGATCTTCAAAAAGGAACTTTGAGTGATTTGGAAAATTGGGAGAGAAAAGTGAGAGAATTGTGAGTGAGAAGAATGAAAATTCAGAATGGGAGTTAAAAAATGAGTGAGTGCCCCCTTGGTTTGGAGAGAAATGATTAAATATGGTTTAGGTTTGGGGCCCAAAAATTAGGTTTGGGATCCAAAATTATGGTTTGACAAAGAGATTAGGATATAGCAATGGGATTATGCTTGGACAAGTGCTCTAGATCCTTCTTTTTAATTTCCAATTAATTCAAAATGAATAAAAATCAGAAAATTAGAAATTGGAGCCAAATCACACATGCTGAATTTGCTGCTGGAAATTCAAAATTTGTGGCCGTTAACCGGTTAACCAATCCGTTAACCAGTTAACGCCAGTGAATTTTGAATTTCCCTCCTTTTGGTGGGAACATTCAAAAATAAGTCGGTGCCAACCGTTTTGATCTGATTTTGATCCTCAATCCGTTCTTTAGGCTTTGACCCTGATGACAACCTTGTAACCTGCCTCGTGAGCTGTGAATTTCCCTGATGATTGATCATATGCCTTATGCTGGAACATGCAAATGCTATGCTTCATTTTTCTATGCAATATGCTAAGGATATGATATGCTGATGATAATTATGATTATGATATGATGATGATGCTAAACAGGAGAGGCCAAATTTGGGGTGTTACACCATGCTCGCAGGATGCCAAGGACTCGCTGTACGACAAGGAGATTGCTGATGAAAAGAAGAGGTTTGTGGCCCACTTTCCTTTGGAGTGGGTGGATGTTCGTTTCCGTCATCCCAGCGAGAATTACATTGCTAAGCCCGAGGACCTGAGCGCGGATGTCACAGCGACTTATAATACACCGTTTAACTATGTTGCTAGCTTCTGTCCTTCAGAACTCGTGGATTTTGACTGGCATTCCCTCCTTCGACCTGATAGGATAACGATCACTCAGACCATTTTAATAAATGTGAAGTAGTTGCTCAGCTATCCGAATGAAGAGCCAGAGATGCGACTCTTAGGTCGTTTTTTAGCTTTTTCAGATTTTTGTTCGTGGACCTGTTCGGTAACTAACTTGTTTCATTGTTTTTTGTGTAGCACAAATGGCTGAGATGCGAGACCGTTTGGTGAAGACAAACAAGGGACCATCCCCTGGGTAACTCTCCACTGGGTAAAAGGCCTAGGACAGAAGAACCCCTTTCTCCCCCGCGGGATGGTGTTGCCTTTTCGGGTGCTTTTGTATTTCCCTAGTGTACGACCCAAAGGTGGTTTTTTTTCTTCTGAAGGGTCATTTGTTCGCGTCCCTGATCTAGATGCAATTACCATTCTTTTCACTAATAGCAGAACTCTAAGGACTGAGCTATGTTAGGACGCGAAGGGGATGTTTTGTATTCTAGAAGTGGCCCTTGCTTTCAACGATGTTGATCTGGTTCCCCGCAAAGATCTCCAGACTACTAAAGACAAAGTTGCTGAGGTGGAGCTCAAAAATGGAAATCTAGGGAATGATCTGCTACAGGTGAAGGGACATTACGAGAGTAAGCTCAAGCTTATGAGGGAAGTCACAGAAATCAGGGACAAGATGGAGGGCCTCACCACCGACAATGAGTGTCTGAAGAAGCGAGAAGCGGGTGCAGAAAACAAGTTAGCCGCTGGGGAGGATGAAACAGAGGGGGAGGCCGCTATGACGACTAAGACAGAACTGATCGCCCAGATCCGACTGTTAGCACAAGACAACCTGAGAATGGCTTCATTCAGTTTTTATAATGCTTTTGAGCAGCTCATGGCACAGAACCCTGGGATGGAGTTGGTTGTGGAAGGCACCAATCCTCTTCACCGTGTGGAGAAAGGTGTAGTTTTCCCTCATGATGACGAGTCAAGTCTATTGGCTTGCGTGCCTCTCTTTTGGTTAAATTTTTGTATGGGGCTTTGCCCCTTTTTTTTATGTTAAGACAATGTCCAACCTCGTGGTCCGTATTTTATGCTAATATAATATTATTGTCTTCCTTGTTCATTCATTGTTACTTAAATTGTATGTGTGCTTTTATATTTTCAAGTTTTAAAAGAACTGGGTGCGTGCTCGACATGATAATATTAAACTCGACAGAGTATGGAACTTGGCAAAGGGTGAGATATTTTCTCACTTAAAAGGGGTCGAGGACGTGGTCATGTCCTTTTTTTACCTAAGGCTTAGATATTTCCCATCGTGAGTTAGGAGTCTGCTACGTTGGTATGGCAACAATGGAGTTTGTTTGAGGTTATACCCGTTGGGCGAGTTAGTTGCCCAAATAATGGGAAAATGGTCGCACACGTTTATGTTGAGGGTTGTATTTATACCATGATATATCCATGTGGACGAGCACTCCTTCCTATTTTGAGGGTTGTATTTAGCGACTCTTCATGGAGAGCTACCCCTGAACAAACTTCCTCAAACAAGTCGAGTTCCTCTCTTAAAGCCTCGTTGTTGAGTTCTTCTTCTAAAGGAGACTCTGTTTAACGAGAAGGCTCTCTGATTTCCATGGGGATGACTATTTTGTCTCGTATGTCATCCGGAATGGGGTCTCCCCATTAGTCGAGTGTGGGGTGGTCCGGTAGGCCCATAATATGATGTGGAGTTCCTCGGCCCACATATTCTTCGCCTCTCCTATCCTTCGTCTTAGGCCCCATAGAATGACTTTGTTGGTAGCCTCGGCCTGCCCGTTTGTCTAGGGGTGCTCGACAGATGCGAAGTGTTGTTTGGTTCCCGTCTAAGTGACAAAGTCTTGAAAATTCCTATCCGTAAAATGGGTGTCGTTATCCGTTATAAGGGACTTTGGTACACCGAATATGACCAGGCTGTTTCTTTTATAAAATTGTAAAATGTTAAACTCAGAGACTTCGGCCAGGGGCTTGGCCTTTATCCATTTGGCAAAGTAATCGACGACCATGATCAGATACTTGTTTTGGAAAGATCCTGTTGTGAAGGGTCCGAGAATGTCCATGCCCTACTGCGCGAACGACCATGGTGATAACATTACTTTCAGAACGTCAGGGGTGCGATGTGCATATCCCGGAGACGTTGGCACTTCTCGCATCTTTTTATGTGTTCTTTGGTGTCGTTCTGCATGGTTGTCCAGTAGTAACCTGCTCGCAATGCTTTTCGGGCCAAAGATCTGCCACCTAAATGTTGGGCGTTAATACATTCATATTTTTCTGGCAGGATGTCAGATACGCTTTCCTCCTCGATGCATTTTAGCAGTGGGATTGAGAATCCTCGGAGGTACATCCTGTCGTCCATAAGGACGTAGGAGGAGGCACAATGTTTAGTGGCAATGGCCTCCTTCTTGTCCTTGGGAAACTTTCTGGTCGTGAAGTATTGGAATACCAGAGTCATCCAAAAACCATTGTTACTTATGACGTTGATATCAACAGTAACGTCAGGATTTTTAATGCTAGGACGAGGAAGTATTTCCTGGATAATGGATTTTTTTCCGCCTTTCTTTCGCGTACTTGCTAATTTTGACAGGATGTCTGCTCGCTACTTACGCTCGCGCGAGATATGTTGGATGTCTCAGGATTTGAAGTGTGCGAGCATTTGTTGCACTAGTGCTAAGTATTCGACCAAATTGTCGTTCTTTGCTTGATACTCCCCTTTTACCTGTGATGCAACCAGCTGCGAGTCGGTGAAAATCCTAACCTCTTGTGTAACTCCTGTTTATTTAATTGATTATTTAATTAAAAATAAGTTCATAGTGTTGTGTTGAATTGTGGTGTTTTGTGTATTCGAAGTTGATTTAAGTTGATTTCCGAAATATCAGAATAATTCGTTGATGTTTATAAGTTGATTCGATTTGAATTTATTAAATAAGTTGATTTAAGATGTGGATAATAATATTGGATATTTTGCGTTTATAGTTGAATACGTTGATTTGGTAGTTTGGGCGATTTATTTGATAGCCGGTAATTAGTCGGTTTAGTCGGGAGAAATAATATTTGGAATTAATATTATGGAATTTTGAGAGTATTTATTTAAGTGGGCCTAATTGTGGCGTGGATGGTAGAAGTCGTGGGGTTACGGATTAGAAAGCCCAATTAAGATTGAATTATTATTATAATAATTATAATAAAAATAAAAATAAAAAGGAGAATTAGTCAAGGGGAGAAGTTGAATCAGTAGAAGTTGAGAAAGTGGAACATGGAAAGTTAGAACGAGTTAAATTGGGAAACGAGGAAAATGGAGGAAGCGGTTACGAGAAGTCACCGTCGGAAGCCCAATCGGAAAGTCGATCGGAGATTCGAAACGACCATCGATTAAGGTAAGGGTGGGGTTCGAATTATATAACCGGGATTAGGATTATTAATATGTGGGATTGGGGTTATCTGATTTTCGTATTCTTCCGTTGTTGAATTTGTGTTAATTGGTGTTGCTCTGATTTATAGTGGCAAATACATGTTTTTTTCCGTGGTATAATAGTATACTTGATTTATGAATTTCGTTGTGGATTAATCGGTTGCCGGAAGCAAAATTAAATTGGGTTGAACGATTGTACAAGATGGGTGGCGCAGGCCACAACAAGTGTGGCGCAGGCTACCTGGGTTATTAAAAAAAAAGACAGTATGGCGCAGGCCATACTTTGTATGGAACATACCATACACTTACGACACAAGCCGTGGAATCATGGCCCTTGCCAACATTTTATTCATTAGTAAGTAGTTAATTAAATTAATTAAAAGGAGTATATATTTGTATTAAAGTCATACTAACTTTTGAGTAGTTAATTAAGTTAATTAGTTGAGTAAATTACTTAGTTTAACAGATTAAGTAGTTAATTAAATTAAGTAAATTAGTTTAATGGATTAATTAATAGGATTTTAGCCGAAACATAATGAATTTTTACAGGAAGAAAAACTGGACTGAGTAAATTCATGACAGTAGGTGATGTTAGCAGTAAATGTGTAGCAGGGAACATGAAAATTGACAAAACTTTTAATAAATTCGTATTAGTCACAGAAGGTCGAAATAGTGCTGATTTAGCCAATTAAGCGGGAAAAAAAATAGTTGTCTAAAGTTAGTCGAAAATTGACGAGGTAGTTTGTAATAATTAGTAGGTGATTTTAGTCAGTGTATTTTGTTGAGTTGTGTTGAACTTGTGTATTTTTTTCTAGTACTATTGTGTATGTTGATTTTCTCCGCTATATGGGCATTACTAAGTTGAAGGTCGAATGACCAACGTTGATTATTAAAGTTGTAGGTCGTATGACCAACGTAGAAATTTGTAGGCCTATAGCCAAGGTTGAATCGTGTTGAATTTAAGTTGCTAAGTTGGTAGTATGTTGTTTTGAGTTGTTCGTTGTTTAAGTGTTGTGTTGTTGGTCGCATGACATACATTGAATTTCTAAGTTGGAGCGGATGCTCACCACGTTGGCCTGGATTGGCAAGATTATTAAGTTGAAGGCTTATGCCTTGCAGATACCTCGATAACCTGGTATATTTTAAGTTGGGAGTTTTACACCAATAGTACCACATGCATATGCACAGTCGAGTCACATTCCGTGTCGCATTAATTATGTTGTTTGTGTTGTTTATGTTGCCAAGTTGATAAAGTTGTTCTTGTTGCTTACGTTGATAAAGTTGTGTACGTTGCTCAAGTTGAATAAGTTGTTTATGTATATTTAAGTGGATTATGTGGTTTAAGTTGATTATGTTGAGTAAGTGGTTCATGCTGGATAATTTGATTATATGATTATGTTGGATGAGTTGATTATATGATTATGTTGCTTGAGTTGTTTATATGTTTATGTTCATAAAGTCGATTATGCTGATGTTGAAGAAGTTGAATATGTTGTATATGTTCATTGAAGTTGATGAAGGTGTGTATGCTAAGTTTATAGTTGGAATTGATTATGTTGATGTGTGAATTAAGATGATAAAATATGTTGGTTGTTTGGGGTGTTTAGTAAGACGTTGTTGTGGATAGTGTGAAAATTGTATGATTATATCTAGCGTATTAATTATCATACTCCTGTTTATATGGTTCGATATCTCACCCTTTTCTGTTGTTGAATGTTACCTTGATTGATAACGTGCAGGTATTCCAGTTTAGAGTTGCTTACTTTCATAATCAAGTCGGCGTCGTCGCTCTAATACGTAACACTCGGGGGGATGAACGCTTAATTGTTTTATTGTTATATTTAGTTGTTGTTATTTTAAGTTGTTTCAATGAGAAATATGTTATTACCAAGTTGTTAGGTTGAATAAGATGTTAACTGATACAAAGTTGAATATTTGTGGATCCGCTGCCTATCTGTAAAAGTTGTTTTATTTCAAGGAATTGAATAAGAGTTGACATTATAGTTTCATCCTATTTGAAAGTGTTATGTATCAATGTTTATGAAATTAAATGAATTTGTTAAAGTTGAAAAATGTAGCATCCTGTTTTGTTGTTGAATTTTTGAAACTCTGATTTATGATTTTCCGCCGGATAGATTTGGGGTGTTACATCTTGGGCGCCCATGTCCCTTGCGAGGCGAATTCTTGCCAGTAAGGTTTCGTACTCAACTAGATTGTTAGATATTGGGAAAGAAAGAACCATAGATACTTTAACCACGAGACCTTCTTTGTTTTCGAGGATGATCCCTGCCCCACTTCCAGAGGGTCCAGATGCTCCATCGACGTAGATGATCCACTTGTGGGCATTTTTCGACGTGGTTTCTGATAACACTGAATTTCACTGTGTTTCAGACTCTGATTTCGCATGCATTCTAAGTGTTTTATTGCTATTTTGTTATGTTATTACTATGTTTTTCTTTATTTTTAGGTTTTTACTTTAATCGAAGCCTCGAGCGAGAAAAGGGGCGGAAAAGGAGCTGAAAAGGGAAAAAATCAAGTAATTCAACATTTTGCACTTGTGGCACCCACTGTGGCTGGCGCCATGGGGTCAGCCATGACGTGGACACGTCTCAAGACTCTCCCCAAATACCAATCCCCACGATCTCCACTACTCATGCCATTTTGTACACATGGGAGTGTGGCGGGCGCCAAAAGGCAAAACAAGTTTCCATCCATTTTTCGGTTACAAGGGCATCAATGTATTTTCATATGATTTGTATGCCTATAAATAGGAATTTAGATTTTCGATTTTCTTCATCCAAACTTCGAATCTCTTAGGCATATATCAGTTATAAAGTAGTAACCACTTCACATCGGAGTGTTGCTACAATCGAGTTATCGAGTCTGTATACGTCTGTGTGATCGAGTCTTGGAGCACTTTGGAAGGAAGTAAATCCTGCCGCCATTTTAATTCCAGTTCGCATTTTACTTTTCACATTGCTTTACTTTATTTTACTTCAGCGTCACTTTACTTTATTTATTTCTGCACTTGCTTTACTTTCATTTATTTTCCGCACTCGCTTTACTTTATTTAATTTCCGCACTCGCACTACTTATCTTTATTTCCACACTGCCTTACTTTTATTTACATTCCCGCACTTTATTTAATTTACTTTCCGCACTCAAACTAAATACCTTTTATGAAAAATATTAAAATGAACTTTTACTTTACCATGTTTAGCTAATTTTATAAAGGTTAGAATGTAAGAATCATAATTGAACCGATAATCTGTACAACTATTTGTAGAAACACCTAAGGGCTATTTTCACTTTCAATATAAGTTTCATGTTCTTTAAAGTTCCGTTGGGTAAGATCGAAAGCCATCCATCGCCTATTTAACTTAATTGTTCTTAACTATTTCAAAAACAGCCAAAAGCGCTTTGTTTAGTTCATTAGGAGTTTTTAGATTAAAAAGAAAACAGATTTTAAAACTATTTTCGGACGCGTTAAGAAGTTTAGAGTCTGGTTCGTGAGAAGATCTTTTTTCTAGAAAATCCAGGTCAAAATACTTTTCAACTTAGTTAAGATACTATATTTCTTAAAAATAGGTTTACTACTCTAACGCAGTACGCACCTTTTTATCTGTGACAATAGGAGGGTTTGATTAGGGAGTACAACTCGGTTCTGAGTACGCGAAAGCGACGGTTCCCGTTAAATTAGTTCTTTTCAAAGTAGAAAACATTGCCAATAAGTAGTTCTACAAAGAAGTTCATGATTATCCATTGATTATGTGAATTGCATTCGAACCTGTCTTTATCAATTAATTAAAATTTATTTTATTTATCCTTGTGCACTCCTTAAAACCATTATTTTCAATTGCCTTAGATACACACCATAACAACAAATAACGATAGATTGACACTTGGTCTCTGTGGATTCGACAATCTTTTATATTACTCTGACGTGTTCTTATACTTGCGAAAAACACGCATCATGTTTTTGGCGCCGTTGACGGGGAACAATTTCGTCAAATTTCGCACCCTGTAGTTATACCGTTTAGACTAAGGTTGTTACCTGCCGGTTAATGCGAAAAACTCGCAGTACCAGAAGCTTAGTAGAACCTCTAGCTGAACTTGAACGTTACGCTCGCGCACGTTTATTTTTCCATATAATTAGGAGAGATATGGCTGAAGATCAAAACCGAAGACCTCTTAAGGATTTCGCCCAACCATCAAACGAGGAACCTAGTTCCAGTATAGTAAACTCCGTCATCCTAGCTAATAATTTTGAACTTAAACCATCCCTGCTGCAATTAGTACAATAGAGACAATTCACAGGTCTTGCTACCGAGAACCCAAATCAACATTTAAAAAACTTTCTCCAGTTAGCAGACACCTTTAAAACGCATAGAGCCCATCATGAGGCAATCCGCTTAAGATTATTTCCTTTTTCCCTCAGAGATAAAGCCCTATCATGGCTATATTCCCTTCCAGCCAATTCCATAACAACTTGGGAAGCCCTTAGAAGAGTATTCCTTGCTAGATATATTCCCCCGAGTAAGACCGTTGTTCTTCGAAACCAAATTACCAGATTTAACCAAAACCAAGGAGAATCGTTGTTCGAAGCCTGGGAGAGATATAAAGAGCTATTAAGAGCATACACACATCATGGTTTAGAAAATCGGATAATCATTCAAACCTTACCCTGAAGGTGAAGCACTGATGAAAAAACCTTGCCCTGAAGCTAGCGCCCTTATCAAAGATATGCCCCACAACCATCAATCATGGGGAGTAGAAAGAGAAACAGTGGAAAAGAAGGATGTCCAAGGAGGAATACATGAGTTAAGTTCTATAGACATGATGCAAGATAAAATGGACGCGTTGGCCCTTAAAGTTGAACATATGTATGCAACCCCGAATATTGTAGCTGCAGTTTCTCTGAATTGTGAGATATGTGGGACGCAAGGACACCAATCAGCAGAATGCAGTCTATTAAATGAGACCAGCTCTAAACAAGTAAACTACACCTAAGGGAACCCATTTTCAAACACCTAAAACCCAGGATGGAGGAATCACCAAAAATTCTCCTATAAAAATAATAACCCTATTCAAAATACCGCACCCCCGAGACAACAAGATTACCAAGCCCCTAGATCAAATCAACCTATGTAAACTGTGCCCCCAAATCCGAGCCTTGAAAAAATTATGGAAAATTTTATCACTTCTCAAACACAACAAAACAAAGAATTCATGAACCAAAACGTTCATGTTAACGAACTGATTACCCAGTTAGGGACCAAGGTTGACCAAATAATTACTCACAATAAGATGCTTGAAACCCAGATCTCTCAGGTAGCTTTAAACCAAGCCCCTCAGACTACACCTGGAGGACAGTTCCCTGGACAACCTCAACAGAACCCGAAAGGGCAAGAAAAGGCCATCACTCTACGAAGTGGGACCGCTTATGAGGAACCCTTTAACCCAAGATTAAGTGAGCCCGAAACTTCTAAGAGAAATGAAGAGAAGGAACCAGAGGAATCTGAAAAACAGGTGAAATTCTGGGATCAGATATGTGATGTTGAACCAGATGTTTAGACACTGAAATCCTAAACAATAAATTAATGAGCTAGTAAATTAAATAACACAGGAAATTGTTAACCCAGTTTAGTGTATCTCCACACTTACATCTGGGGGCTACCAAGCCAGGAAGGAAATCCAATATAAGTAATATTAATTATGGAGTTAAACCAATCAGTTTAATCCTTCACTTAATATCTACCCAAGGCAATTTCTATCTAAGACTCTACTTAGATATGAGTACCTACTCACTCCCCCTCAATCACACAGTGATCTTTAACTTAGAATGATTAATAAGTTTGAAGTCACACTTCAGACACACCAGCTTTATCTTACTTATCAGTTTCAATCAAGACACAATTCACTTTTTGCTTAAAAGCTTATAAAGTGACTAACAAACAATTAAAACCTGCTAGCTTCACTAACACCCTTGACACTCTGCTTGAAATCATTAGGTTTACTTGAGTGTATCAGTTCCTTAAATAGATGCATAGTTTTTTGGCTTTTTGCAAATTATCCAGACTTTGATAGATCCCACAGTTATCTCCTTGAATTAAGGTGAGTTAGTTTGTTATCTCCTTGAATCAAGGTGAGTTAGTTTTTCCGTTTCCTTTACACTGGAACCAGATAACTAAGCTTCCTAAAGAGGCGCCTTGGAGTGCTTATCTTTTTACAATTAAATCCAGATATTTACTCCTGATTTTAAGCACGTCTGTTACGCTTCATTTAAGGCAGATAGCAGGTTTGCGATGTCACGACATCTGGTGTGACATCCTGATGTCCCGAACTAAGTTCATAACTTTTACTTTGTTTGTCAAAAATTATGCCAATTTCTAACATCTACAAACTCCCCCTTTGGCTAATTTTTGGCTAACATATTCTTCTGGTTTTGTCAGAGACAGCGGAGTTCCTTTCTGTTGGATCATGTGAGAGCTAATAATTTGCTCCCCCTCAAACATGTATGAATACTGCCATGACTTGGCCCAACAAACTTTGATAATTATTCATTTCACCCAGTGACACTTTGATATACCATTGAAAATTCAAAATCAACTTAGTTCAGCAGACAGACATTAATAGCATTGTTCAATACACTTCTCCCCCTTGTTAGACATAAATTTTGGGGCCAAACAAGTCAATACAGAAACAGACAAAAACATTCAGAATTACAATGCAGAACAGACAATACATTTTCCACCAACACAAAGCTTCACTCTTCATCCTCTGTATCCTCAGACTCATCATCAGATTCATCAACATTCCCAACAACCTCTTCCAGCTCCAGTCTTTGAATCAGGTCCTCAAGCTTCTTCTTCCTTTCTTCCAGCTCTTTGCAGGTTGTCCCGAGCTCTGCAATTAGGGCTGCCTTTGATATAAGTGTCTTGACAACAGATGTCCCAGCAGATGTCCCACCTGGTGCTTCAACATCTGCTGCATGATAACCTAGAAACAGCTTTTAATGAAAGGACAGTGGACTCTCCCTTTTACAGATAGAATCCTTGTCAGTAAGGATTCCTGGATATTGGTTGAGAATCACCCCACAGAGTAGTGATGGGAAGGCTATTTGAAGCTTGATGGCTGAGGTTCCTGCATGCTTGAGAGTCTGGTCAAAGATATATGCCCCATAATCCATCTTGGTTTGGGTGCCTACAACACAGATAAACCTCCCAAGCCCAGTAGCTATAGATGAGGTGTGGTTGGTTGAGAGTTTGCCTTTGACTGGCCATGTCTTGATATGGTTAGTTGTGATTATTTTTCATACTTGATTGTCAGTCTTGCCAAGCTCAGTTGGCCCATCTGCTTCTCTCCCCAGGTACTGATTTATCACCCTAGGAGAAAAGTCTACACATCTTCCCCTGACATACACTTTCCTGAAATCCTCAGATTTCCCATCAGCACACCCTTCTTGTAAGTTAACTATAAATTCTTTTACCAGCAGTTCATAACAAGGAGAAAATTTAGAAACAGTCTTGAACAGTCCAGCATTGGAGATTAAATCAATTACCTCAGTGCATTCCAAGGCATTACTACCCAGCTCTCGTTCCAGAGCCACCCTTCTCTGATAGACATATTTCCACATGCTTACACTGGAAACATGGTGGAAAGATACATTATCCAGGGGTGCTTCAGGGACAGCAGTGGCAGTCCTAGGAGGTGCTGGCCTCTTTCTGGGTTGAGATGTTGGGACATCCTCCTCAACATCAGAATCAGATGGAGTTGTGGCATTCCTCTTCTGTGTGCTGACCTTACTCCATTGCTTTGTAGGTCCAAAAGCAGTTTTGACCTTGTCCTTCTTGGGAGTTGGCTGTCTTTTCTTAGGAGTTGCATGAGCAGCTGGCTTCTTATCCTTCCTAGCCCTAAGCCTCTTGGCTATGCTAGGATCAATAGATGCTATGATCTCTGTATCAGAATCATCATCCAGGTTTTCAACTGGTGGAGGTTGGGAAGCCTCATTCTCAGCAGCTTGATCATCAGTAGCTTGATCATTAGTAGAACCTTTTACTCCTTCATCATCATTTGGGGCTTTGTCCTGGCCCTCAGTTGTCTCAACATTTCTTGGGACATCTTTTGGAGCAGGTATGTCTTCTTTAGCTTGGTTGCTTGGGACATCTTGTAGAGCAGGCATATTGTTCAGGGGAACTGACACCCCAGGCACAACCCTTTCTTCCGCCAGGATCCTGGTTACAAGCTTTTTGATTGTTGCGTCCACGTAAGCAGAAGCTTTAGGAGTACTGGAAGATGAAGAGGCTCCCTTACTTTTGCTGAACACTGGCTCCTTTGGTCTTCTTGCATGGGGAGTCCTGGGCTTTTGAGCAATGGGAATGCTTCCTCTAATCACATTTATAGGTGTAGCATCCATGGGTACTACAGACAATGGAGTGGCGTTCACTACGTCTTCCTGAATGAGAACCTCATCAATGGAGTTAGGGTTCTGATGTTGTGACATGTTTTCGATTGTAGTGGGGATGTATAAAGGTTTGATGATGGATTTAGATGAGTTCAGAGTTTCAGCTGTAGCATGCAAAAGGTTCAGTGGTGCTAATGAGAATGTGAGAAGATGAAAGCACGTTTGTACATAAATAGAGCCCTTTGCTATTGGAATTTTTAAAACTGGAATACGAACAGTTATTGGCCAGACTAGTGCTGCCATCTGGTGATCATGCCATACGATGCCATGAGACATGCTGGAACTTCTCCATACTTGCTATATGTCACATATGCAGATTCCCAATTTACCCCTTAGGTTTTCAAATTGGGTAGCATCCAAAGCCTTGGTGAATATGTCAGCTAATTGTAGCTCTGTGGCTACATGCTCCAATGTGATCACCTTCTCCTCCACAAGGTCTCTGATGAAGTGATGTCTGATATCTATGTGCTTAGTCCTGCTGTGTTGGATAGGATTTTTTGAGATATTAATAGCACTTAAATTGTCACAGTACAATGTCATGACATCTTGTGTGACATTGTATTCTGTGAGCATTTGTTTCATCCATACCAGCTGTGAAAAACTGCTACCAACTACAATGTATTCAGCTTCAGCAGTGGATAAGGACACACAATTCTGTTTCTTACTGAACCAAGAAATTAAATTGTTTCCTAGAAAGAAGCATCCTCCTGATGTACTCTTTCTATCATCAGCACTTCCAGCCCAGTCAGCATCACAAAACCCAGTGAGGATGGGTTCACAACCATGACAGTACATTATACCATAGTCACAAGTACCATTTACATATTTCAAGATCCTCTTAACCTGGTTGAGATGGCTCACCTTTGGTTCAGCTTGATACCTTGCACACACACCTACTGCAAAAGCTATATCTGGTCTGCTAGCTGTAAGATATAGTAGACTTCCAATCATGCTTCTGTACAAGCTTTGGTCCACACTCTCACCTTTGTCATCCTTTGTCAGTTTTAGATGAGTGGGGAAAGGTGTTCTCTTGTGACTTGCATTGTCCATCCCAAACTTCTTGACAGTGTTCTTTGCATACTTGCTTTGGGATATGAACATGAAATCCTCCATCTGTTTGATTTCCAGTCCAAGGAAGTAAGTTAATTCTCCCACTAGACTCATTTCAAACTCAGACTCCATTTGGGTCACAAAATGTTTAACCATCCTGTCTGACATCCCACCAAACACTATGTCATCCACATATATCTGAGCAATCATAACCTTTCCCTCTTCATCTTTTACAAATAGGGTTTTGTCTATTCCTCCCTTCCTGTATCCCTGCTTAATGAGAAAGGTGGTCAGTTTTTCATACCATGCTCTGGGAGCTTGCTTTAGCCCATACAGAGCCTTCCTCAGCTTATATACATGGTCTGGACAGATTGAATCAATAAATCCCTTTGGTTGCTCCACATATACTTCCTCATTAAGGTACCCATTTAGGAAGACACTTTTAACATCCATCTGAAATAATTTGAACTTTAGGATGCAAGAAATTCCTAGGAGTAGTCTGATGGATTCAAGTCTTGCTACTGGTGCAAAAGTTTCATCAAAATCCACCCCCTCAATTTGAGTATATCCTTGAGCCACAAGCCTAGCCTTGTTTCTTGTAACTACTCCCTGCTCATTAGACTTGTTTTTGTACACCCACTTAGTGCCAATCACATTAATGCCTTCAGGCCTAGGAACAAGATCCCATACTTTATTCCTTGTAAACTGGCCTAATTCTTCCTGCATAGCAGAGATCCATTACTCATCATTCAGAGCTTCCTTGATGTTCTTAGGTTCTACCTTTGAAACAAAGCAAGAGCCTGAGATCATCTCTCTTGATCTAGTGGTAACACCACTGTTAAGATCACCAATTATCAGTTCTTTAGGGTGAACTTTCTGGAGTCTGATAGAGGGAGATTTGTTGGATTGCTCTGACTTTTCCTTAGTTAAAGTGAAGTCAAGATTAT
This sequence comes from Lathyrus aphaca, assembly GCA_963966055.1. Lineage (NCBI taxonomy): Eukaryota > Viridiplantae > Streptophyta > Magnoliopsida > Fabales > Fabaceae > Lathyrus > Lathyrus aphaca. The sequence goes on along the minus strand of OZ014520.1, from coordinate 354,223,144 downwards.
CACTTTCTATTTCAACTTCAGTTGGATTGTCAGCAGATGTTCCAACATCATCAGCAACATCTGTCTTTGCATAGGTATCATCAATAGTCACATTTATTGACTCCATTATAACCTTGGTTCTGGAGTTAAATACTCTGTAAGCTCTGCTATTTATAGAGTATCCAAGAAATATCCCTTCATCACTCTTAGGGTCCATCTTCCTTCTTTGATCCCTATCAGCCAGGATGTAACACTTACTTCCAAATACATGAAAGTACTTGACTGTAGGTTTTCTACCCTTCCAGACTTCATAGATGGTGGATAGAGTTCCCTTTCTTAGTGTGACTCTATTGTGGATGTAGCATGCTGTGTTCATAGCTTCAGCCCAAAAGTACAGGGGTAACTTCTTGGCATGAATCATGGCTCTAGCTGACTCCTGAATAGTTCTGTTTTTCCTTTCTACAATCCCATTCTGTTGAGGGGTGATGGGAGAAGAGTACTCATGGTTGATACCTTCTGATGAACAGAAGTCTGATAATTTTTTATTCTCAAACTCCTTTCCATGGTCACTTCTTATTCTGACCACACAGCTTGCCTTTTCTCTTTGGATCCTATGGCACAGATCTTTAAATACCTCAAACACATCTGACTTTTCTTTGATGAAGCTTATCCAGGTATATCTTGAGAAGTCATCAACAACCACATAGGCATGTCTCTTTCCACCAAGACTCTCTACCTGCATTGGTCCCATAAGGTCCATGTGCAGTAAGTCCAAGACTTTGGAGGTTGTCAGATGTTGAAGCTTTGGGTGTGACATCTTGGTTTGCTTACCTATTTGACACTCACCACACACTTTTCTTTCATCAATCTTAAGTCTTGGAATCCCTCTTACAGCCTCATAGAGATGATCTTCTTTATTCCTCTGAGATGAAGATGACCCAGTCTTTGATGCCATAACTTCACTTCTTCTTCGTTGGCTATGGAACAAGTAGATGTGAGGCTGAAATCTTGGGGTTCCCACATATAGCAGTTATCCTTTGATCTGGCTCCTCTCATGACAACTTTCTGCTCTTTATCAGAGACTATGCACTCAACTTTGGTGAAGTTGACACTGTAACCTTGGTCACATAACTGACTTATGCTGATCAAGTTAGCAGTTAATCCTTTTACCAACAGCTCACCATCTAGACTTGGTACACCTGAGCAGTCCAGGGTCCCAACTCCCTTGATTTCCCCTTTTGCTCCATCTCCAAAGGTTACATAGATGGATGAGTGTGACTTTAAGTCTACCAACAGATTCTTCAGTCCAGTCATGTGCCTTGAGAAGCCACTATCAAAATACCAGTCTTCCTTAGCAGATACCCTGAGAGATGTGTGAGCTATAAAGGCAACAACCTGCTTGGACCACTTGTGCCTGTTGTGAGGTTTCCTTTGACTAGAATGTGAGTTCAGATCAGGCTGTCTTCCTCTCTTAGGCTCTCACTGCTGGATATATGTGTGTCTCCTCTGATGCATCTGCCCTGGGTAGTGTCCATCTCTAGAGTTCCAAGATTGCTTGGTGAACTTGTTCTTCTGCTTAGGCATGTACTGGTAGCTTTGATCAGTACAATGTATAACTTTAGGTATCCAAGTTTTCCTGGTGACCTTTGTCTTTTGCTTAGGAAGGTGTTGGGAACTCTGATTGGGGTATCCATGCAGTTTGTAGCAAAAAGGTTTGATGTGACCAAACCTTCCACAGTTGTGACATCTCCACCTTTGATATTTCTTTTTAATCATGTTTTACTCATGATGTTGAGACATCTGCTTGAACATCTTGTTTGACTTCATAGGATCTGGAGTTGTTTGGCTGGTACTAGCCTCAGAGTTTTGAGCTTTATTAAATCCCAGCCCAGTCCTATCCCCTGAGTGCTTGTTGTTGTTGAGAATGGCATCCAGTGTGTTTGAGCCACTGTTCAGCATTCTGACAGATTTGGACATATGCTCCATTTTGGAGTTGAGTAGGCTGACTTCTTTTTTCAAAGTGTCAATGATCTCCAGATGACTTGCCTTTTCAGCCTTTAATTCCTCAATCTGCTTCTTCTGCTGTTTACTTTCCTTGCATACCTCAGTGCTCCTTTCACACAGCATCCTGTAAGATGTTTCAAGCTCTTCAAATGTCAGATCCTCATCACTGGATCCCCCTTCAGTTTCACATACTCCAGCTAGAGCAGTGATGTGCTTTGCAGACTCTTCTTCTGACTCACTACCTGAGTCTTCATCTGACCAGGACACAGAAAGACCTTTCTTTTGCTTCTTCAGATAGGTTGGGCATTCACTTCTAATGTGTCCATAACCTTCACATCCATGACATTGGATCCCTTTTCCTTGGTTAGTCTTCTCATCATAGTTTGACCTTCTATTAGAGTCATAAGATCTTTTATTCTCAGAGGTTGAGTTTCTTCCACTTGGTCTGGGCCTATTGTCCATTCTTTTGAGAATTTTGTTAAATTGTCTCCCAAGCATAGCAATTGCATCTGATAAGTTGTCCTCAGAGCCTGCTTCATGACTTTCTTCTTCCTTATCAGTGTTTGAGACCAGGGCTATGCTTTTGTTTTTCTTCACAATATTATCACTCATTCCCATCTCAAAGGTTTGAAGGGAACCAATGAGCTCCTCAACTTTCATTGTGCAGATGTCCTGAGCTTCTTCTATGGCAGTGACCTTCATGTCAAACCTCTTGGGCAGTGATCTGAGAATCTTCCTTACCAAATTTTCATCACTCATCTTCTCTCCCAAAGCACCAGAAGTATTAGCAATCTCCAGGATGTTCATGTAAAACTCATGAATGGTCTCATCTTCCTTCATCCTCAAGTTCTCAAACTTGGTGGTGAGAAGTTGAAGTCTTGACATCTTCACCTTTGAGGGTGTCCCAAACATCCTTGGATAGCTCACAGTGATGCACAAGCCTAAATATGTTCCTGTCAATGCCATTGAACAAGGCATTTAAGGCTTTGGAATTTTCAAGTGCTGACTCCTCTTCCTCCTTGCTCCACTCTTCTTCAGGCTTTATCACTTTTGCCCCATCCTTATTGTCTTTGACAGGGTGCTCCCATCCTTTGTTAGCTGCTTTCCAAGCCCTGCTATCAAGAGATTTCAAGAATGCTACCATTCTTCGCTTCCAGTATTCATAGTTGGGTCCATCCAAGATAGGTGGTCGATTCACAGATCCTACATCTCTGTCCATGTTCCCAAAATTTGCAGTCCCTAGATCTCACCCAGTTATACAGGCAGGGTGCCTGCTCTGATGCCAATTGAAATTCTGGGATCAGATATGTGATGTCGAACCAGATGTTTAGACACTGAAATCCTAAACAATAAATTAATGAGCTAGTAAATTAAATAACACAGGAAATTGTTAACCCAGTTCAGTGTATCTCCACACTTACATCTGGGGGCTACCAAGCCAGGAAGGAAATCCAATATAAGTAATATTAATTATGGAGTTAAACCAATCAGTTTATGAAATTCTGGGATCAAGTACGTGATGTCGAATCAGATGTTTAAACACTTGAAGACTTAAACAAAACTTAAAGTGCTGGTAAATTAAATAACACAGGAAATTGTTAACCCAGTTCAGTGTATCTCCAAACTTACATCTGGGGGCTACCAAGCCAGGAAGGAAATCCAATATAAGTAATATTAATTCTGGAATTAAACCAACTAGTTTAATCCTTCACTTAATATCTACCCAAGGCAATTTCTACCTAAGACACAACTTAGATATGAGTACCTACTCACTCCCCCTCAATCACACAGTGATCTTTTACAATGATTAATAAAATTGAAGTCACACTTCAAACACAACAGCTTGATCTTACTTAAAAGTTTCAATCAAGACACAATTCACTTTTTGCTTAAAAGCTCATAAAGTGACAAACAATTAAAACCTGCTATTAAACACAAACACCCTTTACAGTCTTCTTAATTTCGTACTCTTTTCTGAGAGTTTCAGTTCCTTAAATAGACGCTTGGTTTGTGGGCTTTTTGAAAATTATCCAGACCTGATAAATCCCACTGTCATCACCTTGAATTAGGGTTAGTTAGTTTGTTACCTCCTTGATTCAAGGTGAGTTAGTTATTCTGTTACACTGAAATCAGATAACTAAGCTCTCTAAAGATGCACCTTGGAGTGCTTATCTATTCACAATTAATTCCAGATAAATTCTCCTGAATTTACTCACTTCTGTTATGCATCATTTAAGTCTGGTAGCAGGTTTACGATGTCACAACATCTGGTGTGACATCCTGATGTCTTGACTTAAGTTCATTAACGTTTACTCTATTTGTCAATGTCACAACATCTGGTGTGACATCCTGAACTAAGTTCAACACTTCTTGTTTGTCAAAAATTCTGCCAATTCTTAACATCTACAAACTCCCCCTTTGGCTAATTTTTGGCTAACATAATCTTCTGGTTTTAGCAGCAGAGTTCTTTTATCAGAGTGCAGCAGAGTTCTTTTCTGTTGAATCATGTGAGAGCTAATAATTTGCTCCCCCTCAAACCTGTATGTATACTGCTATGACTTGTTCAACAGAATTTGATATACTAATGAGCATTCAGAAAAAAACTTAGTTCAGAAGACAAAATTTAACTTCAACATTGTTCATTAAACAGGAAAACAGCAAACAGCAGCAGACATTGTTGTTCAGTACTCTTACTCCCCCTTGTTAGACAAAAATTGGGGCCAAACATTACATAAGCAGAGAGAAAAAAAACATTCAAAAATACAAAACAAAGTTACAACGCAGAACAAACAATTCAGTTTCCATCACACCCAGCTTCACTCAAACTCATCATACTCAGTATCTTCTTCATCCTCAGACTCAACATCAGATCCATCAACATTCTGAGCACCCTCTTCCAGCTCCAACCTTTGAATTATTTCCTCAAACTTTTTCTTCCTTGCATCCAGCTCTTTGCAAGTTGTCTTGAGCTCTGCAATCAGGGCTGCTTTGGATATATGAGTCTTGACATTTGATGGTCCAGCAGATGTCCCACTGGGAGCTTCAACATCTGCTGCATGATGGCTCAGGAACAGTTTGTAGTGGAAGGACAGTGGACTCTCCCTCTTGCAGACAAAATCCTTATCAGTAAGGATGCCTGGATATTGGTTGAGAATTATTCCACAAAGCAGAGAGGGAAAAGCTATTGGAAGCTTGGTTGCTGATGTTCCTGCATGCTTTAGGGTTTGATCAAAGATGTAAGCCCCATAGTCCAACTTTGTTTGGGTGCCTACAGCACAGATGAATCTTCCCAGTCCAATAGCTATAGAAGAAGTGTGGTTAGTGGGGACCCAGTTGACAGTTCCAATCATGTGCAGCATAGAATACTTCCTTGTTAGCAAGCTGACAGATAGTTTGCCTTTGACTGGCCAAGACTTGACCTGGTTGGTAGTGATGATCTTGCAGACTTGGTTGTCAGTTTTGCCCAGTTCATTTGGCCCATCATATTCTCTCCCCAGGTAATGATTTATAACCCTAGGAGAAAAATCAACACATCTCCCCCTCACATAAACCTTCCTGAAATCTTCTGATTTTCCATCAGCACACCCCTCTTGCATATTAACTATGAACTCTTTGACCAGCAGTTCATAACAGGGAGAAAAATTGGAAACAGTCTTGAATAAGCCAACATTGGATATTAAGTCTATTACCTCAGTGCACTCCAATGCATTGCTTCCCAGCTCTCTATCAAGAGCCACCCTTCTTTGGTAGACATACTTCCATTTGCTCACACTAGAGACATGATGGAAGGACACATTGTCCAGAGGTGCTTCAGGAACAGCAGAGGCAGACCTGGGAGGTGCTGGCTTCTTCCTTGGTTGGGATGTTGGGACATCCTCCTCAACATCTGAGTCAGGTGGAGTTGTAGCTTTCCTCTTCTGGGTGCTTACCTTGCTCCATTGCTTAGTAGGCCCAAAGGCAACTTTGACTTTGTCCTTCTTTGAAGTTGATTATTTCTTTTCAGGAGTTGCATGTGCAGCAGGCTTCTTCTCCTTCCTAGTCCTAAGCCTCTTGGCTATGATAGGGTTAACAGATGCAATGATCTCTGTGTCAGAGTCATCATCTAGGTTTTCAACAGGTGGATGTTGGGAAGCCTCTTTTTCAGCAGTTTGATCAACAGGAGCTTGATCATCAGAAGCTTGATCATTATCAGTTGAGGCTTTGTTCTGGTCCTCAGATGCTTCAACATTTCTTGGGACATCCTGTTGAGCAGGAATGTCCTCTTCAGCCTGGTTGTTTGATTCTTCTTGTGGAGCAGGCATGCTGTTCAGGGGAACAGACACCCCAGGCACAACTCTTTGTTCAGAGAGGATCCTGTTTACCAGTTGTTTGATGGATGCATCCACATAATCAGAAGCTTTGGGGGTGCTTGTAGATGAAGGAGTCCCCTTGCTTTTGCTGAACACAGGCTCCTTAGCTCTTCTTGCATTTGGAGTTCTAGGTTTTTGAGCAATAGGAACGCTTCCTCTGATCTCATCTATAGGAGTAGCATCCATTGGTACTACAGAGATTGGGGTTGCATGCACTACATCTTCTTGATTGAGACCCTCATCAATGAAGTTAAGGTTTTGATGTTGAGACATTTTTCGAATGTAGTGGAAGAGGATTTAAGTTTGATAGATGTTGATGAGCTTAGAAATTCAGCTTTAGCATGCAAATCGTTTAGTGGAGATAGTGAGGAGGTGAGGAGCTGAGAGCACGTTTGTGCATTTATAGAATCAATTACTAGTGGAATTTTTAAGAGTGGAATACACAGAGTTATTGACCAGAATGATGCTGCCATCTGGTGATCATGCCACACGATGTCATGAGACATGCTGGCACTTCTCCATAACTGCTATATTTCACATAAGCAGATTCCCAATTTACCCCTTAGGTTTTCAAATTGGGTAGCATCCAAAGCCTTAGTAAATATGTCAGCTAATTGCAGCTCTGTGGCTACATGCTCTAGTGTGATCACTTTCTCTTCCACAAGATCTCTGATGAAGTGATGCCTGATATCTATGTGCTTAGTTCTGCTGTGTTGGATAGGATTTTTGGAGATGTTAATTGCACTTAAATTATCAAAGTACAATGTCATGACATCTTGTGGGACATTGTATTCTATGAGCATTTGCTTCATCCATACCAATTGTGAACAACTGCTACCAGCTGCAATATATTCAGCTTCAACAGTGGATAGGGACACACAATTTTGTTTCTTACTGAACAAAGAAATTAAATTGTTCCCTAGAAAGAAGCATCCTCCTGATGTACTCTTTCTATCATCAACACTTCCAGCCCAGTCAGCATCACAAAATCCAGTGAGAATTGGTTCACAACCATGAGAATACATTATGCCATAGTCACAAGTACCATTGACATATTTCAAAATCCTCTTAACCTGGTTTAGATGGCTTAATTTTGGCTCAGCTTGATACCTTGCACATACACCTACTGCAAAAGCTATATCTGGTCTGCTAGCTGTCAGATATAGTAGGCTTCCAATCATGCTTCTGTATAAGCGTTGGTCCACATTCTCACCCTTGTCATCCTTTGTCAGCTTTAAATGAGTGGGGGCAGATGTTCTTTTGTGACTTGCATTGTCCATCCCAAACTTCTTGACAGTGTTCTTTGCATACTTGCTTTGGGATATGAACATGGAGTCCTCCATCTGCTTGATTTGCAGTCCAAGGAAGTAGGTTAGTTCACCTACTAGGCTCATCTCAAACTCAGATTCCATTTGAGTAACAAAATGTTTAACCATCCTGTCTGACATCCCACCAAACACTATGTCATCCACATATATCTGAGCAATCATGACCTTTCCCTCTTCATCCTTCACAAACAAAGTTTTGTCTCTTCCACCTTTCCTGTACCCATGTTTTATGAGAAAAGTGGTCAGTCTTTCATACCATGCTCTTGGGGCTTGCTTTAGACCATACAGAGCCTTCCTTAGCTTGTATACATGATCTGGACAGCTTGGATCAACAAATCCCTTAGGCTGCTCCACATATACTTCCTCATTAAGGTACCCATTTAGAAAGGCACTTTTAACATCCATCTGAAATAGCTTGAACTTTAGGATACAAGCAATTCCTAGAAGTAGTCTGATTGATTCAAGCCTTGCTACTGGTGCAAAGGTTTCATCAAAGTCTACTCCCTCAATTTGTGTGTATCCTTGAGCTACAAGTCTAGCCTTGTTTTTTGTAACAACTCCCTGCTCATTTGACTTGTTCTTGTACACCCACTTAGTGCCAATCACATTAATGTCATCAGGCCTAGGAACAAGATCCCATACTTCATTCCTTGTAAACTGGCCTAATTCTTCTTGCATAGTAGAGATCCAATACTCATCATTCAGAGCTTCCTTGATGTTTTTAGGTTCTATCTTTGAAACAAAGCAGGAGCCTGAAATCATCTCTCTTGATCTAGTGATGACACCACTGTTGGGATCACCAATTATCAGATCTTTAGGATGATCTTTCTGGATTCTGATGGAGGGAGGTTTGTTGGATTGCTCTGACCTTGCCTCAGTTAAAGTGAAATCAGGATTATCACTTTCTGTTTTAACTTTAGTTTGATTGTCAGCAGATGTTCCAACATCATCAGCAACATCTGTATAGTCATCATCAATAATCACATTTATTGACTCCATTATAACCTTGGTTCTGGAGTTAAATACTCTGTAAGCTCTGCTATTTATGGAGTATCCAAGAAATATCCCTTCATCACTCTTAGGGTCCATCTTCCTTCTTTGATCCCTATCAGCCAGAATGTAACACTTACTTCCAAACACATGAAAGTACTTGACTGTAGGTTTTCTGCCCTTCCAGACTTCATAGATGGTGGACAAAGTTCCCTTTCTTAGTCTGACTCTATTGTGGATATAGCATGCTGTGTTCATAGCTTCAGCCTAAAAGTACAGGGGTAACTTCTTGGCATGAATCATGGCTCTTGCTGACTCCTGAATAGTTCTGTTTTTCCTCTCAACAATCCCATTCTGTTGAGGGGTGATAGGAGAAGAATACTCATGATTGATCCCTTCTGAAGAGCAGAAGTCTGAGAATTTTTTATTCTCAAACTCCTTTCCTTGATCACTTCTTATTCTGACCACACAACTTGCTTTTTCTCTTTGAATTCTTTGACACAGATCTTTGAATACATCAAACACATCAGACTTCTCTTTGATGAAGCTTATCCATGTATATTTTGAGAAGTCATTAACAACCACATAGGCATATCTTTTTCCACCAAGACTCTCAACCTGCATTGGTCCCATAAGATCCATATGTAATAATTCCAAGACTTTGGAAGTTGTCAGATGTTGGAGCTTTGGGTGTGACATCTTGGTTTGCTTGCCTATTTGACATTCACCACACACTTTACTTTCATCAATCTTGAGTCTTGGGATCCCTCTTACAGCCTCCATGGATATGATCTTCTTTATTCCTCTAAGATGGAGATGACCCAGTCTTTGATGCCACAACTTCACTTATTCTTCTTTGGCTAAGGAACAAGTAGATGTGAGGCTGGAATCTTGAGGTTCCCACATATAGCAGTTGTCTTTTGATCTGGCTCCCCTCATGACAACTTTCGGTTCTTTATCAGACACTATGCACTCAGTTTTGGTGAAGTTGACACTATAACCTTGGTCACATAACTGACTTATGCTGATCAAGTTAGCAGTTAATCCTTTTACCAACAGCACACCATCTAGACTTGGTACACCTGAGCAGTCCAGGGTCCCAACTCCCTTGATTTCCCCTTTTGTTCCATCTCCAAAGGTTACATATCTGGATGAGTGTGGCTTTAAGTCTACCAGTAGATTCTTCAGTCTAGTCATGTGCCTTGAGCAGCCACTGTCAAAGTACCAGTCTTCCTTAGCAGATACTCTGAGAGATGTGTGAGCTATATAGGCAACACCCTTCTTGGACCATTTGTGCCTGTTGTGAGGTTTCATTTGATGCATCTGCCCTGTGTAGTGTCCATCTTTAGAGTTCCAAGGTTGTCTGTTGAACTTGTTCTTGGGCATGTATTTGTAGCTTTGATCAGCATGAAGACTAGCTTTAGGTATCCAAACTTTCTTGGTGACCTCTGTCTTCTGCTTAGGGGGTTGCTGAGACCTCTGATTTGGATATCCATGCAGCTTGTAGCAAAAAGGTTTGATGTGACCAAACCTTCCACAATGATGGCATCTCCATCTTTGATATTTCTTTTTCATCATGTTCTTGTCATGATGTTGAGACATCTGCTTGGACATCTTGTTTGACTTCATGGGATTTGGAGTTGTTTGGCTTGTGCTAGCCTCAAACTTTTGAGCTTTATTAAATCCCAGCCCAGTCCTATCCCCTGAGTACTTGTTGTTGTTGAGAATGACATCCAGTGTGTTTGAGCTACTATTCAGCATTCTGACAGATTTGGACATATGCTCCATTTTGGAGTTGAGTAGGCTGACTTCACTTTTCAAAGTGTCAATGATCTCTAGATTACTTGCCTTTTGAGCCTTTAATTCCGAAATCTGCTTCTTCTGCTGTATATTCTCCATGCATACATCAGTGCTCCTTTTACATAGCATCCTGTAAGATGCTTCAAGATCTTCAAATGTCAGCTCCTCATCACTGGATCCTCCTTCAGTTTCACATACTCCAGCTAGAGCAGTGATGTGCTTTGCAGATTCTTCTTCTGACTCACAGCCTGAGTCTTCATCTGACCAGGACACAGAGAGACCTTTCTTTTGCTTCTTTAGGTAGGTTGGACATTCACTTCTGATGTGTCCATACCCTTCACATCCATGACATTGGATCCCTTTTCCTTGGTTAGTCTTCTCATCATAGTTTGACCTTCTATTAGAGTCATAAGGTCTTTTATTCTCAGAGGTTGAGTTTCTTCCACTTGGTCTGGGCCTGTTTTCCATTCTTTTGAGAATTTTGTTGAATTGTCTTCCAAGCATAACAATTGTTTCTGATAAGTTGTCCTCAGAGTCTGCTTCATGATTTTATTCTTCTTTATCAGTATTTGAGACCAGGGCTATGCTTTTGTTTTTCTTCACAATTGTATCATTCATTCCCATCTCAAAGGTTTGAAGGGAACCAATGAGCTCTTCAACCTTCATTGTGCAGATGTCCTGAGCTTCTTCTATTGCAATAACCTTCATGTCAAATCTTTTTGGCAGTGATCTGAGAATCTTCCTTACCAACTTTTCATCACTCATCTTCTCTCCCAAGGCACCAGAAGTATTAGCAATTTCCAGGATGTTCATGTAAAACTCATGAATGCTCTCATCTTCCTTCATCCTCAAGTTTTCAAACTTGGTGGTGAGAAGTTGAAGTCTTGACATCTTCACCTTTGAAGTTCCTTCATGAGTGGTTTTGAGAGTGTCCCAAACATCCTTGGCCAGCTCACAGTGATGCACAAGTCTAAATATGTTCCTGTCAATGCCATTGAATAAGGAATTTAAGGCTTTGGAATTTCCAAGTGCTGAATCTTCTTCCTCCTTGCTCCACTCTTCTTCAGGCTTCAACACTTTTGCCTCATCCTTATTGTCTTGGACAGGGTGCTCCCATCCTTTGTTGACTGCTTTCCAAGCCCTGCTATCAACAGATTTTAAGAATGCTACCATTCTTGGCTTCCAGTAGTCATAGTTGGATCCATCCAATATAGGTGGTTGATTCACAGATCCTACATCTCTGTCCATGTTCCCAAAATTTGCAGTCCCTAGATCTCACCCAGTTAAACAGGCAGGGTGCCTGCTCTGATGCCAATTGAAATTCTGGGATCAGGTACGTGATGTCGAATCAGATGTTTAAACACTTGAAGACTTAAACAAAACTTAAAGTGCTGGTAAATTAAATAACACTGGAAATTGTTAACCCAGTTCAGTGTATCTCCACACTTACATCTGGGGGCTACCAAGCCAGGAAGGAAATCCAATATAAGTAATATTAATTCTGGAATTAAACCAACCAGTTTAATCCTTCACTTAATATCTACCCAAGGCAATTTCTACCTAAGACACAACTTAGATATGAGTACCTACTCATTCCCCCTCAATCACATAGTGATCTTTTACAATGATTAATAAAATTGAAGTCACACTTCAAACACAACAGCTTGATCTTACTTAAAAGTTTCAATCAAGACACAATTCACTTTTTGCTTAAAAGCTCATAAAGTGACAAACAATTAAAACCTGCTATTAAACACAAACACCCTTTACAGTCTTCTTAATTTCGTACTCTTTTCTGAGAGTTTCAGTTCCTTAAATAGATACTTGGTTGTGGGCTTTTTGCAAATTATCCAGACCTGATAAATCCCACTGTCATCACCTTGAATTAGGGTTAGTTAGTTTGTTACCTCCTTGATTCAAGGTGAGTTAGTTATTCTGTTACACTGAAATCAGATAACTAAGCTCTCTAAAGATGCGCCTTGGAGTGCTTATCTATCCACAATTAATTCCAGATAAATTCTCCTGAATTTACTCACTTCTGTTATGCATCATTTAAGTCTGGTAGCAGGTTTACAATGTCACAACATCTGGTGTGACATCCTGATGTCTTGACTTAAGTTCATTAACTTTTAATCTGTTTGTCAATGTCACAACATCTGGTGTGACATCCTAAACTAAGTTCAACACTTCTTGTTTGTCAAAAATTCTGCCAATTCTTAACATCTACAGTTTAATCCTTCACTTAATATCTACCCAAGGTAATTTCTATCTAAGACTCTACTTAGATATGAGTACCTACTCACTCCCCCTCAATCACACAGTGATCTTTAACTTAGAATGATTAATAAGTTTGAAGTCACACTTCAGACACACCAGCTTGATCTTACTTATCAGTTTCAATCAAGACACAATTCACTCTTTGCTTAAAAGCTTATAAAGTGACTAACAAACAATTAAAACCTGCTAGCTTCACTAACACCGTTGACACTCTGCTTGAAATCATTAGGTTTACTTGAGTGTATCAGTTCCTTAAATAGATGCATAGTTTTTGGGCTTTTTGTAAATTATCCAGACTTTGATAGATCCCACAGTTATCTCCTTGAATTAAGGTGAGTTAGTTTGTTATCTCCTTGAATCAAGGTGAGTTAGTTTTTCCATTTCCGTTACACTGGAACCAGATAACTAAGCTTCCTAAAGAGGCGCCTTGGAGTGCTTATCTTTTTACAATTAATTCCAGATATTTACTCCTGATTTTAAGCACTTCTGTCACGCATCATTTAAGGCAGATAGCAGGTTTGCGATGTCACGACATCTGGTGTGACATCCTGATGTCCTGAACTAAGTTCATAACTTTTACTTTGTTTGTCAAAAATTCTGCCAATTTCTAACATCTACAACAGGGAAGTCAAAAAAAAGGAGAAGAACCTAAAAACAAAACCTATGTACCACCCCCACCATACAAACCACCAATATTATACCCTCAAAGACTAAAACAGACCCAGATCAATAACCAATATCAGAAATTCGTTAAGGTTATAGAAAAACTTCACGTAGAAATCCCTTTTACAGAAGCCATCACCCAAATACCTTCTTACGCAAAGTTTCTCAAAGATATACTTACCAATAAACATAGACTCGAAGATCTAAAACCCTTGGAATGTAATTCTATTTCCGAGAATAAGTTAGAAAAAAAGGATAAAGATCCCATAAATTTTTCCATTCCTTGTATTTTGGGGAATCACGTCATCGAAAAAGCCTTTCTAGACTTAGGAGCTAGTGTGAGCTTAATGCCTTTAGAAGTTTGTGAAAGGTTAAACTTAGGAGAATTACAACCTACTAAGATGTCACTTCAATTAGCTGATAGATCCCTTAAATACCCTATAGGAATCCTTGAAGATGTCCCTATTAGGATTGGTCAGCTATTTATCCCTACTGACTTTGTTGTCATGGACATTAAAGAAGATGACGACATACCAATCCTCCTAGGTAGACCGTTCTTATCAACCGCCGGAGCCATAATAGATGTCAAAAAAGGGAAATTAAACTTTGAGGTAGGTAACGAGAAGATAGAATTCGTACTCTCAAAATTTATTATGGCACCTGTAATAGGAGATGCATGTTATGCCTTAGATATCATTGATGAATGCATTAGGGAATTAGAACAAGAAGAAGTAACTGAAATAATAAAGTTTTCGTCGACTCTTATTTGGGAAGATGATAATTATAAAAAAAAACCTACATTGATGATAACCTTCATGAATGTTTATCTCTTACCCCAGATCCTATGCCTTTCCCTATGAAACCAATCGTAAAACTTAAGGAACTGCCTAAGAACCTGAGATATGAGTTTCTTGATGAAGAAATGGACCGTCCAGTTATAGTCAGTGCTACCTTGAATCAAGAGGAAACAGACCAATTGTTAGATGTTTTATGAAGGTACCCCTCAGCCTTAGGATATAAGATCTCTGATCTAAAAGGAATAAGCCCATCCGTATGCATGCATCGGATTTTGCTCGAAGAAGATTCAAAACCATCAAAAGAACATTAGAGAAGAATAAATCCTATGATGACTAATGTAGTTAAGACCGAAGTTCTTAAGTTAATAGAGGCAAGTATAATATATCAGATCTCGAACAGCAAATGGGTGAGCCCTGTGCATGTAGTGCCTAAAAAGGGAGGCATCACAGTCGTGCAAAACGAGAAAGGCGAACCTGAAGCAAAAAGAACTGATGGAGGATGACATATGTGCATAGACTATAGAAAATTAAATAATGCAACCTGGAAGGATCATTTCCCTTTGCCGTTCATAGATCAGATGTTGGAGCGCCTAGCCAGAAACTCTTACTTTTGTTATCTAGATGGATATTTAGGATTCTTCCAAATACCTATTCACCTTGAAGATCAAGAAAAAACTACCTTTACATGCCCTGTTGGAACTTTTTCCTACAGACGAATGCCTTTTGGACTCTGTAATGCCCCAGCCACTTTTCAACGCTGCATGATGTTTATCTTTACAGACTATCTAGATGGAATCATGGAAGTATTTATGGACGATTTCTCGGTTTGTGGATTTGATTTCAAAAATTGTCTTATCAACCTTGAGAAAATCCTGGAAAGATGCGTGGAGGTAAACCTTGTGCTAAATTGGGAAAAATGTCATTTCATGGTTACCGAAGGGATTGTTTTAGGACATATAGTCTCCGAAAAATGTATAGAGGTAGACAAAGCTAAAATAGAAGACGTAGAGAATCTAAAACCACCGAAGACTATCAGGGAAATTAGATGTTTTCTTGGACATGTCGAATTCTACCAACGTTTTATCAAGGACTTCTCCAAAATAACAAAACCCTTAATTGGCCTTTTATTGAAAGATGTTGAATTCATCTTTGATGAAAAATGCAATGAAGCGTTTAATCTCTTGAAGCAAGCTTTGATCTCAGCACCTATAATGAAACCCCCTGATTGGTCAAAACCGTTTGAGATAATGTATGACGCTAGTGACTATGCTGTTGGAGCCGTTCTAGGTCAGAGAAAAGATAAAAAGTCACATGCTAGTAGAACCCTAGACGCTGCCCAGCTCAACTACGCAACAACTGAAAAAGAACTCCTAGTTGTAGTTTTCGCTATAGACAAATTTAGATCTTATCTAGTAGGAGCTAAAATTATAGTTTACACCGACCATGCTGCCATCTGTTACCTACTAAGTAAAAAGGACGCCAAACCCAGGTTACTTCGATGAATTCTATTACTACAGGAATTTGATTTAGATATCTGTAATAAGAAAGAAACTGATAATGTAGTAGCTGATCATCTTTCTAGGCTAGAATAACTAAAGCCTGACTCAGTACCCATAAATGACAATTTATCCAATGATAGACTGATAGCCAAACTAGAAACTATTGAAGATGATAACCCAGAACCTCATGAGCATTCTCAAAATTCCATAGCTATAAGTAACGTACCCTGGTATGCAGACTTTGTTAATTATCTAGCCGTTAACATTGTACCCCCCGATCTCAATTACCACCGGAATAAGAAGTTCTAAAGTGATGTAATAAACTTCTATTGGGACGAACCATTTCTTTTTAAGAGAGGTAAAGATTTCATTTTCCGCCGTTGCGTCCCAGAAGATGAGGTACACATTATAATTGAGCATTGTCACTCTGCACCATATGGTGGACATGCAAGCACCTCTAAGACCTACGCCAAGATTCTTCAAGTTGGCCTATTTTGGCCTACCATGTGGCGTGATGTCCATGCTTTCATTGTCAAATGTGACAGATGCCAACGTACAGGAAATATTTCAAGATGTAATGTGATGCCTCTAAGAAATATCCAAGAAGTATAACTCTTCGACGTATGGGGTATATATTTTATGGGACCGTTCCCACCATCTTTAGGAAACCAGTATATCTTAGTAGCTGTTGACTACGTGTCTAAGTGGATTGAATCTATTTTTGCACCCACAAATGACACTAGGGTAGTCATCAAATATTTAAAAATTATATATTCTCCAGATTTGGAACACCCTGTTTAGTCATAAGTGATGGAGGATCACATTTCATATCAAGAATATTTGATAAACTTTTAAGCAAGTATGGAGGTAAGTATAGAGAAGCAATACCATACCACCCACAGACTAATGGACAAGTGGAAGTATCTAATAGGGAGATTAAACAAATTCTTGAGAAGACTGTCTCTATATCTAGAAAAGATTGGTCGCAGAAACTTCAAGAAGCGTTATGGGCCTACAGAACCGCTTTCAAAACCCCTATAAGAACAACACCCTGTCAACTAGTCTATGGAAAATCATGTCACTTACCTTTTGAGTTAGAGCATAAAGCCTAATGGGCCATTAAAACTTTGAATTTGGATTACCTGACTGCTGGTGAATACCGTATCCTTGATATCCACAAATTGGAAGAACTCAGACAATCAGCCTACGGAAATGCCATTATATACAAAGAAAGAACAAAAGCTTGGCACGACAAAAGAATCATAAGAAAAGACTTCAAAATAGGCGATCCTAATCTCCTGTTCAATTCTAGGTTACGACTTTTACCAGGGAAGCTTCGTTCAAGATGGACTGGCCCTTTCGAAGTATCTAAGATTCTAAGATCTGGAGCTATTGAAATCCAGAACTAGACATGTAAACCGTTCATTGTCAATGGACAGAGACTGAATCCCTATGAAGGAGGAGACATTCCAACAACATACTTCAGCCATACTCTAAGTGATCCACCAAATCCTACGAATGATGTATAAGTCCCGATCGTCGAGCTAACGACGTTAAACAAGCACTACATGGGAGGCAACCCATGGTTTTCTTATCTTATTTACTTTTATTTAATTTAATTTAATTTTATTTTCTTTTCTTTATTATTCTGTCAGGACTAACGTTTAAATGTTTTTGTGATTTCAGGACCTTTTTCCTAACCCTATGCAGGATGCAGAATCTCGATGACATGCACGTGGCCTTCAGAGACAACGCCCAGAGGGAGCGTTACTATGTCCACATGAGGCGCCCTATGGAACCTAAGCGGTACCCAGACCAGGATTGCATGGATGCTTTAGGGATTGAACCAAGCGTCAGATTCTTATGCCACCAACTCCAATGGGACCAGTTCGACGACACGAACAACACTTACAAGAACTTGACTCTAGAGTTTCTCAGCTCGTTTGATTATGACCCATGGGTTGGACCCGATGAACATGTTATTTTTAGGTTTTTCGGGACTGAGTACTATTTCTCTCACAAAGAGTTTGGTGATTTACTAGATTTTCAGACTACCCCTAATGTTATTCCAGAGACGCCGATGGGATACATTATGAGCAAAGAAGTGGAAAAGTTTTGGAGCGATATCTCAGGCGGAGGGAGCCAGGATCCTTCCACTCAACTATCCCAGGTTATCCACAACCCTAGCACACTCTTTCCTCAGTTTGCACGATACTGAGACTTTGCTTAGTGAGGAGAAGATTTTCCTGCTGTTTTGTGCGACCCAGTCATGCCCTGTTGCATGTGGCACCTTTCTGCTGAAAGGCCTTGCCAGTGTCGCCAGATCATCCGTGGGCATTATTCATTTCTGTGGGATTGTTACTCAGATCGCTACTGCATTAGGTCTGTCTCGCAAGTTGTTACATATCAGGACCTTCTGCAGCTATACCACCATGGATGTCGACTTTTTCCTAGACAAAGGGTTGATGAGGAGAGCCTCTTTTGATCCCAACACGTTCAGATTACTGATTGATGGCGAGGTGATACATTACTTCACACTACCTGACCTGCTGTTGACCAGTGTCCACGACCCGACTAATTGGAGTTATGCTTTAGAGGGTCATGGAGAGACTTTCGAGGAGCCAAAATCAACTCCTGCTGCTGAGTATACTCATACACCTCCTTCTCCCAAAGTCACTGTTTTGTCTAACAATCTGTCTTTGCAGCCGCTTGATTTACAGACCCAGATTTATGAGCTCTGCAGAGAGACTTCCAGGCTCAAAAAAGAAGTAGTGGACTTGGATTTACAAATTGAGGTATCTGATCTCACCCACACAACAGAGGAATACACTCTATATCAGGAGATTGGAGAGCTTCGGAGGGAGATCGCTGAGATTCGTGGATCGGACCAGGCAGAGAAACCTACTACATGATTATGTTACCCTGACAGTATTGCTCTAGTATTTGATATTTTATGCTTTATTTTATTTCTCGCATCTGCAGACATATTTTATATTATTTCATATGCTACATTTTCTATGACTTTGGTTGAAAATAATTTTATAATATATATATATATATATATATATATATATATATATATATATATATATATATATATATATGTTATATTATATGTATGATTATTTATTTATATATATGCCTAATAACAAAAAAATAATACAAAAAATATTTTCTTTTTTATGTTTAATATTTATTAAAGGTTGTGCAAGTATCGTGCCTAAGAAGAAGAAATCAAACGCTATTTGGACCCCCAAAGACAAAAAGGTATGCAAAGCCCACTTGGATTTTTCAAAATTTGGGCCCAGCCACGAAATGGCCTTGTGGCGCCCGCCATGGAAGCATGGCGCCCGCCATGACGTCCCACTAAATTCGGGACAAATTCATCTCCCCCACCATTTTTGAACCTACAAACTTCCAAAACCCATTTTTTCCCTCTCCGAAAACTCCATTGAACCCCATTAAAGCTCCGACCTTTATCATTCATTCACCATCCATTAAACCCTTCCAAAATCCATTTTTATTTCCATTCATTACAAACCATAAAAATCCCACCTTTACCATTTTCTATTTAAACTACTATTCACCACCTTCAACTCATCCAAGGAGTAAGAACATTGGAGTTCAACAGATTCATTCTTCGCGAAGGAAAACCCTAGGATAGGCAAAGAAGGATCATTCAAAAGCTTCAGAGTCGAGAAATTCTCTCGACTAGGTACGTGGATGATAAATGTCTGTATTCTTTGGGTTTGTACCATAGTGTTTATCATTTATTAGATTTTATAGGCTTGCACAATATTTTTGCAAATCAAGAACCTACCTTTGAGAGGCTGACAATTGAGTTTTTGAGTTCCTTAATATATAATGGCAGTCCTAACACTGCTACCACAGTCGGTACTGTTAATTTTAGAATCTTTGGAATTGAATACAAATACAATACCGGCGAACTAACATGCTTGTTAGGAATCCCTCATCGGGAAGGTGCTATATGTGAGGCCCCTTTGGATTCAGAATGGTCGGCCTATGTATTTTCCTTCTGGAAGAGACTGTCAAATACTTCAATAAATTCTTTTGAAGGAATAATCACATCGACCATCCATAACCCGACCATCAGAGTTTTCAGATATCTGTTGGCATGTACTATTTTTGGTCGGGAGAATCCATATAAGGTAAATGCTAAAGAGCTTCTATTTTTGAAAGGAAGCCTTACAAATAGTCATATCAATCCAGTCCCGTTTATGCTTGCACACATGTCTTTAACTATTAATAAAACAAGACCGATTGTTTTTGGAGGACTTGTTACATCTATTGCTCGGGCCCTTAACCTGAACAATGAGATAGCCACACTTGAACCCCTACCTCCTCCCACAATTAACTTAAAATTTCTAAAAGACATGAAATTATGTTGAGTGAGAAGAGCAGGTGGTTATGAATTGATGGTTCATGGTGTCTCTATTCCATCTGTTGCCTTGCCTTGCAGTAAACGTACCGATGTACATAATGAAAGGAATTGGACCTATGATTTAAATGCTCCACATGTTTTAGGTTCACTTCTTCCTAATATTCCTGATGCGGAGGGATATGACACTGATGAAGAATATAATCAGAGAGAGCAATCTCCCATACCTCACGTGTCCCCCCATCATCCTTCACATCCACACACCGCACCATCTTCCTATAACCCTATTGCAGGTGCTACTCCTGGATTTTATATCACTGAGGAGATGTGGCGTGATTAGACGGCTAGAGAAGAAAGGCGAGACGACCTACTCTCTACCATTTCACAACAATTGGCAGATAACATGAGCTACATGGAACAATCGCGATTGAGTTCAGATCGTGCCTACGGGAACGTTTGCCGCACCTTGACTGCGATCACAGCAGAACATTCTCGTCAGTAAGAAGTCAACCGCCGACATTACCAACTTATGGAGGCCACTCAGGGTTCCATCCTAGGTAACCTTTGA
This sequence comes from Lathyrus aphaca, assembly GCA_963966055.1. Classification (NCBI taxonomy): domain Eukaryota; kingdom Viridiplantae; phylum Streptophyta; class Magnoliopsida; order Fabales; family Fabaceae; genus Lathyrus; species Lathyrus aphaca. The sequence continues at coordinate 354,202,491 of OZ014520.1, read as the reverse complement.
GAGGTCCGAGATACCCAGGCTGCCTTATCAGCCCGACTAGATCAGAGTGACCAGCACCGCAGCAGATCCCGTCGTTCCACAAGTGGTCCTTCGCAGAAGTTATAGGTTACTCTCCTTATCTTATTTTGAAACATTGGTGACAATGTTCGATTTAAGCGTGGGAGGATATTTTATTGCTTTTATTGCTTTATGTTTTTTTTTCCTTTTCTTAGTTATTTATTTGCTTTCTGTTTTTCTTCTTTTCAGTTAGTTATTTAGTTTAAGTGTTTTTTAGATAATGCATGAGTCTGATGAGTCACCAGTACAGTGTATCTTTAGTGCACCCTCATTTTCCCGATTTCTTTAGCCTTACTAAATTTTTTTTCAAAAGAAAACAATGTTGTTCCACATGTTTTTTGGGCTTTAAGACATGTTTGGATTAGGATGTGGTGATTTAGGTGAACTTTTTGAAACATCAGTATCGTTTTAGCACCATAGACTTCATGAATATAGGAATCACTCCTAAACCCCGCATACCATGGCCTTTATTATCATTTAAAAATTGTCCTAAGTAGTTTTTTCTAGCAGTCAGCTCTGACCTAAGCATGCTTTACGTAGGGGACCGATGAACATAAGTGAATGATCCAGTGCTAATAAAAAAGAGAAAAAGGCAAACTCTGGGATAAGTGACCCTCAAAAAGTCATTTAAACCAAAAAGAGAAAAACAAATTGCCACAAAAAGAAAAAATTACAGTCACCCATTGATAGTTTGTTCAGAGGTATCTAGCACTGAACTCGGTAGGGCGGATTACGATCCGATCCCCCACAACTGCATTTGGGTCAAATAAAAGGGTTTACACATACTTATGTGCCAGAAACCCTATATTTCGGATCAGAATCACTAACCGATCACTCTACTATGAAGCATGTACGGATAATTGGCTTAATGTGATTGCACCTGAATGAAAGGGACCCAAAAAGAGATGAAAAGATAGGCCTAGGTATTGTGGGATGAAATGGGTTGGTTAATATAGGATTGAAGTTTATGTCTGTGTCATTATGATACCCTTGGTTCACTTAGTTAGTACCTGCCACTGCAGCCTGGCTTGAACTTAGAAGCCCTTTTAGTCCAAATCACGCGTTGACACTTGTTTTCTTCTTTGAGCTTTAAATGTTTTGCTTGAGGACAAGCAAAGGTCTAAGTGTGGGAGGATTTTATAACACTGAATTTCACCGCGTTTTTTACTCCGATTTCGCATGCATTCTAAGTGTTTTATTGCTATTTTGTTATGTTAATACTATGTTTTTCTTTATTTTCAGGTTTTTACTTTAATCGGAGCCTCGAGCAAGAAAAGGGACGGAAAAGGAGCTAAAAAGGGCAAAAATCAAGTAATTCAACATTTTGCACTTGTGGCACCCACTGTGACTAGTTCCATGGGGTTAGCCATGACATGGACATGCTCAAGATTCTCCCCAACTTCCAATCCCCACGATCTCCACTACTCAAGCCATTTTGTACACATGGAGGGCGCCATGGGAGTGTGGCGGGCGCCACAAGGCAAAACAAGTTTCCCTCCATTTTTCGGTTACAAGGGCATCCATGTATTTTCATATTATTTGTATGCCTATAAATAGGACTTTAGATTTTCGATTTTCTTCATCCAAACATAGAATCTCTTAGGCATATATCAGTTATAAAGTAGTAACCACTTCACATCGGAGTGTTGCTACAATCGAGTGACCGAGTCTGTATATGTCTGTGTGATCGAGTCTTGGAGCACTTTGGAAGGAAGTTAATCTTGCCACCATTTTAATTCCAATTCGTATTTTACTTTCCGCATTTCTTTACTTTATTTTATTTCCGCATCGCTTTACTTTATTTATTTTCGAACTTGCTTTACTTTCATTTATTTTCTGCACTCGCTTTACTTTATTTAATTTCCGCACCCGCACTACTTATCTTTATTTCCGCACTACCTTACTTTTATTTACTTTTCCGCACTAGCATTTTATTTAATTTACTTTTCGCACTCACACTAAATACCTTTTATGAAAAATATTAAAATGAACTTTTACTTTACCATGTCTAGCTAATTTTATAAAGGTTAGAATGTAAGGATAATAATTGAACCGATAATTTGTACAAATGTTTGTAGAAACACTTAAGGGCTATTTTGACTTTCAATATAAGTTTCATGTTCTTTAAAGTTCCGTTGGGTAAGATCAAAATCCGTCCAATGCCTATTTAACTTAATTGTTTTTAACTATTTCAAAAACAGCCAAAAGCGCTTTGTTTAGTTCATTAGGAGTTTTTGGATTAAAAAGAAAAGAGATTTTAAAACTATTTTCGGATGCGTTAAGAAGTTTAGAGTCTGGTTCGTGAGAACCCCTTTTTGCTAGAAAATTCAGGTCAAAATACTTTTCAACTTAGTTAAGATACTATATTTCTTAAAAATAGGTTTACTACTCTAACGCAGTACGCACCTTTTTATCTGTGACAATATGAGGGTTTGATCAGGGAGTACAACTCGGTTCTGAGTACACGAAAGCGACAATTCCCGTTAAATTAGTTCTTTTCAAAGTGGAAAACATTGCCAATAAGTAGTTCTACAAACAAGTTCATGATTATCCATTGATTATGTGAATTGCATTCGAACCTGTCTTTATCAATTAATTAAAATATTTTATTTATCCTTGTGCACTTCTTAAAACCATTATTTTCAATTTCCTTAGATACACACCATAATAACAGATAACGATAGATTGACACTTGGTCTCTGTGGATTCGACAATCTTTAATATTACTCTGACATGTTCGTACACTTGCGAAAAACACGCATCAGTTTACATTGGGGTCATCTCAGCGACAGAGTCTGCCAGGGCCTAAGCTTATAGAGATTTCCTACCTTCGTAACGTATATCAAATTCAGATAACTCCAAGGACCACCTTAGCATTCTCCTAGTCATATCTAGTCGAGTTAAAAGTTGCTTGATGGGTTTATTGGTTCTCATGACCACCGTGTGTGCCAAGTAATAATGTCACAACCTCTTGGCGGTGTTCACGAGCGCGAGGGCGACTTTCTTGATTTTTATGATATCTAAGTTTTGCCCTTGAAAAGCATTACTTGTGAAGTATACGGGCTTCTGCCTATTAGAATCCTCTATAATAAGAGCTGCGTTGATGGCTTTAGTATTGACATATAGATATAGGTAGAGGATCTCCCTAATGGTTGGTCTAAATAGAACCAGGGGTTCCGAAAAGGCTTGTTTAAGATGCCACAGGGATTTCTCGCATTCTCTTGTTCATTCGAATGTGACTTCCTTACGGAGCAGCTTGAAGAAGGGGGGGGGGGGATGTCGAGCGGATATCACAACAAATTGAGACAAGGAAGTGATATAGCGTTTAAGGATTGGATTGACTTTTTTGAGTCAGACATAGGAAATTCTGAGAAGGTGCGACATTTATCGGGGTTGGCCTCGATTCCTCTTTCTGTAAGATAGAAACCGAGGAACTTGCCCGCTCTTACAACGAAGGTGCACTTGTCAGGGTTAAAACGCATATTGCATTTCCTAGCTTGGTCGGACACACTCTGGAGGTGAGAGGTATGGTCGGACTCTTGAATGGACTTGATGACCATGTCATCCATGTAAACTTCTAGCATGTCCCCAATTTGTGATTGGAAGAAGTTGTTCATCATGCGTTGATATGTGGCTCATGCGATTTTTAACCTGAATGGCATTACGTTATAGTAATAATTTCCCTCAGGGTCATGAACGCGGTATTCCTTTTATCTTTGTCGGCCATGGGTATTTGGTTGTACCCAAAATATCTGTCCATGAAGGATAGCTATTTAAAAACTGCAAAATTATATATCAACTTCTCTATGTTGGGCAAAGGGTAAGAGTCTTTCGGGCAAGCCCGATTAAGATCGGTGTAGTCAAAACAGAGGCACCATTTCCCATTAGTTTTTTTTCACGAGTACAGTGTTCGAGAGCCAGTTCGTGTACCTGGCCTCAGTTACAAATTTGGCCTCTAAAAGGTCATTGACTAATTTTTCAGTAGCCAAAGTTTTTTCTTCAGATTGCTTGCACCTGCACTGGGAAACTACGCATGTTGTTGGGTTGATGGCAAGCTCATGGCATGCAATTTCTATGGAAATGCCTGGCATATCGGCTGCATTCCAGGTTAAGAGGTCAGCGTTGTTGCGCAGACATTGCTTCAGCTATTCCTTGATGTTGTCGGGAAGCCCTGCACCAATGCAGACTCCTCTGTCGGGTTTGTCTCCGAAGGATACAACTTTGAATTCTCCTGCGGGAAAATAACACAAAACAATTGTTCTATCAACATAGATTTCTTCCTCAACATCTGCATGGATGCCAGGATCAAGGTGATCTGAGGTGTTGGATTCTTATCGGGATGAATGTCATCAGTTGGAGAGCCCTCATATCTTGTGCGCTTGCTGCTCTTTGGTGCAGTCTCTATCATGGTTTGGCCTCTGGTCGCTGCTTCAAAGAATCTCCTCGCTGCCTCAGTGTCCCCATGGAGAGTATCCATGTGGCCCTTCTTTGTGTAATACTACATTTTGAGGTGGACCGTTGAAGGAACGACGATGAGTTCGACTAATGTTGGCCTTCCCAGAATGCATTGAAAGTTGGATGAATAATCAATCACCAATGTTGGCCTTCTCGAGTCCGCATGGGATGTGAATCTCCGTAATCTCGCATTTAAGCGGTTTGCGATGATCTTTGTCGTCGTTGCTTCCGGACTCGGGATATGGGGATCTGATGTGCCGATGACGATCTTCATCATAACAGGAATTATTGCTTTGATCCTAATCTTTTAGGTGAGCGTCTCGACTTACGAGGAGGAGATCCAATACGTTTGCTGACCCTTTATGGGCATGAAACTTCAGGAACATCTTGATCTCTAGGAGGAGAAAGGTGTCTAGGATATTTACCTTTACGAATTCGCGGAGGAGATCGAGAATGAATGGGAGAACCTTTGCGATGTCATCTCCTGGATGGTGAGGGGGAACGATGGTTACATTCGAGCACCTGTATGCGTTCGCTGTAACACCCCAAATTTGATTATGAGTAATTGCTGCTTCTTTGAGGATATATGATAATTCTGACAATAGGTGGTTATTAGGCCCGATGTATTGTGGTAAAATTATTTTAATAATATTAATAATAAGAATAATCATGTATTATTATTCAATTTATTGTTTATTATTTAAAATAATAGAAGTGGGAGTATGAAGGTTATGTTGGTCATTTGGGAGTAAAATAGTATTTTTATATAATTTAAATAATTGGTGTATAATTATACTATTATTATTATTAAAAATATATTGAAGAAAAGGGCAAGGTGGTCTTTATCAGAAAAGAGTAAGGACAATTTTGGAAAATCATAAACTGGGATAATTTTACAAAAAGGATAATATGATCAAAACTTTTATGTTATCGTGTTTTTGGGTACAGAGCTCTGAAGAAAGGAAAAGAAGGAGAGGAAGCTTAGGGTCTTGAAGTTGCGAAGAACCTCGGAGAAGAGTGTCAATCTACGAAATTCTCTAAGGTATGGGGAGTTTTCATAATTTATTATAGTTTTATAGGAATTGGTTTATGAATAGATTAGGTTTTGTATGATTTTGGTGATTGTTAGGCTTAATGACATAGATTGAGTTATAAGAGTATGAATTGATGAATTGGGATTGATAATATGATTTAGAATGGTGTGTTTGATGTTTGGATTGTTGCATTGTTGTTATATATGTTTGATATTTTATTGGAAGGAATTTTGGAGTGCAATGAGGTGAAATTCGTATGAAGGATTTGGGGTTTTTGGTGCTGAATTCGTAAAACAGCAGAAAAATTGTTGATACGCAGGCGTTAACCAGTTAACCCTAGGTGTTAACCGGTTAACCAGTGGAAAATAGGCATGCTTTGGGATAAAAATGGAGTGTTAACCTGTTAACCCCATGAGTTAATCGGTTAACACTGTAACTAAGGCAGATTTTATTTTTGAAAAAAATTCATAACTTTTGATTCGTAACTACGATTAAGGTTCCGTTTGAAGCGTCGGAAAGCTAACAAGATGAACTTTATTTTGATGAAATGAAATGAGTGACGTGAGATATTTTCCAGTGCTGAATTTTTAGAAAAGTTTAAATTAGCCTTATGATTTTACTCGTAATCGAGTTATAAATTGATGTTTTGGAGTTGTTGATGAATGGGAGTTATAAATGTGTTGTTACGATGAAAAACCTGATTATTTGATGATTATTTGTTGAATATGAAACGAATGATGCACTTGTTGACTTTTGGTGATTATGAGGAGTATCGCATCGTTGCATTTCATTGAATATTTTGTTAGGGCTTCGGCCTATTGGTAGCTTTAATCCCATTGTGCGGATTGAAGTGATTTGGTGATTATGGTGTGCTCCCTTGTGGAGAGTGTAATGCCCCGATTCGATTTTCCCAAAATTTTGTAGAGTCTTTTATTTCATTTGTATGATAATTGTTTTATTTGTGAAATTATCATGATGATATTTGATGTTGAGGAATTAATGTGATGATATGTTATGTTGTGGGATTTTACCGTTTTGTGTATTTTTAGGTAAAATTGGTTTGGAGGGTATTTTAGGTATTTGTTAATTAATCATAAGTTAGAAATTAGTAGAATTGGTATTTTGTGAGAAAATGATATTTGGTTGGAAAGAAATAGAAATAATAGAGTAAGAATAGAAATAGAGAGAAAAAAAGTATAAGTTAGTAAAGAAGAGAAAGAAAAGAAAAGGGATAGAAAGAAAATAGAAGAGAAAGAAAAAGGAGAGAAGATAAAAGAAGAGAAAAGAGCGAAAGTTGGAAAAGCTTCAAGATTGCTCCAAGGAATCGGAATAATCGGGTAAGGGTGATAAACATTGTTATCTAAATCTTGTGTATGATTATGTATGTGTTAGATTTTGTGGGTTTTTGATTTAGTAGAAGTTAGAGAAGATTTATAGTTAGGGTTTGAGAGAAAATGTGAGAAATTTATGGATTAATCGGTTGGTAATCGTTATAGCCGAAGTATGATAGCTGGAATATGTTATTGATCATGTTTGTGTGAGTTTATAGGGGTTTTGGGATCATCTTGATGGACTGTTCGCAGCTGTTTTTTTTTTCTTTCTGAAATCGCAGTGGTCGCTCAGCAAGCTACCCCTCGCTCAACAAAAGTTCCAGGGTGATTTTCGCTCAACGAGCTGTTCGTCGCTCAGCGAGATTGGGAGGATTTTTGGGTTTTTACATTTTGTTTCGTAACATGAGTTTCGGGTATCCGTTTTTAGTGATCGTTATATTGATTCGAAGCTAGAAACGTCTAGAAACCAATGATGCTAAGAAAAGTAATTTTTAGAAGACTTTTACCCGACTTTTCCGATAAAACGTAATTATGTTAATTATGGAATTATAGGTTTGATTGTTGTGTTGTGGCCGTTTGGCAAGTAGATACATTTCTTGAATTAAATGAAAATGTATGCTAATTGTATGAGATGAAATGCATAACTATATTGTGAATATGTATGAATTTTCAAGAATGTTGTGTGTCATTTTGCATGTAAGCATAATGTATGCATTCTTGTGCTATGGCATTCTTTGTGAATCCGTTGTAGAATCGTGTGCTCATGTGGAGTGTGAGCGATGACTACAACAAGATCGTGTACCCATGTGGGGTGTGAGCGATCGGATTGTGTGCCCATGTGGGGTGTGAGCAATCCAGAAACATCGTGTGCCCGTGTGGGGTTTGTGCGATGGGTGATTTATTCACATTGATTGTGTGCCCGTGTGGGGTGTGAGCAATCGGGTTGTGTGCCCGTGTAGGGTGTGAGCAATCCATAAACATTGTGTGCCCATGTGGGGTGTGAGCAATGGGGAACATCGTGTGCCTGACGGGGAGTTACTTTAGGTAACAAGCGATGATTCCATTTGGTTCCTAAGTGAACCTGCTTAAATGTTGATTCGGTACCGCATTGCATCTACATAGAGTCGTGTGTCGGTCTCTATGAGTTGCATTTTATCATTTTAATTATGATATGCAGAAATAAACATGAATGTGCATATGTTTATTTAGAGTATTATGGAGATGATAGTATATGTGATGAAACATACTTGTTTGTATATATGCATGTTTGATATGTGTATATGTATATGATTTATACATTTGTAATGTATATGTGTGATTAAACATAGCTAGACGTATGTTTATGCGGAATGAATAAAATTGAGGAATAAACCTAAATAATACGAGTTATGTGAATTAGTTAATTGGTGCATGATGAACATGCTTGATTAGTGTATGTACACGTTGCGATATGTATGGGTGATGAGGTATGAATTGTGGTGAGATAATGCTTTATGTGAATTTTATATGTTGAGATATATAATTATATGCAATATTATTATGATAATGTTTCTCACCCTTCTGCTATTTTATGATGCTCTATGAGGCATTGCAGAGTAGGTTGCTGGATGATATTTTGTGAAGCTCGTCTTCATCTTTTGGTTGGTCTTCTCTGATATGTAGCACCGGGTAGCTAGGGTCGGCTTGATGCCTTTTGTGGATACATTTGTATATGTATTTTGATGTGAAATGTTTTATGTAAACATGGAATATTTTGGCGATTCAAACTTGCAGACATATTCATGATAAGTATATAAGTTTGAGAATGTTATGTTTTATTTCCGCTGTTTAATGAATTGATGAATACGGGTGTAACGATTGAAATCCTTGTGTATGTAAGTTACCCCGTTTGTTGCATATCTTTATTGAGCAGGTGTTTTATGTTTTCAATTTCAAGCATAATGTGGCATGCCTCTTTTATACCATGTTTAATTATACTCTGATGAAATTTTAATATGTGCCTAAGTGATTTAATTGCAGATTTGGGGTATAGAAAGGGGGTGTTACATAGAAGTGGTATCAGAGCCAGTGTTCAAGTCAGTTGTGTCTGTCTTGATGTTGTTGTGATTGAACTTTTGTTTAATCTTGTTATTGTCTTTGGGAAAAATCAGAATATTGTTGGTAGAAACGAAAATGCTATGGATGCTGCTTTGGAAGCAATGGCTAGGGCGGTGCAGGGAGCGCCAAATGTGAATGCGAATGATGAGTTCAGGAAGAATCACCCGCCGATCTTCAAAGGAAGATTCGATCCTGATGGTGCTCAAAATTGGTTGAAGGAGATTGAAAGAATCTTCAGAGTCATGGACTGTGCTGAAGAGTGCAAGGTGAGACTTTGTTCTCACATAGAAGCCGATGATTGGTGGGTCGGTAGAAGTCAAGCTCTTGAGGAGGATGATGAAGAGATAACTTAGGAAGTTTTTTGTACTGAGTTCTTAGGGAAGTACTACCCTGAGAGTGTGAAGGAAAAGAAGGAGATGGAATTCCTTGAGCTGAAGCAAGGTAGTATGTCAGTGGTTGACTATACTGCTAAGTTTGTGGAATTGATTCAGTTTCATCCTCATTATGCTGCTGCTACTGCTGAGTTTTCTAAGTGAATTAAGTATTAGAATGGCTTGCGTCCTGAGATTAAGCAAGCTGTGGGATATCAGAGGATTAGAAGGTTTTCAGATTTGACTGAATATTGTAGAATCTTTGAAGAGGATAGCAAAGCTCGTTCTACACATTACAAGAGTGTGAATGAGAGGAAATGGAAGCAACAAGCTAGAAGTGGACCTTATGTGACACCCGCTGATAAGGGAAAACATAAGGGAAACTTTGATAGGAGATCTGGTGGAGGAAGGTTTGGTCTCGTTAAGTGTTACAAGTGTGGCGATCTAGGCCATAAGTCCTTTGAGTGTGGGAAGAATATTGTGAAATGTTCAAACTGTGGAGGTCTTGGACATCTTACTACCGAGGGTAGGAGGAATGTTGTGAAGGGCTTCAATTGTGGGGAAGTTGGTCACATTAGTACTAAGTGTACTAAGCCGAAGCAAGCTCAGGCGGGCGGAAAGGTGTTTGCATTAGCAGGGAAGGATACTACTAGTGCATATCGTTTGATTAAAGGCACATGCTTTATTAATAGTACGCCTTTAGTTACTATTATTGATACGGGAGCGACTCATTCATTCATTTCTCTTGAGTGTGCTAAGCGTTTGAATTTGTTTATGTATTCTTGAGGTGGTGAGATGGTTATTGAGACTCCTGCTTCAGGGTCGGTAACTACTTCTTTGGTGTGTGTAATTTGTTCTTTGACCATGTATGGTAAAGATTTTGTTATGGATTTAGTTTGTTTTCCGCTGGAAGGTTTGTACGTGATCTTTGGTATGAACTGGTTGCAATTTAATTGAGTTCATATAGATTGTTATCATAAGTTAGTAAGGTTTCCTTATTTGGATGATGAAGAAGAGAGTTTCCTATCCACGAAAGAGTTGAAGAAACTTTTAATGGACGAAGTTCAATTGTTTGGTTTGTTTGAATCGCTATCAGTGGAAAGCGAAGTGGATATAAGTAGGTTTCCAGTGGTGTGTGATTTTCCAGAAGTGTTTCCGGACGATATTAAGGATGTACCACCGGAAAGAGAGGTTGAGTTTTCTATTGATCTAGTTCCGGGTACTAGACTGATTTCGATGGCACCGTATCGTATGTCAGCTTCACAGTTGGTAGAATTGAAAAAGCAATTGAATGACTTGTTGGATAAGAGGTTTGTTAGGACGAGTGTTTCTCCTTGGGGTGCACCGGTATTGTTAGTAAAGAAGAAGGACGGAAGCATGCAGTTATGTATTGATAATCGACAGTTGAATAAGGTGACAATTAAGAACAAGTATCCGCTTCCGAGGATTGATGATTTGATGGACCAATTGGTTGGCGCGCGTGTTTTTAGTAAGATTGATTTGAGATCAGGATATCACCAGATTCATGTGAAAGAGGAGGATATTCAAAAGACGGCTTTTAGGACACGGTATGGTCATTACGAGTATTTCGTGATGCCATTCGGAGTTTCTAATGTGCCAGGTATGTTTATGGAATACATGAATCATATTTTCCATGAACAGTTGGATCATTTTGTGGTTGTGTTCATCGACGAAATTTTGATTTATTCTAAGTCTCAAGAAGAGCATGAAGAGCATTTAAGGATTGTATTACAGATTTTGAAAGAGAAGCAATTGTATGCTAAGTTGTCAAAGTGCGAGTTTTGGTTGTCGAAGGTAAGTTTTCTTGGGCTTGTTATTTCCGATGGTGGTATTAGTGTTGATCCATCCAAGATTGATGCGGTAATGCAATGGGAAGTTCCTAGATCGGTTACGGAGATTCGAAGCTTTTTAGGCTTGGCGGGTTATTATCGGAGGTTTATTGAAGGATTTTCAAAGTTGACACTTCCGTTAACGCAGTTGACTTGTAAGGGAAAGGCTTTCATTTGGGATATTCATTGCGAAGAAAGGTTTATGGAACTTAAGAGAAGGTTAACAATGGCTCCGATCTTGATTTTGCCGAATCCGACGAAACCATTTGTGGTGTTTTGTGATGCTTCATTGTTTGGGTTAGGTGGTGTTTTGATGCAAGATGGAAAAGTTGTAGCTTATGCTTCAAGACAATTGAGAGTGCATGAAAAGAATTATCCTACGCATGATTTGGAATTAGTGGTCGTGGTTTTTGCTCTAAAAATTTGGAGGCATTATCTTTATGGTGCAAGATTTGAAGTTTTTAGTGATCACAAAAGTTTGAAGTATTTATTTGATCAAAAGGAATTGAACATGAGACAAAGGAGATGGTTAGAACTTTTGAAGGATTATGATTTTGGTTTAAATTACCATCCAGGTAAGGCGAATGTGGTGGCTGATGCATTGAGTCGTAAGTTGTTACATATGTCCGCATTGATGATAAGAGAATGGGAACTTTTGGAGAATTTTAGAGATTTGAGTTTGGTGTGCGAGATGACACCGAGAAGCGTGAGACTTGGTATGCTACATGTTACGAATGACTTTCTTGCAACCGTTTGTGAAAAGAAAAAGTTGGATTTAAAATTTGTTGATTTGATGATGAATGAGAATGAGGATTTAAAGATTGATAATTTTGGAGTTTTGAGATTCAGTGGTCGTATTTGTATTCCTGATGACGAGGAGTTGAAAAAGATGATATTGGAAGAGGGACACCGGAGTAATTTAAGTATACATCCGGGAGCGAATAAGATGTATCAATATTTGAGAAAGATCTTTTGGTAATCTGGATTGAAGAGAGATGTAGCTCATTTTGTGTATGCGTGTTTGACTTGTCAGAAGTCTAAGGTGGAACATCAGAAGCCTAGTGGTTTGATGCAACCGTTGGATATTCCAGAATGGAAATGGGATAGTATATCGATGGATTTTGTTACGGGATTGCCGAATACGCAAAGAGGTCATAATTCTATTTGGGTAATTGTCGATAGGCTTACTAAATCTGCTCACTTTATTATGATGGATATTAGTTATTCTTTGGAGAAGCTAGCCGAGATTTATGTTTCTGTGATTGTGAAGTTACATGGAGTTCCTAAGAGTATTGTATCATATAGAGATCCTAGATTTACATCGAGGTTTTGGGAAAGTTTACAAAAGGCTTTGGGTTCTAAGCTAAGATTGAGTTCGGCTTACCATCGGCAAACGGACGGTCAAACCGAGAGGACAATTCAATCGTTAGAGGATTTGTTGCGTGCTTGTGTGCTAGAACAAGGTGGTATTTGGGATAGTTATTTAGTGTTGATTGAGTTCACCTATAATAACAATTTTCATTCGAGTATTGGTATGGCACCATTTGAGGCTTTATATGGTCGGAGATGTCGAACACCTTTGTGTTGGCATGAAACCGGAGAAAGAACGGTAGTTGGACCGGAGATGTTACAACAAACTACGGAAAAGGTGAAGTTTATTCGGGAGAAGATGAGAGCTTCTCAAAGTATACAAAAGAGTTATCATGATAAGAGAAGGAAGGATCTTGAGTTTCAGGAAGGCGACCATGTGTTCTTGAGAGTTACACCGGTTACGGGTGTGGGTCGTGCTTTGAAGTCGAAGAAGTTGACTTCTCGTTTTATTGGGCCGTATCAGATTACTGCACAAGTGGGTGTCGTGGCTTATCGTGTGGCGTTGCCTCCAAATCTTTCGAATCTGTATGATGTGTTCCATGTTTCGCAACTTCGGAAGTATGTTCCGAATCCATCACATGTTATTCCTATGGATGAGGTTGAAGTAAGAGATAACCTTACGGTGGAAGCTTTGCCGGTTAGGATTTTGGGTCGTGAAATTAAGAAGCTAAGAGGCAAGGATATTGCGCTTGTGAAAGTGGCGTGGGGAGGTGCTGCGGAAGGCAATATGACTTGGGAATTGGAGAGTGGGATGCGCGAGTCGTATCCGGGGTTGTTTGAATCAGGTAATATTTTCGAGGACGAAAATTTCTAAAGTGGGGGAGAGTTGTAACGCCCCGATTCGATTTTCCTAAAATTTTGTGGAGTCTTTTATTTCATTTGTATGGTAATTGTTTTATTTGTGAAATTATCATGATGATATTTGAAGTTGAGGAATTAATGTGATGATATGTTATGTTGTGGGATTTTACAGTTTTGTAAATTTTCGGGTAAAATTGGTTTGGAGGGTATTTTAGGTATTTGTTAATTCATGATAAATTAGAAATTAGTAGAATTGGTATTTTGTGAGAAAATGATATTTGGTTGGAAAGAAATAGAAATAATAGAGTAAGAATAGAAATAGAGAGAAAAAAGTATAAGTTAGTAAAGAAGAGAAAGAAAAGAAAAGGGATAGAAAGAAAATAGAAGAGAAAGAAAAAGGAGAGAAGAGAAAAGAAGAGAAAAGAGAGAAAGTTGGAAAAGCTTCAAGATTTCTCTAAGGAATCGGAATAATCGGATAAGGGTGATAAACATTGTTATCTTAATCTTGTGTATGATTATGTATGTGTTAGATTTTGTGGGTTTTTGATTTGGTAGAAGTTAGAGAAGATGAATAGTTAGGGTTTGAGAGAAAATGTGAGAAATTTATGGATTAATCAGTTGGAAATCGTTATTGCCGAAGTATGATAGCTGGAATATGTTATTGATCATGTTTGTGTGAGTTTAGAGGGGTTTTGGGATCATCTTGATGGACTGTTCGCAGCTGTTTTTTTTTTCTTTCTGAAATCGCAGTGGTCGCTCAGCAAGCTACCCCTCGCTCAACGAAAGTTACAGGGTGATTTTCGCTCAGCGAACTGTTCTTCGCTCAGTGAGCCTGGGAGGATTTTTGGGTTTTTACGTTTTGTTTCGTAACTTGAGTTTCGGGTATCCGTTTTTAGTGATCGTTATATCGATTCGAAGCTAGAAACGTGTAGAAACCAATGATGCTAAGAAAAGTAATTTTTAGCCGACTTTTACCCGACTTTTCTGATAAAATGTAATTATGTTAATTATGGAATTGTGGGTTTGATTGTTGTGCTGTGGCCGTTTGGCAAGTAGATACATTGCTTGAATTAAATGCAAATGTATGCTTATTGTATGAGATGAAATGCATAACTATATTATGAATATGTATGCATTTTCAAGAATGTTGTGTGTCATTTTGCATGTAAGCATAATGTATGCATTCTTGTGCTGTGGGATTCATTCTGAATCCGTTGTAGCATCGTATGCTCATGTGGAGTGTGAGCAATGACTACAACAAGATTGTGTGCCCATGTGGGGTGTGAGCGATCAGATTGTGTGCCCATGTGAGGTGTGAGCAATCCAGAAACATCGTGTGCCCGTGTGGGGTGTGAGCGATGGGTGATTTATTCATATTGATTGTGTGCCCGTGTGGGGTGTGAGCAATCGGGTTGTGTGCCCGTGTAGGGTGTGAGCAATCCATAAACATTGTGTGCCCATGTGGCGTATGAGCAATGGGGAACATCGTGTGCCCGACGGGGAGTTACTTTAGGTAACAAGCGATGATTCCATTTGGTTCCTGAGTGAACCTGCTGAAATGTTGAGTCGGTACCGTATTACATCTACATAGAGTCGTATGTCGGTCTCTATGAGTTACATTTTATCATTTTAATTATGATATGCAGAAATAAACATGAATGTGCATATGTTTATTTGGAGTATTATGGAGATGATAGTATGTGTGATGAAACATACTTGTTTGTATATATGCATGTTTGATATGTGTATATGTATGTGATTTATACATTTGTAATGTATATGTGTGATTAAACATAGCTAGACGTATGTTTATGCAAAATGAATAGAATTGAGGAATAAACCTAAATAATACGAGTTATGTGAATTAGTGAATTGGTGCATGATGAACATGCTTGATTAGTGTATGTACACCTTGCGATGTGTATGGGTGATGAGGTATGAATTGTGGTGAGAATATGCTTTATGTGCATTTTATATGTTGAGATATATAATTATATGCAATATTATTATGATAATATTTCTCACCCTTCTGCTGTTTTTTGATGCTCTATGAGGCATTGCAGAGTAGGTTGCTGGATGATAGTTTGTGAAGCTCGTCTTCATCTTTTGGTCGGCCAGCTCTGATATGTAGCACCAGGAAGCTAGGGTCGGCTTTATGCCTTTTGTTGATACATTTGTATATGTATTTTAATGTGAAATGTTTTATGTAAACATGGAATATTTTGGTGATTCAAACTTGCAGACATATTTATGATAAGTATATAAGTTTGAGAATGCTATGTTTTGTTTCCGCTGTTTAATGAATTGATGAATACGGGTGTAAGGATTGAAATCCTTGTGTATGTAAGTTACCCCGTTTGTTGCATATCTTTATTGAGCAGGTGTTGTATGTTTTCAATTTCAAGCATAATGTGGCATGCCTCTTTTATACCATGTTTAATTATACTCTGATGAAATTTTAATATGTGCCTAAGTGATTTAATTGCTTATTTGGGGTATAGAAATGGGGTGTTACAGAGAGTTGATGGCCAGTGTCCATCGCATGGAAAAATCGGTACCACATGCATATTTTACATTTCATTATAGCTGACATTGCATTTAAAGAATGTAGTTATGATTATGTTGTATTGAGTTTTGTTGTTGATGATGTTATGATATTGTTGTAATTCATTTATTTAAATTCCATATCCTTATATTATAATAATGAATTATGATTTCTCACCCTACCTGCTTGGAAATGTCGCCTCTTTCGTGGGTAACTTGCAGATAATCGAGATGAGTTCGCGGTGCATGAACTCTTAGCTGGAAGTTGTATAACTTAATTGTAGAGTGTCTGGTGTCTTGCTCTGATAGATGTAACATCGGCGGGAAATAGAACACTTATATTATTGGATTGTCACTTTGTTATTATGAGTTTTATAAGTTGTTAAATGTTGAATTAAGAACGACGAAAATTGTAGACTTTGACCAAAAAGGTCTTTACGTTTTAATGAGATAAGAGGGAAATATTTAGAATATATGATTCCACTATGATAGTTTTGATTTTTAGAGAAAATAATATTTTTAATATAATATTTTGGATTGATGTTTTATGAAGAAATGTGACACCTTCTATGAGTTACTATGATTATTTCAGTTCATTTATCAAAAATATTATATGGGGTTATTAAGGTTTTACATTCGCTCTGTTGAAAGAGAGCGAGGTTTGCCCTGTTGAGGGCGGTGATAAGAGCTTGGGTGCCAACATCTGCGTCTAATGGGATGGGGATTGGTTTGAACACAAGGTCCCTGTGAGTGACAGGCGGTTGTTTCAGATTTTTCGAAGCTGGGGAAGGAGGATGTCCTTCGTTGCGACCGATGTTGAGTTGGAAAACCTCGTGGTTACTAGTGTTATCTCCATCACTGATGAAAATGGTAGGGGTGTCTTTCACAATCTCGTTGACCTGGGTAGCCATGAAAACAAAAAGATGAGCTTTGATCTTGGGGTGAAAGAAAGGATCTTGGTCACGAAAGATGGGGGAGCGGCTAGTTTTCTATAGACGGAGCCACTGTACAGAAATGATTCGAACAGGTCTTCATGGCCTTCAGCTGGGATTGTGATGATGTTCTTAGGAGAAGGGTTGATGTACCTGCAAGGTATTATGACGCTCAAGTAAGTTTCAGTATGGGACAAACTAAAGCGTAAGAAAGTGATGATTAGAATAAAATACTTGGCCCTCCACGGGTGTAGGGTTTTTATAAGGGCACATTCCCGTAGATTGCGGACGCGTAACCTTTGACTGAACATAACCGCGTCCTGTAAATCTGGAGATCAGTTGGACGCGTGAAAGGTGTTATGGCGCGTGAGGGGGAAGTCCCCAATGACCATATGTCAATGGCTCTTTTCCTTCAACGGTCATATTCTCATTGATCTCTTAATGGGCTTATGCCCAACTGAATATTGGATTGGGTCTCAAATTTGCATTGGGCACTTGCTAGGCCAGTCCAAAACAGGGTTATTCGGGAGATCAACACGATGAATATTTTTACTTTGGGTTTTTTTTCTTTAAGAGCAACACACATTTGTGAGAGACACACCACATACTCATCTAAAACTCTAAGATGATAGATGGGTAAGTTCTTCCACTTAAAAATACTTAAATATCTATATTTTTAACCAATATGGAACTTCTCCAAACTATTCACTTTATAATTATTTTTCGACATTCCTCCAATATATGAAATCTAAGAAAGCCAAAAAAAAATTATTTAATGTACATCATATATTAATGGATCATTTTATCTCTTTTAAAGCAGTATTCTTTTATTAGAATGAAGAAATGTATTGTTATGGTGGTGGTGGTGATGAATGAGATTATCAATTTAGCTTACCAAACATTGGTCGTTTTGGTCATGTCGTTTCTTTCTATAGGGTGGTTCTATCAACATAACTATCATCCATAGGCTAAGTATCTTTAGAGTTAGTTATTATCATGTAAGTATATATACATATAACTCAGTATGTTTGTAATTAATTGATTGAAAAATGAAATCCTTTTCTTCCAATATCTCTGAATGTTGCGATATTGTCATGGTAACAGAGCTCAATCAGCTTTGGTGACCAATCTTCTTATTCTTCTTCTTCCTTGTTTCAAGATCTGGCCCTTTTCTTCTTCACTATGTTCTCTTTTCCCTCTCAATTTAGACCTTGATTTCTCCTTTTCAAATCCTTCTCTGCTCTTCCTATAGATCACCAGAGCTACTCAGATTTTGCAACAAATTATGCAAATCCCAATTACATTCATCCAAATGAAAGCCCTGTGTTGATTCTTGTTGCTCCACCTTTGGATAACAAGAATTACCACACCTGGTCTTGATCTATGATTCTTGCGTTGATTTCCAAGAATAAAGACAAGTTTGTTGATGGTTCCTTTCCCAAACCCTTCGTTTCCGATTCGTTATTCCCTCAATGGATCCGCTACAACACGATGGTTATCTTATGGATTCAATGTTCAATTTCATCTTCGATTACAAAATCCTTTCTATGGATCGACAAAGGCGCAGGATTTTTGAAGAATCTTCAAATTAGGTTTTCGCAGAGTGACGTCTTTTGCATTTCCTATATTCAAGAAGAACTATATCGTTTTCGCCAAGGTACTCTTGATGTTTCTGTTTACTTTACTTAATTGAAAATGATTTGGGATGAACCGCAAAATTATTGCCTCTTCCATGTTTTAAATGCTCATTTGCTTGTTCTTGTAGCGCTATTGATTCTGCCAAGATTTACCATGAGCAAGACTATGTGATTAGGTTCCTTAAAGGCTTAAATGAACGATTCACACATTCAAAATCGTAGATAATGATGATGAATACTCTACCTAATATTTATAAGGTGTTCTCACTAGTTATTCAACAAGAACGAGAATTGAATCTTTCTACTCCCATTGAATCTACTAATTCTGTAGTCTCCGCTCTACATGTTCAAGGCTCCTTCAATGGCAAAACTCAGAAAGGGAAATGGCCTCATCATTCAAAAGGAGAAAATCGCGTGTATACTCATTATGTAAGAACCAATTCCATTGTGGATACATGTTTTTTGAAATATGATTATCCACCTAGGTTTAAGAAAAGAGGGAAAAGTCAACATGCTGCAAATGGTTCTTCATATTCTCAAGCCAACAATGCTTCCACTGCTACTTTTGTGGAAGATTTATCTTGTTCCCCCTTTGGCTTCACTCAATAAGAATTTCAAAGTATCTGTGCCCTGCTCCAACATTCAAAACCCAACTCTACTGCCAACTTCATAATCACCTCTCCATTGGCCTTGAACTCACACTCTTCCTCACACATTGGTAAGAACTCAACTCTCTGGATATTAGACACATGTGATACTGACCATATTACCTTTAATCTTGCATATTTTACTTTTTATCAAACCATCATTCCTATTTCAGTATCCCTACTTGATGGTTCTCTTATGAATGCTAATATTGTTGGAAATGTATTTATATCTCCCTCTTTAACTTTGTCCAATGTTCTATACATTCCAAATTTCCATATCAATCTTATTTTTGTTCCTAAGTTGAGTAGTAGCAATGAGTGTCATCTAAATATTTCCTCAAGCATGTGTCATATTTTGGAAAACCATTAGAAGAAAACGATTGGTACAACTAGCTTACAAAGAGGCCTCTATATCATAGATACACATACTGATATTCACACTTGTAATTCTATTGTTTCTAATTCTTTTGAAACTTGGCACCTAAGATTAGGACATGCTTCTCATTCTAGTTTAAAACTAATGGCCAAGAGATTTCCTCTTATTTAATGTAACAATAACACGACTCCTTGTGATTCATGCCATTATGCTAAACAGAAGAAATTTCCCTTTCCCACTAGTAATACTTGTACTCATTCTCCTTTTGAACTTATACATGCTGATTTGTGGGGGCCATTTGCTACTGAATCTCTTGTGGGCCACAAATATTTCCTTACACTATTAGATGATTAATCTAGGTTCACGTGGGTGATATTCCTTAAAACAAAATCTGAAACTAAACAGAGCATAATTCATTTTGTTTCCTCACTAGAAAACCAGTTTAACACTACACTTAAGTGTTTTAGATTAGACAATGGTTCTGAATTCTTGACCTTACATTTATTTTTCCTATCTAAAGGAATTCACCATAAAAAATCATGTGTAGAAACCCTTCAATAGAATGGGGTCGTAGAGCGAAAACACCAGCATATATTAAATGTAGCTAGAGCCATAACATTCCACTCTAACTTACCTTTAAATTTGTGGAATTTTCGCGTCAAGCATGCAATCCATTTGATTAACCAAATTCCTAGTCCCTTGCTATAATCCAAATGTCCTTATGAAATACTTTTCAACACCTTTCCTGTCACCATTCACTTAAAGGTGTTTGGTTGTCTTTGCTTTGCTACCACTCTACAAAACCATAGGACTAAGTTTCAGGCTAGGGCCAAAAAAGCTATTTTCCTTGGATACAAAGATGGTACCAAAGGTTACCTCCTTTATGATATACAATCCAATGACTTCTTTGTTTCACGCAATGTCATTTTTTATGAATCTTTCTTCCCATTCAAATACCTTGTCACTCGATCTTCCAACCTACAACTTAAATTTTTGGACAATGTCCCTCATCTTGATTCTGATATAATACACATTGATTTACCTAATATCACTGATAACATTGCAGTTGATATACACAATTATACTGCACCTGCTGCCTCACCTAATCCTGTATGTTCTGCTCCAACTGTCCCACATAATAATGTCTCTATTATACTTGATACATCTTTAATATCCACCCCTTTTTCATCTAATGTCCCTTCTACCCGTGATCTGCTCCCTCCTTCCCCTCACAGACATATCATTATAGACTTTGACCCTAATAATGATAGCCTAAGTATAGATCTTTCTCATGTCTCACCAACTATACCTCTTCCTCCTGTTAGAAAATCTAACATAGCCAAAATTCCTCCAAGTTATCTCAAAGACTATTGATAGTACCTGGAGATCAGGATCCGATGTGGCTGCGTTGAGCGTGGATGAGCACGGTTGATGATGGAGAAAAAAAGGGGTGTACCTGCAAAGGCACTCCGATGCTAAAGTCAGAAAGTGAGCAACGAGTGAGCAAGTACGAGATTTTGGGTCAAGATTTGAATACCTGACCCTCTCAAACGAGAGGGTTTTTATATTGGTCCAAGTGGATGGTTATTGGCCCGAATTTTTGGGCGCGGATCGTGGATTCCGTAATAACGGTTGACAGTTAGGAACTAGCCGTTGGGGCAAGGTCAGATATGCTCGACTAGGTCCTCGGTCGGATGGCCTTTGTCGAGAAGTCGGTTCTTATGACTCCGAGCGTTGAAGAGTCATTGGGCTATTGGGCCGAGAGATATACAGGGTCCAATTCCGGTTATTGGGTTGGTCCGAAACAGGCCCCCCCCAAGTCGTTGCTTCTGGTCGAGGAAGTGATGACTTAAAGGCGGCCTTTTGCTCGGGAATATCAGCGGACGTTGGTGGATTGACCTTCCGAGTGTTTTCTGTGGAAGATCAAAGGAGCTCGACAGAAGAGCATTCTGCCTGTTGGCCGGTGTGAAGGAAGAAGAAAAGAAAAGGTGACGCGGCTTGGGATTTGTGTCAATTTAATCTTCTGACGGCTAGCCTAGGGGCTAGCGCGTATGCCATCATTTCCTAAGGATAAGGATCACGCTTCAGCCGAACGTGTCCCCTTCCCTATAAATAGAAGTGTTGTTTCATGTTTTCACTTTTCGTTTCGTCTTCTTCCTTACTCCTCTGCTCGCACCTCAGTTCATCCTATTCCGCCGTCGATCACCGCTGTTTTTTGCTCACCACCGCATTTCTCAATATAATCTCTTGAAATGGCGTCTCAGGGCCAAGGTAAGAACTTCATTTCGACTTTTAGACTTAGTTCTCTTGAAATAGTGATGCACGCAGTGTAGGTTTCGATTTTACCAGTAGATTAGAGTAATGTATATGGATTTTAGGTTTAAGTAGTTGTTGTAGCACTGCCTTCTCTGAACCTTAGTTCGCGGTGGGCGGCGACCTTGGTTGAAGATTGACCAAGGTTTAGGGTTTTGTGATGAGCCTCTGTTCATCGCGAACCTCGTGTCTTTACGTTTCCCTGTCGAGCGTTGATTGATCCTTTCGGGCGTCGATTACTCGATGGCTTTGGTCGGGACCCTGTTCTCGTGTCGTTGCACGCCCTTTCACTTGATAGGTAGTGGAAGGGTGGATTTGATATTCTGATCGAATTCACTGACACCTTTCCTCTACTTTTCAGGTGAAAACGCGCTCGTCGATCCTTACGACATCTCCATAGAAGAAAGCTCGTCGGAAGATTCAGGCTCCTCGGCATCTGTTCCATCGGACTCTGGATGTTCCTCGGGGGACACAGAGGCGACTTAAAACAATGATGTGGCGACAGTGTCTGGGGGAGAGGCTGTAACACCCCGAAAATCTAAATTTAATTATTTAGTCATTTATTTAATTAATTTAGAAAATATTGGAGAGTTTGGGTTGATTAGAGAATTTTGGAGAAAAAGAGTATTTTTATATAATAAGGATAAATAGTGTTTTATTATACTATTTTATTATTATAATTAAAAATATATTAAAGAAAAGGGTAAGGTGGTCCTTTTGTGAAATATATGAGGGTAAAGAGGGAAAAGACTCAACTAGGATGTGTTCTGGTAAAAAGGAATACACGATCAATTTTCTCATTTTTTCTATCGTGTTTGGTGAAGTGCTCTGAAGAAAGAAGAAGCTCAGAGTTAGGAGGCTGTGGAGAACCCCAGAGAAGAGAGTAAAGAGAATGAATTCTCTAAGGTATGGGGAGTTTTTATAATCTATTGTAAATGTGTAGAAATTTGGACTATGAATAGATTAGGATTGTATGAGCTTATGAGTTTTGGGGGTTTTGATTTAGGTGGAGTTTATGAGAGAAATCTTGATGAATTAGAGTGATTAGAATGAGTTATAATCATATATTTGTTTGTATAATTGTTATCTTGATGTTGTTGATGTTTGATTGATGTTTTTGAATGGTTTTTGAGTGTTTTGATGTAAAACCTGTAATGGGATTTGGGGGTTTTTGGTGTTGAAGCAGTCTGCAATTGTATAGCAGAGAACTGCTGGAAAACGTGCGTTAATCGGTTAACGCTATGGGTTAACCGGTTAACCATTGTAATTTTTGGTGAATTTCTGGAAATTTCGTAGGCGTTAACTGGTTAACGCTATGGGTTAACCGGTTAACACTGTTTGGATGACAAATTTTAATTCTTGAAAAATTTGTAACTTTCAAACCGTAAATCCGATTCGCATTCCGTTTGAAGCGTCGGAAAGAGCATAAACTGAACTTTATTTTGATGAATAAAAATGAGAAAAATGCAACAGTTTTTATAAATGAATTTATGAAATAACCTGGTAATTGCCTCATAATTTACCTGGTACGGGTCAATTCTTGATGTGTCAGAGTGGTTATAGACCCAGGGTTCTGGGTGTAATGTCATGATGATATATATGATTATTTGATGATTGTTTTGCTGATTGAAATGAATGATGCGAATTATTTTGATGAATTTATGATGTAGCGCATCATTGCATTTCATAACATTCACGATGAGGCTTCGACCTATTTATTTGCTTCAATCCCATTGTGTGGATTGAAGTGTCTCGATGATTTACGATGTGCTCCTTTGTGGAGGGTTGATGGTCATGTATCCATCTCACGATGAAAATGGTACCACATGCATATTTCATATCAGGATGTTAGAATTGCATATTCTGGATGAATTTCATGACTGTGTTGGTGTTGCTTAATTTCATGATCGTGTTGTTGTTGTTGCTGGATTTTATAGTTGATGATGTCATGATATGTTGTACTAATTTATTTATGTTCTATATTCTTGTATGTTTATGATATATTATGATTACTCACTCTGCCTGCTTGGAAATGTTGCCTCTTTCGTGGGTAACTTGTAGATGATAAAGAATAGACTTGTAGTGCAAGAGGAGTTTTTCATGAGTCTCGGAGCGTGCTTTAGTGTTCCTTAGAAGTGGTTTTGATCTATGTGTCCTGCTCTGTGTCATGTAATATTGGGATGGGTTTTCTTTTGCTAAACTGTTTTCAGTTATGTTATTATTTGGATGAATGTTTTCCCATTTTATGATGTTAAATTCATGATGGTGAAAATAATGTTTATGAAGTAAACTAATGAAGTTTTGAATTATGAAGTTTAAATTCCACTGCAAAATGCTATGTGTTATTCTTGATGTTGATTAACCCGTGTTACGGGACAGGACACTCTTTGTTTGAATTATGATGAAATGTGATACCCTTTCTCGATGATTACTCTGATATTATTTAAATATTTGTTTTGGGGTAGAAGGGTGTTACAGAGGCTGGCGCGCCTGTGGTCCCAGAAGAGGAGGAAAAGGGACTCACGCCCGAGGAGTGGGTTGTTGAAGACTTGCTGGATAAAGTCTCGTCTTATGCTCGGCCACGCGGAGATCCTCTGTCTGTGGTGGGGGACCCTGTCCACTGTAGGGTGACATGTCCGATCTATGACGACAAAATTTTCTCGGAATTTGGGGGAGAAAATTTTCAATGTATGAGTATGCCATTTCGACCTTGGGGATCAGGCTACCTTTCAGCGACTTGGTCTGCTCCGTGCTCGGTTACCTGGGGGTAGCACCCTCGCAACTGCATCCTAATTCTTATGCCTTTATGAGGGCATTCGAGTTGACATGCACACACCTGGGGGCGAGGGATACTCTTCCTCTCTTCTTCTGGTTGTTTTCTCTACAGCGCCAGGTGGGGCGAGGGACTGCCCGGAAGCGTTTTATCTCTTTTAAACAACATGCTAAGATCTTTAAGGAGCATTCGGAGTATATCCGATCATTCAAAGGCGAATACATCTTGGTTGAGACTGTGAGTCGAGAAGCAAAGAGGTCGATCAGCTTTATGGGGGTCGATACCGATGAGAATGATTTTCCCCAACTGGATGCGGAAGGGCGTCAGATTCGTAGGAGGATTTGGAGGTTCCTTTTTTCGTGGGATTATGGTTATTACGGGAGACTAGTGAGCGATTTCGTTCAAATAGGGGGTGCTTTGGTCGAGGAGGACGCAACCAGTTTCGAGGAGTTTCGTAAGCTAGTGTCATCTTTCACTCTGATCCCGATGTTTGACGGAGAGCGGAAAGTGATGTTAGCTTCCGATGGGGGAAAAGCTGTGGAACATCCTATGATCGACGTCACAGCTCTCCTAGCTTGTAAAATTGGGCAAGAAGTGTCTGAATTGTTTGGTACTCTTTGTTTTTTATTTTGTTTATTTGTCATGTGATCGAATGCTCATTGTCGATCTGACCCTTTTCTCTTTCCTTTGTTTCGTAGGCTTTATGGAGAATTCTCTGGATAAGATCCAGAACAAGTTGATGCAAGGTAACAAGAGGAAGGCTAGGATTGTTTAGATTCGGCTGGTGGGTAATGATACGAGCGGCTATGGCTTGGGTCCTATTGCTCGAGGTTCTCCGGGCATGACTTCGGGTTCGAGCCTCAAGAAGCACAAAGTTGGACCGATCATCACGGATCTGACGATCAACGCTTCATCAAAACCTAAACATGCATTTCCGCCATGTTTTGTGCAACGCAACTTCTTTGAGAGCACTTCCCTGGAGGTCGAACAGGTAGATTCGCTATATCTCGAGCAGATGGATCGTTCTGCTCGGAGGCTATCCTTGGCGCAGGATGCCAGTGCAGTAATACAGGTGTTGTCAATGGCATCGATGTTAACCGAGGGAAGCTCTGGGAAGGAGTGAGAAATGAGTCGCCTGAAGTATCTCCTATTTGACTCGGAGGAGAAAGCGAGGAACGCCACCGAGGACGCTGAGGCTGCGACTAAAGAGCTGACGGTGCGGGCGGACATGATCGCCAAGATAGAAGTGGATAAGAAGAAAGCTGTTGATCAGAATAGGAAGTTGAAAGAAAATTTATTTCCCAAGGATGACAAGGATGAAGACACCAATGGTCTGATGAGAGGGGTGCACTTCCTTTCCCGGTTGGATTAGGACCTGGAAGAATGAGGGACACGACCAAGCTGAATTTTCAGAACATTGTGGATCAGATCAAGGCCCTCCATCCAAAATTGGACCTTGATACTGATCGGATCAAATATTTGTACAAGGTCATGGATGGTCGGGTTATAGTCCCAGATTACATGATCGTTGATGATTCTCAGTCGGGGGAGCTCGACTAGTTGGTCCAGCCTGAAGCTCAGAAATCTCCGAGCGAAAGTCAGCCAGGGGCGCAAGAGGAAGAGGGTAATTAGGTTGGTATGCGTGCCCAAAACATATGTAATTTATCGTTTTTGCTCGGGGACATGGTCCCCGTTTTATGTAATTCTGAACAAGTCGGCGCTTAGGGGTCGCATCTTTTTTATGAATGTTTCTGACCTTGGTGGTCGTTTTGTGATTTTGTAGTGTTTTTGTTTTAACGTATGACTGCCCGTCCGTTGGAGGACTTTTATTTTAAATGTATTTTCTCATTTTTTTTCCGCTAAGTATTCTGTGCTCGTCTGGTGCGAGGAATACGATATAATGGTCAACTAAGGGGTAGATGCTCGTAAGAAAATGTGATATGTCGGTTTGGGGGACCGGTCAGATGTATCAAGGCTGGCTCTGGGTCGGTATCCAGGTTAAGATCATGGCTCGGATTCCGTGGCTTGAACATCCCATTGCGAGCTGGGGTTCTGCCTGGTCATGATACTTAGGCAACATTGGACTCGTTCGAGTATCCGTTCATGAGACAGTTACCTTCCTCTTCGTGAGGGGGAGGTTTTGTTGATCAAACGTTTTGGGCTGCAATGCTTATACCTAGGCATGCAGGTTTGGCCAGACTATCTGATCCTCGTACGGGAACAGGGCGACCTTCATACTAGCTGTATTATTGCTTAAGTTTCTCGGCGTTCCATTTCTGTGCAAGCTATTCCCCTTGAAGATTTTCTAAGTAGTAGGCCCCGTTTTTGGTCTTTGCTCGGACGCGGTATGCTTATTTAATAACCTTGGGGTTATGTCGAGCTGCAATTTTTTGTTTGAGCGTAGCTTCCCGAAGAACTGCTCCTGATCGGATTTCTTCGACTAAGTCGAGCTCTTCTCTCAGCTTTTCAGAGTTGGTATCTTGGTCCATGGGTGATTCTGTTCGCATGGACGGTATGTGCATGTCTAGGGGGATGACTGCTTTAGTCCTGTATGCTAGCCGAAACGGGGATTCCCCGGTTGTCTAGTGAGGTGTGGTTCTGTACGCCCAAAGAACGCTGTGTAGCTCTTCGACCCAACATTTTTTCTGCTCGTCCAACCTTCGCTTAAGGCCTCTTAAGATTACCCTGTTAGCAGCTTCTGCTTTCCCGTTAGTATGGGGGTGCTCGACAGAAGCGAAGTGTTGTTTGGTTCCTACTGAGGCTATGAATTCTTGGAAATGTTTGTCAGTGAACTGGGTTTCATTCTCTGTTACGATGGTGAGTGGTACCCCAAATCGGGCGAGGATATTCCGCTTGAAGAAGCGCAAGATGTTTAATGCAGTGATTTTGGCTAAGGCTTCTGCTTTGATCCAATTAGTGAAATAATCGATGCCCATGATGAGGTACTTGTTTTGGCCGGTGCCGATGACGAAGGGTCCCAATATATCTAGTCCCCACCAGGAAAACGGCCACAGGGAAGATAGTGATTTCAACTTGGTCGGAGGTACCACATGTACGTCACCGTGTCGTTGGCATTTGTCACATTTTTTAACATGCTCCTTCGCATCGCTCTGCATCGTTGTCTAGTAGTATCCTGCTCGTAGGATTTTGCGAGCGAGCGATCGTCCACCTGGATGTTGCGCGTTGATTCCTTCGTGGACTTCCCTCAACACGTATGGAATGTTTTCTTCCTCGACGCATCTGAGGAGTTGTATGGAGAAACCCCAACGATACATCTTTCCCCCGACCATCGTGTATGCGCATGACCTGCATCGCACGGTGCTGGCCGTTTTTGGATCTATTGGTAATTCGTCCTTGGTCAAATATTTGAAAACTGGGGTCATCCAATAGTTATCGTCACCCATGACGTTTACGTCTAATGGGGTTGATGATTGCCCGATGCTGGGCAGAGGGAGTATCTCCTATATGACGGATTTGTTGCCCCCTTCTTCTTGGTACTTTCCAATTTGGACAATATATCCGCTCGGGTGTTATTTTCGCGAGGGATGTGCCTGACTTCTACGGATGTGAATCGTTTTAGCTTCTCCTTGACTAAGGCTAAGTATTAAGCCATGTTGTCGTTCTTGGCTTAAAAATCTCCTCGCAATTGGTTGGCGACCAGCTGAGAGTCTGTGCATATTACAATTTCTTCTACTCCTAGGTCGTCTGCGTGACGTAAACCAACCAGGAAGGCTTCGTATTCTGCTTGATTATTGGATATGGGGAAAGATAAGGTTAAGGATACTTCGATGAGGGTTCCTTCCTCATTCTTCAATAGCACTCCGGCCCCGCTGCCTGCCGAGCTATATGCTCCGTCGACGAAGATGGTCCACCTAGACGGGGATGTTACAGTTTGCTCGGTGAAGGTAAGCACAACAACAAAGTCGGCCAATGCTTGAGCTTTGAGGGCCTTTCATCCCTCGAACTTGATGTTGAACTCGGATAACTCCAGTGACCATTTCAGCATTAGTCCGACCATATTTGGCCTTCCTAGCATCTGTCTGATGGGTTGGTCTATCCTGACGACAATATTATGGGCCAAGAAGTAGTGTCGTAACCTTCTTGCTACAAAGAGGAGGGTCAACTCTACCTTTTCGATTTGTAGGTACCTGAGCTCAGGGCTGCTCAAGGCTTTTCTCGTAAAGTAAATGGGTTTTTGCCCCTCGGGAATCTCACGAATAAGGGTTGCGCTCACCGCCTCGTTCGCCACAACGAGGTAAAGGTACATCATTTCGCCTTCGTTAGGTCTGGAGAGTACCAGGGGCTCGGACAATGCTTTTTTCAGGTGGGTCAAGACTTTCTCGCACTAGTCAGTCCATTCAAAAGTTGATTCTTTGCGAAGGAGTTTGTAGAACGGGAGCGCATGTTGGGCAGATTTAGCCATAAATCGGGCAAGAGAAGCGAGCATTCCATTTAACGATTGTATGGATTTCTTAGAGTTTGGGTTAGGTATCTCCGCGAATGCTCGACATTTGTCCGGGTTGGCTTCGATTCCTCGCTCGGTCAAATAAAACCCGAGGAATTTGCCCGCTCGAACTCCGAATGTACATTTTTCAGGGTTGAAATTCATCTTGCATTTTCGAGCTTGGTCGAACACCTTTCATAGGTGGGAAGCGTGATATGTCTATTTCTGGGATTTGATGATCATGTCGTCCATGTACACTTCGAGCATGTCTCCAATTTCTGCTCGGAAAACTTTGTTCATCATGCGCTGATAAGTGGCGCCCGTGTTTTTTAGGCTGAAAGGCATAACATTATAATAGTAATTGCCCGATTCGGTCATGAAGGCCGTGTGTTTTTTTATTCAGCCATGGCTATAGGAATTTGATTATATCTTGAATAGGCGTCCATGAATGATAGTAGTTTGAAACCGACCGAGTTGTCGACCAATTTATCAATATTTGGTAATGGGTAAGCATCTTTCGGGCAAGCCCGGTTAAGATCGGTATAATCAATGCATATTCTCCACTTTCCATTAGATTTTTTCACAAGTACAACATTGGAAAGCCATGTAGTGTACCTGGCCTCTGTTACAAAGTTTGCCTCTAGGATGTCTTCTACAGCTTTTTTGCCGCTTTAGTTTTTTCGGTCGACTGTTTCCTCCTCCAATGGGCAACGACCTTATGATTAGGATCAATGGAGAGGTGGTGGCATGCTACGTCTGGGTCGAGTCCGGGCATTTCTGCTACACTCCATGTGAACAGGTTGGCGTTCCCTTTCAGGCATGCCTCCAGCTGTTTCTTTTCCAGGTCCGGGAGATGGGCCTCAATCTTTACACATCTGCTCGGATCTTCCCCCAGTGGGATTAGCTCGAATTCGCCATCGGGGATTGGCATGGCTAACGAAGTAGAGGGCTGCTGGGAGCTTTCGGCTTCGTATGGAAACCTGCAATCTAGGTCGATGGAATCGACCCAAGGGAGAGGTGTGGTCACTTTTGTGTTCAAGGAAGATGCTGAGGTGGAAGCTTTGGGCTGGTATGATATCGAGCTAAGTCCTTTAGAGGCTGCTTCGAAACAACGACGGGCGGCTTCCAAATCATTTGGAGGTCAGATCCCACGTATGGTGTTAGATGAGTCTCATTCAGCTGGAGTGTTGCGAACAACTGCGAATACATGATATCGCATGAACTGCCCTGGTCGACCAGTATTCTGCGGACGTCTAAGTTGGCCATCTGGGCTCGAATGAGCAGCGGAATGCTGGCGTTAGGCGCTCCCCCCAGTAGTTCCTCCTTGTAGAAGGAAATGGGCACCAAATATTCTCTGGGCGGATCTAATGTGGCGTTCAGGGCCGACCCTTTTGCAATCAGTTGGTCGAATTTCCTCTTTACGGAGCCGACCGTGATCTTGTTGAATCCCCCACCTGAGATCACTATTGCGGATGGGAAGGCTTCCCAGGGGCTATGGGAAGACAAATAACACAGACTTGCCTGACAATCGGGCAGAAAGAAATCTTTCGGGCGATAGATGTTGAGAGAGACTTGCGTATTTGTGTCCGCGGGCACTATCACTGCTTCTTTGACCTTGATGGTTATCTCTATTGCGTCCTTCAGGTGGATGCAATCCTCGGTATTATGTCCATGGATTTTGTGGAACCTGCAGTACTTGGGTTTATCGGTGTCCGGTTTGGCGGGAAACTGCTTGGGAAAGCGAACCCCCACTTGAAGGAACTCTGAATTAGCACATTCAGAAATTATTTTCTCCCTCGACACCAGCAGAGGTGTATACTCACGAAATCGGCCCACTAGTCCTCTTTGCTCCCGCGGTTCACGGGGGCGATCTTCCTTTCTTTTGTCACCTCCCCGACGAGATGACGAGGGTTAGTCGGATTTGGAAAGGTTGGCGTATTCTCTACGTCGGGCATCGCGAACGGAGCTGACCGCCTGCTTTTCTTCGTACTAGATGTACACTTGAGCTTTCAAGAGGAAAGCGTCTAGAGTGGAGGGTGTCTCAATTCCCACTGCTCGGTGGAAGTCGGTGGACGGGCGTAACTCGTGCTCCAGCAAATACTTTTTCATGTCGTCCGTGGTCGAGACCTGGACAACTTCTTTATTGAAACTTTCGATATAGGTTCTGAGGGGCTCATCTTTGCCCTTGATTATGGCTTCAAGTGATGCTTCTGTCTTTGGATGGCGTCTGGAAGCGGTGAAATGCCTGGAGAAAGTCCGACCGAGCTGTCTCCAGGAAGTGATGGATTCGGGCTCAAGACTTTTTACCAAGTCATCGCTCCTTTATTTAAGGTGGTCGGAAAAAGGTGACATTTGATTGTTCCTCAGACGCCCCTGTAATCGAGCAGAGCGTTGATGTTCTAAATGTGTTCGTCGGGATCAGTTCTTCCGTCATATGAACCCAATGGTGGGGGTTTCTCGAGCCCTCTTGGTAATCTGGTAGCCATAATCTCAGATGAGAGGGGTCCTCTGATATTGTTTTCGTCACTGAAGGTGATCGAAGGAGATCTTGAACGGCGTTTTCTATTTCGTCGCGGGGACAGAGAGTTCGACCTGTTCTTTCTTGATCGTTTTGGAGATGGTGAACGGGATCGTCGTTTTTTCTGGGGATGGGAACGCCGATCATCGTCCTACAACCCTTGATTCTGGGGAGGGGAACAGCGATCATTGGGGAGGGGAACGACGATCATCGTGGAGGTGAACGACCTCGATTCCGGATTGAAGATTCGTCGTGGTGGTTTATTTCCCTCTTTCTTCGGGGGGATGTGCTGCGTTGTCCCCGGTGCCTTTTAGAAGATCGAGATGATCAAAAACCGGTATCTTCGAGATGGGCTATCTTCACATTGTGCGCCAGGAGTAAGAGGTGGGTTTGGTTGAGCGTTTCAACCAGCGCGGTGAAGTCTGACCCGATGGGCGCGGCCATGGAAGGTATAGTTTTGGTTGGTAGTTGATCGCGCTCTGGAGAGGGTAAAGCTGTCTTTCCGTCATGATGATCCTGGACGGTTTCTTCGTGTGAGGGGGTGAAAATATTGCTGCCCCGTTGGGTAATTAGGATACCATCAGCAGTACGGGCTTCGCACGGGACATTGTTAGCGGCCATGGATCTTTTTGGATAGTAAACTTTGGTTCTTAAGATTCTTTGACGAAGAAGAACGGGGAAGTTGGTTTCCCACAGACGGCGCCACCTGATCATACCTGGAGATCAGGATATGATGTAGTCACGTCGAGCATGGATGAGCACGGTTGATGATGGAGAAAAAAAAGAGGTGTACCTGCAAAGGCACTCCGATGCTAAAGTCAGAAAGTGAGCAACAAGTGAGTAAGTACGAGATTTGGGTCAAGATTTGAATACCGACCCTCTCAAACGGGAGGGTTTTTATACTCGTCCAAGTGGATGGTTATTGGCCCGAATTGTTGGGCGCGGATCGCGGATTCCGTAATAACCGTTGACGGTTATAAACTAGCCATTGGGGCAAGGTCAGATCTTCTCGACTAGGTCCTCGGTCGGATGGCCTTTGTCGAGAAGTCGGTTCTTAGGACTCCGAGCGTTGAAGAGTCATTGGGCCGTTGGGCCACGTGATAGACAGGGTCCAATTCTAGTAATTGGGCCGGTCCGGAACAACTATTATTGTAGTCTTTTCCCAAATTCTTCCATTAACCTTTCAACTTCTACACCCTACCCCCTTTCCAACTCTTTATCCTATGATAATTGCTCTCATACTTATAAAAAGTATTGTTGCACCATTTAATCTATTCCTGAACCAAAACTTATAGTCAAGCCTTAAAACATGATTGTTGGAAAAAGGCCATGGATCCTGAGATGTCTGCTCTTGAGGATAACCAAACTTGGACCATCGTGGATCTTCCTGCAGGTAAAGTTCTAGTTGGTTGAAAATGGGTATACAAGGTCAAATATCATTCTAATGGGACTAAAGAGAGGTACAAGGCAAGGTTGGTTGCAAAGGGCTACACCCTATTAGAGGGTGTTGACTATTTTGATACATTCTCTACTGTTGCCAAAATCACTACAATCAGAGTTCTCTTATCTCTTGCAGCTGTTAAGCATTGACATCTTGAGCAACTTGATGTCAACAATGCTTTTCTTCATGGAGACCTTCATGAACAAGTGTATATGTCCCTTCCTCCTGGGTATGGTACTCCTAATTCTAACAAAGTTTGTATGCTAACAAAATCCGTCTATGGTTTGAAACAGGCTAGCAGGAAGTGGCATGCTAAACTCTCTTCTTCCTTACTCTCCCTGGGTTATATTCAATCTGAGGCTGACCACTCATTGTATACTAAAAGTTATGCTAATGGTTTCATTGCCTTATTGGTGTATCTTGATGATATTGTTTTAATAGGTGATTCCATTGTTGAAATTAACAATGTCAAGGCCTTCTTGCACAACAAATATCGCATTAAGGACCTTGGCTAGCTCAGATATTTTTTAGGTTTGGAAATAGCTCGTTCTGGCAAGGGTATATTCCTCAACCAAAGAAAATATGTCTTGGAGCTGCTTGAGGACACATGTTTTCTTGGGGCAAAACCTGTCTCCACCCCCTTTGATCCCAATGTGAAGCTATCCTCCACTAAAGGAGTCCCATTAGCTGATCCTTCAGCTTACAGGAAACTCGTTGGGTGACTTTTGTACCTCACCAACACAAGGTCTGACATCACCTATTATGTTCAACACCTCAACCAATATGTGGCAAATCCGTTTACTGCCCATTATCAAGTTGCCACCAGGATTCTAAGGTACTTGAAAGCCTTCATTGCACAAGGCATTCACTTTGAAACTCCATCCAGCTCAAACTATATGGCTTTGCAGATTCTGACTGGGCTAGGTATCCGAACACCCTCAAATATGTAACAAGCTACTATGTTTTGCTTGGCAATTCCCTTATTTCTTGGCGTTCAAAGAAGTAGAACATCGTGTCTCGATCCTCCACTGAAGCGAACGCGCATTAACTTCATTGACTTGTAAAATTCAATGGTTGTGCGACCTTTTTGAAGATTTTCACATAAAGTTTTCTAGCTCTACTTCGTTGTATTGTGATAGCAAATCTGCCATATACCTTGCTCACAATCCTACCTTCCATGAGCGTAGCTGTAATACCCCGTATTTTATTTAAAGCTCTGAATAATATTAGTTGGTAATAATATTATTACAGAATACTCCAGGAAATTTTAACGAAACTAAATAGAGTAATCCACGAGATATTATTTTATTAATTGATATTAGCTGACTCAGAGGTTTTATAAAATATCGGATTGAGAGACATTTTTGGACACTCTCTAATTTTTTACCCATTGGTAAAAATATAAGTTTTTATGTATTTATATATATATATATATATATATATATATATATATATATATATATATATATATATATATATATATATATATATATATATATATATATATATATATATATATATATATATATATATATATATATATATATATATATATATATAATATGAGAAGGAGAGAAAGATAGTAAGGAAAAGAAAATAGAAAAGAAGAAAGAAGAGGAGAAGAGAAGAAGAAGAGAGAAAAACCCTAAAGCTTCATTTCCTCATTCTCGATAATCCGTCCGTCGAATCGACTCAATCTTTCTGCCAATCTTAATCTCTCGAGGTGGGTTCTTAGTTAGAAACTTTTATCTTTGATTTTGGTTGAGTTTTAGAGATTTTATGATTTAGGGTTTTATTGGAAAATCTAAGCAATTGGAAGTTTAACGGTTAAAACTCAATCAAAACTTAACTATGATACTCATATTATGTTTATGAACATGTTTGGTTATGTTTTTCTGCATTGGTTGATGATTGGAGTTGAATGTGGGTTGGAATGATGAATTCCCGTAAGCCTGAAAATTTCCTGAACTGGTATAGCTCGCTCAGCGAGCAGCCCTCTCTCAGCGAGAATTCCAGGAGATTTTTCGCTCAGCGAGACTTGTAGGTTCAAACTTTGGTATTTAATTCGTAACTTCTGATCCGGGTATCCATTTTTAACGTTCCACATATCGTTTTGAAGCAAATGACATAATCTATCTTTTGAGACCAAGAAACATTATTTTTGAACCAATTTTTACCCGACTTTTTCAAATGACCAAAACTTTGATAAATTGGAAAGTGTGAGTCAATGGAAATAGAGAAAGGTACGAATTGTGAGGTATCTAGGATCCCCTTAAACTCGAATGAACCATGAATTATGTATTGTTTTAGGATCCTCCATAAAGTCTTGATTAAGTCTCTCCGCGGTTACCTTGGGTTTCGCAAGCGCATCCTTAAAGACTCGAGGTACCGGTTATGTAAATGTGAATTGTGGTTTGATTATTGTAGGTCAAGAGTCCTCTGTAAGGTCATGAGTAAGCCTTGAGGTGGGTTGTCATTAGTCCCACGTGAAGCATCCGTAAGGACTTGAGGAAAGTGCTATACTAGTTATGTGATAATCTTGAGTAAGTCTTGAGGTGGGTTACCTTTAGTCCCACGGGAAGCATCCGTAAAGATTGAAGAGCGTGTTATGTTAAATCCTCCGTAAGGTCTTGAGTAAGCCTTGAGGTGGGTTACCCTTAGTTCCACGTGAAGCATCCGTAAGGACTTAAGGTAGACATTTCTCTTCTTGTACATTGAGATCGTGTGGGACCTTAGTTCCCCTATGTTTTTGGTTCTTGTGTGAGTTGGTTTGTGAAAATGTGTGAGTTTCATTTGAGAATAACCCTTAGAGCCGAGAGAATTCTAAGGTAGGGAACCCACTGAGATGTTTTATATCACCCCAGGTTGATGTTGTTATTTCAGGTACTTTAGGTTCCGTTAAGGGTAAGGATAAGGCGACTTGATTATCCCTACTAGTTGATGGCTTTGTCTTCCGCTGTGGATTTTGAGATCTTCGGATCTAGTTCTTAGATCTTTTTGTAGTTTGAACATCTTGTATTATTTTATAGCCTTGTTTAGTACCTTATGTTGTAGTGGCTATACTTATACAATGTGTTGCTAAGAACTTATTTGTATTTTAGTACCAAATTTCTGATATTATATATGAAAAATATGCTTTATGTATGTCTTTTGTATATGGGTATTATAGTTTGTATCAGAGCAGGTCATATCCTTGACCTAGCCTTGAAATATTATAAGTGTTTCCTTCCGTTCATACACGTTGACTTGCGGTAGGACTAAATGTTATGTTTATGGTATTGAGCCTGATCAACTTAATCCTATTTTGATGACATTTAGGAAATATGGTTGGTAGACGTGGAACTCGTGCTCGACCCAGTGTCACTCCGCCCGGTAGAGATCAAGCAGGTAGTGATGGGAATGAACCTATGTTCAAATTTATGCAGCATATGAAGCAACATCAACACCAATTTATGCAAGAAATGATGCATCGGATGAGTGGGGGCCTCCACCCTCACGTGGTTTCTCCTGGAGCTGTGGGTGGAACATTTAGAGACTTATTCCGCATGAACCCTCAGGAGTTTCATGGAGGATTGGATCCGGTTAAGGCTCATGAATGGATGACTGGAATAGAGAGGATATTCCATATTGTGATTTGTAGTGAAGAAGACAAGGTGACCTTCGCGTCACATTTACTAAAGGGTCTTTCTGCTATGTGGTGGGAGAACGCTTCAAATTTGATGATGGTACAAGGGATTCCAAGAGTGTGGCAACAATTTAAGACAGTTTTTATGGATAAGTATTTCCAGAGTTCCTTAAGGACACAAAAGGAGTTCGAATTTCAACAATTGAGGCAAGGGAGCATGACTGTCGCCAGTTATGCTGAGAATTTTGAGAACATGGCGGCCTACTCTAGGAAGACTACGTATGCCCCTGATGAAAGGTGGAAAATTGACCAGTTCTTGTTTGGATTAAGGGCCGATATATCACATAGTGTTTCTCAACGGGAATTTACTACCTATTCCGATATGTTGAGGCAATTCTATGTCGCCAAGCATAGTCTGAAGAAAGTGCAAACAGAAGCCAGTGCTGGAAGAATGGTTAAAGGATAGCGGGGAAGAGCCAATCAACCCTTAGGGCCGAGGCCTCAACCCTTCAAGGGAAAACAGGTGTCGAGTCCTAGATCCAGTGCTCCCCTGGCGTGCTCCAGGTGTCACAAGAACCATTTTGGAAGATATGAGCAGAATGGTGTAATTTGTTATCATTGTCAGAAGGAAGGACACATTTCTAGGGATTGCCTTCAGAGAAAGAATTAGACTCAAGGGAGAGTTTATGCTATGGACGCCAGGAAGACAAAAGGCGACAATTCCTTGATTGTGGGTAATTGTCTTGTTAACAACCATCCTTGTCTTGTTTTATTTGATTGTGGAGCTACTCATTCTCTTATATCTACAAGTTGCAAGAAGCGACTTGGGTTGCGACTATTTCCTTTGTCTCCTCCAATGGTGGTTACTACCGCTATGGATGAAACTGTCGAGACACCCCTTAAGTGTGAGAACTGTACATTGTCCGTGGATGGTAGAATCTTTCAGATTAACCTCATTTGTTTGCCCCTTAAGAAAATTGATGTTATCCTGGGAATGGACTGGTTTTCTGCTAATTCTGTGTTTATTGGATGTGAAGAAAAGTTGATCCTCATTCCCTCCGTTGAAGTGCCTCCGAAAGATGTTTTGACAACGATCTTAGAAGGTACGGTTGGAATAGTAAATTTCCTGTTTGAACAAGAGAAATCTGTTTTGCTTGTCCTTACTAAAGAGGAGAGTAATGACCAGCAAGTTTTGAACATTCCGATAGTTTGTGAATTTCCCGATGTTTTTCCTGAAGATGTCACTTCCTTACCTCCAGTGAGGAAAGTTGATTTCTCAGTCGACCTAATACCAGGAACGACTTCTATATCCGTTTCTCCTTATCGGATGGCGCCACTCGAGCTGAAAGAGTTGAAGGATCAATTAGTGGATTTGATGACAAAGCATTTTGTAAGGCCTAGTGTTTCACCGTGGGGAGCTCCTGTGTTATTGGTAAAGAAGAAGGATGGTGGTATATGGTTGTGCATCGATTATCGTAAGTTGAACAAGGTTACAATCAAGAATAAATACCCCTTACCGAGGATAGACGATCTTCTAGATCAATTGAAAGGAGCATGCATGTTCTCGAAGATTGATCTGAGATAGGGCTATCACCAGATTCGTTTGAAGAGTTCCGATGTTCTGAAGACTGCGTTCAGAACCTGTTACGGTCATTACGAATTCTTAGTGATGCCTTTTGGTGTGACGAATGCTCCAGCTGTTTTTATGGACTACATGAATCAGATATTTCAGAATTATTTGGATCAATTTGAAGTGATCTTTATCGATGACATTATTATCTATTCTCTTACTCTGAGAAGAGCACGGAGAACATTTAAGGATTGTCCTATCGATACTGCAGGAAAAGAAACGTTTTGCTAAGTTTAGTAAGTGTGACTTCTAGATGTCAGAAGTCAAGTTCCTGGGATATGTTATATCACAGGGAGGTGTAGCAGTAGATCCTTCAAAGATAGAAGCTGTATTTAATTAGGAGAGACCGAAGAATGTTACCGAAGTGAGAAGCTTCCTAGGTTTGGCAGGTTACTACAGAAGATTTATCAAAGTTTTTTCTCAGATGGCGTTACCGTTAACTAAACTCACTAGGAAGGACTTTGCTTATGAATGAGATTCCAGTTGTGAGCAAAGTTTCGTGTGGTTGAAGGAGAAATTGACAACTGCTCTAGTCTTGATTATTCCCGACTCTAACAAATCTTATGAAGTGTTTTGCGATGCTTCAAAGATGGGTTTAGGAGGTGTTCTCATGCAAGAAGGTCAGGTAGTGGCGTATGCTTCCAGACAGTTGAGAGTTCATGAGAAGAATTACCCTACGCATGATTTGTAATTAGCGGCTGTGGTATTTACCTTGAAAGTATGGCGACACTATTTGTATGGTATGCGTTTTGAGATGTTTAGTGATCATAAGAGTTTGAAGTACATCTTTGATCAAAAGGAACTAAATATGAGACAGAGGAGATGGATGGAGTATTTGAAAGATTATGACCTTGAGTTGAAGTATCATCCAGGAAAAGCGAATAAAGTGGAAGATGCTTTAAGTAGAAAAGTGATTCATAGTGTCGAATTGATTGTGTTGGAGTATGCATTATTAGAAAATTTTTGAGATCTTAATCTTCAGTTTGTTTGGACTCCGAATGGTGTAATCATGGGAAACTTGAATATTAATTCTACTTTGAGGAATGATATTCAACGAGCGCAAGTTTTAGATGAGAAGTTGCAAGGATTGTTACTCCAACCAGGTTTCGTGAGAGCATTAGATGAGATCATTCTATTCGACCAAAGAATTTGCATTCCGAATGATGAGGTGTTAAAGAGAGAGATTATGGAAGAAACGCATAAAGGTTCTTTTACAATAAATCCAGGTTCTTCGAAGATGTATCAAGACTTAAAGAGGGAGTATTGGTGGTCCGGAATGAAAAAGGACATTCCGGTATTTGTGTCAGAATGTGCGGTGTGTCAGTAAGTGAAGATTGAGCACCAAAGACCAGGTGGATTGTTACAACCTTTGGACATCCCAATTTAGAAATGGGATAGTATCTCTATGGACTTTGCGGTAGGTTTACTAAGTACTCAAGGTGG
Organism: Lathyrus aphaca; assembly: GCA_963966055.1. Classification (NCBI taxonomy): domain Eukaryota; kingdom Viridiplantae; phylum Streptophyta; class Magnoliopsida; order Fabales; family Fabaceae; genus Lathyrus; species Lathyrus aphaca. The sequence continues at coordinate 354,162,801 of OZ014520.1, read as the reverse complement.
CTATGACTCTGTTTGGGTGATTGTGGACCGACTAACGAAATCTGCGCATTTCATAGCCGTGAAGACTACATATAAGGCAAGTCAGCTTGCAAGGTTGTTATTGCCGAAATTGTGAGATTGCATGGTATCCCGTCTAGCATCGTGTATGATAGAGATCCGAAGTTCACTTCGAGGTTTTGGAAGGCGTTCCAACAATCCATGGGTACGAAATTACGTTTGAGTACTTCTAATCATCCTCAAACGAATGGTCAGACGGAACATACGATTCAAACGATGGAATATATGTTGAGAGCATGTGTTTTGGAAAGTAAAGGAAGTTGGAAAGAACTTTTGTCGTTGATAGAATTATCTTAAAACAACAGTTATCATGCAAGCATCGGTATGCCTCTGTATGAGTCTTTGTACGGAAGAAAGTGTAGAACACCGTTGTGTTGGTCGGAAGTGGGTGAAGACAGAATTTTAGGACCGGAAATTATTCAAGAGACTACGGAAAAGATTCATATGATCCGAGAAAAGATTAAACAAGCCCAAGATCATCAGAAGAGTTATGCTGACAATCGAAGGAGAACTATGGAATTCGATGAAGGAGATCATGTATACTTGAAAGTCACTCCGATATTGAGATTGAAAGGACCGTTCTAGTCGCGCAAGCTAAGTCCGAGATACGTAGGACTGTATCAGATCCTAGAAAGGATTGGTGAAGTTTCTTATAGATTAGCCTTACCACCCTCTCTATCGGAAATGCATGATGTTTTCCATAGTCTCAACTTCGTAGGTTCGTTCCCGATCCTCTTCAGCCTATTCTACCGGATTTGACTTTTGAACCCCAACCGAGCCGTATTGTTGGGAGAGAAACCAAGGTGTTGAGGAATAAAGAGATACCACTTGTTAAAGTGTAATGGGACGAGACGCATCAGGGCGATGCTACGTGGGAGTTGGAATCAAAGATGCGGGAATCATATCCTCACCTGTTCAGGTAATCCTTTAAATTCATGGACGAATTTTATTTAAGGGGGGAAGATGTAATACCCCGTATTTTATTTAAAGCTCTGAATAATATTAGCTGGTAATAATATTATTCCGGACTACTCTAAGAAATTTTAACGGAACTAAATAGAGTAATCCAAGGGACATTATTTTATTAATGGATATTAGCTGACTCTGAGGTTTTATAAAATATCGGATTGAGAGACATTTTTGGATACTCTCTAATTTTTGACCCATTTGTAAAAATATAAGTTTTTATGTATTTATATATATATATATATATATATATATATATATATATATATATATATATATATATATATATATATATATATATATATATATATATATATATATATATATATATATATATATATATATATATATATATATATATATATATATATATATATATATATATATATATATATATATATATATATATATATATATATAAAGAATATGAGAAGGAGAGAAAGATAGTAAGGAAAAGAAAATAGAAAAGAAGAAAGAAGAGGAGAAGAGAAGAAGAAGAAGAGAGAAAAACCCTAAAGTTTCATTTTCTCATTCTCCATCATTCGTCTGTCGAATCGACTCAATCTTTTCACCAATCTTCATCTCTCAAGGTGGGTTCTTAGTTAGAAACATTTATCTTTGGTTTTGGTTGAGTTTTAGAGATTTTGTGATTTAGGGTTTTATTGGAAAATCTAAGAAATTGGAAGTTTAACGGTTAAAACTCGATTAAAACTTAACTATGATACTCATATTTAGTCTATGAACATGTTTGGTTATGTTTTTTTTTTGCATTGATTGATGATTGGAGTTGAATATGGGTTGGAATGATGAATTCCCGTAAGCTTGAAAATTTCCTGAACTGGTATAGCTCGCTCAGCGAGAATTCTAGGAGATTTTTCGCTCAGCGAGAAGAGAGATCGCTCAGCGAGACCTGTAGGTTCCAACTTTGGTATTTAATTCGTAACTTCTGATATGGGTATCTGTTTTTAACGTTCCACATATCGTTTTGAAGCTAATGACATAGTCTATCTTTTGAGACCAATAAACATTATTTTTGAACCGATTTTTACCCGACTTTTTCAAATGACCAAAACTTTGATAAATTGGAAAGTGTGAGTCAATGGAAATAGAGAAAGGTACGACTTGTGAGGTATCTAGGTTCCCCTTAAACTCGAATTAACCATGAATTATGTATTGTTTTAGGATCCTCCGTAAAGTCTTGATTAAGTCTCTCCGTGGTTAACTTGGGTTTCGCAAGAGCATCCGTAAAGACTCGAGGTAACGGTTGTGTAAATGTGAATTGTGGTTTGATGAGTGCTGGTCACGAGTCCTCTGTAAGGTCTTAAGTAAGCCTTGAGGTGGGTTGTCCATAGTCCCACGTGAAGCATCCATAAGGACTTGAGGTAAATGCTATATTAGTTATGTGATAATCTTGAGTAAGTTTTGAGGTGAGTTACCTTTAGTCCCACGGGAATCATCCGTAAAGATTGAAGAGCGTGCTATGTTAAATCCTCCGTAAGGTCATGAGTAAGCCTTGAGGTGAGTTGCGCTTAGTCCCACGTGAAGCATCTGTAAAGACTAGAGGTAGACATTTCTCTTCTTGTACATTGAGATCGTGTGTTGACCTTAGTTCCCCTATGTTTTTGGTCCTTGTGTGAGTTGGTTTGTGAAAACATGCGAGTTTCATTTGAGAATAACCCTTAAAGCTGAGAGAATTCTAAGGTAGGGAACCCACTGAGATGTTTTATCTCACCCCATGTTGATGTTGTTATTTCAGTTACTTTAGGTTCCGTTAAGGGTAAGGATAAGGCGACTTGATTATCTCTGCTAGTTGATGGCTTTGTCTTCCGCTGTGGATTTTGAGATCTTTGGATCTAGATCTTAGATCTTTTTGTAGTTTGAACATCTTGTATTATTTTATAGCCTTGTTTAATACCTTATGTTGTAGTGGCTATACTTATACAATGTGTTGTTAAAAACTTATTTGTATTTCAGTACCAAATTTCTAATATTATATATGAAAAATATGCTTTATGTATGTCTTTTGTATATGGGTATTACAGTAGCAAGCACATTGAATTAGATTGTCATGTCATTCGCGAAAAGTTGATGTGCAAGTTAATTCATCTTCTTCCTGTCCCATCTAGCTCTCAATTGGCGGATGTTTTAACGAAGTCACATCATGCTCCATTGTTTTCTTTACTGCTGTCCAAGTTAGGGCTTTGTAATATACACATCTCAACTTGTGGGGAGGTATCAACATAACTATCATCCATAGGCTAAGTATCTTTAGAGTTATATATATATATATATATATATATATATATATATATATATATATATATATATATATATATATATATATATATATATATATATCAATGTGTATGTAATTTTTTTTAATAAGCAAAAATTTTATTCAAAAAGGATACAATAGGGTATCCAAACCCGATTACAAAAACGCGAATATTCTAACCACTGTGATAACTACAAAAATTCACAGGATATCTAATTTATTAAAGAGTGAAATCCTTTTCTTCCAATATCTCTTAATGTTGCGATACAGTCAGCTTCTTTATGACTTAGTAGTTTAGTTAATTTAATTTAGTAGTTTGCAAAATTAAAGATTTATACATATATAAACAAAATTAAAATTGTATGCATATATAAAACAAATCATAAAAAATTTGTATAAAATCCCACATAGATATCTTGAAGTGAATATTCCCTGTTATTTCTAGAGTTCATTTGTCTATAGTTTTGCCCTTATTATCATTCAAAAAGAGAGCTAAACAAAAAAAGAAGTGTTAAGAGAACTCAAGAAAAAGCCCCACCAAAACTAATGAGAAAAATAAAAATATGAATAAAGACAATGGCACAATACTGCCGTAGTGTTAACATCAATCCAACTATGTGAAGACCCCACAAGTAAATGCAACATATAAAGTGCATGTGATGAGAAGAGAGCAAAGTTCATAATGAATACACACACAAACACAAAACACATTATTATGAGTTTAAAGAAAAAAGGACCACTTCAATTACTTTGAGAGAGGGATAGAACAGTGGAATTTAAGAAACATCGGTCCACACCTTAATAAAGTTTTCAAACGAGGATGACAGTTTCAACAGTAAGGTTTCTTATTATGCCAACCTGCCCATAAGGCCCAAAATCTTCTCTACTATCTTTGTTTGTATACTTCCTATGTGTGTGATTGAAACTACTTGGTTAACATTTTGTGTCTATATAGTGAGTCTTTTGTTGGATCCTAAGTGCTTTTAAATCATCCTTTTGCTTCTTTTTAATGTTTGAATTATTAGTTTTCATCTTTTGAAATTGTATTTTGATGTCGAAGATTTATAATTTGACACGGTTGTCTGTATGTCTCTCTCGTTTTAATATCTAACACGGTTGTTGAGTTAACACGTTAAAGACTTGATAAACATTTTCTCAAAATCAGAGATTCGAAGATAAATACTAATAATTCATATATTGGATTTGTCAATCCGGTGTTTTACTTTACTTTAAATACGTCTTACGCTAGTGGATGATCGATTTTATTTGTCTCATTTCCACTAAGAAGGTTTTTTAGATGGTCTCGACTATCAATCCAGAGATAAATCATTCAACATATTGAATCTAATGTTGAATCTCAATTCAACCTTAAAAAAAATTGTAAATTCACTATCAACCTAATTGACTAATCACATAAATTGTTAGTAGTATGGAGCGAAATTCGAAGTAAAGTAATTGACTTGAATAATCCAATTATGTATGAATTATGTAAGAAACTAACTAGTAGTAACAAATGTAAAACCAGCATGAAATTTACCCACAAAGGAATGGGAAAAACAATGTTGAAAACACATGGACCACAAGTGCAGTGTGAATGACAGTGGTTCAGTTGATCTTTCACATAGAGTAGGCTCACCCACACACAACGCTATCATATATAATTGGTCTATTGAACCAGAACTACATGTGATACCCACCTAAAGAAATCAATTCTATGTTACCCTCTTTCTGTGCACATGTCATAGGCTAGTACTCAAATTTAATACATTATTCATGTACAACCTTCCACCATCAAGTGGGAGAGACTCCTCTTCTCATTATGGCAACTCAACAAATATTATTTTCCCTAAAATTATTATTGTTTTTGTATCTCTAGATATTTTATACCTAGCTAGGTCTATGTCAAAATTGTGCATACATTATACATACATTGTTTAATTTTCATCTACCAAAGATCCTTCATTGTCCCACTTTTATTTCCTCAAGTATATCATTTTACTATTTATGTCCTTTCTTCACATCCATCATGGATAGAAACTAGTAAAGGAATTTTTTATTTCCTTTGTTTTTATTCCTTATGGTGACTTTCTATCTTTGGTCTTCAATTTCTTCATTCATTTTAATCATGATAGGAACGAATTTATGGCTTTAGATACCAATATAGATAGACACAACATTATTGGGAAAATAACCTATTCAAATTATCCAATGGTGGTAATACATATAAATAAGTTACAAATAAAGTATAGTCAATTTTAACATTAAAACAATTGTAAACATAGACAAAGACAACAAAAAAAGAAAATCTTAAAATATGTCTTATTTCAAAAATGATTGAATTTCTTTTACTAAAAAAAACTAATTTTATTCCATCTTCATTTAATACAACACAAATAAATCTCACTAAAAATTGAAAAGAATGACTGCAAACGAAATTACAACATTCAAATTAATAGGATGAAAAAGTAAAATGCTTAAAAAATATAACAAATCATATTAACATTGTGGAAAATGAGAAATCAAATGTTATACGTGAAATTAAATATTATGCGACGAAAGTATTTTGGATTTGGAAGACATATGTATGTTGAGAAATGTGATTTAGAAGTCTCATATTATTTAAAATAAATAAATTTTAGTATTTTATAAATGAGATCATTTATATATTTAGCGTATTAAAGTTTTTAGTAAATATGTTTTTTCAAAGGCAATGGAATTAACAAAGCGAGCACAGGAGTACTCGAAACCGTCACAACATTACAAAAGTTTCAGAAGTGAAGTTGGATCATAATTCCAATCAAAATTAACATGGGAAATAAAAGACCAAGACTTCTTCCCTAACAAAATCCTTGAAGTTGCCTTAATGGAGCTAAAGACTTCTTCAACCTTGGGAATGGATTGGTTGAAAATTACACTATTTCTAGCCATCCACAAATGTCAAACAGTGGCTGCCCAAACAAGCATCCCACATAACGAACCATACTTCCTCTTAAAATTGTCACACGCGTGAAGGAATTCACCATAACAGTGAGTACCATTCCTCAAAGTCATTCCTAACCAACCACCAACTTCTATCCAAACTAAGTAAGAGAAAGGGCGCAAGAAAACCAAATGGCTCGAATCTTCTTCATACTCACTATGTCATAAAAGACCTTAGACAGTATTTTTTTTGCCATTAGACAGCACCTAAAAGCGCTGTCTAAAGTGGCGATGCTAAAAGATTAGACAGTGATTTTGTTAATGTCAAAAGTATTGTCTAAAGGGGTAAATTTATTGAAAAAACATTGTCTAAAGTACCATTAGACAACGCTTTTTGCCTTTTTTTAGTATACCTTAGACAACGCTTTTGATATTTTTTTGTTATACCTTAGACAACGCTTTTTGTCAAAGCGTTGTCTAAACCCCACCTTACACACCGCTTTTTGTGAAAGCGCTTTCTAAACCCCACCTTAGACAGCGCTTTTAGTGTAACGCACTGTCTAAAGTATACGAAATATTTTAAATAAATTACTTAAAAAAGCGCTATCTGTTTTATACAGTTTATATACACCTGTTTTAAGCCATAATTTTCACCAGATTTTCAACCATAATTTGCACCTGTTTTTCAACCATATTTTGCAGAAAAATATCATAAATTGGAGCTTCAAACCAATCCAATTTTTCCTATTTAAACGTACCAATTTACGCACCAATTTATATATACAAAATAATTGGCAATTCAAACCAATATATATGCACCAATTTATATGCACCAATTTATATATATAAAACAATTTATACAAATCATTTCATCCAACAAATTTTTTGCTTCAAATCTACATATTACTTATACTTTGCGCATATAACCTGAAACAATCTATCTTCTACTCTGCACATATAACCTGAAACAACACAAAAAGATTGTAATTCAATTAAAACAAAACATAAACAATGTCTATAGTTACAAAGTTACACATACTCAAAATTCTCATCAATTAAAGTAAGAGTATAATATACCTTATAAAACTCCGAGCTCCATAATGAATTGACACCGATCCTCTTTAATTTCATCCAAATGATCTCTTGAGTAATACGCACACTTGAATTCATCAAAGTACTACATAATAATATAACATAGTTTGATTTAGTTTCAACTATTTAATTATATGAGAAATATGTGTTAAATATTAAAATAACTAATAAGTTAGAAATACATACATTGGATGAAATCTCTATTCAATCCAAAAAAGAGTTTCTCTCATAAACCTCAACATGAAATATCTACAATCTATACCATTACGTTGCCGAGGACACTACACTTGAAAAGAAAATATGGATAAATCCTAAGTTTTATCAAGTATCATCACTAATATAATAAAAAATGTGATAATTAATATACCTCCACTCTTATCCATGTAATGTTGTTGGCTCTCCTCTTTGGTACTTGGATATCTCGTTGTGCTCGAAAAATTTGTATAATGATAGTAAAATATAAATGAATATTTAGAACAATTCACATATCCGGGTATGTTGTCCGATCATTTCCTAACGAATCTAGATAATACACAAATTCTCTGATAGGATTAATTGTGACCAACAACCAATGTCCACTGTAAGATTAAATAAATGTTAGATGGAAACTTTCTACACGACGTCAAAATACAAAAAAAATATAATAGATGAATTTAGAATGAAAATCTAACCCAATATTAAATGGTAAAAAGAATAACTTTTCCGTATCTTTGTTGGCCATAAAGAGGTTGCGTAAATACACCATGACCTCATATGGTTTATTTATGATTAACGATAAGTTGACAGATGCGGGGCTTAAGAATGCAAATCTTTGCTCCAATCCACGTGGGCGCATCACTTTGTTATACAGAAACCTTAAATAATAACATCATTAACATTAGACTATTCATTTGAAACATAAAGTAAATAAGTCATTCAATTAATATAACAAATTAGATCGGATATACCTCGCGTATGTAATGATAACACTGATGCCTAATTCTTCATGACGAAAAACTTGCTCAAATTCATCATTACCAATTGATTGTTCATATTCAAAGCCATAAATACCTTCCTCCATAGGTATAAGACGAATACCACCATTATAACGTGGAAATCATGTGTCTTTAAACTCTTCAACTTGAGGTCTTTCATAGACATAAGTCTTCTAATATCTGAAGAGTATCCTTCTGGAACTTTAACTTCACTCAAAAACTTACACAATATTTTTTTCTCCTTTCTAGATAGAGTAAAAGCAGCGGGTGATAGATATGTTCGTCTTCCTTTCTTCACGGGTGCTAATTCAGTTCGTATTCCCATTTTTAACATATCCTCCCTTGCTGTAAGGCCATCCTTAGACTTTCCTTTTATATTGAGTAACGTACCAATAACACTTTCAAATACATTTTTTTCAATATGCATAACATCGAGAAAATGTCTCATGTACAAAGACTTCCAATATGGAAATTCAAAAAATATCGACCTCTTCTTCCACCCATCTTTGACAACCTTATGTGAAAAAGGCTTGCCAAACTCAGTACGCACATCTTTCACCTTTTCAAAAACTTGGTCATCTGACAATGCGGGTGGAGCTTTACGATGTTGGGTGTCTCCATTGAATGCTTTTCTCCACCCACGATAGTGATGTTTAGAATTTAAGAATCTACGATGACCGAGAAACACGTTCTTTTGACAAAGTTCCAATCGTTTCGTATCGGTTCCATCTTCACAAACAGGACACGCACGTTACCTTTAATGCTATACCTAGATAGATTCCCGTATGCTGGAAAATCATTAATTGTACCAAACAACACCGCCCTCAAATTGAAACTTTCTTTCCTATATCCATCACAAACCTTCACACCGTGCTCCCAAACAATCTTTAAATCTTTGACCAATGGTGTCAAATATATGTCTATGTCATTCCCTGGTTGTTTAGACCCAAAAATTAACATAGATAACATCATGTACTTACGCTTCATACATAATCATGGAGGTAGGTTATAAATCATAAGAATCACATGCCATGTGGCATGTGAAATACTTTGAAGACAATGCGGGTTCGTTCCATCAGTAGATAATGCCAAGCGAAGGTTTCTTGCTTCTTCTCCAAAGTCAGGATAATCATTATCAATTTTCGACCACTGTAGTGAATCAGCCGGATATCGATACTTTCCATCAATAATTCTTTCATCTGCATGCCAATTCAGGTGTCTTGCATTAGTTTCACTACGAAACATGTGCCTAAATCTCGGAATTATAGGAAAATACCATAAGACTTTTTCTAGAGACAATTTTTTCTTATATCGAGATAAACGGCATTTAGGACACTCAGTTAACGATGCATATTCGTTTCAAAACAAACGAAATTGTTTGGACAATCATGTATCTTATCATAGCTCATGCCAATAGAGCACAACATTTTTTTGGCTTCATAAGTTCGATTAGGAAGAACATTATCCTTCGGTAGCATTTCTCTCATAAGGGCCAACATCTCTGTGAAACTTTTATCTGATCATCCATTGCCCGCCTTTAAGTTGTACAACATTAGTATCGCAGACAGTCTTATGAATTTAGTGCAACCTTTATACAACGGTTTCTCTGTATCGCTTAACAACCTCTCAAACATTTTGGGACAATCATGAAGATCTTCTTCAAGTGCTTCTGCAATCTCTTCGACTCGATCACAATTGTATGTTTCCGTGTCTTTATCGTTTGAAGCATAGGTCGTATTATTTTTCCCCCTCGGTTCAACATTATCGTTAATTTTCTCACCATGAAATATCCAACACTTATAACTTCGATCAATTCCATTCCTCAGTAAATGAGATTTCAATCCATCTGCATCAATCTTACCCACATAACAATAACCCAAGCAAGGACATTTCATTTTACTGAGGTCTTCAACGTGTTGAACAACAAACTTAACAAACTCCACAACCCCATTCTTGTACTCTTTGGATAATCGATCGGAAAATGTTGATTTTTTATCCATTGGTTTCCTACTTATTAAGGTAAACAAAATAAAATACCATATGAAGATTTTAGTGCAAGAATAAAATACCTTTCTCGTAGTAGCACTTGGTTCAAAACAAATTCTCCTCAAACAATGATCTGAAAAGAACAATTTGTCGCTCCCCCGAAAAGACACCTTGTCAGATAGGGTACAGATGCAAACGGTCGGCGAAAGGAGAAATGAAAGGTGAAGGTGAATAGAGTCGCCAGCTAGGCATTTTTATCCCGAGGGAAAGGTAATGCTGCATAAACCTAGAAAGATATGGATTAGACGATCGCGAACCAGAGAAACTGAGAAATGGGATTGGTTACAACCTGGGAAGGTATTAGCACCCAGATTGTCTGTCGTACTCGACGGGATCCACGCTTAAAAGATTTGTGTTTAAAGGGGTAGTGTATGTGCTATCTGTGTGCAAAAGCTGGAAAAGAAATGTACAGGTGTCAGTGCAAAAGAGAAGTGAAATGCTCAGGAATGAGGCTTAAGAAGAATGCTGAAAGAGGGAGAAGACAAAGATACTTTTGTTTGATAACAATTAAGTTATGCCTACGTATCCTCTCGTGCAATGAGGAAGTCAGAACACCGTAGTTCGACTCAAAGACTCTGAAAGATAAATTGACTGTGAACTGCTTGCTTGCCTATGCTCAAGTGTATAACTCGTCTAGCTCGAGTGCTAACTGTCTTGCATTAGACGGAAGAAGCGAGTTCTCGTTCGTGAATGAAGATGATGAGAAAAGAATCCCGGAGGAGACGATTATTTTTTGTTTTTGTGTTTTAAATCTTTTATTGTTTTTGGTGTTTGTCATAAGTTAATGAGCTTAAGCCTAAACTAAGGGTTAGTAACCTCATTATATTCTCCCTATGATTAGGGATAATAAGAATATTTAAGTATGAGATAAACATCTCAACTTAATTACCATGATGATGTAGGATTAAGATCATTAACCTACTTGTGATTATTTAGATGTTTTTTGGGTTTTTTTGTTTAGTGTTAAGTAATGAATTTAAGCCATAATCAAGGATTAGTGGACTCATTACACCATCCTAATAGAAGGATAATAAATGAGCACACTTAAGCTGAGGAAGATACCTCAACTTAATCCATGATTAGGGATTAACCTCATGACAAAACAAGCCTTTATTAAATGGATTTTAATTAAGGGATGAGATTAAGAAGTGGATTTTAAGTTTGTAAGAAACTTGAGGGGGACTTGTCCATTAAACACTAGGGTTAGTCCTTCTTAACCAATAAAGGAAGAATTAAACCCTAATGCAAGGCCCAAGTTACAAGTTAATGTCTTAGTGATTATTAAGATGGATTGATTAAGAGGTTTAAACAAATTAAGGGTTTAACACTTAGGATTAAAGTTATACACTCCATCCTAAGAGAAGGATGCAGGCATAACCCTAATTCCAAAGTCTTAAAGCCTTAAAGGTTTAGTCTCTAATGATGAGATGAGAAGAGAGACACAAAGAAGACACAAAGGTAAAAGATAAAGGGGGACTAATCACAACCCTAATTATTATCATGCTTGGATGTTCCTATGGTTTGTAAGACTTGAGAAAGATCTTCACAGAAGCCACCAATGGAAGAAGCAGAAGGAAGGAAGGAGAAGCAGAAGAAGCAAGTTACTTACTTCATTGAAGAAGATAAGTAACTTAAAGAAAGAAAGTGAGAGATGAACATGAATAAGCAAGCTCACTCTAAGACAAATGAAAATGCAGCAAGGATGCATATGAAGAAGATGAAGAGAAAATGAGAAGTGAAGGCAAATTCACTTCTCAAGTTACTTACCACCTGAAAATGTTAGCACAATATGCATAAGGAAAGAAATGACATGAAATGAAGCACATTGTAGATGTTAGAAATTGGCAGAATTTTTGACAAACAAGAAGTTATGAACTTAGTGCAGGATGTCACACCAGATGTTGTGACATTGACAAACAAAGTAAAAGTTATGAACTTAGTTCAAGACATCAGGATGTCACACCAGATGTTGTGACATCGCAAACCTGTTATCTGACTTAAATGATGCGTAACAGAAGTGATTAAAATCAGGAGAAAATATCTGGAATTAATTGTAGAAGGATAAGCACTCCAAGGCGCATATTTAGGAAGCTTAGTTATCTGGTTTCAATGTAACAGAATAACTAACTCACCTTGATTCAAGGAGATAACAAACTAACTCAACCTAATTCAAGGAGGTGATTGTGGGATTTATCAAAGTCTGGATAATTTGCAAAAAGCCCACAAACCAAGCATCTATTTAAGAAACTGAAACACTCAAGAAAAAATCACGAATTTAAGAAGACTGTCAAGGGTGTTAGTGAAGCTAGTTAATTTTAAGCAGGTCTTAATTTTTTGTCACTTTATGAGCTTTTAAGCAAAAAGTGAATTGTGTCATGATTGAAACTTTTAAGTAAGATCAAGTTGGTGTGTCTGAAGTGTGACTTCAAATTTATTAATCATTGTAAAAGATCACTGTGTGATTGAGGGGGAGTGAGTAAGTACTCATATCTAAGTTGAGTCTTATGTAGAAATTGCCTTGGGTAGATATTAAGTGAAGGATTAAACTGATTGGTTTAACTCCATAATTAATATTACTTATATTGGATTTCCTTCCTGGCTTGGTAGCCCCCAGATGTAAGTGTGGAGATACACTGAACTGGGTTAACAATTTCCTGTGTTATTTCATTTACTAGCTCATTAATTTTTGTTTAGGATTTCAGTGTCTAAACATCTGATTCGACATCACATATATGATCCCAAAATTTCACACATGAATGGGCAAATGCCAAAACCAGAAGAAATCACATGATGAAAATGATGTTATGAGATGATGCAAAGGCATACCAAGTGTTATGAATGTTCATATAAGAGATTGGATGCAAATGAAGCATGCTTTGAAGTATGAAAACACATGGATGTTTATGAAATGAAATGGATGAAAAGCATAGAAAATGTATGAATAAATGATCAAGCAATGTTCAAGCAATGTCTTAAGATGTCTAATATGGCATACAAATGCTTAGAATGTCATGGAAAGTTCATATGTTCATGCAATGCAATGTAAGATGCAAGTATGGATGCAAAATTAGGGTTACATGAAAGGATGAGATGCAAATGATCAAAATAGAAGCAATTCACATGATAAAAATTTGAAAATGGGCTCAAACAAACCCTAACCCCATATGATATCACACCTCAAAGGAGAAGGTCTAACTCTTAACCTAAAGGAAGTTATGATTTTTCTAAGTTAACTAGGGTTTTTGGGTACCTTAAGAGGAAAAATGCAAATCAATTTGAAAATGAAAGATAAATTCATGATACAAATATCCTAGATACTACATGCTATAGGGAAAACAATGCAATAAGAATCATTGTCAAAACTTTCATTGTTAGGCAGAAAAGAATTTTCAAAGTTAGGGTTCCAAAAAGGGAATTTTATGAACCCTAAATTCAAGAAAAATGTCAAAATTGGATCAAAACCAAAAAGAAATTTGTATGAATGGTTTGACAATGTTTCTAAATGTCTTAAGATGCAATGTGAATTTTTTTGGATTTTTTTAGAAACCTAAATGGTATTTTAAATAATTAATTTCCATTAATTAATTAAAATAAACATTTAAATATTTTTAAAATTATTTTTTAATGCAAAAAATAAAATAAAAAATGTTTTTGGGTGAAGAAAAATATTTGGAATTTAAATGTAGAAGGAAATATTTTTTGGATGATTCTTACTATTTTAAATAAATAAACAAAATAAAATAGAAAGAAATAAAAAATAAAAATGAAAGTATGCAGGATGAGAGGCTGGGATCAAAAGTTGAGAAATCCAGGGGTCAGGATGCAAAGTCAGCGTGACTTGGGGTATTTAGATCCAAAGGTTGTGACTTAATCTTTCCAATTAAATGAAATCCTACGGCTATGACTTAACCTGACTTAATTAAATTAATTAAAAAAGATTAGGGTTAATGAAGTGATCTCAGCCCTCCAAAACATGCGCAAAACACTCATCAAACGGCCCAAATTCAAACTTAGCTAATCACCTGAGATTAGCCCTAATCCACCTCAGACGGCTGGAACAGTGTTCCAGTCGTCTTCTCCGACAGTGTACTTTTCCAAACGCTCTCCCTAGGCCATTTCAGGAGCTCCAAAACTCCAGATCAAATCCCCAACTCACCCTAAACACGAATCCACCCTCAAAACCAATTAATTTTGCATCAATCATGAGAATCAAACAAGAACATGTTTCACGGGCAAAGTTTCAAAAGTCAAATACAAGCTTGTTTTCAACTCATTTTCAAAACAAATTATATCATGATGATCAGCATAACATGTAGAACAATTTAGAAACTTAAAATCGTGCTTCTGGAAAAAAGTTTGAAGATGGATACCTAAGCTGGAGCTTTCACTTCTGGAGCTTTCAGGCCTCCTCTTTGGTGCAAAAAGTTTCCACTTGATCCCCTGATGTTGTTGCAAGCCTTGGAATGAGTTGAAATGAGCTGGATTGAAGGGTTGCAACTCAACTGGCCTGAAATCGTGTTTTGTGTTTGTGGGGTTTCAGGCTTGTTTGATGGTTGGGAATGGTTCTATTGATGATGGTGAGTTGAATGGTGAAGTTTGTTTGAGGTTTGAGTGGCTGGACAGAGAGAATCGAAAGCTTGAAAGTTGAAGGTGATTTTGTGAAACTTGGTGTATCTGATGATTCAAGCTTGTGTGTTTTGTGTTATGGCTTGGTTTTGGTCCACATAACTTAACCCTATTGGACAGAGAGTGGTTGAGATTATGCAGCTGGATGGCTTGGAGGGAAAGATCTCATAGGTTTTGCAAGTGTTATGTGATTTTCCCCTTTTGAGAAATCTTGTGATGCAAGCCATAGAAACTTGTAATTCCTTGGGAAATTTTGATCACAATGCAATGTAATATGTTTTTATGATGCTTAGAGAGTGATTAGAGGTGACAAAATGACTTGGTATGTGAAATTGCAAAAGATCCTCTTTGGTGTGAAAGTGAAAATTATAGGATTTTTGCCACCTTTGCAAGGCCATAACTTGAGTTCCATAATGAATTAGAACATGTTCTTGTACTTTTTGAAAAGGGAATGATCCAATATACAACTTTCATGACCAACAATTTTTTATTTGAAGCATTTTTGGTTGAGAAAGAGGAGGTTGAAGAACTTTCCCAAAATGGAAAGTTTCCATTACAAGTCATTTCCATTTTTGGCAACTTTTGGTTTAGCTCAAATTTCTTCAATTTTGTGAACTTCCGAGCACTTAAATGATCAAATAAAGATCATATAACTTCAATTTGATGAAAATACCACTTTGTTTCCATTGTTGGGGGCCTCAGATGCCCTGATTTTGCTCTAACTTGCTCAAGAAGTTACCCAGTGAACAAATGACTTCCACAATGAATTTCTTCATAAAACTTGGTACACATGATCATTATAACATATTGATACTATTAGAAACAAGAATGACCATAAAATTTGGAGTTATGGCCTTTGAAACCAAAACCCTAATTTCAGGTCATCTGTGCAGTGAAACCCTAGCTCAGCTTCCATGCTTTCCAAGTTCTTGTGATTTTTTTACTTCTTTGATCTTTGAGGGGTATAAAATGATGATGGAACACACATGGACCCTCTTGGAATGATTGGATACCTTTGGAGTGGCTCAGATGGATCCTTGGATTGCTCAGATCACAAATCCTATATGCAGATGAACTTGAACTATGCAAATGAAAAAAAATGCAATATGAGATGATATGCTTAAACTTATGCAAATATGAAAAGATCACAAGACATGGTGTGAAATTAGTGAGGGAAAATTTGGGGTGTTTACAGCTGCCCCTATTCAAACATGAGTTAGTTGTGTAGGATGTAAGCGACGGGCTTAACAGACAAACAAGATAACTTGTGGTTGAATACGGAAGACAGTACAAAATTTGCACTCACTGGGGGAGAAGAAGAAAAGGGATATAAATTGTAAAAGGTAGTATAGCATGATTATAAAGATGCGGGCGATGGAGGACGACCATCGAGCAGAGGACGACTGCCGGGGATAAAGCAATGACGGGAACGGCCGACATGCTGGGAAAATAAAGAAATCATGATGGGGACGGCCATCAGGTTCACAAAGTAAAGTATACAGCGATGGGGACGGCCACCGGTTCAAAGAATAAATGAAATAATGATGAGGGACGGTCATCAAAGCTGAAGGACGATCACCTAGCAGGGGACGGCTTCTCTTTATCACGACATAGGACGAATGTCGGATAGAAAAAGAGGTCGACGATGGGGACGGCCATCGGATAAGCATGATGAAGGACGATCATCAAGAGGTGAAGGACGATCACCTAGCAGAGGACAGCTGCTCTCAGGGTTTATCGTGACATAGGACGAATGTCAGATAACAAAATCAACGATGGGGACGGCCATCGGATAAAAATGATGAGGGACAGTCATCAAAGAGTGAAGGAAGATCACCTAGCAGGGGACGACTGCTAAATATCGCGACATAGGACGAATGTCGGATAGAAAAGGGTTCCAATAATGGAGACTCCGCTGGGGAAAGGGATGAGGGACGAACATCCAAGGGTGAAGGACGATCACCTGGCAGGGTACGGCTGCCGAAAGCATCACGACATAGGACGAATGTCGGATAGGAGGATAGTTGTTGTTGGTGACTTACTGGGGAAAGGTAAACACGGACGAGTGCTTACGCTCAAAGGTCCAAGTGTTTGATGCTGTGTATAGATTAAAGATGCGGACGAGCATCCTTAAGACCATGATACTGATGAGTATCGATAGAAACAAACGCTGACGCATGCTCAGAGATGATGGTACGGACGAGTACCAACTGGTTAACAAAGAACATGGACGAGTGTCGAATCTGTGGGGAATAAATATATATACAAGATACGTACGAGTATTTGTATAAGTATGAACAAGTATTGTGAAGTATGAGCAAGACACGAACGAGTGTTCAACTTGCTGGGGAAAGGTGTCACGGATGGGTGTCAGAAGAGAAAGTGTATAAATTATGAACAATCATTTGTATATGAGAGTGTAAAGGGTGTTTCGGCGACCTGTGAGGATAAGATGACACGGATGAGTGTCGAAAGGAGCGTGTTATAAACAGGTGTTGGGTTTGTAACAAGTGTTTGGGCAACCGTGCTGGGGAAAGGTGACACGGACGAGTGTCAGAAGAATATATAAGTATCTGTATTTGAGAATGCAAAAAGGGTATTTGGCTTATATCTGCAGGGGAATAGTATGACACGGACGAGTGTCGAAAGAGTATATATAAACAGGCATTCATGTTGGCGAGTGCAAAGGGGAGACTTTGGCTTTTATTTGTAGGGGGTGTGACCTTTTATATTCATTGCTGATGAAATGCTGGTGATATTTGCAGGTGACTGGTTTGAACCTGACTTGTGATCATGCAAATGTTTAATTTTTGCCGTAATTCTCCGTATTAGAAGGAATGCTACGCTTTATGGGGGAAAATGATACGAATGCTATGATTATGCAAAAGAAACTGATTCGGGATTCGGATCCCGCTGCTGTGAAGATCTCTGGTTGATCTGCTTGGTAGGATATCCCAGCTGGGGAAGAGCTCATTGGTAGATATGTTAGGAGATGTAACTCTGCTTGGGGAAATAGATCAATGAAAGTTCTATCCGGTAAGGAGAAAACCAGCTGGGGATGGGGAAGCTTCCGTCACTTTGTTGTGTGAGAGTTTCAGGCATTGCTCTTCTGGGAGAGGCTGGAACTCTGCGGGGATCTCGACTGGGGATGCTCCTGTTGACTTGATTTATGCTAGAGATGAGGAGGCTTTTGACAACTTTGCTGGGGAAAAGCATTCCAGATACTGCTTGGAGGAGGTATGCTGGGAAAATGATGCTTGGCATGCCCCACGCTGCGTATTGAATACCTGCAATCTGTTAAGACAAGAAATGCACAAGTATCCCGAGGTATCCCTTACCGGATTCCATCATAGGAGTTAGATATTCCTTAAAGTAAATATTTTCCTGCACGCATTTATTAAAGATGGCTCATTTGTTTTATGAAAATATTATATCATGGATATTGGACATTTTGCAAACGAAACAAAAAATGTACAAAAAGCGGTGTGACTGAAAATCTGATTTTATTAATCTGGGTGCCCTAAATTGGAAGATATAGTCAAAGAAACAAATCCCCTAGAATGAGGAGATTGTTACAAGTTGAGGAAAGTAAAAAACAAGTGCTGGCAATGTTGATGACGCTCCGGTGAGCTTCCTTTTCTATGACCCGTATGACCTTGACGCTCTTCTTATCTTGCTTTCTGAAGAAGGTTGATTTTGACCGATGCTTTAACTTTTTCGAAGCTTGCCGTGTTGTAAGTGATACAGATGAATTCAGAATGCAGTTGTTCGCTTATTCCCTTATTTTACGTGAATCGCCCTTTCGGGTTTTCAATCCACCGGGATACCCATTTTTGCCTGAGCTATCCGATGTGGCTTTTCAACTCAGCGGGTGTACATTTTTGTTTAATTTTCCCTTATTTTTGCCCGAGTCTTTTATTCTGTTTTTGACTCGCCGGGATGCCCTATTTTTTCCTGGACTTACATTCTGTTTTTATGTCCAGCGGGTCATTTTATGCGAAGTATTTTTTAACTGCATCTGAATTCATAGGGGATAAGAAATATTCACCATCCATAGTAGTGAGCATCAATGCTCCACCAAAGAAAACCTTCTTTACTATGAACGGACCATCGTAATTTGGAGTCCACTGGCCCCTGTGGTCTGTATGAGGAGGAATGAGTCTTTTCAGCACAAGATCTCCTACTTGGTATTCCCGAAGCCTGACTTTCGGATCGAAGGCTTTCTTCATCCTTTTCTGATATAACTGTCCATGACAGATGGCAGCTAATCTCTTTTCTTCGATCAGATTCAGCTGATTGTACCGAGAACGGACCCATTCTGCTTCATTCAGCTTAACATCCATCAGTACCCGTAAGGTGGGTAACTCAACTTCAACAGGTAGGACAGCTTCCATACCATACACAAGTTGATAAGGTGTTGCCCCAGTAGATGTTCTGATTGATGTTCGATACCCATGCAAGGCAAATGGTAGTATCTCATGCCAGTCTTTGTAAGTAACCACCATCTTTTGCACAATCTTCTTGATGTTTTTGTTGGCTGATGTCGCTCCCCGGATTTCCATCCTGGTACAAACGCAAAAGTGGCGCGGAAAGAGGTAGAGTCTCCAGCCAGGCATTTTTATCCCAAAGGAACGGGAATGGTAATGCTGCACAAACCAGAAGAAAAGAAAAGGAAGGACACGGGTCCTGCGAACCAAAGAAACTGAGTTCGGGAGTCGGTTACTACCTGGGAAGGTATTAGCACCCCAGATCGTCCTCCGTACCCGACGGGATCAACGCTTGCAAAGAAATCTATTTCAAAGGGTGAAGGAATGAAAGCTGCTGCAAAGAAAAGGAAATGAACTGGATAAAAGAAACAAAAAGGGAGCTGGAAAAGAAATGAAAAGGAAAAATGTAGGGAAAATAAAGATTGTGCTCGAACGGGCCCTACCCCGCTGTCTACGTACCTCATCTGGACAATGAGGATCAGAGTCGCTGTAGTTCCCCTAACTAGGGGTGGAAAGGATTGCTTGTGTCTTAAGGCTTGAACTGCCTATGTCAATGCTCAGGTGTTACGGGCTCGAACGACGAGTGTGTTACCGTCTTGCAAAATGACAAGTAGGAGCAAGTTCGTACGATGAGAGTGAAGGTGATGAGAAAAGAAGTCCCGAAGGAGAGACGCTTATTATTTGTTTGTGTTTTTTTCAGTATCTTTTAGGAGCGTGTCACAAGGAAGTGAACTCAAGCTCTTTTCCATGGAATGTGCACTTGTCACCACATTCCAAGATGGAATAATAGAACAAGCACACTCAAGTAAGGAGAAGATCCCCAAAACTTGAATCCAGAGATTAGGGCTTAGGCTCACTAACTCATTGAATTTATTAAGTTTTTTTGTATTTTTTGATGAAGAAGTGTTTTTTATGGTTTTCTTGGTGAAGATAGTATCTTGATCAGACTTGTGCATCACAAGACAAGCTTGTACTATCCCAAGATGGGAAGACTACAAGTGTCTCATGGAATAAGGCTATTGCTCAAGATATCACTTCAATCCTTATTAAATGTCTTTTTAGGGTTTTGAGATGAGAAGAGAAGAGAAACAAAAGGATCACAAAGGTAAAAGTCTAATGGGGGACTAATGAATCCTAATTGTTATCATGCAGGGTAATCCTAAGTTAGTGAGGTTTACTATCCTAAAGGAAGAGAAGAAAGAAGAAAAGAAAGAGAAGAATGAAGAATAGAAGAGGGAGGAAGTAAGGCCTAAGCCCCAACAATCACAAGAATAATATCAATGAAGAAAAGAGGAGAGATAAGACTTGGATATGTGAGAATCACATCCACACCTCTCACTTACCAAAGCCCTTGAAATGGTTAGTGACACAAGAACAAATGCATCACAAAATGAACTTAATGTCAAGTCAAAGTCACACAACCAGAAGTGAAGTCTTAATCACAAATGCCAAATGCAAATTCAAAGCATAAGAATGAAAAAAAAACTATACAACTCAACATGAAGCAATATGAATCACCATGACAAAACAAAGTAAACATGAGAAGATACAAAGCAAAATAGTCAAAGCAAAACCACAAAGTTCAAGACCAAAACCCTAAAATGTTAAGAAAGTTCCTAAGGATCATGTAAGATGAAGAGAAGAAGCACACAAAGTCAAGTATTTACATTATGAGAAGTAAATAAGCAAAGGAAGTGAAGTGAGCATGCATAAGAATGAATGAACTTCAAGAGCAAACATCAACTCAAGACCAGAGGGGTATCAAAAACCTAAGAAGGCTCTAAACAACTTAAAGAAGTTGGCACAAGTGCCCTTCTAACCTAAGGAGTGACCATATGACCCAAAAGAAGCAAAAGGGAACAAGTAAGGAACAAAAATTCAAATCAAATCAAGTATACATCCAAAAATTCCACAAACTTGCACAAATGATCTTCAATCATACAATATCAAAATGCCAAAAAAAGGGGATCAAAATCAGAAGCTTAGCCATTCAAATAAAGGTTCAAACATGGATTAGGGTTAGAAAGCTTCATGCACAAGTTAGAGACCAAAATCAATTAAGCAAACTTCTAAAAATCATAATACAAATCATCAACAAACTACATCTCATCATGAATCCAGAGCAAAAAGAATCCTCTCAAAATTCAAATTAATAACCAAGATAGAAAATGAACAAGCCAGCATGTTTCAAAATGAAATAAAAACAATTAATTAAAGGAAACAATTAGTTCCAGCGTGGCAATTAAAAATAAATGAAAAATAAAAATGCCAAAAATTAAAGAAAACTAAAAGAAACACTCCTGAATTTTTTTATAATTTTTGAAGACCTAATTCTATTTTTAACGCA
This sequence comes from Lathyrus aphaca, assembly GCA_963966055.1. Taxonomy (NCBI): domain Eukaryota; kingdom Viridiplantae; phylum Streptophyta; class Magnoliopsida; order Fabales; family Fabaceae; genus Lathyrus; species Lathyrus aphaca. Next base: position 354,141,012 of record OZ014520.1, on the reverse strand, counting down.
GGGGGGTGGGGATAGCAAGGTAAGCCCACTGGCTTCAGCGCAACTCACAATAATTATTATGGAAATTCAATTAATTCAGGAAAAATGACGAACCAATGGATCAAAGGTACGCGTGAGATTAGGTCAAACAAAAATCCAGGTCATCACATTCATTGGACAGGGGTGAGAGTGCATGGTGTTACGGTGAGGTGAGAAACAAAATGCATTATTCAAATTTCAAATTAAAATATAAAACACGTGAGAGGGAGGGGGTGGTTTTATTGCGTTGTCATGTTTTCCTCCGTCCAGATCCCAGATCCAAAGGTCAGGCTTCATCTTCTTCCTTTCAAACTCAGGTGATCAATCTCCAGAATCCGGTGACCGGAGCTAGGGCTCCGGCACCGGAAAATTCAAATCAAGAACAAAACACCACAAAAATGACTCAAACTGTCCAGATCAAACAAACAAATCATGCTGAATCCAAATATGGCAACAAAATTCACAATAGATCAAAGAGTAATTCAGATCGAAGCCAAACAGATTTACATGTCAAACTTCAAATCATCATAAAACACTTAATACTCATCCATTTTCTAAACTAATTAGCATAGAATCATCAGCACAACTAGTAGATCACAATGCATACATTTAATTTCAATTTTAGATCCACAAATTTCAGAGCATACCTGAACTTGCAACTCCTTCAAAACACCAAGATAATGCTCCTACAGCTGCAAATCTGCTCACTTTGACCTCCTCTTGCAAATTAAATGCAAGATGGAGCTTGAGGGAAGCTGGATCTTGGAATCCGAAAGCTCTTGCTCTTGAATGGCACCTTTATGAATCTTCACTCTCAGCCTGAATGATTGTGTGCAAAGTGATCCTTAGGGTTCAAGGAAGCAGAATGTGTGAAGAGATTGTGAAGAGAGTGCTTGAGGAGAGAAATTCAAAGAGAAATGCAAGTGAGCAAGAAAAATTGAATCTGAGAAATGAGAGAGCCTCTACACGAATTTAGGGCATACTTTTCGTTTATATGCTTTGTATTTTCACCTGGCTGGGGTTTTTGAATCAAAAGTGGCATGAGGAGTGTGATTGAGGTGCATTTGCCAAATTGCATGAAAAGTGTGACTGCCTCATACACTCGTGACAACCTTCCCTCAAATGTGCATTCTGACTTTAATCCATCCCTTGATTTCTCTTGAATCAATCCTGACCTTTGGTTGTGAGTGTAACATGCTTTTTGAATGATTATGCAATTTTGCCTCTTGTGTGGTATACTTCACCTCATGCACGAAATTGATGATATTTTTGGAGCAAAACAACACTCATGCAATTCCTTGTAACAATATGATCTTATTTGGTCCATGAAACAACTTGAAAATGAGTTTCACAAGTTCTTGCATTTGGATGAAGCTTGAAATTCATGGCATGCCCTAAAATTCAAGCAACTTTCGAAGGGATTATGTCCCAATCCATGAGGGCTATGAAAATGTACTTAGACTTTTTAAAAATGGGAGAACTTAATATTCAACTTTCATGTTTAATGGCAACTCATTTGAAGCTTTTTTCACCAAGTTATGTGTCTTTGAAGATTAGGGCACAAAGTTGCTAAAAATGGCAAATTCCATGACCAACCACATGCCAAAAATGGAAAGTTCCTCAAAACCTTTTGATTCTTGATCTTTGACCTTGCTAAACCTCTTTTAAGGTTATAAGAACATCCCCTGACTTGAAAAATAGAGTTGGACCCTTTGAAATCTCACAATTGACTTCTAGAATGCACAATTGACCAATTTCTTCTTTTACAAGCAACTGATGAAATACCTGACTTCCACAAGGAGTTTTCTCACCAAATTTCATCCCTAGGATCCTCTTATCATGTGAAAGACTTTTCCCAGATGAAATGGCCAAAGTCACAAATTTTCATGCTTGAAAGTGAAACCCTAATTTGGGATCATTGTGTAGGAGCTTGCCCTAGCCTGAATTTACTGGTGATCTTCCAACCTCCTGGGCTTTTGTGAATGATCTTGAACTTGTGAATGCAATGTACACCCCTCCTAGGACTTGGACAAATCCACTGGGCCTCCTGTTATAGCTTGTGATGCCTCAAATCTCTCCACAGATGATCATATGCCTAATGATAGGTCATGAGAGTGTTATGCCTCATCTTTCCATGCAAAGATGCCAAGGATATGATATGCTTATGATGATAATGGTATGATGATGATGCTTAAAAAGAAGAGGGCAAATTTGGGGTGTTACAGCTGCCCCTATTCAAGTAGTTGTTAATCTGAAAAGGACGATAGCACGGGCTATCGACCGTTCAAGATGAACTGTGGTTGAATACCAAGAAAACCTGAAATTTGCACTCTGCTGGAGAATGCAAGAACTGGGAAATAAACCCAACCAAATGCCGCTTTGGTGACCAAAGTGGAGAGAAAGCAGATGAGCTCCTTCCAAGTTGAAACTGTTATTTTGGATCAGAATACTTTGACAGACGAGTCTTCTTCGAACAATCCTGTTACGCCAAGAACTGGACATACGGGTCCTCACACACTTTGCAAAACATATGACTTGAGACAGACGAATATCCTTCGGATAAACCTGTACGCTAGGACCAGTGATGCACTTAAGTCTGTGAGATAGACATGCATAATCAGGATAGACAAACCCTCTTCATATATTCTCCGTGGATATATGGTCTAAGATAGACGAGCCTTCTTCGAGAAAACTTGTTACTCTAGGTGCAACAATAATAAGCGATGTTTGAGACGGACGAGCCTCCTGCGGATAAACCTGTTACACCAGGACCGGTAACCATTTTGACGTTTAATCCCACCTTCAGGACTTCAAACCTCTTCAACACAGACGAGTATTGGATGGTCATCAAGAGAGACACAGACGAGTGCCATAATTCAATGATACAAACGAATATCAGGCGATGATCTGAGAAATACAGACGAGCGCTTCAGGCGATGATACATATGAATATCAGCCACTGGTACAGAAGAATACCAGAGATCCAACACAGACGAGCAATTGGAGTAGCAATACAGACGAGTACTAGGGTAATTATCAAATCAACACAAATGGATATAAGCTAACACAGACGAGTGTGAGGGGTAATACAGACGAGTATCCAAACAATGCAGACGAGCTTCAAACAGAAAACAAACACAGACGAGCGTTGGGGAGTGCAGACGAGCAACAAGCAAATATCAAACACAGACGAGTGTTGGGGAATGCAGACGAGCAACAAGCAAATATCAAACACAGACGAGTGTTGAGAAGTGCAGACGAGCCACAGCAAATATCAAACACAGACGAGTGCTGGGAAATACTTCAATGATGGTTGTATCTCAATCATGAAACTCTGCAGGGTATGACAATCTTCCAACACGGCTGGGGAGATGTTTCCTCAAATATCCCCTGCTTGGGAAGAAAAGTTTTGACAGTTAAACTCTGTGGGGAATGGGCCTCCCACTGCTTGTTGGGCATACTCCCCTTGTGGGCAAATAACCTGCTTGGTGATCCCACCTGCCATGACTTAGCTGGGAAATATTTCGTTTGGGAGAATGTGACGCCATCCTGCAAAACCTGCAACAACAGAAAACACATATGTGCCCCGGGGACTTGCATGGTATGATTTGTTCATCCATCGTCACCCGACACTCAAAGAAGATTTCAAATGTTTCCCTGCAATGTCATTTTATTTTAGAAAACAAATCACCATGTTTTAAATGCAATGCTTAGTATCTTTGCCAAAAATTCAGGACATTTTTGCAAACGAAAGATAAACACAACACAACTTTTTTGACTAAATATTCTTTTATTGAAAGGCCTCTGAATAGTCAAAGTCTTTACATCAGGAAGCAACTACCTGGAAAGAGGTAGCTACCATAAAATTGAGAAAAATAAACTATCCTAATGGCAATGGGCACGGCCTCCCAATGAGTTTCCTTCTTGCTATGACCAGCATGTCTTCGAAAATCTCCATTCTTGCCTTTGCTTTCTGAGAAAAATGAGGGGATTGATTCCTATCCTTCTGATATTGTCAAGCTGTACGAAACAATGACTTGGTTCAGATTACTCGGATCGTAGTTGTTCGCTTATTCCCTTGTTTTGCATGGATCGCCCTTTCGGGTTTTCAATCCACCGGGATACCCTTTTTTGCCTGAGTTGTCCAATGTGGCTTTTCAACTCAGCGGGTGTACATTTTTTTTATTTATTTTCCCTAACTTTTGCCCGAGATTTTTATTCTGTTTTTAGCTTGCCGGGATGCCCTTTTCTTGCCTGGACTTTAATTCTATTTTTGTGTCCAGCGGGTCTTTTTATGCGAAGTATTTTTTAACTGCGTCCGAGTTAACAGGGGATTGGAAATCTTCTCCATCCATAGTGGTGAGCATCAGTGCTCCACCTGAGAAAACTTTCTTCACAATGAATGGTCCTTCGTAGTTTGGGGTCCACTTGCCCCTGTGATTTAAACCTGGAGGAATGATCCTCTTGAGTACAAGCTCTCCTACTTGATACTCCCGAGTACGTATGCGTTGGTCGAATGCTCGCTTCATTCTCCTCTGATAAAGCTAACTATGATAGATATCCGCTAATCTCTTTTCTTCAATTAGACATAGCTGATTGTATCGAGCATGTACCCACTCAGCCTCATCAAGCTTCACATCCATCATCACACGCAATGAAGGAATTTCTACCTCGACAGGCAAGACTGCCTCCATACCATATACCAATGAGAAGGGAGTTGCCCCGGTTGACATCCTGACTGACGTTCAGTACCCATGCAACGCAAATTGTAACATCTCATGCCAATCTTTGTAAGTGACAACCATCTTCTGCACAATCTTCTTAATGTTCTTATTTGCCGCCTCTACCGCACCATTCATCTTTGGTCGGTAAGGAGAAGAGTTGTGATGCTGAATCTGGAAGTCCCTGCACAATTCTGCCATCATCTTGTTGTTCAAATTAGAACCATTGTCAGTAATGATTCTTTCGGGCACTCCGTATCTGCAAATAATGTCCCTTTTCAAAAACCTGGCTACCACTTGATGAGTGACATTGGCATAAGACGCTGCTTCAACCCACTTAGTGAAGTAATCAATCGCAACCAAGATGAAACGTTGACCATTTGAAGCAGTAGGCTCTATCTTCCCGATCATGTCAATGCCCCACATAGAAAAGGGCCAAGGAGATGACATGATGTTGAGCAGACTGGGAGGAACATGCACCTTGTCTGCATAAATCTGGCACTTGTGGCACTTACGGGTGTATAAACAACAGTCTGCATCCATTGTCATCCAATAATACCCCGATCTCAACAACTTCTTAGCCATAACATGCCCTCCTGCATGAGTACCGAAAGATCCCTCGTGGACTTCCTGCATTAACAGGCTTGCTTCATGTCTATCCACGCATCTGAGCAAAACCATGTCAAAGTTCCTCTTATACAAAAACCCGTCTGTATTCAAGAAGAAGCTAGCAGCAAGTCTCCTTAAGGTCTTCTTGTCGTTGGATGATGCCCCTGCTGGGTATTCTTGTTTTTCCAGGAAAAGCTTGATATCAAAGTACCAAGGTTTCTCATCAGACACTGCGTCTATAGAGAAAGCATAAGCTGGTGCGTCAAGCCTGGAAATGTCAATCCTGGGTATGTAATTCCAACACAAGACTTTGATGGACGAAGAAATAGTAGCCAATGCATCGGCAAATTTATTCTCATCTCGTGGTATATACTGAAGCTTAACTATTGTGAAGAACGTCAACAGTTTTCTGGCATAATCCCTATAAGGAATTAAGTGTTCTTGATGTGTATACCACTTGCCGGTAATCTGATTGATAACGAGGGTTGAATCTCCGAATATATTGAGGGTCTTAATCCGAAGATTAATAGCCTCCTCTATCCCCATTATGCATGCCTCGTATTCCGCTTCATTGTTGGTGCAGCCAAAAGTAATTCTGGCAGCGAAGGGAAAGTGAACACCCTCAGGAGTGATAAGAATAGCACCAACTCCACGTCTGTTTATATTGATTGCCCCATCAAACATCAACTTCCATTTGGATTCAGGGTCTGGCCCCTCCTCCGGAAGTGGTTCCTCGCAATCTTTTACTTTGAGGTACATGATGTCCTCATCAGGGAAATCAAACTTCATTGGCTGATAGTCATCTTCAAGAGGTTGTTGTGCAAGATAATCTGACAATACACTTCCTTTGATGGCTTTCTGAGAAGTATATTGTATGTCATACTCTGTTAACATCATTTGCCATCTTGCAACCCTTCCGGCTAACGCTGGTTTCTCAAAGATATACTTGACAGGATCCATTTTGGAAATTAGCAATATGGTATGGGTCAACATATACTATCTCAGTCGGTGAGAAGCCCATACCAAATCGCAACAAGTTTTCTTGAGCAATGAGTAACGGGATTCACAGTCGGTAAACTTTTTGCTAAGGTAATAAATAGCGTACTCTTTTTGACCAGACTCATCATGTTGGCCTAGAACACACCCCATCGACCCTTCTAGCACTGTCAAGTACATGATAAGCGGTCGTCCTGGAACTGGAGGCATTAGAATCGGAGGTGTCTGCAAATATTCTTTTATCTTTTCAAAGGCTTTTTGACAGTCCTCATTCCACCTGACCGTTTTCTCTTTTCTTAGCAATTTGAATATTGGCTCGCACGTGGCAATTAGATGAGATATGAACTGTGAAGTGTAGTTCAATCTCCCTAAAAACCCGCACACATCTTTTTCTGTTTTCGGTGCAGGCATATCTTGTATTGCTTTTACTTTTGCAGGATCCACCTCAATTCCTTTCTGACTAACAATAAAACCCAGCAGTTTTCCGGAACGCACTCCGAAAGTGCACTTGTTTGGATTCAACCTCAGCTTATACTTTATCAGCCTACCAAACAGCTTCTTGAGATTGACCAGATGCTCTTCTTCGTCTCGGGACTTGGCAATCATGTCGTCCACATAACATTCAATCTCCTTGTGGATCATGTCGTGGAACAATGTGACCATATCCCGCTGATATGTTGCCCCAGCGTTCTTCAAACCAAAGGGCATCACCTTGTAGCAGAATGTACCCCACGGAGTAATGAACATTGTTTTCTCCATGTCTTCCGGTGCCATCTTAATCTGATTATACCCGGAGAAGCCATCCATGAAGGAAAATACCGAGAATTGAGCGGTGTTGTCTACCAGCACGTCAATGTGAGGTAATGGAAAGTCATCTTTTGGACTTGCTCTGTTTAGATCCCGATAGTCAACGCACATCCGAACTTTGCTGTCTTTCTTTGGTACAGGCACAATGTTAGCTACCCGGGGTGGGTAACTAGTTACGGCAAGGAATCCGGCATCCCACTCTTTCTGAACTTCCTCCTTGATATTCATTGCCATGTCAGGACGAGTTCTTCTCAGCTTTTGTTTCACATGAGGACAATCCTCTCTCAATGGTAGCTTATGCACGACAATGTCAGTATCCAACCCTGGCATATCTTGATACGACCAGGCGAAGATATCCACATATTCACGTAACATACCAACCAACTCTTTCTTTACCTCGGCCTGCAGACTGGCCCCAATCTTTATCTCTTTCTTCACATCTTCAGTCCCGATGTTGATAATCTCTATCTCTTCCTGATGAGGCTGAATGACCCTTTCCTCTTGTTTCAACAACCTGACCAATTCTTCGGGGAGTTCACAATCTTCCTCAACCCCTTCATCAGCTTGGTAGATAGGATTGTCAAAGTCATGCGTGGTCATAGCAGGAACGTTATCACTAGAATTCGGATGATCAACACTACACAAATGATGTGCTTATTTCAGAATCTGTTTTTTTTTTCAAAAGAGACACAAACACACTAACAAAAGAAAAACACATCGCCATTTTATTTTATTTTTTGTGAAAAACTTAAAACGAAAGAAAGAGAACACAATTTTGCTTGAAAAAATGTCCTTTATTTCATGGTAAAATATAAATGCATTAAAAGCATGGTGTCCCTACAAATGAATCCGTGCACCTTGGGCAGAGTGCAGGATTGACAATGCAGCATGATAAAAAAGGAAACAAGTAAATTACTTTGGTTGCCAGGTGACTTGAACGATGTCTTCAGTAGACCAGTTCTTGAGCTCCTCTCAGGGTGCACACAGGTGAATCCAGTTATCCCAGTCACAGTCACTGTCTCCTTCTTCGCTTGTTGCACAAATGTGGTTGCGATCGAGCAATCCGGCGCTTGTGAAAGTTATGGCTTTACCACTCTGAGGCCAGTTGGACCCACCAGGATGATAACCAAGCCCAAACTTGTCATCTTTCTTCTCTAATTCCAGCAACTCGCCCCAGCCCTGGGCGCTTCCAGATTGAACCACTTCTTTGGCCTGCTTGTAGGAGTGAATGGAAGTTCCTTCCTTCTCATTGTTCCTCTCTGCCGGAGCCAAAATGCTGACATTAACCGCTTCGAAGGCCTGACATAGCGTTTCATGGATCTCTCCGTCCATCTCTACGTACTTGAAAGTTGATAAGTGGATCACAATGATATATTCTTCCCCACACACAGTGATTACTTGACCATCAACCACGTACTTCAGCTTTTGATGCAAAGTGGATGTTACTGCTCCTGCAGCATGGATCCAAGGACGTCCCAGCAAGAAACTGTACGCAGGTTGAATATCCATGACATAGAATATGCTCTTGAACACTTGAGATCCTATCTTCACAGGTAACTCAACTTCTCCGAACACAGACCTTCGGGACCCATCAAAAGCTTTCACTATCAAATCATTGGGTCGCAAGACGATGCCATCGATATTCAACTTCATTAGGGCTTTCTTAGGGAATACGTTGAGAGAAGAGCCTGTGTCAACCAGGACATGTGATAAAACAGCACCCTTACATTCCATGGTAATATGCAGTGCTTTGTTGTGATTGCGGCCTTCAGCAGTAAGATCTCTATCTGTGAAGCCCAGCACATGGCTTGCATTCACACTGCCCACTACAGCCTCCAGTTGATTAACAGTTATCTCCTGAGGAACGTATGCCATCTGCAATACTTTCAGCAAGGCTTCTCTGTGAGCTGGAGAACACATCAGCAAAGACATAATTGATATCTTGGACGGCGTCTGATTCAACTGCTCAACTACCTTATAATCACTCTTCTTTATTATCCGCATAAATTCCTCCACTTCTTTCTCAAAGGTACCTTGTCCAGCAACAGGAGTTGTCATTTCTTCGGTCGCTATTTGCTTTCCTTTAGCCTTTACAACAGCTTTAGCTTCAGGATCTCCTCTCAGAGTTTGAGGAGCAAAAAGACGACCACTTCTTATAAAACCACCAACCCCTCCGACGTTCACCACAGTCGGGTCAATTGTTACTGACTTACTCTCGACCTTTTGTCCTTCCACATACATATCCGAGCCATAATGCCATGGGATATCTTTATCATCAGTATAAGGAACAGGCCCGGGAACAGTAATAGTAACAGGACTGACTTCTAGAGCATATATAGTCACGGGCTCCCTCCTGGCAGGCATTTCAGCTGGATCATAGTAGATTGTTATAGTGGACACATAATCACCTCCATTATCAACTTTATCAAACTGCAACGACTCCTCATCAATCAGATACTGCAACCCCACCTTCAGGTCTTCACAGCCGTTCACTGAACTCAAACACTTTTCACAATCAGAACCACATCCCGGAAACACTTGTCCTTTTAACAGCCTTTCTTTCACTACCAGCAGTGGAGTCTTCACTTCTTCTACGCTCAGAATCAGGTTTAACTTCTCACCTCCGTCAACAACATTTATTCTAGCCCCTCCATGGTTTGGTATAGGGTTTGATGTAACATTAGCCGGTGGTCCGAAGTTGATCGCCTTTGAGTCGATCAAGTCTTGAACTTTATGCTGTAGTGCCCTGCACTTCTCAGTTGAGTGCCCAGGTGCCCCTGAATGGAATGCGCATCTAAAATTGGCATCGTACCCCACTGGAAGCTCTCCAGGTGGAGGTGGTGCTAATGTCCTCAGTTGTATCAAGTTCAGGTCTAGCAACCTCTGCAGCAATGTAGTATATGTCATGGGAATTGCTTCAAGCACCCTATTAGTCGGACGAGCTTGTCTCGGTTGATAAGGTCTTTGCTGATAATTGTTACGTTGTTGCTGTTGTGGAGTCTGTACCTGCTGCATAGGACTAGAAGGGATAGTGACAACTGCCACTTGCTCATATGATCTTCTATATCCTCGTCCCTGTCCTCGGCCATACACAACATTGGTTTCACCTTCTCTCCTTCTCGGAGGTCTATTGAAAGTTTTTCTCACACCGCTCGAGCTACTCGCACCGGTGTCCTGAATCTTCCCCATCTTTAACAGAGTTTCGACCCTCTTGCCTGCTATTACTATATCATTGAACTTGGTTGCCGAACAAGACGCCAACCTTTCGATAAACACCCCTTGCAATGATCCCATGAACATATCAGCCATATCATTCTCCAGCAATGGTGGCTGTACTCTGGCAGCAAGCTGACGCCACCTTTGAGCATACTCCTTAAACCCTTCCTTAGCATTTTGAGACATGGTCTGCAGTTGAGTGCGATTTAGAGCCATGTCCAAATTGTACTGGTATTGCTTCACAAACGCCTCTGCCAAGTCCTTCCAGCTCTTAATGTTAACCCTACTCAGCTTCATATACCACTACAAGGAGGCCCCCACCAGGCTATCTTGGAAGTAATACATCCATAACTTCTCGTCATCAGTATGGGCAGAAATTCTTCCTACAAATGACTGGAGGTGGGTCTTTGGACAAGTTGTGCCGTTGTACTTCTCGAAAGTAGGAACCTTTAACTTGTAAGGGATTCTAACCCCTGGAACCCAGCCCAAGTCAGTAATATCGAACCCCAGGGAGCTCTGAGATTGAATGGCCCTGATCTGTTCAGCCATCTCTTCAAACTTTCTGTTCATTTCAGCCCCTTGGCCTTCTGCTTCGTCCAGCAAAGTAAACTGTTTGTCTTGACCATCCATTTGTATGTTGTTCAGTCCATCATTGATAATGGTGACCCCTGGCTGTGCCACAGGGATTTCAACTTGACGGGCGCCAGCACCGTTGCGATTACCTCCATCAACATCCCCATTGTTCCTGGCTTGACTATTTTCCACCATCTCACGTAAACGTTCCTGATTCTGACCCATCCCTGCCATAAGGGTCATGAAATTGTCCATCCTCAATCTTAAGTCAGCTAAATCAGCCTGCATTTGATCCATCACTCTTTCTCTGTTGACTCTTGTGGGATATATGTGTACAATCGGCTGTTCTCGAACCTTCCTAGGAGCTATAGTGCCTGAAACGACATGAACGTTAGAAACTGAAGAACTACCTACAAAACAAACAAACACGTTATATGCATGCAATGTAACTACTCATGTTTCCAAGTTTTAGGCATTTGTATGACCCAGTTCTGGTATTTGCTCCAGATAACCACTTTGAGTATTAATTTTCAAACTTTCCCTTTGAAGAGTGTTCAGATCTTAGCAGTATCAGACAAACAAGCTTTGCATATTCAGAAATGGTAATTTGCATATTAACACTGCATAACATGGATAACCCACTGCCGGCCAAAAGTTAGAGCACAAACAAATTCCCCGAAGGGTTACAAGTCAATACATGAGCAAAGACAAAAGATAAAGTAAGACTCCTACAACAAGTCTGTAGGTAGTCTAAATAACAAAAAAGAAAATCTAAACTAAAGACTCAAATTCTTCTGCAGCTGCCTCTGTCCTGTTCTTCTTCACACCTTCTCTCAGCTTGAGCTCTTCAATCTCCTTCAATGCCTCCTCCAAGGCAATCTGGCTCTGTGCCAACTGTTGAGTCTTTTCCCTTCGTATGTTGTGGACTTTTTCCACTTCCTCTTTCTTGAAGGCCATTTGTACCTCGAAAAACTCTTATTTTTCTTTATACTTCTTCTGCTCCTGTTCCCTTTGGCCTTGCAACCAAACAATGGACTGGCGCGCTTCTTTAAGAGTCTTCAAAGTCTTCTTACGCTCCGCTTCTCTTGTTGACTCCATCAGACCCAATCTCTGGAAGTGAGCTTCTCTTCCAGCAAACTCTTTCTCTTTAGCTTCCAATGAGGCTTGCATCTTCTGTAGCTTTCCATCTGCTTCATTTTTAGCCCGGTTGGCAAGATGGTACAAGTTAACCATTTCAGCATTCTCTACCCGGACTTCGTGCAGCTGAGCTTCCAGTTTCTTATATTCTTCAAGAGAGACAGTATTCTGGCATGGCACTTGTTTGGGATATAATGGAGCTTCCACTGAGAATGGCATGAGCACTTCTTCTACACGCTTCTGCAACCATGTAGCAAAAGGCGGATATGTTTTGGGATCTACTCTGCCAAAGTCCTTCTTACCTTTCCTCGCCCTGTGTGCCCAAGCCTGAGATGCTTGTAGGACTAACTCTTTGTTTCCCTCCACGGGAAAGTACAAATACTCAGCAAATTCTTCCATATTTGGTGGATCTCTCAAAGGGTAGCCAAATTGCTTCCTGGCTAATGTTGGATGATAACTGATCACACCCTTTCTTCCTAGCAAAGGCACTCCAGCAAATCTTCCATAACTAACCAGCAACTCCTTTCCCAGCAGTAGATTTGTCCATGTACTTCAATATCTGACCATACCTCTTTCTGAAATTCCATAAGACTTGGTCATTCATCAGCCCTGCTAATTTCTGAACACTCTTGACCTCTAGTTGAAGAAAAGTATAATGAACATTCTTTTTCCTTGTGATTCTCTTAACTTCTGCCATCTGGAGAGCTTATAATTACCAGAACTGGGTGCTAATTGTGAACAATAACCTGAAAAATGGAAACACATATAGTTAATGCAAGTATGATGCAATGCAAATGCAATGCGGGCATATGATCAATCTGGGACCATCTGGATACTAGACACTGGATATAAGGACCCTCTGAATAACTGAAAACCAAAATCCTCTGAGCCATAATCCTATGATAGAAACTCTCAGAACCAAGAGACAAAGAAATCCAGAACCATAAGGACCAAATCATAACAAGGACTACACTGATAATGAGGGTATGTGGAGGTCAAGGGTTCCTGCAAACCTGTAAACCCCTCCCAATCTCACTGGTATGCTCCGGGTCAAACATCACGGACTCTCAAAGCCTAATAGCAATAATACTTTCACCATTTCCGAGAAATGGCTCATGGCCAAATCAAGGAATCGATTTGGCATTATATACTACGCAGGGAGGCCTCAGCTGAGTCCGGGAAACAAGGTCATCCTATGTAAGTTCCAGGTGGGCCCTTGGGTGCGAATGGGTTTGCCACACAATGTGGTCTGCCACTGTCACCACTAGAGAGGGATGTTTCCACAAGGTTCTCAATGATCGGTCCCCAGCTGCACATAACCATCGAGGTTATGAAATGAGAGAGGAAGATCCCCAAATCAAGACATTTCCAAGACAGCCGCAAATCTGGGTGTGGAACTCACTACTACCCTCATGACAGGATCTCATGAGGCCAAAGTGGAACCACTCTAAGTCCTAAGGTGCACTCGAGCCGTGGTAATGAGCTCATCTCTCAGAAACAGCATCACCCAAGCCCACCAAACAGAAAATCCAGTCCAGACAATCCAGTATGATATATGATGCGGAAAATAAATACTGAAAACTGTAAATAAAGCTGTAAATAAAACTATAAATAAACAACAGTAAAATACAACACACAACAACAAACAATCAACACCCAAAGAAACAGAAACAAGCAAGCGCTAGGAGAGACTCTCAAGGGAACCACTGGGTTCGATCCCCAGCAAAGTCGCCAACTGTCGCTCCCCGGATTTCCATCCTGGTACAAACACGAAAGTGGCGCGGAAAGAGGTAGAGTCACCAGCCAGGCATTTTTATCCCGAAGGAACGGGAATGGTAATGCTGCACAAACCAGAAGAAAAGAAAAGGAAGGACATGGGTCCTGCGAACCAAAGAAACTGAGTTCGGGAGTCGGTTACAACCTGGGAAGGTATTAGCACCCCAGATCATCCGCCGTACCCGACAGGATCCACGCTTGCAAGGATCTGTTTCAAAGGGTGAAGGAATGAAAGTTGCTGCAAAGAAAAGGAAATGAAACTGGATAAAAGAAACAAAAAGGGAGCTGGAAAAGAAATGAAAAGGAAAAATGTAGGGAAAATAAAGATTGTGCTCGAACGGGCCCTACCCTGCTGCCTACGTACCTCATCTAGACAATGAGGATCAGAGTCGCGGTAGTTCCCCTAACTAGGGGTGGAAAGGATTGCTTGTGTCTTAAGGCTTGAACTGCCTATGTCAATGCTCAGGTGTTGCAGGATCGAACGACGAGTGTGTTACCGTCTTGCAAAATGACAAGTAGGAGCAAGTTCGTACGATGAGAGTGAAGGTGATGAGAAAAGAAGTCCCGAAGGAGAGACGCTTATTGTTTGTTTGTGTTTTTTTTAGTAGCTTTTAGGAGCGTGTTACAAGGAAGTGAACGCAAGCTCTTTTCCATGGAATGTGCACTTGTCACCACATTCCAAGATGGAATAATAGAACAAGCACACTCAAGTAAGGAGAAGATCCCCAAAACTTGAATGCAGAGATTAGGGCTTAGGCTCACTAACTCATTGAATTTATTAAGTGTTTTTGTATTTTTTGATGAAGAAGTGTTTTTTATGGTTTTCTTGGTGAAGATAGTATCTTGATCAGACTTGTGCATCACAAGACAAGCTTGTACTATCCCAAGATGGGAAGACTACAAGTGTCTCATGGAATAAGGCTATTGCTCAAGATATCACTTCAATCCTTATTAAATGTCTTTTTAGGGTTTTGAGATGAGAAGAGAAGAGAAACAAAAGGATCACAACGGTAAAAGTCTAATGGGGGACTAATGAATCCTAATTGTTATCATGCAGGGTAATCCTAAGTTAGTGAGGTTTACTATCCTAAAGGAAGAGAAGAAAGAAGAAAAGAAAGAGAAGAATGAAGAATAGAAGAGGGAGGAAGTAAGGCCTAAGCCCCAACAATCACAAGAATAGTATCAATGAAGAAAAGATAAGAGATAAGACTTGGAGATGTGGGAATCACATCCACACCTCTCACTTACCAAAGCCCCTGAAATGGTTGGTGTGACACAAGAACAAATGCATCACAAAATGAACATAATGTCAAACCAAAGTCACACAACCAGAAGTGAAGTCTTAATCGCAAATGCCAAATGCAAATTCAAAGCATAAGAATGAAAAAAATAACTATACAACTCAACATGAAGCAATATGAATCACCATGACAAAACAAAGTAAACATGAGAAGATACAAAGCAACACCACAAAGTTCAAGACCAGAACCCTAACATGTTAAGAAAGTTCCTAAGGATCATGTAAGATGAAGAGAAGAAGCACACAAAGTCAAGTATTTACATTATGAGAAGTAAAGAAGCAAAGGAAGTGAAGTGAGCATGCATAAGAATGAATGAACTTCAAGAGAAAACAAACACAAACTTTCAAGGCACAAACATCAACTCAAGACCAGAGGGGTATCAACAACCTAAGAAGGCTCTAAACAACTTAAAGAAGTTGGCACAAGTGCCCTTCTAACCTAAGGAGTGACCATATGAACCAAAAGAAGCAAAAGGGAACAAGTAAGGAACATAAATTCAAATCAAATCAAGTATACATCCAAAAATTCCACAAACTTGCACAAATGATCTTCAATCATACAATAACAACATGCCAAAAGGAGGGGATCAAAGCCAGAAGCTTAGCCATTCAAATAAAGGTTCAAACATGGATTAGGGTTAGAAAGCTTCATGCACAAGTTAGAGACCAAAATAAATTAAGCAAACTTCTAAAAATCAGAATAAAAATCATCAACAAACTACATCTCATCATGAATCCAGAGCCAAAAGAATCCTCTCAAAATTCAAATTAATGACCAAGATAGAAAATGAACAAGCCAGCATGCTTCAAAATGAAATAAAAACAATTAATTAAAGGAAACAATTAATTCCAGTGTGGCAATTAAAAATAAATGAAAAAGTAAAATGCCAAAAATTAAAGAAAAATAAAAGAAACACTCCTGAATTTTTTTTTAATTTTTGATGACCTAATTCTATTTTTAAAAATTAAGATTCAGACTGGAAATAAAATAAAATAAAATAAAATAAAGAAATGATGAAGCTGAGGTGCAAATAGCAATGAGTTTCAGTTCATTTTGAATGGGCCTTTAACGCAGGGGGTGGGGATAGCAAGGTAAGCCCACTGGCTTCAGCGCAGCTCACAATAATTATTATGGAAATTCAATTAATTCAGGAAAAATGACGAACCAATGGATCAAAGGTACGCGTGAGATTAGGTCAAACAAAAATCCAGGTCATCACATTCATTGGACAGGGGTGAGATTGCATGGTGTTACGGTGAGGTGAGAAACAAAACACATTATTCAGATTTCAAATTAAAATATAAAACACGTGAGAGGGAGGGGTGGTTTTAATGCGTTGTCATGTTTTCCTCCGTCCAGATCCCAGATCCAAAGGCCAGACTTCATCTTCTTCCTTTCAAACTCAGGTGATCAATCTCCAGAATCCGGTGACCGGAGCTAGGGCTCCGGAACCGGAAAATTCAAATCAAGAACAAAACACCACAAAAATGACTCAAACTGTCCAGATCAAACAAACAAATCATGATGAATCCAAATATGGCAACAGAATTCACAATAGATCAAAGAGTAATTCAGGTCGAAGCCAAACAGATTTACATGTCAAACTTCAAATCATCATAAAACACTTAATACTCATCCATTTACCAAACTAATTAGCACAAAATCATCAGCACAACTAGTAGATCACAATGCATACATTTAATTTCAAGTTTAGATCCACGAATTTCAGAGCATACCTGAACTTGCAACTCCTTCAAAACACCAAGATAATGCTCCTACAGCTGCAGATCTGCTCACTTTGACCTCCTCTTGCAAAATAAATGCAAGATGGAGCTTGAGGGAAGCTGGATCTTAGAATCCGAAAGCTCTTGCTCTTGAAAGGCACCTTTATGAATCTTCACTCTCAGCCTGAATGATTGTGTGCAAAGTGATCCTTAGGGTTCAAGGAAGCAGAATGTGTGAAGAGATTGTGAAGAGAGTGCTTGAGGAGAGAAATTCGAAGAGAAATGCAAGTGAGCAAGAGAAAGTGAATCTGAGAAATGAGAGAGCCTCTACACGAATTTAGGGCATGCTTTTCGTTTATATGCTTTGTATTTTCACCTGGCTAGGGTTTTTGAATCAAAAGTGGCATGAGGAGTGTGATTGAGGTGCATTTGCCAAATTGCATGAAAAGTGTGACTGCCTCATACACTCGTGACAACCTTCCCTCAAATGTGCATTCTGACTTCAATTCATCCCTTGATTTCTCTTGAATCAATCCTGACCTTTGGTTGTGAGTGTAACATGCTTTTTGAATGATTATGCAATTTTTCCTCTTGTGTGGTATACTTCACCTCATGCACGAAATTGATGATATTTTGGAGCAAAACAACACTTATGCAATTCCTTGTAACAATATGATCTTATTTGGTCCATGAAACAACTTGAAAATGAGTTTCACAAGTTCTTGCATTTGGATGAAGCTTGAAATTCATGGCATGCCCTAAAATTCAAGCAACTTTCGAAGGGCTTATCTCCAAATCCATGAGGGCTATGAAAATATACTTATACTTTTTAAAAATGGGAGAATTAATCTTAAACTTTCATGTTTAATAGAAACTCATTTGAAGCTTTTTTCACCAAGTTATGGTCTTTGAAGATTAGGGCACAAAGTTGCTAAAAATGGCAAATTCCATGACCAACCACATGCCAAAAATGGAAAGCTCGTCAAAACCTTTTGATTCTTGATCTTTGACCTTGCCAAACCTCTTTTAAGGTTATAAGAACATCCCCTGACTTGAAAAATAGGGTTGGACCCTTTGAAATCTCGCAGTTGACTTCTAGAATGCACAGTTGACCAATTTCTTCTTTTACAAGCAACTGATGAAATACCTGACTTCCACAAGGAGTTTTATCACCAAATTTCATCCCTAGGATCCTCTTATCATGTGAAAGACTTTGCCCAGATGAAATGGCCAAATTCACAAAGTTTTCATGCTTGAAAGTGAAACCCTAATTTGGGATCATTGTGTAGGAGCTTTCCCTAGCCTGAATTTACTGGTGATCTTCCAACCTCTTGGGCTTTTGTGAATGATCTTGAACTTGTGAATGCAATGTAGACCCCTCCTAGGACTTGGACAAATCCATTGGGCCTCCTGTTATAGCTTGTGATGCCTCAAATCTCTCCACAAATGATCATATGCCTAATGCTAGGTCATGAGAGTGTTATGCCTCATCTTTCCATGCAAAGATGCCAAGGATATGATATGCTTATGATGATAATGGTATGATGATGATGCTTAAAATGAAGAGGGAAAATTTGGGGTGTTACACCAGCCCCAAAGATGACTTCCCTCTACCTTACATAGATGTGCTTGTCGATAATACTGCTCAGTTTTCTGTGTTCTCCTTCATGGACGAATTTTCCGGCTATAATCAGATTAAGATGGCTCCCGATGACATGGAAAAGACAACCTTCATCACTCCTTGGGGAACCTTCTGTTACAAGGTCATGCCATTTGGTTTGAAGAATGCTAGAGCCACTTATCAACGGGCGATGGTGACGCTATTCCACGACATGATTCATCATGAAATTGAGGTTTATGTTGATGATATGATAGCAAAATCCCAAACGGAGGAAGAGCACTTGGTTAATCTAGAAAAGTTTTTTGACAGACTTCGGAAGTTCAGACTGAGGTTGAATCCAAATAAGTGTACCTTCGGAGTCCTTTCTGACAAGCTACTCGGCTTCATTGTTAGTGAACGAGGAATTGAGGTTGATCCAGCCAAAGTGAAAGCTATCCAAGAGATGCTTGAGCCGAAGACTGAAAAGCAAGTGCGTGGCTTCTTAGGGAGACTAAACTACATTGCACGGTTTATTTCTCACCTAACGGCCACGTGTGAGCCCATCTTTAAGCTTCTGAGGAAGAATCAGGCCATTAAATGGAACAAAGATTGCCAGCAAGCCTTTGACCGAATCAAAGAATACCTACTAGAACCTACAATTCTTATGCCTCCAGTGCCAGGGAGACCTTTGATTATGTATCTTACTGTGCTTGAAGGATCGATGAGATGTGTGTTGGGTCAGCAGGACGAGTCTGGTCGAAAAGAGCACGCCATTTATTACCTTAGCAAAAAGTTTACCGATTGTGAGACGCGTTACTCACTACTCAAGAAAACTTGTTGCGCTTTAGCATGGGCTGCTCGCCGACTAAGACAGTGCATGCTGACTCACACTACTCTCTTAATTTCCAAGATGGATCCTGTGAAATACATCTTTGAAAAGCCAGCTCTGACAGAAAGAGTAGCCCGGTGACAGATGATATTAACAGAGTATGATATACAATACACTTTGCAAAAGGCAATCAAAGGAAGTGTATTGTCAGAATACTTGGCTCAGCAGCCAATCGATGATTATCAACCCATGAGGTTCGAGTTTCCGGATGAGGACATCATGTTCCTCAAGTCGAAAGACTACGAAGAACCACTTCCGGAGGAGGGGCCAGACCCTGAAACCAATTGGAAGTTGATGTTTGACGGGGCTGTGAACATGAATGGAAGTGGAGTAGGTGTTGTTATCATCTTGCCAGAAGGGGTCCATACACCTTTAGCTTCTCGGCTGACTTTCGAATGCACTAACAATGAGGCGTAGTATGAAGTGTGTATCATGGGTATTGAAGAGGCAATCAACTTGCGAGTCAAAAACCTCGAGATCTTCGGAGATTATGCTTTGGTGGTAAATCAAGTCAATGGAAAATGGCTGGTTCATCAACCTCATTTGCTTCCTTACAGAGATTATGTCAGGAGGCTGTTAACTTTCTTCACCAAAGTCAAGCTGAATTATATTCCTCGAGATGAAAACCAATTCGTCGATGCTCTAGCAACTTTGTCGTCCATGATTAAAGTTTGTCAAGAGAATTTCGTGCCTCGAATTATGGTCTCCCGTCTTGAAAGACCTTCTTATGTCTTTGCAGTAGACGATGGTGAAGATAACAAGCCTTGGTATCATGATATCAAGCAATTCCTGAAAGCTCAAGAATACCCGGCTAGGGCATCTAGTAAGGACAAGAAGACCCTTAGAAGACTGGCAGGAGGTTTCTTTTTGAATCAAGATGGCGTGTTGTACAAGCGAAACTTCGACATGGTTATGCTCAGATGCGTGGATAGACACGAAGCAGACCTGTTGATGTAGGAGGTCCATGAAGGCTCCTTCGGTACCCATGCTGGAGGACATGCCATGGCCAAGAAATTGTTGAGATCGGGATACTATTGGATCACCATGGAATCTGATTGTTGTAAGTACTCCCGTAAATGCCACAAGTGTCAGATTTATGCCGATAAGGTCCACGTGCCTCCAAATCCGTTGAGTGTCATGTCTTCACCGTGGCCGTTCTCTATGTGGGGCATTGATATGATCGGCAAGATCGAGCCAACAGCTTTTAATGGTCATCGCTTCATCTTGGTTGCTATAGACTATTTCACGAAGTGGGTTGAAGCGACGTCTTACACCAATGTCACTAAACAAGTGGTAGCCTGGTTTATTAAAAGAGACATCATTTGTCGGTACGGAATTCCTGAAAGGATCATTACTGATAATGGTTCTAATCTCAACAACAAGATGATGGCTGACTTGTGTCGAGACTTCAAAATAGAACATCACAACTCTTCTCCATATCGCCCGAAGATGAATGGCGCTGTCGAGGCGGCCAATAAGAACATCAAGAAGATTGTGCAGAAGATGGTTGTGACATACAAAGACTGGCATGAGATAATACCATTCGCGTTGCATGGGTACAGAACGTCAGTACGTACTTCGACAGGGGAAACCCCGTTCTCACTGGTGTATGGTATGGAGGCAGTCTTACCAATTGAAGTGGAAATCCCTTCATTGAGGTTGATGATGGATATCAAGCTAGATGAAGCTGAGTGACTCCGATCCAGATATAATAAATTGAGCCTCATTGAAGAGAAACAACTAGCAGCTGTAGGCCATGGACAGTTGTATCAGCGACGGATGAAGCAGGCTTTTGACAAGAAGGTGCGACCACAGAGGTACATGCCAGGTGACTTAGTGCTGAAAAGGATTATTCCTCCTCTTAACGATCACAGGGGCAAGTGGACACCCAATTATGAAGGACCGTTCATGGTTAAAAAGGTTTTCTCAGGTGGAGCCTTGATGCTGACAACCATGGAATAAAGATCCAGGCAAAAATGGGCATCCCGACGAGTAATAAAATACTTCGTGTAAAAAAGACCCGCTGGATAAAAATAGAATAAAGATCCAGGCAAAAATGGGCATCCCGGTGAGCCAAAAACAGAATAAAAGGCTTGGGAAAAAGTTAGGGAAATCTTGAAAAAAAATGTACACCCGCTGAGTTGAAAAGCCACATCGGACAACTCAGGCAAAAAAAGGGTATCCCGGTGGATTGAAAACCTGAAAAGGCGATCCACGCAAAAGAGGGATTAACATGAACGACTGCGATCTATGAGATCCATAACTTATCTACAGTTAAGGCTATCCTAAGGGTTGAATATTAGTTCACTTACTTTTTCTCAAGAGGCAGAGCGAGCGGAGCGTCATGAAGACATACGAGTCATAACCGGGTTGAGACTTAATGAGATCCACTTTTCACATTGCCAATAGGATAGTTTGTTTTTCTTTTTGGTTGTTCCCTCTTTCCAGGGAACTGCTTCCTTTGTATTGCCTATTCATGGCCATTTTTCCAAATCAATAAAAATTCAACTTCAGTCAATTTGACTATTTTGCTTTTTGTTTTTGCTTTTCTCATCTAGCATTGATTGATTGTGAAAACGGCTAGCAAATTTTGATTTACATTGTGTTATGAATATATGAATGCTTTCTAACTCGTGCAGGAGGACAGAAACATTTAATACAACTCTGAAAGGGTGTCGAGATACCCGGATAATGATTCATACTACGAGCCTGGGGCGGGCAGGTCCCAAACTAACTCTCCATGTTGCAGGTACTATCGATTGTGTTCATGCAGGTACGGGTACTGGTGTTGCTAACAGAGCTAACAACAAATTCCCAAGAGAAGCATTCCTTTATGGTTGAACAGGAGCAGGTGTCTCCCAGGGTGTCCCCAATCATCCCCAGCAAAGTGAAAGTTGAAATTTCTCCCAGCAAGGTAGCAGAAGGTGGGTGTCATCCCCAAGCAGAAGTTCCCCTTCAGACAGGGGCAATTCTCAGCAGTATAAGGAGTGTCTTTCCCCCCTCAGTAGTTTCTTCCTCAGTAATATCATGCCTTTGGTTCCCGGCCAAGTCAGGAGGTCCTCACTTCCCCATCAGAGTTCAAGAAGGGTTCATCTCAAGCAGGGTCTTGGCACTCCAATCTCAAAGTCCAATTTATTTTTGGCGATGGCGGTTGTTCAGAGCCGGTGAATCATTGATAGCTTTCCCGCAGAGTTATCTCCTCCTTATCAGGATGAACCAGATCAATACAGTGATCACCTGTCCTCCCCAGTCAAGCCATCTGGGATACTTGCAGTGTCCTTGTCAAGAGATCTCTTTTCATTTGCATATGCATAATCATCATTGCATTCGCGTCCTCCAAAGCGTAGCATTTCCACCATCATGGAGCATTACGCCATAGAAAAATCCAAACATATGCATGCCAGCATGGGCCAGTTTTGAGGTATATTATGTATGACCTATAATATCTTCTCAACCTGAAGTACTCCGCACAGAGGATACCGATATCATTTTTCAGACATCCTTGTCTTTTCAAGTCAATGTTTGTCACTTATTCCGCGTCTTGTTTGGTACAACAGTCGCGTCGCAGGTTCTCGTTTTGTACAACGGTCTTGTTTTCCTGGGATCTTGTTTATGTACAACGATCCCGTTCCATCTTGTCCTATTTCCATTGTTGTTTCTGGTTACCTCCTGAGGCCGGTATACCATTGCGTCTCCATTCGAGGATGGTTTTGTGTTAGATCCAAGGCTCTTTTGAGAATTGTCATTCGAGGATGGCATTCTTTTCTTCAAGCCCTTCTGCGGTTGGTCTTGTTTGTTTTTGTTGTGGCTATCATTCGAGGATGATAGTCCACTTTTTGAGATTATTGATTGAGGTCAGTTTGTCTCTTTTGCAAAGTCTGTCTGAGGTCAGCTTTGTGTTTGGTTATCAGTCGAGGCTGGTATACCTTTGCATCTCCATTCGAGGATGGTTTCGTGTTAGATCTGAGGATCTTTTGAGAATTTTCATTCGAGGATGGCATTCTTTTCTTAAAGCCCTTTTGCGGTTGGTCTTGTTTGTTTTTGTTGTAGCTATCATTCGAGGATGATATTCCACTTTTTGAGCTTATTGATTGAGGTCAGTTTGTCTCTTTTGCAAAGTCTGTGTGAGGTCAGCTTTGTGTTTGGTTATCAGTCGAGGTTGGTATACCTTTGCGTCTCCATTCGAGGATGGTTTCGTGTTAGATCCGAGGATCTTTTGAGAATTGTCATTCGAGGATGGCATTCTTTTCTTCAAGCCTTTCTGTGGTTGGTCTTGTTTGTTTTTGTTGTGGCTATCATTCGAGGATGATAGTCCACTTTTTTGAGCTTATTGATTGAGGTCAGTTTGTCTCTTTTGCAAAGTCTGTCTGAGGTTAGCTTTGTGTTTGGTTATCAGTCGAGGCTGGTATACCTTTGCGTCTCCATTCGAGGATGGTTTCGTGTTAGATCCGAGGACCTTTTTAGAATTGTCATTCGAGGATGGCATTCTTTTCTTCAAGCCCTTCTGCGGTTGGTCTTGTTTGTTTTTGTTGTGGCTATCATTCGAGGATGATAGTCCACTTTTTGAGCTTATTGATTGAGGTCAGTTTGTCTCTTTTGCAAAGTCTGTCTGAGGTCAGCGTTGTGTTTGGTTATCAGTCGAGGCTGGTATACCTTTGCGTCTCCATTCGAGGATGGTTTCGTGTTAGATCCGAGGATCTTTTGAGAATTTTCGTTCGAGGATGGCATTCTTTTCTTCAAGTCCTTCCGAGGTTGGTCTTGTTTGTGTTTGTTATGGTTATCATTCGAGGATGATAGACCATTTTGGAGCTTATTGATTGAGGTTGGTTTGTCTCTTTTGCAAAGTCTGTCTGAGGTCAGTCTTTGTTGTTTGTGGTTATCGCTTGCGGCCGGTATACCATGGTGTTTCTATTCGAGGAGGGTTTTAGTACTGGATCCGAGGATCCCGTGTGAGTTGTCATTCGAGGATGACATTCTTCCCAGCATATGTTTATTGCCCACAATGTGCAAATTTTCAGGTTTTATTCGAGTTTCAATCACTCCACACCTTGAACATCTAAAAGCTGTTGCAATTATTCGTTCAGGCTCGCAGATGATTTAATAGGGGCAGCTGTAATACCTCAAAATTTTCCCTCATATTTATTCCCGTTACTGGTTTATCGCTTCACATTTATCTGCATTTCTCACTAGGTCATTAACATCATAATAGTGCATTTCATGGATTCATAGGGCATGTGATCAGGGCCCGGGGAAGTTAGGGTTTCGTACCTTACCCGTATCTATCAGGATTGAACTTGTGGAGAATATTCACTGGTGCATCTAACCCATTGTTGGGGTGTTCAATCAAATTCACTTCGAATAAGAGTGTTAGCTCTCTGTAACGTCTCAAGTTGTATCCCTCATCATTGAATATCTCAAGGAGAAACTGGAATTCTTGTTTATGATTTGATCTTAAGGGCATCTCACCAATGGAGGTTGGGAATATTAAAATGTTGGTTTAAATTCACCTATTTGTGGAATAATGATTCGGGATCGTAAGGAGTCTATTATGGCATCAAATTGCTTAAGAGTGGAGCATGTTAAACGATTTGTTTCAAGCTAAGGGAGAATGCACAGTTATTGATCTATTTAGAAGATGTCATCCAAATTCAAATTCAAGTTGTCGATATTCAGTTTGAATACAAGCCATCATCGTTTTTCATATCCATTTTAGATCCAATTTAATCCGATAACTTTCGAGTGGTTTGTCAAAACCCGTTCAAGCTCATTTTGCTTAGCCCGTTTCAAATCCAAACCATTGCCCTTGTCCATTTTTCAAGACCCAATTTTGTTCACAAAAAATCATTTTTAACGCACTTGGCCCATATTTTTTGTCTCAAGCCCTATTACCTAAATCATCCATATTCATTTTGAATTCCTTGCCCATTTTATAAGGGTCCATTTTAATTTTCAAATTCCCTTCCCAAACCATAACTAGCTTTATTTTACTTCGTCCAATTTAAACGTCATATTTTATCATATTTCATTAGCCACTCTTCATGATACTGTATTTTGATATCCATAACCAATTCGTTTGTTAAGCCATTTATTTATACCAATTCCCATTTTCTTGTCAAAATTCATTTCCACCCATCTTATTTTAATGCCCAATTACAAAAAAATAATAATAATCATTCAAATAGTTTTCTTTGGTAACACTCATTTTTCTTGAACATTATACCAAAAATGACAAAAAAAAAAGGAAATAATTATAGTCATATCTTTTCATGTGTCCAACAATATGTCTCACGACCAGCATCTCCATGTAGATTTTCATTACATGTAAATCTTACAATATTACAGCTATGTCATCCAGATTGATTTCAAATCCTGCGTTAGTCGTGGAAACTTCAGATGGTTTGCACCCATCTCTAAAACGCATGAAGATTGAGCATTGCACCCAGTCTGTTAAGCTTGAAAAATATAATTCTGCTTCATCCTTTGTTTCCTCAAATTGTGAATCTCTTGTCGGCTGCGCTGGAGACATCCCACTCCAGGGAGAATTTTCTGCAGAATCTATGATATTTGGTGTCGAAGGTATTGATCCTGATAGGAGAGACAAGTTGATTGAGCGGATTTGTCTTAGTTTTCTTCATCCATATAGGGTCCTCTTGCTAGATGAGGTTACAGTTGACCTGGATGTTGTTACCCGAATGGATTTATTGGAATTCTTCAAGGAAGAATGTGAGCAGAGAGAAGCTACAATTGTATATGCAACTCCCATTTTTGATGGACTAGAGAAATGAGAAACTCATTTGGCATACATACAAGAGGGCGAGCTGAGAAGAGCAGAAAAATATCAGATGTTAATGAGTTGAAATCTTCAACTAATCTACTGTCTGCTGAAACCAAGATTGAAAAGAAGAAACCTGTCAACAATACATTTAATGCTCAAGCTACCTCTCTATTCTTTTCATCCAGACACTTGGCGTATTATCGTTTTCAGGGATGCTCGGTCCCAAATCTATCCCAATGCAGAAAAATATATCTCAATTAAGTCTGAGCTTATAGAGGTAAAAAGCAGAAGTTCAGTCTCATGCTAAGCTTGGCGATATGAAGGTGGATTCCAATAGCACAGATAGTAAAACTCCCAGTGGTGAGCCTGTCAAGAATGATGATCCTGGTAATTTACCTAGGCCAGAAAATATGAAGAATGAGAAAAAACAGTTAGTAATCCTAAGGCTGATAACAGGACAAGGAAAATGGGAAGAAAAAGAGAAAACTTCATAAGTGAAAATCAGTTATAACAGAATTTGCCAAGTGAAAGTGGAAAACGAAAAATCATAACAGAAACTCAAAACAGAAAGCAAAATAAATTAACTTCTAACAGAAAGTTACAAACTTATCTTCTAGAAGAATCCTCAAATTTGCTTCTATAAAGCAGGAGCTCCTCTCAATCTCATCCTCTTCACCATTTTTCAATCTGTTTCAACCATTTTTCTCTTCTCATCTTCCCACAACTTCTTCACCACTTCAATTCTTCAATTCTTCTCATTCTTAACCATTTTCCCTCTCCATTTTTTCGTCCTCTCCTTGATTCTTCATTGAGGTGCCAAATTCTCATCAACCCTCATAACTTGCCATCATCTTCATTAACCTGTGAATCCAGAAAAGAACAAATTCAAAACCAATTCGTAGACAAAAGCCACAATGGATCAACAAGAACGATGCGAAAAGATGGAGAAGATCGATTTGTGACGATTTTATTACCTAAAGCGTACGAGTTCTCCAATCGATTTCAACATCAATGTCTTCACCAATCGATATCAAATTCCACACCAATAACCTGTAAGATTCAACAAAGAGAGTTCAATCGCAAACAAGAAAGGGAGTGCGAGAAGCGAGATCGAAACTTACCTGAACAAGACTTGTCAGTACTCGAAATCGCCTTCGTCAAGAGCGCGGCCTCTTTATTCAACAATCGACGTCTTCATTCTTGGTCATCGATCAACGTCTTCGTAAGGTGCGTTCCGCTTACGTCGCTTACATATATAGGTCATATTGTGGTTGTCGTGTGAATTCTCCAAGTCTCTCTTGTGCTTTGTTTGGACATGGTGAAGTTCGTTTCCGATTGGAATTAGAAGAGAGATTAGGATAGTTTGGTGTTTCGATTTTGGAATTAGAAGAGAGATTATGATAGTTTGGTGTTTCGATTTTGGAATTAGAAGAGAGTTAGGTTATGATTTGTTTCCGAATTGAGGAGGGTTTAGGTTAGATGGTGTTGGTGAGGGAGGAAAAGAGGAGAAGCGAAGATGGTTGAGAGCGGAGAAGAAGAACAGAGCGGAGAGGAAAATGGAGGGTTAGAGGTGATGGCCGAAGAATGAAGAGGTTGGGAGAGAAGAAGTGTGGCGGCGAAGAGGGAAAAGGAAAGAGGATTTGGGTTCTTAATAGCTCTTTAGATTTTATTTATTCTTTTTTTTAATTTTTATTGTGGTAATCATAAAGAATGTGATTAATAGAATCATTAAAAGATTTTTGGGGTTTAATTTCGTTTAATGTTAATAAACTCAGTCAAATTTTGAGAAGATAAAACCATTAATCCATAATCAAATGGTTTAATTATCCACCTCATTCTCAATAATTGCACCGTTAGGAAATCTGAAAAGATAGGTTGGAGTTTTGGGGTCCAATCCGACGGTGACACTTGTCACCGTCCGGTTGGGTCACCCTACCATAATCACTCGCATGCTCATACACCGTAGTCACTGTAAACACCCCAAATTTGCCCTCACCCATTCACACCATGGCTTGTGATCTTTTCATATGCATAAGTTCAATCATAGCATCTCATGTTACATATGTGCTTCACTGCATTGGTTCAAAGTCATCTGCATCTAGGGTTTAAGATCTGAGTAATCCAAGAGCTACTAGAGTCACTCCAAAGGTCATAAATAACTTCAAAGGGGTCCATGTATGTTCAAGCATCATATTGTATCCTCACAAAGTCAAGAAAATCAAAGAATCACAAGAACTGAGAATGGCATGGAAGCAGAGCTAGGTTTAACTACACAGATGACCTAGAATTAGGGTTTTGGTTTCAAGGGCCATAACTCCAAATTTTTTGGTCATTCTTGTTTCTATTGGTCTCTATATGTTACAAGGATCATGTATATCAATTTTTATGAAGATATTCCATGGGGAAGGCATCTAATCAAGAGTTGACTTCTTGAGCAAGTCAGTGCAAAATCAGGGCATCTGAGGCCCCCAATGACCCAACCAAGGGGTGTTCTTCATCATTTTGATTGTGTTTGATCTTTATTTGATCATAGAAGATGTTAGAAGTTCACAAAATTGAAGAATTTCAAGCCATTTGCAAAGTTGCCTTTTTGGGAAAATGACTTATAATGGAAACTTGCCATTTTGGGAAACTTTTTCAACCCTTTCTTTTTGATTCAAAAATGCTTCAAATGGGAATACTTTGGTCATGAAAGTTGTAGAATGGATCATTCCCTTTTCAAAAAGTACAAGAACTCATTCTAATTCATTTTGGATCAAAAGTTATGGCTTGTCAAAGTTGGGGAAAATCACATAATTTCAAGTTTGGTACCAAAGAGGCAAAGTTGCAAAACCCTTTGCCAAGGCAAATTGTGCTTTCAAATGGACCTCTAATCTTTTTACAAACATAAACCAAGGCCTAAAATTCAGAATGCACCAAGAGTTTGTCCATTTTCATGACTTGTGGATCAAGAAATCACAAAAGGGGCAAAAAGTCACAAAGTTGCAAAATATCATACAAACCCTAATCCACTTGTTGATTGGCTTCAAAACTGATCCCATGGCCCTCCTCATTCCTTGCTGCGCAGGACACCCCTATTGTCCTTGGCCTGCCATTGACCCATACCTCTCTTACACAAAACTTGACTTTTTGCATAAAGACCCATACCAATCAAGCTAGGCCAGACCAACTCCTCTGACCTATCCAAGAGTGATAAGTGGACCAAATGCAACACAACACACCAGATACACAAGCCTGAAACACTCTCCAAGCCATAGCACCAAGCTTTGCCCTCTTATGCATTTCCATTCGAAACACATCACACAAGCATCAAACATAAAAACAAACTTCATAGGATCACTCAGCATGCTCCCCTGATCATTTCCCTACCCTCATTCATCCCTGAAACCTCCTCAAACTGAAACACGATTCCTTCCCCTCCCTGAACAGAACTTCTTCAAACTCACAAACCAACCATTTTAAACTCCAACCAAGCTTCATAACTTCATCAAGAGGACCATTGGGACCATTTTGATGCAAAGAGGCAAGCAGAAAGCTCCTAGACTGAAAGCTCAATCTCAGGTAACATGATGAACAAATTTTCCAGAACTTTGATTTCTTGTTAGAATGTTGTTCTATATGTTGCCCTGATCATGGGGATCTATTTATTTTTGAAAATGAGCCAGAAACAAGCATGTTGTGATGTTCTGAAAGTTTGCCCGTGAAAATGTTTTTGCTTGTTTCCTTTGATTCATGAAAAATAAATGTTGTTTGTTTTAGGGTTTATGTTTAGTGATGTTCATAGTTTGATTCTGGAGAGTTTTGTGAGGTTTTGATGCGTTTTGAGAGAGATTGAGATTTTGGCTGGCCGGAGAAGATGACCGGAACACTGTTCCGGTCATCTGAAAGTCATTAGGGCTTCTGATTAGGGTTTAATCATAATTAGGCCAGTTTGAATGTGAGTCGTTCGTTTGCGCGCCAGGTCAATTCCCGCTCCTGTAAGTTTGAATCTCAGCCTTCAGATTGGCTGACTTTCTCTTTTTTTCCATTTAAATTCATTTTATTTTCATTTGTTTTGCATTTATTTGTACGAATTTTTAAAAATAGTTAAAATCATCTAAAAATTATGAAATTTTTTGTCAAAGGTTTCATGAATTTTCAGAACACAAAAATA
Organism: Lathyrus aphaca; assembly: GCA_963966055.1. Taxonomy (NCBI): domain Eukaryota; kingdom Viridiplantae; phylum Streptophyta; class Magnoliopsida; order Fabales; family Fabaceae; genus Lathyrus; species Lathyrus aphaca. The sequence goes on along the minus strand of OZ014520.1, from coordinate 354,110,717 downwards.
TTTTTATTTTTATTTTTCGCATTAAAAATTATTTTTAAATCATTTAAATGTTTATTTTTAATTAGTTAATGAAAATTAATTAATTAAAAATACATTTAGGTATTTAAAATCACAAAAAAAATCACATAGCATTTAAAAACATTTAGAAACATTGTCCAACTCTCAAACCAAATTTCTTTTTTGTTCTTGATGCCTTTTGATCATTTTCATTGGATTTAATTTCATTTCAAGGAAATATTTTATGTCAAACTTCAAAAATTTCTTTCTGCCTAACCATTGAGAGTTGGATAATGATTCCTTTTGCATTGCATTTTGTATGGCATGTAGTTTATAGGATAAAATTGGTTTGAATTGATCTTGCATTTTCAATTTTTTTAGCATTTTTCTTGACAAGGTACCTTAAAACCCTAGCAATCTTAGGAAATTCATAACTTCCACTAGATTAAGAGTTGGATCCCCTCCTTTGGGCAGTGAGTTTGTATAGGTTTAGGGTATCTTTGATTGCATTTTCAAATTTTTATCATGTCATTTGCTTCTGGTTTTGGATTTTTGCTTTGTGTGATGCATGTAACCCTAATTTGTGCTTTCCTTTGCATCCATTTCTCATTTGCTTGCATACCATGACTTGTCATGACATTTTGTGCATCTACATGATTCATAATACATCTTAGGACATATTAGAATCATGTTTGATCATTTCATCTTTCATTTGCCATGTTATATGTTCATTTCATTTCATAACTTTTCATGTACATTCATGGTCCAAAGCATGCTTCATCTGCATCCATGTCCTTGTATGATGATTCTCATGTCTTGCCTCATGCTTGTATCATCTCTTAGCATCATTAACATCATGTAAATGCTTCTGACTTTGGTTTGCATCATGACATTTCATCTCATTTGCATTGCATTTCATTTCTTTTGCTAACTTTTCAGGTGGTAAGTTGTTTTGAGAAGTGAATTTGCCTTCACTTCTCACAATCTCTTCTCATCTCTCTTGCATCATTGCTGCATTTTATCTTGTGTATTGGATTGAGCTTGCTCATTCATGTTCATCTTACTTTATTTCTTCAAGCAACTTGTCTTCTTAAGTGAAGCAAGTTGTTTTGCTTCTCTTTGCTTTTTGCCCCTTTCATCTGCTTCCTTCCTGGTGGTTGTCGCTCCCGATAAATGGGACTGGCCCAGATAAAGGTACAGACGCGAACGGTCGGCGAAAGGGACAATGAGAACACACAGCAGTGGACTCACTGGAGATGAATAGAGTCGCCAGCTAGGCATTTTTATCCCGGAGGAAAGGCAATGCTGCATAGACCTAGGAAGATATGGATAAGACGGTTGCGAACCAGAGAGACTGAGAAAGGGGGTTGGTTATAACCTGGGAAGGTATTAGCACCCAGATTGTCCGTCGTACTCGACGGGATCCACGCTTAAAAGATTTGTGTTTTAAAGGGGTAGTGTCAGTGCAATTTGTGTATACAATAGCTGGAAAAGGATGTACAGGTGTCAGTGTAAAAGAAGTGCAAAGTGTAATATATACAGTGTCAGTGTGAGGGCAGGAGTGAAATGCTCATGATAATGAGGCTTAAAAGAATGAAGCTGGAAAGAGGGGGAACATACAGAGACTTTTGTTCGATAACTGTTAAGTTATGCCTACGTATCCTCTCGTGTAATGAGGAAGTCAGAACACCGTAGTTCGACCCAAAGAGACTGAAGATGAATTGACTGATGAACTGCTTACTTGTCTATGCTCAAGTGTATGACCTGTCTGGCTCAGGTGCAAACTGTCTTGCATTAGACGGAAGAAGCAAGTTCTCGTTTATGAGTGAATGAGATGAGAAAAGAATCCCGGAGGAGACGATTATTGTTTGTTTTTGTGTTTTCAGTCTTTTATTGCTTTTGAAAGTTTGTCATAAGTTAATGGGCTTAAGCCTAAACCAATGGATTTAGTAAACTCATCACATCTTCCCTCTGATTAGGGGTAATGAGAATACCTTAAGTGTGAAGTCAGATTCTCACACTTAATCACCTTTGGTGTAGGATTAAGATCATTAACCTACTTGTGATTATTTAGATGTTTTTTGGTGTTTTTGTTTAGTGTTGAGTAATGAGGTTAAGCCATAATCAAGGATTAAACAGACTCATTACACCATCCTAATAGAAGGATAATAGATGAGAATGTTTAAGCTGAGGAAAGCTCCTCAACTTATTCCATGATTAGGGATTAAACTCATGACAAAACAAGCCTTTGGGGTTAAGTGGATTTTATTTAATGATATGATGATGAAGTGACTTTTATGGTTTGTAAGACAACTTGAGGGGGACTTGTCCATTAACACTAGGGTTAGTCCTTCTTAACCAATTAAGGAAGAATTAGAACCCTAATGCAAGGCCCAAGTTACAAGCTTGATGTCTTAGTGATTATTAGGTGGATTGATTAAGGGATTTAAACACATTAAGGGTTTAACACTTAGGATTAAAGTTATACACTCCATCCTAATAGAAGGATGCAGGCATAAGCTTAATCACAAAGCCTTAAAGCCTTTAGGGTTTAGTCCCTGATTATGAGGTGAGAAGAGAAGACTCAAAGAGACACAAAGGTAAAACTAAGTGGGGGACTAATCAAAACCCTAATCATTGTCATGCTTGGTTGCTCCTAAGGTTTGTGAGGTTTACAAGAGAAATCTTTAGAGTAACCACCAGGAAGCAAATGAAAGGATCAGGAGAAGCAAAGCAACTTGCTTCATTTAAGAAGGCAAGTCACTCGAGGAAAGAAAGTAAGAAGAAGAAGAATGAGCAAGCTCAAACTCAAACACATATAAAAATGCAGCATGGATGCAAGAGAGAGATGAGAAGAAAGTATGAGAAGTGAAGGCAAATCCACTTCTCAAAGTTACTTACCACCTGAAAAGTTAGTGAAGGAAATGCAATGCAATGCAAAATGAGGTGAAATGACATGATGTAAACCAAAACCAGAAGCACATGTGTGATGTTAATGATGCTATGAGATGCTACAAACATGAGATAACACATGGAGATGATCATACAAGCTTATGGATGCAAATGGAGCAAGTTAAGAAACATGAACATACATGAAAAGTTATGAAATGCAACTGGCATACAACATGGCAAATGCAAGATGCAATGATCAAACATGCTTTCAATATGTCTTATGATGTTAAATGAATCACATGGAGGCATAAAATGTCATGGCAAGTCAAGGTATGAGTGCAAATGCAAGATGGATGCATATGGAAGCCCAAATTAGGGTTTATGATCAAAGCATCAAACACAAACCAAAATCAGAAGCAAACATCAATATAAAAAATTGAAAATTCACTCAAAGGATCCCTAATCCTATACTAACTCACTGCCCAAAGGAGAGGTTCCAACTCTTAACCAAATTCAAGTTATGATTTTCCTAAGTTTCCTAGGGTTTTAGGGTTTCTTAACAAGAAAAATGCCAAACAAATGGAAAATGAAAGATCAATTCATGACCATTTAATATCACAAACTACATGATATGCTAAACACAATGCAAAAAGAATCAAAGTCCAACTCATCATGGTTAGGCAGAAATGATTTTTGGAAGTTTGGATCAAAATAATGCTTGAAAAATGAATTAATTCCATGGAAAATTCTCAAAATGCATCAAGATCAAAAAATAAATTTGGTTTGAGGGTTGGACAATGTTTCTAAATGTTTTAAATGTTTCATGAATTTTTTGGTGATTTTTAAATACCTAAAAGTATTTTTAATTAATTAATTCTCATTAATTAATTAAAAAGAAACTTTTAAATATTTAAAAATACTTTTTTAATGCTAAAAATAAAAATAAAAATATTTTTGTGTTCTGAAATTAAATAACAACTTGTATAAAAAATTTCAGAATTTTTGAAAAGGTTTTACTATTTTTAAATAAATGTACAAAACAATGTAATTAAATGAAAATAAAAAATGAATTTAAACTGAAAAAAAAGAAAAGTCAACAGATCCAAGGGCCCTCATTTAAACTTGCTGCGCGCGCGTTTGACTTGGCGCCAGATCCAACGGCTGGAATTCAAACTTGGCTAATTAAGTGATTAAGCCCTAATTTTGCCCTAATGACTTTCAGATGACCGGAACAGTGGTTTCGGTCATCTTCTCCGGCGAGCTCAAATGCTAAATCATTCTACACGCTATGAAAATGAAAACCAACTATCCAGGAATCTTCCCCACCCTAAAACGAATCAAACCCCTCACTTAAACATCATTTATCACTCATAATCAGAGAGAATCGAAGCAAACAAATCCTAGGGCAAAAAGTTTCAGAAACAGATTAAACTCTCATCTCTCCACCATTTTCAAAACCAAAGACATCAGAGTGATCAGTGAACTACAAAGAACAACTTAGGAACTTTAAAAATCATTTCTGGAAAAAAAGTTCTTGAGCTACCTGAGTTTTGAAGCTTTCAACTTTGCAGCTTTCTGACCTCCCCTCTTTATGCAATCCACTCCTTTTGGTCCCTTGATGATGTCTGGATGCTTAGAAGGAGTTTGTGCTGGCTGGTTTGGGAGATTGAACAAGTTCTGTTCAAGCTCAGGTGAGAATCGTGTTTATGATTCAGGCAGTTTAAGGCAAAGATGAGGGGTGCTTTGTGACCAGAGTGATGTGTTGAGAAGGTTTATGAAGTTTGTTTAAGTGTTTGTGGCTTGTATGCTGAGTTTCGAAAGCTTTTGCTTCAAGGGTGAAAAATGAGAGTGCTGAGTTCTTGCTTGTTTCAGGCTTGTGTGTTATGTTGTTTGGCTTGCCATTTGTTTGTATAAACTAATCCTATTGGTCAAAGGATGTGACATGCCCTTTTGTGATAGGTATGGCTACTTTTGCCATTTTGTCAACTTTGTGTAAGAGAAAGCATGGTCATGTTCTAGCCAAGTACAAGGGGTGTGGGCTGCGCAGCATGGTGTGAGGGAAAGGCTAGGATGGTTCAGCAATGTAGCTAGCAAGTGGATGAGAAACTATCATGACTTTTGCAACTTGCTTGCTTTTGATCTTCATGAAAATATCTTGCTCCAAAGGCCAAACAATATGAGAAACTCTTGGCCCATTCTGATTTTTAGGTCATGTGTGATCATGTTGTGTGAATTAGAAGTCCATTTGATAGCTTTAGAACACTTGATCAAGTCATTTTGCAAAATACCTCTTTGGTAGAAACTTTGAAATTTTGTGATTTTAGCCAACTTTGACAAACCATAACTTTTGATTCAAAATGAATTAGGTCATGTTCTTGTACTTTTTGAAAAGGGAAAGATCTAATATACAACTTTCATGACCAAAGTTTTTCCATTTGAAGCATTTTTGGATCAAAAAGTAAGGGTTGAAAAGTTGCCTAAAATGATAAATTCCTTAAAAGTCAAACTTGCCCCAAAAAGTCAACTTTGCAAAAAACTTGAAATTCTTGAATTTTGCAAACTTCCAACTTCTTCTATGATCAAATAAAGATCATATACACTCAAAATGATGAAGATCACCCTTTGGTTGGGTCATTGGGGGCCTCAGATGCCCTGATTTTGCACTGACTTGTCCAGAAAGTCAACTCTTGATCAGATGACTTCCCCATGGAATTTCTTCATGAAAATTGATATGCATACTCCCTATACCATATAGAGACCAATAGAAACAAGAATGACCAAAAAATTTGAAGTTATGGCCTCTGAAACCAAAACCCTAATTTTAGGTCATCTGTGCAGTGAAACCTGGCTCTGCTTCCATACCAATCCCAGCTCTTGTGATTCTTTGATTTTCTTGACTTTGAGAGGATATAATATGATACTTGAACATATATGGATACCTTTGAAGTGATTGATGACCTTTGGAATGGCTCAAGTGGCTCTTGGATTGCTCAGATCACAAACCCTAGATGCAGATGACTTTGAACCAATGCAATGAATCAAAAATGTGGTATGAGATGTTATGATTTTGTTTATTCATATGAAATGATCACAAGCCATAGTGTGAATGGGTGAGGGAAAATTTGGGGTGTTTACAGCTGCCCCTATTCAAACATGAGTTAGTTGTGCAGGATGTAAGCAACGGCTTATCAGGCAAACAAGATAACTTGTGGTTGAATACCAAAGACAGTCCAAAATTTGCACTCACAGAATGAAGAAGAAAAGGGATATAGATTGTAAAGGAAAATAAAGTATATTGTAAAGTGTGGGCGACGGAGGACGACCGTCGAGCAGAGGACGACTGCTGGGTAAAGAGCAATGACGGGGACGGCCGACATGCTGGAAAAGTGCGGAAAACAAAGCAATGACGGGGACGGCCGACATGCTGGGGATAAAAGGCATTATGATGGGGACGGCCATCAAGTAAAGCTATAAGATTCTCCGAGGATTAATGAAACATGACGGGGACGGCCATCAAGTTCACAAGATAAAGTAACCAACGATGGGGACGGCCATCGGGCTAAAAAGAAAAGGGACCACGACGGGGACGGCCATCGGGTTAAAGAATAAATGAAATAAACAGATGATGAGGTACGGTCATCAAAGGTGAAGGACGGTCACCTAGCAGGGGACGGCTGCTCTGTTGGTTTAAGATGAGGGACGGTCATCTAAGGTGGAGGGCGACCACCTGGCAGGGTACGGCTGCCAAAAATATCGCGACATAGGACGAATGCCGGATAAAAGGTCAACGATGGGGACGGCCATCGGGCGAGCATGATGGAGGACGACCATCAAGAGGTGGAGGACGACCACCTAGCAGGGGACGGATGCTCTCGAGGTTTATCATGACATAGGACGAATGTCAGATAACCAAAGATCAACAATGGGGACGGCCATTGGATAAAATGATGAAGGACGATCATCAAGAGGTGGAGGACGACCACCTAGCAGGGGACGGCTGCTAAATATCACGACATAGGACGAATGTCGGATGAAAAGAATCAACGATGGGGACGACCATCGGACGAGCATGATGAAGGACGATCATCAAGAGGTGGAGGACGACCACCTAGCAGGGTACGGCTGCTCTCAGGGTTTATCATGACACATGACGAATGTCAGATAAAAAAGAAAATTTGCTTTGTTGGCGATCTACTGGGGAATAGTAAACACGGACGAGTGTTTATATCCAAGAAACAAAAGGTATAAGTGTTTAGATGTTTGTGTACAGATTAAAGATGCGGATGTGCATCCCTAAGACAACGATACGGACGAGTATCGGGTAGAAACAAAAACTGACACGTGTTCAGAGATGATGATACGGACGAGTATCAACTGGTTAACAGTGAACACGGACGAGTGCTGAATCTGAAGGGACTCTTCTGGGAATAGTAGACACAGGCGAGTGTCTATATTCAAGAAGACATGAGCGTTTGACACAGTGTATGGATTAAAAATGCGGACGAACATCCTTAAAACTATGATACGGACGAGTATCAGGTAGAAACAAACGCTTGACGCATGTTCTGAGATGATGGTACGGACGAGTACCAACTGGTTAACAAAAAACATGGACCAGTGTCGAATCTGTGGGGATATAAATGGTGTATACAAGATACGGACGAGTATCTGTATAAATGAGTGGTGTGTAGATGAGCGTTTTAATCTGCCGGGGAGAGTGACACGGACGAGTGTCAAAAGGAGAAGAGTATGGTATGAACAAGTATCTGATATATAAAGTGTTTATATTACTGTGCTGGGGAAAGTGACATGGGCGGATATCAAGGAATCGTATGTATGCAAGTATCTGTGAGTGCAAGGAAGGTGTTTTTGTCTTTCTACTGGGGGTATGACACGGACGGGTGTCGAAAAGCATCTGTAATATGGGTGGTCTTGTTTGCAAAGAGTATTCAGGCAATCTTACTGGGTAAGAATGACACGGACGGGTGTCAAAAAGGAGTGTATACTGGTGTTTGTGAATGTGGGGCGACTGTGTTTGCTGGAGAACCTGCTGGGGAATTTTGTGTACTGCTGATGGATTTCAATATTCACAAGTGTTTGATTCAAAAATATGGCTCATGATTATGCTATATGTTTGATTTTTGTCGTAATGGTCCGCATTAGACGGAATGCTACGCTTTGTGGGTGAATATGATGCGGATGCTATGATTATGCGAGTACCAAACCGGGATTCGGATCCCGTTGCTGTGAAGATCTTTGGTCGATCTGCTTGAGATGAACATCCAAGCTGGGGATGGGATCATTGGTAGATCTGATGAGATGTATTTGCTTGGGGATATGGGTCACTGATGGACATATCCTTGCAATGAGGGACCCAGCTGGGGTTTGCGGAAGCTTTCTTCGCTCTGTTGTGATTCCTTCATGCGTTGCTCTTCTGGATAGAGGCTGAAACTCTGTGGGGAGGATGATTTCCTGCCTTTTTAGCTGAGAAAGAATGAATGGCACCTCGGCTGGGCAAAGTAACAAGTGGTAACTCAGCTGGGGAGAGAGCACTTCGGGTGCTACGACTGAGTGTTGATTTACTAGCTTGCTGGGATGAAGCTTACATGCCCCATGTTGTGCTTTGAATGCCTGCAATCCTGCAAAGATAGAAACGCACAAGTATTCCCGGGGTATCCTTTACTGGATTCCGTCATAAGAGTTTAGACACTCCCGAGAGTAAGTATATTCCCTGCAAGCACGTGTTTTTTATTACTTTTCGAAGAAAAACATCTGTATTTATGCAATCGTTTTTTTTTTAGAGATATCAGACATTCTTTGCAAATAAAAGTAAACTGTACGAGACGAGACATGACTGAAAATCTGATTTTATTAACTCAAATGCCCTGAATTGGCAAGATACAGTCAAAGAAACATATCTCCTAAAATGAGGAGATTGTTACAAATTGAGAAACAAAATACTGGCAATGTTGACGACGCTTTAAGGAGCTTCCTCTTTTGCCATGACCCGTATGACCATTGACGTTCTTCTCGTCTTGCTTTCTGAAGAAGGCTGATTCTGATTGGAGTTTGATCCTTTCGAAGCATACCAAGTCGTAAGTGATACAGACGAATTCAGAGTGCAGTCGTTCGCTTATTCCCTTATTTTGCATGGATCGCCCTTTCGGGTTTTCAATCCATCGGGATGCCCATTTTTGCCTGAGTCGTCCAATGTGGCTTTTCAACTCAGCGGGTGTACATTTTTTTGTTTTATTTCCCTTATTTTTGCCCGAGTCTTTTATTCTGTTTTTGACTCGCCGGGATGCCCTATTTTTGCCTGGACTTACATTCTGTTTTTGTGTCCAGCGGGTCATTTTTTATGCGAAGTATTTTTTAACTGCATCTGAATTCACAGGTGACGGGAAATCCTCACCATCCATGGTGCTGAGCATCAGTGCCCCACCAGAGAAAACTTTCTTTACCACGAATGGTCCTTCATAATTCGGAGTCCATTTGCCCCTGTGGTCTGTATGAGGAGGGAGGATTCTCTTCAGTACGAGATCTCCTACTTGGTACTCTCGGTGCCTGACTTTCTGATCGAAGGCTCTCTTCATTCTTTTCTGATATAACTGCCCATGACAGATTGCAGCCAATCTTTTCTCTTCAATCAGACTCAGTTGTTCGTATCGGGATCGGACCCATTCTGCTTCGTTTAGTTTAACATCCATTAACACTCGTAAGGAGGGTAATTCAACTTCAACTGGCAGGACTGCTTCCATGCCATACACAAGTTGATACGGTGTTGCCCCAGTGGATGTTCTGATCGACGTGCGGTACCCATGCAAGGCAAGCGGTAACATCTCATGCCAGTCTTTGTAGGTGACTACCATCTTCTGCACAATCTTCTTTATATTCTTGTTAGCTGCCTCAACAGCGCCATTCATCTTTGGCCTGTAAGGAGAAGAATTGTGGTGTTGGATTTTGAAGTCCCGGCATAGCTCTGCCATCATTTTGTTGTTCAAGTTGGAACCATTATCAGTAATGATTTGCTCGGGAACTCCATACCGACAGATGATATCTCTTTTCAGGAATCTGGCTACCACTTGCCTTGTAACGTTTGCATATGAAGCTGCTTCGACCCACTTGGTGAAATAGTCAATGGCGACCAGGATGAATCTGTGGCCATTTGAAGCAGTCGGTTCAATCTTGCCAATCATGTCAATGCCCCACATGGCAAAGGGCCAGGGTGAGGACATCACATTCAAAGGATTGGGAGGCACATGCACCTTATCCGCATAAATCTGGCATTTATGGCATTTTCTGGCGTAGGCACAACAGTCGGCATCCATTGTGATCCAGTAATAACCTGATCTTAGCAATTTCTTAGCCCTTGCATGTCCTCCAGCATGGGTACCAAAGGATCCTTCGTGCACTTCATGCATTAACAAATCTGCTTCTGTTCTATCGACGCATCTGAGGAGTACCATATCAAAGTTTCTCTTGTATAGGGAACCATCAGTGTTTAGAAAGAAACTACCAGCAAGCCTTCTCAAAGTCTTCTTATCATTGGAAGATGCCCCAGGTGGGTATGTTTGATCTTCCAAGAAGCACTTAATGTCATGGAACCAAGGCTTATCATCCTTGACAACATCTGCTGTAAACACATATGCCGGTCTGTCAAGTCTGGACACGGAAATCTGAGGTACAAAGTTGGCAGCTTGAACTTTGATCATGGATGAAATGGTAGCAAGAGCATCTGCAAAATGATTCTCGTCCCGAGGGATATACTCAAGCTTGACTGTTGTAAAGAAAGTCAATAACCTTCTGGTATAATCCCTATAAGGTATCAGATGATCTTGGTGTGTGTACCATTTCCCGTTGGTCTGATTAACTACCAGAGCTGAATCTCCGAATACAGTCAATGTCTTGATCCTGAGGTCAATGGCTTCCTCAAGACCCATAATGCAAGCTTCGTATTCAGCTTCGTTGTTAGTGCAGTTGAAAGTGAGTTTTGCCAAGAAAGGCATGTGAACTCCTTTAGGTGTAATGAGTACTACATCAACACCACGACCATTCATATTGACAGCCCCATCAAACATCATAGTCCATTCTTCTTCCGGGTCAGGCCCTTCAGTGTGAATAGGCTCTCCATGATCTTTTGCTTTTATGAACATGATGTCTTCATCAGGGAAGTCAAATCTCATAGGCTGGTAATCATCAATAGGTTGCTCAGCAAGATATTCAGACAATACACTGCCCTTGATGGCTTTTTGAGATGTGTATTGAATATCATATTCTGTGAGGATCATTTGCCATCTTGCAACCCGTCCGGTAAGCGCTGGCTTCTCAAATATGTACTTGACTGGGTCCATCTTTGAGATCAACAAGGTAGTGTGGGTCAACATATACTGTCTCAGTCGGCGAGCAGCCCACGCTAAAGCACAGCAAGTTTTCTCGAGCAGTGAATAACGTTGTTCACAGTCGGTAAACTTTTTGCTTAGGTAGTAAATTGCATACTCTTTTCGACCAGACTCGTCATGCTGGCCCAGCACACACCCCATTGACTCTTCTAATACTGTTAAGTACATGATTAGAGGTCTTCCTTCAACTGGAGGCATAAGGATCGTAGGTTCTTGCAGGTACCCCTTGATCTTGTCAAAAGCTTTCTGGCAGTCTTCATTCCACCTGACCGTCTGTTCTTTTCTCAACAGTTTGAACAAGGGTTCACAGGTTGCTGTAAGGTGAGATATGAACCTTGAAATGTAGTTTAATCGTCCCAAAAAACCTCGAACTTCTTTCTCTGTCTTTGGTGCAGGCATCTCTTGAATAGCTTTGACTTTATCAGGGTCAACTTCAATTCCTTTTTCGCTTACAATAAACCCTAGCAGCTTACCAGATCGCACCCTGAATGTGCATTTGTTGGGGTTCAACTTCAGTTGGTACTTCCTCAGACGCTTGAATAGCTTCAGCAGATTTACCAGGTGATCTTCTTCAGTAAGGGACTTGGCAATCATATCATCCACATAACATTCGATTTCCTTATGGATCATATCGTGGAATAAGGTCACCATAGCCCGTTGATATGTTGCACCAGCATTCTTCAGTCCGAATGGCATCACCTTGTAACAGAAGGTGCCCCAGGGTGTGATGAAGGTTGTCTTCTCCATGTCTTCAGGTGACATCTTAATCTGATTGTATCCTGAAAATCCGTCCATGAAGGAGAATACCGAGAACTGAGCCGTGTTATCCACCAATACATCAATGTGAGGTAATGGGAAGTCGTCTTTCGGGCTGGCTCTGTTCAGGTCCCGGTAGTCAACACACATTCTTACTTTGTCGTCCTTCTTAGGCACAGGTACTATGTTAGCAACCCACGGCGGATAGCTAGTTACAGCAAGGAACCCGGCGTCCCACTGCTTTTGTACCTCTTCTTTGATTTTCATGGCCATGTCTGGGCGAGTACGGCGCAATTTCTGTTTAACCGGTGGGCATTCTTCTCTTAAAGGAAGCTTGTGTACAACAATGTCGGTGTCCAACCCTGGCATATCTTGATAGGACAAAGCAAACACGTCCACATACTCTTGAAGCAGATCAATCAGTTGTCTTTTCACTGAGTCTTGTAGGCAGGCCCCGATTTTAACTTCTTTCACGTCTTCATCTGTACCAAGATTGATTGTTTCAACCTCCTCCTGGTGAGGGGTGATAACCTTTTCCTCTTGTCTCAACAACCTGGCTAGCTCTTCAGGAAGCTCATATTCTTCTTCAACCCCTTCATCAGCTTGATTGATTGGATTGTCAAAGTCATACGAAGTCATAGCCGTGCTGTTGTCAGTGCTGTCTGGAAGATACTCTCTGCAAGGGTTCAGTTTGCTCGTTTTAGTGATTTGATTTTAATCTTGTTTTAGAAAAGTGAAATAAAGTTGTCATTTTGAAAACATTGCCATTTATTTTTTGTACAAAAAGAAAAATGGAAAAACAGTGAGTGGAAAAAGAAAAAGACTCATTTGCAAAAAGATGTCTGATATTTCATTGATTAATCTTGTTGCACAAAAAGTACAGATGGCCCGATTACAAAATGAGCCTTGTCATCTTGGGCAAGACGCAAGGCTTTGATGCATGCTATAAAAATACAGGAAATAATAATTACTCTGCATGAGTAACTCTTATAATTTCCTGGGAAGACCAGTTTGAGATACTGCTCCCCGGGATCTTTGGACGGATCCAACTCTCCAGGTTGCGGTCGCTTTCATCCTCGTCTTCCAAATTGTTGACAGCATCGGGGGTGAGCATCCCCCCACTAACAAAGTTGGGCTCCTTAGCAGCCTCTGCTTGATCTTGTTGAGTTGGTTTGTAACCCAACCCAAATCTATCCTCTTTCTTCTCCACAGGCAGCAATTTGCCCCAGCCTTGGGCAGGTCCTTCTTCAACAACCTTCCGGGCTTGTTGGTATGATGTCATTGAGGTTCCAGGTACAGCAGATGTTTCATTTATGTTCAAGGCCTCAAACCCTTGACTCATCGTTTCGTGGATCTCCCCATCCATCTCAATATATTTGTAGGTAGCCAGGTGGCTGACAAAAATATCCTCCTCTCCACAGATAGTAACGACTTGACCCTCCCACTCGAATTTTAACTTCTGGTGAAGGGTTGAGGTCACGGCGCCAGCGGCGTGAATCCATGGCCTACCCAATAGACAGCTGTAGGCAGGCTGTATATCCATCACGTAGAAGGTCGTTTTGAAAGTTTGTGGGCCAATCGTTACAGGCAACTCAATTTCCCCCAGAACCGATCTCTTAGAACCGTCGAAGGCTCTCACTACTAGGTTACTGGGGCGCAATGCCAATCCTTCATATTCCAACTTCACAAGAGCCTTTTTAGGTAAGACATTGAGGGATGATCCTGTGTCTACCAGCACATGGGAAAGGACTGCACCTTTACATTCCATGGTAATGTGCAAGGCTTTGTTATGATTACGGCCTTCCGTAGTCAAGTCAGTGTTGGTGAACCCTAGTCCATTGCTAGTAGTAACATTTCCAACCACTGCTTCCAACTGATTAACGGTGATCTCTTCTGGCACATAAGCTGCGTGCAAGACTTTTAGTAGTGCATTCCGATGAGCTTCGGAGCACATAAGCAATGATAGAATAGAGATCTTGGAAGGCGTCTGGTGAAGCTGGTCCACTATCTTATAGTCACTCTTCTTGATGATTCTCATGAACTCATCAACTTCTTGATCAAAGGGTGTTTTCAAAGCTTCCTTAACAGCTTGATCCTCCTGCACCAGACTCTTCCCTTTTGCCTTGGCAGCAGCTTCTGCTTCGGCAGTGGGTCTTTGAATTTGTGGAGCAAAGAGACGTCTGCTTCGAGTGAAGCCTCCGCCTCCTCCCACATTGTCTATTTGTGGTGCAGGTGTTGATGATTCAAGAGTGATTTTCTGTCCTCCGCGGTATAGATCAGAGCCGTAATGCCAGGGGATGGCATTACTGCTTTCATAAGGTACCGGTCCAGGCACCGTGATAGTGACTGGACTGATGGCAGCTGCAGAAGGGACCATGATAGTTTGTGGATCATAATATATTGTGACTGGTGCTCGGATGGGAGTAGCACTTTGTGAGTTGTAAGCAGAATCATCTTCAGGATCGTAATAAATTGTAACTGTTGAGACGTTGGCTGCTGAAGTTGTAGGAGACATTGTTGGAAGGATGGGTGTTGTTGTTGTAGGAGATTCAAAATAAAGTGGTGCTGAAGTTGTAGAAGGGATGTTCGTTGATATCTGGTCGGTTGAAGTAACAGATGAAGCATTTGTTGATGAAACCGAAGAGTTGTCTGGAACAATGGTTGTTGCAGTTGTAGAAGACTCGGGAACTGTTGTTAATGAGATTGCTGGATTGGTAGGAATTGATGTTGTGATTTGAAGCAGGCCACTCTGAATGAGACCATCTATGCCATCTCTCAGATTATCACAGCCATTCACTGAAATGTTGCAGTAAGCACACCCTAGCTCGCATCCCGGGAACATTTGACATTCGAGGAGTTGAGCTTTAATTTCTACCAACGGTGTCCGAATCTGACCCACACTGGTTATCAAGTAAGACGGCTTGTCTTCTTCAATAGCATTAATTCTGGGACCTCCGTGGTGTGGCATAGGGTTTTTGTTAACATTTGGTGGTGGTGCAAAATTCAGAGCCTTAGAGTCTACCAAATCCTGTACCTTCATGTGCAAGGCTCTGCACTTCTCTGTACTATGACCAGGTGCATTTGAATGAAAAGCACATCTGGCGTTGGAATCGTAGTTTCTGGGTAGACTATTAGGATCTGGAGGTGCCAACGTCCTTAGCTCAACTAGGTTGAGTTTCAAGAGTTGTGGCAGTAATGTTGCATATGGCATAGGGATTGGATCAATCACCCTATTGGCCTGAGATGGTCTCTGTTGATATGGTCTTTGCTGATTGTTGTTGTTGGTGTTGTTGTAGTTTCTCTGAGGAGGTTACTGAGTTTGTTGCTGATAATTTTGTTGCGGAGGTTGATAAGCTGGTTGTGGATGAACTGGAGCGGGAATGGTGACTGCTGCCACAGACCTATGAACATATTGGGGCCTGCCCCTGCTAGTTTGGATAGAATAGGTCTCACCAGTTCTTCTTGGACCCACAAAAGGCTTCCTTGTGTTGCTGGATGAGCTGGCACCGTTGTCAGAAATTTTGCCCATTTTTAACAGGCTCTCAATTCTCTCTCCGGCTATAACAACATCTGCAAAGTTGGTAGAAGAGAAAGCATCCAGCCTGTCAATGTAGGTTCCCTGGAGGGTGTTCATAAACATATTTGCCATTTCCCTCTCTGACATAGGTGGCTGGACAGCAGCAGCCAATTGCCTCCACCTCTGGGCGTACTCTCGGAAGCTTTCTCTAGATGATTGTGACATCCCCATTAGGAGGGTCCTGTTGGGTGCCATATCTAAATTGTACTGGTATTGTCTAATGAAGGCTTCTGCCAAATCCTTCCAACACCTGATGGTTGCTCTAGTTAGATGAGAATACCATTCCCTTGAAGCTCCGGTCAAGCTATCCTCAAAATAAAACATCCATAGCTTCTCGTCCATGGTATAGGCCTTCAACCTCCCCAGAAAGGATTGTAAGTGGGTCCGTGGGCAGGAAGTCTCATTGTACTTTTCAAAACAAGGAGGTTTAAACTTATGGGGAATCCTGACCCCGTCTACCAAGCCCATGTCCATAACATCAAAACCCAGAGAGTTTTGAGACTCTAAGGATCTTAATTTCTCAGCAATCTCTTCAAGCCTTCTGTCATAGGCTTCCTCCCCAGCTCCCATCACTGTGAACTGATCTTCCTGGGGGTCTTCTTGCAGCACTCTACCTGTAGTAACATTCCCTTGTGCAGTGGCAGGGATGTTGATCTCTGGATGGAGGTGGGGTCCAAATACAGAGGGATTGACATGAGGTTGGACCCTCTCATTGTTGCTAGTTCCAGCAGTCCCTATATGGGGATCTTCCTGATTCTGCCTTTCTACCATGGCCCTCAACCTCTCCTGGCTTTGAGCCATGTTGTTCATCACTTCCATAAACTGTGTCATCTGATTCCTCATTTCTAGCCTTTCATTGGCCATTTGGTTCCTGACCTCTGTAAGGTCCTGTTGTACCTGGTCCATTTGTATCCCCGGAAGGTTGTTGCGGGTTGGATATCTATGTGGACGGTTGAGTGGGAACACACGTCGTCGAGCAATAGTTCCTGAAACCACAACAGAGTTAGCAACAACAACAAAGTAAACCTACAAAACAAACAAAAGGGTTAGCATGCAATGCAGTTATGCTTATTGGTTTCCAAGGTATCCGGCTTGGTACTTGGTTTTGACCTTTCCAGACCCTTGAGGAAGATGCTTGTGAAGTTGCTCGAAAGGAACTCAGATAGAAACCAACTGATACATATATTACAAAAAGTAAATGATACATAGTTGTTTCTTTTTACAATACAAGCCCTCTGAGGGGTCAAAATTCAACATAAGAAAACAAAAGTACATGAAATGAAAACAACAACAAGCAAAAGTCAGACACTAAGACCAAACTCATCCTCCTGAACTTCCTTGAGAAGTGCTTCAGTCACAGGATCAGCCGGACGCTCTGTAAGATTCCTGATAAGGAGATTCCTGGTAGTAACAGCTGCTGCTAGCTTCTTATGTTGACTTTGGTCCTTTAACCTCTTCACACCAGCTCTGTTCTTCAACTCTGAGATCTCCCTCTGGGCCGCTGCCAGAGCTTCCTGTTGCTCTTTTGCACTAGCTTCCAGTTGCTCAATCTTATCCTGAGTCCTCTTATCTTCCAGAGTACGAGCTTCGGTGATTCTGACCCACCTAGCTTGACTCTCCTTCAGATACAAGTCTGTCCTGGCTCTCTGGAACTGTGCTTCCTTGCAGGCATTCTTCAAGATCTGCTTTCCAGCCCTAGACTTCTTGATGTAATCCTCAGACTTCTCAATTCTAGCCAGATGCTCTACCTTCAACTTTTCCAACCTTTCAATGTCCAACCTACCATCACTCCTCTCCCAGAGGGTCTTCTGTAGAGCCTGAGTCAGCTTCTCATTTCTCTCCTTTAGTTTCTCAAACTCCTCTAAACTGACAGTGGCAGGAGGTGGTGCTGAAGATGGTCCAGGCATATCTTCCATGGTAAAGGGCATTCCAGAAAGTTGAGCCCTGGCATAGGACCACTCATAGTACTGTGATGATGCCACATTGTTGCACTTCCCCAAAATGGTTACTCCTTTAGTTTGAATATTGTCCCAGGCCCAAGCTGCTTGCCTGACAAGAGCCAGGTTAGGCTTATTCTCACAGTAAAGAGTCTCAGCCAAATCTAGTGCCTTAGGAGTGTGGACCAATGCATAGCCCAGTTGTCTTTTGAATAGCAGAGGGTTGTAACTGATGCAACCCTTTACTCCTATCAGGGGTACATTGGGAAACTGCCCACAACTGGTAATGATATCTCTGCCCTTGGTGCTTTGAGTGCACCACCTGATATCAGCTGAAGTCAGAGCAGTGAGTCTTCTAGCCCAATTCTTTGGCTGATGAGGATTTAGAAATGCATCAGTCTTTGGCAAATGTCTGAGCAACCAAGTATGGAACAAAGGAGCACAGCACCTTACTAATCTTCCCCTCTGTTTTTCATTCCTCTGGTGGACTGAGTAGTAGAAATCCCCCAATAAAGTGGGCACTGGGTTCCCCAGGATGAAAAGATGGATTGCACTCTTGCTAACAAACTTTGGCTCATCTGCAAATAAGATGACCCCATATATGCTGAGGGCCAACAAGGCACAGACTGCCTTCCAATCTCCTGAGGAGGCCTTCAGGGTAGCCTGAGAGATCAAGAAATCCAGATGCAGGCCAGAGATTCCAGCCTTGGTGGTCATATTCTGCCCAATCAGGACTGGTTCTAGATGCAAAGCCTTTGCCACCTCCTCATTACTAGGAAAGACCATCTCAGGGTTGAAAGGGACACCCCCCTGACAGGTATACCAACCAATGATGAGTATTCTTCCAACAAAGGTCCCAACTGAAAGTCTTGGAAAGTGAAACACCTCAGAGGGGGATCATAGAACTGCGGGCAAGTATGAATCAAGCTCCTCTGTGAAGGGTCCAAATCCATAACCACATCAAGTATGCTTCCATAGTGTTCTCTGAAAAGTGGTATATGATCTGGAGTAATCAGGGTCTGAATCCTCCTGATGTCAGCTAGCTCAGGCTGAAAGAAATGATAGGAGATGTTACTCTTCTTAGGTGCCATGTTGCTGGAGGAAAGCTGAGACAGATGCTGATGATGATACTGAAAATGGGCCACTGACAGGCTGAGACTGATGATGAAGGTTGCAGATAGCTGAAATAAATGCTGATGAAGACAGGTCTATGCTGATGATGGGGTCAAAACCAAGCCAATGATAAAGTATGGATACCCTGAAAAACAAATAAACAAATGTTAAAATGATGCAATGATGATGTATGCAAATGATATGCAAGGGTTTGTGACTGAGCTGGATCTGATCAAGTGCTCTGATATATGTTCATGTGTGTTCAAGAAATCCAGATGGAGGTTTATAAGTCCAGTAACCAAGGTGGGGGACTCAAATAAAGAGCCACATGTCCAGGGTTTAGAATCACAAGAACTGTTCCAATCATGGGGTATTCTTAAACAAAACAAAGTAACAAGGTATGCTGAGGTCAAGGGTACCTGCAAACCTGTAAACAGCCCAACCCCCTCACAGGTGGTGTTCTAAAACAAGGATCCTCAGACTTGGATCAGTTATGAGAAGTGTAAACACTTTTAACCTGGGGGTACAGTGTTTACAATAACCATAAAAGTTCCTCCTCTAATTCACCTCAATTTCTGAAGGTCAATAATAAAGGTCATCCAGACTTAGCAGGCTTCCCAGATAGCCCTAGCACTGCAGGAAATCTGCAACACAGAGTTCTCGAGTAGAAACCCATATCTGAACCGTGTTTCATATTCCCGCACCAGACCGAGATGGAATGGGAAAGAATATGAACCACTCTAGCCTAGCTGTCACTCAGGTCCCAGGTATAGGACCTTAACTCTCAATAGAACCCCACCCACCAAAGCAAAACCATATCCAGCCAGACAGCATGATAGTATGATATATGCACAAAGCTATAAAGAAAGCTATAAACAAAACTGTACATAAAGCAGTAAATAAAACAAATATACAAACACAGATAGCACATAACACCCCAGTAAACACA
The DNA here is from genome assembly GCA_963966055.1 of Lathyrus aphaca. Taxonomy (NCBI): domain Eukaryota; kingdom Viridiplantae; phylum Streptophyta; class Magnoliopsida; order Fabales; family Fabaceae; genus Lathyrus; species Lathyrus aphaca. The sequence goes on along the minus strand of OZ014520.1, from coordinate 354,091,097 downwards.
AATCAATCAAGCGCTAGGAGGAACCCACAAAAAGAACCAGAAGCCCTGGTTGCAGTATAAGGATCCCCAGCAGAGTCGCCAAGCTATCGCTCCCGATAAATGGGACTGGCCCAGATAAAGGTACAGACGCGAACGGTCGGCGAAAGGGACAATGAGAACACACAGCAGTGGACTCACTGGAGATGAATAGAGTCGCCAGCTAGGCATTTTTATCCCGGAGGAAAGGCAATGCTGCATAGACCTAGGAAGATATGGATAAGACGGTTGCGAACCAGAGAGACTGAGAAAGGGGGTTGGTTACAACCTGGGAAGGTATTAGCACCCAGATTGTCCGTCGTACTCGACAGGATCCACGCTTAAAAGATTTGTGTTTTAAAGGGGTAGTGTCAGTGCAATTTGTGTATACAATAGCTGGAAAAGGATGTACAGGTGTCAGTGTAAAAGAAGTGCAAAGTGTAATATATACAGTGTCAGTGTGAGGGCAGGAGTGAAATGCTCATGATAATGAGGCTTAAAAGAATGAAGCTGGAAAGAGGGGGAATATACAGAGACTTTTGTTCGATAACTGTTAAGTTATGCCTACGTATCCTCTCGTGCAATGAGGAAGTCAGAACACCGTAGTTCGACCCAAAGAGACTGAAGATGAATTGACTGATGAACTGCTTACTTGTCTATGCTCAAGTGTATGACCTGTCTGGCTCAGGTGCAAACTGTCTTGCATTAGACGGAAGAAGCAAGTTCTCGTTTATGAGTGAATGAGATGAGAAAAGAATCCCGGAGGAGACGATTATTGTTTGTTTTTGTGTTTTCAGTCTTTTATTGCTTTTGAAAGTTTGTCATAAGTTAATGGGCTTAAGCCTAAACCAATGGATTTAGTAAACTCATCACATCTTCCCTCTGATTAGGGGTAATGAGAATACCTTAAGTGTGAAGTCAGATTCTCACACTTAATCACCTTTGGTGTAGGATTAAGATCATTAACCTACTTGTGATTATTTAGATGTTTTTTGGTGTTTTTGTTTAGTGTTGAGTAATGAGGTTAAGCCATAATCAAGGATTAAACAGACTCATTACACCATCCTAATAGAAGGATAATAGATGAGAATGTTTAAGCTGAGGAAAGCTCCTCAACTTAATCCATGATTAGGGATTAAACTCATGACAAAACAAGCCTTTGGTTAAGTGGATTTTATTTAATGATATGATGATGAAGTGACTTTTATGGTTTGTAAGACAACTTGAGGGGGACTTGTCCATTAACACTAGGGTTAGTCCTTCTTAACCAATTAAGGAAGAATTAGAACCCTAATGCAAGGCCCAAGTTACAAGCTTGATGTCTTAGTGATTATTAGGTGGATTGATTAAGGGATTTAAACACATTAAGGGTTTAACACTTAGGATTAAAGTTATACACTCCATCCTAATAGAAGGATGCAGGCATAAGCTTAATCACAAAGCCTTAAAGCCTTTAGGGTTTAGTCCCTGATTATGAGGTGAGAAGAGAAGACTCAAAGAGACACAAAGGTAAAACTAAGTGGGGGACTAATCAAAACCCTAATCATTGTCATGCTTGGTTTCTCCTAAGGTTTGTGAGGTTTACAAGAGAAATCTTCAGAGTAACCACCAGGAAGCAAATGAAAGGATCAGGAGAAGCAAAGCAACTTGCTTCATTTAAGAAGGCAAGTCACTCGAGGAAAGAAAGTAAGAAGAAGAAGAATGAGCAAGCTCAAACTCAAACACATATAAAAATGCAGCATGGATGCAAGAGAGAGATGAGAAGAAAGTATGAGAAGTGAAGGCAAATCCACTTCTCAAAGTTACTTACCACCTGAAAAGTTAGTGAAGGAAATGCAATGCAATGCAAAATGAGGTGAAATGACATGATGTAAACCAAAACCAGAAGCACACGTGTGATGTTAATGATGCTATGAGATGCTACAAACATGAGATAACACATGGAGATGATCATACAAGCTTATGGATGCAAATGGAGTAAGTTAAGAAACATGAACATACATGAAAAGTTATGAAATGCAACTGGCATACAACATGGCAAATGCAAGATGCAATGATCAAACATGCTTTCAATATGTCTTATGATGTTAAATGAATCACATGGAGGCATAAAATGTCATGGCAAGTCAAGGTATGAGTGCAAATGCAAGATGGATGCATATGGAAGCCCAAATTAGGGTTTATGATCAAAGCATCAAACACAAACCAAAATCAGAAGCAAACATCAATATAAAAAATTGAAAATTCACTCAAATGATCCCTAATCCTATACTAACTCACTTCCCAAAGGAGAGGTTCCAACTCTTAACCAAATTCAAGTTATGATTTTCCTAAGTTTCCTAGGGTTTTAGGGTTCCTTAACAAGAAAAATGCCAAACAAATGGAAAATTAAAGATCAATTCATGACCATTTAATCTCACAAACTACATGATATGATAAACACAATGCAAAAAGAATCAAAGTCCAACTCATCATGGTTAGGCAGAAATGATTTTTGGAAGTTTGGATCAAAATAATGCTTGAAAAATGAATTAATTCCATGGAAAATTTTCAAAATGCATCAAGATCAAAAAATAAATTTGGTTTGAGGGTTGGACAATGTTTCTAAATGTTTTTAAATGTTTCATGAATTTTTTGGTGATTTTTAAATACCTAAAAGTATTTTTAATTAATTAATTCTCATTAATTAATTAAAAAGAAACTTTTAAATATTTAAAAATACTTTTTTAATGCTAAAAATAAAAATAAAAATATTTTTGTGTTCTGAAATTAAATAACAACTTGTATAAAAAATTTCAGAATTTTTGAAAAGGTTTTACTATTTTTAAATAAATGTACAAAACAATGTAATTAAATGAAAATAAAAAATGAATTTAAACTGAAAAAAAAGAAAAGTCAACAGATCCAAGGGCCCTCATTTAAACTTGTTGCGCGCGCGTTTGACTTGGCGCCAGATCCCACGGCTGGAATTCAAACTTGGCTAATTAAGTGATTAAGCCCTAATTTTGCCCTAATGACTTTCAGATGACCGGAACAGTGGTTTCGGTCATCTTCTCCGGCGAGCTCAAATGCTAAATCATTCTACACGCTATGAAAATGAAAACCAACTATCCAGGAATCTTCCCCACCCTAAAACGAATCAAACCCCTCACTTAAACATCATTTATCACTCATAATCAGAGAGAATCGAAGCAAACAAATCCTAGGGCAAAAAGTTTCAGAAACAGATTAAACTCTCATCTCTCCACCATTTTCAAAACCAAAGACATCAGAGTGATCAGTGAACTACAAAGAACAACTTAGGAACTTTAAAAATCATTTCTGGAAAAAAAGTTCTTGAGCTACCTGAGTTTTGAAGCTTTCAACTTTGCAGCTTTCTGACCTCCCCTCTTTATGCAATCCACTCCTTTTGGTCCCTTGATGATGTCTGGATGCTTAGAAGGAGTTTGTGCTGGCTGGTTTGGGAGATTGAACAAGTTCTGTTCAAGCTCAGGTGAGAATCATGTTTATGATTCAGGCAGTTTAAGGCAAAGATGAGGGGTGCTTTGTGACCAGAGTGATGTGTTGAGAAGGTTTATGAAGTTTGTTTAAGTGTTTGTGGCTTGTATGCTGAGTTTCGAAAGCTTTTGCTTCAAGGGTGAAAAATGAGAGTGCTGAGTTCTTGCTTGTTTCAGGCTTGTGTGTTATGTTGTTTGGTTTGCCATTTGTTTGTATAAACTAATCCTATTGGTCAGAGGATGTGACATGCCCTTTTGTGATAGGTATGGCTACTTTTGCCATTTTGTCAACTTTGTGTAAGAGAAAGCATGGTCATGTTCTAGCCAAGTACAAGGGGTGTGGGCTGCGCAGCATGGTGTGAGGGAAAGGCTAGGATGGTTCAGCAATGTAGCTAGCAAGTGGATGAGAAACTATCATGACTTTTGCAACTTGCTTGCTTTTGATCTTCATGAAAATATCTTGCTCCAAAGGCCAAACAATATGAGAAACTCTTGGCCCATTCTGATTTTTAGGTCATGTGTGATCATGTTGTGTGAATTAGAAGTCCATTTGATAGCTTTAGAACACTTGATCAAGTCATTTTGCAAAATACCTCTTTGGTAGAAACTTTGAAATTTTGTGATTTTAGCCAACTTTGACAAACCATAACTTTTGATTCAAAATGAATTAGGTCATGTTCTTGTACTTTTTGAAAAGGGAAAGATCTAATCTACAACTTTCATGACCAAAGTTTTTCCATTTGAAGCATTTTTGGATCAAAAAGTAAGGGTTGAAAAGTTGCCTAAAATGACAAATTCCTTAAAAGTCAAACTTGCCCCAAAAAGTCAACTTTGCAAAAAACTTGAAATTCTTGAATTTTGCAAACTTCCAACTTCTTCTATGATCAAATAAAGATCATATACACTCAAAATGATGAAGATCACCCTTTGGTTGGGTCATTGGGGGCCTCAGATGCCCTGATTTTGCACTGACTTGTCCAGAAAGTCAACTCTTGATCAGATGACTTCCCCATGGAATTTCTTCATGAAAATTGATATGCATACTCCCTATACCATATAGAGACCAATAGAAACAAGAATGACCAAAAAATTTGAAGTTATGGCCTCTGAAACCAAAACCCTAATTTTAGGTCATCTGTGCAGTCAAACCTGGCTCTGCTTCCATACCAATCCCAGTTCTTGTGATTCTTTGATTTTCTTGACTTTGAGAGGATATAATATGATACTTGAACACATATGGATCCCTTTTAAGTGATTGATGACCTTTGGAATGGCTCAAGTGGCTCTTGGATTGCTCAGATCACAAACCCTAGATGCAGATGACTTTGAACCAATGCAATGAATCAAAAATGTGGTATGAGATGTTATGATTGTGTTTATTCATATGAAATGATCACAAGCCATGGTGTGAATGGGTGAGGGCAAATTTGGGGTGTTTACAGTGGTTTCTCTGAAGATCTTCTTGCAAACCTCATTAACCCTAAGAATAACCAAGCATGATCACAATTAGGGTTTTGATTAGTCCCCCATTTAGTTTTACCTTTGTGTCATCTTTGAGTCTTCTCTTCTCATCTCACAATCAGGTACTAAACCCTAAAGGTTTTAAGGCTTTGTGATTAAGCTTATGCCTGCATCCTTCTATTAGGATGGAGTGTATAACTTTAATCCTAAGTGTTAAACCCTTAATGTGTTTAAATCCTTTAATTAATCCACTTAATAATCATTAAGACATTAAGCTTGTAACTTGGGCCTTGCATTAGGGTTCTAATTCTTCCTTAATTGGTTAAGAAGGACTAACCCTAGTGTTAATGGACAAGTCCCCCTCAAGTTGTCTTACAAATCATAAAAATCACTTCTTCATCTTATCATTAACTAAAATCCATTTAATAAAGGCTTTGTTTTGTCATGAGGTTAATCCCTAATCATGGATTAAGTTGAGGAGTCTTTCTCAGCTTAAATGGTCTCATCTATTATCCTTCTATTAGGATGGTGTAATGAGTCCATTAAATCTCTGATTATGGCTTAAACTCATTACTTAACACTAAACAAAAACAACAAAAACATCTAAATAATTGTAAGTAGGTTAATGATCTTAATCCTACATCATGGTGATTAGGTGTGAGGTGCTTACTTCATACTTAAGGTATTCTCATTACCCCTAATCAGAGGGAGATGTGATGAGTTTACTAACCCTTGGTTTAGGCTTAAGCTCATTAACTTATGACAAACTTCCAAAAGCAATAAAAGATTGAAAACACAAAAACAAACAATAATCGTCTCCTTCGGGATTCTTTTCTCACCTCATTCACTCACAAACGAGAACTTGCTTCTTCCGTCTAATGCAAGACAGTTTGCACCTGAGCCAGACAGGTCATACACTTGAGCATAGACAAGTAAGCAGTTCACAGGTCAACTTATCTTTCAGTCTCTTTGAGTCGAACTACGGTGTTCTGACTTCCTCATTGCACGAGAGGATATGTAGGCATAACTTAACTGTTATCGAACAAAAGTCTCTGTGTATCCCCCCTCTTTTCAGCCTTATTCTTTAAGCCTCATTATCATGATCATTTCATTCTTGTTCTTACACTGACACTTCACTTATACACTTCACTTCTCTTACACTGACACTTGCATTCTTTCCAGCTTTGATACACAAATTGCACTGACACTACCCCTTTAAAACACAAATCTTTTAAGCGTGGATCCCGTCGAGTACGGCGGACAATCTGGGTGCTAATACCTTCCCAGGTTGTAACCAACCCCCTTTCTCAGTCTCTCTGGTTCGCAATCGTCTTATCCATATCTTTTCTCAGGTCTATGCAGCATTACCTTTCCTCCGGGATAAAAATGCCTAGCTGGCGACTCTTTTCTATTGAGTTCACCCTTGTGTGTTCTCTCCTCTTTCGTCGACCGTTTGCATCTGTACCCCTTCTGACCAGGTGTCATTTGGTGGGAGCGACAGCTTGGCGACTCTGCTGGGGACCCTTATACTGTAACCAGGGCTTCTGGTTCTGTTTGTGGGTTCCTCCTAGAGCTTGTTTGATTTTTGTTTACTGGGGTGTTATGTGCTAATTGTGTTTGTATATTTGCTTTATTTACTGCTTTATGTACAATTATTTTATTGTTTTCTTTACAGCTTTATATACATCATACTGTCATATTGTTATCTGGCTGGATCTGGTTTATTGTTTTGATGGGTGGGGTTCATTGAGAGTTTAAGGTCCTATACCTGGGACCTGAGTGACACCTAGGCTAGAGTGGTTCATGTTCTTTCCCATTCCATTTCGTTCTGGTGCGGGAATATGAAACACGGTTCAGATCTGGGTTTCTTCTTGAGAACTCTGTGCTACAGATTTCCTGTAGTGCTAGGGCTATCTGGGAAGCCTGCTAAGTCTGGATGACCTTTATTATGACCTTCAGAAACTGAGGTGAATTAGAGGAGGATCTTTTATGGTTATTGTCAACACTGTACCTCCGGGTTAGAAGTGTTTACACTTCTCATAACTGATCCAAGTCCGAGGATCCTTGTTTTAGAACACCACCTGTGAGGGGGATGGGCTGTTTACAGGTTTGCAGGAACCCTTGGTCACATCATACCCTGATACTTGTTTTGATTAAGAATGCTCCACCTTGGACAGTTCTTGTGATTTAACCATGGACATGTGACTCTTTATTTGAGTCCCCCACCTTGGTTACTGGATTTCTGAACCTCCATCTGGACTTCTTGAACATACATGGGTTTATATCAAGGCAGTAATCAGATCCAGCTTAATCACAAACCCTTGCATATCATTTGCATACTCATCATTTGCATCATTTAACATTTGTTTATTTGTTTTTCAGGGTATCCATGTTACACCTGGCTTGGTTTTGACCCCTTCATCTGCATAGACCCCTGTTCATCAGTTATCTGCTTCAGCTATCTTCATCAGTTGCCTGCTTCAGCTACTTTTATCACCAGCTCCAGCCTATCAGTGGCTCATCTCCAGTATCAACCTTCATCATCAGCATTTGTTTTCAGCTCTTCATCAGCAGTCATGGCTCCCAGGAAGAGCAACATTTCATACCATTTCTTTGAGCCTGTGCTGACTGGCATCAGACAGGTCCAGTCACTTATCACTCCAGACCACATCCCATTATTCAGAGAGCATTATGGAGGTATCCTTGACATGGTTATGGCCCTGGATCCTTCTCAGAGGAGCATGATCCACACTTGCCTACAGTTTTATGACCCTCCTTTGAGATGCTTCACATTTTCAGACTTTCAGTTGGGACCTCTTTTAGAGGAATTTTCATCATTGATTGGAGTACCTGTCAGGGGTGGGATCCCCTTCAACCCAGAGATGACTTCTCCCAGCAATGGAGAAGTGGCAAAAGCATTGTACCTAGAGCCTACTTTGATTGAGCAGAATATGACAACAAAAGCTGGGATCCCTGGTTTACACTTAGACTTCTTGATTTCTCAGGCCATCCTGAAGGCCTCTTTGGGAGAATGGAGGGCAGTTTGTGCATTGCTAGCTCTCAGCATATATGGGGTTGTACTGTTTGCAGATGAGCCCAAATTTATCAGCAAGAATGCCATTCATCTTTTACTTCTGAGGAACCCAGTACCCACATTGCTGGGAGACTTCTATTACTCCATTCATCAGAGGAATGAGAAACAAAGGGGGAAGTTAGTGAGATGTTGTGCTCCTTTGTTTCACACTTGGCTGCTCAAACACTTGCCTAAGACAGATGCCTTCCTGAATCCTCACCAACAAAAGAATTGGGCTAAGAGGCTTATTGCTTTGTCTTCAGATGATATCAGATGGTGTACCCAGAGCACCAAAGGCAAAGACATTATCACTAGCTGTGGGCAATACCCAAATGTACCTCTGATAGGAGTAAAGGGTTGCATCAACTACAATCCTTTGCTGTTTAAAAGGCAACTGGGCTATGCTTTGATTCGCCCTCCTAGAGTGCAAGATTTAGCTGAGACCCTGTATTGTGAGATAAAGCCTAATCTAGCTGCTGTCAGACAAGCATCCTGGGCTTGGGACAACATCCAGACAAAAGGGATGGATATTCTTGGAAGGTGCAATAATGTTGCTTCAGCTCAGTACTATGACTGGTCTCATGCTAGGGCTCAGATTACTGGAATGCCCTTCACCATTGAAGATATACCTGGACCATCCACAGCTCAGCCAGCAGCAACTGTCAGCCTGGAAGAATTTGAGAAGCTGAAGGAAAGGAATGAGAATCTGTCTCAAGCTCTGAAGAAGACCCTTTGGGAAAGGAGTGATGGTCGTCTGGACATTGAGAGGTTGGAGAAGCTTAAGGTGGAGCATCTGGCCAAGATTGAGAAAGCTGAAGACTACATTAAGAAATCAAGAGCTGGAGAGCAAATATTGAAGAATGTCTGTAAAGAGGCCCAGTTTCAGAAGGCTAGGACTGATCTCTATCTAGAGGAAAGCCAAGCTAGGTGGGTCAAGATCACTGAAGCTCGCACTCAAGAAGATAAGAGAACTCAAGCCAGGATTGAGCAGTTGGAGGCCAATGAGAAGAAGAAACAGGAGGCTTTGATGGTAGCCCAAAAGGAAATCTCAGAATTAAAGCTTAGGGCTGGTTTGAAGAGGTCAAAGGACCAAGACAGACACAAGAAGCTGACCACTGCAATTGCCACCAGAAACCTTCTTATCAGGAACATCACAGAGCATCCGGCTGGTCCTATAACTGAAGCACTTTTGAAGGAGGTTAAGGAGGATGAGTTTGGCTTAGATGTTTGACTTCTTTTCTTGTCGTTATTTCCATTTCATGTACTTTTCTTTTTATGTTGTATTTTGACCCTTCAGGGGCATATGTTGTAAAAACAGACTATGTATTATTCAACATTTGTAATATATTTGTTAGTTTGTTTCATTGAGTTTTCTTTCCCTCAAGCAACATCAAAACATCTTCCTCGGGGTCTGGAAAGGTCAAAACCAAGAACCAAGCCGGATACCTTGGAAAGCAAATAAGCATACTGCATTGCATACTGACTTTTGTTTTGTTTTGTAGGTTTTGTCATTACTTTATTTTGTTTCTAACTCTGTTGTGGTTCAGGAATTATTGCTCGCCGTTGGGTGTTCCCTCTCAACCGTCCGCACTGGTATCCTACTCGCAACAATCTTCCTGGTATCCAAATGGATCAAGTACAGCAAGATCTGACAGAGGTCAGAACTCAGATGGCTAACGAAAGGCTGGAGATGAGAAATCAAATGACCCAATTCATGGAAGTAATGAATGGCTTGGCTCAAAGTCAAGAAAGGTTGAGGGCATTGGTAGAAAGACAAACCCCGGAGGAACCCCATCTGGGAACTAGAGGAACAAGTAACAATGAAAGGGGACAGCCTCATGTTAATCCACCAGTATATGGGCCTCATCTACATCCGGAAGTCAACATCCCGGGTAATGTGCAAGGAAATACTACTGGAGGAAGGATCTTACAAGAAGACCCCCAAGAAGAGCAGTTTACTGTAATGGGAGCTGGGGATGAGGTTTATGATAGGAGGTTTGATGAAATCGCTGAGAAGTTGAGATCTCTGGAGTCTCAAAATTCCCTAGGTTTTGATGTCATGGATATGGGGTTAGTGGACGGGGTAAGAATTCCCCACAAGTTTAAACCCCCGTGCTTCGAGAAGTACAATGGAACTTCCTGTCCACGAACTCACCTACAGTCTTTTCTGGGAAGACTTAAGGCATACACCATGGATGAAAAACTGTGGATGTTTTACTTTGAAGACAGTTTGACTGGGGCTTCAAGGGAGTGGTACTCTCACTTGACCAGAGCTACTATCAGGTGCTGGAAGGACCTAGATGAAGCTTTCATCAGACAGTACCAATACAATCTGGACATGGCTCCTAACAGAACCCTTATGATGGGAATGTCTCAATCCTCTAGAGAAAGCTTCAGGGAATATGCCCAGAGGTGGAGATAGCTTGCTGCTGTCCAGCCACCCATGTCGGAAAGAGAAATGGCCGACATGTTTATGAACACTCTGCAAGGAACATATATTGATAGGCTAGCTGCCTTTTCTTCCACCAGCTTCGCTGACGTAGTAATAGCTGGAGAAAGAATTGAAAGCCTTCTAAAGATGGGTAAGATTTCTGATAATGGTGCAAGTTTGTCAAGTAATCCCAGGAAGCCTTTTGTGGGACCTAGAAGAACCGGTGAGACAAATGCCATTCATGTCGGCAGGGGCAGACCTCAGTATGTCCACAGATCAGTAGCAGCTGTCACTATTCCAGCTCCGATTCCTCATCAACCAACATATCAACCACAACAACAACCACACTATCAACAGCAAGTTCAGTACCCGCCACAAAGGACCTACAACAACAACAGCAATCAACAACAAAGATCTTTTCAGCAAAGACCATCACAGACAAATAGGGTGATTGACCCTATCCCTATGCCTTATGCTGCCTTATTGCCACAACTCCTGAAACTCAACTTGGTTGAACTAAGGACATTGGCACCACCAGATCCCTCCAATCTCCCAAGGAATTATGATGTCAACGCCAGATGTGCTTTTCACTCCAATGCACCTGGCCACAACACTGAGAAATGCAGGGCTTTACAAATGAAAGTACAGGATCTGGTGGATTCCAAAGCCCTCAATTTTGCACCCCCTTCAAGTGTCACCAAGAATCCCATGCCCAATCATGGAGGACCAAGAATTAATGCCATTGAGGAAGACAAGTCATCTTTCTTAATCACCAGTGTTGGACAGATCCGAACACCTCTGGTAGAAATTAAAGCTCAGCTCCTAGAGTGCCAGATGTTCCCCGGGTGTGAGCTCGGTTGTGGTTACTGCAACATTTCGGTCAACGGGTGTGATAACTTGAGAAACGGCATAGATGGTCTTATCAAAAGTGGTATACTCCAGATCACAACAACGGCGCCTACAAATCCAGCAATCCATTTGACAACAATTCCTGGCTCTTCTACAACTGCAACAACAATCATTCCGACCAATTCATCAATATCATCAACAATGGCTCCGTCCATCACTTCAACAAATCAAATGTCATCAACCATTCCTTCTACAACATCAACACCCATTTATTCAGCAATATCTTCTACAACGCCAACAGAAATTAATGAAGATATCTCAGCAGTCACCATTTACTATGATCCCTCAAATGTTCCTCCAAACAACAACTTTCAACAACAAACAGTGGCACCTCCTGCCAGATCACCGGTCACCATTTACTACGATCCGCACACCATTTCAATACCTCCCTCTGCAGCAGTCAGTCCAGTTACTATCACGGTACCTGGACCCGTTCCATATGAAAGCAGTAATGCCATACCTTGGCATTATGGCTCTGATCTCTACTGCAACGGGGAGAAAATCACTTTGGATTCTTCAACCTCTTCTCCACAGATTGATAATGTCGGGGGAGGCGGAGGCTTCACTAGAAGCGGACGCCTTTTTGCCTCACAGACTCAAAGACCTAATGCCGAAGCAGAAGTCGCCGCCAAAGCAAAAGGAAAGAGTGTGGTATTTGAAGAGCCGGCTGTCAAGGAAACTCAGAAGACATCTTTTGAGCAAGATGTAGATGAGTTTATGAGAATCATAAAGAGAAGTGATTACAAGGTGGTGGATCAGCTTCACCAAACTCCCTCAAAGATCTCCATATTATCCCTGTTGATGTGTTCTGAAGCTCACAGGAATGCATTATTGAAAGTCTTGCACGCAGCGTACGTGCCAGAGGAGATCACTGTTAATCAGCTAGAAACTGTGGTGGCAAATGTCAACACCAGTCATGGACTGGGCTTTACCAATGCTGACTTAACAACTGAGGGACGTAACCACAACAAGGCTTTACACATCACTCTAGAATGCAAGGGTGTTGTTCTATCCCATGTACTAGTGGACACTGGGTCTTCACTCAATGTTCTACCAAAGAAAGCCTTGGTGAAGCTGGAGTATGATGGCTTGGCATTGCGTCCAAGTAATTTAGTGGTGAGAGCATTTGATGGATCTAAAAGATCAGTGCTTGGAGAGATTGATCTGCCTGTGATGATTGGACCGCAGACCTTCAAAATTACCTTCTATGTGATGGACATTCAGACGGCCTACAGCTGTTTGTTGGGTAGACCCTGGATCCATGCCGCTGGCGCTGTTACGTCTACCCTTCACCAGAAGCTGAAATTCGAGTGGGAAGGTCAAATCATCACCATCTGCGGGGAAGAGGACATCTTTGTTAGCCATCTGGCTACATATAAGTACATAGAGATGGATGGAGAAATCCATGAGACTATGAGCCAGGGGTTTGAGGCCCTGAACATAAATGAAGCATCTGTTGTACTAGGAACCTCCATGACATCTTATCAGCAAGCCAGGAAGGTTGTTGAAGAGGGTACTGCCCAAGGCTGGGGCAAGCTGCTGCCCGTGGAGAAGAAGGAAGACAGATTTGGGTTGGGTTACAAACCAACTCTACAAGATCAATCAGAGGCTACCAAGAAGCCCAGTTTTGTCAGCGGGGGAATGCTCACCCCGGATGCAGTGAACAACTTGGAAGATGAGTCGGAAGATGAGCGCAACCTGGAGAGCTGGATACGTCCAAGGACCCCGGGGAGCCATATCTCAAACTGGTCTTCCCAGGAAATTATAAGGGTTACTCTTGCAGAGTAATTATTATTTCCTGTATTTTTAAGCATGCATCAAGTCTTGCATCTTGCCCAAGATGACAAGACTCATTTTGTAATTGGGCCATCTTGTAATTTTGTGCAAACAGATCAATCAATGAATATCGGACATCTTTTGCAAATGAGTCTTTTTCTTTTCCGCTCACTGTTTTTCATTTTTCTTTTTGTACAAAAATAAAATGGCAATGTTTTCCAAAATGATAACTTTGTTTTTCCTTTTTCTAAACAAGATTAAAATTGATCACTAAAATGAACAATCTAAACCCTTGTAGAGAGTGCCTTTCAGACTGCACCGACAACAGCACAGCTATGACTTTGTATGACTTTGACAATCCAATCAATCAAGCTGATGAAGGGGTTGAAGAAGATTATGAGCTACCTGAAGAGATAGCTAGGTTGTTAAGACAAGAGGAGAAGGTTATCACTCCTCATCAGGAGGAGGTCGAAACGGTTAATCTTGGTACGGAAGAAGACGTGAAAGAAGTTAAGATCGGGGCCTGCCTACAAGATTCAGTAAAAGAACAACTGATTGACATGCTTCGTGAATATGTGGATGTGTTTGCCTGGTCTTATCAGGATATGCCAGGGTTGGACACCGATATTGTCATGCACAAGCTGCCTTTAAAAGAAGACTGCCCGCCAGTAAAATAGAAACTGCGTCGTACTCGCCCAGATATGGCAATGAAGATCAAAGAAGAGGTACAAAAACAGTGGGACGCCAGTTTCCTTGCTGTAACTAGTTACCCGCCGTGGGTTGCTAATATTGTACCTGTGCCTAAGAAGGATGGCAAGGTGAGGATGTGTGTGGACTACCGGGATCTGAACAGAGTCAGTCCGAAAGATGATTTCCCTTTATCTCACATTGATGTATTGGTTGATAATACGGCTCAGTTCTCGGTATTCTCCTTCATGGATGGATTTTCAGGATACAATCAGATCAAGATGTCACCTGAAGACATGGAGAAGACAACTTTTATCACACCCTGGGGCACGTTCTGTTACAAGGTGATGCCATTCGGACTGAAGAATGTTGGTGCAACCTATCAACGGGCTATGGTAACATTATTCCACGACATGATCCATAAAGAAATTGAATGTTATGTGGATGACATGATTGCCAAGTCCCTCACAGAAGAAGACCACCTGGTAAATCTGTTGAAATTATTCAAGCGTCTGAGAAAATACCAACTGAAGTTAAACCCCAACAAGTGCACATTCAGGGTGCGATCCGGTAAGTTGCTGGGATTTATTGTAAGTGAGAAAGGGATTGAAGTTGACCCTGATAAAGTCAAAGCCATTCAAGAAATGCCTGCACCGAAGTCAGAAAAAGAATTTTGGGGTTTTCTAGGTAGATTGAACTACATTTCAAGGTTCATATCTCACCTTACAGCAACCTGTGAGCCTTTATTTAAGCTGTTAAGAAAGGAACAAACGGTCAGGTGGAACGAAGACTGCCATAGGGATTTTGACAAAATCAAGGAATATCTACAAGAGCCTCCAATCCTTATGCCTCCAGTTGAAGGAAGACCTCTAATCATGTACTTGACAGTATTAGTAGAGTCAATAGGGTGTGTGTTGGGCCAGCATGACGAGTCTGGTCGAAAAGAGTATGCAATATACTACCTAAGCAAAAAGTTTACCGACTGTGAACAACGTTATTCACTGCTCGAGAAAACTTGTTGTGCTTTAGCGTGGGCTGCTCGCCGACTAAGGTAGTATATGTTGACCCACACTACTTTATTGATATCAAAGATGGACCCAGTTAAGTACATTTTTGAGAAGCCAGCGCTTATAGGACGGGTTGCAAGATGGCAAATGATTCTCACTGAATATGACATCCAGTACACATCTCAGAAAGCCATCAAGGGCAGTGTACTATCTGATTATCTTGCTGAGCAACCCATTGATGATTACCAGCCTATGAGATTTGACTTCCCTGATGAAGACATCATGTTCATTAAAGCAAAAGATCATGAAGAGCCTGTTCACACTGAAGGGCCTGACCCAGAAGAAGAATGGACTATGATGTTTGACGGGGCTGTTAATATGAATGGTCATGGTGTTGGTGCAGTACTTATTACACCTAAAGGAGTTCACATGCCTTTCTCGGCAAAACTCACCTTTAACTGCACTAACAACGAAGCTGAATACGAAGCTTGTATTATGGGTCTTGAGGAAGCCATTGACCTCAGGATCAAGACTTTGACTGTATTTGGGGATTCAGCTTTGGTAGTTAATCAAACCAACGGCAAATGGTACACACACCAGGGTCATCTGATACCTTACAGGGATTATACAAGGAGGTTATTGAATTTCTTTACAACGGTCAAGCTTGAGTATATCCCTCGGGACGAGAATCAATTTGCAGATGCTCTTGCCACCATTTCAGCCATGATCAAAGTTCAAGCTGCCAACTTTGTACCTCGGATTTCAGTGTCCAGACTTGACAGACCAGCATATGTGTTCTCAGCAGATGTTGTTAAAGACGATAAGCATTGGTTCCATGACATTAAGCGCTTCTTGGAAGATCAAACATACCCACCCAGGGCGTCTTCCAATGATAAGAAGACTTTAAGAAGGCTAGCTGGTAGTTTCTTCCTGAATACTGACGGTTCCCTGTACAAGAGAAACTTTGATATGGTACTCCTCAGATGTGTTGATAAAACGGAAGCAAGCTTGTTGATGCACGAGGTGCACGAAGGATCCTTTGGTACCCATGCGGGAGGACATGCCATGGCAAAGAAATTGCTAAGATCAGGTTATTACTGGATCACAATGGATGCAGACTGTTGTGCTTATGCCAGAAAATGTCACAAATTCCAGATTTATGCGGATAAAGTGCATGTTCCTCCGAACCCTCTGAATGTGATGTCTTCACCCTGGCCCTTTGCCATGTGGGGCATTGATATGATTGGCAAGATTGAACCGACTGCTTCGAACGGCCACAGATTCATCCTGGTTGCTATTGACTATTTTACCAAGTGGGTTGAAGCAGCTTCCTATGCAAATGTTAAAAGGCAGGTGGTAGCCCGATTTCTGAAAAGAGATATCATTTGTCGGTATGGAGTGCCCGAACGAATCATTACTGATAATGGTTCCAACTTGAATAACAAAATGATGGCAGAACTGTGCCGGGACTTCAAGATCCAACACCACAACTCTTCTCCTTACAGGCCAAAGATGAATGGCGCTGTCGAGGCAGCTAATAAGAATATCAAGAAGATTGTACAGAAGATGGTAGTCACTTATAAGGACTGGCATGAAATGCTACCGTTTGCCTTGCATGGGTACCGTACGTCAATTAGAACATCCACTGGGGCAACACCGTTTCAGCTTGTGTATGGTATGGAAGCGGTCCTACCTGTTGAAGTTGAGTTACCCTCCCTACGAGTATTGATGGATGTTAAACTGAATGAAGCAGAATGGGTCCGATCCCGGTATGAACAACTGAATCTGATTGAAGAAAAGAGATTGGCTGCAATCTGTCATGGGAAACTATATCAGAAGAGAATGAAGAAAGCCTTCGATCAGAAAGTCAAGCTCCGAGAATACCAAGTGGGAGATCTTGTGCTGAAAAGACTCTTTCCTCCTCATACAGACCACAGGGGCAAGTGGACTCCGAATTATGAAGGACCATTCGTAGTAAAGAAAGTTTTCTCCGGTGGAGCACTCATGCTCAGTACTATGGATGGTGAAGACTTCCCGTCCCCTGTGAATTCAGATGCAGTTAAAAAATACTTCGCATAAAATGACCCGCTGGACATAAAAACAGAATGTAAGTCCAGGCAAAAATAGGGCATCCCGGCGAGTCAAAAACAGAATAAAACACTCGGGAAAGAATAAGGGAAAATAAATAAAAAATGTACACCCGCTGAGTTGAAAAGCCGCATTGGACAACTCAGGCAGAAATGGGTATCCCGGTGGATTGAAAACCTGAAAGGGCGATCCGTGCAAAATAAGGGAATAAGCGAACAATTGCATTCTGAATTCGTCTGTATCACTTACAACTCGGTAAGCTTCGAAAGGGTCAAGGCCGGTCAGAATCAGCCTTCTTCAGAAAGCAAGATAAGAAGAATGTCAAATGTCATACGAGTCATAGCAAAGGGAAGCTCCTTGAAGCGTCATCAACATTGCCAATACCTTTTATTTCTCAATTTGTAACAATCTCCTCATTTCAGGGGATTTGTTCCTTTGACTGTATCTTGCCGATTCAGGGCACGTGAATTAATAAAATCAGATTTTCAGTCATGTTTCGTTTCGTACATTTTATTTTCATTTGCAAGAATGTTCGATGTCTTTAAGATACTGATTGCATAAATACAGATGTTTCTCTTCTAAAAATATGTGCTTGCCGGAAATATGTTTACTCCCGGGAGTGTCTAACCCCTATGATGGAATCCAGTAAGGGATACCTCGGGATTACTTGTGCGCTTCTCTATCTTTTCAGGATTGCAGGCATTCAAAGCACAACATGGGGCATGAAAGTTTCATCCCAGCAAGCTGGCAAATAAGTATCTACTCAGTCCTAGCACCGGAGGTGCTTTCTCCCCAACTGAGTTGCT
Organism: Lathyrus aphaca; assembly: GCA_963966055.1. Taxonomy (NCBI): domain Eukaryota; kingdom Viridiplantae; phylum Streptophyta; class Magnoliopsida; order Fabales; family Fabaceae; genus Lathyrus; species Lathyrus aphaca. The sequence goes on along the minus strand of OZ014520.1, from coordinate 354,073,347 downwards.
ATTTGTTATTTTCTCCTCAGCCAAGTACAAAAGCCAGTGAACCATCACCCCACGGAGTCTCAGCCTCTATCCAGAAGAACAACGCCTGGAGATCTCACAACAGGGTGAAGGAAGCTTCTACAAACCCCCAGTTGGGTCCCTCATTACCAAAGATAGGTCTATCAGTGGCTTATTTTCCCCAAACAGAGTCATATATGTCAGATCCATTAATGGTCTCATCCCCAGCTGGGATGTCCACTCCAGGCAGATCAGCCAAAGATCTTCGCAGCAATGGGATCCGAATCCCGAGTCGTTATCTTTGCATAATCATAGCATTCGCATCATATTTTCCCCACAGAGCGTAGCATTCCGTCTAATATGGAGCATTACGGCAAAAATCAAACATATTGCATAATCGTAAGCCATGTTCTGAATCAAACACTTGTGAATACTGACAATCCGTCAGCAATATACAGAGAACTCCCCGGATTCCCCGGCAGAGAGCCAAAGCACTTTCCCTAAAGAAACAGATACTTCCTGGCACCCGTCCGTGTCATATCCCCAGTAGAAAGCCAAAGCGTCCTCTTTGCACTCACAGATACATATATCCATACAAATTCCCTAACACCCGTCCGTGTCACCTTCCCCAGCATAGATACCTAAAACATTTTATAAACCATACACTTGTTTATATTACACTTTCCTCTTTTGACACTCGTCCGTGTCACTCTCCCTAGCAAGTTAAACACTCATGTACATCACTCATACTTATTACTCCTGTTTCACTCATACAGATACTCGTTCGTATCTTGTATACACCATTTATACCTCCTCAGATCCGACACTCGTCCGTGTTCTTTGTTAACCAGTTGGTACTCGTCCGTATCATCATCTCTGAACATGCGTCAAGCGTTTGTTTCTATCGATACTCGTTCATATCATAGTCTTGAGGGTGCTCGTCCGCATCTTTAATCTATACACCGCGTCAAACACTTATGTCTTCTTGAATTTAGACACTTGTCTGTGTCTTTTATTCCCCAGAAGAGTCCCCACAGAATCGATACTCGTCCGTGTTCTTTATTAACCAGTTGGTACTCGTCCGTATCATCATCTCTGAACATGTGTCAGCATTTGTTTCTACTTGATACTCGTCCGTATCATTGTCCTAAGGATGCTCGTCCACGTCTTTAGCCTATACACAGTGCCAAACACTCATGCTTCTCATTTCTTGGATGTAGACACTCGTCCGTGCTTACTTTTCCAGCAAATCCCAGTGAACTATTTCTTTTCTATCTGACATTCGTCCTATGTCATGATACTTTCGGCAGCCGTACCCTGCCAGGTGATCGTCCTTCACCTTTGGATGACCGTCCCTCATCCTTTCCCCAGCGGAGTCTCCATTATTGGAACCCTTTTCTATCCGGCATTCGTCCTATATCGTGATACAGAGCAGCCGTCCCCTGCTAGGTGATCGTCCTTCACCTCCTGATGATCATCCTTCATCATTTTATCCGATGGTCGTCCCCATCGTTGATCTTGTTATCTGACATTCGCCCTATGTCATGATAAACCCCGAGAGCAGCCGCACCCTGCTAGGTGATCGTCCTTCACCTCTTGATGATCGTCCTTCATCATGCTTATCTGATGGCCGTCCCCATCGTCGACCTTTTTATCCGGCATTCGTCCTATGTCGTGATACTTTTGGCAACCGTACCTTGCCCGGTGATCGTCCTTCACCTCAGATGACCGTCCCTCATCTTATCCCCAACAGAGCAGCTGTCCCCTGCTAGGTGATCGTCCTTCACCTTTGATGACCGTACCTCATCATTTATTTTTACCTATAATCCCCAGAGAGTCTTATATCTTTACTTGATGGCCGTCCCCATCATAATCCCTTATATCCCCAGCATGCCGGCCGTCCCCGTTATTGCTCTTTCCCCAGCAGTCGTCCTCTGCTCGATGGTCGTCCTCCGTCGCCCGCACTTTATAATATACTTTGTTTTCTTTTACAATCTATATCTCTTTTATTCTTCATTCTGTGAGTGCAAATTTTGGACTGTCCTTGGTATTCAACCACAAGTTATCTTGTTTGCCTGTTGAGCCGTCGCTTACATCCTGCACAGCTAACTCATGCTTGAATAGGGGCAGCTGTAAACACCCCAAATTTGCCCTCACCCATTCACACCATGGCTTGTGATCTTTTCATATGCATAAGTTCAATCATAGCATATCATGTTACATATTTGCTTCACTGCATTGGTTCAAAGTCATCTGCATCTAGGGTTTAAGATCTGAGCAATCCAAGAGCTACTAGAGTCACTCCAAAGGTCATCAATCACTTCAAAGGGGTCCATGTATGTTCAAGCATCATATTGTATCCTCACAAAGTCAAGAAAATCAAAGAATCACAAGAATTGAGAATGGCATGGAAGCAGAGCCAGGTTTAACTACACAGATGACCTAGAATTAGGGTTTTGGTTTCAAGGGCCATAACTCCAAATTTTTTGGTCATTATTGTTTCTATTGGTCTCTATATGTTACAAGGATCATGCATATCAATTTTTATGAAGATATTCCATGGGGAAGGCATCTAATCAAGAGTTGACTTCTTGAGCAAGTCAGTGCAAAATCAGGGCATCTGAGGCCTCCAATGACCCAACCAAGGGGTGTTCTTCATCATTTTGATTGTGTTTGATCTTTATTTGATCATAGAAGATGTTAGAAGTTCACAAAATTGAAGAATTTCAAGCCATTTGCAAAGTTGCCTTTTGGGGAAAATGACTTATAATGGAAACTTGCCATTTTGGGAAACTTTTTCAACCCTTTCTTTTTGATTCAAAAATGCTTCAAATGGGAAAACTTTGGTCATGAAAGTTGTAGAATGGATCATTCCCTTTTCAAAAAGTACAAGAACTCATTCTAATTCATTTTGGATCAAAAGTTATGGCTTGTCAAAGTTGGGAAAAATCACATAATTTCAAGTTTGGTACCAAAGAGGCAAAGTTGCAAAACCCTTTGCCAGGGAAAATTGTGCTTTCAAATGGACCTCTAATCTTTGTACAAACATAAACCAAGGCCTAAAATTCAGAATGCACCAAGAGTTTGTCCATTTTCATGACTTGTGGATCAAGAAATCACAAAAGGGGCAAAAAGTCACAAAGGTGCAAAATATCATACAAACCCTAATCCACTTGTTGATTGGCTTCAAAACTGATCCCATGGCCCTCCTTATTCCTTGCTGCGCAGGACACCCCTATTGTCCTTGGCCTGCCATTGACCCATACCTCTCTTACACAAAACTTGACTTTTTGCATAAAGACCCATACCAATCAAGCTAGGCCAGACCAACTCCTCTGACCTATCCAAGAGTGATAAGTGGACCAAATGCAACACAACACACCAGATACACAAGCCTGAAACACTCTCCAAGCCATAGCACTAAGCTTTGCCCTCTTATGCATTTCCATTCGAAACACATCACACAAGCATCAAACATAAAAACAAACTTCATAGGATCACTCAGCATGCTCCCCTGATCATTTCCCTACCCTCATTCATCCCTGAAACCTCCTCAAACTGAAACACGATTCCTTCCCCTCCCTGAACAGAACTTCTTCAAACTCACAAACCAACCATTTTAAACTCCAACCAAGCTTCATAACTTCATCAGGAGGAACATTGGGACCATTTTGAGGCAAAGAGGCAAGCAGAAAGCTCCTGGACTGAAAGCTCAATCTCAGGTAACATGATGAACAAATTTTCCAGAACTTTGATTTCTTGTTAGAATGTTGTTCTATATGTTGCCCTGATCATGGGGATCTATTTATTTTTGAAAATGAGGCAGAAAAAAGCATGTTGTGATGTTCTGAAAGTTTGCCCGTGAAAATGTTTTTGATTATTTCCTTTGATTCACGAAAAATAAATGTTGTTTGTTTTAGGGTTTATGTTTAGTGATGTTCATAGTTTGATTCTGGAGAGTTTTGTGAGGTTTTGATGCGTTTTGAGAGAGATTGAGATTTTGGCTGGCCGGAGAAGATGACCGGAACACTGTTCCGGTCATCTGAAAGTCATTAGGGCTTCTGATTAGGGTTTAATCATAATTAGGCAAGTTTGAATGTGAGTCGTTCGTTTGCGCGCCAGGTCAATTCCCGCCCCTGTAAGTTTGAATCTCAGCCTTCAGATTGGCTGACTTTCTCTTTTTTCCATTTAAATTCATTTTATTTTCATTTGTTTTGCATTTTTTTGTACGAATTTTTAAAAATAGTTAAAATCATCTAAAAATTATGAAATTTTTTGTCAAAGGTTTCATGAATTTTCAGAACACAAAAATATTTTTATTTTTATTTTTCGCATTAAAAATTATTTTTAAATCATTTAAATGTTTATTTTTAATTAGTTAATGAAAATTAATTAATTAAAAATACATTTAGGTATTTAAAAATCACAAAAAAATTCACATAGCATTTAAAAACATTTAGAAACATTGTCCAACTCTCAAACCAAATTTCTTTTTTGTTCTTGATGCCTTTTGATCATTTTCATTGGATTTAATTTCATTTCAAGGCAATATTTTATGTCAAACTTCAAAAATTTCTTTCTGCCTAACCATTGAGAGTTGGATAATGATTCCTTTTGCATTGCATTTTGTATGGCATGTAGTTTATAGGATAAAATTGGTTTGAATTGATCTTGCATTTTCAATTTGTTTAGCATTTTTCTTGACAAGGTACCTTAAAACCCTAGCAATCTTAGGAAATTCATAACTTCCACTAGATTAAGAGTTGGATCCCCTCCTTTGGGAAGTGAGTTTGTATAGGTTTAGGGTATCTTTGATTTCATTTTCAAATTTTTATCATGTCATTTGCTTCTGGTTTTGGATTTTTGCTTTGTGTGATGCATGTAACCCTAATTTGTGCTTTCCTTTGCATCCATTTCTCATTTGCTTGCATACCATGACTTGTCATGACATTTTGTGCATCTACATTATTCATAATACATCTTAGGACATATTAGAATCATGTTTGATCATTGCATCTTTCATTTGCCATGTTATATGTTCATTGCATTTCATAACTTTTCATGTACATTCATGGTCCAAAGCATGCTTCATCTGCATCCATGTCCTTGTATGATCATTCTCATGTCTTGCCTCATGCTTGTATCATCTCTTAGCATCATTAACATCATGTAAATGCTTCTGACTTTGGTTTGCATCATGACATTTCATCTCATTTTCATTGCATTTCATTTCTTTTGCTAACTTTTCAGGTGGTAAGTTGTTTTGAGAAGTGAATTTGCCTTCACTTCTCACAATCTCTTCTCATCTCTCTTGCATCATTGCTGCATTTTATCTTGTGTATTGGATTGAGCTTGCTCATTCATGTTCATCTTACTTTCTTTCTTCAAGAAACTTGTCTTCTTAAGTGAAGCAAGTTGTTTTGCTTCTCTTTGCTTCTTGCCCCTTTCATTTGCTTCCTTCCTGGTGGTTTCTCTGAAGATCTTCTTGCAAACCTCATTAACCCTAGGAATAACCAAGCATGATCACAATTAGGGTTTTGATTATTCCCCCATTTAGTTTTACCTTTGTGTCATCTTTGAGTCTTCTCTTCTCATCTCACAATCAGGGACTAAACCCTAAAGGTTTTAAGGCTTTGTGATTAAGCTTATGCCTGCATCCTTCTTTTAGGATGGAGTGTATAAATTTAATCCTAAGTGTTAAACCCTTAATGTGTTTAAATCCTTTAATTAATCCACTTAATAATCATTAAGACATTAAGCTTGTAACTTGGGCCTTGCATTAGGGTTCTAATTCTTCCTTAATTGGTTAAGAAGGACTAACCCTAGTGTTAATGGACAAGTCCCCCTCAAGTTGTCTTACAAATCATAAAAATCACTTCTTCATCTTATCATTAACTAAAATCCATTTAATAAAGGCTTTGTTTTGTCATGAGGTTAATCCCTAATCATGGATTAAGTTGAGGAGTCTTTCTCAGCTTAAATGTTCTCATCTATTATCCTTCTATTAGGATGGTGTAATGAGTCCATTAAATCTCTGATTATGGCTTAAACTCATTACTTAACACTAAACAAAAACAACAAAAACATCTAAATAATTGCAAGTAGGTTAATGATCTTAATCCTACATCATGGTGATTAGGTGTGAGGTGCTTACTTCATACTTAAGGTATTCTCATTACCCCTAATCAGAGGGAGGATGTGATGAGTTTACTAACCCTTGGTTTAGGCTTAAGCTCATTAACTTATGACAAACTTCCAAAAGCAATAAAAGATTGAAAACACAAAAACAAACAATAATCGTCTCCTTCGGGATTCTTTTCTCACCTCATTCACTCACAAACGAGAACTTGCTTCTTCCGTCTAATGCAAGACACTTTGCACCTGAGCCAGACAGGTCATACACTTGAGCATAGACAAGTAAGCAGTTCACAGGTCAACTTATCTTTCAGTCTCTTTGAGTCAAACTACGGTGTTCTGACTTCCTCATTACACGAGAGGATACGTAGGCATAACTTAACTGTTATCGAACAAAAGTCTCTGTGTATCCCCCTCTTTTCAGCCTTATTCTTTAAGCCTCATTATCATGAGCATTTCATTCTTGTTCTTACACTGACACTTCACTTATACACTTCACTTCTCTTACACTGACACTTGCATTCTTTCCAGCTTTGATACACAAATTGCACTGACACTACCCCTTTAAAACACAAATCTTTTAAGCGTGGATCCCGTCGAGTACGGCGGACAATCTGGGTGCTAATACCTTCCCAGGTTGTAACCAACCCCCTTTCTCAGTCTCTCTGGTTCGCAACCGTCTTATCCATATCTTTTCTCAGGTCTATGCAGCATTACCTTTCCTCCGGGATAAAAATGCCTAGTTGGCGACTCTTTTCTCTTGAGTTCACCCTTGTGTGTTCTCTCCTCTTTCGCCGACCGTTCGCGTCTGTACCCCTTCTGACCAGGTGTCATTTGGTGGGAGCGACAGTCACTATGCTCCCTCTCAATCCCAGATTTTTGGGCTTCTCTGTTTCACTATCTGCACCCCATTCTAGGCCCATAACAAAAAACAAACATAAAAATATTGCTTACTACACCTCCCCAAGCCATGCGAATTTGGGCTTCTCTGTTTCACTATTAGCACCCCTTTTCGAAGCCCATCAGCGAAAACAACCTAAAAAATTGTTGAAGGCGCCTCCCCCCTCATCCAGCGAATGGGCCTTGTAGTTTGTTGTTCGCACCCCATCCTTTTAGGCCCAGTAGAGAAAAGAACTAGAAAAATCACTAACTCCACCCCCTTCATTTTCTTTCTTTAGATTTTATTTTGTTTTACCATAGTTTAGGAAATAATTCAAATAAAAATAGAAAAATGCTTGGAAAAATTCCCAAAAAAATTGAGTAGATCATTAATTCAATTTAGAAATGTTTAGCATTTTATTTTTCTGAATTTTCTGTATTTTTGAATTAATTCTGAATTTTTCATGTAAGTAGTTTTTAATGAATTTCCTTCAACTATACATAAATTTGTAGATTTTAATTTTTAGTCTTCCAATAACTTTTTTGGTCCATTCTTTTTACCATAGTTAGAGGACTCATAATAGTACTTAGCATAATTTTAGTATATTTTTTAAGGCATTTTATCTCAGGTTTTAGTAGCTTAATCCTTAGAAAATAATAGTTAATCCTTAGGTAGAAATAATTGATTTTTTAGGCATAGCAAAATTCTGATTTTTTAGGATTCTTTTTAACACAATATTATAGGTAGTTTTAGGACCCTATAGAATAAATCTCATAATTTTTCCATAACTTTTACTATTTTTAGGATATTAATCTTTAGGCTTTGTTACATGCAAATTTCCATTAGTTTAGGCTAGAATATTAAGTGTCATTAAAAAATAGTTTTGATTAGACTTAATCTTAGGATTTAACATGGATTTAGACTAGTTTAGATTCTGATTTTTTATGAAAATATTAGGTAATGCCCTTAATTTAGAACTTAGGCTTAAGATTCATATTAATTTGACTTAGAATAAATTTAGACTATTTTAGGTTTAGGCATTTAATTGTTTTGTTTGGAATTTTATTTCTTATGTCAATTTTTAATGCTTTGGTATATTGATTGATATTTTCACTTGAATAGGTTCCCCTTGGCTTTAGAATCAACTTATCTTCCTTAGGAAGTAAGTTGCATTCTATTAGTTCTAAGTTCTTTCTCCATTAGATTTAGAAACCTCATTAACCATAGGACCTCACTTGTAAATAAACAAAAATTAGGGTTGTGTCTTAGTTCCCTTAGATTTGGTCCTTTTGCAATTTGAGTCTTTTTCTTCTCATCTTCAAACAAAATCCAAAAACACTTAACAAATAAATGAAAGGATTCCTTGTGTATAGCCTTATTCCATGAAGCACTTGCACTCATTCCATCTTGGAGTGGTGTAAGCTTGTCCATCATGATGTACAAGTCTCATCAAGGAATTGTTTCATAAAACAAATAAACTCAAAACACTTCTCTTAAAAGACAAAAAACAAATAATAAGCGACTATCCTGCGGGAACTTCTCTTCTCATCTCATTCACTCACAACGCGAACTTGCGACAACTTGTCTTTCATGCAAGACGGTAAACGCACTCGTACCAGACGAGCCTGCAACACCTGAGCATAGACATACGCAGTTCCAGCATAAAAAACACAAACAAATAGTTCCCGCCTTAGTTAGGCGAACTATGTCGACTCTGATCCTCATTTTCCCGATGAGGAATGTAGGCAGTGGGGTAGGGCCTGTTCGAGCACATTCTTTATTTTCCCTATATTTTCCCCATTCTTTCTTTTTGTTCTCTTTTAATTCCTTTTATCACTTCAGTTCCAGTTCCAGTTAGCAGTTTTATTCAGCAGCATTCGTATTTTTCACACCCTTTGAAACAAAACAAGCAAGCGTGGATCCCGTCGGGTACGGCGGACGATCTGGGGTGCTAATACCTTCCCAGGTCGTAACCGACTCCCGAACCCAGATCTTTGGTTCGCAGGACCTTGTCCTTTCCTTCTTCCTCGGGTTTGTGCAACATTACCTTTCCCATTCATTCGGGATAAAAATGTCTGGCTGGCGACTCTACCTTTTCCGCGCCACTTTCGCGTTTGTACGAGGATGAAAATCCCGGGAGCGACACTCATCTAGAAAGATAATAATTGGCTTGTCCCCTTATTGATTCTAGTATGCCTGCTTTTATTGACAGGGATTTGCCTATTAAACCTACAAACATCAGAATCTTCACATATAAATGCAGAATTATTGCTTCCAATATTCTTCTGATACCCATTATCCTCCTTATTAACTGCAGATTTCCTTGTTTGATCTTGTTCCTTCGAGATCCTTGCTTATGGAAAGGATTGGCCTTCTCCATGGAAACTAGCAACGCATAGAAGATCATAATCTTCTTGTACATTATTTTCATATATGATGAAGATCCCCTCATAATGAATCGACCGGAATCAAGGCAAACCAAATTCAGATTGAATAATGTTTCAAGGGATATCCAACCAAAACCTACAAACTTCCACAATATCAACATACGAATGATATCGACAAGGAAATAAATAATTTGTGCCGCAGAAAAAGCCCTAAATCTCTGCCAAAATTATGCGGTTATCCCGCCACCAAATCTATGAAAATAAAAAAAAAAAAATCTTACCCACACCTTCACGTTACAAATCGATAGCAATTTCTTTACCCTTGCAAAACACTAGCAAATCGCATCAATTCCCTCACATATACCTTGCATCTAGCAGGAAGAATCCCCCAAAGGCTACTAGTCCGGCAAGTCACACGCCCAAGCCCTTCCGTTCCCACAAAGTGTCGCCCCTATATAAGATTGAAACGCAATCTCTGCTTTACCAGCAACTGCGGCCCTTTTCCCTGTAGACATAAAAAACCTCGCTCACACACCTTTTCTCCTTGTCGTCCCTTCGATCCTTGGCACTGTTATTTTTCAACGACTAAAACCAGCTCACATTTCCTAGAATCCACCACTTGAAAACTTCACTTGATTGAAGCCAGCTAGGCCTTCATGCACGAAAATCATATGTGATCCACCGCTTGAGATTCAAACGAGATTCAACAAATTTCCACCGCTTGAGATTCATATGAGATTCGCCCTTCAGATTCTTTAGTTCTTGCTTTTCACACACCTTGTTCATTGAGTTCCTAGTGAATTACATTTCATTATAATGAAATCCACCTCTTGTTCAACAATTTCCACCGCTTGAGATTCAACAAATTTCCACCGCTTATCTTACGATAAACACCTAACTCCACCTCCTCTACCTGATAGCTTGGTCTGTCGCGCCCATGCCTTAATTTTACATCTTAAAAGCTATAATATATATATATATATATATATATATATATATATATATATATATATATATATATATATATATATATATATATATATATATATATATATATATATATATTAAAAAATATACTTTTTCAATTTTTCATTGATAATTTAAAAATTTCTCATATTTGATTGTCATTATTATTCTTCCACTTTTTAATAGATGGCCCATACTTATAAACACTAAACCAAAGACAATATTTATCTGAAATTGTTTAATTTGTTTGTCCTTTTCACTCAATAAGGAGTATAGATTATCTGCACTGGTTTGCTGAGCCATCGAATTAAATTAGATAAGATAAATTTAATGTTTTTTTAAATTAAATCCAGGCTCTACATCAAGTTGTACCTATAGTTATGGTTAAAGATCAAAATCTTATTAATAAGATGGTGGACATTAAATGGAATATAAGGATAGTTTGAATGTTGGTGTGGAAGAATTAAAAAACTGACTAATGAGGAGGGTTCAAACTCCTATCACACCATTCCAACAGTCTTCATTCAATAATATAGTGATCTCAACCATTATACTAAATGTGGAGCGATTATTAGAAAATCATTTAAAAATACTGATTTAAAATTAATTAATTATATATATATATATATATATATATATATATATATATATATATATATATATATATATATATATATATATATATATAAATCGATGGCTAAAAATAATCGTGCTTAAATGTGGAGAGAGAAAAACAATTGGTCAAATGAATTGTATTTAATATTGAGAGCTAAATCTGCTCAAACATCTCATTTATATAAGCTTCTCATCCATTCAAACTTAAATAGTTTTATAGGTTTGAGCTTCTCATATTTGAATGGATGGAAAAAGTAATCCCAGAATATTAATCAAAATATTAATCAAGATTGTCATAAGCAAATTGAGGTCTGAATAGATAAGACCAACTAACAAATGCCTACAAAATAACCTACATAGATCCAGGTCAATCTAGTTTTTTTTTTTAAATAGAAAATGTATAGGCTTTTCTATAAGTCTATTTAGCTAAAAAGTCTAGGCCACTAACCATAAACAAAACATTTTAAATCTATCAGGCCGACCTGTTTAAATAAAAAATAAATTTATTATTTTTATATTGTATTTTATACTTTAAATTAAAATATGAAAATAAAGGTTAGTTTTTTTCATACAAGCTTCTCTTTCTCATCCATTTGATTTGGTAATTTTTTTAAGAACTTTCTAATCTTATGTTTTGATTTTTATTTAGTTGTTTAAGCTACATTAGTTGTTTAAGCTACATTAGTTGTTTTAGGTCAATTAGATGGTAGCGGAAACGAAATTGGTAGCATACAAGAACATGCATTTACATATGTTTTGAGGATTAGAGAGCAATGTGTTGTTGTCATAGCTGAGAATCACAGCTACGTTCGGAGATGCATCTCCGAATTTCTTAATGCTATTTTGAGAGATGTATCTCCAAATTGTTCTCAGTCTAAAATTTGGTTGATTTTGTGGTTTTTGTGGATTTGTATAATTCATTTGTTACACTTGTTATTAATATTGTATCTGAACCATTTTCACTGATGGATCATCTCTCACTTCTCTCGCATCACTAGGTGGGAAATTGCTACTGCCTATAATGAGGATTGGCCACCTGTTGTCGTCTTTGCGTCATACATAGGGAATGACATGGTTAAGTCATTTCGGATGTATCTTGATCGTATTCTAGCAGATGACATTTACTTTTGCCATGGGGGAGTCACTACGAGACGTGTTCGCTGGACCTGATATCTTTATACTCTGATGGTTGGCATGTGAGTCATCTCTTATGTACCATTATTTTCCCAGATGAGTGATGCGCCAATTTGGTTATCCGCGGATTATCCTGAGACACCCCTCGGAGTCCGCTCCTTCCACCATCCTCCGCAGAGATCTTAATGTGATTCTTGATGATTTCAAGAGTCATATAATACAAGAGGAGTATTGCAGGGTAATAGCTCTTATACATTTGACATATGCAAACGACTACATGATATGGTTATATAGCATGTCACACCTTATCATGGTACTAGAAGCTCCTGGAAGACCACTTATGTCAGCTAATCAAGAGGTACTTGAGGCTAGGGATGACCACATCGAGGAAGGGTCCGCGTATTGTGCAGATTTGGAGATCGGACATAAAGGCATGACTTTTTAAGGATGGAAGTCCCCAGTTGGTTCTCGTGGAAGACATGATTGCTGAGAAACAGAATGCCTGGCAATATATACGGAGAAGAAGACAGCGGTTAGACATATCCAGTAGGTTTTTGTTTGTTGTATTATTTTTTATTTTATGAACAACTTATTCTATGAATCTTTTTCTATAATTGAGTATTATGTTTGAATCAATTAATGTATGTGTTTTCTTTATAATTCATGACCAAAAATGACTTAAAATATGTTGGCCTAAAATTACCTAAAATAACCTAAAATATGTGTGCTTAAAATAATCAAGTTTAATGAATAAAAACAAAACAATTGAGTACAAACGGTATTTCGAAGATGCATATTCAAATACACCCAAATAACATACATAGATGTACCTTCAAACCATATTTTTCTTTACAAAATGAGGTAGATATCAAAAAACTAGTTTGTGTGATTTTTGGTACATCCGAAAATGCATCTTCGAATACATGAAAAATAATTTTAGATTCTTAAGAGTGTGGAGGCACTCCTAAGGATGGAAAGAGCATTCCCCTTAATACTCTACCAAGTTGTGCAATTTATTTTGTGAATTTCTTAATCCACCCCATGATACTCTTATCCACTTGGCGAATTTCCTTATATTCCCCTTGTTTCCGGATGTAAATATCCGGATGCACCTTGTTTTTCTTCAAATTTTGGTTGTTTCCGTAGATGTATATACAGAAGTATAATTGCTGATAAAAACTTCAAAAAAATCAATCTTGGGAGTTTTCCGTATATGCACATACGAAACGTTATGTTATTCTGGAGGTCCATATCTGAAAGTTTTTGCTACATTTTTAAATTGTATGATCACTCCCCCCATTGTTCCATTATTGTCTTTTCTTCTTCCAATAGTCTCCTTCACCAACCTAAAAATCCTATATTATCAACACCATATTTCACTCTAAAACTCCAACTTTTTGGAGTAACAAATCAAAGGGAGTAAGAGAAGAATGTATTTCAGGTAAAGATTCAACTTTGTCAACTACATTGCTCACATTAATCATCAAACTTTTGTATAAAAAAATTATGTTGCGTCCGGATGTATATCTCTAGAACGTGTTCATGAAGAACAATTTCGGATGTACATCTATGGAACATTCGTTGTTTCCTCTGTTTTGTTTTCCTACAATAGTTTAGTAATTTTTGTTAATTTTTCTTATTCTTTACAAATAGATATGGTGCACCCCGATAACATCTTAAAAGAGTTGGTTTCTTTAAACAATGTGGTTTTGAATGTTAGAGGTTGTTGCAAAGACGATAGATATCGGTGATAACTTTAATCACAAGCAAGAGTTTGATGATCATGATAGCATGTTCACATGGATTTGTAGGACCGCAACTTCACTTGGTTTTGGTGTGGTTATTGGAAGATCAGCTAATGGATCGAAAAGAAGAAACGCTTATGTAACTTTGTTGTGTGAAAGAAGTGGAATATATCAAGTTTCACTACGGAAGTTTAAAAGAGACGACACAGGTAGTAGAAAATGCGAGTGTCATTGCTTGAGCAGTCAGACACCAGTGTCGAAATGGATGGTCATCCCTAAAATGGGTCATCTAATTGCATGCGCATATGATAGGATGTGCATTGACTTGACACACTATGGATTTTCGGAAACGTTTTTTCCACTCCGAACCGCACTACCCAAAAATTCAAATGAGTGCATCATGTGCATAGGATGACTTTCTAAATCAAATCATTTTATTCAAGTCTACTTGAAACATGGATGCTCAATACCACCTACATCACCGGAATAGATGAGTCATTCAACCATAAATGCAGAGACGTGGCCAAATCATTTTATGGAAAAAATGCAGGAATTGTGGAGATTGAACGACATTGAAAAGGAATCGAATACAGAAAAGTCCAAAGAGTTACCACCGATAGATTTATCATGCGATTCATGTTTTGATTCGGTTTGAATTCTTGTGTAATCGAACAATTAATTATAAATTTTTGAAGTTCAATATAATAATTAATTTTGATTCATATCTATTCTTTATGCATCATCTATGCACTTATATATATATATATATATATATATATATATATATATATATATATATATATATATATATATATATATATATATATATATATATATATATATATATATATATATATAAGGGGACGTATCAAATGAGAACTTTAATTATTATGACAAATGAGAATTTTTAATAATAACCACTTGATTTAAATCAATGTTTCAGATTTTAAGAGACAGTAATTAATAGATGGATTCGGGTTTAAATACATAGCACATGAATATCTTTGTCATGTGACAATTAAATAAATATTTTGAAATGTGAAGCATTAATTTAAATCATATGGTTATTGTTAAAAGTTCTCAGTTCTCATAATAACTAATGGTCTCATTTTATATATATATATATATATATATATATATATATATATATATATATATATATATATATATATATATATATATATATATATATATATATATATATATATATATATATATATATATATATATATATATATATATATATTCAAAATGTATCAACACTTATATTGTTGTTGTTCTGTTGATAATGTATCAGCAAAAATTCTGTAGATATAATTACTAAAGTATCTAACATTTCGGAGATATACCTCCAGAACCAACTCATTTAAACTAGTTCGGTAATATACCTCAAGAACCAACTCCTTTAAACTCGTTCTGTGGATATATTTTCGGAAGCAGATGACCAGAAAATGGTTAGTCCATATTCATCTAGATTTTCTATAAAATTGGGGCTTCATGTGTTATCTTTCACACAAATACAAACACAAAAATATCTCAATTGTATGATATCAAGATTCGTTGGGATGTCGCAAGTGTCTCCTACACCGACGTCAAAACACGCGGACGGACTTTCTCACTCACTGATTTCACCTCGCTCGATGATATCATCGACGAAATTCACTATCTCCTACCTTACAACGACCGAAGAAATGTTAAGAAGCTTGAATATCGTTCGTTTTCGGTTGACAACGAAAGGAACATCGTGTTCAACAAATTTCAACTCAAGAATGAAGACGGTGTTAGGACGATGTGGTGAACGTATTTTGATTTTGAAAAGAAATTCTCGCTCGAATTGGATGCGACTATTGGAAGAACAGTAGATGACATCTTGAAGATGTGCAAGCGTCCACCGCGATATTGAAATGTAGCATTTAATTTTATGTCGAAATCATCAATGTAATGTCTATTTTATTTTATGAATGTTGAATTAATGATTGCTATGTTCATTTGTTAAATTTATGCCTTTGATTTTTTTCCGCACTTATATATAAGGAAAACTTCCATAGATGAATCTACGGAATTAATAAAAAATATATATTAAAAAAAGATACTTTCAGATATACATCTCCAAAAAGTATGAAGGGTATTTGGCGAAGCACACATGATGCCTGAGAAATCCAAAGGGTATGTAAGAAATTCTCTTTATTTTCGCATGAGAAGATTGAATCTCGTGAAATCTGAACCCAATGGGCCAATCCAACCCCAGGCCCAAATAAATTTGATGATGTAAGAGTCTAAGTAGAATGTAATCATATTAGCATGAAAGACAAACAAAAGAAAAGTATGAAACGACCGAGAGGTTACATTCAAATGGGAAAGTTCATTCATTCAATTAATTAATAAACTTTGTTTCTACACAACAGTTTCTCTAAATATAGGATTTTTTAATCTACAACATTTTAGGGCATTATGAGAGGGAAAAATATATGAATTCATGTATTTATTTTATTATAAAACTAAAAAAAATATATATATATATCATTTCAAAACTTAAAAGTTATATGCAAGAGGGTATAATTAAACTTTTAGGTCATTTCAAACAGCAAATAATAGATGAAATAATTAAAATTTTAACATATGTTAATCATATACTCCCTCTATTCCATATGATAAGCAAATTTCATCTTTTAAGATTTGAATAATTGAATAATTAATGTATTTCACTTTTTATAAGCAAATTACATGTTAATCATATACTCCCTTTGTTTCATATTACTCCCTCCGATCCTTTTTATAAGGAATATTTCACCTTTCTATATTCATTAAATGATTAATGTATCTAGTCTATAATATAAATCAAATCAGGTACATTAATTATTCAATGAATCTAAAAAGGTGAAATTTGTTTATAATATAAAACGCTATGTAACTCGAAGACACACACTTACGAGACACCATTAAATAATAGTGTCTAGCATTCTACATGAACAAATTAAATACACACCAAAATGAAAAAGATTCGGCGCATGAATTTATATATACAATGGCATTAATTGGTATATCGGTATACCGTGCCAACAAAATACAATTATTTTTGTAAAACATAAAAAAAAAAAAAAATGCAACTTTCTTACATAAACTAATAGCTCATTTTGAACAGCACACAATACTATTCAAAATGGATTATTGAAACTTGAAAGTAAATTATAAATCATTATTACAGTTCAAAATGGATTATTGAAGCTTGAAAGTAATTTATAAATCATTATTATTTACATTATAATCATTTCCAGAGGGAGTAACAAAAAAACATGATTTAAACCTCATATATCCTAACCACCCACAACATGGTACATAGATCAAAAAGTAATAGACAAAATTGCAAACGGTAATGTGTGATGCTTGTGAAAGCACCTGAAAGGAATCATCACAGCCGCTTGAGATGCTGATTATTGGAATTGTAGTTCTCTTCAATATGCCGGGTGAGAAGTGAGATTCCATAATGTGATGCACTTGAGCTTGCATAATAGGATGTCACAGTGAGTTGGGCAAAATTTGGAAGCGCATAACCTGAACATTTCACAAGTAACCAACCATATTATTAATGGATAGTTAAAGATTATAGTATCGTCAACTAACTACTAGACTTTAAACAACTTCAAGTGATAGTTAAAGATTATAGTATCGTCAACTAACTACTAGACTTTAAACAACTTCAAGTGATAGGTGCAAAGGCATAACACAAACCAAATAACATTCCGATGTAGGTATCACCATAAACCAAGTGATAAAGAATTCTGATTAGGTCTACCTCAACTCTACAAAATTGATGTTGTAAAGATTGAGTTAGACCCAACTACAATTGAATAGAAACCTAATTCAATATTGGTTAGGCCACCTACTAATTATATGTCGCACTGAACCCAATAGTGATGGGTGTGATGGGCGTGTTAAGAGTCCTACATCAAATGGAATATGGTCTAGAAATAAATGGAATATGGTCTAGAAATATGTTTATGACTTAAGGGAGTCGTAACCTTATAAGTGGGGGCAGTCCAAAGTTTATGAGTTAAGGAAGTCTCTATACCATTATTTAAACTCATCATCCATAAACATATCAATTGTGTCAATGCAATGACACCAAATTGAAGGAAGGCCAGCATTTCTGAACATTTATGCTATACTATTATGTAGAAGTTCAACATGTATTGATCTCTATATGCCTATGGAGATCAAAATGTATCAAAACATAATATACTGTTATGATGATAGTTTAACAACCATTAATCAGGCCACCGTGTACTAAATTTACTAAATTATAAGGAAACTGATAAAGAGAACTAATTCTAAACACATTTTAAATAAAATCAATTCGGGAAAGTTAGGTGCTTCTTTCAGTTCCAACTTATTGTATGCTTCAAATGTCAAATTCAACAAATAGCAAATAATCCATTCAAAAATTCTGAAAATACAGTAATGAGCCTTGTTGTAGATTTTGTTTGTAAGAAATAAAGTACAAAAAACATAAATCACTGAGAAAAGAAACCATGTTAAAGTCAAGGTTATCAAGTGAAACAACAACAACAACCAAATCTTATCCTACTAAATTGGCTAGAGGTTGTCATGTTATAAACGAAAAATATCATGAACAAACCCATTGACTTGCTTTGGCGAATTTAAGGTAGGATCGCTGGCAAGAATGTAGAAGTGATAATAATCACTTTCTCAAATGTTCTGGTGGACTACCATTTATATAGTAGATCAAAACCAATTTAGAAGAAAATGCATGAGCCAACCTGAATCATTAAGTCACGTTTGTCCCAATTCTACATCATCTCTACTACTAAATTATGTGATTGGACAAGAGGTGTGGCTTTGTCCATGATATCCCGGTGATGTAAGGGGTGATTGGCGAAAAGGTAGCAGGTTTGTAATTGTTTTGGGGCTTGTGGCTGATAGTTGGGGTTAAACTCATTCATAGTTCATTGTGGCTGATGATTGAATGAGGTTGTGTGCTATTTTGTGTAAAAATCTTGTTAAACACTACCCTCCTAAAACTTGTTTGTAGTTGCTTGATGTTTCATACAAACTACATTTTACTATAGGTAGCTAGCAGCTGATAGTAAGGACAATAATTAAAACATATCTTTAGCAGCTGATGGAATGTGCAATAACTATAAATTTGTACATTTTATTATGTCCTGTGTCATTAACTTCAGTCATCTATTCTGACCTTGGGCATTTTCAATTTAAATTATATTAAGCATTAGTTGTGATTTTAAAGTTAATTGGTAAATTTGTATTACTTAATATTTACAGATATATTTCATTGAATATATCTTTCATTTAACATAGGATCTTAAGATCTATGTTACAATCACTCTCTTCACACATGTAACTTGATTCCTACCCTCATAAACCCGGGTAGCTTCTTGAGATTGAAAACACTGATTCAGATCAATGCTATTAAGGCTTTTCATTACACCAAACCTAAATTCCAGCATAACAATGTGACAGATGACCGACTATGGCCCAAGTAAGGCAACTAGCAACTATAATAAACATAGTATACCAAAGAAACTGTAGAATACAAAAATTAATATTTACTAATGTCAAGAACAATAAACTAGAAACTGTTGGACCTCTTCAGTTTTGTAACTGTTATAAAATTATCAGGGCAGTAATGGGTAATTATTATATAATTAAGAGCAGTTTTATTTTATTAATTCTGAGTGTTTTTGTTTAGAATAAATAGGGGAAGATAGGGAAGAGTAGATTATCGGGTAGTTAGACATGAAAGGGGACATTTTGGCATTAGGGGCATTAGGGGGGTGTAGACCCTCGAAGTTTTGTTGTACTATTCTATAATTCAAAGGAATTTTCCCCTTTTATATATCGATTGGTTTCTATCAGAAACACATTGCACTCCATGCACCTAAAATATTAATTTAGCCGCCCTAGCGCCATTGAACAAAGAATATGCAGTCACAAAGAAAGAGAGAAATAGGATAAAATAAAATAGATAAAGGATATATAGGGTTTGATAGGCAAGGCCAAACCGCTAGCTTATATTGGATGCTCAAAATATACAATTAGGATTAAATTTGAGTTGTTTAACAACCCTTCTCGCACGATCTTATGGCATTTGTGAGATGCAACAGCATATAACATTTGAGCTTATAGTTTATAGTGTATCGTGTTTTCTACCAATTTAACCCTCGTTATTTTAATTGATGTAATTTAAATATTAATTAAAAATATCATTTTATGTACTTTTTTATTGGTAAATTCAACTACCAAGTTTACCAAACAATTCAAATTCAATTTGTTAGCTTATATGTTATCAGTTAATTTACCCACTATAAACTCGTACCATAAGCTAGCTTAACCACTATCCACTACTTTTTGACAAACATAGTCGATCAAGGGATTGGTGAATACTAATAGAGAACAGACTGGAAAATCATAAGCTATGGGTTTAGACTTAAATTGCAAAAATGCAGAAAAGGAAGTGTGCTTCACTGGGGATCTACAATTTTCCAAAGAAGGGTAGTTTATTGGAACAGGAAAATTCACTAGAGGTGACGGAGGATATGCAGAAACAGCTGAAAAGTTAACATAAAATATTAAAGATACTTTCTAATAACTTAAGATACTTTAATATTTCTACTGGAATCAGCGACCACCACCATACTTTCAAGTTATAGCCATTGCTGGTCGGCAGCCGCCGTGTAAAAGTTGCCACAACAAGGCCAACCAACTAGTTTTGTAAAAAATCTTCCACACCATACAATCAGAGCCACCATTCTAGAACATGATTCAAGAAACAAAAAGGGGGACAAACCCTAAAATTCAACCTTTCATTTTGTGAAGCATGAAGCAACTCTACAACTACCATACAGTAGTTGTCAAACATTCAGCCATGTTTAGTGTTAAAATTAAAGGCAGTAAAAGGTCTAATAAACAGGTATGTAAATAGAATTACCTCCAAATGCAGCACTGGCTCCTGAAAATATCAACAATGGAGGGATCTATGGGAACAAATTAGAAAAGAAGGAGGTCAGATATAAATTACAATCAAGCTCTATCGTACGTCAATGCATCTAATTATCTCAACATTTAAAAGCGTGAAGATGAAACCAACTACTATGGCATAGATATCAGGATCCACTAGCACAAGTCCATGTAATTGTAATTTGTAACGTAATCAAGTTAATAAAGGTCTACATACCCCAACAAGAAAAGGCAGCCACTTCGGTCCTTTCAGACGATTTTGAAGGTATGGCAACCCTACAACAAAAGATCAAAGATCAAAATCTTAAACAAATTAGGTATTTGGATTTAACTTAAGCCCATTTAAGCTTTCAGAGTAAATAACACGACGGCCCCTTAGGAAGCAAAACAAAATGTTCAGCTTTTCCTACAACTAAATGACCTGAATGATTTAAAGTAAAGACGGATGACACAACACTTTCTTGTCCATGGACATTATATAAGAACACCACTTACCAACACTATCACATTTAAACTCAAGCTATACATCATTAAGTAGAGAACCGAACCAAAACAAATCAAAATTACCTCTATTCAAACCATGAACTGCACTAATCATTCCACCAAACCCCGAGCCAACCTATTCAACCAAAAACTCAAAATAAGCACAAGAGAACTCATACAATAAGAATCTATATAGCATTGACACTCAGATTGAATGCGTGTCTAACATAGTTTTCAAATTATTATTGGTATTTACATGTCAATATCATGTATCGATGGATAAGTCTATTATTAGAATTTGAGTTGAATAACACAAAACCAATAAGCTCAATTCCAAATACTCATTGATCTTAATTTAACTCAGCTAGAATATTAAGATTTCCAAACACAAATCAAAAAGAATTTATAGGGAGACACTCACGACGGCAGTGGCATCATGCAAGACGGGAGTAATAGTCCATTCACCTCTTTCCTAAAGAAACACACGATTACAAAACAGAGTCAATTTCGTTGAATCAAATCATCAAACACCTAATATGGACGAAGAATAAGAAGAAAGAGAGACTCACAGAATTAGGATTGAGAAGAGATAGACAACGAGGGCAACGAGCAGAACCAAGGCCAGGGTTTATGGTTGGATCGTGGTGGAGATTTCCATTCCTCAGTTTCTCTTCGTATACTTCTCTAGTACCCATTCTCTTCGCAAGGATTCGTAGACGGTGCTGTTACGTTGAGCGGTGTTGCTGGCAGAAGCTGATTCACTAAATATATAGGTTTAGATGTAAATAGCTACAAATGGTTACCTGGTTTATAATATGGGTAGAATATTTTTGTTTTAATAAATAATTATAAAATATGTATTTGTTTTAATAATCATTAAAAACTTATAAATTTAACTTATGTAATTTTAGTACTTCTATTTTTAAATTTTTAAGTTTTAATCTCCTTATTTAAAAATTCGGTTTTTTAAGTACTTATTTTGTTTTTTCAAGATTTTAGTCACCAATCAATTTAAGAATTTTTCTTTTAAAATAACGTAGTTTATTAATAATAATACTGAAATAATTTAGTGTTTGGTATAATTACCTTGAATTGCATTTGTCAATTGGAATGGCGAATTCATGTAAAAATTTTAAGATTCGCCAATTCATATGGTTGAAGGGTGCAATTAAAAAAAAAATTCCAAATGCATTGATTCGCCAATTCATATGGCGAAATTGTATAAAAAAAATTAAAATATTATACATTCGTCAATTCAATTGGCTACCCAAATTTATTAATTTTTTTTCTTATATTTAGTATACATTTATTTTTTTACTTAATATTGATAATTAAATAAATGAAATTAAAAAAATTCAACAAAGGAAACTATAATAGAAAATTATTATTGATAATTCAAAAGTGGGTATTACAAAAGATTAATTTTCTGTCCGATCTAGTTGTCCCTCAGTCTCACATCCACGTGGATGACCTCGCCTTCGAACTCTATTATGAGGATGTTGAGGTGTTTCTTGTCTTTGCGTGTTTGGTGGAGGGGGTTGTTCTTGAGCCGAGGATCTCGGAGCATTTGTTATGTTTGCAACCATTTGTCCCCAATAACCCGGTGGGTTGCTGCCAAAGGTGCTGCCGTAACTTAGTTGAGTGTCCATGTTTTCAAAGTTGGGTCGTATTGGTTGGGTTGGGTAGGATTGGGTTGGGTTGGGCGAGGACGATAGAATTGACCGAATGAAGATATTACCTCGTTTTGAGAACGATACAAGGGTGGGAGGCTATGGTGGGCTGGGGTGGAGTTGAAGGAGTTATTGGGGGTATATTGGTGTTGTCACTCCCTGGATTTCCATCCTGGTACAAACGCGAAAGTGGCGCGGAAAGAGGTAGAGTCGCCAGCCAGGCATTTTTATCCCGAAGGAACGGGAATGGTAATGCTGCACAAACCAGAAGAAAAGAAAAGGAAGGACACGGGTCCTGCGAACCAAAGAGACTCAGTTCGGGAGTCGGTTACGACCTGGGAAGGTATTAGCACTCAAATCGTCCGTCGTACCCGACGGGATCCACGCTTGCAAAGAAATTTGTTTCAAAGGGTGAAGAAATGAAAGCTGCTGCAAAGAGAATGAACTGAACTGGATAAAAGAAACGAAAAGGGAACTGAAAAAGAAATGAAAAGGAAAAATGTAGGGAAAATAAAGATTGTGCTCGAACGGGCCCTACCCCGCTGCCTACGTACCTCATCTGGACAATGAGGATCAGAGTCGTCGTAGTTCCCCTAACTAGGGGTGGAAAAGATTGCTTGTGTTTTAAGGCTTGAACTGCCTATGTCAGTGCTCAGGTGTTGCAGGCTCGGACGACGAGTGCGTTAACGTCTTGCAAAATGACAAGTAGGAGCAAGTTCGTGGAGCGGAGCGAAGGAGGTGAGAAAAGAAGTCCCGAAGGAAAGACGCTTATTGTTTGTTTGTGTTTTTTAGAAGCTTTTTATGAGTGTGGCACAAGGAAGTGAACTCAAGCTCTTTTCCATGGAATGTGTACTTGCTACTACATTCCAAGATGGAATAATAGGATAAGCACACTCAAGTAAGGAGAAGATCCCCAAAACTTGGTTCCAGAGATTAGGGCCTAAGCTCACTAACTCGTTGAATTTATTAAGTGTTTTTTTGTAATTTTTGTGAAGAAGTGTTTTTTATGATTTTCTTTGATAAAGATGGTCTCATGATCAGACTTGTGCATCATGATGAACAAGCTTGTACTATCCCAAGATGGGAAAACTACAAGTGTTTCATGGAATAAGGCTATTGCACAGGAGCCCACTTCAATCCTTATTAAATATTTTTTATGCTTTTCATTTTTGAGATGAGAAGAGAAGAGAAACAAAAGGATCTTAAAGGTAAAATTCTAATGGGGAACTAATACCTAATTGTTATCATGCATAGAAAATCCTAGGTTAGTGAGGTTTACTATCCTAAAGAAAGAAGAGATGAGAAGAGAAAGAGGAGATAGAAGAAAAGGAGAAGAAAGCTAGAGAGGGGAAAGAGAACCACATGATGGCACAAAGCACATCAAACATCACAAAGCAAAAGCAAAGCAAAAGAGGAAAGATGAAGAGTTGAAATGTGGATAAACATCCACACTTCTCTTACCATGAGCCCCTGAAATGTTAGCAAAATCCAGCAAATTGATCAACACAATCATGGAATTAACATGCTTAAAGGTTCTAGCAAACAAGGATCAAACAACATGCCAAGCATTGCAAATACACGACTTACGCGTCGAAACACATGAAAGCATACATCAACCAGCAAGCAAATCACCCTAAAATATCATGTTCAATGATCATACAATGATCCATGGCAATTAAAATAAGCAAAGGGATCAAACAAGCTCACAATAGCTCAAAAATGACATTCTGCCTCAGTGTTAACCGGTTAACCAAATGCGTTAACCGTTTAACCAGTTCAAACCTGCACAAAATACGCATAAAACAGGTGCGTTAACCGGTTAACCAAATGCGTTAACCGGTTAACACTGTTAAAACAGCAGCAAATCCTTCAGAAACAGCAGCTCAAACCAGCTTATTCAAATAATCTTACACCAGACCAGCAATCAATTATACATGGAAAAATTAGATCAATTCACATTAGTCCATATCATTAAGCTCATGAACATTAACAATCGGATCCGGTTACAAATCAACCAATCAATTCATGTAACACAAGCAAATACACAGGCACATGGTGGATCTAAAACACAAGCATGCAAATAAGCTAAAAACAGAGCTAGATCTGAAATTAACCAACCTACAAAGCTGAGATATGCTTTGGTAAATGTTGTTTGAGGTGGAAATGAGAGATATCGCGGAAAACTTAGAAGATCTAGTGCTAAACTTCACACTCCATGCAAAATAAATGCAAGCAAAAGGTCTTGATGTAGAATTTTGACTCCACAAGCACCTCTAATCTCCAAACTAGATCTGAACCAAGTAATAAACCAGTAAAATGATTCAAAGAAGCTACAGATGGAGGTCTAGTTCCAAGATCTACACACTTTAATGCAAAGTTATGTGATCTTCAAAGAGGAACTTTGAGTGATTTGGAAAATGGGGAGAAAAAAGTGAGAGAATGGTGAGAGAGCTCAAAATTCAGAAAATGAGAAGTGGAAATTGTGAGAGAGAGAGAGAGAGCCTCTTGGTTTGGAGGGAAATGGAATAAATATGGTTTAGGTTTGGGGCCCAAAATCTTGGTTTGGGATCCAAAAATATGGCTTGGCATTGGCTTAGAAAGTGATTAGGATTTAGCATTGGAATTAGGCTTGGACAAATGCTCTAGATCCTTCTCCATAATTCCCAATTAATTCAAATGAATAAAAATCAGAAAATTGGAAAATGGAGCCAAAACACACATGCTGGACTTGCTGCTGGAATTCAAATTTCGCAGCCGTTAACCGGTTATCCAAATGCGTTAATCGGTTAACGCATGGAAAATTTGATTTTCTCTCCTTTTGGTGGGAAACCTCAAGAATAACCCGACGCCAACCGTTTCAAGCTGATTTTGATCCTCATCCTTTTTTAGGGTCTTGAAGATGATACAGAGCTTGTGCAAAATGTTCCTGTGAGATTCTTGCCAGGTCACCATGCTCTTGATTTTGACTTGCAGTGCTTCAAATTTCCCGGATGGTTGATCATATGCCTTATGCTAGAACATGTGAGTGTTATGCTTCATTTTTCTATGCAAAATGCTAAGGATATGACATGCTTATGATGATTATGATATAATGATAATGCTAAACAGAAGAGGGCAAATTTGGGGTGTTACAACTGCCCTATTCAAGTAACTGTTAATCTGAAAAGGACGGTAGCATGGGCTATCGACCGTTCAAGATGAACTGTGGTTGAATACCAAGAAAACCTGAAATTTGCACTCTGCTGGAGAATGCAAGCAATAAACCCAACCAAATGACACTTTGGTGATTGAAGTGGGGGGGAGAAAGCAGACGAGCTCCTTCCGAGTTGAACTGTTATGCTAGATAAGGAAAACTAAGACAGGCGAGTCTTCTTCGAACAAACCTGTTACGCCAGGTGTTGGATACACGAGCCCTCATCATGCAAACCTGTTACGCCAGGAACTGGACATACGAGCCCTCTACATACACTTTACAAAAATGTATGACCTAAGACAGACGAACCTCCTTCGGATAAACCTGTTACGCCAGGACCGGTGATGCACTTAAGTCTGTGGGATAGACATGCATAATCAGGATAGACAAACCCTCTTCATATATTCTCCGTAGATATATGGTCTAAGACAGACGAGCCTTCTTCGAGAAAACTTGTTACGCCAGGTGCGAAATTAGGATTTGACGAACCCTCCTCACAAATCTTTCGTAGATAAGTGGTGTCTGAGACAGACGAACCTCCTTCGGATAACCTGTTACGCCAGGACCGGTAACCATTTTGACGTTTAATCCCACCGTCAGGTCTTCCAACCTATTCAATACAGACGAACATTGGATGATCATCAAGAGAACACAGATGAGTGCCATAAGTCAATGATACAAACGAATATCAGACGATGATCTAAGAAACGCAGACGAGCGCTTCAGGCGATGATACAGACGAATATCAGCCACTGATACAGACGAATACCAGAAACCCAACACAGACGAGCATTTGGAGTAGCAATACAGACGAGTACCAGAAATCCAACACAGACGAGCGTTTGGAGTAGCAATACAAACAAGTACCAGAAATCCAACATAGACGAGCAATTGGAGTAGCAATACAGACGAGTACCAGAGTGATTATCAAATCAACACATATGGATATAAGCTAACACGGACGAGTGTGAAGGATGATACAAACGAGTATCCAAACAATGCAAACGAGCTTCAAACAGATAACAAACATAGACGAGCGTTGGGGAATGCAGACGAGCAATAAGCAAATATCAAACACAAACGAGTGATGGGGCGTGCATACAAGCAAAAGCAACTATCAAACACCGACGAGTGTTGGGGAGTGCATACGAGCAAAAGCAACTATCAAACACCGACGAGTGCTAGGGAGTGCAGATGAGCAACAACATCTACCAACCACGGGCGACTGCTGGGGAAAGCAAACGAGCAATAACAAAGTGTGAACACGGACGAGTGTTGGGGCGATGCTGAAGAGCAACTATCAAACATCCAACACAGACGAGTGCCAAGAAATGCAGACGAGCACAAACAGATAACGAACATATACGAGTGTTGAGGAATGCAGACGAGCAACAAAAAGCTGATGAACACATACGAGTGATGGGAAACGCAGACGAGCAGCAAGCAAATATCAGACACAGACGAGTGTTGGGGAAAGCAAACAAGCATCAAATAAATGCCTGATTGGCAACAAGAATCACAATTCTGCAGGGGAGAGCCAGGTCAAGAGGCTTTGACAATGCCTAATTTTGACTGGGGGATGAATAACTGTTTGTATCATCACATTGACCGAAAATAAATTGGCGACTTCTCTGGGGAATATTTCAATGATGGGAGTGAAACCCAAACATGAACTCTGCAGGGAAAGATCATCTTCTGACTCGGCTGGGGAAATGCTTCATCAATACTCTTGCATGGGAGAGAATTCTGCTAATTCTAAACTCTATGGGGAAATGCAAAGCCCTCAGCTGCCTGCTGGGCATACTTCACCTGTGGATAATCCACCTGGGGAAAACCAACTATTCACACAGTCTTGAAAATCAATTTCATTTCATCTGAACTGCCTTAGCTGGGGAGTATTCTGCCTGAGAAAATGCGATAACATCCTGCAAAACCTGCAATAGCAGAAAACACATATGTATCCCGGGGACTTGCATGGTATGATCTGTTCATCCATCGTCACCCGGCGCTCAAAGAGGGTTTTTAAATGCTTCCCTGCAATGTCATTTTTTTTAGAAAACTCAACATGTTTCAAATGCAATGTTATTTTTGCCAAAAATTCAGGACATTTTTGCAAACAAACAAAACACAACACAGTTTTTTGACTGAATTTTCATTTATTGAGAGGCCTCTGAATAGGAAAAGTTTAACATAAGGAAGCAACCACCTGGAAAGAGGTAGCTACCATAAAATTTAGAAAATAAACTATCCTAATGGAAATGTGCACGACATTCCAATGAGTTTCCTTTCTGCTATGACCAGCATGTCTTCAAAACTTTCTGTTCTTGCCTTTGCTTTCTGAAAAGATGAGGGGACTGATTCCTATCCTTCTGATATTGTCCGGCTGTACAAAACGATGATTTGGTTCAGATTACCCGGATCGCAGTTGTTCGCTTATTCCCTTGTTTTGCGTGGATCGCGCTTTCGGGTTTTCAATCTACCAGGATACCCTTTTTTGCCTGAGTTGTCCGATGTGGCTTTTCAACTCAGCGGGTGTACATCTTTTTATTTGTTTTCCATAACTTTTGCCCGAGCTTTTTATTCTGTTTTTAGCTCGCCGGGATGCCCTTTTCTTGCCTGGACTTTAATTCTGTTTTTGTGTCCAGCGGGTCTTTTTATGCGAAGTATTTTTTAATTGTGTCCGAGTTAACAGGGGATTGGAAATCTTCTCCGTCCATAGTGGTGAGCATCAGTGCTCCTTGTAAACACCCCAAATTTGCCCTCACTCATTTCACCATGGCTTGTGATCTTTCATATTGCATAAGTTCAATCATATCATCTCATAGTGCATTTTTGCTTCACTGCATTGGTTCTAAGCCATCTGCATCT
Source organism: Lathyrus aphaca (assembly GCA_963966055.1). Lineage (NCBI taxonomy): Eukaryota > Viridiplantae > Streptophyta > Magnoliopsida > Fabales > Fabaceae > Lathyrus > Lathyrus aphaca. The sequence continues at coordinate 354,044,278 of OZ014520.1, read as the reverse complement.
AGGGTTTGTGATCTGAGGCATCCCTGAGCCATCTGAGCCACTCCAAAGATCTTCAATCATCTCAAGAGGGTCCATGTATGTTCAAGCATCATATTACATCCTCCAAAGATCAAGGAAGTTAAAGAATCACAAGAACTGAGAAAGGCATGGAAGCAGAGCCAGGTTTAACTGCACAGATGACCTAAAATTAGGGTTTTTGTTTCAGAGGCCATAACTCCAATTTTTTTGGCCATTCTTGTTTCTATTGGTCTCTATATGATATGAGGATCATGCATACCAATCTTCATGAAGAAATTCAAAGGGGAAGGCATCTGATCACAAGATGACTTCTTGAGCAAGTCAGTGCAAAATCAGGGCATCTGAGGCCCCCAATCACCCAACCAAAGGGGTTTCTCCATCATTTTGAATGTGTATGATCTTTATTTGATCATAAAAGATGTTATAAGTTCACAAAATTGAAGAATTTCAAGCCATTTGCAAAGTTGCCTTTTTGGGAAAGTGACTTATAATGTAAACTTGCCATTTTGGGAAAGTTTTTCAACCTCCTCTTTTTAATTCAAAAATGCTTCAAATAAAAAATCTTTGGTCATGAAAGTTGTAGATTGAATCCTCCCATTTTCAAAAAGTACAAGAATTCATTCTAATTCATTTTGGATCAAAAGTTATGGCCTTGCAAAGTTGGACAAAATCATTCATTTTTTACTTTTGTGCCAAAGGAGGAAAGTTGCAAAACCTCATGCCAAAGCCAAATGTGACTTCAAACCAGCTTCTAATCATCACACAAACATAATTCATGGCTCATAATTCAGATTTGCCCAAGAATTTCTCACTTTCATGCCTTGGATTACAAGTTACATAAGGCATTTTCTCATGAAAGCTTCAAAATTGAATCTTTGCAAAAGGAACTTTTTATGCTTGAATTGAACACTAATTGATTTCAAATCATGCTAGAAACTTCATATGGCTCATGTTGCTGCATTTTGCCCAAGAAATCACAAGATTCTTTGCCTTGGTTCATAAGAAAACTCAAAGAGGGAAACATGCAAGAACCTTGGAAACTCTTGATCAAGACCATCCAGCTCACAAAATCAGATCCAAAGGCCTTCCTTGACTCAAGCTGAGGTAGGACAAACCCTAAGATCTCCTCTGACCCGAGCCATACCCATAGTACACAAGATCTTGACTTTTTGCATTTTTGCCCATGCCAATCACACTGTGCCACCACCAACTCTCTGCCCAATCAGAGCCTCATATGTAGACCTCAAGCCTTCCAAAACAGACCACACACAACCCTGTAATCTCCAAGAAGCCAGGATTCACAAAATTATCAAAAACCTTCATCTCTTCGAAACTTCTTCCTCAGCCATCAAAACTCCAAAATCTCTTCACCAACAAATCACACATCACTCACTGAACAAGAATCAACCCTCAAAGCAGCCAAAAACATCACATACTCAACCCACCATTTATGCTACACCAGAACTGAAGCATTCAAACCAGCCATTATCAAAGCCTTCTAAGCTTCATTTCATCAGCAGGGTGTTCAAAGAAGTGGGTTTGCACAAAGGGAGAGTCCAGAAAGCTCAGAATCAGAGAGTCCTTATCTCAGGTAACATGAAGAACTTTTTTTCCAGAAGCTAGTTTTTAAGTTCTTTTATGATTTTGTATGCTCCCCTGATCATGGGGATGTGTTTACTTTTGAAAATGGTGAAGAAACCACCATGTATGAAGTCTATGAACTTTTACCCGTGTTTTACATTTTGCTTCGATTCATGCTTGTGAGCTGAAATAAATGAATTTTAGTTGGGGGTTTAGGTTTAGAATGATTAGAGGATCATTTTTGCAAAAGAAATTTGAAGTTTGGTGACCTGTAGAAGAAGCTAGGGTTTTGTATTCGCCGGAGAAGACGACCGGAACACTGTTCCGGCCGTCTGAGGTTAGTTTGCCCTAATTAGGTTTAGCTGTGTAATTAGTGGATGTTTGAATGTGGGTCGTGCGATTGTTCTTTCCCGCATGCATTGGATGGGTGAGATCTAGTCATTAGCCCTAATCCAGATTTAATTAATTATTAATTAATAGATTAATTAAGTTTAGGGAAGTTTGAACCTGAGCCGTCCAGATGCGCGCCAGGTCAAACTTCCCAAGCCCAGAATCAATCTGGACCCTCCAACCAGCATACTTTCATTATTTTTAATTTAATTTTCATTTTCAATGTATTTATTTCCACGAATTTTTAAAAATTGTAAAATGCATTAAAAAATTCTGAAAATTTTTTATCAAATCTTTTATTAATTTTCAAAACCCAAAAATATTTTTATTTTTATTTTTTGCATTAAAAATTATTTTTAAATCATTTAAGTGTTTATTTTTAATTAGTTAATGAAAATTAATTAATTAAAAATGCATTTAGGTATTTAAAAATCACCAAAAAATTCACATTGCATTTTAAAGCATTTAGAAACATTATCAAACTCTCAAAACAAATTTCTTTTTGGTCCTTGATGTATTTTGACATTGTTCTTTGGAATTAAAGTCTTTAAAAGTCAATATTTTGGTCCTCACTTAGAAAAATCCATTCTGCCTAACCATGAAGAGTTTGATGATGGTTCTTCTTGCATTGCATCCTTCATATCATGTAGTTTCTAGGGTAAAATTAGTGTGAATTTATCTTTCATTTTCAATTTAATGTGCATTTTTCCTTTTGAAGTGCCTTGAAACCCTAACAAACTTGAGAAAATCATAACTTCCATTAGGTTAAGACTTAGGTCCCCTCCTTTGGGAAGTGAACTTGTGTAGGGTTAGGGTTCCTTTGATCTCATTTTCAATTTTTTATCATGTCATTTGCTTCTGGTTTTGAATTTTGTATTGCATGTTATGTATAAACCCTAATTCTTGCCTTCATTTGCATCCATCTCTCATATGATTGCATTCAAGAACTTGCCATGACATTTTATGCATCAACATGACATATAAGACATCTTAGGACATATTAGAATCACATGTGATCATTGCATCATTCATTTTCCATGTTTTGCATTCATCCGATTCCATAAACTTTCATGAACTTTCATGGTTCAAAACATGCTTCATTTGCATCCACATCCTTGTATGATCATCCATAACTCTTGACAAGTGTTTGCATCATCTCTTAGCATCATTAACATCATGTTTATGCTTCTGACTTTGGTTTGCATCATTGTATTTCATCTCATTCTCATGTCATTTCATTTCTTTTGCTAACTTTTCAGGTGGTAAGTTGTTTTGAGAAGTGAATTTCCCTTCACTTCTCACAATCTCTTCTCATCTCTCTTATGCATAATTGCTGCATTTTATCTTTGTATTAGAGTGAGCTTTCTCATTCATGTTCATCTCTTACTTTCTTTCTTCAGGCAACTTGTCTTCTTAAATGAAGCAAGTTGTCTTATTTCTTTCTGCTTCTCCTCCTTTCATCTGTTTCTTTCCTGGTGGCCTTTCTCCTGAAGATATTTTGCAAGCCTCATAAACCATAGGGATACCCAAGCATGATAACAATTAGGGTTTGATTAGTCCCCCATTAGTTTTGCCTTTGTGTCATCTTTGAGTCTTCTCTTCTCATCTCTTAATCAAGGACTAAACCCTTAAGGTTTTGAGACTTTGTGATTAAGCTTATGCCTGCATCCTTCTATTAGGATGGGGTGTATAACTTTAATCCTAAGTGTTAAACCCTTAATGTGTTTAAATTCCTTTAATCAATTCACCTAATAATAACTAAGACATCAAGCTTGTAACTTGGGCCTTGCATTAGGGTTCTAATTCTTCCTTAATTGGTTAAGAAGGACTAACCCTAGTGTTAATGGACAAGTCCCCCTCAAGTTGTCTTACCAACCCTAAAATTCATTTCCTAATCTTACCATTAAATAAAATCCATTCTAATAAAGACTTTGTTTTGTCATGAGGTTAATCCCTAATCATGGATTAAGTTGAGGAGCCTTCCTTAGCTTAAATGTTCTCATCTATTATCCTTCTATTAGGATGGTGTAATGAGTCCATTAAATCCCTGATTATGGCTTAATCTCATTACTTAACACTAAACAAAAACTCAAAAACATCTAAATAATTGCAAGTAGGATAATGATCCTAATCCTATATCATTGTGATTAAGTGTGAGGTATTTACCTCATACTTAAGGTATTCTCATTACCCCTAATCAGAGGGAAGATGTGATGAGTCTACTAACCCTTGGTTGAGGATTAAGCTCATTATCTTATGACAAATCTCAAAAGCAATAAAAGACTGAAAACACAAAAACAAACAATAATCGTCTCCTCCGGGATTCTTTTCTCACCTCATTCACTCACAAACGAGAACTTGCTTCTTCCGTCTAATGCAAGACAGTTTACACCTGAGCCAGACAGGTCATACACTTGAGCATAGACAAGCAAGCAGTTCACAAGTCAATTTATCTTTCAGTCTCTTTGAGTCGAACTACGATGTTCTGACTTCCTCATTGCACGAGAGGATACGTAGGCATAACTTAACAGTTATCGAACAAAAGTCTCTGTTTATTCCCCCTCCTTCCAGCATTATTCTTTAAGCCTCATAGTCTTGAGCTTCCCATTCTTTCTTACACTGACACTTCTCTTATACACTTCACATTTTTCTTCTGCACTGACACTCGCATTCTTTCCAGTTTTGGTACACAAACAACACTGACACTACCCCTTTAAAACATAAATCTTTTAAGCGTGGATCTCGTCGAGTACGGCGGACAATCTGGGTGCTAATACCTTCCCATGTTGTAACCAACCCCCTTTCTCAGTTTCTCTGGTTCGCGAGCATCTTGTCCATATCTTTCTAGGTTTATGCAACATTACCTTTCCTTCGGGATAAAAATGCCTAGCTGGAGACTCTATTCATTCCTTCTCTTTTTCGCCGACCGTTCGCGTCTGTACCCCTTCTGACCAGGTGTCATTTGGTGGGAGCGACAGCTTGGCGACTCTGCTGGGGACCCTTATACTGTAGCCAGGGCTTCTGGTTCTTTTTGTGGGTTCCTCCTAGCGCTTGTTTGATTTGTGTTTACTGGGGTGTTATGTGCTGATTGTGCTTATTTATTTGCTTTATTTACTGCTTTATGTACAACTTTATTTATTGCTTTCCTTTACAGCTTTTCATATTTCATACTGTCATTATCATTGCTGGATCTGGTTTTCTGTTGTGGTGGGTGGGGTTCCATTGAGAGTTCAAGGTCCTATACCTAGGACCTGAGTGACACCTAGGCTAGAGTGGTTCATGTTCTTTCCCATTCCATTTCGGTCTGGTGCGGGAATATGAAACACGGTTCAGATGTGGGTTTCTTCTTGAGAACTCTGTGCTACAGATTTCTTGTAGTGCTAGGGCTATCTGGGAAGCCTGCTAAGTCTGGATGACCTTTATTATGACCTTCAGAATCTGAGGTGAATTAGAGGAGGATTTTTTTATGGTTATTGTAAACACTGTACCTCCGGGTTAGAAGTGTTTACACTTCTCATAACTGATCCAAATCTGAGGATCCTTGTTTTAGAACACTACCTGTGAGGGGGTTGGGCTGTTTACAGGTTTGCAGGTACCCTTGGCCACATCATACCCTGTTCTTGTTTTGTTTAAGAGTACTCCACTTTGGACAGTTCTTGTGATTAACCCTGAATATGTGACTCTTTATTTGAGTCCCCCACCTTGGTTACTGGATTTCTGAGCCTCCATCTGGACCTTCTTTGAATATACATGGACTTATATCAAGACAGATAATCAGATCCAGCTTGATCACAAACCCTTGCATATCATTTGCATACATCATCATTTGCATCATTTAACATTTGTTTATTTGTTTTTCAGGGTATCCACATTATATTTGGTTTGGTTTTGACCCCTTCTTCTACATAGACCTCTGCTTCATCAGTTATCTGCTTCAGCTATTCTCATCATCACCAGCATCAGCCTGTCAGTGGCTCATCTCCAGTATCAGTCTTGATCTTCATCATCACCTATCTTCTTCCTCTTCAGCATTTATGACTACTCCCAGGAAGAGCAACATATCTTACCATTTATTTGAGCCTGTGCTGACTGGCATCAGGCAAGTCCAGTCACTTATCACCCCTAACCACATCCCATTGTTTAGAGAACACTATGGAGGTATCCTGGATATGGTTATGGACCTTGACCCTTCTTAGAGGAGCATGATCCACACCTGCTTGCAGTTTTATGACCCTCCTTTAAGATGATTCACCTTCCCAGACTTTCGGTTAGGGCCTCTACTGGAAGAGTTTTCCTCATTAACTGGAGTACCTATCAGGGGTGGACTCCCTTTCAACCCAGAAATGACTTTTCCCAGCAATGGAGAAGTAGCAAAAGCATTGTACCTGGAGCCTGCCTTGATTGAGCAAAGCATGACAACAAAAGCTGGGATCCCTGGTTTGCACTTGGACTTCTTGATTTCTCAGGCCATCCTGAAGGCCTCCTTGGGAGAGTGGAGGGCAGTCTATGCACTGTTAGCCCTCAGCATATATGGGGTTGTACTATTTGCAGATGAGCCCAAATTTGTCAGCAAGAATGCCATCCATCTGTTTCTTCTGAGGAACCCAGTACCCACATTGCTGGGAGACTTTTATTACTCCATTCATCAGAGGAATGAGAAACAAAGGGGGAAGTTAGTGAGATGTTGTGCTCCTTTGTTTCACACCTGGCTGCTCAGACACCTACCTAAGTCAGATGCTTTCTTGAACCCTCACCAGCAGAAGAATTGGGCTAAGAGACTCATTGCTTTGACTTTAGATGATATTAGATGGTGCACCCAGAGCACCAAAGGCAAAGACATTATCACCAGCTGTGGGCAATACCCAAATGTGCCTCTAATAGGAGTAAAGGGTTGCATCAACTACAATCCTTTGTTGTTTAAGAGACAACTGGGCTATGCTTTGGTTCACCCTCCCAGGGTGCAAGATTTAGCTGAGACCTTGTATTGTGAGGTGAAGCCTAACTCAGCTGCTGTTAGACAAGCATCTTGGGCTTGGGACAACATCCAGACAAAAGGGATGGCTATTCTAGGGAAGTGTAATAATGTTGCTTCAACCCAATACTATGATTGGTCCCGTACTAGAGCTCAGATTACTGGGATGCCTTTCACTATTGAGGACATACCTGGACCATCCACAGCTCAGCCAGCAGCAACTGTCAGCCTGGAAGAATTTGAGAAGCTGAAAGAAAGGAATGAGAATCTGTCTCAAGCTTTGAAGAAGACCCTTTGGGAAAGGAGTGATGGTCGTCTGGACATTGAGAGGTTGGAAAAGCTTAGGGTGGAGCATCTTGCCAAAATTGAGAAGACAGAGGACTACATCAGGAAATCAAGAGCTGGGGAACAAATATTGAAGAATGCCTGTAAAGAAGCCAAAATTCAGAAGGCTAGGACTGAGCTATATCTGCAAGAGAGTCAGGCTAGGTGGGTCAGGATCACTGAGGCCCGTACACAAGAAGACCAGAAAACTCAAGCCAAGATTGAACAGTTAGAGGCTAATGAAAAGAAGCAGCAGGAAGCTTTGTTGACAGCCCATAATGAGATTTCAGAGTTGAAGCTTAGGGCAGGGTTGAAGAGATCAAAAGACCAGGACAGGCACAAGAAGCTGACTACTGCCATTTCCACCAGGAACCTCCTCATTAGGACCATTACATAGCACCCAGCTGGTCCAGTGACCGAGGCACTCCTGAAGGAGGTCAAGGAGGATGAGTTTGGACTAAATGTTTGACTTCTTTGCTTGTTGTTCATTTCCATCTGATGTACTTTTCTCTTTTTGTATTTTGACCCTCCAGGGGCATGTGTTGTAAAACAAACTATGTATTTGTTCATCATTTGTAATATATTAGTTTGCTTTCATGAGGTTTCTTTTCTCAGCAACATCAAGCATCTTCCTCGAGGTCTGGAAATGTCAAAACCAAGAACCAAGTCGGATGCCTTGGAAAACAAATAAGCATACTGCATTGCATACTAACTTTTGTTTTGTTTTGTAGGTTTTATTATCATTGTTTCTAACTTTGTTGTGATCTCAGGAAACATTGCTCGTTGCCGAGTGTTCCCTGTCAACCGCACGCACCGGTACCCTACTCGCAACAACCTTCCTGGTATTCAAATGGATCAAGTACAGCAAGATCTGACTGAGGTCAGAAATCAGATGGCTAATGAGAGGGTAGAAATGAGGAATCAGATGTCTCAATTCATGGCTGTGATGACTGGCTTGGCCCAGAGTCAAGAAAGATTAAGAGAACTGGTGGAAAGGCAAACTCCTGAGAAGCCTCATCTTGGGACAGGAGGAACTAGCAACAATGAAAGGGGTCAGCCTCGTATTGATTCACCAGTATTTGGACCTCATCTGGATCCAGAAGCAAACATCCCAAGGAACGTGCAAGGTAATACTGCTGGAGGAAGGATCTTGTAGGAGGATCCCCAAGAAGAGCAGTTTACTATTATGGGAGCAGGAGATGAAGTCTATGACCGGAGGTTAGATGAAATTGCTGAGAAGTTGAGATCTTTGGAGTCTCAGAATTCCTTGGGCTTCGATGTAATGGACATGGGGCTAGTGGATGGGGTGAGAATTCCCCACAAATTCAAACCCCCGTGCTTTGAGAAATACAATGGAACCTCTTGTCCACGAACTCACCTGCAGTCTTTCCTGGGAAGACTTAAAGCTTATACTATGGATGAGAAGCTATGGATGTTCTACTTTGAAGACAGACTGACTGGGGCTTCAAGAGAGTGGTATTCACACTTGACCAGAGCTACCATTAGATGCTGGAAGGACTTAGCTGAAGCCTTCATCAGGCAATATCAATACAATCTGGACATGGCTCCTAACAGGACCCTCCTGATGGGAATGTCCCAGTCTTCCAGAGAAAGCTTCAGGGAATATGCCCAAAGGTGGAGACAGCTTGCTGCTGCTGTCCAACCACCCATGTCGGAAAGAGAAATGGCCGACATGTTCATGAATACTCTGCAAGGAACATATATTGATAGACTGGCTGCCTTTTCCTCTACCAGCTTTGCTAATGTCGTCATAGCTGGTGAAAGGATTGAAAGCCTTTTAAAAATGGGCAAGATTTCTGACAGCGGTGCAAGTTCATCCAGTAATCCCAGGAAGCCTTTTGTGGGACCCCGAATGGCCGGTGAGACCAATTCCATTCATGCAAGCAGGGGCAGACCTCAGTATGTTCATAGGTCAGTAGCAGTTATTACCATTCCAGCTCCAATCCCTCAACAATCAGCGTATCCTCAACAACAACAACCACATTATCAACAACAAGTTCAGTATCCGCAACAGAGAACCTACAACAACAACAATAGCAACCAACAACAGCGTCCTTTCCAACAAAGACCATCACAGGCAAACAGGGTGATTGACCCCATCCCTATGCCTTATGTTGCATTATTGCCACAACTCCTGAAGCTTAACTTGGTTGAGTTATGGACGTTGGCACCACCAGATCCCCTCAATCTCCCAAGGAATTATGATGTCAAAGCCAGGTGTGCTTTCCACTCCAATGCACCTGGTCACAATACTGAAAAATGCAGGGCCTTACAAATGAAAGTCCAAGATCTGGTGGATTCTAAAGCCCTCAACTTTGCACCTCCTCCGAATGTCAACAAAAATCCTATGCCTAATCATGGCGGGCCGAGGATTAATGCCATTGAGGAAGACAAGCCATCTACCTTGATCACCAGCGTTGCACAAATTCGAACACCTTTGGTCGAGATTAAAGCTCAGCTTTTAGAGTGCCAAGTGTTCCCCGGGTGTGAGCTCGGCTGTGGGTATTGCAACATTGCAGTCAATGGGTGTGAAAGGCTGAGAAGCGGCATATATGGTCTTATTAAGGATGGTATCCTTCAGATTTCAACAACGGCGCCTACAAATCCAGCAATTCCTCTAACAACAATTCCCGATTCTTCCACAACAGCACCAACGATCATTCATACCGATTCATCGATATCATCAGCAATTACTCCGTCCATCACTTCAACAAATCAAATTTCAACAACCATCTCTTCTACAACATCAGCATCCATTTTATTAGCAGAATCTTCTACAACGCCAGCAAAAATTAATGAAGATGTCTCAGCAGTTACAATCTACTATGACCCATCAAACGTTCCTCCCAACAGCAATTTCCAACAACAAACAGTGGCGCCGTCCGCCAGATCACCAGTCACAATTTACTATGATCCGCACACCATTACAGTACCCTCCCCCGCAGCAATCAGCCCGGTCACCATTATGGTGCCTGGACCAGTTCCCTATGAAAGCAGCAATGCCATACCTTGGCATTATGGCTCTGATCTCTACTGCAACGGGGAGAAAATCACTCTGGATTCATCAACCTCTTCTCCACAAGTTGATAACGTTGGGGGAGGTGGAGGCTTCACCAGAAGCGGACGCCTTTTTGCCTCACAAACACAAAGACCTAATGTTGAGGCAGAAGCTGCTGCCAAAGCAAAGGGAAAGAGTGTGGTATCTGAAGAGCCGACTGTCAAAGAAACTCAGAAGACGTCTTTTGAACAAGATGTAGACGAGTTCATGAGAATCATAAAAAGGACTGATTACAAGGTGGTGGACCAGCTTCACCAAACCCCCTCCAAAATCTCCATATTATCATTGTTGATGTGTTCTGAAGCTCACAGGAACACACTGTTGAAAGTCCTGCACGCAGCATACGTGCCGGAGGGGATTACTGTTAATCAGCTAGAAACTGTGGTTACAAATGTCAACACCAGTCATGGACTGGGCTTTACCAATGCTGACTTAACAACAGAGGGACGCAACCATAACAAGGCTTTGCATATCACCTTGGAATGCAAGGGTGCTGTTCTGTCTCATGTACTGGTAGACACTGGGTCATCGCTCAATGTTCTACCAAAGAAAGCCTTAGTGAAGCTGGAGAATGATGGCTTGGCATTGCGTCCGAGTAATTTGGTGGTGAGAGCATTTGATGGCTCTAAAAGATCAGTGCTTGGGGAGATTGATCTGCCTGTGTTGATTGGCCCGCAGACCTTCAAAACTACCTTCTTTGTGATGGACATACAGCCGGCCTACAGCTGTCTGTTGGAAAGACCCTGGATCCACGCCGCTGGCGCTGTTACGTCTACCCTTCACCAGAAGTTGAAATTCGAGTGGGAAGGCCAAATCATCACCATCTGTGGGGAGGAGGACATCTTTGTTAGCCAGCTGGCTACGTATAAGTACATTGAAATGGATGGGGAAATCCATGAAACCATGAGCCAAGGGTTTGAGGCCTTGAACATCAATGAAGCATCTGCTGTACTGGGAACTTCCATAACATCATACCAGCAAGCCCAAAAGGTTGTTGAGGAGGGTACCGCCCAAGGCTGGGGCAGGCTGCTACCCGTGGAAAAGAAAGAAGACCGATTTGGGTTGGGTTACAGACCAATTCAACAAGATCAATCGGAGGCTGCCAAAGAGCCCAAGTTTGTCAGCGGGGGAATGCTCACCCCGGATGCTGTGAACAACTTGGAAGATGAGTCAGAAGATGAGCGCAACCTGGAAAGCTGGATACGTCCAAGGACCCCGGGGAGCCATGTCTCAAACTGGTTTTCCCAGGAAATTATAAGGGTTACTCCTGCAGAGTAATTATTATTTCCTGTATTTTAAAGCATGCATCAAGTCTTGCATCTTGCCCAAGATGTCAAGACTCATGTTGTAATCGGGCCATCTTGTATTTTGTGCAAAGATCAATTAATGAATATCAGGACGTCTTTTGCAAATGAGTCTTTTCTTTTTCGCTCACTGTTTTTCATTTTTCATTTTTTGTACAAAAATAAAATGGCAATGCTTTTCAAAATAAACAACTTCATTTTCACTTTTTCTAAATAAGATAAAATTGATCACTAAAATGAACAAATCTAAACCCTTGCAGAAAGTGCCTTCCAGACTGCACCGACAACAACACTGCTATGACTTTGTATGATTTTGACAATCCAATCAATCAAGCTGATGAAGGGGTTGAAGAAGATTATGAGCTACCTGAAGAGGTTGCCAGGTTGTTGAGACAAGAGGAGAAAGTTATCACTCCTCATCAGGAGGAGGTTGAAACGATTAATCTTGGTACGGAAGAAGACGTGAAAGAAGTTAAGATCGGGGCCTGCTTACAAGATTCAGTGAAAGAGCAACTGATTGACATGCTCCAGGAATATGTGGATGTCTTTGCTTGGTCTTATCAGGATATGCCAGGGTTGGACACCGACATTGTTACGCACAAGCTGCCTCTGAAGGAAGACTGTCTTCCAGTAAAACAGAAGTTGCGCCGTACTCGCCCGGATATGGCAATGAAGATAAAAGAAGAGATACAAAAGCAGTGGGATGCCGGTTTCCTTGCTGTGACTAGCTATCCGCCGTGGGTTTCTAATATTGTACCTGTGCCCAAGAAAGATGGCAAGGTGAGAATGTGTGTGGATTACCGGGACCTGAACAGAGCCAGCCCGAAAGATGACTTCCCTTTACCTCACATTGATGTATTGGTCGACAATACGGCTCAGTTCTCGGTATTCTCCTTCATGGACGGATTTTCAAGATACAATCAGATCAAGATGTCACCTGAAGACTTGGAGAAGACCACTTTCATTACACCCTGGGGCATGTTTTGTTATAAAGTGATGCCATTCGGACTGAAGAACGCGGGTGCCACTTATCAACGGGCTATGGTAACATTATTCCACGACATGATCCACAAAGAAATTGAATGTTATGTGGATGACATGATTGCCAAGTCCCTCACAGAAGAAGATCACCTGGTGAATCTGTTAAAGTTATTCAAGCGTCTGAGGAAGTATCAGCTGAAGCTAAACCCCAACAAGTGCACATTCGGGGTGCGATCCGGTAAGCTGCTGGGATTTATTGTAAGTGAAAAAGGGATTGAAGTTGACCCTGACAAAGTCAAAGCTATTCAAGAAATGCCTGCACCTAAGACTGAAAAATAAGTTCGGGGGTTCTTAGGCAGATTGAACTACATTTCACGATTCATATCTCACCTTACTGCAACCTGTGAACCCTTGTTCAAGTTGTTAAGAAAAGAACAAACGGTCAGGTGGAACAAAGACTGCCAGAGGGCTTTTGACAAAATCAAGGAATATTTACAAGAGCCTCCGATCCTTATGCCTCCAATTGAAGGAAGACCTCTAATCATGTACTTGACAGTATTAGAAGAGTCAATGGGGTGTGTGCTGGGCCAGCATGACGAGTCTAGTCGAAAAGAGTATGCAATATACTACCTAAGCAAAAAGTTTACCGATTGTGAACAACGTTATTCACTGCTCGAGAAAACTTGCTGTGCTTTAGCGTGGGCTGCTCGCCGACTAAGGCAGTATATGTTGACCCACACTACTTTATTGATCTCGAAGATGGACCCAGTCAAGTACATTTTTGAGAAGCCAGCGCTTACCGGACGGGTTGCAAGATGACAAATGATCCTCACAGAATACGACATTCAGTACACATCTCAAAAAGCCATCAAAGGCAGTGTATTGTCTGATTACCTTGCTGAGCAACCCATTGATGACTACCAGCCTATGAGATTTGACTTCCCCGATGAAGACATTATGTTCATAAAAGCAAAAGATCATGAAGAGCCTATTCACACTGAAGGGCCTGACCCGGAAGAGGAATGGACTATGATGTTTGATGGGGCTGTTAATATGAATGGTCGTGGTGTTGGTGCAGTACTCATTACACCTAAAGGAGTTCACATGCCTTTCTCGACAAAGCTCACCTTTAACTGCACTAACAACGAAGCTGAATACGAAGCTTGTATTATGGGTCTTGAGGAAGCCATTGACCTCAGGATCAAGACTTTGACTGTGTTCGGAGATTCAACTCTGGTAATTAATCAAACCAACGGCAAATGGTACACCCATCAAGATCATCTGATACCTTATCGGGATTATACAAGGAGATTACTGACTTTCTTCACAACAGTCAAGCTTGAGTATATCCCTCGAGATGAGAATCAATTTGCAGATGCTCTGGCTACCATTTCATCCATGATCAAAGTTCAAGCTGCCAACTTTGTGCCTCAGATTTCAGTATCCAGACTCGACAAACCAGCATACGTGTTCTCAGCAGATGTTGCCAAAGATGATAAGCCTTGGTTCCACGACATTAAGTGCTTCTTGGAGGATCAAACATACCCACCTGGGGTATCTTCCAATGATAAGAAGACATTAAGAAGGCTAGCTGGTAGTTTCTTCTTGAATACTGATGGTTCCTTGTACAAGAGAAACTTTGATATGGTACTTCTCAGATGTGTTGATAAGGCAGAAGCGGACTTGTTGATGCACGAGGTGCACGAAGGATCTTTTGGTACCCATGCCGGAGGGCATGCTATGGCTAAAAAGTTGCTATGGTTGGGTTATTACTGGATCACCATGGATGCAGACTGTTGTGCCTATGCCAGAAAATGCCATAAATGCCAGATTTATGCGGATAAAGTGCATGTGCCTCCAAATCCCCTGAATGTGATGTCTTCACCATGGCCCTTTGCCATGTGGGGCGTTGATATGATCGGCAAGATTGAACCGACTGCTTCAAATGGCCACAGATTCATCCTGGTAGCCATTGACTATTTTACCAAGTGGGTTGAAGCAGCTTCTTATGCAAATGTTACAAGGCAAGTGGTAGCCCGATTTCTGAAGAGAGATATCATCTGTCGGTATGGAGTGCCCGAGCGAATCATTACTGATAATGGCTCCAACTTGAACAACAAAATGATAACAGAACTATGCCGGGACTTCAAGATCCAACACCACAATTCTTCTTCTTACAGGCCAAAGATGAATGGCGCTGTAGAGGCGGCTAACAAGAATATCAAGAAGATTGTACAGAAGATGGTAGTCACCTATAAAGACTGGCATAAAATGCTACCATTTGCCTTGCATGGGTACCAAACATCAATCAGAACATCCACCGGGGCAACGCCGTATCAGCTTGTGTATGGTATGGAGGCAGTCCTACCAGTTGAAGTTGAATTACCCTCCTTGCGGGTATTGATGGATGTTAAGTTGAATGAAGCAGAATGGGTCCGATCCCGATACGAACAACTAAGTCTGATCGAAGAGAAGAGATTAGCTGCAATCTGTCTTGGGCAGCTGTATTAGAAAAGAATGAAGAAAGCCTTCGATCAGAAAGTCAGGCTTCGGGAATACCAAGTAGGAGATCTTGTGCTGAAAAGACTCCTCCCTCCTCATACCGACCACAGGGGCAAGTGGACTCAGAATTATGATGGTCCTTTCATAGTAAAGAAAGTTTTCTCTGGTGGAGCACTGATGATCAGTACTATGGATGGTGAAGACTTCCTGTCCCCTGTGAATTTAGATGCAGTTAAAAAAATACTTCGCATAAAAATGACTCGCTGGACATAAAAACATAATGTAAGTCCAGGCAAAAATAGGGCATCCCGGCGAGTCAAAAATAGAATAAAAGACTCGGGCAAAAATAAGGGAAAGCAAATAAAAAATGTGTACACCCGCTGAGTTGAAAAGCCACATTGGACAACTCAGGCAAAAATGGGTATCCCGGTGGATTGAAAACCCGAAAGGGCGATCCACGCAAAATAAGGGAATAAGCAAACAACTGCATTCTGAATTCGTCTGTATCACCTATAACATGGCAAGCTCCGAAAGGTTCAAGATTCGGTCAGAATCGGTCTTCTTCAGAAAGCGAGATGAGAAGAACGTCAATGTCATATAAGTCATAGCAAAAGGGAAGCTCCCTGAAGCGTCATCAACATTGCCAGCATCTTCTTGTTTCTCAATTTGTAACAATATCCTCATTTCAGGGGATCTGTTTCTTTGACTGTATTTTGCCAATTTAAGGCACACAAATTAATAAAATCAGATCTTCAGTCATATTTCGTCTCGTACATTTTATTTTCATTTGCAAAATGTCCGATGTCCTTAAGATGTTGATTGCATAAGTACAGATGCGTTTTTTCTAAGTTACATGCTTGCAGGAAATTTATTACTTACTCCCAGGGGTGTCTAAACTCCCATGATGGAATCCAGTAAGGGATACCTCGGGGTACTTGTGCGTTTTTCGTCATAACAGGATTGCAGGTATTCAAAGCGCAACATGAGGCATGAAAGCTTCTCCCCAGCAAGCTGTCAAATCACTATTTACTCATCCTATCTCCCAAATGGCACCAGGGGTGCCCTTTCCCCAGCTGGGTTGCCAATCATCATTCCTCCTCAGCCAAGTGTCAGACAGGGAACTATCTCCCCGCAGAGTTTCAGCCTCTATCCAGAAGAGCAATGCCTGAAGACCTCACAACAGAGTGACGAAAGCTTCTACGGACCCCAGCTGGGTACCCCATCGCCAAGTGATCTACTTCCCCAAGAAGGGCCATATATGTCAGATCTACCAATGATCTCATCCCCAGCTGGGATATCCACTTCAGACAGATCAATCGGAGGTCTCCACAGCAACGAGATCCGAATCCCGGATTGGTATCTCTGTATAATCATAGCATTCGCATCATATTTTCCCCCAGAGCGTAGCATTCCGTCTAATACGGAGCATTACGGCAAAAATCAAACATATTGCATGAATCATAAGCCGTGTTCCGAATCAAACCCTTGTAAATACTGACATACCATCAGCAATATACCATATACTTCCCAAGCTCCCTAGTAGAAAGCCGAAACATCCTATTTGCACTCACAAATACAGATACATACTCCTTTTGGCACTCATCCGTGTCATCATTCCCCAGTAAAGTCGACCAAGCGTTCTCTACAAACCGATGCTTCTTGACACTCGTCTGTGTCATATCCCCAGCAGAAAGCCAAGGCGTCCCCTTTTGCACCACAAACACATGTTTACATATATCTACACATTTCCCTGACACCCGTCCGTGTCGCCTCCCCTAGCATAACTACCTAAACACTGATTGTAAATCAAATACTTGTTTATAGTACACTTCTTCCGACACCCGTCCGTGTCATGCTCTCCCTAGCAAGTTGAACACTCGTCTATGTCTCACTCATCACTTTTTCACTCATACCGTTACTCGTCCGTATCTTGTATATACCACTTAAATCCCCTCAGAATCAACACTCGTCCGTGTTCTTTGTTAACTAGTTGATACTCGTCCGTATCATCATCTCTGAGCATGCGTCAAGTGTTTATTTCTAATACTCGTCCGTATCATAGTCTTAAGGATGCTCGTCCGCATCTTTAATCTATACACCGTGTCAGACACTTATGCCTTTGTTTTCTTGAAATTTAGACACTCATCTGTGTCTACCTTTCCCAAGAAGAAATTCCCGACAAATCTTGATAAAACTATTTCCTTTTTATCTGACATTCGTCCTATGTCACGATATTTTCGGCAGCCGTACCCTGCCAGGTGATCGTCCTTCATCTTTTTGATGAGCGTCCTTCATCATCCCCAGCGGAGTCTCTATTCATTAGAACCCCTTCCTATCTGACATTCGTCCTATGTCGTGATATTTTCAGCAGCCATCCCCTGCTAGGTGACCGTCCTTCACCTCTTGATGATCGTCCTTCATCATTTTATCCGATGGTCGTCCCCATCGTTGACCTTCCTATCTGACATTCGTCCTATGTCATGATAAACCCCAAGAGCAGCCGTACCCTGCTAGGTGATCGTCCTTCACCTCTTGATGATCGTCCTTCATCATGCTTATCCGATGGTCGTCCCCATCGTCGACCTTCTCTATCCGGCATTCGTCCTATGTCGTGATACTTTCGGCAATCATACCTTGCCAGGTGATCGTCCTTCACCTTGGATGACCGTCCCTCATCCATATCCCCAACAGAGCAGCCGTCCCCTGCTAGGTGATCATCCTTCACCCTTGATGACCGTCCCTCATCATTTATTTCTTCAACCAGATGGTCGTCCCCGTCATTGCTTCATCCTCAGCAGTCGTCCTCTGCCCTGCAGTCGTCCTCTGCCCTACGGTCGTCCTCCGTCGCCCTCACTTTATAAACATACTTTACTTTCTTTTACAATCTATATCCCTTTTCTTCTTCATTCAGTGAGTGCAAATTTTGGACTGTCTTTAGTATTCAACCACAAGTTATCTTGTTTGCCTGTTAAGCCGTTGCTTACATCCTGCACAACTAACTCATGTTTGAATAGGGGCAGCTGTAAACACCCCAAATTTGCCCTCACTCATTTCACTATGGCTTGTGATCTTTCATATTGCATAATTTCAATCATATCATCTCATAGTGCATTTTTGCTTCACTGCATTGGTTCTAAGCCATCTGCATCTAGGGTTTGTGATCTGAGGCATCCCTGAGCCATCTGAGCCACTCCAAAGGTCTTCAATCATCTCAATAGGGTCCATGTATGTTCAAGCATCATATTACATCCTCAAAAGATCAAGGAAGTCAAAGAATCACAAGAACTGAGAAAGGCATGGAAGCAGAGCCAGGTTTAACTGCACAGATGACCTAAAATTAGGGTTTTGGTTTCAGAGGCCATAACTCCAAATTTTTTGGCCATTCTTGTTTCTATTGGTCTCTATATGATATGAGGATCATGCAAACCAATATTCATGAAGAAATTCAAAGGGGAAGGCATCTGATCACAAGATGACTTCTTGAGCAAGTCAGTGCAAAATCAAGGCATCTGAGGCCCCCAATCACCCAACCAAAGGGGTTTCTCCATCATTTTGAATGTGTATGATCTTTATTTGATCATAAAAGATGTTAGAAGTTCACAAAATTGAAGAATTTCAAGCCATTTGCAAAGTTGCCTTTTTGGGAAAGTGACTTATAATGTAAACTTGCCATTTTGGGAAAGTTTTTCAACCTCCTCTTTTTAATTCAAAAATGCTTCAAATAAAAAATCTTTGGTCATGAAAGTTGTAGATTGAATCCTCCCATTTTCAAAAAGTACAAGAACTCATTCTAATTCATTTTGGATCAAAAGTTATGGCCTTGCAAAGTTGGACAAAATCATTCATTTTTTACTTTTGTGCCAAAGGAGGAAAGTTGCAAAACCTCATGCCAAAGCCAAATGTGACTTCAAACCAGCTTCTAATCATCACACAAACATAATTCATGGCTCATAATTCAGATTTGCCCAAGAATTTCTCACTTTCATGCCTTGGATTACAAGTTACATAAGGCATTTTCTCATGAAAGCTTCAAAATTGAATCTTTGCAAAAGGAACTTTTTATGCTTGAATTGAACACTAATTGATTTCAAATCATGCTAGCAACTTCATATGGCTCATGTTGCTGCATTTTGCCCAATAAATCACAAGATTCGTTGCCTTGGTTCATAAGAAAACTCAAAGAGGGAAACATGCAAGAACCTTGGAAACTCTTGATCAAGACCATCCAGCTCACAAAATCAGATCCAAAGGCCTTCCTTGACTCAAGCTGAGGTAGGACAAACCCTAAGATCTCCTCTGACCCGAGCCATACCCATAGTACACAAGATCTTGACTTTTTGCATTTTTGCCCATGCCAATCACACTGTGCCACCACCAACTCTCTGCCCAATCAGAGCCTCATATGTGGACCTCAAGCCTTCCAAAACAGACCACACACAACCCTGTAATCTCTAAGAAGCCAGGATTCACAAAATTATCAAAATCCTTCATCTCTTCGAAACTTCTTCCTCAGCCATCAAAACTCCAAAATCTCTTCACCAACAAATCACACATCACTCACTGAACAAGAATCAACCCTCAAAGCAGCCAAAAACATCACATACTCAACCCTCCATTTCTGCTACACCAGAACTGAAGCATTCAAACCAACCATTATCAAAGCCTTCTAAGCTTCATTTCATCATCAGGGTGTTCAAAGAAGTGGGTTTGCACAAAGGGAGAGTCCAGAAAGCTTAGAATCAGAGAGTCCTTATCTCAGGTAACATGAAGAACTTTTTTCCAGAAGCTAGTTTTTAAGTTCTTTTATGATTTTGTATGCTCCCCTGATCATGGGGATGTGTTTACTTTTGAAAATGGTGAAGAAACCACCATGTATGAAGTCTCTGAACTTTTGCCCGTGTTTTACATTTTGCTTTGATTCATGCTTGTGAGGTGAAATAAATGAATTTTAGTCGGGGGTTTAGGTTTAGAATGATTAGAGGATCATTTTTGCAAAAGAAATTTGAATTTTGGTGACCTGTAGAAGAAGCTAGGGGTTTGTGTTCGCCGGAGAAGACGACCGGAACACTGTTCCGGTCGTCTGAGGTTAGTTTGCCCTAATTAGGTTTAGTTGTGTAATTAGTGGATGTTTGAATGTGGGCCGTGCGATTGTTCTTTCCCGCGTGCATTGGATGGGTGAGATCTAGTCATTAGCCCTAATCCAGATTTAATTAATTATTAATTAATTGATTAATTAAGTTTAGGGAAGTTTGAACCTGGGCCGTCCAAATGCGCGCCAGGTCAAACTTCCCAAGCCCAGAATCAATCTGGACCCTCCAACCAGCATACTTTCATTATTTTTAATTTAATTTTCATTTTCATTGTATTTATTTCCACGAATTTTTAAAAATAGTAAAATGCATTAAAAAATTTTGAAAATTTTTATCAAATCTTTTATTAATTTTCAGAACCCAAAAATATTTTTATTTTTATTTTTTGCATTAAAAATTATTTTTAAATCATTTAAGTGTTTATTTTTAATTAGTTAATGAAAATTAATTAATTAAAAATGCATTTAGGAATTTAAAAATCACCAAAAAATTCACATTGCATTTTAAAGCATTTAAAAACATTATCAAACTCCCAAAACAAATTTCTCTTTGGTCCTTGATGTATTTTGACATTGTTCTTTGGAATTAAAGTCTTTAAAAGTCAATATTTTGGTCCTCACTTAGAAAAATTCATTCTGCCTAACCATGAAGAGTTTGATGATGGTTCTTCTTGCATTGCATCCTTCATATCATGTAGTTTCTAGGGTAAAATTAGTGTGAATTTATCTTTCATTTTCAGTTTAATGTGCATTTTTCCTTTTGAAGTGCCTTGAAACCCTAGCAAACTTGAGAAAATCATAACTTCCATTAGGTTAAGACTTAGGTCCCCTCCTTTGGGCAGTGAACTTGTGTAGGGTTAGGGTTCCTTTGATCTCATTTTCAATTTTTTATCATGTCATTTTCTTCGGGTTTTGAATTTTGTATTGCATGTTATGTATAAACCCTAATTCTTGCCTTCATTTGCATCCATCTCTCATATGCTTGCATTCAAGAACTTGCCATGACATTTTATGCATCAACATGACATATAAGAAATCTTAGGACATATTAGAATCACATGTGATCATTGCATCATTCATTTGCCATGTTTTGCATTCATCCCATTCCATAAACTTTCATGAACTTTCATGGTTCAAAACATGCTTCATTTGCATCCACATCCTTGTATGATCATCCATAACTCTTGACAAGTGTTTGCATCATCTCTTAGCATCATTAACATCATGTTTATGCTTCTGACTTTGGTTTGCATCATTTTATTTCATCTCATTCTCATGTCATTTCATTTCTTTTGCTAACTTTTCAGGTGGTAAGTTGTTTTGAGAAGTGAATTTGCCTTCACTTCTCATAATCTCTTCTCATCTCTCTTATGCATCATTGCTGCATTTAATCTTTGTATTAGAGTGAGCTTGCTCATTCATGTTCATCTCTTACTTTCTTTCTTCAGGCAACTTGTCTTCTTAAATGAAGCAAGTTGTCTTATTTCTTTCTGCTTCTCCTCCTTTCATCTGTTTCTTTCCTGGTGGCCTTTCTCCTGAAGATCTTTTGCAAGCCTCATAAACCCTAGGGATACCCAAGCATGATAACAATTAGGGTTTGATTAGTCCCCCATTAGTTTTGCCTTTGTGTCATCTTTGAGTCTTCTCTTATCATCTCTTAATCAAGGACTAAACCCTTAAGGTTTTGAGACTTTGTGATTAAGCTTATGCCTGCATCCTTCTATTAGGATGGGGTGTATAACTTTAATCCTAAGTGTTAAACCCTTAATGTGTTTAAATTCCTTTAATCAATTCACCTAATAATCACTAAGACATCAAGCTTGTAACTTGGGCCTTGCATTAGGGTTCTAATTCTTCCTTAATTGGTTAAGAAGGACTAACCCTAGTGTTAATGGACAAGTCCCCCTCAAGTTGTCTTACCAACCCTAAAATTCATTTCCTAATCTTACCATTAAATAAAATCCATTCTAATAAAGGCTTTGTTTTGTCATGAGGTTAATCCCTAATCATGGATTAAGTTGAGGAGCCTTCCTCAACTTAAATGTTCTCATCTATTATCCTTCTATTAGGATGGTGTAATGAGTCCATTAAATACCTGATTATGGCTTAATCTCATTACTTAACACTAAACAAAAACTCAAAAACATCTAAATAATTACAAGTAGGATAATGATCCTAATCCTATATCATGGTGATTAAGTGTGAGGTGTTTACCTCATACTTAAGGTATTCTCATTACCCCTAATCAGAGGGAAGATGTGATGAGTCTACTAACACTTGGTTGAGGCTTAAGCCCATTATCTTATGACAAATATCAAAAGCAATAAAAGACTGAAAACACAAAAACAAACAATAATCATCTCCTCCGGGATTCTTTTCTCACCTCATTCACTCACAAATGAGAACTTGCTTCTTCCGTCTAATGCAAGACAGTTTACACCTGAGCCAGACAGGTCATACACTTGAGCATAGACAAGCAAGCAGTTCACAAGTCAATTTATCTTTCAGTTTCTTTGAGTCAAACTACGATGTTCTGACTTCCTCATTGCACGAGAGGATACGTAGGCATAACTTAACAGTTATCGAACAAAAGTCTCTGTTTATTCCCCCTCCTTCCAGCATTATTCTTTAAGCCTCATAGTCTTGAGCTTCCCATTCTTTCTTACACTGACACTTCTCTTATACACTTCACATTTTTCTTCTGCACTAACACTCGCATTCTTTCCAGTTTTGGTACACAAACAGCACTGACACTACCCCTTTAAAACACAAATCTTTTAAGCGTGGATCCCGTCGAGTACGGCGGACAATCTGGGTGCTAATACCTTCCCATGTTGTAACCAACCCCCTTTCTCAGTTTCTCTGGTTCGCGACCGTCTTGTCCATATCTTTCTAGGTTTATGCAGCATTACCTTTCCTTCGGGATAAAAATGCCTAGCTGGAGACTCTATTCATTCCTTCTCTTTTTCGCCGACCGTTCGCGTTTGTACCCCTTCTGACCAGGTGTCATTTGGTGGGAGCGACACTCCTCCCGAGAAAACTTTCTTCACTATGAACGGGCCTACGTAGTTTGGGGTCCACTTGCCCCCTTGGTCTGAACCTGGAGGAACGATCCTCTTGAGCACAAGCTCACCTATTTGATACTCCCGAGTACGTATTCGTTGGTCGAATGCTCGCTTCATTCTCCTCTGATAAAGCTGACCATGACAGATAGCTGCTATTCTCTTTTCCTCAATTAGACATAGCTGATTGTATCGAGCACGTACCCACTCAGCCTCATCAAGCTTCACATCCATCATCACACGCAACGAAGGAATTTCCACCTCGACAGGCAAGACTGCCTCCATGCCATATACCAATGAGAAAGGAGTTGCCCCGGTTGTCGTCCTGACTGACGTTCGGTACCCATGAAGCGCAAATGGTAACATCTCATGCCAATCCTTGTAAGTGACAACCATCTTTTGCACAATCTTCTTAATGTTCTTGTTAGCCTCTTCCACCGCACCATTCATCTTTGGTCGGTAAGAAGAAGAGTTATGATGCTGAATCTGGAAGTTCCGGCACAATTCTGCCATCATCTTGTTATTCAAATTAGAACCATTGTCAGTAATGATTCGCTCGGGCACTCCATATTTGCAAATGATGTCTCTTTTCAGAAACCTGGCCACCACTTGACGAGTGACATTGGCATAGGATGCTGCTTCAACCCACTTAGTGAAGTAATCAATCGCGACCAAAATGAAACGATGACCGTTTGAAGCAGTAGGCTCTATCTTCCCGATCATGTCAATTCCCCACATAGAAAAGGGCCAAGGAGATGACATGACGTTGAGCGGGCTAGGAGGAACATGCACCTTGTCTGCATAAATCTTGCACTTGTGGCACTTACGGGCATACGAACAACAGTCTGCATCCATTGTTATCCAATAGTACCCCGATCTCAACAACTTCTTAGCCATTGCATGTCCTCCTGCATGAGTACCGAAAGATCCCTCGTGGACTTCTTGCATTAACAGGCTTGCTTCGTGTCTATCCACGCATCTGAGCAAGACCATGTCAAAGTTCCTCTTATACAAAACCCCATCTGTATTCAAGAAGAAGCTGGCAGCAAGTCGTCTTAAGGTCTTCTTGTCGTTGGATGATGCCCCAGTTGGGTATTCTTGCTTTTCCAGGAAGAGCTTGATATTGAAGTACCAAGGTTTCTCATCAGACACTACGTCTACAGAGAAAGCATAAGCTGGTGCGTCAAGCCGGGAAATATCAATCCTGGGTACATAGTTCCAACACAAGACTTTGATAGACGAAGAAAGAGTAGCCAATGCATCGACAAATTGATTCTCATCTCGTGGTATATACTGAAGCTTAATCGTTGTAAAGAATGTCAACAGTCTTCTGGCATAATCCCTATAAGGAACTAAGTGTTCTTGATGTGTATACCACTTACCTGTAATCTGATTGATAACGAGGGTTGAATCTCCGAATATATTGAGGGTCTTAATCCGAAGATTAATAGCCTCCTCTATTCCCATTATGCACGCCTCGTATTCCGCTTCATTGTTGGTGCAACCAAAAGTAATTCTGGTAGCGAAGGGAAAGTGAACACCTTCAGGAGTGATAAGAACATCACCAACTCCACGTCCGTTGATATTGACTGCCCCATCAAACATCAACTTCCATTTGGATTCAGGGTCTGGCCCCTCCTCCGGAAGTGGTTCCTCGCAATCTTTTGCTTTGAGGTACATGATGTCCTCATCAGGGAAATCAAATTTCATTGGCTGATAGTCATCTTCTAGTGGCTGTTGTGCAAGACAATCTGACAATACACTTCCTTTGATGGCTTTCTGAGAAGTATATTGTATGTCATACTCTGTTAAGATCATTTTCCACCTTGCAACCCTTCCGGTTAATGCTGGTTTCTCGAAAATATACTTGACAGGGTCCATTTTTGAGATTAGCAGTGTGGTATGGGTCAACATATACTGTCTCAGTCGGCGAGCAAACCATACCAAAGCGCAGCAAGTTTTCTCGAGCAGTGAGTAACGAGATTCACAGTCGGTAAACTTTTTGCTAAGGTAGTAAATAGCATACTCTTTTCGACCAGACTCGTCATGTTAGCCTATAACACACCCCATCGACCCCTCTAGAACAATCAAGTACATGATAAGTGGTCGTCCTGGAACTGGAGGCATTAGAATCAGAGGTTTCTGCAAATATTCTTTTATCTTTTCAAAGGGTCTTTGACAGTCCTCATTCCACCTGACCGTTTGTTCTTTTCTCAACAATTTGAATATTGGCTCACACGTGGCAGTTAGATGAGATATAAACCGAGAAATGTAGTTCAATCTCCCTAAAAACCCACGCACTTCTTTTTCTGTTTTCGGTGCAGACATATCTTGTATTGCTTTTACTTTTGCAGGATCCACCTCGAATCCTTTCTGGCTAACAATAAAACCCAACAATTTTCCGGAACGCACTCCGAAAGTACACTTGTTTGGATTCAACCTCAGCTTATACTTTATCAACCTATCAAACAGCTTTTTGAGATTGACCAGATGCTCTTCTTCGTCTCGGGACTTGGCAATCATGTCGTCCATATAGCATTCAAATTCCTTGTGTATCATGTCGTGGAACAGTGTAACCATAGCCCGCTGATACGTTGCCCCGACGTTCTTCAACCCAAAGGGCATAACCTTGTAATAGAATGTACCCCACGGGGTAATGAATGTTGTTTTCTCCATGTCTTCCGGTGCCATCTTGATCTGATTATACCCGGAGAAGCCATCCATGAAAGAAAATACCGAGAATTGAGTGGTGTTATCTACCAGCACATCAATGTGAGGTAACGGAAAGTCATCCTTTGGACTCGCTCTGTTTACATCCCGATAATCAACGCACATCCGAACTTTGCCGTCTTTCTTTGGTACAGGCACAATATTAGCTACCCAAGGTGGGTAACTAGTTACGACAAGGAATCCGGCATCCCACTGCTTCTGAAATTCTTCCTTGATCTTCATCGCCATATCAGGACGAGTTCTTCTCAGCTTTTGCTTCACTGGAGGACAAACTTCTCTTAGTGGCAGCTTATGCACAACAATGTCAGTATCTAGCCCTGACATATCTTGATACGACCAGGCGAAGATATCCACATACTCACGTAGCATACCAATCAACTCTTTCTTTACCTCGGCCTGTAGACTGGCCCCAATCTTTATCTCTCTCTTTACCTCTTCAGCCCCGATGTTGATGATTTCTAACTCTTCCTGATGAGGCTGAATGACCCTTTCCTCTTGTTTCAACAACCTGACCAATTCTTCCGGGAGTTCACAGTCTTCCTCAACCCCTTCATCAGCTTGGTAGATAGTATTGTCGAAGTCATGCATGGTCATAGCAGGAACATTATCACTAGAATCCGAATGATCAACACTGCACCGATGATGTGCTTATTTCAGAATCTGTTCTTTTTCAAAAGAGACGCAAACACACAAACACAAGAAAAGGAAAAAACATTGCCATTTTATTTTTTGTGTGAAAATTTTAAAATGAAAGAAAGAGAGCAAAATTTGCTTGAAAAATGTCCTTTATTTCATGGAAAAAGAATAAATGCATTAAAAGCATGGTGGCCCTACAAATGGATCTGTGCACCTTGGGCAGAGTGCAGGATTGACATGCAGCATGATAAAAAAAGAAACAAGTAAATTACTTTGATTTCCAGGTAACTTGAACGAAATCCTCGGTAGAACAGTTCCTTAGATCCTCCCCAGGTGCACATGGGTGAATCCAGTTATCCCAGTCGCAGTCGTTGTCCTCTTCTTCACTTGTTGCACAGATGTTGTTGTGATCGAGCATTCCGGCGCTTGTGAAAGTTATGGCTTTACCACCCTGAGGCCAGTTGGACCCACCAGGCTGGTAACCAAGACCGAACTTGTCATCCTTCTTTTCCAACTCTAGCAACTTGCCCCAGCCCTGGGCGCTTCCGGATTGGACCACTTCTTTGGCTTGCTTATAGGAGTAGATAGAGGTCCCTTCCTTCTCGTTGTTCTGATCTGCCGGAGCCAAAATACTAACATTGACTGCTTCAAAAGCTTGACACAGCGTTTCATGAATTTCCCCGTCCATTTCCACATACTTAAAAGTTGACAGATGACTCACAAAAATATCCTCTTCTCCACACACAGTGATCACCTGACCATCCACCACATACTTCAGCTTCTGATGCAACGTGGATGTCACTGCGCCTGCAGCATGGATCCAGGGACGTCCTAGCAAGCAACTGTAAGCAGTTTGAATATCCATGACATAGAACGTGCTCTTAAACACTTGAGATCCTATCTTCACAGGTAGCTCAACCTCCCCGAACACAGACCTCCGGGACCCATCAAAGGATTTCACAATTAGATCACTGGGTCGCAAGATAATGCCATCAATATTCAACTTCATTAAGGCCTTCTTAGGGAGCACATTGAGGGAAGAGCCTGTATCAACCAGGACATGTGACAGGACAACACCCTTACACTCCATGGTGATGTGCAGGGCCTTGTTGTGATTGCGGCCTTCAAAAGTAAGATCTCTATCCGTGAAACCCAACCCATGGCTGGCGTTTACGCTGCCTACTACAGCCTCCAACTGGTTAACCGTTATCTCCTGTGGTACATATGCCATCTATAAAACTTTTAATAGAGCTTCCCTATGAGTTGGGGAACATATTAACAATGACAGGATAAATATCTTGGACGGAGTTTGATTCAGCTTCTCAACTACTTTATAATCGCTCTTCTTTATTATCCTCATAAACTCCTCAACTTCTTTTGCGAAAGCGCCTTGCCCGACAGCAGGAGTTGTCACCTCTTCGGTTGCTATCTGTTTACCTTTAGCCTTTGCAGCAACTTCAGTTTCAGGATCTCCTCTGAGAGCTTGAGGAGCAAAAAGACGCCCACTTCTTGTAAATCCATTGACTCCTCCGACATTCACCACAGTCGGGTCAATTGTCACTGCTTTACTTTCCACCTTCTGACCTTCTACATACACGTCCGAGCCATAGTGCCACGGGATGGCTTTGTCATCAGCATAAGGAACTGATCCTGGAACAGTAATGGTAACAGGACTAACCTCTGGAACATAGATAGTCACAGGTTCCCTCCGGACAGGAACTTCAGCAGGATCAAAGTAAATTGTTATGGTAGACACACAGTTGCTTCTATCATCAACCCTATCAAACTGTAGCGACCCCTCGTCAATCAGATATTGCAGTCCAACTTTCAAGTCCTCACAGCCATTAACTGAACTCAAACACCCTTCACAGTCATAACCACACCCTAGGAATACTTGTCCCTTTAGCAATCTGTCTTACACCACCAGAAATGAAGTTTTCACCTCCTCCATGTTCAAGATCAAGCTTAACCTCTCACCACCGTCCACGGCATTTATCCTCGCCCCTCCATGGTTTGGAATGGGATTTGATGTAACATTAGGAGGCGGTGTGAAGTTAATCGCCTTTGAATCGATCAAGTCTTGAACCTTATGCTGCAATGCCCTGCACTTCTCTGTTGAGTGCCCGGGAGCTCCTGAATGAAAGGCGCATCTCTCGTTAGCATCATACCCCACTGGAAGCTCTCCAGGTGGAGGTGGTGCTAATGTCCTCAATTGAACCAAGTTCAAATCTAACAACCTTTGAAGCAGTGTTGTGTATGTCATTGGAATGGCTTCAAGCACCCTGTTAGCTAGACGAGCTTATCTCTGTTGATAGGGTCTTTGCTGATAATTATTGCGCGACGACTGTTGTTGTTGTTGCTGTTGTGGTTGAGTTTGTTGCACATGACTTAATGGAATAGTGACAGCTGCGACTTGCTCATAGGATCCTCTGTATCCACGGCTCTGTCCTCGGCCATACACAACATTAGTTTCTCCCTCTCTTCTTCTCGGAGGTCCATTAAAAGCTTTTCTTACACCGCTTGAGCTACCCGCACCGGTGTCCTGAATCTTCCCCATCTTCAAAAGAGTTTCAACCCTCTCTCCTGCTATCACAATGTCATTGAACTTTGTTGCTGAACAAGATTTCAACCTCTCAATAAACACCCCCTGTAGTGTTCCCATGAACATGTCCTCCATTTCATTTTCCAACAAGGGAGGCTGTACTCTAGCAGCAAGCTGACGCCACCTCTGAGCGTACTCTTTGAACCCTTCTTTAGCATTCTGAGACATGTTCTACAACTGAGTACGATTTGGAGCCATATCCAAATTGTACTGATATTGTTTCACAAATGCCTCTGCTAAATCCTTCCAGCTTCGAATATTAACGCGGTGTCCTGAATCTTCCCCATCTTCAAAAGAGTTTCAACCCTCTCTCCTGCTATCACAATGTCATTGAACTTTGTTGCTGAACAAGATGCCAGCCTCTCAATAAACACCCCCTGTAGTGTTCCCATGAACAAGTCCGCCATTTCATTTTCCAACAAGGGAGGCTGTACTCTAGCAACAAGCTGACGCCACCTCTGAGCGTACTCCTTGAACCCTTCTTTAGCATTCTGAGACATGGTCTGCAACTGAGTACGATTTGGAGCCATATCCAAATTGTACTGATATTGTTTCACAAATGCATCTGCTAAATCCTTCCAGCTTCGAATATTAACCCTGCTCAGCTTCATGTACCACTCCAAGGAGGCCCCCACAAGGCTATCCTGGAAGTAATACATCCACAACTTCTCATCATCTGTATGTGCAGCAATTCTTTCGGCAAAAGACTAAAGGTGAGTCTTCGGGCAAGCCGTGCCGTTGTACTTGTCAAAAGTAGGAATCTTGAACTTGTAGGGAATTCTAACCCCTGACACCAAGCCCAAGTCAGTGATATCAAACCCAGAGAACCCTGAGATTGAATGGCATGAATTTGCTCAGTCATCTCTTCAAACTTTCTATTCATGTCAGCCCCTTGGCCTTCTGCCTGATCCAGCAAAGTAAACTGTTCATCTTGCCCATCCATCTGCATGTTATTCATTCCATCATTGACAATAGTGACCCCTGGTTGCACTACAGGAATTTCTACTTGACGGGCGCCAGCCCCATTGCGATTGCCTCCATCTGCCGTCCCATTGTTCCTGACTTGGTTGTTTTCCACCATCTCGCGCAAGCACTCCTGAGTTTGACCCATCCCAGCCATGAGGGTCATGAAGTTGTCCATTCTTGTCCTTAAGTTAGCCAAATCTGCTTGCATCTGTTCCATTGCTCTCTGTCTGTTCACTTTTGTAGGGTATCTGTGCACGGTTGGCTGTTTCTGAACCTTCTTAGGAGCTATAGTGCCTGAAAGGACATAAACGTTAGAAAGCTGATGAACTACCTGCAAAACAAAAAACACGTTATATGCATGCAATGTAACTATTTATGCTTCCAGGTTTAGGCATTTATATGCCCCAGTTCTGGTATTTGCTCCAGATAGCCCCTTTGAGCATTAATTATCAAATTCTCCCTTTGAAGAGTGTTTAGATCTCAGCAGTCTCAAATAAATAAGCTTTGCATACTCAGAAATGGTAATTGGGATTTAACATTGCAAAATATGGATAACCCACTGGCAGCCAAAGTTGGAGCACAAACAAATTCCCCGAAGGGTTACAAGTCAAGACATGAACAAAAAGATAAAGCAAGACTCCTACAACAAGCCTGTAGGTAGTCTGGACAAAAATAAACTAAAATCCTAGACTAAAGACTCAGGCTCTTCTTCTGTAGCCATCACTTCTGTCCGGTTCCTCTTCACGCCTGCTCTCATCTTAAGCTCTGAAATCTCTTTCAATGCCTCCTCCAAAGCCATCTGGCTTTGTGCCAATTGTTGAGTCTTTTCTCTTCGTATTTTGTGAACTATTTCTACTTCTTCTTTCTTAAAGGCCATCTGTACCTCGAGAAACTCTTCCTTTTCTTTGTACTACTTCTGCTCCTGTTCCCTTTGGCCCTGTAACCAAACAATGGACTGGCGAGCTTCTTTAAGAGTCTTCAAATTCTTCTTACGCTCCGCTTCTCTTTTTGATTCCATTAGACCCAATCTCTAAAAATGAGCTTCTCTTCTGGAAAATTCCTTTTCTTTAGCTTCTAAGGAGACTTGCATCTTCTGTAGCTTTTCCTCTACTTCATTCTTAGCACGATTGGCAAAGTGGTACAAGTTAACCATTTCAGCATTTTCTACTCGGACCTCGTGCAACTGAGCTTCCAACTTCTTATATTCTTCCAGAGAAACAATATTCTGACATGGCACCTATTTGGGATACAAGGGAGCTTCCACTGAAAATGGCATGAGCAATTCCTCTACGCACTTCTGCAACCATGTAGCAAACAGAGGATATGTCTTGGGATCTACCCTTCCAAAATCCTTCTTTCCTTTCTTCACCCTGTGAGCCCAAGCCTGGGATGCTTGTATGACTAACTCTTTATTTCCCTCCACAGAAAAGTACAAAGACCCAGCTAATTCTTCCATACTTGGTGGATCCCTCAGAGGATAACCAAATTGTTTCCTGGCTAAGACTGGATGGTAACTGATCACACCCTTTCTCCCTAGCAAGGGCACATTAGAAAAACTTCCACAACTAACCAGTAACTCCTTTCCCAACAAATCCCTGTTATAACCCCAAGTTATATCCTCAGAAGTTAGTCCCATTAGCCTCCTGGACCACCTCCATTCATCTCTCATCTCTTTGAAAGGGCCTGACTTTGGTAATTGCTTAGCAAACCAATCAGCAAATAATGGAGCACAACAACTCACTGGTCCACCCCTTCCTCTCTCATTCCGGTAATGAACATTGTAGTAGAAATCTCCCAACAAAGTTGGTACTGGATTACCTTTAGCAAAAATAGAGATCACCTCCAAACTCACAAACTCCTTTTCCCCTGGGAAAAGACTAGATCCATATACCATCAGGGCCACCACAACACCAAAATCTCCCCACTTACTCTCTTTGGCATACTCTTCAGCTTCTGGTATAAGCACATCCCAAGGAAGTCCTCTGCCCTCACTGTCCTTCAAAGATTTCTTGACCTTAGCAACTGGTATACGACAGACTCTGGATATGTCTTCTTCCTTGAGAGCTATCTCTGATCCATAATAAGGCAAAGTATCTCTGAAAGGAATACCCAAAATGCTAGAAATCTCCTCCAAGGTAGGAGCCAAGATATAATCTAGAAATACAAAACACCACAACAAGGGATCATAGAACTGAAGCAAAGTGTGCAAGCTATCCTTCTGGTTTGTAGTAGGTTTATCCATGTACTTCAAATTCTGACCATACCTCTTTCTGAAGTTCCCTAAGACTTGATCATTCATCAGCCCTGCTAGTCTCTGAACAGTCTTGACTTCTGGTTGGAGAAAAGTGTAATGGACATTCTTCTTTCTTGTAATTTTCTTAACTTCTGCCATTTGGAAAGCTTACAATTACCAGAATTGGGTGCTAAACTGTAAACAAAACCTGAAAATGGAAACACAAATAGTTAATGCGAGTATGATGTGATGCAAATGCGATGCAGGCATATGATCAATCTGGGACCATCTGGATACTGGATATCATGGCCCCAAATAACTGAAAACCAAGATTCTCTGAGCCATAACCATCTGATAGAAGCCCTCAGAACCAAAAGATCAAGAAATCCAGAACCATAATGACCAAATCATAACAGAGACCATACTGATAATGAGGGTATGTAGAGGTCAAGGGTTCCTGCAAACCTGTAAACCCCTCCCAATCTCACTGGTGTGCTCCGGGTCAAACATCACGAACTCTCAAAGCTGAATAGCAATAATACGTTCACCATTTCCGAGAAATGGCTCGTGACCAAATCAGGGAATCGGTTTGGCATTATGTACTACTCAGGGAGGCCTCAGCTGAGTCCGGGAAAACAAGGTCATCCTATGTGAGTTCTAGGTGGGCCCTCGGGTGCGAATGGGTTTGCCACATAATATGGTCTGCCACTGTCACCACTGAAGAGGGATGTTTCCACAAGGTTCTCAATGATTGGTCCCTAGCTTCACATAACTATCAAGGTTATGAAATGAGAGAGGAAGATCCCCAAATCAAGACATTTCCAAGACGGTCGCAAATCTGGGCGTGGAACTCACTACTACCCCCATGACAAGATCTCATGAGGCTAAAATGGAACCACTCTAAGTCCTAAGGTGCACTCGAGCCTTGGTAATAAGCTCATCTCACAGTAACAGTATCATCCAAGTCCTATCAAACAGAAAAAATCCAGTCCAGACAATCCAGTACAATATATGATGCAGGAAAATAAATACTGAAAACTATAAACAAAGTTGTAAATAAAATAATAGTAAATAAACAACAGCAAAATAAACACGCAACAACAAACAATCAACACCCAACGAAATAGAAACAAACAAGCGCTAGGAGAGACTCTCAAGGGAACCAGAGATTCTCTGGTTAGGAAGTCCCCAGCAGAGTCGCCAGCTGTTGCTCCCTGGATTTCCATCCTGGTACAAACGCGAAAGCGGCGCGGAAAGAGGTAGAGTCGCCAACCAAACATTTTTATCCCGAAGGAACGGGAATGGTAATGCTGCACAAACTAGAAGAAAAGAAAAGGAAGGACATGGGTCCTGCGAACCAAAGAGACTGAGTTCGGGAGTCGGTTACAACCTGGGAAGGTATTAGCACCCAGATCTTCTGCCATACCCGACGGGATCCATGCTTGCAAAGAAATCTGTTTCAAAGGGTGAAGAAATGAAAGCTGCTGCAAAGAGAATGAACTGAACTGGATAAAAGAAACGAAAAGGGAACCGAAAAAGAAATGAAAAGGAAAAATGTAGGGAAAATAAAGATTGTGCTCGAACGGGCCCTACCCCGCTGCCTACGTACCTCATCTGGACAATGAGGATCAGAGTCGCCATAGTTCCCCTAACTAGGGGTGGAAAAGATTGCTTGTGTCTTAAGGCTTGAACTGCCTATGTCACTGCTCAGGTGTTGCAGGCTCGGACGACGAGTGCGTTACCGTCTTGCAAAATGACAAGTAGGAGCAAGTTCATGGACGGAGCGAAGGAGGTGAGAAAAGAAGTCCCGGAGGAAAGACGCTTATTGTTTGTTTGTGTTTTTTAGAAGCTTTTTATGAGTGTGGCATAAGGAAGTGAACTCAAGCTCTTTTCCATGGAATGTGTACTTGCTACTACATTCCAAGATGGAATAATAGGACAAGCACACTCAAGTAAGGAGAAGATCCCCAAAACTTGGTTCCAGAGATTAGGGCCTAAGCTCACTAACTTGTTGAATTTATTAAGTGTTTATTTTTGTAATTTTTGTGAAGATGTGTTTTTTATGATTTTCTTTGATAAAGATGGTCTCATGATCAGACTTGTGCATCATGATGAACAAGCTTGTACTATCCCAAGATGGGAAAACTACAAGTGTTTCATGGAATAAGGCTATTGCACAGGAGCCCACTTCAATCCTTATTAAATATTTTTTATGCTTTTCATTTTTGAGATGAGAAGAGAAGAGAAACAAAAGGATCTTAAAGGTAAAAGTCTAATGGGGAACTAATACCTAATTGTTATCATGCATAGAAAATCCTAGGTTAGTGAGGTTTACTATCCTAAAGAAAGAAGAGATGAGAAGAGAAAGAGGAGAAAGAAGAAAAGGAGAAGAAAGCTAGAGAGGGGAAAGAGAAACACATGATGGCACAAAGCACATCAAACATCACAAAGCAAAAGCAAAGCAAAATAGGAAAGATGAAGAGTTGAAATGTGGATAAACATCCACACTTCTCTTACCATGAGCCCCTGAAATGTTAGCAAAATCCAGCAAATTGATCAACACAATCATGGAATTAACATGCTCAAAGGTTCTAGCAAACAAGGATCAAACAACATGCCAAACATTGCAAATACACGACTTACGCGTCGAAAACTTGAAAGCATACATCAACCCGCAAGCAAATCACCCTAAAATATCATGTTCAATGATCATACAATGATCCATGGCAATTAAAGAAAGCAAAGGGATCAAACAAGCTCACAATATCTCAAAAATGACATTCTGCCTCAGTGTTAATCGGTTAACCAAATGCGTTAACTGATTAACCAATTTGTCGCTCCCCGGATTTCCATCCTGGTACAAACGCGAAAGTGGTGCGGAAAAAGAATAGAGTCGCCAGCCAGGCATTTTTATCCCAAAGAAAGGGAATGGTAATGCTGCACAAACCAGAAGAAAGAAAGAGGAAGGACACAGGTCCTGCGAACCAAAGAGACTGAGCTCGGGAGTCGGTTACGACCTGGGAAGGTATTAGCACCCAGATAGTCCACCGTACCCGACGGGATCCACGCTTGCAAAAGAAAACTATTTCAAAGGGTGAGGGTATGAAAACTGCAGCAAAAGAAATGAAAATGAAAAGAAACTGGAACTGGAAAAGAACTGGATAAGAGAACAAAAAGAAAAATGTAGGGAAAATAAAGATTGTGCTCGAACGGGCCCTACCCCGCTGCCTACGTACCTCATCAGGATAATGAGGATCAGAGACGCCGTAGTTCCCCTAACTAGGGGTACTAAAAGGAAATTGCTTGTGAATTAAGGCTTGAACTGCCTATGCCATTGCTCAGGTGTTGCAAACTCGGACGACGAGTGCGTAACCGTCTTGCAAAGTGACAAGTAGGAGCAAGTTCACGTAAGGAGTGAATGAGATGAGAAAAGAATTCCCGAAGGAAAGACGCTTATTGTTTGTTTGTGTTTTTTAGAAGCTTTTATGTGTGTGTCACAAGGAAGTGAACTCAAGCTCTTTTCCATGGAATGTGCACTTGTCACTATATTCCAAGATGGAATAATAGAACAAGCATACTCAAGTAAGGAGAAGATCCCCAAAACTTGAACCCAAATATTAGGGCTTAGGCTCACTAACTTGTTTACTTATTAAGTGTTTTGATTATTTACAGATGAAGAAGTGTTTTTATGCTTTTCTTTTATGAAGAAGATACCTTGATCAAACTTGTGCATCACAAGGTAAACTTGTACTATCCCAAGATGGGAAGACTACAAGCATACCTCATGGGATAAGGATATGGATCAAGACATCACTTCAAACATTATTAAGTGTTTTTTTAGAGTTATGAGATGAGAAGAGAAGAAGAACCAAAAGGATCACAAAGGAAAAATTCTAAAGGGGGACTAAAATAATCCTAAGTGTTAACATGCATGGATGTCCTAAGGGTTAATGAGGTTTCTATCCTAATGAAGAAGGAAAGAAGAAGAGAAGAAGAAGATAGAAGAAGGGATGAAAAAGGATTAAGCCCAACAACAAATGGTTAGCACATAAACATAAGAGGGAAGATGAGAATTGGAGATGTGGAACTCAATTCCCACACCTCACACTTACCATAGCCCCTGCAAGGTTAGTATGCATACAAGTGAAACAAAATGAGCAAGATAACATGATAACATCACACAATCAGAAGTGAAATGGTATGAACATATCCACAATGCAAATGCAACTCAAAGAAATGAGGAGAAGAAGCTTATGAGACAAAATGATGCAACATGAACACATATGAAGACAAATGCACACTTATGAAATATGCAAAGCAAAATGCACAAACTATGGACACAATGCCCACAACCAGAACCAAAACAAGATGAAGAATGGCTTAAGAAGCCAACAAGATGAAGAGAAGAATGGTACAAGACCAAACAATGCCAAATGGAAGCAAAAGAAACACTAAGATGAAGTGAAAGCACTTAAAGAAGCAAATGACCTAAAGAAGAAGCAAACACAAAAATTCAGAAGACACAAACCCTTTCCTAGGACCAGGAAGGTACCCACACCCCAAAGGAACCTCAAAAGAGAAGAAGAAGTGGGCACAAGTGCCCTTCTAGGCTTATAAGAGACCAAAAGGTTCAAAGGAAGCAAAGTGGGACAAGGTTCAAGATAAAATCCACAACAAATCAACCAACCATCTAAAAATTCCACAATTGAAACCAAATGATATTCAAACATGTTATATCAACTTGCCAAAAGGATTTGAGAAGATTCAAAAGCAAACTAGGCTTAATGGAAGCAAGAACACAAGTGAGAGTCACAAACTTACATCACAAGTTACCAGACCAAGACTCAAGAAAGACGTTTCTAAAAATCCAGAGAAAAATCACATGAAAAGTAAAAGGTCTTAAGAATTCAAAGCAAAAAGAATGGGATCAAAACTCAAAATATTGAAACCTATAAAAAATGAACAAGGCAGACTGGTCAAAAAAGGATTCAAAAGAAGCTATGTGAAATGGTGACTTAATTCAGACACGTGGATAATGAAAAATAAAAAAAATAAAAAAATGAAAAAATAATAGAGACACAAAATAACACTCATGATTTTTTTCGGATTTTTTAAGTGAATGAAACTATTTTAAATGAATTAAAATGGAACTGAATAAAAAGAAATTAAAATGAAGAAAAAGAAATAAAAGAAATGGAAGGAGGTGTAGGAAGTAAGTGTTTTATGTTGAAAATGAGATGGGCCTGGATAGGTTGGGATGCAGATATTAATGCTGAAGAGCCCATATGGCGCTGATGTACATGAGTTATTGTGGATATTAATGAGATAAATGAGATAATGCTGGAAAAACAGTGGACGCTGGATGCATCCCAAGGTTGTGAGAGACCACCTCATTAATTGAGGTGGCGCCTTGCTGGAACGTGATTGGCCGGCGTATGGTTATTATTATGGAGTGTATCACATGTTGATTAAATGAAACAAAACATAAATCACAAAGAGACGGAAGGGAGAATGAGGCCATGTGGCGCGCCGTGGAGCCTAGGATGGTAGATCCAAGGGCTGCTGTGCATCTTCTTCCTTAGAAACCCTAGGTGAACTTTAAAACAAATTCCGGTGACCAGAGCTAGGGCTCCGGCACCGGAAACCTAACAAGTACCAAAAATCCATCAAATAATGCAAACAAATAGTCCAAATTAACTAATTCAACACTCCTGAATTCAAATATGGCATCAAAAACAGCTAAATCTCAATGGATTTGGCGGATCGAAGCAAAACAACATTGATCATGAAACTTGAAATGCACATAACTCATGATATAATGCACCAAAATCAATTCTACAAAGTGCAGCATGATCAGCAAACATCAAGGAACACAAAGCAACTCAATAATTTCATTTCCAGAACATGAGATTTCAAGCCATACCTGAGATGGAGACCTTGAAATATTGAGCTAGAAAACCAACC
The DNA here is from genome assembly GCA_963966055.1 of Lathyrus aphaca. Classification (NCBI taxonomy): domain Eukaryota; kingdom Viridiplantae; phylum Streptophyta; class Magnoliopsida; order Fabales; family Fabaceae; genus Lathyrus; species Lathyrus aphaca. Next base: position 354,005,845 of record OZ014520.1, on the reverse strand, counting down.
AATGCGTGCAAATCACTCCTCTTACTCCTTAGATGAAAATAAATGCATCTAAGGTATTGAAATGGACTGTATCTAAGGTTTCAAGACAAGTTGCTTTGAAATGGCAAGCTTCTATTTCAGTGCTTTAAGCTCAAATGAGTGGTTGATTCTTGATCTATATGATTCACTGATCAAGAATATGGAAGAAGTTTGTGGAGAAAGTGAGAGAATCAAGAGATATGTGAAGAATTTCAAGGTTGCATGAAAGTTGAGAATGAGAGAATGAGATAGATCTGAGATTTGTCAAGCCCTAATTCTCTTTGTTATGATCTCACAAAGCAATGCTGAAAGTGTGAGAGAAAGTGCACGAAAATGAAATGAGAAAAGTGTGATTTTGCATAATTTGCACTTAGTGGAATAAGCATGCTATGCTCATGCTATCTTGGGCCTCTCAGCATGTGTGGCTTTCATTTTCCACCCTTGATTCAAATCCAGTCATTCCTGGCCCTTAGATTCAAATGTCACACTTGTTTCATGATTTTTGCTAATTTGCATGTTTTGGAGGGATTTTTTCAAAGTGCACGAAAATGACCAATTCTCTTGAGCAAAATGGTCCTAATGCAATGCATATTAAGTTTGAAACAAGATTGGGCCTGTACCAAGTCACAAAATTAAGATTGGAAGCCTTTTGCATTTGGTGCATTTTGGAAAAGTTGAATTTGCCCTAGAAATGGTGGAATTTTCGAATGGCCTAGGGGGAAATCCAGGAATCCAATGAAAATGTACTTGTACTTTTTGAAAATGGGAGCCCTTACTCTTCAACTTTCATGTTTGGCTTTGGTCCATTTGAAGAATTTTTGATCATGTTAAGGCCACTTGAAAATTAGGGCAAAAGTTGCCAAATTTGGAAAACTTCAAAAACCAACTTTGTACCATTTTTGCAAAACCCCTCAAATATCCATGATTCTTGAATTTTAGGCATTCTAAACCTCTTATAACATTGTAAGGACCCCTCTTGGACAAAAAAAATTGGGTTGGACCCCTTGAAATTGCACAGTTAACTTTTTATGGGCTCTGTTGACTTTTTCCTTCATCTGCAAGCAACTGAGGCATTGACTGACTTCCACATGGAACTTTCTCATGAAATTTGACAAATAGGATCCTCTTAACATATATAAGACTTTGCCCTCAAGAAATGGCCAAATTTATGAGATTATGGTGCTTGAATCTCAAACCCTAATTTGGGTGCTTTGCATAGGAGCTTTGCCTTGTCCTGAGATCTCTGATGATCATGCAATCTTCTGAGCTTTTTCCAATGGACTTGAAATTGTAAATGGAGTGTAGACTCACCATAGAACTTGTACAAACTCATTGGGACCCTTGTCATGGCTTGAAAGGCTTCACGGACCCCCACAGATGACCATATGCTTGATGCTAGGACATGAGGGATGTTATGCTTCATCTTTCCATGATATGATGCTGAGGAAATGATATGAGTATGATGAATATGATGTGATATGATGCTTAAAATGAAGAGGGAAAATTTGGGGTGTTACAGCTGCCCCTATTCAATCATCAGTTAATCTGAAAAGGACGATAGTATGGGCTATCGACCATTCAAGATAAACTGTGGTTGAATACCAAGAAGACCAGAAATTTGCACTCTGACGAAGAATGCAACACCGGGAAATAAACCCAACCAGATGAAGCTCTGGGGATAAGAAGAAGAGGAAAAGCAGACGAGCTTCTTCCAAGTTGAAATTGATATCTGGAATAAGAATACGTTGACAGACGAGTCTTCAAACAATCCTGTGATGCCAGGAACTGGACGTACGAGTCCTCAAGTACTGCAAGAACATATACTGAGACAGACAAGTCTTCAAACAATCCTGTGACGCCAGGAACTGGACATACGAGTCCTCAAAACACTTCAAGAATAAAACTGAGATAGACGAGTCTTCAAACAATCCCGTGACGCCAGGAGATGGACATACGAGTCCTCCAACATTTAACATATGACTTGAGACAGACGAGTCTCCTTCGGATTTACCTGTTACGCCAGGACCGACAATGCACTAAAGTCTGTGGGATAGACATGCAATCAAGGTAGACGAACCCTCTTCATATATTATCCGCGAATATATGGTATAAGACAGATGAGTATTCTTTGAGCAAACCTGTGACGCCAGGTGCAGCAACAATAATTGGTGCCTGAGACAGACGAGCCTCCTTCGAATTTACCTGTTACGCCAGGACCGGTAATCATTTTGACATTAATTCCCACTGTCAGGATTTGAAACCTCTTCAATACAGACGAGTATTGGATGATCATCAAGATAACACAGACGAGTGCCATAAGTCAATGATACAGACGAGTATCAGACGATGATCTGAGAAACACAGACGAGCGCTTCAGGCAATGATATAGACGAGTATCAGCCACTGGTATAGACGAATACCAGAAATTCAAACACAGACGAGCATTTGAAGTAGCAATACAGAATAGTAACAAGATAATCAACAAATCCTCATATGCACATATAAGTATAACACAGACGAGTGCTGGGGATGATACAGACGAGTATCCAAGCAAAGCAGACGAGCTTAACAGGTAAACAACACAGACGAGTGCTGGGGATGATACAGACGAGTATCCACAAATATCAGGCATATCAAGCACAGATGAGTGCTAGAAAATTGCAGACGAGCAACAGTTGAAATACATATCAAGGCACAGACGAGTACTGCAAAGGATCCAAACACAGACGAGTGTTGGAAGTTGCAGACGAACATCAGCATGTGAGATATCACAACACAGACGAACGTTGAGAATTGCAGACGAGCAACAGCAAAGAGATGCCACAACACAGACGAGTGTTGGAAAATTGCAGACGAGCAATATCAGAGATTACATCCAAACAAAGACGAGTGTTGGAAATTGCAGAAGAGCAACAACAAATACTGGATACCAAACACAGCCGAGTGTTGGAAAATTACAGACGAGCAAAAACAAGGTAATCATAAACCACTGTTGTGGAAAGCAAACGAGCAATACCAGAGGGTCAACACAGACGAGTGTTGAAAGATGCAGACGAGCAGCAATAAAGCATGATATGTCATTGCTGGGGAAAACTCTGCTTAGGGATAACACAGACGAGTGTTGAGAAACGCAGACGAGCAACAAACGGATGCCTGATTGGCAGCAAGAGATACAACTCTGCAGGAGAAGACAAGTCCAGAGGTCTGAATACCCAACTCTGACTGAGGTGATGAATACCTGACTGTATCATCAAATTAACCAAAAGTATGGTAACTTCGCTGAGGAATATTTCACTGACGGAGGTGAAAAAACCAACTATGAACTCTGTGGGGACAGGATCATCTTCAAACTCAGCTGGGGGAGCTGCTTGAACAAAAATCTAGCCGGGGAGAGCATCTGTTGATTCAAAGCTCTGGCTGAGAAAGACTCTTGCTGAGGATAGAATTCTGATGATTCCAACTCTGGTAATTTCAGGCCTTCAGATACCTGATGGCATACTCCACTGGGGAAGAAGAAACGACTTGGGCTGCTACCAAGGCTTAGCTAGAGAAAAAAATCTCTGCTGGAGATGTCAGGCTTTCAGGTACCTGCTGGGAGAAGAAATCCCTGCTTGGGGAGACACTCTACTGGGGAAGAGTAAATTGCCTGAGAGAATGTGACGCCATTCTGCAACCTGCAACAACGGAAAACACAAGTGTGCCCCGGGGACTTGTATGGTATGATCTGTTCATCCATCGTCACCCGACACTCAAAGAGGGTTACAATTTCCCTGCATGTCAGTTTTCTTTTCAAAATTATCACCATGTTTATATGCAATGTTATTTTTGCTGAAAATACAGGACATTTTGCAAACAAAAATAAACACACACAGCTTTTTGACTGAATATTCTTTTTATTGAATGGCCTCTGAATAGGCAAAGATTTTACATCAGGAAGCAACCACCTGGAAAGAGATAGCCACTATAAAATTGAGAAAAGAAACTATCCTAATGGCAATGTACACGGCATTCCAAGGAGTTCCATTTCTGCTATGACCAGCATGTCTTCAAGACTCTCCATTCTACTTTGGCTTTCTGAGAGGATGAGGGGACTGTTTCCTATCCTTCTGATATTGTCAAGTTGTACGAAACGATGACGTGGTTCAGATTACTCGGATCGCAGTTGTTCGCTTATTCCCTTGTTTTGTGTGGATCGCCCATTCGGGTTTTCAATCCACCGGGATACCCTTTTTTGCCTGAGCTGTCCAATGTGGCTTTTCAACTCAGCGGGTGTACATTTTTTTATTTACTTCCCTAACTTTTGCCTGAGCTTTTTATTCTGTTTTTAGCTTGCCGGGATGCCTTTTTTTTGCCTGAACTATAATTCTGTTTTTGTGTCCAGCGGGTCTCTTTTATGCGAATTATTTTTTAACTGCGTCCGAGTTAACAGGGGACTGGAAGTCATCTCCATCCATAGTGGTGAGCATCAGTGCTCCTCCTGAGAAGACTTTCTTCACTATGAATGGTCCTTCGTAGTTTGGGGTCCACTTTCCCCTGTGATCTGAACCTGGAGGAACAATCCTCTTCAACACAAGCTCTCCCACTTGATACTCTCGAGTACGTACTCGTTGGTCGAATGCACGCTTCATTCTCCTCTGATAAAGCTGACCATGACAGATAGCCGCTAATCTCTTTTCCTCAATTAGACATAGCTGATTATAACGAGCACGCACCCATTCAGCCTCATCAAGCTTAACATCCATCATCACACGCAGTGAAGGAATCTCTACTTCAACAGGCAGGACTGCTTCCATACCATACACCAGAGAGAAGGGAGTTTCCCCTGTTGACGTCCTGACTGACGTTCGGTACCCATGCAACGCAAACGGTAACATCTCATGCCAATCTTTGTAGGTGACAACCATTTTCTGCACAATCTTCTTGATATTCTTGTTTGCTGCCTCTACCGCACCATTCATCTTTGGTCGGTAAGGAGAAGAATTGTGATGCTATATCTTGAAGTCCCAACACAAGTCTGCCATCATCTTGTTGTTGAGATTAGAACCATTATCAGTAATGATCTTTTCGGGCACTCCGTATCTGCATATGATATCCCTTTTCAGAAATCTTGCCACCACTTGACGAGTGACGTTGGCATAAGATGCTGCTTCTACCCATTTGGTAAATTAATCAATCGCGGCCAAGATGAAGCGATGACCATTTGAAGCAGTTGGCTCTATCTTCCCGATCATGTCAATGCCCCACATAGAAAAGGGCCAAGGAGATGACATGATGTTGAGCGGGCTAGGAGGAACATGCACTTTGTCTGCATATATTTGGCACTTGTGGCACTTACGAGCGAATGAACAACAGTCTGCATCCATTGTCATCCAGTAATACCCTGATCTCAGCAATTTCTTTGCCATAACATGCCTTCCTGCATGGGTACCGAAAGATTTTTCGTGGACTTCCTGCATCAACAGGCTTGCTTCGTGTCTATCCACGCATCTGAGCAAAACCATGTCGAAATTTCTCTTGTACAAAACCCCATATGTGTTCAAGAAGAAGCTAGCAGCAAGTCGCCTCAAGGTCTTCTTGTCATTGGAAGATGCCCCAGTTGGGTATTCTTGCTTTTCCAGGAATGACTTGATATCAAAATACCAAGGTTTCTCGTCAGACACGGCGTCTACAGAGAAGGCATGAGCTGGAGCGTCAAGCCTGGATATGTCAATTCTGGGGACATAGTTCCAACACAAGACTTTGATTGACGAAGAGAGAGTGGCCAATGCGTCGGCAAACTGATTTTCATCACGTGGTATGTATTGAAGCTTAACTGTTGTGAAGAACGTCAATAGTTTTCTAGCATAATCCCTGTATGGAATTAGATGCTCTTGATGCGTATACCACTTGCCGGTAACTTGGTTAATGACGAGGGATGAATCTCCGAATATATCGAGGTTCTTAATCCGAAGATTAATTGCCTCCTCTATTCCCATTATACATGCCTCGTATTCCGCTTCATTGTTGGTGCAACCAAAAGTAATTCTGGCAGCGAAGGGTAAGTGAACACCTTCAGGAGTAATGAGTACAACACCAACTCCACGACCATTGATATTGACGGCCCCATCAAACATCATCTTCCATTTGGATTCAGGATCAGGCCCCTCCTCCGGAAGTGGTTCCTCGTAATCATTTGTTTTGAGGTACATGATGTCCTCATCAGGGAAATCAAACTTCATTGGATGATAATCATCTTCAAGAGGTTGCTGTGCAAGGTAATCCGACAATACACTTCCCTTGATGGCTTTCTGAGAAGTATATTGGATGTCGTATTCAGTTAAAATCATCTGCCACCTAGCAACCCTTCCGGTCAACGCTGGTTTCTCAAAGATGTACTTGACAGGATCCATTTTGGAAATGAGCAGTGTGGTATGAGTCAACATGTACTGCCTCAGCCGGCGAGCAACCCATACCAAAGCGCAACAAGTTTTCTCGAGCAGTGAGTATCAGGATTCATAGTCGGTAAACTTTTTGCTAAGGTAAAAAATAGCGTACTCTTTTCGACCAGACTTGTCATGTTGGCCTAGCACACACCCCATTGACCCTTCTAGCACGGTCAAGTACATGATTAAAGGTCTTCCTTCCACGGGAGGCATTAGAATTGGAGGCTCCTGCAAATATTCTTTTATTTTGTCGAAAGCTCTTTGGCAGTCATCGTTCCACCTGACCATTTGCTCTTTTCTTAGCAGTTTGAATATTGGTTCGCACGTGGCAGTTAGATGAGATATGAACCGAGAAATGTAGTTCAACCTCCCTAAAAACCCGCGCACTTCTTTTTCTGTCTCGGTGCAGGCATATCTTGAATAGCTTTTACTTTAGTAGGATCTACCTCAATTCCTCTTCGACTAACAATGAAACCCAGCAGTTTCCCGGAACGCACTCCGAAAGTGCACTTGTTAGGATTCAACCTCAGCTTGTACTTGATCAGTCTATCAAACAGCTTCTTCAGGTTGACCAGATGCTCTTCTTCGTCTCGGGACTTTGCAATCATATCGTCCACATAACACTCAATCTCCTTGTGAATCATGTCATGGAACAATGTGACCATCGCCCGTTGATAGGTTGCCCCGGCGTTCTTCAAACCAAAGGGCATGACCTTATAGCAGAATGTACCCCATGGGGTAATGAACGTTGTCTTCTCCATGTCTTTCGGCGCCATCTTAATCTGATTATAACCGAAGAAGCCATCCATGAAGGAAAACACCGAGAATTGAGTAGTATTGTCCACCAACACATCAATGTGTGGCAACGGAAAATCATCTTTTGGGCTTGCTCTATTCAAATCCCGGTAGTCAACGCACATCCGGACCTTGCCGTCCTTCTTTGGTACAGGTGTAACACGGTGGGAGAACTAACTTTAATTAAATGTTGCGGATAGCAAGAGTCGCCACCGACTTTTATTTTATCCAAAGGAAAGGGCATGAAAGAACAGGAAAGACCTTAAAAGATTTTTGGGTTCGGGGGGTAGGTTATGTAAAGGGAAGGTGTTAGCACCCTTTACATCCATGGTTATCCATGGGCTCTTAGTTACTTAGCTCACTTTAAATTGTTTTGAGAAGTGTAGTGTGTGATTAGAAAATTTTCTTAAGTACTTTATAATTGTACGGATATATATAAAGACTTTGTTTTGAAAATTGTTTGAAAATGTGAAGTGTTTATGAAATGTTTTTGAATGAGTGAGCAAGTACTTAAGAGGAACCTACCCTATGATTAAATCTTTACTGTTCTTAAATATTCTTTCAATGGTAAGACTATCCCTATTATTAAGGAATAGGTATTCATTACCTTGGATATTGTAAGGGACATGTGAAGGGTCATCTGTGATTAGGCAACTGTAAGGTGTCTTAGCAATTCGAAGGGACTTATCATCTTTTATTCGAAAAGGACAAGATCATTTACGAAGGCAACATTCGAAGGGACTTGATCTTATAATCGTAAAGGGACTTGATGATATTTTAGAAGAAGGGACTTTGCTTTTAGACACCTTACTTGACCTTTTTGTTTAGGAAACATGAGGGATAACCCTTAAGGAAGTGAGATGGCGATCAAAGATCGACTTACGTGTGTGCGTGTATGTTCATATATTTATCTTATTAAATTAGTGATTCTAAGTTAATTTTAATTACAAATATGTTATACACACCCTAAAATTACTAACCACGCAATTAAATGGCATAAATAAAAGGGCAAGAAAATAAATCTACGCTATTACATCGCTTTGGGGCAGATACATAATGATCGACGAACATAAATTACATTTTTTGATATACGCCTATACATTTTTCTAGTAATTAAATTAAAACGAGAAATAAATAAATAATTGAACAATATATAAATAAAACAATAATTATCAAGATTAGAAAAAAAATAAAATAAATCAGGGTTAGTAAAGAAATCAGGACGTGATTAAATTCTAATTAAATTAATAAGTTTGATAAAAAAACTAAAAAAAAATATTTATAAAATATATTATGTAAGAAAAACAAATTAATATTTATTTGTGAAATTTTATTTATAAAAGAAAAAATTAATGGTGGTTATTCTAATTAAGTTTTTATTAATTATAATTATTTAACTAATTAATCTAATATAATAAATAATAATTTAAATAAGAAAATAAAAAGAAGAAAGAAAATAGGCGCAAAAAGAGAATGGGGGGAAGTCTGGGATCGAACTCGCCCCCCCCAAGCTTACCAACACAAAGTCTTAACCACTGGGACACACGCTTGTGTGTGATTAGAAACGAAAAACAAATATTATAAAATAAAACAAATTTCAAAAATTAGAAACGCGCGCCAAGACCATCTTCTTCCTCTGGCCGTCGCATTAGGCTTTACCTATAATTCTTCCATCACTACAACTTTTAGTGACGGTTTTCATGCGTCACTAGAGGTCATGCAAATCAAAAAATGTTTTATGCACAAGATAAATTTGTCCCAATGGTATAAACCTATCAAAAGAGGTCTTGTGAATCCAATTATGCAGTCAATTCCATCTGAAATCGCGTCTAAACAGAATCCCTAATTTAAAGTTTTTAAACCCTAACAATGGTGTAGGAATATCCGCGCATCAAAACATCGATTCCTTTGCCCAGAAATCATCCATACACAACAACAAACAAGGTTAGAAGCACAAAACCGATTTATAATGGATAAATAAGTGAAATAGAAAATCGAAAAAGAAAGTGAAGAACATGAATTCGGTTTCCATGATATATGAGGTGTTTGATGAATATGATGATCCCAATGCGCTCTAAATGTTTCTAGGAAGCTATTTCCATCATAATTTGGCCTTGTAACTACCTTAATCTTGCAAACCGAATGTGAGTTTGTTCTTGAATTTTTTGAAGTTTGGAGAGTATCCTTGGAGGCAGAATTTCGTGTACTTGTGATTGGGATGTCTTCAAGTATATATAGAGATGAAAATTAGGTCAAAAAGTCATGGATTTATGGGCTTTGTAATGATGACAATTGATTGCTTGATTATGAAGAAATCTCTTATCCAAAAATGTCAAAAAAATCCAATATATTCTTACTATCTTGGTCTAGCACGAATTTGGATGTGATCAATTAGTCTTGAATGGTGTTTATGACCTTCTAGAATCATAATCTCTTCCAAATATATGATTTTCATATTTTATTTTAATTTAATTTGTATTTTAATGAATAAAATTCAAATAAATATCAAATAAAATATAAAAAATCAGAAAATGCATGGGCTGGGTCGTGCTTGATGACATTATAAAGATTGGATGGCAATTTGGTGGGCTCATTTAGCAAAAATTAGTTTTAAGGCCTTATTTGCTTCATAAACTTCCCAAAAATTTCCCAACTTTGCAAGGGCACAAATCCTTCAATTTTAATGCTATGAAGGTGTTCTTGGACATTTTAGACAGCTTATAGAGTCCTCTAACCAACCTCTTTGGTCTCATGTCCATATCTTTTACCATTCTCAAGTTATGCTCTTTGGAAGTTGTTGACTTTTTGTTGACTTTTAAAAGGACCTATAATGTCTTAGCTTATACCTTCCAAATGAAGCATTTTTGGGATTGGCTTGTGAGACCCAAAGTTGTAGAGAATTCAATTTCCTTCAAAATGAGCTTTGGATGGAAATTTTTTGATGAAGTATGTGAAAGTTATGGCTGGTCAAAGTTCAGTTGACTTTTCATGTGAAAACCCTAATTTAGAAACTCCTGATTCTTGATGATCTGAAATCTCCTTGATGAATCATGATCAACCCTTGATCAAATGATGAATTTTAATTCATATACTTTATGTTGGTAAAAAATCATGAAGTTTGACTTTGGTTTGACCACAGTTGACCTCAGTTTGACTTTTTAACTGCTTTGACTAATTTTAACCTATCTGATCATCTGACTGAGCAAATCTTTTGGGAAAGTCTTGAAACTTGACATGGGGATTCTTGAACATGTATAGGATGATATGAATCTCACTTGAAGTTTTGGAAGTCCATTTAGCTTTATAAAAGTCAAAACCCTAGTTCAAGATGCCTTGCTTAGGAGGATGCATTGTCTGAGGGAATTGCCAACCTTTCTGACTAATTGTGAACTTTGTGAACCTTGTGAACCTCATGAGATGTCTTGTGAACCTTGTGAACCTTGCGAACCTTGTGAACCTCTTAGTACACAAAGTCTTATCTTGTGGAGGGACAAATTTTGGGGTGCAACAGCTGCCCCTGTTCAATTTTCTGAAACCTGAGGGGTTAGATTGGTATATGTGCCATTCGTGACCTGGAAGGTTGAAGGGGATTGAACACAAAAGCCCAAAAATTTGCACTCGCCGGCGCGTAAAGTAACACTGATGATTAGTTGTACATGCTTGAGTGGGCTTGAAGATGCCACTTTGAATAACTGGAGATGGGCTTAGAAATACCATCTAAAGTATCAGGATGTGATGATAGCTTTATGTTGATACTGGATATCAGTACTAGGTATTTGTATAGGCCGTCTCTGAATCGTTTATGCAACATAGTTTGAATTGTTGAATAGACCAGTAGAGATAAATCTTTGTGACAATTATCTCTTCTGGAAATATCTTGGATTAAGGAATGGATCTTTGTACAGATCGTTTGCCTACTCTCCAAAATCAAAAGAACGTCAGGATTAGTTCTTCTGAAAAATATCTTGAACCAGGGAATGGATCTTTGTACAGATCGTTTGCCTGCTATTCAAGGGCCAAAAGAACGCCAAGATTAATTCTTCTAAAAAATATCTTGAACCAGGGAATGGATCTTTGTACAGATCGTTTGCCTGCTATTCAAGGGCCAAAAGAACGCCAGGATTAGTTCTTTTGAAAAATATCTTGAACCAGGAAATGGATCTTTGTACAGATCGTTTTCCTGCTAGTCAAGGGCCAAAAGAACGTCAGGATTAATTCTTCTGAAAAATATCTTGAACCAGGGAATGGATCTTTGAACAGATCGTTTGCCTGCTATTCAAGGGCCAAAAGAACGTCAGGATTAGTTCTTTTGAAAAATATCTTGAACCAGGGAATGGATCTTTATACAGATCGTTTTCCTGCTATTCAAGGGCCAAAAGAACGTCAGGATTAGTTCTTTTGAAAAATATCTTGAACCAGGGAATGGATCTTTGTACAGATCGTTTTCCTGCTATTCAAGGCCAGATAGATGAAATCTTCTGGAAGTATCTTGGATTAGGGAATGGATCTTTTTACAGACCGTTTGCCTACTCTCCGAGGACATCTTGAGTAATGTATAGATCATTTCTGACCTGTTGTGGATTGTTGATATTGTTTTACCTGCATATAACTTTCCTGCAAGGAGAATGTTAGTTTATGCAATATGTATGCATGCATAGTATGATGCACCTAAGTAAAGGTATTATATATTTATAGATATGTTATGGTATGATGTAAATGATGTATGTATGAATCGTGCAGCCTGAAGCGTCTGGATATCTTCGTATAACAACTGCTAGCTAGGGAAAATAAATCCCTGATTCATTGCTGAAGAATGTGAGGAACTCGTTCCCGTTTTGTTTGATAGTATAGTATTTATAACCTCCCCGTCTTCGTTCGTCGTTCTTCTATTAAAGGAATAAGTTCCTGAGTATCCCGACTGAGGATAAAAGAGATGGACATAAATTCAAGGGGAGATGTAACTCGAAGTATCTATAGATTTGCTCTACTGGAGATTTGTAGTTGTCTTGTGGGGATGAACCGGCAAAGCTTCGTTGAATTCCTTCCCTCGTTCGTCCTTAGTAGATACTATTACTGCATTTTTATGCATTTCTGGTAAACATCAATCATATTTAAGCATTTTATGCATTTCTGGTAAACATCAATCATATTCAAAAGCATACATTCATTCAAACACAACCAATGGACGTTTCACTTATGTAAATAGGGTAAAAGTAAATCTGGATTCAAAGATGAAATTTTATTTATATCACAAAGTGACCTATACATAGGCAAGTTTGTACAAGGAGACAGAAATCCTAGTAAGAGGAATTTGTCGTAAAATTTTTACAAAACAAAGAAAATCAGTTATGTGAAAAACAATCCTATTGAGTTTCAATTCTACTATTGCCATTATCTTCAAGTATCTCATCTTCTGCTGTTGAGACAGAAACGATTGGATTGATCTTTATCTGTTCGAACTTGAGTTAAGTAGTACAACTGGTTGGAGTTTACATGGGTGGTCCAAACGAGACATAGTCATACGCTTTAATCCCTAACTTTTGCCTGGATTGCCTTTTCAGGTTTTCAATCCACCGGGACACCCTTTTTTGCCCAAGCCGCCTTTTCAGGTTTTCGACTTGCCGGGTGTACATTTTATATATATATATATATCCCTAATTTTTGCCCGAACCCTTTTGGTTCGCCGGGATGCCCTTATTTTTGCCTAGGCCAGTCAACCTAGCGGGTCTCTTTTTATGCGTAGTATTTTTTAACTATGTATGCGTTTACAGGCTGTGGGAAGTCTTCACCATCCATAGTAGTAAGTATCATGGCATATCCTGAGAATATTGTTTTGACCACAAATGGCCCTTCATATGTAGGAGTCCATTTGCCCCTAGGATTACCCTGTGGTAATATGATACGCTTGATTACCAAGTCACCAGCCTGATATACCTTTGGCTTAACTTTCTTATTAAAAGCCTTGATCATTCGTTTCTGGTACATCTGGCCATGACAGACAGCTGCTAACGTTTTCTCATCAATCAAATTTATTTAGTCAAGTCGGGTCTGAATCCACTAATCTTCATCCAAGCCTGCATCTTTCATGATTCTTAAAGAAGGGATCTGAACTTCAATGGGCAAAACTGCTTCCATACCATAAACCAAGGAGAATGGGGTTGCCCCTGCTGAAGTACGTATTGTAGTACGATAACCATGAAGAGCAAATGGTAACATCTCATGCCAATCCTTATAAGTAACAGTCATCTTCTGTATAATCTTCTTAATGTTCTTATTAGCAGCTTCTACTGCCCCATTCATCTTTGGACGATACGGAGAAGAGTTGTGATGCTTAATCTTGAACTGTGTGCAGAGATCAGTAATCATAGTATTGTTCAGATTAGAGCCATTGTTAGTAATAATCCTTTCAGGGATGCCATATCTACATATGAGATTATTCTTAATGAATCGAGCCACCACATTCTTAGTAATAGATGCAAATGAAGCTGCCTCCACCCATTTTGTAAAGTAATCAATAGCAACCAGGATGAAACGATGCCCATTAGATGCAGTAGGTTTGATCTCACCAATCATATCAATGCCCCACATGGCAAAAGGCCAAGGAGCAGTCAACACATTCAATGGTGATGGAGGTATATGTACTTTGTCAGCATAGATTTGACACTTGTGACATGTTCTGGAATGTTGATAGATGTCAGCTTCCATGGTAAACCAATAGTAGCCTGCTCTCAATTTCTTCTTTGCCATGGTATGAACACTAGAATGAGTGCCAAAGATCCCATCATGCATATCTTCCATAATCTCTGTTGCTTCCTTTTTATCCACACAACGAAGCAAAGTTGAATCATGATTGCGCTTGTACAAAACTCCATTATTCAAGAAGAACTTAGCAGAAAACCTCCTCAGAAACTTCTTATCTTTGACAGATGCCCCTTCAGGGAACTCCTGAGCTTCAAGATATCTTTTCACTTCATAGAACCAAGGCTTCCCTTCTGATTCTTCAATGTCAATCTCATTGCAGTATGCAGGCTTCTCAAATCTATCAATAGTAATCTTGGGAGCTTCATCATCCCAGCTAATCTCAAACATAGATGCCATGGTGGCTAATGCATCTGCCAACTGATTTTCTCTTCGTGGAATATGTCCAAAGGTAATCTCTTCAAAATATGGGATCAAAGACAACACATGCTCTCTGTAAGGAATGAGATTATCATGCTTGGTATCCCAATCTCCTTTGATCTGACTTACTACCAGGGCTGAATCTCCATACACGTCCAGGAACTGAATCTTCATATCAATGGCAGCTTTGATACCCAAGATACATGCCTCATACTCAGCCATGTTATTGGTACAATAGAAACAAAGCCTTGCAGTAATCGGGGTATGACAACCTTCAGGGGAACTGATCACAACACCAACACCATTACAAAGCGCATTAGAAGCTCCATCAAAAACCATAGTCCATCGGGATCCTTGTTCAGGTCCGTCATATTTTCCAGGTTCTTTGGTAATAATCATAATGTCTTCATCAGGGAACTCAAAACTCATTGACTGGTAATCATCCACTGCTTGATGAGCCAAATGATCAGCTACAACACTTCCTTTAATGGCCTACTGAGTAGTGTACTGTATATCATATTCTGTTAAGATCATTTGCCATCTTGCTATTCGTCCGGAGAGAGAAGGTTTCTCAAATATGTACTTGATTGGATCCATCTTCGAAATCAATAAGGTAGTATGAGTCAACATATACTGTCTTAGTCGGCGAGCAGCCCATGCCAAAGCGCAGCAAGTTTTCTCGAGCAGTGAGTATCTTGTTTCACAGTCGGTAAACTTTTTGCTAAGGTAGTATATTGCCTGCTCTTTTCGACCAGACTCGTCATGTTGCCCCAACACACACCCCATTGAGTTGTCTAACACGGTTAAGTACATAATCAAGGGTCTTCCATCAACTGGTGGCATCAAAATGGGAGGTTCTAGAAGATATTTCTTGATTTCATCAAAGGCAGTCTGGAACTCATCATTCCACTCCATTACCTGATCTTTCTTTAACAACTTGAAGATTGGCTCACAGGTAGTAGTTAATTGGGAAATAAATCTTACAATGTAATTCAATCGTCCCAAGAAACCTCTATATTCCTTCTCAGTACGGGGAGATGGCATCTCTTGTATAGCTTTCACTTTTGCAGGGTCTACTTCAATACCTTTTCCACTGACGATGAAACCCAGGAGTTTACCAGACCTAACTCCAAAAGTACACTTGTTTGGGTTCAATCTCAACTTGTACTTCTTCAACCTCTCAAACAACTTATGTAGATGATCAAGATGTTGCTCTTCATTCTGGGACCTGGCTATCATATCATCCACATACACCTCTATCTCATGATGAATCATATCGTGAAACAAAGCCACCATAGCACGCTGATATGTTGCCCCAGCATTCTTCAAACCAAATGGCATTACTTTATAACAAAAGGTGCCCCACTGTGTAACAAATGTAGTCTTCTCCATATCTTCAGGTGCCATCTTGATTTGATTGTAACCAGAGAAACCATCCATGAAAGATAATTCTTTATGCTGAGCAGTGTTGTCTACTAGAACATCAATATGAGGAAGTGGAAAGTCATCTTTGGGGCTGGCTTTGTTCAAATCCCTATAGTCTACACACATACGTACCTTACCATCTTTCTTAGGTACCGGTACCACATTTGCAACCCATTGAGGATAAGAAGTCACAGCTAAGAACCCTGCATCAAACTGTTTCATCACCTCTGCCTTAATCTTTTCTAACATTTCAGGACGCATGCGACGAACCTTCTGCTTCTTTGGACGACAATCTTCTTTTACTGGTAGACGGTGAACCACAATGTCTGTATCCAACCCTGGCATATCTTCATAGGACAAAGCAAAGATCTCCACATAATCATGCAACATCTGAATTAATCTGCTCTTGACACCATCCTCTAATTCAGCTCCTATCTTGACCTCTTTCCTGTTCTCTTCAGTTCCCAGATTCACAACTTTGATTGGCTCTTCATGTGGCTGTATAGCTTTCTCTTCTTGTTGTAACAACCTAGCAAGCTCTATAGGTACTTCACAATCGTCCACCTTTCCATCTTCAGCTTGATAGATCGGATTCTCAAAATTATAATTGGCAATAGTAGAACTGTTATCAACAGGATCCAGAGTGGATGAGGATCTGCATTTTAGTGATGTGGGTGTGTGTAAGAACACATAGCTGATAAAACAAAAATAAAATAAAAGAAAGACAAGGAACACAATATTTACGAAACGAAACGTCCACTGATTTTTATTGAATGAAGTATGCAAATAAAATGACATCCCGAAACAAGCATACCATTGTGCCCCGGGTAAGGCACAAGGCTTAAGAGTTTAATTGTTCAAAAATTACAAACTTAAAAGTAACAACACAGTAATAGTATTTACTCCTGACTAAAGGAGATAGGAATAACATCTTCAGCCTTCCAATTATTGAGCCCATCACCCACAGTAGGAAAAATCCAAGCATCCAGGTTGTAGTCTTCATCATAATCACCCACAGCATTGATCTGATCTTTCATAATCCCTTGATTGGTGATACGAACAGCACGAGCACGACGAACAACCTTCTGGGACTCTATAGTGAAACCCAAACCAAACTTGTCAGACTTGTAAGGAGTTTCAAGAAGTTGACCCCAAATAGTACAACCACCTTCTTCAACCACAACTCTAGCATCTTTGAGGGAGGCCATTGTTGGAGGTACTCTGGTAACTACAGGAACTCTTTTGACAGCAGGAGGAGCTTCAGCAGTAGGAACAACCCAATGAACTACTTCGAATGTCTGGCACGGAGTCTCAACATATTCCCCTTCCACTTCAAGATATTTAAATGTGTTCACATGGCTAATCATATATCCTTCCTCTCCGTAAACAGTGACAACCTTTCCCTTTACTGGATATCTCAGCTTCTGATGTAAGGTGGAGGTTACAACACCTACCCCATGGATCCAGGGGCGCCCAAGCAAACAAGAGTACGAAGGACGGATATCCATTACATAAAAGGTAGCATTGAAGACTTGAGAACCTACTTTTATTGGGAGATCTATTTCTCCGTGCACCATTCTTCTCGAACCATCAAAGGCCTTCACCACTATATTACTTGGTCTCAACACAACATCTTCAGGACTAAGCTTGTTCAGAACCTCTTTAGGAAGTACATTCAGTGAAGAACCATTGTCTATTAACACATGTGACAGGGTAGTGCCCCTACATTCAATAGAGATATGTAAAGCCCTGTTATGATCCCTCTTGGCAGGAGTCAAATCAGCATCAGAAAAGCCTAACCCATTATCATAGGTCAGGTGTGCAACACAGTTCTCAAATTGATCTACCGAAATTTCATTTGGTACATGAGCAGTCTTCAGGAATTTAATCAAGGCTTTAGCATGAGCCTCAAAACACAACAATAAAGACAACATGGAAATCTTGGAGGGAGTATGCCCCAATTGATCAACAATATCATAATCGCTCTTGCAAATGATCTTCAGTACTTCTTCCATCTGCTTAGAAAGATCATCAGTAGTTGGGGTCTCAGTTGGCACAGGTTCTATAACAGGACCTTTGCCCCGGACATCAGTGTTTGTTGCAGCAGTGGAGGTAGTAGTTGGAGTAACTGTATTCTTGGAGGTAACCGGAGGAGAGAAAATTCTTCCACTTCTTGTGATCTTACTAGATCCAGCAATATTATCAACATCAAGGTTTTCATCAGCAACAGGTGTATCAGCTAAGGGTTCCTGTTTAACACCATGAATATAAACATCGGAACCGTAATGCCAAGGTATAGCTTTATCAGAAGTATACGGAATAGGACCAGGAGTGGTAATAATCATAGGTGCAACTCTAGCTTCAGCGACAATCTTCACAGGGCCTTCAGCAGTAATCTTAATTGGACCCTTATGAGTAATCTTGACAGGGCCCTTGGAAGTAATCCTCACTGGCACTTTATCAACCATATCCACCTATTCAACCTTCGCACCTTGAGTTATATGTTCAACCATACTCTCCACAGAAGGTGTCCTCTCAAACAATATGGTGTAATTATCCACGAGGCGTTGAATACCATCCTTCAACTTCCAGCAGCTATCCGGTTTATAAGCACAATAAAAACAATCTTCATTACAACCTGGAAAGAACCCAACTTGTACCAACTTCTTCTTAATAACAGACAATGGTGTAGTCACGTCTGTAACTGAGGAAATATGTGAAACTTCATCAATGGCATTAACAGTCTTCTCATGATTTGGCATGGGAGCAGTAATCACATTTGGAGTACCAGGAGGGTCAAACTCAATCTCTCCAGCACCAATCATATCCTGATTCTTGTTCTTCAATATCCAACAATTGTTGGTATCATGTCTCTGACAATTAGAATGATATGCACATCGTGCATTAGGATTGTACCTGGGAGAGGTAACATTAGGATTATGAGGAGGGTCCTTCAAAGTAATGAGTTCACCCTTCAACAAGTGTTGCAAGGCTTGGGCCAGTGACATATTGATCTTGGTGAACTGTCTTCTAGGATTCTGCTGATTGCCCTGTGGTGGCTCTGGTGCTGCAGGAGTAGGATTGGAGATGTGAACTGCACTCACAGATTGGTGACTCCTATTACGACCAGGTTGGCCATAAACAACATTTGACTCTTTCTTCCCACTAGGGGGCTTCTTTGCAGTATTTGATGAAGAGGCACCCACCTGTATTTTGCCACTTCTTATGCCACTTTCTACACGTTCTCCAGTCATTATCAGCTCAGTGAAGCCAGACGATAAGCTTCCAATGAGATAACTATAAAAAGGACCATTCAGTGTACTCATAAACATATCCACTAACTCCCTGTCAGTTAGAGGAGGTTGTACTCTACCAGCTAAGTCTCTCCACTTCTGGGCATACTCTTTGAAATTCTCCTTAGTACCCATAGACATGCTTTGGAGTTGCATGCGAGTAGGTGCTAGATCAGCATTGTACTGGTATTGCCTATAGAAGGCCTCATCAAGATCATTCCAATCACGGATGTTGACACTCTCCAATTGATAGTACCATTCCAATTGAGCTCCAGACAAGCTCTCTTGGAAGAAATGGATCCACAACTTCTTATCAGCAGTATGAGGTTGAATCCTCCAGACGTAGGATCTTAGATGCAGCTTGGGACACGAGACACCATCATATACTACAAAAGCAGGGACCTTGAAACCAATGGGTATAACCACTCCAGATATCAAACTTAGATCTTCAAAATCCAACCCAGAAGACTTTTGCAATTCTATAGCATCCATTCTATCCACCAGCATCTTGAACTTATCTTCATTAGGATCATGATAGTAATTTGCTTCAGAATCAGAATCCCCCATAGTATTATGGAGACTGCCTCCTTCTTTCTCAGACTCCTCAGACTCATAATCTTCAACCTGTTCCTTGGTCTTAACAGGACCTCTGAATCTTCTTCCCATATTGATGAGGCCTCCTGACCTTCTAGTCTTCTTAATCTTCTTGATCAACAGTGTCTTCAATTCATCTTGTCCCTTGGACAAGTTCAGGATCAGCTCTTGGAATTGTGCGTTCTGTGCCTGGAGATCTTTGACTGTTTGTTCAAGAGCCATTGCTGCTGAAATAAACAGCGAGAAGATAAGATACATGTACATAAGAAACCTGTGATGCAATGGTATGGTGTATAAATGCATATGCAATGTTTTCAAGGACCGCAGGATTTAAATTTGTTTAAACAACCAAAAAGTAAACTTTTATTAGTAATAAATTTGTTTGCCCCTTGGGCTTACAATAAAAAATGAAATAAATACAAAAGATGGGGTTTTAAGTCTCCCATGGATGTTTCCTCTTTGTGTTGAGGTATGAGTTGAGATTCCGCTCCTCATGAAGTTGCTTTGTTATCTCCAGGATTCTTTCTTGACTTGCTTTGTAATGAGTCTCAAAAGTATCCCTTTGCTCCTTCAACTGGATCCAGGACCTATGTAGCTCTTCCATGTCAGTGGGCATGTCTGGATGAAGAATGATATAAGAAGTATCGCCTTCAGCAACTGGCTCCATAGTAACTGGCAGAATGGCAGGATATGGCATCATAAGAGTCTGAGCACGAGATCGCACCCATCTGAGATAAGCTTCCATAGGAATAATGTACTTGGGCTCCAGAGTCTTGCTGTCAACCTTGTTCACTTTTCCCCATGCTCGTATGAACCTTTGACGGTAACCTTGAAGATAATTGTCGTAGTCGAACACAATACCCTGAATCAACATGTCATGAGGACCATCACTCCGAGCGTAACCAAACTGACGTAAAGCTAAGGAAGGGTTGTAGGTAATGCCCCCTCTTATGCCAAGGAGTGGCACATTAGGAAACTCCCCACAACGGTCAATGATAGTAACATTCTCCATAGATCTAGAGCACCAATGAATATCTGAATGAGAAAGTGACATAATCCTCTTGGACCACCTGAACCCTTGTTCGTTCTTCATCACTGATCGAGGAAGGTGAGAAATAAACCACCTAGACAATAAAGGTATGCAGCACATCAGAGTTCCTCATGCCTTTGTAGTACGGGTATGAAGAGAGTGTAATATGTCTCCAAGCAATGTAGGTACTGGATTGCGAGTCAGAAATATGTTGATGGCGTGTACGTCTATGAACTGATCTGGATTGGGGAACAACACTAAGCCATAAATCAACAAGGCTAAGATCTCCTCAAAAGCATCATAGCTCATAGCCTTCAAGAACACTTGAGCCTTCTCTATCAATACCTTAGCAAGAATACCCTTAACTCCACTCCTTGTTTCTAGGACAATGTCTGATATCTTCAGATGTAGGGCTGCAGCAATGACTTCAGGTTTAGGCTCTTTTTCCAAGCCTGTGAAGGGTTTCTGATCAAGAATAGGTATACCCAGAAGCTTGGAGAACTCTTCCATTGTAGGAACCAGCTGATAGTCAGGGAATGTGAAGCAATGGTGCTTAGGATCAAAGAACTGAAACAGAACACTCATCATGTCTTCATTGAACCCTGAAGTGACTAGATCTAGTAAGTGACCATGCCTTTTGATGAATTGGGAGTTTTCAGAAACTTGAGAGACCAATTCCTTAAGCTTAGAAGGTATTCCTACAAAGTTGATCCGGATAGTATTCCTACGAGAAGAAGCCATGACCTGCAACAAAGAACAAAGATAAATCCTTTGGTCCTTGAAACGGTTAGTGAAAATGCTATGCTTATGATGCATGATGATGCTATGATGTTATGTTCAAGCACAAACATGTGGCACACACAAACAAGTCACACAATAGCCCTAGGTTTAAAGGCTTGCATGAGGTTTAAAGGTAGATACCCTCCCTTGAAGTTTAGATGGTTCATCCTGTCCTATAAAGTAACCAGGTTCTAAGGGATCTCAATATCATTGATCCTTCACAAGGGTGGTTGTTCAGTAGGCAACTTACTTGCCAACCAAAACCCTCCAAGTTTAGAATCTCAATGAGTGTAGCATCGAGTATCAACCAACTTCAGTCTTCACCAAAGCCGGTTATCTCACTACTTTCTAAAGGCCAAGATGGGATGACTGGGGTTCTAAAAGTTAGTTAGTGTATTGACAACATATGGCAACCTCATATTATCCTCAACTTGACTTAAGGAACATAAGCACCAACCAAGAAGTCACACTAACTATGGCCACCAGATCAACCATATCGGTAAACGCCGTACAGTTTCCTTGGTCTATTGCCATTTACCTAAGGTACACTAGATCCGGGTTAGGATCTTTCACACATAAAGCCCAACAGATAAGTATAAAGCAAACAAGGCAAACAATTTTAAAGTGATCTAATTCCTAAGGGTACCCCTCTTTTATTAAGTCCCCATCAGAGTCGCCAGTTCTGTAACACGGTGGGAGAACTGACTTTAGTTAAATGTTGCGGATAGCAAGAGTCGCCACCGACTTTTATTTTATCCAAAGGAAAGGGCATAAAAGAACAGGAAAGACCTTAAAAGATTTTTGGGTTCGGGGGGTAGGTTATGTAAAGGGAAGGTGTTAACACCCTTTACATCCATGGTTATCCATGAGCTCTTAGTTACTTAGCTCACTTTAAATTGTTTTGAGAAGTGTAGTGTGTGATTAGAAAATTTTCTTAAGTACTTTATAATGATCCTTGTACGGATATATATAAAGACTTTGTTTTGAAAATTGTTTGAAAATGTGAAGCGTTTATGAAATGTTTTTGAATGAGTGAGCAAGTACTTAAGAGGAACCTACCCTATGATTAAATCTTTACTATTCTTAAATATTCTTTCAATGGTAAGACTATCCCTATTATTAAGGAATAGGTAGTCATTACCTTGGATATTGTAAGGGACATGTGAAGGGTCATCTGTGATTAGGCAACTGTAAGGTGTCTTAGCAATTCGAAGGGACTTATCATCTTTTATTCGAAAGGGACAAGATCATTTACGAAGGCAACATTCGAAGGGACTTGATCTTATAATCGTAAAGGGACTTGATGATATTTTAGAAGAAGGGACTTTGATTTTAGACACCTTACTTGACCTTTTTGTTTAGGCAACATGAGGGATAACCCTTAAGGAAGTGAGATGGCGATCAAAGATCGACTTACGTGTGTGTGTGTATATTCATATATTTATCTTATTAAATTAGTGATTCTAAGTTAATTTTAATTACAAATATGTTATACACACCCTAAAATTACTAACCACGCAATTAAATGGCATAAATAAAAGGGCAAGAAAATAAATCTACGCTATTACATCGCTTTGGGGCAGATACATAATGATCGACGAACATAAATTACATTTTTTGATATACGCCTATACATTTTTCTAGTAATTAAATTAAAACGAGAAATAAATAAATAATTGAACAATATATAAATAAAACAATAATTATCAAGATTAGAAAAAAAAATAAAATAAATCAGGGTTAGTAAAGAAATCAGGACGTGATTAAATTCTAATTAAATTAATAAGTTTGATAAAAAAACTAAAAAAAATATTTATAAAATATATTATGTAAGAAAAACAAATTAATATTTATTTGTGAAATTTTATTTATAAAAGAAAAAATTAATGGTGGTTATTCTAATTAAGTTTTTATTAATTATAATTATTTAACTAATTAATCTAATATAATAAATAATAATTTAAATAAGAAAATAAAAAGAAGAAAGAAAATAGGCGCAAAAAGAGAGTGGGGGGGAACCCTGGGATCGAACTCGCCCCCCCAAGCTTACCAACACAGAGTCTTAACCACTGGGACACACGCTTGTGTGTGATTAGAAACGGAAAACAAATATTATAAAATAAAACAAATTTCAAAAATTAGAAACGCGCGCCAAGACCATCTTCTTCCTCTGGCCGTCGCATTAGGCTTTACCTACAGTTCTTCCGTCACTACAACTTTTAGTGACGGTTTTCATGCGGCACTAGAGGTCCTGCAAATCAAAAAATGTTATATGCACAAGATAAATTTGTCCCAATGGTATAAACCTATCAAAAGAGGTCTTGTGAATCCAATTATGCAGTCAATTCCACCTGAAATCGCGTCTAAACGGAATCCCTAATTTAAAGTTTTTAAACCCTAACAATGGTGTGGGAATATCCGCGCATCAAAACATCGATTCCTTTGCCCAGAAATCATCCATACACAGCAACAAACAAGGTTAGAAGCACAAAAACGATTTATAATGGATAAATAAGTGAAATAGAAAATCGAAAAAGAAAGTGAAGAACGTGAATTCGGTTTCCATGATATATGAGGTGTTTGATGAATATGATGATCCCAATGCACTCTAAATGTTTCTAGGAAGCTATTTCCATCATAATTTGGCCTTGTAACTACCTTAATCTTGCAAACCGAATGTGAGTTTGTTCTTGAATTTTTTGAAGTTTGGAGAGTATCCTTGGAGGCAGAATTTCGTGTACTTGTGATTGGGATGTC
Organism: Lathyrus aphaca; assembly: GCA_963966055.1. Taxonomy (NCBI): domain Eukaryota; kingdom Viridiplantae; phylum Streptophyta; class Magnoliopsida; order Fabales; family Fabaceae; genus Lathyrus; species Lathyrus aphaca. The sequence goes on along the minus strand of OZ014520.1, from coordinate 353,981,612 downwards.
TTCAAGTATATATAGAGATGAAAATTAGGTCAAAAAGTCATGGATTTATGGGCTTTGTAATGATGACAATTGATTGCTTGATTATGAAGAAATCTCTTATCCAAAAATGTCAAAAAATCCAATATATTCTTACTATCTTGGTCTAGCACAAATTTGGATGTGACCAATTAGTCTTGAATGGTGTTTATGACCTTCTAGAATCATAATCTCTTCCAAATATATGATTTTCATATTTTATTTTAATTTAATTTGTATTTTAATGAATAAAATTCAAATAAATATAAAATAAAATATAAAAAATCAGAAAATGCATGGGCTGGGTCGTGCTTGATGACATTATAAAGATTGGATGGCAATTTGGTGGGCTCATTTAGCAAAAATTAGTTTTAAGGCCTTATTTGCTTCATAAACTTCCCAAAAATTTCCCAACTTTGCAAGGGCACAAATCCTTCAATTTTAATGATATGAAGGTGTTATTGGACATTTTAGAAAGCTTAGAGAGTCCTCTAACCAACCTCTTTGGTCTCATGTACATATCTTTTACCATTCTCAAGTTATGCTCTTTGGAAGTTGTTGACTTTTTGTTGACTTTTAAAAGGACCTATAATGTCTTAGCTTATACCTTCCAAATGAAGCATTTTTGGGCTTGGCTTGTGAGACCCAAAGTTGTAGAGAATTCAATTTCCTTCAAAATGAGCTTTGGAAGGAAAATTTTTGATGAAGCATGTGAAAGTTATGGATGGTCAAAGTTCAGTTGACTTTTCCTGTGAAAACCCTAATTTAGAAACTCCTGATTCTTGATGATCTGAAATCTCCTTGATGAATCATGATCAAACTTTGATCAAATGATGAATTTTACTTCATATACTTGATGTTGGCAAAAAATCATGAAGTTTGACTTTGGTTTGACCACAGTTGACCTCAGTTTGACTTTTTAACTGCTTTGACTAATTTTAACCTATCTGATCATCTGACTGAGCAAATCTTTTGGGAAAGTCTTGAAACTTGACATGGGGATTCTTGAACATGTATAGGATTCTATAAAGCTCACTTGAAGTTTTGGAAGTCCATTTAGCTTTATAAAAGTCAAAACCCTAGTTCAGGATGCCTTGCTTAGGAGGATGCATTGTCTGAGGGAATTGCCAACCTTTCTGACTAATTGTGAACTTTGTGAACCTTGTGAACCTCATGAGATGTCTTGTGAACCTTGTGAACCTCTTAGTACACAAAGTGTTATCTTGTGGAGGGCAAATTTTGGGGTGCAACAACAGGTACAATGTTAGCTACCCAAGGTGGGTAACTAGTTACAGCAAGGAAACCGACATCCCATTGCTTCTGAACCTCCTCTTTAATCTTCATCGCCATGTCAGGACGAGTTCTTCTCAATTTCTGCTTCACAGGAGGACAATCCTCTCCTAGAGGTAGCTTATGCACAACGATGTCGGTATCTAACCCTGGCATATATTGATATGACCAAGCAAAGATATCCACATACTCTTTCAGCATACTGATCAGCTCTTTCTTGACGTCGGCCTACAGACTGGCCCCAATCTTGATTTCCTTCTTTGCATCTTCAGTGCCAATGTTGATGATCTCAATCTCTTCTTGATGAGGCTAAATAACCCGTTCCTCTTGTTTCAACAATCTGACCAATTCTTCAGGGAGGTCACAGTCTTCCTCAACCCCTTCATCAGCTTGGTAGACTGGATTGTCAAAGTCATGCATAGTCATAGCAGGAACGTTATCCGTGGAATCCGGATGATCAACACTGCACAGATGATGTGCTTATTCAGAATTTGCTTATTTTGAAAAAGAGACGCTAACACAGAGCAAAAAGGGAAACACATTGCCATTTTTATATTTTTTGTGAAAAAGTTTTAAAAACAAAGAAAGAGAACACAATTTGTATGAAAATGTCCTTTTATTTCATAGCAAAATAAGATGCAATACAAAACATGGTGGCCCAATACAATGGATCCAAGCATCTTGGGCAGAATGCTGGATTTGACAATGCAGTATGCTAATAAAAGGAAACAAAATAATTACTCTGAGAGCCAGGTGACTTGAACAATGTCTTCAGCAGACCAGTTTGTTAGCTCCTCGCCGGGCGCACACGGGTGGATCCAGTTGTCCCAGTCACCGTCACTGTCCCCATCTTGGCTTGCTGTACATATCTGATTACGGTCGAGCAACCCAACACTTGTAAACATGATAGCCTTACCACTTGGAGTAGATCCACCAGGCTGATACCCTAAGCCAAACTTATCATCTTTCTTTTCCAGCTCCAACAGCTTACCCCAGCCTTGGGCACTGCCTGATTGAACAACCTCTTTTGCCTCCCTGTAGGAATGGATGGATGTACCCTCCTTCTCATTGATCTTCTCCACAGGATTCAAGATGCTGACGTTGACTGCTTCGAAAGCTTGGCATAAAGTCTCATGGATTTCTCCATCCATCTCTACATACTTGAACATCGACAAATGGCTTACGAATATGTCCTCCTCTCCACAAACTGTGATGACCTGGCCGTCAACCACATATTTAAGCTTCTGATGCAGGGTTGAAGTGACAGCTCCAGCAGCATGTATCCACGGCCGACCCAACAGGCAGCTATATGCAGGCTGGATATCCATAACATAGAAAACACTTTTGAAGACTTGAGAGCCTATCTTGACGGGCAACTCAACCTCTCCAAAAACTGTTCTTCTTGAACCATCAAAAGCCTTGACAATTAGATCACTTGGTCTTAGGACTATCCTATCAACATTAAGCTTCATCAGTGCCTTCTTCGGAAGCACATTCAGGGAAGAGCCTGTGTCTACAAGAACATGAGACAACACAGCACCCTTGCACTCCATAGTGATATGTAGTGCTTTGTTGTGGTTTCTGCCCTTTGACGTGAGGTCTCTGTCTATAAAGCCTAAGCCATGGCTTGCATTGACACTTCCTACAACAGCTTCAAGTTGGTTGACAGTGATCTCTTGAGGAACATAGGCTATTTGCAGAACTTTCAGTAAGGCCTCTCTGTGTGCGGGAGAACACATCAGCAGTGACAAGATGGAAATCTTGGAAGGTGTCTGGTTTAGTTGATCAACCACCTTATAGTCACTCTTTTTGATAATCCGCATGAATTCCTCGACCTATTTTTCAAATGTACCCTGCCCAGCCACAGTAGTAGTTGATTTATCATTCACAGCTTGCTTTCCTTTGGCCTTGGACGAAGCCTCAGCCTCAGGATCCCCTCTCAGCACAGAAGGAGCGAATAAATGACCACTTCTGGTGAAACCCCTAACTCCTCTGACATTCTCTACAGTCGGGTCCACATCACCAGATTTGCTCTCAATCTTCTGTCCAGCTACATATATATCTGAGCCATAATGCCAGGGAATGGCTTTATCGTCTGTGTATGGAACAAGCCCAGGTACGGTGATAGTCACGAGACTAATCTGAGGAGCATAAATTGTAACAGGCTCTCTCCTGACAGGCATGTCAGCTTCATCGTAGAAAATAGTAATTGTTGACACATCATCGGCTACTTCATTACCAACTTTATTAAATTGCAAGGGTCCATCATCAATCAAACCCTGCAAACCCATCTTCAGCTTCTCACATCCATTCTCAGCATTTGAACAGTCTTCACAATCAAGATAGCAACCAGGAAACACTTGACCATTCAGCAGTCTCTCTTTCACTACCCTCAAAGGAGTCTTCACTTCCTCAATACTCAGCACAAGACTCAACTTGTCACCACCCTCAACAACATTGACTCTTGCCCCTCCGTGATTCGGCATAGGGTTCGTGTTAACATTCGGCGGTGGCACAAAGTTGATTGCTTTAGAGTCTACAAGATCTTGAACCTTGTGATGCAAAGCCCTGCACTTCTCAGTCGAGTGCCCGGGTGCTCCAGAATGGAAAGCGCATCGTGCATTGACATCATAGCCTATTGGAAGCTCTCCAGGGGGTGGTGGTGCCAAAGTTCTCAGTTGAATCAGGTTCAAATCCAGCAGTCTTGGAAGTAAGGCAGCATAAGTCATAGGGATAGCCTCAATCACCCTATTAGTCGGGCGAGTTGGCCTTGGCTAATACGGTCTCTGCTGATAGTTGGTACGAGGTTGTTGTTGTTGATGTTGCTGTTGTGGAGGAGGTTGCATCTGTTGTACTGGAGCAGAAGGAATTGTGACAGCTGCCACATGCTCATAGGGTCTTCTATAACCACGGCCCCGGCCTCGGCCAAATACAACATTTGTCTCACCCTCTCTTCTTCTAGGAGGTCCACTGAAAGCTTTCCTCGCTCCATTTGAGCTGCTAGCACTAGGATCTTGTATCTTCCCCATCTTCAGCAAGGTCTCAACCCTTTCTCCAGCAATAACAATATCATTGAGTTTAGTGGCAGAACTGGACGCCAGTCTTTCAAGAAATACACCCTGCAGAGTACCCATAAACATGTCAGCCATTTCATTCTCAAGCAGCGGTGGTTGTACTCTGGCAGCAAGCTGGTGCCACCTCAGAGCATATTCTTTGAAACCTTCCTTAGCCGTCTGAGCCATGTGCTGCAACTGCGTGCGGTTCGGAGCCATGTCCATATTATATTGATATTGTCTCACAAAGGCTTCTGCTAGATCTTTCCAACTCTTGATATTAACTCTGCTGAGCTTCATGTACCATTCCAGCGAAGCTCCAACCAAGCTGTCTTGAAAGTAATACATCCAGAGTTTCTCATCATCCGTGTGAGCAGCAATTCTCCCAACGAATGATTGAAGATGGGTCTTCGGGCATGTAGTTCCATTATACTTCTCAAAGGTTGGAACTTTGAACTTGTATGGGATCTTGACCCCAGGAACCAAGCCCAAATCTGTTATGTCAAATCCCAAGGAACTCTGGGACTGAATAACTTTGATTTGCTCAGCCATTTCCTCAAACTTCTTGTTCATCTCAGCTCCTTGACCTTCAGCTTCGTCCAGGAGAGTGAACTGGTCGTCATGATTATCCATCTGAATGTTATTCAACCCGTCATTGATTATAGTCACCCCTGGCTGTGTAACAGGAGCTTCAACCTGACGTGCGCCCGCACCGGTACGATTATCAGCAGCAGCAACAATGTTGTTCCTGGGTTGATTCTCAATCATCTCCCGCAGACGCTCTTGGTTCTGACCCATGCCGGCCATCAATGTCATAAAGTTATCCATTCTCAGTCTCAGATCTTCCAAGTCTGCTTGCATCTGGTCCATGGCTCTCTCTCTGTTAATCTTTGTTGGATACCTGTGTGCAACTGATTGTGGTCGAGCTTTACGGGGAGCTATAGTGCCTGCAACACAAAAAACGTTAGTAACTGAGACACTACCTGCAAAACAAGCAAACAGGTTATATGCAATGCAATGTAACTGTTCATGTTCCCAAATTTAAGCATTTGGAATGCCCCAGTTCTGGCATCTATTCTCAGACAGTCACTTTCAGTATTTAGCTTTCAAGCTTTCTCTTTGATAAGTGTTCAGACATTAGCAGTATCAGACAAACGAGTCTTGCACATTCAAAATGATAACTTGCACATTAATACTGGATATGAATAAACCACTGCAGGCAAAAAGTCAGAATACAACCAGAAACCTTCCCCGAAGGGTTACAAGCCAGTACATAAAATAAAGACAAAAGAAAATAACAACAAGACTCCTACAACAAGTCTGTAGGTAGTCTGAAAAATAAACTAAGCTAAGGACCCAGGATCTGCCACCTCTGCCCTGCTCTTCTTGACACCCTCTCTCAGCTTGAGCTCTTCGATCTCTCTCCTTGCTTCCTCCAGAGCTAACTAACTTTGTGCTAGCTGTTGGGTCTTTTCCCTCCGGATGGTATGGACTTTCTCCACTTCCTCCTTCTTGAAGGCCATCTGAACTTCAAAGAACTCTTCTTTCTCTTTGAACTTCTTCTGCTCTTCCTCCCTTTGGCCTTGCAGCCAAGCAATGGATTGACGAGCATCTTTGAGAGTCTTTAGAGTCTTCTTTCGCTCAGCTTCTCTTTGGGCTTCCATCATACCCAACCTGTGGAAATGGGCTTCTCTACCAGCAAAGTCCTTCTCTTTGGCTTCTAGAGAGGCTTGGAGCTTCTGCAGCTTGTCTTCAGCTTCATTCTTGGCCCTGTTGGCATGGTGGTACAGGCTTACCATCTCAGTATTCTCTACTCTAACCTCATGCAGCTGAGCTTCTAGCTTCTTGTACTCTTCCAGGGAGACAGTACTTCTTTGACTAGGCACTTCTCTGGGATAAAGTGGAGCCTCAACAGAAAAAGGCATGAGAACTTCTTCTACATGTCTTTGCAACCATGCAGCATATGGTGGATATGTCTTGGGGTCAACTCGGCCAAAGTCTTTCTTACCCTTTCTTATCTTGTGAGCCTAGGCTTGGACTGCTTGTTGAACTAACTCTTTGTTCCCTTCAGCAGGAAAGTACAAGGATTCAGCCAACTCTTCCATCAGAGGAGGATCTTTCAAAGGGTAGCCAAACTGTTTTCTGGCTAATGTTGGATAGTAACTGATGACACCTTTCCTTCCCAGCAAAGGTACTCCAGCAAACCTTCCGCAACTGACCATCAACTCTTTACCTAGCAGATCTCTATCATATCCCCAGGCAATGTCTTCAACAGTCAACCCCATCAGTCTTCTGGACCACCTCCACTCATCCCTCATCTCCTTGTAGGCACCTGACTTAGGCAACTGTCTAGCAAACCACTCAGCAAATAAAGGAGCACAACATACTACTGGACCACCCCTACCCTTCTCATTTCTGTAATGGACACTATAGTAGAAGTCACCCAATAAAGTAGGCACTGGATTGCCTTTTGCAAAGATTGAGATCACCTCTAAGCTGTCAAACTCCTTCTCTCCAGGGAACAGACTGGACCCATACACCATCAATGCAAGCAAAGCTCCAAAGTCATTCCACTTAGCCTCTGTAGCATATCTCTCCGCCTCTGGGATGATCACACTCCAGGGGAGTCCTTTGCCTTCACTCTCTTGCAGAGCCTTCCTGACTGAAGCAGCTGGCAACCTACAAACCTTGGCTATGTCTTCATCTTTAAGCACAACCTCAGACCCATAGAATGGCAGTGTCTCTCTGATTGGCACATTCAGCATGCTGGAGATCTCTTCCAATGTAGGAGCTAAGATGTATCCTGGAAAAACAAAGCAACGCAACAGAGGATCATAAAATTGCAACAAGGTATGCAAACTGTCCTTCTGGTCTGCAGTGGGTTTGTCCACAAACTTCAGTTTCTGGCCATATCTTTTCTTGAAATTGCCCAAGACTTGGTCGTTCATCAGACCCGCTAACTTCTGAACACTTCTAACTTTAGGCTGAAGAAAGGTATAATGCACATTCATTTTTCTTGGAACTCTTCTGATTTCTGCCATGGAGATAAGATTACCAGAACTGGGAGCAGATTAAGAACAATGACCTGAAAAAGGGGAAACATAAACAGTTAATGCAAAGAATGATGCAAATGCAATGCAATGCAAGCATATGATCAACTGGGACCATCTGAACTGGACACTAACAAGGGCCCCTCTGAACACTGGCAAACCAAAAGTCCACTGAGTCACATTCTCTGATAATCACAACTCTCTGAAGAAGATCTCAGGACCACAATATCAAGAATACCAGAACAAGAACTCCAGAAAACCAGCATCAAGAAAACCAGAACTCCAGAAACATAGGACCATGGAGCCAAAGATCATAATCATAGGACCACAGATCATAACAAGGACCACTGAATAGATGAGTGTATGTTGAGGCCATGGGTTCCTTCACACCTGTAAACCCCTCCCAATCTCACTGGTAAAAGGCTCCGGGTCAGACATGACGGACTCTCAAAGCCGAATAGCAATAATACTGTCACCATCTCCGAGAAATGGCTCATGACCAAATCAGGGAATCAGTTTGGTATTATATACTACGCAGGGAGGCCTCAGTTGAGTCCAGGACACAAGGTCATCCTATGTGATCCCCAGGTGGGCCCTCGGATGCGAATGGGTTTGCCACAAATGTGGGCTGCCACTGTCATCACTAAAGAGGGATGTTTCCACAAGGTTCTCAATGATCGGTCCCCAGCTGCACATAACTGTCAAGGTTATGTAATGAGAGAGGAAGATCCCCAAATCAAGACATTTCCAAGACAATCGCAACCTGGGTGTGGAACTCACTACTACCCCCATGACAAGATCTCATGAGGTCAAAGTGGAACCACTCTAAGTCCTATGGTGCACTCGAGCCGGGTACTTGGCTCATCTCTCAAGAACAAGTAACACCCATCCCACCAAACAGAAAACCAGTCCAGACAGTCCAGTATATATACATGATGCATAAAATATAGACTGAAAACTGTAAATAAAGCTGTAAATAAACAACAATAAAATACAACAAGCCACAACAAACAAACATCACCCAATGAAACAGCAACAAACAAGCGCTAGGAGAGACTCACAGGGGAACCAGAGATTCTGGGTTCGGTCCCCAGCAGAGTCGCCAGCTGTCGCTCCCCGGATTTCCATCCTGGTACAAACGCGAAAGTGGCGCGAAAAAAGAATAGAGTCGCCAGCCAGGCATTTTTATCCCAAAGAAAGGGAATGGTAATGCTGCACAAACCAGAAGAAAGAAAGAGGAAGGACACAGGTCCTGAGAACCAAAGAGACTGAGCTCGGGAGTCGGTTACGACCTGGGAAGGTATTAGCACCCAGATCGTCCGCCGTACCCGACGGGATCCACGCTTGCAAAAGAAAACTATTTCAAAGGGTGAGGGTATGAAAACTGTAGCAAAAGAAATGAAAATGAAAAGAAACTGGAACTGGAAAAGAACTGGATAAGAGAACAAAGAAAAAAATGTAGGGAAAATAAAGATTATGCTCGAACGGGCCCTACCCCGCTGCCTACGTACCTCATCAGGATAATGAGGATCAGAGACGCCGTAGTTCCCCTAACTAGGGGTACTAAAAGGAAATTGCTTGTGAATTAAGGCTTGAACTGCCTATGCCATTGCTCAGGTGTTGCAGACTCGGACGACGAGTGCGTAACCGTCTTGCAAAGTGACAAGTAGGAGCAAGTTCACGTAAGGAGTGAATGAGATGAGAAAAGAATTCCCGAAGGAAAAACGCTTATTGTTTGTTTGTGTTTTTTAGAAGCTTTTATGAGTGTGTCACAAGGAAGTGAACTCAAGCTCATTTCCATGGAATGTGCACTTGTCACTACATTCCAAGATGGAATAATAGAACAAGCATACTCAAGTAAGGAGAAGATCCCCAAAACTTGAACCCAAAGATTAGGGCTTAGGCTCACTAACTTGTTTACTTATTAAGTGTTTTGATTATTTACAGATGAAGAAGTGTTTTTTATGCTTTTCTTTTATGAAGAAGATACCTTGATCAGACTTGTGCATCACAAGGTAAACTTGTACTATCCCAAGATGGGAAGACTACAAGCATACCTCATGGGATAAGGATATGGATCAAGACATCACTTCAAACATTATTAAGTGTTTTTTAGAGTTATGAGATGAGAAGAGAAGAAGAACCAAAAGGATCACAAAGGAAAAATTCTAAAGGGGGACTAAAATAATCCTAAGTGTTAACATGCATGGATGTCCTAAGGGTTAATGAGGTTTCTATCCTAATGAAGAAGGAAATAAGAAGAGAAGAAGAAGATAGAAGAAGGGAAGAGAAAGGCTTAATCCCAACAACAAATGGTTAGCACATAAACATAAGAGGGAAGATGAGAATTGGAGATGTGGAACTCAATTCCCACACCTCACACTTACCATAGCCCCTGCAAGGTTAGTATGCATACAAGTGAAACAAAATGAGCAAGATAACATGATAACATCACACAATCAGAAGTGAAATGGTATGAACATATGCACAATGCAAATGCAACTCAAAGAAATGAGGAGAATAAGCTTATGAGACAAAATGATGCAACATGAACACATATGAAGACAAATGCACACTTATGAAATATGCAAAGCAAAATGCACAAAATATGGACACAATGCCCACAACCAGAACCAAAACAAGATGAATAATGGCCTAAGAAGCCAACAATATGAAGAGAAGAATGGTACAAGACCAAACAATGCCAAATGGAAGCAAAAGAAACACTAAGATGAAGTGAAAGCACTTAAAGAAGCAAATGACCTAAAGAAGAAGCAAACACAAAAATTCAGAAGACACAAACCTTTTCCTAGGACCAGGAAGGTACCCACACCCCAAAGGAACCCCAAAAGAGAAGAAGAAGTGGGCACAAGTGCCCTTCTAGGCTTATAAGAGACCAAAAGGTTCAAAGGAAGCAAAGTGGGACAAGGTTCAAGATAAAATCCACAACAAATCAACCAACCATATACAAATTTCACAATTGAAACCAAATTATCTTCAAACATGTTATATCAACTAGCCAAAAGGATTTGAGAAGATTCAGAAGAAAACTAGGCTTAATGGAAGCAAGAACACAAGTGAGAGTCACAAACTTACATCACAAGTTACCAGACCAAGACTCAAGAAAGAAGTTTTTAAGAATCCAGAGAAAAATCACATGAAGAGTACAAGGTCTTAAGAATTCAAAGCAAAAAGAATGGGATCAAAACTCAAAATATTGAAACCTATGAAAAATGAACAAGGCAGACTGGTCAAGAAAGGATTCAAAAGAAGCTATGTGAAATGGTGACTTAATTCAGACACGTGGATATTGAAAAAAAATAAAATAAAAATATGAAAAAATAATAGAGACACAAAATAACACTCATGATTTTTTTGGGATTTTTTAAGTGAATGAAACTATTTTAAATGAATTAAAATGGAACTGAATAAAAAGAAATTAAAATGAAGAAAAAGAAATAAAAGAAATGGAAGGAGGTGTAGGAAGTAAGTGTTTTATGTTGAAAATGAGATGGGCCTGGATTGGTTGGGGTGCGGATATTAATGCTGAAGAGCCCATATGGAGCTGATGTACATGAGTTATTGTGGATATTAATGAGATAAATGAGATAATGCTGGAAAAACAGTGGACGCTGGATGCATCCCAAGGCTGTGAGAGACCACCTCATTAATTGAGGTGGCGCCTTGCAGGAACGTGATTGGCCGGCGTATGGTTATTATTATGGAGTGTATCACATGTTGATTAAATGAAACAAAACATAAAACACAAAGAGACAGAATGGAGAATGAGGCCATGTGGCGCGCCGTGGAGCCTAGGATGGTAGATCCAAGGGCTGCTGTGCATCTTCTTCCTTAGAAACCCTAGGTGAACTTTAAAACAAATTCCGGTGACCGGAGCCAGGGCTCCGACACCGGAAACCTAACCAGTACCAAAAATCCATCAAATAATGCAAACAAATAGTCCAGATTAACTAATTCAACACTCCTGAATTCAAATATGGCATCAAAAACAGCTAAATCTCAATGGATTGGGCGGATCAAAGCAAAACAACATTGATCATGAAACTTGAAATGCACATAACTCATGATATAATGCACCAAAATCAATTCTACAAAGTGCAGCATGATCAGCAAACATTAAGGAACACAAAGCAACTCAATAATTTCATTTCCAGAACATGAGATTTCAAGCCATACCTGAGATGGAGACCTTGAAATATTGAGCTAGAAAACCAACAAATGCGTGCAAATCACTCCTCTTACTCCTTAGATGCAAAATAAATGCATCTAAGGTCTTGAAATGGACTGGATCTAAGGTTTCAAGACAAGTTTCTTTGAAATGGCAAGCTTCTATTTCAGTGCTTTAAGCTCAAATGAGTGGTTGATTCTTGATCTATATGATTCACTGATCAAGAATATGGAAGAAGTTTGTGGAGAAATTGAGAGAATCAAGAGATATGTGAAGAAATGCAAGGTTGCATGAAAGTTGAGAATGAGAGAATGAGATAGATCTGAGATTTGTCAAGCCCTAATTCTCTTTGTTATGATCTCACAAAGCAATGCTGAAAGTGTGAGAGAAAGTGCATGAAAATGAAATGAGAAAAGTGTGATTTTGCATAATTTGCACTTAGTGGAATAAGCATGCTATGCTCATGCTCTCTTGGGCCTCTCAGCATGTGTGGCTTTCATTTTCCACCCTTGATTCAAATCCAGTCATTCCTGGCCCTTAGATTCAAGTGTCACACTTGTTTCATGATTTTTGCTAATTTGCATGTTTTGGAGGGATTTTTTCAAAGTGCACGAAAATGACCAATTATCTTGAGAAAAATGGTCCTAATGAAATGCATATTAAGTTTGAAACAAGATTGGGCCTGTACCAAGTCACAAAATTAAGATTGGAAGCCTTTTGCATTTGGTGCATTTTGGAAAAGTTGAATTTGCCCTAGAAATGGTGGAATTTTCGAATGGCCTAGGGGGAGATCTAGGAATCCAGTGAAAATGTACTTGTACTTTTTGAAAATGGGAGCCCTTACTCTTCAACTTTCATGTTTGACTTTGGTCCATTTGAAGAATTTTTGATCATGTTAAGGCCACTTGAAAATTAGGGCAAAAGTTGCCAAATTTGGAAAACTTCAAAAACCAACTTTGTACCATTTTTGCAAAACCCCTCAAATCTCCATGATTCTTGAACTTTAGGCATTACAAACCTCTTATAACATTGTAAGGACCCCTATTGGCCAAAAAAATTGGGTTGGACCCCTTGAAATTGCACAATTGACTTTTTATGGGCTTTGTTGACTTTTTCCTTCATCTGCAAGCAACTGAGGCATTGACTGACTTCCACATGGAATTTTCTCATGAAATTTGACACATAGGATCCTCTTAACATATAGAAGACTTTCCCCTCAATAAATGGCAAAAGTTATGAGATTATGGTGCTTGAATCTCACACCCTAATTTGGGTGCTTTGCATAGGAGCTTTGCCTTGTCCTGAGATCTCTGATGATCATGCAATCTTCTGAGCTTTTGCCAATGGACTCGAACTTGTAAATGGAGTGTAGTCTCACCATAGAACTTGTACAAACTCATTGGGACCCTTGTCATGGCTTGAAAGGCTTCACGGACCCCCACAGATGACCATATGCTTGATGCTAGGACATGAGGGATGTTATGCTTCATCTTTCCATGATATGATGCTGAGGAAATGATATGAGTATGATGAATATGATGTGATATGATGCTTAAAATGAAGAGGGAAAATTTGGGGTGTTACACAATTCAAACCTGCACAAAATACGCATAAAACAGGTGCATTAACCGGTTAACCAAATGCGTTAACCGGTTAACACTGTTAAAACAGCAGCAAATCCTGCAGAAACAACATCTCAAACCAGCTTATTCAAATAATATTACACCAGACCAGCAATCAATTATACATGGAAAAATTAGATCAATTCACATTAATCCATATCATTAAGCTCATGAACATTAACAATCAGATCCGGTTACAAATCAACCAATCAAATCATGCAACACAAGCAAATACACAAGCACATGGTGGATCTAAAACACAAGCATGCAAATAAGCTAAAAACAGAGCTAGATCTGAAATTAACCAACCTACAAAGCTAAGATATGCTTTGGTAAATGTTGTTTGATCTGGAAATGAGAGATATCGCGGAAAACTTAGAAGATCCGGTGTTAAACTTCACACTCCATGCAAAATAAATGCAAGCAAAAGGTCTTGATGCAGAATTTTGACTCCACAAGCACCTCTAATCTCCAAACTACATCTGAACCAAGTAATAAACCAGCAAAATGATGCAAAGAAGCTATGGATGGAGGTCTAGTTCCAAGATCTACACACTTTAATGCAAAGTTATGTGATCTTCAAAGAGGAACTTTGAGTGATTTGGAAAATGGGGAGAAAAAAGTGAGAGAATGGTGAGGGAGCTCAAAATTCAGAAAATGAGAAGTGGAAATTGTGAGAGAGAGAGCCTCTTGGTTTGGAGGGAAAGGAATAAATATGGTTTAGGTTTGGGGCCCAAAATCTTGGTTTAGGATCCAAAAATATGGCTTGGCATTGGCTTAGAAAGTGATTAGGATTTAGCATTGGAATTAGGCTTGGACAAATGCTCTAGATCCTTTTCCATAATTCCCAATTAATTCAAATGAATAAAAATCAAAAAATTGGAAAATGGAGCCAAAACACACATGCTGGACTTGCTACTGGAATTCAAATTTCGTAGCTGTTAACCGGTTAACCAAATGCGTTAACCGGTTAACGCAGGGAAAATTTGAATTTTCCTCCTTTTGGTGGGAAACCTCAATAATAACCCGACGCCAATCGTTTCAAGCTGATTTTGATCCTCATCCTTTTTTAGGGTCTTGAAGATGATACAGAGCTTGTGCAAAATGCTCCTGTGAGATTCTTGCCAGGTCACCATGCTCTTGATTTTGACTTGCAGTGCTTCAAATTTCCTGGATGGTTGATCATATGCCTTATGCTAGAACATGTGAGTGTTATGCTTCATTTTTCTATGCAATATGCTAAGGATATGACATGCTTATGATGATTATGATATAATAATAATGCTAAACAGAAGAGGGCAAATTTGGGGTGTTACAGGTGTGGGTTAGGCTCTTGTTGTGATTGAGTTTGTGGAAAGAATGGGTTACGGGTTTGGAAGAATGGTCGATGGGTGTTTGAAGTTGATGGCTGGAATTGGGTGGGTAGGTCATGGTGTGGGGTTGGTGGTTGGGCATATCCTGCAGCCTGCGAGTGCGGGTCAAGCAAGTATGGGTTATCAGACACCCATTGTTGCGTTGTAACTGACCTAAACCAAACCAAATATTCTATAGTTGGTCTCACATTTTGCAAGACTGGGTCGTTTAGGACATGTTGGCGGCAATCTCTCCATTGTCAACGCAACTCCCTAGTAAAGTCTTTCCAATCATCCATATTCCACATGGCATCTACTCTTTTCAAATGCCATTCTCCCAAACATGTCAGAGGGCCAGGAATATCTTGTTGCATTCTGAACTGCATTTTCACCTGATCAGTCTGGTACATTTCGATTGTAGTGAACTGCATGATTGGTGTTTTTGCTATCCATATTTCAACATCCTCGGGGTTAGGTTCATGGTACAGGCCTAGATATGGCCGCCAGATAAACTGTATTAAAAAGAAAATATTTTTTTAGTAGAGGGGAAGGATGTTAATCTATAAAGCAAAGTTATAGTAGTTTAGTTGACAATACCTGGTCGACACCCACGTGGTCTAACAAATTGCGATAGACAACTATAGAACTTCTTGGATTCCTATTGTAATCCATCCCACGATCGGACCAGCTAAAAAGAAAAGATTTAAAAGCAATTAGTTACAATAATCGTAGGGTATTCATTAACCGAACCGTCATTCAAACACTATCGTGAAGAAATCATACTGACAAATGAATATGCATTCAGATGGATCAACTAAATTCCATTGGATAAATGGACCAGGGCATACGACAAAGGATAACGATGGGGTCACATGACCACAAATCTCGTGGAATCAATGAGCTTAGTTTTCAAAGGTATTCTAACCTATCGATAACTGCTTTGGTGAGGTCAAACTAATTTAGGCTCAGGGAACTTGTTGACACGAGACGTTCAAAATGGAGTTCTATCCTACAGTCTGGTAAAGTGTTCAGTAATAGTTCAATGACATTCATTAAAGGGGGAAGCTGTCAAATCTAACACACATGTGGTCACAGTGTTTAACCGCAATAAAGGACATTTCAATGTTGATGAGATAATGGATCACCACGAAGGGAGACCGAGGGGATCCTATCGGGTAGAACTTGATAACAATTGGTGCGACTGCGAAAAATTTCAAGCCTTTCGTATGCCTTGCTCCCATGTCATAGCGGCATGTTCAAAGGTTTGGCTGGACCCAGCAGTTTAATTCTCAATTTTCCTAATCTTTTCTTTATGCCTGATTTCTCCTTCTAACCAGCAGTTTAATTCTCTATGCAAGTGTTCCAAAGTCAGCGTATTCCAGAGCAGCATCTTCAAAGGAGGCTTTGTTGGTGAGAAAAACACCAAAGCATTTTTCTTCAAAATATCAAATTTTAGAAGTAGTTCTTCTAATGTTGATGATGATGGTGATGATGATGATGAATAGGGACGAGGAGCAGACATGTTGTGACGAGGAAAAGAAAGAAATAACAAATGAGAATGAGAGGGAGGGAGGGATTGAAAGGAATGGATGATAAATGAGAAATGAAATGTGTTTATCAAGTGCACGTATTTATAGAGAAAGAATGGCCTGAAAAAATAATAAACTACTTAGCCAACTCAATTGGCGAATGCATGCAAAGTAAATAAAAAAATTTCACACTCATTCACCAACTCAATTGGAGAATGCATGCAAAGTAAATAAAAAAATTTAAAAACACACTCATTCGCCATCTCAATTGGCGAAAGTTTCTACACCTTAAAAAAACCAAATTGTTCTCATTCGCCAAATGGTTTGGCGAATGTGCCCCAAAATTATGTCATTTTGGAAATATATCTGAATACTACGTTATTTTGGAACATAACTTATTAAACTAAGTTATTTTAAAGAAAAATTCACAATATAATGTCAAATTTTAATGACATAGCAATGAGACTAATGATGTGTCATCCTTTGTTTTTCATTTAGAGTTATTGTAAAATGAAGAAGATGGAGAACATGAGATGAGATAAATAGCTTTATCCTTTGGTGAGAGAGTTTCTGTCATTTACTTGGTCATTATGAACTGTGTTAATGGAGTAGAGGACAATAGGGTTAGGATATGAGAATTGGGGAAGAATGGATTTTAATTGTGTTTATATTAATATTAACGTCCAGACAAGCATTCCATATTCGTTTATCCGCTTTATTTATTTCATTAACGGTAAAAATATTAAAAACATCATTTTGAGTAAATTTGATTTTAGAATTTAAATGTAGTGCACTACCATTGTAAATCACTTTTACACGAACATTCCATCAAAATGTTTATATTTGTCCGATTATAGTATTTTAAAAATAGAAGAGTGATTTGGTGGGATTATGTCTCTTATTGGTTGACAATATAAACATATTTTATATTGTTAGTGTATATTTTGTTTTCTCTTGATTTTAATATAAATTATATTTATATGATGAGAATGTGGTATTCATTCAAACATATGTGGAGAAGCATAACACCCTTGTCAAATATTTTAAAGAAAGTAAGAAAAAATATTTAAAAAATATTTAAAGCTATAAGAAATAATTATGTAGTATGAAAGATAGTGAGACCTAAGAAATTTGATATTTGATATGAATGAATTGAAATAGTAACACAAAAATACATGCATTGAAGAATGGTAGTATCCACTTAATTGCAAAGTCATGGGTAGGGTTGTTTTCGGTCCGGACTGGACTAGGTATATGAAGTCCCGATTA
Source organism: Lathyrus aphaca (assembly GCA_963966055.1). Taxonomy (NCBI): domain Eukaryota; kingdom Viridiplantae; phylum Streptophyta; class Magnoliopsida; order Fabales; family Fabaceae; genus Lathyrus; species Lathyrus aphaca. Next base: position 353,964,243 of record OZ014520.1, on the reverse strand, counting down.
TTGGATTGATAAGCCTATCGGGTAAAACCGTCCCGGACCGAACAGTGATGGGTCCAAAATTATGATCATTACTTATCCGATTATTTCGGGTAAACTGAAACCGGACCAAATATCCGGTTCGGATACCCGACCCAATAAAAAAGTATCCAAATTTTTAACTTTTTTTTACATATTTATTTAGCAAAAAAATACAATATAATGCAAAATTTCATATTTTTATAGATATCATATTACAAGTTGTTCAACTCAAAAACCAGCAAAAGCATATTCATAAGAATTCTTAAGACTTCAGAATTACAAAAACTATCAAAAGCAACAAAACAACAAAACAATTTTTGAATTACATTTGTCTAATGATGCCTCAGACATATTCATCATTGGCATTGAAGTTTTAACATTACAAAGCAACAAAATAACATATCTAAGAAGCGACACTCAGATCCTATTGCTGACCAAAATCATATGTTAGAGGTTCATCTTGAGGTTCCTCAAGCTACAAAATGGAATCAGAAGTTAAACAATGCAATATAAATGTAATAATCCATATAAATAGACCATAAACCATTAAATACTTACAATACTTGAAGTGCATCCCTTTTTAATATTGTATCTCTCAGTCACCCAATCACCCCCACAAAGCACCATTTCCATTGTCTTAATTTTCATTGAAGATCGTTTTGGATCAATAATCCTTTTATTAGTACTAAAAGTTGCTTCTGAAGCAACAGTTGTAACTGGAACAGTTGTAACTGGAACAGTTAGGACATCTTTTGCTAATCTACTAAGAATAGGATACTTGGCCTCATTTCCCATCTACCAAGTTAAAACATCAAACTTGGTGTTTGGGGGAACCTTCAATGGAGACTCCTCAAGATACAACTCAAGATCTAATTTTGTATTTGAACTACCAACAACAGTTTCTAAAAGCATCTCAAAACTCCACCTTCTTAATCCAGAACTACTTCTTATTTCTGGAGTTTAAGATATAAGGGCATCATTAACTCAATAAGTGTATTGATACAATTGGAATAGAGTTTTTAAGTTGGTTTCCAACTCTTGTTCATAGGCAGTGGCTTGAGTAGCATTTGGATACAAGAAGGGTTATACCCATTTGATGAAGATCATTCTATACCTATTTGAACATGAAGAGTTTTCAACCAACTAAAGTTTTTCCAATGCATTAGTAGCATCATAAATGTATTTCTTCATTGGCAAGTGGAAACTAAGAGGTAACATAATTGGACTCAGAGACAGACAATTAATGCCACACAAAGAGGTAACTTAATTTTCCTTAGACGGACATAAATTCATAACAGAAGCATCATTGGCACAATTAAATCACAGGCTAACAAAGGCAACATCATGTTATCCCCAGGCATAATTTATGTCACACGACACAATATAAACCAGAAATCATAAACCAGAAAGCAGATACACAACCCAAGCCTCAATTTCATCATAGACAATATAAACAGAGAGACATAATCAGATCCAAACAGATATAAACCATACAAATATAAACCAGATAGATATAAACCATACAGATATAAACCAGATAGATATATACCAAACAGATCCAACACAAGCCTCAAAGTCATCATAGGCTACATAAATAGAGAGACATAAATAGATCTAACACAAGGGCAACACCAAGCAAAATAGTAGCTACATAAAGTATAATCAATGGAAACTAATTATACTATCAACTTGGAAGATGTGCATACCTTGGGTCAAGAACTGCACCAATAGAAATCAATGTGTTAGACTCTGACCAATATTTGTCATATTTCAACTTCATTTCATTAGTAAGGGTCTGCAACTGAGGATTGTTTGAGATGCTTGAGAGTTCATCAAGTAAAACCTTCATCCTGTAAAGCTCAGCCAAAAACAAATTAGCAGTAGGGTAAGATGTGCCACTAATAATTGATGTTACATCAGCAAAAACCTCCAAAAACTTGAAAATATCATGAACATCTTCCCAATCATTCGCATCAAGCAGAAAATTGAGAAATGCTCCATTTTCTTCAGCATATCTAGGCTATACTTCTCTGTAATGGTAAATAGTGGACTGTAACACCCCAAAATTTGCCCTCTTATTTATTACCTTAACTGTATTATGCTTCACTTTCATATGCATTTCTCATTAGGTCATATCATTCATAATCATGCATTTCATTGAACGCCTAAGACATGGAATCAAGCATTCTCTTGTGACTTGAATTTTCTTGTTCAAAGGGGATATATTTGGACGTGTTATGCTCAGTATTGAAACAAAGGTTGAACACCCAACATCATAAGTATTTTCATATCAAAGTGTCAAGTTTTATTTCCTTCCAAAGTATCCAGTGCTTAGGGTTTCATCTTGTTCCCAACTGAGATAGTTTTTGGGCTAGGGTTTTGGTTCTTCAGCAACTCAAGTTATTTAATCACCGTCAATATACATCTCAAGATGGATTGTGGTTTAGCATGCATGAGTTAATCGATTTTGTTGACTAAGGTTTGGGATTCGTGGAGGATGCAAGTTGAGTATGGGTTGCACATGTTAAGATTGGTCGTATGGAATTCAAGGAATGGATCCCTTAGAACATTTTGTTTTGAATATATTAAATCCAAATCCGATTATTATGCCCACCATCGTTTTCTAGTCCAAATTAATTCCATTTGTCTAATTACATTTTTAAACCCATAAATTATCCATAATCATTTTTTCCTTCATACCAATTTTAAAAACCCCATTATACAAACCAAACCATTTTTTTGGGGTTCCATTTTTATCGTCCAAACAAATTCTTTTAAGACCATTTCCTCCCAAACCATAGCCATTACCCATTTTAGATCTACATTAAATCATTTTTCAATGTCTCTTTCATAACACCCATTTTTGTTCATTGATTTGAAATTTGTTTTATTCGTATTCTAAAAAGCAATAAACATTTTTTTCAAAAAAAATCAATGCCGTCAAGCTTCCAAAACTTAAGCAAAACCTATTCAACCCCATTATGAGCCATGCATTATGAGATATAGAGATGGTTTTGTGTCAATATCTTTTGTCCATTTTTGGGATTCCCTATCTTCCATTATATGTCTAGAAATCATGTAATAAAGAAATCCAATATATATATATATATATATATATATATATATATATATATATATATATATATATATATATATATATATATATATATATATATATATATATATATATAGCATAATAGTTGCACAAAAAAAAAAGGTTAACATGATATTACTGCTACTCCAAATGAAGTCACAATGCAGAAAATATAAAGGTAAGGGCATACTGATATATCATAAGAAAAAGACAATGGAAAATCGGTTGAAAAGGCAGGAAAAAATCAGTGGCATTGGATAATAGAGGAACTGATAACAAAAGGGAAAAAAGGGAGATTCAAGAAAAATCCATCCAATACAGAACTCAGTAGATAATACACAAAAGAAAGAAGATACACAAAAAAGACTCGGTCACGAAAAAAGAGGGGGAATTCATCCTTTGCCTCCAATCTTCATTCACCATCAACATCTTCATCAACCTTTCAAAATCAACAACCTGTAACAGAAAACTCAGAGCCTGCAATCTCTCTGCATCTTCAATACCTCCTGCAACCAAGATTTCTTCATCCATTCTGAATCTTCAACCTCCAAGAATCCCAATCTTCATCAATCCGCAGAAACTATTCTTCAACTTTCTCCCAACAAAGACTCTATAATCTCTCTCGGCAGAAACTTTTTCTTCTTCAATCTTCTTCACCACCTCCATTATCATATTCAATCGGAATCACCTATCTTCAACCTTCAATTCATCAATACTTCACCTCTTCATCAATCATCAAGAAGACCTTCGATAAAAACGATTTCAAACTTCATTTTCGTCACCTGCATAAAGAACAACGATCAACAACAGAACACAACACATCAACAAGGATCATCATTCAATCGTAACAAACTCAAACTCATATTCAGATCAACAAAAGGAAGAGTGAATGGCGAGAAGAAATGCGAGCGAAGGCTTATGAGTGAGTCGACTCCATCAACATACTTGGACTTCGCCTCATTCATCATCGAAGCAACATCAACGCTCATCCTCTTCAATAAGACGAGATAATAAATCCGCGTCGGCAAAACAATAAGGTGCGATTAGCTTTCTATTATTCTTGCATAGTGATTTAGATGTCACAGTCTCCGCGGTTTGGTTTATTACGCCGATTTGAGAAGCGGCGACCTCCGATTAGAATCAACAAGAGCGTTTCTTATATGGTTGTGTAAGTTTGTTTTCGGATTTTTGAGTGAGAAGAGAGAATTAGGATGTTGCAATTTCGGATTTGAGATAGAGATAATGGCTTAGGTTATGTTGAGATCGTGAGTATAGGATGAGGTTTAGAAATTGTAGGTTGTCTTCTCTGTTGGTTTACACGGCGGTGATAGGAGGAAGAAGAGCGAGCAATAGCGGCCGAAGAAGAATGGGACGTTAGGGTTTTGTGATGATGAGTATGCGACGGTGGAGGGTTTCATAACGAAGAGAGAACGAAGAAAGTGAGAATGGAGAAGGCAAAGTGGAAGACTAAAGAGACGGCGGCGGTGAGTAGAGTTGAGAGAGAATAAGGAAAGGGATGGCGGTGGCGGAATGAGAGGAAAAAGGGAGAGGAAACCTAGGTTTTTAGTATATTTGTTCGTTCGTTTGTATGTTATATTTTTAACTGAGATGTTGTTCATTAACTTAAATTATGAGGAGATTAAGAGAATTATTATGAAATTAAGAACAATTAAGAGTAATAAAATGCATGTAAATCCCAATCACTTTACTGTTTCAGATTTCTAAAGGATAAGTTTGGATAGGATTTTGAATCCCTCAACCACACCGGCGGTGACACTTGTCATCGTCTGGTAGGCTACTCCCACGGGAAGTCGTGTGTATATCAACCACCGTAAGCACGGTGTTCCTGCATTAGTAGATCCCCTTGATGAAATTACCTAGAGGAAAACTGGATCTAACGGCTTCCAGCGAGTCAACGTTTGTTGATTGAGTCCTCACTGTGCGCCCTCAGGGCCTTTGCACAAGTGGGCCTTGTTTTTCTTGCTATCGCCACCCCCATTTGGGCCCAGTTTTTCTTTTCAACTACAAAAATTACTTCATACACATCCACCTCTATTTTCCTTCTTTTTAATTTTCTGTTTTAGTATAGTTTCATTTTTAATCAATAAAAAATACCCAAACACATAATAAAATTATACAAAAATTATAGGAGCTTTCTAACTCATTTTAGAAATTTGCTATGTTTTTATTTTCTGATTTTTGCCATTTTTCAATTTAATTTCGATTTTCCATTTAATTACTTTTCTATTGAATTCTTACATGAACACATAATTTTGTACATTTTGGTTCTCCCACTTCCTATAGCTTTTTTGCCGCATTATTTTTGCTATGATTAGAGGACTCATAATAGTACCTGGAAATATTTTTGGTATATTTTTAAGCCCATTTTATCCACTATTTAGGTAACATTGTTTGAATAAATGTGTGAATAAATCTTATGTAGATTTAGAGGACCATTTGACATAGTTAGGTTGTGAATTTGTAGGAGATTGTTTAACACAACATTAGTTTTTGGATAATGAACTTAGGGAATTAATTTCATATTTTTTCCAGACCCATTGCTATTTTTCTTGGAGCCTTTGTTGCACTAGGTTTTTTACATGTAAATTCACCTTGAATTATAGAACTTTATGGTAGCATTAGGACCTAGTTTGATTAGGTTTGAACTTAGGACCTTAGAATGACTTGGTATGATTTAGCTACTGATTTTAGAAGCTTGTTATCATTTAGTATCCTTTAACTTTAGGACTTAGGCTTAGGAATTTCTTAGGGTATTTCCTTGACTTGGGTGGTTTGCTTTATGTGTTTTTAATTCTCGCAAATTCTCACAAATAGTTCATTAAATTCATTTTTTCGCATATGCATTTTTTAGTCCATTTACTAACAATTGATTGATTGTGAAAGGTACTACTTGAAGAGCATGCTTGTGGACTTGGATGATTTTATGTTTGAATTGTGTATCGTTTGTGTTTTGTGCGCTTGTATGATGTAATAGCTTAGAACTTTTATGCTTGTATAGTTCTCATAATTAGGCCAGAAAAGATAAAACGAATCGCTAGAAACAAAATCTCAAAAATAAAATAAAGAAATACTCGATCTAACGTCGAGTAAATTTTGGAAAAATGTTAAATAAATCTCATGTGATTTTAGGTCTCTCTCGATTACCATCGCTCCACTCCATTACACCAAAAGCAAGCCTTGTATGTTGCACATCATAAGTTGTGTGCCTCACCACCACGCAACCGACCCACCCGATCTATAGTTTCATCCCATTTATGATTTACGCACGTTATCACCAACCATGACCTAGGAGGACCTCGTTCCATTACTTTGGTCATACTCGCTTTTTTCTTTATTATTTGTATCCAATTAGGTAGTGTTTCTTTCAAGCTCCACCAACCGTAGGATCTCATTTTAATACAACTACTTAGGGTTCGAGTCATAGTCTCCCTTAGATGTTTCCTTTTGCAACTTGAGTCTCACTTCTCACCTTTAAAGAAAAATAAAAAATATTTAAAAGGAAAGTAGGTACAATAAGCCATGAGCCTTAAGCCATATAGGAAATGATTAGTGGAGGTCTCCTCCACTCTTCTAGGATACTTTACAAACGTTTCATTAGGGGCGATCTTGGAAAGTATTCGCTCCTGTATCATAGTCTTTAGTGTTGTAACCATGATAAACATAAAGTCAAAACACTTCTTATACAAGACAATAAACCAACAAGACAACACATCTTCTCTTCTCATCTCATACTCTTTGCGGACGAATGCGACTTGCCTCGACAATTCAAACAGCGATACGGTAAACACCCTCGAGTCAGAGCCGGTAACACCTGAGCTAGAGCTATGTCAACGTCATCCTAAAAATCACTATCAAATTCTCGTCTTAGTTAGACGAACTACGACGACTCTGATCCTCATTTTCTCGATGAGGTACGTAGGCAGTGGGGTAGGGCCCATTCGAGCACATTCTTTATCTTCCCTACATTTTCTCCCTTCGTTCCTTTTTATTTTCCAATTCCCTCTCATTTCACTTCCATTCCAGATAGCCATTCTTTCAAACAGCATCTTATTTCTCACCCTTTAAAGCAGACAAACAAGCGTGGATCCCGTCGGGTACGACGGATGGTCTGGGGTGCTAATACCTTCCCAGGTCGTAACCGACTCCCAAACCCAGATCTTTGGTTCGCAAGACCTTGTCCTTTCCTTCTTCCCTAGGTTTGTGCAGCATTACCTTTCCTGTTCCTTCGGGATAAAAATGCCTGGCTGGCGACTCTACCTTTTCCGCGCCACTTTCGCGTTTGTACTAGGATGAAAATCCCGGGAACGACAGCTGGTGACTCTACTGGGGATCGAACCCAGAATCTCTGGTTTCCCCTTTGAGAGTCAATCCTAGCGCTTGTCTGTTTCTGTTTTCTTTGGGTGTTTATTTGTTTGTTGTTATGCTTTAGTTTAGCTTTATTGTTTTGTTTACAGTTTATCGCTTTACTTTGCAACTTTATTTACAGCTTTCTGCACTTTACTTTACTGTTGCATATATTGGCATATACTGTACTGATTGTTTTGGTTTTCCTTGGCGGGATGGGATTATTGTGAGATAAGCCAAATACTCGGCTTGAGTATACACATAGGATTTAGAGTGGGCAGTCGTGTGGCTTGTGTGGTCTTGAGCACGTGTAGTTTTTACGATTCCCACACCAGATCAGGCTCTCTTGGGATATGTTCTATACTGCCTAGGCAGACCATAGAATGTTCCCACCTGAGCTGCTAACACTGGGAACTGATAATCGAGGACCTTATTGGAAACAAACCTCTCCAATGGTGACAGTGGCAGACCACATTTTGTGGCAAACCCATTCGCACCCGAGGGCCCACTAGGAAATCACATAGGATGACCTTGTTCTCTCATAGGAACCCAGTTAAAGTAAATGGTCGTATGACGGTAGTATTGTAGCCTTCGGGATGAATGTACTATTGTTTCTCGACTTCAGTGCTTGAAGCCGGGAACTTATGAGGGATGCTTGTTTCTCCGGACTCAGCTGAGACCTCCCTGAGTAGTACATAATGCCAAACTGATTCCTTGATTTGGTCATGAGCCATTTCTCGGAAATGGTCAACGTATTATTGCTGCTCGACTTTGAGAGTCCGTGATGTTGACCCGTAGTGGCACACCCGTGAGATTGGGAGGGGTTTACAGGTGTGCAGGAAAACTAACCTTCAACCTACCTTGTTCTTGATACTTGGGTTTTCTTTTGACACATACTTGTGATCTGGTATTCTTGACAGTCAGTATTCAGGCAGATCAGAAGGCAGTACAACAATGCTCAGTATATGCCACAATGATCACATGCCATTGCATTGCATCACATCATCCGCATACTTGCATTCCTAACGCATGTTTATTCATTTGCAGGGTTGCATATCACATCCTTGATTCCAGTTATGGGTATTGTTCTATGAGCATGGAGTCCAAGAAAAAGACCAAGTGTATTATTTCCTACAAGGTTCATCAGCATGTTGTGATGGAAATCCTCAAAGTGAAAGCCTTAGCTCCTCCATAAGTTCTCAATGTCTTCAAGCAGGATTACAGGTGGATTTTGTATTTCATAGAACCCATCAATGACTATGCTTTTAGAGGGATGCACACCTTGCTACAGTTTTATGATCCATAACTTAGATGTTTCGTACTTTCTGACTTCGTATTGACACCTATATTAGAAGAGTATTCGAGCATCCTGAGAGTTTCCGTGAAGAACTGTGCACCATTCTTTGGGTCCATGATTGACCCCGACTTCAAAGATGTAGCAACTGTCTTTATTTGAGCAAGTCATTATTGTAAGACCGGATTGATAGCAAAGGAGGCTTCCGAGGATATCATTTGAGTTTCTTGCTAGATGAGGCTACTAAAGCGGCTGAAGCAAAAAGTTGGAGTACCTTCAATGCGATCCTAGCTTTGTGTATCTATGGAATCACTTTGTTCCTAAACATGCCAAACTTCGTGGATGTCGATGCTATTCGCATTTTCATAGCAAAGAATCTTGTTCCTACTCTCTTAGGAGATCTCTACAACTCTGTGCATTATAAGAATGAGAAGCGAAGGGGTGGAATGTTGAATTGTTGCGCTATTGTATTCTATAAGTGGTTCACACGTTTTCTTCCACAATCAGGGGCTTTTGAGAGAACGAAGAACTCACTTGAATGGTCGGAAAGACTGATGGGCTTGCAAGCAAAGGACATTGTCTGGGTTAATCAGGGATTGCGGTGCATTGTCATTCTTCATAGTTGCGGAGGATTCCCTAATGTTCCATTGATCGGGAGGAAAGGGGGTATTAATTATAACCCTTCCCTCACGGTTAGACAGTTTGGGTACGCCTTGAAGGAACCACCAGCGGCTGTGGACATCACAGAGTCCTTATACTTCCAATCAACAGATGGGTTCGAGATTGCTCAAGAAGCTTCCAATGCTTGGCATAGTCGAAAGACAAGAGGGAAGAAGACTTTGGGAGTAGGGGATTGCCAAATGTACCCACCGTTTGCAGAATGGATAAGAGAACGGGTTGAGGTGTTATTGTTGCCATTTGGGCCTGTGCCTCTTCTATATCCCATGGTCATTGAACAACCTACCACAGTTAGCATTGAAGAGTTCAACAAGGTGAAGACAGAAAGAGATAGATTTTTAAAGGAGAATTCACAGTTGAGTTAAGAGATTGCTAAGGCTAATCATGCCAGACTTGAGATTGAGTGGAAAGCTCAAGAAGATGCTGAGAAGCATGTTTTCGCAAGACAACAGTGTGAAGTTGAGTTAGCTCGGTATGCAAGGTTCGAGTTTGCTACTAGGAGTTCTTCTAAGGAACATATTATCACTAGAAGGCAATTGGATCAAAAGACCTTGATGTTTGAGAACATGAAAAAGAGGCATGCTGCTTACAGGATCAAAAGAGAGGAACAAGATGAAATTCAAGCTGAAGAGATCATGAGTAAGCTAAAGGAGAAAGATGAAGAGATGGCCAGTAAGTTGAGAGAAAAGGATGCAGAACTTGCTAGGGACCGAGAGGAAGCTTCTTATTACAAGCGGATGATGATCTACTATCAGAAGAAGTTGAAGAGGGTTGAGGACAGCCACATGCAGACGAAGGAATTGGTAGAAGTTCCAAAGGCAGGACCGATCATTGACTCAGACTTAGATAGAGGATCGCATTGACAGAGACATCTTTCTGTTTGCTTGTATGTTGTGGGATTACCATCAGGACTGTTGATGGAATCTCTTTATCATTGCACTTCTGTTTAAGGTCCATGTTTTGTGTGTTTTGACTATATCAACAAGTGTTTATCATTAAAAGATCTCTTTACTATCATTCTGTGTGCTCTCGCTTTGTGATCACCGACACATCTGGCACGTTTGCAAAACACCTTGGTCTTCATATTCTTGGAATTGTTTGGCACGTTTGCTACACACACATATTATATTATCAACACTATTTGTTATTTGCAGCAAAAGGAGCTTCTGTCTTCATCAAACCCACAAAACTGGAATCAGAGGGTAGAATGTGTCGTTCCCACCAAATGACACCTGGCCAAGAGGGGTACAGACGCGAACGGTTGGCAAAAGGGAAAGGAATGAAAAGAGTCGCCAGCTAGGCATTTTTATCCCGAAGGAAAGGTAATTCTGCATAAACCTAAGAAAAGATGGATAAGACGGTCGCGAACCAGAGAAACTGAGAAAGGGGGTTGGTTACAACCTGGGAAGGTATTAGCATCCAGATTGTCCGCCGTACTCGACGGGATCCACGCTTGAAAGATTTGTGTTTTAAAGGGGTAGTGTCAGTGCTATTTTTTGTGCAAAAGCTGGAAAAGAATGTACAGGTGTCAGTGTTGGAAAGTGGAGTGAAGAAAAGGAGTGTCAGTGTAAAGAAAGAGTGCAAAGCTCAAGACTATGAGGCTTAAAAGAATAAAGCTGGAAGAGGGGGGGATATACAGAGACTTTTGTTCGATAACCGTTAAGTTATGCCTACGTATCCTCTCGTGCAATGAGGAAGTCAGAACACTGTAGTTCGACTCAAAGAGACTGAAAGATAAGTTGACTTGTGAACTGCTTGCTTGCCTATGCTCAAGTGTATGACCTGTCTGGCTCAGGTGCAAACTGTCTTGCATTGGACGGAAGAAGCAAGTTCTCGTTTATGAATGAGGGTGATGAGAAAAGAATCCCGGAGGAGACTATTGTTGTTTGTTTTTGGTATTTTCAATCTTTTATTGCTTTTGGTATTTGTCATAAGATAATGAGCTTAAGCCTAAACCAATGGTTAGTAGACTCATCACATCTTCCCTCTGATTAGGGGTAATGAGAATACCTTAAGTATGAAGTAAGCACCTCACACTTAATCACCAGGATGTAGGATTAAGATCATTAACCTACTCGTGATTATTTAGATGTTTTTTTGGAGTTTTTGTGTTTAGTGTTAAGTAATGAGTTTAAGCCATAATCAAGGATTTAATGGACTCATTACACCATCCTAATAGAAGGATAATAGATGAGAACATTTAAGCTGAGGAAGGCTCCTCAACTTAATCCATGATTAAGGATTAACCTCATGACAAAACAAAGCCTTTATTAAAGTGGATTTTAACTAATAGTAAGGTTAAGAAATGGGTTTTATGATTTACAAGACAACTTGAGGAGGACTTGTCCATTAACACTAGGGTTAGTCCTTCTTAACCATTTAAGGAAGAATTAGAACCCTAATGCAAGGCCCAAGTTACAAGCTTGATGTCTTAGTGATTATTAGATGGATTTATTAAAGGATTTAAACACATTAAGGGTTTAACACTTAGGATTAAAGTTATACACTCCATCCTAATAGAAGGATGCAGGCATAAACTTAATCACAAAGCCTTAAAACCTTTAAGGTTTAGTCCTTGATTAAGAGATGAGAAGAGAAGACTCAAAGATGACACAAAGGTAAAACTAATGGGGGGACTAATCAACCCTAATTGTGATCATTCTTGGATGTTCCTAGGGTTTATGAGGCTTGCAAAAGATCTTCAAGAGAAAAGCCACGAAGGAAGAAGCAGATGAAAGGAGATTAAGCAGAAAGAAGCAAGACAACTTACTTCACTTAAGAAGATAAGTTGCTTGAAGAAAGAAAGAGGAGAAGGAGCATGAATGAGCAAGATCACTCTAATACAAAAGTAAAATGCAGCAATGATGCATAAGAGAGATGAGAAGAGGTTATGAGAAGTGAAGGCAAATTCACTTCTCAATGACTTACCACCTGAAAAGTTAGCAATAAGGAATGAAATGAAATGAAAATGAGATGAAATGCAATGATGCAAACCAAAGTCAGAAGCATAAACATGGTGTTAATGATGCTAAGAGATAAAGCAAACACAAGACAAGAGGTGTGGATGATCATACAAGGATGAGGATGCAAATGGAGCATGTTTTGAACCATGAAAGTTCATGAAAGTTTATGAAATGAATTGAATGCACAACATGGATAATGAATGATGCAATGATCAAACATGATTCTAATATGTCCTAAGATGTCTTAGAAGTCAAGTGAATGCATAAAATGTCATGGCAAGTTCATGAATGCAAGCATATGGAAGATGGATGCAAAGGAAGGCAAAAATTAGGGTTTATGCACAAGATACAAAGAAAAATTCAAAACCAGAAGCAAATGATAATATAAAAAATTGAAAATGGGATCAAAGGAACCCTAACCCTACATAAGCTCAATATCCAAAGGAGGGGACCTAACTCTTAACCTAATGGGAGTTATGATTTTCTCAAATTGGCTAGGGTTTTAAGGCACTTCTAAAGGGAAAATTCACAACAAATTGAAAAGGAAAGATAAATTCAAACCAATTTTATCCCAGAAACTACATGATATGAAGAATGCAATGCAAAAAGAACCAACATCAAACTCCTCATGGTTAGGCAGAATGAATTTTTCTAAGTTAGGACAAAAATATTGCCTTTTAAGAACTTTAATTCGAAAGAAAAATGTCAAAATAGGTCAAGAACCAAAAAGAAATTTGTTTTAAGAGTTTGATAATGTTTCTAAATGTATTAAAAAGCAATGTGATTTTTTTTGGAATTTTTAAATACCTAAATGTATTTTTAATTAATTAATTCTCATTAACTAATTAAAAATAATCACTTAAATGATTTAAAAATAATTTTTAATGCAAAAAATAAAAATAAAAATATTTTTGTGTTCTGAAAATTATTAAAGGATTTAATAAAAATTTTCAGAATTTTTTGATGTATTTTACTATTTTTTTAAAATTCGTAGAAATTAAATATAAAACAAATGAAATAAAAATGAATTTAATGAGAAAATGAGAAAGTCAGCCAATCCAAGGGCCCAGGTTCAAACTCAGGATGGAGGGAATTGACTTCGCGCGTCATCCAAGGGCCAGAATTCAAACTACGCTAATTATGATTAAACCCTAATCTGATGCCCTAATTACTTTCAGGTGACCGGAACAGTGTTCCGGTCATCTTCTCCGGCCATCCATTTCTTCAATCTCACTCAATACTCAACCCTAAGCTCCCTAACTCTCCATAAATGATCCCCACCCCATTCTAAATAAGAATCAATCATCAAACAAGATTTATTTCACAAGATCAGAGGGATTCGAAGCAAAATGGAAAAAATCACAGAAATTTCAGAAGCTTCATACATGCTTAATATTCAATCATTTTCAAAACCAAAAGGTGTAGTGTGATTAGTGAAGCATGGAGAACAATCTAAGAACTTAAAATCAGGTTTCTGGAAAAAAAGTTCTTGATGATACTTGAACTGAAGCTTTCGAAAATGGTGCTTTCTGGCCAGTTCCTTGCTTCAAACCAGCTCCAATGATCCTCCTCAAGTGTTTGTGATGCTTGGTTGGAGTTTATATGGCCTCAAAATGAAAATGGCAGAAGTTCAGTTTGAGGAATGTGAAAATCGTATTTTTGATTGTGAAGGTTTTAGGGCCAAATGAAAGGTGGGAAATGATCAGTGGGTCATGGTGAGTTGAATGGTGAAAGAAACTTGAAGGTTTGATGGTTGAATCAAGAGATTCGAGAGCTTTTGAAAATTTGGGGATTTTGGAGTGTGCTGAGTTCTTGGAGTTTCAGGCTTGCTTCTTGTGTGTTATGGCTCTCTTGAGGTCCACATAACATGTTCTGATTGGGCAGAGAGTTGTTGTGGAGCAGTGTGATTGGTATGGCTCATGTTGCAAAAAGTCAAGAAAGTTGTACTTGGAGGTATGGGCAAGTGGCAGGCTGGTTTAGGGGCATGGCTCAAGTCAGCTGGCTTTAGGGAGGTCCATGGAAACTGATTTAGTGAGCTGGCTCAAGTGGATGAAGAGTTATGGAGCATTTTGCAATTTTGTCCAACTTTGGCCCTTTTTGAAATTCTTGAAGTTTAAGGCATAGAACTTAAGAAATTTTTGGGCCAATATGAAGTTTAAGTCATTTATGGTGTTTGTGTAAAGCTTAGACATCAATTAGAAGTCACAAATTGCCTTGGTACAAGAATTTGCAAGTTTCCCTCTTTGGCACATAAGTGAATTTTTGTGATTTTTCCCAACTTTGACAAGCCATAACTTGAGTTCTAGGATGAATTAGATCAAGTTCTTGTACTTTTTGAAAATGGGAGGATCCAATATACAACTTTCATGACCAAGAATTTTTCATTTGAAGCATTTATGAATCAAAAAGAGGAGGTTGAAAAACTTTCCCAAAATAGCAAGTTTACATTACAAGTCACTTTCCCAAAATGGCAACTTTGCAAATGGCTTGAAATTCTTCAATTTTGTGAACTTCTAACTTCTTATAAGATCAAATAAAGATCATATACACCCAAAATTTTGGAGAAGATCCTTTGGTTGGGTGATTGGGGGCCTCAGATGCCCTGATTTTGCACTGACTTGCTCAAGAAGTCATCTATTGATCAGATGCCTTCCCCATTGAATTTCTTCATGAAAATTGGTATGTATGATCCTTGTAACATATAGAGACCAATAGAAACAAGAATGACCAAAAAAATTGGAGTTATGGCCTCTGAAACCAAAACCCTAATTTTAGGTCATCTATGCAGTTAAGCTTGGCTCTGCTTCCATGCCTTCCTCAGTTCTTGTGATTTTTGACTTTCTTGATCTTGGGAGGATATAATATGATGATTGAACATACATGGGCCCTTTTGAGATGATTGAAGACCTTTGGAGTGGCTTAGATGGCACTTGGATTGCTCAGATCACAAACCCTAGATGTAGATGACTTTGAACCAATGCAGTGAAGCAAAAATGAAATATGAAATGATATGATTGAACTTATGCAAATGAAAAGAACCACAAGCCATAGTGAAATGAGTGAGGGCAAATTTGGGGTGTTTACAGCTGCCCCTATTCAAACATGAGTTAGCTGTGCAGGATGTAAGCAACGACTTAACAGACGAACAAGATAACTTGTGGTTGAATACCAAAGACAGTCCAAAATTTGCACTCGCTGAAAGAAAAGGGATATAGATTGTAAAAGGAAGTAAAGTATGATTATAAAGTACGGACGACGGAGGACGACCGTCGAGCAGAGGACGACTGGTGGGGATGAAGCAATGACGGGGACGACCGACATGCTGGGGAAATGAAGAGATTATGATGGGGACGACCATCAAGTAAAAAAACAAGACTCTCTGGGGATTTAAAGGTTAAGGCAATGATGGGGACGACCATCAGGTTGAGAAAAATGATGAGGGACGGTTGTCAAAGGTGGAGGACGACCACCTAGCAGGGGACGACTGCTCTATTGGGGATAAGATGAGGGACGGTCATCTAAGGCGAAGGACGATCGCCTGGCAAGGTATGATTACCGAAAGTACCACGACATAGGACGAATGCCGGATAGAAAAGGTCAACGATGGGGACGGCCATTGGAATAAGTATGATGAAGGACGATCATCAAGAGGTGAAGGATGATCACCTAGCAGGGTACGGCTTCTCTCGGGGTTTATCGCGACATATGACGAATGTCGGATAACAAGATCGACGATGGGGACGACCGTCGGAATAATCATGATGAAGGACGATCATCAGAAGGGTGAAGGACGATCACCTAGCAGGGGACGGCTGCTAAAAATATCACGACATAGGACGAATGTCGGATAAAAGAGGGTTCCAATAGTGGAGACTCCACTGGCGGAACGATGAAGGACGGTCATCAAAAGGTGAAGGACGATCACCTGGCAGGGTACGACTGCCGAGAGTATCATGACACAGGACGAATGTCAGATAGAGAAGAAGTTTGCTTTTTTACTGGCGATTTGCTGAGAACTCTTCTGGAGAATGGTGGACACAGACGAGTGTCTACATTCAAGAAAGGAAAGGTATAAGTGTTTGACATTATGTATAGATTAAAGATGCGGACGAGCATCCTTAATACTATGATACGGACGAGTATCAGTAGAAACAAACGCCGACGCACGTTCAGAGATGATGATACGGATGAGTATCAACTGGTTAACAAAGAACACAGACGAGTGTTGAATCTTGAGAAAGATAAGTGGTGTAAACAAGATACTGACGAGTATCTGAAATAAGTGAACATGAGTGAGACACATACGAGTGTTCGACTTGCTGGGGAGGGTACGACACGGACGGGTGTCGGAAGAAGTGTATTATAAACAAGTATTTGGTGTATAAAGTGTTTAGGCAACTATGCTGGGGAGGATGACACGGGCGAGTGCAAAGAGGAGCATGTATCTGTATTTGTGAGTGCAAAGAGGATGCTTTGGCTTTCTGCCGGGGAGTTTGGGAAGTATTTTTTATATTCGTAAATGGAGTGCTGGCATATACAGATGCTTGATTCAGAACATGGCTTATGATTTATGCAATATGTTTGATTTTTTGCCGTAATGCTCCGTATTATACGGAATGCTACGCTCTGGGGGGAAGATATGATGCGAATGCTATGATTGTGCAAAAATACCGATCCGGGATTCAGATCCCGTCGCCGTGAAGATCTCTGCTTGAAGTGATATCCTAGCTGGGGATGAGATCGTTGGTAGATCTGATACATATGACTCTGTATGGGGAAATAAGTCACTGATAGACCCATCTTGGTGATGAGGAGCCCCAGCTGGGGTCCGTGGAAACTTTCGCCATTTGTTGTGAGACCTTTAGACATTTCTCTCCTGGATAGAGGTCGAAACTCTGCGGGGAGATAGTTCCCTGTCTTAAACTTGGCTGGGGAGGAACGATCACCGACTGACCTTCATGTAGGGATTCTACTGAGGAGGATGATGTCTGGCAACTCAGCTGGGGAGAAAGCATCTCTGGTGCTATTTGAAAGATGTGCTGAGTAAATAATGATTTGGTAGCTTGCTGGGGAAAAAGCATCTCTGGTGCTATTTGGAAGATGGGCTGAGTAAATAATGATTTGGTAGCTTGCTGGGGAGAAGCTTTCATGCCTCATGTTGCGCTTTGAACACCTGCAATCCTGTTATGACAAAAATGCACAAGTACCCCGAGGTATCTCTTACTGGATTCCATCATAGGAATTTAGACACTCCTGGAGCGAATATATTTCCTGTAAGCATGTATTTTTAGAAAATACGCATCTGTATTTATGCAATCATTATATTAAGGATATCAGAATTTTTTTGCAAATGAAAATAGAAGGTACGAGACGAACGTGACTGAAAATCTGATTTTATTAATTTTATTAATCTGAAAATCTGATTTTATTAATTGGCAAATACAGTCAAAGAAACAGATCCCCTGAAATGAGGAGATTGTTACAAAATTGAGAAACAAAAAGATGCTGGCAATGTTGATGACGCTTCAGTGTGCTTCCTTTTGCTATGACTCGTATGACATTGACGTTCTTCTCATCCTGCTTTTGAAGAAGGTTGGTTCTGACCGATGCTTGAATCTTCCGAAGCTTGCCATGTTGTGAATAATACAGACGAATTCAGAATGCAGTAGTTCTCTTATTCCCTTATTTTGCGTGGATCGCCCTTTCGGGTTTTCAATCCACCGGGATACCCATTTTTGCCTGAGTTGTCCAATATGGCTTTTCAACTCAGCGGGTGTACATTTTTTATTTATTTATTTTCCCTTATTTTTGCCCGAGTCTTTTATTCTGTTTTTGACTCGCCGGGATGCCCTATTTTTGCCTGGACTTACATTCTGTTTTTATGTCCAGCGGGTCATTTTTATGGGAAGTATTTTTTAACTGCATCTGAATTCACAGGGGACAGGAAGTCTTCACCATCCATAGTACTGAGCATCAGTGCTCCACCAGAGAAAACTTTCTTTACTATGAATGGACCATCGTAATTCGGAGTCCACTTGCCCCTATGGTCTGTATGAGGAGGGAGGAGTCTTTTCAGCACAAAATCTCCTACTTGGTATTCCCGAAGCCTGACTTTCTGATCGAAGGCTTTCTTCATTCTTTTCTGATACAGCTGCCCATGGCAGATTGCAGCTAATCTCTTCTCTTCGATCAGACATAGTTGTTCGTATCGGGATCAGACCCATTCTGCTTCGTTCAACTTAACATCCATCAATACTCGTAAAGAGGGTAATTCAACTTCAACAGGTAGGACTGCCTCCATACCATACACAAGCTGATACGGTGCTGCCCCAGTGGATGTTCTGATTGACGTACGGTATCCATGCAAGGCAAATGGTAGCATTTCATGCCAGTCTTTGTAGGTGACCACCATCTTCTGCACAATCTTCTTGATATTCTTGTTAGCTGCCTCTACAACGCCATTCATCTTTGGCCTGTAAGGAGAAGAATTGTGGTGTTGGATCTTGAAGTCCCGACACAGTTCTGCCATCATTTTGTTGTTCAAGTTGGAACCATTATCAGCAATGATTCGTTCGGGCACTCCATATCGGAAGATGATGTCTCTCTTCAGGAATCGGGCTACTACTTTCCTTGTAACATTTGCATAAGAAGCTGCTTCGACCCACTTGGTAAAATATTCGAAGGCTACCAGGATGAATCTGTGGCCGTTTGAAGCAGTCGGTTCGATCTTTCCAATCATATCAATGCCCCACATGGCAAAGGGCCAAGGCGAAGACATCATATTCAGAGGATTCGGAGGCACATGCACTCTGTCTGCATAAATCTGGCATTTGTGGCATTTCCTGGCATAAGCACAACAGTCTGCATCCATTGTGATCCAGTAGTAGCCTGATCTTAACAACTTTTTAGCCATTGCATGTCCTCCAGCATGGGTGCCGAAAGATCCTTCATGCACCTCGTGCATCAACAAGTCTGCTTTTGCCCTATCAACACATCTGAGAAGCACCATATCAAAGTTTCTCTTATACAGGGAACCATCAGCGTTCAGGAAGAAACTCCCAGCTAGCCTTCTTAATGTCTTCTTATCGTTGGAAGATGCCCCAGGTGGGTATGTTTGATCCTCCAAGAAGCACTTAATGTCATGGAACCAAGGCTTGTCATCTTTAGCAAGGTCTGCTGAGAATACATATGCCGGTCTGTCAAGTCTGGATACTGAAATTCGCGGCACAAAGTTGGCAGCTTGAACTTTGATCATGGATGAAATGGTAGCCAGAGCATCAGCGAACTGATTTTCATCTCGAGGGATATACTCAAGCTTGACCGTTGTGAAGAAAGTCAACAACCTCCTTGTATAATCCCGATAAGGTATCAGATGATCCTGATGAGTGTACCATTTGCCGTTGGTTTGATTAATCACTAGAGCTGAATCTCCGAACACAGTCAAAGTCTTGATCCAGAGGTCAATGGCTTCCTCAAGACCCATAATACAAGCTTCGTATTCAACTTCGTTGTTAGTGCAGTTAAAGGTGAGTTTTGCCGAGAAAGGCATGTGAACTCCTTTAGGTGTAATGAGTACTGCACCAACACCACGACCATTCATATTAACAGCCCCATCAAACATCATAGTCCATTCTTCTTCCAGGTCAGACCCTTCAGTGTGAATAGGCTCTTCATGATCTTTTGCTTTCAACTACATGATGTCTTCATCGGGGAAGTCAAATCTCATAGGCTGGTAATCATCAATGGGTTGCTCAGCAAGATAATCAGACAACACACTGTCCTTGATGGCTTTTTGAGATGTGTATTGAATGTCATATTCTGTGAGGATCATTTTCCATCTTGCAACCCGTCCGGTAAGTGCTGGCTTCTCAAAAATGTACTTAACTGGGTCCATCTTGGATATCAATAAGGTAGTGTGGGTCAACATATACTGTCTCAGTCGGCGAGCAGCCCACGCTAAAGCGCATCAAGTTTTCTCGAGCAGTGAATAACGTTGTTCACAGTCGGTAAAATTTTTGCTTAGGTAGTATATTGCATACTCTTTTCGACCAGACTCGTCATGCTGGCCCAGCACACACCCCATTGACTCTTCTAATACTGTCAAGTACATTATTAGAGGTATTCCTTCAATTGGAGGCATAAGGATTGGAGGCTCTTGTAAGTATTCCTTGATTTTGTCAAAAGCCCTCTGGCAGTCTTCGTTCCATCTGACCGTTTGCTCTTTCCTCAACAATTTGAACAAGGGTTCACAGGTTGCAGTAAGATGAGATATGAACCTTGAAATGTAGTTCAATCTACCTAGAAACCCCCGAACTTCTTTTTCAATCTTCGGCGCGGGAATTTCTTGAATGGCTTTTACTTTATCAGGGTCAACTTCAATCCCTTTCTCACTCACAATAAAACCTAGCAGCTTACCGGATCGCACCCCAAATGTGCATTTGTTGGGGTTTAACTTCAATTGGTACTTCCTCAGACGCTTGAATAACTTCAACAGATTTACCAGGTGGTCTTCTTCTGTGAGGGACTTGGCAATCATGTCATCCACATAACATTCAATTTCTTTATGGATCATGTCATGGAATAATGTTACCATAGCCCGTTGATAAGTGGCACCCGCATTCTTCAGTCCAAATGGCATCACCTTATAACAGAATGCGCCCCAGGGTGTGATGAAAGTTGTCTTCTCCATGTCTTCAGGTGACATTTTAATCTGATTATATCCTGAAAATCCGTCCATGAAGGAGAACACCGAGAACTGAGCCGTATTGTCGACCAATACATCAATGTGAGGTAATGGGAAGTCATCTTTCGGGCTGGCTCTGTTCAGGTCCCGGTAATCCACACACATCCTCACCTTGCCATCTTTCTTAGGCACAAGTACAATATTAGCAACCCACGGCGGATAACTAGTTACAGCAAGGAAACCGGTGTCCCACTGTTTTTGTACCTCTTCCTTTATCTTCATTGCCATATCTGGGCGAGTACGGCGCAACTTCTGTTTTACTGGCAGACAGTCTTCTTTCAGAGGCAGCTTGTGCATAACAATATCGGTATCCAGACCCGGCATATCCTGATAAGACCAAGCAAAAACATCCACATACTCCCGAAGCATGTCAATAAGTTTCTCCTTTACTGAATCTTGCAGACAGGCCCCGATCTTAACTTCTTTCAAGTCTTCTTTCGTACCAAGATTAACCGTCTCAACCTCCTCCTGATGAGGAGTGATAACCTTCTCCTCTTGCCTTAACAACCTGGCTAGCTCTTCAGGTAGCTCATAATCTTCTTCGACCCCTTCATCAGCTTGATTGATTGGATTGTCAAAGTCATACGAAGTCATAGCAGTGTTGTTGTCGGTGCAGTCTGGAGGACATTCTCTGCAAGGGTTTATATTTGTTTATTTTAGTGATCAGTTTTATCTTATTTAGAAAAAAGTGAAAATGAAGTTATTATTTTGAAAAGCATTGCCATTTTATTTTTGTACAAAAAATGAAAAATGAAAAACAGTGAGCGGAAAAGAAAAGACTCATTTGCAAAAGATGTCCTGATATTCATTAATTGATCTTTGCACAAAATACAAGATGGCCCGATTACAAAATGAGTCCTGACATCTTGGGCAAGATGCAGGACTTGATGCATGCTTCAAAATACAGGAAATAATAATTACTTTGTAGGAGTAACCCTTATAATTTCCTGGGAAGACCAGTTTGAGACATGGCTCCCCGGGGTCCTTGGACGTATCCAGCTTTCTAGGTTGCGCTCGTCTTCCGACTTATCTTCCAAGCTATTCACAGCATCCGGGGTGAGCATCCCCCCACTAATAAACTTGGGCTCCTTTGCAGCCTCCGGTTGATCTTGTCGAGTTTGTCTGTAACCCAACCCAAATCGGTCTTCTTTCTTCTCCACGGGCAGCAGCTTGCCCCAGCCTTGGGCGGTACCTTCCTCAACAACCTTCCGGGCTTCCGGGTCTGTATATCCATCACAAAGAAGGTCGTTTTGAAAACCTGTGGGCCAATCATTATAGGCAACTCAATCTCCCCTAGAACTGATCTTTTAGAACCGTCAAAGGCTCTCACTACCAAGTTACTCGGGCGTAATGCCAATCCATCATGCTCCAGCTTCACAAGGGCTTTCTTGGGTAGGACATTGAGCGATGACCCTGTGTCTACCAATACGTGAGAAAGAACTGCACCCTTACACTCCAAGGTAATATGCAAAGCCTTGTTGTGATTGCGACCTTCCGTTGTCAGATCAGTGTTGGTAAATCCTAGTCCATGACTAGCGTTAACATTTCCAACCACAGCCTCTAACTGATTAACGGTAATCTCCTCCGTCACATAAGCTGCATGCAGGACTTTCAATAGTGCATTCCGATGAGCCTCGGAGCACATTAGCAACGATAGTATGGAGATTTTGGAAGGTGTTTGGTGAAGCTGGTCTACCACCTTGTAATCACTTTTCTTTATGATTCTCATGAATTCATCAACCTCTTGATCAAAAGGAGTCTTCAAAGCTTCTTTGACAACTTGTTCTTCTTGCACCATGCTCTTCCCTTTTGCCTTAGCAGCAGCTTCTGCTTCAACAACGGGTCTTGGAATTTGCGAGGCAAAGAGACGTCCGCTTCTAGTGAAGCCTCCTCCTCCCCCCACATTGTCTATCTGAGGTGAAGAAGTTGGTGATTCTAAAGTGATTTTCTGCCCCTCGCAGTATAGATCTAAGCCATAATGCCAAGGGATGGCATTATTGCTTTCGTAAGGAACTGGCCCAGGCACTGTGATAGTGAGCGGACTGATAGCAGCTGCAAAAGGGACCACAATGGTGTGTGGATCATAGTATATGGTAACTGGTGCTCTGGCAGGAGTAGCATTTTGTTGTGAGTTGGTGGCAGGAACATTTGCAGGGTCGTAGTATATGGTAACCGTTGAGACGCTTTCATCAATTGTTGCTGATGTTGTAGAAGACACTATTGACTGGATGGGTGTTGAAGTTGTAGCAGGAATGGTGACTGAACTTGCATCCATTGAAGTGATTGATTGAGTAGTTGTTGGAGTTGTAGTAGAATCCGTTGGAACAATGGTTGCTGACGTTGTAGGAGTATCTGTGATTGTCGGTGAAGGAATTGTTGGAGTTGTAGGCGCCATTGTCGTAATCTGAAGGATACCATCCTTAATAAGACCATTTATGCCGTCTCTCAGCCTTTCACACCCATTGACTGCAATATTGCAATACCCACAGCCGAGCTCACACCCAGGGAACACTTGGCATTCTAAAAGCTGAGCTTTGATTTCAACCAAAGGTGTTCGAATCTGTGCAACACTGGTGATTAAGGTGGATAGTTTGCCTTCCTCAATAGCATTAATCCTAGGCCCGTTGTGACTAGGCATTGGATTTCTTGTGACATTCGGAGGAGGTGCAAAGTTGAGAGCTTTTGAGTCCACCAGGTCTTGGACTTTCATCTGTAAGGCCCTGCATTTTTCAGTATTATGCCCCGGTGCGTTTGAGTGGAATGCACACCTGGCATTTGCATCATAATTCTTTGGCATATTGGTGGGATCCGGAGGTGCCAATGTCCTTAACTCAACTAGGTTGAGCTTTAGGAGTTGTGGCAAGAGTGCATCATACGACATTGGGATTAGGTCAATTACCCTGTTTTCTTTAGACGGTCTTTGCTGGAAAGGACGCTGTTGTTGGTTGTTGTTGCTGTTATTGTAGATTCTCTGTTGCGGATACTGAACTTGTTGTTGATACTGTGGTTGTTGTTGTTGAGGATATGCTGATTGTTGAGGAATCGGAGCTGGGATGGTAACAGCTGCTACTGACCGGTGAACATACTGAGGTCTCCCCCTGCTTGCATGAATGGAATTGGTCTCACCGGCTCTTCGGGGTCCCACTAAAGGCTTTCTGGGATTGCTGGATGAACTTGCACCACTGTCGGAAATTTTTCCCATCTTTAAGAGGCTTTCAATCCTCTCACCAGCTATGACCACATCAGCCAAACTGGTAGAGGAAAAAGCAGCCAGTCTATCAATATATATCCCTTGCAATGTATTCATGAACATGTCAGCCATTTCCCTTTCTGACATGGGTGGTTGGACAGCAGCAGCAAGCTGTCTCCACCTTTGGGCATATTCCTTGAAGCTTTCTCGGGAAGATTGAGACATTCCCATCAGAAGGGTCCTGTTAGGGGACATGTCCAGATTGTATTGATATTGTCGGATGAAAGCCTCAGCCAAATCCTTCCAGCATCTTATGTTGGCTCTAGACAAGTGTGAGTACCACTCCCTTGAAGCCCCAGTCAGACTGTCTTCAAAGTAGAACATCCACAACTTCTCATCCATAGTATAAGCTTTAAGTCTCCCCAGGAAAGACTGCAAATGAGTGCGAGGACAGAAGGTACCATTGTACTTTTCAAAGCATGGGGGTTTGAATTTGTGGGGAATTCTCACCCCATCCACCAATCCCATATCCATCACATCGAAGCCCAAAGAATTCTGTGACTCCAAAGATCTTAATTTCTCAGCAATCTCGTCCAATCTCCGGTCATATACTTCATCTCCATCCCCCATAACAGTAAACTGTTCTTCTTGGGGATCTTCCTGCAAGATTCTCCCCCCAGCAGTATTACCTTGCACATTTCTCGGGATGTTAGCTTCTGGATCCAGATGAGGTCCAAACACTGGTGGGTCAATACGAGGCTGACCCCGTTCATTGTTACTAGTTCTTCCTGTTCCAAGATGAGGCTCCTCAGGAGTTTGTCTTTCCACCAGTTCTCTTAACCTTTCTTGACTCTGGGCCAAGCCAGTCATCACAGCCATGAATTGAGACATCTGATTTCTCATCTCCACCCTCTCATTAGCCATCTGATTTCTGACCTCAGTCAGATCCTGCTGTACTTGTTCCATTTGAATACCGGGAAGGTTGTTGCGAGTCGGGTACCGGTGCGCGCGGTTGACAGGGAACACTCGGCGACGAGCAATGTTTCCTGAGATCACAACAAAGTTAGAAACAAAAATAATAAAACCCTACAAAACAAAACAAAAGTTAGTATGCAATGCAGTATGCTTATTTGTTTTCCAAGGTATCTAGTTTGGTTCTTGGTTTTGACCTTTCCAGACCTCGAGGAAGACGCTTGATGTTGTTGAGAGAAAACCCAAATGAAAACAAACTGAAATATATTACAAATGGTGAACAATACATAGTCTGTTTTACAACATATGCCCATGGAGGGTCAAAATACATCAAAAAGAAAAAGTACATCAAATGGAAATAACAACAAACAAAGAATCAGACATCCAGTCCAAACTCATCCTCTCTGACCTCCTTCAGGAGTGCCTCAGTCACTGGACCAGCTGGGTGCTCTGTAATGGTTCTAATGAGGAGGTTCCTGGTGGCAATGGCAGTGGTCAGCTTCTTATGCATGTCCTGGTCCTTTGATCTCTTCAATCCTGCTTTGAGCTTCAACTCTGAAATCTCCTTCTGGGCTGCCAACAAAGCTTCCTGCTGCTTCTTCTCATTGGCCTCTAACTGTTCAATCTTGGCTTGAGTCTTTTGGTCTTCTTGTGTACGGGCTTCAGTGATCCTGACCCACCTAGCCTGACTCTCTTGCAGATAGAGCTCAGTCCTAGCTTTCTGAATCTTGGCTTCTTTACAGGCATTCTTCAATATTTGTTCCCCAGCCCTTGCTTTCCTGATGTAGTCCTCTGTCTTCTCAATTTTGGCCAGATGTTCCACCTTGAGCTTTTCCAGTCTCTTAATGTCCAGACGACCATCACTTCTTTCCCAAAGAGTCTTCTTCAAGGCTTGAGATAGGTTCTCATTCCTTTCCTTCAGCTTTTCAAATTCTTCTAGGCTGACAGTTGCTGGTGGCTGTACTGTAGATGGTCCAGGTATATCCTCCAAGGTGAAAGGCATTCCGGTAATCTGGGCTCTAGTACGGGACCAGTCATAGTACTGAGCTGAGGCAACATTATTACACCTTCCAAGAATGGCCATCCCTTTTGTCTGGATGTTGTCCCAAGCCCAGGATGCTTGTCTGACGGCAGCTGAATTAGATTTTACTTCACAATACAGGGTCTCAGCTAAATCTTGCACTCTGGGAGGGTGAACCAAAGCATAACCCAGTTGTCTCTTAAACAACAAAGGATTGTAGTTGATGCAACCCTTTACTCCTATTAGAGGCACATTTGGGTATTGTCCATAGCTGGTGATAATGTCCTTGCCCTTGGTGCTTTGGGTGCACCATATGATATCATCTGAAGTCAAAGCAATGAGCCTCTTAGCCCAATTCTTCTATTGGTGAGGGTTCAGGAAGGCATCTGACTTAGGTAGGTGTCTGAGCAGCCAGGTGTAAAACAAAGGAGCACAACATCTCACCAACTTCCCCCTTTGTTTCTCATTCCTCTGATGAATGGAGTAGTAAAAGTCTCCCAGCAGTGTAGGCACTGGGTTTCTCAGAAGAAACAGATGGATGGCATTTTTGCTGACAAATTTGGGCTCATCTGCAAACAGTATAGCCCCATATATGCTGAGGGCTAACAGTGCACAGACTACCCTCCATTCTCCCAATGAGGCCTTCAGGATGGCCTGAGAAATCAAAAAGTCCAAGTGCAAACCAGGGATCCCAGCTTTTGTTGTCATACTTTGCTCAATCAAGGCAGGCTCCAGGTACAGTGCCTTTGCTACCTCTTCATTTCTGGGAGCTGGCATTTCTGGGTTGAAAGGGATTCCACCCCTGATAGGTACTCCAATCAATGAAGAAAACTCTTCCAGCAAAGGCCCTAGCTGGAAGTCTGGAAAGGTGAAACATCTCAATGGAGGATCATAAAACTGCAAGCATGTGTGGATCATGCTCCTCTGAGAAGGATCAAGGTCCATAACCATATCCAGGATACCTCCATAGTGTTCCCTAAATAATGGGATGTGGTCAGGTGTGATAAGTAACTGGACCTGCCTGATACCAGTCAACACAGGCTCAAAAAAGTGGTGGGATATGTTGCTCTTCCTGGGAGTAGTCATGAGTGTTGCTGAAGGAACTGAAGACAAGTGCTGATGAAGATCACAGACTGGTGCTGGAAGTGAGCCACTGACAGGCTGATGCTAGTGATGATGAAAATAGCTGAAACAAATAACTGATGAAGCAGAGGTCTATGCAGAAGAAGAGGTCAAAACCAAACCAGATATAATGTGGATACCCTGAAAAACAAATAAACAAATGTTAAATGATGCAATGATGATATATGCAAATGATATGCAAGGGTTTGTAATCAAGCTGGATCTGATTATCTGTCTTGATATAAGTCCATGTATGTTCAACAAAAAGGTCCAGATGGAGGCTCAGAAATCCAGTAACCAAGGTGGGGGACTCAAATAAAGAGTCACATGTCCCGGGTTAATCACAAGAACTGTCCAAAATGAGGTACTCTTAAACAATAGTAACTGGGTATGATGAGGCTAAGGGTTCCTGCAAACCTGTAAACAGCCCAACCCCCTCACAGGTATTGTTCTAGAACAAGGATCCTCAGACTTGGATTAGTTATGAGAAGTGTAAACACTTCTAACCCGGAGGTACAATGTTTACAATAACCATAAAAGATCCTCCTCTAATTCACCTCAGTTTCTGAAGGTCATAATAAAGGTCATCCAGACTTAGCAGGCTTCCCAGATAGCCCTAGCACTACAGGAAATCTGTAGCACAGAGTTCTCAATAAGAAACCCACATCTGAACTGTGTTTCATATTCCCGCACCAGACCGAAATGGAATGGGAAAGAACATGAACCACTCTATCCTAGGTGTCACTCAGGTCCCAGGTATAGGACCTCAAACTCTCAATGGAACCCCCACCCATCAAAACAGAAGCCAGATCCATCAATGATAATGACAGTATGAAATATGAAAAACTGCAAAGGAAAGCAATAAATAAAGCTGTACATAAAGCAGTAAATAAAGCAAATAAGTAAACACAATTAGCACATAACACCCCAGTTGTAAACACCCCAAATTTGCCCTCACCCATTCACCATGGCTTGTGATCATTCTCATATGCATAAACACAATCATATCACCTCATACCTCATTTTTGATTCACTGCATAGTTTCTAGGGCATCTGCACCTAGGGTTTGTGATCTGAGCAATCCCAAAGCTTCTTGAGCCATTCCAAAGGCCACTAATCAACTCAAAGGGGTCCATGTATTTTCTTATGTCATATTCCATCTTCTCAAAGTCAAAAATTCCAAAGAATCACAAGAACTAGGGTTTGAGTGGATGCAGAGCCAGGCTAGACTGCACAGTTGACCTAAAATTAGGGTTTTGGTTTCAGAGGCCATAACTCCAAATTTTTTGGTCATTCTTGTTTCCATTGGTCTTTATATGGTATAGGGAGTATGCATATCAATTTTCATGAAGAAATTCCATGGGGAAGTCATCTGATCAAGAGTTGACTTTCTGGACAAGTCAGTGCAAAATCAGGGCATCTGAGGCCCCCAATGACCCAACCAATGGGTGATCTTCATCATTTTGAGTGTATATGATCTTTATTTGATCATGGAAGAAGGTTGAAGTTCATAGAAATCAAGAATTTAGGGTTTTTGCAAATGTTGACTTTTTGGGCATAATTGACTTTTCAAGATTGCATCATTTTAGGTCATTTTTCAAGCCTTGATTCTTGATCCAAAAAAGCTTCAAATGGAAAAACTTTGGTCATGAAAGTTGTAGATCTCATCTTTCCCTTTTCAAAAAGTACAAGAACATGATCAAACACTTCTTGGATCAAAAGTTATGGCAAGACAAAGTTGGCTAAAATCATTGATTTTCAAGGCATGTTTCAAATGGAAATTTTGCAAAGTCATGAACCAATGCATTATGTGACTTCTAATTCACTACAAACCAGCACATAAACATCATGTAAGTCCTAAAATTCAGAATGAACTAGGCATTGCTCATGTTTCATGACTTTTGGAACAAGATCTTCACATGTGAACCATAAAGCAACAACTTGCAAAAGCACTCATAACATTTCACCAACTTGCTGCCTTGAATGCTGGACCAAGCCTAGCCTTTCCCTTCACCTTGCTGCACCAGAACCAGCCCATGTACTTGCCTAGATCATGAACCATACTTCTCTTACACATTTTTTGACTTTTTGCAAAAGGTAACTTACCAATCAATAAAGGGCATGTCTTGTCAACTGACCAATGAGAGAGAGTTATGTGGACAATTTGCAAGCAAGACATAACAAAAGGCAAGGCTGAAACATCTCATAACCACACATTCACAAAAACACACCACATTGCAAGTTGCTTCGAATCTGCCTCCACAGCTTGCAAACACTCACACCATCTTCACCATTCAACTCACCATACTCCATAGGCCTCAAACCACCAAAGCTCAAGCCTGAAACAAGCCTGACCTGAGCTTCACCATTCCCCACCCTCAGAACCAGTTCTCTTCGAATCTCACCATCCAACCATCAAACACCTCATCTTTCTTCACCAACAAGTCAAGCATACCACAAGGAGTCAAAACCACCCTTCACTTTGGACTGAAACAGCCTGTACACAAAGTGCATTTCCTGCTACACCAGAAGTGAATTTCTCAAAGCAGCTTGCCTAAGCTCATCCCAGGCTTTCCATTGGCTTCAAGGGGTTCAGGGAAGTTGTTCTGCATCAAAGCAAGGCCAAGAGAGCTCATATTCACAGTTCTTCACCTCAGGTAGCTTCAAACCTCAAGCTTTTCAGAGCTCTGTTTTTTTGTTATAAAATGAAAATGCATGCTTCAAGGATCATGGTGATATGTTTAGAATCAAAAATGGTGTGAAAATGAGCATTTTGTGCCTCTCTGAAATTCTGCCCGTGAATGTATTTGGTTTCGATTCTCTTTGTTCATGCTAGATAAATGTTTTTTGATCTTGGATTTAGGTTTAGTTTGGGGAGAGGAATGTTTCTGGGCAGTTAATTTGATGAGTGGTGGCCTGTGGCGTTTTCTAGGGTTTTAACCCGCCGGAGAAGACGACCGGAACCACTGTTCCGGCCGTCTGAGGTTAGCATGCCCTAATTAGGGTTTAGTCCAGTCATTAGCGTATTTCAAATTTGGGCCATTGGATCATGTTTCCCGCGTGTGGACCAGAGGCTCAGATTGCACCATTAACTTTAATTTCCACTTAACTTAATTTAATTAGGGTTAATGATTTAATTAGTCAGATTTGAATTGTGACCATTGGATCACGCGCCAAGTCAACTGCCTCCTCCCCAGATTGCATCTCAGCCTCTCATTCTGATTACTTCCTATTTTATTTAATTTTAATTCATTTTTATTTCAATTAACTTGTACAATTATTTTAAAATAGTAAAAAATTCTTAAAAATTATGAAACTTTTTCCTTAAAGTTTTATTAATTTTTATGACACAAAAATATTTTTATTTTATTTTTTATCATTAAAAAAGTATTTTTAAATATTTAAAAGATTATTTTTAATTGATTAATGGGAATTAATTAATAAAAAATACTTTTAGGTATTTAAAAATTACAAAAAAATTCATGAATTGTTCTAAGACATTTAGAAACATTGTCCAACCTTCAAACCAAATTTCTTTTTTGATCTTGATGCATTTTAAGAATTTTCCATTGAATTAAATCATATTTTGTGCATTATTTTGATCATAAGTTCAAAAATTCATTTCTGCCTATTTGAGAAGAGTTGGACATTGGTTCTTCTTGCATTGTTTTCTATTTGGCATGTAGTTTCTAGGATAAAAAGGCCATGAATTGTTCTTGCATTTTCAAATTGTTTGGCATTTCTTTTGTTAAGAACCCTAAAAAACCCTAATAACTTGGAAAATTCATAACTTGAGTTTGGTTGAGAGTTGAGAGCTCCCCTTTGGACATTGATTTAGTATAGGTTTAGGGTTTCCTTGAATGTCATTTTCCATTTTTTATCTCAAGGTTTGCTTCTGTTTTGGATTTTTGTTTGATGTTTGATCCATAAACCCTAATTTGGGCTTTCATTTGCATCCCTCTTGCATTCTCTTGCATAACATGACTTGTCTTTGCATTTTGTGCATTCTTGTGTTTCATTTGACATCATAAGACACATAGAAAGCATGCTTGATCACTGCATTACATGTTTGCCATGTCATTTGCCTTGTATGCTTCATAACTTTCCATGCTTGTTCATGCTTCTTAACTTGCATCATTTGCATCCATGATCTTGTATGAACATATCCATGTGCTGCCTCATGTTTGCAGCACTTCATAACATCATTATCATCATCAACATGCTTCTGGTTTTGTTTAGCACCATGTCATTTCATTTCATCTAGCATTGCATTGCATTTCTTTCTAACATTTCAGGTGGTAAGTAACTTGGGAAGTGAATTTGCCTTCACTTCTCATACCTTTTCTTTTCATCTCTCTTGCATCCATTGCTGCATTTATGTATGTGTTTGAGATTGAGCTTGCTCATTCTTGTTCCTCCCACCTTCTTTCTTCAAGTGACTTGACTTCTTGAATGAAGCAAGTCACTTTGCTTCTCTTGATCCTTGTATCTGCTTCCTGGTGGCTCCATTGAAGATTGTTCTTGAAAAACCTCACAAACTTTAGGGACAACCAAGCATGATAATGAATTAGGGTTTTGATTAGTCTCCCCTCATAGTTTTTACCTTTGTGTCTCTCTTTGAGTCTTCTCTTCTCACCTCATAATCAGGGACTAAACCCTAAAGGCTTTAAGGCTTTGTGATTAAGTTTATGCCTGCATCCTTCTCTTAGGATGGAGTGTATAACTTTAATCCTAAGTGTTAAACCCTTAATGTGTTTAAATCTCTTAATCAATTCACATAATAATCATCAAGACATCACACTTGTAACTTGGGCCTTGCATTAGGGTTCTAATTCTTCCTTAATTGGTTAAGAAGGACTAACCCTAGTGTTAATGGACAAGCCTCCCTCAAGTTGTCTTACAAATCATAAAATTCACTTCATCATCATATCATTAATCTAAAATCCACTTAATCAAAGGCTTGTTTTGTCATGAGTTTAATCCCTAATCATGGATTAAGTTGAGGAGCTTTCCTCAGCTTAAACATTCTCATCTATTATCCTTCTATTAGGATGGTGTAATGAGTCTGTTTAATCCTTGATTATGGCTTAACCTCATTACTTAACACTAAACAAAAACACAAAAACATCTAAATAATCACAAGTAGGTTAATGACCTTAATCCTACACCAAAGATGATTAAGTGTGAGAATCTGACTTCACACTTAAGGTACTCTCATTACCCCTAATCAGAGGGAAGATGTGATGAGTTTGCTAACCCATTGGATTAGGCTTAAGCTCATTAACTTATGACAAACTTTCAAAAGCAATAAAAGACTGAAAACACAAAAACAAACAATAATCGTCTCCTTCGGGATTCTTTTCTCACCACCTTCACTCACAAACGAGAACTTGCTTCTTCCGTCTAATGCAAGACAGTTCGCATCTGTGCCAGACAGATCATACACTTGAGCATAGGCAAGTAAGCAGTTCATAAGTCAATTTATCTTTTAGTCTCTTTGGGTCGAACTACGGTGTTCTGACTTCCTCATTGCACGAGAGGATACGTAGGCATAACTTAACAGTTATCGAACAAAAGTCTCTGTATATTCCCCCTCCTTCCAGCTTCATTCTTTAGCCTCATGATCTTGAGCATTTCATTTTCATTCTTACACTGACACATCATTTATACACTTCACTTCTCATACACTGACACCTGTACATTCTTTTTCCAGCTATGTTACACACAGATTGCACTGACACTACCCCTTTAAAACACAAATCTTTTAAGCGTGGATCCCGTCGAGTACGGCGGACAATCTGGGTGCTAATACCTTCCCAGGTTGTAACCAACCCCCTTTCTCAGTCTCTCTGGTTCGCAAACCGTCTTATCCATCTTTTTCTAGGCCTATGCAGCATTGCCTTTCCTCCGGGATAAAAATGCCTAGCTGGCGACTCTATTCATCCTCCAGTGAGTTCACGCCTGTGTGTTCTCACTGTCCCCTTCGCCGACCGTTCGCGTCTGTACCTTTATTTGACCCCGTGTCATTTATCGGGAGCGACAGCTTGGCGACTCTGCTGGGGACCCTTTACATTGCAGCCAAGGCTTCTGGTTCTTTTTGTGGGTTCCTCCTAGCGCTTGTTTGATTTGTGTTTACTGGGGTGTTATGTGCTTATTTGTGTTGGTATATGTTTATTTTTGATTTATGTACAGCTTGCTTTACTGTTTTCTTTATTGCATTTGTATATATCATACTGTACTGCTGGCTGGATCTGGTTTTCTTTTGGTGGGTGGGCATTTCATTGAGTGTTGAGGTCCTATACCTGGGGCCTGAGTGACACCTAGGCTAGAGTGAATCATATTCTTTCCCATTCCATTTCGGTCTGGTGCGGGAATATGAAACACGATTCAGATATGGGTTTCTTCTTGAGAACTCTGTGTTGCAGATTTCCTGCAATGCTAGGGCTATCTGGGAAGCCTGCTAAGTCTGGATGACCTTTAGTATTGACCTTCAGAAACTGAGGTGAATTAGAGGAGGAATTGTTATGGTTATTGTAAACACTGTACCTCCGGGTTAGAAGTGTTTACACTTCTCATAACTGATCCAAGTCTGAGGATCCTTGTTTTAGAACACCACCTGTGAGGGGGATGGGTTGTTTACAGGTTTGCAGGTACCTTGACCTCAGAATACCCTGTTACTTTGACTTTGTTAAGAATACTACATGTTGGATAGTTCTTGTGATTCTAAAACCCTGGACATGTGGCTCTTTATTTGAGTCCCCCTACCTTGGTTACTGGTTTTATAGACCTCCAACTGGAATTCTTGAACACACTTGGACCTATATCAGAATATTTTGGCCAGATCCAGCTCAGTCACAAACCCTTGCATTTCATTTGCATACATAATCATTGCATCATATTGACATTTGCTTATTTGTTTCAGGGTATCCATCATTCATCTGGTTTTGGTTTTGACCCCATCTTCAGTATTGACCTATCTTCACCAGCACCTGCTTCAGTTATCAGCTATCTGCTTCAGTTATCACCAGTATCAGCCAGTCAGTGGCCCTCTCTTCAGCATCAGCATCAGCACTTGTCTTTACTCAGTCTTCAGCATCATGGCTCCAAAGAAAAGCAACATCACCTATCACTTCTTCCAACCAGAGTTATCAGACATCAGGAGGATCCAAACCCTGATCACTCCAGATCACATATCCCTATTCAGAGAGAATTATGGAGACATACTTGACTTGGTTGTGGATCTGGACCCATCACAGAGGAGCCTCATCCACACTTGCATTCAGTTCTATGATCCCCCACTGAGATGTTTCACCTTTCAAGACTTTCAGTTGGGCCCTCTTTTAGAAGAATACTCCTCATTAGTTGGTATGCCTATCAGGAGAGAAATCCCTTTCAACCCTGAGATGGTCTTTCCTACCAATGGAGAGGTAGCAAAAGCTTTGCATCTGGAGCCTATCCTGATTGAGCAGCATATGACTTCTAAAGCTGGGATCCCTGGTTTCCATCTGGACTTCTTAATTTCTCAAGCTATCTTGAAAGCTTCACTCAGAGAATGGAAAGCTGTTTGTGCTCTGCTGGCCTTGTGCATATATGGAATTGTGTTGTTTGCAGATGAGCCTCGATTCATTAGCAAGAATGCCATCCATCTGTTCATCCTGAAGAACCCAGTGCCAACTTTATTGGGGGATCTCTACTATTCAGTGCATCAGAGGAATGAAAAACAGAGGGGAAGACTAGTGAGGTGTTGTGCACCATTATTCCATACTTGGCTTCTCAATCATCTACCCAGGACAGATGCATTTCTAAACCCTCATCAGCAAAGCAACTGGGCTAAGAGGCTCACTACTCTCACTTCAGCAGACATCAGATGGTGTACTCAAAGCACCAAGGGCAGAGACATCCTCACCAGCTGTGGGCACTTTCCCAATGTGCCCTTAATAGGAGTTAAGGGAAGTATTAATTGCAACCCTCTGCTGTTCAGGAGGCAACTGGGCTATGCATTGGTCCACACTCCTAAGGCACAGGATTTGGTGGAGACTCTCTATTGTGAGAATAAGATTAGTTTGGCTGTTGTTAGGCAGGCTTCCTGGGCCTGGGATCATGTTCAAACCAAGGGGGTCACTGTTCTGGGGAAGTGTAATAATGTGGCATCAGCACAATATTATGAGTGGTCCCGTGCCAGGGCTCAATTCTCTGGGATGCCCTTCACCATAGAAGACATGCCTGAGTCATCTTCAACACCACCCCCTGCCACCATCAGTTTGGAGGAGTTTGAGAGCTTAAAGGAAAGAAATGAGAAGTTAACCCAGGCTTTGCAGAAGACCCTCAGGGAGAGGAGTGAAGGTATGAGGGAGATTGAGAGATTGGAGAAGTTGAGAGTGGAGCATCTGACTAAGATTGAGAAGTCCGGGGATTATATCAAAAAGTCTAAGGCTGGTGAACAAATTCTGAAGAATGCTTGCAAAGAAGCTCAGTTCCAGAGAGCAAGGACAGACTTGTATCTAAAGGAGAGTCAAGCCCGGTGGGTCAGGATCACCGAGGCTCGTACCATAGAGGACAAGAGAGTTCAAGACAAGATGGAGCAACTGGAAGCTAGTGCAAGAGGACAGCAAGAAGCCCTGGCAGCAGCCCAGAGGGAGATATCAGAATTGAAGATCAAAGCAGGGGTAAAGAGGTCCAAGGACCAAACTCAGCACAAGAAGCTAGCAGTAGCTATTGCAACCCGGAACCTCCTTATCCGGAATCTTACGGAGCGTCCGGCTGATCCTGTGACCGAAGCACTTCTCAGGGAAGTTCGTGAGGATGAGTTTAGCCTTGGTGTTTGACCATTTGCTTGTTGTTGTTTCTTTTCCATGTACTTTTACCTTTTTGTGATGTATTTTGACCCCTAAGGGGGCTTGCGTTGTAAAATGAACAATTTGTATTGTTTCACCTTCTGTAATATATTTGTGTTATTTTGTTCCATCCAAGTTCACTTCGGAAGCAACATCAACAGCATCTTCGAGGGTCTGGAAGGGTCAAAACTGAAGGCCAAACCGGATACCTTGAGAACAAATAAGCATAACTGCATTGCATGCTAACCCTTTGTTTGTTTTGTAGGTTTTTGTTTTGTTGTTGCTAACCTTTGTTGTGATGTTCAGGAATTATTGCTAGGCGCCGAGTATTTCCCCTCAACCGGCCGCACCGTTATCCAACCCGAAACAACCTTCCGGGAATTCAAATGGATCAGGTATAGCAGGACCTTGCCGAGGTCAGAAACCAGATGGCAAACGAAAGATTGGAGATGAGAACGCAGATGACGCAGTTCATGGAAGTTATGAACAACATGGCTCAGAGCCAGGAAAGATTGAGGGCCATAGTGGAAAGACAGAATCAAGAGGATCCACACATAGGGACTGCCGGTACCAGTAATAATGAAAGGGTCCAACCTCATGTTAACCCTCCGGTGTTTGGTCCACATCTCCATCCTGAAATCAATATTCCTGCAAACGTTCAAGGAACAGCCACTGCAGCTAGAGTACTTCAGGAGGACCCTTAGGAAGACCAATTTACAGTAATGGGTGCTGGAGAAGAAGCTTACGATAGAAGGTTGGATGAGATAGCTGATAAGTTAAGATCCCTAGAATCTCAAAATTCTTTGGGTTTTGACGTGATGGATATGGGCTTGGTAGACGGGGTCAGGATCCCCCATAAGTTCAAGCCTCCTTGTTTCGAAAAGTATAATGGGACTTCATGCCCCCGGACTCATCTACAATCATTTCTGGGAAGGCTGAAGGCCTATACAATGGATGAGAAGCTCTGGATGTTCTATTTCGAAGACAGTTTAACTGGAGCGTCGAGAGAATGGTACTCTCACCTGACAAGGGCAACTATTAGATGCTGGAAGGACCTGGCAGAGGCCTTCATCAGACAGTATCAGTACAACTTAGATATGGCACCCAACAGGACCCTCCTAATGGGAATGTCACAGTCTTCAAGGGAGAGTTTCCGAGAATATGCCCAAAGATGGAGGCAATTGGCTGCTGCTGTTCAACCCCCTATGTCTGAAAGGGAAATGGCAGACATGTTTATGAATACTCTTCAGGGCACCTATATTGACAGGTTGGCTGCTTTCTCTTCCACTAGCTTCGCAGATGTTGTCATAGCTGGGGAGAGAATTGAAAGCCTGTTGAAAATGGGAAAGATCTCAGACAATGGTGCAAGCTCGTCCAGTAATGCAAGAAAGCCTTTTGCAGGCCCGAGAAGAACTGGCGAGACCAACGCCATCCACACCAACAGGGGCAGGCCCCAATATGCTCAAAGATCAATAGCAGCAGTCACAATTCCTGCTCCAGCTCATCCTCAGCCAGTCTATCAACCTCCTCAACAAAGCTATCAGCCACAACCTCAGTACCATCAACCAAATCAGTATCCTCCAAGAAATTACAACAACAACAGCAACAACAGTCAACAAAGGCCATTCCAACAAAGGCCATCTCAAGCTAACAGAGTGATCGATCCGATCCCAATGCCATATGCTACTTTGCTGCCACAACTTCTGAAACTCAACCTGGTTGAGCTAAGAACGTTGGCACCTCCGGATCCCAACAGTCTACCAAGGAACTATGACTCCAATGCTAGGTGTGCTTTTCATTCAAACGCACCTGGTCACAGTACAGAAAAATGCAGGGCTCTGCATATGAAGGTACAAGACCTGGTAGACTCGAAAGCTCTGAATTTCGCACCACCACCCAATGTCAATAAAAACCCCATGCCAAACCATGGTGGTCCCCGGATTAACGCAATTGAAGAAGACCAGCCGTCTTATTTAATAACCAGTGTGGGACAGGTCAGGACACCATTGGTAGAAATCAAGGCTCAGCTCTTGGAATGTCAAATGTTCCCGGGGTGTGAGTTGGGTTGTGCTTACTGCAATATCTCGGTCAATGGGTGCGACAATTTGAGGAATGGCATAGATGGCCTTATTCAGAGTGGCCAACTTCAGATCACCACATCATTTCCAACAAATCCAGCCATCTCATCAGCAACGGTTTCAGAACCTCCTACAACTGCAGCAACTATTGTTCCAGACAATTCTTCGGCTTCATCAACAAGTACTTCGTCTATCATCTCAACTAATCAGTTTTCAACAAATGTTTCTTCTACAACATCAGCTTCACTCCATTTTGAGACTCCTACAACGACAACATCCATTTTGCCACCGTTATCTCCTACAACACCAGCAATCAATCATGAAGATGTCTCCACTGTCACCATATTCTATGATCCTGAAAGCAACTCTGCCTACCATTCAGAAGGTGTCGCTCCCATCAGAGCACCAATTACAATCTATTATGATCCGCAAACAATTACAGTCCCTTCAGCAGCAGCAATCAGTCCGGTCACTGTCAAGGTGCCTGGACCAGTACCATATGAAAGCAATAGGGCCATCCCTTGGCACTATGGCTCTGACGTGTACTGCGAAGGAAAAAGAATCACTCTTGAAACATCAGCACCTGCACCACAAGTAGATAATGTGGGCGGAGGCGGAGGCTTCACCCGAAGCGGACGTCTCTTCGCTCCACCAATTCAAAGACCTACTGCCGAAGCAGAAGCTGCTGCCAAGGCAAAAGGAAAGAGCCCGGTGCAGGAAGATCAAGCTGTTAAAGAAGCCTTGAAGACCCCGTTCGATCAAGAAGTTGATGAGTTTATGCGAATCATCAAAAAGAGTGATTACAAAATTGTGGATCAGCTTCACCAAACGCCATCCAAAATCTCTATCCTCTCACTGCTTATGTGCTCCGAAGCCCATCGGAATGCACTACTCAAAGTATTGCACGCAGCTTACGTGCCTGAAGAGATTACTGTCAACCAGTTGGAAACCGTGGTTGGAAATGTTACTGCTAGCAATGGGCTAGGGTTCACCAATACTGACTTGACAGCGGATGGCCGCAACCACAACAAAGCCTTGCACATAACCATGGAATGCAAAGGAGCTGTCCTTTCTCATGTGCTGGTGGACACAGGTTCATCCCTGAATGTTTTACCAAAGAAGGCCCTGGTGAAGCTCGAATATGATGGATTGGCATTGAGGCCCAGCAACCTGGTGGTAAGAGCTTTTGATGGCTCAAAGAGATCGGTGCTGGAAGAAATTGAGCTGCCTGTGACAATTGGCCCACAGACCTTTAAAACTATCTTTTATGTGATGGACATTCAGCCCGCCTACAGCTGTTTGTTGGGTAGACCCTGGATTCACGCCGCTGGCGCAATAACGTCTACCCTTCACCAAAAGTTAAAATATGAGTGGGAAGGCCAAGTTGTTACAATCTGCGGGGAGGAGGATATATTTGTTAGCCATCTGGCTACTTACAAGTATATTGAAATGGATGGGGAGATCCATGAGACAATGAGCCAAGGATTTGAAGCCTTGAATGTCAATGAAGCATCTGCTGTATCTGGTATCTCCATGTCATCGTACCAACAAGCCCGGAAGGTTGTTGAGGAAGGAACTGCCCTAGGCTGGGGCAAGGTTTTAGCTGTGGAGGAGAAGAAAGACAAATTTGGGTTGGGTTACAGACCAACTCAACATCAAGCAAAAGCTGCTGGAGAGCCTGGTTTTGTCAGTGGGGGGATGCTTACCCCCGATGCTATCAACTGTCTGGAAGACGAGCGCAACCTGGAGAATTGGATTCGTCCGAAGGTCCCGGGGAGCAGTGTCTCGAACTGGTCTTCCCAGGGAATTATAAGTGTTACTCGAGCAGAGTAATTATTATTTCCTGTATTTTATAAGCATGCATCAAAGTCTTGCATCTTGCCCAAGATGACAAGACTCATTTTGTAATCAGGGCCATCTGTACTTTTGTGCAAACAAGATCAATTAATGAAATATCAGACATCTTTTTGCAAACAAGTCTTTTTCTTTTCGTTCACTGTTTTTTCCATTTTTCTTTTTGTACAAAAAATAAATGGCAGTGTTTTCAAAATGATAACTTCATTTCACTTTTCTAAATAAGACTAAAATCAGATCACTAAAATGAACCAACTTAAACCCTTGCAGAGAGTGCCATCCTGACAGCACCGACAGCAGCACGGCTATGACATCGTATGACTTTGACAATCCGATCAATCAAGCTGATGAAGGGGTTGAAGAAGAATATGAGCTTCCTGAAGAGCTAGCCAGGTTGTTAAGACAAGAGGAAAAGGTCATTACTCCTCACCAGGAGGAGGTTGAAGTGATCAATCTTGGTACAGAGGAAGACGTGAAAGAAGTCAAGATCGGGGCCTGCCTGCAAGACTCAGTTAAGAAGCAACTGATAGATCTGCTTCAAGAGTATGTTGATGTGTTTGCTTGGTCGTATCAAGACATGCCAGGGTTGGATACCGACATCGTTGTGCACAAGTTGCCTTTGAGAGAAGAGTGCCCTCCAGTCAAACAGAAGCTACGCCGTACTCGTCCAGACATGGCTATGAAAATCAAGGAGGAGGTACAAAAGCAATGGGACGCCGGGTTCCTTGCTGTAACTAGCTACCCACCGTGGGTTGCTAACATAGTACCTGTGCCTAAGAAAGACGGCAAAGTAAGAATGTGTGTTGATTACCGGGATCTAAACAGAGCTAGCCCGAAAGATGATTTTCCATTACCTCACATCGATGTATTGGTTGATAATACGGCTCAGTTCTCGGTATTCTCCTTCATGGATGGATTTTCAGGATACAACCAGATTAAAATGTCACCTGAAGACATGGAGAAGACAACATTCATCACA
Source organism: Lathyrus aphaca (assembly GCA_963966055.1). Classification (NCBI taxonomy): domain Eukaryota; kingdom Viridiplantae; phylum Streptophyta; class Magnoliopsida; order Fabales; family Fabaceae; genus Lathyrus; species Lathyrus aphaca. Next base: position 353,923,038 of record OZ014520.1, on the reverse strand, counting down.
CCCTGGGGCACGTTCTGCTACAAGGTAATGCCATTTGGGCTCAAGAACGCCGGTGCAACATATCAACGGGCTATGGTAACATTATTCCACGATATGATCCATAAGGAAATAGAATGCTATGTGGATGACATGATTGCCAAGTCCCTTACAGAAGAAGACCATCTGGTGAATCTGCTCAAGTTGTTCAAACGTCTGAGAAGGTACCAACTGAAGTTGAACCCCAACAAATGCACATTCAGGGTGAGGTCCGGTAAGCTGCTGGGATTTATCGTAAGCGAGAAGGGGATTGAAGTTGACCCTGATAAAGTCAAAGCCATCCAAGAGATGCCTGCACCGAAAACAGAGAAAGAAGTTCGGGGGTTCTTAGGTCGATTGAACTACATCTCAAGGTTCATATCTCACCTTACTGCAACCTGTGAACCTTTGTTCAAGCTGTTAAGAAAAGAACAAACGGTCAGGTGGAATGAAGACTGCCAAAAGGCTTTTGACAAGATCAAGGAGTATCTGCAAGAACCTCCAATCCTTATGCCGCCAGTTGAAGGAAGACCTCTAATTATGTACTTGACAGTATTGGAAGAGTCAATGGGGTGTGTGCTGGGCCAGCATGACGAGTCTGGTCGAAAAGAGTATGCAATATACTACCTAAGCAAAAAGTTTACCGACTGTGAACAACGTTATTCACTGCTCGAGAAAACTTGCTGTGCTTTAGCGTGGGCTGCTCGCCGACTAAGGCAGTATATGTTGACCCACACTACCCTGCTGATCTCAAAGATGGACCCAGTCAAGTACATTTTCGAGAAGCCAGCTCTTACCGGACGGGTTGCAAGATGGCAGATGATTCTCACAGAATACGACATACAGTACACATCTCAGAAAGCCATCAAGGGCAGTGTACTATCCGAATATCTTGCTGAGAAACCCATTGATGATTACCAGCCAATGAGGTTTGACTTCCCTGATGAAGACATCATGTTCATTAAATCAAAAGATCACGAAGAGCCTATTCACACTGAAGGGCCTGACCCGGAGGAAGAATGGATTATGATGTTCGACGGAGCTGTTAACATGAATGGCCGGGGTGTTGGTGCAGTACTCATTACACCCAAAGGAGTTCACATGCCTTTCTCGGCAAAACTCACTTTCAACTGCACTAACAACGAAGCTGAATACGAAGCTTGTATCATGGGTCTTGAGGAAGCCATTGACCTCAGGATCAAGACATTAACCGTATTCGGGGATTCAGCTTTGGTAATCAATCAGACCAACGGAAAATGGTAAACACACCAAGATCATCTGATACCTTACAGGGATTATACAAGAAGGTTATTGACTTTCTTCACAACAGTCAAACTTGAGTATATCCCTCGGGACGAGAATCAGTTTGCAGATGCCTTGGCTACCATTTCATCCATGATCAAAGTTCAAGCTGCTAATTTTGTACCTCAGATTTCAGTATCGAGACTTGATAGACCAGCATATGTATTTGCAGCGGAAGTTGTCAAAGATGATAAGCCTTGGTTCCACGACATCAAGTGCTTCTTGGAGGATCAAACATACCCACCTGGGGCATCTTCCAATGATAAGAAGACTTTAAGAAGGCTTGCTGGGAGTTTCTTTCTGAACACTGATGGGTCTTTATACAAAAGGAACTTTGATATGGTACTCCTCAGATGTGTTGACAAGACGGAAGCAGATTTGCTGATGCATGAAGTGCATGAAGGCTCTTTTGGTACCCATGCTGGAGGACATGCAATGGCTAAGAAACTGCTGAGATCAGGCTATTATTGGATCACAATGGATGCAGACTGTTGTGCCTATGCCAGGAAATGTCACAAATGCCAGATCTACGCAGATAAAGTGCATGTGCCTCCCAATCCTTTGAACATAATGTCTTCACCCTGGCCCTTTGCCATGTGGGGCATTGATATGATTGGCAAGATTGAGCCAACTGCTTCGAACGGCCACAGATTCATCCTGGTCGCCATCGACTATTTTACCAAGTGGGTTGAAGCAGCCTCATATGCAAATGTCACAAGGCAAGTGGTAGCCCGATTCCTAAAAAGAGATATCATCTGTCGGTATGGAGTTCCCGAGCGAATCATTACTGATAATGGTTCCAATTTAAACAACAAGATGATGGCTGAATTATGCCGGGACTTCAAGATCCAACATCACAATTCTTCTCCTTACAGGCCAAAGATGAATGGCGCTGTTGAGGCAGCAAATAAGAATATCAAGAAGATTGTGCAGAAGATGGTAGTCACCTACAAAGACTGGCACGGAATGCTACCATTTGCCTTGCATGGGTACCGCACGTCAATCAGGACATCCACTGGGGCAACACCATATCAGCTTGTGTATGGTATGGAAGCAGTCCTGCCAGTTGAAGTTGAATTACCCTCCCTACGGGTGTTAATGGATGTCAAGCTGAGTGAGGCAGAATGGGTTAGGTCCCGATACGAGCAACTGAGTCTGATCGAAGAGAAGAGACTGGCTGCAATCTGTCATGGACAGCTATATCAGAAGAGAATGAAGAAGGCCTTCGATCAGAAAGTCAGACATCGAGAGTACCAAGTGGGAGATCTTGTGCTGAAAAGAATCCTCCCTCCTCATACAGACCACAGGGGCAAATGGACTCCAAATTATGAAGGACCATTCATGGTGAAGAAAGTTTTCTCTGGTGGAGCACTGATGCTCAGCACCATGGATGGTGAAGATTTTCCGTCCCCTATGAATTCGGATGCAGTTAAAAAATACTTCGCGTAAAAATGACCCGCTGGACACAAAAACAGAATGTGAGTCCAGGCAAAAATAGGGCATCCCGGCGAGTCAAAAACAGAATAAAAGACTCGGGCAAAAATAAGGGAAATAAATAAAAAAATGTACACCCGCTGAGTTGAAAAGCCACATCGGACAGCTCAGGCAAAAATGGGTATCCCGATGGATTGAAAACCCGAAAGGGCGATCCATGCAAAATAAGGGAATAAGCAAACAACTGCATTCTGAATTCGTCTGTATTGTCAGCAACTTGGTAAGCTTCGAAAGGATCAGGCTCCGATCAGAATCAACTCTCTCCAGAAAGCAAGACGAGAAGAACGTCATTGTCATACGAGTCATAGCGGGAGAGGAAGCTCCTCAAAGCGTCATCAACACTGCCAGCACTTTGTTTCTCAATTTGTAACAATCTCCTCATTTCAGGAGATATGTTTCTTTGACTGTATCTTGCCAATTCAGGGCACATGAATTAATAAAATCAGATTTTTCAGTCATGTTTCGTTTTGTATATTTTTATTTGCAAAGGATGTCTGATGTCTCTAAAAATCAATTGCATAAGTACAGATGTTTTTCTCCAAAAAAATATATAATAATAAAACACATGCTTACAGGGAATATACTTACTCTCGAAAGTACTCAGCTCCTATGACGGAATCCAATAAAGGATACCTCGGGACCATTTGTGCGTTTCCTTGTCTTTGCAGGATTGCAGGTATCCAGAGCTCAACTTGGGGCATGCAAGTTATATCTCAGCAAGCTGGCAAATCAACGAGTGATCTCAGCATCCAGATTGCTCTATCCCCAGCTGAGTTGCCTCTCCTTACTCTTCCCAGCTGAGCTACCAACAGAATCCTCAGCCTCTATCCAGAAGAGCAGCGCACGAAGAACTCACAACAGAGTGAAGAAAGCTTCTACAAACCCCAGCTGGGTCTCTCATTTACGAGGATATGTCAATCAGTGACCTATATTCCCAAGCAGATAGCATCTCGTCAGATCTACCAATGATCTTATCCCCAGCTGGGAAGTCCATTTCGAATAGATCAGCCAGAGATCTTCATAGCAGCGGGATCCGGATCCCGGTTTGGTATCTTTGCATAATCATGGCATTTGCATCATATTATCCCCTCAGAGCGTAGCATTCCGTCTAAACGGAGCATTACGGCAAAAATCAAACGCATAGCATAATCATAAGCCGTGTTCTGAATTAACACTTGTGAATAATTAACCGTTCATCATCACTATACAAAAATCCCCACCAGAGTCCCAGCAGAAGCAGTTACCTCACAAATCACCAAACACCATCATATACACCTTCTGGTACCCGTCCGTATCATCACTCTACAGACACTTCCTGACACCCGTCCATGTCAAATCACCAGCAAAAAGCCAAAGACGTTCTCTTTGCACTCACATATACTCACATATACACTTTCCTGGCACCCGTCCGTGTCATATCCCCAGCGCAGTCGCCTACATTTTGTATAGCAGATACTGGTTCATATTATACTCTTCCCTTTTGACACTCGTCCGTGTCACCCTCCCCAGCAGATAAACACTCGTCTACATATACTCACTACTCATGATACACTTATGCAGATACTCGTTCGTATCTTGTATACACAACACTCATATCCCCACAGATTCAACAATAGTCTTTGTTCTTTGTTAACCAGTTGGTACTCGTCCGTATCATCATCTCAGAACATTGCGTCTAATGTTTGTTTCTACATGATACTCGTCCGTATCATAGTCTTAAGGATGCTCGTTCGCATCTTTAATCCATACACTGTGTCAAACACTTATGTCTTCTTGAACATAGACACTCGTCCGTGTCTATTACTCCCCAGAAGAGTCCCTTCAGATGCAACACTCGTCCGTGTTCTTTGTTAACCAGATGGTACTCGTCCGTATCATCATCTCTGAACACGTGTCAGTATTTGTTTCTACATGATACTCGTCCGTATCATAGTCTAAGGTTGCTCGTCCGCATCTTTAATCTATATATAATACCAAACACTTATACTTTCCTTTCTTGGTTGTGAATACTCGTCCGTGTTCGCTATATCCCCAGTAGATCACCAACAAAGCATTTTTCTTTTATCTGGCACTCGTCCTGTGTCATGATAACCCTGAGAGCAGCCGTACCCTGCTGAGTGGTCGTCCTCCACTTCTTGATGGCCGTCCTCCATCATGCTCATCCGATGGCCGTCCCCATCGTTGTTTTTTAGCAGCCGTCCCCTGCTAGGTGGTCGTCCTCCACCTTTTGATGATCGTCCTTCATCACTTTATCCAATGGCCGTCCCCATTGTCGATTTAGGTTATCTGACATTCGTCCTGTGTTATGATAAACCTTGAGAGCAGCCGTACCCTGCTAAGTGGTCGTCCTCCACTTCTTGATGGTCGTCCTCCATCATGCTCGTCCGATGGCCGTCCCCATCGTTGACCTTTTATCCGGCATTCGTCCTATGTCGTGATATTTGCGGCAGCCGTACCCTGCCAGGTGGTCGTCCTCCACCTTTGATGGACGTCCCCATCATATTTCTTTTATTCCCAACAGAGCAGCCGTCCCCTGCTAGGTGATCGTCCTTCACCTTTGATGGCCGTCCCCCATCATCTGTTTATTTCATTTATTCTTTCACCCGATGGCCGTCCCCGTCGTGGTCCCTTTTCCTTTTAGCCCGATGGCCGTCCCCATCGTTGGTTACTTTACCCTTGTGAACTTGATGGCCGTCCCCGTCATGTTTCATTGATTCCCAGAGAATTTTACAGATGGCCGTCCCCATCATGATTTTATTTTCCCCCAGCTAGTCGGCCGTCCCCGTCTCAGCTTTACCTTTTATCCCCAGCATGTCGGCCGTCCCCGTCATCGCTTTATTTAGCGCACTTGTCCCAGCGTGTCGGCCGTCCCCGTCATTGCACTTTACCCAGTAGTCGTCCTCTGCTTGACGGTCGTCCTCCGTCGCCCACACATTACAATATACTTTATTTTCCTTTTACAATCTATATCCCTTTTCTTCTTCATTCTGTGAGTGCAAATTTTGGACTGTCTTTGGTATTCAACCACAAGTTATCTTGTTTGCCTGTCAAGCCGTTGCTTACATCCTGCACAGCTAACTCATGTTTGAATAGGGGCAGCTGTAAACACCCCAAATTTGCCCTCACCCATTCACCATGGCTTGTGATCATTCTCATATGCATAAACACAATCATATCACCTCATACCTCATTTTTGATTCACTGCATAGTTTCTAGGGCATCTGCACCTAGGGTTTGTGATCTGAGCAATCCCAAAGCTTCTTGAGCCATTCCAAAGGCCACTAATCAACTCAAAGGGGTCCATGTGTGTTCTTATGTCATATTCCATCTTCTCAAAGTCAAAAATTCCAAAGAATCACAAGAACTAGGGTTTGAGTGGATGCAGAGCCAGGCTAGACTGCACAGTTGACCTAAAATTAGGGTTTTGGTTTCAGAGGCCATAACTCCAAATTTTTTGGTCATTCTTGTTTCCATTGGTCTTTATATGGTATAGGGAGTATGCATATCAATTTTCATGAAGAAATTCCATGGGGAAGTCATCTGATCAAGAGTTGACTTTCTGGACAAGTCAGTGCAAAATCAGGGCATCTGAGGCCCCCAATGACCCAACCAATGGGTGATCTTCATCATTTTGAGTGTATATGATCTTTATTTGATCATGGAAGAAGGTTGAAGTTCATAGAAATCAAGAATTTAGGGTTTTTGCAAATGTTGACTTTTTGGGCATAGTTGACTTTTCAAGATTGCATCATTTTAGGTCATTTTTCAAGCCTTGATTCTTGATCCAAAAAAGCTTCAAATGGAAAAACTTTGGTCATGAAAGTTGTAGATCTCATCTTTCCCTTTTCAAAAAGTACAAGAACATGATCAAACTCTTCTTGGATCAAAAGTTATGGCAAGACAAAGTTGGCTAAAATCATTGATTTTCAAGGCATGTTTCAAATGGAAATTTTGCAAAGTCATGAACCAATGCATTATGTGACTTCTAATTCACTACAAACCAGCACATAAACATCATGTAAGTCCTAAAATTCAGAATGAACTAGGCATTGCTCATGTTTCATGACTTTTGGAACAAGATCTTCACATGTGAACCATAAAGCAACAACTTGCAAAAGCACTCATAACATTTCACCAACTTGCTGCCTTGAATGCTGGACCAAGCCTAGCCTTTCCCTTCACCTTGCTGCACCAGAACCAGCCCATGTACTTGCCTAGATCATGAACCATACTTCTCTTACACATTTTTTGACTTTTTGCAAAAGGTAACTTACCAATCAATAAAGGGCATGTCTTGTCAACTGACCAATGAGAGAGAGTTATGTGGACAATTTGCAAGCAAGACATAACAAAAGGCAAGGCTGAAACATCTCATAACCACACATTCACAAAAACACACCACATTGCAAGTTGCTTCGAATCTGCCTCCACAGCTTGCAAACACTCACACCATCTTCACCATTCAACTCACCATACTCCATAGGCCTCAAACCACCAAAGCTCAAGCCTGAAACAAGCCTGACCTGAGCTTCACCATTCCCCACCCTCAGAACCAGTTCTCTTCGAATCTCACCATCCAGCCATCAAACACCTCATCTTTCTTCACCAACAAGTCAAGCATACCACAAGGAGTCAAAACCACCCTTCACTTTGGACTGAAACAGCCTGTACACAAAGTGCATTTCCTGCTACACCAGAAGTGAATTTCTCAAAGCAGCTTGCCTAAGCTCATCCCAGGCTTTCCATTGGCTTCAAGGGGTTCAGGGAAGTTGTTCTGCATCAAAGCAAGGCCAAGAGAGCTCATATTCACAGTTCTTCACCTCAGGTAGCTTCAAACCTCAAGCTTTTCAGAGCTCTGTTTTTTTGTTATAAAATGAAAATGCATGCTTCAAGGATCATGGTGATATGTTTAGAATCAAAAATGGTGTGAAAATGAGCATTTTGTGCCTCTCTGAAATTCTGCCCGTGAATGTATTTGGTTTCGATTCTCTTTGTTCATGCTAGATAAATGTTTTTTGATCTTGGATTTAGGTTTAGTTTGGGGAGAGGAATGTTTCTGGGCAGTTAATTTGATGAGTGGTGGCCTGTGGCGTTTTCTAGGGTTTTAACCCGCCGGAGAAGACGACCGGAACCACTGTTCCGGCCGTCTGAGGTTAGCATGCCCTAATTAGGGTTTAGTCCAGTCATTAGCGTATTTCAAATTTGGGCCATTGGATCATGTTTCCCGCGTGTGGACCAGAGGCTCAGATTGCACCATTAACTTTAATTTCCACTTAACTTAATTTAATTAGGGTTAATGATTTAATTAGTCAGATTTGAATTGTGACCATTGGATCACGCGCCAAGTCAACTGCCTCCTCCCCAGATTGCATCTCAGCCTCTCATTCTGATTACTTCCTATTTTATTTAATTTTAATTCATTTTTATTTCAATTAACTTGTACAATTATTTTAAAATAGTAAAAAATTCTTAAAAATTATGAAACTTTTTCCTTAAAGTTTTATTAATTTTTATGACACAAAAATATTTTTATTTTATTTTTTATCATTAAAAAAGTATTTTTAAATATTTAAAAGATTATTTTTAATTGATTAATGGGAATTAATTAATAAAAAATACTTTTAGGTATTTAAAAATTACAAAAAAATTCATGAATTGTTCTAAGACATTTAGAAACATTGTCCAACCTTCAAACCAAATTTCTTTTTTGATCTTGATGCATTTTAAGAATTTTCCATTGAATTAAATCATATTTTGTGCATTATTTTGATCATAAGTTCAAAAATTCATTTCTGCCTATTTGAGAAGAGTTGGACATTGGTTCTTCTTGCATTGTTTTCTATTTGGCATGTAGTTTCTAGGATAAAAAGGCCATGAATTGTTCTTGCATTTTCAAATTGTTTGGCATTTATTTTGTTAAGAACCCTAAAAAACCCTAATAACTTGGAAAATTCATAACTTGAGTTTGGTTGAGAGTTGAGAGCTCCCTGTCGCTCCCGATAAGTGACGCAGGGTCAGATAAGGGTACAGACGCGAACGGTCGGCGAGGGGAACAGTGAGAACACACAGCCGTGAACTCACTGGAGGATGAAAAGAGTCGCCAGCTAGGCATTTTTATCCCGGAGGAAAGGCAATGCTGCATAGGCCTAGGAAAAGATGGATAAGACGGTTTGCGAACCAGAGAGACTGAGAAAGGGGGTTGGTTACAACCTGGGAAGGTATTAGCACCCAGATTGTCCGCCGTACTCGACGGGATCCACGCTTAAAAGATTTGTGTTTTAAAGGGGTAGTGTCAGTGCAATCTGTGTGTAAAGAGCTGGAAAGCAATATGTACAGGTGTCAGTGTAAAGTGTATAAGTGGCATGAAGTATGAAAGTGTCAGTGTAAGGAAGGAGTGAAATGCTCAAGATCATGAGGCTAAAGAATGAAGCTGGAAGGAGGGGGAATATACAGAGACTTTTGTTCGATAACTGTTAAGTTATGCCTACGTATCCTCTCGTGCAATGAGGAAGTCAGAACACCGTAGTTCGACCCAAAGAGACTGAAAGGTGAATTGACTGGTGAACTGCTTGCTTGCCTATGCTCAAGTGTATGACCTGTCTGGCACAGATGCAAACTGTCTTGCATTAGACGGAAGAAGCAAGTTCTCGATTGTGAATGAGTGTGATGAGAAAAGAATCCCGAAGGAGACGATTATTGTTTGTTTTTTATGTTTTCAGTCTTTTATTGTTTTTTGGATTTTGTCATAAGTTAATGAGCTTAAGTCTAAACCAATGGATTTAGTAAACTCATCACATCTTCCCTCTGATTAGGGGTAATGAGATTACCTTAAGTGTGAAGTCAGATTCTCACACTTAATCACCTTTGGTGTAGGATTAAGATCATTAACCTACTTGTGATTATTTAGATGTTTTTGTGGTTTTTGTTTAGTGTTGAGTAATGAGGTTAAGCCATAATCAGGGATTTAACAGACTCATTACATCATCCTAAAAGAAGGATAATAGATGAGAATGTTTAAGCTGAGGAAAGCTCCTCAACTTAATCCATGATTAGGGATTAAACTCATGACAAAACAAGCCTTTGATTAAGTGGATTTTATTAATGGTATGATGATGAAGTGAATTTTATTGTTTGTAAGACAACTTGAGGGGGACTTGTCCATTAACACTAGGGTTAGTCCTTCTTAACCACATAAGGAAGAAATAGAACCCTAATGCAAGGCCCAAGTTACAAGTGTAATGTCTTGATAGTTATTAAGTGAATTGATTAAGAGATTTAAACACCTTAAGGGTTTAATACTTAGGATTAAAGTTATACACTCCATCCTAAAAGAAGGATGCAGACATAAGCTTAATCACAAAGTCTTAAAACCTTTAGGGTTTAGTCTCTGATTATGAGATGAGAAGAGATGACTCAAAGAGAGACACAAAGGTAAAAACTATGGGGAAGACTAATCAAAACCCTAATTCATTGTCATGCTTGGTAGTTCCTAAGGTTTGTGAGGTTTTCAAAAGAAATCTTCAAAGGAGCCACCAGAAAGCAGATGAACAAGATCAAGAGAAGCAAAGTGACTTGCTTCATTCAAGAAGTCAAGTCACTTGAAGAAAGAAAGTGGGAAGGACAAGAATGAGCAAGCTCAATCTCAAACACAAATAATAATGCAGCAAGGCATGCAAGAGAGAGGAAAAGAAAGGTTATGAGAAGTGAAGGCAAATTCACTTCTCAAGTTACTTACCACCTGAAATGTTAGAAACAAATGCAATGCAATGCTACATGAAATGAAATGACATGATGCTAAGCCAAACCAGAAACATACACATGATGATTATGATGTTATGAAGTGCTGCAAACAATGAGGCAAGGCATGGAGATGCTCATACAAGATTATGAATGCAAATGATGCAAGTTAAGGAGCATGAACAAGCATGAGATGTTATGAAGCATACAAGACAAATGGCATGGCAAACATGAGATGCAATGATCAATGGTGCTTTCTATATGTCTTAAGATGTCAAATGAATCATAAGAATGCACAAAATGCAAAGACAAGTCAACTTATGCAAGAGAATGCAAGAAGGATGCAAATGAAAGCCCAAATTAGGGTTTATGAAACAAACATCAAACCAAAATCAAAAACAGAAGCAAATCTCAACATAAAAAATGGAAAATGGCACCCAAAGAAACCCTAAACCTATAATAAACCACTGCCCAAAGGGGAGCTCTCAACTCTCAACCAAACTCAAGTTATGATTTTTACAAGTTATTAGGGTTTTTTAGGGTTCTTAACAAAACAAATGCCAATCAATTTGAAAATGCAAGAACAATTCATGGCCTTTTTATCCTTGAAAGTACATGCAAAATGGAAAACAATGCAAGAAGAATCAATGTCTCAACCTTCACCAATAGGCAGAAATGAATTTTTAAACTTGTGATCAAAATAATGCATAAAAAATGATTTAATTCCATGAAAAATTCTTAAAATGCATCAAGATCAAAAAAGAAATTTGGTTTGAAGGTTGGACAATGTTTCTTAATGTCTTAGAACGTTTCATGAATTTTTTTGTAATTTTTAAATACCTAAAAGTATTTTTAATTAATTAATTCTCATTAATCAATTAAAAATAATCTTTTAAATATTTAAAAATACTTTTTTAATGATGAAAAATAAAATATAAATATTTTTGTGTCATAAAAATTAATAAAACCTTAAAGAAAAAGTTTCATAATTTTTATGATTTTTTAACTATTTTAAATAAATTGTGCAATTTAAATGAAATAAATATGAATAAAAATTAAAAGAAAATGAAAGTAAACAGATTGGATGGCCAGGATTGCTCCAGGGTTTAAATGTGTTGACTGGCGCGTAATCCTGTGGCTGTGATTCAAAGCTGAATTAATCTTAATTAAATAAATTAATTAAAGTGATTAGGGCTAATGAACAGATCCTGGCCATCAAAAAGGGTGGGAAGTCAAACATTCAACGCGTATCAACGGCTCAAATTCAAACTAGAGTTAATGACTGTAATTAGGGCAAATTACTTTCAGGTGGCCGGAGAAGACTTCCGGTCGTCTTCTCCGGCCAGCTCTCACCTGAGAATCTCCAAACTTCCTAAAAACGTAACAAAAATGAAATCTAAGGCCAGGGAAGTGTTCCTCTCATCCTCACGAATCAAAACCCTATCCTAAAACAAATTTATTTTACCTAAATCATCTGAATCGAAAGAAAGAAAAACTAGGGTTCGTAAGCTTCACAGAGAAATTAAATGCTCAAATCATCACCATTTTAGAAACTAAAGACATCAGAATGATCAGGAGAACATGAAGAACAACTTTGTAACAACAAAAATGATTTCTGGAAAAATTATTTTCGAGCTACCTGAGATTTGCAGCTTTCAGTTTAGGAACTTTCAGGCCTTTTCTTTATGTGCAAGCCACTCCTCTTGATCCCCCAAAGATGTTTGGATGCTCAAATGGAGTTTGTGTTGGCTGGAGAGTGAGTTTCGAAAGCTCCTGCTTCAGTTCAGTCAGAAATGGCACTTGAGATTCTGGCACTTTCAGGTCATGGTGATGGGGTGTTTGAGGTCCAGATGATGTGTAGAGATGATCTGTGGTGTTGGTTTGTGTGCTTGTGAGCTAGGATGAGAGTTTCGAATGAAACTGCAGCTTGAGGTGAGTGATGGCAATGGGGGATTCAGGCTGTTTCAGGCTTGTGCTTTGGGTGGTTTTAGGTCTATGAGGTGTGGTGAGTTGAATGATGATGAGAGTTTGAGTGTTTGATGGCTGTGGAAAGAATTTCGAAGGAACTTGCAATGAGGTGAGTTTTTGTGAATGTGATGATTGTAGTTGCCTCAGCCTTGGCTTGTGTTATGTTCAACTTGCAAATTGAAATCATAAACAATTCTGATTGGCTGGCTGATGTGACTTGTGCTTTATGGATTGGTAGATCACTTTTTGCTCAAAAACCACTTTTGTGTAAGATAGGGCATGGCTCCAAATCTAGGCAAGGACAAAGCATGGCTGGCGCAGCAAAAGGTGAGGGAGAGGCTAGCCAAAGTCAGCTTCCAATGTCATAAGTTGTAGGAAGTGAAATGAGTGGTTTTTGCAAGTTGGCTAGCTTTTGGTTCACATGTGAAAAATTCAAGTTACATGAACTAAACCATGGGCAAACTTGATCAAAAATCTGATTTTATGACTTAGGGAAATGTTTGTGTAATGGTTTGTAGTGAACTAGAGGCTGCAATGTGTTTTGATCCAAGACTTTGCAAAATTTCCACTTGGTGCATAACTTGAAAATAAGTGATTTTTGGCAACTTTGCATGGCCATAACTTTTGATCCAAGAAGAATTTGATCATGTTCTTGTACTTTTTGAAAAGGGAAAGATGAGATCTACAACTTTCATGACCAAAGTTTTTCCATTTGAAGCCTTTTTGGATCATGAATCAAGGCTTGAAAATTGACCTAAAATGGTGCATTCTTGAAAAGTCAACTATGCCCAAAAAGTCAACATTTGCAAAAACCCCAAATTCTTGATTTTTATGAACTTCAACCTTCTTCCATGATCAAATAAAGATCATATACACTCAAAATGATGAAGATCACCCATTGGTTGGGTCATTGGGGGCCTCAGATGCCCTGATTTTACACTGACTTGTCTGAAAAGTCAACTCTTGATCAGATGACTTCCCCATGGAATTTCTTCATGAAAATTGATATGCATACTCCCTATACCATATAGAGATCAATGGAAACAAGAATGACCAAAGAATTTGGAGTTATGGCCTCTGAAACCAAAACCCTAATTTTCAGTCAACTGTGTAGTTCATCCTGGCTCTGCATCCACTCAAACCCTAGTTCTTGTGATTCCTCTGCATTTTGACTTTGAGGAGATGGAACATGACATAAGGACACACATGGACCCCTTTGAGTTGATTGGTGGCCTTTGGAATGGCTCAAGATGCCTTAGGATTGCTCAGTTCACAAACCCTAGGTGCAGATGCCTTAGAATCTATCCAGTGAATCAAAAATGAGATATGAGATGATACGATTGTGTTTATGCATATGAGAATGATCACAAGCCATGGTGAATGGGTGAGGGCAAATTTGGGGTGTTTACAGCTGCCCCTATTCAAACATGAGTTGGCTGTGTAGGATGTAAGCAACGGCTTAACAGGCAAACAAAGACAACTTGTGGTTGAATACCAAAGACAGTCCAAAATTTGCACTCACAGAATGAAGAAGAAAAGGGATATAGATTGTAAAAGAAAATAAAGCATATTGTATAGTGTGGGCGACGGAGGACGACCATCGAGCAGAGGGCGACTGCTGGGTAAATAGCAATGACGGGGACGGCCGACATGCTGGGGAAAATGTGAAGATAAAGCGATGACGGGGACGGCCAACATGCTGGGGATAAAAGGTGGAGCTAGGACGGGGACGGCCGACTAGCTGGGGAAAATAAAATATCATGATGGGGACGGCCATCAAATAAAGCTGTAAAGTTTTCTGGGGACTAATGAAACATGACGGGGACGGCCATCAAGTTCATAAAGCAAAGCAACCAACGATGGGGACGGCCATCGGGTTGAAAAGGGAAAGGGACCACGACGGGGACGGCCATCGGGTTAAAGAATAAATAAACAGATGATGGGGTACGGCCATCAAAGGTGAAGGACGATCACCTAGCAGGGGACGGCTGCTCTGTTGGGGATAAAAGAAATATGATGGGGACGGCCATCAAAGGTGGAGGACGACCACCTGGCAGGGTACGGCTGCCGAAAATATCAACGATGGGGACGGCCATCGGATAGAAAAGGTCAACGATGGGGACGGCCATCGGATAGAAAAGGTCAACGATGGGGACGGCCATCGGACGAGCATGATGGAGGACGACCATCAAGAAGTGGAGGACGACCACTCAGCAGGGTACGGCTGCTCTCAAGGTTTATCATAACACAGGACGAGTGTTAGATAACCAAAATCAACAATGGGGACGGCCATTGGATAAAGTGATGAAGGACGATCATCAAAGGGTGGAGGACGACCACCTAGCAGGGGACAGCTGCTAAAAATCAACGATGGGGACGGCCATCGGATGAGCATGATGGAGGACGACCATCAAGAAGTGGAGGACGACCACTCAGCAGGGTACGGCTGCTCTCAAGGTTTATCATAACACAGGGCGAGCGTTAGATAAAAAGAAAAATGCTTTGTTGGTGATCTACTGGGGAGTAGGTAAACACGGACGAGCGTTCACCACCAAGAAAGGAAAGTATAAGTGTTTGGTATTGTGTATAGATTAAAGATGCGGACGAGCATCCTTAGACTATGATACGGACGAGTATCATGTAAAAACAAAGCTGACACATGCTCAGAGATGAGGATACGGACGAATATCAACTGGTTATCAAAGAACACGGACGAGTGTTGTATCTGAAAGGATTCTTCTGGGGAATAGTAGACACGGACGAGTATCTATATTCAAGAAGACATAAGTGTTTGACACGGTGGACGGATTAAAGATGCGGACGAGCATCCTTAGGACTATGATACGGACGAGTATCATGTAGAAACAAACGCTAGACGCAATGTTCTGAGATGATGGTACGGACGAGTACCAACTGGTTAACAAAGAACAAGGACTATTGTCGAATCTGTGGGGATATGAGTGATGATGTATACAAGATACGGACGAGTATCTGTATAGGTGTACCAATGTGTAGAGAGTATATATAATGTGTAGATGAGTGTTTATCTGCTGGGAGAAAGTGACACGGACGGGTGTCAAGAAAGAAGAGCGTAATGATATTAACAAGTATATGGGTTATAAAAGTGTAAGCGACTGCACTGGGGATATGACACGGACGGGTGTCAAGAAAATGTATATATATGAGTATAGGCGACCACGCTGGGGATATGACACGGACGGGTGTCAAGGATTGTGTATAGGTATATGTGAGTGCAAAGAGGATGTCTTTGGCTTTTTGCTGGTGATATGACACGGACGGATGTCAGGAAGTGTCTGTAGTACGGGTGGTTTTCAGGCAACCTGCTTGGGGGAGGATGACACGGACGGGTGTCAAAAGGTGCGTATACTGGTGTTTGTGATTTGAAAGGCAGCTGCTTTTGCTGGGACTCTGATGGGGGTGTTTCTGTATATATTCTGTATGCTGACAGATTGTCAATATTTACAAGCGTTCAATTCACAACATGACTTATGATTATGCTATGTATTTGATTTTTGCCGTAATGCTCCGCATTGGACGGAATGCTACGCTCTGAGGGGTGAATATGATGCAAATGCCATGATTATGCAAAGAGGCGCGGACCCGGGATTTGGATCCTGTTGCTGCAAAGGTCTCCAGTTGATCTGCTCGAAGTGAACATCCCAGCTGGGGATGAGATCATTGGTAGATCTAATGATGTATCTGCTTGGGGACATAGGTCACTGATTGACATATCCTTATAATACGGGACCCAGCTGGGGTTTGTAGAAGCTTCTTCCTCTCTGTTGTGACTTCTTCGTGCGTTGCTCTTCTGAATAGAGGCCTGATGCTCTGTGGGGAGAAGATTCCCTGATTCTGCGTTTAGCTGAGGAAAGACAGTTGGTTCTTCATCTGGGGAATGCTGCTGGTAACTCAGCTGGGGAGAATAATGAGAGGCAACTTGACTGGGGAGAGCAATGGGAAGCAACTCAGCCGGGGATAGAGCGTTTCGGATGCTGATATCTTTTGTTGATTTGCCGACTTGCTGAGATATACCTTGCATGCCCCAAGTTGCGTTCTGGATGCCTGCAATCCTGCAAAGATAAGGAAACGCGCAAATGGTCCCGAGGTATCCTTTACTGGATTCCGTCATAAGAAATAAGTACTTTTGAGAGTAAGTAATATTCCCTGCAAGCATGTGCTTTGTGTTTTTTTTTTAGAGAAAGGCATCTGTACTTATGCAATTGTATTTTTAGAGATATCAGACAATTCTTTGCAAAACATAAATGTAAAAGACGAGACATGACTGAAAAATCTGATTTTATTAATTCATGTGCCCTGAATTGGCAAGATACAGTCAAAGAAACATATCTCCTGAAATGAGGAGATTGTTACAAATTGAGAAACAAAGTGTTGGCAGTGTTGATGACGCTTTGAGGAGCTTCCTCTCCCGCTATGACTCGTATGACAATGACGTTCTTCTCGTCTTGCTTTCTGGAGAAAGTTGATTCTGATCGGAGCTTGATTCTGTCAAAGCTTTCCAAGTTGTAAGTGATACAGACGAATTCAGAGTGCAGTTGTTCGCTTATTCCCTTATTTTGCATGGATCGCCCTTTCGGGTTTTCAATCCATCGGGATACCCATTTTTGCCTGAGTTGTCCAATGCGGCTTTTCAACTCAGCGGGTGTACATTTTTCATTTATTTCCCTTATTTTTGCCCGAGTCTTTTATTCTGTTTTTGACTCGCCGGGATGCCCTATTTTTGCCTGGACTTACATTCTGTTTTTATGTCCAACGGGTCGTTTTATGCGAAGTATTTTTTAACTGCATCTGAATTCACAGGGGACGGGAAATCTTCACCATCCATGGTGCTGAGCATCAGTGCTCCACCAGAGAAAACTTTCTTCACCACGAATGGTCCTTCATAATTTGGAGTCCATTTGCCCCTGTGGTCTGTATGAGGAGGGAGGATTCTTTTCAGTACAAGATCTCCCACTTGGTACTCTCGATGCCTGACTTTTTGATCGAAGGCTCTCTTCATTCTCTTCTGATATAGCTGCCCATGGCAGATTGCAGCCAATCTCTTCTCTTCGATCAGACTCAGTTGTTCGTATCGAGACCGAACCCAATCTGCTTCACTCAGTTTGACATCCATCAATACCCGTAGCGAGGGTAACTCAACTTCAACTGGTAGGACTGCCTCCATACCATATACAAGTTGATACGGCGTTGCCCCAGTGGACGTCCTGATTGATGTGCGATACCCATGCAAGGCAAATGGTAGCATTTCGTGCCAATCTCTGTAGGTGATTACCATCTTCTGCACAATCTTCTTGATATTCTTATTTGCTGCCTCAACAGCGCCATTCATCTTTGGCCTGTAAGGAGAAGAATTGTGATGTTGGATCTTGAAGTCCCGGCATAATTCAGCCATCATTTTGTTGTTTAGATTTGAACCATTATCAGTAATGATTCGCTCGGGCACTCCATACCGACAGATGATGTCTCTTTTTAGGAATCGGGCTACCACTTGCCTGGTAACATTTGCATATGAGGCTGCTTCAACCCATTTGGTAAAATAGTCGATGGCGACCAGGATGAATCTGTGGCCGTTTGAAGCAGTTGGCTCAATCTTGCCAATCATGTCAATGCCCCACATGGCAAAGGGCCATGGTGAAGACATGATGTTCAAAGGATTCGGAGGCACATGCACTTTATCTGCGTAGATCTGGCATTTGTGACATTTCCTGGCATAGGCACAACAGTCTGCATCCATTGTGATCCAGTAATAACCTGATCTTAACAACTTCTTAGCCATTGCGTGTCCTCCAGCATGGGTACCAAAAGAGCCTTCATGCACTTCATGCATCAATAAATCTGCTTCCGCCTTGTCAACACATCTGAGGAGTACCATATCAAAGTTCCTCTTGTATAAAGATCCATCAGTGTTCAGAAAGAAACTTCCAGCAAGCCTTCTCAAAGTCTTCTTATCATTGGAAGATGCCCCAGATGGGTATGTTTGATCCTCCAAGAAGCACTTGATGTCATGGAACCAAGGCTTGTCATCTTTAGCAATATCTGCTGCAAATACATATGCTGGTCTATCAAGTCTCGATACTGAAATCTGAGGTACAAAGTTGGCGGTTTGAACTTTGATCATGGACGAAATGGTAGCCAAGGCATCTGCAAACTGATTCTCGTCCCGAGGGATATACTCAAGTTTGACTGTTGTGAAGAAAGTCAGTAACCTTCTTGTATAGTCCCTGTAAGGTATCAGATTGTCTTGGTGTGTGTACCATTTTCCGTTGGTCTGATTGATTACCAAAGCTGAATCTCCGAATACGGTCAGTGTCTTGATCCTGAGGTCAATGGCTTCCTCAAGACCCATAATGCAAGCTTCGTATTCAGCTTCGTTGTTAGTGTAGTTGAAAGTGAGTTTTGCCGAGAAAGGCATGTGAACTCCTTTTGGTGTAATGAGTACTGCACCAACACCACGGCCATTCATGTTAACAGCCCCGTCAAACATCATGGTCCATTTTTCTTCTGGGTCAGGCCCTTCAGTGTGAATAGGCTCTTCGTGATCTTTTGCTTTAATGAACATGATGTCTTCATCAGGGAAGTCAAACCTCATAGGCTGGTAATCATCAATGGGTTGCTCAGCAAGATATTCAGATAGTACACTGCCCTTGATGGCTTTCTGAGATGTGTACTGTATGTCGTATTCTGTGAGAATCATCTGCCATCTTGCAACCCGTCCGGTAAGAGCTGGCTTCTCGAATATGTACTTGACTGGGTCCATTTTTGAGATTAACAAGGTAGTGTGGGTCAACATATACTGCCTTAGTCGGCGAGCAGCCCACGCTAAAGCACAGCAAGTTTTCTCGAGCAGTGAATAACGTTGTTCACAGTCGGTAAACTTTTTGCTTAGGTAGTATATTGCATACTCTTTTCGACCAGACTCGTCATGCTGGCCCAGCACACACCCCATTGACTCTTCTAATACTGTCAAGTACATGATCAGAGGTCTTCCTTCAACTGGCGGCATAAGGATTGGAGGTTCTTGCAGATATTCTTTGATCTTGTCAAAAGCCCTTTGGCAGTCTTCGTTCCACCTGACCGTTTGTTCTTTTCTTAACAGTTTGAACAAGGGTTCACAGGTTGCAGTGAGATGAGATATGAACCTTGAGATGTAGTTCAATCTACCCAAGAACCCTCGAACTTCTTTCTCAGTTTTCGGTGCAGGCATTTCCTGGATGGCTTTGACTTTATCAGGGTCAACCTCAATCCCTTTCTCGCTTACAATAAATCCCAGCAGTTTACCGGATCGCACCCCGAATGTGCATTTGTTGGGGTTCAACTTCAATTGATACTTTCTCAGACGCTTAAATAACTTGAGCAGATTCACCAGATGGTCTTCCTCTGTAAGGGACTTGGCAATCATGTCATCCACATAACACTCGATTTCCTTATGGATCATATCGTGGAATAATGTTACCATAGCCCGTTGATACGTTGCACCGGCGTTCTTGAGCCCAAATGGCATTACCTTGTAGCAGAACGTGCCCCAGGGTGTAATGAATGTTGTCTTCTCCATGTCTTCAGGTGACATTTTAATCTGGTTGTATCCGGAAAATCCATCCATGAAGGAGAATACCGAGAACTGAGCCGTATTATCAACCAATACATCAATGTGAGGTAATGGGAAATCATCTTTCGGGCTAGCTCTGTTCAGATCCCGGTAATCAACACACATTCGTACTTTGCCGTCCTTCTTAGGCACAGGTACTATGTTAGCAACCCACGGCGGGTAGCTAGTCACAGCAAGGAACCCGGCGTCCCATTGCTTTTGTACCTCTTCCTTGATTTTCATAGCCATGTCAGGACGAGTACGGCGTAGCTTTTGTTTGACTGGAGGGCACTCTTCTCTTAAAGGCAGCTTGTGCACAACAATATCGGTATCCAACCCTGGCATGTCTTGATACGACCAAGCAAACACATCAACATACTCTTGCAGTAGATCTATCAGTTGCTTCTTCACTGAGTCTTGCAGGCAGGCCCCGATCTTGATTTCTTTCACATTTTCCTCTGTACCAAGATTAATCACTTCAACCTCCTCCTGGTGAGGGGTAATAACCTTCTCCTCTTGCCTCAACAATCTGGCTAGCTCTTCAGGAAGCTCATATTCTTCTTCAACCCCTTCATCAGCTTGATTGATCGGATTGTCAAAGTCATACGATGTCATAGCCGTGCTGTTGTCGGTGCTGTCAGGATGGCACTCTCTGCAAGGGTTTAATTGGTTCATTTTAGTGATCTGATTTTAGTCTTATTTTAGAAAAGTGAAATGAAGTTGTCATTTTGAAAAACACTGCCATTTATTTTTGTACAAAAAGAAAAATGGAAAAACAGTGAACAGAAAAGAAAAAGACTCGTTTGCAAAAAGATTATCTGATATTTCAATAATTTAATCTTGTTTGCACAAAAGTACAGATGGCCCTGATTACAAAATGAGTCTTGTCATCTTGGGCAAGATGCAAGACTTTGATGCATGCTTATAAAATACAGGAAATAATAATTACTCTGCTCGAGTAACACTTATAATTCCCTGGGAAGACCAGTTCGAGACACTGCTCCCCGGGATCTTCGGACGAATCCAATTCTCCAGGTTGCGCTCTTCTTCCAGCTCGTCTTCCAGACAGTTTATAGCATCGGGGGTAAGCATCCCCCACTGACAAAATCGGGCTCTCCAGCAGCCTTCACTTGATGTTGAGTTGGTCTGTAACCCAACCCAAACTTGTCCTTCTTTTCCTCCACAGCTAAGACCTTGCCCCAGCCTAGGGCAGTTCCTTCCTCAACAACCTTCCGGGCTTGTTGGTATGACGACATGGAGATCCCCGAAACAGCAGATGCTTCATTCACATTCAAGGCTTCAAAACCTTGGCTCATCGTTTCAACGATCTCTCCATCCATTTCAATATACTTGTAAGTAGCCAGATGGCTAACAAATATATCCTCCTCCCCGCAGATTGTGACAACTTGGCCTTCCCACTCATATTTTAACTTTTGGTGAAGGGTAGACGTTATTGCGCCAGCGGCGTGAATCCAGGGTCTACCCAACAAACAGCTGTAGGCGGGCTGAATGTCCATCACATAAAAGATAGTTTTAAAGGTCTGCGGGCCAATTGTCACAGGCAGCTCAACTTCTCCCAGAACCGATCTCTTCGAGCCATCAAAAGCTCGTACCACCAGGTTGCTGGGTCTCAATGCCAGTCCATCATATTCAAGCTTCACCAGAGCCTTCTTTGGTAAGACATTCAGGGATGATCCTGTGTCCACCAGCACATGTGAAAGGACAGCTCCTTTGTATTCCATGGTTATGTGCAAGGCTTTGTTGTGATTGCGGCCATCCACTGTCAGGTCAGAATTGGTAAACCCTAGCCCATTGCTAGCAGTAACATTTCCAACAACGGTTTCCAATTGGTTGACAGTAATCTCCTCGGGCACGTAAGCTGCGTGCAGTACTTTCAGTAGTGCATTCCGATGGGCTTCGGAGCACATAAGCAGTGAGAGGATGGAGATTTTGGATGGCGTCTGATGAAGCTGATCCACAACTTTATAATCACTCTTTTTGATGATCCGCATAAACTCATCAACTTCCTGATCAAATGAAGTCTTCAGGGCTTCTTTGGCAGCTGGATCTTCCTGCACCGGGCCTTTTCCCTTTGCCTTGGCAGCAGCTTCTGCCTCGACAGTAGGTCTTTGGACTTGTGAAGCAAAGAGACGCCCGCTTCGGGTGAAGCCTCCGCTTCCGCCCACATTATCAATTTGTGGTGCAGGTGCTGATGTTTCAAGAGTGATTCTTTTCCCTTCACAGTATACGTCAGAGCCATAGTGCCAAGGGATGGCCCTATTGCTTTCATATGGTACAGGTCCAGGTACTGTGACGGTAACTGGACTGATTGCTGCTGCTGAAGGGACTGTAATTATTTGTGGATCATAAAAGATTGTAACTGGTGCTCTAGCGGGAGCAGCACCTTCTGAATGGTAGGCGGAGTTATTCTCAGGATCGTAGAATATGGTAACAGTAGAGACATCTTCATGATTGTTTGCTGGTGTTGTAGGAGGTACTGGTGGAAGGACTGTTGTTGTCGTTGATGGAGAGTCGAAATGGAATGAAGCTGAAGTTGTAGCAGGAGAAACTGTTGAAAACTGATCATTTGGTAGGACAGATGAAGTACTTGCTGATGTTGCTGATGCATTGTCGGGAACAATAGGTGTTGTAGTTGTAGGAGGGTCTGGAACCGTTGTTGATGGAGTTGCCGGATTTATCGGAAAGGATGTAGTAATCTGTAAGAGGCCACTCTTAATAAGGCTGTCAATGCCATTCCTCAGGTCTTCACACCCATTCCAAGAAATATTGCAGTAGGGGCACCCCAGTTCACACCCCGGAAATATATTGTTTTCACGGAGTTGAGCTTTGATTTCCACCAATGGCGTCCTGATCTGATCCACACTAGTTATCAAATAAGACTGTTGGTCTTCTTCAATAGCGTTAATTCGGGGACCACCATGGTGTGGCATTGGGTTTTTATTGACATTGGGCGGAGGCGCAAAATTCAGAGCCTTGGAGTCTACCAAGTCTTGTACCTTCATATGCAGAGCCCTGCATTTTTCTGTACTGTGACCAGGTGCGTTGGAATGAAAAGCACACCTAGCATTGGAGTCATAGTTTCTTGGTAGACTGTTGGGATCCGGAGGTGCCAACGTTCTTAGCTCAACTAGGTTGAGTTTCAGAAGTTGTGGCAGCAAGGCAGCGTACGGCATCGGGATCGGGTCGATCACTCTGTTAGCTTGAGAGGGCCTCTGTTGAAATGGCCTCTGTTGACTGTTGTTGTTGGAGTTGTTGTTGTAGTTGTTTCTTGGAGGATACTGATTCTGATGATACTGAGGTTGTTGTTGGAAGTTTTGTTGAGGAGGTTGATAGACTGGCTGAGGATGAGCTGGAGCAAGGATGGTGACTGCTGCTATTGTTCTTTGAACATATTGGGGCCTACCCCTGTTGGTGTGAATGGCATTGGTCTCGCCAGTTCTTCTCGGGCCTGCAAAAGGCTTTCTTGTACCACTGGACGAGCTTGCACCATTATCAGATATCTTACCCATTTTTAACAGACTTTCAATTCTCTCCCCAGCTATGACAACGTCGGCGAAGCTGGTGGAAGAGAAAGCAGCCAACCTGTCAATATACGTTCCCTGGAGAGTGTTCATAAACATGTCTGCCATTTCTCTCTCAGACATTGGTGGTTGAACGGCAGCAGCCAATTGCCTCCATCTTTGGGCGTATTCTCTGAAACTTTCCCTTGACGACTGTGACATTCCCATTAGGAGAGTCCTATTGGGTGCCATGTCTAAGTTGTATTGATACTGTCGGATGAAGGCCTCTGCCAGGTCCTTCCAGCATCTCACAGTTGCCCTTGTCAAATGGGAATACCATTCCCTTGATGCTCCAGTCAAGCTGTCTTCGAAGTAGAACATCCAAAGTTTCTCATCCATTGTATAGGCCTTCAGCCTTCCCAGAAATGACTGTAGATGAGTCCGGGGGCATGAAGTCCCATTATACTTTTCGAAACAAGGAGGCTTGAACTTATGGGGGATCCTGACCCCGTCTACCAGCCCCATGTCCATGACATCGAAGCCCAAAGAATTTTGAGACTCCAGTGATCTCAACTTTTCAGCTATTTCATCCAATCGCCTATCATAGGCCTCCTCTCCAGCACCCATCACTGTAAATTGGTCCTCCTGGGGATCCTCTTGAAGTACTCTGGCTGCAGTGGCCGTTCCTTGAACGTTTGCAGGAATATTAATCTCAGGATGCAGATGTGGGCCAAACACAGGAGGGTTAATATGGGGTTGCACCCTTTCATTGTTACTGGTGCCGGCAGTTCCCACATGAGGCTCCTCTTGATTCTGTCTTTCAACCATGGCCCTCAGCCTCTCCTGGCTCTAAGCCATGTTATTCATAACTTCCATGAACTGCGTCATCTGTGTTCTCATCTCCAATCTTTCATTGGCCAGTTGATTTCTGACATCAGCAAGATCTTGTTGAACCTGATCCATTTGAATTCCCGGAAGGTTGTTTCTAGTGGGATACCTGTGTGGCCTGTTGAGGGGAAACACCCGGCGACGAGCAATACTGCCTGAATATCACAACAGAGGTTAGTATCAATAAAACAAAACCTACAAAACAAACAAAAAGGTTAGTATGCAATGCAGTTATGCTTATTTGCTCTCAAGGTATCCGGTTTGGTCTTCAGTTTTGACCCTTCCAGACCCTTGAAGATGATGCTGTTGAAGTTGTCTCCGGAGTGAACTCAGATAAAAACCAACACAAATATATATTACATAAGATGAAAAAAAAATACAACTTGTTCATTTTACAGCACAAGCCCTTAAAAGGGTCAAAATACATCAACAAAAAGCAAAAGTACATGGAACAGAAATAACAACAAGCAAATGATCAAACTCCAAGGCCAAACTCATCCTCACGAACTTCCTTAAGAAGTGCTTCGGTCACAGGATCAGCCGGACGCTCCGTGAGACTCCTGATGAGAAGGTTTCTTGTTGCAACAGCTGCAGTCAACTTCTTGTTCTGACTTTGGTCTTTAGACCTCTTCACTCCAGCTCTGATTTCTAGCTCTGATATTTCCTTCTGGGCTGCTGCCAGGGCTTTTTCCATCTGCTCCATCTTATCTTGAACTCTCTTGTCTTCTAGAGTACGGGCTTCAGTGATCCGGACCCACCTGGCCTGACTCTCTTTCAAATACAAGTCTGTTCTTGCTCTCTGGAACTGGGCTTCTTTACAGGCATTCTTCAGAATTTGCTCACCAGCTTTAGACTTGTTGATATACTCTCCAGACTTCTCAATTTTAGTCAAGTGTTCCACTCTCAACTTCTCCAATCTTTCAATCTCCCTCACACCTTCACTCCTCTCCCGGAGGGTCTTCTGCAAGGCTTGGGATAACTTCTCATTTCTTTCCTTCAAGCTTTCAAACTCCTCCAGACTGATAGTAGCAGGGGGTGGTGCTGATGATGACTCAGGCCTGTCTTCTATGGTGAAAGGCAATCCAGAGAATTGGGCCCTAGCATAGGACCACTCATGATATTGGGCTGATGCCACATTATTGCACTTTCCCAAAATGGTGATTCCCTTGGTTTGAACATGATCCCAGGCCCAGGCAGCCTGCCTAACAACAGCCAGGTTAACCTTGTTCTCACAGTAGAGGGTTTCAACCAAATCCTGTACCCTAGGAGCATGGACCAGTGCATAGCCTAATTGCCTCTTGAACAGCAGAGGGTTGTAGTTGATACTTCCCTTAACTCCTACTAAAGGCACATTGGGAAAGTGCCCACAGCTTGTGATAATATCTCTGCCCTTGGTGCTCTGAGTGCACCATCTGATGTCTGCTGAAGTGAGAGTAGTGAGCCTTTTAGCCCAGTTGCTTTGCTGATGAGGATTGAGGAATGCATCTGTCCTGGGTAGATGCTTGAGGAGCCAGGTATGGAATAATGGAGCACACATCCTCACTAACTTCCCCCTTTGCTTCTCATTCCTCTGATGTACTGAGTAATAGAGATCACCCAGTAAAGTTGGCACTGGGTTCTTCAGGATGAACAAATGGATTGCATTCTTGCTGATGAATCGGGGCTCATCTGCAAACAACACAATTCCATATACACTTAAGGCCAACAGAGCACAAACAGCTTTCCACTCCCCCAGGGAGGCCTTCAGACTAGCTTGAGAAATCAGGAAATCCAGATGAAAACCAAGGATCCCAGCTTTAGAGGTCATGTGTTGTTCAATCAACACAGGTTCCAGATGTAAAGCTTTTGCTACCTCTCCATTGCTTGGGAAAGCCATCTCAGGATTGAAAGGGATTTCTCTCCTGATGGGCAGACCAGCCAAAGATGAGTATTCTTCCAGAAGAGGGCCTAACTGGAAGTCTTGAAAGGTGAAGCATCTCAATGGGGGGTCATAGAACTGAATGCAGGTGTGGATGAGGCTCCTCTGAGATGGATCCAGATCCATGACCAAGTCAAGTATATCCCCATAGCTCTCTCTGAACAGAGGTATGTGCTCTGGAGTGATCAGGGTTTGGATCCTCCTGATGTCTGATAGGTCTGGTTGGAAGAAATGATAAGTGATGTTGCTTTTCTTTGGAGCCATGAATACTGAAGACTGAGTAGAATAAGTGCTGATG
The DNA here is from genome assembly GCA_963966055.1 of Lathyrus aphaca. Lineage (NCBI taxonomy): Eukaryota > Viridiplantae > Streptophyta > Magnoliopsida > Fabales > Fabaceae > Lathyrus > Lathyrus aphaca. Next base: position 353,896,273 of record OZ014520.1, on the reverse strand, counting down.
AAGATGCTGAGGAGTGAGCCACTGATTGGCTAGTGCTGGTGACTGAAATATATGGCTGACAAGCTGAAGCAAGTGCTGGAGGAGACAGGTCAATGCAGAGAATGGGGTCAAAACCAAAACCAGATGAAAATGGATACCCTGAAACACAAATAAGCACATGTTAATATGATGCAATGAGTATGTATGCAAATGATATGCAAAGGGTTTGTGACTGAGCTGGATCTGATTAAACTGCCTTGGTATAGATCCATGTGTGTTCAAGAATTCCAGATGGAGGTCTAAAAAATCCAGTAACCAAGGTGGGGGACTCAAATAAAGAGCCACATGTCCAGGGTTTTAGAATCACAAGAACTATCCAACATGGAGCATTCTTAACAAAGTCAAAGTAACAGGGTATTCAGAGGTCAAGGTACCTGCAAACCTGTAAACAGCCCAACCCCCTCACAGGTAGTGATCTAGAACAAGGATCCTCAGACTTGGATCAGTTATGAGAAGTGTAAACACTTCTAACCCGGAGGTACAGTGTTTACAATAACCATAACAATTCCTCCTCTAATTCACCTCAGTTTCTGAAGGTCAAAACTAAAAGGTCATCCAGACTTAGCAGGCTTCCCAGATCCCCCTAGCATTGCAGGAAATCCGCAACACAGAGTTCTCAAGAAGAAACCCATATCTGAACCGTGTTTCATATTCCCGCACCAGACCGAAATGGAATGGGAAAGAATATGATTCACTCTATCCTAGGTGTCACTCAGGTCCCAGGTGTAGGACCTTAACTCTCAATGAAACACCCACCCACCAAAGGAAAACCAAGTCCAGCCAGCAGTACAGTATGATAATATGATATATACAAATGCAATAAAGAAAGCAGTAAAGCAACCTGTACATAAATCAAAAAAACAAAAATAAACACAAGCACAAATAAGCACATAACACCCCAGTAAACACAAATCAAACAAGCGCTAGGAGGAACCCACAAAAAGAACCAGAAGCCCTGGTTGCAGTATAAGGGTCCCCAGCAGAGTCGCCAAGCTGTCGCTCCCGATAAGTGACGCAGGGTCAGATAAGGGTACAGACGCGAACGGTCGGCGAGGGGAACAGTGAGAACACACAGCCGTGAACTCACTGGAGGATGAAAAGAGTCGCCAGCTAGGCATTTTTATCCCGGAGGAAAGGCAATGCTGCATAGGCCTAGGAAAAGATGGATAAGACGGTTTGCGAACCAGAGAGACTGAGAAAGGGGGTTGGTTACAACCTGGGAAGGTATTAGCACCCAGATTGTCCGCCGTACTCGACGGGATCCACGCTTAAAAGATTTGTGTTTTAAAGGGGTAGTGTCAGTGCAATCTGTGTGTAAAGAGCTGGAAAGCAATATGTACAGGTGTCAGTGTAAAGTGTATAAGTGGCATGAAGTATGAAAGTGTCAGTGTAAGGAAGGAGTGAAATGCTCAAGATCATGAGGCTAAAGAATGAAGCTGGAAGGAGGGGGAATATACAGAGACTTTTGTTCGATAACTGTTAAGTTATGCCTACGTATCCTCTCGTGCAATGAGGAAGTCAGAACACCGTAGTTCGACCCAAAGAGACTGAAAGGTGAATTGACTGGTGAACTGCTTGCTTGCCTATGCTCAAGTGTATGACCTGTCTGGCACAGATGCAAACTGTCTTGCATTAGACGGAAGAAGCAAGTTCTCGATTGTGAATGAGTGTGATGAGAAAAGAATACCGAAGGAGACGATTATTGTTTGTTTTTTATGTTTTCAGTCTTTTATTGTTTTTTGGATTTTGTCATAAGTTAATGAGCTTAAGTCTAAACCAATGGATTTAGTAAACTCATCACATCTTCCCTCTGATTAGGGGTAATGAGATTACCTTAAGTGTGAAGTCAGATTCTCACACTTAATCACCTTTGGTGTAGGATTAAGATCATTAACCTACTTGTGATTATTTAGATGTTTTTGTGGTTTTTGTTTAGTGTTGAGTAATGAGGTTAAGCCATAATCAGGGATTTAACAGACTCATTACATCATCCTAAAAGAAGGATAATAGATGAGAATGTTTAAGCTGAGGAAAGCTCCTCAACTTAATCCATGATTAGGGATTAAACTCATGACAAAACAAGCCTTTGATTAAGTGGATTTTATTAATGGTATGATGATGAAGTGAATTTTATTGTTTGTAAGACAACTTGAGGGGGACTTGTCCATTAACACTAGGGTTAGTCCTTCTTAACCACTTAAGGAAGAAATAGAACCCTAATGCAAGGCCCAAGTTACAAGTGTAATGTCTTGATAGTTATTAAGTGAATTGATTAAGAGATTTAAACACCTTAAGGGTTTAATACTTAGGATTAAAGTTATACACTCCATCCTAAAAGAAGGATGCAGGCATAAGCTTAATCACAAAGTCTTAAAACCTTTAGGGTTTAGTCTCTGATTATGAGATGAGAAGAGATGACTCAAAGAGAGACACAAAGGTAAAAACTATGGGGAAGACTAATCAAAACCCTAATTCATTGTCATGCTTGGTAGTTCCTAAGGTTTGTGAGGTTTTCAAAAGAAATCTTCAAAGGAGCCACCAGAAAGCAGATGAACAAGATCAAGAGAAGCAAAGTGACTTGCTTCATTCAAGAAGTCAAGTCACTTGAAGAAAGAAAGTGGGAAGGACAAGAATGAGCAAGCTCAATCTCAAACACAAATAAGAATGCAGCAAGGCATGCAAGAGAGAGGAAAAGAAAGGTTATGAGAAGTGAAGGCAAATTCACTTCTCAAGTTACTTACCACCTGAAATGTTAGAAACAAATGCAATGCAATGCTACATGAAATGAAATGACATGATGCTAAGCCAAACCAGAAACATACACATGATGATTATGATGTTATGAAGTGCTGCAAACAATGAGGCAAGGCATGGAGATGCTCATACAAGATTATGAATGCAAATGATGCAAGTTAAGGAGCATGAACAAGCATGAGATGTTATGAAGCATACAAGACAAATGGCATGGCAAACATGAGATGCAATGATCAATGGTGCTTTCTATATGTCTTAAGATGTCAAATGAATCATAAGAATGCACAAAATGCAAAGACAAGTCAACTTATGCAAGAGAATGCAAGAAGGATGCAAATGAAAGCCCAAATTAGGGTTTATGAAACAAACATCAAACCAAAATCAAAAACAGAAGCAAATCTCAACATAAAAAATGGAAAATGGCACCCAAAGAAACCCTAAACCTATAATAAACCACTGCCCAAAGGGGAGCTCTCAACTCTCAACCAAACTCAAGTTATGATTTTTACAAGTTATTAGGGTTTTTTAGGGTTCTTAACAAAACAAATGCCAATCAATTTGAAAATGCAAGAACAATTCATGGCCTTTTTATCCTTGAAAGTACATGCAAAATGGAAAACAATGCAAGAAGAATCAATGTCTCAACCTTCACCAATAGGCAGAAATGAATTTTTAAACTTGTGATCAAAATAATGCATAAAAAATGATTTAATTCCATGAAAAATTCTTAAAATGCATCAAGATCAAAAAAGAAATTTGGTTTGAAGGTTGGACAATGTTTCTAAATGTCTTAGAACGTTTCATGAATTTTTTTGTAATTTTTAAATACCTAAAAGTATTTTTAATTAATTAATTCTCATTAATCAATTAAAAATAATCTTTTAAATATTTAAAAATACTTTTTTAATGATGAAAAATAAAATATAAATATTTTTGTGTCATAAAAATTAATAAAACCTTAAAGAAAAAGTTTCATAATTTTTATGATTTTTTAACTATTTTAAATAAATTGTGCAATTTAAATGAAATAAATATGAATAAAAATTAAAAGAAAATGAAAGTAAACAGATTGGATGGCCAGGATTGCTCCAGGGTTTAAATGTGTTGACTGGCGCGTAATCCTGTGGCTGTGATTCAAAGCTGAATTAATCTTAATTAAATAAATTAATTAAAGTGATTAGGGCTAATGAACAGATCCTGGCCATCAAAAAGGGTGGGAAGTCAAACATTCAACGCGTATCAACGGCTCAAATTCAAACTAGAGTTAATGACTGTAATTAGGGCAAATTACTTTCAGGTGGCCGGAGAAGACTTCCGGTCGTCTTCTCCGGCCAGCTCTCACCTGAGAATCTCCAAACTTCCTAAAAACGTAACAAAAATGAAATCTAAGGCCAGGGAAGTGTTCCTCTCATCCTCACGAATCAAAACCCTATCCTAAAACAAATTTATTTTACCTAAATCATCTGAATCGAAAGAAAGAAAAACTAGGGTTCGTAAGCTTCACAGAGAAATTAAATGCTCAAATCATCACCATTTTAGAAACTAAAGACATCAGAATGATCAGGAGAACATGAAGAACAACTTTGTAACAACAAAAATGATTTCTGGAAAAATTATTTTCGAGCTACCTGAGATTTGCAGCTTTCAGTTTAGGAACTTTCAGGCCTTTTCTTTATGTGCAAGCCACTCCTCTTGATCCCCCAAAGATGTTTGGATGCTCAAATGGAGTTTGTGTTGGCTGGAGAGTGAGTTTCGAAAGCTCCTGCTTCAGTTCAGTCAGAAATGGCACTTGAGATTCTGGCACTTTCAGGTCATGGTGATGGGGTGTTTGAGGTCCAGATGATGTGTAGAGATGATCTGTGGTGTTGGTTTGTGTGCTTGTGAGCTAGGATGAGAGTTTCGAATGAAACTGCAGCTTGAGGTGAGTGATGGCAATGGGGGATTCAGGCTGTTTCAGGCTTGTGCTTTGGGTGGTTTTAGGTCTATGAGGTGTGGTGAGTTGAATGATGATGAGAGTTTGAGTGTTTGATGGCTGTGGAAAGAATTTCGAAGGAACTTGCAATGAGGTGAGTTTTTGTGAATGTGATGATTGTAGTTGCCTCAGCCTTGGCTTGTGTTATGTTCAACTTGCAAATTGAAATCATAAACAATTCTGATTGGCTGGCTGATGTGACTTGTGCTTTATGGATTGGTAGATCACTTTTTGCTCAAAAACCACTTTTGTGTAAGATAGGGCATGGCTCCAAATCTAGGCAAGGACAAAGCATGGCTGGCGCAGAAAAAGGTGAGGGAGAGGCTAGCCAAAGTCAGCTTCCAATGTCATAAGTTGTAGGAAGTGAAATGAGTGGTTTTTGCAAGTTGGCTAGCTTTTGGTTCACATGTGAAAAATTCAAGTTACATGAACTAAACCATGGGCAAACTTGATCAAAAATCTGATTTTATGACTTAGGGAAATGTTTGTGTAATGGTTTGTAGTGAACTAGAGGCTGCAATGTGTTTTGATCCAAGACTTTGCAAAATTTCCACTTGGTGCATAACTTGAAAATAAGTGATTTTTGGCAACTTTGCATGGCCATAACTTTTGATCCAAGAAGAATTTGATCATGTTCTTGTACTTTTTGAAAAGGGAAAGATGAGATCTACAACTTTCATGACCAAAGTTTTTCCATTTGAAGCCTTTTTGGATCATGAATCAAGGCTTGAAAATTGACCTAAAATGGTGCATTCTTGAAAAGTCAACTATGCCCAAAAAGTCAACATTTGCAAAAACCCCAAATTCTTGATTTTTATGAACTTCAACCTTCTTCCATGATCAAATAAAGATCATATACACTCAAAATGATGAAGATCACCCATTGGTTGGGTCATTGGGGGCCTCAGATGCCCTGATTTTACACTGACTTGTCTGAAAAGTCAACTCTTGATCAGATGACTTCCCCATGGAATTTCTTCATGAAAATTGATATGCATACTCCCTATACCATATAGAGATCAATGGAAACAAGAATGACCAAAGAATTTGGAGTTATGGCCTCTGAAACCAAAACCCTAATTTTCAGTCAACTGTGTAGTTCATCCTGGCTCTGCATCCACTCAAACCCTAGTTCTTGTGATTCCTCTGCATTTTGACTTTGAGGAGATGGAACATGACATAAGGACACACATGGACCCCTTTGAGTTGATTGGTGGCCTTTGGAATGGCTCAAGATGCCTTAGGATTGCTCAGTTCACAAACCCTAGGTGCAGATGCCTTAGAATCTATCCAGTGAATCAAAAATGAGATATGAGATGATATGATTGTGTTTATGCATATGAGAATGATCACAAGCCATGGTGAATGGGTGAGGGCAAATTTGGGGTGTTTACACTCCCCTTTGGACATTGATTTAGTATAGGTTTAGGGTTTCCTTGAATGTCATTTTCCATTTTTTATCTCAAGGTTTGCTTCTGTTTTGGATTTTTGTTTGATGTTTGATCCATAAACCCTAATTTGGGCTTTCATTTGCATCCCTCTTGCATTCTCTTGCATAACATGACTTGTCTTTGCATTTTGTGCATTCTTGTGTTTCATTTGACATCATAAGACACATAGAAAGCATGCTTGATCACTGCATTACATGTTTGCCATGTCATTTGCCTTGTATGCTTCATAACTTTCCATGCTTGTTCATGCTTCTTAACTTGCATCATTTGCATCCATGATCTTGTATGAACATCTCCATGTGCTGCCTCATGTTTGCAGCACTTCATAACATCATTATCATCATCAACATGCTTCTGGTTTTGTTTAGCACCATGTCATTTCATTTCATCTAGCATTGCATTGCATTTCTTTCTAACATTTCAGGTGGTAAGTAACTTGGGAAGTGAATTTGCCTTCACTTCTCATACCTTTTCTTTTCATCTCTCTTGCATCCATTGCTGCATTTATGTATGTGTTTGAGATTGAGCTTGCTCATTCTTGTTCCTCCCACCTTCTTTCTTCAAGTGACTTGACTTCTTGAATGAAGCAAGTCACTTTGCTTCTCTTGATCCTTGTATCTGCTTCCTGGTGGCTCCATTGAAGATTGTTCTTGAAAAACCTCACAAACTTTAGGGACAACCAAGCATGATAATGAATTAGGGTTTTGATTAGTCTCCCCTCATAGTTTTTACCTTTGTGTCTCTCTTTGAGTCTTCTCTTCTCACCTCATAATCAGGGACTAAACCCTAAAGGCTTTAAGGCTTTGTGATTAAGTTTATGCCTGCATCCTTCTCTTAGGATGGAGTGTATAACTTTAATCCTAAGTGTTAAACCCTTAATGTGTTTAAATCTCTTAATCAATTCACATAATAATCATCAAGACATCACACTTGTAACTTGGGCCTTGCATTAGGGTTCTAATTCTTCCTTAATTGGTTAAGAAGGACTAACCCTAGTGTTAATGGACAAGCCCCCCTCAAGTTGTCTTACAAATCATAAAATTCACTTCATCATCATATCATTAATCTAAAATCCACTTAATCAAAGGCTTGTTTTGTCATGAGTTTAATCCCTAATCATGGATTAAGTTGAGGAGCTTTCCTCAGCTTAAACATTCTCATCTATTATCCTTCTATTAGGATGGTGTAATGAGTCTGTTTAATCCTTGATTATGGCTTAACCTCATTACTTAACACTAAACAAAAACACAAAAACATCTAAATAATCACAAGTAGGTTAATGACCTTAATCCTACACCAAAGATGATTAAGTGTGAGAATCTGACTTCACACTTAAGGTACTCTCATTACCCCTAATCAGAGGGAAGATGTGATGAGTTTGCTAACCCATTGGATTAGGCTTAAGCTCATTAACTTATGACAAACTTTCAAAAGCAATAAAAGACTGAAAACACAAAAACAAACAATAATCGTCTCCTTCGGGATTCTTTTCTCACCACCTTCACTCACAAACGAGAACTTGCTTCTTCCGTCTAATGCAAGACAGTTCGCATCTGTGCCAGACAGATCATACACTTGAGCATAGGCAAGTAAGCAGTTCATAAGTCAATTTATCTTTTAGTCTCTTTGGGTCGAACTACGGTGTTCTGACTTCCTCATTGCACGAGAGGATACGTAGGCATAACTTAACAGTTATCGAACAAAAGTCTCTGTATATTCCCCCTCCTTCCAGCTTCATTCTTTAGCCTCATGATCTTGAGCATTTCATTTTCATTCTTACACTGACACATCATTTATACACTTCACTTCTCATACACTGACACCTGTACATTCTTTTTCCAGCTATGTTACACACAGATTGCACTGACACTACCCCTTTAAAACACAAATCTTTTAAGCGTGGATCCCGTCGAGTACGGCGGACAATCTGGGTGCTAATACCTTCCCAGGTTGTAACCAACCCCCTTTCTCAGTCTCTCTGGTTCGCAAACCGTCTTATCCATCCTTTTCTAGGCCTATGCAGCATTGCCTTTCCTCCGGGATAAAAATGCCTAGCTGGCGACTCTATTCATCCTCCAGTGAGTTCACGGCTGTGTGTTCTCACTGTCCCCTTCGCCGACCGTTCGCGTCTATACCTTTATTTGACCCCGTGTCATTTATCGGGAGCGACACCAGTAAACACAATCAAACAAGCGCTAGGAGGAACCCACAAAAAGAACCAGAAGCCCTGGTTACAGTATAAGGGTCCCCAGCAGAGTTGCCAAGCTGTCGCTCCCACCAAATGACACCTGGCCAAGAGGGGTACAGACGCGAACGGTCGGCGAAAGAGAAAGGAATGAAAAGAGTCGCCAGCTAGGCATTTTTATCCCGAAGGAAAGGAAATGCTGCATAAACCTAAGAAAAGATGGATAAGACGGTCGCGAACCAGAGAAACTGAGAAAGGGGGTTGGTTACAACCTGGGAAGGTATTAGCACCCAAATTGTCCGCCGTACTCGACGGGATCCACGCTTGAAAGATTTGTGTTTTAAAGGGGTAGTGTCAGTGCTATTTTGTGTGCAAAAGCTGGAAAAGAATGTACAGGTGTCAGTGCTGGAAAATGGAGTGAAGAAAAGGAGTGTTAGTGTAAAGAAAGAGTGCAAAGCTCAAGACTATGAGGCTTGAAAGAATAAAGCTGGAAGAGGGGGGATATACAGAGACTTTTGTTCGATAACCGTTAAGTTATGCCTACGTATCCTCTCGTGCAATGAGGAAGTCAGAACACCGAAGTTCGACTCAAAGAGACTGAAAGATAAGTTGACTTGTGAACTGCTTGCTTGCTTATGCTCAAGTGTATGACTTGTCTGGCTCAGGTGCAAACTGTCTTGCATTAGACGGAAGAAGCAAGTTCTCGTTTATGAATGAGGGTGATGAGAAAAGAATCCCGGAGGAGACGATTATTGTTTGTTTTTGGTATTTTCAATCTTTTATTGCTTTTGGTATTTGTCATAAGATAATGAGCTTAAGCCTAAACCAAGGGTTAGTAGACTCATCACATCTTCCCTCTGATTAGGGGTAATGAGAATACCTTAAGTATGAAGTAAGCACCTCACACTTAATCACCAGGATGTAGGATTAAGATCATTAACCTACTCGTGATTATTTAGATGTTTTTTTGGAGTTTTTGTGTTTAGTGTTAAGTAATGAGTTTAAGCCATAATCAAGGATTTAATGGACTCATTACACCATCCTAATAGAAGGATAATAGATGAGAACATTTAAGCTGAGGAAGGCTCCTCAACTTAATCCATGATTAGGGATTAACCTCATGACAAAACAAAGCCTTTATTAAAGTGGATTTTAACTAATAGTAAGGTTAAGAAATGGGTTTTATGATTTTCAAGACAACTTGAGGAGGACTTGTCCATTAACACTAGGGTTAGTCCTTCTTAACCATTTAAGGAAGAATTAGAACCCTAATGCAAGGCCCAAGTTACAAGCTTGATGTCTTAGTGATTATTTGATGGATTGATTAAAGGATTTAAACACATTAAGGGATTAACACTTAGGATTAAAGTTATACACTCCATCCTAATAGAAGGATGCAGGCATAAACTTAATCACAAAGCCTTAAAACCTTTAAGGTTTAGTCCTTGATTAAGAGATGAGAAGAGAAGACTCAAAGATGACACAAAGGTAAAAATAATGGGGGGGGGGGTACTAATCAACCATAATTGTGATCATGCCTGGATGTTCCTAGGGTTTATGAGGCTTGCAAAAGATCTTCAAGAGAAAAGCCACCAAGGAAGAAGCAGATGAAAGGAGATTAAGTAGAAAGAAGCAAGACAACTTACTTCACTTAAGAAGATAAGTTGCTTGAAGAAAGAAAGAGGAGAAGGAGCATAAATGAGCAAGCTCACTCTAATACAAAAGTAAAATGCAGCAATGATGCATAAGAGAGATGAGAAGAGGTTATGAGAAGTGAAGACAAATTCACTTCTCAATGACTTACCACCTGAAAAGTTAGCAATAAGGAATGAAATGAAATGAAAATGAGATGAAATGCAATGATGCAAACCAAAGTCAGAAGCATAAACATGGTGTTAATGATTCTAAGAGATAAAGCAAACACAAGACAAGAGGTGTTGATGATCATACAAGGATGAGGATGCAAATGGAGCATGTTTTGAACCATGAAAGTTCATGAAAGTTTATGAAATGAATTGAATGCACAACATGGCTAATGAATGATGCAATGATCAAACATGATTCTAATATGTTCTAAGATGTCTTAGAAGTCAAGTGAATGCATAAAATGTCATGGCAAGTTCATGAATGCAAGCATATGGAAGATGGATGCAAAGGAAGGCAAAAATTAAGGTTTATGCACAAGATACAAAGCAAAATTCAAAACTAGAAGCAAATGATAAGATAAAAAATTGAAAATGGGATCAAAGGAACCCTAACCCTACATAAGCTCACTTCCCAAAGGAGGGGACCTAACTCTTAACCTAATGGGAGTTATGATTTTCTCAAATTGTCTAGGGTTTTAAGGCACTTCAAAAGGGAAAATACACAACAAATTGAAAAGGAAAGATAAATTTAAACCAATTTTATCCCAGAAACTACATGATATGAAGAATGCAATGCAAAAAGAACCAACATCTAACTCCACATGGTTAGGTAGAATGCATTTTTCTAAGTTAGGACAAAAATATTGCCTTTTAAGAACTTTAATTCCAAAGAAAAATGTCAAAATAGGTCAAGAACCAAAAAGAAATTTGTTTGAAGAGTTTGATAATGTTTCTAAATGTATTAAAATGCAATGTGAATTTTTTTGGAATTTTTAAATACCTAAATGTATTTTTAATTAATTAATTCTCATTAACTAATTAAAAATAATCACTTAAATGATTTAAAAATAATTTTTAATGCAAAAAATAAAAATAAAAATATTTTTGGGTTCTGAAAATTATTAAAGGATTTAATAAAAATTTTCAGAATTTTTTGATGTATTTTACAATTTTTTTAAAATTCGTAGAAATTAAATATAAAACAAATGAAATAAAAATGAATTTAATGAGAAAATGAGAAAGTCAGCCAATCCAAGGGCCCAGGTTCAAACTCAGGATGGAGGGAATTGACTTCGCGCGTCATCCAAGGGCCAGAATTCAAACTACGCTAATTATGATTAAACCCTAATCTGATGCCCTAATTACTTTCAGGTGACCGGAAAAGTGTTCCGGTCATCTTCTCCGGCCATCCATTTCTTCAATCTCACTCAATACTCAACCCTAAGCTCCCTAACTCTCCATAAATGATCCCCACCCCATTCTAAACAAGAATCAATCATCAAACAGGATTTATTTCACATGATCAGAGGGATTCGAAGCAAAACGGAAAAAATCACAGAAATTTCAGAAGCTTCATACATGCTTAATATTCAATCATTTTCAAAACCAAAAGGTGCAGTGTGATCAGTTAAGCATGGAGAACAATCTAAGAACTTAAAATCAGGTTTCTGGAAAAAAAGTTCTTGATGATACTTGAACTGAAGCTTTCGAAAATGGTGCTTTCTGGCCAGTTCGTTGCTTCAAACCAGCTCCAATGATCCTCCTCAAGTGTTTGTGATGCTTGGTTGGAGTTTATATGGCCTCAAAATGAAAATGGCAGAAGTTCAGTTTGAGGAATGTGAAAATCGTATTTTTGATTGTGAAGGTTTTAGGGCCAAATGAAAGGTGGGAAATGATCAGTGGGTCATGGTGAGTTGAATGGTGAAAGAAACTTGAAGGTTTGATGGTTGAATCAAGAGATTCGAAAGCTTTTGCAAATTTGGGGATTTTGGAGTGTGCTGAGTTCTTGGAGTTTCAGGCTTGCTTCTTGTGTGTTATGGCTTGCTTGAGGTCCACATAACATGTTCTGATTGGGCAGAGAGTTGTTGTGGAGCAGTGTGATTGGTATGGCTCATGTTGCAAAAAGTCAAGAAAGTTGTACTTGGAGGTATGGGCAAGTGGAAGGCTGGTTTAGGGGCATGGCTCAAGTCAGGTGGCTTTAGGGAGGTCCATGGAAACTGATTTAGTGAGCTGGCTCAAGTGGATGAAGAGTTATGGAGCATTTTGCAATTTTGTCCAACTTTGGCCCTTTTTGAAATTCTTGAAGTTTAAGGCATAGAACTTAAGAAATATTTGGGCCAATATGAAGTTTAAGTCATTTATGGTGTTTGTGTAAAGCTTAGACATCAATTAGAAGTCACAAATTGCCTTGGTACAAGAATTTGCAAGTTTCCCTCTTTGGCACATAAGTGAATTTTGGTGATTTTTCCCAACTTTGACAAGCCATAACTTGAGTTCTAGGATGAATTAGATCAAGTTATTGTACTTTTGAAAATGGGAGGATCCAATCTACAACTTTCATGACCAAGAATTTTTCATTTGAAGCATTTTTGAATCAAAAAGAGGAGGTTGAAAAACTATCCCAAAATAGCAAGTTTACATTACAAGTCACTTTCCCAAAATGGCAACTTTGCAAATGGCTTGAAATTCTTCAATTTTGTGAAATTCTAACTTCTTCTAAGATCAAATAAAGATCATATACACCCAAAATGTTGGAGAAGATCCTTTGGTTGGGTGATTGGGGGCCTCAAATGCCCTGATTTTGCACTGACTTGCTCAAGAAGTCATCTATTGATCAGATGCCTTCCCCATTGAATTTCTTCATGAAAATTGGTATGTATGATCCTTGTAACATATAGAGACCAATAGAAACAATAATGACCAAAAAAATTGGAGTTATGGCCTCTGAAACCAAAACCCTAATTTTAGGTCATATGTGCAGTTAAGCTTGGCTCTGCTTCCATGCCTTCCTCAGTTCTTGTGATTTTTGACTTTCTTGATCTTGGGAGGATATAATATGATGATTGAACATACATGGGCCCTTTTGAGATGATTGAAGACCTTTGGAGTGGCTTAGATGGCACTTGGATTGCTCAGATCACAAACCCTAGATGCAGATGACTTTGAACCAATGCAGTGAAGCAAAAATGCAATATGAAATGATATGATTGAACTTATGCAAATGAAAAGAACCACAAGCCATGGTGAAATGAGTGAGGGCAAATTTGGGGTGTTTACAGAATGCCCTAAGAATGAATAGACATACCGTAGGCATTCATTTCTTGCATATCATATTCTTGTATTTTGAAGGTTATCCAGAGTTTCTTACTTATTCAATTGCAGGAAATATAGCTGGTCAACGTGTTCACCGATATCCAACTAAAAGAAACCTAGTAAGGATGGCTGAACGAATGCAGACTGATCTCAATGAGCTCCGATAGAGGATGGATCAGTTCATGGAAATGATGACTGGCATGGCCCAGAACCAGGAGCGTCTCAGGCTGATGGTTGAGCAACCCCATAGGAATGCTAATACTGGAACACCGACTGAGAATGTGGATCCTAACGCTGCCCGTAACGGAGAGCCTAATCCAAATAGGACTGCAACACGTAATGTGGGTTTAGAAGACACTCAAGAGGACCAGTTCACTCTACTGGATGCTGATATGGGTAATATGAATGATATCAACGACCGCAGGTATGAAGAGCTGGCAGGGAAGATTAAGGCCATGGAATGTCAGAATTCCCTGGGCATCGATGTAACCAGACTCAGATTAGTACCAGGAGTCAGAATCCCTTCTAAGTTCAAGGCGCCATCATTTGACAAGTACAACGGCAACACGTGCCCTAGAACTTACATTCACGCATACTTTGGAAGAATCTCGGCTCACACTGATGACGAGAAACTTTGGATGCATTTCTTCCAAGATAGTTTATCTGGAGCTTCGTTGAGTTGGTACATGAAGCTAAGCAGGGTCTCTATTCGAAGTTGGAAAGATTTAGATGAAGCTTTTCTCAAGCAGTATCAATATAATATTGATATGGCTCCGAACCACACTCTGTTGCAGAACTTGTCTCAAGGACCTAAGGAAAGTTTTAAGCAATATGCCCAGAGGTGGCGTGAGCTGGCCGCACAGGTTCAACCTCCATTGCTCGATTGGGAGATGGCCGACATGTTTGTGGGCACCTTGCAAGGTGTTTAATTGGACCGTCTGGCCGCCTGAACATCCATCGGTTTTTCTGATATTGTCATCGCTGGAGAAAGAATAGAAAACTTCCTGAAATTGGGAAAGATTCAGGATGCAAGCAGTGCTAGTTCTTCTGTTGTGAAAAATCCTTTTGGCAATGGCCAAAGAAGAAGAGAAGGCGAGACCAATCTTGTGTATAGGGGCCTAGATAAAGGTCGTTCTCAAGGGTACTACCAAGAAGCTGCAGTGACTATTACTCCACAGGTTCAACAACGACCATAGGGTCAGCAACAACAGGCACAAAGACTGTTCCAGCAAAGAGCAAGAGCGAGGGACCGTAGGATTGATCCTGTCCCATGTCCATATGTTGTATTGCTTCCAGAGCTGCTAAAGTTGAACATGGTCAAGCTTCATACCATGAGACCTCCTCCTCCTGACAATCTACCTCCGAATTTTGATGCTAACACCAGGTGCGAATTCCATTCGGGTGCTCAGGGGCACAATATTGAGAAATGTTGGGCTTTTCAGAACAAGGTACAAGACCTAGTTGACTCCAAGGCGATTAATTTCGCTCCTCACATGTCGCTCCCCGGACTTTCGTTTCGGTGCAGACGTGAACAGTCTGCGATGTTGGAGGTTGAATAGAGTCGCCAGCTAGGCATTTTTATCCTGAAGGAATGGTAATGCTGCATAAACCTGGAAAGAGATGGATAAGACGGTTACGAACCAGAGAAACTGAGAAAGGGGGTTGGTTACGACCTGGGAAGGTATTAGCACCCAGATCATCCGTTGTACTCGACGGGATCCACGCTTACAAGATTGTGTTTAAAAGGGGTAGGTGTATGTGCTATCTGCATGCAAAAGCTAGGGGTAGAAAGTACAGGTGTCAGTGCAAAAGGTGTGAATTGCTTAGGAACTGAGGCTTAAAAAGAAGGCTGAAAGAGGGGGAAGACACATAGACTTTTGTTCGATAACTGTTAAGTTATGCCTACGTATCCTCTCGTGCAATAAGGAAGTCAGAACACCGTAGTTCGACTCAAAGAGACTGAAAATGATTGACTGTGAACTACTTACTTGTCTATGCTCAAGTGTATGACTCATCCTGCTCGAGTGCTAACTGTCTTGCATTAGACGGAAGAAGCGAGTTCCCGTTTATAGAATGAGTGTGATGAGAAAAGAATCTCGGAGGAGACATTTATTGTTACTTTTTGTGTTTTCAGTTTTTTATTGTTTTTGGTGTTTTGCATAGGATAATGAGCTTAAGCCTAAATCAAAGGTTGTAAACTCATTATATCCTCCCTGATTAGGGATAATGAGCATACTTAAGTGTGAGATAAGCATCTCAACGTAATTACCATGATGATGTAGGATTAAGATCATTAACCTACTTGTGATTATTTAGATGTTTTTGGGTTTTTGTTTAGTGTTAAGTAACGATTTTAATCTCTAATCATAGATTAGTGAACTCATTACAACATCCTAATAGAAGGATGATAGATGAGAGCACTTAAGCTGAGGAAGATACGTCAACTTAATCCATGGTTATGGATTAAATTCATTATATAGCAAACCTTTATTAAATGGATTTTAAATAAAGAGGATGAGATTAAGAAAGTGGATTTTAAGTTTGCAAGACAACTTGAGGGGACTTGTCCATTAAACACTAGGGTTAGTCCCTCTTAACCATAAGGAAGAGATAGAACCCTAATGTAAGGCCCAAGTTACAAGATAAAGTCTTACTGATTATTAATGTGTTTTGATTAAGAGGTGTAAACAAATTAAAGGTTTAACACTAAGGATTAAAATTATACACTCCATCCTAAGATAAGGATGCAGGCATAACCCTAATTCAAAGTCCTAAAACTTTAAGTGTTTAGTCTCTGATTATGAGATGAGAAAAGAGAGACTCAAGGAGACTCAAAGGTAAAAAGCTATGGGGGACTATATAAAATCCTAAAAATTATCATGCTTGGATATCCTATGGTTTTTGAGGCTTAAGAGAAAGGATCTTCAAGGCCACCAAGGAAAGGGAAGCAGATGAAAAGAGAAGGAGAAAGAGAGAATAAGTTACTTACTTCCTGAAGAAGATAAGTAACTTAGGAGAAAAGAGAGGAGCAAGAGAGACATAAGTGAAAAAAGTTCATTTCAAAGAAAAATAAATATGCAAATTAGAGGAAAGAAAAGGTGGGAGGTGAAGGAAAATCCACCTCCCAGACAACTTACCAAAATTTCCTGAAATGTTAGTACAAGATGCATAAGACATAAAGCACAAAGAACTGAGATGAATAAGGATGTAAAGTCCAAAAACAAAAGTGATTATACAATTCAAATGTGTTATGAGATGATGAAAAATCATACAAGATACATATGAATGATCATACAAGAATGAGATGCAATGGAAGCATGTTTAGAAGCATGAAAACGCATGGATGTTCATGGAATGTAATGAATGCAAAACATAGAAAATGAATGAAGAAATGATCAAGAAATGTTAAAGCATATCTTAAGATGTCTAAGATGTCATACAAATTCTTGAAATGTCATGGCAAGTTCACAAGTTCATGATATACAAAGAAGAATGCAAATGAAGATGCAAAATTAGGGTTTTAAGGCAACATGAGATGCATATGACCAAAACAGAAGCATACATCATGATAAAAAATTGAAATTGAACTCAAACAAACCCTAATCACATATAAGATCACACCCAAAAGGATAAGGTCAGAAGCTAACCCTAGTCAAAGTTATGGAATTTCTAAGTTAACTAGGGTTTTTGGGTGCTTCTAAAGGGAAAATGCAAATCAAATTGAAAATGCAAGATAAAAGTATGAGATAAATAACCTAGAAACTATATGCAATATGTGAAACAATTCAAAAAGAATCAAGTTCAAACTCATCATGGTTAGGCATAAATGAATTTTTCAAGTTAGGGTTAAAAAATGTGAAATTTAAGAACCCTAATTCAAAGAAAATTGTGAAAATGTGATCAAACCTAAAAAGAAATTTGTATGGTGAGTTTTGAAATGTTTCTAAATGTATTCGAATGCTTCATGATTTTTTTGGTGATTTTTAGAAACCTAAATGCATATTTAATTAATTAAAATCAATCAATTAATTAAATAAAACATTTAAATATTTTAAAAATACTTTTTTAATGCAAAAATTAAAATAAAAAATGTTTTTAGGTAAAGAAAAATATTTGAAACAAAAATACAGAAAATGGGATTTTTTAATTATTTTTTCTATTTTTAAAAAGTATATGAAAGAAATGCAATAAAAATGAAATTAAAAATGAATTAAATGGAAAGTATGATGATCCAGTGGCAAAGATTCAAACATGGGGGGAATGGGTTGACTGTGCGCGTGTTTTAAGGGTCAGTATCCAATCTGGAAAAATTTAATTAATTAAACCTAATTAATCTAATTAATTATGAATTAAGATTAGTGAAGCAATCTGGACCATCCGCTGCTAACCCTAATCAAGAGCCTATGGCCACAAATGAATCTGGGCAGCTAAACCCTAAATTAACCTAATCACTTTCAGATGACCGGAAAATTGCTCCGGTCATCTTCTCCAGTGGACCAAAACCCTAAAATCTTCCCTAGGCAAAATCAAAACCTCTAACCTGCCCAGAAATGATCCCATACTTCTAGTAACTCAAATCAAACATCAAACAACATTTATCATTCATCAACAAATTGAATCGAAGAAAAAATAAAAACGGGACAAACTTTCAGAAACCTATGAAATCCTCATTTCTCCACCATTTTCAGTTTTAAAAAGATCATGATGAACCCCACAACATGTACTTTCATATTATAACAAGAAATTGAAGTTTTGCAAGATTGTGTTCTTGAGGTTACCTGAGCTGGTGAACTGCAAATGTTAGCTTTCAAAGCCTCCCACTTGTGCAAGTTAACTCCTTTGATCCTCCTGAAGCTATTGAGATGTTTATAATGCTTTGAAAGTGGCTATTTTGAGTGGCTCGATTCTGATATGGCAGAAATTGAGGCTTTGGTTTATGAGGTTTTAGGCCATGGTAATGGTTGCTTTGTGTTCTATGGAAGATTTCTGAATGAATGGTGAAAGAATTTTTGAGGTTTGATGGATTGTTTGAGAGAATCGAAGAACGGAAGTTTTTTGCAATTTTTGTGAAAACTGATGTTGTGTGTGTTCTGACCTCTTGGCATGCTTCGTTATGATCTTGAGGCAATCCCTAAACTATTGGAATGAGTCAGAACATTAGGTATGCACTGTGGGAATGGTATGGCTCCATTGGCCAAAAAGTCAAGATTGGTGTACCATAGGTATATGCTTGTGCAATGGTGATTTCTGTGGCTAGATTGCTTCAACATGGTTCATGGTGAGCCTTTGGATCAATAGAATGCAGCTGGATGGCCTTGATCAAGAGTTCTCATAGGTTATGCAATTTTCCCTCTTTGGAGTTTCTTGAAATGAAAGGCATAAAAACTTGTGATTTTTGGTGCAATCTTGATCAAAATGTGTTTCATTATGTTGGTATGATGTTTTGAAGTTGATTAGAGGTCATGAAATGACTTGGCAAGTGAAATTGCAAAAATCCCTCTTTGGTGCACATTTGAAAATTATAGGATTTTTGCCAACTTTGAAAGGCCATATCTTGAGTTCTAGGATGAATCAAGACACGTTCTTATACTTTTTGAAAATGGGAAGACATAATCTACAACTTTCATGTCCAAGGATTTTTTCATTTGAAGCATTTTTGGTCATGAAAGAATAGGTTGAATATGTTTCCCAAAATGGAAAGTTTCCATTACAAGTCATTTCCAAAAATAGCAAGTTTGCATTTGGCTCCAAATTCTTCAACTTTGTGAACTTCCAACCACTTCAATGATCAAATAAAGATAATAGAGACTCAAAATGATGATGATGACCCTTTGGTACCCTTGATGGAGGCCTCAAATGCCCTGATTTTGACTTTACTTGCTCAAGAAGTTACCCAATGATCAGATGACTTCCACAGTGAATTTATTCATCAAATTTGGTACACATGATCCTTATAACACATTAAGACCATTAGAATCAAGAATGACAAAAAAAATTTGAGGTTAAGGGCCTCAAACCCAAAACCCTAATTTTGGTCATCTGTGTAGGAAAACCCTAGCTCTGCCTGGACCTCTGTGCAATCCTTTGACATTTTTTGACTTCAAAGACTTCTTAGAGATGTAAGATGATCATAGAACACTCATGGACCCTCTTGGCATGCTTCAAGTCCCCAGAGATTTCTCAGATCACTTCTAAGATTCACCTGATCACAAAACCCTAATTGTGCAGTCATGCAATGATTTGATGAA
Source organism: Lathyrus aphaca (assembly GCA_963966055.1). NCBI lineage: Eukaryota > Viridiplantae > Streptophyta > Magnoliopsida > Fabales > Fabaceae > Lathyrus > Lathyrus aphaca. Next base: position 353,876,666 of record OZ014520.1, on the reverse strand, counting down.
GTTGTTTATGCAATGTGAGATGCAATGAGATCATAATCCATGGTGTGAGAAAAAGTGAGGGAAATTTTGGGGTGTTTACAGCTGCCCCTATTCAAGCATGAGTTAGCTGTGCAGAATGTAAGCGTCTGGCTTAACAGACAAACAAGATAACTTGTGGTTGAATACCAAAGACAATCCGAAATTTGCACTCACTGGGGAGGAGAAGAAAAGGGATATAAATTATAACAGATAGTATAATATGTTTATCAAGTATAAGCGATGGAGGACGACTATCGAGCAGAGGGTAAGAACGATAAGTAAAGCAATGACGGGGACGACCATCATGCTGGGGAATAAAGAAACCGTGACGAGGACAGCCATCAGGTAAAGTGATGAAGGACGATCATCAAAAAGAGAAAAGCCCAAGACGGGGACGACCATCGGGTAAAGAAATAAGACTCATTGGGGATTTGAAGAAGTGAGAAAAGCACTGATGGGGACGACCATCAGGCTGGAAAGTAAATAAACCACGAAGGGGAAGGCCATCGGGTAACAGAATAAATGAAAAAATGATGAGGGACGATCATCAAAAGGTGAAGGACGATCACCTAGAAGGGGACGACCTGCTCTTTATCACGACATAGGACGAATGCCGGATAGAAAAGATCAACGATGGGGACGACCATCGGATAAGCATGATGAAGGACGATCATCAAGAGGTGAAGGACGATCACCTAGCAGGGTACGAATGCTCTTTGGGGATTACCCAGACATAGGACGAATGTCGGATAACAAAAATCAACGATGGGGACGGCCATCAGATAAATGATGAGGGACGATTATCATAAGGTGAAGGAAGATCACCTAGCAGGGGACGGCTGCTAAAAAAGATATCACGACATAAGACAAATGTCGGATAGAAGTTTCCAACAATGGGGACTCCACTGGGTAAAGGATGAGGGACGATCATCCAAAGGTGAAGGACAATCACCTAGCAGGGGACGACTGCCAAAAAAATATCACGACATAGGACGAATGTCGGATAAAAAAAGTTGTTTTGTTTCTGTGGGGATGTAAACACGGACGAGTGCTTACACCTTAAAATAAAAGGTATAAGTGTTTGATGGTGTGTATAGACTAAAGATGTGGACGAGCATCCTTAGGACCACGATACGGACGAGTATCAATAGAAGCAAACGCTGACACGTGTTTAAGGGTGATGATACGGACGAGTATCAATCGGTTAAGCAAGAAACACAGGCGAATGTTGATCTGCTGAGGAGGTGATATATACAAGATACAGACGAGTATCAAAGACTTCTTTATAAGTTTGTACAAGTATTGATCTGCTGGTGAAATATGTGCAAGACACATACGAGTGTCAAAAAGGGATTGAGCAAGGGACACAGACGAGTGTTTGACTTGCTGGGGAAAGATGACACGGACGAGTGTCGAAAAGAGCATGTATATATATATGAACATGCATCTGTGTTTGAGAGTGCAAAAGGGATGTTTTGGCTTTTATCTGCAGGGGATATGAGTTTTATATATTGTCGGTGAAGTGGTTTTGATATTTGCAGGTGACTGGCTCGAACCTGGCTTATGATTATGCAAATGTTTGATTTTTGCCGTAATGCTCCATATTAGACGGAATGTTACGCTTTGTTTTGGTAAAAATGATGTGAATGCTATGATTATGCAAAAGAGAGAACCAGATCCGAGATCCGGATCCTGCGGGGAGAAAGATCTCTGGTCTATTTGTCCGGAGGGAGGACTCCGCTGGGGATGAGGAAGTTTCAGCAACTCCGATGGGGAAGTATTTCAGGCATTGCTTTACTAGGGAGAAAATGGCAACTCTGACGAGGAATAGAAAGTTCCTGACTACTTTGCTGGAAAAAAAAGCCGTCAGACATCGCTCGGGAGATCCTGCTTGGGGAGGAGATAAATTCCGGGAAGTAATCTGTTGCCACTCCTTCGTCCAAGCGATACACTGGGGATTGATGAATTCTTCAAGGAATCCTCTGGGGGTGAAAACTTCGCGAGGAAATACTTCTTGTCACGGAGTGCTGCTGATGATGTGATTGTTGACTTGGCTGGGGAATAATGCTTGATATGCCCCATTTTCGCTCCCCAGACTTGCGTCCCGGTGCAAACGCGAACCGTCGGCAAAGAGAAAGGGTTGAATAGAGTCGCCAGTTAGGAATTTTTATCCTAAAGGAAAGGTAATGCTGCATAAACCTGGAAAGAGATGGATAAGACGGTTGCGAACCAAAGAAACTGAGAAAGGGGGTTGGTTACGACCTGGGAAGGTATTAGCACCCAGATCGTCTGTCGTACTCGACGGGATCCACGCTTACTTGATTGTGTTTAAAAGTGGTAACTGTATGTGCTATCTGTGTGCAAAATCTAGGGAAAGAAAGTACAGGTGTCAGTGCAAAAGGTGTGAATTTCCCAGGAACTGAGGCTTTAGAAAGAATGCTGAAAGAGGGGGATGACAAAGAGACTTTTGTTCGATAATTGTTAAGTTATGCCTACGTATCCTCTCGTGCAATGAGGAAGTCAGAACACCGTAGTTCAACTCAAAGAAACTGAAAATGATTTGACTGTGAACTGCTTATTATCTATGCTCAAGTGTATGATTCATCAGGCTCGAGTGCTAACTGTCTTGCATCAGACGGAAGAAGCGAGTTCTCGTTTATGAATGAGTGTGATGAGAAAAGAATCCCGGAGGAGACGATTATTGTTTGTTTTTTGTGTTTTCAGTTTTTTATTGTTTTTGGTGTTTTGCATAGGATTATGAGTTTAAGCCTGAATCAAGGGTTGTAAACTCATTATATCCTCCCTGATTAGGGATAATGAGCTTACTTAAGTATGAGATAAGCATCTCAACTTAATTACCTTAATGATGTAGGATTAAGATCATTAACCTACTTGTGATTATTTAGATGTTTTTGGGTTTTTGTTTAGTGTTAAGTAATGAGTTTAATCTCTAATCACAGACGAGTGACTCATTACACCATCCTAATAGAAGGATGATAGATGAGGACACTTAAGCTAAGGAAGATACCTCAACTTAATCTGTGGTTAGGGATTAAATTCATTATATAACAAGCCTTTATTAAATGGATTTTAATTAAAGGATGAGATTAAGAAGTGTATTTTATGGTTTGTAAGACAACTTGAGGGGGACTTGTCCATTAAACACTAGGGTTAGTCCCTCTTAAACATAAGGAAGAGATAGAACCCTAATGTAAGGCCCAAGTTACAAGATAAAGTCTTAGTGATTATTAATGTGTTTTGATTAAGATATGTAAACAAATTAAAGGTTAACACTAAGGATTAAAGTTATACACTCCATCCTAAGATAAGGATGCAGGCATAACCCTAATTCAAAGTCCTAAAACTTTAAGTGTTTAGTCTTTGATTATGAGATGGGAAAAGAAAGACTCAAGGAGACTCAAAGGTAAAAATCTAGGGGGGACTATACACAAAACTAAAAGTTATCATGCTTGGATACCCTATGGTTTGTGAGGCTTAAGAGAAAAGATCTTCAAGAAGGCTACCATGGAAGAAGCAGATGAAAAGAGAAGGAGGAAGAAGAATAAGTTACTTACTTCCTGAAGAAGATAAGTAACTTAGGAGAAAGAGAGACATAAGTGAAGAAAATTCACTTCAAAGACAAATAAGAATGCATATGAATAGATGAGAAAAGGTGGGATGTGAAGGCAAATCCACATCCCAAACAACTTACCATAAGCCCCTCAAATGTTAGTATGAATGCATAAGATGCAAAGCAAAATAAATGAAGCAAATGATGGTGAAATGACCAAAAAGTCATGTAAGATGCTTATGTATGATCATACAAAGGATGAGATGCAAAGGAATCATGAAAGATGCTTGAAACACATGGATGTTTATGAAAGGTAATGAATGCAAAGCATATCAAATGAATGAAGAAATGATCAAGCAAGGTTCTAACATGTCCTAGGATGTCCAAGATGACATACAAATTCTTGAAATGTCATGGCAAGTTCATATGATGGTGACATGTAAAGATGAATGCAAATGAACATGAGAAATTAGGGTTTTATGAATGTGTGAGATGCCTATGACCAAAACAGAAGCATACATCATGATAAAAATTTGAAAACAAAATCAAACAAACCCTAAACACATACAAGATCACTCCCCAAAGGTGGAGGTCAGAAGCTAAACCTAGTGAAAGATATGAATTTCCTAATTTATCTAGGGTTTTTTGGGTTATCTTAGGAAAAATGCAAATCAAATTGAAAATGCAATGCAAAAATATGAGATACATAACCTAGAAACTATATGCAATATGTGAAACAATGCAAAAAGAATCAAGTTCAAACTCATCATAGTTAGGCATAAATGAAATTTTCAAGTCAGGGTTAAAAAATGTGAAATTTAAGAACCCTAATTCAAAGAAAATTGTGAAAATGTGATCAAACCTAAAAATAAATTTGTATGGTGAGTTTGAAAATGTTTCTAAATGTATTGGAATGCTTCATGAATTTTTGGTGATTTTTAGAAACCTAAATGCATATTTAATTAATTAAAATCAATTAATTAATTAAATAAAACATTTTAATATTTTAAAAATACTTTTTAATGCAAAAAATAAAATAATTTTTTTTTTAGGTTAAGAAAAATATTTGAGACAGAAATGCAAAGTTTGATATTTTTTTGATGGTTTTTGCTATTTTAAATCAATTATGGAAAGAAATGAAAAGAAAAATGAAATAAAAATAAGAAAAATGCAAAGTCAACCTATCTGATGGCTGGGATTTGAACCCGAGGAGACTACGCATGCTATCCTAGGGTTCATATCAAATCTGGCTAATTAATCTTAATTAATTTAATTAATTGGATTAGGGTTTAAGTGGATGCATCCTGGCCCTTCAAACACGCGGTAAACAAAATCCAATGGCCATAATTCAAACTGACTAATTAATTACGGATTAAGCCCTAATGACTCTCAGGTGGCTGGAGAAGACCTCCGGTCATCTTCTCCGGCCACCTCCCTCACCTGAATCCCTCAAAACGCCATGAAAACTCACCAAAATCTCCAGAATGGATTCTCAAACAACATAGAATAAGAATCCATCATCAAAATTCATTTATCATGCACAAAAATGGAGAATCGAAGGAAAATATGTTTAGGTAAAAAAGTTTCAGAGCAAGCATACATCCTGGTTTCTCAACCATTTTCAAAAATAATCACATCCCCATGATCAGGGGAGCACATAGAATCATTCTAGAACTTAAAACAAAAGTTATGGAAATTTTTTTTGAAGGTGACTACCTGAGATGAAGCTTTATGACTTTGAGCTTTCTGGCCTCCTCCCTTGTGCAAATCAACTCCAATGGTCACCCTGATGCTATTGAGGAGCTTAGAACAAGTTTATGATGGCTGGTTTGTGTGTTCCACTTCTGCTAAGGCAGAAATCGTGTTTGAGATTGAGGGGTTTAAAGGCCATTTCAATGGTTGGTTTGTGTTCTATAAGTTATGTGGAGATGATTGGTGAAGAAAGTTTTGAGTTTGAGTGGATGAGGAGTGAGTTTTGAAGGAATGAAGATTTTGGGGATTTTTGTGAAAACTGAGTTGTGGGATGATTCAGGCTTGTGTGTGTTATGAAATGAGTTGCATAATGTTAGTATAGGCCAATGGGAGTGATCAGAAAGTGGGTGGTGGCATAGTGTGATTGGTATGGGACAAGTTGCAAAAATGTCAACATTGTGTACTTGAGGTATGGGCATGGTTCAGATCTGTTTCAAGGGGTGTCTTGGCCTCAGCTGAGTTTATGCATTTTGACAACTTTGAAATTTCTTGAGAAATTGGCCATGAAAACTTGTGATGCAAGGCATGATTTTGATCCAAATATGTTGTACTATGTTGGTATGATGTTTATAAGTTGATTAGAGGTCGTGAAATGGCTTGGCAAGTGAATTTGCAAGATTCCCTCTTTGGTGCACACTTGAAAATTATAGGATTTTTGCCAACTTTGAAAGGCCATATCTTGAGTTCTAGGATGAATAAAGACACGTTCTTGTACTTTTTGAAAATGGGAAGACATAATCTACAACTTTCATACCCAAGGATTTTTCATTTGAAGCATTTTTGGTCATAAAAGAATAGGTTGAATATCTTTCCCAAAATGGAAAGTTTCCATTACAAGTCATTTCCAAAAATAGCAAGTTTGCATTTGGCTAAAAATTCTTCAACTTTGTGAACTTCCAACCACTTCAATGATCAAATAAAGATCATAAAGACTCAAAATGATGATGATGACCCTTTGGTTCCCTTGATGGAGGCCTCAGATGCCCTGATTTTGACTTTACTTGCTCAAGAAGTTACCCAATGATCAGATGACTTCCACAATGAATTTCTTCATCAAACTTGGTACACATGATCCTTATAACATATTAAGACCATTAGAAACAAGAATGACCAAAAAATTTGGGATTAAGGCCTCTGAAACCAAAACCCTAATTTTAGTCCATCTGTGCAGGAAATCTTCAGTCTGCCTCTTTGCCTTTGCCATGCTTTGTGATCCCTTGACTTTTATGAACTTTGGGGAGCATATTATGATCATGGAACACACATGGACCCTCTTGGAAAGCTTCAAGACCATTAGGATGACTCAGATCACTTCTTGGATTGCTCAGATCACAAACCCTAGATGCAGATGAAATGAACTATGCAGTGGGATATGATATGCTTATGCTTATGCTTATGCTTATGCTTATGCAAATATGAAATATCACAAGCCATGGTCTGAGAAAAAGTGAGGGAAAATTTAGGGTGTTTACAGTTGCCCCTATTCAAGCATGAGTTAGCTGTGCAAGATGTAAGTGCCTGGCTTAACAGACAAACAAGATAACTTGTGGTTGAATACCAAAGACAATCTGAAATTTGCACTCACTGGGGAGAAGAAGAAAAGGGATATAAATTGTAACAGATAGTATAATATGTTTATCAAGTATAAGCGATGGAAGACGACCATCGAGCAGAGGATGACTGCTGGGGGTAAGAACGGTAAGTAAAGCAATGACGGGGACGACCATCATGCTGGGGAATAAAGATAAACCCAATCCGAGATCCGGTTCCTGCGGGGAGAGATTCTGGTTTATCTGTCCGGAGGGAGAACTCCGCTGGGGATGAGGAAGTTTCAGCAACTCCGCTGGGGAAGTATTTCATGTATTGCTCTACTGGGGAGAGAATGGCAACTCTGTGGGGAAGCAAATCCACCGACTCTGCTGAGGATGAGAAAATCCTGGCAACTCTGATGGGGAATAGAAAATTCCTGACCATTTTGCTGGGGAAAAAGCCGTCAGGAATTGTCTGCCTTGAGTACCTGTAACCTGTTAACACAAAGGAAACACACAAGTGTCCCACGATATCCTCAACCAGATTCCGTCATAGGAGTCAGATTTGCTTAAGAATTCATATTTCCTGTAGACATTTGTTAAAAATGGCCTATATGTTTTCATGAAAATGTATTATCACGAACTCTGGACATTTTGCAAACAAAAACAAGAGGTAAAAGACAGAGTGTGACTGAATATTCTGATTTTATTGATGTGTGTGCCCTGAATAGGCAAGTACAGTCAAAGAAGCGAATCCCCTGATAGGAGGAGATTGCTGTAAAATGAGAAAATAAAAGTGTTGGCAATGTTTGAAGTTGACTCTTCAGTGAGCTTCCTTGCTATGACCCGTATGACCTTGACGTTCTTCTTATCTTGCTTTCTGAAGAAGGCTGATTCTGACTGACGCTTTGTCTTTTCGAAGCTTGCCATGTTGTGAGTGATACAGACAAATTCATAATGCAGTTGTTCGCTTATTCCCTGATTTTGCTCGAATCGCCCTTTCAGGTTTTCAATCCACCGAGATACCCATTTTTGCCTGAGCTGTCTGATGTGGCTTTTCAACTCAGCGGGTGTACATTTTTTTTGTTTTTCCCTAATTTTTGCCTGAGTCTTTTATTCTGTTTTTGACTCGCCGGGATGCCCTATTTTTGCCTGGACTTACATTCTGTTTTTGTGTCCAGCAGGTCATTTTATGCAAAGTATTTTTTAACTGCATCTGAATTTACAGGAGATAGGAAGTCCTCGCCATCCATAGTACTGAGCATCAGTGCTCCACCAGAGAAAACTTTCTTTACTATGAATGGGCCTTCGTAGTTTGGCGTCCATTTGCCCCTGTGGTCTGTATGAGGAGGAATAAGTCTTTTCAGAACAAGCTCTCCCACTTGGTATTCCCGAGGTCTGACTTTCTGATCGAAGGCTTTCTTCATCCGCTTCTAATATAACTGCCCATGACAGATGGCCGCTAATCTCTTTTCTTCAATCAGACTTAGTTGATTATATCGAGACCGGACCCATTCTACTTCGTCCAGTTTCATATCCATCATTACCCGTAAGGAGGGTAGTTCAACTTCAACAGGTAGGACTGCTTCCATACCACACACAAGCTGATAAAGTGTTGCCCCAGTAGATGTTCTGATAGAGGTTTGGTATCCATGTAAGGCAAATGGTAGCATTTCATGCTAGTCTTTGTAGGTGACTACCATCTTCTGCACAATCTTCTTGATATTCTTGTTGGCGGCCTCAACAACACCATTCATCTTTGGTCTGTAAGGAGAAGAGTTGTGATGTTGAATCTTGAAGTCCCGACACAGTTCTTCCATCATCTTGTTGTTTAAATTGGAACCATTATCAGTAATGATTCGCTCGGGAACTCCATACCAACAGATGATATCCCTTTTCAGAAATCTAGCTACCACTTTCCCGGTGACATTGGCATACGAAGCTGCTTCCACCCATTTGGTGAAGTAATCAATGGCTACCAGGATGAACCTGTGACCGTTTGAAGCAGTCGGTTCAATCTTTCCAATTATATCAATGCCCTACATGGCGAAGGGCCAAGGTGAGGACATTACATTCAAGGGATTCGGAGGCACATGCATTTTATCTGCGTAGATCTGGCATTTGTGGCATTTTCTGGCATAGGCACAACAGTCTGCATCCATTTTGATCCAATAGTAACCCGATCTTAACAACTTCTTTGCCATTGCATGTCCTTTAGCATGGGTACCGAAATAACCCTCATGTACTTTGTGCATCAGTAGGTCTGCTTCCTTCTTGTTAACACATCTGAGCAGGACCATGTCGAAGTTTTGCTTTTACGAAGAACCATTAGTATTGAGGAAGAAACTGTCGGCTAGCCTTCTTAATGTCTTTTTATCATTCGACGATGCCCCAGGTGGGTATGTCTGAGTTTCCAAGAAGCATATAATGTCATGGTACCAAGGCTTGTTATCAGTGACAATTTCCACAGAGAATACATATGTCGATCTGTCCAATCTGGATACCAAAATCTGAGGTACATAATTGGCAGCTTGTACTTTGATCATGGATGAAATGGTAGCCAAAGCGTCTGCAAACTGATTATCATCTCGAGGGATGTATTCAAGCTTAACTGTTGTGAAGAAGGTCAACAATCTCCTCGTATAGTCACGGTAGGGAATCAAATGCTCCTGATAAGTGTACCACTTGCCATTGGTCTGATTGATTACCAAAGCTGAATCTCCGAATACGTTCAAGGTTTTGATCCTGAGGTCAATGGCTTCCTCAAGACCCATGATACAAGCTTCGTATTCTACTTTGTTGTTAGTGCAAGCAAAGGTGAGTTTTGCTGAGAAAGGCATATGGACTCCCTTGGGTGTGATAAGTACTGTACCAACCCCACGATCATTGCAATTAACTGCCCTGTCGAACATCATAGTCGATGCTTCTTCTGGGTCAGGCCCCTCAGTGTGAATAGGCTCTTCACAATCATTTGCTTTCAAGAACATGATGTCTTCATCAGGGAAGTCAAATCTCATAGGCTGGTAATCATCAATGGGTTGCTTGTCTAGATAGTCAGACAATACACTGCCCTTGATGGCTTTTTGAGAGGTGTACTAAATGTCACATTCTTTTAGAATCATTTACCACCTTGCAACCCTTCCGGTAAGTGCTGGCTTCTCAAATATGTACTTGACTGAATCCATCTTTGAGATCAACAAGATAGTATGAGTCAACATATACTGTCTTAGTCGGCGAGCAGCCCACGCTAAAGCACAACAAGTTTTCTTGAGCAGTGAATAACGTTGTTCATAGTCGGTAAACTTTTTGCTTAGGTAGTATATTGCATAGTCTTTTTGACCAGACTCGTCATGCTGACCCAACACACACCCCATTGACTCTTCTAATACTGTCAGTTGCATGATTAGAGGTCTTCCCTCAACTGGAGGCATGAGAATTGGAGGTTCTTACAGATATTCTTTGACCTTGTCAAAAGCTCTCTGGCAGTCATCATTCCACCTGAATATTTGCTCTTTTCTTAACAGCTTGAACAAGGGTTCGCAGGTTGCTATGAGATGAGATATGAACCTTGAGATGTAGTTCAATCTACCTAAGAACCCTCAAACTTCTTTCTCAGTCTTAGGTGCAGGCATTTCCTGAATTGCTTTGACTTTGTCGGGATCAACCTTAATTCCTTTTTCACTCACAATAAAACCCAACAGCTTACCAGAACGCACCTCGAATGTGCATTTGTTGGGGTTCGACTTCAACTGATACTTCCTTAGACGCTTAAACAATTTTAGCAGATTCACCAGATGATCTTCTTCTGTAAAGGACTTGGCAATAATATCATTCACACAACACTCGATTTCTTTATGGATTATATCATGGAATAATGTTACCATAGCCCGTTGATATGTCGCACCGGCGTTCTTCAGACAAAATGACATTACTTTGTAGCAGAATGTGCCCCAGGGAGTGATGAAAGTTGTCTTCTCCATGTCTTCAGGTGACATCTTAATCTGATTATATCCCCAAAATCCATCCATGAAAGAAAATACCGAGAATTGAGTTGTGTTATCCACCAATACATCAATGTGAGGTAATGAGAAATCATCTTTCGGGCTTGCTCTGTTCAAATCCCGGTAATCCGCACACATACACACCTTGCCATCCTTCTTAGGTACGTGCACAATGTTAGCAACCCACGGCGGGTAACTAGTTACAGCGAGAAAACCGGCGTCCCACTGCCTTTGTACTTCCTTTTTAATTTTCATGGCCATATCTGGGCGAGTACGGCGTAATTTCTGTTTAACTGGTGGACAATCTTCTCTCAATGGCAATCTGTGCATGACAATATCCGTATCCAGACCTGGCATATCTTGATAGGACCAAGCAAAGACGTCTACATATTCCCGAAGCATAAGGATGCGTTGTTCTTTCACTGGAGCTTGCAGACTGGCCCCGATCTTCACCTCTTTTACATCTTCCTCAGTACCAAGATTGATGGTCTCAACCTCCTCCTGATGAGGAGCAATCACTTTTTCCTCTTGTCTTAACAACCTAGCCAACTCTTCAGGAAAATCATAGTCTTCATCAACCCATTCATCTGCTTGATTAATTGGATTTTCGAAGTCATACAAGGTCATAAAAGTGTTGTTGTTGGTGCAATCTGGAGGATTATCTCTGCAAGGGTTGAGATTTGTTCATTTTAGTGATTGATTTTATCTTGTTTAGGAAAGAGTGAATGAAGTTTATTAAAAAACATTGCCATTTATTGTTTTGTGCGAAAATAAAAAAAATGAAAGACAGTGAGTGACAAAAAAAGATTGTTTGCAAAAGATGTCCATTTGTTCATTAATCATTCATTTGTACAAAATACAAATATGGCCCTATTACAAAATGAGTCCTGACACCTTGGGCAAGATGCAGGACTTGATGCATGCTTAAACAGGAAATAATAATTACTTTGCAGCAGTAATCCTTATAATTTCCTGGGAAGACCAGTTGAGGACTTGCTGGCTTGGGACCCTTGGACGAATCCAGCTTTCCAGGTTGAAGTCACTTTCAGCCTCGTCTTCCACATTGTTGATTGCATCCAGGGTCAGCATACCCCCACTGATAAACTTGGGAGCTTCAGCAACCTCCTCTTAGACCTGTCGGGATAGTTTGTAACCCAACCCGAACTTGTCTTCCTTGATCAGAACTTGCAGCAGCTTGCCCAGCCTTGGGCATTCCCGTTTTCAACAACCTTTCAAGCTGATTGTAAGAAGAGATTGAAGTACCAGACACTTCAGCTGTTGCTTCATTGACATTGAGGGCCTCAAACCCTTGGCTCATTGTCTCATGGATCTCTTCATCCATCTCAATATACTTGTAAGTAGCTATATGACTGACGAAGATATCCTCCTTTCCACAGATTGTGATAACTTGGCCCTCCCGTTCGTATTTTAACTTCTGGTGAAGGGTCGACGTTACAGTGCTAGCAGCGTGAATCCAAGGCTGACCCAACAGACAACTATAGGCAGGCTGAATGTCCATCACGTAGAAGATAGTTTTGAAGATCTGTGGGCCAATCACCACAGGAAGCTCAATTTCCCCAAGAACCGATCTTTTAGAACCGTCAAAGACTCTCACCACCAGGTTACTTGGACGCAGTGCAAGACCATCACATTCCATCTTGACCAAGGCTTTCTTTGGAAGAACATTGAGTGACGACCCAATGTCAACCAAGACATGAGAGAGAACAACACCTTTACACTCCATGGTTATATGCAAAGCCTTATTATGGTTACGGCCCTCCGTAGTTAGATCAGCATCGGTGAACCCTATTCCATGACTAGTATTGACATTAGAAACCACCGTTTCTAGTTGATTAACTATAATCTCTTCTGGCATGTAAGCTGCGTGCATGACTTTGAGAAGTGCATTCTTTGGGCTTCGGAACACATTAGCAGTGATAGAATAGAGATTTTGGAGGGTGTTTGATGGAGTTGGTCCACAACCTTATAGTCACTCTTCTTGATTATTCTCATGAACTCGTCTACATCCTGGTCAAAGGATGTCTTCTGAGCTTCCTTGGCAATAGGCTCTTCAGGTACCATACTCTTGCCCTTAGCCTTGGCAGCAGCTTCTGCTTCAGCATTATTTCTTGGGAATTGTGAAGTAAAGAGACGTCCGCTTCAAGTGAAGCCTCCGCCTCCCCCCACATTATTAATCTGTGGTGTAGAAGTGTCAAGAGTGACTTTCTTTCTGTCGCAATATAAATCTGAGCCATAGTGTCAGGGCACGACACTGCTGCTATCATATGGAACTGGTCCTGGTACCGTGATAGTAAACGGACTAATTGTTACGGAAGAAGGAATAAAAATAGTCTGAGGTTCATAATAAATTGTGACAGGAGGTCTGACCGGAGATGGTGCTGGTGATGAAGGTTGCTGATGTTGATGGAGATGTTGATGTGAGTTGTTGAAAGAATCTAGAACATGGATTATTGCCGGATCATAGTAAATGGTAAATGTGGAAATGTCTTCATTGATGGTTATTGTTGTTGTAGAAGGATGTGTTGAACCGATGTCTGTTGAAGTTGAAGAAGGGATGATTGTTGATGTTGTAGAAGAATCAATTAGAATGATTGTTGTTGAAGTTGTGGGAGGAATGACATGTGCTAGTGTTGTAAGAGGAATGATTGTTGATGTTGTAGGATCTAGAACTGTTGAAGTGATCTGTAAAGTGCCTTCTTTGATAATATTATTGATACCGGTCTTCAAATTTGCACAACCATTGATAGAAGTCTAGCCCGCTTCGCAATGGGCCTCACAACTCGGGAACACTTGGCACTTTAAAAGCTGGGCTTTAACCTCGGCCATAGGTGTTTGAATACTTGCAACATTGTCAATTTGGTTCATTGGTTGATCCTCCTCAATGGCATTTATCCTAGGCCCATCATGGCTAGGCATAAGATTCTTGGTAACACTTGGAGGAGGTGCAAAGTTGACTGCCTTAGAATCAATCAAATCTTGAACCTTCATGTGTAAAGCTCTGCACTTCTCTGTTGTATGGCCAGGTGCATTAGAGTGAAAGGCGCACCGGGCGTTGATATCATAGTTTCTTGGAAGATTCTGGGGATTTGGTGGGGCCAGAGTCCTCAATTCAATCAGATTGAGCTTTAATAACTGCAGAAGTAAGGCAGCATAGGGCATCGAAATGGGATTGATAACCCAGTTGATTTGTGAAGTCCTCTGTTGAAACGGATGTTGTTGCTGATTGTTATTCTTGTAAGATCTCTGTTGAGGAAATTATTGTTGCTGTGGGAAGTGTTGTGGTTGTGGAGGATACTATTGTTGAGGTGCTGGAGCTGGAATTGTGACAGCAGCTACTGATCTTGGCATGTATTGAGGCCTACCTCTACCCATGTGTACTGAGTTGGTCTCACCTATCCTACGAGGTCCTTCGAAAGGTTTTCTTGTATTGCTGGAACTAGCACCGTTGTCTGAAATTTTGCCCATCTTCAAAAGAATCTCAATTCTCTCTCCAGCTATAACTACATCAGCAAAGCTAGTGGACGAGAAAGCAGCAAGTCCGTCAATGTATGTTCCTTGCAACGTGTTCATAAACATGTCGGCCATTTCTCTCTCAGACATCGGAGGCTGGACAACAGCAACAAGCTGTCTCCATCTTTGGGCATACTCCCTGAAGCTTTCTCTTGATGATTGAGACATACCCATCAGGAGGGTCCTGTTGGGAGCCATGTCCAAGTTATATTGATACTGACGTATGAAAGCTTCGGCCAAATCCTTCCATTTTATGACTGTTGCTCTGGACAAATGAGAATACCATTCACGGGATGCCCCGGTCAGACTGTCTTCGAAGTAGAACATCCACAACCTTTCGTCCATGGTATAAGCTTTTAGTCTCCCCAGAAAAGGTCTGCAGGTGAGTACGTGGACAAGAGGTACCATTATATTTCTCAAAGCAAGGAGGCTTGAATTTGTGAGGAATTCTGACTCCCTCAATTAAACCCATGTCCATTACATCAAATCCCAAAGAGTTTTGGGACTCCAAAGATCTCATCTTCTCCGCTATTTCGTCCAGACGACGATCATAGGCTTCATCCCCAACACCAATTACTGTAAACTGTTCCTCTTGAGGGTCCTCTTGCAAGGCACGGCCTCTTGTGTTTCCTTGGGTATTTCTGATAGCATTGACTTCAGGATTGAGGTGAGGCCCAAACTCTGGCAGATCTGTTCGTGGCTGCCCGTGATCATTGTTACTAGTACCTCCTGTACCCAGATTATTCTCTTTTGGAGTTTTCCGCTCGACTAACTCTCTTAATCTTTCTTGGCTCGGAGCCAACCCAGTCATTACTGCCATGAACTGGTTCATTTGAGACCTCATCTCAGTTATCTCATTAGCCATCTGAGTTCTCACGTCAGTCAGATCTTGTTGAACTTGGTCCATCTGTAAGCTCGGAAGGTTATTTCTGGTTGGATACCAATGAACTCTGTTAATGGGGAAAACCCTCCTACGAGCAATGTTTCCTGAAACAACAACAAAGTGAGAAAACAACAACAAAAACACCTACAAAACAAAGAATGAGGTTAGTATGCAATGCAGTAGGTCTATTTGTCTTCCAAGGGTATCCGATTTGGTTCTTTGGTTTTGACCTTCTAGACCACTAGGAATGAAGATGTTGAAGAGAAATGCAGTCCAAGAAGAAAATCCAGGTAATACATAAACCATACATTTCAAATGCAAAAGATACATAGTTTATGATTACAACAAGTTCCCATGGTGGGTCAAAATACAATTAAGTCGAGAAATACAACAAAATCACCATGAGAAATAAAGTACAACAAAAATAAAATACAAGTACAAATAAATCAAACATCCAGCCCAAAGTCATCCTCCTTGACTTCCTTCAGGAGAGCATCAGTCACTGGTCCAATTAGATGCTCTGTGATGGTCCCGATGAGAAGGTTCCTGGTGGCAAAGGCACTTGTCAACTTCTGGTACTTGTCTTGGTCCTTTGATCTCTTCAACCCCGCCCGGAGTTTCAACTCGAAGATTTCCTTCTATGCTGCTAACAAGGCTTCCCGACTCTTCTTCTCATTGGCTTCCAACTGCTCTATCCTAGCCTGTGTCTTTTGATCTTCTTGCAGACGAGCCTCAGTGATCCTGATCCACCTAGCCTGACTCTCTTCTAGGTAATGCTCAGCCCTGGCTTTCTGAATCTTAGCTTCTTTGCAAGCATTCTTCAATACCAGCTCCCCTGCTCGGGCGTTTCTGATGAAGTCCTCTGTCTTTTCTATCTTGGTCATATGCTCAATCCGGAGCTTCTATAACCTCTCAATATCTAGACGACCATCATTCCTTTCCCAAAGGGTCTTCTTCAGAGCTTCAGAAAGTTGGATATTCCTCTCTTTCAGCTTATCAAATTCCTCCAAACTTACTATAGCTATGGGCTCTACTGATGATGGCCCTGGTACATCTTCTAGGGTGAATGGCATATGGGTGATCTATCCTCTAATGTGAGACCAATCAATGTACTGAGCTGAAGCTATGTTGTTGCACTTGCCAAGAATAGCAGTCCCTTTTGTCTGTATGTTATCCCTAGCCCAGGATGCTTGTCGGATGATGGCATGATTATTCTGAACATCACAGAAATGGGTCTCTGGTAAATCTTGCTCTCTTGGTGGATGTACTAAGGCATACCCTAGCTGCCTTTTGAAAAGCAAAGGATTGTAGTTGATGCAACCCTTCACTCCAATAAGAGGTACATTGGGATACTGCTCACAGCTTGTAATCATGTCCCTTCCCTTGGTGCTTTGAGTACACCACCTGATATCTTTTGAAGTGAGAGCAATCATTCTCTTAGCCTAATTTCTTGACTGATGAGGATTCAGGAAAGCTTCTGTCTTTGGCAGGTGTCTCAATAACCAACAGTAGAAGAGAGGTGCATAACATCTGACTAGTCTTCCCCTCTGTTTCTCATTTCTCTGATGCACTGAGTAGTAGAAATCCCCTAGCAAGGTAGGAACTGGATTCTTCAGCAGGAATATATGGATTGCATTCTTGCTTACAAACTTAGGCTCGTCTTCAAACAAGATGATTCCATATACACTAAGATCCAGGAGAGCACAAACAGTTTCCCACTTCCCTGCTGCAGTATGACTGGTGGCCTGAGTCATCAAGAAGTCCAAATGGAGGAATGGGATTCCAACCTCGGTGGTCATATGCTGATCAATGATGGTGACTTCCAAATATAAAGCCTTAACTATGTCTTCATTCCTAGGAGCAGTCATTTCAGGGTTGAAAGGGATTCCTCTTCTGATGGGGACACCCAACAACATGGAAAACGCTTCCAACAAAGGACCCATCTGAAAGTCTGGAAGAGTGAAACATCTGAGAGGAGGGTCATAGAACTGAAGGAAAGTGTGAATCATGCTCCTATGTGATGCATCCAAGTCCATGTTCATGTCCATAATACCACCATAATGTTCCATGAATAAAGGGACATGATCAGGAGTGATAAGTGCTTGAATCTATCTGATGCCTGCTAGAGAGGGCTCAAAGAAATGGTAAGTAATGTTGCTCTTCCTGGATGGGTCCATACTGACAATGAATGTTGATGAAGATAACTGAGGAGAAATACTGATGAAGACAACTGGAGAGAATATCAACTGAAGAAGACCTCTGATGAAGATAACTGATGAAGGTGGCTGAGCAGAAGAACAGTCAAAACCAAACCAAAGATGATGTGGATACCCTGTAAAACAAATAGACAAATGTTAAAATGATGAAAAAAGATGTATGCAGAATGATATGCAAGGGTTTATGATCAGGTGCTGGATTTGCCATTTGCTTTGACAGGGTCCATGAGTGTTCACAAATCCAGATGAAGGCTAGAGAACCAGTAACCAGTTGGGGGACTCAAATAAAGAGTCACAAGTCCAAAGTAGTGCAACCTTAAAACAATATCAGTAATAGGGTATGTTAAGGCCAAGGGTTCCTGCAAACCTGTTAACATCCCAACCCACTCACAGGTATTGTTCTAGAACAAGGATCCTCAGACTTGGATCTGTTATGAGAAGTGTAAACACTTCCAACCCAGAGGTACATTGTTTACATTAATCATAAAGGATCATCCTCTAATTCACCTCAGATGCTGAAGGTCATCTAAAAAGTTCATCCAGACTTAGCAAGCTTCCCAGATAGCCCTAACACTATAGGAAATCCGTAGCACATAGTTCTCAAGAAGAAACCCATGTCTGAATCGTGTTTTCATATTCCCACACCAGACAGAAATGGAATGGGAAAGAATATGAAGCCACTCTAATCCTATGTGTTACTCAGGCTCCCAGTGTGGAACCTTGCTCACTGAGATACCCTTCCCACCAAGGCAAACCAACAAATCCAGCACATGATACGATGACAATAATATTAAATGCATAAATAGTAAATGAAAGCGATAAATAAAGTTGTACAGAAAGCAATAAATATGGCAATAAACAAAAAATCACACATAACACATAACACCCCCATAAACACAAATCAAACAAGCGCTAGGAGAAACCCACAAAAAGAACCAGGAGCCCTGATTGCAAGATAAGTTCCCCAGAAGAGTCGCCAAGCTGTCGCTCCCCGGACTTGCATCCCGGTGCAAACACGAACTGTCGACAAAGATAAAGGGTTGAATAGAGTTGCCAGCTAGGCATTTTTATCCTGAAGGAAAGGTAATGAAGCATAAACCTAGAAAGAGATGGATAAGATGGTTGCGAACCAGAGAAACTGAGAAAGGGGGTTGGTTACAACATGTGAAGGTATTAGCACCCAGATCGTCCATCGTACTCGACAGGATCCACGCTTACTTGATTGTGTTTAAAAGGGGTAAGTGTATATGCTATCTGTATGCAAAAGATAGAGAAAGAAAGTACAAGTGTCAGTGCAAAAGGTGTGAATTTCTCAGGAACTGAGGCTTTAGAAAGAATGCTGAAAGAGGGGGATGACAAAGAGACTTTTGTTCGATAACTATTAAAGTTATGCCTACGTATCCTCTCGTGCAATGAGGAAGTTAGAACACCATAGTTCGACTCAAAGAGACTGAAAATGATTTGACTGTGAACTGCTTACTTGTTTATGCTCAAGTGTATGACTCATCTGGCTCGAGTGCTAACTGTCTTGCATTAGACAGAAGAAGTGAGTTTTCATTTATGAATGAGTGTGATGAGAAAAGAATCCTGGAGGAGATGATTAATGTTTGTTTTTTGTGTTTTCAGTTTTTTATTTTTTTTGGTGTTTTGCATAGGATTAGGAGCTTAAGCCTGAATCAAGGGTTGTAAACTCATTATTTCCTCCCTGATTAGGGATAATGGGCCTACTTAAGTATGAGATAAGCATCTCAACTTAATTACCTTAATGATGAAGGATTAAGATCATTAACCTAATTGTGATTATTTAGATGTTTTTGGGTTTTTGTTTAGTGTTAAGTAATGAGTTTAATCTCTAATCACAGATTAGTGACTCATTACACCATCCTAATAGAAGGATGATAGATGAGGACACTTAAGCCGAGGAAGCTACCTCAACTTAATCTGTGGTTAGGGATTAAATTCATTATATAAAAAGCCTTTATTAAATGGATTTTAATTAAAGGATGAGATTAAGAAGTGTATTTTATGGTTTTTAAGACAACTTGAGGGGGACTTGTCCATTAAACACTAGGGTTAGTCCCTCTCAACCATAAGGAAGAGATAGAACCCTAATGTAAGGCCCAAGTTACAAGATAAAGTCTTAGTGATTATTAATGTGTTTTTATTAAGAGATGTAAACATATTAAAGGTTTAACACTAAGGCTTAAAGTTATACACTCCATCCTAAGATAAGGATGCATGCATAACCCTAATTCAAAGTCCTAAAACTTTAAGTGTTTAGTCTTTGATTATGAGATGGGAAAAGAGAGACTCAAGGAAACTCAAAGGTAAAAAGCTAAGGGGGAATATACACAACCCTAAAAGTTATCATGCTTGGATACCCTATGGTTTGTGAGGCTTAATAGAAAAGATCTTCAAGAAGGCCACCATAGAAGAAGCAGATGAAAAGAGAAGGAGGACGAAGAATAAGTTCCTTACTTCCTGAAGAAGATAAGTAACTTAGGAGAAAAGAAAGGAGCAAGAGAGACATAAGTGAAGCAAATTCACTTCAAAAAAAAATAAGAATGCATATGAAGAGATGAGAAGAGGTGGGATGTGAAGGCAAATCCACATCCCAAATAACTTACCATAAGCCCCTGAAATGTTAGTATGAATGCATAAGATGCAAAGCAAAAGAAATGAAGAAAATGAAGCTGAAATGACCAAAAATCAGAAGTGAATATGTGATGAAAATGTGTCATGAGATGATGCAAATTCATGTAATATGCTTATCTATGATCATACAAAGGATGAGATGCAAAGGAAGCATGAAAGAAGCTTGAAAACACATGGATGTTTATGAAATGTAATGAATGCAAAGCATATCAAATGAATGAAGAAATGATCAAGAAAGGTTCTAACATGTCCTATGATGTCCAAGATGACATACAAATGCTTGAAATGTCATGGCAAGTTCATATGATGATGACATGTAAAGATGAATGCAAATGAACATGAGAAATTAGGTTTTATGAATGTGTGAGATGCCTATGACCAAAATAGAAGCATACATCATGATAAAAATTTGAAAATGAAATCAAACAAACCCTAAACACATACAAGATCACTCCCCAAAGGTGGAGGTCAGAAGCTAAACCTAGTGAAAGATATGAATTTCCTAAGTTAGCTAGGTTTTTTGGGTGATCTTAAAGGAAAAATGCAAATCAATTTGAAAATGCAATGCAAAAATATGAGATAAATTACCTAGAAACTATATGCAATATGTGACACAATGCAAAAAGAATCAAGTTCAAACTCATCATAGTTAGGAAGAAATGAATTTTTCAAGTTAGGGTTAAAAAATGTGAAATTTAAGAACCCTAATTCAAAGAAAATTGTGAAAATGTGATCAAACCTAAAAATAAATTTGTATGGTGAGTTTGAAATGTTTCTAAATGTTTTGGAATGCTTCATGAATTTTTTGGTGATTTTTAGAAACCTAAATGCATATTTAATTAAATAAAATCAATTAATTAATTAAATAAAACATTTAAATATTTTTAAAATACTTTTTTAATGCAAAAAATAAAAAAAAAATGTTTTTAGGTTAAGAAAAATATTTGAGACAGAAATTCAAAGTTTGAGATTTGTTTGATGGTTTTTGCTATTTTAAATAAATTATGGAAAGAAATGAAAAGAAAAATGAAATAAAAATAAGAAAAATGCAAAGTCAACCTATCTGATGGCTGGGATTTGAACCTTGGGAGACTGCGCACGCTATCCTAGGGTTCAGATCAAATCTGGCTAATTAATCTTAATTAATTTAATTAATTGGATTAGGGTTTAAGTGGATGCATCCTGGCCCTTCAAACACGCGGTAAACAAAATCCAATGGCCAATATTCAAACTGACTAATTAATTACGGGTTAAGCCCTAATGACTCTCAGGTGGCCGAAGAAGACCTCCGGTCATCTTCTCCGGCCAGCTCCCTCACCTGAGTCCCTCAAAACGCCATGAAAACTCATCAAAATTCATCAAAATTCATCAAAACTCATCAAAATTCATCAAAATTCTCCAGAATGGATCATCAAACAACATAGAACAAGAATCCATCATCAAAATTCATTTATCATGCATAAAAATGGAGAATCGAAGGAAAATATGTTTAGGTCAAATAGTTTCAGAGCAAGCATACATCCTGGTTTCTCAACCATTTTCAAAAATAATCACATCCCCATGATCAGGGGAGCACATAGAATCATTCTAGAACTTAAAACAAAAGTTTTGGAATTTTTTTTTGAAGGTGACTACCTGAGATGAAGCTTTCTGACTTTGAGCTTTCTGGCCTCCTCCCTTGTGTAAATCAACTCCAATGGTCACCCTGATGCTATTGAGGAGCTTAGAACAAGTTTATGGTGGCTGGTTTGTGTGTTCCAGTTCTGCTAAGGCAGAAATCGTGTTTGAGATTGAGGGGTTTTCATGCCATTTCAATGGTTGGTTTGTGTTCTATAAGTTATATGGAGATGATTGGTGAAGAAAGTTTTGAGTTTGAGTGGCCGAGGGGTGAGTTTCAAAGGAATGAAGATTTTGGGGATTTTTGTGAAAATTGAGTTGTGGGATGATTCAGGCTTGTGTGTGTTATGAAATGAGTTGCATAATGTTAGTATAGGCCAATGTGAGCGATCATAAAGTGGGTGGTGGCATAGTGTGATTGGTATGGGCCAAGTAGCAAAAATGTCAACATTGTGTACTTGAGGTATGTGCATGGTTCAGAGTTGTTTCAAGGGGTGTCTTGGCCTCAGTTGAGTTCATGGATGGCCCTTAGATATATAGAGTGTAGCTCGATGGCCTTGATCAAGTGTATGTCAGCTTTATGCATTTTGACAACTTTGAAATTTCTTGAGAAATTGGCCATGAAAACTTGTGATGCAAGGCCTGATTCTGATCCAAATATGTTGTACTATGTTTGTATGATGTTTAGAAGTTGATTAGAGGTCATGAAATGGCTTGGCAAGTGAATTTGCAAGATTCCCTCTTTGGTGCACACTTGAAAATTATAGGATTTTTGCCAACTTTGAAAGGCCATATCTTGAGTTCTAGGATGAATCAAGACATTTTCTTGTACTTTTTGAAAATAGGAAGACATAATCTACAACTATCATGCCCAAGGATTTTTCATTTGAAGCATTTTTGGTCATGAAAGAATAGGTTGAATACCTTTCCCAAAATGGAAAGTTTCCATTACAAGTCATTTCCAAAAATAGCAAATTTGCATTTGGCTCAAAATTATTCAACTTTGTGAACTTCCAACCACTTCAATGATCAAATAAAGATAATAGAGACTCAAAATGATGATGATGACCCTTTGTTACCCTTGATGGAGGCCTCAGATGCCCTGATTTTGACTTTACTTGCTCAAGAAGTTACCCAATGATCATATGACTTCAACAGTGAATTTCTTCATCATACTTGGTACACATGATCCTTATAACATATTAAGACCATTAGAAACAAGAAAGACCCAAAAATTTGGGATTAAGGCCTCTGAAACCAAAACCCTAATTTTAGGTCATCTGTGCAGGAAATCTTCAGTTTGCCTCTATGCCTTTGACATGCTTTGTGATCCCTTGACTTTTATGAACTTTGGGGAGCATATTATGATCACGAAACACACATGGAACCTCTTGGCAAGCTTCAAGACCATTGGGATGGCTCAGATCACTTCTTGGATTGCTCAGATCACAAACCCTAGATGCAGATGAAACGAACTATGCAGTGGGATATGATATGCTTATGCTTATGCAAAAATGAAAGATCACAAGCCATGTTGTGAGAAAAAGTGAGGGAAAATTTGGGGTGTTTACACCCATGCTGTGAAAGATTGTCTTCCTTGAGCACCTGCAACTTGTTAAGACAAAGGAAACACACAAGTGTCTCGAGGTATCCTCAACCGGATTCCGTCATAGGAGTTAGATTTGCTTAAGAATTCATATTTCCTGCAAGCATTTGTTGAAAATGGCCTATATATCTTCATGTAAATGTTGTATTACGAACTCTGGACATTTTGCAAACGAAACAAAAATGTACAAAAACAAAGTTTGACTGAATATTCTGATTTTATTGATTTGTGCGCCCTGAATAGGCAAGTACAGTCAAAGAAGTGAATCCCCTAAAAGGAGGAGATTGCTGTAAATTGAGAAAATACAAGTGTTGGAAATATTGAAGATGACACTCCAGTGAGCTTCCTTTGCTATGACCCGTATGACCTTGATGTTCTTCTTATCCTGCTTTCTGAAGAAGGTTGATTCTGACCGATGCTTTATCCTTTCGAAGCTTGCCATGTTGTGAGTGATACAGACGAATTCAGAATGCAGTTGTTCGCTTATTCCCGTATTTTGCGTGGATCACCCTTTCGGGTTTTCAATCCACTGGGATACCCATTTTTACCTGAGCTGTCCGATGTGGCTTTTCAACTCGCCGGGATGCCCTATTTTTTCCTGGACTTACATTCTGTTTTTATGTCCGGCGGGTCGTTTATGCGAAGTATTTTTTAACTGCATCTGAATTCACAGGAGATAAGAAGTCCTCGCCATCCATAGTAGTGAGCATCAGTGCCCCACCAGAGAAAACTTCCTTTACTATGAATGGGCCTTCTTAGTTCGGCGTCCATTTTCCCCTGTGGTCTGTATGAGGAGGAAGAAGTCTTTTTAACACAAGCTCTCCCACTTGGTATTCCCGAGGTCTGACTTTCTGATCGAAGGCTTTCTTCATTCGCTTCTGATATAACTGCCCATAACAGATGGCTGCTAATCTATTTTCTTCAATCAAATTCAGTTGATTGTATCGAGACCAGACCCATTCTGCTTCGTCCAGCTTCACATCCATCATTACCCGTAAGGAGGGTAGTTCAACTTCAACAGGTAGGACAACTTTCATACCATACACAAGCTGATAAGGTGTTGCCCCGGTAGATGTTCTGATAGAGGTTTGGTACCCATGCAAGACAAATGGTAGCGTTTCGTGCCAGTCTTTGTAGGTAACTACCATCTTCTGCACAATCTTCTTGATATTCTTGTTGGCTGCCTCAACAACGCCGTTCATCTTTGGCCTGTAAGGAGAAGAGTTGTGATGTTGGATTTTGAAGTCCCAACAAAGTTCTGCCATCATCTTGTTGTTCAAATTGGAACCATTATCAATAATGATTCGCTCGGGAACTCCATATCTACAAATGATATCCTTTTTCAGAAATCGAGCTACCACTTTTCTGGTGACATTTGCATACGAAGCTGCTTCAACCCATTTGGTGAAGTAATCAATAGATTCCAGGATGAATCTGTGACCATTTGAAGCAGTCGTTTCAATATTTCCAATCATATCAATGCCCCACTTGGCAAAGGGCCAGGGTGAAGACATTACATTCAAAGGGTTCAGAGGCACATGCACTTTGTCCGTGTAGATCTGACATTTGTGGCATTTTCTGGCATAAGCACAACAGTCTGCATCCATTGTGATCCAGTAGTAACCAAATCTTAATAACTTCTTTGCCATCGCATGCCCTCCGACATGGGTACCGAAATAACCTTCATGTACTTCGTGCATCAGTAGGTATGCTTCCTTCTTGTCGACACATCTGAGCAAGACCATGTTGATGTTTTGCTTGTACAAAGAACCATCAGTATTGAGGAAGAAACTGCCAACTAGCCTTCTAAATTTCTTCTTATCATTCGATGATGCCCCAGGTGGGTATGTCTGATTCTCCAAGAAGCATTTGATGTCATGGTACCAAGGCTTGTTATCGGTGAGAGTGTCCACAGAGAATACATATGTCGGTCTGTCTAGTCTGGATACCAAAATCCGAGGTACATAATTAGCAGCTTGTACTTTGATCATGGATGAAATGGTAGCTAAAGCATCTGCAAACTGATTCTCATCTCGAGGGATGGATTCAAGCTTAACTATTGTGAAGAAGGTCAACAATCTCCTTGTATAGTCACAATAGGGAATCAAATTCTTCTGATGAGTGTACCACTTGTTGTTGGTCTGATTGATTACCAAAGCCGAATCTCCGAATACATTCAATTTTTTGATCCTGAGGTCAATGGATTCCTCAAGACCCATGATACAAGCTTCGTATTCTGCTTCGTTGTTAGTGCAGGTAAAGGTGAGCTTTGCTAAGAAAGCCATATGAACCCCTTTAGGTGTAATAAGTACTGCACCAGCCCCACGACCGTTGCAATTAACTGCCCCGTCAAACATCATAGTCCATGCTTCTTCTGGGTCAGGCCCTTCAGTGTGAACAGGCTCTTCACAATCGTTTGCTTTTAAGAACATGATGTCTTCATCAGGGAATTCAAATCTCATAGGTTGGTAATCATCAATGGGTTGCTCAGCTAGATAGTCATATTCTGTTAGAATCATTTTCCATCTTGCAACCCTTCCGGTAAGTGTTGGCTTCTCAAATATGTACTTGACGGGGTCCATTTTTGAGATCAATAAGGTAGTATGAGTCAACATATATTGTCTTAGTCGGCGAGCAGCCCACGCTAAAGCATAACAAGTTTTCTCGAGCAGTGAATAATGTTGTTCACAGTCGGTAAACATTTTGCTTAGGTAGTATATTGCATACTCTTTTCGACCAGACTCGTCATGCTGGCCCAACACACACCCCATTGACTCTTATAATACTATCAGATATATGATTAAAGGTCTTCCTTCGATTGGAGGCATGAGAATTGGAGGTTCTTGCAAATATTCTTTGATCCTGTCAAAAGCTCTCTGACAGTCATCGTTCCACCTGATAGTTTGTTCCTTTCTTAAAAGCTTGAACAAGGGTTCGCAGGTTGAAGTGAGATGAGATATGAACCTTGAGATGTAGTTCAATCTTCCTAAGAACCCTCGAACTTCTTTCTCAGTCTTAGGTGCAGGCATTTCCTGAATAGCTTTGACTTTATCGGGATCAACCTCAATTCCTTTTTTACTTACAATAAAACCCAACAGCTTACCGGAACTCACCCCGAATGTGCACTTGTTGGGGTTCAACTTCAACTGATACTTCCTCAGGCGCTTGAACAGTTTTAGCAAATTTACCAAATGCTCTTCCTCTGTGAGGGACTTGGCAGTCATATCATCCACATAGCACTCGATTTCTTTATGGATCATATCATGGAATAATGTTACCATAACCCGTTGATATGTTGCACCGACGTTCTTCAGACCGAACGACATTACCTTGTAGCAGAATGTGCCCCAAGGGGTGATGAAAGTTGTCTTCTCCATGTCTTCAGGTGACATCTTGATCTGATTGTATCCAGAAAATCCGTCCATGAAGGAAAATACCGAGAACTGAGTTGTGTTGTCTACCAATACATCAATGTGAGGTAATGGGAAATCATCTTTCGGGCTGGCTCTATTCATATCCCGGTAATCGACACACATACGCACCTTGCCATCCTTCTTAGGTATGGGTACAATGTTAGCAACCCACGACGGGTAACTAGTTACAGCAAGAAAACCGGCATCCCACTACTTTTGTACTTCTTCTTTGATTTTCATGGCCATATTTGGGCGAGTACGGCATAATTTCTGTTTAACTGGCGGGCAATCTTCTTTCAATGGAAAACTGTGCATGACGATGTCTGTATCCAGACCTGTCATATCTTGATAAGACCAAGCAAAGACGTCGACATATTCTCGAAGCATACTAATGAGTTGTTCTTTCACTGGAGCTTGCAGACTGGCCCCGATCTTCACCTCTTTTACATCTTCCTCGGTACCAAGATTGACAGTTTCAACCTCCTCCTGATGAGGAGCAATCACTTTTTCCTCTTGTCTTAACAACCTGGCCAACTCCTCAGGCAAATCATAGTCTTCATCAACCCCTTCATCAGCTTGATTAATCGGATTGTCGAAGTCATACGAGGTCATAGTAGTGTCGTTGTCGATGCATTCTGGAGGATTATCTCTGCAAGGGTTGAGATTTTTTCATTTTAGTGATTGATTTTATCTTATTTAGGAAAAAGTGAATGAAGTTATTTATTTGATAAAAACATTGCCATTTATTGTTTTGTGCGAAAATAACAAAAATGAAAGACAGTGAGCACGAAAAAAGATTGTTCACAAAAGATGTCCATTGTTCATTAATCATTCATTTGCACAAAATACATATATGGCCCTATTACAAAATGAGTCCTGACACCTTGGGCAAGATGCAAGACTTGATGCATGCTTAAACATGAAATAATAATTACTCTACAGAAGTAATCCTTATAATTTCCTGGGAAGACCAGTTGAGGACTTGCTGGCCTGGGACCCTTGGACGAACCCAACTTTCCAAGTTGAAGTCGCTTTTAGCTTCGTCTTCCACATTGTTGATTGCATCTGGGGTCAGCATTCCCCCACTGATAAACTTGGGAGCTTCAGAAGCCTCCTCTTGGACCTGTTGGGATGGTTTGTAATCCAACCCGAACTTGTTTTCCTTGACCTGAACTTGCAGCAGCTTGCCCCAGCCTTGGGCATTCCTGTCTTCAACAACCTTTCGATCTTTTTTATAAGAAGATATCGAAGTACCAGACAATTTAGCTGTTGCTTCATTGACATTGAGGGCCTCAAACCCTTGGCTCATTGTTTCATGGATCTCTCCGTCCATCTCAATATACTTGTAAGTAGCTAGATGACTGACAAAGATATCATCCTCCTCACAAATTGTGATAACTTGGCCCTCCCATTCGTATTTTAACTTCTGGTGAAGGGTCGACGTTACAGCGCCAACGACATGAATCCAAGGCCGACCCAACAGACATCTATAGGTAGGCTGAATGTCCATCACGTAGAAGATAATTTTGAAGATCTTTGGGCCAATTACCACAGGCAGCTCAATTTCCCCAAGAACCGATCTCTTAGAACCGTCAAAGGCTCTCACCACCAGGTTACTTGGACGAAGTGCAAGACCATCATATTCCATCTTGGCCAAGGCTTTCTTTGGGAGAACATTGAGTGAGGACCCAGTGTCAACCAAGACATCAGAAAGAACAATACCTTTACACTCCAAGGTGATACGCAAAGCCTTATTATGGTTACGACCCTCCGTAGTTAGATCAGCATCGGTGAACCCTAGTCCATGACTAGTATTGACATTAGAAACCACCATTTCTAGTTGATTGTATGTAATTTCTTCTGGCACGTAAGCTGCGTGCAGGACTTTGAGAAGTGCATTTCTGTGAGCTTCGGAACACATTAGCAGTGATAAAATATAGATCTTGGAGGGTGTCTGATGGAGCTAGTCCACAACCTTATAGTCACTCTTCTTGATTATTCTCATGAACTCGTCTACATCCTGGTCAAAGGATGTCTTCTGAGTTTCCTTGGCAATAGGTTCTTCAGGCACCACACTCTTGCCCTTAGCCTTGGTAGCAGCTTCTGCTTCAGCATTAACTCTCGGAACCTATGACGCGAAGAGACATCCGCTTCGAGTGAAGCCTCCGCCTCCCCCGACATTATCAATCTGTGGTGTAGAAGTTGAAGAATCAAGAGTGACTTTCTTTCCGTTGCAATATAGATCTGAGCCGTAATGCCAAGGCACAGAACTACTGCTGTCATATGGAACAGGTCCAGGCATTGTGATGGTAACCAGACTGATTGCTGCGGAAGAAGGAGTTGAGACAGTCTGAGGTTCATAATAAATTGTGACAGGAGGCTTGATAGGAGATGGTGCAGTTGATGGAGGTTGTTGATGTTGATGGAGAAGTTGATGCGAGTTATTGAAATAATTTGGAATGTGGATTGTTGCCGGATCATAGTAAATGGTAACTGTGGAAATGTCTTCATTGATGGTTGTTGTTGTTGTAGAAGGATGTGTTGAACTGATGTCTGTCGAAGTTGAAGAAGGGATGATTGTTGATGTTGTAGAAAAAATCTATTGGAATGATTGTTGTTGAAGTTGTAGGAGTGATATCTGTTACATCTGATGGAATGATGTGTGCTGGTGTTGTAGGAGGAATGGTTGTTGATGTTGTAGGAGCTGTGTAACACGATGGGAGAACTGACTTTCTATAAATGTTGCGGATAGCAAGAGTCACCACCGACTTTTATTTTATCCAAAAGGAAAGGACATAAAAGAACAGGAAAGACCTATTTTTAAAAGACTTGAGTTTGGGGGGTAGGTTATATAAAGGGGAGGTGTTAGCACCCTTTATATCCATGGTTATCCATGGTTATCCATGGGCTCTTAGTTACTTAGCTCACTTTGTTTGTTTGCAAGAGTGTAGTGTGTGATTATAAAAATTCTAAGTACTTTGTAATGATCCTCGTATGGATGTATACAAAGCCTTGTTTTTGAAAATTGTTTGAAAAAGTGGGGTGTAAAGAGTATTTTGAAATGTGAGCAAGTAATTAAGAGAAACCTACCCTATATTAAGTCTTTACTGTTCTTATGTTCTTTCAATGGTAAGACTATCCCTATTATTAAGGAATAGGTAGTCATTACCTTGGATGTAATTAAGGGACATTTGTAGGGTCATCTGGATATAGGCAACTGTAGGGTGTCTTTAGCAATTCGTAGGGACTTATCATCTTTTATTCGAAGGGACAAGATCATTTATCGTAGGCAACCTCGAAGGGACTTGATCTTTAAAATTGTAGGGACTTGATGATATTTATGAAGGGACTTGCTTAAGACACCCTACTTGACCTTTTGAATAAGGCAACTGAGAGGCAACCCTAGGAAGTGCAAGATGGCGATCAAAGATCGACTTACGTGTGTGCGTGTTTATTTTCAGATATTTATCTTTTTAAATTAATTTTTCTAAGTTGATTTTAATTACAAACATGTTATACACACCCTAGATTACTAACCATACAATATAATACAAATAAAGCAAAAAAAATAAACCTATAAATATTACAAGGCTTTGGGACAATTACAATATAATCGAGAAATAATAATAATGATAAATAGAATAATAATAATAATAAATAAGCAATAATTAAATATTAGTAATAATAAAATAAGAATAAAGGTTAGAATAATAAAATAAAAGAAATAAGAAATTTAGCAAGAAAAATTAATATTAGAAAAGTTTTAAAAATTAATTAAAAAAAACAAGTTTAACAATAATAAACAAATTATTTACATGTTAAAAATAAGGATTAATAATATAATTAGGGTTTGGAAAAATTAAGCTTAATATTTAGGGTTAAGATAAAAAATTAGGGTTGACAAAAATAGGGTTAATATTTGAATTAAGAAAATAAGGGTTTTAATTATAATTAAAATATATTATTAATCTATTTACAAAAAAAACATAATAATTATATATATAAACATATTATCAAATAAATAAACAATTTAAATTTAAGAAAATAAATTATGATTTTTGAAAATATAAGATTTTAGGAAAATACTATTAATTATTATTTAGAAAGTTCTATTTTTTTTATAAGAATTTAAATAAGTTAAATAATATATATAAACAAATAAATTGAAAAAAAATTGAAAAAAATTGCAAAATACTTGGGGCTGGGATTCGAACCCACGCCCTAGGCTTTCACCCTCTTGGACCAACATCACTACCACCAGGCCAGCTGCGTTTGGCGAATATATGCTGGGTATTGATCTTTATGTATTAAACCTGCAAAATAAAAGAGATTTTGAACAAAATGAATAACCTGGGGATCGAACCCAGGCCGTCTTCCTCATACGCGCTCACGCTTACCACTACATCACTTGCTTCCAACTGATATAAAACAAAAAATGTTAATTAAATATTAAAACCACATTAAAATTATGAAATTCGCGCGCGCAGTCATCTTCTTCCTCCAGCCGTCGTATTAGGGTATAGTGACACTTCATCTGTCACTAGAGCTTATAGTGACAGACTTTCTCCGTAGCAACATGTCCTGAAAATTCAAAAACGCAGCATACACAATATAAATTCAATCTAAGGGTTAAAATTGATTAATACATGTCCTCTAAGTCCTATTCAGTTCTTAATTTCAAATGAAATCACTCGTAGCTAGGGTTCCTGATTTTGAACCTTTGAAACCCTAATAATGGCGTATCCTCAATCCTGCACTGAAACTTAAATCAAACCAACCAGAAACATTGCAAACATCAACATAAACAATAATTTACAATTAAATTTCATTTATATAGCTTGTATAAGGAAAATCGAAAAATCAAATTTTAAGCTAAAAGATGAATTCGGTTTATGCATTCAAAGGTGTTTTTGATGATGCAAATGATGTAAATAGGTTCAATGATCATCCAGCAATGTATTACAACCTTTAAAACTTCTTGATATGGCCTGCAAATTGAAATTCGAATGTGACTTTTAGTTTGAAAATTTGAAGTTCAATGGTGTTCTTGGAGGCTCTGAAAATCGTCCCTTTGCTATGCTTTATGATTATGGATATATAGTGAACAAAATTAGGTTAAAACTTTATGGATTTGTGAGCTTTTGATGGTTGCTTGATCATGAAGTTTCACCACTTTTAAATATCCTCAAAAGTCTTATAAAACCTTTCTAAATTTTGTGCGCACGAATTTTGATGATACCAATCAGCTTTGAATATCCTTTAAGAGTTTCTAGAATGAGAATCATATCAAATATTGAGTTTTTCATATTTTATTTTGATTTAAAATGATTTTTAATGTATAAAATCAAAATAAATAAAAATAAACTAATAAAAATCTTAATAAATGATATTTGATTCTTGCATGATGTCATGGTAGAGATTGGGTCATAAAAATGCAAGCCCATGTGGAAAGAATTTGTTCTAAGACCCCATTTGCTCAATAAACCTCTAAAAAATTTCCCAACTTTGCAAAGACACAAATCCATAAATTTTAAGGCTATGAAGGTGTTCTTGTACATTTTGGAAAGCTTAGAGAGTCCTCTAACCAACCTCTTTGGTCTCATGTCAATATCCTTTACCATTTTCAAATTATGCCCTTTGGAAGATGTTGACTTTTTGTTGACTTTTAAAATGACCTATAATGTCTTAGCTCATACCTTCCAAATGAAGCATTTTTGGGATTGGCTTGTGAGACACAAAGTTGTATAGAATTAAATTTCCTTAAAAATGAGCTTTGGATGGAAATTTTTTGATGAAGCATGTGAAAGTTATGGCTGGTCAAAGTTCAGTTGACTTTTCCTATGAAAACCCTAATTTAGAAACTCCTGATTCTTGATGATCTGAAACTTCCTTGATGAATCATGATCAAACCTTGATCAAATGATGAATTTTACTTCATAATCTTGATTTTGGCAAAAAATCATGAAGTTTGACTTTGGTTTGACCACAGTTGACCTCAGTTTGACTTTTTAACTACTTTGACTGATTTTTGCCTATCTGATCATCTGACTGAGCAAACCTTTTGGGAAAGCCTTGAAACTTGACATAGGGATTCTTGGAGACATATAGGATGATATGAAGCTCACTTGAAGCCTTGGAAATCCATTTAGCCTGATGAAACTCAAAACCCTAGTTTAGGATGCTTTGTCTGAGGGAATTGTCAAACTTTCTGACTAATTGTGAACCTTGTGAACCTTGTGAACCTCTTAGGATACCTTGTGAACCTCTTAGGATACCTTGTGAACCTATTTGGACACCTTGGTACACAATTCCTTGACTAGGGGAGGGAAAATTTTGGGGGTGCAACAGCTGCCCCTGTTCAATTTTCTGAGACCTGAGGAGTTAGATTGGCCTGTGTGCCATTCGTGACTTGGAAGGTTGAAGGGGATTGAACACAAAAACCCAAAAATTTGCATTCGCCGGTGCGTAAAGCAACACTGCTGATTGGTTGTATATGCTAGAATGGACTTAAAGATGCCACTCATAGGAATTGGAGATGGGCTTATAGATGCCATCCATAATATCAGAAGGTGATAGTATCTTTATGTTGTCACTGGATATCATTACTAGGTCTTTGTATAGGCCGTCTTTGAATCATTCCTGTAACATGGTTTGAGTTGAATGTCAGCACTAGATCTTCGTATAGATCGTCTCTGCATTATCTATGGGGGGAAAAGAATATCCTTCATTAGGTGTTAGTATTCAGATCTTCGTATAGATCGTTTCTGAACCATCTTTAGGAACATACTTTAATTTAAGTATAAGAATCAAATCTTTGTGGCGATCTTTTCTAAATTGCTTTTGGTAATATCTTGGGCTAAATACAAGATCTTCGTATCGATCACTTATGTACCATCCCACAAGTAAACTATTGCATAGACCATTAGAAATAAATCTTCGTAGGGATTATCTTTTCTGGAAATATCCCGGATTAGATAATAGGTCTTCGTATAGACCATTTATATACCTTCCTAAGGATAAAAGAATATCAGGATTAAATCTTCGTGACGATTACTCCTGAACTTCTTCTGAAAGAATCTCTTTGATTAAGTGCTAGATCTTCGTATAGATCATTTACACACTATCCCAAAGATAGTTGACCATCAGAAATAAATCTTCGTAACAATTATCTCCTCTGGAAATATCCTGGATTAAGCACTAAATCTTCGTATAGATCATTTATGTACCCTTCCAAGAACAACTTGAGCATTGATTATTAGAAATGAATCTTCGTAGCGATTATCCCTGAATTAAGTATCAGTACTAGATCTTCGTATAGATCGTCTCTGAACTATTTTGAGTTGTTGATAATGTTTATCTTCCCGTAACTATCCTGGAAAAAAAAGGTTAGTTTATGCAATATGCATGTATGGCATGATGCTTTTAAGTAAATGTTTTATGCATTATGGATATGCTATGATATGATGTAAATGATGTATGTATGAATCATGTAGCCTGAAGTGTCTGGGTATCTCTGTATAACAACTGATGGCTAGGGAAAATAAATCTCGTTTCGTTGTTGAGGAATATGAGGACTTCGTTCCCGTCTTGTTTGATAGTATTGTACTTATAACCTCCCGTCTTCGTTCGCCGTACTTCTGAAGAAATAATTTCCTGAATATCCTTACTGAGGATAAAAGAGATGGACATAAATCCGAGGGGAGATGTTACTTGAAGTATCTGAAAAGATTACTCTGTGGGGATGAACCGGCGAAACTTCGTTGAATTCCTACCTTCGTTCGTCTTTAGTAAATACTATTACTGCATTTTATGCATTTATAGTAAACCTCAATCATATTCAAAAGCATAAATACATTCAAACAAAACCAATGGACGTTTTCGTTTAGGTAAACAAGGTAAAAGTAAATCTGGATTCAAAGACGAGATTTTATTTATTTTAGAAAGTGGCCTATACACAGGCAAGTTTGTACAAGGAGACAGAAATCCTAGTAAGAGGATTTTGTCATAAAAGTTTTTTTTTTTACAAAAACAAAGAAAAGCAGCTATGTGAGAAATAATCCTATTGAGTTTCAATTCCACTATTGCCATTATCTTCAAGTATCTCATCCTTTGTTGTTGGGATGGAAATGATTGGATTGATCTTTATCTGTTCGAACTTGAGTCAGGTAGCACAACTGGTTGGGGTTACATGAGTGATCCAAACGAGACATAGTCATACGCTTTAATCCCTAACTTTAGCCTGGATTGCCCTTTCAGGTTTTCAATCCACCGGGATACCCTTTTTTGCCCAAGCCGCCCTTTCAGGTTTTCGACTTGCCGGGTGTACCTTTTTTTATATATATATCCCTAATTTTTGCCCGAACCTTTTTGGTTCGCCGGGATGCCCTTATTTTTGCCTAGGCCAGTCAACCTAGCGGGTCTCTTTTTAGGCGTAGTATTTTTTAACTATGTCTGTGTTTACGGGCTGTGGGAAATCTTTACCATCCATAGTAGTAAGCATCATGGCACCTCCCGAGAATACCCTCTTGACTAAAAATGGTCCTTCATATGTAGGAGTCCACTTGCCCCTAGGATCACCCTATGGTAATATGATACGCTTGATTACCAAGTCACCAGCCTGATATACCTTTTGCTTAACCTTCTTATTAAAAGCTTTGATCATCCGTTTCTGAAACATCTGACTGTGAAAAATAGCTGCCAGCCTTTTCTCATCAATCAAATTTATCTGGTCAAGTCGAGTCTGAATCCACTTATCTTCATCCAAGCCTGCATCCTTCATGATTCTTAAGAAGGGGATCTGAACTTCAATGGGTAGAACTGATTCCATACCATAGACTAAGGAGAATGGGGTTGCCCCTGTTGAAGTACGTATTGTAGTACGATAACCATGGAGAGAAAATGGTAACATCTCATGCCAATCCTTGTAAGTAACATTCATCTTTT
This sequence comes from Lathyrus aphaca, assembly GCA_963966055.1. Lineage (NCBI taxonomy): Eukaryota > Viridiplantae > Streptophyta > Magnoliopsida > Fabales > Fabaceae > Lathyrus > Lathyrus aphaca. Next base: position 353,840,931 of record OZ014520.1, on the reverse strand, counting down.
GTAAAATCTTCTTGATGTTCTTATTAGCAGCTTCTACTGCCCCATTCATCTTTGGACGGTACGGAGAAGAGTTGTGATGCTTAATCTTGAATTGCGTGCAGAGATCAGTAATCATGGTGTTATTCAGATTAGAGCCATTGTCTGTGATAATCCTTTCAGGGATGCCATACCTACATATGAGATTATTCTTAATGAATCGAGCCACAACATTCTTAGTAACAGATGCAAATGAGGCTGCCTCCACCCACTTTGTAAAATAATCAATGGCAACCAGGATGAAACGATGCCCATTAGAAGCAGTAGGCTTGATCTCACCAATCATATCAATGCCCCACATGGCAAAAGGCCAAGGAGCAGTCAACACATTCAATGGAGCTGGAGGTATATGCACCTTATCAACATAAATCTGACACTTTTGACATGTTCTGGAATGTTGATGGAAATCAGCTTCCATAGTAGACCAATAGTAACCTACTCTCAATATCTTCTTTGCCATGGTATAACCACTAGAATGAGTGCCAAAGATCCCATCATGCATGTCTTCCATAATCTCTGTTGCTTCCTTCTTATCCACACAACGAAGCAAAGTCGAATCATGATTGTGCTTGTACAAAATTCCATTACTCAAGAAGAACTTAGCAGAAAACCTCCTCAGAAACTTCTTATCTTTGACAGATGCCCCTTCAGGGAATTCCTGAGCTTCAAGATATCTTTTCACTTCATAGAACCAAGACTTTCCCTCTCCTCCTTCAGTGTCAATCTCATTGCAGTATGCAGGCTTCTCAAATCTATCAATAGTGATCTTGGGAGCTTCATCATCCCAGCTAATCTCAAACATAGATGTCATGGTGGCTAATGCGCCTGCCAACTGATTCTCTCCTCGTGGAATATGTCCAAAGGTAATCTCTTCAAAATATGGGATCAAGGACAACACATGCTCTCTGTAAGGAATGAGATTTTTATGCTTGGTATCCCAATCTCCTTTAATCTGACTAACTACCAGGGCTGAATCTCCATATACGTCCAGGAACTGAATCTTCATCTTAATGGCAGCTTTGATACCCATGATACATGCCTCATATTCAGCCATGTTATTGGTACAATAGAAACAAAGTCTTGCAGTAATTGGGGTTTGAAAACCTTCAGGGGAAATGATCACAATACCAACACCATTACCAAGCGCATTAGAAGCTCCATCAAAAACCATAGTCCATCGGGATCCCTGTTCAGGTCCGTCATATTGTCCAGGTTCTTTGGTAATAATCATAATGTCTTCATCAGGGAACTCAAAACTCATTGACTGATAGTCATCCACTGCTTGGTGAGCCAAATGATCAGCTACCACACTGCCCTTAATGGCCTTCTGAGTAGTGTACTGTATATCATATTCTGTTAAGATCATTTGCCATCTCGCTATGCATCCGGAGAGAGAAGGTTTCTCGAATATGTACTTGATTGGATCCATCTTTGAAATCAACAAGGTAGTATGAGTCAACATATACTGTCTTAGTCGGCGAGCAGCCCATGCCAAAGCGCAGCAAGTTTTCTCGAGCAGTGAGTATCTTGTTTCACAGTCGGGAAACATTTTGCTAAGGTAGTATATTGCCTGCTCTTTTCGACCAGACTCGTCATGCTGCCCCAACACACACCCCATTGAATTGTCTAACACTGTTAAGTACATGATCAAGGGTCTTCCATCAACTGGTGGCATCAAGATTGGAGGTTCTAGAAGATATCTCTTGATTTCATCAAAGGCTATCTGACACTCGTCATTCCACTCCATTACCTGATCTTTCTTCAACAACTTGAAGATTGGCTCACAGGTAGCAGTTAGCTGGGAAATAAACCTTGCAATGTAATTCAGTCGTCCCAAGAAACCTCTAACTTCCTTTTCAGTACGGGGAGCAGGCATCTCTTGTATAGATTTTACTTTTGCAGGATCCACTTCAATACCTTTTCCACTGTGTAGGATCATGATTTCGACACCATGAATTTAAGATATAAAGTCATTTTTTTGCTAAAGGGATAATCATCAGATAAGGGAAAGAAGAAATGATGATATTCAGAGGTTGTTGACAAGGCTAAATATTCAGGTATTTCGACAGGAGTACAAATAGTGTTCTGGCAAACACAGTTTGGAAACCTTTTTATAGTTTAGCATTTGACAAGATAGGTATGGTCTTTGACACTTCGACAAAAGAGAAGTTTTTGGCAGAAGCATTGGTTTGTAAGGTTTGAGGAGTCTGTCTTCTTCGACATTTCGACAAACGAAGAGATGTAACACTTCGTCACAAAAGAAAAGAATTCAAAATTAAAAGTTGCAACCTTTGGCAGTTGGACACGTGGAAGTTTCAGAAAAGAAAATTGCATGCAGGCTGACAATTGTCATCTAGTTAGAATTTTCCCGTTCTAAGCAGTTATTTTGTTTGTATATAAATAGGGTAGTTTGTTGTAGAATGCGTGTGTGAAAACTTATACAATAATCCTGTAAACACTCTAAGTACCCAGTGTGAGAGAAATTAGTCAGATATTTGGAACAATGTATGTGTTGAACACCATCTTCTTTCAAGTTATTTAAATTATTAGTTTTGTTTCATCAAGTTACTTTACTTTCAGTCTATTTACTTTCCTGCAAAGTTTATATCTTTTTTACCATTTTCTTACCTTTGTTCAACCTTCACTTTATTTTACTTTTACATTCAAAACATTCAATACTTCTACATCATTAACAAAACAAATCACAAACAATTAACAACACTAAGAGTAATTCGACAACCAATTGCACATGTGTCCTAGGACTTGTTTGGTTGGTCCTGCAAGTAACCCAGTTTTCTAATAGATTGATTAACCAGAGGTTGTTCGTCAGAAATCACAGCGAACAAATTGGCACGCCCAGTGGGACCAGTGCAATTAATAGAAATAAATACGAATCCTCTTAGTTAGAAAGTTCCTTGCTGCGTTGTATGATTCTTAGAAGCGGTAAATTAGCCGTAACCGACGTAGAAAGACCAAAAAGAACAAGAGGAAGAAAGGTGGCTAACCTGCCAAATACTTCAAACAATCCTAACGAAACCATTCCAGTTTCCAATCCTATCCCTTCGTCAGAAGGAGGCGCAGTTTCTGGCCCTGTTTTAGAACAGAGTAGGCCTCCATCAGTGGATTCGATACCAGCGGGTTCAGGATCCCAAAATGCGCCTAGTTCTTCCACCATGGGGCACTCAATGCCCATGGGAACGCCTCCTCCTGGAGGAAATTCCTTTAGGCCATTTATTAATTATTCCATGCCCATGTCTGGGAGAGACCAACCATATGGAATGCCAACTTCAATGATGGCAAACTTTCATAATTCATCACCATTATTTTCTGATGCTATGGTTCAAATGTCTTCACCATTACAAGGATCAGGATATGGTGGAAATGGGAGTAGATTAAATCAGATTCCACCAGGATTCCAAATGCCAACTATGATGAACCATTCTGCGCAAGTAATTCGTCAAAAGATGGATGAAAGTAACCATGATATGGTGCAGGCATTGACACAACAAATGGGGGAAGTGTTTAATCCTTTAATACAAAATACTACCCAAACAAACCAGATATTGGCAGAGCAAATGGCACGCGTTGCTAATTTTTTTGGAGTCCCTCAAACACAGCAAAGAATGCAAATAAATCAAAATCCTGCCAATAGGCCTGTCGAAGAGGAACTTACTATAAACCAAAGACCATTGGGAAATCCTCAGGAAAATCCTAGGGGCCAAGAGGTAGTAGTCGAACAACCTCACGTGGAAAACCCCGTTCGACAGGAACCTAGGAGAATAATAATCCAAAGAGACCAAAACGCTGATGAAATATTGCAGCAGAGAATGCGTTGTAACAATCTGCCTATCGAAAATAACATTGAAACCATGGTCGAGAGAATAATGGCGCAAAATAGGGTGAACGTAGGATTACAGAGGCCTAGTTATGCTTCCCCGTTGTCTGAATATGTTTTACAACAAGAATTGCCACCAAGGTGGAAAGTCCCCAAGTTCACCAAATTCTCAGGGGATACTAGTGAGTCCACCATAGAACACATAGCACGTTATTTGATCGAAGCAGGAGAGATTGCTTATAATGAGAACTTAAGAATGAAGTATTTTCCAAGTTCTTTGACAAAAAATGCCTCACTTGGTTCACTTCTTTGCCTGCAACTTCAATATTTACATGGACCCAATTAGAAAGGTTGTTCCACGAACAATTCTATATGGGGCAAACTAAGATAAGTTTGAAGGAACTAGCAAGTGTCAAAAGAAAATTCTCTGAACCTATAGATGATTATCTAAATAGGTTTAGATTGTTGAAGGCTAGATGTTTTACACAAGTGCCAGAACAAGAATTAGTCGAGATGGCTGCAGGGGGTCTGGATTATTCCATAAGAAAAAAATTAGACACCCAGTACTTAAGAGACATGGCACAACTAGCAGATAGAGTAAGGCAAATAGAAAGGCTAAAAACTGAGAAATTTAGATCAAATAAAAACAAGAAGGAAAGAGTGACCTATGTAGGGATAGTTCAAGACGAAGAATATGACGAAAACGAATCCGTCATTTTCGACCAGCAAGAAATTGATCTGGCAGAACTAAAACAAGGCCCTCCATATTCCTGTAAAGTTTTAGCCCCGTCGAATGGAAAGAATCCAGTCGAAGTTGAAAGGAATGATAGGTTCCCTAAAAGAACATACACATTCGACATCACCAAATGTGATGAAATTTTCGACTTACTAGTTAAAGATGGTCAATTGATAAAACCAGCAGGCACTAAAGAGCCTCCTGTAGACCAACAGAAAAAGAGAGGTTTTTGCAAATACCATAATTTTTTGGGTCATAAAACTTCTCAATGTTACCTTTTCAGGGATCTTGTCTAGAATGCAATCCAGAACGGAAGGTTGAAATTTGGAGACAAAGCTAAGCAATAGATGAGGATTGACTCCAATCCTATGCAGGTGGTGGAGGCCAACTACGCTGAACCAGAAATGGTGAATGTGGTCGAAATGGAGGTAATGTCCGAAGAAAGTTTTGAAATGGTAGAAGCTACTGAGGGCTTCGACACCAACTTTACCATGATAGAGGCTACTGAGGGTTTCGACACCCATGTAAACATGGTGGAGGGGACTGATAACCTCAATGACCAGGCTGAGAAAGAAGAAGTCAAAGTTATTGAAGGCTTCGACAAAGAGAACGCAATTGAAGCTACTGAAGGCTTCGACAGAGGGAACACAGTCCAAGTTAGTAAAAGTTTTGACAAGAAGAATTACAACAGAGATACTGAGCATGGAGTGGTCTGGGACACTCTAGGAGATCCCAGTGGAAAGTTTGACTTCATGGTGAAGTATTCTGCACCACCAAGCTCTAAGACTGACATCAGCAAAATCAAACCCACAGGATGGGGAGATTTCTTCAGAAATAATGATGAGGAAGCAGATAAAAAAGCTCTCAAAGAGGCCACTGAAGGCCTTAGTCATGACAAGATCAAGGAGACAGAGACTGCTGACAATGTCCACATTGTCGAACCAATAAATAAAAGAATCATCAGGATTAAAGAAGACTCTACTGAAGGTGTTGTGCAACCCACCCCTCATGGAATTCTGCGTAGAACAATGGAAGACCCAAAAGAAAAGCCAGTTGCACAATGTTGCAAGTACATCCATAAAGGATTGCACCCAAAAAGCAGTGTGAATCAGTTAAAAGAGAACATCCCTGAGGAAATGATGCTAGTCGAAAAAATGAACAAACGAAAGATTACAAGTGAGCAGAATGCAGGGATTCATATGGTAGAAGTCACTCAGAAAATACGACCAGACACCAACAAGAAGAACCATCAAGAGGAGCATCAGAAGTTGGTTTATCCAAAAGAAGATGAAAGTCTTGTCGAATTCATCCAGAGGTGCCAGAAAAAGAATACAGAGGTCATGCTTTGTCCAAGGTGCAGCACTGTGTTCGACAGGAAAGCAGCCAACAACTTGGAAGCAGTAGAGAAGACCAAAAAGAGAAGGAACTGGGGAGCAGTCCCACCAGTCAGAAATGAGAGGTTTGACCCAAGAAGAAGGGAGCATCATAACCAAGGAATGGGAGAAAGACGTTACAACACCTATAAACCATCCAAGAAGCCAAATGATGACAAGTGGGTCCAGCTTATAAGGGATGCCCAAGGTCAGAAGAGGTGGAAAAGTTTTGAAGTAAATAGGGGTGCCTCAATAGAAGTGAAAAAGGAGGTAGAAAAAACAAAGCCAAAGCACGTCTCTGAAAACTACAAGGGGAAGAACCCCATGTCAAGGTCCCAATGGAGGAGGTTTCAAAGGCAGAAGAGAGCTGAAAAAGAAACTGTAGAACAAAAAAGGGTTGGTGAGAATAAAGTTGAGTCAAGCAAGTTTGTGCAGACAATAAGCAAAAAAGAATCTCTGGCAAAAGAAGAGCTCCCTCAGAGAAATAAATCTAGTGACACAACAGAAATGCCGAAAACAAACAACAAAATGCCAGAAGACGAAGAAGTTACTGATGACTTCAAGTCAGAATCTGATGCGTCCTCCGACGGAACATGCAATGTGGTTTCAGTATTACCTAGAGATTACGACAGGACAATGGAAGTGGAGGACGAAGAGGATGATATGGCAGATGACAGCATATGGCTTAAGCCTGTATGTTACTACGTAATGAATAATGGTTGTGTCGAAGAGCAAAATGCGTTCTTTGAAAAGCCAGATGATGCAATGAAGGCCCATTTGAAACCCTTGTTCATAAAAGGGAAAGTAGAGAATGTGGGTGTAAACAAGATCTTAATAGATGGGGGAGCAGCTGTCAATCTAATCCCTCATTATATGATATAGAGGGTTGGAAAAGATGACTCAGACACCAAACCTCACAACATGGTGTTGTCTAACTATGAAGGTAAGGTAGGAACAACATTGGGGGTGATACAATTGAACCTAACTATAGGAACCATTACCAGGCCTACAATGTTTGTGGTGATAGCATCAAAAGAAAACTACAATTTGTTGCTAGGAAGAGAGTGGATCCATGGAATTGGGGTTGTACCATCATCCATGCATCAGAGGATAGCAATTTGGAGGCCAGATGGGATTGTCGAAAACATAGAGGCAGACCAAAGTTACTTCATGGCTGACGTGAACAATGTCACTAGTCGTAACTTCGACAAGAACTTGGCTCACATAGCACCTTGCAACCCTGCTGGTTTCGACTTAACAGCCTCCGACAATGCATACTGTTCCATGTATCTCCACCCTACGCATGGATTCCAGTGGGACAAAGAGATAATTGGAGAAACAAATTACACTTGGGGAACCACTCAGGTCAATCCAACTGGGTGGGGAAGTGAATTTAGTGAAAATGACTGAAGCATCAACAATAGAAAGGATTACGGCTTATATAGCCGAAAACCAACTCAAAGCGGCCCTTGAGGCCGAAGTAAAAAATATGGCTATTAAAGCCAACGCACAAACTGTCAAAGAACAACATCCTCAAGAAAATATTGGGGAACAGTGTGCAAAACAAAGTATTGAAGAAAACTCTAATGGCGAATGACAGAATCAAAGGCTTGACGCCATTTATGATGACGAACCCCTAGGGTTTGAAAAGGATCCAGCCCCAACCAATATGAAAATGGTGGCACAAGATCCCTTAGAAGAAATCAATCTAGGATTGGGGGCAGAGAAAAGGCCAACTTACATCAGTGCCAGGATGGATCCTCAGTTCAGGGTCGAAATAATCCAATTGCTGAATGAGTTTAAAGACTGCTTCACATGGGATTATGACGAAATGCCTGGTTTAGACAGGAACTTGGTCGAATTGAAGTTGCCAATATTGGAGGGAAAAAAGCCAATAAAGCAAACTCCCAGACGCTTCGCACCTGAAATCCTGTCGAAAATTAAAGAGGAAGTTGAAAGACTTCTAAAATGCAAATTCATCCGTAAAACGAGGTATGTCGAATGGATTGCTAATATTGTTCCTGTGATTAAGAAAAATGGCAAGCTTAGGGTGTGCATTGATTTTAGAGATTTAAACTCAGCTACCCCTAAGGATGAATATCCTATGCCAGTAGCAGAAATGCTTATAGATTCTGCAGCAGGCCATGAGTATTTGAGTATGCTTGATGGATATTCTGGCTATAACCAGATTTTCATTGCTGAAGAAGATGTTCCAAAAACAGCTTTTCGTTGTCCAGGGGCAATAGGAACATATGAATGGGTAGTCATGCCCTTTGGTTTAAAGAATGCTGGAGCTACTTACCAAAGGGCAGTGAATTCTATTTTTCATGATTTCATTGAAACATTTATGCAAATTTATATAAATGATATTGTGATTAAGTTTGTCTCAGGCTCAAACCATATTGACCATCTTCGACAATCCTTTGAAAGGATAAGGAAGTTTGGTTTAAAAATGAATCCCCTTAAATGTGCTTTTGGTGTGCAGGCGGGTGATTTCTTAGGTTTTGTGGTCCACAAGAAAGGGATTGAAATTAATGAGAACAAAGCCAAAGCCATAATGAAAGCGAAAGCGCCATCGACAAAGAAGGAATTGCAGTCTCTACTAGGGAAAATTAACTTTCTTAGAAGATTCATCTCCAACCTTAGTGGAAAAACACAAGCTTTCTTGCCTCTACTTCGACTGAGGAAGGAAGATTTCACTTGGGGGCAAGAACAACAAGATGCTTTCAACAAGATCAAAGAATATCTGGCCAGTCCTCCAGTTTTAATGTCTCCTTGTCGAAAAAGAAGTATCAGGCTTTACATCTCAGCATCTGACAGAACATTAGGAAGCATGCTTTGTCAGGAAGATGAATATGGCGTCGAAAGGGCCATCTATTATCTCAGCAGAGTCTTAAATGATGCTGAAACTAGATATAGTATAATAGAGAAACTATGTTTATGTGTATATTTCTCTTGTACAAAGCTAAAGCATTATATAAAACCCATTGATGTATATATATCCTCTCATTTCGACGTAATAAAACACATGTTATCTAAATCCATTCTACATAGTCGAATTGGAAAATGGGCCTTGGCCTTAACTGAATATTCTTTAAAGTATATGCCTCTAAAAGCTGTCAAAGGACAAGTGGTTGCTGACTTTTTAGCTGACCACTCCATAATTGAAAGTGAAATAAAATACATCGAAATAGAACCTTGGAGATTATATTTCGACGGTTCCAGTCACAAGAATGGAACTGGTGTTGGGGTGTTGATCATTTCTCCCAATAAAATTCCAACAAAGTTCAAGTACAAAGTAGAAAGCTTGTGTTCAAATAATGAAGCAGAATATGAGGCTTTGATTGCTGGACTTGAAATATTGTTGGAATTGGGGGCAACAAAGGTCGAAATAATGGGTGACTCTGAGTTGGTAATAAAACAATTGAAAAAAGAATACAAATGTGTCAAAGAAAATTTGATCATGTACTTTGTAATAGCCAATAGACTCCTCAAGAAATTCGACAGTGCAGCCTTTAAACACATTCCTAGATTAGAAAATCAGGAAGCAAATGACTTGGCTCAACTGGCATCAGGCTATAAAGTGTCGAAAGAAAATCTGGATAAAGCTGTTGAAGTAAGAGGAAAAGTATTATCCACTAGATTGTCCCCATCAGATTTGGAAACCATAAGACTGGGTTATGGTGACGAAGAAAATTTTGAAATTTTTAATGTAGATGATCCAGAGGTAGGAGATTGGAGAAAACCTATTAAGGATTATTTACAAAATCCAAACCAGACAGTAGAAAGAAAGATAAAGTATAGAGCTTTAAGCTATGTACTCTTTGGAAATGAGCTATTTAAAAAGATTGCAGTAGGAGTCTTACTAAAATGCTTAGGTGAGACTGAAGCTTATATAGCCTTGTCAAACGTGCACAGTGGTGCATGTGGTGCACACCAGGCAGGTCACAAAATGAAATGGTTACTATTTCGACAAGGGATGTATTGGCCAACAATGTTAAAGGATTGTGTCGAATTTGCAAAGGGGTGTCAAGAATGCCAAATTCATGCAGGCATACCTCATGTGCCTGCAAATGAGTTACACTCTATTATAAAGCCTTGGCCATTCAGAGGTTGGGCTTTGGATTTGGTTGGGGAAATTCGACAAGCTTCTTCAAAGGGGAAAAAATACATTTTGGTTGGAGTAGACTATTTCACTAAGTGGATTGAAGCTATACCACTGACGAATGTAGATCAAGAGGCAGTTATAGAATTCATCCAGAAGCACATAATTTATAGGTTTGGAATACCAGAAACCATAACCACTGATCAAGGATCTGTGTTTACTGGAAAAAACATGCAGGCATTTGCAAAAGAGACAGGTTTTAAGTTATTAACTTCAACACCTTATTATGCTCAAGCAAATGGACAGGTCGAAGCAGCCAACAAAGTTGTGATAAATCTGATAAAAAAGCATGTGGGTAAAAAACCCAGGAATTGGCACAAGACTCTGGATCAAATCCTTTGGGCTTGTCGAACGTCTCCTAAAGAGGAAACTAATTCTACCCCATTTAAGTTAGCTTATGGGCATGATGCAGTATTACTAGTTGAAATCTATTTACAATCAATACGAATTCAAAGGCATCATGAAATTCCATCTGAGACTTATTGGAGCATGATGATGGATGAGTTAGTTGATTTAGATGAAGAGAGGTTGCGTGCTTTAAAGTTGATAAAAAGGCAGAAAGAAAGATTCGAAAAGTTTTACAATAAGAAAGTAAAATTTAAAGCCTTTTTAGTTGGTGATCTGGTTTGGAAAGTGATTTTGCCTATGGACAAGAAAGATAGATTGATGGGAAAATGGTCTCCTAAATGGGAAGGACCTTTCCAAATCTTAAGAGTTTTTTCAAATGGCGCATATGAAGTCGAAGAAATGGAGAGAGATAAAAGAATACTGAAAATAAATGGAAAATATTTAAAAAAATATAAGCCAACCTTGTAAGAAATAAAGATAGAAAGGGAATAAATTCATAAAATCGCAAAAAACTTGTCTTCGCCAAACAGATGACGTGAGTAACATTACATATAAAAAGCCTTGAAAGGCTGCCAAAGAAGAATAAAAGAAAAACTTATTTCTATTAAAAGCTACTGTTGAAGAAAAGCTGCTTTGAGTTCGTCAAATTTCTTCTGTTGAAGTTGAATTCGACGTTCACAGAGGCTTTTACCAACAGACAGTTCGTCAATTTCTCTGTGGAGTTGTTGGGCTGTTTCTGCATGTTGAAGCCCCTTCTGAAGCTCTTTGTCAATTTCTTCTTGGTTGGGTTGTTGAAGGCTGGCTTGACGTTCCTTCTCTTGAAGAATCTTTTTCTGGAGTTCGACAATCTGAGCTTGATAAGTCTGGATCTTACTTTCATATTCAGCAGCAGCTTTGGAGTAGTCTTCAGAAAGTCTGTTTAGCTCTGAGATTGTCTCAGTCGAAGAAGCTACAACATTCCACTCTGAGACTTGTTTTTCATATTTAGTTGTGATGCTCTGAGAAAACTCTTTTTGACGAAGTAAGTCAGCACTCACTGAGTCAATCATAGACATCAAGTCCATTACCAGACGACTTTCCTCAGTAGAAGCCTCCAAGAGATTGGCCTGTTTTAAAAGTTTCTTCAGATCATATTATGCAGAGGGATTTTCGGCTAGAACTTTAAATAAGTCTACCCCAAGGATTTTGGCCTTGATCTCAGCCATGACAACACTAATTGGTTGAACTTCAGAAGTAGCTCCAGAAGTTGTCGAGCTGCTGTGGGAAGAATCCTGAAAGTTGTACCTAGAACTGAGTAGGGCCTTCAGATATTCCAGAGGTTTTCTCACTTTCAGGCTTTCAATTTCTTCATGAGACAAGCTTGTTGAACCCGTGTTTAAAGGAGTTTCTGTTGGAGTTTTTGTTGGAGTAGGAATAGCTTGGGCACTTCCTCCAGGGTGCAAGCTTGTATCTGGATGCTTCGACGGATCTGTTTCTTCTTCGATAGCCTCATTGTCAGCTTCTGCTGTATCAACTGGCCCTTGTAATTGTGCATCTTGATTTTGAGAAGTTTTTTCTTCCACAGTGAATTCTGGGCGAATAGGAGAATTGTTGTCGGAGGATTCTGGGTCACTGATGTCGAAGTCACTGAAGGTATGAGGGCCATAAACACCAGCATCTGGAGTGGTTTCTTCCAAAAGTCGTTCAGCCAAAGTCTTCTCAGAATCAGAAGGGATACGCTCTTCCTAGACTTTGGAAGTTTCTTCGACATCAAGGTTAACCTGAAGTCAACAGAAAAGGGAAATTAAAAGAAGAAACAATGCAGTTTAAACTACGAATGTTGTCAGTCGAAAATAGAAATACCTGAGGAATCTCAGTATGAGTGCCTGAATCCCCACTTTTCTCACTTCTTGAAGGAATCTTAGTGGTTGGACTGGTGGGGGGAGTTCTTCTGTTAACAATGGATCTCTGGGACGCCACTATTTTTATTCTCATGCCCTTGTTCCTTTTGAGAGGTTGTGGCTCAGGGGATTCATCTTCAGATTCTTCGACACTCACCTCTTTTTCTTCTTGTTTTCTTTTGGTGGCTGGTGTGCGAGTTATCTGAGGTGTGCAAAAAAGAAATGTGTTCAGTATTAAGAGTACTGGAATTTATACAAAAGGAAAAAGTGGGATGCCTGTCGCTCCCACCAAATGACACCCAGGTCAGAAGGGGTACAGACGCGAACGGTCGGCGAAAGGAGGGAACACACAAGGGTGAACTGAAAAGAAAAGAGTTGCCAACTAGGCATTTTTATCCCGAGGGAGAGGTAATGCTGCATAAACCTGAGAAAAGATGGATAAGACGGTCGCGAACCAGAGAGACTGAGAAAGGGGGTTGGTTACAACCTGGGAAGGTATTAGCACCCAGATTGTCCGCCGTACTCGACGGAATCCATGCTTGAAAGATTTGTGTTTTAAAGGGGTAGTGTCAGTGCTATTTTGTGTGCAAAAGCTGGAAAAGGATGCAAGTGTCAGTGCAAAAGGAAGGTGAAGTGAAATAAAAGAGTGTCAGTGTAAGGAAAGAATGCAAAGCTCAAGACTAAGAGGCTTAAAGAATAATGCTGGAAGGAGGAGGAATATACAGAGACTTTTGTTCGATAACAGTTAAGTTATGCCTACGTATCCTCTCGTGCAATGAGGAAGTCAGAACACCGTAGTTCGACTCAAAAAGACTGAAAGATAAACTGACTGATGAACTGCTTGCTTGTCTATGCTCAAGTGTATGACCTGTCTGGCTCAGGTGCTAACTGTCATGCATTGGACGGAAGAAGCAAGTTCTCATTTGCAAGTGAATGAGGTGAGAAACGAATCCCGGAGGAGACGATTATTGTTTGTTTTTGATGTTTTCAAACTTTTATTGCTTTTTGTGTTTGTCATAAGAAAATGAGCTTAAGCCTAAATCAAGGGTTAGTAAACTCATCACATCCTCCCTCTAATTAGGGGTAATGAGAATACCTTAAGTATGAAGTAAACACCTCACACTTAATCACCATGATGTAGGATTAAGATCATTAACCTACTTGCAATTATTTAGATGTTTTTGGAGTTTTTGTTTAATGTTAAGTAATGAGTTTAAGCCATAATCAAGGATTTAATGGACCCATTACACCATCCTAATAGAAGGATAATAGATGAGAACATTTAAGCTGAGGAAGGCTTCTCAACTTAATCCATGATTAGGGATTAACCTCATGACAAAACAAGGCCTTTACTAAATGGATTTTAGTTAATGATAAGATGAAGAAATGGATTTTATTATTTGTAAGACAACTTGAGGGGGACTTGTCCATTAACACTAGGGTTAGTCCTTCTTAACCAATTAAGGAAGAATTAGAACCCTAATGCAAGGCCCAAGTTACAAGCTTGATGTCTTGATGATTTATTAGATGGATTGATTAAAGGAATTAAACACATTAAGGGTTTAACACTTAGGATTAAAGTTATACACTCCATCCTAATAGAAGGATACATGCATAACCTTAATCACAAAGCCTTAAAACCTTTAAGGTTTAATCCTTGATTATGAGATGAGAAGAGAAGACACAAAGAGATGACACAAAGGTAAAACTAATGGGGGAACTAATCAAACCCTAATTGTGATCATGATTGGTTGTTCCTAGGGTTAATGAGGCTTGCAAAAGATCTTCATGAGAAAAGCCACCATGGAAGAAACAGGATGAAAGGAGGAGAAGCAAAAAGAAGCAAAACAACTTACTTCACTTAAGAAGATAAGTTGCTTGAAGAAAGAAGGAGAGGAGGAGCATGAATGAGCAAGCTCACTCTAATACAAAAGTAAAATGCAGCAATGATGCATAAGAGATGAGAAGAGATTATGAGAAGTGAAGGCAAATTCACTTCTCAATGACCTACCACCTGAAAAGTTAGTAACAAGAGGTGAAATGAAATGAATATGAGATGAATGCAATGATGCAAACCAAAGTCAGAAGCATAAACATGATGTTAATTATGCTAAGAGATGATGCAAACACATGTCTAGAATTGTGGATGATCATACAAGGATGAGGAGGCAAATGAAGCATGTTTTGAACCATGAAAGTTCATGAAAGTTTATGAAATGGAATGAATGCATAACATGGAAAATGAATGATGCAATGATCAAACATGATTCTAATGTGTCCTAAGATGTCTTAGAAGTCAAGTGAATGCATAAAATGTCATGGCAAGTTCATGTATGCAAGCATATGGAGGATGGATGCAAATGAAGGCAAAAATTAGGGTTTATGCACATGACACAAAGCAAAATTCAAAACCAGAAGCAAATGACAAGATAAAAAATTACAAATTGGATCAAAGGAACCCTAACCCTACATAAGTTCACTGTCCAAAGGAGGGGACCTAACTCTTAACCTAATGGGGGTTATGATTTTCTCAAGTTAACTAGGGTTTCAAGGCACCTCAAAAGGAAAAATCCACATCAAATTGAAAATGAAAGATAAATTCAACCCAATTTTACCTTAGAAACTACATGATATGAAGAATGCAATGCAAAAAGAACCAACATCAAACTCCTCATGGTTAGGCAGAAAAGATTTTTCCAAGTTAGGGCAAAAATATTGACTTTTAAGAACTTTAATTCCAAAGAAAAATGTCAAAATAGGTCAAGAACCAAAAAGAAATTTGTTTGAGGAGTTTGATAATGTTTATAAATGTATTAAAATGCAATGTGAATTTTTTTGTGATTTTTAGAAACTTAAATGCTATTTTAATTAATTAATTCTCATTAACTAATTAAAATTAACATTTAAATATTTTTAAAATACGAAAATTATGCAAAAAATAAAAATAAAATTATTTTCAGAAAGATAAAAATATTTTAAGGTATGATGCAAAAAATGAGATTTTTTAGAAATGATTTGCTATTTTAAATAAATTGTGCAAAACAAATGAATAAAAATGAAAATAAAATTAAATTAAAAGGAGAAGTAATCAGATCCAAGAGCCAGGATTCAAAGATTTTTGGAGGGAGTTGACCCGCGCGCGAAGGGACGGCTGGGATTGCAACTGGAAATTTGAATTTCTTAAACTTAATTAATTAAAAACTAATCCTGATTAGGGCTTAAACAATGCATCTGGGCCATTGGTACACGCGCGAGAAAGATAATCTAAGGGCCAATATTCAAAGTTTCCTAATTAATGGGATTAGGGTTTAATCACCTTCAGGCGACCGGAACAGTGTTCCAGTCGTCTTCTCCGACGAGCCAAAACTCCATCTCTCTCCCTACGCATCTAAAACAAAATCTCTCTGGCCAGAAATGAACCCCACACATCACTGAATCAAAATCCCCAAACAAAAACCATTTTTCATTCATCAACAAGGCAAATCGAAACAAAATAAATTTAGGTCAGAAACTTTCAGACAATCCATACATACTCAATATTCCACCATTTTGAAAAGTAAACATATCAGAATCATCATCACATCATAGGGATTCGATTAAGAACTTAAAAACAAGGTTCTGAGAAAAAAGTTCTTGAGCCATACCTGAAATGGAACCTTCTGGTTCTGGGCTTTCCTTTGCTGCAAGTCCACTTCTTTGAACCCCCTGATGATGAAATGAAGCTTAGAAAACTTTGAGGATGACTGGTTTTGAAGTTCCAGTTCTGGTGTAGCAGGTTTTGGGGTTTTTGTATGTGATTTTTTTGGCTGCTTTGAAAGTTGATTCTTGTTCTATGAGTGATATGTGACTTGTTGGTGAAGAAAAATTTGAGGTTTTTTGGCTGAGGGAGGAGTTTCGAAGAGATGAAGGTTTTTGCAAGTTTTGTGAATGTTGATTGTGTGTGTGTGTTCTGAGCTTGTCTCCCACTTGTTTTATGATCCATAACATATCCCTAAACTATTGGAAGAGGTCTGAGGAAGTGACATGTACTGTGGGAATGGCATGGGGAAATTGGCCAAAAAGTCAATGTTAGGTGTACTTCAAGCACGGGCCATGGAAGAAGAAATCTAAAGGGTGTATCTGCCTCAGCTGAGTTTGAGGATGACCCTTGGATGGTTTATGATGGACTGCAACACTTGGATTGCAAGATAGCATGTGTTTTGCAAATTTCCAACTTTGTGCATCTTGTGATTTTTGGTCATGGACATGTCTCATTCCTTGGGCAATATGCAGCAAAATGTACCATATAATGTTGTTATGACACTTTGAGATTGATTAGAGACCAAACAAAACCCTAAGAACCATTCTTGCAAGACTTCCCTCTTTGTGACTTTTATGGAAAATGGCTTATGATACTTGGAATCCAAGGCATGAAAGTGAGAAATTCTTTGGGCTAATCTGAATTATGGACCATGAATTATGTTTGTGTGATGATTAGAAGTTGATTTGAAGTCACATTTGGTTTTGGCAAGTGTTTTTGCAAGTTTCCTCTTTGGCACAAAAGTGAAAATTTAGTGATTTTGTCCAACTTTGCAAGGCCATAACTTTTGTTCTAAAATGAATTAGAAGGAGTTCTTGTACTTTTTGAAAATGGGAGGATCCAATCTACAACTTTCATGACCAAAGATTTTTCATTTGAAGCATTTTTGAACCAAAATGAGGAGGTTGAAAAACTTTCCCAAAATGGCAAGTTTACATTATAAGTCACTTTCCCAAAATCGCAACTTTGCAAATGGCTTGAAATTCTTCAATTTTGTGAGCTTATAACATCTTATAAGATCAAATAAAGATCATACACAACAAAAATGATGGAGAATCCCCTTTGGTTGGATGACTAGGGGCCTCAGATGCCCTGATTTTGCACTGACTTGCTCAAGAAGTCATCTTTTGATCAGATGCCTTCCCCATTGAATTTCTTCATGAAAATTGGTATGCATGATCCTCATATCATATAGAGACCAATAGAAACAAGAATGACCAAAAAATTTGAAGTTATGGCCTCTGAAACCAAAACCCTAATTTTAGGTCATCTGTGCAGTTAAGCTTGGCTCTGCTTCCATGCCTTTCCCAGTTCTTGTGATTATTTGACTTCCTTGACCTTGGGAGGACATAATATGATGCTTGAACATACATGGACCCTCTTGAGAAGATTGATGACCTCTGGAGTGGCTCAGATAGCTCATGGATTGCTCAGATCACAAACCCTAGATGCAGATGACTTAGAACCAATGCAGTGAAGCAAAAATGCAATATGAGATGATATGATTGAACTTATGCAAATGAAAAGAATCACAAGCCATGGTGAATTGAGTGAGGGTAAATTTGGGGTGTTTATAATGCCTTTGTGTGTCGAAACCTTTTTAGCAGCTGTGGGTGATTTTTCGACCTGTTTGGAAGAGGTCCGTTCACCAGGGGTTTTCTTGCTAGTTATTCTAACAGCTGAAAGAAAAGAAAATGAATGAACATGGATATAAAACATATAAAGAGTTAGAAGTAAGAAGAGGGATTGTATTTCTTCGACACCTTCAAGAATAGGAGATTCCACGCTAACGTGTTCTATTCCAACATGAAGGTGCCCTAGGAAGTTGCCCAAATGATACTTCGTCGGAACCACACGTTCAGCAAGTTTTTTGCTAGACTCGCGAATCAGCTTTAAGTCAGACCCACACACAAAACAATCTGGGAATGGAGGGCACAAGGCCACACGAAATTCTGCAGAAGGAAGTGGGGGAAACTTTGGAGGAAATGAAGTGTAAGCAAAATTGTAGCGTGCATGTGATGGAATATATGGAGGCAACCCCAACTTATCCATCTTTTCTGAAAATTTTTGTTTTAAAGTCACTGCTGCTTCGCCTATGGTTCGACGAAGATCATTTGGCCTGTAAATAGTTTCAAAATATTTTTGAAATTTTGAATTTCTTTGATATGTTTATCCGTACCTTTCTTCTTTTTATCCTGCACAAAAGCAAAGGCATTCGTCAGGAGTGTGTTGAAAGTTGTTACGTCAAAGAATTTGTTAAGGTAGTACTCTTTCCACCAGACGTCGAAGTCCTCAGTGCACTAGTGGTTTGGTCGAAATATTGCAGGGTGGACCTCCAAGGATGCGTCAAAGAATTTGTGATACAATTCTAAACTTTTTTCAAAGTTGTGAAATGAATTGTAAAACAAGATGGAACCTTTCTTGAGGTATATGGGTTTTATTTTTGTCTGGGTTAACCCAAATTGTCTGGCCACCAGGTTAGGTTGATAGACAATAAGAGAAACCTTGGTGTTATTGAGCCTGTGGTGGGAAAAAAGATGTCTTGGTAGGAGGAATGATTCCCAGATGGATATGTAGCAATCCTCTTCTTTTTGGTTTTCTACGGGGAGCTGCCTAGTGAACCATTTAGGACCCACAGTCCTGTTGGCGAAGGGTGCCATGGATGGAGTGAATTTGTAACGTTTTGCAAACATCATCACATAGCTGGTGAAGGCTTGTCGAAGGCCTATTCCTTCGTCAGTGGGTGTTAGTTGAACTAGACTAGGCCATTCGACACGCCTGTCTTTTACTTCCTCTTCGTCAACTGGTCTCTTTATGGGGATGCAGGTTTCGAAGGTGGCATTCAGCCACAGTTGTAAAAGCCAGAATGGGCCTGTTAGGCTGATGGTTCCTTTTTCCTTGATGGTTTTCAGGTTGCTTACGCTCTCACTTAGAGACTCATAAAGATTTGCCAGAAGAATTTCACTTAGACAAAATGCAACTCCAGCATGAAGTTGATTGGCAATAGTAATGTAGCTTCTGGCAACTTGGAGGGATCTGGTGTAGAAGACAAACTTTGCTAACCACAAAGTAAGGAAAGCTACATGTTCTCTGTCGGAAACCTCTTCAGTATCTTTGCCTTGATGATGAGAAATAAATAAGGAATAACCAGCATTCTTCGTGTCGAATCCTATAGGGTCTTTGTTTAGATGTTCAGGATTGAAGATTTCGCATATAGGACTAAGGCCTGTAATGGCTGCTATGTCGAAGAGAGTTGGGGTAACCATCCCACAAGGGAGGTGGAAGTTGTTGTAAGTGTTGTCCCAAAAGTATAGGGAAGCCAGCAGCATATTCTGGCAATAACGTGGGCCTTCTTTCGACAATTGAATCAGGTCATAAGTACCTGTTTTCTTCCAGAATTTTCCCTTAGTTTTTTCGACTCTATTAAGCCAGGCTAGATAATATGAAGGATCTTTTGTTAAAGGAGGGCTCCTAAATATCCTATTTTGATTTAAATACGACAAATCTAAGTCTGTCGAAGCTAATGGGATTTCAGGTTTTTTAGAGGATGTTTCGACGAGTTGAGGTTTCTTACTGGCGCCTATTGGTTTAGAGGCAGAATAGGAAGGATAAAAGTCCTTTAAACGGTTTTGGTCATCGTTAGGTTCAGAAAGTGGACCTAACATTACATGGTGAACCCCAGAAATTAAAATAGGGATCAGTACCTGGGATCGGTAGATGCTGGCTTTCTCCCTCTCATTTGGGGGTTCTGGAATGTACTGTTGCTGATTCACTTGCGTTGGCCCAGATAGTGTGTGAGCAGGAGGAAGATCAGTGGTCTTTTTCGCTTTCTTAGCACTGCGGTAAGCAACATTCTTTGGGGGCGTCATTGTTAAGAAAAGATCAGAGCTGGAGTAACAGAAGGTTTAATGGGTTTAAAATGGAGATTTTCTTTTGGTAGAGAAGGAGTCTGAGAGTGTAAAAGAAAAAAAAAGGGTTTGGGAGATAGTATTTATAGAAGATGACAGAATATGAAAAGTAAATAAAAAAGAAGAGAAAAAACGTTTCAGTTTGGTCATGGGAAACGTGTCTTCTTGATCAACGGTGGTGATCAAAAAGTGACGGTTGGTAGGAACCCATTATTAGCTAGGTTGTAGGGTTATGGAAGGTTGTGTATAAATGTGGGCTAGATGAGACGTTTTTCAGAAAGGTGAAATCATGTTGTTTTCTTGGGACTCAACAAAATCACTTTACAATTAATGAAACTAACATGGCGTCAGAAGTTATTTCGACAGCAAAGGATGCTTTCT
Organism: Lathyrus aphaca; assembly: GCA_963966055.1. Lineage (NCBI taxonomy): Eukaryota > Viridiplantae > Streptophyta > Magnoliopsida > Fabales > Fabaceae > Lathyrus > Lathyrus aphaca. Next base: position 353,820,470 of record OZ014520.1, on the reverse strand, counting down.
CCAGAGTTAGTCGAAACATCTTTTCTGGGGGGCAATTTGTAGGATCATGATTTCGACACCATGAATTTAAGATATAAAGTCATTTTTTGCTAAAGGGATAATCATCAGATAAGGGAAAGAAGAAATGAAGATATTCAGAGGTTGTTGACAAGGCTAAATATTCAGGTATTTCGACAGGAGTACAAATAGTGTTTTGGCAAACAAAGTTTGGAAACCCTTTTATAGTTTAGCATTTGACAAGATAGGTATGGTCTTCAACACTTCGACAAAAGAGAAGTTTTTGGCAGAAGCATTGGTTTGTAAGGTTTGAGGAGTCTGTCTTCTTCGACATTTCGACAAACGAAGAGATGTAACACTTCGTCACAAAAGAAAAGAATTCAAAATTAAAAGTTGCAACCTTTGGCAGTTGGACACGTGGAAGTTTCAGAAAAGAAAATTGCATGCAGGCTGACAATTGTCATCTAGTCAGAATTTTCCCGTTCTAAGTAGTTATTTTGTTTGTATATAAATAGGGTTATTTGTTGTAGAATGCGTGTAAAACTTATACAATAATCCTGTAAACACTCTAAGTACCCAGTGTGAGAGAAATGAGTCAGATATTTGGAACAATGTATGTGTTGAACACCATCTTCTTTCAAGTTATTTAAATTATTAGTTTTGTTTCATCAAGTTACTTTACTTTCAGTCTATTTACTTTCCTGCAAAGTTTATATCTTTTTTACCATTTTCTTACCTTTGTTCAACCTTCACTTTATTTTACTTTTACATTCAAAACATTCAATACTTCTACATCATTAACAAAACAAATCACAAACAATTAACAACACTAAGAGTAATTCGACAACCAATTGCACATGTGTCCTAGGACTTGTTTGTTTGGTCCTGCAAGTAACCCAGTTTTCTAATAGATTGGTTAACCAGAGGTTGTTCGTCATAAATCACAGCGAACACACTGACAATGAAACCCATGAGTTTACCAGACCTAACTCTAAAAGTAAATTTGTTTGGATTCAATCTTAGGTTGTATTTCTTCAACCTCTCAAGCAACTTGTGCAGGTGATCAAGGTGTTGTTCCTCATTCTGGGACCTGGCTATCATATCATCCACATATGCCTCTATCTCATGATGAATCATATCGTGAAACAAAGCCACCATAGCACGCTGATATGTTTCCCCGGCGTTCTTCAAACCAAATGGCATCACCTTATAACAAAAAGTGCCCCACTGTGTAACAAATGTAGTCTTCTCCATATCTTCAGGTGCCATCTTGATCTGATTGTAACCAGAGAAACCATCCATGAAAGAGAATACCTTATGCTGAGAAATGTTGTCTACCAAAACATCTATATGTGGAAGTGGAAAGTCATCTTTAGGAATGGTCTTGTTCAAATCCCTATAATCTACACACATACGTACCTTACCATCCTTCTTAGGTACTGGTACCACATTTGCAACCCATTGAGGATAAGAAGTCACAGCTAAGAACCCTGCATCACTCTGTTTCATCACCTCTGCTTTAATCTTTTCCGACATTTCAGGACGCATGCGACGAAACTTTTGCTTCTTTGGACGACAATCTTCTTTTACCGGTAAACAGTGAACCACAATGTCTGTATCCAACCCTGGCATATCTTCATAAGACCAAGCAAAGATCTCCACATAATCACGTAACATCTGGATCAATCTGTTCTTAACACCATCCTCTAATTCAGTCCCTATCTTGACTTCTTTCCTGTTTTCTTCCGTTCCCAGATTCACAACTTTGATTGGCTCTTCATGTGGCTGTATAGCTTTCTCTTCTTATTGTAACAACCTGGCAAGCTCTACAGGTACTTCACAATCTTCCTCCTTTCCATCTTCAGCTTGTTAGATCGGATTCTCGAAATTATAATTGACAATAGTAGAACTGTTATCAACAGGATCCAGAGTGGATGAGGATCTGCATTTTAGTGATGTGGGTGTGTGTAAGAACACATAGCTGATAAAACAGAAATAATAATAAAAGAAAGACAAGGAGCACAATATTTACGAAAATGAAACGTCCATTGATTTTTATTGAATGAAGTATGCAAATGAAATGACATCCCGAAACAAGCATACCATTGTGCCCCGGGTAAGACACAAGGCTTAAAAGGTTTTATTGTTCGAAATTAAAAACTTAAAACAAAACACAGTAATAATATTTACTCCTGACTAAAGGAGATAGGAATAACGTCTTCATCCTTCCAATTGTTGAGCCCGTCACCCATGGTAGGAAAGATCCAATCATCCAGGTTGTAGTCTTCATTACAATCACCCACAACATTGATTTGATCTCTTATGACCCCTTGATTAGTGATATTAACAACACGAGCATGACGAACAACCCTCTGAGATTCTGCAATAAAACCTAAACCAAACTTGTCAGACTTGTAAGGGATGTTGGGAAGCTGACCCCAAATAGCAGAACCACCTTTTGCAACCACAGCTTTAGCATCTTTGAGGGAGGCCATTGCAGGAGGTATTCTAGTAACCATAGGAACTCTTTCAGAAGCAGGGACAGACTGAGGAACAGGAGCAGAGCAAGAAACAACTTCAAATGTTTGACATGGAGTTTCAACCATCTCACCCTCCATTTCTACATATTTGAAAGTATTCACATGGCTAACCATGTAGTCCTCTTCACCATAGACAGTGACAATTTTGTTTTTCACCGAATATTTCAACTTCTGATTCAAGGTGGAAGCCACAACACCTGCCCCATGGATCCAGGTCCGCCCAAGCAAACAAGAATACGCAGGACGAATATCCATCACATAGAAAGTAGAATTGAAGACTTGAGAGCCTACTTTGATTGGGAGATCTACTTCTCCATGTACCACTCTTCTTGAACCATCAAAGGCCCTCACCACTACATCACTTGGTCTTAACACAATGTCCTCAGGACTGAGCTTGTCCAGGATCTCTTTAGGGAGCACATTTAATGAAGATCCATTGTCCACCAGTACATGAGACAAGGTAGTGCCTTTACATTCAATGGAAATATGCAGAGCTCTGTTATGAGTCCTCTTGGCAGGAGTCAAATCAGCATCAGAAAAGCCCAAACCATTATCACTAGTCAGATGTGCAACACAATTCTCAAATTGGTCCACAAAAATCTCATTTGGCACATGAGCAGTCTTTAAGAATTTGATTAAGGCTTTAGCATGAGCCTCAGAACACAGCAACAAAGATAACATGGAGATTTTGGAGGGAGTATGCCCCAACTGGTCAACAATATCATAATCACTCTTGCGAATGATCTTCAATACTTCTTCCATCTGTTTAGAAAGATTTTTAGCAGTCGGTGCCTCAGCTTGCATAGGTTCAATCATAGGACTCTTGCCCCGGGCATCAGTACTTGGCCCAGAATTGGAGGTAGTAGTTGGAGTAACTGCACTTTTGGAGGTAGCTTGAGGGGAGAAAACTCTTCCACTTCTAGTAATCTTACTAGATCTATCAATATTGTCAACATCAAGGCCAACATCAGTAACAGGTGCATCAATCAAAGGTTCTTGTTTAACACCATGGATATAAACATCAGAACCATAATTCCAGGGTATAGCTTTATCAAAAGTATAAGGAACAGGACCGGGAGTGGTAATGATCATGGAAGCCACCCTAGCTTCAGCAACAGTCTTCACAAGGTCTTCAGCAGTAATCCTGACAGGACCCATGGAGGTGATCCTCACTGGTACTCTATCAACCATAGCTACATCTTCAAGCTTCGTGATTCGCATCAGATGTTCACACATACTTTCAACAGAAGGAGTCCTCTCAAACAATATAGTGTAATTGTCCATGAGGCATTGAATACCATCTTTCAACTTCCAACAACTATCAGGTTTATAGGCACAGTAAAAACAGTCTTCATTGCAACCTGAAAAGAAACTAGCCTGCACCAGCTTCTTCTTGATAATGGACAGAGGAGTAGTCACCTCTGCTACTGAGGATACATAGGAAACCTCATCAACAACATTAACCATCTTCTCATGATTGGGCATAGGAGCAGTGATCACATTTGGGGTCCCAGGAGGGTCAAATTCAATTTCCCCAGCTTCGATCATGTCTTGAATCTTATTTTTCAACACCCAACAATTGTTGGTGTCATGTCCCGGACTATTAGAATGATATGCACATCTTGCATTAGGATTGTATCGAGCAGAGGATGTATTAGGATTCTGAGGAGGATCCCTCAAAGTAATTAGCTCCCATTTCAACATGTGTTGCAAGGCTTGGGCCAGTGACATGTTGATCTTAGTGAACTGTCTTCTAGGCTTCTGTTGATTGTTTTGTTGTTGCTCTGGTGCTGCAGGAGCAGGATTGGAGATGTGAACTGCTCCCACAGATTGGTGACTCCTGTTACGACTATGTTGACCATACACATCATTAGACTCCTTCTTTACACTAGGGGGCTTCTTAGTAGTGCTTGGTGAAGAGGCACCCACTTGTATCTTACCACTTCTTATACCACTTTCCACACGTTCTCTAGTCATTATCAGCTCAGTGAAACCAGATGATGAGCTTCCAATGAGGTGACTATAGAAAGGACCATTCAACATACTCATAAACATATCCACCAACTCCCTGTCAGTCAAAGGAGCTTGAACTCTGCCAGCCAGGTCTCTCCATTTCTGGGCATACTCTTTGAAACTCTCCTTAGCACCCATATACATGCTTTGGAGTTGCATGCGAGTTGGTGCTAAATCAGCATTATATTGGTATTGCCTATAGAAGGCCTCAGCAAGATCATTCCAATCACGAATATTAACACTTTCCAGTTGATAGTACCATTCCAATTGAGCTCCAGACAAGCTCTCTTGGAAGAAATGAATCCATAGTTTCTTATCAGCAGTATATGGTTGGATCCTCCGGACATAGGATCTTAGGTGCAGCTTAGGACATGAAACACCATCATACACCACAAAAACAAGAACCTTGAAACCAATAGGTATAACCACTCCAGAAACTAAACTCAAGTCTTCAAAATCAAACCCAAATGATATTTGTAGTTCCATAGCATTCATTTTGTCTACCAACATCTTGTACTTCTCTTCACTAGCAGGATCATGATAATTGTTTGCTTCAGAATCAGAATCTTCCACAGTATCATGGAGACTACCTCCCTCTTTCTCAGAATTCTCAGACTCAGAATCCTCAACCTCTTCCTTTGTCTTGATAGGACCTTTGAATCTTCTACCCAGGTTGATAAGGCCTCCTGATTTTCTAGTCTTCTTCTTCTTCTTAGCCATCAGTGTCTTCAGCTCATCTTGTCCCTTGGACAAGTTCAGGATCAACTCTTGGAATTGTGCATTCTGAGCTAGGAGATCCTTAACAGTTTGTTCGAGAGCCATTTCTGTTGAAATAAACAGCGAGAAGATAAGATACATGTTCATAAGAAACCTGTGATGCAATGATATGGTATATAAATGCATATGCAATGTTTTCAAGGACCGCAGGATTTAAATTTGTTTAAACAACCAGAAAGTATACTTTTATTAGTAATCAATAAACTTTTTTTCCTCTTGGGCTTATGACGCTCCCGATAGATGGGACTGGCCCAAATAAAGGTACAGACGCGAACGGTCGGCGAAAGGGACAATGAGAACACACAGCAGTGGACTCACTGGAGATGAATAGAGTCGCCAGCTAGGCATTTTTATCCCGGAGGAAAGGCAATGCTGCATAGACCTGGAAAAATATGGATAAGACGGTTGCGAACCAGAGAGACTGAGAAAGGGGGTTGGTTACAACCTGGGAAGGTATTAGCACCCAGATTGTCCGTCGTACTCGACGGGATCCACGCTTAAAAGATTTGTGTTTTAAAGGGGTAGTGTCAGTGCAATTTGTGTATACAATAGCTGGAAAAGGATGTACAGGTATCAGTGTAAAAGAAGTGAAGTGTGATATATACAGTGTCAGTGTAGGAATGAGAATGAATTGCTCAAGATAATGAGGCTAAAAGAATGAGGCTGGAAGGAGGGGGAATATACAGAGACTTTTGTTCGATAACTGTTAAGTTATGCCTACGTATCCTCTCGTGCAATGAGGAAGTCAGAACACCGTAGTTCGACCCAAAGAGACTGAAAGGTGAATTGACTTGTGAACTGCTTACTTACCTATGCTCAAATGTATGATCTGTCTGGCACAGATGCAAACTGTCTTGCATTAGACGGAAGAAGCAAGTTCTCGTTTATGAGTGAGTGAGATGAGAAAAGAATCCCGAAGGAGACGATTATTGTTTGTTTTTGAGTTTTCAGTTTTTTATTGCTTTTGAAAGTTTGTCATAAGTTAATGAGCTTAAGCCTAAACCAATGGATTTAGTAAAATCATCACATCTTCCCTTTGATTAGGGGTAATGAGAATACCTTAAGTGTGAAGTCAGATTCTCACACTTAATCACCTTTGATGTAGGATTAAGATCATTAACCTACTTGTGATTAATTAGATGTTTTTGTGGTTTTTGTTTAGTGTTGAGTAATGAGGTTAAGCCATAATCAGGGATTAAACAGACTCATTACACCATCCAAATAGAAGGATAATAGATGAGAATGTTTAAGCTGAGGAAAGCTCCTCAACTTAATCCATGATTAGGGATTAAACTCATGACAAAACAAAGCCTTTATTAAGTGGATTTTATTTAATGATATGATGATGAAGTGAATTTTAGGGTTTGTAAGACAACTTGAGGGGGACTTGTCCATTAACACTAGGGTTAGTCCTTCTTAACCAATTAAGGAAGAATTAGAACCCTAATGCAAGGCCCAAGTTACAAGCTTGATGTCTTGGTGATTATTAAGATGAATTGATTAAAGGAGTTAAACACATTAAGGGTTCAACACTTAGGATTAAAGTTATACACTTCATCCTAATAGAAGGATGCAGGCATAAGCTTAATCACAAAGCCTTAAAGCCTTTAGGGTTTAGTCCCTGATTATGAGGTGAGAAGAGAAGACTCAAAGAGACACAAAGGTAGAATCTAAATGGGGGACTAATCAAAACCCTAATTATTATCATGCTTGGTTGTTCCTAAGGTTTGTGAGGTTTAACAAGAAAGATCTTCAAAGGAGCCACCAGGAAGCAGATGAAAGGATCAGGAGAAGCAAAGTAACTTGCTTCATTCAAGAAGTCAAGTCACTTGAGGAAAGAAAGTAAGAAGGAGAAGAATGAGCAAGCTCAAACTCAAACACAAAACAAAATGCAGCAAGCATGCATAAGAGAGATGAAAAGAAATTGTGAGAAGTGAAGGCAAATTCACTTCTCAAAGTGACTTACCACCTGAAAAGTTAGTGAAAGGAATGCAATGTAATGCAAAATGAGATGAAATGGCATGATGCAAATCAAAACCAGAAGCATATATGAGATGATAATGATGCTATGAGATTATGCAAACATGAAACAAGGCATGAGAATGATCACATGAACATATGGATGCAAATGGAGCATGCTTAGAACCATGCACATACATGAAAAGTTATGAAATGCAAATGACATACAAAATGGAAAATGAAAGATGAAATGATCAAACATGCTTCTAATATGTCCTAAGATGTGTTATGAATCAAATGGATGCATAAAATGTCATGGCAAGTCATGGTATGCAAGAAAATGCAAGATGAATGCAAAAGGAAGCCCAAATTAGGGTTTATGATCAATGCACAAAACAAAAATCAAAACCAGAAGCAAACATCAAGATAAAAAATTGAAAATTCATTCAAGGGAGCCCTAAACCTATACAAACTCACTGCCCAAAGGAGGGGATCCAATTCTTAACCTAGTGAAAGTTATGAATTTCTTAAGATTGCTAGGGTTTTAAGGTACCTTGTCAAGAAAAATGTCAAACAAATTAAAAATGCAAGATAAAATCATGCCAATTTAATCCTATAAACTACATGATATGCAAGATGCAATGCAAAAAGAATCATTGTCCAACTCTTAAAGACTAGGCAGAAATGAATTTTTGAAGATTGGATCAAAATAATGCCTTAAAATGAAATTAATTCCATGGAAAATTGTCAAAAGACATCAAGATCAAAAAATAAATTTGGTTTAAGGGTTGGACAATGTTTCTAAATGTTTTTAAATGTTTCATGAATTTTTTGGTGATTTTTAAATACCTAAAAGTATTTTTAATGAATTAATTCTCATTAATTAATTAAAAAGAAACTTTTAAATATTTAAAAATACTTTTTTAATGCTAAAAATGAAAATAAAAATATTTTTGGTTTCTGAAATTAAATAATAACTTGTATAAAAAATTCCAGAATTTTTAAATTAGTTTTACTATTTTTAATAAAATATAGAAAACAAATGAATTAATATGAAAATAGAAAGGAAATTAAAGCTGAAAAAGAAAAGTAATCAAATCCAAGGACCCTCATTTAAACTTGCTGCACGCGCGTTTGACTTGGCGCCAGATCCCACGGCTGGAATTCAAACTTGGCTAATTAAGTGATTAAGCCCTAATCTTGCCCTAATGACTTTCAGATGACCGGAACAGTGGTTCCGGTCATCTTCTCCGGCGAATCAAAATGCTAAATCACTCTACACGCAATGAAAATGAAAACCAACTATCCAGAAATCATCCCCAACCAAAAACGAACCAGACCCCTCACTCAAACACCATTTATCATCCCTAAACTGGCTGAATCGAATCAAAATAGTTTCTAGGGCAAAAATTTCAGAACAAGATTAAACCCTCATTTCTTCACCATTTTCAAAACCAAAGACATCAGAGTGATCAGTGAACTACAAAGAACAACTTAGGAACTTTAAAAATCATTTCTGGAAAAAAAGTTCTTGAGCTACCTGAGTTTTGAAGCTTTCAGTTTTGCAGCTTTCTGACCTCTCCTCTTTATGCAATCCACTCCTTTTGGTCCCTTGATGATGTCTGGATGCTTAGAAGGAGTTTATGGTGGCTGGTTTGAGAGTTTGAACAGGTTCTTTTCAAGCTCAGGTGAGAATCGTGTTTGGCTTATGTGGGGTTTCAAGGATGAATGAAGGCAGGGAAATGATCAGAAGGATGTGGTGATGAGTTCTATGAAGTTTGTTTGTGAGTTTGTAGCTTGTATGCTGAGTTTCGAAAGCTTTTGCTTCAAGGGTGGAAAATGAGAATGCTGAGTTCTTGCTTGTTTCAGGCTTGTGTGTTGTGTTGTTTGGCTTGCCATTTGTTTGTATAAACTAATCCTATTGGTCAGAGGATGTGACATGCCCTTTTGTGATAGGTATGGCTACTTTTTGCAAATTGTCAACTTTGTGTAAGAGAAGCATGGGTCATGTTCTAGCCAAGTACAAGGGGTGTGGGCTGCGCAGCATGGTGTGAGGGAAAGGCTAGGATGGTTCAGCAATGTAGCCAGCAAGTGGATGAAAGGTTATGATGGCTTTTGCAACTTGCTTGCTTTTGGTCTTCATGAAAATATCTTGCTCCAAAGGCCAAACAATATGAGAAACTCTTGGCCCATTCTGATTTTTAGGTCATGTGTGATCATGTGATGAAGTTTTGAAGTCATTTTGAAGTCAATAGAATGCTTGGTACAAGAATTTGCAAGTTTTCCATTTGGTGCATAACTTGAAATTTAGTGATTTTAACCAACTTTGATGAACCATAACTTTTGATCCAAAATGAATTAGGTCATGTTCTTGTACTTTTTGAAAAGGGAAAGATCCATTCTACAACTTTCATGACCAAAGTTTTTCCATTTGAAGCTTTCTTGAATCAAAAAGTAAGGGTTGAAAAAGTTGCATAAAATGACATTTTCATGAAAAGTCAAACTTGCCCAAAAAGTCAACTTTGCAAAAACTTGAGATTCTTGAATTTTGTGAACTTCCAACTTCTTCCATGATCAAATAAAGATCATATACACTCAAAATGATGAAGATCACCCCTTGGTTGGGTCACTGGGGGCCTCAGATGCCCTGATTTTGCACTGACTTGCCTAGAAAGTCAACCTTTGATCAGATGACTTCCCCAAGGAATTTCTTCATGAAAATTGATATGCATACTCCCTATACCATATAGAGACCAATAGAAACAAGAATGATCAAAAAAATTGAAGTTATGGCATCTGAAACCAAAACCCCAGTTCTTGTGATTCTTTGGCATTCTTGACTTTGAGAGGATATAATATGATACTTGAACACATATAGACCCCTTTGAAGTGATTGTTGACCTTTGGAGTGGCTCAAGAAGCTCCTGGATTGCTCAGGTCACAAACCCTAGATGCAGATGACTTTGAAGTTATGCAGTGAATCAAAAGTGGGATATGAGATGGTATGATTGTGTTTGTGTTTATGAAATGATCACAAGCCATGGTGTGAATGGGTGAGGGCAAATTTGGGGTGTTTACAGCTGCCCCTATTCAAACATGAGTTAGCTGTGTAGGATGTAAGCAACGGCTTAACAGGCAAACAAGATAACTTGTGGTTGAATATCAAAGACAATCCAAAATTTGCACTCACAAAATGAAGAAGAAAAGGGATATAGATTGTAAAAGAAAACAAAGTATATTGTAAAGTGTGGGCGACGGAGGACGACCGTCGAGCAGAGGACGACTGCTGGGTAAAGAGCAATGACGGGGACGGCTGACATGCTGAAAAGGTGCGGAAAGTAAAGCAATGACGGGGACGACCGACATGCTGGGGATAAAAGGTATTATGATGGGGACGGCCATCAAGTAAAGCTGTAAGATTCTCTGGGGATTAATGAAGCATGACGGGGACGACCACCAAGTTCATAAAGTAAAGTTACCAACGATGGGGACGGCCATCGGGCTAAAAAGAAAAGGGACCACGACGGGGACGGCCATCGGGCTAAAAAGAAAAGGGACCACGACGGGGACGGCCATCGGGTTAAAGAATAAATGAAATAAACAGATGATGAGGTACGGTCATCAAAGGTGAAGGACGATCACCTAGCAGGGGACGGCTGCTCTGTTGGGTTAAGATGAGGGACGGTCATCTAAGGTGGAGGACGACCACCTGGCAGGGTACGGCTGTCGAAAATATCGCGACATAGGACGAATGCCGGATAAAGGTCAACGATGGGGACGGCCATCGGACGAGCATGATGGAGGACGACCATCAAGAGGTGGAGGACGACCACCTAGCAGGGGACGGCTGCTCTCGAGGTTTACCATGACATAGGACAAATGTCAGATAACCAAAAAATCAACAATGGGGACGGCCATTGGATAAAATGATGAAGGACGATCATCAAGAGGTGGAGGACGACCACCTAGCAGGGGACGGCTGCTAAATATCACGACATAGGACGAATGTCGGATAGAAAATCAACGATGGGGACGGCCATCGGATGAGCATGATGGAGGACGACCATCAAGAGGCGGAGGACGACCACATAGCAGGGTACGGCTGCTCTCAGGGTTTATCATGACACAGGACGAATGTCAGATAAAGAAGAAGATTGCTTTGTTGGTGATCTACTGGGGAATAGTAAACACGGACGAGTGTTTATATCCAAGAAACAAAAGGTATAAGTGTTTAGATGCTTGTGTATAGATTAGAGATGCGGACGAGCATCCTTAAGACTATGATACGGACGAGTATCAGGTAGAAACAAATACTGATACGTGTTCAGAGATGATGATACGGACGAGTATCAACTGGTTAACAAAGAACACGGACGAGTGTTGAATCTAAGGGGACTCTTCTGGGAATAGTAGACATAAACGAGTGTCTATATTCAGGGAGACGAGAGTGCTTGACACAGTGTATTGATTAAAGATGCGGACGAGCATCCTTAAGACTATGATACGGACGAGTATCATGTAGAAACAAACGCCTGACACATGTTCTGAGATGATGATATGGACGAGTATCAACTGGTTAACAAAGAACACGGACCAATGTCGAATCTGTGGGGATATAAATGATGTATACAAGATACAGACGAGTATCTGTATAAGTAAGTATGAGTGTATAGTTAAGTGTTTACTGCTGGGGAGAGTGACACGGACGAGTGTCAAAAAGGGGAGAAAAGTATAGTATAAGCAAGTATATGGGTTGCAAAAGTGTAGGCGACTGCGCTGGGGATATGACACGGACGGGTGTCAAGGAATTGTATATACAGGAGTATCTGTGAGTGCAAAGGGGACGCTTTTGGCTTTCTGTTGAGGGTATGACACGGACGGGTGTCCAAAAGTATACGTAATACGGGTGGTCTTGTTTGTAAAGAGTGTTCAGGTAGTCTCACTGGGGAAGAATGACACGGATGGGTGTCAAAATGAGTATGTACTGGTGTTCGTGAATGTGAGGCAACTGTGTTTGCTGGGGAATCTCTGCTGGGGAATTTTGTGTATTGCTGATGGATTTCAATATTCACAAGTGTTTGATTCAAAACATGACTTATGTTTATGCGATATGTTTTGATTTCTGCCGTAATGCTCCGTTTTAGACGGAATGCTACGCTTTGTGGGTGAATATGATGCGTATGCTATGATTATGCAAAGACACCGATCCAGGATTCGAATCCCGCTGCCGTGAAGATCTCTGATCGATCTGCTTGAGATGCACATCCCAGGTGGGGGTGAGATCATTGGTAGATCTGATGAGATGTATTTGCTTGGGGGATACGGGTCAATGATTGACCTATTCCAGTAAACGAGAGACCCAGCTGGGGTTTGTAGAAGCTTTCGTCACTCTGTTGTGATTCCTTCATGCGTTGCTCTTCTGGATAGAGGCTGAAGCTCTGTGGGGGGAAGGATTCCCTGTCTTTTGCATTTGGTTGAAGAGGAGTAATAAATGGCAACTCAGCTGGGGAGAAAGCACTTCGGGTGCTAAGACTGAGTGTTGATTTGCCAACTTGCTGAGATGAAGCTTGCATGCCCCAAGTTGCGCTCTGAATACCTGCAATCCTGCAAAGATAGAAACGCACAAGTATTCCCGGGGTATCCTTTACTGGATTCCGTCATAGGAATTTAGACACTTCTGAGAGTAAACATATTTCCTGCAAGCACGTGTTTTTTATTTTTGAAGATAAGCATCTGTATTTATGCAATTAGTTTTTTTTAAGACATCAGACATTTTTTGCAAATAAAAATGTACAAAACGAAACATGACTGAAAATCTGATTTTATTAATTCATGTGCCCTGAATTGGCAATATACAGTCAAAGAAACGAATCTCCTAAAATGAGGAGATTGTTACAAATTGAGAAACAAAATGCTGGCAATGTTGACGACGCTTTAAGGAGCTTCCCCTTCGCTATGACTCGTATGAATTTTGACGTTCTTCTCGTCTTGCTTTCTGAAAAAGGCTGATTCGGACAGAAACTTGATCCTTTCGAAGCTTACCCAATTGTAAGTGGTACAGACGAATTCAGAATGCAATTTTTCGCTTATTCCCTTGTTTTGCATGGATCGCCCTTTCGGGTTTTCAATCCATCAGGATACCCATTTTTGCCTGAGTTGTCCAATGCGGCTTTTCAACTCAGCGGGTGTACGTTCTTTGTTTACTTTCCCTTATTTTTTCCCGAGTCTTTTATTCTGTTTTTGACTCGCCGGGATGCCCTATTTTTGCCTGGACCTACATTCTGTTTTTATGTCCAGCGGGTCATTTTTATGCGAAGTATTTTTTAACTGCATCTGAATTCACAGGGGACGGGAAATCTTCACCATCCATGGTGCTGAGCATCAGTGCTCCACCAGAGAAAACCTTCTTCACCACAAATGGTCCTTCATAGTTCGGAGTCCACTTGCCCCTATGGTCTGTATGAGGAGGGAGGATTCTTTTCAACACAAGATCTCCCACTTGGTACTCTCGGTGCCTGACTTTCTGATCGAAGGCTTTCTTCATTCTTCTCTGATATAACTGCCAATGACAGATTGCATCCAATCTTTTCTCTTCAATCAGACTCAGTTGTTCGTATCGGGACCGGACCCATTCTGCCTCATTCAGCTTAACATCCATCAGTACCCGCAGGGAGGGTAATTCAACTTCAACCGGTAGGACTGCTTCCATACCATACACGAGCTGATACGGTGTTGCCCCAGTGGACGTCCTGATTGACGTGCGGTACCCATGCAAGGCAAATGGTAGCATCTCATGCCAGTCTTTGTAGGTGACTACCATCTTCTGCACAATCTTCTTGATATTCTTGTTAGCTGCCTCAACAGCGCCGTTCATCTTTGGCCTGTAAGGAGAAGAATTGTGGTGTTGGATCTTGAAGTCCCGGCATAGCTCTGCCACCATTTTATTGTTTAAGTTGGAACCATTATCAGTAATGATTCGCTCGGGAACTCCGTATCGACAGATGATATCTCTTTTTAGAAATCTGGCTACCACTTGCCTTGTAACGTTTGCATAAGAAGCTGCTTCGACCCATTTGGTGAAATAGTCAATGGCGACCAGGATGAATCTGTGGCCATTCGAAGCAGCCGGTTCAATCTTTCCAATCATGTCAATGCCCCACATAGCAAAGGGCCAGGGTGAAGACATCACATTCAAAGGATTGGGAGGCACATGCACCTTATCCGCATAAATCTGGCATTTATGGCATTTTCTGGCGTAGGCACAACAGTCGGCATCCATTGTGATCCAGTAATAGCCGGATCTTAGCAATTTCTTGGCCATGGCATGCCCTCCTGCATGGGTACCAAAGGAGCCTTCGTGTACTTCATGCATTAACAGGTCTGCTTCCGTTTTATCAACGCATCTGAGGAGTACCATATCAAAGTTCCTTTTGTACAAAGAGCCATCAGTGTTCAGAAAGAAACTACCAGCAAGCCTTCTCAAAGTCTTCTTATCATTGGAAGATGCTCCAGGTGGGTATGTTTGATCCTCCAAGAAGCACTTAATGTCATGGAACCAAGGCTTATCATCCTTGACAACATCTGCTGCGAACACATATGCTGGTCTGTCAAGTCTGGACACTGAAATTTGAGGTACAAAGTTGGCAGCTTGAACTTTGATCATGGATGAAATGGTAGCCAGAGCATCCGCGAACTGATTCTCGTCCCGAGGGATATACTCAAGCTTGACTGTTGTAAAGAAGGTCAATAACCTCCTTGTATAATCCCTGTAAGGTATCACATGATCCTGGTGTGTGTACCATTTGCCGTTGGTCTGATTAACTACCAGAGCTGAATCTCCAAATATAGTCAATGTCTTGATCCTGAGGTCAATGGCTTCCTCAATACCCATAATGCAAGCTTCATATTCAGCTTCGTTGTTAGTGCAGTTAAAGGTGAGCTTTGCCGATAAAGGCATGTGAACTCCTTTAGGGGTAACGAGTACTGCACCAACTCCACGACCATTCATATTAACAGCCCCATCAAACATCATAGTCCATTCTTCTTCCGGGTCAGGCCCTTCAGTGTGAACAGGCTCTTCATGATCTTTTGCTTTTATGAACATGATGTCTTCATCAGGGAAGTCAAATCTCATAGGTTGGTAATCATCAATGGGTTGCTCAGCAAGATAATCAGACAACACACTGCCCTTGATGGCTTTCTGATATGTGTACTGAATGTCATATTCTGTGAGGATCATTTGCCATCTTGCAACCCGTCCGGTAAGTGCTGGCTTCTCAAATATGTACTTGACTGGGTCCATCTTTGAGATTAATAAAGTAGTGTGGGTCAACATATACTGTCTCAGTCGGCGAGCAGCCCACGCTAAAGCACAGCAAGTTTTCTCGAGCAGTGAATAACGTTGTTCACAGTCGGTAAACTTTTTGCTTAGGTAGTAAATTGCATACTCTTTTCGACCAGACTCGTCATGCTGGCCCAGCACACACCCCATTGACTCTTCTAATACTGTCAAGTACATTATCAGAGGTCTTCCTTCAACTGGAGGCATAAGGATTGGAGGTTCTTGTAAGTATTCCTTGATCTTGTCAAAAGCCTTCTGGCAATCTTCATTCCACCTGACCGTTTGTTCTTTTCTTAACAGCTTGAACAAGGGTTCGCAGGTTGCTGTAAGGTGAGATATGAACCTTGAGATGTAGTTCAAACGACCTAAGAACCCTCGAACTTCCTTTTCTGTCTTCGGTGCAGGCATCTCTTGAATAGCTTTGACTTTATCAGGGTCAACCTCAATCCCTTTCTCACTTACAATAAATCCCAGCAGCTTACCAGATCGCACCCCAAACGTGCACTTGTTGGGGTTCAGCTTCAATTGGTACTTCCTCAGACGCTTGAATAACTTTAGCAGATTCACCAAGTGGTCTTCTTCAGTAAGGGACTTAGAGATCATGTCATCCACATAACAGTCTATTTCTTTATGGATCATATCGTGGAATAATGTCACCATAGCCCGTTGATATGTTGCACCAGCATTCTTCAGTCCGAATGGCATCACCTTGTAACAGAACGTGCCCCATGGTGTAATGAAGGTTGTCTTCTCCATGTTTTCAGGTGACATTTTAATCTGATTGTATCCTGAAAATCTGTCCATGAAGGAGAATACCGAGAACTGAGCCGTGTTATCCACCAATACATCGATGTGAGGTAATGGGAAGTCATCTTTCGGGCTGGCTCTGTTCAGATCCCGGTAGTCAACACACATTCTTACTTTGCCGTATTTCTTAGGCACATGCACAATATTAGCAACCCACGGTGGGTAGCTAGTTACAGCAAGGAACCCGGCGTGCCATTGCTTTTGTACCTCTTCTTTGATTTTCATGGCCATGTCTGGGCGAGTACGGCGCAGTTTCTGCTTAACTGGTGGGCATTCTTCTCTCAAAGGCAGCTTGTGCACAACAATGTCGGTGTCCAACCCTGGCATATCTTGATAAGACCAAGCAAACACGTCCACATACTCTTGAAGCAGGTCAATCAATTGTCTCTTCACTGAGTCTTGCAGGCAGGCCCCGATTTTAACTTCTTTCACGTCTTCATCTGTACCAAGATTAATTGTTTCAACCTCCTCCTGATGAGGAGTGATAACCTTTTCCTCTTGTCTCAACAACCTGGCTAGCTCTTCAGGAAGCTCATATTCTTCTTCAACCCTTTCATCAGCTTGATTGATTGGATTGTCAAAGTCATACGAAGTCATAGCCGTGCTGTTGTCGGTGCTGTCTGGAAGGCACTCTCTGCAAGGGTTCAGTTTGTTCATTTTAGTGATTGATTTTAATCTTGTTTAAAAAAGGTGAAATAAAGTTGTCATTTTGAAAACATCGCCATTTATTTTTTGTAAAAAAAGAAAAAATGGAAAAAAACAGTGAGCAGAAAAGAAAAAGATTCATTTGCAAAAAGATGTCTGATATTTCGTTGATTAATCTTGTTGCACAAAAAGTACAGATGGCCCGATTACAAAATGAGTCTTGTCATCTTGGGCAAGATGCAAGACTTGATGCATGCTATAAAAATACAGGAAATAATAATTACTCTGCATGAGTAACTCTTATAATTTCCTGGGAAGACCAGTTTGAGATACTGCTCCCCGGGATCTTTGGACGTATCCAATTCTCCAGATTGCGGTCGCTTTCATCCTCGTCTTCCAAATTATTGATAGCATCAGGGGTGAGCATCCCCCCACTGACAAAACTGGGCTTCTCAGCAGCCTCCGCTTGATTTTGTTGAGTTGGTCTGTAACCCAACCCAAATTTGTCCTTCTTCTCCTCCACAGATATAACCTTGCCCCAGCCCTGGGCAGTTCCTTCTTCAACAACCTTCCGGGCTTGTTGATAAGATGCCATGGAGATTCCAGGTACAGCGGATGCTTCATTTACGTTCAAGGCCTCAAACCCTTGACTCATTGTTTCATGGATCTCCCCATCCATCTCAATATATTTGTAGGTAGCCAGGTGGCTGACAAAAATATCCTCCTCTCCACAGATAGTAACGACTTGGCCCTCCCACTCGAATTTTAACTTCTGGTGAAGGGTTGAGGTCACGGCGCCAGCAGCGTGAATCCATGGCCTACCCAATAAACAGCTGTAGGCAGGCTGTATATCCATCACGTAGAAGGTCGTTTTGAAAGTTTGTGGGCCGATCGTTACAGGCAACTCAATTTCCCCCAGAACCGATCTCTTAGAACCGTCGAAGGCTCTCACTACTAGGTTACTGGGGAGCAATGCCAATCCTTCGTATTCCAACTTCACAAGAGCCTTTTTAGGTAAGACATTGAGGGATGATCCTGTGTCTACCAGCACATGGGAAAGGACTGCACCTTTACATTCCATGGTAATGTGCAAAGCCTTGTTATGATTGTGGCCTTCTGTAGTCAAATCAGTGTTGGTGAACCCTAGCCCATTGCTAGCAGTAACATTTCCAACCACGTCTTCCAACTGATTGACGGTGATCTCTTCTGGCACATAAGCTGCGTGCAAGACTTTTAGTAGTGCGTTCCGACGGGCCTCGGAGCACATAAGCAATGATAGAATAGAGACCTTGGAAGGCGTCTGGTGAAGCTGGTCCACTATCTTGTAATCACTCTTCTTGATGATTCTCATGAACTCATCAACTTCTTGATCAAAGGGTGTTTTCAAAGCTTCCTTAACAGCTTGATCTTCCTGCACCAAGCTCTTCCCTTTTGCCTTGGCAGCAGCTTCTGCTTCGGCAGTGGGTCTTTGAATTTGCGGGGCAAAGAGACGTCCGCTTCGAGTGAAGCCTCCGCCTCCTCCCACATTGTCTATTTGTGGTGCAGGGGTTGATGATTCAAGAGTGATTTTCTTTCCTTCGCAGTATAGGTCCGAGCCGTAATGCCAGGGGATGGCATTACTGCTTTCATAAGGTACTGGCCCAGGCACTGTGATAGTGACTGGACTGATGGCAGTTGCGGAAGGGACCATGATAGTCTGTGGATCATAATATATTGTGACTGGTGCTCTGATGGGAGTAGCACTTTGTGAGTTGTAGGCAGAATCATTTTCGGGATCATAATAAATTGTAACTGTTGAGACATTTGCTGCTGAATTTGTAGGAGACATTGTTGGATGGATGGGTGTTGTTGTTGTAGGAGATTCTAAATGAAGTGGTGCTGAAGTTGTAGAAGGAATATTTGTTGATATCTGGTTAGTTGAAGTGACAGATGAAGCATTTGTTGATGAAGCTGAAGAGTTGTTTAGAACAATGGTTGTTGCAGTTGTAGAAGATACTGGAATTGTTGCTGATGAGATTGCTGGATTTGTTGGAATTGATGTTGTAATTTGAAGCAGGCCACTCTGAATGAGACCATCTATGCCATCTCTCAGGTTATCACAGACATTCACTGAAATGTTGCAGTAAGCACACCCTAGCTCGCATCCTGGGAACATTTAACATTCGAGGAGTTGAGCTTTAATCTCTACCAACGGTGTCCGAATCTGACCCACACTGGTTATCAAGTAAGACGGCTTGTCTTCTTCAATAGCATTGATTCTGGGACCTCCGTGGTGTGGCATAGGGTTTTTTTTAACATTTGGTGGTGGTGCAAAATTCAGAGCCTTAGAGTCTACCAAGTCTTGTACCTTCATGTGCAAGGCTCTGCACTTCTCTGTACTATGACCAGGTGCATTTGAATGAAAAGCACATTTGGCGTTGGAATCGTAGTTTCTGGGTAGACTATTAGGATCTGGAGGTTCCAACGTCCTTAGCTCAACCAGGTTGAGTTTCAGGAGTTGTGGCAGTAATGTTGCATATGGCATAGGGATCAGATCAATCACCCTATTGGCCTGAGAGGGTCTCTGTTGATATGGTATTTGCTGATTGTTATTGTTGGTGTTGTTGTAGTTTCTCTGAGGAGGATACTGATTTTGTTGCTGATAATTTTGTTGCGGAGGTTGATAAGCTGGTTGAGGATGAACTGGAGCGGGAATGGTGACTGCTGCCACAGACCTATGAACATATTGGGGTCTGCCCCTGCCGGCGTGGATAACATTGGTCTCACCAGTTCTTCTTGGGCCCACAAAAAGCTTCCTTGTGTTACTGGATGAGCTAGCACCGTTGTCAGAAATCTTGCCCATCTTTAACAGGCTCTCAATTCTTTCCCCAGCTATAACAACATCTGCAAAGCTGGTAGAAGAGAAAGCAGCCAACCTGTCAATGTATGTTCCTTGGAGGGTGTTCATAAACATATCTGCCATCTCCCTCTCTGACATAGGTGGCTGGACAGCAGCAGCCAATTGCCTCCATCTCTGGGCGTACTCCCGGAAGCTTTCTCTAGATGACTGTGACATTCCCATCAAGAGAGTCCTGTTGGGTGCCATGTCCAAATTATACTGGTACTGTCTAATGAAGGCTTCTGCCAGATCCTTCCAACACCTGATGGTCGCCCTAGTCAGATGTGAGTACCATTCCCTTGAAGCTCCCGTTAAGCTATCCTCAAAATAAAACATCCATAGCTTCTCGTCCATGGTATATGCCTTCAACCTCCCCAGAAAGGATTGTAAGTGGGTCCGTGGGCAGGAAGTCCCGTTGTACTTTTCAAAACAAGGAGGCTTAAACTTATGGGGAATCCTGACCCCGTCCACTAGGCCCATGTCCATAACATCAAAACCCAGAGAGTTTTGAGACTCTAAGGATCTTAATTTCTCAGCAATCTCTTCAAGCCTTCTGTCATAGGCTTCCTCCCCAGCTCCCATTACTGTGAAATGATCCTCCTGGGGGTCTTCTTGCAGCACCCTGCCTGCAGTGGCAGTCCCTTGAACATTTGCAGGAATGTTGATCTCTGGATGAAGGTGGGGTCCAAATACAGGGGGGTTGACATGAGGTTGGACCCTCTCATTGTTGCTAGTTCCGGCAGTCCCTACATGGGGTTCTTCCTGATTCTGCCTCTCTACCATTGCTCTCAATCTTTCTTGGCTCTGAGCCATATTGTTCATCACCTCCATAAACTGTGTCATCTGATTCCTCATTTCTAACCTCTCATTGGCCATTTGGTTCCTGACCTCTGTAAGGTCCTGTTGTACTTGGTCCATTTGTATCCCCGGAAGGTTGTTGCGGGTTGGATATCTATGCGGACGGTTGAGTGGGAACACACGTTGTCAAGCAATAGTTCCTGAAACCACAACAGAGTTAGCAACAACAACAAAGTAAACCTACAAAACAAACAAAAGGGTTAGCATGCAATGCAGTTATGCTTATTTGTTTCCAAGGTATCCGGCTTGGCACTTGGTTTTGACCTTTCCAGACCCTTGAAGATATTGCTGATGCTGCTTGAAAGAAAACTCAGATAGAACAAACTGATACATATATTACAAAAAGTAAATGATACATAGTTTGTTTCTTTTTACAATACAAGCCCTCTGGGGGGGGTCAAAATACAACATAAGAAAACAAAAGTACAATGAAATGAAAGCAACAACAAGCAAAAGTCAGACACCAAGACCGAACTCATCCTCCTGAACTTCCTTGAGAAGTGCTTCAGTCACAGGATCAGCCGGACACTCTGTAAGATTCCTGATAAGGAGATTCCTGGTAGTAACAGCTGCAGTTAGCTTCTTGTGTTGACTTTGGTCCTTTGACCTCTTCACTCCAGCTCTAATCTTCAACTCTGAGATCTCCCTCTGGGCTGCTGCCAGGGCTTCCTGTTGCTCATTTGCACTAGCTTCCAGCTGCTCAATCTTGTCCTGAGTCTTCTTATCTTCCAGAGTACGAGCTTCGGTGATCCTGACCCACCTAGCTTGACTCTCCTTCAGATACAAGTCTGTCCTGGCCTTCTGAAACTGTGCTTCCTTGCAGGCATTCTTCATCTTCTCTCCAGCCCTAGACTTCTTGATGTAATCCTCAGACTTCTCAATTCTAGCCAGATGCTCTACCTTCAACTTTTCCAACCTTTCAATGTCCAACCTACCATCACTCCTCTCCCAGAGGGTCTTCTGTAGAGCCTGAGTCAGCTTCTCATTCCTCTCTTTCAGTTTCTCAAACTCCTCTAAACTGACAGTGGCAGGAGGTGGTGCTGAAGATGGTCCAGGTATATCCTTCATGGTAAAGGGCATTCCAGAAAATTGAGCCCTGGCATAGGACCACTCATAGTACTGTGCTGATGCCACATTGTTGCATTTCCCCAGAATGGTTACTCCTTTAGCTTGAATATTGTCCCAGGCCCAGGCTGCTTTCCTGACAAGAGCCAGGTTAGGCTTATTCTCACAGTAAAGAGTCTCAGCCAAATCTTGTGCCTTAGGAGTGTGGACCAATGCATAGCCCAGTTGCCTTTTGAATAGCAGAGGGTTGTAATTGATGCAACCCTTTACTCCTATTAGGGGTACATTGGGAAACTGCCCACAACTGGTGATGATGTCTCTGCCCTTTGTGCTTTGAGTGCACCACCTGATATCAGCTGAAGTCAGAGCAGTGAGTCTTCTAGCCCAATTCTGTTGCTGATGAGGGTTTAGAAATGCATCAGTCTTTGGCAAATGTCTGAGCAACCAAGTATGGAACAAAGGAGCACAGCACCTCACTAATCTTCCCCTCTGTTTTTCATTCCTCTGGTGGACTGAGTAGTAAAAATCTCCCAACAAAGTGGGCACTGGGTTCCTCAGGATGAAAAGATGGATTGCACTCTTGCTAACAAACTTTGGCTCATCTGCAAATAAGATAACCCCATATATGCTGAGGGCCAATAAAGCACAGACTGCCTTCCATTCTCCTGAGGAGGCCTTCAGGGTAGCCTGAGAGATCAAGAAATCCAGATGCAGGCCAGAGATTCCTGCCTTGGTGGTCATATTCTACCCAATCAGGACTGGTTCCAAATACAAAGCCTTTGCCACCTCTTCACTACTGGGAAAGACCATTTCAGGGTTGAAAGGGACACCACCCCTGACAGGTATACCAACCAAAGATGAGTATTCCTCCAATAAAGGCCCCAACTGGAAATCCTGAAAAGTGAAACACCTCAGAGGGGGATCATAGAACTGCAGGCAAGTATGAATCAAGCTCCTTTGTGAAGGGTCCAAATCCATAACCACATCAAGTATGCCTCCATAGTGTTCTCTGAAATGTGGTATATGGTCTGGAGTAATCAGGTTCTGAATCCTTCTGATGTCTGCTAGCTCAGGCTGAAAGAAATGATAGGAGATGTTACTCTTCTTAGGTGCCATGTTGCTGGAGGAAAGCTGAGACAGATGCTGAAAATGGGCCACTGACAGGCTGAGACAGATGATGCAGATAGTAGATAGCTGGAGTAGATACTGATGAAGATAGGTCTATGCTGATGATGGGGTCAAAACTAAGCCAATAATAAAGTATGGATACCCTGAAAAACGAATAAGCAAATGTTAAAATGATGCAATGATGATGTATGCAAATGATATGCAAGGGTTTGTGACTGAGCTGGATCTGATCAAGTGCTCTGATATAGGTCCAAGGGTGTTCAAGAAATCCAGATGGAGGTCTATAAGTCCAGTAACCAAGGTGGGGGACTCAAATAAAGAGTCACATGTCCAGGGTTTAGAATCACAAGAACTGTTCCAAGATGGAGTACTCTTAATCAAAATAAAGTAACAGGGTATGCTGAGGTCAAGGGTACCTGCAAACCTGTAAACAGCCCAACCCCCTCACAGGTGGTGTTCTAAAACAAGGATCCTCAGACTTGGATCAGTTATGAGAAGTGTAAACACTTCTAACCCGGAGGTACAGTGTTTACAATAACCATAAAAGTTCCTCCTCTAATTCACCTCAGTTTCTGAAGGTCAATACTAAAGGTCATCCAGACTTAGTAGGCTTCCCAGATAGCCCTAGCACTGCAGGAAATCTGCAACACAGAGTTCTCAAGAAGAAACCCATATCTGAACCGTGCTTCATATTCCCGCACCAGACCGAGATGGAATGGGAAAGAATATGAACCACTCTAGCCTAGGTGTCACTCAGGTCCCAGGTATAGGACCTTAACTCTCAATAGAACCCCACCCACCAAAGCAAAACCAGATCCAGCCAGACAGCATGACAGTATGATATATACAAAAGCTATAAAGAAAGCAATAAAGCAATTGTACATAAAGCAATAAACAAAGATAAATATACAAGCACAGGTAGCACATAACACCCTAGTAAACACAAATCAATCAAACGCTAGGAGGAACCCACAAAAAGAACCAGAAGCCCTGGTTACAGTATAAGGGTCCCCAGCAGAGTCGCCAAGCTGTCGCTCCCGATAGATGGGACTGGCCCAAATAAAGGTACAGACGCGAACGGTCGGCGAAAGGGACAATGAGAACACACAGCAGTGGACTCACTGGAGATGAATAGAGTCGCCAACTAGGCATTTTTATCCCGGAGGAAAGGCAATGCTGCATAGACCTGGAAAAATATGGATAAGACGGTTGCGAACCAGAGAGACTGAGAAAGGGGTTTGGTTACAACCTGGGAAGGTATTAGCACCCAGATTGTCCGTCGTACTCGACGGGATCCACGCTTAAAAGATTTGTGTTTTAAAGGGGTTGTGTCAGTGCAATTTGTGTATACAATAGCTGGAAAAGGATGTACAGGTGTCAGTGTAAAAGAAGTGAAGTGTGATATATACAGTGTCAGTGTAGGAATGAGAATGAATTGCTCAAGATAACGAGGCTAAAAGAATGAGGCTGGAAGGAGGGGGAATATACAGAGACTTTTGTTCGATAACTGTTAAGTTATGCCTACGTATCCTCTCGTGCAATGAGGAAGTCAGAACACCGTAGTTCGACCCAAAGAGACTGAAAGGTGAATTGACTTGTGAACTGCTTACTTGCCTATGCTCAAATGTATGATCTGTCTGGCACAGATGCAAACTGTCTTGCATTAGACGGAAGAAGCAAGTTCTCGTTTATGAGTGAGTGAGATGAGAAAAGAATCCCGAAGGAGACGATTATTGTTTGTTTTTGAGTTTTCAGTTTTTTATTGCTTTTGAAAGTTTGTCATAAGTTAATGAGCTTAAGCCTAAACCAATGGATTTAGTAAACTCATCACATCTTCCCTCTGATTAGGGGTAATGAGAATACCTTAAGTATGAAGTCAGATTCTCACACTTAATCACCTTTGATGTAGGATTAAGATCATTAACCTACTTGTGATTAATTAGATGTTTTTGTGGTTTTTGTTTAGTGTTGAGTAATAAGGTTAAGCCATAATTAGGGATTAAACAGACTCATTACACCATCCTAATAGAAGGATAATAGATGAGAATGTTTAAGCTGAGGAAAGCTCCTCAACTTAATCCATGATTAGGGATTAAACTCATGACAAAACAAAGCCTTTATTAAGTGGATTTTATTTAATGATATGATGATGAAGTGAATTTTAGGGTTTGTAAGACAACTTGAGGGGGACTTGTCCATTAACACTAGGGTTAGTCCTTCTTAACCAATTAAGGAAGAATTAGAACCCTAATGCAAGGCCCAAGTTACAAGCTTGATGTCTTGGTGATTATTAAGATGAATTGATTAAAGGAGTTAAACACATTAAGGGTTCAATACTTAGGATTAAAGTTATACACTTCATCCTAATAGAAGGATGCAGGCATAAGCTTAATCACAAAGCCTTAAAGCCTTTAGGGTTTAGTCCCTGATTATGAGGTGAGAAGAGAAGACTCAAAGAGACACAAAGGTAGAATCTAAATGGGGGACTAATCAAAACCCTAATTATTATCATGCTTGGTTGTTCCTAAGGTTTGTGAGGTTTAACAAGAAAGATCTTCAAAGGAGCCACCAGGAAGCAGATGAAAGGATCAGGAGAAGCAAAGTAACTTGCTTCATTCAAGAAGTCAAGTCACTTGAGGAAAGAAAGTAAGAAGGAGAAGAATGAGCAAGCTCAAACTCAAACACAAAACAAAATGCAGCAAGCATGCATAAGAGAGATGAAAAGAAATTGTGAGAAGTGAAGGCAAATTCACTTCTCAAAGTGACTTACCACCTGAAAAGTTAGTGAAAGGAATGCAATGTAATGCAAAATGAGATGAAATGGCATGATGCAAATCAAAACCAGAAGCATATATGAGATGATAATGATGCTATGAGATGATGAAAACATGAAACAAGGCATGAGAATGATCACATGAACATATGGATGCAAATGGAGCATGCTTAGAACCATGCACATACATGAAAAGTTATGAAATGCAAATGACATACAAAATGGAAAATGAAAGATGCAATGATCAAACATGCTTCTAATATGTCCTAAGATGTGTTATGAATCAAATGGATGCATAAAATGTCATGGCAAGTCATGGTATGCAAGCAAATGCAAGATGAATGCAAAAGGAAGCCCAAATTAGGGTTTATGATCAATGCACAAAACAAAAATCAAAACCAGAAGCAAACATCAAGATAAAAAATTGAAAATGCATTCAAGGGAGCCCTAAACCTATACAAACTCACTGCCCAAAGGAGGGGATCCAATTCTTAACCTAGTGAAAGTTATGAATTTCTTAAGATTGCTAGGGTTTTAAGGTACCTTGTCAAGAAAAATGTCAAACAAATTGAAAATGCAAGATCAAATCATGGCAATTTAATCCTATAAACTACATGATATGCAATATGCAATGCAAAAAGAATCATTGTCCAACTCTTAAAGACTAGGCAGAAATGAATTTTTGAAGATTGGATCAAAATAATGCCTTAAAATGAAATTAATTCCATAGAAAATTTTCAAAAGACATCAAGATCAAAAAATAAATTTGGTTTAAGGGTTGGACAATGTTTCTAAATGTTTTTAAATGTTTCATGAATTTTTTGGTGATTTTTAAATACCTAAAAGTATTTTTAATGAATTAATTCTCATTAATTAATTAAAAAGAAACTTTTAAATATTTAAAAATACTTTTTTAATGCTAAAAATGAAAATAAAAATATTTTTGGTTTCTGAAATTAAATAATAACTTGTATAAAAAATTCCAGAGTTTTTAAATTAGTTTTACTATTTTTAATAAAATATAGAAAACAAATGAATTAATATGAAAATAAAAAGGAAATTAAAGCTGAAAAAGAAAAGTAATCAGATCCAAGGACCCTCATTTAAACTTGATGCGCGCGCGTTTGACTTGGCGCCAGATCCCACGGCTGGAATTCAAACTTGGCTAATTAAGTGATTAAGCCCTAATCTTGCCCTAATGACTTTCAGATGACCGGAACAGTGGTTCCGGTCATCTTCTCCGGCGAATCAAAATGCTAAATCACTCTACACGCAATGAAAATGAAAACCAACTATCCAGAAATCATCCCCAACCAAAAACGAACCAGTCCCCTCACTCAAACACCATTTATCATCCCTAAACTGGCTGAATCGAATCAAAATAGTTTCTAGGGCAAAAATTTCAGAACAAGATTAAACCCTCATTTCTTCACCATTTTCAAAACCAAAGACATCAGAGTGATCAGTGAACTACAAAGAACAACTTAGGAACTTTAAAAATCATTTCTGGAAAAAAAGTTCTTGAGCTACCTGAGTTTTGAAGCTTTCAGTTTTGCAGCTTTCTGACCTCTCCTCTTTATGCAATCCACTCCTTTTGGTCCCTTGATGATGTCTGGATGCTTAGAAGGAGTTTATGGTGGATGGTTTGAGAGTTTGAACAGGTTCTGTTCAAGCTCAGGTGAGAATCGTGTTTGGCTTATGTGGGGTTTCAAGGATGAATAAAGGCAGGGAAATGATCAGAAGGATGTGGTGATGAGTTCTATGAAGTTTGTTTGTGAGTTTGTAGCTTGTATGCTGAGTTTCGAAAGCTTTTGCTTCAAGGGTGGAAAATGAGAATGCTGAGTTCTTGCTTGTTTCAGGCTTGTGTGTTGTGTTGTTTGGCTTGCCATTTGTTTGTATAAACTAATCCTATTGGTCAGAGGATGTGACATGCCCTTTTGTGATAGGTATGGCTACTTTTTGCAAATTGTCAACTTTGTGTAAGAGAAGCATGGGTCATGTTCTAGCCAAGTACAAGGGGTGTGGGCTGCGCAGCATGGTGTGAGGGAAAGGCTAGGATGGTTCAGCAATGTAGCCAGCAAGTGGATGAAAGGTTATGATGGCTTTTGCAACTTGCTTGCTTTTGGTCTTCATGAAAATATCTTGCTCCAAAGGCCAAACAATATGAGAAACTCTTGGCCCATTCTGATTTTTAGGTCATGTGTGATCATGTTATGAAGTTTTGAAGTCATTTTGAAGTCAATAGAATGCTTGGTACAAGAATTTGCAAGTTTTCCATTTGGTGCATAACTTGAAATTTAGTGATTTTAACCAACTTTGATGAACCATAACTTTTGATCCAAAATGAATTAGGTCATGTTCTTGTACTTTTTGAAAAGGGAAAGATCCATTCTACAACTTTCATGACCAAAGTTTTTCCATTTGAAGCTTTCTTGAATCAAAAAGTAAGGGTTGAAAAAGTTGCATAAAATGACATTTTCATGAAAAGTCAAACTTGCCCAAAAAGTCAACTTTGCAAAAACTTGAGATTCTTGAATTTTGTGAACTTCCAACTTCTTCCATGATCAAATAAAGATCATATACACTCAAAATGATGAAGATCACCCCTTGGTTGGGTCACTGGGGGCCTCAGATGCCCTGATTTTGCACTGACTTGCCTAGAAAGTCAACCTTTGATCAGATGACTTCCCCAAGGAATTTCTTCATGAAAATTGATATGCATACTCCCTATACCATATAGAGACCAATAGAAACAAGAATGATCAAAAAAATTGAAGTTATGGCCTCTGAAACCAAAACCCTAATTTCAGGTCATCTGTGCAATCAAGCATGGCTCTGCTTCCATACCAATCCCAGTTCTTGTGATTCTTTGGCATTCTTGACTTTGAGAGGATATAATATGATACTTGAACACATATAGACCCCTTTGAAGTGATTGTTGACCTTTGGAGTGGCTCAAGAAGCTCCTGGATTGCTCAGGTCACAAACCCTAGATGCAGATGACTTTGAAGTTATGCAGTGAATCAAAAGTGGGATATGAGATGGTATGATTGTGTTTGTGTTTATGAAATGATCACAAGCCATGGTGTGAATGAGTGAGGGCAAATTTGGGGTGTTTACAGCTTACAACAAAAATGAAATGAATACAAAGATGGGGTTTTAAGTCTCCCATGGACGTTTCCTCTTTGTGTTTAGACATGAGTTGAGATTCCGCTCCTCGTGAAGTTGTTTTGTCAGCTCCAGGATTCTTTCTTGACTAGCTTTGAAATGAGTCTCAAAAGTATCCCTTTGTTCCTTCAACTGGATCCAGGATCTCTGCAACTCTTCCATATCAGTAGGCATGTCTGGATGAAGGATGATATAATGAGTGTCTCCTTCAGCAACAGGCTCCATAGTAACTGGCAGGATAGCAAGATATGGCATCATAAGAGTCTGAGCACGTTCTCGTACCCATCTGAGATAAGGTTCCATAGGAATAGAGTACTTTGGTTCCAGAGTTTTGATGTCAACCTTGTTCACTTTACCCCAAGCTCGTATAAACCTTTGTCGGTAACCTTGCAGATTGTTGTCGTAGTCGAACACAATACCCTGAATAAGCATGTCACGAGGACCATCACTCTGAGCATAACCAAACTGACGTAGAGCTAAAAAAGGATTGTTGGTAATGCCCCCTCTTATGCCAAGGAGTGGCACATTGGGGAATTCCCCACAACGGTCAATGATAGTAACATTCTCCATAGATCTAGAACACCAATGAATGTCTGAATGAGAAAGTGACATAATCCTCTTAGACCACCTGAACCCTTGTTCATTCTTCATCACTGACCGAGGAAGGTGAGAAATAAACCACCTAGATAGTTAAGGTATGCAACACATCAGAGTTCCTCGTGCCTTCGTAGTACGGGTATGAAGAGAGTGTAAGATGTCTCCAAGTAATGTGGGCACTGGATTGCGAGTCAGAAATATGTTGATAGCGTGTACATCTATGAACTGATCTGGATTAGGGAACAACACTAGGCCATGGATTAGTAAGGCCAAGATCTCCTCAAAAGCATCATAACTCATAGCCTTCAGGAACACTTGAGCTTTCTCCATCAATACCTTAGCAAGGATACCCTTAACTCCACTTCTTGTTTCTAGGACAATGTCTGATTTCTTCAGATGTAGGGCTGCAGCAATGACTTCGGGTTTAGGCTCTTTCTCTAAGTCTGTGAAGTGTCTTTGATCAAGGATAGGTATACTCAGTAGTTTGGAGAATTCTTCCATTGTAGGAACCAGCTGATAGTCGGGGAATGTGAAGCAATGATGTTTAGGATCAAAGAACTGAAATAAAACACTCATCATGTCTTCATTGAACCCTGAAGTGACTAGATCCAGTAGGTGACCATGCCTCTTGATGAACTGGGAGTTTTCATAAACTTGAGAGACCAATTCCTTAAGCTTAGGAGGTATTCCTACAAAGTTGATCCGGATAGTATTCCTACGAGCAGAAACCATGACCTGCAACAAAGAACAAAGATAAATCCTTTGGTCCTTGAAATGGTTAGTGAAAATGCTATGCTTATGATGCATGATGATGTTATAATGTTATGCTCAATCACAAACATGTGGCACGAACAAACAAGTCACACAATAGCCCTAGGTTTGAAGGCTTGCATGAGGTTTAATGGTAAGTACCCTCCCCTGAAGTTTAGTTGGTTCATCCTGTCCTACAAAAGTAACCAGGTTTTAAGGGATCTCAATATCATTGATCCTTCACAAGGGTGGTTGTTCAGTAGGAAACTTACTTTCCAACCAAAACCCTCCAAGTTTAGAATCTCAATGAGTGTAGCATCGAGCATCAACCAACTTCAGTCTTCACCAAAGCCGGTTATCTCACTACTTTTCTAAAGGCCAAAATGGGATGACTAGGGTTCTAAATGTCAGTTAGTGTATTGACAACATATGGCAGCCTCATATTATCCTCAACTTGCTTAAGGAACATAAGCACCAACCAAGAAGTCACACTAACTATGGCCACCAGATCAACCATATCGGTATATGCCGTACAGTTTCCTTGGTCTATTGCCATTTACCTAAGGTACACTAGATCCGGGTTAGGATCTTTCACACATAAAGCCCAACAAATAATATAAAGCAAACAAGGCAAACAATTTAAGTGATCTAATTCCTAAGGGTACCCCTCTTTTATTATTCCCCAGCAGAGTCGCCAGTTCTGTAACACGGTGGGAGAACTGACTTTCTATAAATGTTGCGGATAGCAAGAGTCGCCACCGAATTTTATTTTATCCAAAAGGAAAGGACATAAAAGAACAGGAAAGACCTATTTTTAAAAGACTTGAGTTCGGGGGGTAGGTTATATAAAGGGAAGGTGTTAGCACCCTTTATATCCATGGTTATCCATGGGCTCTTAGTTACTTAGCTCACTTTGTTTGTTTGCAAGAGTGTAGTATGTGATTAGAAAAATTCTAAGTACTTTGTAATGATCCTCGTATGGATGTATACAAAGCCTTGTTTTTGAAAATTGTTTGAAAAAGTGGGGTGTAAAGAGTATTTTGAAATGTGAGCAAGTAATTAAGAGAAACCTACCCTATATTAAGTCTTTACTGTTCTTATGTTCTTTCAATGGTAAGACTATCCCTATTATTAAGGAATAGGTAGTCATTACCTTGGATGTAATTAAGGGACATTTGTAGGGTCGTCTGGATATAGGAAACTGTAGGGTGTCTTTAGCAATTCGTAGGGACTTATCATCTTTTATTCGAAGGGACAAGATCATTTATCGTAGGCAACCTCGAAGGGACTTGATCTTTAAAACTGTAGGGACTTGATGATATTTATGAAGGGACTTGCTTAAGACACCCTACTTGACCTTTTGAATAAGGCAACTGAGAGGCAACCCTAGGAAGTGCAAGATGGCGATCAAAGATCGACTTACGTGTGTGCGTGTTTATTTTCAGATATTTATCTTTTTAAATTAATTTTTCTAAGTTGATTTTAATTACAAACATGTTATACACACCCTAGATTATTAACCATACAATATAATACAAATAAAGCAAAAAAAATAAACCTATAAATATTACAAGGCTTTGGGACAATTACAATATAATCGAGAAATAATAATAATGATAAATAGAATAATAATAATAAATAAGCAATAATTAAATATTAGTAATAATAAAATAAGAATAAAGGTTAGAATAATAAAATAAAAGAAATAAGAAATTTAGCAAGAAAAATTAATATTAGAAAAGTTTTAAAAATTAATTAAAAAAAACAAGTTTAACAATAATAAACACATTATTTACATGTTAAAAATAAGAATTAATAATATAATTAGGGTTTGGAAAAATTAAGCTTAATATTTAGGGTTAAGATAAAAAATTAGGGTTGACAAAAATAGGGTTAATATTTGAATTAAGAAAATTAGGGTTTTAATTATAATTAAAATATATTATTAATCTATTTAAAAAAAACATAATAATTATATATATAAACATATTATCAAATAAATAAAAAATTTAAATTTAAGAAAATAAATTATGATTTTTGAAAATATAAGATTTTAGGAAAATACTATTAATTATTATTTAGAAAGTTTTATTTTTTTTATAAGAATTTAAATAAGTTATATAATATATATAAACAAATAAATATAAAAAAAAATTGAAAAAAATTGCAAAATACCTGGGGCTGGGATTCGAACCCACGCCCTAAGCTTTCACCCTCTTGGACCAACATCACTACCACCAGGCCAGTTGCGTTTGGCGAATATATGTTGGGTATTGATCTTTATGTATTAAACCTGCAAAATAAAAGAGATTTTGAATAAAATGAATAACCTGGGGATCGAACCCAGGCCATCTGCCTCATACGCGCTCACGCTTACCACTACATCACTTGCTTCCAACTGATATAAAACACAAAACATTAATTAAATATTAAAACCACATTCAAATTATGAAATTCGCGCGTGCAGTCATCTTCTTCCTCCAGCTGTCGTATTAGGCTATAATGACACTTCATCCGTCACTAAAGCTTATAGTGACAGACTTTCTCCGTAGCTACATGTCTTGAAAATTCAAAAACGCAGCATACACAATATAAATTCAATCTAAGGGTTCAAATCTATTAATACATGTCCTCTAAGTCCAATTCAGGTCTTAATTTCAAATGAAATCACTCGTAGCTAGGGTTTTTGATTTTGAACCTTCGAAACCCTAATAATAGCGTCTCCTCAATCCTGCACTGAAACTTGAATCAAACCAACCAGAAACATTGCAAACATCAACAGAAACAATAATTTACAATCAAATTTCATTTATATAGCTTGTATAAGGAAAATCGAAAATCAAATTTTAAGCTAAAAGATGAATTCAGTTTATGCATTCAAAGGTGTTTTTTATGATGCAAATGATGTAAATAGGTTCAATGATCATCCAGCAATGTATTGCAAACTTTAAAACTTCTTGATATGGCCTGCAAATTGAAATTCGAATGTGACTTTTAGTGTGAAAATTTGAAGTTCAATGGTGTTCTTGGAGGCTCTGAAAATCGTCCCTTTGCT
The DNA here is from genome assembly GCA_963966055.1 of Lathyrus aphaca. Taxonomy (NCBI): domain Eukaryota; kingdom Viridiplantae; phylum Streptophyta; class Magnoliopsida; order Fabales; family Fabaceae; genus Lathyrus; species Lathyrus aphaca. Next base: position 353,787,119 of record OZ014520.1, on the reverse strand, counting down.
ATGCTTTATGCTTATGGATATATAGTGAACAAAATTATGTTAAAACTTTGTGGATTTGTGGGCTTTTGATGGTTGCTTGATTATGAAGTTTCACCACTTTCAAATATCCTCAAAAATCTTATAAAACCTTTCTAAATTGGGTGAGCACGAATTTTGATGATACCAATCAGCTTTGAATATCCTTTAAGAGTTTCTAGAATGAGAATCATATCAAATATTGAGTTTTTCATATTTTATTTTGATTTAAAATGATTTTTAATGTATAAAATCAAAATAAATAAAAATAAACTAATAAAAATCTGAATAAATGATATTTGATTCGTGCATGATGTCATGGTAGAGATTGGGTCATAAAAATGCAAGCCCATGTGGAAAGAATTGGTTCTAAGACCCCATTTGCTCAATAAACCTCTCAACAATTTCCCAACTTTGCAAATACACAAATACCTCAATTTTAAGGCTATGAAGGTGTTCTTGTAAATTTTGGAAAGCTTAGAGAGTCCTCTAACCAACGTCTTTGGTCTCATGTCCATATCCTTTACCATTTTCAAATTATGCCCTTTGGAAGATGTTGACTTTTTGTTGACTTTTAAAATGACCTATAATGTCTTAGCTCATACCTTCCAAATGAAGCATTTTTGGGCTTGGCTTGTGATACCCAAAGTTGTAGAGAATTAAATTTCCTTCAAAATGAGCTTTGGATGGAAATTTTTTGATGAAGCATGTGAAAGTTATGGCTGGTCAAAGTTCAGTTGACCTTTCCTGTGAAAACCCTAATTTAGAAACTCTTGATTCTTGATGATCTGAAACTTCCTTGATGAATCATGATCAACCCTTGATCAAATGATGAATTTTACTTCATAATATTGATGTTGGCAAAAAATCATGAAGTTTGACTTTGGTTTGACCACAGTTGACCTCAGTTTGACTTTTTAACTACTTTGACTGATTTTAGCCTATCTGATCATCTGATTGAGCAAACCTTTTGGGAAAGCCTTGAAACTTGACATAGGGATTCTTGGAGACATATAGGATGCTATTAAGCTCACTTGAAGCCTTGGAAATCCATTTAGCCTGATGAAACTCAAAACCCTAGTTTAGGATGCATTGCTTAGGAGGATGCTTTGTTTGAGGGAATTGTCAAACTTTCTGACTAATTGTGACCTTGTGAACCTCTTAGGATACCTTGTGAACCTTGTGAACCTCTTAGGATACCTTGTGAACCTTGTTAACCTCTTGGTACACCTTGGTACACAATGCCTTGACTAGGGGAGGGCAAATTTTGGGGTGCAACAAGCTGAAACTATTGAAATGATCTGTAAACTGCCTTCCTTGATAAGATTATTGATACCGGTCTTCAAATTTGCACAACCGTTGGTAGAAATCTTGCAAGCTTTGAAATGGGCTTCATAACCCGGGAACACTTGGCACTTTAAAAGCTGGGCTTTAACCTCAGCCAGAGGTGTTTAAATACTTGCAACATTGTCAATTAGGCTTACCGGTTGATCCTCCTCAATGGCATTTATCCTAGGCCCACCATGGCTAGGCATAGGATTCTTGGTAACACTTGGAGGGGGTGCAAAGTTGACTGCCTTAGAATCAATCAAATCTTTAACCTTCATGTGTAAGGCTCTGCACTTCTCTGTTGTATGGCCAGGTGCATTGGAGTGGAAGGCACATATGGCGTTAACATCATAGTTTCTTGGAAGATTCTGGGGATCCGGTGGGGCCAGAGTCCTCAATTCGATCAGATTGAGCTTTAATAACTGTGGAAGTAAGGCGGCATAGGGCATCGGAATGGGATCGATAACCCTGTTGATTTGTGAAGTCCTTTGATGAAACGAACGTTGTTGTTGGTTGTTATTGTTGTTATAGGACCTCTGTTGCGGGGGGAACTGTTGTTGTTGTGGGAAGTGATGTTGTTGAGGATATTGTTGTTGAGGTGCTAGAGCTGGAATGGTAACAGCAGCCACTAATCTTGGCATGTATTGAGGCCTACCTCTGCCCATGTGTACTGAGTTGGTCTCACCTGTCCTTCGAGGTCCCGAGATGGGTTTCCTGGCATTGCTGGAACTAGCACCGTTGTCTGAAATTTTGCCCATCTTCAACAAACTATCAATTCTCTCACCAGCTATAACTACATTCGCAAAGCTGGTGGGCAAGAAAGCAGCAAGTCGGTTAATGTATCTTCCTTGCAATGTGTTCATGAACATGTCAGCCATCTCTCTTTCTGACATAGGAGCCTGGACAACAGCAGCAAGCTGTCTCCATCTTTGGGCATATTCCCTGAAGGTTTCTCTTGAAGACTGAGACATACCCATCAGGAGGGTCCTATTGGGTGCCATATCCAAGTTGTACTGATACTGGCGTATGAAAGCTTCAGCTAAGTCCTTCTAGTTTCTGACAGTTGCTCTAGATAGATGAGAATACCATTTACAAGATGCCCCTGTCAAGCTATCTTCGAAGTAGAACATCCACAAATTTTCATCCATGGTGTAAGCTTTCAGTCTCCCCAGAAAGGACTGCAGGTGAGTACGTGGGCAAGAGGTACCATTATATTTCTCAAAGCAAGGAGGTTTGAACTTGTGAGGAATCCTGACTCCCTTAACTAAACCCATGTCCATTACATCAAATCCTAACGAGTTTTTGGACTCCAAAGATCTCATCTTCTCTGCTATTTCGTCCAGACGACAATCATAGGCTTCATTCGTAGCACCAATTACTATAAACTGTTCCTCTTGAGGGTCCTCTTGCAAGGCACAACCTCCAGTGTTTCCTTGAGTATTTCTGATAACAATGACTTAAGGATTGAGGTGAGGCCCAAAATCTGGCGGATATGTTCGTGGCTGCCTGTGATCATTGTTACTAGTACCTCCTGTACCTGAATTATTCTCTTCTGGAGTTTTCCGCTCGACTAACTCCCTTAATCTTTCTTGGCTCTGAGCCAACCCCATCATTACTGCCATGAATTGGTTCATCTGAGCCCTCATCTCAGTTCTCTCATTAGCCATCTGAGTTCTTACATCAGTCAAATCTTGTTGAACTTGGTCCATCTGTAAGCTCGGAAGGTTGTTTCTAGTTGGATACCGGTGAACTTTGTTGATGGGGAAAACCCTCCTACGAGCAATGTTTCCTGAAACAACAGCAAAGTGAGAAAACTAAAACAAAAACACCTGCAAAACAAAGAATGAGGTTAGTATGCAATGCAATATGTCTATTTGTCTTCCAAGGGTATTCGGTTTGGTTCTTTGGTTTTGACCTTGCAGACCACTAGGAATGAAGATGTTGAAAGGAAATGAAGCCCATCAAAAAAATCTAAATAATACATAAACCATACAATACAAAAAGGTCAAAATACATAGTTTATGATTACAAGTTCCCATGGTGGGTTGATCGGTGATTTCTAGTTAATATTTCAAGATATGTTAGTTGTTGTTTTTCTATGTTTTTGTGTGTTTTCGAGTCTTATGTTTAAGTTATTTCGTGTTATTCCGTTATGTGGCAAGGATGTTACATGTTATCTTTTATATCGTTGGTGCGTTTAATTTGGTTGTTTTTAGTGTATTTTCAGGCAGATATCAAGTCGGTGATCAGATATTAAGGAAACGGCGATTTGTGTGCGAAGACATAGAGGAAAAGGGGGTTCAGAAGCCTGACACGGGTGCCCGTGTCACCTGACACAGCCCGTGTTAGGATGGATATGAAGAAAAGAAGAATCCAGCAGCATGACACGGGTGCTCGTGTCACACGACATGGACCGTGTCATAGTCCCCCATTGAAGGCACGTGTACCATCAGTCCAGCAGCATGACACTGGTGCCCGTGTCACACGACACGGCCCGTGTCATGGCACATGAATGCAAGATTTTTGTTTTTCTTTAGTCTCTTGTGCTGAGGGCATTTTGGACGTTTCACATGTAATTTTTTAGTCTGATACATTAGGTTGATCGTAACCAGAAAAGAACACTTTTGAATATTGGGAATTATCACGCAAAGGAAAGAACAAAGGATTTTAGAGGAGAAGTCGGATCGATCAAAGGCGGAAGCAATTGACGATCCAATCAATCCTTTTTATATTGTAATGTCTCTTTTCCTTATGTATGTGATTTTCATTGTTTTGAATATGAGTGGCTAAACCCCCCAATGCTAGGGGGTGTCCCTGAGTTTATTGTAATGACATTGAACTTGATTTTATGAATTTCACTGCTTCTATATTCATTGTGTTGATTGATTGATTTTATTGTAAGAAAAATCAATATTGGAAAATTAGATTTTTAATCATCGGTTGACAGATGGTAGGAATGCCCTGTTACGTTTTTCAATCAAAACTTTTTATCGTATATCACTGTAAACACCCCAAATTTTCCCTCACTCCTTTCACCATGGCTTGTGATTCTTTTCATTTGCATAATTCCAATCATACCATCTCATAGTGTATTTTTGCTTCACTGCATTGGTTCTAAGTCATCTGCATCTAGGGTTTGTGATCTGAGCAATCCCTGGGCTATATGAGCCACTCCAAGGGTCTTCAATCATCTCAAGAGGGTCCATATATGTTCAAGCATCCTATTCTATCCTCCCAAGGTCAAGGAAGTCAAAGAATCACAAGAATTGAGAAAGGCATGGAAGCAGAGCCAGGTTTAACTACACAAATGACCTAAAATTAGGGTTTTGTTTTCAGAGGCCATAACTCCAAAGTTTTTGGTCATTCTTGTTTCTATTGGTTTCTATATGTTATGAGGATCATGCATACCAACTTTCATGAAGAAATTCAATGGGTAAGGCATCTGATCAAGGGATGACTTCTTGTGCAAGTCAGTGCAAAATCAGGGCATCTGAGGCCCCCAATCACCCAACCAAAGGGTATTCTCCATCATTTTGAATATGTATGATCTTTATTTGATTTTAGAAGATGTTAGAATTTCACAAATTGAATAATTTCAAGCCATTTGCAAAGTTGCCATTTTGGGAAAGTGACTTGTAATGTAAACTTGCCATTTTGGGAAAGTTCTTCAACCTCCTCTTTTTTTCAAAAATGCTTCAATGAAAAATCTTTGGTCATGAAAGTTGTAGATTGGATCCTCCCATTTTCAAAAAGTACAAGAACTCATTCCAATTCATTTTAGAACAAAAGTTATGGCCTTGCAAAGTAGGATAAAATCACATAAATTTCACTTTTACACCAAAGAGGGAAACTTGCAAATTCTCATGCCAAGCATTTTTATGACTTCAAATGGACTTCTACACATCATAACATCATAACACATTGCCTAAAACTCAGAAGAGTCAATGGGGTGTGTGTTGGGCCAGCATGACGAGTCTGGTCGAAAAGAGTATGCAATATACTACCTATGCAAAACGTTTACCGACTGTGAACAACGTTATTCACTGCTCGAGAAAACTTGTTGTGCTTTAGCGTGGGCTGCTCGCCGACTGAGACAGTATATGTTGACCCACACTACTTTATTAATCTCAAAGATGGACCCAGTCAAGTACATATTTGAGAAGCCATCACTCACCGGACGGGTTGCAAGATGGCAAATGATCCTCACAGAATATGACATTCAGTACACATCTCAAAAAGCCATCAAAGGCAGTGCATTGTCTGATTATCTTGCTGAGCAACCCATTGATGATTACCAGCTTGTGAGATTTGACTTCCCCGATGAAGACATCATGTTCATAAAAGCAAGAGATCATGAAGAGCCTGTTCAAACTGAAGGGCCTGACCCGGAAGAAGAATGGACTATGATGTTTGATGGGGCTGTTAATATGAATGGTCGCGGTGTTGGTGCAGTACTCATTACACCTAAAGGAGTTCACATGCCTTTCTCGGCAAAACTCACCTTTAACTGCACTAACAACGAAGCTGAATACGAAGCTTGCATTATGGGTCTTGAGGAAGCTATTGACCTCAGGATCAAGACTTTGACTGTGTTCGGAGATTCAGCTCTGGTAATTAATCAAACCAACGACAAATGGTACACTCACCAGGATCATCTGATACCTTATCAGGATTATACAAGGAGGTTGTTGACTTTCTTCACAACAGTCAAGCTTGAGTATATCCCTCGAGATGAAAATCAGTTTGCAGATGCTTTGGCTACCATTTCATCCATGATCAAAGTTCAAGCTGCCAACTTTGTGCCGCGAATTTCAGTATCTAGACTTGACAGACCAACATATGTATTCTCAGCAGATGTTGTTAAAGATGATAAGCCTTGGTTCCATGACATCAAGTGCTTCTTGGAGGATCAAACATACCCACCTGGGGCATCATCCAATGATAAGAAGACATTAAGAAGGCTGGATGGTAGTTTCTTCCTGAATGCTGATGGTTCCCTGTATAAGAGGAACTTTGATATTGTACTCCTCAAATGTGTTGATAGGGCAGAAGCGGACTTGCTGATGCACGAGGTGCACGAAGGATATTTTGGTACCCATGCTGGAGGGCATGTTATGGCTAAAAAGTTGCTAAGATCAGGCTATTACTGGTTCACAATGGATGCAGACTGTTGTGCCTATGCCAGAAAATGTCATAAATGCTAGATTTATGCAGATAAAGTGCATGTGCCTCCCAATCCTTTGAATGTGATGTCTTCACCCTGGCCCTTTGCCATGTGGGGCATTGATATGATTGGCAAGATTGAACCGACTGCTTCAAATGGCCACAGATTCATCCTGGTAGCCATTGACTATTTTACCAAGTGGGTCGAAGCAGCTTCTTATGCAAATGTTACAAGGCAAGTGGTAGCCAGATTCCTGAAGAGAGATATCATCTGTCGGTATGGAGTGCCCGAGCGAATCATTACTGATAATGGTTCCAACTTGAACAACAAAATGATGGTAGAATTGTGTCGGGACTTCAAGATCCAACACCACAATTCTTCTCCTTACAGGCCAAAGATGAATGTCGCTGTTGAGGCAGCTAACAAGAATATCAAGAAGATTGTACAGAAAATGGTGGTCACGTACAAAGACTGGCATGAAATGCTACCGTTTGCTTTGCATGGGTACCGAACGTCAATCAGAACATCCACTGGGGCAACTCCATATCAACTTTTGTATGGTATGGAGGCAGTCCTACCTGTTGAAGTTGAGTTACCATTTTTACGGGTATTAATGGATGTTAAATTGAATGAAGCAGAATGGGTCCGATCCCGGTACGAGCAACTGAATCTGATTGAAGAGAAAAGATTAGCTGCAATCTGTCATGGGCAGCTATATCAGAAGAGAATGAAGAAAGCCTTCGATCAGAAAGTCAGGATTCGAGAATACCAAGTAGGAGATCTTGTGCTGAAAAGACTCCTCCCCCTCATACAGACCACAGGGGCAAGTGGACTCCGAATTATGATGGTCCGTTCATAGTAAAGAAAGTTTTCTCTGGTGGAGCACTGATGCTCAGTACTATGGATGGTGAACACTTCCTGTCCCCTGTGAATTCAGATGCAGTTAAAAAATACTTCGCATAAAAATGACCCGCTGGACATAAAAACAGAATGTAAGTCCAGGCAAAAATAGGGCATCCCGGCGAGTCAAAAACAGAATAAAAGACTCGGGCAAAAATAAGGGAAAATAAATATAAAAAAATGTGTACACCCGCTGAGTTGAAAAGCCGCATTGGACAACTCAGGCAAAAATGGGTATCCCGGTGGATCGAAAACCCGAAAGGGAGATCCACGCAAAATAAGGGAATAAGCGAACAACTGCATTCTGAATTCGTCTGTATCACTTACAACATGGTAAACTTCGAAAGGTTCGAGCGTCGGTCAGAATCAACCTCCTTCAAGAGCAAGATGAGAAGAACGTCAATGTCATACAAGTCATAGCAAAAGGGAAGCTCCTTGAAGTGTCATCAACATTGCCATCATCTTTTTGTTTCGTAATTTGTAACAATCTCCTCATTTCGGGGGATTTGTTTCTTTGACTGTACTTGCCAATTAAGGGCACACAAATTAATAAAACCAGATTTTCCGTTACACTTTGTCTTGTACATTTTATTTTCGTTTGCAAAAATGTCCGATGTCCTCATAATATTGATTGCATAAGTACAGATGCACCTCTTCTAATCACATGCTTACAGGAAATATATTACTCCCGGGAGTGTCTAAATTCCTATGACGGAATCCAGTAGGGGATACTTCGGGGTACTTGTACGTTTCTTTGTCTTTACATGGTTGCAGGAAGTCAAAGTGCAACATAGGGCATGGAAACTTCTCCACAACAAGCTACCAAATCATTATTTACTCGGCACGTCTGAGTACCAGAGATGCTTTATCCCCAGCTGAGTTGCCAGTCATCATTCCTCCTCAGCCAAATGTCAGACAGGGAACTATCTCCCCACAAAGTTTCAGCCTCTATCCAAAAGAGCAATATCTGAAGATCTCACAACAAAGCGACTAAAGCTTCCACAGTCCCTAGCTGGGCTCATCATCATTAAGATAGGTCTATCAGTGACCTGTTTCCCCAAGCAGAATCATTTTATCAGATCTACCAATGATCTCATTCCCCAGCTGGGATATCCATTTCAAGCAGATCAGTCGGAGATCTCCACAGCAACGGGATCCGAATCCCGGATCGGTATCTTTGCATAAACATAGCATTCACAACATATTTTCCCCAGAGCGTAGCATTCCGTCTAATACGGAGCATTACGGCAAAAATCAAACATATTGCATAATCATAAGCCGTGTGTCGAGTGAAACACCTGTAAATACCAACAATACTGACATTCCATCAACAATATACAAAATACTTCTCAAACTCCCCGGCAGAATATCAAAGCATTTCCTTTACACTCACAAATACAGATGCATGCTCCTTTTGGCACTCGTCCGTGTCATCATTCCCCAGTAAAGTCGCCCGAACGTTCTCTACAGACAGATACATACATATATAATTCCCTAACACCCGTCCGTGTCACATTCCCCTGCATTGTTGCCTAAACACTTTGTAATACAAATACTTGTTTATAATACACTTCTTCCGACACCCGTCCGTGTCATTCCCCCGGCAAGTTGGACACTCATCTATCTCTCACTCATCACTTCTTACTCATACAGATACTCGTCTGTATCTTGTATACACCATTTAAATCCCCTTAGAGTCGACACCCGTCCGTGTTCTTTGTTAACTAGTTGGTACTTGTCCGTATCATGAACATGTGTCAAGCGTTTGTTTCTACTGATACTCGACCGTATCATAGTCTTAAGGATGCTCGTCCGCATATTTAATTTGTACACCGTGTCAGACACTTTTTCCTTAACTTTCTTGAAATTAGGCACTTGTCTGTGTGTACCATTCTCCAGAAGAGTCCCCAGCAAATTCCAGTAAATTATTTTCCTTTCTATCCGACATTCGTCCTATGTCGCAATACTTCGAGCAGTCTTACCCTGCCAGGTGATCGTCCTTCACCTTTTGATGATCGTCCTTCATCATCCCCAACGGAGTCTCTATTCATTAGAACCCATTCCTATCCGACATTCGTCCTATGTCGTGACATTTTTAGCAGCCGTCCCCTGCTAGGTGATCGTCCTTCACCTCTTGATGATCGTCCTTCATCATTTTATCCGATCATTTCACCATGGCTTGTGATTCTTTTCATTTGCATAATTCCAATCATACCATCTCATAGTGTATTTTTGCTTCACTACATTGGTTCTAAGTCATCTACATCTAGGGTTTGTGATTTAAGCAATCCCTGGGCTATCTGAGCCACTCCAAGGGTCTTCAATCATCTCAAGAGGGTCCATGTATGTTCAAGCATCCTATTCTATCCTCCCAAGGTCAAGGAAGTCAAAGAATCACAAGAACTGAGAAAGGCATGGAAGTAGAGCCAGGTTTAACTACACAGATGACCTAAAATTAGGGTTTTGTTTTCAGAGGCCATAACTCCAAAGTTTTTGGTCATTCTTGTTTCTATTGGTTTCTATATGTTATGAGGATCATGCATACCAACTTTCATGAAGAAATTCAATGGGGAAGGCATCTGATCAAGGGATGACTTCTTGTGCAAGTCAGTGCAAAATCAGGGCATCTGAGGCCCCCAATCACCCAACCAAAGGGTATTCTCCATCATTTTGAATATGTATGATCTTTATTTGATCTTAGAAGATGTTAGAAGTTCACAAAATTGAAGAATTTCAAGCCATTTGCAAAATTGCCATTTTGGGAAAGTGACTTGTAATGTAAACTTGCCATTTTGGGAAAGTTCTTCAACCTCCTCTTTTTTTCAAAAATGCTTCAAATGAAAAATCTTTGGTCATGAAAGTTGTAGATTGGATCCTCCCATTTTCAAAAAGTACAAGAACTCATTCCAATTCATTTTAAAACAAAAGTTATGGCCTTGCAAAGTAGGATAAAATCACATAAATTTCACTTTTACACCAAAGAGGGAAACTTGCAAATTCTCATGCCAGGCATTTTTATGACTTCAAATGGACTTATACACATCATAACATCATAACACATTGCCTAAAACTCAGAATTGGCCCAAGAATTTCCAAGTTTCATGACTTGTGCATGAAGGAATCAAGAAAGGGCCAAACTTCATGAAAATTGCAAAACCCCCCATAAGCTTCAATCCACTTGCTGATTTGCCTCAATCTAACTTCCATGGTTCTCCTTGATCACAGCTGCACAAGACATGCCTTTGTCCTTGGACTGAACCAGCCCATACCTCAAAGTACAACTTTGTTGACTTTTTTGCAAAACAAGCCATACCAATCAGCATAGCCCACAACAACTCTCTGACCTATTAGAAGTTGATACATGGACCAAAAGCAACAAAACACAACACACAACACAAGCTGAAACCTCACACAACACAACATTCACAAAAATCCCTTTTTATGCATTTTTCTTCGAAACTCAACACACAAGCCTCAAACCTCAAAACAAATTCCATAGAACAACTCACCATAGCCCTCTGATCATTTCCCAACCATCACTTTGCTCTAAAAAGCCCAGAATCAAAAATATGATTTTCACACTTCATGAACTGAGCTTCTGCCATTTTCATTTTGGGGCCATTTAAACTCCAACCAAGCATCACAAACACTTGAGGGGGATCATTGGAGTTGGATTGAAGCAAGAAACTGGCCAGAAAGCACCATTTTCGAAAGCTTCAGTTCAGGTAACCTCAAGAACAAATTTTCCAGAAATGCGTTTTTAAGTTTCTAATTGATTCTCCATGATTCACTGATGATCCTGATATGTTTAGTTTTGAAAATGATCAAGTATTAAGCATGTATTGAACCTCTGAAATTTTCTGCGTATTTTCCGTTTGGCTTTGATTCTTGATCTTGAGTAAAAATAAATGAGTTTTAGGGCTGGATTCATGTTTAGGGTTGTTAGATGATTGATTCTGGAGAGTTAGAGAGCTTAGAATTGCGCATGGAGTGAGATAGCACATTTGGCTGGCCGGAGAAGATGACCGGAACACTGTTCCGGTCACCTGAAAGTGATTAGGGCTCAGATTAGGGTTAATGACATAATTAGCGTAGTTTGAATTCTGGCCCTTGGATAGCGCACGAAGTCAATTCCCTCCCTTTTGAGTTTGAATCTGGGCCCTTGGATGGGCTGACTTTCTCATTTTCTCTTTAAATTCATTTTTATTTCATTTGTTTTGTATTTAATTTCTACGAATTTTTAAAAATAGTAAAATGCATCAAAAAATTCTGGAAATTTTTATCAAATCTTTTAATAATTTTCAGAACCCAAAAATATTTTAATTTTTATTTTTTGCATTAAAAATTATTTTCAAATCATTTAAATGATTATTTTTAATTAGTTAATGAGAATTAATTAATTAAAAATACATTTAGGTATTTAAAAATTCCAAAAAAATCACATTGCATTTTAATACATTTAGAAACATTATCAAACTCTTCAAACAAATTTCTTTTTGGTTCTTGACATATTTTGACATTTTTCTTTGGAATTAAAATTCTTAAAAGGCAATATTTTTGTTCTCACTTAGAAAAATTCATTCTGCCTAACCATGAAGAGTTTGATGTTGGTTCTTTTTGCATTGCATTCTTCATATCATTTAGTTTCTAGGGTAAAATTGGTTTGAATTTATCTTTCATTTTCAATTTGATGTGCATTTTTCCTTTTGAGGTGCCTTAAAACCCTAGCAAACTTGAGAAAATCACAACTCCCATTAGGTTAAGAGTTAGGTCCCCTCCTTTGGGAAGTGAACTTGTGTAGGGTTAGGGTTCCTTTGATCCCATTTTCAATTTTTTATCGTGTCATTTGCTTCTGATTTTGAATTTTGCATTGCATATTGTATGTAAACCCTAATTTTTGCCTTCATTTGCATCCATCCTCCATATGCTTGCATACATGAACTTGCCTTGACATTTTGTGCATCCACACAACCTCTAAGACATCTTAGGACATATTAGAATCATGTTTGATCATTGCATCATTCATTTGCCATGTTATGTATCCATTGCATTTCATAAACATTCATGAACTTTTATGCCTCCTTTCATGCTCCATTTGCCTCCACATCCTTGTATGATCATCCACAACTCTTTATATGTGTTTGCATCATCTCTTAGCATCATTAACATCATGTTTATGCCTCTGGTTTTAGTTTTCATCATTGCATTCATTTCATATTCACTTCATTTCATGTCTTTTGATTAACTTTTCAGGTGGTAAGTACTTGAGAAGTGAATTTGCCTTCACTTCTCATAATCTTTTCTCATCTCTCTTATGCATCATTGCTGCATTTTTATCTTTGTATTGGAGTGAGCTTGCTTGCTCATGCCTTCTTCACTTCCTTTCTTCAAGAAACTTGTCTTCTTAAGTGAAGCAAGTTGTCTTATTTCTTTCTGCCTCTCCTTCCTTCATCCTGCTTCTTCCTTGGTGGCTCTTCTTGAAGATATTTTGCAAGCCTCATAAACCCTAGGAACACCCAAGCATGATCACAATTAGGGTTTGATTAGTCCCCCATTAGTTTTTACCTTTGTGTCATCTCTTGGGTCTCTCTTCTCATCTCATAGTCAAGGACTAAACCTTAAAGGTTTTAAGGCTTTGTGATTAAGCTTATGCCTGCATCCTTCTATTAGGATGGAGTGTATAACTTTAGTCCTAAGTGTTAAACCCTTAATGTGTTTAAACCCTTTAATCAATCCATCTAATAATCACTAAGACATCAAGCTTGTAACTTGGGCCTTGCATTAGGGTTCTAATTCTTCCTTAATTGGTTAAGAAGGACTAACACTAGTGTTAATGGACAAGTCCCCCTCAAGTTGTCTTACAAACCATAAAATCCACCTCTTAACCCTACCAATAACTAAAATCCACTTTAATAAAGACTTTGTTTTGCCATGAGGTTAATCCCTAATCATGGATTAAGTTGAGGAGCCTTCCTCAGCTTAAATGTTCTCATCTATCATCCTTCTATTAGGATGGTGTAATGGGTCCATTAAATCTTTGATTATGGCTTAAACTCATTACTTAACACTAAACAAAATACCAAAAACATCTAAATAAATGCAAGTGGGTTAATGACCTTAATCCTACATCATGGTGATTAAGTGTGCAGTGTTTACTTCACATTTAAAGTATTCTCATTACCCCTAATCAGAGGGAGGATGTGATGATTTTACTAACCCTTGGTTTAGGCTTAAGCTCATTTTCCTATGACAAACTTCAAAAAGCAATAAAAGACTGAAAACACAAAAACAAACAATAATCGTCTCCTTTGGGATTCTTTTCTCACCTCATTCACTCACAAACGAGAACTTGTTTCTTCCGTCTAATGCAAGACAGTTCGCACCTGAGCCAGACAGGTCATACACTTGAGCATAGGCAAGTAAGCAGTTCACAAGTCAATTTATCTTTCAGTCTCTTTGAGTCGAACTACGGTGCTCTGACTTCCTCATTGCACGAGAGGATACGTAGGCATAACTTAACAGTTATCGAACAAAAGTCTTTGTATATTCCCCCTCCTTCCAGCATTATTCTTTAAGCCTCATAGTCTTGAGCTTTACTTTCTTTTCTTGCACTAACACTCTCTTACTTCACTTCACATTTCTTTTACACTAACACTTGCATTCTTTTCTAGTTTTGATACACAGATAGCACTAACACTACCCCTTAAAACACAAATCTTTCAAGCGTGGATCCCGTCGAGTACGGCGGACAATCTGGGTGTTAATACCTTCCCAGGTTGTAACCAACCCCCTTTCTCAGTTTCTCTGGTTCGCGACCGTCTTATCCATATCTTTTCTCAGGTTTATGCAGCATTACCTTTCCTTCGGGATATAAATGCCTAGCTGGCGACTCTATTCATTTCCTCTCTTTCGCCGACCGTTCGCGTCTGTACCCCTTCTGGCCGGGTGTCATTTGGTGGGAGCGACAATCACCAAGGAATTGGGATATCATATTTAACCGTAAAAACTTTCGATATGCAAATGCTTGGTATTCATTCTATACGATCAAGGAATTGGGTATAGAAGGAATACCAAAGGGTTTTACTTAAAGGAATTTTTGAAAAACTAATCTTGAAAGGCGGTAATGATTTAGTTGCAGTGATATTTTAATGATTATAAACAATTAGTCATTATAAGAATTTCTCATACAGCTTCCCTAGCATAATTTTCATATTTGTCATCCTTAGTATTTTCCTAGATTTTATATTTACAAGTCTTTTGAGAAAATCTAAACAAACCCTCAGAAACTTTTGTTCAACTTGAAATAGTAGAAAACTTAATTTGATACGCAGTCCTCGAGATCGATATTCGGGGAATTTTCCTTAAGATTACTACAGTGGGCAAAAATAGTACACTTGCTATTTTCCCATCAAGTTTTTGGCGCCGTTGCCGGGGACTGTAAAAAATTAAGTTAATTTTCTTATTTCAATTGAAAATTTGTTGCTCTGCGACTAAAATTATATTGTATTCTCAATTTATTATTTTAGTGTTATTGAAATTTTGTTATCTAACTTGTGTCTAACTGTTTATGCGAGGTCAGACCTCAGCTAAGTTTTCCTTTGACGCAGAACCAGAAAGAGCTTTGCACGAGAGACGCCGCAAGGCAAGAATTGATAGACTGACAGCTGTTGGTCCAAGTGTCCTGAATCAGGAAACAGAGGACGACATATCTGTGCATTCTGAGGACAGTGACTCTGACTCAGACAGGGAGACAGATCCAGGATTTGATAACATGGAAGGAAATCAACCTCCTATAGAAAGGATGTTAGGTGACTATGGAGGGGCTAATGCCCAACCTAACTGGATGACTATTGTTAACCAACCGGGGAATGTTGCTCACTTCCAGTTACATCCGTCCACCATTCGCCAGTTGGAGAGCAAACCTTTCGCTGGAAGAATCAATGAGGATACCAACAAGCATCTTCAGATATTCCTGACTACCACTACATCTTTGAAGATTGAAGGTCACTCTGAGGAGGAAAAAAGACTTGTGATGTTTCCTTTTACACTTACTGATGATGCAGAAGAGTGGTTCTACTCACTCCCAACTGCTAGTATCACGACATGGCTAGAGATGGAAACAACATTCCTCAACGAATATTTTCCTGCTTCAGTTTTCATCCAAAAAAGATACGATATTGTCAATTTTAAACAAAAAGAGGGTGAATCACTCGGAGATGCATATAAAAGATTTAAAAGGTGTTTGACCGCGTGTCCCACTCATAATATGGACGCGACCGAGCAGATGCAAAACTTTGTGAATGGGTTGCGACTCAAGACAAAACAGCTTATAGATACTGCTGCAGGTGGCTCAACAAACTTTTCAACAGCCACTGGTATCAAAAGAATCATAGAAGCAATTGATGATAATGAACATCTTGAATTGTATGATCGCACTGTGAGTCAACCAGATGGTAAGATTGATTTAAAGCTGACAGAGCAAGTTGTGAAAATGGAAGATCAAATAGCTGCAGAAGTTGAAAGAAGGCTGAAGAAAATGAATATTAGCACACAGATAGTGGCCCAGGTGGAACCAGTTCAAGCGGTGATTTGTGAGATTTGTTGTGGACCACACTTTGCCATGCAGTGTTTGGCAACTCAAGAACAGGTTGAACAGATTAATATGTTGAGGCAGAACAATCCGAATGCCAACACATATAATCCGGGGTGGAAAAATCACCCAAACTTCTCATGGAAAGATCAACAGGGGAACATTCAGAAACCAGTTCAAGGCTAACAACAATATCAGCCCTAGCAACAACAATACCAGCCACAAGTTCCAAGAAAGGCAGATTAGGAAATTGCCATTGAAAAGATGGTCGCTCACAATTCTCAATTCCAAGAAGAAACAAGGAGTAACTTCAAGAATACTGGAACCTCTATCAAGAACCTTGAAGTGCAAATGAGCCAAATTGCCCAACATCTTGCTATTCCCCAAACTCCAGGGGCTCTTCCAAGTGCAACTGTAACAAATCCAAGAGATAATCACAAAGTCAATGCAGTCACAACACGAAGAGGTAAAGATACTGAAGAGGTGAAAGATGATTCTGAGAGTGAAAATCAAATGATTAAAGTGGAACTGGAAATAAAAGAGAATGAAGTTGTTGAAGAAGAGGAAGAAGTAACCCCAGCATCGGAAATCAAAGAAAAAATGGTAGAACAAAAACCGGTGATCAAACTTCCGTATCCAACAAGAAACAAAAAGAAAGGACAACAAGAGAAGAATTTTGAGAAATTCCTAGAGTTGTTCAAGAAGCTGGAGTTGAATATTCAATTACTTGAAGCACTTGAGCAAATTCCCACCTATGCCAAATTCATGAAAGATATCATTGCTAAAAAGAGGACCATAGGAGCTGAACCTATTATTCTAACCGAAACTTGTAGTGCTATTTTGCAGGGACTAAAGATTCCGGTGAAGAAAAAAGACAGAGGAGCTGTCACCATTCCATACACTATTGGCGACCGATCATTCAAGATAGCTCTCATTGATTTGGGAGCAAGAATTAGTTTAATGCCTCTATCCATCTACAAAATGTTGGGTATTGGTGTTGTTCAAGACACTCTGATGACTCTCCAGTTTGCAGATCATTCTGTGAGGCGACCTTATGGAGTAGTCCATGATGTCCTGGTAAGAGTGGACAAGTTTGTGTTTCCGGTTGATTTCGTGATTCTTGAAATGCCTGAAGATGACAAAATTCCATTAATTTTGGGCAGACCATTCTTAGAAACCGGGAGAGTTCTGATAGATATGGAAGGGGGAACACTTACTTTGAAAGTGTACGATGAAGAGTTAAAAATTGACGTTAGGAACACTTTGAAGTATAAAGATGACGTTGGCACTAGTAGCAACATACAAGTGTTAGAATAAGTGGAAGCTAGTGAACATTTAGAGAGTGTATCCCAATTGCCACTAGAGAGGGTACTGAGTATGTCTATTTTTGAAGATGATAAGGAAGTTGAAAGTAGTGATATGGAAGTGGTAGTAATGCTTGAAACTCAGCCAATCCTGAAAAGAGTTAGAATTCATCGGTGGGAAGAGCTAAGACAACCTATAGTGGTTGATGAAGGTGAAGACAAGCCGAAGAGATCAGAATTGAAACAACTACCTGAAAATCTCAAATATGTCTTTCTCGACACTGAAGAAAAATATCCCACTATTATTAGCACTAATTTGAAAAGTGTGCAAGAGGACAAGTTGATTGGAGTTCTTAAGAAATTTAAGGGAGCAATTTGGTGGAAAATTGAAGACCTTAAAGGTTTAAGTCCTACTGTGTGCATGCACAAAATACTCATGGAAGAGGATCACAAACCGGTTGTGCAGCCCCAAAGGAGATTGAACCCCGTGATGAAGGAGGTTGTGAGAAAGGAAGTTATTAAGCTGTTAGATGCAGGATTGATCTATCCTATATCAGATAGTGCTTGGGTGAGCCCGGTCCATGTGGTGCCCAAAAAGGGAGGAACAACCGTAATAACTAATGAAAAAAATGAGTTGATTCCTACTAGAATTGTTACTGGATGGAGAGTTTGCATTGATTATAGAAGATTTAACTTGGCTACGAGAAAATACCATTTTCCGTTGCCGTTCATTGACCAGATGTTGGAGAGACTAGCGGGGCATGATTACTATTGTTTTTTGGATGGTTACTCCGGATACAATCAAATTACATTTGCACCGGAGGATCAAGACAATACGGCGTTTACATGTCCTTATGGTGTTTTTGCATATAGGAGGATGCCATTCGGGCTATGTAATGCCCCCACTACATTCCAAAGATACATGACATCCATTTTTGCTGATATGCTAGAGAAGCACATGGAAGTGTTCATGGATGACTTCTCCGTGTTTGGATCTTCATTTGATAACTGTTTAGCTAACCTTTCACTTGTCTTGTAGCGATGTCAAGAAAGTAATTTAATCCTTAACTGGGAAAAATGTCATTTTATGGTACGAGAAAGCATTGTTCTTGGTCACAAGATCTCACAAAAAGGGATCGAAGTTGATAAAGCGAAAGTGGAAGTAATCTCAAAGCTGCCACCGTCGATTATGAGAAAGGTATAAGAAGCTTCTTAGGACATGCAGGTTTTTACCGCAGGTTCATAAGAGACTTCTCGAAGATAGCCCAACCTTTAACTACTCTATTAGTTAAAGATAAGGCTTTTGTGTTTGATAAGAAGTGCACCGATGCTTTTGAGACACTAAAAAAAGAATTAGTGTCAGCACCAATTGTTATTGCTCCCGACTGTGTCTTCTGATCTTCTTGCAAACGAGCCTCAGTAATCCTAATCCATCTAGCCTGACTCTCTTCCAAGTAGTGCTCAGCTCTGGCTTTCTAAATCTTAGCTTCTTTGCAAGCATTCTTCAATACCAACTCCCCTGCTCGGGCTTTTCTGATGAAGTCCTTTGTCTTTTACATCTTGGTCATATGCTCGATCCGGAGCGTCTCTAACATTTCAATGTCTAGACGACCATCATTCCTTTCCCAAAGGGTCTTCTTCAGAGATTCAGAAAGCTGGGTATTCCTCTCTTTCAGCTTATCAAATTCCTCTAAACTGACTGTAGCTATAGGCTCTACTACTGATGGTCCTGGCACATCTTCCAGGGTGAATGGCATGCGGGTGATCTGTCCTCTGACGCGAGACCAATCAATGTACTGAGTTGAAGCTATGTTGTTGCACTTGCCAAGAATAGCAGTCCCTTTTGTCTGTATGTTATCCCAAGCCCAAGCTGCTTGTCGGATGATGGCATGATTATTCTGAACATCACAATAAAGGGTCTCTAATAAATCCTACTTTCTTGGTGGATGTACCAATGCATATCCCAACTGTCTCTTGAACAACAAAGGATTGTAGTTGATGCAGCCCTTCACTCCAATAAGAGGTACATTGGGATACTGCCCACAACTTGTAATTATGTCCTTGCCCTTAGTGCTATGAGTACACCACCTGATGTCTTCTGAAGTGAGAGCAATCATTATCTTAGCCCAATTTCTTGACTGGTGAGGATTCATGAAAGCTTCTGTCTTTGGCATGTGTCTCAATAACCAACAGTAGAAGAGAGGTGCACAACATCTGACTAGTCTTCCCCTCTGTTTCTCATTTCTCTAATGCACTGAGTAGTAGAAATCCCCTAGCAAGGTAGGAACTGGATTCTTCAGCAGGAAGATATGGATAGCATTCTTGCTTACAAACTTAGGCTCGTCTGCAAACAAGATGATTCCATATACACTAAGAGCCAGGAGAGCACAAACAGTTTCCCACTTCCCTACTGCAGCATGACTGGTGGCCTGAGTGATCAAGAAGTCCAAATGGAGGCCTGGGGTTCCAGCCTTGGTGGTCATATGCTGATCAATGATGGTGTTTTCCAAATGTAAAGCCTTAGCTATGTCTTCATTCCTAGGAGCAGTCATCTCAGGGTTGAAAGGAATCCATCTTCTGATAGGGACACCCAACAACATGGAAAAATCTTCTAACAAAGGACCCATCTGAAAGTATGGGAAGGTGAAACATCTGAGAGGAGGGTCATAGAACTGGAGACAGGTGTGAATCATGCTCCTCTATGATGCATCCAAGTCCATGATCATGTCCATAATACCACCATATTGTTCTTTGAATAAAGGAACATGATCAGGAGTGATAAAGGTCTGAATATGCCTGATACCTGCTAGAGAGGGCTCAAAGAAATGGTATGTGATGTTTCTCTTCCTGGATGAATCCATACGGACAATGGATGCTGATGAAGATCACTAAAGGAAATAGCTGATGAAGACAACTGAAGGAGATATCCGCTGAAGAAGATCTCTGATGAAGATAACTGATGAAGATGGCTGAGCATAAGAACAGTCAAAACCAAACCAAAGATGATGTGGATACCCTGTAAAACAAATAGACAAATGTTAAAATGATGCAAAATGATGTATGCTTATGATATGCAAGGGTTTGTGATCAGGTGCTGGATTTGTCATTTGCTTTGATAGGGTCCATGAGTGTTCATAAGTCCGGATGAAGGTCTGAGAACCAGTAACTAGGTTGGGGACTCAAATAAAGAGTCACAAGTCTAGGGTTTCATAAGATCATTCCAAGATAGTTTAACCTTAAAACAAAATCTAGTAACAGGGTATGATGAGGCCAAGGGTTCTTGCAAACCTGCAAACATCCCAACCCCCTCACAGGTATTGTTCTAGAACAAGGATCCTCAGACTTGGATCTATTATGAGAAGTGTAAACACTTCTAACCCGGAGGTACATAGTTTACATTAATCATAAAGGACCCTCCTCTAATTCACCTTATATGCTGAAGGTCATCTAAAAGGTCATCCAGACTTAGCAGGCTTCCTAGATAGCCCTAGTACTACAGGAAATCCGTAGCACAGAGTTCTCAAGAAGAAACACATGTCTGAACTGTGTTTCATATTCCCGCACCAGACCAAAATGGAATGGGAAAGAATATGAAGCCACTCTAATCCTATGTGTCACTCAGGCTCCCGACGTGGAACCTTTCTCACTGAAATACCCCTCCCACAAAGGTAAACCAACAAATCCAGCACATGATATGATGATAATAATATGAAATGCATAAAAAACAGTAAATGAAAGCGATAAATAAATGCAGTAAATAAAGCTGTAAAGAAAGCAATAAATAAAGCAAAAATGAAAGCACACACAACACATAACACCCCCATAAACACAAATCAAACAAGCGCAAGGAGAAACCCACAAAAAGAACCAGAATCCCTGGTTGCAAAGGATCCCCAGCAGAGTCACCAAGTTGTCGCTCCCCGGACTTTCGTCCCGGTGCAGACGCGAACGGTCGGCAATGTTAGAGGTTGAATAGAGTCGTCAGCTAGGAATTTTTATCCCGAAGAAAAGGTAATGCTGCATAAACCTGGAAAGAGATGGATAAGACGGTTGCGAACAAGAGAAACTGAGAAAGGGGGTTTGTTACGACCTGGGAAGGTATTAGCACCCATATCGTCCGTCGTACTCGACGGGATCCACGCTTACAAGATTGTGTTTAAAAGGGGTAGGTGTATGTGCTATCTATGTGCAAAAGCTAGGGGAAGAAAGTACAGGTGTTAGTGCAAAAGGTGTGAATTTCTCAGGAACTGAGGCTTAAAAAGAATGGTAAAAGAGGGGAAGACACATAGACTTTTGTTCGATAACTGTTAAGTTATGCCTATGTATCCTCTCGTGCAATGAGGAAGTCAGAACACCTTAGTTCAACTCAAAGAGACTGAAAATGATTGATTGTGAACTGCTTACTTGTCTATGCTCAAGTGTATGACTCGTCTGGCTCGAGTGCTAACTGTCTTGCATTAGACGGAAGAAGCGAGTTCCCGTTTATAGAATGAGTGTGATGAGAAAAGAATCTCGGAGGAGACGTTTATTGTTTGTTTTTGTGTTTTCAGTTTTTTATTGTTTTTGGTGTTTTTCATAGGATAATGAGCTTAAGCCTAAATCAAAGGTTGTAAACTCATTATATCCTCCCTGATTAGGGATAATGAGCCTACTTAAGTGTGAGATAAGCATCTCAACTTAATTACCATGATGATGTAGAATTAAGATCATTAACCTACTTGTGATTATTTAGATGTTTTTTGGTTTTTGTTTAGTGTTAAGTAATGATTAATCTCTAATCACAGATTAGTGAACTCATTACACCATCCTAATAGAAGGATGATAGATGAGAGCACTTAAGCTGAGGAAGATACCTCAACTTAATCCATGGTTAGGGATTTAATTCATTATATAACAAACCTTTATTAAATGGATTTTAAATAAAGAGGATGAGATTAAGAAAGTGGATTTTAATTTTGCAAGACAACTTGAGGGGGACTTGTCCATTAAACACTAGGGTTAGTCCCTCTTAACCATAAGGAAGAGATAAAACCCTAATGTAAGGCCCAAGTTACAAGATAAAGTCTTAGTGATTATTAATGTGTTTTGATTAAGAGGTGTAAACAAATTAAATATTTAACACTAAGGATTAAAGTTATACACTCCATCCTAAGATAAGGATGCATGCATAACCCTAATTCAAAGTCCTAAAACTTTAAGTGTTTAGTCTCTGATTATGAGATGAGAAAAGAGAGACTAAAGGAGACTCAAATGTAAAAAGCTATGGGGGACTATATACAATCCTAAAAATTATCATGCTTGGATATCCTATGGTTTGTGAGGCTTAAGAGAAAGGATCTTCAAGGCCACCAAGGAAAGGGAAGCAGATGAAAAGAGAAGGAGAAAGAGAGAATAAGTTACTTACTTCCTGAAGAAGATAAGTAACTTAGGAGAAAAGAGAGGAGCAAGAGAGACATAAGTGAAGCAAGTTCACTTCAAAGACAAATAAATATGCAAATGAGAGGAAAGAAAAGGTGGGAGGTGAAGACAAATCCACCTCCCATACAACTTACCAAAAGTTCCTGAAATGTTAGTACAAGATGCATAAGACATAAAGCACAAAGAAATGAGATGAATAAGGATGCAAAGTCCAAAACCAGAAGTGATTATGCAATTCAAATGTGTTATGAGATGATGCAATATCATACAAGATACATATGAATGATCATACAAGAATGAGATGCAATGGAAGCATGTTTAGAAGCATGAAAACACATGGATGTTCATGGAATGTAATGAATGCAAAACATAGAAAATGAATGAAGAAATGATCAAGCAATGTTCAAGCATGTCTTAAGATGTCTAAGATGTCATACAAATGCTTGAAATGTCATGGCAAGTTCACAAGTTCATGATATACAAAGAAGAATGCAAATGAAGATGCAAAATTATGGTTTTAAGGCAACATGAGATGCATATGACCAAAAGAGAAGCATACATCATGATACAAATTTGAAATTGAACTCAAATAAACCCTAATCACATATAAGATCACACACCAAAGGAGAAGGTTAGAAGCTAACCCTAGGCAAAGTTATGGAATTTCTAAGTTAACTAGGGTTTTTGGGTGCTTCTAAAGGGAAAATGCAAATCAAATTGAAAATGTAAGATAAAAATATGAGATAAATAACCTAGAAACTATATGCAATATGTGAAACAATGCAAAAAGAATCAAGTTCAAACTCATCATGGTTAGGCAGAAATGAATTTGTCAAGTTAGGGTTAAAAAATGTGAAATTTAAGAACCCTAATTCAAAGAAAATTGTGAAAATGTGATCAAACCTAAAAAACATTTGTATGGTGAGTTTGGAAATGTTTCTAAATGTATTGGAATGCTTCATGAATTTTTTGGTGATTTTTAGAAACCTAAATGCATATTTAATTAATTAAAATCAATTAATTAATTAAATAAAACATTAAATATTTTAAAAATACTTTTCTAATGCAAAAATTAAAATAAAAAATGTTTTTAGGTAAAGAAATATATTTGAAACAAAAATGCAGAAAATCAGATTTTTTTAAATTGTTTTTGCTATTTTTAAACATTATGTGAAAGAAATGTAATAAAAATGAAATTAAAAATGAATTAAATGGAAAGTATGATGATCCAGTGGCCAAGATTCAAACATGGGGGGAATGGGTTGACTGCGCGCGTGTTTTAAGGGTCAGGATCCAATCTGGAAAAATTTAATTAATTAAACCTAATTAATCTAATTAATTATGAATTAAGATTAGTGAAGCAATCTGGACCATCCGCTGCTAACCCTAATCAAGATCCTAACGCCACAAATGAATCTGGGCAGCTAAACCCTAAATTAACCTAATCACTTTCAGATGCCTATGAAATCCTCATTTCTCCGCCATTTTCAGTTTTAAAAAGATCATGATGAACCCCACAACATGTACTTTCATATTATAATAAGAAATTGAAGTTTTGCAAGATTGTGTTCTTGAGGTTACCTGAGCTGGTGAACTATAAATGTGAGCTTTTAGAGGCTCCCACTTGTGCAAGTGAACTCCTTTGATCCTCCTGAAGCTATTGGGATGCTTAGAATGCTTTGAAAGTGGCTAATTTGAGTGGCTCGATTCTGATATGGCATAAATGGAGGCTTTGGTTTATGAGGTTTCAGGCCATGGTAATGGTTACTTTGTGTTCTATGGATGATTTCTGAATGAATGGTAAAATAATTTATGAGGTTTGATGGATTGTTTGAGAGAATTGAAGAAGGTAAGTTTTTTGCAATTTTTGTGAAAACTGATGTTGTGTGTGTTCTGACCTCTTGGCATGCTTCTCTTATGATCTTGAGGCAATCCTTAAACTATTGGAATGAGTCAGAACATTAGGTATGCACTATGGGAATGGTATGGCTCCATTGGCCAAAAAGTCAAGATTGGTGTACCATAGGTATGGGCTTGTGCAGAGGTGATTTCTGTGGCTAGATTGCTTCAGCATGGTTCATGGTGAGCCTTTGGATCAATAGAATGCAGTTGGATGGCCTTGATCAAGAGTTCTCATAGTTTATGCAATTTCCCTCTTTGGAGTTTCTTGAAGTGCAAGGCATAGAAACTTGTGATTTTTGGTGCAATCTTGATCAAAATGTGTTGCATTATGTTGGTATGATGTTTTGAAGTTGATTAGAGGTCATAAAATGACTTGGCAAGTGAAATTGCAAAAATCCCTCTTTGGTGCACACTTGAAAATTATAGGATTTTTGCCAACTTTGAAAGGCCATATCTTGAGTTCTAAGATGAATCAAGACATGTTCTTGTACTTTTTGAAAATGGGAAGACATAATATACAACTTTCATGTCCAAGGATTTTTTCATTTGAAGTATTTTTGGTCATGAAAGAATAGGTTGAATATCTATCCCAAAATGGAAAGTTTCCATTACAAGTCATTTCCAAAAATAGCAAGTTTGCATTTGGCTCAAAATTCTTCAACTTTGTGAACTTCCAACCACTTCAATTATCAAATAAAGATCATAGAGACTCAAAATGATGATGATGACCCTTTGGTACCCTTGATGGAGGCCTCAAATGCCCTGATTTTGACTTTACTTACTCAAGAAGTTACCCAATGATCAGATGACTTCCGCAGTGAATTTCTTCATCAAATTTGGTACACATGATCCTTATAACATATTAATACCATTAGAATCAAGAATGACTAAAAAATTTGAGGTTAAGGGCCTCAAACCCAAAACCCTAATTTTGGTCATCTGTGCAGGAAAACCCTAGCTCTGCCTGGACCTCTGTGCAATCCTTTGACATTTGGTGACTTCAAAGACTTCTTGGAGATGTAATATGATCATAGAACACTCATGGACCCTCTTGGAATGCTTCAAAGCCCAAGAGATTTCTCAGATCACTTCTAAGATTCACCTGATCACAAAACCCTAATTGTGCAGTCATGCAATGATTTGATGAAGTTGTTTATGCAATGTGAGATGCAATGAGATCATAAGACATGGTGTGAGAAAAGGTGAGGGAAAATTTGGGGTGTTTACATCACCCAAATGTACTCCAGAATCCAATGCCTAATCACGGCGGAACCGGTGTCACGGTAGTTCTACCAGATGGTCCACATTAAGATGAAATCTTCGAGTTAATCACCCAGGACGCTAGGGTATTCGTGAAGCAAATAAAGCCAGAAGTATTCAATACTCTTAGTGATGGCATACGTGTGTTTGTCTTTCTTCATTGCTCATTTTCATCCCTATTGAGGGGAACTACGTCGCTCTGATTCTTCATTGGTCATCAGTTAATGGAGATACGTAGGCAGAAGATCGTCAGATCTTTCCGAGCAATCTTATGGGGCAACTTTACTCCCCAGATTTACCCTTTCCTTCAGATGTCTCTTGTCAGAGTCAGAATAACTAGAAGAAGATGAATGATTTCCATGGTTGGGCATACAGCTGCAACTTGAAGATTACAAGTACGTGAAAGAGCTATTGATCACTGAAAGTATCCAAGACTGACAGGTCCAGACGGAGTCAAGCCTCCTCAACTACGGCAATATTCAGTTTCCTTACCGCATTTCCATTTGTAGTTTCTTTTATGTGCTAAACATTTGTCTACATGTATGAAATTTGTTTTCTTTTGAATTTTATTAATAATAAAACTCACATGTTTGTTTTAAAGTAATTCATTTGCATTCACTTATAATTTTGCATGTTTACGTCGCAATACCAATTGTCGTGCTTAAACTCTATGAAGGAGAATGACGAAACAAAAACGCAAGAGTCTCTAATGGTGTGCTCTCGAATAAGACCTTGTTGACGATGTACAAGCTTTGTTTCAAATCCATAAACACCGGAGATATAAGGGATATAGACCCTCGTTAACCCCTTTGAGCCTTGAAGTAGGAGTTTCTTTTCGCATGAAAAAACCCATACGTTTAACCCAGGGGCAGGGTAGATGTCATCTAGTCGGACCAAGCATTCAGGCTTTCATAAAGGAGTGTATTTGAGGATCCATTACATTCCACTATGCCAATCATGTTAGACGCTGTGGCGAGTGATCTAGAGGGGGGGTGAATGGATCACCTCCTTGTTTTCAAGGATTTAAAAAGTTTTTCAGAGTTTTCAAAGAAATATGGAAACGAAGGTCCTAAATACACAAGCGTCTATTCTGAACCGGCCACTAGAAGACCAGACAAGCGATAACGTGCTGGATTTTACGATTGCTATGATAAAGGATTAAACACACAATATGAAAAACAGTTGAATGCACCTATCACTAAAGCAATTTCCAATGAATCGAAAAACAAATTAAAACGAAAGTAAAGATAGAGAGGAGAAACAATACGCCGAGATTTGGTAAGGAAGTTCCCCACGGTCGTCCTCGCGTGTGGGTACGTCTCCCTCTCAATTTCAAATCGAAATTGAGAATTCTTATATCAAAGTTGCTGAATCCGTTGATTACAAGGTTCGAATACAAATACCAGAATTCTAAACTCCTAGAATTTCCTATTGTATCAACCTCCACTCGATTTGAGCCCAATCGAGATTTCCTGCAAGTTATACAATCAATCCACCGGTTCCACGACTCTCGTTGCGGCTGAATCTGACTTGTACAACGTGACTCACAAAACCCTCAAGAACACGCCCGTTCTTGAAGGAAAACCCAGCTGGTTTTTCCTTGAAACCTTCTATCAATCTTCAACTCAGCTGGATCTACGATCGTACCACTGAACGTTGTCTCGAAAGCCTTCAATTCACAGGACAGCAAACACTCTTGTTGATGTTCTTGAATAAGAATTTTGAGAAGATGATGAAGATGTCTTGGTTCTAGGTTTCAAGCTTGCTCAACATTGAAGTTCCAACACTTCACAAACCCTCTCTTGATGTGTTCTTCAATGCTTAATCACTACAAAATTCGTCTCTCCAATTTTTGTAATCTGTGATCTATATATGAAATGAAACAAAAGCACACATATATGTATTGCAGAATCTGTTAGACAAATAACAGAAGAATGAATCGATTCAAGCTTGGATGAATCGATTCATACTGATTAATTTTGAGAAAACATAATTAGTTAAACAACATGAATCGATACATCAAAGGATGAATCGATTCATTTTGCGAAATTCAGAAACCTCTCTACAGCATGAATCGATTCAAGCTATAATGAATCGATTCATTATGCGTGATTTTCCAAAAACTTATAAACAATGAAAAACAAGAGAACCAAAATGAAACAAGCATATTTCTTAACATGGAACAAACACAAAACACTTAAAATTTATAATCGATCAAAAACTAAGGTTGCTCACAAACTCCCCCTTTTTGATGATGACAAAATTTTGAAGTGTGAGAGAGAACTCCCCCTGAGTTTGTGCTCGTCATTGTCTTGTCACACTTGCCTTTTTCTCCCCCTTTGTCAACAGCAAGAAAGAGTTATAGATGATGAACTAGAAACAACAAAACTAAGATACAATGGCAAAATACACTCACAAAGAATGAAATAGAAAGCGCAAACAATTTAAACAAAAGCAAATTACATAAACAAGCAGTGAAATTGTCAAGGAAAGTTACGAATTACATAGCCAAACCAAAACATAAATTGTTTAAACATGAAATAAAAAAAAACTTAAGCAACACACAAATATGAAATGCAATATGAAATGCGTCAATGAGGGAAATGGCCACCACACGACTCCGCATCATCACGATCAGGGTCACGGAAGCTTGGAGGAGGAGGTGGAGGAGGCATTTCATCTGGATTCTGCCCCATGAATGCATAACGCCGAAAACGCCTCTGGACTTCGGTACTTTGAAACCTTTCCATAATGCCCGGGTGAGAACGACAATCATCCATAAAACCAGACATTTCATTATAAAACACTTGATGCCACTTAATTAGTTCAGTATGCCAGAAATGTTGATTTTGGTAAATGCGAGTATGGTCATCATGCCATTCACGATGCTCCTTATGCCATTCCGTTTGCTGGACATGCCAAGCACGAGCTTCCTCATGCCGGGCATTGTTTGCAACTTCCATTTGTGCAAACATGTCAGTGAGATAAGCTGGAGCAGCAGTGGAGGAGGTCGGTGCAGCCGACGAAGGAGTAGGATCATAGTTTGTTGGAGACCACCTTTGTGGTATCCACTCACCCCATCCGGTATTGGCAGATGAATCAGGAGCAGGATTTTCAGCTTCTTCCATATCTTCATCCCTGTTTTCTTCCACATATATGTGTTCAGCCGGGTTGTCAAAGTTGTAAATGCGAGTACGTGTGCTACGTTCAAAGAAGTAGTAACAACGACGCTCGATGTCCCATCGATACCCCATATGAGAAAGTGTGGCGTTGTTGAATTCTTGCACACTTGAGACTGATACGAGAGGCACAGGAGGAAAAGTGACTTTCCAAAACTTGAGAATCCTCATGATTTGAGAAGCATGGGCAAGGGTAATATTTTTGGAGCTGTTTCGCGTAAGGAAGATACGCTTGACAAAGTAATTTGCCCAATTTAAGGGAATCTTTTTCAGCAAGATGTACAACAAATGGATATTCGGTTTGTCCAAACGAGAATGTCCACCGGACCTTGGACGCAAGATATGCGAAAGGATCCAGTGCAGAATTCTTGGTACACTTTTGATCATACCTGAAGTTAATGGCTCATCATCAGCAAGAGGTCTATCCAACTTAGAAATGGATGCACAAAATTCCTTCAAATTAAACTGAGTTTCGAAACTCTGGTCATGCCACATCTGCAAATCATCAACTTCAGATGGCATACCGAACACTGTGGCCCAATCAGCAGCCTCAAAACGATATGTTCTTGTTCCAATTAAACACTTAAACATATATCCTCTTGCAGTTTTCACACCAGCATAGAATGCCCGAATAAAATCCTCATGATACTCATCTTTAACATATAAAAAGAATCCAAGACTTTGTGCGTCGACCAAAGCCGCAACTTCTTCTAAACCTAGAGTACGAGCATCACTGGGATCAAACATATGAGGTTTCATTACTAACCTTGATTTGAAGGAAGTTTCAAATTCTTCAATGATGGCCGGATGAAGGATTGCAGTCCCATATGGAGGAATTTCAAGAATAGGAGGAGCCTGAGAAGAAGACCCCATAGGTTCCTTGCCTTTTCTTTTACTTCTTTCTCTTGGAAGCAACACTTTTGGAGGCATGGTGGAAGATTTAGGGTTTGAGAGAAGAAGAGGAGTTTTTGGAACAGTTAGGGTTATGATGCAAATGATGTAACTGATGTAAATGAGATAATGAGAGAGACATAATGGAGATAATGGGGTTATGTAACTGATACAAATGTCATGGAAGTTGCTGATGTGTCGATTCATTTAAAAAAACTGAATTTTCGTCAGTATGAATCGATTCATTCATGTATGTATCGATTCATTATGCGAAAAATTTTAAAAGACAAACTGCTATGAATCGATCCAAGTAAGTATGTATAAATACATACTGTGACTGATTTTGAAAGAATTTGCAAAATTAAATCATGAATCGATTCAAGCAAGTTGGGATCGATTCATTATGCGAATTTTTGGTTTTGTAAATGAGAATGAATCGATTCAAGGGTTTATGAATCAATACATACTGTAACTGGTTTGATAGAAATTAAAATAAAACAAACATGAATCGATTCATGAATGTTGGAACGATTCATTATGCGAAAATTTGAATATTTCAGTGATTTTTCAAGAATTGAAACATTTATGCAGAAGCAAAACAACCATTATGCAGTTAAATGAAATGCAACAAAGTGTGCAAGCTTAAGAATAACAAAAATCAAAGTTCAAACATTCATATGAAAAGAAGTTCATGTAAACAAACAATCATTAATCAAAACATACATTGATCATACAATATTACCAAGGTGAGGAGAGGAAACGATATTACCTCCATCATAGTATTCTCATAAGGCACTAGTGAAGGCTACAATCAAAACTTAGCAAATATGATGAGATAAAATAGAAACAATATCAATCAAACTTAAGGCACCAATGAGGAAAGATCAAGAATCCCTAACTCACGACGAATGTTGAAGAATGGTTCAGTCGCCAACGGTTTAGTGAAAATGTCAGCAAGCTGATTTTTAGTATCAACATGCTCAAAAATGACATCGCCTTTTTCAACATGATCGCGAAGAAAGTGATGTCGAATCTCAATATGTTTGGTGCGCGAGTGTAAAACAGGATTCTTAGTAAGGTTAATGGCACTAGTGTTGTCACACTTAATTGGAATACGTTTTAGTTCAATATCAAAGTCTTGTAGTTGTTGTCTTAGCCACAGAATTTGAGCACAACAGCTACCGGCTGCGACATAATCAGCTTCTGCAGTAGACAAAGCTACGGATACTTGCTTTTTACTATGCAAACTTATCAAAGAATTTGAGAACAGATGACATGTGCCACTAGTGCTTTTCCTATCTGATTTGCAGCCAGCAAAATCAGAATCAGAATAACCTACTAAGCTACAATCTCATCCTTGGAATACCAAAGTCCATATTTAGGTGTTCCATTAAGATACCTAAATATACGCTTGACTGATTTTAGGTGAGATTCCTTAGGATTTGATTGATATCTTGCACACATACACACACTAAACATGATGTATGGTCTAAAAGCAGTAAGATACAAAAGAGATCCGATCATACCTCTATACCTCTTGACATCAACACACTTACCATGTTCATCTTTGTCCAAGTTTCCATTTGTAGGCATAGGAGTGTCAATTGATTTAGAATCATTCATTCCAAACCGTTTGAGCAGCTCTCTACAGTATTTAGTTTGACATACTGCTGTACCTTAATCAAGTTGCTTTATTTGGAGGCCTAAAAAGTAGTTCAACTCCCCCATGAGACTCATCTCAAACTCACCCTGCATAACATTAGAAAATTCCTCGACCAAGTGTATGTTAGTTGAACCAAATATGATATCGTCTACATAAACTTGAACTAAAAGAATGTGTTTTCCTTTGTGTATAATGAAGAGTGTATTATCCACTTTACCTCTAGAATATCCATGATCAAGTAAAAATTTACTAAGTCTTTTGTACCACACACGAGGTGCTTGCTTAAGACCATATAAAGCACGTTTTAACTTGTAGACATGATCTAGATATTCAGAATTTTCAAAACTAGGAGGTTGTGAAACATATACTTCTTTATTTATAACACCATTTAAGAACGCACTCTTTACGTCCATTTGGTAAATCTTGAAATTCATATAACACGCATAGGCAAGCAAAAGACGTATGGCTTCAAGGCGAGCAACCGGAGCATAAGTCTCCTCATAATCTATGCCCTCCTCTTGGTTATACCCTTGTGCTACAAAGTGTGCCTTATTTCTAGTTATCACTCCGCTTTCATAAAGTTTATTTCTAAAAACCCATTTAGTACCTATGATGTGATGATCTCGCGGACGAGGGACAAGTTCCCAAACGTCATTTCTTTTAAATTGATTTAGCTCTTATTGCATGGCCATTAGCCAAAATTCATCAATCAAGGCCTCTTTAGCGTTTTTAGGTTCCACTTGTGATACAAATGCAAAGTGAGAACAAAAATTACTTATCTTAGAACGAGTCAACACTCCCTTTGAAATGTCTCCCAATATGTTGTCTATGGGATGGTCTTTAGAGGATTTCCAAGCTGGTGGAAGATCCTTCACTTCGGATGTTCCTTCCTCTTTATCTTTTTCAATACATGTATCTTCCTCCTTCTCAATAGCAACTGCTTCGGATTGATCAATTTCCGAACCAGCTTCTTTGAGTATGTCTTGTGTAGATACACCTGCATCATTAAAATAGATACCTTTTCCGACAATTTTTGGGTAAGACTCATCAAAAGAAACATGGACAGATTCTTCGACAAAAAGTAAACGCCTATTATAAACTCTATATGCTTTGCTTGATTGAGAGTAACCAAGAAAAATGCCTTCATCAGCTTTGGCATCAAACTTCCCAAGGTTTTCCTTACCGTTATTCAAGACAAAACATTTACAACCGAACACATGAAGATGAGACAAGTTGGGCTTTCTACCTTTCAAAATTTCATAAGGAGTTTTATTCAAAATAGGACGAATTAGAATCCTATTGAGAACATAACAAGCCGTACTAATTGCATCGGCCCAAAAGTATTTTGGTAATCCACCCTCATTGAGCATTGTTCTTGCCAATTCCTCTAAAACTCGATTTTTGCGTTCCACAACACCATTTTGTTGTGGAGTTCGAGGAGCTGAAAAGTTATGCTCAATGCCATACTTGTCACAAAATTTATCAAAGAGGTGGTTTTGAAATTCACCTCCATGATCGCTTCAGATTGTAACTATTTTAGAATTCATTTTATTTTGGGACAGCTTTGCAAAACTTTTGAAAGCAGAAAAAGTTTCATTTTTGCTATGAAGGAATATAGTCCAAGTGAATCTAGAGTAGTCATCTACTATTACGAAACCGTAATAGTTTCCACCTAAGCTCTTTGTCCTAGATGGTCCAAAGAGATCCATATGGAGAAGCTCAAGGGGTCTTGAAGTTGAAATTATATTCTTAGATTTAAAAGAGACCCTTGTTTGTTTTCCCATTTGGCAAGCATCACATAGGTGGTCTTTTGAAAACTTTATTTTTGGAAAACCTACCACTAGATCCTTGGATATAACCTTGTTAAGCAAATCGAAATTAACACGCGCTAAGCGTCTATGCCATAGCCATGAATCATCATTTAAGGCTACTAGACATTTAGTGCTTGTTAATGATACACTCAAAAGATCAAGCATATATATATTGTTTACTCTAACACCCTTAAACACAACATTTTGTTCGGTATGTTCAATTTTGCAACATGTTTTTGTGAAAGAAACTTTATAACCTTTGTCGCATAGTTGACTTATACTTAACAAATTGTGTTTAAGTCCCTCTACAAGATGTACATCAGAAATAGTAGTGGTAGAGGGATTACCTACACTACCTTTACCAAGTATTTCTCCTTTGTTATTGTCTCCATAAGTAACATACCCCTTTTTCTTTGCTTTGAAGTCAATAAAAAGCGATATGTCACCCGTCATGTGCCTTGAACAACCGCTGTCCAGAAACCATCTTCCTTCCATGGATACAAGACACTCATCCTACAATATCAAAAGAGAGAAGTAGGTACCCAATTTTTATTAGGTCCAAGTGGGTAAGTAATAACATGGTTGCCTTTAGGCTTCCATTGATAAATGCCTTTAGGAACAAGAAATCTTCTAAACTTGCATTTCTCAATGGTGTGGCCAACATGACAACAATAGTGACAAACACTACGATAATGATGATGTTTACTATTGGTCTTTAAATCCTTTGGAACAAAAGAATATTTTTCATACGGAGGATTTAATGACTTTTTGAATAATCTCGTATCGACGGCATAGGTAATCTTAGGTTGCAAGGCTTTTTCCAATTTGGCTTTAAGAGATATGACCTCTTGTTGCCAAATGTGGCACCTTTCACAATGCCTAATTTTATCACAACCATCAATATCAATAGCTTTTGAATTTTCTGCAATACTAGCTTTCAAGCATTCTAAATCTTTTTCAGCATATTGTACTTTACCTTCCAAGTATGAAAAAATTCTTTTATCGGAAGCTAACCTTTTAAATGCTTCTTTAGCTTCATTATGCAGTTTTTCAAAAGCTACTTTTAATTCAGAAAAAGACATGGAAGATAAGTTGTTATAATAAGCTTATTTTACCTTTTTATCATCACTTTTCTTCTTGTGATGGGACTGATTTTTGGTGTAAGCCATAAGACACAAATTTGCGGTTTCATCGCTATCACTTGTACATTGTGTACTTGATGAATCACTATCACTTTCCCAAGCAATGTAAGCTCTTCTTTGCTTATTATTATACCTTCTTGTAGGAGCTTTTCCTTTATCCTTTTTCTTTAAAGGGCAATCCGTTTTATAATGACCGGACTTGCCACAATTAAAGCAAGATCCTCTTTCTCTATTCTTCTTAACCTCTTCCTGTTTTGAATCCATAGATTGTCTTCTAAAGTTTATGAGATTTTTGTCGGAATGCTTTATTCCATTCTTTCGAATAAATCTATTATATCTCCTTACAAAAAGTCCCATTTCTTCGTCACTGGAGTCTTCGTCACTACTTGACTCATTGTTGCTTAGCTTTTTGTGAGGACTTTGAGTCTGAAGCCATAAGAGCTATAGGCCTCTTCTCACCCTCTTTGTCTTTGTTCTTCTCTTTTCCCTTTTTACTTTTGTTTTCAAACTTTTCTAGACTTTCTAGTTCTTGTTGATGTTCCTCCAGCTTTCCAAACAAAGTAGTCATTGTGAGAGTCGTTAGATCATTGGCTTCCTTGATAGCTGTCACTTTAGGTTTCCATTCCCTGCTCAGACATCTCAGAATTTTATTAGTAGCAATATCATTGGAAACCGGTTTTCCAAGTGCATTCAAACGATTAATAAGATGAACAAATCTCTTTTGCATGTCGGGAATAGATTCTCCTTGTTTCATGCGAAAGAGTTCGAACTCTTGATTAAGTGTGTTAATGTGGGACTGTTTTACTTTAGTTGTGCCCTCATGAGCAATTTCTAAAGCATCCCACATTTCTTTAGCTGTCGAGCAATGGGAAACTCGATAATACTCATCTGCACTAAGTGCTGAAATTAGCATATTTCAAGCTTTCCAATCACTTGACCACTTTTTCTCATCTTTTTCATCCCAATCGTCTTCTGGTTTAGGTACTATGGCTCCTGCCTCCTTCATCATGGTAATTTGAAAAGGACCATTTTGAATGGCAGCCCATACGCACCTATCAACAAAATTTATATGTACTCGCATGCAGTCTTTCCAATAGCCATAATTTTCACCGTTGAAAACATGAGCTCTATTATACGCCCCCTTTGGTTCAGAATCCATAACGTTACAGGTAGCCACAAAGCACCAGCGATCCGGTGCTCTGATACCACTTGTTAGACGTTGTGGCGAGTGATCTAGAGGGGGGGTGAATGGATCACCTCCTTGTTTTCAAGTATTTAAAAAGTTTTTCAGAGTTTTCAAAGAAATATGGAAACGAAGGTCCTGAATACACAAGCGTCTATTCTGAACTGGCCACTAGAAGACCAGACAAGCGATAACGTGCTGGATTTTACGATTGCTATGATAAAGGATTAAACACACAATATGAAAAACAGTTGAATGCACCTATCACTAAAGCAATTTCCAATGAATCGAAAAACAAATTAAAACGAAAGTAAAGATAGAGAGGAGAAACAATACGCCGAGATTTGGTAAGGAAGTTCCCCACGGTCGTCCTCGCGTGTGGGTACGTCTCCCTCTCAATTTCAAATCGAAATTGAGAATTCTTATATCAAAGTTGCTGAATCCGTTGATTACAAGGTTCGAATACAAATACCAGAATTCTAAACTCCTAGAATTTCCTATTGTATCAACCTCCACTCGATTTGAGCCCAATCGAGATTTCCTGCAAGTTATACAATCAATCTACCGGTTCCACGACTCTCGTTGCGGCTGAATCTGACTTGTACAACGTGACTCACAAAACCCTCAAGAACACGCCCGTTCTTGAAGGAAAACCCAGCTGGTTTTTCCTTGAAACCTTCTATCAATCTTCAACTCAGCTGGATCTACGATCGTACCACTGAATGTTGTCTCGAAAGCCTTCAATTCACAGGACAGCAAACACTCTTGTTGATGTTCTTGAATAAGAACTTTGAGAAGATGATGAAGATGTCTTGATTCTAGGTTTCAAGCTTGCTCAACATTGAAGTTCCAACACTTCAAAAACCCTCTCTTGATGTGTTCTTCAATGCTTAATCACTACAAAATTCGTCTCTCCAATTTTTGTAATCTGTGATCTATATCTGAAATGAAACAAAAGCACACATATATGTATTGCAGAATCTGTTAGACAAATAACAGAAGAATGAATCGATTCAAGCTTGGATGAATCGATTCATACTGATTAATTTTGAGAAAACAGAATTAGTTAAACAGCATGAATCGATACATCAAAGGATGAATCGATTCATTTTGCGAAATTTAGAAACCTCTCTACAGCATGAATCGATTCAAGCTATAATGAATCGATTCATTATGCGTGATTTTCCAAAAACTCATAAACAATGAAAAACAAGAGAACCAAAATGAAACAAGCATATTTCTTAACATGGAACAAACACAAAACACTTAAAATTTATAATCGATCAAAAACTTAGGTTGCTCACAAATCAAGAGGTCCAAAGACCGAAAACCACAATGGTTATCCAAATCAAGCGGTCCAAAGACTGGAAACCACAATGGTTATCCTTCATAGACCAAATAATAAGGCAGTCACAACCCTCGCGAAGCAATCAAGATAAACTGTGTCACACGATTTGTTCAAAAAAAAAATGAAAAAAGCCCGCTAAGTCGAAATTGAAAACAAGCGACTTTGGCAAAAGTTAGGGCATCCCACTGGACTTCACAATCAAAGATTCACAAGAATCAGTCAAGGCAAAAGTTAGGGATAAGCAAAATAATGAAAGGCGAAAAATGCAAAAAGGATTACACAAGAAAAATCCTTAAGCAAGAACAAAGTTGTGTGGCACAGACACGAAAGACAAAGGGGTGACTGACTCACAACGACAACTTGATTGGTGCTTGAACCGGTAGTAGCAATGGTTCCTCAACCGACACGAAACCCTTATGAAAGGTGAGTGCTTGTGAAAATTGGCTGAACATAGGAATGGAGAACATCACGAAGAGTGGGTGGGCACAAATAAACTTCGAGCCTATATCCTTTGTTTCTATAACCGTGAACCAGGCCACGATACAACCCTTAAAAGTCCTAACCGAAACAAGGTTAATTTGAGAGCGTACTACCACGAGATAGCATTCCTGAATCCTATGAGTTGTGCTAGAAGATCCTTGTTGGTATTGCATGTGCATACTTTCATTCAAAAATAAATAAATGTCGTATCTTAACCATTGATTCACTCACAATGGTTTGTGACACCTATTCTATAAAGACTTTGAGATTAATATGTGTGTTGCATTAGAATTTTCATTCTAAGAATAAACATTTTTTTGCTTGCATACATTTGTTTGGCATCATAATTGGTTCACATGCGGAAATTCAGTCCAGAAGCTTAAGCTTGCCAAGTTGAGAAGTCTAAAACTTATGAAAGACAGTCACGTCAAGGTGCACTCTTCCGCAAAAGCTCCATTGAGTAAGGACTTTCCCAACTAGTCATGGTAAGAGCTAGCCAATCCGGGGCAGTTATGTCGAGCAATCTCTTCAAAATTCAGCCGAACTGGGGCAATCACTTCGAGATTCAAATCTCTCCAAGAGAAATGATTAGTAAGTTAAGTGCAAAACCATTCAAATAATCGTACTGGGGCAGGCTACCCTAATAGCACGAGAATTCATTCTTTCCCGAAGACAGACAATCAGAATCATCTACCCGGAGTTCATAATACCGGGACAGTTATGCTCCTGAAGAGTTCCTATGTCACCCTCTTGTCATAACTCTTACTGATTGAGTATATTACTCATATAGTGGATGCTCGTCAAGCCAATTATCTCGTTCAACACTTCTGACAGCTACAAACTCATCTGCGTTGGCAATGGTTACCTCCCCAGCAAGGTTATTACGCTGATTCATGCAGTCGTTACGATACCTAAGAGTTTAAAGACACCGAGTCTTTTGTAAAATCCTCTTGAGGTAAAATCCATACAAAAACAAATAATCCCCAGCACGGGACGACTTGAAATCATTCCTCCCCGGCATGACGTGTCGGTTTTGTTATCCCCAGCAGACAGATGGAAGTTATCCCCAGTAAAGTCGCCAAACTTTTTCTTCAACAAGTTTCCTGGATCTTTTTCCTCAACAGATCTAAGGTGGATCCTATTCTCTAGCAGATCTCAGACAAAATTATTCTCTTCCCCAACAGATCTTGGAAGATTTCTTTGCTCCAGCAGAGCAACAAGGATTGATAATCCCCAAACAGAGAGTTCTCTTCCCGCGGTGGAGTATTTCTTTCAAGAGTTCATGTATTTCCGGCAACCAACTAATCAGTTATTTTTCTCACAGAGGTTCAGAAGGTTCATGTAGACGGCGAGTACTCATTAGCAAAGCCTTGACAAGACCTTTCCCCAGCTAAGTCGGAAAGTTGTCGATCCCCTAGCAAAAAATCTTATGGGTGAGATTCAATCCCCAGTGATTATGGTAGCCTCAAGCAGGTTCTGCAAATCTAAAGTCCAATTTATTTTTGGCAAAGGTGATAATTCGGGACATATGAATTATTCACGCTTTTCTCTAGCAGAGATGTTATCCCCACAGGGCTTCCCGATATCGAATCCGCAACCATTGCATTCTCAGCAGAGTCAGCAGGGACTTATTACTTCTGCATCAGGAATTCCCTTTACACTCACATCGGTTGATTGACAATACTCAAGACATAATATCCCCAGTGTCATGGGGCATCACGTCATGCAATTCAATGTATGAATACCTAACATACTCCAAGTTTGATATCTTGCAAAGTCCAGCCACAGACTGGCCAAAGTCCATCTTCGAGTGGCGAATTTCTAAAGTCCCCCACAGTGGGCAAAAGTCTCCCGCAGTGAACAAAAGTCCCCCGCAATGGGAAAAAGTCTCCCGTAGTGAGCAAAAGTCCAGCCACAGACTGGCCAAAGTCTATCTTCGGGTGGCAAATTTCAAAATTCTCCCGTAGTGAGCAAAGTCCACCCGCAGTGTGGCAGAATATCCAAAGTCCAACCGCAGAATGGCGAAAGTCCGTCCTCGGGGTGGAAAAGTGTCTGAAGTCCAACCACAGATTGGCGAAAGTCCATCCTCAAGGTGGCAAAGTATCTTGAAGTTCAACTGTAAATTAGTAAAGGTCCACCCGCAGTGTGGCAAGTCAGTAGCTTTCTGACATCATTCAAAAGGCATCCCCTTTTTACTATTCTTCCCATCATAATTATATCCAAGCAGAGTTCATTCAGTTGAGTTTATCCCCCTGTTCTTCTGTCACAGAGTGAAAATTTTCTGGTTGTTTATGGTATTCAATCCCTGCATACCTCAAACGTCTGAAAGAAACTGCTATCATCCATTCAGGTCTACAGTGATTGAATAGGGGCAGTTGTAACACCCCAAAATTTTCCCTCTTATTTATTACCTTAACTGTATTATGCTTCACTTTCATATGCATTTCTCATTAGGCCATATCATTCATAATCATGCATTTCATTGAACACCTAAGGCATGGAATCAAGCATTCTCTTGTGACTTGAATTTTCTTGTTCAGAGGTGATATATTTGGACGTGTTACGCTCAGTATTGAAACAAAGGTTGAACACCCAACATCATAAGTATTTTCTTATCAAAGTGTCAAGTTTTATTTCCTTCCAAAGTATCCAGTGCTTAGGGTTTCATCTTGTTCCTAACTGAGATAGTTTTTGGGCTAGGGTTTTGGTTCTTCAGCAACTCAAGTTATTTAATCATCGTCAATATACATCTCAAGATGGATTGTGGTTTGGCATGCATGAGTTAATCGATTTCGTTGACTAAGGTTTGGGATTCGTGGAGGATGCAAGTTGAGTATGGGTTGCACATGTTAAGATTGGTCGTATGGAATTCAAGGAACGAATCCATTAGAACATTTTGTTTTGAGTATATTAAATCCAAATCCGATTTCTATGCCCACCATCTTTTTCTAGTCCAAATTAATTCCATTTGTCTAATTACATTTTTAAACCCATAAATTATCCATAATCATTTTTCCTTCATACCAATTTTAAAAACCCCATTATACAAACCAAACCATTTTTTTGGGGTTCCATTTTTATCGTCCAAACAAATTCTTTTAAGACCATTTCCTCCCAAACCATAGCCATTACCCATTTTAGATCTACATTAAATCATTTTCAATGTCTCTTTCATAACACCCATTTTTGTTCATTGATTTGCAATAAACATTTTTTTTCAAAAAAAATCAATGCCGTCAAGCTTCCAAAACTTAAGCAAAACCTATTCAACCCCATTATGAGCCCTGAATTATGAGATATAAAGATGGTTTTATGTCAATCTCTTTTGTCCATTTTTGGGATTCCCTATCTTCCATTATATGTCTAGAAATCATGTAATAAAGAAATCCAAAAAATTAATAATATATATATATATATATATATATATATATATATATATATATATATATATATATATATATATATATATATATATATATATATAGATATATAGATATAGCATAATAGTTGCACAAAAACGAAAAAGGTTAACATGATATTACTACTACTCCAAATGAAGTCACAATGCAGAAAATATAAAGATAAGGGCATACTGATATATCAGAAGAAAATGACAATGGAAAATCGGTTGAGAAAAATTGTTACAGCCCTAACAAACTAACAGAAATTCAGTTACAGATGAAAAGGCAGGAAAAAATCAGTGGCATTGGATAATAGAGGAACTGATAACAGAAGGGAAAAAAAGGGAGATTCAAGAAAAATCCATCCAATACAGAACTCAGTAGATAATACACAAAAGAAATAAGATACACAAAAAAGACTCAGTCACGAAAAAATAGGGGGAATTCATCCTTTTCCTCCAATCTTCATTCACCATCAACATCTTCATCAACCTTTCAAAATCAACAACCTGTAACAGTAAACTCAGAGCCTGCAATCTCTCTGCATCTTCAATACCTCCTGCAACCAAGATTTCTTCATCCATTCTGAATCTTCAACCTCCAAGAATCCTAATCTTCATCAATTTGCAGAAACTCTTCTTCAACTTTCTCCCAACAAAGACTCTCTAATCTCTCCCAACAAAGACTCTCTAATCTCTCTCGGCAGAAACTTTTCCTTCTTCAATCTTCTTCACCACCTCCCTTATCATCTTCAATCAGAATCACCTATCTTCAACCTTCAATTCATCAATACTTCACCTCTTTATCAATCATCAAGAAGACCTTCGATAAAAACGATTTCAAACTTCATTTTCATCACCTGCATAAAGAACAACGATCAACAATAGAACACAACACATCAACAAGGATCATCATTCAATCGTAACAAACTCAAACTCATATTCAGATCAACAAAAGGAAGAAGAGTGAATGGCGAGAAGAAATGCGAGCGAAGGCTTATGAGTGAGTAGAATCCATCAACATACCTGGAGTTCACCTCATTCATCATCGAAGCAACATCAACGCTCATCCTCTTCAAGAAGATGAGATAATAAATCTGCGTCGGCAAAACAATAAGGTGCGATTAGCTTTCTGTTATTCTTGCATAGTGATTTAGATGTCACAGTCTCCGTAGTTTGGTTGATTATGCCGATTTGAGAAGCGTTGACCTCCGATTAGAATCAACATGAGCGTTTCTTATGAGGTTATGTGAGTTTATTTTTGGATTTTTGAGTGAGAAGAGAGAATTAGGTTGTTGCAATTTCGGATTTGAGATAGAGATAATGGCTTAGGTTATGTTGAGATCGTGAGCATAGGATGAGGTTTATACATTGTAGGTTGTCTTCTACATTGGTTTACACGGCGGTGATAGGAGGAAGAAGAGCGAGCAGTAGCGGCGGAAGAAGAAGGGGACGTTAGGATTTTGTGATGATGAGTATGCGACGGTGGAGGGTTTCATAACGAAGAGAGAACGAAGAAAGTGAGAATGGAGAAGGCACTGTGGAAGACTAAAGAGACGGAGGCAATGAGTAGAGTTGAGAGAATAAGGAAAGGGATGGCGGCGGCGAAATGAGAGGAAATAGGGAGAGGAAACCTAGGTTTTTAGTATATTTGTTCGTTCGTTTGTATGTTATATTTTTAACTGAGATTTTGTTTATTAACTTGAATTATGAGGAGATTAAGAGAATTATTATGAAATTAAGAACAATTAAGAGTAATAAAATGCATGTAAATCCCAATCACTTTACCGTTTCAGATTTCTAAAGGATAAGTTTGGATAGGATTTTGAATCCCTCAGCCACACCAGCGGTGACACTTGTCACCGTCCGATAGGCTACTCCCACGGACAATCATATGTATGTCAACCACTGTAAGCACTGTGTTCCTGCTTTAGTAGATCCCCTTGATGAAATTACCTAGAGGAAGACTGGATCTAACGGCTTCCAGCGAGTCAACGTTTGTTGACTGAGTCCTCACTGTGCGTCCTCAGGGCCTTTGCGCAAGTGGGCCATGTTTTTCTTGCTATCGCCACCCCCATTTGGGCCCAGTTTTGCTTTTCAACTAAAGAAATTACTTCATACACCTCTGTAACACGGTGGGAGAACTGACTTTCTATGAATGTTGCGGATAGCAAGAGTCGCCACCGACTTTTATTTTATCCAAAAGGAAAGGACATAAAGGAACAAGAAAGACCTTAAAAAGATTTTGGGTTCGGGGGGTAGGTTATATAAAGGGAATGTGTTAGCACCCTTTATATCCATGGTTATCCATGGGCTCTTAGTTACTTAGCTCACTTTGAATTGTTTTGAGAAAGGTGTAGTGTGTGATTAGAAACTTTCTAAGTACTTTGTAATGATCCTCGTATGGATGTATACAAAGACTTGTTTTTGAAAATTTGTTTGAAATGTGAAGTGTAAAAAGTATTTTGAAATGTGTGAGCAAGTAATTAAGAGGAACCTACCCTAAATTAAGTCTTTATTGTTCTTATGTTCTTTCAATGGTAAGACTATCCCTATTATTAAGGAATAGGTAGTCATTACCTTGGATGTATTAAGGGACATGTGTAGGGACATCTGAATATAGGCAACTGCAAGGTGTCTTTAGCAATTCGTAGGGACTTATCATCTTTTATTCGAATGGACAAGATCATTATTCTGTAGGCAACCTTGAAGGGACTTGATCTTATAGAATGAAGGGACTTGATGATATTTATGAAAGGGACTTGCTTAAGACACCCTACTTGACCTTTTGAAATAGGCAACATGAGAGGTAACCCTAGAAAGTGCAAGATGGCGATCAAAGATCGACTTACGTGTGTGCGTGTTCATGTTCAAATATTTATCTTTTTAAATTAATTATTCTAAGTCAATTTTTAATTTCAAACATGTTGTACACTCCCTAAATTACTAACCATACAGTTAATATATTCATAATAAAAATAAAGCAACAATATAAACCTAAACTATTACAAAGCTTCGGGACAATTACAACATAATCGGAAAAATTATAATAACGATAAATAGAAAATAAATAAGCAATAATTTAAATATTAGTAATAATAAAATAATAGTAATAAGAAAGGGTTAGTAAAAATATAAAGAAAATGAAAGTTTAAGAGAGAATATTATTTTTAAGTTAAATAAACATTTAGAAAAAAAATTTAGAAGAAA
Source organism: Lathyrus aphaca (assembly GCA_963966055.1). Lineage (NCBI taxonomy): Eukaryota > Viridiplantae > Streptophyta > Magnoliopsida > Fabales > Fabaceae > Lathyrus > Lathyrus aphaca. The sequence continues at coordinate 353,742,930 of OZ014520.1, read as the reverse complement.
ATATAACAATTATGATAATAATAAACAAATAATAATTATTTACATAAAAAAATGATTAATTATAGTTTATTACAAAATTAAGTTAAATATTAAGGTTAATAAAAATTAGGGTTAATAAAATTAGATTTTAGAAACTTAGGGTTTTTGAAAATTAGGGTTAGGAATTTAGATTTAGAAATTAAATAGAATTTAAACAAGTTATTTACAAATTATATAAAATAAAAAATTTATATACAAATTATAATAAGATAAAATAGTATTAATTTAAAAAAAAAAAGAATTTTTTTCAGAAAAAAAAGATTTATTTAAAAGAAATATTATAAAGAGTATATAATTAATTTAAAATACTAAACATAAGAAAAAAATAAAAAAATAAAAACAGAAATACCAAAATGTTGAGGCTAGGGTTTGAACCCTTGCCCTCTCACTCCCAGACTCAGTCTCCATCCACTGGTCTACGCAGCCCCTTATGCTATGATATGAGGATCACAAAATATATATTAAACCTGAAAAAAAAATAAGGGAAAAAAAACAAAGAAGAAAAATGGTAAAACTGGGATTCGAACCCCAGACTCTAACATCAACAGCGTGTGTCTCCAACCATCAGGCTACAAGCATGCGCACGCTATTAAGTTAGAACGAATTAATAAAATATTAAATTCAACATTTAAATTTCCAGAAACGCGCCAAAGCAGTCATCTTCTACCTCTCACCCTACGAAATTTCCTGCGAAATTTCTTGGGTATTTTGCTGCGAATTTTCCCGCAGGGAAACCTATGATCTTGAAAACCTGCAAAACACGTAAAATTTGCCCAAATTGCTTGTGCTAATAGCTTGCCCAGGTCTCACAGTTCAATTTCATCAATTAATATTATTTATGTAGCCTAAATCGCATAACCCTAAAAGCTTGGCCGAAACCCTAGTTATGGCAAAACACGATTGTGGCCATGAAACTCCAAACCAATTATCCAGATTTCTTCTACACCTTAAACTAAACACAAATCAATAGTTAGATTCAAGTTTTGACAGTTAAATGTATGAAAACGCAAAGCATGGAATTTTGAACAAAAAACGATTCAGTTAGAGTATTCGGCCATGGATGCGATGATATTGAGGATGGGGATAGCTTATAGACCTCCCAAGGAACAAAATTACACGTTTAAATCGTGTTGAATGGACCTAAATGGCAGAAACCGAATTTCAAATTTGGAGTGAAATTTTGACTTGTGATTTTTGTTCTTAGAGGCAGCCAATTCGTTCCCCTCTCATTAGCTTGTGTTGTATATATATAATAGGAGCTAATTAGGTCAAAAAATCAATCCCTACTTTGGACCTTTGGATAGTTTGATCATGAAGAAAGATATGGTTCAAATATTGAAAAAAATTTAATATCTCCTTGCTATTTTTGGTTGATCTGATTTTATATGATCCCAATAATCTTTAATTGTTCTTTAAGAATTTCTAGAACAAAAATCAGATTTTTGGATTGACTTTTTATATTTTATTTCCATTAAAATTGAATTTTATTAAATAAAATCCAAAATAATAAAATATAAAACATAAAAATATGGAAAAATAGTCAATGGGTCGTGTATGACCTTATCCTTGAGATTGGATTGGAATTTGGTAGGCCCATTTGGCAAAATTTGGTTTTAAGACTTCATTTGCTTCAGAAACCTCCCAAACATTTCCCAACTTATCAAAGGCACAAATACCTCAATTTTAAGGATATGAAGGTGTTCTTGGACATTTTGGAAATCTTAGAGAGTCCTCTAACCAACCTCTTTGGTCTCATGTCCATATCCTTTACCATTTTCAAGTTATGCCCTTTGGAAGATGTTGAAGTTTTGTTGACTTTTGAAATGACCTATAATGTCTTAGCTCATATCTTCTAAATGAAGCATTTTTGGGTTTGGATTGTGAGACACAAAGTTGTAGAGAATTAAATTTACTTCAAAATGAGCTTTGGATGGAAATTTTTTGATGAAGCATGTGAAAGTTATGGCTTGTCAAAGTTCAGTTGACTTTTCTTGTGAAAACCCTAATTTAGAAACTCCTGATTCTTGATGATCTGAAATCTCCTTGATGAATCATGATCAAACCTTGATCAAATGATTAATTTTACTTCATAAACTTGATGTTGGCAAAAAATCATGAAGTTTGACTTTGGTTTGACCATAGTTGACCTCAGTTTGACTTTTTAACCACTTTGACTGATTTTTGCATATCTGATCATTTTACTGAGCAAACTTTTTGGGAAAGCCTTGAAATTTGACATAGGGATTCTTGAAGACATATAGGATTCTATGAAGCTCAATTTAAGACTTGGAAGTCCATTTAGCCTGATGAAATCCAAAACCCTAGTTTAGGATGCATTGCTTAGGAGGATGCATTGTCTGAGGGGATTGTCAAACTTTCTGACTAATTGTGAACCTTGTGAACCTCTTGAGATACCTTGTGAACCTTGTGAACCTTGTAAAATTCTTGGGACACCTTGGTACACAATGCCTTGACTAGGAGATGGCAATTTTAGGGGTGCAACAGCTTCCCCTGTTCAATTTTCTGAAACCCGAGGAGTTAGATTGGCCTGTGTGCCATTCGCGACTTGGAAGGTTGAAGGGGATTGAACACAAAAGCCCAAACATTTGCACTCGCCGGTGCGTAAAGTAACTCTATTGATTGGTTATATATGCATGGAGTGGGCTTAAAGATGCCACTCAGAGGAACTGGATATGGGCTTATAGATGCCATCCATAATATCAGAAAGTGAGAGTATCAAAAGGTTGTCACTAGATATCAGTACTAGGTCTTCGTATAGGCCGTCTCTGAATTATTTTTGTAACATGGTTTGAGTTGAATGCCAGCACTAGATCTTCGTATAGATCGTCTCTGCATTATCTCTGGGGGAAAGAATATCCTTCATTAGGTGTCAGTATTTAGATCTTCGTATAGATCGGCTCTGAACCATATCTAGGAATATACTTTAATTTAAGCATCAGAATCAAATCTTTGTGGCGATCTTTTCTGAATTGCTTGTAGTAATATCTTGGGCTAAGTACAAAATCTTCGTATCGATCATTATGTACCATCCAAAGATAAACTGTTAAATAGACCAGTAGAAATAAATCTTCGTAGCGATTATATCTTCTGGAAATATCCTGGATTAGGTAATAGCTCTTTGTATAGACCATTTACCCACCATCCCAAAGATAGAAAGAATATCAGGATTAAATCTCTGGGACGATTATATCCCTTGGAAATATCCTAGATTAAGCACCAGATCTTCGTATAGATCATTTGCGTACCCTTCCAAGGACAATTTGAGTATTGATTATTAGAAATGAATCTTCGTAGCGATTATATATGAATTAAGTATCAGCACTAGACCTTCGTATAGATCGTCTCTGAACTGTTTTGAGTTGTTGATATTGTTTTATCTGCCTGTAACTATCCTGAAAAGAAAAGGTTAGTTTATGCAATATGTATGCATATATGGCATGATGTACCTAAGTAAATGTATTATGTATTATGGATGCGTATGCTATGATATGATGATGTATGTATGAATCATGTAGCCTGAAGCGTCCGGATATCTTTGTATAACAACTGCTGGCTAGGGAAAATAAATCTCGGCTTGTTGCTGAGGAATATGAGGATTTCGTTCCCGTCTCGTTTGATAATATAGTACTTATAACCTCCCGTCTTCATTCGTCGTGCTTCTTATTGAAGGAATAAATTCTTGAGTATCCCGACTGAGGATAAAAGAGATGGACATAAGTCCAAGGGGAGATGTTACTTGAAGTATCTATATAGATAGATTTGCTTTGCTGGGGATTTGTGATTATTCTGTGGGGATGAACCGGCGAAGCTTCGTTAAATTCCTACCGTCGTTCATCTTTAGTAAATACTATTACTGCATTTTATGCATTTCTGGTAAACATCAATCATATTCAAAAGCATACATACATTCAAATACAACCAACGGACGTTTTCGTTTAGGTAAACAGGGTAAAAGTAAATCTGGATTCAAAGACGAGATTTTATTTATATTATAAAGTGGCCTATACATAGGCAAGTTTGTACAAGGAGACAGGAATGCTAGTAAGAGGAATTCGTCGTAAAAAACATTTTACAAAACAAAGATAGCTATGTAAGAAATAATCCCATTGAGTTTCAATTCCACTATTGCCTTTATCTTCAATTATCTCATCCTCTGCTGTTGAGATGGAAACGATTGGATTGAACTTTATCTGTTTGATCTTGAATCAGGTAACACAACTGGTTGGGGCTACATGAGTGATCCAAACGAGACATAGTCATACACTTTAATCCCTAACTTTTTCCTGGATTGCCCTTTCAGGTTTTCAATCCACCGGGATACCCTTTTTTGCCCAAGCCGCCCCTTCAGGTTTTCGACTTGCCGGGTGTACATTTTATATATATATATATATATATATATATATATATATATATATATATATATATATATCCCTAATTTTTCCCCAAACCCTTTTGGTTTGCCGAGATGCCCTTATTTTTGCCTAGGTCAGTCAACCTAGCGGGTCTCTTTTTATGCGTACTATTTTTTAACTATGTCTGCGTTTACAGGCTGTGGGGAGTCTTCACCATCCATAGTAGTGAGTATCATGGCACCTCCTGAGAATACCCTCTTGACTACAAATGGTCCTTCATATGTAGGAGTCCACTTGCCCCTAGGATCACCCTTTGGTAATATGATACGCTTGATTACCAAGTCACCAGTCTGATATACCTTTTGCTTAACCTTCTTATTAAAAGCTTTGATCATCCGTTTCTGGTACATCTGATCGTGACACACAGCTACCAGCCTTTTCTCATCAATCAAATTTATCTGGTCAAGTCGAGTCTGAATCCACTCATTTTCATCCAAGCCTACATCCTTCATGATTCTTAAGGAGGGGATCTAAACCTTAATGGGTATAACTGCTTCCATACCATAGACTAAGGAGAATGGGGTTGCCCCTGTTGAAGTACGTATTGTAGTACGATAACCATGAAGAGAAAATGGTAACATCTCATGCCATTCGTTGTAAGTAACAGTCATCTTCTGTAGAATCTTCTTAATATTCTTATTAGCAGCTTCTACTGCCCCATTCATTTTCGGACGATACGGAGAAGAGTTGTGATGTTTAATCTTGAACTGCATGCAGAGATCAATAATGAAGGTGTTGTTCAAATTAGAGCCATTATCTGTGATAATCCTTTCAAGGATGCCATACCTACATATGAGATTATTCTTAATGAATCGAGCCACAACATTCTTAGTAACAGATGCAAATGAAGCTGCCTCCACCCACTTTGTAAACTAATCAATAGCAACCAGGATGAAACGATGCCCATTAAAAGTAGTAGGCTTGATCTCGCCAATCATATCAATGCCCCACATGGCAAAAGGCCAAGGAGCATTCAACACATTCAATGGAGCTGGAGGTATATGCACTTTATCAGCATAAATCTGACATTTGTGACATGTTTTAGCATGTTGATAACAGCCAACTTCCATGGTAGACCAATAGTAGCCTGCTCTCAATATATTCTTTGCCATGGTATGACCACTAGAATGAGTGCCAAAGATCCCATCATGCATGTCTTCCATAATCTCTGTTGCTTCCTTCTTATTCACACAACAAAGCAAAGTCGAATCATGATTGCGATTGTACAAAATTCCATTACTCAAGAAGAACTTAGCAGAAAACCTCCTCAGAAACTTCTTATCTTTGACAGATGCCCCTTCAGGGAACTCCTGAGCTTCAAGATATCTTTTCACTTCATAGAACCAAGGCTTTCCCTCTACTCTTTCAGTGTCAATCTCATTGCAGTATGCAGGTTTCTCAAATCTATCAATAGTGATCTTGGGAGCTTCATCATCCCAGCTAATCTCAAACATAGATGCCATGGTGGCTAATGCATCTGCCAATTGATTCTCTCCTCGGGGAATATGTCCAAAGGTAATCTCTTCAAAATATGGGATCAAGGACAACACATGCTATTTGTAAGGAATGAGATTTTCATGCTTGGTATCCCAATCTCCTTTAATCTGACTAACTACCAGGGCTGAATCTCCATATACGTTCAGGAACTGAATCTTCATCTCAATGGCAGCTTTGATACCCATGATACATGCCTCATATTCAGCCATGTTATTGGTACAATAGAAACACAATTTTGCAGTAATTGGAGTATGACAACCTTCAGGGGAAATGATCACAACACCAACACCATTACCAAGCGCATTAGAAGCTCCATCAAAAACCATAGTCCATCGGGATCCTTTTTCAGGTCCGTCATATTGTCCAGGTTCTTTGGTAATAATCATAATGTCTTCATCCGAGAACTCAAAATTCATAGACTGATAATCATCCACTGCCTGATGAGCCAAATGATCAGCTACCACACTGCCCTTAATGGCCTTCTGAGTGGTGTACTATATATCATATTCTGTTAAAATTATTTGCCATCTCGCTATTCGTCCGGAGAGAGCAGGTTTCTCGAATATGTACTTGATTGGGTCCATCTTTGAAATCAACAAGGTAGTATGAGTCAACATATACTGTCTTAGTCGGCGAGCAGCCCATGCCAAAGCGCAACAAGTTTTCTCGAGCAGTGAGTATCTTGTTTCACAATCGGTAAACGTTTTGCTAAGGTAGTATATTGCCTGCTCTTTTCGACCAGACTCGTCATGTTTCCCCAACACACACCCCATTGAGTTGTCTAATACTGTTAGGTACATAATCAAGGGTCTTCCATCAACTGGTGGCATCAAGATTGGAGGTTCTAGAAGATATCTCTTGATTTCATCAAAGGCTATCTGGAACTCATCATTCCATTCCATCACCTGATCTTTCTTCAACAACTTGAAGATTGGCTCACAGGTAGCAGTTAACTGGGAAATAAATCTTGCAATGTAATTCAGTCGTCCCAAGAAACCTCTAACTTCCTTCTCAGTACGGGGAGCAGGCATCTCTTGTATAGCTTTTACTTTTGCAGGATCCACTTCAATACCTTTTCCACTGATGATGAAACCCAAGAGTTTACCAGATCTAACTCCAAAAGTACACTTATTTGGGTTCAATATGAGCTTGTATTTCTTCAACCTTTCAAACAGCTTATGCAGATGATCAAAGTGTTGTTCTTCATTCTGGGACCTGGCTATCATATCATCCACATATACCTCTATCTCATGATGAATCATATCATGAAACAAAGCTACCATAGCACGCTGATATGTTGCCCCGACATTCTTCAAACCAAATGGCATCACTTTATAACAAAAGGTGCCCCACTGTGTAACAAACGTAGTCTTCTCCATATCTTCAGGTGCCATCTTGATTTGATTGTAACCAGAGAAACCATCCATGAAAGAGAATACCTTATGCTGAGCAGTGTTGTCTACCAGAACATCAATATGAGGAAGTGGAAAGTCATCTTTAGGGCTGGCCTTATTCAAATCTCTGTAATCCACACACATGCGTACCATACCATCCTTCTTAGGTACTGGTACCACGTTTGCAACCCATTGAGGATAAGAAGTCACAGCTAAGGACCCTGCATCAAACTGTTTCATCACCTCTGCTTTAATCTTTTCTGACATTTCAGGACGCATGCGACGAACCTTTTGCTTCTTCGGACGACAATCTTCTTTTACCGGTAAACGGTGAACCACAATGTCTGTATCCAACCCTGGCATATCTTCATAAGACCAGGCAAAAATCTCCACATAATCACGTAACATCTGAATTAGTCTTCTCTTAACACCATCTTCTAGCTCAGCCCCTATCTTGACCTCTTTCCTGTTTTCTTCAGTTCCCAGATTCACAACTTCGATTGGCTCTTCATGTGGCTGTATAACTTTCTCTTCTTGTTGTAATAACCTAGCAAGCTCTACAGGTACTTCACAATCTTCCTCCTTTCCATCTTCAGCTTGATAGATCAGATTCTCGAAATTATAACTGGCAATAGTAGAACTGTTATCAACAAGATCCAGAGTGAATAAGGATCTGCATTTTAGTGATGTGGGTGTGTGTAAGAACACATAGCTGATAAAACAGAAATAAAGTATAAAAGAAAGAAAAGGAGCACAATATTTACGAAAACAAAACATCCATTGATTTTATTGAATGAAGTATGCAAATGAAATGACATCCCGAAACAAGGATACCATTGTGCCCCGGGTAAGACACAAGGCTTAAAAGTTTAATTGTTCGAAATTACAAACTTAAAATAAAAACATAGTAATAGTATTTACTCCTGACTAAAGGAGATAGGAATAACGTCTTCAGTCTTCCAATTGTTGAGCCCATTACCCATGGTAGGAAAGATCCAATCATCCAGGTTGTAGTTTTCATTACAGTCACTCATAACATTGATTTGATCTCTTATGACCCCTTGATTGGTGATACGAACAGCACGAGCACGACGAACAACCTTCTAAGATTCTGCAGTGAAACCCAAACCAAACTTGTCAGATTTGTAAGGGATGTTGGGAAGCTGACCCCAAATAGCAGAACCACCTTTTGCAACCACAGCCTTAGCATCCTTGAGGGAGGCCATTGCAGGAGGTATATTAGTAACCATAGGAACTCTTTCAGAAGCAGGAACAGACTAAGGAATAGGATCAGAGCCGGGAACAACTTCAAATGTTTGACATGGAGTTTCAACCATTTCACCCTCCATTTCTACATACTTGAAAGTATTCACGTGGCTAACCATGTACTCTTCTTCACCATAGACAGTGACAATTTTGTTTTTCACCGGGTATTTCAACTTCTGATGCAAGGTGGAAGTCACAGCACCTGCCCCATGGATCCAGGGGCGCCCAAGCAAACAAGAATACGCAGGACGAATATCCATTACATAGAAAGTAGAATTGAAAACTTGAGAGCCTACTTTGATCGGGAGGTCTACTTCTCCATGTACCACCCTTCTTGAGCCATCAAAGGCCCTCACCACTACGTCACTTGGCCTTAACACAACATCTTCAGGACTGAGCTTGTCCAGAACCTCTTTAGGGAGCACATTTAATGAAGAACCATTGTCCACCAGTACATAAGACAAGCCCAATCCATTATCACTAGTCAGATGTGCCACACAATTCTCAAATTGGTCCACAAAAATTTCATTTGGCACATGAGCAGTCTTCAGGAACTTGATTAAGGCTTTAGCATGAGCCTCAGAACACAACAGCAAAGATAACATGGAGATTTTGGAGGGAGTATGCCCCAACTGGTCAACAATATCATAATCACTCTTGCGAATGATCTTCAGTACATCTTCCATCTGTTTAGAAAGACTTTCAGCAGCTGGTGTCTCAGCTTGCACATGTTCAATTACAGGACCTTTGCCCCGAGCATCAGTACTTGGTTCAGGAATGGAAGTAGTAGTTGGAGTAACTGCACTTTTAGAAGTATTTTGATGGGAGAAGACTCTTCTACTTCTAATAATCTTACTAGATCCAGCAATGTTGTCAACATCAAGACTAGTATCAGAAATAGGTATATTAGTCAAAGGTTCTTGCTTGACCCCATGAATATAAACATCAGAACCATAATTCCAGGGTATAGCTTTATCAGAAGTATAAGGAACATGACCAGGAGTGGTAATGATCATGGGAACCACTCTAGCTTCAGCAACAGTCATCACAGGGCCTTCAGCAGTAATCCTGACAGGACCCTTGGAGGTGATCCTGACTGGGCCTTTGGAGGTAATCTTCACTGGCACTTTGTCAACCATAGCTACGTCTTCCAACTTCGTACTTCGAGTCATATGTTCACACATACTTTCAACAGAAGGAGTCTTCTCAAACAATATAGTGTAATTGTCCATGAGGCGTTGAATGCCATCCTTCAACTTCCAGCAACTATCGGGTTTATAGGCACAGTAAAAACAGTCTTCATTGCAACCTGGAAAGAACCCAGCCTACACCAACTTCTTTTTGATAATGGATAAGGGAGTAGTCACTTCTTCTACTGAGGAAACATAGGATACCTCATCCACAGCATTAACAGTCTTCTCATGGTTGGGAATAGGAGCAGTGATCACATTTGGGGTCACAGGAGGGTCAAATTCAATTTCCCCAACTTCAATCATGTCTTGAATCTTGTTTTTCAACACCCAGCAGTTGTTGGTGTCATGTCCCGGACTATTAGAATGATATGCACATCTTGCATTAGGATTGTATCGAGGAGAGGAAGTATTAGGATTCTGAGGAGGATCCCTCAAAGTAATGAGTTCCCCTTTCAACATGTGTTGCAAGGCTTGGGCCAGTGACATGTTGATCTTGGTGAACTGTCTTCTAGGTTTCTGTTTATTGTTTTGTTGTGGCTCTGGTGCTGCAGGAGTAGCATTAGAGATGTGAACTGCTCCCACAGATTGGTGACTCCTGTTACGACTATGTTGACCATACACATCATTAGACTCTTTCTTCCCACTAGGGGGCTTCTTTGCAGTGCTTGATGAAGAGGCACCCATTTGTATCTTACCACTTCTTATACCACTTTCCACGCGTTCTCCAGTCATTATCAGCTCAGTGAAACCAGATGACGAGCTTCCAATGAGGTGACTATAGAAAGGACCATTCATTGTACTCATAAACATATCCACTAGCTCTTTGTCAGTCAGAGGAGGTTGAACCTTGCCAGCCAGGTCTCTCCATTTCTGGGCATACTCCTTGAAACTCTCCTTAGCACCCATAGACATGCTTTGGAGCTGCATGCGAGTAGGTGCTAAATCAGCATTATATTGGTATTGCCTATAGAAGGCCTCAACAAGTTCATTCCAATCACGAATATTGACACTTTCCAGTTGATAGTACCATTCCAATTGAGCTCCAAACAAGCTCTCTTGGAAGAAATGAATCCACAATTTCTTATCAGCAGTATGTGGTTGAATCCTCCGGACATAGGATCTCAGATGCAGCTTAGGACATGAGACACCATCATACACCACAAAAACAGGAACCTTGAAACCAATAGGTATAACCACTCTAGAAACTAAACTCAGATCTTCAAAATCAAGCCCAAAAGATTTTTGCAATTCCATGGTATTCATTCTGTCTACCAGCATCTTGTACTTCTCCTCACTAGCAGGATCATGATAATAATTTTCCTCAGAATCAGAATCTCCCCCAGTATCATGGAGACTACCTCCCTCCTTCTCAGAATTTTCATACTCAGAGTCCTCAATTTGTTCCTTTGTCTTGATAGGACCTCTGAACCTTCTTCCCAGATTGATAAGGCCTCCTGATTTCCTGGTCTTCTTCTTTTTCTTAGCCAGCAGTGTCTTCAACTCCTCTTTCCCTTTAGACAAGTTCATAATCAAATCTTGGAATTGCGCATTCTGAGCCTGGAGATCTTTGACAGTCTGCTCAAGAGCCATTTATGCTGAAATAAACAACGAGAAGATAAGATACTTGTTCATAAGAAACCTGTGATGCAATGATATGGTATGTAAATGCATATGCATTATTTTCAAGGACCACAGGATTTAAATTTGTTTAAACAACCAAAAAGTAAACTTTTATTAGTAATCAATAAACTTGTCTGCCCCTTGGGCTTACAACAAAAATGAAATGGATACAAAGATGGGGTTTTAAGTCTCCCATGGATGTTTCCTCTTTGTGTTGAGGTATGAGTTGAGATTCCGCTCCTCGTGAAGTTGTTTTGTTAACTCCAGGATTATTTCTTGACTAGCTTTGAAATGAGTCTCAAAAGTATCCCTTTTCTCCTTCAACTGGATCCAGGACCTTTGTAACTCCTCCATGTCAGTGGGCATGTCTGGATGAAGAATGATATAGGAAGTATCTCCTTCAGCCACAGGCTCCATGGTAACTGGCAGGATGGCAGGATATGGCATCATAAGAGTCTGAGCACGTGCTCGTACCCATCTGAGATAAGGTTCCATAGGAATATTGTACTTTGGTTCCAGAGTCTTGCTGTCAACCTTGTTCACTTTACCCCACGCTCGTATAAACCTTTGCCGATAACCTTGCAGATCGTTGTCGTAGTCAAACACAATACCCTGAATAAGAATGTCATGAGGACCATCACTCCGAGCATAACCAAACTGACGTAGAGCTAATGAAGGATTGTAGGTAATGCCCCCTCTTATGCCAAGGAGTGGCACATTAGGGAATTCCCCACAACGGTCAATGATAGTAACGTTCTCCATAGATCGAGAGCACCAATGAATATCTGAATGAGAAAGTGACATAATCCTCTTAGACCATCGGAACCCTTGTTCATTCTTCATCACTGATCGAGGAAGGTGAGAAATAAACCACCTAGACAATAGAGGTAGGCAGCACATCCGAGTTCCCCGTGCCTTCATAGTACGGGTATGGAGAGAATGTAAGATGTCTCCCAGTAATGTAGGCATTGGATTATGAGTCAGAAATACGTTGATAACATGTACGTCTATGAACTGGTCTGGATTAGGGAACAACACTAAGCCATAGATCAATAGGTATAAGATCTCCTCAAAAGCATCATAACTCATGGCCTTCAGGAACACTTGAGCTTTCTCCATCAATACCTTGGCAAGGATACCCTTAACTCCACTTATCGTTTCTAGGACAATGTCTGATTTCTTCAAGTGTAAGGCTGCAGCAATGACTTCAGGTTTAAGCTCCTTCTCTAGGCCTGTGAAGGGTCTCTGATCAAGGATAGGTATACCCAGTAGCTTAGAGAACTCTTCCATTGTAGGAACCAGCTAATAATCGGGGAATGTGAAGAAATGATGTTTAGGATCAAAGAACTGAAACAAAACACTCATCATGTCTTCATTGAACCCTGAAGTGACTAGATCCAGTAGGTGACCATGCCTCTTGATGAATTGGGAGTTTTCAGAAACTTGAGAGACCAATTCCTTAAGCTTAGGAGGTATCCCTACAAAGTTGATCCTTATAGTATTCCTACGAGCAGAAGCCATGACCTGCAACAAAGAACAAAGATAAATCCTTTGGTCCTTGAAATGTTAGTGAAAATGCTATGCTTAGGATGCATGATGATGCTATGATATTATGCTCAATCACAAACATGTGGTACACACAAACAAGTCACATAATAGCCCTAGGTTTGAAGGCTTGCATGAGGTTTAAAGGAAAATACCCTCCCCTGAAGTTTAGATGGTTCATCCTGTCCTATAAAGTAACCAGGTTCTAAGGGATCTCAATATCATTGATCCTTCACAAGGGTGGTTGTTCAGTAGGCAAATTACTTGCCAACCAAAACCCTCCAAGTTTAGGATCTCAATGAGTGTAGCATCGAGTATCAACCAACTTCAGTCTTCAACAAAGTCGGTTATCTCACTACTTTTCTAAAGGCCAAGATGGGATGACTAGGGTTCTAAAAGCTAGTTAGTGTATTGACAACATATGGCAGCCTCATATTATCCTCAACTTGCTTAAGGAACATAAGCACCAACCAAGAAGTCACACTAATTATGGCCACCAGATCAACCATATCGGTATACGCCGTACAGTTTCCCTGGTCTATTGCCATTTACCAAGGGTACATTAGATCCGGGTTAGGATCTTTCACACATAGAGCCCAACAAGTAATATAAAGCAAACAAAGCAAACAATTTAAAATGATCTAATTCCTAAGGGTACCCCTCTTTTATTAAGTCCCCAGCAGAGTCGCCAGTTCTGTAACACGGTGGGAGAACTGACTTTCTATGAATGTTGCGGATAGCAAGAGTCGCCACCGAATTTTATTTTATCCAAAAGGAAAGGACATAAAAGAACAGGAAAGAGCTTAAAAATATTTTGGGTTCGGGGGGTAGGTTATATAAAGGGAAGGTGTTAGCACCCTTTATATCCATGGTTATCCATGGGCTCTTAGTTACTTAGCTCACTTTGAATTGTTTTGAGAAAGGTGTAGTGTGTGATTAGAAACTTTCTAAGTACTTTGTAATGATCCTCGTATGGATGTATACAAAGACTTGTTTTTGAAAATTTGTTTGAAATGTGAAGTGTAAAAAGTATTTTGAAATGTGTGAGCAAGTAATTAAGAGGAACCTACCCTAAATTAAGTCTTTATTGTTCTTATGTTCTTTCAATGGTAAGACTATCCCTATTATTAAGGAATAGGTAGTTATTACCTTGGATGTATTAAGGGACATGTGTAGGGACATATGTATATAGGCAACTGCAAGGTGTCGTTAGCAATTCGTAGGGACTTATCATCTTTTATTCGAAGGGACAAGATCATTATTCCGTAGGCAACCTTGAAGGGACTTGATCTTATAGAATGAAGGGACTTGATGATATTTATGAAAGGGACTTGCTTAAGACACCCTACTTGACCTTTTGAAATAGGAAACATGAGAGGTAACCCTAGAAAGTGCAAGATGGCGATCAAAGATCGACTTACGTGTGAGCGTGTTCATGTTCAAATATTTATCTTTTTAAATTAATTATTCTAAGTCAATTTTTAATTTCAAACATGTTGTACACTCCCTAAATTACTAACCATACAGTTAATATATTCATAATAAAAATAAAGCAACAATATCAACCTAAACTATTACAAAGCTTCGGGACAATTACAACATAATCGGAAAAATAATAATAACGATAAATAGAAAATAAATAAGCAATAATTTAAATGTTAGTAATAATAAAATAATAGTAATAAGAAAGGGTTAGTAAAAATATAAAGAAAATGAAAGTTTAAGAGAGAATATTATTTTTAAGTTAAATAAACATTTAGAAAAAAAATTTAGAAGAAAATATAACAATTATGATAATAATAAACAAATAATAATTATTTACAGAAAAAAATGATTAATTATAGTTTATTACAAAATTAAGTTAAATATTAAGGTTAATAAAAATTAGGGTTAATAAAATTAGGTTTTAGAAACTTAGGGTTTTTGAAAATTAGGGTTAATATTTTATTTAAGAAAATTAGGGTTAGGAATTTAGATTTAGAAATTAAATAGAATTTAAACAAGTTATTTACAAATTATATAAAATAAAAAATTTATATACAAATTATAATAAGATAAAATAGTATTAATTTAAAAAAAAAGAATTTTTTTCAGAAAAAAAAAAGATTTATTTAAAAGAAATATTATAAAGAGTATATAATTAATTTAAAATACTAAACATAAGAAAAAAATAAAAAAATAAAAATAGAAATACCAAAATGTTGAGGGTAGGGTTTGAAACCTTGCCCCCTCACTCCCAGACTCAGTCTCCATCCACTAGGCTACGCAGCCCCTTATGCTATGATATGAGGATCACAAAATATATATTAAACCTGAAAAAAAATAAGAGAAAAAAAAAGAAGAAAATGGTAAAACTGGGATTCGAACCCCAGACTCTAAAATCACCAGCGTGTGTCTCCAACCATCAGGCTACAAACATGCACATGCTATTAAGTTAGAACGAATTAATAAAATATTAAATTCAACATTTGAATTTCCAGAAACGCGCCAAAGCAGTCGTCTTCTACCTCTCACCCTACGAAATTTCCTGCAAAATTTCTTGGGTATTTTGCTGCGAATTTTCCCGCAGGGAAACCTATGATCTTAAAAACCTGCAAAACACATAAAATTTGCCCAAATTGCTTGTGCTAATAGCTTGCCCAGGTCTCACACGGTTCAATTTCATCAATTAATATTATTTATACAACCTAAATCGCATAACCCTAAAAGTTTGGCCGAAACCCTAGTTATGGCAAAACACGATTGTGGCCATGAAACTCCAAACCAATTATCCAGATTTCTTCTACACCTTAAACTAAACACAAATTAATAGTTAGAATCAAGTTTTGACAGTTAAATTTATGAAAACGCAAAGCATGAAATTTTGAACAAAAAACGATTCAGTTAGAGTATTCGGCCATGGATGCGATGATAATGAGGATGGGGATAGCTTATAGACCTCCCAAGGAACAAAATTACACCTTTAAATCATGTTGAATGGATTTAAATGGCAGAAACCAAATATCAAATTTGGAGTGAAATTTTGACTTGTGATTTTTGTTCTTGGAGGTAGCCAATTCGTTCCCCTTTCATTAGCTTGTGTTGTATATATATAATAGGAGCTAATTAGGTCAAAAAATCAATCCCTACTTTAGACTTTTGGATAGTTTGATCATGAAGAAAGATATGCTTCAAATATTGAATTTTTTTTAATATCACCTTGCTATTTTTGGTTGATCTGATTTTATATGACCCCAATCATCTTTAATTGTTCTTTAAGAATTTCTAGAACAAAAATCAGATTTTTGGATTGACTTTTTATATTTTATTTCCATTAAAATTGAATTTTATTAAATAAAATCCAAAATAATAAAATATAAAACATAAAAATATGGAAAAATAGTCAATGGGTCGTGCATGACCTTATCCTTGAGATTGGATTGGAATTTGGTAGGCCCATTTGGCACAATTTGGTTTTAAGACTTCATTTGCTTCACAAACCTCCCAAAAATTTCCCAACTTTGCATAGGCACAAATCCCTCAATTTTAAGGCTATGAAGGTTTTCTTGGACATTTTGGAAATCATAGAGAGTCCTCTAACCAACCTCTTTGGTCTCATGTCCATATCATTTACCATTTTCAAGTTATGCCCTTTTGAAGATGTTGACTTTTTGTTGACTTTTGAAATGACCTATAATATCTTAGCTCATATCTTCTAAATGAAGCATTTTTGGGCTATGCTTGTGAGACACAAAGTTGTAGAGAATTAAATTTCCTTCAAAATGAGCTTTGGATGGAAATTTTTTGATGAAGCATGTGAAAGTTATGGCTGGTCAAAGTTCAGTTGACTTTTCCGGTGAAAACCCTAATTTAGAAACTCCTGATTCTAGATGATCTGAAATCTCCTTGATGAATCATGATCAACGCTTGATCAAATGATGAATTTTACTTCATAAACTGGATGTTGGCAAAAAATCATGAAGTTTGACTTTGGTTTGACCACAGTTGACCTCAGTTTGACTTTTTAACCACTTTGACTGATTTTTGCATATCTGATCATCTGACTGAGCAAACGTTTTGGGAAAGCCTTGAAACTTGACATAGGGATTTTTGAAGACATATAGGATTATATGAAGCTCACTTGAAGCCTTGGAAGTCCATTTAGCCTGATGAAATCCAAAACCCTAGTTTAGGATGCATTGCTTAGGAGGATGCATTGTTTGAGGGGATTGTCAAACTTTCTGACTAATTGTGAACCTTGTGAACCTCTTGAGATACCTTGTGAACCTTGTGAACCTTGTAAAACTCTTTGGACACCTTGGTACACAATGCCTTGACTAGGGGAGGGAAAATTTTGGGGTGCAACAACCTCCACCTCTATTTTCCTTCTTTTTAATTTTTTGTTTTAGTATAGTTTCATTTTTAATTAATAACAAATACCCAAACACATAATAAAATTCTAAAAAATTATAGGAGCTTTCTAACTCATTTTACAAATTTTCTATGTTTTTATTTTCTGATTTTTTTCATTTTTCAATTTAATTTCGATTTTCCATTTAATTGCTTTTCTATTGAATTCTTACATGAACACATAATTTTGTACATTTTGGTTCTCCCACTTCCTGTAGCTTTTTTGCCCCATTCTTTTTTCTATGATTAGAGAACTCATAATAGTACCTGGAAATATTTTTGGTATATTTTAAGTCCATTTTATCCACTATTTAGGTAACATTGTTTGAATAAATGTGTTAAAAAATCTTAGGTAGATTTAGAGGACCATTTGACATAGTTAGGTTGTGAATTTGTAGGAGATTTTTAACACAACATTAGTTTCTGGATAATGAACTTAGGGAATTAATTTCATAAATTTTCCAGACCCATTGATATTTTTCTTGGAGCCTTGGTTGCACTAGGGTTTTTACATGTAAATTCACCTTGAATTTTAGAACTTTATGGTAGCATTAGGACGTAGTTTGATTAGGTTTGACCTTAGGACCTTAGAATGACTTGGTATGATTTAGCTACTGATTTTAGAAGCTTGTTATCATTTATTATCCTTTAACTTTAGGACTTAGGCTTAGAAATTTCTTAGGGTATTTCCTTGACATGGGTAGTTTGCTTTATGTGTTTTTAATTCTCGCAAATTCTCACAAATAGTTCATTAAATTCATTTTTTCGCATATGCATTTTTTAGTCCATTTACTAACAATTGATTGATTGTGCAAGGTACTACTTGAAGAGCATGCTTATGGACTTGGATGATTTTATGTTTGAATTGTGTATCGTTTGTGTTTTGTGCGCTTGTATGATGTAATAACTTAGAACTTTTATGCTTGTATAGTTCTCATAATTAGGCCAGAAAAGATAAAACGAATCGCTAGAAAACCAAATCTAAAAAATAAAATAAAGAAATACTCGATCCAACATCGAGTAAATTTTGGAAAAATGTTAAATAAATCTCATGTGATTTTAAGTCTCTCTCGATTACCATCGCTCCACTCCATTACACCAAAAGCAAGCCTTGTATGTTGCACACCATAAGTCGTGCGTCTCAGCACCACGCAACCGACCCACCCGATCCATAATTTCATCCCATTTATGATTTACGCACGTTATCACCAACCATGACCTAGGAGGACCTCGTTCCATTACTTTGGTCATACTTGCTTTTTTCTTTATGATTTGTATCCAATTAGGTAGTGTTTCTTTCAAGCTCCACCAACCGTAGGATCTCATTTTAATACAACTACTTAGGGTTCGAGTCATAGTCTCCCTTAGATTTTTCCTTTTGCAACTTGAGTCTCACTTCTCACCTTTAAAGAAAAATCAAAAATATTTAAAAGGAAAATAGGTACAATACGCCACGAGCCTTAAGCCATATAGGAAATGATTAGTGGAGGTCTCCTCCACTCTTTTAGGATACTTTACAAACGTTCCATTGGGGGCGATCTTGGAAAGTATTTGCTCCTGTATCATAGTCTTTAGTGTTGTACCCACGATAAACTTAAAGTCAAAACACTTCTTCTAAAAGACAATAAACCAACAAGACAACACGTCTTCTCTTCTCATCTCATACTCTTTGCAGACGAATGCGACTTGCCTCGACAGTTCAAACAACGATATGGTAAATACCCTCGAGTCAGAGCCGGTAACACCTGAGCTAGAGCTATGGCAATGTCTTCCTAAAAAACACTAGCAAATTCCCACCTTAGTTAGACGAACTACAGCGACTCTGATCCTCATTTTCCCGATGAGGTACGTAGGCAGTGGAGTAGGGCCCATTCAAGCACATTCTTTATTTTCCCTACATTTTATCCCTTCATTCCTTTTTCTTTTCCAATTCCCTCTCATTTCACTTCCATTCCAGATAGCCATTCTTTCAAACAACATCTTATTTCTCACCCTTTGAAGCAGACAAACAAGCGTGGATCATGTCGGGTACGACAGACGGTCTAGGGTGCTAATACCTTCCCAGGTCGTAACCGACTCTCGAACCCAGATCTTTGGTTCGCAGGACCTTGTCCTTTCCTTCTTCCCTAGGTTTGTGCAGCATTACCTTTCCCGTTCCTTCGGGATAAAAATGCCTGGCTGGCGACACTACCATTTCCGCGCCACTTTCGCGTTTGTACTAGGATGAAAATCCCGGGAGCGACATGGACAACATCAACCAAGTTGAGTTCCATCTTGTCTTAGTATCCAACACTTGCATCATGCCTTTAAGTTGCAACTCATCAACAAATTTATTGAATGCTTTGCACCTTGTTTTAGAATTTAGAAAATATTTGAAACCATTCCTAATCTTATCAACAATCACCTTAATCATATCAAGACCATTATGAACCAACAAATTTAAAATATGTGCACAACATCTAACATGAAACAGTTTACCATCCAATGGAATATTTCTCCTACCAGAATAACCTCTCTTAAATCTAGAAATACAATTATCATTTGCACTATCATTGTCAACAGAAATATAAACCACCTTATCCCTAATGCCCCAATCATCCATCACCTTAATCAATTCCCTACACAACATTTCACCAGAATGTGGTGGTGGCACATTCTTAAAAGATAAAACTCTTTTATGAAGCTACCATTTAGAATCAATGAAATGGTCATTCACAGTCATGTAACCAATTTTTTGTTCTTCAGACCATCACAGGTCAGTTGTAAGACTGATCATGTTAATCATTGACATAGACCTTTTCATCTTAACTCTCTCAGCATCATAAAAAGTCTCACAATCCAACTTAACTTGTTGCATACTAATCTCTTTGTACCATGGATAAATTGTGTTAAGAAATTCATTAAAAATAACACCTTCCATAACAAAAAAAAGGAAATTCATGACATAGAATCATATGAGTTGCAACTTCTCTAACCCTAGCATGGTTATAAGTCCAAGTATCCAAACTAGGAGTACTGTCAGATCCAACAGATAACCTAGACTGTAAAACATCTTTATCAGTATTACCTCTCAACCTAAGTTTCCTTTGCATACAATTTTCTAAATATTTTTTACCATTAGAAGTGCTCTTCCATTTCACATCATAAGTATATAGCTTACCACACCATTTGCATTTCCATTTCTTTGCATCATTTGGCATCTCAATAAGAATCGTCTCAATATGAACAACAGACTTCTTAGGATGAGGATTTTTACCATAGGCATTAACATGGCTCTGTGAACTATGAGTTGGGTTAACTTGAGGTGTTGGCACATCAGCAGTAGTTGTATTTTGAGTTGTAGTAGTATTTTATGTAGTGGAGGTATTTTAAGTGGTTACATCAGTTGGAATTGGATTTGGAACTCCCAAGTCAATCATCTCACCAATCTCTATATATCCTCCATCCATTGTTTCCTCTCCCCCATCAAGCAACATGTTTATATTAATCAGATCATCCATGTTTGGAGTCAAAGAAGAATCTTAAAAAGACATGACACAAAAAAATTTATATCAATCAATAATAAAATAGGAAGCTCAGCCATCAATAAAAAATTTACTCAGCTCAGCAAAAAATTCACTTAATAAAACCTTAACAACACCATTTACTTTTATGCAAGAATAGAATCTCAGCTCAGCAACAAAAATTTACAAAATCAACCCTTTAATCAAAACCCTAGGTCAAAATTATGTTTTCAATCTACACATTTTAGGTCAAAAACAAAGGAACTCAAGAACAATTTCGCAATCATCGGTTCATAACATTGTTGGTCTTTAGGTCAAAATTTATACAACTTATAGAACTCTCTAATTCCTCAAACATGCAACCTATGTGCAAAAGAACATAGCAGAAAATAAATAGTATAGAGTTTGGATACGTTACACATTTGTATTGAAGCTTTTCCACGGTTCACAATCACAGTTCATACTTTGCCACTAAAATAAAGTACACTCAAACTCAATACTGATGAATGACTGATGAATGATGATCAGAGTTGAAGCCCTTGGAAAGAGAGACGAACGGATGACGAAGAATATGTGAGATTGATATCATTTGAGGTGATGACATGAGAGAGACGAGAGAGAGAGAG
Source organism: Lathyrus aphaca (assembly GCA_963966055.1). NCBI lineage: Eukaryota > Viridiplantae > Streptophyta > Magnoliopsida > Fabales > Fabaceae > Lathyrus > Lathyrus aphaca. The sequence goes on along the minus strand of OZ014520.1, from coordinate 353,721,425 downwards.
AGAGAGAGAGAGAGAGAGAGAGAGAGAGATACTAAGAATGCATCTGAAAAAGGAGGGGAAGGCGAAAAATGAGGAAAATAATTTTTTTAAAGAATTCATATGCATATGAACCGGTTACTCATTGGATACATGGATACAGATATTCTTGCTGGATACAGATACAAAACTTATCCATTACCAGACCAAAGGCCATTTCGCTCGGTCCATTCAATCAGCTCTACCAGACCGGTACTTGGACTAGTTCTCGGTTCAAGTGGCCCATTTACAGCCCTAGTCATGGGAGAAGGAGATTATTATTGAAAAAATATTTAAGTAAATAAAAAATGAGAAAAATAAATTTTACTTTTTTATTAAAAAAAAATTTAAACATTTGTGACAATCATCTAAAAATTTCTAAATATGAAATTAGAAATTCTCAATATTTTCTTGAATGTCAAATAGAAATGAATTACATTTCAAAAAGAAATAGAAAAAGAACTCAGAAAAATCATAATTAATCAATTCTTTTTTTATATATAAGAAATGAAATATATCAATAGAACAAGAGTATAGGAGATACTCTACACCTCAACAAACTAGAACACTAAGCAATCTTCCTAAGACAAGTCAAAGGATAATTGAACAAGACAAAAAAATTGCACCACAACATAGAATTTCCACTCAATCACATCCATTTCCAAGACATGAACTTAACGGATGCAAAGCAATCCTCAAAATTAAACACTCCACAGTTGAAAATGATGGAATTTCTCATTAACCAAATTATAATAACCCGTTATAACATAAGTGCCTAATAACATATTTATATACATGTTCATATAATAAAGTATAATATATGACATGTGTCATACAATACTGCCTAAATAAAAATCTAAAAACTATGTATAATATTAACAGTTATACAAAATCCACAATGGAAGATCACAGTAAAAGCTTTCCTTAAAACATCATTGCACAACTCCTCTTGTATACTAAAATTGTAAAGAATACATGAAAAATAACAATAATATTAGGGTGAGATAATAATCTTAGTGAGTTCCCTATCTTATGGGACCACTTGACTCTACAAGGTTCTAATCAAATTCTAACTCAAATCTAAAGGGGGGAGACTTGAGTTATGATTTGATTACAACCTTGTAGAGCCGAGTGGACCCATAAGATAGGAAAATCACTGAGATTATTATCTCAACCCAATATTGTTGTTTTTCAGGTATTGTTTGTAGGCTTAGTATACAGGTGGAGTTGTGCATCGATGATTGCTAAGTGCTAAATTGTTATTATTTTGAGTAATAATTGGCACTTATTGGTCTAGTTCATTGGTTATCCGTTAATAATCCCCCGTTTTTGTATACATTTACAAAATTTTGTATATATTGTTGAGTTTGATAGTTTTATATTTTTTTATAGGTAATAATGCATGGTTGAAGTATGGACCCAATTGAGGAAATATGGATGCTTCAAAATGTCAATTTTCCAATAAAAGCCAACTACTAGTGCGCTCATTGCGCCTGTAGCGAGCTTTCAGTGTGCTTTATGGACCAGAGGCAGTAGCTTTTGGAATTCCTTGTGTTGTAGTCACACTGTGACTGCACTTAGCGCGATTTAAGGCAGTTTAATGTATTTTAAGAGGGATCGTGCTTAAGCGTGCTCTGTGGCCACTTAGCGCATCATTAATAAATTTAATTCTTTGTTAATTTATTTGTATCATTTTTGTAGGTATTCAAGCCATGATTTTCTATTCATTTTCATATAGAGCATTGAATAAGCTTTAAGACGCTTCCAATCGCGCCTCAAACGGAGTTACAGTTCAAAAGTTATGACAAAAACAAGATGCTGGATTTTTGTGATGGCGCTAAGCGCCCTCAGAATGCGCTAAGTGCACATACAAATTTCTAGCCCCTAATTTAAGTCACTTTTCATCATTTTTTAGGTTATGGTTTTGGGGGATTTTACTCCCAACTTCATCACAAACATTATCTGAGGAAATAAGTCAGAAACAACAAATAGAGGGCACATTTTGACGATCTGGAGGTGGATAAGCTTCTATCGGCGTTGACAAATCGAGAGATTCCTCTTCATCTTCTCGCTTCTATTTGTACCCACTATTTTTTGGGGTTGTTTTATGTATTTTTACTTTGATTATATATTTATTTATGGATCTTTGTATAAAATCTCTTTTATAACTCTTAATCGATGTGTTCCTTGATTTTTTAACATTTATGTTTGGATTTGTGTTGTGATAGACATATGTTTCACAAATCATGATTAGGGAAGGATATTTATTAGGTTTTTGATGCTAGAGATACATTTAGAGATAATATTCGCAGTGGGTATCGATTCGTAATGCTTCGTGTTTTAGAGTTATGTGAGAAATCAACGACGAAAGAATACGGTTGATCTCTCAGCTTTGCATTAGAGATAAGTTCGGTTGTGAGCAATACGTGGGGGTTTTGACGAGTGATTTAGGTTGAGTGTAATTGATCCATATATTTTTTTAGTATTTGATGGTAAAACAACATGGTGAGGGTTTTAGGGGAAGATTAGATTAATCAAAAAATTAAGAAAAGATTAACTGTAACATTGTTGGAGAAACCAAAGGGGAGCTATGAAGAGGAAGAACGACTAGGGCATCCTCCATAGACAAAATTCACAGGAAGTATCGTCAAGATTCAAGGTAAGGGGGGAGAATGGGTTCATAATTGGTGATGATAACACGATGGGTAGTGAGGGGTCCTTTCCCTCGTAGGTTTTCCTGTATATGATGTTGTGGAATGAATCTGTTGTGTGTATATCTATTGTTTTGAATTCATTCTGCTATAATTGATTTTGAATCTGGAAATATCGTTGTTGTTGTTCTGTATGTTGTGATATTTATGCAGATATGTGTTGTTGTAGAATAAGAATGACGAATCTAGATCTAGAAAATGTATATAATTGAATCTAGTAAGGTTAGATGAAGTAAGAACATTATAAGTAGCATGAAACTAGTATAGAAACATTCATGGAATTGGTATGAAGTGTGAAATCGAGAACTAAGAGGAGCAGATTCAGAAAATAGGTGAAAAAATGGAAAATGGTTGGTTTCTGCCCATACGCGTATTGGGTATGTCAATATGCATATGGTGTGCATGGGTCGTAGGCAATACACGTAAATGAGACGCATTGCATGTAATTTTGGGCGTGAGAACTAGGCCTTACTTGTACTAAGGGAGATTACGCGTATGGGAACTAGGGCAAGACACTTATAGTGTGGTGCTACGCGTAATGAGCTACGTAAGATGGTGCATTACACGTAATGAGCTGTGTGGAATGGTGTATTACGCGTAATGAGGCATAGGAAGCGCGTATAAGTGGCTGGTTCATACGCGTATGGCCTTGTGCAATACGCGTATGACCAGGGAGGTAGGGAAAATTGTGTTGTTTTGTGATTTCTGTCCCGATTTCGTGTGCATTGTCGATTTTCTTAATCTGGGGCATTAGTTTGGACCTTAGGACTTAATGAATTGAGGTTTGATGATGAAAGGAATCTAATAACGAAATTCAGGTGGATTATTACTATTATTGACTGTTGTTGTATGTGTGTTGTATGTATTTCTGGTGCGATCCAAAGGGTTGTGTTAATGTATAATATTTATCATACACATGTTGTATGAATAGATTGCCATGTTGTATATCTTATGTGATCAGATGGATCGTAAAGAGGTATAATGATTATTTTACATGTGTTGTATGCATATTCATTATCATGCATTCATGAAATTATTGTTGATTATTGGCGGGATGATTTGTTGTCGGATGGGTGTATGTGAATTATCCGTATGTTGCAGATAAATCATTGTCGGATGGGTGTATGTGATTTATCCGGATTCCTTTAGGGATCGGGTTCGATTGAATGAACCATGGTGAGTTGTGTAAACACCCCAAATTTTCCCTCACATTTTCTCATACCATGGCTTGTGACCATTCATTTTTGCATTAGCATAAGCATATCATATCCCATTGCATGACTGCACAATTAGGGGTTTATGATCAGATGAATCTAAGAAGTGATCTGATCCATCCCAATGGTCTTAAAGCTTGCCAAGAGGGTCCATGTGTGTTCCATGATCATAATATGCTCCCCAGAGTTCATAAAAGTCAAGAGATCAAAAGGCATGGCAAAGGCATAGAGGCAGACTGAAGATTTCCTACACAAATGACCTAAAATTAGGGTTTTGGTTTCAGAGGCCTTAATCCCAAATTTTTTGGTCATTCTTGTTTCTAATGGTCTTAATATGTTATAAGGATCATGTGTACCAAATTTGATGAAGAAATTCATTGTGGAAGTCATCTGATCATTGGGTAACTTCTTGAGCAAGTAAAGGCAAAATTAGGGCATCTGAGGCCTCCATCAAGGGTACCAAACGGTCATCATCATCATTTTGAAGTTCTATAATCTTTATTTGATCTTAGAAGTGGTTAGAAGTTTACAAGATTGAAGAATTTTGAGCCAAATGCAAACTTGCTATTTTTGGAAATGACTTGTAATGGAAACTTTCCATTTTGGGAAAGATATTCAACCTATTCTTTCATGACCAAAAATGCTTCAAATGAAAAATTCTTGGACATCAAAGTTGTAGATTATGTCTTCCCATTTTCAAAAATTACAAGAACATGTCTTGATTCATCCTAGAACTCAAGATATGGCCTTTCAAAGTTGGCAAAAATCCTATAATTTTCAAGTGTGCACCAAAGAGGGAATTTTGCAAATTCACTTGCCAAGCCATTTCATGACCTCTAATTGACTTACCTTGATCAGAATTATGCCTTGGATTGCAAGTTTCATTAAGCCATTTTCCCAAAATCTTCAAAGTTGGAAATTTGCAAAACACATGATATCTCTTCATCCAAGTGATCCAGCTGCACAAATTCAATCCTAGGGCTCTCCACAAACTCAACTGAGGCCAAGACACCCCTAAAACCAGCTCTAAACCATGCCCATACCTCAAGTACACAATGTTGACATTTTTGCAACTTAGCCCATACCAATCACATTATGCCACCACCGAGTTTCTGATCACTCTCATTGGCCTATACTAACATCATGGAGCTCATTTCATACAAGACACAAGCCTAAAACATCACACAACTCAGATTGCTCAAAAATCCCCAAAACCTTCAAGCTTTCGAAACTCACTCCTCAACCACTCAAACTCAAAAATTTCACCACCAATCATCTCCACATATCATAAGGATCATTTCCCACCTATCACCATGGCCTGAAACAAGCCCAAACACAAACACGATTTCTGCATATTCAGGACTGAAACTCATAAACCAAGCCATACAAGCTTCATTCAAGCCTTCCAGAAGCATCAAGGGATCAAGTAGAGTGGATTAGTATCAAGGAGTGGTCCAGAAAGCTCAGATTGAGAAAGCTTCATCTCAGGTATCATCAAGAACAAATTTTCCAGAACTTGCCTTTTAAGTTACAATATCAATCTACATGTTTCACTGATCATTGTGATGTGTTTGGTTTTGAAAATGAGTTGAAAACAAGCATGTATTTAGCTTCTGAAATTTTTGCTTCGATTCATGAATTTGATGGAATATAAATGTTGTTTGTTGTTGGATTCATGTTTAATGTTGTTCATTGATCATTTCTGGAGAGTTTGATGCGTTTTTATGGGGTTTTGAGGGAGTTGGGGTGGAAGAGTGACCGAAGAAGATGACCAGAGCTTGCTCCGGTCACCTGAAAGTGATTAGGGTTAATCAACTCAGTTTAAATGTAGGCCATTAGATCTTGCTTCACACGCGTTTGAGTGGTTCAGATCATTTCACTTAAACCCTAATTATAATTAATTAAATTAATCAGTTTAATTATCCAGATTCAATCAGGGCCTTAGGATCACGCACGCAGTCTTCTCCCATTTGAATCCCAACCATCAGATCAGTTGACTTTGCATTTTATTTGTTTTTATTTCATTTTCTTTTCATTTCTTTTGTCCATTTTATTTAAAATAGCAAGAATCATCAAAAAAATATCAAACTTTTCATTTCTGTTTTAAATATTTTTCTTAACCTAAAAACATTTTTTATTTTAATTTTTGCATTAAAAAAGTATTTTTAAAACATTTAAATGTTTTATTTAATTAATTAATTGATTTTAATTAATTAAATATGCATTTAGGTTTCTAAAAATCACCAAAAAAATTATGAGGCATTCTTAAACATTTAGAAACATTTTCAAACTCACCATACAAATATATTTTTAGGTTTGATCACATTTTCACAATTTTCTTTGAATTAGGGTTCTTAAATTTCATATTTTTTAACCCTAACTTGAAAAATTCATTTCTGCCTAACCATGATGAGTTTGAACTTGGTTCTTCTTGAATTGTTTCACATATTTCATATAGTTTCTAAGTTATTTATCTCATATTTTTATCTTGCATTTTCAATTTGATTTTCATTTTCCCTTCAGAAGCACCCCAAAACCCTAGTTAACGTAGAAATTTCATTATTTCCACTAGGTTTGGCTTCTGACTTTCTCCTTTGGGGTGTGATCTTATATGGGATTAGGGTTTGTTTGTTCTCAATTTCAATTTTTTATCATGGTGATTGCTTCTGTTTTGGTCATATGCATCTCATGTTGCCTTAAAACCCTAATTTTGCATCTTCATTTGCATTCTTCTATGCATATCATGAACTTGTAAACTTGTCATTCCATTCCATTCTTTTGCATGTCATCTTAGACATCTTAGGACATGTTTGAAACATTTCTTGATCATTGATGCATCATTTTAGTATGCTTTGCATCCATTACATTTCATGAACATCCATGTGTTTTCATGCTTTTAAACATGCTTCCATTGCATCTCATCTTTTTATGATCATTCATATACATCTTGTATGATTTTGCATCCTCTCATAACACATTTGCATTTCACAATCACTTCTGACTTTGGTCTTTGCACCTTCATTTGTCTTATTTCTTTTCATTTCATGTCTTATGCATTCATACTAACATTTCAGGATCTTTTGGTAAGTTATCTGGGAGGTGGATTTGATTTCACCTCCCATCTCTTCTCATCTCTTCATATGCATTTCTTATTTGTCTTTAAAGTGAACTTGCTTCACTTATGTTCTCTCCTTCTTACTTTCTTTCTTTTAGGTTACTTATCTTCTTCAGGAAGTAAGTAACCTATTCTTCTTCCTCCTTCTCTTCTCATCTACTTCTTCCATGGTGGCCTTCTTGAAGATCTTTTCTCTTAAACCTCACAAACCATAGGATATCCAAGCATGATAACTTTTAGGGTTTCATATTCTCCCCTAGCTTTTACCTTTGAGTCTCTCTTCCCATCTCTTAATCAGAGAATAAATTCTTAAATCTTTAGGACTTTGGAATGAGGGTTATGCCTGCATCCTTATCTTAGGATGGAGTGTATAACTTTAATCCTTAGTGTTAAACCTTTAATTTGTTTACACCTCTTAATCAAAACACATTAATAATCTCTAAGACTTCATCTTGTAACTTGGGCCATACATTAGGGTTCTATCTCTTCCTTATGGTTAAGAGGGACTAACCCTAGTGTTTAATGGACAAGTACCCCTCAAGTTGTCTTACAAACCATAAAATCCACTTCTTAATCTAATCCTTTAATTAAAATCCATTTAATAAAGGCTTGTTATATAATGAATTTAATCCCTAACCATGGATTAAGTTGAGGTATCTTCCTCAGCTTAAGTGTTCTCATCTATCATCCTTCTATTAGGATGGTGTAATGAGTTCACTAATCTGTGATTAGAGATTAAACTCATTACTTAACACAAAACAAAAACCCAAAAACATCTAAATAATCACAAGTAGGTTAATTATCTTAATCATACATCATCATGGTAATTAAGCTGAGATGATTATTTCATACTTAAGTAGACTCATTATCCCTAATCAGGGAGGATATAATGACTTTACAACCCTTGATTTAGGCTTAAGCTCATTATCCTATGCAAAACACTAAAAACAATAAAAAAACTGAAAACACAAAAACAAACAATAATCGTCTCCTCCGGGATTCTTTTCTCATCACACTCATTCACAAACGAGAACTTGCTTCTTCCGTCTAATGCAAAACAGTTAGCACTTGAGCCAGATGAGTCATACACTTGAGCATAGACAAGTAAGCAGTTCATAGTCAATTTATTTTCAGTCTCTTTGAGTCGAACTACGGTGTTCTGACTTCCTCATTGCACGAGAGGATACGTAGGAATAACTTAACAGTTATCGAACAAAAGACTCTTTGTCATCCCCCTCTTTCAACATTCTTTTTAAGCCTCAGTTCTTGAGCAATTCACACCTTTTGCACTGACACCTGTACTCTCTTTCCCTAGCTTTTGCACACAGATAGCATATACACCTACCCCTTTTAAACACAATCTTGTAAGCATGGATCCCGTCGAGTACGACAGACGATCTGGGTGCTAATACCTTTCCAGGTCGTAACCAACCCCCTTTCTAAGTTTCTTTGGTTCACAACTGTCTTATCCATCGCTTTCCAGGTCTATGCAGCATTACCTTTCCTCCGGGATAAAAATGCCTAGCTGGCGACTCTATTCAACCCTTTCTCTTTTACCGACCGTTCGTGTATGCACCGCGGGACTTAGTGTCTTTTCCGGGAGCGACAACTTGGCGACTCTGCTGGGGATCTTATCTTTGCAACCAGGGCTTCTGGTTCTTTTTGTGGGTTTCTCCTAGCGCTTGTTTGATTTGTGTTTATGGGGGTGTTATGTGTTCTTTTTATTTATTATTTTATTTATCGCTTTTTGTACATCTTTATTTATTTCTTTTGTTTACTGTTTTATGAATTTCATATTATTGTCATCATATCATTTGTGCTGGATTTGTTGGTTTGCCTTGGTGGGAGGGGTATCTCAGTGAGCAAGGTTCCACACCGGGAGCCTGAGTGACACATAGGATTAAAGTGACTTCATATTCTTTCCCATTCCATTTCGGTCTGGTGCGGGAATATGAAACACGATTCAGACATGGATTTCTTCTTGAGAACTCTGTGCTACGGATTTCCTGTGGTGCTAGGGCTATCTGGGAAGCCTGCTATGTATGGATGACCTTTTTAGATGACCTTCAGCATCTGAGGTGAATTAGATGAGGGTCCTTTATGATTAATGTAAACACTGTACCTCCAAGTAAGAAGTGTTTACACTTCTCATAATAGATCCAAGTTTGAGGATCCTTGTTCTAGAATAATACCTGTGAGTGGGTTGGGATGTTTATAGGTTTGCAGGAACCCTTGGCCTCAACATACCCTGTTACTGATATTGATTTAAGGTTACACTACTTTTGACTGATCTCATGAAACCCTGGACTTGTGACTCTTTATTTGAGTCCCCCACCTAGTTACTGGTTCTCTAGCCTTCATCTGGATTTCTGAACACCATGGACCCTATCCAAAGCAAATGGAAAATCCAACACCTGATCACAAACCCTTGCATATCATTCTGCATACATAATTTTGCATCATTTAACATTTGTCTATTTTCTTTACAGGGTATCCACATCTTATTTGGTTTGGTTTTGACTGTTCTTCTGCTCAGCCACCTTCATCAATTATCTTCATCAGCATCCATTGTTAGTATGGACTCATCCAAGAAGAGCAACATCACTTATCATTTCTTTGAGCCCTCTTTAGCAGGCATCAGGCATATTCAGGCACTTATTACTCCTGATCATGTCCCTTTATTCAGGGAACATTATGGTAGTATTATGGACATGATCATGGACTTGGATGCATCACAGAGGAGCATGATTCATACTTGCCTACAATTTTATGATCCTCCTCTCAGATGTTTCACTTTTCCAGACTTTCAGATGGGTCCTTTGTTAGAAGAGCTTTCTATGTTGTTGGGTGTCCCTATCAGGAGAGGAATTCCTTTCAACCCTGAGATAACTTCTCATAGGAATGAAGACATAGCTAAGGCTCTGCACTTGAAAGCCACCATCATTGATCAACATATGACCACTAAGGCTGGAATCCCAGGCCTCCATTTGGATTTCTTGATCACTCAGGCCACCAGTCATGCTGCAACAGGGAAGTGGGAAACTGTTTGTGCTCTCCTGGCTCTTAGTGTATATGGAATCATCTTGTTTGCAGACGAGCCTAAGTTTGTAAGCAAGAATGCTATCTATATCTTCCTGCTGAAGAATCCAGTTCCTACTTTGCTAGGGGATTTCTACTACTCAGTGCATCAGAGAAATGAGAAGCAGAGGGGAAGACTAGTCAGATGTTGTGTACCTCTCTTCTACTATTGGTTATTGAGACACCTGCCAAAAACAAAAGCTTTCCTGAACCCTCATCAGTCAAGAAATTGGGCTAAGAGAATGATTTCTCTCACTTCAGAAGACATCAGGTGGTATACTCAGAGCACCAAGGGCAGGGACATGATTACAAGTTGTGGGCAATATCCCAATGTACCTCTTATTGGAGTGAAGGGTTGCATTAACTAAAATCCTTTGCTTTTCAAAAGGAAGCTAGGGTATGCCTTAGTACATCCACCAAGAGAGCAGGATTTAGCAGAGACCTTTTACTGTGATGTTCAGAATAATCATGCCATCATCCGACAAGCAGCCTGGGCTTGGGATAACATACAGACAAAAGGGACTACTATTTTTGGCAAGTGCAACAACATAACTTCAGCTCAGTACATTGATTGGTCTCGCATCAGAGGACAGATCACCCGCATGCCATTCAACTTGGAAGATGTGCCAGGGCCATCAACAGTAGAGCCTGTAGCTACAGTCAGTTTAGAGGAGTTTGAAAAGCTGAAAGAGAGGAATGCTCAGCTTTATAAAGCTCTAAAGAAGACCCTCTGGGAGAGGAATGATAGTCGTCTGGACAATGAGAGATTAGAGAAGCTCCGTATCGAGCATGTGACTAAGATTGAGAAAACTGACGATTACATTAGAAAAGCCTGAGCAGGGGAGTTGGTATTGAAGAATGCTTGCTAAGAAGCTAAGATTCATAAAGCCAGAGTTAAGAACTACTTGGAAGAGAGTCAGGCTAGGTGGATCAGAATTACTGAGGCTCGTTTGTAAGAAGATCAGAAGACACAGGCTAAGATAGAGCAGTTGGAAGCTAATGAGAAGAAGAGTCAGGAAGCCTTGTTAGCAGCACAGAAGAAAATCTCCGAGTTGAAACTCCGGGCGGGGTTGAAGAGATCAAAATACCAAGACAAGTACTATAAGTTGACAAGTGCCATTACCACCAGGAACCTTCTTATCAGGACCATCACAGAGCATTCAGTTGGACCAGTGACTGATGCTCTCCTGAAGGAAGTCAAGGAGGATGACTTTGGGCTGGATGTTTGATTTCTTTGTACTTGCATTTTATTTTGATTGTACTTTATTTCTCATGGTGATTTTGTTGTATTTCTCGACTTGATTGTATTTTGACCCACCATGGGAACTTGTTGTAATCATAAACTATGTATATTTTGCATTTGTAATATATGATTTATGTATTACTTGGATTTTCTCTTGGACTCCATCTTCTTCATTCTCAGAGGCCTGGAAGGTCAAAACCAAAGAACTAAACCGGATACCCTTGGAAGACAAATAGACATACTGCATTGCATACTAACCTCATTCTTTGTTTTGTAGGTGTTTTTGTTGTTGTTTTCTCACTTTGCTGTTGTTTCAGGAAACATTGCTCGTAGGAGGATTTTCCCCATCAACAGAGTTCACCGGTATCCTACAAGAAACAACCTTCCAAGCTTACAGATGGACCAAGTTCAGCAAGATTTGACTGACGTGAGAACTCATATGGCTAATGAGAGGACTGAGATGAGGGCTCAGATGAACCAGTTCATGGCAGTAATGACCGGGTTGGCCCAAAGCCAAGAAAGATTAAAAGAGTTAGTCGAGCGGCAAACTCCAGAAAAGAATCATCCAGGTATATGAGGTACTAGTAATAATGACCACGGGTAGCCACGAACAGATCCACCAGAGTTTGGGCCTCACCTCAATCCTGAAGTCAATGCTATCAGAAATACTCAAGGAAACACTGGAGGTCGTGCCTTGCAAGAGGACCCTCAAGAAGAACATTTTACAGTAATTAGTGTTGGGGATGAAGCCTATGATCGTCGTCTGGAAGAAATAGTAGAGAAGCTAAGATCTTTGGAGTCCCAAAACTCTTTGGGATTTGATGTAATGGACATAGGTCTAGTTGAGGGAGTCAGGATTCCTCACAAATTCAAGCCTCCATGCTTTGAGAGATATAATGGTACCTCTTGTCCACGTACTCACCTGCAGTCCTTTCTGGGGAAACTAAAAGCTTATACCATGGACGAAAAGTTGTGGATGTTCTACTTCGAAGACGGTCTGATCGGGGCATCCTGTGAATGGTATTCTCACTTGTCCAGAGCAACAGTTAGAAACTGGAAGGATTTGGCCGAAGCTTTCATATGCCAGTATCAATATAACTTGGACATGGCTCCCAACAGGACTCTCCTAATGGGTATGTCTCAATCTTCAAGAGAAAGCTTCCGGGAATATGCCCAAAGATGGAGACAGCTTGCTGCTGCTGTCCAGCCTCCGATGTCTGAGAGAGAAATGGCCGACATGTTTATGAACACATTGCAAGGACCATACATTGACAGACTTGCTGCTTTCTCGTCCACCAGCTTTGCGGATGTAGTTATAGCTGGAGAGAGAATTGAGAGTCTTTTGAAGATGGGCAAAATTTTAGACAATGGTGCTAGTACCAGTAATACAAGAAAACCTTTCTCAGGACCTCACAGGACATGTGAGACCAACTCAGTACACATGGGCAGAGGTAGGCCTCAATACATGCCAAGATCAGTAGCTGCTGTCACCATTCCAGCTCCAGCACCTCAACAACAGTATCCTCCATAACCATAACACTTCCCACCGCAACAACAATTTCCTCAACAAAGATCTTACAACAATAACAACCAGCAACAACGTTCGTTCCAACAAAGGACTTCACAAATCAACAGGGTTATCGATCCCATTTCGAAGCCATATGCTGCCTTACTTCCATAGTTATTAAAGCTCAATCTAATTGAATTGAGGACTCTGGCTCCACCAGATCCCCATAATCTTCCAAGAAACTATGATGTTAATGCCAGATGTGCCTTCCACTCCAATGCACCTGGCCATACAACAGAGAAGTGCAGAGCCTTACACATGAAAGTTCAGGACTTAGTTGATTCCAAAGCTCTAAGCTTTGCACCTCCTCCAAGTGTTACTAAGAATCCTATTCCTAGCCATGGTTAGCCTAAGATAAATGCCATTGAGGAGGATCAACCGATAAGCCTAATTGACAGTGTTGCAAGTATTCAGACACCTCTGGCCGAGGTTAAAGCCCAACTTTTAAAGTGCCAAGTGTTCCCGGGTTGTGAGGCCCGCTGCGAAGCTTGTAAGACTTCCATCAACGGTTGTGCAGATTTGAAGACCGGTATCAACAATCTCATCAAAGAAGGCACTTTACAGATCACTTCAACAGTTCTAGCTCCTATAACATCAACAGCCATTCCTCCTACAACTCCAGCACACATCATTCCACCAGATGTGACAAATATCACTCCTACAACTTCAACAACAATCATTCCAACACATTCTTCTACAACATCAACAACCATCCTTTCTTTAACTTCAACGGACATCAGTTCAACACATCCTTCTATAACAACAACAGCCATCAATGAAGACATTTCCACAGTTACCATTTACTATAATCCGGCAACAATCCACATTCCAGATTCTTTCAACAACTCACATTAACATCTCCATCAACATCAGCAACCTTCATCACCAGCACCATCTCTGGTCAGACCTCCTGTTACAATTTATTATGAAACTCAAACTGTCTTAACTCCTTCTTCCGCAGCAATCAGTCTAGTTACCATCACGGTACCAGTACCAATTCCATATGACAGCAGCAGTGCTGTACCTTAGCACTATGGCTCAGATTTATATTGCGACGAAAATAAAGTCACTCTTGACACTCCTACACCACAGATTGATAATGTAAGGGGAGGACGAGGCTTCACTCGAAGAGGACGTCTCATTGCCTCACAATTCCAAAGAACTAATGCTGAAGCAGAAGCTGCTGCCAAGGCTAAGGGCAAGAGTGTGGTGCCTGAAGAGCCTATTGCCAAAGAAACTCAAAAGACTTCCTTTGACCAGGATGTAGACGAGTTCATGAGAATAATCAAGAAGAGTGACTATAAGGTTGTGGTCCAGCTCCATCAGACACCCTCCAAAATCTCTATTCTATCACTACTAATGTGTTCCGAAGCTTACAGGAATGCACTTCTCAAAGTCCTGCACACAGCTTACGTGCCAGAAGAGATTACAGTTAATCAGCTAGAAACGGTGTTTTCTAATGTCAATACTAGTCATGGACTAGGGTTCACCGATGCTGATCTAACTACGGAAGGCCGTAACCATAATAAGGCTTTGCATATCACCTTGGAGTGTAAAGCTGATGTTCTTTCTCATGTCTTGGTTGACACTGGGTCCTCACTCAATGTTCTTCCAAAGAAAGCCTTGGTCAAGATGGAATATGATAGTCTTGCACTGCGTCCAAGTAACCTGGTGGTGAGAGCCTTTGATGGTTCTAAAAGATCGGTTCTTGGGGAAATTGAGCTGCCTGTGGTGATTGGCCCACGAATCTTCAAAACTATCTTCTACGTGATGGACATTCAGCCTACCTATAGTTGTTTGTTGGGTCGGCCATGGATTCATGCCACTGGCGCTATGACATCGACCCTTCACCAGAAGTTAAAATACGAATGGGAGGGCCAAGTCATCACAATCTGTGGGGAGGAGGATATCTTCGTCAGTCATCTAGCTAGTTACAAGTATATTGAGATGGACAGAGAGATCCATGAGACAATGAGCCAAGGGTTTGAGGCCCTCAATGTCAATGTAGCAACAACTGAAGTGTCTGGTACTTCAATCTCCTCTTATAATAAAGCTCGGAAGGTTGTTGAAGACGGGAATGCCCAGGGTTAGGGCAAGTTGCTGCAAGTTCAGGTCAAGGAAGACAAGTTCGGGTTGGGTTACAAACCATCCCGACAGGTCCCAGAGGAAGCTGCTGAAGCTCCCAAATTTATCAGTGGGGGTATGTTGATCCTGGATGCAATGAACAATGTGGAAGACGAGGCTGAAAGTGACTTCAACCTGGAAAGTTGGATTCGTCCAAGAGTCCCATGCCAGCAAGTCCTCAACTGGTCTTCCCAGGAAATTATAAGGATTACTTCTGCAGAGTAATTATTATTTCCTGTTTAAGCATGCATCAAGTCCTGCATTTTGCCCAAGGTGTCAGGACTCATTTTGTAATAGGGCCATATTTGTATTTTGTGCAAATGAATGATTAATGAACAAATAGACATCTTTTGCAAACGATCTTTTTTTGTCACTCACTGTCTTTCATTTTTGTTATTTTCGCACAAAACAATAAATGGCAATGTTTTTCTCAAATAAATAACCTCATTCACTTTTTCCTAAATAATATAAAATCAATCACTAACATAAACAAATCTCAACCCTTGCAGAGATAATCCTCCAGATTGCACCGACAACGACACCGCTATGACCTCGTATGACTTCGACAATCCGATTAATCAAGAAGATGAAGGGATTAATGAAGACTATGATTTTCCTGAAGAGTTGGCCAGGTTGTTGAGACAAGAGGAAAAAGTGATTGCTCCTCATCAGGAGGAAGTTGAAACTATCAATCTTGGTACCAAGGAAGATGTGAAAGAGGTGAAGATCGGGGCCAAACTGCAAGCTCCAATGAAAGAACAACTCATCAGTATGCTTCGAGAGTATGTCGACGTCTTTGCTTGGTCGTATCAAGATATGTCGGGTCTGGATACATATATTGTCATGCACAGGCTACCATTGAAAGAAGATTGTCCTCCAGTTAAACAGAAATTACGCCGTACTCGCCCAGATATGGACATGAAAATTAAGGAGGAAGTATAAAAGCAATGGGACGCCGGTTTTCTTGATGTAACTAGTTACCCGTCGTGGGTTGCTAACATTGTACCCGTGCCTAAGAAGGATGGCAAGGTGCGTATGTGTGTCGACTACCAGGACCTGAACAGAGCTAGCCCGAAAGATGATTTCCCATTACCTCACATTGATGTATTGGTGGATAACACAGCTCAGTTCTCGGTATTTTCTTTCATGGATAGATTTTCTGGATACAATCAAATTAAGATGTCACGTGAATACATGGAGAAGATAACTTTCATCACACCTTGGGGCACGTTCTGTTACAAGATAATGCCGTTTGGTATGAAGAACGTCGGTGCAACATATCAACGGGCTATGGTAACATTATTCCACGATATGATCCACAAAGAAATCGAGTGTTATGTGAATGATATGATTGCCAAGTCCCTTACAGAAGAAGAGCATTTGGTAAATCTGTTGAAGCTATTTAAGCGTCTGAGAAAGTATCAGTTAAAGTTGAACCCCAACAAATGCACATTCAGGGTACGTTCCGGTAAACTATTAGGTTTTATTGTAAGCGAAAAGGGAATTAAGGTTGATCCCGATAAAGTCAAAGCTATTCAGGAAATGCCTGCACCTAAGACTGAGAAAGAAGGTCGAGGGTTCCTAGGTAGATTGAACTACATCTCAAGATTCATATCTCATCTCACTATAACCTGTGAACCCTTTTTCAAGCTGTTAAGAAAGGAACAGACAGTCAGGTGGAATGATGAATGTCAAAGAGCTTTTGACAAGATTAAAGAATATCTGCAAGAACCTCCAATTCTCATGCCTCCTATCGAAGGAAGACCTCTAATCATGTACCTGACCGTATTGGAAGAGTCAATGGGGTGTGTGTTGGGCCAGCACGACGAGTTTGGTCGAAAAGAGTATGCAATATACTACCTAAGCAAAAAGTTTACCGACTGTGAACAACGTTATTCACTGCTCGAGAAAACTTGCTGTGCTTTAGCGTGGGCTGCTCTTCGACTAAGACAGTATATGTTGAATCATACTACCTTATTGATTTCAAAGATGGATCCAGTCAAGTACATATTTGAGAAGCCAACACTTACCGGAAGGGTAGCAAGATGGCAAATGATTCTAACAGAGTATGACATTCAGTACACATATCAAAAAGCCATCAAGGGCCGTGTATTGTCTGACTATCTGGCCGAGCAACCCATTGATGATTACCAGCCTATGAGATTTGACTTCCCTGATGAAGACATCATGTTCTTGAAAGCAAAATATTTTGAAGAGCCTATTCACACTGAAGGTCCCGACCCAAAAGAAGCATGGACTATGATGTTCGATGGGGCAATTAATTGCAATGGTTGTGGGGTTGGTGCAGTGCTTGTCACACCTAAAGGAGTTCATATGCCTTTCTCAGCAAAACTCACCTTTGCATGCACTAAAACCGAAGCAGAATACGAAGCTTGTATCATGGGTCTTGAGGAAGCCATTGACCTCAGGATCAAAACCTTGAATGTATTCGGAGATTCAGCTTTGGTAATCAACCAGACCAACGGCAAGTGGTACACTCATCAGGAGCATCTGATTCCCTACCATGACTATACGAGGAGATTGTTGACCTTTTTCACAATAATTAAGCTTGAATACATCCCTCGAGATGAGAATCAGTTTGCAGATGCTTTGGCTACCATTTCATCCATGATCAAAGTACAAGCTGCCAATTATGTGCCTCGGATCTTGGTGTCCAGACTGGACAGACCGACATATGTATTCTCTGTAGACACTATCAATGATAACAAGCCTTGGTACCATGACATCAAATGCTTCTTGGAAACTCAGACATACCCACCTGGGGCATCGTCAAATGATAAGAAGACATTAAGAAGGCTAGCCGACAATTTCTTCCTCAATACTAATGGCTCTTTGTACAAACGAAACTTCGACATGGTCTTGCTCAGTTGTGTTGACAAGAAGGAAGCCGATCTACTGATGCACGAAGTACATGAAGGTTCTTGCGGTACCCATGTCGGAGGACATGCAATGACAAAAACGTTGTTAAGATCAGGTTACTACTGGATCACAATGGATGCAGACTGTTGTGCCTACGCCAGAAAATGCCACAAATTCCAGATCTACGCAATTAAAGTGCATGTGCCTCCGAATCCTTTGAATGCAATGTCTTCACCTTGGCCCTTCGCCATGTGGGGCATTGATATGATTGGAAAGATCGAACCGACTGCTTCAAATGGTCACAAATTCATCCTGGTAGCCATTGATTACTTCACTAAATGGGTTGAAGCAGCTTCATATGCAAACGTCACCAGACAAGTGGTAGCTAGATTTCTAAAGAGAGATATCATCTGTCGATATGGAGTTCCCGAGCAAATCATTACTGACAATGGTTCCAATTTGAACAACAAGATGATGGCTGAGTTATGTCGGGACTTCAAAATTCAACATCATAACTCTTCTCCTTACAGGCCAAAGATGAACGGCGTTGATGAGGCAGCCAACAAGAATATCAAGAAGATTGTGTAGAAGATGGTAGTCACCTGCAAAAAATGGTACGAAATGCTACCATTTGCCTTGCATGGGTACCGAACCTCTATCAGAACATCTAATGGGGCAACACCTTATCAGCTTGTGTATGGTATGGAAGATGTCTTACCTGTTGAAGTTGAACTACCCTCCTTACGGGTAATGATGGATGTGAAACTGGATGAAGCAGAATGGGTCTGATCTCGATACAATCAACTGAGCCTGATTGAAGATAAAAGTTTAGCAGCTATCTGTCATGGGCAGCTATATCAGAAGTGAATGAAGAGAGCATTTGATCAGAAAGTTAGACCTCGGGAATACCAAGTGGGAGAGCTTGTTCTGAAAAGAATTCTTCCTCCTCATACAGACCACAGGGGCAAATGGACGCCAAACTACGAAGGTCCATTCATAGTAAAGAAAGTTTTCTCTGGTAGAGCGCTAATGCTCACTACTATGGATGGTGAAGACTTCCCGTCTCCTGTGAATTCAGATGTAGTTAAAAAATACTTCGCATAAAAGACCCGCTGGACATAAAAATAGAATGTAAGTCCAGGAATGAAATAGGGCATCCCGACGAGTTAAAAACAAAATAAAAGACTCGGGAAAAAATAAGGCAAAAAAAAATGTACACCCGCTGAGTTGAAAAGCCACATCGGACAGCTCAGGCAAAAATGGGCATCCCGATGGATTGAAAACCCGAAAGGGCGATCCACGCAAAATCAGGGAATAAACGAACAATTGCATTTCTGAATTCGTCTGTATCACTCACAACATGGCAAGCTTCGAAAGGATAAAGCGTCGGTCAGAATCAACCTTCTTCAGAAAGCAAGATAAGAAGAACGTCAAGGTCATACAGGTCATAGCAAAGGAAGCTCACCGGAGCATCATCGTCAACATTGCCAACACTTTTATTTTCTCAATTTACAACAATCTCCTCATTTCAGGGGATTCACTTCTTTGACTGTACTTGCCTATTCAGGGCACACAAATCAATAAAATCAGAATTTTCAGTCAAACTTTGTTTTGTACATTTTTGTTTCATATGCAAAATGTACAAAGTTCATAATACAAAACTTGCATGAAAACATATGAGCCATTTTAATAAATGCTTGCAGGAAATATGTTGCTCTCAGACAAATCTAACTCCTATGACAAAATCTGGTTAAGGATACCTCGGGACACTTGTGCGTTTCCTTTGTTTAACAGGTTGCAGGTACTCAAGGCAGACCATTTCATAGCATGAGGCATATCAAGCATAGTATCCCCAGCCAAGTCAGCAATCACATCATTAGCAGGACTCCTTGACAAGAAGTACTCCCTCGCAAAGTCTTTATCCCCCAAGGGATCCCTTGAGGAATTCATCAATCCCCAGCGTATTACTTCCCAGAAGTTATCTCCTCCCCAAGCGGGATCTCCCGAGCAATGCCTGACGGCTTTTCCCCAGCAAAGTAGTCAGGAACTTTCTATTCCCCATCAGAGTTGCCAGGATTTTCTCATCCTCAGCAGAGTCGGAGGTTTTGCTTCCCCACAGAGTTGCCATTCTCTCCCCATTAGAGCAATGCCTGAAATACTTCCTCAGCGGAGTTGTTGAAACTTCCTCGTCCCCAGCGGAGTTCTCCCACCGGACGGATAAACCAGAGATCTTTACCCCGTAGGATCTGGATCTCGGATCGGGTTTCTCATTTGCATAATCATAGCATTCGCATCATATTCACCAAAATAAGCGTAGCATTCCATCTAATACGGAGCATTACGGCAAAAATCAAACATTTACATGATCATAAGCCAGGTTTGAGCCAATCACCTACAAACACCATCGTCACTTCACCAGCAATATATAAAACTTATCCCTTATAGACAAAAGACAAAACATCCCTCACAGATGCCTGTTCATATTTATACATGCTCTTTTCGACACTCGTCCGTGTCATCTTTCCCCAGTAAAGTCGCTAGAATACCTTCTGCATTTTCAATACAAATATTTGTTCATACTTGTACATATTCTTTGTTGACACTCACCCATGTCATACTTCCCCAGCAAGTTAAAACACTCGTCCGTGTCCCTTGCTCAATCTTTTGACACTCATCCGTGTCTTGCACATACTTCACCTGCAGATCATACTTGTGCATACTTATACAAAAGTCTTTGATACTCGTCCGTATCGTGTATATATCACCCCTCAGCTGATCAAACACTCGTCCATGTTCCATTGCTTAACCAATTGATACTCGTCTGTATCGTCATCCTTAAACACGTGTCAGCGTTTATTTCTACCGATACTCGTCCGTATCATGGTCCTAAGGATGCTCGTCCGCAACTTTAGTCTATACACTATCAAACACTTATACCTTTTATTTTAAAGCGTAAGCACTCATCCGTGTTTACATCCCCATAAAGACAAAACAACTTTTTCTATCCGACATTCATCCTATGTCGTGATATGTTTTGGAAGCCGTCCCCTGCCAGGTGATCGTCCTTCACCTTTGGATGATCGTCCCCCATCCTTTCCCCAGTGGAATCCCCATTGTTGGAACCTTCTATTCTGCATTCATCCTATGTCATGATAAAGAGCAACCGTCCCCTGCTAGGTGATTGTCCTTCACCTTTTGATGATTGTCCCTCATCATTTATCCGATGGCCGTCCCCATCATTGATGTTTTTATCCAGTATTCGTCCTATGTCGTGATAATCCCCCAGAGCAGTTGTACCCTGCTAGGTGATCGTCCTTCACCTCTTAATGATCGTCCTTCATCATGCTTATCCGATGGACGCCCCCATCATTGACCTTTTCTATCTGGCATTCGTCCTATGTCGTGATAAAGAGTAGGTCGTCCCCTGCCAGGTGATCGTCCTTCACCTTTGATGACCGTCCCTCATCAAATATTTCATTTATTATTTAACCCGATGGTTGTCCCCGTCGTGGTCCCTTTTCCTTTTCCTGATGATCTTCCTTCATCAGTTTAGCCTGATGGCCGTCCCCATCGTTGTTTACTTTACTTTCCAGCCTGATGTCCGTCCCCGTCAGTGCTTCCCTCATTTCTTTAATCCCTAGAAATTTTATTTCTTTACCCGATGGCCGTCCCCGTCGTGGTCTTTTCTCTTTTGATGATCGTCCTTCATCACTTTACCTGATGGCCGTCCCCGTCGCGGTTTCTTTATTTCCCAACAAGATGGCCATCCCCGTCATTGCTTTACTTACTGTTTTACCCCCAGCAGTCACCCATTGCTTGATGGTCGTCCTCCATCGCTTTCATTTGATAATCATACTATACTATCTTTTACAATTTATATCCTTTTTCTTCCTCTCCCCAGTGAATGCAAAATTTGGACTGTCTTTGGTATTCAACCACAAGTTATCTTGTTTATCTGTTAAGTCGGGCGCTTACATCCTACACAACTAACTCATGCTTGAATAGGGGCAGCTGTAAACACCCCAATTTTTCCCTCACGTTTTCTCACACCATGGCTTGTGATCATTCATTTTTGCATTAGCATAAGCATATCATATCCCATTGCATAAACAACTTCATCAAATCATTGCATGACTGCACAATTAGCAATTCTTCTATCTCTTTCTGAGCATCCTTCACAGCCTGTTGACTCTCTGCTAGATCTTGAAGATGACTCTTCTCTTGGTGGTGGGCCTTCTGAAGGAGCTCTCCCTGTTCAGCCAAAGAATCTTGAAGGCCTTTGATCTCTAACTTGTACCTGACTTCCAGCTCTTTTTGCCTCTTCAAGTTGTCTTCCCATTTCTCTTTCCATAAGGTGATAGTTTTATTAGCTTCATTCAACTCTTTCTTATCTTTCTGACGTTGGACCGCCTTGTGAGTTTCATCTAATCCCCTTTTCTTGAAATAGAGCTCCCTCTCCTGAAAGTCTTGATGCTTGAGTCTGACCAATTCCTCGGCTTGGTGAGCTCTTTCTTCCAATTTCTAGTTTTGAATCTTCAGCTTCTGGCATGAGTTGTTAGCTTCTTGATTCTCCAACCTAAGTTGCTTAACCAAGGCCTCCAATTTCTGATACTCCTGAAGAGAAACTGAGGCTATGGGGGATACTTCCTTAGGGTAGAGAGGTGGTTCCTTATAGAATGTGAGCAACAAAGTCTCTACACATTCTTCCAACCAGGTGGCAAAAGGATCATAAGTCTTGGGATCTACTCTCCCAAAGTCTTTCTTCCCCTTCCTCATTCTAACCTCCCAAGCTTGGGATGCTAGTAAGCTCATCTTCAGGTTACCTTCTGTTGGAAAGTATAGTGACTCACTCATCTCCTTAATCAATGGTACAACTCTCAAAGGATAACCAAATTGCTTTCTGGACAAGGTAGGATTGTAGCTGATCCCACCTTTCCTTCCTATCAAGGGTACATTTGGGAAGCTACCACAATTGACTAAGATTTCTTTTCCTACAAGATCCCTATTGCATCCCCAAGCAATTTCGTCTGAGGTTAAGCCCATCAATCTTTTGGACCACTTCCAAGATTGTTTCAAATCCTGGAAATGCCTGATTTTGGGAGTTGCCTTACAAACCAGTCAGCAAACAAGGGAGCACAACAATTCACATGTCCCTTCCTCTTTTCATTCCTGTAGTGAACCCTATAGTAAAAGTCACCCAGCAAAGTAGGCATTGGGTTTCTTCTGACAAAAATGGTGATAGCCTCCATGCTGATTAATCCCTTCTCTCTTGGAAATAAGCTAATCCCATACACTATCAAAGCAAGCAATGTACTGAACTTAGCCCATTTGTTTTCAGAGGCTAGATCCTGAGCTTCCTTGACAAGAAAATCCAAGAGAAGTCCTTTACCTTTGCTGAGATCCAGCCCTCTACTGACTTTGGACAAATCCAAATGAAAAGAGTCAGCTATGTCCCTGCATGAAGGCATATTCTCTAAGCCATAGTAAGGAGCACCATTTTTTATAGGAATCCTAAGGATACTGGAGATCTCTTCCAATGTTGGAGCCAAGATGTAATCTGGGAAAACAAAGACCCGCAGTTGTGGATCATAGAATTGCAACAGGGAGTGCAGGATATCCCTCTGGTCAAATGTTGGCTTATTCACATAATCCAGAATCTTTCCAAACTCCCCTCTGAAATCATCAAGAACTTTGTCACCCATCAAGCTAATCAACTTCTGAATACCCTCTGTCTCTGGTTGTGGGAAAGTATAGTGAACATTCTTCTTCCTGAGAGTCTCCATCTTGAAGCAGCAATATGACCGGGAATAGGAAGTAATATGGACCCTGAGAATAAGAAGAACACAAATGATTAATGATGTTATGATGTTTATGAAAGGCAAGGCATGTGATCGGTGATGTGTCTATGTAGTATCAATCATATAATCAAGTGTCTGTACAGGGTCACAACATCATCACAAGTATCTCTCTGATTAGAGGTTCAGATCTCAGAATCCATGTGTAACAGAACAAGATCACAATACTAAAGTCATGCTAGTACAATGGGTATGTTGAAGGTTAAGGTTCCTGCAATCCTGTAAACCCCTCCCAATCTCACGGGTGTGCTACTCGGGTCAACATCACGGGCTCTCAAAGCCGAATAGTAATAATACGTTCACCATCTCCGAGAAGTGGCTCATGACCAAATCATGGAATCGGTTTGGAATTATGTACTACTCAGGGAGATCTCAACTGAGTCCAAGGAAACAAGCATCCCTCATAAGTCCCCAGCTTCAAGCACTGAATCGAGAAACAATAGTACATTCATCCCGAAGGGTACAATACTATCATCATACGAGCAGTTCACTTTACCTGGATTCCTATGAGAGAACCATGCCATCCTATGCGAGTTCCCAGTGGGCCCTCGGATGCGAGTGGGTTTGCCAACAAATGTGGTATGCCATTGTCATCACTGGAGAGGGATGTTTCCACAAAGGTTCTTAGTGATCAGTCCCCTGACTACACATAAATATCAAGTTTGTGTATTGCCCCAGAAAGATTCCGGCATCAACACATTTCCGAGAAGGTCGCAAGTCAAGGCGTGGAACTCACTAATACCAACATGGCAAGATACCATGAAGCCAAAGTGGAACCACTCTAAATCCTAGGTGCACTCAAGCCGGGTATTTGGATTATCTCACAGTAACAAAGCCCATCCCACAGAAAAATGAAAACAGCATAGTCCAGTATATGATGCATGGAAAATAAATACTGAAAGCAATAAACGAATGTTGTAAAGTAAACTGTAAAGTAAAACTGTAAATGAGAACAGTAAAGCTAAACTAAAGCACACAACAGAAAACAGATAAACATCCAAATAAACAAAAATAAATAAGTGCTAGGATTGACTTTACAAGGGAAACCAGAGATTCTGGGTTCGATCCTCAGCAGAGTCGCCAGCTGTCGCTCCCGGGATTTTCATCCTAGTACAAACGCGAAAGTGGCGTGGAAAAGGTAGAGTCGCCAGCCAAGCAGTTTTATCCCGAAAGAAAGGGAAAGGTAATGTTGCACAAACTTGAGGAAGAAGGAAAGGACGAGGTCCTGTGAACCAAAGATCTGGGTTCGGGAGTTAGTTACGACCTGGGAAGGAATTAGCACCCCAGACCGTCCGCTGTACCCGACGGGATCCACGCTAGCTTGTTTTGCTTGAAGGGTGAGAAATAAGATGCTTCTGAATAAAACTGCTAACTGGAACTGGAAATGAGGAAGGAGAAAGGGAATTGGAAAAGAAAATGGAAAGAAAGAGGGAAATGTAGGGAAAATAAAAAATGTGCTCGAACGGGCCCTACCTCGCTACCTACGTACCTCCTCAGGAAAATGAGGATCAGAGTCGATGTAGTTTGCCTAACTAAGGCGAGAACTATTTGTTTGTGTTTTTTATGGCTGGAACTGCGTATTTCTATGCTCAGGTGTTGCAGGCTCGTCTGGTACGATTGCGTTTACCGTCTTGTATGCGAGACAAGTCGTCGCGAGTTCGCGTTGAGAATGAATGAGGTGAGAAAATAAGTTCTCACAGGAAAGTTGCTTATTGTTTGTTGTTTACCTTTTAAGATTTTTGTATGAATTTGGCACAAGGAAGTGAATTCGAACACTTTTCCATGGAATGTATACTTGCTACTAGATTCCAAGATGGAATAGTAGAACAAGCACACCAAGCAAGGAGAATTTATCCAAGACTTGTTCTCAAGGATTAGGGTTTAAGTTCACTAGCTTGTTGAACTTTATTACATGTTTTTGTAGCTTTTGTGAAGAAGTGTCTTTTAGGTTTTCTTTGTGAAACAACCTCTTGACCATACTTGTACATCATGCTAGACAAGCCTACATTATTCCAAGATGGAATGAACGTAAGTTCCCAATGGAATAACGTTATACACAAGAGATTCTTTCATGCATTTATTAAGTGTTTTTTATTTTGTTTGAAGATGAGACAAGAAGACTCAAATTGAAAAAGGGAAAAACTAAGGGAACTAAGACACAACCCTAAGTTATCTTGTTATATACAAAAAGGTGATCCTATGGTTTGTAAGGTGTTCTAAACCTAAGAAAAAGAAAAGCAAGTTAGAGTTCAACTTACTTCCTAAGGAAGTTAAGTTGAACCTAAAGAACAAAAGGGAACCTATGAACAAAGCCACAAGTGCTAAGGCAAGCACAATTAAAATACATAAGAAAAGAAATGAAGACTAATTATCTCATCTTCCCCTCCTACAAAACAAATGTTAGCATTTCCCCTATTCAAACATGAGTTAACTGTGCAGGATGTAAGCGACGGCTTAACAAACAAACAAGATAAATTGTGGTTGAATACCAAAGACAGTCCAGAATTTGCACTCACTGGGGAGAAGAAGAAAAGGGATATAAGTTGTAAGAGGAAGTAAAGTATGATTATAAAGTGCGGGCGACGGAGGACGACCGTCAGGCAGGGAACGAATGCCGGGGATGAAGCAATGACGGGGACAACCGACATGCTGGGGAAATAAAGAGATTATGATGGGGACGGCCATCAAGCAAAGTAATAAGACTCTCTGGGGATTAAATGGTGAAGTAAATGATGGAGACGACCATCATGTTCGAAGCACAAATGAAATAAATGATGAGGTACGGTCATCAAAGGTGAAGGAAGATCACCCAGCAGAGGACGGCTGCTCTGTTGGGGATAAGATGAGGAACGGTCATCTAAGGTGAAGGACGATCACCTGGCAAGTTACGGTTGCCGAAAGTATCACAACATAGGACGAATGCCGGATAGAAAGAGTCGACGATGGGGACGGCCATCGGATAAAATGATGAAGGACGATCATCAAGAGGTGAAGGACGATCACCTAGCAGGGTACGGCTGCTCTCGGGGTTTATCATGACATAGGACGAATGTCATACGACAAGATCAACGATGGGGATGGCCATTGGATAAAATGATGAAGGACGATCATCAAAAGGTGAAGGACGATCACCTAGCAGGGTACGGCTGCTAAAATATCACGACATAGGACGAATGTCGGACAAGAAAGGGTTCCAATAATGGAGACTCCGCTGTGGGATGATGAAGGACAATCATCGGAAGGTGAAGGACGATCACCTGGCAGGGTATGGCTACCGAAAGTGTCATGACATAGGACGAATGTCAGATAGAAAGGAAACAATTTTGCTGGAAAATCTCCTGGGGGAAATGACAAACACGGACGAGTGTCTAAAGAGTGTATGTGTATTTATTTGAAGAGAATGTTCGGGCGACTTTACTGGGGAATGATGACACGGATGAGTGCCAACGGAGCATATATCTGTATTTTGAGAGTGCAAAGGGGACGCTTTGGCTTTCTGCTGGGGGATTTGAGAGGTATTTGTATATTGCTGATGTGGTATTGTCAGTATTTACAGGTGACTGCTCAAAGCATGGCTTATGATTATGCAATATGTTTGATTTTTGCCGTAATGCTCCGTATTAGACGGAATGCTACACCCCGAAGGGAAATATGATGCGAATGCTATGATTATGCAAAAGATACCGATCCGGGATTCGGATCTAGTTGCGGTGAAGATTCTTGACTAATCTGCTTTGAAAGAAAATCCCAGCTGGGCATGAGATCATTGGCAGATCATGATAAGATGTATGATTCTGCTTGGGGGAAACAGGTCACCGATAGACCTATCTTGGATGATGAGGGGCCCAGCTGGGGCTGTGGAAGCTTTCATCACTCTGTTGTGAGATCTTCAGACATTGCTCTTCTGGATAGAGGCTGAAACTCTGCGGGGAGATGGTTCCCTTGTCTTTGCACTTGGCTGGGGGAATGATCACTAAACGACCTCCCTAGAGATTTCTGTGGAGGATCCTGCTGAGGATGACTGAAACCTGGCAACTCAGTTGGGGAGAAGGCATCCCTGGTGCTATTTGGGAGATGTGCTGAGTAAAAGGTGATTTGGAAGCTTGCTGGGGAGAGGCTTCCATGCCCCATGTTGCGCTTTGATTGCCCGCAATCCTGTATGACAAAGAAACGTACAAGTATCCCGGGGCATCCCTTTACTGGATTCCGTCATAGGAATTTAGACACTCCTAGGAGTAAGAAATATATTTCCTGCAAGCATGTAATTTAGAAAAAGCACATCTGTATTTGTGCAACCATTTAAGGATATCGGACATTTTTGCAAATAAAAATTAAATATACGAGACGAAATATGACTGAAAATCTGATTTTATTGATTTGTGTGCCCTGAATTGGCAAGTACAGTCAAAGAAACAAATCCCCTGAAATAAGGAGATTGTTACAAATTGAGAAACGAAAAGGTGCTGGCAATGTTGATGACGCTTCAATGTGCTTTCCTCTTGCTATGACTCGTATGACATCGACGTTCTTCTCATCCTGCTTTTGAAGAAGGTTGGTTCTGACCGACGCTTGAACCCTTCGAAGCTTACCATGTCGTAAGTGATACAGACGAATTCAAAATGCAGTTGTTCGCTTATTCCCTTATTTTGCGTGGATCGCCCTTTCGGGTTTTCAATCCACCGGGATACCCATTTTTGCCCGAGCTGTCCAATGCGGCTTTTCAACTCAGCGGGTGTACATTTTTGTGTGATTATTTTCCCTTATTTTTGCCCGAGTCTTTTTATTCTGTTTTTGACTCGCCGGGATGCCCTATTTTTTGCCTGGACTTACATTCTGTTTTTATGTCCAGCGGGTCATTTTATGCGAAGTATTTTTTAACTGCATCTGAATTCACAGGGGATAGGAAGTCTTCACCATCCATAGTAGTGAGCATCAGTGCTCCACCGGAGAAAACTTTCTTTACTATGAACGGACCATCGTAATTTGGAGTCCACTTGCCCCTGTGGTCGGTATGAGGAGGGAGGAGTCTTTTCAGCACAAGATCTCCTACTTGGTATTCCCGAAGCCTGACTTTCTGATCGAAGGCTTTCTTCATTCTTTTCTGATATAATTGCCCATGACAGATTGCAGCCAATCTCTTTTCTTTGATCAGATTCAGTTGTTCATATCGGGATCGGACCCATTCTGCTTCATTCAGTTTGACATCCATTAGTACCCGTAAGGAGGGTAATTCAACTTCAACAGGTAGGACTGCCTCCATACCATACACAAGCTGATACGGTGTTGCCCCAGTGGATGTTCTGATCGATGTATGGTACCCATGCAAGGTAAATGGTAGCATCTCATACCAGTCTTTATAGGTGACCACCATCTTCTGCATAATCTTCTTGATATTCTTGTTAGCTGCCTCTACAACGCCATTCATCTTCGGCCTGTAAGGAGAAGAGTTGTGGTGTTGGATCTTGAAGTCCCGGCATAGTTCTGCCATCATTTTATTGTTTAAGTTGGAACCATTATCAGTAATGATTCGCTCGGGCACTCCATACTGACAAATGATGTCTCTCTTCAGGAATCGGGCTACAACTTGCCTGGTGACATTTGCATAAGAAGCTTCTTCGACCCACTTGGTAAAATTGTCAATGGCTACCAGGATGAATCTGTGGCCATTTGAAGCAGTCGGTTCAATCTTGCCAATCATATCAATGCCCCACATGGCAAAGGGCCAGGGTGAAGACATCACATTCAAAGGATTGGGAGGCACATGCACTTTATCCGCATAAATCTGGCATTTCTGGCATTTCCTGGCATAAGCACAACAATCTGCATCCATTGTGATCCAGTAATAGCCTGATCTTAGCAACTTTTTAGCCATAGCATGCCCTCCAGCATGAGTAACAAAAGATCCTTCGTGCACCTCGTGCATCAACAAGTCTGCCTCTGCCTTATCAACACATCTGAGAAGTACCATGTCAAAGTTTCTCTTGTACAAAGAACCATCAGCATTCAGTAAGAAACTACCAGCTAGCCTTCTTAATGTCTTCTTATCATTGGATGATGCCCCAGGTGGGTATGTTTGATCCTCCAAGAAACATTTGATGTCATGGAACCAAGGCTTATCATCTTTATCAAGGTCTACTGAGAATATGTATGCTGGTCTATCAAGTCTGGATACTGAGATCCGAGGCACAAAGTTGGCAACTTGAACTTTGATCATGGATGAAATGGTAGCTAGAGCATCTGCAAACTGATTTTCATCTCGAGGGATATACTCAAGCTTGACTGTAGTGAAGAAAGTAAGCAACCTCCTTATATAGTCCCGGTAAGGTATCAGATGATCCTGGTGAGTGTACCATTTGCCGTTGGTTTGATTAATTACCAGAGCTGAATCTCCGAACATAGTCAAAGTCTTGATCCTGAGGTCAATGGCTTCCCCAAGACCCATAATACAAGCTTCGTATTCAGCTTCGTTGTTAGTGCAGTTAAAGGTGAGCTTTTCCGAGAAAGGCATGTGAACTCCCTTAGGTGTAATGAGTACTGCACCAACACCACGACCATTCATATTAACAGCCCCATCAAACATCATAGTCCATTCTTCTTCTGGGTCAAGCCCTTCAGTGTGAATAGGCTCTTCATGATCTTTTGCTTTTATGAACATGATGTCCTCATCAGGGAAGTCAAATCTCATTGGCTGGTAATCATCAATGGGTTGCTCAGCAAGATAATCAGACAATACACTACCTTTGATGGCTTTCTGAGAGGTGTACTAAATATCATATTCTGTGAGAATCATTTGCCATCTTGCAACCCGTCCGATAAGTGCAGGCTTCTCAAAAATGTACTTAACTGGGTCCATCTTGGAGATCAATAAAGTAGGGTGGGTCAACATATACTGCCTTAGTCGGCGAGCAGCCCACGCTAAAGCACAACAAGTTTTCTTGAGCAGTGAATAATGTTGTTCATAGTCGGTAAACTTTTTGCTTAGGTAGTAAATTGCATACTCTTTTCGACCAGACTCGTCATGCTGGCCCAGCACACACCCCATTGATCCTTCTAATACTGTTAAGTACATTATCAGAGGTCTTCCTTCAACTGGAGGCATAAGGATTGGAGGCTCTTGTAAGTATTCCTTGATTTTGTCAAAAGCCCTTTGGTAGTTTTCGTTCCACCTGACAGTTTATTCTTTCCTTAACAACTTGAACAGGGGTTCACAAGTTGCTGTAAGATGAGATATGAACCTTGAAATGTAGTTCAATCTACCTAGAAACCCCCGAACTTCTTTTTCAGTCTTCGGTGCAGGCATTTCTTGAATGGCTTTGACTTTATCAGGGTCAACTTCAATCCCTTTCTCGCTTACAATAAATCCCAGCAGCTTACCGGATTACACCCCGGATGTGTATTTGTTGGGGTTTAACTTCAGTTGGTACTTCCTCAGACGCTTGAATAGCTTCAACAGATTCACCAGGTGGTCTTCTTCTGTAAGGGACTTGGCAATCATGTCATCCACATAACATTCAATTTCCTTGTGGATCATGTCATGGAATAATGTTACCATAGCCCATTGATAAGTGGCACCAACATTCTTCAGTCCGAATGGCATCACCTTATAACAGAATGTGCCCCAGGGTGTGATGAAAGTTGTCTTCTCCATGTCTTCAGGTGACATCTTGATCTGATTATATCCTGAAAATCCATCCATGAAGGAGAACACCGAGAACTGAGCCGTATTATCAACCAATACATCAATGTGAGGTAATGGGAAGTCATCTTTCGGGCTGGCTCTATTCAGATTCCAGTAATCCACATACATCCTCACCTTGCCATCCTTCTTAGGCACAGGTACAATGTTAGCAACCCACGGCGGATAACTAGTCACAGCAAGGAAACCGGCGTCCCACTGTTTTTGTACCTCTTCCTTTATCTTCATTGCCATATCTGGGCGAGTACGGCGCAGCTTCTGTTTTACTGGAGGACAGTCTTCTTTCAGAGGAAGCTTGTGCATAACAACGTCGGTGTCCAACCCTGGCATATCCTGATAAGACCAAGCAAAAACATCCACATACTCCCGAAGCATGTCAATCAGTTGCTCTTTCACTGAATCTCGCAGGCAGGCCCCGATCTTAACTTCTTTCAAGTCTTCTTCCGTACCAAGATTAACCATTTCAACCTCCTTCTGATGAGGAGTGATAACCTTCTCCTCTTGTCTCAACAACCTGGCTAGCTCTTCAGGAAGCTCATAATCTTCTTCAACCCCTTCATCAGCTTGATTGAATTGATTGTCAAAGTCATACGAAGTCATAGCAGTGTTGTTGTCGGTGCGATTTGGAGGGCACTCTCTGCAAGGGTTTAGATTTGTTCATTTTAGTGACCAGTTTTATCTTATTTAGAAGAAAAAGTGAAAAATGAGGTTATTATTTTGAAAAACATTGCCATTTTATTTTTGTACAAAAAGTAAAAAAATGAAAAACAGTGAGCGAAAAAAAAAAGAAAAAAGAAAAAAAAAAGAAAAGACCCATTTGCAAAAGACGTCCTGATATTCATTAATTGATCTTTGCACAAAATACAAGATGGCCCGATTACAAAATGAGTCCTGACATCTTGGGCAAGATGCAGGACTTGATGCGTGCTTTAAAAATAGGAAATAATAATTACTCTGCAGGAGTAACTCTTATAATTTCCTGGGAAGACCAGTTTGAGACATGGTTCCCCGGGATCCTTGGATGTATCCATCTTTCCATGTTGCGCTCGTCTTCTGACTCATCTTCCAAACTATTCACATCATCCGGGGTTAGCATCCCCCCGCTGACAAACTTGGGCTCCTTTGCAGCCTCTGGTTGATCTTGTCGAGTTGGTCTGTAACCCAACCCGAATCGGTCCTCTTTCTTCTCCACGGGCAGCAGCTTTCCCCAGCCTTGGGCGGTACCTTCCTCAACAACCTTTCGGGCTTGCTGATATGATGTGATGGAAGTCCCAGACACAGCAGATGTTTCATTAATATTAAGGGCCTCAAACCCCTGGCTCATGGTTTCATGGATCTCCCAATCCATTTCAATGTATTTGAAAGTAGCCAGCTGGCTAACGAAGATATCCTCCTCCCCACAAATGGTAATGACTTGGCCCTCCCACTCGAATTTTAACTTCTGGTGAAGGGTTGACGTCACGGCGCCAGCGGCGTGTATCCATGGTTTACCCAATAGACAGCTGTAGGCCGGCTGTATATCCATCACAAAGAAGGTCGTTTTTAAAACCTGTGGGCCAATCATTATTGGTAATTCTATCTCTCCCAGAACTGATCTTTTAGAACCGTCAAAGGCTCTCACTACCAAGTTGCTTGGGCGTAATGCCAATCCATCATGCTCCATCTTTATAAGGGCTTTCTTGGGTAGGACATTGAGGGATGACCCTGTGTCCACCAATACATGAGAAAGAACTGCACCCTTACACTCCAAGGTAATGTGCAAAGCCTTGTTGTGATTGTGACCTTCCGTTGTCAGATCAGTGTTGGTAAATCCTAGTCCATGACTAGCATTGACATTTCCAACCACGGCCTCTAACTGATTGACAGTAATCTCCTCCGACACATAAGCTGCGTGCAGGACTTTTAATAGTGCGTTCCGATGAGCCTCAGAGCACATTAGCAATGATAGTATGGAGATCTTGGAAGGTGTTTGGTGAAGCTGGTCTACCACCTTATAATCGCTTTTTTTGATGATCCGCATGAATTCATCAACCTCTTGATCAAAAGGAGTCTTCAAAGTTTTTTTAGCAACTGGTTCTTCTTGCACCACGCTCTTCCCTTTTGCCTTAGCAGCAGCTTCTGCTTCAGTAATGGGCCTTGGTATTTGCGAGGCAAAGAGACGTCCGCTTATAGTGAAGCCTCCGCCTCCCCCCACATTGTCTATCTGAGGTGAAGAAGTTGACGATTCTAAAGTGATTTTCTGCCCCTCGCAGTATAGATCTGAGCCATAATGCCAAGGGATGGCATTATTGCTTTCGTAAGGAACTGGTCCAGGCACTGTGATAGTGACCGGACTGATAGCAGCTGCAGAGGGGACTACAATGGTGTGTGGATCATAATATATGGTAACCGAAGTTCTGACAGGAGTGGCAATTTGTTGTGAATTGTTGGAAGGAAAATCTGCAGGATCGTAGTATATCGTAACCGTTGAGACGCTTTCATTAACTGTTGCTGATGTTGTAGAAGGTACTGTTGATTGGACAAGTACTGAAGTTGTAGCAGGAACTGATGGAATAATGGGTGTTGTCGTTGTAGAAGGAATTGTGACTGAAATTGTATCCGTTGAAATGATTGATTGAGTATTCGTTGGAGTTGTAGTAGAATCCGTTGGAACAATGGTTGCTGACTTTGTAGGAGTATCTGTGATTGTTGATGAAGGAATTGTTGGAGTTGTAGTCGCCTTTGTCGTAATCTGAAGAATACCATCTTTAATGAGACCATCAATGTCGTTTCTCAGTCTCTCACATCCATTAACGGCAATGTTGCAATATCCACAGCCGACCTCGCATTCGGGGAACACTTGGCACTCTAACAGCTGAGCTTTGATTTCAACCAAGGGTGTTCGGATTTGTGCAACACTGGTAATTAATGTGGATGGTTTTCCTTCATCAATAGCATTAATCCTAGGCCCGTTATGACTAGGCATTAGATTTCTTGTGACGTTTGGAGGAGGTGCAAAGTTGAGAGCTTTTGAGTCCACCAAATCCTGGACCTTCATCTGTAGGGCCCTGCATTTTTCAGTATTATGCCCTGGTGTGTTTGAGTGGAATGCACATCTGGCATTTGCATCATATTTCTTTGGCATATTAAGAGGATCTGGAGGTGCCAACGTCCTTAACTCAACCAGGTTGAGCTTCAGGAGTTGTGGCAAGAGTGCAGCATACGACATTGGAATCGGGTCTATTACCCTGTTTGCCTGTGATGGTCTTTGTTGGAAGGGACGTTGTTGTTGGTTGTTGTTGTTGTTGTACGACCTTTGTTGCGGATAATGAACTTGTTGTTGATATTGTGGTTGCTGTTGTTGAGGATATGATGATTGTTGTGGAATCGGAGTTGGAATGGTAACAGCTGCTACTGACCGGTGAGCATATTGAGGCCTGCCCCTGCTTGTATGAATGAAGTTTGTTTCACCTGCCTTTAGGGGTCCCGCAAAGGGCTTTCTGGGATTGCTGGATGAACTCACACCACTGTCGGAAATTTTGCCCATCTTTAAGAGGCTTTCAATCCTCTCACCAGCTAGGTCCCTTGTAATGTATTCATGAACATGTCAGCCATTTCCCTTTCTGACATGGGTGGCTGGACAGTAGCAGCAAGCTATCTCCACCTTTGGGCATATTCCCTAAAGCTCTCTCTAGAAGATTGAGACATTCCCATCAGAAGGGTCCTGTTGGGAGCCATGTCTAGGTTGTATTGATATTGACGGATGAAAGCCTCAGCCAAATCCTTCCAGCATCTTATGGTGGCCCTAGACAAGTGTGAATACCACTCTCTCGAAGCCCCAATCAGACTGTCTTCAAAGTAGAACATCCACAATTTTTCATCCATAGTATAAGCTTTGAGCCTTCCCAAGAAAGACTGCAGATGAGTGCGAGGACAAGAGGTACCATTGTACTTTTCAAAACATGGGGTCTTGAATTTGTGGGGAATTCTAACCCCATCCACTAGTCCCATGTCCATTACATCGAAGCCCAAAGAATTCTGAGATTCTAAAGATCTTAACTTCTCAGCAATCTCATCTAACCTTCTGTCGTATACCTCATCTCCGGCTCCAATAACTGTGAACTGTTCTCCCTGGGGATCCTCCTGCAGGATTGGGCTCCCAGTAGCATTACCTTGCACATTTCTTTGGATGTTAACTTCTGGATTCAGGTGAGGTCCATACTCCTGTGGGTCAATACGAGGTTGACCCCGTTCATTGTTGCTAGTTCCTCCTGTTCCCAGGGGAGGTTCCTCAGGAGTTTTTCTCTCCACCAGCTCTCTTAACCTCTCCTGACTCTGGGCCAAGCCAGTCATTACTGCCATGAATTGAGACATCTGGTTTCTCATCTCCAATCTCTAATTGACCATCTGATTTCTGACCTCAGTCAGATCCTGCTGTACTTGTTCCATTTGAATGCCGGGAAGGTTGTTACGAGTCGGGTACCGGTGCGCACGGTTGATAGGGAAAACTCGGCGACGAGAAATGTTTCCTAAGATCACAACAAAGTTAGAAACAATAAATAACAACAAAACCTACAAAACAAAAACAAAGTTAGTATGCAATGCAGTATGCTTATTTGCTTTCCAAGGTATCCGGTTTGGTTCTTGGTTTTGACCTTTCCAGACCTCAAGGAAGATGCTTGATATTGTTGAGAGAAAAGCCCAAATGGAAACAAACTAAAATATATTACAAATGGTGATCAATACATAGTTTGTTTTACAACACATGTCCATGGAGGGTCAAAATATAACAAAAGGAAAAGTACATCAAATGGAAACAACAAACAAAGAATCAGACATCCAACCCAAATTCATCTTCTTTGACCTCCTTCAGGAGTGCCTCAGTCAATGGACCAGCTGGGTGCTCTGTAATGGTCCTAATGAGGAGGTTCCTGGTAGCAATAGCAGTAGTCAGCTTCTTATGCATATCCTGGTCCTTTGATCTCTTCAATCCTGCTCTGAGCTTCAACTCTGAAATCTCCTTCTGAGCTGCCAACAAAACTTCCTGCTGCTTATTTTCACTGGCTTCCAGCTGTTCAATCTTGGCTTGAGTCTTCTGGTTGTAAACACCCCAAATTTGCCCTCACCCATTCACACCATGGCTTGTGATCTTCTCATATGCATAAACACAATCATAACACCTCATACCACATTTTTGATTCACTGCATAGATTCTAAGACATCTGCATCTAGGGTTTGTGATCTGAACAATCCAAAAGCTTCTTGAGCCACTCCAAAGGCCAACAATCACTTCAAAAGGGTCCATGTGTGTTCAAGTATCATATTACATCCTCTCAAAGTCAAAAATGCCAAAGAATCACAAGAATTGGGTTTGGTATGGAAGCAGAGCCAGGTTTAACTGCACAGATGACCTAAAATTAGGGTTTTGGTTTCAGAGGCCATAACTCCAAATTTTTTGGTCATTATTGTTTCTATTGGTCTCTATATGGTATAGGGAGTATGCATATCAATTTTCATGAAGAAGCTCCTTGAGGAAGTCATCTGATCAAGAGTTGACTTTCTGGACAAGTCAGTGCAAAATCAGGGCATCTGAGGCCCCCAATGACCCAACCAAGGGGTGATCTTCATCATTTTGAGTGTATTTGATCTTTATTTGATCATGGAAGAAGTTTGAAGTTCACAAAATTCAAGAATTACAAGTTTTTGCAAAGTTGACTTTTTAGGGCAAGTTTGACTTTTAAGGAATTTGTCATTTTAGGCAATTTTTCAACCCTTACTTTTTGATCCAAAAATGCTTCAAATGGAAAAACTTTGGTCATGAAAGTTGTAGATTCGATCTTTCCCTTTTCAAAAAGTACAAGAACATGACCTAATTCATTTTGGATCAAAAGTTATGGTTTATCAAAGTTGGCAAAAATCACTAAATTTCAAGTTATGCACCAAATGAGAAATTTGCAAAATCTTGTACCAAAGGCATTTGTGACTTCTAATTCATGTCAAGCCATTACACAAACATCACATGTGACCTAAAAGTCAGAATGGACCAAGAGTTTCTCATGTTTCATGGCTTGTGAAGCAAGATATTTTCATGAAAAGCAAAAGCAAGCAAGTTGCAAAACCAATGATCACACTTCATCCACTTGCTGCCTAGCCTGCTGAATCACACTAGCCTTTCCCTCATACCATGCTGCGCCAGACAAGCCCTTTGTACTTGGCTAGAAGTTGTCCATGCCCTCTCTTACAAGAAGTTGACATATTTGCAAAAGTAGCTACACCTATCACTAAAGCACAGGTCACATCTTCTGACCAATCCCATTTGTTTATACAAACAAAAAGCAAGACATTTCATATAGCCAGCAAGCCTGAAACCAGCAAGAGCATCACATTCCCATTTTCCACCCTTGGAGCAAAAATCTTCGAAACTCAGAAAACAAGCCACCAACTCACAAACAAACTTCATAGAACTCATCACCACATCCTCCTGATCATTTCCCTGCCTTCATTCACCCTTGAAACACCACATAAGCCAAACACGATTCTCACCTGAGCTTGAACAGAACCTGTTCAAACTCTCAAACCAGCCAACATAAATCTTGTCTAAGCATCAAGGGTTCATCAGGAGCACAAGAGGAGTGGATAGCACAAAGGAAAGCACCCAGAAAGCTGTGAACTGAAAGCTTCAAAACTCAGGTAGCTCAAGAACATTTTTTCCAGAAATCCTTTTTTAAGTTCTAAATAGATTCTATATGTTCTCCTGATCACTCTGATGTCATTGGTTTTGAAAATGGTGGAGAGATGAGAGTTTAATCCGTTTCTGAAACTTTTTGCCCTAGGTTTTGTTTGATTCGATTCAGCCATTTTAGGAATGATAAATATGTTTTGATTGGGGGTTTTGATTCGTGTTTGGGTGGGGATCATTTCTGTTTAATTGGATTTCATTTTATAAGCGTTTAGAGTGAGTTTGAAACTTTGGGTGATCGGAGAAGACGACCGGAACACTGTTCCGGTCGCCTGAAAGTAATTAGGGGTGTCATTAGGGCATAATCATTAATTAGCCAGGTTTGAATGCTGGCCGTGGGATCTGGCGCCAAGTCAAAGCGCACGTTTGTGAGTTTAAATGAGGGCCCTTGGATTGTTTGACTTTTCTTTTTCCGCCTTTAAATTCATTTTATTTTCATATTAATTCATTTGTTTTATACAATTTATTAAAAATAGCAAAAATGCTTTAAAAAATCTGAAATTTTTTGTACAAGCTTTTATTTAATTTCAGAAACCAAAAATATTTTTATTTTTATTTTTAGCATTAAAAAAGTATTTTTAAATATTTAAAAGTTTCTTTTTAATTAATTAATGAGAATTAATTAATTAAAAATACTTTTAGGTATTTAAAAATCACTAAAAAATTCATGAAACCTTTAAAAACATTTAGAAACATTGTCCAACTTTCAAACCAAATTTCTTTTTTGATCTTGATGCATTTTGAGAATTTTTCATTGAATTAAAATCATTTTGATGCATTATTTTGATCCAAACTTCCAAAAATCATTTCTGCCTAACCCTAAAGAGTTGGACCTTGATTCTTTTTGCATTGCATTGTGTTTAGCATGTAGTTTGTGAGATTAAATGACCATGATTTGATCTTTCATTTTCCATTTGTTTGGTAATTTTCTTGTTAAGGAACCCTAAAACCCTAGAAAACTTAGGAAAATCATAACTTGAATTTGGTTAAGAGTTGAAACCTCTCCTTTGGGCATTGGGTTAGTATAGGATTAGGGGTCCTTTGAGTGCATTTTCAATTTTTTATAATGTTGTTTGCTTCTGATTTTGGTTTGTGTTTGATGCTTTGATCATAAACCCTAATTTGGGCTTCCATATGCATTCATCTTGCATTTGCTTGCATAACATGACTTGCCTTGACATTTCAAGCATCCATTTGATTCATTTGACATCATAAGACATATTAAAAGCATGTTTGATCATTGCATCATGCATTTTCCATGTTGTATGCCATATGCATCTCATCACTTTTCATGTATGTTCATGTTTCTTAACTTGCTCCATTTGCATCCATGGGTTTGTATGATCATCTTCATGTCTTGATTCATGTTTGTAGCATCTCATAACATCATTATCATCTCATGCATGCTTCTGGTTTTGGTTTGCATCATGTCATTCCATCCTATTTTGCATTGCATTGCATTTCTTTTCTAACCTTTCAGGTGGTAAGTGACTTTGAGAAGTGAATTTGCCTTCACTTCTCATAACTTCTCTTCATCTCTTTTTATGCATCCTTGCTGCATTTTTGTATGTGCTTGAGATTGAGTTTTCTCATTCTTCTCCTCCTTACTTTCTTTCTTCAAGTGACTTGTCTTCTTAAATGAAGCAAGTTGCTTTACTTCTCTTTGCTCCATTCATCTGCTTCCTGGTGGTTCCTCTGAAGATCTTTCTTGTTAAACCTCACAAACCTTAGGGACAACCAAGCATGACAATGATTAGGGTTTTGATTAGTCCTCCCACTTAGCTTTTACCTTTGTGTCTCTTTTGAGTCTTCTCTTCTCACCTCATAACCAGGGATTAAACCCTAAAGGCTTTAAGGCTTTGTGATTAAGCTTATGCCTGCATCCTTCTATTAGGATGGAGTGTATAACTTTAATCCTAAGTGTTAAACCCTTAATGTGTTTAACTCCTTTAATCAATTCACTTAATAATCATCAAGACATCACACTTGTAACTTGGGCCTTGCATTAGGGTTCTATTTCTTCCTTAACTGGTTAAGAAGGACTAACCCTAGTGTTAATGGACAAGTCCTCCTCAAGTTGTCTTACAAACCATAAAATTCACTTCATCATCTCACCATCAAATAAAATCCACTTAATCAAAGGCTTGTTTTGTCATGAGTTTAATCCCTAATCATGGATTAAGTTGAGGAGCTTTCCTCAGCTTAAACATTCTCATCTATTATCCTTCTATTAGGATGGTGTAATGAGTCTGTTTAATCCCTGATTATGGCTTAACCTCATTACTTAACACTAAACAAAAACACCAAAAATTCTAAATAATCACAAGTAGGTTAATGATCTTAACCCTACACCATGGTGATTAAGTGTGAGAAGCTGACTTCGCACTTAAGGTATTCTCATTACCCCTAATCAGAGGGAAGATGTGATGAGTTTACTAGCCCATTGATTTAGGCTTAAGCTCATTAACTTATGACAAACTTTCAAAAAGCAATAAAAGACTGAAAACTCAAAAACAAACAATAATCGTCTCCTCCGGGATTCTTTTCTCATCTCATTCACTCATAACCGAGAACTTGCTTCTTCCGTCTAATGCTAGACAGTTTGCACCTGAGCCAGACAGGTCATACACTTGAGCATTGACAAGCAGGCAGTTCACAAGTCAATTTATCTTTCAGTCTCTTTGGGTCGAACTACGGTGTTCTGACTTCCTCATTGCACGAGAGGATACGTAGGCATAACTTAACAGTTATCGAACAAAAGTCTCTGTATATTCCCCCTCCTTCCAGCATTATTC
Source organism: Lathyrus aphaca (assembly GCA_963966055.1). Taxonomy (NCBI): domain Eukaryota; kingdom Viridiplantae; phylum Streptophyta; class Magnoliopsida; order Fabales; family Fabaceae; genus Lathyrus; species Lathyrus aphaca. The sequence goes on along the minus strand of OZ014520.1, from coordinate 353,680,414 downwards.
TTTAAGCCTCAAAGTCTTGAGCATTTCACTCCTGTTCTTACACTGACACTTCACTTATATACTTCACTTTTCTCTTACACTGACACCTGTACATTTTATTTTCCAGCTCGTTTATACACAGATTGCACTGACACTACCCCTTTAAAACACAAATCTTTTAAGCTTGGATCCCGTCGAGTACGACGGACAATCTGGGTGCTAGTACCTTCCCAGGTTGTAACTAACCCCCTTTCTCAGTCTCTCTGGTCCGCAACCGTCTTATCCATCTTTTCTAGGTCTATGCAGCATTGCCTTTTCCTCCGGGATAAAAATGCCTAGCTGGCGACTCTATTCATCTCCAGTGAGTCCACTGCTTGTGTTCTCATTGTCCCTTTCACCGACCGTTCGCGTCTGTACCCCATTTAACCCGGCTTCATTTGGTGGGAGCGACAGCTTGGCGACTCTGCTGGGGACCCTTATACTGCAACCAGGGCTTCTGGTTCCTTTTGTGGGTTCCTCCTAACGCTTGATTGATTTGTGTTTACTGGGGTGTTATGTGCTATTTGTGCTTGTGTATTTATTTTATTGCTTTATGTACAGTTTTGTTTATAGCTTTCTTTATATAGCTTTGTGCATATATCATACTGTCATGCTGTCTGGCTAGATCTGGTTTTGCTTTGGTGGGTGGGGTTCTATTGAGAGTTAAGGTCCTATACCTGGGACCTGAGTGATACCTAGGCTAGAGTGGTTCATATTCTTTCCCATTCCATCTCGGTCTGGTGCGGGAATATGAAACACGGTTCAGATATGGGTTTCTTCTTGAGAACTCTGTGTTGCAGATTTCCTGCAGTGCTAGGGCTATCTGGGAAGCCTGCTAAGTCTGAATGACCTTTAGTATTGACCTTCAGAAACTGAGGTGAATTAGAGGAGGAACTTTTATGGTTATTGGAAACACTGTGCCTCCGGGTTAGAAGTGTTTGCACTTCTCATAACTGATCCGAGTCTGAGGATCCTTGTTTTAGAACACCACCTGTGAGGGGGTTGGGATGTTTATAGGTTTGCAGGTACCATTGACCTCAGCATACCTTGTTACTTTGTTTGAATAAGAGTACTCCATTTTGGAACAGTTCTTGTGATTCTAAACCCAGGACATGTGACTCTTTATTTGAGTCCCCCACCTTGGTTACTGGACTTATAGGCCTCCATCTGGATTTCTTGAACACACATGGACATATATCAGAGCACTTGATCAGATCCAGCTCAGTCACAAACCCTTGCATATCATTTGCATACATCCTCATTGCATCATTTTAACATGTGTTTATTTGTTTTTCAGGGTATCCATCCTATCATTTTGGCTTGGTTTTGACCCCATCATCAGCTTAGACCTATCTTCATCAACACTTGCTTCAGCTATCAGTCACCTGCTTCAGTCACTTGCATCCTCAGTCTCAACCTACCAGTGGTCCATCTTCAGTGCTGTCCTCAGTCATCATCATCAGCACCTACTCTTCATCAATATGGCACCTAAGAAAAGTAACATCTCCTACCACTTCTTTGAACCTGAGCTAGCTAGCATCAGGAGGATTCAGACCCTGATCACTCCAGACCATATACCACTTTTTAGAGAACATTATGGAGGAATTCTTGATGTGGTTATGGATTTGGAACCTTCACAGAGGAGCTTGATACACACTTGCCTGCAGTTCTATGATCCCCCTCTAAGGTGCTTCACATTTCAGAATTTTCAGTTGGGACCATTGTTGGAGGAATACTCATCATTGGTTGGTGTACCCATCAGGGGTGGAATCCCCTTCAACCCCGAAATGGCTTTCCCAAGTAATGAGGAGATAGCAAAAGCATTACACCTGGAACCAGTTCTGATTGGGCAGAATTTGACATCTAAAGCTGGAATCTCTGGTTTTCATCTGGATTTCTTGACTTCTCAGGCTAGTCTGAAGGCCTCCCTGGGGGAGTGGAAGGCAGTCTGTGCTCTGTTGGCCCTTAGCATATATGGGGTCATTTTATTTGCAGATGAGCCTAGGTTTGTTAGCAAGAGTGCAATCCATCTTTTCATCCTGAGAAACCCAGTGCCCACCTTACTGGGAGATCTTTACTACTCTGTCCATCAAAGGAATGAAAAGCAAATGGGAAGATTAGTGAGATGTTGTGCTCCTTTGTTCTATACTTGGCTGCTCAAGCATCTGCCAAAGACTGATGCATTCTTGAACCCTCACCAGCAGAAGAACTGGGCTAGGAGGCTTGTTGCTCTAACCTCAGATGATATCAGATGGTGTACACAGAGTACTAAGGGCAGAGATATCATTACAAGTTGTGGACAATTTCACAATGTGCCCCTGATTGGAGTGAAAGGGTGCATCAATTACAACCCTCTGTTGTTCAAAAGACAGCTGGGTTATGCATTAGTCCATCCTCCTAGGGCACAGGATCTGACTGAGACCCTTTATGTTGAAATCAAGCCTAACTTGGCTGTTGTGAGGCAAGCAGCTTGGGCCTGGGACAATGTGCAGACTAAGGGAGTAACCATCCTGGGGAAGTGCAACAATGTGGCATCAGCACAGTACTATGATTGGTCCCATGCCAGGGCTTAATTTTCTGGGATGCCCTTTACTATTGAAGATATGCCTGGACCTTCCACAACACCACCCCCAGCAACTGTCAGCTTAGAGGAGTTTGAGAAATTGAAAGAGAGAAATGAGAAGCTGACTCAGGCTCTGCAGAAGACCCTCTGGGAAAGGAGTGATGGAAGATTGGATATTGAAAGGTTGGAAAAGCTTAAAGTGGAGCATTTGGCCAGAATTGAGAAGTCTGAAGATTACATTAAGAAGTCTAGGGATGGAGAACAGATTCTGAAGAATGCCTGCAAGGAAGCTCAGTTCCAGAAGGCCAGGACTGACTTGTATCTGAAGGAGATCCAAGCTAGATGGGTCAGAATCACCGAGGCTCGTACTATGGAAGATAAAAGGACCCAGAATAAGATTGAGCAGCTGGAAGCTAGTGCAAAAGAGCAACAGGAGGCCCTGGCAGCAGCCCAGAGGGAGATCTCAGAGCTGAAGATTAGAGCTGGTGTGAAGAGGTCAAAGGACCAGAGTCAACATAAGAAGTTAACTGCAGCTGTTACTACCAGGAATCTCCTTATCAGGAATCTTACGGAGCGTCCAGCTGATCCTGTGACTGAAGCACTTCTCAAGGAAGTTCAGGAGGATGAGTTTGGTCTTGGTGTTTGACTTTTGTTTGTTGTTGCTTTCATTTCATGTACTTTTCTTTATGTTGTATTTCTGACCCCTCAGAGGGCATGTATTGTAAAAAACAAGTTATGTATCATTTACCCTTTTGTAATATATGTGTTGTTTGGTTTTACCTGAATTCTTCAAAGCAACATCAACAGCATCTTCTTCAAGGGTCTGGAAGGGTCAAAACCAAGTGCTAAGCCAGATACCTTGGAAACAAATAAGCATAACTGCATTGCATACTAACCTTTTACCTTGTTTTGTAGGTTTTTGTTTATTTGTTACTAACTCTGTTGTGGTCTCAGGAACTATTGCTCGACGACGTGTGTTCCCACTCAACCGTCCACATAGATACCCAACCCGTAACAATCTTCCGGGCATACAAATGGACCAGGTACAGCAGGACCTTGCAGAGGTCAGGAACCAAATGGCCAATGAGAGGCTAGAGATGAGGACTCAGATGACACAATTCATGGAGGTGATGAACAATATGGCTCAAAGCCAAGAAATATTGAGAGCCATGGTGGAAAGGCAGAATCAAGAAGAACCCCATGTAGGGACTGCTGGCACAAGCAACAATGAGAGGGTCCAACCTCATGTTAATCCCCCTGTATTTGGACCCCACCTTCACCCAGAGGTCAATATTCCTGCAAATGTTCAAGGAACTGCCACTGCAGGCAGGGTGCTGCAGGAAGACCCCCAGGAAGATCAGTTCACAGTGATGGGAGCTGGGGAGGAAGCTTATGATAGAAGGATGGATGAGATAGCTGAGAAATTAAGATCCTTAGAGTCTCAAAACTCTTTGGGTTTTGATGTTATGGACATGGGCTTGGTAGACGGGGTCAGGATTCCCCATAAGTTTAAGCCCCCTTGTTTTGAAAAGTACAACGGGACTTCATGCCCCCGGACCCATTTACAATCATTTCTGGGGAGGCTGAAGGCCTATACCATGGACGAGAAGCTCTGGATGTTCTATTTTGAGGATAGCTTGACGGGAGCTTCAAGAGAATGGTACTCTCATCTGACAAGAGCAACTATCAGGTGTTGGAAGGACCTGGCAGAGGCCTTTATCAGACAGTATCAGTACAATTTAGATATGGCACCCAACAGGACCCTCCTAATGGGAATGTCACAGTCATCAAGAGAAAGTTTCCGAGAGTATGCTCAGAGATGGAGGCAATTGGCTGCTGCTGTTCAGCCACCTATGTCAGAGAGGGAGATGGCAGATATGTTTATGAACACCCTCCAAGGAACATACATTGACAGGCTAGCTGCCTTCTCTTCCACTAGCTTTGCAGATGTTGTCATAGCTGGGGAAAGAATTGAGAGCCTGTTAAAGATGGGCAAGATTTCTGACAACGGTGCCAGCTCATCCAGCAATACAAGGAAGCCTTTTGTAGGCCCAAGAAGAACTGGTGAGACCAATGCTATCCATGCCAGCAGGGGCAGACCCCAATATGTTCACAGGTCTGTGGCAGCAGTCACCATTCCCGCTCCAGCTCATCCACAACCAGCTTATCAACCACCGCAACAAAATTATCAGCAACAACCTCAGTACCAGCAACAAACTCAGTATCCTCCGAGAAATTACAACAACAGCAACACCAACAACAACAATCAGCAGAGACCATTTCAACAGAGACCTTCTCAGGCCAATAGGGTGATCGATCCGATCCCTATGCCCTATGCAACATTATTGCCACAACTCCTGAAACTCAACCTAGTTGAGCTAAGGATGTTGGCACCTCCAGATCCTAATAGTCTACCCAGAAACTACGATTCCAACGCCAGATGTGCTTTTCATTCAAATTCACCTGGCCATAGTAAAGAGAAGTGCAGAGCTTTGCACATGAAAGTACAAGACTTGGTAGACTCTAAGGCTCTGAATTTTGCACCACCGCCAAATGTTAACAAAAACCCTATGCCACACCACGGAGGTCCCAGAATCAATTCTATTGAAGAAGACAAGCCGTCTTACTTAATAACCAGTGTGGGTCAGATTCGGACACCGTTGGTAGAGATTAAGGCTCAACTCCTCGAATGTCAAATGTTCCCGGGATGCGAGCTAGGGTGTGCTTACTGCAACATTTCAGTGAATGGTTGTGATAACTTGAGGGATGGCATAGATGGTCTCATCCAGAGTGGCCTGCTTCAAATTACAACATCATTTCCAACAAATCCAGCAATCTCATCAGCAACAATTCCAGTATCTCCTACAACTGCAACAACCATTGTTCCCGACAACTCTTCAGCTTCATCAACAAATGCTTCATCTGTCATTTCAACTGACCAGATACCAACAGGCACTCCTTCTACAACTTCAGCACCACTTCATTTTGAAACTCCCACAACAACAACATCCATCCTTCCAACAATGTCTCCTACAACATCAGTGGCAAACAATGAAGATGTCTCAACCGTTACAATTTATTATGATCCTGAAAATGATTCTGCCTACAACTCGCAAAGTGCTACTCCCATCAGAGCACCAGTCACAATATATTATGATCCGCAGACTATCACAGTTCCTTCTGCAGCTGCTCTTAGTCCAGTCACTATCACAGTGCCTGGGCCAATACCTTATGAAAGCAGTAATGCCATCCCCTGGCATTACGGTGCTGATCTATACTGCGAAGGACAGAAAATCACTCTTGAATCATCAACACCTGCACCACAAATAGACAATGTGGGAGGAGGCGGAGGCTTCACCCGAAGCGGACGTCTCTTTGCTCCACAAATTCAAAGACCCACTGCCGAAGCAGAAGCTGCTGCCAAGGCAAAAGGGAAGAGCCTGGTGCAGGAAGATTAAGTTGTTAAGGAAGCTTTGAAAACACCCTTTGATCAAGAAGTTGATGAGTTCATGAGAATCATCAAGAAGAGTGATTACAAAATAGTGGACCAGCTTCACCAGACGCCGTCCAAGATCTCCATTCTGTCATTGCTTATGTGCTCCGAAGCCCATCGGAACGCATTACTAAAAGTTTTGCACGCAGCTTACGTGCCTGAAGAGATCACTGTCAATCAACTGGAAACTGTGGTTGGAAATGTTACTGCTAGCAATGGGCTAGGATTTACCAACACTGATTTGACTACGGAAGGCCGCAATCATAACAAAGCCTTGCACATTACCATGGAATGTAAAGGCGCCGTCCTTTCCCATGTGCTGGTGGACACAGGGTCATCCCTCAATGTCTTACCTTAAAAGGCTCTTGTGAAGTTGGAATACGAAGGATTGGCATTACGTCCCAGCAACCTGGTGGTGAGAGCATTTGATGGTTCTAAGAGATCGGTTCTGGGAGAGATTGAGTTGCCTATAACGATTGGCCCACAAACTTTCAAAACGACCTTCTACGTGATGGATATTCAGCCCGCCTACAGCTGTTTATTGGGTAGGCCATGGATTCACGCCGCTGGCGCCGTGACCTCAACCCTTCACCACAAGTTAAAATTCGAGTGGGAGGGTCAAGTCGTTACTATCTGTGGAGAGGAGGATATTTTTGTCAGCCACCTGGCTACCTACAAATATATTGAGATGGATGGGGAGATCCATGAAACAATGAGTCAAGGGTTTGAGGCCCTGAATGTAAATGAAACATCTGCTGTACCTGGAATCTCCATGTCATCTTACCAACAAGCCCGGAAGGTTGTTGAGGAAGGAACTGCCCAAGGCTGGGGCAAGGTTTTATCTGTGGAGGAGAAGAAGGACAAATTTGGGTTGGGTTACAAACCAACTCAGCAAAATCAAGCAGAGGCTGCTAAGAAGCCCGATTTTGTCAGTGGGGGGATGCTCACCCCTGATGCTGTCAACAATTTGGAAGACGAGTTGGAAGAAGAACGCAATCTGGAGAATTGGATTCGTCCGAAGATCCCGGGGAGCAGTATCTCAAACTGGTCTTCCCAGGAAATTATAAGGGTTACTCATGCAGAGTAATTATTATTTCCTGTATTTTTATAGCATGCATCAAAGTCTTGCATCTTGCCCAAGATGACAAGACTCATTTTGTAATAGGGCCATCTGTACTTTTTGTGCAACAAGATTAATCAATGAAATATCAGACATCTTTTTGCAAATGAGTCTTTTTCTTTTCCGCTCACTGTTTTTCCATTTTTTCTTTTTGTACAAAAAAATAAATGGCGATGTTTTCAAAATGACAACTTTATTCCACTTTTCTAAACAAGATTAAAATCAAATCACTAAAATGAATAAACTGAACCCTTGCAGAGAGTGCCTTCCAGACAACACCGACAACAACACGGCTATGACTTTGAATGACTTTGACAATCCGATCAATCAAGCTGATGAAGGGGTTGAAGAAGAATATGAGCTTCCTGAAGAGCTAGCCAGGTTGTTGAGACAAGAGGAGAAGGTCATCACTCCTCATCAGGAGGAGGTTGAAACGATTAATCTTGGTACAGATGAAGACGTGAAAGAAGTTAAAATCGGGGCCTGCTTGCAAGACTCAGTGAAGAGACAACTGATCGATCTGCTTCAAGAATATGTGGACGTGTTTGCTTGGTCTTATCAAGATATGCCAGGGTTGGACACCGACATTGTTGTGCATAAGCTTCCTTTAAGATAAGAATGCCCATCGGTTAAACAGAAACTGCGCCGTACTCGCCCAGATATGGCAATGAAAATCAAAGAAGAGGTACAAAAGCAGTGGGACGCCGGGTTCCTTGCCGTAACTAGCTATCCGCCGTGGGTTGCTAACATAGTACCTGTGCCTAAGAAGGACGGCAAAGTAAGAATGTGTGTTGACTACCGGGACCTGAACAGAGCCAGCCCGAAGGACGATTTCCCATTACCTCACATTGATGTATTGGTTGATAACACGGCTCAGTTCTCGGTATTCTCCTTCATGGACGGATTTTCAGGATATAATCAGATCAAGATGTCACCTGAAGACATGGAGAAGACAACCTTCATCACACCCTGGGGCACCTTCTGCTACAAGGTGATGCCATTCGGACTGAAGAATGCTGGTGCGACATATCAACGGGCTATGGTGACGTTATTCCACGATATGATCCATAAAGAGATAGAATGTTATGTGGACGACATGATTGCCAAGTCCCTTACTGAAGAAGACCACCTGGTGAATCTACTGAAACTGTTCAAGCGTTTGAGGAAGTACCAACTGAAGTTGAACCCCAAAAAATGCACATTTGGGGTGCGATCTGGTAAGCTGCTGGGTTTTATTGTAAGCGAGAAAGGGATTGAAGTTGACCCTGATAAAGTCAAAGCTATTCAAGAGATGCCTGCACCGAGGACAGAGAAGGAAGTTCGAGGGTTCCTAGGTCGATTGAACTACATTTCAAGGTTCATATCCCACCTTACAGCAACCTGTGAACCCTTGTTCAAGCTATTGAGAAAAGAACAAACGGTCAGGTGGAATGAAGACTGCCAGAAGGCTTTTGACAAAATCAAGGAGTACTTACAAGAGCCTCCAATCCTTATGCCTCCAATCCAATGGGGTGTGTGCTGGGCCAGCATGACGAGTCTGGTCGAAAAGAGTATGCAATTTACTACCTAAGCAAAAAGTTTACCGACTGTGAACAACGTTATTCACTGCTCGAGAAAACTTGTTGTGCTTTAGCGTGGGCTGCTCGCCGACTGAGACAGTATATGCTGACCCACACCACTTTGTTAATCTCAAAAATGGACCCATTCAAGTACATATTTGAGAAGCCAGCACTTACCGGACGGGTTGCAAGATGGCAAATGATCCTTACAGAGTATGACATCCAATACACTTCTCAGAAAGCCATCAAGGGCAGTGTATTGTCCGAATATCTTGCTGAGCAACCCATTGATGACTACCAGCCTATGAGGTTTGACTTCCCTGATGAAGACATCATGTTCCTAAAAGCAAAAGATCATGAAAAGCCTGTTCACACTGAAGGGCCTGACCCGGAAGAAGAATGGACTATGATGTTTGATGGGGCTGTTAATATGAATGGTCGAGGTGTTGGTGCAGTACTCATTACACCTAAGGGAGTTCACATGCCTTTTTCGGCAAAACTCACCTTTAATTGCACTAACAACGAAGCTGAATACGAAGCTTGCATTATGGGTCTTGAGGAAGCCATTGACCTCAGGATCAAGACATTGACTGTATTCGGGGATTCAGCTCTGGTAGTTAATCAAACCAACGGCAAATGGTATACCCATCAAGATCATCTGATACCTTACAGGGATTATACAAGGAGGTTATTGACTTTCTTTACAACAGTCAAGCTTGAGTATATCCCTCGGGATGAGAATCAGTTTGCAGATGCTCTGGCTACCATTTCGTCCATGATCAAAGTTCAAGCTGCCAACTTTGTACCTCAGATTTCAGTATCCAGACTCGACAGACCAGCGTATGTATTTGCAGCAGATATTGTCAAAGATAATAAGCCTTGGTTCCATGACATTAAGTGCTTCTTGGAGGATCAAACATACCCACCTGGGGCATCTTCCAATGATAAGAAGACTTTGAGAAGGCTTGCTGGTAGTTTCTTTCTGAACACTGATGGTTCTTTGTACAAAAGGAACTTTGATATGGTACTCCTCAGATGTGTCGACAAGACAGAGGCAGATTTGTTGATGCATGAAGTGTACGAAGGATCCTTTGGTACCCATGCTGGAGGACATGCCATGGCTAAGAAATTGCTAAGATCAGGCTATTACTGGATTACAATGGACGCAGACTGTTGTGCTTATGCCAGAAAGTGTCATAAATGCCAGATTTATGCAGATAAGGTGCATGTGCCTCCCAATCCTTTGAACATAATGTCTTCACCCTGGCCCTTTGCTATGTGGGGCATTGACATGATTGGCAAGATTGAACCGACTGCTTCGAATGGCCACAGATTCATCCTGGTCGCCATTGATTATTTCACCAAGTGGGTCGAAGCAGCCTCATATGCAAATGTCACAAGGCAAGTGGTAGCCCGATTTCTGAAGAGAGATATCATCTGTCGGTATGGAGTTCCCGAGCGAATCATTACTGATAACGGTTCCAATTTAAACAACAAAATGATGGCTGAATTATGCCGGGACTTCAAGATCCAACACCACAATTCTTCTCCCTACAGGCCAAAGATGAATGGCGCTGTTGAGGCAGCTAATAAGAATATCAAGAAGATCGTGCAGAAGATGGTAGTCACCTAAAAAGACTGGCATGAAATGCTACCATTTGCTTTGCATGGGTACCGAACCTCAATCAGAACATCCACTGGGGCAACACCGTATCAGCTTGTGTATGGTATGGAGGCAGTCCTACCGGTTGAAGTTGAATTACCCTCTCTACGGGTATTGATGGATGTTAAGCTGGATGAAGCAGAATGGGTCCGGTCCCGATACGAGCAAATGAGTCTGATTGAAGAAAAGAGATTGGCTGCAATCTGTCATGGGCAGCTATATCAGAAAAGAATGAAGAAAGCCTTCGATCAGAAAGTCAGGCACCGAGAGTACCAAGTAGGAGATCTTGTTTTGAAAAGAAACCTCCCTCCTCATACAGACCACAGGGGCAAGTGGACTCCGAATTATGAAGGACCATTTGTAGTAAAGAAAGTTTTCTCTGGTGGAGCACTGATGCTCAGCACTATGGATGGTGAAGACTTCCCATCCCCTGTGAATTCAGATGCAGTTAAAAAATACTTCGCATAAAAATGACCCGCTGGACACAAAAACAGAATGTAAGTCCAGGCAAAAATAGGGCATCCCGGCGAGTCAAAAACAGAATAAAAGGCTCGGGCAAAAATAAGGGAAAATAAACAAAAATTGTACACCCGCTGAGTTGAAAAGCCACAATTGGACAACTCAGGCAAAAATGGGTATCCCGATGGATTGAAAACCTGAAAGGGCGATCCATGCAAAATGAGGGAATAAGCGAACAACTGCATTTTGAATTCGTCTGTATCGTTTACAACTTGATAGGCCTCAAAAGGATCAAGCTTCAATCAGAATCAGCCATCTTCAGAAGGCAAGGCGAGAAGAACGTCAAAAGTCATGCGAGTCATAGCAAAAGAGGAAGCTCCTTGAAAGCGTCGTCAACATCGCCAGCACTTTGTTTCTCAATTTGTAACAGTCTCTTCATTTTAGGAGATTTGTTTCTTTGACTGTATCTCGCCAATTCAGGGCGCATAAATTAATAAAATCAGATTTTTCAGTCATGTTTCGTCTTGTACATTTTATTTGCAAAGAATGTCTGATGTCTCTAAAAAACTGATTGCATAAGTACAGATGTTTTTCTTCAAAAAATAAGAACACGTGCTTACAGGGAATATACTTACTCTCAGAAGTGTCTAAACTCCTATGACGGAATCCAGTAAAGGATACCTCGGGTTCACTTGTGCGTTTCTCTATCTTTGCAGGATTGCAGGTATCCAAAGCGCAACTTGGGGCATGTAAGCGTCATCCCAGCAAGCTGACAAATCAACACTCATTCTCAGCACCTGAGGTGCTTTCTCCCCAGCTGAGTTGTCACCGATAACTTCCCCCAACTGAGTTGCCACTTGTCACTCCTCCCAGCCGAGGTGCCGATCATTCTTCCTCAGCAGAATACAAAGCCAGGGAACCATTTCCCCACAGAGTGTCAGCCTCTATTCAGAAGAGCAACGCATGAAGGAGTCACAACAGAGTACGGAAAGCTTCTACAAACCCCAGCTGGGTCCCTCATTTACTGGAATAGGCCTATCATTGACCCATTTCCCCAAGCAAATGCACCTCACCAGATCAATCAATGATATCATCCCCAGCTGGGATGCCCATTTCAAGCAGATCGGCCAGAGATCTTCACAGCAACGGGATCCGGATCCCAGATCGTTATCTTTGCGTGATCATGGCATTTGCATCATATTCACCCACAAAGCGTAGCATTCCGTCTAAAACGGAGCATTACGACAAAAGTCAAACATATAGCGTAATCATAAGCCATGTTTTGAATCAAACACTTGTGAATAATAACCATTCATCAACGTACAGAAACTTCCCCCAGAGTCCCCAGCAAAAGCAGTTGCCTCACAGTTCACAGACACCAGTATATATTCCTTTTGACACCCGTCCGTGTCATCATTCCCCAGTAAAGTCGCCTGAACACTCTTTACAAACAAGATCACCCGTATTACAGATACTTCCTGACACCCGTTCGTGTCATACCCCCAGCAGAAAAACAAGACATTCTCTTTGCACTCACAAAAACTTATATACAAATTCTTTGACACTCGTCCGTGTCACTCTCCCCAGCAGTTAAAATACTCATCTATACAATACTCATACTCACTACTCATGTTACACTTTTACAGATACTCGTCCGTATCTTGTATATACCATTTATATCCCCAAAGATTCAACATTGGTCCATGTTCTTTGTTAACCAGTTGGTACTCGTCCGTACCATCATCTCAGAACATGCGTCAAGCGTTTGTTTCTACATGATACTCGTCCGTATCATAGTCTTAAGGATGCTCGTCCGCATCTTCAATCCATACACCATGTCAAACACTTATGTCTTCTTGAATGCATATACTCGTCTGTGTCTACCATTCCCCAGAAGAGTCCTTTTAGATTCAACACTCGTCCGTGTTCCCTGTTAACCCGTTGACACTCGTCCGTATCACCATCTCTGAACACGTATCAGCATTCGTTTCTACCCGATACTCGTCCGTATCATAGTCTTAAGGATGCTCGTCCGCATCTCTAATCTATACACAACATCTAAACACTTATACCTTTTGTTTCTTGGATGTAAACACTCGTCCGTGTTTACTATTCCCCAGTAGATCACCAACAAAGCAATTTTCCTTTTATCTGACACTCGTCCTATGTCGTGATAAGCTTTGAGAGCAGCCGTACCCTGCTAGGTGGTCGTCCTCCACCTCTTGATGGTCGTCCTCCATCATGCTCATCCGATGGCCGTCCCCATCGTTGATATTTAGCAGCCGTCCCCTGCTAGGTGGTCGTCCTCCACCTCTTGATGATCGTCCTTCATCATTTTATCCAATGGCCGTCCCCATTGTTGATTTTGGTTATCTGACATTCGTCCTATGTCATGACAAACCTTGAGAGCAGCCGTCCCCTGCTAGGTGGTCGTCCTCCACCTCCTGATGGTCGTCCTCCATCATGCTCATCCGATGGCCGTCCCCATCGTTGACCTTTTATCCGGCATTCGTCCTATGCCGTAATATTTTCGGCATCCGTACCCTGCCAGGTGGTCGTCCTCCACCTTAGATGATCGTCCCTCATCTTATCCCCAACAGAGCAGCCGTCCCCTGCTAGGTGATCGTCCTTCACCTTTGATGACCGTACCTCATCATCTGTTTATTTCATTTATTCTTTAACCCGATGGCCGTCCCCGTCGTGGTCCCTTTTCCTTTTCCTGATGATCGTCCTTCATTAGTTTTAGCCCGATGTCCGTCCCCATCGTTGGTTACTTTACTTTATGAACTTGATGGCCGTCCCCGTCATGTTTCATTAATCCCCAGAGAATCTTACAGCTTTACTTGATGGCCGTCCCCATCATAATACCTTTTATCCCCAGCATGTCGGCCGTCCCCATCATTGCTTTATTTTCCGCACTTTTCCAGCATGTCGGCCGTCCCGTCATTGCTCTTTACCCAGCAGTCGTCCTCTGCTCGACGGTCGTCCTCCGTCGCCCACACTTTACAATATACTTTATTTCCTTTTACAATCTATATCCCTTTTCTTCTTCATTCTGTGAGTGCAAATTTTGGACTGTCTTTGGTATTCAACCACAAGTTATCTTGTTTGCCTGTTAAGCCGTCGCTTACATCCTGCACAGCTAACTCATGTTTGAATAGGGGCAGCTGTAAACACCCCAAATTTTCCCTCACCCATTCACACCATGGCTTGTGATCTTCTCATATGCATAAACACAATCATAACACCTCATACCACATTTTTGATTCACTGCATAGATTCTAAGACATCTGCATCTAGGGTTTGTGATCTGAACAATCCAAAAGCTTCTTGAGCCACTCCAAAGGCCAACAATCACTTCAAAAGGGTCCATGTGTGTTCAAGTATCATATTACATCCTCTCAAAGTCAAAAATTCCAAAGAATCACAAGAATTGGGTTTGGTATGGAAGCAGAGCCAGGTTTAACTGCACAGATGACCTAAAATTAGGGTTTTGGTTTCAGAGGCCATAACTCCAAATTTTTTGGTCATTATTGTTTCTATTGGTCTCTATATGGTATAGGGAGTATGCATATCAATTTTCATGAAGAAACTCCTTGAGGAAGTCATCTGATCAAGAGTTGACTTTCTGGACAAGTCAGTGCAAAATCGGGGCATCTGAGGCCCCCAATGACCCAACCAAGGGGTGATCTTCATCATTTTGAGTGTATTTGATCTTTATTTGATCATGGAAGAAGTTTGAAGTTCACAAAATTCAAGAATTACAAGTTTTTGCAAAGTTGACTTTTTAGGGCAAGTTTGACTTTTAAGGAATTTGTCATTTTAGGCAATTTTTCAACCCTTACTTTTTGATCCAAAAATGCTTCAAATGGAAACACTTTGGTCATGAAAGTTGTAGATTAGATCTTTCCCTTTTCAAAAAGTACAAGAACATGACCTAATTCATTTTGGATCAAAAGTTATGGTTTATCAAAGTTGGCAAAAATCACTAAATTTCAAGTTATGCACCAAATGAGAAATTTGCAAAATCTTGTACCAAAGGCATTTGTGACTTCTAATTCATGTCAAGCCATTACAAAAACATCACATGTGACCTAAAAGTCAGAATGGACCAAGAGTTTCTCATGTTTCATGGCTTGTGAAGCAAGATATTTTCATGAAAAGCAAAAGCAAGCAAGTTGCAAAACCAATGATCACACTTCATCCACTTGCTGCCTAGCCTGCTGAATCACACTAGCCTTTCCCTCATACCATGCTGCGCCAGACAAGCCCTTTGTACTTGGCTAGAAGTTGCCCATGCCCTCTCTTACAAGAAGTTGACATATTTGCAAAAGTAGCTACACCTATCACTAAAGCACAGGTCACATCTTCTGACCAATCCCATTTGTTTATACAAACAAAAAGCAAGACATTTCATATAGCCAGCAAGCCTGAAACCAGCAAGAGCATCACATTCCCATTTTCTACCCTTGGAGCAAAAACCTTCGAAACTCAGAAAACAAGCCACCAACTCACAAACAAACTTCATAGAACTCATCACCACATCCTCCTGATCATTTCCCTGCCTTCATTCACCCTTGAAACACCACATAAGCCAAACACGATTCTCACCTGAGCTTGAACAGAACCTGTTCAAACTCTCAAACCAGCCAACATAAATCTTGTCTAAGCATCAAGGGTTCATCAGGAGCACAAGAGGAGTGGATAGCACAAAGGAAAGCACCCAGAAAGCTGTGAACTGAAAGCTTCAAAACTCAGGTAGCTCAAGAACATTTTTTCCAGAAATCCTTTTTTAAGTTCTAAATAGATTCTATATGTTCTCCTGATCACTCTGATGTCATTGGTTTTGAAAATGGTGGAGAGATGAGAGTTTAATCCGTTTCTGAAACTTTTTGCCCTACGTTTTGTTTGATTCGATTCAGCCATTTTAGGAATGATAAATATGTTTTGATTGGGGGTTTTGATTCGTGTTTGGGTGGGGATCATTTCTGTTTAATTGGATTTCATTTTAGAAGCGTTTAGAGTGAGTTTGAAACTTTGGGTGATCGGAGAAGACGACCGGAACACTGTTCCGGTCGCCTGAAAGTAATTAGGGGTGTCATTAGGGCATAATCATTAATTAGCCAGGTTTGAATGCTGGCCGTGGGATCTGGCGCCAAGTCAAAGCGCACGTTTGTGAGTTTAAATGAGGGCCCTTGGATTGTTTGACTTTTCTTTTTCAGCCTTTAAATTCATTTTATTTTCATATTAATTCATTTGTTTTATACAATTTATTAAAAATAGCAAAAATGCTTTAAAAAATCTGAAATTTTTTGTACAAGCTTTTATTTAATTTCAGAAACCAAAAATATTTTTATTTTTATTTTTAGCATTAAAAAAGTATTTTTAAATATTTAAAAGTTTCTTTTTAATTAATTAATGAGAATTAATTAATTAAAAATACTTTTAGGTATTTAAAAATCACCAAAAAATTCATGAAACCTTTAAAAACATTTAGAAACATTGTTCAACTTTCAAACCAAATTTCTTTTTTGATCTTGATGCATTTTGAGAACTTTTCATTGAATTAAAATCATTTTGATGCATTATTTTGATCCAAACTTCCAAAAATCATTTCTGCCTAACCCTAAAGAGTTGGACCTTGATTCTTTTTGCATTGCATTGTGTTTAGCATGTAGTTTGTGAGATTAAATGACCATGATTTGATCTTTCATTTTCCATTTGTTTGGTAATTTTCTTGTTAAGGAACACTAAAACCCTAGAAAACTTAGGAAAATCATAACTTGAATTTGGTTAAGAGTTGAAACCTCTCCTTTGGGCATTGGGTTAGTATAGGATTAGGGGTCCTTTGAGTGCATTTTCAATTTTTTATAATGTTGTTTGCTTCTGATTTTGGTTTGTGTTTGATGCTTTGATCATAAACCCTAATTTGGGCTTCCATATGCATTCATCTTGCATTTGCTTGCATAACATGTCTTGCCTTGACATTTCAAGCATCCATTTGATTCATTTGACATCATAAGACATATTAAAAGCATGTTTGATCATTGCATCATGCATTTGCCATGTTGTATGCCATATGCATCTCATCACTTTTCATGTATGTTCATGTTTCTTAACTTGCTCCATTTGCATCCATGGGTTTGTATGATCATCTTCATGTCTTGATTCATGTTTGTAGCATCTCATAACATCATTATCATCTCATGCATGCTTCTGGTTTTGGTTTGAATCATGTCATTCCATCCTATTTTGCATTGCATTGCATTTCTTTTCTAACCTTTCAGGTGGTAAGTGACTTTGAGAAGTGAATTTGCCTTCACTTCTCATAACTTCTCTTCATCTCTTTTTATGCATCCTTGCTGCATTTTTGTATGTGCTTGAGATTGAGTTTTCTCATTCTTCTCCTCCTTACTTTCTTTCTTCAAGTGACTTGTCTTCTTAAATGAAGCAAGTTGCTTTACTTCTCTTTGCTCCATTCATCTGCTTCCTGGTGGTTCCTCTGAAGATCTTTCTTGTTAAACCTCACAAACCTTAGGGACAACCAAGCATGACAATGATTAGGGTTTTGATTAGTCCTCCCACTTAGCTTTTACCTTTGTGTCTCTTTTGAGTCTTCTCTTCTCACCTCATAACCAGGGATTAAACCCTAAAGGCTTTAAGGCTTTGTGATTAAGCTTATGCCTGCATCCTTCTATTAGGATGGAGTGTATAACTTTAATCCTAAGTGTTAAACCCTTAATGTGTTTAACTTCTTTAATCAATTCACTTAATAATCATCAAGACATCACACTTGTAACTTGGGCCTTGCATTAGGGTTCTATTTCTTCCTTAACTGGTTAAGAAGGACTAACCCTAGTGTTAATGGACAAGTCCTCCTCAAGTTGTCTTACAAACCATAAAATTCACTTCATCATCTCACCATCAAATAAAATCCACTTAATCAAAGGCTTGTTTTGTCATGAGTTTAATCCCTAATCATGGATTAAGTTGAGGAGCTTTCCTCAGCTTAAACATTTTCATCTATTATCCTTCTATTAGGATGGTGTAATGAGTCTGTTTAATCCCTGATTATGGCTTAACCTCATTACTTAACACTAAACAAAAACACCAAAAATTCTAAATAATCACAAGTAGGTTAATGATCTTAACCCTACACCATGGTGATTAAGTGTGAGAAGCTGACTTCGCACTTAAGGTATTCTCATTACCCCTAATCAGAGGGAAGATGTGATGAGTTTACTAGCCCATTGATTTAGGCTTAAGCTCATTAACTTATGACAAACTTTCAAAAAGCAATAAAAGACTGAAAACTCAAAAACAAACAATAATCGTCTCCTCCGGGATTCTTTTCTCATCTCATTCACTCATAACCGAGAACTTGCTTCTTCCGTCTAATGCAAGACAGTTTGCACCTGAGCCAGACAGGTCATACACTTGAGCATTGACAAGCAGGCAGTTCACAAGTCAATTTATCTTTCAGTCTCTTTGGGTCGAACTACGGTGTTCTGACTTCCTCATTGCACGAGAGGATACGTAGGCATAACTTAACAGTTATCGAACAAAAGTCTCTGTATATTCCCCCTCCTTCCAGCATTATTCTTTAAGCCTCAAAGTCTTGAGCATTTCACTCCTGTTCTTACACTGACACTTCACTTATATACTTCACTTTTCTCTTACACTGACACCTGTACATTTTATTTTCCAGCTCGTTTATACACAAATTGCACTGACACTACCCCTTTAAAACACAAATCTTTTCAGCGTGGATCCCGTCGAGTACGACGGAGAATCTAGGTGCTAATACCTTCCCAGGTTGTAACTAACCCCCTTTCTCAGTCTCTCTGGCCCGCAACCGTCTTATCCATCTTTTCTAGGTCTATGCAGCATTGCCTTTTCCTCCGGGATAAAAATGCCTAGCTGGCGACTCTATTCATCTCCAGTGAGTCCACTGCTGTGTGTTCTCATTGTCCCTTTCGCCGACCGTTCGCGTCTGTACCCCATTTGACCCGGCTTCATTTGGTGGGAGCGACACTGGTCTTCTTGTGTACAGGCTTCAGTGATCATGACCCACCTAGCTTGACTTTCTTGCAGATAGTGCTCAGCCCTAGCCTGCTGAATTTTGGCCTTCTTACAAGCATTCTTCAATATCTGTTCCCCATCCCTGTCTTTCCTTATGTAGTCCTCTGTCTTCTCAATTTTGGCAAGATACTCCACCCTGAGCCTTTCCAATCTCTCAATGTCCAGACGACCATCACTCCTTTCCCAAAGGGTCTTTTTCAAGGCTTGAGATAGCTGCTCATTCCTTTCCTTCAACTTTTCAAATTCCTCCAGGCTTACTATTGCTGCAGGCTGAACTGTGGATGGCCCAGGTATGTCTTCCAAGATGAAAGGCATTCTGGTAATCTGAGCTCTAGTGTGAGACCAATCATAGTACTGAGCTGAAGCAACATTATTACATCTTCCATGAATAGCCACTCCTTTTGTTTGGATGTTGTCCCAAGCCCAGGATGCTTGTCTGACAACAGCTGAATTAGGTTTCACTTCACAATACAGGGTCTCAGCTAAATCCTGTCCTCTGGGAGGATGAACCAAGGCATAGCCCAGTTGTCTCTTAAACAGTAAAGGATTATAGTTGATGCAACCCTTTACTCCTATCAGAGGCACATTTGGGTATTGTCCACAGCTGGTGATAATGTCCTTTCCTTTGGTGCTCTGGGTGCACCATCTAATATCATCTGAAGTCAAAGCAATGAATCTCTTAGCCCAATTTTTCTGCTGGTGGGGATTCAAGAAAGCATCTGACCTAGGCAGGTGTCTGAGCAACCTGGTGTAAAACAAATGAGCACAACATCTTACCAACTCCCCCCTCTGTTTCTCATTCCTCTGATAAATGGAGTAATAAAAATCTCCTAGCAATATGGGCACTGGGTTTTTCAGAAGAAACAAATGGATGGAATTCTTGCTGACAAATTTGGGCTCATCTGCAAACAGTATAGCCCCATATATGCTGAGGGCCAACAGTGCACAGACTTCCCTCCACTCTCCCAATGAAGTTTTCAGGATGGCCTGAGTAATCAAGAAGTCCAAGTGCAAACCAGGGATCCCAGCCTTTGTTGTCATACTTTGCTCAATCAGGGCAGGCTCCAAGTACAGTTCCCTTGCTATCTCTTCATTTCTGGGAGCTGTCATCTCTGGGTTGAAAGGGATTCCACCCCTGATAGGTACTCCAATCAATGAAGAAAATTCTTCCAGCAGAGGCCCTAGCTGAAAGTCTGGAAAGGTGAAACATCTCAATGGAGGGTCATAAAACTGCAAGCATGTATGGATCATGCTCCTTTGAGAAGGATCAAGGTCTATAACCATATCCAAGATACCTCCATAGTGCTCTCTAAATAATAGGACGTGATCAGGTGTGATGAGTGACTGGACCTACCTGATACCAGTCAACACAGGCTCAAAGAAGTGGTAGGATATGTTGCTTTTCCTGGGAGTAGTCATGAATGCTGCTGAAGAAGCTGAAGATAAGTCTCTGGCAGACTGATGCAGGGGGTGATGAAGATAAGTGAAGCAGATAACTGGTGAAGACAACTGAAGCAGAGGTCTATGAAGAAGAAGGGGTCAAAACCAAAACCAAGATACAATGAGATGGATACCCTGAAAAGCAAATAAACAAATGTCAAATGATGCAATGATGACATATGCAAATGACATGCAAGGGTTTATGATCAAGCTGGATCTGATTATCTGTCCTGATATAAAGTCCATGTATGTTTAAAAGTCCAGATGGAGGCTTAGAAATACAGTAACCAGGGTGGGGGACTCAAATAAAGAGCCACATGTCCAGGGTTAATCACAAGAACTGTCCAAAGTGGAGTACTCTTAAACAAAAACAGTAACAGGGTATGATGTGGCCAAGGGTTCCTGCAAACCTGTAAACAACCCAACCCCCTCACAGGTAATGTTCTAGAACAAGGATCCTTAGACTTGGATCAGTTATGAGAAGTGTAAACACTTCTAACCCGGAGGTACAATGTTTACAATAACCATAAAAGATCCTCCTCTAATTCACCTCAGTTTCTGAAGGTCATAATAAAGGTCATCCAGACTTAGCAGGCTTCCCAGATAGCCCTAGTACTACAGGAAATCTGTAGCACAGAGTTCTCAAGAAGAAACCCACATCTGAACCGTGCTTCATATTCCCGCACTAGACCGAAATGGAATGGGAAAGAACATGAACCACTCTAGCCTAGGTGTCACTCAGGTCCCAGGTATAGGACCTTAAACTCTCAATGGAACCCCACCCACCGAAACAAAAAACCAGAGCCAACACAGTGACAATGACAGTATGAAATATGCATAAGACTGTAAAGAAAACAATAAATAAAGCTCTACATAAAGCAATAAATAAAGCAAAATAAATAAACACACATATCACATAACACCCCAGTAAACACAGATCAAACAAGCGCTAGGAGGAACCCACAAAAAGAACCAGAAGCTCTGGTTGCAATATAAGGATCCCCAGCAGAGTCGCCAAGCTGTCGCTCCCACCAAATGAGATCAACTCAAATAGGGTACAGACGCGAACGGTCGGCGAGAAGAGAGAACACACAAGGGTGAACTGAAAAGAAAAGAGTCGCCGACTAGGCATTTTTATCCCGAAGGAAAGGTAATGCTGCATAAACCTAAGGAAAGATGGATAAGACGGTCGCGAACCAGAGAAACTGAGAAAGGGGGTTGGTTACAACCTGGGAAAGTATTAGCACCCAGATCGTCCATCGTACTCGACGGGATCCATGCTTGAAAGTTTGTGTTTAAAAGGGGTAGTGTCAGTGTTATTTTGTGTGCAGAAGCTGGAAAAAAATGCAAGTGTCAGTGCAAAAGAAATGTGAAATGAAGTATGAGAGTGTCAGTGCAAGAAAAGAATGTGAAGCTCAAGACTATGAGGCTTAAAGAATAATGCTGGAAGAGGGGGGAATATACAGAGACTTTTGTTCGATAACTGTTAAGTTATGCCTACGTATCCTCTCGTGCAATGAGGAAGTCAGAACACCGTAGTTCGACTCAAAGAGACTGAAAGATGAATTAACTGATGAACTGCTTACTTGTCTATGCTCAAGTGTATGACCTGTCTGGCTCAGGTGCAAACTGTATTGCATTAGACGGAAGAAGCGAGTTCTCGTTTGTGAATGAGTGTGATGAGAAAAGAATCCCGAAGGAAACGATTATTGTTTGTTTTTGTGTTTTCAGTTTTATTACTTTTTGGAGTTTTTCATAAGAAAATGAGCTTAAGCCTAAACCAAGGGTTAGTAAACTCATCACATCCTCCCTCTGATTAGGGGTAATGAGAATACCTAAAGTATGAGGTAAACACCTCACACTTAATTACCATGATGTAGGATTAAGATCATTAACCTACTTGCATTTATTTAGATGTTTTTGGTATTTTTGTTTAGTGTTAAGTAATGAGTTTAAGCCATAATCAAGGATTTAATGGACCCATTACACCATCCTAATAGAAGGATAATAGATGAGAACATTTAAGCTGAGGAAGGCTTTTCAACTTGATCCAAGAATAGGGATTAATATAATGACAAAACAAAGCCTTTATTAAAGTGGATTTAGGTTAATGATAAGATTAAGAAGTGGATTTTATGGTTTGTAAGACAACTTGAGGGGGACTTGTCCATTAACACTAGGGTTAGTCCTTCTTAACCAATTTAAGGAAGAATTAGAACCCTAATGCAAGGCCCAAGTTACAAGCTTGATGTCTTAGTGATTATTAGGTGGATTGATTAGAGGAATTAAAAAAATTAAGGGTTTAACACTTAGGATTAAAGTTATACACTCCATCCTAATAGAAGGATACAGGCATAAACTTAATCACAAAGCCTTAAAACTTTTAAGGTTTAGTCCTTGATTATGAGATGAGAAGAGGAGACTCAAAGATGACACAAAGGTAAAACTACTGGGGGACTAATCAAACCCTTAATTGTTATCATGCTTGGGTATTCCTAGGGTTAATGAGGCTTGCAAGAAGATATTCAAGAGAAAAGCCACCAAGGAAGAAGCAGATGAAGTGAAAAGAAGCAGCAAGAAGCAAGACAACTTGCTTCACATAAGAAGACAAGTTGCTTGAAGAAAGAAAGTGAGGAGAAAGAGCATGAATGAGCAAGCAAGCTCACTCTAATACACAAGTAAAAATGAAACAATGATGCATAAAAGGGATGAGAAGAGGTTATGAGAAGTGAAGGCAAATTCACTTCTCAAAGCACTTACCACCTGAAACGTTAACAAAAGGAAATGAAATGAAATGAAAATGTGAAAGATGCAATGATGCAAACCAAAACCAGAAGCATGATCAAGATGTAAATGATGCTAAGAGGTGATACAAATGGATGTCATGTGATGTGGATGATCATGCAAACAATGAAGATGCAAATGAGACATGAAAGTAAACATGGAAGTTCTTGAATGCATATGAAATGAAAGCAAAAACATGGAAAATGAAGGATGCAATGATCAAACATGATTGCAATATGTCTTAAGGTGTCTTAAATGTCATTTGGATGCACAAAATGTCATGGCAAGTTCATGTATGCAATCATATGAAGGATGGATGCAAATGAAGATGCAAATTAGGGTTTACATACAATATACAATGCAAAAATCCAAAATCAGAAGCAAATCATGAGATAAAAAATTGAAAATGGGGTCAAAGGAACCCTAAACCTATACAAGTTCACTGCCCAAAGGAGGAGACCTAGATCTTAACCTAATGGAAGTTATGATTTTCTTAAGTTTGCTAGGGTTTTAAGGCACCTCTTAAGGAAAAATGCAAAACAAAATGAAAATGAAAGATAAATTCATACCAATTTTATCCTAGAAACTACATGATATGTGGAATGCAATGCAAAAAGAAACATTATCAAACTCTTCATGGTTAGGCAGAAAAGATTTTTCTAAGTTAGGGCCAAAATATTAATTTTAAAGAACCCTAAATCAAAAGAAAAATGTCAAAATGGATCAAAACCAAAAAGAAATTTGCATGAATGGTTTGATAATGTCTCTAAATGTGTCAAGATGCAATGTGATTTTTTGGTGATTTTTAGAAACTTAAATGGTATTTTAATTAATTAATTTCCATTAATTAATTAAAATAAACATTTAAATATTTTAAAAATACAAATTTTATGCAAAAAATAAAATAAAAATTATTTTCAGAATGAGAAAAAATATTTGAAAGGAAAATGCAAAAGATAAAAAAAATTTAGATAGGTTTTGCTATTTTTAATAAAATGGTAAAGAAAATGCAAATTAAATGAAAATTAAATGAATTTAAATGAAATTTAACTAATCTGAGGGCCTAGGTTCAAAGTCAGGTTGGAGGGAATTGACTTCGCGCGCAATCCAAGGGCCAGAATTCAAACTACGCTAATTAAGATTAAAACCCTAATCTAAGCCCTAATTACTTTCAGGTGACCGAAACAGTGTTCCGGTCATCTTCTCCGGCTAGTCAAACATGCTATCTCTCTCAATACGCAACCCCAAGCTCTCAAACTTTCCAGAAATGATCCTCTCATCAACCCCAACAAGAATCACACAACAAAAATCATTTATTTATCATCAAGAATATGAATCGAAGCAAAACAGAAAATACATCCAAAGTTTCAGAAGCTTATAAAATGCTTAAAACTCAACCATTTTCGAAACAAAACATATCATGGTAATCAGGGGAACACATAGAATCATTCTATAACATAAAAAAGAAGTTCTGGAAAAATAAATGCCATGGCTACCTGAAGTGAAGCTTCCAACCCAGGAGCTCTCTGACCAGTTCTTTGCCTCAAATCAACTCCAATGACTCCCCTCAAGAGTTTGCAATGCTTGGCTGCAGTTTAAATAGCCTCTATGTGGAGTTGACTGAAACTCAATTCAAGAAATGTGAAAATCGTGTTTTGAATATGGTGTGTTTCAAGGAAAAGTGAAGGGTGGGAAATGATCAGGGATGAATGTGGAGTTGAATGGTGGAAAAAGTTTGGATAATTGTTGGCTGAGTTATGAAATTCGAAGGCTTTTGCAAGTTGGAGGGATTTTGGCTATGCTGAGTTCTTGGAGGTTTCAGCTTGTGTTGTGTTGTGTGTTGGGTTGCTTGAGGTCCACATATCAATCTTTGATAGGTCAGAGAGTTGTTGTGGAGCAGTGTGATTGGTATGGAGCAAAATGCATAAAGTCCACAAAGTTGTCTTTGGAGGTATGGGCTCATGGCAGGCCAAGGACAATGAGGTGTCCTGCACAGCTGACTTTAGGGAGGTCCATGGGATTGGCTTTGAGGAAATTCAGCAAGAGGGAAGGAAGTTATGGGGTGTTTTGCAATTATGGGAAGTTTGGCCCCTTTTGAAATTTGTGAAATTCAAGGCATGAAGGCTTGTGATTCAAGGCAAAAATCTGATCCAAATGAGTTGCACTAGAATGGTATGATATGTAAAGATGCATTAGAGGTCCCAAATTGGCTTGGTATGAGAATTTGCAAACTTCCCTCTTTGGTGCAAAAGTGAAATTTAAGTGATTTTTTCCAACTTTGACAAGCCATAA
The DNA here is from genome assembly GCA_963966055.1 of Lathyrus aphaca. Classification (NCBI taxonomy): domain Eukaryota; kingdom Viridiplantae; phylum Streptophyta; class Magnoliopsida; order Fabales; family Fabaceae; genus Lathyrus; species Lathyrus aphaca. The sequence continues at coordinate 353,654,941 of OZ014520.1, read as the reverse complement.
CTTGAGTTCTAAAATGAATTAGGTCAAGTTCTTGTATTTTTTGAAAAGGGAATGATCCAATCTACAACTTTCATGACCAAGAATTTTTCATTTGAAGCATTTTTGAATCAAAAAGAGGAGGTTGAAAAACTTTCCCAAAATGGCAAGTTTGCATTACAAGTCACTTTCCCAAAATAGCAACTTTGCAAATGGCTTGAAATTCTTCAATTTTGTGAACTTCTAACTTCTTCTAAGATCAAATAAAGATCATACACTTCCAAAATGGTGGAGAAGACCCTTTGGTTGTGTCATTGGGGGCCTCAGATGCCCTGATTTTGCACTGATTTGCTCAAGAAGTCATTTATTGATCAGATGCCTTCCCCATTGAATTTCTTCATGAAATTTGGTATGCATGATCCTTATATCACATAGAGACCAATAGGAACAAGAATGACCAAAAAAATTGGAGTTATGGCCCCTGAAACCAAAACCCTAATTGTAGGTTATCTGTGCAGTTAAACCTGGCTATGCTTCCATGCCTTCCTCATTTCTTGTGATGTTCTGACTTTCTTAACCTTGGGAGGATATAATATGATGCTTGAACATACATGGACCCTCTTGAGATGATTGAAGACCTTTGGAGTGGCTCAAATGGCTCAGGGATGGCTCAAATCACAAACCCTAGGTGCAGATGACTTTGAACTAATGCAGTGAAGAAAAATGCAAATGAGATGATATGATTGAACTTATGCATATGAAAGAATCACAAGCCATGGTGAAATGAGTGAGGGCAAATTTGGGATGTTTACAAGCATGATGAAGTAATATGAACAATTATGGCATGGCAAACTTCAAGAAACAACCCACACTAGCTAAGGAAAGGTGTTAGTGGACTTCTAAGGTTAATACCTAAGTCTAAAGTACCTATAAGGTAACACATTTAAAAAGTCAGTAGCTAAATCATTTAAAAAGCATCTAAAGGGATTAATTGAACTAAAGTCAAACTATGCCCTAAGTGTTAATTAAACCAAAATCTCCTAAAATCAAAGGTAAATGAAAGATCCAGAACTCTACACTATATGGAAGTGAAGTAAATGAATAGAACAAATGAGAAGGAAGAGATTCAATTTAAAGGTATTCAAATATGAGATTGAAATGTGGGAGAATGCACATAGAAACATGGTTCTAAAGATGGAACAGAATGACTTAGAAGAAAATTCAAAAGTGCCCAAAGGGACTTGACTTCCCCATACAAAAACCAGAGGCTTGACAACAAATTATAATGGAAATTAGATTTGTAAAATATTCACAAATGATGGGTTAAGAGGCATCCTAAGGCTAGCTGTTCAAATTAGGATTTTTGAGGTCCTTTAGGTGACAAGTGAAGTTCAAAAGAAGCAAAAGGTTCTAAAATGATATGAACAATTATGGATGATCACAAAACACTTATAAGACACAAAACAAAGATAAAATGAAGTTGGCTTATGTGCAAATTGAATTTGAAGTGTTTAATATGGAAGGAGAAGTGAGGTTAGGTTAAAATGGGACATATGTGACTTAAGACTCAAGGCAAACCTAAAAATATTAGGTGAAGACCCAAGGATTGTACTTAACACTTAAAGACATCCTATAGGATCTAAGAGATTCAAACTTAAGACCTCAAAGTAGTGGCATGAAGGCCTTATGCTAATGGGACCAAAGGAGGTGAAGTAAATGAACAAAAATATGACTTATGACCCAAGCAACTTGGAAAAATCCTAAATGGTCATGAAAAATTATGAAAATAGACACTTGAATACAAAATCCAGAGGGTGAATTGCATACAAGAAATCTCACAAAAAAATCTCATTTTTTAATGGTCAAAGGAAGTGTGGAAGTGAATTAGGGTTCATGGGCACATGTATGAAAGCAAGGGACCAAATCATGGCTTATAGTGACCTAAAAATCAAAACAAAAATATGGTGGGGAAATTTGTTGAGTCTTCTGACTAATGCAAAAATAATGGATTATTTATATTTTGTGGTTTGGGAGAAAGAAAATAGACAAAAAGATTGGTCAAAATGAAGGAAATAGAAATTAATTCAATGGGAAATTGATTCTTGTTAAAATATAAAAGAAAAATATGAACACAAATTATTGAAAATTAGGGGAAAATGCAAAGACCTCACATGAATTAATTCATAATTTTTGTATGTGGTTTTGGTATTTTTAAAAATCAGAAACGAAAAATGAATAAAATGAGTAAAGGAAAATAAAATGAGAATAAGCTTAATTATTTGGATTGGGACTTGGGGGTGTTGATAGCAACAAAAAAACTAGTCTGGGCTTCAGTTACACGCATGAGGGTGTGAATAATACCATGAGGATTTCCTTCACAAAATGTCACGTGTGGTGCATGCTTCTAATTTATGTGCTGGCTAATTCAGAGCCCTAGGATACGTGAGATCTAATGGCTACGATATGTTATCATAATAAATTTAGGGCTATTGTTCAGGTCACCGGAAGTGACCTCCGGTCATCTTCTCCAGTGACCCTCCGGCTAGAGCATCCTCAAGACTCAACCAAAATGAAATAAAAAGCCATAGAAACATTCCTCTCAATGAGTAGGTCATGAATTCACCCTTAGTTTTCATTTATCACACTTAAACAAAGCAAATCAAAGCCAAGTGTAAACACCCCAAATTTGCCCTCACCCATTCACACCATGTCTTGTGATTTTTCTCATATGCATAAACACAACCATAGCATCTCATATCACATTTTGGATCCACTGCATTGGTTCTAGGTCATCTGCACCTAGGGTTTGTGACCTGAGCAATCCCAAAGCATCTTGAGCCATTCCAAAGGCTACCAATCAACTCAAAGGGGTCCATGTGTGTCTTTATGTCATATTCCATCTCCTCAAAGTCAAAAATGCAGAGGAATCACAAGAGCTAGGGTTTGGTTGGATGCAGAGCCAGGATGAACTGCACATATGACTGAAAATTAGGGTTTTGGTTTCAGAGGCCATAACTCCAATTTTTTTGGTCATTCTTGTTTCCATTGATCTCTATATGGTATAGGGAGTATGCATATCAATTTTCATGAAGAAATTCCATGGGAAAGTCATCTGATCAAGAGTTGACTTTTCAAGCCAGTCAGTGCAAAATCAGGGCATCTGAGGCCCCCAATGACCCAACCAATGGGTGATCTTCATCATTTTGAGTGTATATGATCTTTATTTGATCATGGAAGAAGTTTGAAGTTCATAAAAATCAAGAATTTAGGGTTTTTGCAAATGTTGACTTTTTGGGCATAGTTGACTTTTCAAGAATGCATCATTTTAGGTCATTTTTCAAGCCTTGATTCTTGATCCAAAAAGGCTTCAAATGGAAAAACTTTGGTCATGAAAGTTGTAGATCTCATATTTCCCTTTCCAAAAAGTATAAGAACATGATTAAATTCTTCTTGGATCCAAAGTTATGGCAATGCAAAGTTGGCAAAAATCATTGATTTCTAAGGCATGCTTCAAATGGAAATTTTGCAAAGTCATGAACCAATGCATTATGTGACTTCTAATTCATTTCAAACCAGCACATAAACATCCTCTAAGTCCTAAAAATCAGAAATGAACCAAGATTGCCCATGGATTTATGTTTGGTTAGGCAAAAGAATCACATGTGAACCAAGGTTACAACAAGTTGCAAAACTCATGATCATGTTTCACCAACTTGCTGCCTTGAATGCTGGACCAAGCCTAGCCTTTCCCTTCACTTTGCTGCGCAGCCCATGCCCATTGTACTTGCCTAGCACCTCACCATACTTGCCTTACACAAAAGTTGACCTTTATGCAAAAGTAAACTTACCAATCACTATAGGCCAGGTCACATCATCTGACCTATAGGATTAAAATAACATATCATTTTGCAAGCCATAACACTAAGCAAGCAAGGCTGAAACACATTCATTCATAACATTCACAAAAACACTCCCATTTGCATAAGCCTTCGAATTCCTCTCCACAGCTTGCAAACACTAAAACCTTTTCCTCCATTCAACTCACCATGTATCATTGAGTAGAAATCACCAAGAACACAAGCCTGAAACAGCCAGAACATCTCACTGCCATCTCTCACCTCAGTTTGCAGTTTCATTTGAAACTCTCACCATAGCTCACAAACATCAAAACAAACCTTGCAAAGCTTCTCCATTCACCCTCAGGATCACAAACAACCCCTTTCCATAGCCTAAAACTGCCTGAAACTCCATGGCCATTTCTGACTAAACTGAAGCAGGAGCTTTCGAAACTCACTATCCAGCCAACTCAAACTCCTTTTGAGCATTCAAACATCTTCTGGGGATCAAGTGGAGTGTTTTGCACTGAGAGGAGAGGCCAGAAAGTTCTCAAACTGAAAGCTTCAAATCTCAGGTAGCCTGAAATTTATTTTTCCAGAAATCATTTCTCTTGTTACAAACTTGTTCTATGTGATTCACTGATCATCCTGATGTCTTTGTTTTCGAAAATGGCTCTGATTTGAGAGTTTAATTTGTCTCTGAAGCTTGCGTGCCCTAGTTCTTATTCTCTTCGATTCAGCCTATTTAGGAAAAATAAATTTGTTTTAGGATAGGGGTTTGATTCGTGAGGATGTGAGGATCATTTCCCAGTTTTTGTTTTTCATTTTTGATGCGTTTTGAGGGATTTGGGTAGTTTTCAGGTGAGAGCTGGCCGGAGAAGACGACCGGAAGTCTTCTCCGGCCACCTGAGAGTCATTTGTGCCCTAATCACAGAATTAATGTTAGTTTGAATTTGGACCGTTGATTGCGTTGATTTGTTTGACTTCCCGCGCGCATGAAAGGCCAGGATCTCTTCATTAGCCCTAATCCACTTATTTAACTTTAATTAATTCGTAATTAAATTAATTAGGTCAGATGCAATCTCCACCATCCATTTGCGCGCTGGTCAACACATTTAAACCCAGAGCCCATCTCAGCCTTCCATTTGGTTTACTTTTCTTTTTATTTGATTTTAATTCATTTTTATTTCAATTAACTTGCATATTTAATTTAAAATAGCAAAAAATTCTTAAAAATTATGAAACTTTTTCCTTAAGGTTTTATTAATTTTTATGACCCAAAAATATTTTTATTTTATTTTTTATCATTAAAAAAGTATTTTTAAATATTTAAAAGATTATTTTTAATTGATTAATGGGAATTAATTAATTAAAAATACTTTTAGGTATTTAAAAATTACAAAAAAAATTCATGAAATGTTCTAAGACATTTAGAAACATTGTCCAACCTTCAAACCAAATTTCTTTTTTGATCTTGATGCATTTTAAGAATTTTTCATTGAATTAAATCATTTTTTATGCATTATTTTGATCATGGGTTCAAAAATTCATTTCTGTCCATGGGAGAAGGTTGAGACATTGATTCTTCTTGCATTGTTTTCCATTTGGCATGTAGTTTCTAGGATAAAATGGCCATGATTTGATTCCTCATTTTCTAATTGTTTGGCATTTCTTTTGTTAAGAACCCTAAAAAGCCCTAATAACTTAGAAAATTCATATCTTGAGTTTGGTTGAGAGTTGAGAGCTCCCCTTTGGGCAGTGGTTCATTATAGGTTTAGGGTTTCTTTGGGTACCATTTTCCATTTTTTATCTTAGGGTTTGCTTCTGTTTTTGGTTTTTGTTTGTTGTTTGATGCATAAACCCTAATTTGGGCTTTCTCTTGCATCCTTCTTGCATTCTCTTGCATAGCATGACTTGCCTTTGCATTTTATGCATGCTTGTGATTCATTTGACATCTTAAGACATATAGAAAGCATGTTTGATCATTGCATCACATATTTTCCATGTCATTTGTCTTGTATGCTTCATAACTTTTCATGCTTATCCATGCTCCTTAGCTTGCATCATTTGCATTCATAATCTTGTATGAACATCTCCATGCCTTGCCTCATGTTTGCAGCACTTCATAACATCATATTCATCATCAACATGCTTCTGGTTTTGCTTAGCATCATATCATTTCATCTCATCTTGCATTGCATTGCATTTCTTTCTAACATTTCAGGTGGTAAGTAAACTTGGGAAGTGGATTTGCCTTCACTTCTCACAACTTTTCTTTTCATCTCTCTTGCATCCATAGCTGCATTTTTTATATGTGTTTGAGATTGAGCTTGCTCATTCTTGTTCTTCCCCCTTTCTTTCTTCAAGTGACTTGACTTCTTGGATGAAGCAAGTCACTTTGCTTCTCTTGATCTTGTTCATCTGCTTCCTGGTGGTTCTCTTTGAAGATTGTTCTTGAAAACCTCACAAACCCTAGGATCAACCAAGCATGACAATGAATTAGGGTTTTGATTAGTCTCCCCCATAGTCTTTACCTTTGTGTCTCTCTTGAGTCTTCTCTTCTCATCTCATAATCAGAGACTAAACCCTAAAAGGTTTAAGACTTTGTGATTAGGGTTATGCCTGCATCCTTCTCTTAGGATGGAGTGTATAACTTTAATCCTAAGTATTAAACCCTTAATGTGTTTAAATCTCTTAATCAATCCACATAATAATTATCAAGACATCACACTTGTAACTTGGGCCTTGCATTAGGGTTCTAATTCTTCCTTAATTGGTTAAGAAGGACTAACCCTAGTGTTAATGGACAAGTCCCCCTCAAGTTGTCTTACAAACCCTAAAAAACATTTCTTCATCATATCACTAATTAAAATCCATCTAATAAAGGCTTTGTTTTGTCACGAGTTTAATCCCTAATCATGGATTAAGTTGAGGAGCTTTCCTCAGCTTAAACATCCTCATCTATTATCCTTCTTTTAGGATGGTGTAATGAGTCTGTTTAATCTTTGATTATGGCTTAACCTCATTACTCAACACTAAACAAAAAAACACAAAAACACCTAAATAATCACAAGTAGGTTAATGATCTTAATCCTATACCAAAGGTGATTAAGTGTGAGAATCTGACTTCACACTTAAGGTATCCTCATTACCCCTAATCAGAGGGAAGATGTGATGAGTTTACTAAATCCATTGGTTTAGACTTAAGCTCATTATCTTATGACAAATTCTCAAAGCAATAAAAGACTGAAAACTCAAAAACAGACAATAATCGTCTCCTTCGGGATTCTTTTCTCATCTCATTCACTCATAAACGAGAACTTGCTTCTTCCGTCTAATGCAAGACAGTTTGCATCTGTGCCAGACAGGTCATACACTTGAGCATAGGCTAGCAAGCAGTTCACAAGTCAACTCATCTTTCAGTCTCTTTGGGTCGAACTACGGTGTTCTGACTTCCTCATTGCACGAGAGGATACGTAGGCATAACTTAACAGTTATCGAACAAAAGTCTCTGTATATTCCCCCTCTTCCCAGCATCTTTCTCTTAGCCTCATTATCATGAGCAATTCATTCTCATTCTTACACTGACACATCATTTACACACTTCACTTCTTTTACACTGACACCTGTACATCTTTTCCAGCTCTTTTATGCACAGATTGCACTGACACTACCCCCTTTAAAACACAAATCTTTTAAGCGTGGATCCCGTCGAGTACGACGGACAATATGGGTGCTAATACCTTCCCAGGTTGTAACCAACCCCCTTTCTCAGTCTCTCTGGTTCGCAAACCGTCTTATCCATCTTTTTCTAGGTTTACGCAGCATTACCTTTCCTCCGGGATAAAAATGCCTAGCTGGCGACTCTTTTCATTTCCAGTGAGTTCACGGCTGTGTGTTCTCACTGTTCCCTTCGCCGACCGTTCGCGTCTGTACCCTTATTTGACCCTGTGTCACTTATCGGGAGCGACAGCTTGGCGACTCTGCTGGGGAGCCTTATATTGCAACCAGAGCTTCTGGTTCTTTTTGTGGGTTCCTCCTAGCGCTTGTTTGATTTGTGTTTACTGGGGTGCTATGTGCTTATTTGTGCTTGTATTTATTTTTGTTTACTGCTTTATGTACAGTTATTTTGCTGCTTTCTTTATTGCATCTTATATATATCATACTGTCATTGTTGCTGGCTGGATCTGGTTTTGTTTTGGTGGGTGGGTGTTTCATTGAGAGTTAAGGTCCTATACCTGGGACCTGAGTGACACCTAGGCTAGAGTGAATCATATTCTTTCCCATTCCATTTCGGTCTGGTGCGGGAATATGAAACACGGTTCAGATATGGGTTTCTTCTTGAGAACTCTGTGTTGCAGATTTCCTGCAATGCTAGGGCTATCTGGGAAGCCTGCTAAGTCTGGATGACCTTTAGTATTGACCTTCAGAAACTGAGGTGAATTAGAGGAGTAATTGTTATGGTTAGTGTAAACACTGTACCTCCGGGTTAGAAGTGTTTACACTTCTCATAACGGATCCAAGTCTGAGGATCCCTGTTCTAGAACACCACCTGTGAGGGGGGATGGGTTGTTTACAGGTTTGCAGGTACCTTGACCTCAGAATACCCTGTTACTTTGACTTTGTTAAGAATACTACATGTTGGATAGTTCTTGTGATTCTAAAACCCTGGACATGTGGCTTTTTATTTGAGCCCCCACCCTGGTTATTGGATTTATAGACCTCCATCTGGAATTCTTGAACACACTTGGACCTATATCAGAAAAGTTTGATCAAATCCAGCTCAGTCACAGACCCTTGCACTTCATTTGCATACATACTCATTGCATCATATTGACATTTGCTTATTTGTGTTTCAGGGTATCCCTCTTTATTTTGGCCAGTTTTGACCCCATCTTCAGTATTGGCCCATCTTCATCAGCACCTGTCTCTACTCAGTCTCAGCTTCATGGCTCCAAAGAAAAGCAACATCACCTATCACTTCTTCCAACCAGACTTATCAGACATCAGAAGGATCCAGACCTTGATCACTCCAGATCACATATCTTTGTTCAGAGAAAGCTATGGGGATATACTTGACTTGGTTATGGATCTGGACCCTTCACAGAGGAGCCTCATCCACACCTGCATTCAGTTTTATGACCCCCCATTGAGATGTTTCACCTTTCAAGACTTCCAGTTGGGCCCTCTTTTAGAAGAATACTCATCATTGGTTGGTTTGCCTATCAGGAGAGAAATCCCTTTCAATCCTGAGATGGTCTTTCCTAGCAATGGAGAGGTAGCAAAAGCTTTATACCTGGAGCCTGTTTTGATTGAGCAACATATGACCTCTAAAGCTGGGATCCCTGGCTTTCACCTGGACTTATTAATTTCTCAAGCTAGTTTGAAGGCCTCCTTGGGGGAATGGAAAGCTGTTTGTGCTTTGTTGGCCTTAAGTGTCTATGGAATTGTGTTGTTTGCAGATGAGCCTCGATTCATCAGCAAGAATGCAATCCATTTGTTCATCCTGAAGAACCCAGTGCCAACATTATTGGGAGATCTTTACTATTCAGTGCATCAGAGGAATGAGAAGCAGAGGGGAAGGTTAGTGAGGATGTGTGCTCCATTATTTCATACTTGGCTTCTCAAGCATCTACCCAGGACAGATGCATTCCTGAACCCTCATCAGCAAAGCAACTGGGCTAAGAGACTCACTACTCTCACTTCAGCAGACATCAGATGGTGTACCCAAAGCACCAAGGGCAGAGATATCCTCACAAGCTGTGGGCACTTTCCCAATGTGCCTTTAATAGGAGTTAAGGGGAGTATCAACTACAACCCTCTGCTGTTCAGGAGGCAGTTGGGCTATGCACTGGTCCATGCTCCCAGGGTACAGGACTTGGTGGGGACCCTCTACTGTGAGAACAAGATTAGTCTGGCAACTGTTAGGCAGGCTGCCTGGGCCTGGGAGCATGTTCAAATCAAGGGAATCACCATTCTGGGAAAGTGCAATAATGTGGCATCAGCACAATATTATGAGTGGTCCCGTGCCAGGGCCCAATTCTCTGGAATGCCCTTTACCATAGAAGACATGCCTGAGTCATCTTCAGCACCACCCCCTGCCACCATCAGTTTGGAGGAGTTTGAAAGCTTGAAAGAAAGAAATGAGAAGCTAACCCAGGCTTTGCAGAAGACCCTCCGGGAGAGGAGTGAAGGTGTGAGGGAGATTGAGAGATTGGAGAAGTTAAGAGTGGAGCACTTGACCAAGATTGAGAAGTCTGGAGATTATATCAACAAGTCTAAGGCTGGTGAGCAGATTCTGAAGAATGCTTGTAAAGAAGCCCAGTTCCAGAGAGCAAGAACAGACTTATATTTGAAAGAGAGTCAGGCCAGGTGGGTCCGGATCACTGAGGCCCGTACTCTAGAAGACAAGAGAGTTCAGGACAAGATGGAGCAGATGGAAAAAGCCCTGGCAGCAGCCCAGAAGGAAATATCGGAGCTAGAAATCAGAGCTGGAGTGAAGAGGTCTAAAGACCAAAGTCAGAACAAGAGATTGACTGCAGCTGTTGCAACAAGAAACCTTCTCATCAGGAATCTTACGGAGCGTCCGGCTGATCCTGTGACCGAAGCACTTCTTAAGGAAGTTCGTGAGGATGAGTTTGGCCTTGGAGTTTGATCATTTGTTTGTTGTTGTTTCTATTCCATGTACTTTTGCTTTTTCATGATGTATTTTGACTCCTTTAGGGGCTTGTGTTGTAAAATGAACAGTTGTATTATTTCACCTTCTGTAATATATCTGTTTTAGTTTTCATCTGGGTTTATTCAAGAGCAACTTCAACAGCATCATCTTCAAGGGTCTGGAAGGGTCAAAACTGAAGACCAAACCGGATACCTTGAGAGCAAATAAGCATAACTGCATTGCATACTAACCCTCTTTGTTTGTTTTGTAGGTTTTGTTTTATTGTTACTAACCTCTGTTGTGATATTCAGGAATTATTGCTCGCCGCCGGGTATTTCCTCTCAACAGGCCACACAGGTACCCAACTAGAAACAACCTTCCGGGAATTCAAATGGATCAGGTACAGCAGGACCTAGCAGAGGTCAGAAATCAGATGGCGAACGAAAGATTGGAGATGAGAACACAGATGACGCAGTTCATGGAAGTTATGAACAACATGGCTCAGAGCCAGGAGAGACTGAGGGCCATTGTGGAAAGGCAGAATCAAGAGGAGCCCCATGTGGGGACTGCTGGCACAAGTAACAATGAAAGGGTGCAACCACATGTTAACCCTCCTGTGTTTGTCCCACATCTACATCCTGAGATTAATATTCCTGCAAACGTTCAAGGAACAGCTACTGCAGCCAGAGTACTTCAAGAGGATCCTCAGGAGGACCAATTTACAGTAATGGGTGCTGGAGAAGAAGCTTACGATAGAAGGTTGGATGAGATAGCTGAGAAGTTGAGATCCCTAGAATCTCAAAATTCTTTGGGTTTTGACGTGATGGACATGGGTTTGGTAGACGGGGTCAGGATCCCCCATAAGTTCAAGCCTCCTTGTTTCGAAAAGTATAATGGGACTTCATGCCCCCGGACTCATTTGCAATCATTTCTGGGAAGGCTGAAGGCCTATACAATGGATGAGAAGCTCTGGATGTTCTACTTCGAAGACAGCTTGACTGGAGCATCAAGGGAATGGTATTCCCACTTGACAAGGGCAACTGTAAGATGCTGGAAGGACCTGGCAGAGGCCTTCATCAGACAGTATTAATACAACTTAGACATGGCACCCAACAGGACCCTCCTAATGGGAATGTCACAGTCTTCAAGGGAAAGTTTCAGAGAGTATGCCCAGAGATGGAGGCAATTGGCTGCTGTCGTTCAACCACCAATGTCTGAGAGAGAGATGGCAGACATGTTTATGAACACTCTTCAGGGAACGTATATCGACAGGTTGGCTGCTTTCTCTTCCACTAGCTTCGCAAATGTTGTTATAGCTGGGGAGAGAATTGAGAGCCTGTTAAAAATGGGTAAGATTTCCGATAATGGTGCCAGCTCGTCCAGTAGTACAAGAAAGCCTTTCGCAGGCCCGAGAAGAACTGGCGAGACCAATGCCATTCATACCAACAGGGGTAGGCCCCAATATGTTCAAAGGTCAATAGCAGCAGTCACTATCCCTGCTCCAGCTCATCCTCAGCCCGTCTATCAACCTCCTCAACAAAACTTCCAGCAACAACCTCAGTATCATCAGAATCAATATCCTCCAAGAAACAACTACAACAACAACAACAACAATCAACAGAGGCCATTTCAACAGAGGCCCTCTCAAGCTAACAGAGTGATCGACCCGATCCCAATGCCGTATGCTGCCTTGCTGCCACAACTTCTGAAACTCAACCTAGTTGAGCTAAGAACGTTGGCACCTCCGGATCCCAACAGTCTACCAAGAAATTATGACTCCAATGCTAGGTGTGCTTTTCATTCGAACGCACCTGGTCACAGTACAGAAAAATGCAGGGCTCTGCATATGAAGGTACAAGACTTGGTAGACTCCAAGGCTCTGAATTTTGCACCGCCGCCCAATGTCAATAAAAACCCAATGCCAAACCATGGTGGTCCCCGAATTAATGCTATTGAAGAAGACCAACCGTCTTATTTAATAACCAGTGTGGATCAGATCAGGACACCATTGGTGGAAATCAAAGCTCAACTCCGTGAAAACCAAATATTTCCGGGGTGTGAGCTGGGGTGCCCCTATTGCAATATTTCATGGAATGGGTGTGAGGACTTGAGGAATGGCATTGACAGCCTTATTCGGAATGGCCTGCTACAGATCACTACATCATTTCCGACAAATCTTACAACTCCATCAACAACGGTTCCAGAACCTCCTACAACTGCAGCAACTATTGTTCCCGACAATTCATCAGCAACATCAGCAAGCACTTCATCTGTCCTCCCAAATGATCAGTTTTCAACAGTTTCTCCTGCTACAACTTCAGCTTCATTCCATTTCGAATCTCCATCAACAACAACATCAGTCCCTCCAACAGTACCTCCTACAACACCAGCAAACAATCATGAAGATGTCTCCACTGTCACCATACTCTACGATCCTAAAAGTAACTCCGCCTACCATTCAGAAGGTGCTGCTCCCACTAGAGCACCAGTTACAATCTTTTATGATCCACAAACAATTGCAGTCCCTTCAGCAGCAGCAATCAGTCCAGTTACCGTCACGGTGCCTGGACCAGTACCATATGAGAGCAATAGGGCCATCCCTTGGCACTATGGCTCTGACATATACTGTGAAGGAAAAAGAATCACTCTTGAAACATCAACACCTGCACCACAAGTAGATAATGTGGGCGGAGGCGGAGGCTTCACCCGAAGCGGACGTCTCTTCGCTCCACCAATTCAGAGACCTACTGCCGAAGCAGAAGCTGCTGCCAAGGCAAAAGGAAAGAGCCCGGTGCAGGAGGATCAAGCTGTTAAAGAAGCCTTGAAGACTCCGTTCGATCAAGAAGTTGATGAGTTTATGCGAATCATCAAAAAGAGTGATTATAAAGTTGTGGATCAACTTCACCAAACGCCATCCAAAATCTCTATCCTCTCACTGCTTATGTGCTCCGAAGCCCATCGGAATGCATTACTTAAGGTCTTGCACGCAGCTTACGTGCCTGAAGAGATTACTGTCAACCAGTTGGAAACCGTGGTTGGAAATGTTACTGCTAGCAATGGGCTAGGGTTCACCAATACTGACTTGACAGCGGATGGCCGCAACCACAACAAAGCCTTGCACATAACCATGGAATGCAAAGGAGCTGTCCTTTCTCATGTGCTGGTGGACACAGGTTCGTCCCTGAATGTTTTACCAAAGAAGGCTCTGGTGAAGCTTGAATATGATGGATTGGCATTGAGACCCAGCAACCTGGTGGTACGAGCCTTTGATGGTTCAAAGAGATCGGTTCTGGGAGAGATTGAGCTGCCTGTGACAATTGGCCCGCAGACCTTTAAAACTATCTTTTATGTGATGGACATTCAGCCCGCCTACAGCTGTATGTTGGGTAGACCCTGGATTCACGCCGCTGGCGCAATAACGTCTACCCTTCACCAAAAGTTAAAATATGAGTGGGAAGGCCAAGTTGTCACAATCTGTGGGGAGGAGGACATATTTGTTAGCCATATGGCTACTTACAAGTATATTGAAATGGATGGGGAGATCCATGAGACAATGAGCCAAGGTTTTGAAGCCTTGAATGTCAATGAAGCATCTGCTGTATCTGGAATCTCCATGTCATCATACCAACAAGCCCGGAAGGTTGTTGAGGAAGGAACTGCCCTAGGCTGGGGCAAGGTCTTAGCTGTGGAGGAGAAGAAGGACAAGTTTGGGTTGGGTTACAGACCAACTCAACATCAAGCAAAGGCTGCTGGAGAGCCTGGTTTTGTCAGTGGGGGGATGCTCACCCCCGATGCTATCAACTGTCTGGAAGACGAGCTGGAAGAGGAGCGCAACCTGGAGATTTGGATTCGTCCGAAGGTCCCGGGGAGCAGTGTCTCGAACTGGTCTTCCCAGGGAATTATAAGTGTTACTCGAGCAGAGTAATTATTATTTCCTGTATTTTATAAGCATGCATCAAAGTCTTGCATCTTGCCCAAGATGACAAGACTCATTTTATAATCAGGGCCATCTGTACTTTTGTGCAAACAAGATTAAATTAATGAAATATCAGACATCTTTTTGCAAACGAGTCTTTTTCTTTTCGTTCACTGTTTTTCCATTTTTCCTTTTTGTACAAAAAAATAAATGGCAGTGTTTTTCAAAATGACAACTTCATTTCACTTTTCTAAATAAGACTAAAATCAGATCACTAAAATAAACCAATTAAACCCTTGCAGAGAGTGCCATCCTGACAGCACCGACAACAGCACGGCTATGACATCGTTTGACTTTGACAATCCGATCAATCAAGCTGATGAAGGGGTTGAAGAAGAATATGAGCTTCCTGAAGAGCTAGCCAGGTTGTTAAGACAAGAGGAAAGGGTCATTACTCCTCATCAGGAGGAGGTTGAAGTGATTAATCTTGGTACAGAGGAAAATGTGAAAGAAGTCAAGATCGGGGCCTGCCTGCAAGACTCAGTGAAGAGGCAACTGGTAGATCTGCTTCAAGAGTATGTTGATGTGTTTGCTTGGTCGTACCAAGACATGCCAGGGTTGGATACCGATATTGTTGTGCACAAGCTGCCTTTGAAAGAAGAGTGCCCTCCAGTCAAACAAAAGTTACGCCGTACTCGTCCAGACATGGCTATGAAAATCAAGGAAGAGGTACAAAAGCAATGGGACGCCGGGTTCCTTGCCGTAACTAGCTACCCGCCGTGGGTTGCTAACATAGTACCTGTGCCTAAAAAGGACGGCAAAGTAAGAATGTGTGTTGATTACCGAGATCTGAATAGAGCTAGCCCGAAGGATGATTTCCCATTACCTCACATTGATGTATTGATGGATAATACGGCTCAGTTCTCGGTATTCTCCTTCATGGATGGATTTTCAGGATACAACCAGATCAAAATGTCACCTGAAGACATGGAGAAGACAACATTCATTACACCCTGGGGCACGTTCTGCTACAAGGTAATGCCATTTGGGCTCAAGAACGCCGGTGCAACATATCAACGGGCTATGGTAACGTTATTCCATGATATGATCCACAAAGAAATAGAATGTTACGTGGATGACATGATTGCCAAGTCCCTTACAGAGGAAGACCACCTGGTGAATCTGCTGAAGTTATTTAAGCGTCTGAGGAAATACCAACTGAAGTTGAACCCCAACAAATGCACATTCGGGGTGAGGTCCGGTAAGCTGCTGGGATTTATTGTAAGCGAGAAGGGAATTGAAGTTGACCCTGATAAAGTCAAAGCCATCCAAGAGATGCCTGCACCGAAAACTGAGAAAGAAGTTCGAGGGTTCTTAGGTAGATTGAACTACATCTCAAGGTTCATATCTCACCTCACAGCAACCTGTGAACCCTTGTTCAAGCTGTTAAGAAAAGAACAAACGGTCAGGTGGAACGAAGACTGCCAAAGGGCTTTTGACAAGATCAAGGAGTACCTGCAAGAACCTCCAATCCTCATGCCGCCAGTTGAAGGAAGACCTCTGATTATGTACTTGACAGTATTGGAAGAATCAATGGGGTGTGTGCTGGGCCAGCATGACGAGTCTGGTCGAAAAGAGTATGCAATATACTACCTAAGCAAAAAGTTTACCGACTGTGAACAACGTTATTCACTGCTCGAGAAAACTTGCTGTGCTTTAGCGTGGGCTGCTCGCCGACTAAGGCAGTATATGTTGACCCACACTACCTTATTAATCTCAAAAATGGACCCAGTCAAGTACATTTTCGAGAAGCCAGCTCTTACCGGACGGGTTGCAAGATGGCAGATGATTCTTACAGAGTACGACATCCAATACACTTCTCAGAAAGCCATCAAGGGCAGTGTACTATCTGAATATCTTGCTGAGCAACCCATTGATGATTACCAGCCTATGAGGTTTGACTTCCCTGATGAAGACATCATGTTCATAAAAGCAAAAGATCACGAAGAGCCTATTCACACTGAAGGGCCTGACCCGGAAGAAGAATGGACTATGATGTTTGACGGGGCTGTTAACATGAATGGCCGGGGTGTTGGTGCAGTACTCATTACGCCCAAAGGAGTTCACATGCCTTTCTCGGCAAAACTCACTTTCAACTGCACTAACAACGAAGCTGAATACGAAGCTTGCATTATGGGTCTTGAGGAAGCCATTGACCTCAGGATCAAGACATTGACCGTATTCGGAGATTCAGCTTTGGTAATTAATCAGACCAACGGAAAATGGTACACACACCAAGATCATCTGATACCTTATAGGGATTATACAAGGAGGTTACTGACTTTCTTCACAACAGTCAAACTTGAGTATATCCCTCGGGACGAGAATCAGTTTGCAGATGCCTTGGCTACCATTTCGTCTATGATCAAAGTTCAAGCTGCTAATTTTGTACCTCAGATTTCAGTATCGAGACTTGATAGACCAGCATATGTATTTGCAGCAGATGTTGTCAAGGACGACAAGCCTTGGTTCCACGACATTAAGTGCTTCTTGGAGGATCAAACATACCCACCTGGGGCATCTTCCAATGATAAGAAGACTTTGAGAAGGCTTGCTGGAAGTTTCTTTCTGAACACTGATGGGTCTTTATACAAAAGGAACTTTGACATGGTACTCCTCAGATGTGTTGACAAGACGGAAGCAGATTTGCTGATGCATGAAGTGCATGAGGGCTCTTTTGGTACCCATGCTGGAGGACATGCAATGGCTAAGAAATTGCTGAGATCAGGCTATTATTGGATCACAATGGATGCAGACTGTTGTGCCTATGCAAGGAAATGCCACAAATGCCAGATTTACGCAGATAAAGTGCATGTGCCTCCAAATCCTTTGAACATAATGTCTTCACCATGGCCCTTTGCCATATGGGGCATTGATATGATTGGCAAGATTGAGCCAACTGCTTCAAATGGCCACAGATTCATCCTGGTCGCCATTGACTATTTCACCAAGTGGGTTGAAGCAGCCTCATATGCAAATGTCACAAGGCAAGTGGTAGCCAGATTTCTGAAAAGAGATATCATCTGTCGGTATGGAGTGCCCGAGCGAATCATTACTGATAATGGTTCCAATCTAAACAACAAAATGATGGCTGAATTATGCCGGGACTTCAAGATCCAACATCACAATTCTTCTCCTTACAGGCCAAAGATGAATGACGCTGTTGAGGCAGCAAATAAGAACATCAAGAAGATTGTGCAGAAGATGGTAATCACCTACAAAGACTGGCACGAAATGCTACCATTTGCCTTGCATGGGTACCGCACATCAGTCAGAACATCCACTGGGGCAACGCCGTATCAACTTGTATATGGTATGGAGGCAGTCCTGCCAGTTGAAGTTGAATTACCCTCCCTACGGGTATTAATGGATGTCAAACTGAGTGAAGCGGAATGGGTTAGGTCCCGATACGAGCAACTGAGTCTGATCGAAGAGAAGAGATTGGCTGCAATCTGTCATGGGCAGCTATATCAGAAGAGAATGAAGAAGGCCTTTGATCAGAAAGTCAGACATCGAGAATACCAAGTGGGAGATCTTGTGCTGAAAAGAATCCTTCCTCCTCATACAGACCACAGGGGCAAATGGACTCCGAATTATGAAGGACCATTCGTGGTAAAGAAAGTTTTCTCTGGTGGAGCACTGATGCTCAGCACCATGGATGGTGAAGATTTCCCATCCCCTGTGAATTCAGATGCAGTTAAAAAATACTTCGCGTAAAAATGACCCGCTGGACATAAAAACAGAATGTAAGTCCAGGCAAAATAGGGCATCCCGGCGAGTCAAAAACAGAATAAAAGACTCGGGCAAAAATAAGGGAAACGAATAAAAAATGTACACCCGCTGAGTTGAAAAGCCGCATTGGACAACTCAGGCAAAAATGGGTATCCCGATGGATTGAAAACCCGAAAGGGAGATCCATGCAAAACAAGGGAATAAGCGAACAACTGCATTCTGAATTCGTCTGTATTATCAGCAACTTGGTAAGCTTCGGAAGGATCAAGCTCCGATCAGAATCAACTTTCTCCAGAAAGCAAGACGAGAAGAAAGTCATTGTCATACGAGTCATAGCGGGAGAGGAATCTCCTCAAAGCGTCATCAACACTGCCAGCACTTTATTTCTCAATTTGTAACAATCTCCTCATTTCAGGAGATATGTTTCTTTGACTGTATCTTGCCAATTCAGGGCACATGAATTAATAAAATCAGATTTTCAGTCATGTTTCGTTTTTACATTTATGTTTTGCAAAGAATTGTCTGATATCTCTAAAAATACAATTGCATAAGTACAAATGCCTTTCTCTAAAAATAAAGCACATGCTTACAGGGAATACACTTACTCTCAAAAGTACTTATCTCCTATAACGGAATCCAGTAAAGGATACCTCGGGACCATTTGCGCGTTTCCTTATCTTTGCAGGATTGCAGGTATCCAGAACGCAACTTGGGGCATATAAGCTACAGTCCAGCAAGCTGGCAAATCAACAAACAGGTTTAACACTCAAGATGTTCTCTCCCCAGCTGAGTTACCAACAGCATTCCCCAGCTGAAGTACCAACTGTCCTTCCTCAGCAAGATGCAAGGATCAAGGAATCATCTCCCCACAGAGCTTCAAGCCTCTATTCGGAAGAGCAACGCACGAAGAAGTCACAACAGAGAGGGAGAAAGCTTCTGCAAACCCCAGCTGGGTCCCGTATTATAAGGATATGTCAATCAGTGACCTATATCCCCAAACAGATACATCATTAGATCTACCAATGATCTCATCCCCAGCTGGGACGTTTCACTTCAAGCAGATCAACCAGAGATCTTTGCAGCGACAGGATCAGAATCCCGGATCGGTGCCTCTTTGCATAATCATAGCATTCGCATCATATTATCCCCCCAGAGCGTAGCATTCCGTCTAATACGGGGCATTACGGCAAAAATCAAATACATGGCATAATCATAAGTCATGTTGTGAATTGAACACTTGTAAATAATGACAATCCGTCAATATACAGAATACTCCCCCCCAAATCCCCAGCGGAGATTCCCCAGCAAAAGCAGTTGCCTCACATTCACAAACACCAGTGTATATACTCTCTTTGGCACCCGTCCGTGTCATCACTCCCCAGTAAAGTCGCCCGATCACTCCTTACAAACAAAACCACCTGCATTACAGATACCCTTTTGACACCTGTCTGTGTCATAACCCCAGCAGAAAGCCAAGGACGTCCTCTTTGCACTCACATACATATGACAATCCTTTGACACCCGTCCGTGTCACATCCCCAGCGCAGTCATCTATACTTTGTATATCAGATACTTGTTCATATCACATTCTTCTCCTTTTGACACTCGTCCGTGTCGCTCACCCCAGCAGATAAACGCTCATTACTCATGATACACTTATACAGATACTCGTCCGTATCTTGTATACCTCACTTATATCCCCACAGATTCGACAGTAGTCCTTGTTCTTTGTTAACCAGTTGGTACTCGTCCGTACCATCATCTCAGAACATTGCGTCTAGTGTTTGTTTCTACATGATACTCGTCCGTATCATAGTCTTAAGGATGCTCGTCCGCATCTTTAATCCATACACCGTGTCAAACACTTTTGTCTTCTTGGATATAGACACTCGTCCGTGTCTACCATTCCCCAGAAGAGTCCCTTCAGATTCAACACTCGTCCGTGTTCTCTGTTAACCAGTTGATACTCGTCCGTATCATCATCTTTGAACACGCGTCAGTATTTGTTTCTATCCGATACTCGTCCGCATCGTAGCCTTAAGGATGCTCGTCCGCATCTTTAATCTATACACAATACCAAACACTTATACTTTCCTTTCTCGGTTGAGAGCACTCGTCCGTGTTCACTATATCTCCAGTAGATTACTAACAATCAACTTTCTTTTTATCTGACACTCGTCCTGTGTCATGATAACCCTGAGAGCAGTTTTACCCTGCTGAGTGGTCGTCCTCCACTTCTTGATGGTCGTCCTCCATCATGCTCATCCGATGGCCGTCCCCATCGTTGACTTTTAGCAGCCGTCCCCTGCTAGGTGGTCGTCCTCCACCTTTTGATGATCGTCCTTCATCACTTTATCCAATGGCCGTCCCCATTGTTGATTTTGGTTATCTGACATTCGTCCTATGTCAAGACAAACCTTGAGAGCAGCCGTACCCTGCTGAGTGGTCGTCCTCCACTTCTTGATGGTCGTCCTCCATCATGCTCGTCCGATGGCCGTCCCCATCGTTGACCTTTTCTATCCGGCATTCGTCCTATGTTGCGATATTTTCGGCAGCCGTACCCTGCCAGGTGGTCGTCCTCCACCTTTGATGGCCGTCCCCGTCATATTTCTTTTATCCCCAACGGAGCAGCCGTCCCCTGCTAGGTGATCGTCCTTCACCTTTGATGACCGTACCTCATCATCTGTTGTATTTCATTTATTTTTTAACCCGATGGCCGTCCCCGTCGTGGTCCCTTTTCTTTTTAGCCCGATGGTCGTCCCCGTCGTGGTCCCTTTTCTTTTTTAGCCCGATGGCCGTCCCCATCGTTAGTTACTTTACTTTATGAGCTTGATGGCCGTCCCCGTCATGTTTCATTTGATTCCCAGAGAACTTTACAGCTTTATCTTGATGGCCGTCCCCATCATAATATCCTATTTTCCCCAGCTAGTCGGCCGTCCCCGTCTTAGCTCTACCTTTTATCCCCAGCATGTCGGCCGTCCCCGTCATCGCTTTACTTCACCCAGCAGTCGTCCCCTGCTCGACGGTCGTCTTCCGTCGTCCACACTTTACAATATACTCTACTTTCTTTTACAATCTATATCCCTTTTCTTCTTCATTCCTGTGAGTGCAAATTTTGGACTGTCTTTGGTATTCAACCACAAGTTATCTTGTTTGCCTGTTAAGCCGTTGCTTACATCCTGCACAGCTAACTCATGTTTGAATAGGGGCAGCTGTAAACACCCCAAATTTGCCCTCACCCATTCACACCATGGCTTGTGATTTTTCTCATATGCATAAACACAACCATAGCATCTCATATCACATTTTGGATCCACTGCATTGGTTCTAGGTCATCTGCACCTAGGGTTTGTGACCTGAGCAATCCCAAAGCATCTTGAGCCATTCCAAAGGCTACCAATCAACTCAAAGGGGTCCATGTGTGTCTTTATGTCATATTCCATCTCCTCAAAGTCAAAAATGCAGAGGAATCACAAGAGCTAGGGTTTGGTTGGATGCAGAGCCAGGATGAACTGCACAGTTGACTGAAAATTAGGGTTTTGGTTTCAGAGGCCATAACTCCAATTTTTTTGTTCATTCTTGTTTCCATTGATCTCTATATGGTATAGGGAGTATGCATATCAATTTTCATGAAGAAATTCCATGGGAAAGTCATCTGATCAAGAGTTGACTTTTCAAGCCAGTCAGTGCAAAATCAGGGCATCTGAGGCCCCCAATGACCCAACCAATGGGTGATCTTCATCATTTTGAGTGTATATGATCTTTATTTGATCATGGAAGAAGTTTGAAGTTCATAAAAATCAAGAATTTAGGGTTTTTGCAAATGTTGACTTTTTGGGCATAGTTGACTTTTCAAGAATGCATCATTTTAGGTCATTTTTCAAGCCTTGATTCTTGATCCAAAAAGGCTTCAAATGGAAAAACTTTGGTCATGAAAGTTGTAGATCTCATCTTTCCCTTTCCAAAAAGTATAAGAACATGATTAAATTCTTCTTGGATCCAAAGTTATGGCAATGCAAAGTTGGCAAAAATCATTGATTTCTAAGGCATGCTTCAAATGGAAATTTTGCAAAGTCATGAACCAATGCATTATGTGACTTCTAATTCATTTCAAACCAGCACATAAACATCCTCTAAGTCCTAAAAATCAGAAATGAACCAAGATTGCCCATGGATTTATGTTTGGTTAGGCAAAAGAATCACATGTGAACCAAGGTTACAACAAGTTGCAAAACTCATGATCATGTTTCACCAACTTGCTGCCTTGAATGCTGGACCAAGCCTAGCCTTTCCCTTCACTTTGCTGCGCAGCCCATGCCCATTGTACTTGCCTAGCACCTCACCATACTTGCCTTACACAAAAGTTGACCTTTATGCAAAAGTAAACTTACCAATCACTATAGGCCAGGTCACATCATCTGACCTATAGGATTAAAATAACATATCATTTTGCAAGCCATAACACTAAGCAAGCAAGGCTGAAACACATTCATTCATAACATTCACAAAAACACTCCCATTTGCATAAGCCTTCGAATTCCTCTCCACAGCTTGCAAACACTAAAACCTTTTCCTCCATTCAACTCACCATGTATCATTGAGTAGAAATCACCAAGAACACAAGCCTGAAACAGCCAGAACATCTCACTGCCATCTCTCACCTCAGTTTGCAGTTTCATTTGAAACTCTCACCATAGCTCACAAACATCAAAACAAACCTTGCAAAGCTTCTCCATTCACCCTCAGGATCACAAACAACCCCTTTCCATAGCCTAAAACTGCCTGAAACTCCATGGCCATTTCTGACTGAACTGAAGCAGGAGCTTTCGAAACTCACTATCCAGCCAACTCAAACTCCTTTTGAGCATTCAAACATCTTCTGGGGATCAAGTGGAGTGTTTTGCACTGAAAGGAGAGGCCAGAAAGTTCTCAAACTGAAAGCTTCAAATCTCAGGTAGCCTGAAATTTATTTTTCCAGAAATCATTTCTCTTGTTACAAACTTGTTCTATGTGATTCACTGATCATCCTGATGTCTTTGTTTTCGAAAATGGCTCTGATTTGAGAGTTTAATTTGTCTCTGAAGCTTGCGTGCCCTAGTTCTTATTCTCTTCGATTCAGCCTATTTAGGAAAAATAAATTTGTTTTAGGATAGGGGTTTGATTCGTGAGGATGTGAGGATCATTTCCCAGTTTTTGTTTTTCATTTTTGATGCGTTTTGAGGGATTTGGGTAGTTTTCAGGTGAGAGCTGGCCGGAGAAGACGACCGGAAGTCTTCTCCGGCCACCTGAGAGTCATTTGTGCCCTAATCACAGAATTAATGTTAGTTTGAATTTGGACCGTTGATTGCGTTGATTTGTTTGACTTCCCGCGCGCATGAAAGGCCAGGATCTCTTCATTAGCCCTAATCCACTTATTTAACTTTAATTAATTCGTAATTAAATTAATTAGGTCAGATGCAATCTCCACCATCCATTTGCGCGCTGGTCAACACATTTAAACCCAGAGCCCATCTCAGCCTTCCATTTGGTTTACTTTTCTTTTTATTTGATTTTAATTCATTTTTATTTCAATTAACTTGCATATTTAATTTAAAATAGCAAAAAATTCTTAAAAATTATGAAACTTTTTCCTTAAGGTTTTATTAATTTTTATGACCCAAAAATATTTTTATTTTATTTTTTATCATTAAAAAAGTATTTTTAAATATTTAAAAGATTATTTTTAATTGATTAATGGGAATTAATTAATTAAAAATACTTTTAGGTATTTAAAAATTACAAAAAAATTCATGAAATGTTCTAAGACATTTAGAAACATTGTCCAACCTTCAAACCAAATTTATTTTTTGATCTTGATGCATTTTAAGAATTTTTCATTGAATTAAATCATTTTTTATGCATTATTTTGATCATGGGTTCAAAAATTCATTTCTGTCCATGGGAGAAGGTTGAGACATTGATTCTTCTTGCATTGTTTTCCATTTGGCATGTAGTTTCTAGGATAAAATTGCCATGATTTGATTCCTCATTTTCTAATTGTTTGGCATTTCTTTTGTTAAGAACCCTAAAAAGCCCTAATAACTTAGAAAATTCATATCTTGAGTTTGGTTGAGAGTTGAGAGCTCCCCTTTGGGCAGTGGTTCATTATAGGTTTAGGGTTTCTTTGGGTACCATTTTCCATTTTTTATCTTAGGGTTTGCTTCTGTTTTTGGTTTTTGTTTGTTGTTTGATGCATAAACCCTAATTTGGGCTTTCTCTTGCATCCTTCTTGCATTCTCTTGCATAGCATGACTTGCCTTTGCATTTTATGCATGCTTGTGATTCATTTGACATCTTAAGACATATAGAAAGCATGTTTGATCATTGCATCACATATTTGCCATGTCATTTGTCTTGTATGCTTCATAACTTTTCATGCTTATCCATGCTCCTTAGCTTGCATCATTTGCATTCATAATCTTGTATGAACATCTCCATGCCTTGCCTCATGTTTGCAGCACTTCATAACATCATATTCATCATCAACATGCTTCTGGTTTTGCTTAGCATCATATCATTTCATCTCATCTTGCATTGCATTGCATTTCTTTCTAACATTTCAGGTGGTAAGTAAACTTGGGAAGTGGATTTGCCTTCACTTCTCACAACTTTTCTTTTCATCTCTCTTGCATCCATAGCTGCATTTTTTATATGTGTTTGAGATTGAGCTTGATCATTCTTGTTCTTCCCCCTTTCTTTCTTCAAGTGACTTGACTTCTTGGATGAAGCAAGTCACTTTTCTTCTCTTGATCTTGTTCATCTGCTTCCTGGTGGTTCTCTTTGAAGATTGTTCTTGAAAACCTCACAAACCCTAGGATCAACCAAGCATGACAATGAATTAGGGTTTTGATTAGTCTCCCCCATAGTCTTTACCTTTGTGTCTCTCTTGAATCTTCTCTTCTCATCTCATAATCAGAGACTAAACCCTAAAAGGTTTAAGACTTTGTGATTAGGGTTATGCCTGCATCCTTCTCTTAGGATGGAGTGTATAACTTTAATCCTAAGTATTAAACCCTTAATGTGTTTAAATCTCTTAATCAATCCACATAATAATTATCAAGACATCACACTTGTAACTTGGGCCTTGCATTAGGGTTCTAATTCTTCCTTAATTGGTTAAGAAGGACTAACCCTAGTGTTAATGGACAAGTCCCCCTCAAGTTGTCTTACAAACCCTAAAAAACATTTCTTCATCATATCACTAATTAAAATCCATCTAATAAAGGCTTTGTTTTGTCATGAGTTTAATCCCTAATCATGGATTAAGTTGAGGAGCTTTCCTCAGCTTAAACATCCTCATCTATTATCCTTCTTTTAGGATGGTGTAATGAGTCTGTTTAATCTTTGATTATGGCTTAACCTCATTACTCAACACTAAACAAAAAAACACAAAAACACCTAAATAATCACAAGTAGGTTAATGATCTTAATCCTATACCAAAGGTGATTAAGTGTGAGAATCTGACTTCACACTTAAGGTATCCTCATTACCCCTAATCAGAGGGAAGATGTGATGAGTTTACTAAATCCATTGGTTTAGACTTAAGCTCATTATCTTATGACAAATTCTCAAAGCAATAAAAGACTGAAAACTCAAAAACAGACAATAATCGTCTCCTTCGGGATTCTTTTCTCATCTCATTCACTCATAAACGAGAACTTGCTTCTTCCGTCTAATGCAAGACAGTTTGCATCTGTGCCAGACAGGTCATACACTTGAGCATAGGCTAGCAAGCAGTTCACAAGTCAACTCATCTTTCAGTCTCTTTGGGTCGAACTACGGTGTTCTGACTTCCTCATTGCACGAGAGGATACGTAGGCATAACTTAACAGTTATCGAACAAAAGTCTCTGTATATTCCCCCTCTTCCCAGCATCTTTCTCTTAGCCTCATTATCATGAGCAATTCATTCTCATTCTTACACTGACACATCATTTACACACTTCACTTCTTTTACACTGACACCTGTACATCTTTTCCAGCTCTTTTATGCACAGATTGCACTGACACTACCCCCTTTAAAACACAAATCTTTTAAGCGTGGATCCCGTCGAGTACGACGGACAATCTGGGTGCTAATACCTTCCCAGGTTGTAACCAACCCCCTTTCTCAGTCTCTCTGGTTCGCAAACCGTCTTATCCATCTTTTTCTAGGTTTACGCAGCATTACCTTTCCTCCGGGATAAAAATGCCTAGCTGGCGACTCTTTTCATTTCCAGTGAGTTCACGGCTGTGTGTTCTCACTGTTCCCTTCGCCGACCGTTCGCGTCTGTACCCTTATTTGACCCTGTGTCACTTATCGGGAGCGACACCAAGAAATTCAACCTGAAAATTTGAATCTACGCACTTATGGTGCCTATCATCTAGCCAGATACCACATTGCTTCTATTAAGCCTTAAACCACACAAATCAGGCAAAACAGAAAGAAAATGTGTAAGTTGAATTTCTGAGGGAACCTGAAAATGAAGTGATTCGAGAGTTGAATAAATCCAGAGGTGAGGTTCCAATTATGCACAACAACTAGCCTTGATCTTCAGAGGATGAATTATTCCCTATGAACCACTTGAATCCTTGCTGAATTATCAAAAATGCAGAAATGTGCTTGAGGTTGTTCTTGAGAATTCAACTGAATTCAACCATGATTGATGATCACAAGATGCAGATGATGATGAATATGTGAAGACTGAGATGTGATTGATGAAGATTAATGGAAACTGAAACAAAATGCAGAGAAGTTTCTTCAAGAATGCAGAGAGAAATCATTGGAGAATCAAGCTGAATAAACCATGGATCTTGTGCCCAATGTCATGATGGTGATGAATTGAGGAAGAATGAATGGGATTGATGGAGATTGAAGCTTCTTCAAATCAAAATGCAGAAGAAGTTTCAAAGAAAATTCTGTGGATTTGATGTGATTTTTGAGTAGAAAATGAAGTGTGTGAGTTCAGCTATGGTTAATCCCTTATATTGCAAGAATTAAGGATCTTAACTATCTCAGTTAACAGTTGGAACTTGAGTTAACTGAGTCAAGTTAGTTTGAGAATCAGTTATGGTGATTGGAGTTTGTTGGAGCTCGAGTTGAAGCTGGATGGATTCAATCATGTACAATGAAGCTCATGCTTGCTATGGTGAGGCTTAATGCAATGTGATGCAGTATGAAACTTATTGAATCAAGGTTGCAGCATGCAGTGCAATGTTTGAAAGCCTCACTTGGCTTGAATTGCAAAAGAGGTGCATGGCATGTGAGGTGTCATGCCCCCCATGGGATGATGCACTCTAAATGTGGAGAACTTATGATCAATGGCAAGCTGAATGGTGCCTAGATGCTTGACTGACTTGAATTTCACCCATGATTCAGTGGCTTATCATGCAAGGAATCATGTTGTATATCATGATCTTCCAAGAGATGTTTCTTCCTCCTTAAGGCATCAAATTATGACTATCTTGTGCTCAATTTGAAGTGAATGCATTGTAGAATAAGATTAAAGTTCACACCAACTGCAAATGAAACCTCTAAGTCACTCAAATGTGACATTGAACATGATGCAACATGACTGCATTATTGGCCTGCATGGATTTTGTCATGCCTTGGCAATTTGTGCCTATGGTGGATCAGGATGAGAACCTTACTTTGACCCTCCATAACTCTCAATCCCTTGATCAAATGGAAAATCTTTGAACATCAAAGTTGTTGGAAACATGGAAATACACAACTTTGTAGTTCAAGGAAATTCCATTTGAAGCCTTTAAAATGGAGAAAACTAGCTTGCATTATGACCCACGACCTGTTTGATGAAAAACCTTGCCTAGCGCGCGCAGGATGCCAGGCCTGCCTTGGTTTTGCCCTAGTTTGCCTTGATTTGTTCAAACTTTGCAAGATCATAAATCTCTCAGTTTTGATGCTATGAATGAGTTCCACCTATGGATTTGAAGCTTAAGATGCCCTCTTTAATTGGCTCAAGGTAGAATTTTGATGGCCCTCATTTTTGGGAGAAGGCCTCTCTTGAAGTTGCTGCGAATATGCCAAAACTTGCCATTTTTTGAAACCCTAATTTTCCAAAAATGGTAAGTTTTGGTTTTCTTGATTTCTCTTGATTCCTCCATCATTTCTTGATCAAACTTGAACTATAGGATCCTTGTAACCCTAATTTCATGATTTTAATCTCAAAAAGTCAGGAGTTGACTTTTTCCTCAGCATGGTTGACTTTTCCCCAATTTCCTGATTTTCAGTCATCTGGCCAATTGAACCTCTTCCAAAATGTTTATATGGATGAAATTTGAACTCTAGGAACTTGACCTCATATATAAGACAATGGAATCCACTTTGGGTCAAAATTTCATTGAGAAGCCTAGTAGAAATGAAACCCCAATTTGGCCCCTATTCATCAGGAGATGTTACACTGCTTGCTTCCTTTGACCAATTCAAATCTTTTCATGACTTATGGCTTCAAGTGAGGACTTGTGGGATGTTGTGAACCCTTTTCACAAGGTTGGGAAGCTTTGTGGCTCCTTAGTTGCCTCTGTATGGCCTTCAATTGCTCCAATCAATGATCACATACCTATGCCTCAGCTATGATGAACATGATGCAATGTTTTTTATTATTTCATGAATTTGTTTATGCTAAATGCTATGCAAAATTTTAAGGAAATGAGAGGGAAAATTTTGAGGTATTACACTATCCTTCCCCACTTCCAAAAATCAAGCGGAATACGAGGCCTTCCTGACCGGCATACGCCTAGAAGACGACCTTGGTGCGAAGGATATCATTATATGCACGGACTCCCAGCTGGTCGCCAACCAAGTGCGAGGAGATTTACAAGCTAAAAGTGACAACATGTCCAAATACTTGTCTTTGGTCAAGGAGAAACTAAAATGTTTTGCGCCTGTAGAAGTTAGGCATGTCCCACGCGAAAACAACACCCAAGCGGATATCTTGTCCAAACTAGCCAGTACTAAGAGGAAGGGTGGCAATAAGTCTGTCATACAAGAGATACTCCCCCGCCCTAGCATAGGACAAGCTTCGGCCCGAGTAGATGTCAATATCGTGGGCGACGCTAATTGTTGGATGACTTCGGTGTTCAATTATTTGACCAAAGAGGAGCTACCAACCGACCCAAAGGCAGCCAGTACCGTGCGACACAAGGCTTGCTCGTACGTCATAGTCAGAAGAAATATGTACCATAGAAGTTTCTCCATGCCCCTCCTCAGATGCATCGAAGAAGAAAATGTACCACACGTATTGAGAGAAGTCCACGAAGGAATCAACGCACAACATCCGAGCGGGAGATCATTAGCACGCAAAGTCCTACGAGCAGGATATTATTGGCCAACAATGCAGAGCGACACAAAAGAGCATGCCAGGAGATGCGATAAATGCCAACGGCACGATGACATACACGTGGCACCCCCTACCAAGTTAAAATCGCTATCCTCCCCGTGGTCGTTCGCCTGGTGGGGGTTGGATATCCTAGGCCCTTTTGTCGTCGGCTCAGGTCAAAACAAGTACCTCATCGTAGGCGTCAACTACTTCACCAAATGGATAGAGGCAGAGGCTTTGGCCAAAATCACTGCACTCAACATTTTACCTTTCTTTATATGAAACATCCTTGCTCGGTTCAGAGTATCGCTCGCCATCATGACTGGAAATGGAACCCAAATCACTGATAAGCATTTCCAGGAATTCGTAATCTCGATAAGGACCAAATAGCACTTCACCGCAGTCGAACATCCTCAGACTAACAGGCAGGCAAAAGCTGCAAATAGGGTAATCCTGAAGGGATTAAAGCGAAGACTGGACGAGCATAAAAGGCGTTGGGTCGAAGAACTGCATTGCGTACTTTGGGCATACATAACCACTCCTCATTCAATGACCGGGGAATCCCCGTTCCGACTAGCTTATGGGACCAAAACGGTCATACCCATAGAAATGCACGTCTTGTCCAGACAAATAGAATCACCCATGGATTAGGACACTAATTCAGAGATGCTTCGCGAAGAGCTCGACCTGATCGAAGAAATCCGATCGGGAGCTGCTCTTCAAGAGGTCACCCTCAAACAAAAAATAGTAGCTAAACATGACGCTAGGGTCATCAGACAAGCTTTCGAGGTTGGAAGCCTCGTCCTGAGGAGAAACCACAAAGACTCCCGGGAGGGGAAGCTGGCCCTGAATTGGGAAGGTCCATATCTTGTCCGAGCAAAGACCGAAAATGGAGCCTATTACTTAGAAAATCTACAAGGGGAAGCGCTCGCTCGATCATGGAACACCGAGAAACTCAAACAATACTATAGCTAGTACAAATGCCACCCTTGTTCGACTCTAAGACGAGGAGCAGACGGTCCGACCAACCTGCATGCCTAGGTAAAAGCATCGCAGTCCAATACCTTTTAACCACCAGGCCCCCCTCGCGCCCGAGGAAGGTAATTGTCGCATAGACGGATACTCAAAAGAGTTTGTCGTTGCCTAAGTACCATGACCAGGCAGAACCCCAGCTCGTGATGGAACATTCAGGCCACGGAACCCGAGCCATAATATTGACTTGGGCACCGCATCAGAGCAAGCCTCTGCACATCTGTTCGGTTCCCCTAACCAACAGACCATGCCTTTCGACGAACATTGTCCCCATATTCGAGCAAGTCCTCATATTTCTATACTTTGGTATTTGTAACACGGTGGTAGAACTGACTTTCTATTTATGTTGCGGATAGCAAGAGTCGTCGCCGACTTTTATTTTATCCATATGGAAATGGTATAAAAGAACAGGAAAGACCTTTTTTAAAATTCTAACTTCGGGGGGTAGGTTATACAAAGGAAAGGTGTAAGCACCCTTTATATCCATGGTTATCCATGGGCTCTTAGTTACTTAGTTCACATATTTGTTTGAAAAATGTGTAGTGTGTGTTTAGAAATTTTCATAAGTCGTTGTAATGATCCTCGTATGGATGTATACAAAGCTTTTAAGTTTGAAAATTGTTTGAAAAGTGGGGTGTAAAGAGTATTTTGAAAAGTGAATAAGTATCTGAGAGCTACCTACCCTAGATTGGTCTTTCGTATTCTTTTATTTCCTTTCAAGGGTAAGATTCTCCTTACTATTAAGGAGTAAGTAGTCATTTAACTTGGATTTATTAAGGGACGGGCGTAGGGTCATCGTATGGTCAATGGAGGCAAATTATAGGGGTGTCTTTAGCAATTCGTAGGGACTATCATAATTTTTTACTGAAGGGACAAGATCATTATATCGTAGGCAACCTCGTAGGGACTTGATCTTTAATTTGGAAGAGACTATGATGATTTATTTGCTAAGGGACTTTGCTTTTAAAGACAACCCCGCTTTCGAGGGACCTGACCATTTGTTTTAAGGCAACTGAGAGGGGTAACCCTAGGAAGTAGAGGTGGCGACCATAGAATGATCGAATTACGTGAGTGAATGTTATTTTCAAATATTTATCTTATTATTTTTATTATCTAAATCTTTTTTATTTCATTAAATCTTGCCACACCCTAAATTTACTAACCACACAATCAAAATAGGATCAATGATAGGAATTTAAATGGCGGAAAATAAAATGGCAGAAAATAAAACGGCTGAAAATAAAAACCTAACTATTACAACACCTTGGGGCAGTTACATAATTATATTGGCGGAAACAAAAATAAATAAATAATAATAAACAAACTCAGAGCAATAATAATAAGGCATGTAGTGCATATAACAAGAAAGAATGAAAATAAAAAGGTTTGGAGAAAAAGATTTAGGAAAAAGGTTTAGGATTTGAAAAGTTTTAGGGTTGATAAAAAAAATACATTTTTAGGTTTATGAAATTAAGGTTTAATGAAAAAAAGTTAGAAAAATTTTAGGGTTATATATAACAAAAAATAAGTTTTATTTGTTAATATATAAATGAATTGATAAAAATAACTCTAAAATAACTAAATTATAAAATGGTTTATGAAAATATAAAAACAAAAGTTTTGTTTCTTAAAAAAAATTAATGAGATTAATTTGTGGTTAATGGCTTTTTTTAAGAAAAGTTTAAGGTTAATTAATTTAAAAAATTAAAGAATTTAAAGAAGATTAGAGAAAAATTAAGAAAAACATAAATAAACCTATGTTTCTTCCTCAAAATGTCAAAACTCTTGGCCCTGCCTTCACTAGCCAAGCCCTTAGCCACTAGGACACCTGCGCGCAGGTGATAGAGTTAGGGAAACAATTCTATATAAAATAGACACATAAGAAAATAAATTGTAAAAAATTATCTAAGGCAGGGTTTGAACCCACACCCTTAGGATGATAATACCAAACCCTTGCCAACTGAACCAATGCGCGCTAGTAATAATTACCTGAGAAGAAGAAATAATATATTCAGTTTAAAAAATAGAACAAAATAAGAAAAAAAAGAGGGGGGGACCTAGGGTCGAACTCAGGTCCTTATTCTCACACGTGTGCGCTCTGGCCACTGGGCTAGCAAGCGTTTGTTGAAACAAAACAAAAACAAAAACATAAAATATTAAACTTAATTTTTTAATTTCCAGGATGGCGCCATCAGACTTCATCTTCTTCCTTTCTCCTGCGAATTCACCTACACTTTTTCCTGCGAATTTACCTACAAATCCAGTTTCATAGGAAATCATATGTTCCTTCAAAGATCATGAAACCTGTAACATTTTATCAAATTGATTACACCATTGTGATCAAAGTTAGTTTATGATGCATAAAATTAAGAAACCGAAAAATCAAAAAGTAAGAACAAGAATGATTTGGATAATGAGTTTTAGCATGATTTGGATGTTGTAGATGGTTGGGACATGTTCAATGATCATCAAGGAGTCGATTGCAACATTTGTTATGTTTTGAAATTGTCTCAAACTCCAAAACCGAATATCACTTTTTCTCTTGGAAATTTTGGTTTGAGAATGTGCCTCTAATGTCTGAATTTTCTCCCCTCTGCCTTGTGTTAGGTTTGTGTATATACCATGAAGAGAATTAGGTCAAAATTATAGGCCTTTTACAATGGATTTGCATTACTTGATGATGAAGAAATCTTCTTACTATTTTTGTCCAAAAATCAAATATTCTTATCCCATAATGACTTTGCACGAATTTGGATGCTCTTAATCAACTTTAAACATCATATATTTGATCCCAAAATAAATTATGAGATCAAACATTTGATTTTAATATTTTATTCTTATTAAAATTGAATTTTAACAATTAAAATCCAAAAATAATATAAAATAAATTATAAAAATCAGAATGAATGGTCATTGGGTCGTGCATGACTTCATCTTCAAGTTTGGGTTGCAACTTTATGGGCCCATTTTGGAAAAATTCAAGTTATGGCCTTTTTTGCTTCATACACCCCTTAAACATCATCCAACTTTGACAACGCATAATTTCCTCAATTTTAATGCTATGAAGTTGTTCTAGGACTTTTTAGAAAGCTTATAGTGTCCTCTAACCTACCCTTTTGGTCCCATGTCCATATCATTTTACCATTTTTAAATTATGAGCTTTGGGAAAAGTTGACTTTTTGTTGACTTTCAAAAGGACCTATAATGTTGTAGCTCATACCTTTCAAATGAAGCATTTTTAGGCTTGGCTTGTGAGACACAAAGTTGTAGGGAATTTAATTTACTTCAAAATGAGCTCTGGATGGGAAGTTTTTGATGAAGTATGTGAAAGTTATGGCTGGTCAAAGTTCAATTAACTTTTCCTATGAAAACCCTAATTTAGAAACTTTTTGGTTCTTGATAATATGAGATTTCTTTGATGAATCATAATCAACCCTTTATCAAGGGATGAATTTCACCTCATAATATTTATGTTGACCAAAAATCGTGAAGTTTGACTTTGAGTTGACCAGAGTTGACCTCAGTTAACTTTTTGACCAAGTTAACTGATTTTCAGGTATTTGAGCATCTGACTGACCAAACTTGTTGGGAAAGCTTTGAAACTCGACATGAGGATTATTTAAGGTACATAGGATGTCATGAAGTCCACTTTTCTTGGGGAAATTCAAAATCCTAGTTCTAAGATCCATTGTTTAGGAGGAGGCTTTGTCTGATGAAACCTTCAATCCTTTTGACCAATTGTAAATCTTGTGACCATTGAGAGACCTCTTAGAGTATATGATCTTGAATGTGGGAGGGAAAATTTTGGGGTACAACAGCTGCCCCTATTCAATTTTCTGAAACCTGAGGAGTTAGATTGGCATGTACGTCATTTGTGACTTGAAGGATGAAGGGGATTGAACATTAAAGCCCAAAAATTTGCACTCGTCAGTGCACAAAATAATGTTGTTGGTTAGTTGTATTGCTTAAATGGGCTTAAAGATTCCTTTCGAAATAAAATGTTCTTCAGATATACCTCTTGGAGGATAGAGCAGTCCAAAACGTAGATTGATATAATCCCGGGGGATGTAGCAACCCAAGAGATTGTTTGGTATGGCCCTGGAGGATAGAGAAGTCCAAGATGTTGTTATGTGTGATCATGTAGGATAGAGCAGTCTAAGATGTTATCATGGGGGTTTATAGCAGCCCGAGATATTGTTTGAGATAGCCCTTGGGGGGATATAGCAGCCCAAAATGGACATAGATGTAACCTTAGGAGATGTAGCACCCTAAGATATTGGTTTTTGTGATCCTGGGGGATATAGCAGCCAAATACATTGCTGGATGTAATCTTAAGGGATGTAGCAGCCCAAGATGTTGGTATATGTATTCCTGAAGGATAGAACAATCCAATATATTATTTGAAGTAACCTTTGGGGGGATATAGAAACCCAAGAATAAGTTGTTGATGATGTTTGTCTGCTGGGGAATTAACCTGAAAAACAAGGTTAGTTCTATGCAAATATCATGATGTATATAACACTTTGTAAGATGATATTCTTATGAGAATGTTGTATGCGTATGATATGATGTAAATGATGTATGAATGAATTATGTAGTTGAAGCGCATAAGTAACTTCGTATAACAACTGTTGGATGGAGAAAAAAATCCTGATTCGTTACTGAGGAATAAGAAGACTTTGTTCCCATCTTGTTTTGGAATATCGTACTTAGAACCTCCCATTTTTGTTTGTCGTACTTCTTATTGAAGGATTAAGTTCCTGAATATCCTGACTGAGGATAAAAGAGATGGACATTCCTCTGGGAGACTTATCCGGTCAAGTATCAATTCTTCGGAGGATATATTATATTTGAAAGGAAACTACTTGAAGACTTCGTAGAGTTGGAAGTGAAAGATACTACTTGAAGTATTCCGTAAGAATATATCCGTAAAGATTACTTTTGTGGGGATGAAATGACGAAGATTCGTTGGATTCCTACCTTCGATCGTCCTTATTAAATACCATTACTGCATTTTATGCATTTCTGGTAAACATCAATCATATTCAAAAGCATATATACATTCAAACATAATCAACAGACGTTTTCGCTTAAGTAAAAAGGGAAAAAGTAAAGCTGAATTCGAAAATAGAATTTTATTTATTTAGAAAGTGGCCTATAAACAGGCGAGTTTTAACACGAAGACGAAAATCCTAGTAAGAGGAATTCGTTGAAGAAATTTTAAAAGAGTACAAGGAAAAATAACTATGTGTAAATGATCCTATTGAGTTTCAACTCTTCTATTGCCATTATCTTCAAGTATCTCATCCCTTGCTGTCGGAATAGAAACGATTGGGTTGATCTGCACCTATTTGAACTTGATATAGGTAGTACAACTAGTTGAGGTTACATGTGTGATCCAACGAGAGATAGTCATACGCTTTAATCCCTAACTTTTTCCTGGATTGCCCTTTCAGGTTTTTAATCCACCGGGACCCCTTTTTTGCCCAAGCCTCCCTTTCAGATTTTTGACTTGTCGGGTGTATAATATATATATATATATATATATATATATATATATATATATATATATATATATATATATATATATATATATATATATATATATATATATCCTTAATTTTTTCCCGAACCCTTTTGGTTCACCGGGATGCCCTTTTTTTGCCTAGGCCAATAAACCTAGAGGGTCTCTTTTTTTGCGTAGTATTTTTTAACTATGTCTGCGTTCACATGTTGTGGGAAATCTTCACCATCCGTAGTAGTAAGCATCATGACACCTCCTGAAAATACCCTCTTGACTACAAATGGCCCTTCATATGTGGGAGTCCATTTTCCTTTAGGATCACCCTTTGGTAATATGATACACTTGATTACCAAGTCTCCAGCCTGATATACTTGTCGTTTGACCTTCTTATGAAAGGCTTTGATCATACGCTTCTGATACATATGACCATGACAAACAACTGCAAGTCTCATTTCATCAATCAAGTTTATCTGGTCAAGTCGAGTCTGAATCCATTCGTCTTCATCCAAGTCTACAACCTTCATAATTCTCAGAGAAGGAATATGGACTTCAATGGGTAAAACCGCTTCCAAACCATAGACAAGAGAGAATGAGGTTGCCCCAGTTGAAGTACGTATCGTGGTATGATAACCATGAAGAGAAAATGGTAACATCCTATGCCAATCCTTATACATAATTGTCATCTTCTGCAAGATCTTCTTAATATTCTTATTGGCGGCTTCCACTGCGCCATTCATCTTTGGTCGATATGGAGAAGAATTGTGATTCTTAATCTTGAATTGCATGCAGAGGTCAGTAATCATAGTATTGTTCAGATTAGTACTATTGTCTGTAATAATCCTTTCGGGGATGCCATACCTACATATAAGATTATGCTTGATGAACCGAGCCACAACATTCTTGGTAACAAAAGTAAACGAAGCTGCCTTTACCCATTTTGTGAAGTAATCAATAGCAACAAGGATGAAACGATGTCCATTGGAAGCAGTAGGTTTAATCTCACCAATCATATCAATGCCCCATATGGAAAAAGGCCAAGAAGCAGTCAAAACATTCAATGGAACTGGAGGTATATGTACTTTATCAGCATAGATCTGGAACTTATGACAAGTCTTAGAGTGTTGATAACAATCAGCTTCCATGGTAGACTAATAGTAACCTGCTCTCAAAATCTTCTTAGCCATTGTATGCCCACTGGAATGAGTACCAAAGATCCCATCATGCATGTCTTCCATAATCTTCATTGCTTCCTTCTTGTCCATACAACGGAGTAAAGTCGAATCGTGATTGCGTTTGTACAAAATTCCATTATTCAGGAAAAACTTGGTAGAAAATCTCCTCAGAAACTTCTTGTCATTGATAGATGTCCCTTCAGGATATTCCTGAGCTTTGAGATATCTTTTCACTTCATGGAACTAAGGTTTCTCTTCCACACCTTCAGTATCAACTTCATAGAAATATGTTGGTTCATCTAACCGATCATAGTAATTATGGGTGCTTCATCATCCCAACTAATTTCAAATATAGATGACATAGTGGCTAAAGCATCTGCCAACTGTTTCTCTTCTCGTGGGATATGTCCAAAAGTAATCTCATCAAACTATGGAATTAAAGACAACACATGCACTCTATAAGGAATGAGATTTGGATGTTTTGTGTCCTATTCACCTTTAACCTGACTAACTACCAAGGTTGAATCTCCGTATACATTCAAAAAATGGATCTTCATCTCAATGGCCGCCTTGATACCCATAATACACGCTTCATATTCAGCCATATTGTTGGTACAATCAAAACAAAGTCTAGCGGTAAATGGTGTATAACAACCCTCTGGAGAGATAATCACAACACCAACACCATTACCAAGAGCATTAGAAGCTCCATCAAAAACCATAGTCCATCAGGATCCTTGTTCAGGTCCTTCATATTGTCTAGGTTCTTTAGCAATAAGCATAATATCTTCATCTGGAAACTCAAAATTCATAGAATGATAATCATCCACTGCTTGATGAACCAAATGATTAGCTACCATACTATCGCTCCCGAAGATTTGCATCCCGGTACAAGCGCGAACGGTCGGCGAAAGGAGAAAATGAAGGTGAATTGAATAGAGTCGCCAGCTAGGCATTTTTATCCCAAAGGAAAGGTAATGCTGCATAAACCTAGAAAGAGATGGATAAGACGGTTGCAAAGTAGAGAAACTGAGAAAGGGGGTTGGTTACAACCTGGGAAGGTATTAGCACCAAGATTGTCCGTCGTACTCGACGGGATCCACGCTTAAAAGATTATGCTTAAAAGGGGTAAGTGTATGTGCTATCTGTGTTCAAAAGCTGGAAAAGAAATGTACAAGTGTTAGTGCAAAAGGTGAATGCTCAGGAACTGAGGCTTAAAAGAGAATGCTGAAAGAGGGGGAAGACAAAGAGACTTTTGTTCGATAACAGTTAAGTTATGCCTGCGTATCCTCTCGTGCAATGAGGAAGTCAGAACACCGTAGTTCGACTCAAAGAGACTGAAACATAAATTGACTGTGAACTGCTTGCTTGTCTATGCTCAAGTGTATGACTCGTCTGGCTCGAGTGCTAACTGTCTTGGATTAGATGGAAGAAGCGAGTTCTCGTTTGTGAATGAGTATGATGAGAAAAGAATCCCGAAGGAGACTATTATTGTTTGTTTTTGTGTTTTCAGTTTTGTTATTGTTTTTGGTGTTTTGCATAAGTTAATAAGCTTAAGCCTAAATCAAGGGCTTGTAAACTCATTATATCCTCCCTGATTAGGGATAATGAGAATACTTAAGTATGAGATAAGCATCTCAACTTAATTACCATGATGATGTAGGATTAAGATCATTAACCTACTTGTGATCAATTAGATGTTTTTGGGTTTTTGTTTAGTGTTAAGTAATGAGTTTAATCTCTAATCATAGATTAGTGAACTCATTACACCATCCTAATAGAAGGATAATAGATGAGAACACTTAAGCTGAGGAAGATACATCAACTTAATCCATGGTTAGGGATTAAATTCATTATATAACAAGCCTTTATTAAATGGATTTTAATTAAGGGGTGAGATTAAGAAGTGGATTTTATGGGTTGTAAGACAACTTGAGGGGGACTTGTCCATTAAACACTAGGGTTAGTCCTTCTTCACCATAAAGGAAGAATTAGAACCCTAATGTAAGGCCCAAGTTACAAGATGAAGTCTTAGCGATTATTAGATGATTTGATTAAGAGGTTTAAACAAATTAAAGGTTTAACACTTAGGATTAAAGTTATACACTCCATCCTAATAGAAGGATGCAGGCATAACCCTAATTCCAAAGTCCTAAAACTTTAAGAGTTTAGTCTCTGATTATTGAGATGAGAAGAGAGACTCAAGGAGACTCAAAGGTAAAAGCTAAGGGGGACTAATCACAACCTTAATTATTATCATGCTTGGATGTCCTATGGTTTGTAAGGCTTAAGAAAGATCTTCAAGGAGGCCACCAATGGAAGAAGCAGGTGAAAAGAGGGAGAGAGAGATGGATTAGGCTACTTATTTCATGAAGAAGTTAAGTAACCTAAGAACAAGAGATAACATAAGTGAATGAGATTCACTTCAAACACAAACAAGGTGCATAAAAATAAAGAGAGAAAGAGAGGTTGGATGTGGATGCACATCCACATCTTGATTAACTTACCAAATGCACCTGAAATGGTTAGTTAAAACTCAAGATTTGTACAATTTCAAAAGCAAAAGCAAATTAAGTGATAAAAAATTGAAATTGCATCCAAGGGAACCCTAAGCACTCATGAATTCACCATCCAAAGGGGGAGGTCTAAAGGTTTACCAAGTTCAAGTTATGGTTATCCTAAGATTGGCTAGGGTTTTGGATGTTTCTCAAAGGGAAAATGCACATTAATTTGAAAATGCAAGATAAAAATGAGAAAAAAATATATTTAGAGACTAGTGCTCAAATGTGAAAGATTGCAAAAAGAATCAAATGCAAACTCATCTTGGTTTGAAAGTTATGAATTTTTGAAGTTAGGGTTAAAAAATAAGAAATTTATAAACCCTAATTCAAAGGAAATTGGAAAAGTTTGATCAAAACCAAAAAGGAATTTGTGAGATGAGTTTGAAAATGTTTCTAAATGTTTAAGAAACCTCTCTGAATTTTTTTGTGATTTTTAGATACTTTAAAGTATTTTTAATCAATTAAATGGACTTAATTAATTAAAATATACAATTAAATTATTTAAAAATGCATTTTTTAATGGAAAAATAAAAATAAAAATATTTTTGGGTTCTGAAAATTAATTAAAGTAATGATAAAAAATTCAGAATTTTTAAATGATTTTTGGTATTTTTAATGATTAAAACAAAAGAAATAAAATAAAATAAAAATAAAATAAAAAGTATGCAAAATGGAAGGCTGAGATCAAGGGAGGAAGGGATCAAAGTGCCAGATTCAAAGTCACATTGACTTGGGGTATTCAAGATCAAAGGCCCACATTCAAATGGAAAACGCGCGCATGATCCAGTGGCTCTCAATTAATCTGACCTAATTAACTATAATTAATTTAAATAATCAGAATTAATATTAAATGAACTAATCTAAACCGTACGCTGCCTAACCCTAATCATGATCTAATGGTGGAGATTTAATCTGGGGAATTAATCACAATTTAACCCTAATTACATTCAGGTGACCGGAGCTAAGCTCCAGTCATCTTCTCCGGCGAGGCAAAACAACAACTTCCTATTTTAGCATCTAAACTTCAAATTTCTTGCCCATAAACACTCTCCTAACATCATACATCACTAATCAACTAACAAAAATCATTTATCATGCATATTCAGGCTGAATCGAAGCAATCAAGTTCTAGGTCAGAAATTTCAGAACATCATGAAATCCTCGTTTCTACCTCATTTTCAATTCTAATCATATCAGTGTGATCAGGGCAACATGAGAAACCATTTAAGAACTTAAAATCATGCTTCTGGAAAAACAGTTCATGAAGGTTACCTGAGTTGCAGTTCTTTGAAATGGAGCTTTCTAGGCCCTCCTCTTGTGCAATCCAGTCGCCTTTGACCTCCTGAGGCTATTGACAAGCTTGAATGAAGCTTAGAGTGGCTGGTTTGTATGTTTTAATTCTGAGTTTGCAGAAATCGTGTTTTGGCTAGAGAGTGTTTGAAGCTATGGTGATGCGTGGGAATTGTTCCTGAGGTTATATGGAGTTGATTGGTGAAAGAATTTCTGGATTTGAGTGGCTAGATTGAGAGATTCGAAGAGTTAAAGTTTGAGAGCAAATTCTTGATTCTGAGTTTGTGTGTTGTTTCAGGCCATGAAGGGTGTCCATTTATAGTGCTTGGAGCTTCAATAAACAATTGTTATTGGCCAGAAGAGTTGTTGTGGCACTGTGGTATTGGTATGGCATGAAATGCAAAAATGTCAACATATGTGTACCATAGATATGGGCCAGGACAAGGGTGATTTCTGAGCATGGATTGCCTCAGCTTGGATCATGGATGACCCTTAGATCAATAGAATGCGGCTGTAATGCCTTGATCAAGAGTTTGCAATGTTTATGCATAAATGTCATTTTGTGAACTTTGTGACATTTGGTCATGAAAGTGTCTTGTTCAATGTTGAATTTTGGTTATGGCATGGTGTATAATGTTGTTATGGTGTATTGAGATAAGTTAGAGGTCATACAAAGCCTTAAAAATCACTCTTGCAAAAAATCCCTCTTTTGAGAATTTTGTGAAAAATGGCTTATGGAAACTTGTGATCCAAGGCAAGATTTTGATCTTGTAATGTTGCACCATGTTTGGTTGATGTCTAGAAGTCAATTAGAGGTCACTTGAATGCTTGAAAGTTGATTTTGCAAAAAAACCTCTTTGGCATGAACTTGAAAATTATGTGATTTTTGACAACTTTGAAAGGCCATATCTTGAGTTCTATGATGAATCAAGACATGTTCTTGTACTTTTTGAAAAGGTAAATACCTAATCTATAACTTTCATGACCAAGAATTTTTCATTTGAAGCATTTTTTATTGAGAAAGAGGAGGTTGAAAAACTTTCCCAAAATGGAAAGTTTCCATTACAAGTCATTTCCATTTTTGGCAAGTTTGCAAATGGCTCAAAACTCTTCAATATTGTGAACTTCCAACCCCTTCTAAGATCAAATAAAGATCATAGAACTTCAATTTGATGAAAATACCCCTTTGGTTCCATTGTTGGGGGGCCTCAGATGCCCTGATTTTGACTTAACTTGCTCAAAAAGTTACCCAGTGAACAAATGACTTCCACAATGAATTTCTTCATCAAACTTGGCACACATGATCCTTATAACATATTAAGAACATTAGAAACAAGAATGGCCCAAAAATTTGGTGTTAAGGCCTCTGAAACCAAAACCCTAATTTTGGTCATCTGCGTAGTGAAAACCCTAGCTCTGCTTCCATGTCTTACCAGTTCTTGTGATCTCTTGACTTACATGAACTTTGAGGGACATAAAATGATGATAGAACACACATGAACCCTTTTGGAAATCTTTGAGGCCTTTGGGATGGCTCAGATGGAATCTAGGATTGCTCAGATCACAAACCCTAGATGCAGATGAACTTGAACTCATGCAGTGAAGCAAAAATGCAATATGAGGTGTAATGCTTATGTTAAAACAAAAATAAAAGATCACAAGCCATGGTTTGATATGAGTGAGGTAAAATTTGGGGTGTTTACAACTGCCCCTATTCAAGCATGAGTTAGCTGTGCAGGATGTAAGCGCCTGGATTAATAGACAAACAAGATAACTTGTGGTTGAATACCAAAGACAGTCCAAAATTTGCACTCGCTGGAGGGAAGAAGAAAAGGGATATAAATTGTAAAAGGTAGTAATGTATAATTATCAAATGAAGGCGATGGAGGAAGACCATCGAGCAGAGGACGACTGCTGGGGGCAAAGCGGTAAGCAAAGCAATGACGGGGACGGCCGACAAGCTGGGGGAAATAAAGAGACCATGACGGGGACGACCATCAGGTAAGGAGATAAGATTCTATGGGGATTAAAGTAAAGGCAATGATGGGGATGGACATCAGGTTTGCAAAGTAAAGTAAACAACGATGGGGACGGCCATCAGTTTAAAGAATAAATGAAATAATGATGAGGGACGGTCATCAAAGGTGAAGGACGATCACCTAGCAGGGGACGGCTGCTCTTTATCACAACATAAGACGAATGTCGGATAGAAAAGGTCGACGATGGGGATGGCCATCAGATAAGCATGATGAGGGACTGTCATCAAAAGGTGAAGGACGATCACCTAGCAGGGTATGACTGCTCTCGGGGTTTATCACGACATAGGACGAATGTCGGATAACAAGATCAACGATGGGGACGGCCATCAAATAAAATGATGAAGGACGATCATCAAGAGGTGAAGGACGATCACCTAGCAGGGGACGGCTGCTCTTTATCATGACATAGGACGAATGTCGGATAGAAAAGGGTTCCATTAATGGGGACTCCGTTGGAGAAGGGCTGAGGGACGGTCATCCAAAGGTGATGGACGATCACCCGGTAGGGTACGGCTGCCGAAAGTATCACGACATTGGACGAAAGTCAGATAGAGGAAAGTTGTTTTATTGGTGACTTGCTGAGGATTAGTAAACACGGACGAGTGCTTAGGCTTAAGAATAAAAACGTTTTATGCAAACATTTATTAAAATGGCTCATTTGTTTTATGCAAGTGTTGTATCATGAATACTGGACATTTTGCAAATGAAACATAAAAACGTACAAAACAAGGTGTGACTAAAAGCTCTGATTTTATTAATCTGGGTGCCCTGAATTGGCAAATACAGTCAAAGAAACAGATCCCCTGGAATGAGGAGATTGCTATAAATTGAGAAAAATAAAATGTTGGCAATGTTAATGGCGCTCCGGTGAGCTTCCCTTGCTATGAACTGTATGACCTTGATGTTCTTCTCATCTTGCTTTCTGAAGAAGGCTGATTCTGACCGATGCTTTGTCCTTTCGAAGCTTGCCGTGTTATGAAGAACACAGACGAATTCAGAATGCAGTTGTTCACTTATTCCCTGTTTTTGCGTGGATCGCCCTTTCGGGTTTTCAATCCACCAGGATACCCATTTTTGCCTGAGCTGTCCAATGCGGCTCTTCAACTCAGCGGGTGTACATCTTTTTTAATTTTCCCTTATTTTTGCCCGAGTCTTTTATTCTGTTTTTGACTCGCCGGGATGCCCTATTTTTGCCTGGACTTACATTCTGTTTTTATGTCCAACGGGTCATTTTATGCGAAGTATTTTTTAATTGCATCTGAATTCACAGGGGATAAGAAATCTTCACCATCCATAGTAGTGAGCATCAGCGTTCCACCAGAGAAAACCTTCTTTACTATGAATGGACCATCGTAGTTTGGAGTCCATTTGCCCCTGTGGTCTGTATGAGGAGGAATGAGTCTTTTCAGCACAAGATCTCCTACTTGGTATTTGTAAACACCCCAAATTTGCCCTCACTCATTTCACCATGGCTTGTGATTCTTTTCATTTTGCATAAGTCCAATCATATCATCTCATATTGCATTTTTGCTTCACTGCATTGATTCTAAGTCATCTGCATCTAGGGTTTGTGATCTAAGCAATCCTTGAGCTATCTGAACCACTCCAAGGGGTCTTCAATCATCTCAAGAGGGTCCATGTATGTTCAAGCATCATATACTATCCTCCCAAGATCAAGGAAAT
The DNA here is from genome assembly GCA_963966055.1 of Lathyrus aphaca. Classification (NCBI taxonomy): domain Eukaryota; kingdom Viridiplantae; phylum Streptophyta; class Magnoliopsida; order Fabales; family Fabaceae; genus Lathyrus; species Lathyrus aphaca. The sequence goes on along the minus strand of OZ014520.1, from coordinate 353,610,105 downwards.
TAAAAATCACAAGAACTGAGAAAGGCATGGAAGTAGAGCCAGGTTTAACTGCACAGATAACCCCAAATTTTTTGGTCATTCTTGTTTCTATGGGTCTTTATATGTTATGAGGATCATGCTTACCAATTTTCATGAAGAAACTCAATGGGGAAGGCATCTGATCAAAAGGTAACTTCTTGAGCAAGTCAGTGCAAAATCAGGGCATCTGAGGTCCCCAATCACCCAACCAAAGGGGTTTCTCCATCATTTTGAATGTGTATGATCTTTATTTGATCATAGAAGATGTTAGAAGTTCACAAAATTGGAGAATTTCAAGCCATTTACAAAGTTGCCATTTTTGGAAAGTGACTTATAATGTAAACTTGCCATTTTGGGAAAGTTTTTCAACCTCCTCTTTTTGATTCAAAAATGCTTCAAATGAAAAATCTTTGGTCATGAAAGTTGTAGATTGGATCCTCCCATTTTCAAAAAGTATAAGAACTCATTCTAATTCATTTTAGAACAAAAGTTATGGCCTTGCAAAGTTGGACAAAATCACTAAATTTTCACTTTTACACAAAGAGGGAAACTTGCAAATTCTCATGCCAAGCATTTCTATGACTTCTAAGCATTACATAAACATAACACATGACCTAAAATTCAGAATGGCCCAAAGGATTTCTCATTGCTATGCCTTGAATTACAAGTTACATAAGGCATTTTCTCATGAAGCTTCAAAATTGAATCTTTGCAAAAGGAACCTTTTATGATTGGATTGATTGTTAATTGATCTCAAAGCATTCTAGCAACTTCATATGGCTCATGTTGCTGCATTTTGCCCAAGAAATCACAAGATTCTTTGCCTTGGTTCATAAGAAAACTCAAAGAGGGAAATATGCAAGAACTTTGAAAACCCTTTATCAAGACCATCCAGCTCACAAAATCAGATCCAAAGGCCTTCCTTAACTCAAGCTGAGGCAGGACAAGCCCTAAGATCTCCTATGACCCGAGCCATACCCATAGTACACAAGATCTTGACTTTTTGCATTTTTGCCCATGCCAATCAAACTGTGCCACTACCAACTCTCTGCCCAATCAGAGCCTCATATGTGGACCTCAAGAATTCCAAAACACAACACACACAAGCCTGCAACCTCCAAGAAGCAAGGATTCACAAAAACTGTCCAAGCCTTCATCTCTTCGAAACTCCTTCCTCAGCCATCAAAAATCCAAAATTTCTTCACCAACAAATCACATATCACTCACTGAACAAGAATCAACCCTCAAAGCAGCCAAAAACATCACATACACAGACCTCTATTTCTGCTACACCAGAACTGAAACATTCAAACCAGCCATTCTTAAAGCTTTCTAAGCTTCATTCCATCCTCAGGGGGTTCAAGGGAGCAGGCTTGCACAAAGAGAGAGTCCAGAAAGCTCAAAATCAGAGAGTCCTCATCTCAGGTAACATGAAGAACTTTTTTCCCAGAAGTTAGCTTTTAAGTTCTTTTATGACTCTATATGCTCCCCTGGTCATGGGGATGTGTTTGCTTTTGAAAATGGTGAAGAAACCACCATGTATATGATCTCTGAACTTTTGCCCGTGTTTTACATTTTCCTTCGATTCATGTTTATGGAGTGAAATAAATAAGTTTTAGTTGGGGGTTTAGGTTTAGAATGATTAGAGGGTCATTTTTGTGAAAGAAATTTGAAGTTTGGTGACCTGTAGAAGAAGCTAGGATTTTGTGCTCGTCGGAGAAGACGACCGAAACACTGTTCCGGTCGCCTGAAAGTGATTTGCCCTAATCAGTGTAATTAGTGAGGTTTAAATGTGAGCCTTTGATCTTGCCTTCCCGCGCGCAAATGAACGAACCAGATTCATCATTAAACCCTAATTCTAATTTATTAGTTTAATTAATTAGGATTAAATTTGAATTTTGCCAGAATGAATCCTAGCCAATGAAACACGCGCGGGTCAACTCCCTCCAAAAACCTTTGAATCTCAGCCTCAGGATCCTCATACTTTTCCATTTAATTAATTTTATTTCATTTTCTTTCTATTTAATTTGTACGAATTAATAAAAATAGTAAAATACATTAAAAAATTCTGAAAATTTTTATCAAATCTATTATTAATTTTCAGAACCCAAAAATATTTTTATTTTTATTTTTTGCATCAAAAATTATTTTTAAATCATTTAAATGTTTATTTTTAATTAGTTAATGGAAATTAATTAATAAAAAATGCATTTAGGTATTTAAAAATCACCAAAAAATTCACATTGCATTCCAAAACATTTAGAAACATTATCAGACTCTTCAAACAAATTTCTTTTTGGTTCTTGACCTATTTTGACATTTTTCATTGGAATTAAAGTTATTTAAAGGCAATATTTTGGTCCTAACTTAGAAAAATTCATTCTGCCTAACCATGAAGAGTTTGATGTTGATTCCTTTTGCATTGCATTCCTCATATCATGTAGTTTCTAGGGTAAAATTGGTCTGAATTTGTCTTTCATTTTTAATTTGATATGCATTTTTCCTTTTGAAGTGCCTTGAAACCCTAGCCAACTTGAGAAAATCATAACCCTCATTAGGTTAAGAGTTAGGTCCCCTCCTTTGGGTAGTGAACTTGTGTAGGGTTAGGGTTCCTTTGATCCCATTTTCAATTTTTTATCATGACATTTGCTTCTGATTTTGGATTTTGCATTGCATATTGTATGTAAACCCTAATTTTTGCCTTCATTTGCATTCATCTCTCATTTGCTTTCATACATGAACTTGCTATGAGATTTTGTGCATCCACATGACATATGAGACATCTTAGAATACATTAGACTCATGATTGATCATTGCATCATTCATTTGCCATGTTATGCATTCATTTTATTCCATATGCATTCATGAACTTTTATGCCTCCTTTCATGCTTCATTTGCATCCACATCCTTGTATGATCATCCACAACTCTTGCCATGTGTTTGCATCATCTCTTTGCATCATTGACATCATGTTCATGCTTCTGTTTTTTTGACTTTCAACTTTGCATTCATTCCATTTTCATTTCATTTCATTTCTTTTCTAACTTTTCAGGTGGTAAGTTGTTTTGAGAAGTGAATTTGCCTTCACTTCTCACAATCCCTTCTCATTTCTTTTATGCTCTCTTTGCTGCATTTTGTATGTGTTTTGGAGTGAGCTTGCTCATTCATGTTACCTCCTCACTTTCTTTCTTCAAGCAACTTGTCTTCTTAAGTGAAGCAAGTTGTCTTGCTTCTTGCTGCTTCTCCTCCTTGCATCTGCTTCTTCCTTGGTGGCTTCTCTGAAGATCTTTCTCTCTTAAGCCTCACAAACCCTAGGATCTCCAAGCATGATAATAATTAGGGTTGTGATTAGTTCCCCTTTAGTTTTTACCTTTGTGTCTTCTTTAAGTCTTCTCTTCTCACCTCATAATCAAGGATTAAACCTTAAAGGTTTTAAGACTTTGTGATTAGGGTTATGCCTGTATCCTTCTATTAGTATGGAGTGTATAACTTTAATCCTAAGTGTTAAACCCTTAATGTGTTTAATTCCTTCAATCAATCTATCTAATAATCATCAAGACATCAAGCTTGTAACTTGGGCCTTGCAGTAGGGTTCTAATTCTTCCTTAATTGGTTAAGAAGGACTAACCCTAGTGTTAATGGACAAGTCCCCCTCAAGTTGTCTTACAAACTATAAAATCCACTTCTTAATCTTACCATTAACTAAAATCCACTTTAATAAAGGCCTTGTTTTGTCATGAGGTTAATCCCTAATCATGGATTAAGTTGAGGAGCCTTCCTCAGCTTAAATGTTCTCATCTATTATCCTTCTATTAGGATGGTGTAATGAGTCCATTTGATCCTTGATTATGGCTTAAACTCATTACTTAACACTAAATAAAAACACCAAAAACATCTAAATAAATGCAAGTAGGTTAATGATCTTAAACCTATACCATGGTGATTAAGTGTGAGGTGTTTACTTCATACTTAAGGTATTCTCATTACCCCTAATCAGAGGGAGGATGTGATGAGTCTATTAACCCTTGGTGTATGCTTAAGCTCATTTTCTTATGACAAACTTCAAAAAACAATAAAAGCCTGAAAACACAAAAAAACAAACAATAATCGTCTCCTCCGGGATTCTTTTCTCATCATCTTCCTTCACATACGAGAACTTGCTTCTTCCGTCTAATGCAAGACAGTTTGTACCTGGGCCAGATAGGTCATACACTTGAGCATAGACAAGCAAGCAGTTCACAAGTCAATTTATCCTTCAGTCTCTTTGAGTCGAACTACGGTGTTCTGACTTCCTCATTGCACGAGAGGATACGTAGGCATAACTTAACGGTTATCGAACAAAAGTCTCTGTATATTCCCCCCTCTTCCAGTATTATTCTTTTAAGCCTCAAAGTCTTGAGCTTCACTCTTGTTCTTACACTGACACTTCTCTTATACACTCCACATTTCTTTTACACTGACACTTGCATTCTTTCCAGCTTTGATACAAAGATTGCACTGACACTACCCCTTTAAACCACAAATCTTTTGAGCGTGGATCCCGTCGAGTAAGACGGACAATCTGGGTGCTAACACCTTCCCAGGTTGTAACCAACCCCCTTTCTCAGTTTCTCTGGTTCGCGACCGTCTTATCCATATCTTTCTAGGTTTATGCAACATTACCTTTCCTCCAGGATAAAAATGCCTAGTTGGCGACTCTTTTTCTCCTGAGTTCACCCTTGTATGTTCTCACCCCCTTCGCCGACCGTTCGCGTTTGTACCCCATTTGACTTAGCCTCATTTGGTGGGAGCGACAGCTTGGCGATTGTGTTGGGGACCCTTATACTGTAACTGATGCGTGTTTTTCGCAAGTGTACGAACGCGTCAGAGTAATATAAAAGATTGTCGAATCCACAGAGACCAAGTGTCAATCTATCGTACCTGTTGTTATGGTGTGTATCTAAGGCAACTAAATATAGGGGTTTTAAGAAGGGTGCAATGGTAAATAAAATAATAATTTTAAACAATAAACAAAGACAGGCTCGAATGTAATTCACGTAATCAATGGATAATCCAGTACTTGTTAATGGAACTACTTATGGGCAATGTTTTCTCCTTTGAAAAGAACTAATTTGACAGGAACTGTCGCTTTCGCGTATTCAGAACCGAGTTGTACTCTCTAATCAACCCCTCCTATTGTCACGGATAAAAAGGTGCGTACTGCGTTAGAGTAGTAAACCTATTTTTAAGAAATATAGTATCTTAACTAATTTGAAAAGTACTTTAACCTGGATTTCTTAGCAAAAAGAGGTTCTCACGAACCAGACTCTAAACTTCTTTAACGCGTTCAAAAGTCGTTTTAAAATCTCCTTTCTTTTTAATCTAAAAACTCCTAATAAACTAGACAAAGCGCTTTTGGCTGTTTTTGAAATAGTTAAAAACAATTAAACTTAAATTGAAAGATAAAATAGCCCTTAAGTGTTTCCACGAACAATTGTACGGATTACTGGTTTAATTACGATCCTTACATTCTAACCTTTATAGATTTAGTTAGACATGGTAAAGTAAAAGTTCTTTTTATAATTTTTCATAAAAGTAATTTAGTGCGAGTGCGGAAAGTAAATAAAAGTAGTGCGAGTGCGGAAAGTAAATAAAAGTAGTGCGAGTGCGAGAAATAAAGTAATTTAGTGCGAGTGCGGAAAATAAAGGAATTTAGTGCGAGTGCGGATAATAAATGAAAGTAAAGCAAGTGCGGGAAATAAATAAAAGTAAAGCAATGCGGAAAGTAAATAAAAGTAAAGCAATGCGGAAAAATAAAATACGAACTGGAATTAAAATGGCGGCAGGATTAACTTCCTCCCAGAGTGCTCCAAAACTCGATCACACCGACGTATACAGACTCGATCACTCGATTGCAGTATCACCCCGATGTGGAATGATAACTGCTTTAAAACTGATATATGCCTAGAGAAATCTAAGTTTGGACGAAGAAAAACGAAAAACTAAAGTCCTATTTATAGGAAAACTAAATGCTGGAAAAGACCAGGATGCCCCTCCACTAAAAAGTGGAGGGAACTGCATTTTGCCTTGTGGCACCCGCCACAGGCCTATGGCGCCCGCCATGGTGCTGATAGGGAATGAGAGAGTGGAAATCGTGGGTGGTTTTCTCTAACCGTTTTTGACCGAAACCAATTTTGTGAATTTGGCGCCCGCCATGTGCCCATGGCGCCCGCCATGAGTGTTAGGTCTATTTTCCATGGTGTAGCTCTCTGTGTTAGCTTTCCAGTGCTTCGAACGGGGTGTCATTCTGATTTACGGATCAAAAGTTATGGTCAAAATCGTCGGACAACGTCTTGTGTGCAAATTGCTCTATTTCTCTCATTTTTTCATCCTAATTACTTCGTTTCTTTGCATGTGACTCTTAAATGGATAAATACCTGAAAACAAATGAAAACATAGTAATAACATAACAAAATAACAATAAAAGCTAAGAATGCATGCGAAATCGGAGTCAGAAATACGGTGAATTTTAGTGTGATCAAATTCTCCCACACTTAGACCTTTGCTTGTCCTCAAGCAAACATTAAAGCTCAAGAAAAAATGGTGTCAACACGTGTTTTTGGGCTAAAGGGCTTCTAAGTTCAAGTCAGGATGCAGTGACAGGTACTAACTAAGTGAACCAAGGGTACCATAATAACACAGACACAAACTTCAATCCTATATTAACCACTCCATGTCATCCCACAATACCTAGGCCTATCTTCTAATCTTTTTGGGTCCTTTTCATTCAGGCGCAATCACATTAAGCCCGTTATCCGTACATGCTTCATAGTAGAGTGACCGGTTAGTGATTCTGATCCATAACATAAGGTTTCTGGCACATAAGCATGTGTAAACCTGATTTATTTGACCTAATTGTAGTTGCGGGGGATCGGATCGTAATCCTCCCTACCAAGTTCAGTGCCAGATACCTCTGAACCAACTAACAATAGGTGACTTGCAATTTTTTTCTTTTTGTGGCAAATTTTTTTTTCTTCTCTTTTTTTCGGTTTAAATGACTTTGTGAGGGTCACTTATCCCAGAGTTTGCCTTTTTTCTTTCTTTTTTTATTAGCACTGGATCATTCACTTATGTTCATCGGCCCCCTACGTAGAGCATGCTTAGGCCGGAGCTGACTGCTAGGATAAACTACTTAGGACAATTTTTTGAATGATAATAAAGGCCATGGTGGTGGGGTTTAGGAGTGATTCCTATATTCAAGAAGTCTTTGGTGCTAAAATGGTGCTGATGTTTCAAAAAGTTGACCTGAGTCACCATATCCTAATCTAAACCTATCTCAAAGCCCAAAAAAACATGTGAAACAACATTGTTTTCTTTTTAAAAATTTTCTGGTAAGGCTAAGGAAGTGGGAAAAATGAAGATGTACTAAAAATACACTATACTGGTGACTCGTCAGACTCATGCATTATCTAAGAAAATTAAACTAAATAACTTACTGAAAAGGGAAATAACTGAAAGCAAATAAATAACAAAAAAATGAAATGACAGAAAGCAATAAAATCCCCTCCCACACTTAAATCGAACATTGTCCCCAATGTTTCGAAATAAGATAAGGGGGGTAACCTGAAAAACTATTGTGGAGGAGCACTGGTGCCCTCGCCGTCCTGCTGTGATGGTCTGGAACGACGGGATCTACTGCGATGCTGGTCCCTTCGGTCAAGTCGTGCCGATAAGGCAGCCTGGGCACCCCGGACCTCTCGAAGGTTACCTAAGATGGAACCCTGAGTGGCCTCCACAAGCTGGTAGTGTCGGCGGTTGACTTCTCTCTGACGGTCCTGCTCTAATGTGATATCGTGCAAGGTACGGCAAACGTTGTTGTAAGCACGATCCGAAACCAATCGCGATTGTTGCATGAAGCTCATGTTGTCCGTCAGTTGTTGTGAAATAGTAGAGAGAAGGCCTTCTCGCCTTTCCTCTCTAGTTGTCATATCACGCCACATATCCTCAGTGACATAGAATCCAAGAGCAGCACCTGCAACAGGGTTAGAGGAAGATGGTGCGGCGTGTGACTGTAAAAATATTTTTGTTCCTTTTTTTTTTCATTATTGGGTATAAAATAAAATAAAATGAAAGAAAAAGAAAAAAATGAGATTAGTGCATGAAATAATATATATGGTAAAATCAAATTACATGAAAAAGAAAATGTAATAGATGCAATAATGTAAGATATGTCTGGAGATGCGAAAAATAAAATAAAGCATGAAAAATAGAAATTAAATACTAGGGTAATATCGTCAGTGTAGAACGAATCATGTGGTAGGCTTCTCCTCCTGGTTTGATCCACGAATCTCAACTATCTCCCTCCGAAGCTCTTCAATCTCCCGATATAGAGCATCGGCCTCTGAGGCATGAGTGAGATCAGAAACCTGAATCTGTAATTCCAAGTCCGCTACTTCCTGCTTGAGCAGGGCAGTCTCCTTACGGAGCTCATAAATCTGAGTTTGTAGATCAGGCGGTTGCAGAGACATATTATTAGACATAACAGTGATTCGGGGAGAAAGAGGTGTAGGAGTGTACTCAGCGGCGGGAGGTGATTTCGGCTCTTCGACAGTCTCTCCATAACCCTCTAGAGCATAACTCCAATTAGCAGGATCATCGACACTGATCATCAGCGGGTCTGGTAATGTAAAATAATGTATCACTTCTCCGTCGATCAGTAATCTAAAAGTGTTGGGCTCGAAAGAAGCCCTCCTCATCAGTCCTCTGCCAAGACAAAAGTCAACATCTAGGGTGGTGTAGCAGCAGAAGGTCCTGAGGTGCAATAATTTGCGAGACAAACCCAATGCAGTAGCTATCTGTGTAACAATCCCACCGACATGTATGATGCCTACAGATGATCTGGCAACACTAGCAAGGCCCTTTAACAGAAAGTTGCCACAGGCAACTGGGCAAGACTGAGTCGCATAAAACAGTAGGAAAATCTCCTCTTCACTCAGCAGAGTCTCTGTATCTGGAAAACCTAGGAAAGAATGCGCCAGAATCATCTGGAAGTACCTTAACGCAGGGTTGTGGATTACTTGAGAAAACTGAGTGGAAGGATCTTGACTCCCTCCACCTGAGATGTTAGACCAAAACTTTTCCACTTCTCTGCTCATAAAATACCCCATCGGTGTCTCTGGAATAGCATCAGGAGTAGTCTGAAAACCTAGTAAATCACCAAACTCTTTGTGAGAGAAGGAGTAGTCAATCCCGAACAACCTGAAAACAACATATCCATCGGGTCCAGCCCAAGGGTCATAATGAAACGAGCCGAGGAACTCTAGAGTTAAGTTCCTGTAAGTGTTGTTCCTATCGTCAAACTGGTCCCACTGGAGTTCATGGCATAAGAATCTGACGCTTGGCTCTATCCCCAAGGCATCCATGCAGTCATGGTCAGGGTACCTGGTAGGGGCCATAGGGCGTCTCATGTGGACATAGTAACGCTCTCTCTGTGTGTCGTCTCTAAAGGCCACGTGCATGTCATCGGGGTTCTACATTCTGCACAAGGTTAGCAAACAAGTCCTGAAAGCACATAAAACATTCAATCGTTAGTTCTGACATAATAATAAAATAAACAAATTGAAATAAAGTAAAAATAAATAAAAAGTACGTAAATAAGAAAATCATGGGTTGCCTCCCATGCAACGCTTGTTTAACGTCATTAGCTCGACGACCGGATTTTATATATCGTTTGAAGGATACGGTGGATCACTCAAAGTATGGCACGTGTATGTTGTTGGGATGTCACCTCCTTCGTAGGGCTTCAACCTCAGTCCATTAACGATGAACGATTTACATGTTTGGTTCTTGATTTCAATAGCACCAGATCTCAGAATCTTAGATACTTCGAAAGGGCCAGTCCATCTCGAACGAAGCTTCCCTGGAAAAAAGTCGTAACCTAGAATCGAACAGGAGAACAGGATCGCCTATTTGAAGTCTTTTCTTATGATTTTTTTGTCATGCCAAGCTTTGGTTCTTTCTTTCTATATGATGGAATTTTCGTAGGTAGATTGTCCGAGCTCTTCTAATTTGTGGATATCAAGGATACGTTTTTCACCAGCAGTTAAGTAATCCAAATTCAAAGTTTTGATGGCCCAATAGGCTTTATGCTCTAACTCAAAAAGTAAATGACATGATTTCCCATAAACTAGTTGGTAGGGGTTTGTTCCTATAGGGGTTTTGAAAACGGTTATGTAGGCCCATTTATCAAGCCATTTCACATATCCTTCACCTTTTCTTTTCTTCCTTCTGTAGGTTGGCTCACTCTTTTGAACTTGTGGTGGTGGTTCTGGATCTATGCTAAGTATTAGCTTTTCAAATTTAAGCTTAGTCATTTCATTCACCATCTCAAAGGTTAGCCTTACCCTCTTAGCACTAATTATTTCCCTAGTTTCATGGTCCTCAATTTTTCTCTTTTTATGCTGGAGCTCGAATAAGGGTACATTGGTGCGGGTATATTTCAATACTTCCACGTATGTTTTGGATTGGGATTCTACCTTATCTTCCACAAAAATTTGCGGGAAAGGAAATGGTGGGATATATGGAGGGGTAACAACAATAGTTGCTTCATTCTCTACCTTTATGACACCTTTCCTTTCGGATGGTTTCAATGGATTTTTCTCTACTCTATTCTCACCACAACTCTCGTTATGCTCATTATCCATCTCCTTAGGATTTTCGATATGTTCTTCACTACTAGTTGTTATAACATATGCATTCTCCTCAGGAGGTGGTCCTATAGGTGTTTGTGCAAGTAGGAAGATTTGAGTCCCCAATGCCTTAGTGTGATTCACGAGGGAATCGACCTTAGTGTTTATTTGCCTAAAGGTTTCATAAGTATCGAGACATTGTCTTCTAAACTCTTCATTCTTGAGGGTTTGTGTTTCCACAAAGCGCTTCATCATAGATTCTATCCTATAATTAGTTGTTGTTTCCATGAAATCCTCCAATAACCTTTCGAGGTTTGAATTAACAGATTCTAGTGGTTCCTCAAAATTTTGTGAGTGGTGATTTGGGTGAGAATAAGTTAGTGATGCATAGAAATTCTCCATTAGTATTTCGAGGTTGGACATATGTGATTCTCGTGATCCCCCGAAATACTGGGAGGGATGATTGTAGAATTTTTTTGAGTGAAACATAGTGATTTTTTTTTTAATTTGTTGTAAAAGCCTTAGTCTATACGGTATAACTACAGGGTACGAAATTTGACGAAATTGGTCCCCGGCAACAGCGCCAAAAACTTGATGCGTGTTTTTCGCAAGTGTACGAACGCGTCAGAGTAATATAAAAGATTGTCGAATCCACAGAGACCAAGTGTCAATCTATCGTACCTGTTGTTATGGTGTGTATCTAAGGCAACTAAATATAGGGGTTTTAAGAAGGGTGCAATGGTAAATAAAATAATAATTTTAAACAATAAACAAAGACAGGCTCGAATGTAATTCACGTAATCAATGGATAATCCAGTACTTGTTAATGGAACTACTTATGGGCAATGTTTTCTCCTTTGAAAAGAACTAATTTAACAGGAACTGTCGCTTTCGCGTATTCAGAACCGAGTTGTACTCTCTAATCAACCCCTCCTATTGTCACGGATAAAAAGGTGCGTACTGTGTTAGAGTAGTAAACCTATTTTTAAGAAATATAGTATCTTAACTAAGTTGAAAAGTACTTTAACCTGGATTTCTTAGCAAAAAGAGGTTCTCACGAACCAGACTCTAAACTTCTTTAATGCGTTCAAAAGTCGTTTTAAAATCTCCTTTCTTTTTAATCTAAAAACTCCTAATAAACTAGACAAAGCGCTTTTGGCTGTTTTTGAAATAGTTAAAAACAATTAAACTTAAATTGAAAGATAAAATAGCCCTTAAGTGTTTCCACGAACAATTGTACGGATTACTGGTTTAATTAAGATCCTTACATTCTAACCTTTATAGATTTAGTTAGACATGGTAAAGTAAAAGTTCTTTTTATAATTTTTCATAAAATTAATTTAGTGCGAGTGCGGAAAGTAAATAAAAGTAGTGCGAGTGCGGAAAGTAAATAAAAGTAGTGCGAGTGCGAGAAATAAAGTAATTTAGTGCGAGTGCGGAAAATAAAGGAATTTAGTGCGAGTGCGGATAATAAATGAAAGTAAAGCAAGTGCGGGAAATAAATAAAAGTAAAGCAATGCGGAAAGTAAATAAAAGTAAAGCAATGCGGAAAAATAAAATACGAACTGGAATTAAAATGGCGGCAGGATTAACTTCCTCCCAGAGTGCTCCAAAACTCGATCACACCGATGTATACAGACTCGATCACTCGATTGCAGTATCACCCCGATGTGGAATGATAACTGCTTTAAAACTGATATATGCCTAGAGAAATCTAAGTTTGGATGAAGAAAAACGAAAAACTAAAGTCCTATTTATAGGAAAACTAAATGCGGGAAAAGACCAGGATGCCCCTCCACTAAAAAGTGGAGGGAACTGCATTTTGCCTTGTGGCGCCCGCCACAGGCCTATGGCGCCCGTCATGGTGCTGATAGGGAATGAGAGAGTGGGGATCGTGGGTGGTTTTCTCTAACCGTTTTTGACCGAAACCAATTTTGTGAATGTGGCGCCCGCCATATGCCCATGCCGCCAGCCATGAGTGTTAGGTCCATTTTCCATGGTGTAGCTCTCTGTGTTAGCTTTCCAGTGCTTCGAACGGGGTGTCATTCTGATTTACGGATCAAAAGTTATGGTCAAAATCGTCGGACAACGTCTTGTGTGCAAATTGCTCTATTTCTCTCATTTTTTCATCCTAATTGCTTCGTTTCTTCACATGTGACTCTTAAATGGATAAATACCTGAAAACAAATGAAAACATAGTAATAACATAACAAAATAACAATAAAAGCTAAGAATGCATGCGAAATCGGAGTCAGAAATACGGTGAATTTTAGCGTGATCAGTAACTAGGGCTTCTGGTTCTTTTTGTGGGTTCCTCCTAGCGCTTGTTTGATTTGTGTTTACTGGGGTGTTATGTGCTGTGTATGTTTATTTATTTTGCTTTATTTCTTTATGTACAACTTTATTTATTGCTTTTCTTTACAGTTTTACATATTTCATACTGTCATTATCATTGTTGGATCTGGTTTCTGTTTTGGGGGGTGGGGTTCCATTGAGAGTTCAAGGTCCTACACCTGGGACCTGAGTGACACCTAGGCTAGAGTGGTTCATGTTCTTTCCCATTCCATTTCGGTCTGGTGCGGGAATATGAAACACGGTTCAGATGTGGGTTTCTTCTTGAGAACTCTGTGCTACAGATTTCCTGTAGTGCTAGGGTTATCTGGGAAGCCTGCTAAGTCTGGATGACCTTTATTTTGACCTTCAGAAACTGAGGTGAATTAGAGGAGGATCTTTTATGGTTACTGTAAACACTGTACCTCCGGGTTAGAAGTGTTTACACTTCTCATAACTGATCCAAGTCTGAGGATCCTTGTTTTAGAACATTACCTGTGAGGGGGTTGGGCTGTTTACAGGTTTGCAGGTACCATTTGCCACATCATACCCTGTTACTTGTTTTGTTTAAGAGTACCTCATTTTGGACAGTTCTTGTGATTAACCCTGGACATGTGACTCTTTATTTGAGTCCCCCACCTTGGTTACTGGATTTCTGAACCTTCATCTGGACCTTCTTTGAACATACATGGGCTTATATCAAGACAGATAATCAGATCCAGATTGATCACAAACCCTTGCATATCATTTGCATATATCATCATTTGCATCATTTCACATTTGTTTATTTGTCTTTCAGGGTATCCACATTATATCTGGTTTGGTTTTGACCCCTTCTTCTACATAGACCTCTGCTTCATCAGTTATCTGCTTCAGCTATTCTCATCATCACCAGTATCAGCCTGTCAGTGGCTCATCTCCAGTATCAGCCTTGATCTTCATCAGCACCTATTTTCCTCCTCTTCAGCATTTATGACTACTCCCAGGAAGAGCAACATATCCTACCATTTCTTTGAGCCTGTGTTGACTGGCATCAGGCAAGTCCAGTCACTCATCACCCCTGACCACATCCCATTGTTTAGAGAGCACTATGGAGGTATCTTGGATATGGTTATGGACCTTAACCCTTCTCAGAGGAGCATGATCCACACCTGCTTGCAGTTTTATGACCCTCCTTTAAGATGCTTCACCTTCCCAGACTTTCAGTTATGGCCTCTACTGGAAGAGTTTTCCTCATTGACTGGAGTACCTATCAGGGGTGGACTCCCTTTCAACCCAGAAATGACTTTTCCCAGCAATGGAGAAGTAGCAAAAGCACTGTACCTGGAGCCTCCTTTGATTGAGCAAAGCATGACAACAAAAGCTGGGATCCCTGGTTTGCACTTGGACTTCTTGATTTCTCAGGCCATCCTGAAGGCCTCCTTGGGAGAGTGGAGGGCAGTCTGTGCACTGTTAGCCCTTAGCATATATAGGGTTATACTGTTTGCAGATGAGCCCAAATTTGTCAGCAAGAATGCCATTCATTTGTTTCTTTTGAGGAACCCAATACCCACATTGCTGGGAGATTTCTATTACTCCATTCATTAGAGGAATGAGAAAAAAAGAAGGAAGTTAGTGAGATGTTGTGCTCCTTTGTTTCACACCTGGCTGCTCAGACACCTACCTAAGTCAGATGCCTTCTTGAACCCTCACCAACAGAAGAATTGGGCCAAGAGGCTCATTGCTTTGACTTCAGATGATATTAGATGGTGCACACAGAGCACCAAAGGCAAAGACATTATCACCAGCTGTGGACAATACCCAAATGTGCCTCTGATAGGAGTAAAGGGTTGCATCAACTACAATCCCTTGCTTTTTAAGAGACAACTAGGCTATGCTTTGGTTCACCCTCCCAGAGTGCAAGATTTAGCTGAGACCTTGTATTGTGAAGTGAAGCCTAATTCAGCTGCTGTCAGACAAGCATCTTGGGCTTGGGACAACATCCAGACAAAAGGGATGGCTCTTCTAGGGAAGTGTAATAATGTTGCTTCAGCTCAGTACTATGATTGGTCCCGTACTAGAGCTCAGATTACTGGAATGCCTTTCACCATTGAGGACATACCTGGACCATCTACAGCTCAGCCAGCAGCAACTGTCAGCCTGGAAGAATTTGAGAAGCTGAAGGAAAGGAATGAGAATCTGTCTCAAGCTTTGAAGAAGACCCTTTGGGAAAGGAGTGATGGTCGTCTGGACATTGAGAGGTTGGAAAAGCTTAGGGTGGAGCATCTTGCCAAAATTGAGAAAACAGAGGACTACATCAGGAAAGCTAGAGCTGGGGAACAAATATTGAAGAATGCCTATAAAGAAGCCAAGATTCAGAAGGCTAGGACTGAGCTATATCTACAAGAGAGTCAGGCTAGGTGGGTCAGGATCACTGAAGCCCGGACACAAGAAGACCAGAAAACTCAAGCCAAGATTGAACAGCTAGAGGCCAATGAGAAGAAGCAGCAGGAAGCTTTGTTGGCAGCCCAAAAGGAGATTTCAGAATTGAAGCTCAGAGCAGGATTGAAAAGATCAAAGGACCAAGACAGGCACAAGAAGCTGACCACTGCCATTGCCACCAGGAACCTCCTCATTAGGACCATTACAGAGCACCCAGATGGTCCAGTGACTGAGGCACTCCTGAAGGAGGTCAAGGAGGATGAGTTTGGACTGAATGTTTGACTTCTTTGCTTGTTGTTCATTTCCATTTGATGTACTTTTTCTCTTTTTTGTATTTTGACCCTCCAGAGGCATGTGTTGTAAGACAAACTATGTATTTGTTCATCATTTGTAATATATTAGTTTGCTTTCATTGGGTTTCTTTTCTCAGCAACATCAAGCATCTTCCTCGAGGTCTGGAAAGGTCAAAACCAAGAACCAAGCCGGATGCCTTGGAAAACAAATAAGCATACTGCATTGCATACTAACCTTGTTTTGTTTTGTAGGTTTTGTTATTATTTGTTTCTAACTCTGTTGTCATCTCAAGAAACATTGCTCGTCGCCGAGTGTTCCCTGTCAACCGCACGCACCGGTACCCTACTCGCAACAACCTTCCTGGTATTCAAATGGATCAAGTACAGCAAGATCTTACTGAGGTCAGAAATCAGATGGCTAATGAGAGAGTGGAAATGAGAAATCAGATGTCTCAATTCATGGCTGTAATGACTGGCTTGGCCCAGAGTCAAGAAAGATTAAGGGAACCGGTGGAACGGCAAACTCCTGAGGAGCCTCATCTTGGGACAGGAGGAACTAGCAACAATGAAAGGGGTCAGCCTCGTATTGATCCACCAGTATTTGGACCTCATCTGGATCCAGAAGCTAACATCCCAAGGAATGTGCAGGGTAATACTGCTGGAGGGAGAATCTTGCAAGAGGATCCCCAATAAGAGCAGTTTACTGTTATGGGAGCAGGAGACGAAGTCTATGACAAGAGGTTAGATGAAATTGCTGAGAAGTTAAGATCTTTGGAGTCTTATAATTCCTTGGGCTTCGATGTAATGGACATGGGGCTAGTGGATGGGGTGAGAATTCCCCACAAATTCAAACCCCCGTGCTTTGAGAAATACAATGGAACCTCTTGTCCACGAACTCACCTGCAGTCTTTCCTGGGAAGACTTAAGGCTTATACTATGGATGAGAAGCTGTGGATGTTCTACTTTGAAGACAGTCAGACTGGGGCTTCAAGAGAGTGGTATTCGCACTTGACCAGGGCTACCATTAGATGCTGGAAGGACTTAGCTGAAGCCTTCATCAGGCAATATCAATACAATCTGGACATGGCTCCTAACATGACCCTTCTAATGGGAATGTCTCAGTCTTCCAGAGAAAGCTTTAGGGAGTATGCCCAAAGGTGGAGACAGCTTGCTGCTGCTGTCCAACCACCCATGTCAAAGAGGGAGATGGCTGACATGTTCATGAATACTCTGCAAGGAACATATATTGATAGACTGGCTGCCTTTTCCTCTACCAGCTTTGCTGATGTCGTCATAGCTGGTGAAAGGATTGAAAGTCTATTAAAAATGGGCAAAATTTATGACAGTGGTGCAAGTTCATCCAGTAATCCCAGGAAGCCTTTTGTGGGACCCCGAAGAGCCGGTGAGACCAATTCCATTCATGCAAATAGGGGCATACCTTAGTATGTACACCGGTCAGTATCAGCAGTTACCATTCCAGCTCCGATTCCTCAACAATCAGCATATCCTCAGCAATAACCACATTATCAACAACAAGTTCAGTAGCCGCAACAGAGAAACTACAACAACAACAATAGCAACCAACAACAGCGTCCCTTCCAACAAAGACCATCACAGGCAAACAGGGTGATTGACCCCATACCTATGCCTTATGCTGCCTTATTGCCACAACTCCTAAAGCTTAACTTGGTTGAGTTAAGGACGTTGGCACCACCAGATCCCCTCAATCTCCCAAAGAATTATGATGTCAACGCCAGGTGTTCTTTCCACTCCAATGCACCTGGTCACAATACTGAAAAATGCAGGGCCTTACAAATGAAAGTCCAAGATCTGGTGGATTCTAAAGCCCTCAACTTTGCACCTCCTCCGAATGTCAACAGAAATCCTATGCCTAATCATGGCGGGCCAAGGGTTAACGCCATTGAGGAAGACAAACCATCTACCTTGATCACCAGTGTTGCACAAATTCGAACACCTTTGGTCGAAATTAAAGCTCAGCTTTTAGAATGCCAAGTGTTCCCCGGGTGTGAGCTCGGCTGTGGGTATTGCAACATTGCAGTCAACGGGTGTGAAAGGCTGAGAGGTGGCATAGATAGCCTTATTAAGGATGGTATCCTTCAGATTTCAACAACGGCGCCTACAAATCCAGTAATTCCTTTAACAACAATTCCCGATTCTTCTACAACAGCAATGATAACCATTCCTACCGATTCATCGATATCATCAGCAATTACTCCATCCATCACTTCAACAAGTCAAAATTCAACAGCCATTTCTTCTACAACATCAGCATCCATTTTATTAGCAAAATCTTCTACAACGCCAGCAAGGATTAATGAAGATGTCTCGACAGTTACAATCTACTATGACCCATCAAATGTTCCTCCCAGTAGCAATTTCCAACAACAAGCCATGGCACCTCCTGCCAGATCACCAGTCAAAATTTACTATGATCCGCACACCATTACAGTACCCTCCTCTGCAGCAATCAGTCTGGTCACTATTACGGTGCCTGGACCAGTTCCCTATGAAAGCAGCAATGCCATACCTTGGCATTATGGCTCTGACCTCTATTGCAACAGGGAGAAAATCACTCTGGATTCATCAACCTCTTCTCCACAAGTTGATAATGTTGGGGGAGGCGGAGGCTTCACCAGAAGCGGACGCCTTTTTGCCTCACAAACACAAAGACCTAATGTTGAAGCAGAGGTTGTTGCCAAAGCAAAGGGAAAGAGTGTGGTATGTGAAGAGCCAACTACCAAAGAAACTCAGAAGACATCTTTTGAGCAAGATGTAGACGAGTTCATGAGAATCATAAAAAGAAGTGATTACAAGGTGGTGGACCAGCTTCACCAAACCCCCTCTAAAATCTCCATATTATAACTGTTGATGTGTTCTGAAGCTCACAGGAACGCACTATTGAAAGTCCTGCACGCAGCGTACGTGCCGGAGGAGATTACTGTTAATCATCTAGAAACCGTGGTTGCAAATGTCAACACCAGTCATGGACTGGGCTTTACTAATGCTGACTTAACAACAGAGGGACGCAGCCATAACAAGGCTTTGCATATCACCTTGGAATGCAAGGGTGCTGTTCCATCTCATGTACTGGTGGACACTGGGTCATCACTCAATGTTCTACCAAAGAAAGCCTTAGTGAAGCTGGAGCATGATGGCTTGGCATTGCGTCCAAGTAATTTGGTGGTAAGAGCATTCGATGGCTCTAAAAGATCAGTGCTTGGGGAAATTGATCTGCCTGTGTTGATTGGCCCGCAGACCTTCAAAACTACCTTCTTTGTGATGGACATACAGCCGGCCTACAGCTGTCTGTTGGGTAGACCCTGGATCCACGCCGCTGGCGCTGTTACGTCTACCCTTCACCAGAAGTTAAAATTCGAGTGGGAAGGCCAAATCATCACCATCTGTAGGGAGGAGGACATCTTTGTTAGCCAGCTGGCTACGTATAAGTACATAGAAATGGACGGGGGATCCATGAAACCATGAGCCAAGGGTTTGAGGCCTTGAACATTAATGAAGCATCTGCTGTACTGGGAACTTCCATAACATCGTACCAGTAAGCCCAGAAGGTTGTTGAGGAAGGTACCGCCCAAGGCTGGGGCAAGCTGCTGCCCGTGGAAAAGAAAGAAGACCGATTTGGGTTGGGTTACAGACCAACTCAACAAGATCAATCAGAGGCTGCCAAGGAGCCCAAGTTTGTCAATGGGGGAATGCTCACCCCGGATGCTGTGAACAATTTGGAAGATGAGTCGGAAGACGAGCGCAACCTGGAAAGCTGGATATGTCCAAGGACCCCGGGGAGCCATGTCTCAAACTGGTCTTCCCAGGAAATTATAAGGGTTACTCCTGCAGAGTAATTATTATTTCCTGTATTTTAAAGCATGCATCAAGTCTTGCATCTTGCCCAAGATGTCAAGACTCATTTTGTAATCGGGCCATCTTGTATTTTGTGCAAAGATCAATTAATGAATATCAGGACATCTTTTGCAAATGAGTCTTTTCTTTTTCGCTCACTGTTTTTCATTTTTTCACCTTTTGTACAAAAATAAAATGGCAATGTTTTTCAGAATAAATAACTTCATTTTCACTTTTTAAAAAAAAAAGATAAAACTGATCACTAAAATGAACAAATCTAAACCCTTGCAGAAAGTGCCCTCCAGACTGCACCGACAACAACACCGCTATGACTTCGTATGACTTTGACAATCCAATCAATCAAGCTGATGAAGGGGTTGAAGAAGATTATGAGCTACCTGAAGAGCTAGCCAGGTTGTTGAGACAAGAGGAGAAGGCTATTACTTCTCATCAGGAGGAGGTTGAGACGGTTAATCTTGGTACAGAAGAAGACTTGAAAGAAGTCAAGATCGGGGCCTGCTTACAAGATTCAGTGAAAGAGCAACTGATTGATATGCTTCGGGAATATGTGGATGTTTTCGCTTGGTCTTATCAAGATATGCCAGGGTTGGACACCGATATTGTCGTCCACAAGCTGCCTCTGAAGGAAGACTGTCCGCCAGTAAAACAGAAGTTGCGCCGTACTCGCCCGGATATGGCAATGAAGATAAAAGAAGAGGTACAAAAGCAGTGGGACGCCGGTTTCCTTGCTGTGACTAGCTATCCACCGTGGGTTGCTAATATTGTACCAGTACCTAAGAAGGATGGCAAGGTGAGGATGTGTGTGGATTACCGGGATCTGAACAGAGCTAGCCCGAAAGATGACTTCCCTTTACCTCACATTGATGTATTGATCGACAATACGGCTCAGTTCTCGGTGTTTTCCTTCATGGATGGATTTTCAGGATATAATCAGATCAAAATGTCTCCTGAAGACATGGAGAAGACAATTTTCATTACACCCTGGGGCACATTCTGTTATAAAGTGATGCCATTCGGACTGAAGAACGCGGGTGCCACTTACCAACGGGCTATGGTAACATTATTCCACGACATGATCCACAAAGAAATTGAATGTTATGTGGATGACATGATTGCCAAGTCCCTCACAGAAGAAGATCACCTGGTGAATCTTGAAATTCTGTGATCAGGTATGAGATGTCCTAAGAGATGTCCCAACACTTAATAGGACATTTGACAAATTTAACCAAAACTTAAACAGCAAGAAAAGTAAACAACACAGAAGTTTGTTAACCCAGTTCAGTGTATAACCACACCTACATCTGGAGGCTACCAAGCCAGGAGGAAATCCACTATTAGTAATATTAATTCTAGACTTAAACCACCCTGTTTAATCTATCACTTAATACTTACCCAATGCAATTTCTACCTAAGACTCACTTAGATAAGAGTACCCTACTCACTCCCCCTCAATCACACAGTGATCAAGTTTACAAGTTTACTGAAATTGAAGACATCCTTCAAACAAAACAGCTTGATCTTACTTAACAGTTTCAATCAAGTCACAAATGCACTTTTGCTTAAAAGCTCATAAAGTGGTACAATTAAAAACACCTGCTATTAAAAACACTAGACACCCTATTTGATCTTCTGAAATTCGTACTCAATTCTATGAGTTTCTGTTGTTTAAATAGGTATCTGAATTTTGGGCTTTCTGTAGAATGATCCAGCCCTAATGTGCAGCAGCTGTCACCTTGAATTTAGGGTTTGTTACTTCCTATATTCTAGGTGCATTAGGTCTTCTGTTTTAATCTGAATCTTCAATATAAAACTCCCTACAGATGCGCCTTGTTCTGTTTTTATCCATCATTAATTAATTCCAGATAACTCTCCTTAAATATCTCTGATCTGTTAATCAATAATTAATTCTGGAAGCAGGTCTGAGATGTCTCAACATCTGTTGGGACATCCTGAAAAACTGAACTTAAGTTATTTACACAATGTCCCAACATCTGGTAGGACATCCTGAAATAAGTTCATATACTCTGTTTGCTAATGTCCCAACATCTGATAGGACATTCTGAACTGAATTCAACATTTCTTGTTTGGTCAAAAATTCTGCCAATTCTTAAACATCTACAAACTCCCCCTTTGGCTAATTTTTGGCTAACATCTTTTCTGGTTTTCAGAGTGCAGCAGAAGTTCTTTTTATCAGAGTATAGCATTACTTTTCTGTTGATTCTTATTTGAGATTACTCCCCCTCAAACATATATGTGTCCAGTCTTTATCCAGTCTTGTTTCAACAGAAAAACTTATTCAGTTCAGAAGCAAACAAACAGAATTTTTCATTCATTTAAACAGCAATTACATTTGATGGTGTTCTCCCCCTTGGTAGACACAAAATTAGGGGCCAAAGACACTATTACTGTCATTACATTGCTGTCATTACATTGGCCTCACATACATTGATCACTCAGATTCATCACTCTCAGTTGCTTCCTCCACCTCAGTGTCTTCATCTTTATCAGCTTCACTTTCTTCATCAGCCTCACTGTCTTCACCAGATGCATCATTCTGATCTTCTTCACTTTCCAACCTTTTGATGATTTCCTCAAGCTTCTGCTTTCTAGCTTCAAGCTCTTTGCAGGTGCTTTTGAGTTCAGCAATTAAAGACTTCCTGGAGATTGGATTCTTAGCATTGGAGGGACCAGCAGATGTCCCAGAAGGTGCTTCAACATCTGCAGCATGGTGACTTAGGAATAATTTGTAATGAAAAACCAGGGGGCTCTCTCTCTTGCAGACAGTGTCCTTCTCATGTAAAATCCCAGGGTATTGACTTAGAACAATACCACACAGCAATGATGGAAAAGCTATTGGTAGCTTTGTTGCAGTAGAGATGGCATGCTTCATAGTCTGATCAAAAATATATGCTCCATAATCCATCTTGGTTTGAGTTCCCACAGCATAGATGAATCTGGCCAGACCAGTTGAGATTGATGAAGTGTGGTTGGTAGGCACCCAGTTAGCAGTTCCAATCCTGTTAAGCATGGCATACTTTCTGGTAAGCATGCTCACAGAGAGCTTTCCCTTCACAGGCCAAGCTTTGACCTGGTTTGCAGTGATCACCTTACAGATTTGATTATCTGTCTTGCCTAGCTCATTGGGTCCATCTGTGTCCCTTCCTAGATATTGATTAATTATTTGGGGAGAGAACTCAACACATTTACCTCTCACAAATACCTTTCTGAACTCTGAGGACTTACCATTTGAGCAATCCTCCTGAAGATTCACAATGAACTCTTTGACAAGAAGTTCATAGCAGGGAGAGAACTCTGAGACTGTCTTGAATAGTCCTGCAGCAGAGATTAGGTCAATGAGTTCTGTGCACTCAAGTGCATTGCTGCTCAGTTCTCTTTCCAGGGCAACCCTTCTTTGGTACACATACTTCCATCTGTTGACACTAGAGACAAGATGGAATGATATGTTGTCCAAGGGAGCTTCTGGAACAGCAGTTGAAGCTCTTGCTGGTGTTGGTCTTTTCTTGGGAGGAGATGTTGGGACATCTGATTCAACATCTGAATCTGATGGTGTGGCAGCTTTTCTCTTCTGGGATTGGACTTTGCTCCAGGGTTTTGTTGGACCAAAGGTAGCTTTAGCTTTGCCTTTCTTTTGACTAGCCTTCTTCTTCTCAGGGATAACAGATTCAGCTTGCATCTTTCCTTTCCTGGACCTTAGTCTTTTAGCAATGCTGGGTTTTACAGATGATATGATCTCTGCATCAGAGTCCTGCTCCAGATTGACCACTGGAGGAGATTGAGCAGCCTCCTCTTCAGTTGGTTGATCAGCAGGGATTTGATCTTCATTTGAGCCTTGAGCCTGTTCTTCAGAGACCTCTTCATCATTTTCTTTTGAGGCTTTGTCCTCAGTTTGTTCCAGATCAACATCAGATGAGTTCTTTTTCTTATCTTCAGATGTTCCAACATCTGTTGGGACATCTTGTTCTGCAGCAGTGTCCTCTGTATTTTGAGCTGGTTCTTCTTGAGGTGCAGGAATGGTGTTCAAAGGAACAGAGATCCCTTTCACCACTCTTTGTTCAGAGAAAACTTGGTTGACAATCTCCTTGATAGAATCATCAACATATTTGGAGTATTTTGAGGAGGAGGGAATGCCTTTAGCTTTGCTTCTGATTTGATCTTTACATCTCTTTGGAGTTCTTGCCTTTTTAGTGTGAGAGGCGCTTCCCCTGATCTCGTCCAATGGTGTTGATGACATTGGCACAACAGAGATTGGAGTGGCATGAACCACGTCCTCCTTGTTGAGAATTTCCTCAGCTGTTTTAGGGTTTTGAGACATTGTTGAAGAAGATGAAAGAAAGACTTTAGGGTTTATGATCTCTGGAGAATAGCTGGTGAATGTGATTCGATTATGATAGTATGATGAGAATCTTGATAGCTGATTATAAACAATTACTAAGTAAGTAGCCGTTACTGTGCAAATGATGAGAGATGGAGTTCCCAAGAATCTTGTCCAGACTGGTTTTGCCATCTGGAACTTATGCCATGCAATGTCATATGACATGTTGGCACATCTCATTAATTGCTAAATCTCACATAAACAGATTCCAAGTTTGCCCCTTAAATTCTCAAATTGAGTAGCATCCAATGCTTTGGTAAAAATATCAGCTAATTGCAAATCTGTAGCTACATGTTCCAATGAAATCACCTTTTCTTCTACAAGATCTCTGATGAAATGATGTCTGATATCAGTATGCTTAGTCCTGCTGTGTTGAATGGGATTCTTTGATATGTTGATTGCACTTAAGTTGTCACAGTACAATGTCATGACATCCTGTGGGACATTGTACTCAGTGAGCATCTGCTTCATCCAAACCAACTGAGAACAACTGCTACCTGCTGCTATGTACTCAGCTTCAGCTGTAGATAAGGAGACACAATTCTGTTTCTTACTGAACCAAGAAATCAGATTGTTTCCTAGAAAGAAGCATCCTCCTGAAGTGCTTTTTCTGTCATCAGCACTTCCTGCCCAATCAGCATCACAGAAGCCAGTGAGAATTGGTTTGCACCCATGAAAGTACATTATGCCATAGTCACAAGTACCATTAACATATTTAAGGATTCTCTTGACTTGATTGAGATGACTGACTTTTGGATCAGCTTGATATCTTGCACAAACTCCTACTGCAAATGCAATGTCTGGTCTGCTAGCAGTCAAGTATAACAAGCTTCCAATCATGCTTCTATATAAACTTTGATCTACATTCTCACCCTTTTCATCTTTAGTCAGCTTTAAATGTGTGGGAGCAGGAGTTCTTTTATGAGAAGCATTTTCCATTCCAAATTTCTTCACTATGTTCTTGGAGTACTTACTTTGGGAAATAAACATTGAGTCTTCCATTTGCTTTACTTGCAGACCAAGAAAGTAGGTTAATTCACCTACTAGACTCATTTCAAATTCAGATTCCATCTGCTTGACAAAATGTTTGACCATCTTATCAGACATCCCACCAAACACAATGTCATCAACATATATTTGTGCAATCATGACATTTCCTTCTTCATCTTTAACAAATAGGGTTTTATCAATCCCACCTTTTCTGTATCCTTGCTTGATAAGAAATGTGGTCAGTCTTTCATACCATGCCCTTGGAGCTTGCTTCAAACCATAAAGAGCCTTCTTGAGTTTGTATACATGATTTGGACAGCTTGGATCAACAAATCCTTTAGGATGTTCTACATATACTTCTTCATTAAGATATCCATTTAAAAAGGCACTTTTCACATCCATTTGAAATAGCTTGAACTTCAAGATACAAGCAATTCCCAACAATAGTCTGATTGATTCAAGTCTTGCTACTGGTGCAAAGGTTTCATCAAAGTCCACCCCTTCAATTTGAGTGTATCCTTGAGCTACAAGTCTAGCTTTGTTCTTTGTAACAACTCCTTGTTCATTTGACTTGTTTTTATACACCCATTTTGTTCCAATTACATTTATATCATCAGGTCTAGGAACAAGAATCCACACTTCATTCCTTGTGAATTGACCTAATTCCTCTTGCATAGCACAAATCCAGTATTCATCAGTGAGAGCTTCCTTGATATTTTTAGGTTCTATTTTGGAAACAAAACAAGAACCTGAAATCACTTCTCTTGATCTAGTGCTTACACCTCTGTTGGGATCACCAATTATTAAGTCTTTGGGATGATCCTTCTATATTCTGATGGAGGGAGGTTTGCTTGAATCTTCTGACCTTGTATCATTTTGAGTGAAGTTATATTGATCATTCTTTTCTTCAGCTTCAATCTTGATATCAGCAGATGTTCCAACATCTTCTGGGACATCTGTAGAAGCATCATCAATTATCACATTTATGGACTCCATGATAACCTTTGTTCTGTAATTAAATACTCTATATGCTCTGCTGTTTATAGAGTATCCAAGGAAAATCCCTTCATCACTTTTAGGATCCATTTTTCTCCTTTGCTCCCTATCTGCCAGAATATAGCATTTACTTCCAAACACATGAAAGTACTTCACAGAGGGTTTTCTGCCCTTCCAGACTTCATATATTGTGGACAGGGTTCCTTTTCTCAAGGTAACTCTGTTATGGATGTAGCAGGCAGTGTTCATAGCTTCAGCCCAGAAATACAGAGGTAACTTTTTAGCATGGATCATAGCTCTTGCTGATTCTTGAATAGTTCTATTCTTTCTTTCAACAATCCCATTCTGTTGAGGAGTGATAGGTGAAGAATACTCATGATTGATTCCTTTTGAAGAACAGAAATCTAAGAACTTTTGATTCTCAAATTCTTTTCCATGATCACTTCTTATTCTGATCACACAGCTGGATTTTTCCCTTTGCAATCTTTGACATAATTCTTTGAATACATCAAATACATCTGATTTTTCTTTGATGAAGTCTATCCATGTATATCTTGAAAAATCATCAACCACAACATAGGCATACCTCTTACCACCAAGACTTTCAACCTGCATAGGTCCCATAAGATCCATATGTAGAAGTTCCAAAACTTTGGAAGTTGTCAGATGTTGGAGCTTTGGATGGGACATCTTGGTTTGCTTGCCTATTTGACATTCACCACATATTTTGCCATCATCAATCTTTAGTTTAGGAATACCTCTTACAGCATCCATAGATATGATCTTCTTTATGCCTCTGAAATGAAGATGACCTAGTCTTTGATGCCACAGTTTCACTTCTTCTTCTTTAGCTAGAGAGCAGGTTGAAGTGAGACTAAGATTTTGGGATTCCCACATGTAACAGTTGTCTTTAGATCTTGCTCCTTTCATGGCAACCTCTTGTTCTTTGTTAGTCACTATACATTCAGATTTGGTAAAGTTTACAATGTATCCTTGATCACATAGTTGACTTATGCTGATCAGGTTAGCAGTTAAACCTTTAACTAGCAGCACATCATCTAGTCTTGGAACATCTTGAGAATCCAAGGTTCCAACTCCCTTGATTTCTCCTTTAGCTCCATCTCCAAAGGTAACATACCTGGATGAATGTGATTTTAAGTTTACTAGCAGATTCTTCAATCCAGTCATGTGTCTTGAGCATCCACTATCAAAGTACCAGTCTTCTTTAGCTGATACTCTCAGAGATGTATGTGCTATGTATGCAGTACTTTTCTTTGACCAGATGAGTTGAGATTTCTTTTGATGCCTCTGCCCTGTGTGTTGTTCAGCTGATCTCCAAGCTTGATTGTTGATCTGGTTCTTGGGTATGTGGATTTGATCAGTCTGAATGTCAGCTTTTGGTCTCCAAACCTTCTTGATGACCTCTGTCTTCTGCTTAGGAGGTTGTTGATTTCTTTGATGACTATGCAACACTTTCTTGGTACTCTCTACTTTCTGTTTGGAAGGTTGTTGATATATCTGATTTGGATATCCATGTAGCTTATAACAGTGAGGTTTGATATGCCCAAATCTTCCACAGTGATGGCATCTCCATCTTTGATAGTTCTTCTTCATTTTTTTCTTTCCAGAATGTTGAGACATCTGTTGGAACATTATGTTTGTCTTTGTATTCTGATGTTGGGGCATCTGTTGGGACATCTTGTTTGACTGTGTAGTTTTTGAAGTAGTTCTGCTAGAGCTTGCTTCATCTCTGTTATATCCCAGTCCACTTTTGTCCCCTGAATGTTTATTATTGCTGAGAATAACATCCAGTGTGTTTGAGCTGCTGTTCAACATTCTAACAGATTTGGACATATGTTCCAACTTAGAGTTGAGAAGGCTTACTTCACTTTTTAAGGTGTCAATGATCTCCTGATCATTTGCTTTGTCATCTTCTAATGCCTCCTTCTGTTTCTTTAGCTTTATAACTTCACTGCATATTTCAGAGCTTCTTTTGTATAGATCTTTGAATGCTTGCTCAAGTTCTTCATAAGTAAGTTCTCCACAACTGGAATCACTATCATATTCACACAGTCCAGCTAAAGCAGTAATATGCTTAGCTGATTCTTCTTCTGAATCTCCTGAGTCTTCATCAGACCAGGTCACTGAGAATCCTTTCTTTTGCCTCTTTAAGTAGGTAGGACATTCAATCTTGATGTGTCCATATCCTTCACATTCATGGCATTTGACTCCTTTATCTTGACTGGTCTTTTCAGCATACTTTAATCTTTTGTTAGCATCATAAGGTCTTCTGTTCTCAGAGTTTGTGTTTCTTCCACTAGGTTTGGATTTGCCTTCCATTTCTCTGAGAATCTGTTTGAACTGTCTTCCAAGCAAGGCAAGGTTTTCTGATAAGCTTTTATCATTTGCTGATTCATCATCCTCTTCTTCATCTGTATTTGACACTAAGGCTATGCTTTTGTTCTTTTTGGCATTTGTGTCATTCATTCCCATCTCAAAAGTTTGAAGTGAACCAATGAGTTCTTCAACTTTCATGGAGCATATGTCTTGAGCTTCTTCTATTGCAGTGACTTTCATGTCAAATCTTTTTGGCAAAGATCTGAGAATCTTTCTTACAAGCTTTTCATCAGTCATCTTTTCTCCCAAAGCTCCAGAAGTATTGGCTATATCCAAGATGTTCATATAGAACTCATGAATTGATTCATCTTCCTTCATTCTCAAGTTTTCAAACTTGGTGGTGAGAAGTTGAAGTCTTGACATTTTTACTTTTGATGTTCCTTCATGAGTTGTTTTGAGAGTATCCCAAACATCTTTGGCCAGCTCACAATGATGCACAAGTCTGAAAATATTCCTATCAATGCCATTGAATAAAGCATTTAAGGCTTTTGAGTTGCCTAGTGCTGAGTCTTCTTCCTCCTTACTCCATTCTTCTTCAGGTTTCAGCACTTTAGATCCATCTTTGGTGTCTTGGATAGGATGATCCCATCCAACATTGACTGCTCTCCATGCCCTGTTGTCAAGTGACCTTAATAATGCAATCATTCTTGGCTTCCAGTAGTCATAATTAGATCCATCCAGAATAGGTGGTCTATTTACTGACCCTAAATCTCTGTCCATGTTACAGAATTTGTATTCCCTAGATCTCACCCAGTATAAACAGGCAGGGTGCCTGCTCTGATGCCAATTGAAATTCTGTGATCAGGTATGAGATGTCCTAAGAGATGTCCCAACACTTAATAGGACATTTGACAAATTTAACCAAAACTTAAACAGCAAGAAAAGTAAACAACACAGAAGTTTGTTAACCCAGTTCAGTGTATAACCACACCTACATCTGGAGGCTACCAAGCCAGGAGGAAATCCACTATTAGTAATATTAATTCTAGACTTAAACCACCCTGTTTAATCTATCACTTAATACTTACCCAATGCAATTTCTACCTAAGACTCACTTAGATAAGAGTACCCTACTCACTCCCCCTCAATCACACAGTGATCAAGTTTACAAGTTTACTGAAATTGAAGACATCCTTCAAACAAAACAGCTTGATCTTACTTAACAGTTTCAATCAAGTCACAAATGCACTTTTGCTTAAAAGCTCATAAAGTGGTACAATTAAAAACACCTGCTATTAAAAACACTAGACACCCTATTTGATCTTCTGAAATTCGTACTCAATTCTATGAGTTTCTGTTGTTTAAATAGGTATCTGAATTTTGGGCTTTCTGTAGAATGATCCAGCCCTAATGTGCAGCAGCTGTCACCTTGAATTTAGGGTTTGTTACTTCCTATATTCTAGGTGCATTAGGTCTTCTGTTTTAATCTGAATCTTCAATATAAAACTCCCTACAGATGCGCCTTGTTCTGTTTTTATCCATCATTAATTAATTCCAGATAACTCTCCTTAAATATCTCTGATCTGTTAATCAATAATTAATTCTGGAAGCAGGTCTGAGATGTCTCAACATCTGTTGGGACATCCTGAAAAACTGAACTTAAGTTATTTACACAATGTCCCAACATCTGGTAGGACATCCTGAAATAAGTTCATATACTCTGTTTGCTAATGTCCCAACATCTGATAGGACATTCTGAACTGAATTCAACATTTCTTGTTTGGTCAAAAATTCTGCCAATTCTTAAACATCTACAAATCTGTTAAAGTTATTCAAGTGTCTGAGAAAGTATCAGCTGAAGTTAAACCCCAACAAATGCACATTCGGGGTGCGATCCGGTAAGCTGTTGGGAATTATTGTAAGTGAAAAAGGGATTGAAGTTGACCCTGACAAAGTCAAAGCCATTCAATAAATGCCTGCACCTAAGACTGAAAAAGAAGTTCGGGGGTTCTTAGGCAGATTGAACTACATTTCACGGTTCATATCTCACCTTACTGCAACCTGTAAACCTTTGTTCAAGTTGTTAAGAAAAGAACAAACGGTCAGGTGGAATGAAGACTGCCAGAGGGCTTTTGACAAAATCAAGGAATACTTACAGGAGCCTCCAATCCTTATGCCTCCAGTTGAAGGAAGACCTCTAATCATGTACCTAACCGTATTAGAAGAGTCGATGGGGTGTGTGTTGGGCCAGCATGACGAGTCTGGTCGAAAAGAGTATGCAATATACTACCTAAGCAAAAAGTTTATCGACTGTGAACAACGTTATTCACTGCTCGAGAAAACTTGATGTGCTTTAGCGTGGGCTGCTCACCGACTAAGGCAGTATATGTTGACCCACACTACTTTATTGATCTCGAAGATAGACCCAGTTAAGTACATTTTTGAGAAGCCAGCACTTACCGGACGGGTTGCAAGATGGCAAATGATGCTCACAAAATATGATATTCAATACACATCTCAAAAGGCCATCAAAGGCAGTGTATTGTCTGATTATCTCGCTGAACAACCCATCGATGATTACCAGCCTATGAGATTTGACTTCTCCGATGAAGACATCATGTTCATAAAAGCAAAAGATCATGAAGAGCCTACTCACACTGAATGGCCTGACCCGGAGGAAGAATGGACCATGATGTTTGATGGGGCTGTTAATATGAATGGTTGTGGTGTTGGTGCATTACTCATTACACCTAAAGGAGTTCACATGCCTTTCTCGGCAAAACTCACTTTTAACTGCACTAACAACGAAGCTGAATACGAAGCTTGTATTATGGGTCTTGAGGAAGCCATTGACCTCAGGATCAAGACATTGACCGTGTTCGAAGATTCAGCTCTGGTGATTAATCAAACCAACAGCAAATGGTACACTCACTAGGATCATCTGATACCTTACCGGGATTATACAAGGAGGTTATTGACTTTCTTCACAACAGTCAAGCTTGAGTATATCCCTCGAGATGAAAATCAGTTTGCAGATGCCCTGGCAACCATTTCATCCATGATCAAAGTCCAAGCTGCCAACTTTGTGCCTCGGATTTCAGTATCCAGACTTGACAGACCAGCATATGTATTCTCAGCAGATGTTGTTAAAGATGATAAACCTTGGTTTCACGACATTAAGTGCTTCTTGGAGGATCAAACATACCCACCTGGGGCATCATCCAATGATAAGAAGACATTAAGAAGGCTAGCTGGAAGTTTCTTCCTGAATACTGATGGTTCCCTATATAAGAGAAACTTTGATATGGTACTTCTCAGATGTGTTGATAAGGAAGAAGCAGACTTGTTGATGCACGAGGTGCATGAAGGATCCTTTGGTACCCATGCAGGAGGGCATGCAATGGCTAAAAAGTTGCTGAGATCAGGCTATTACTGGATCACAATGGATGCAGGCTGTTGTGCCTATGCCAGGAAATGCCATAAATGCCAGATTTATGTGGATAAAGTACATGTGCCTCCCAATCCTCTGAATGTGATGTCTTCACCCTGGCCCTTTTCCATGTGGGGAATTGATATGATTGGCAAGATTGAACCGACTGCTTCAAATGGACACAGATTCATCCTGGTAGCCATTGATTATTTTACCAAGTGGGTTGAAGCGGCTTCTTATGCAAATGTTACAAGGCAAGTGGTAGCCAGATTCCTGAAGAGAGATATCATCTGTCGGTATGGAGTTCACGAACGAATCATTACTGATAATGGTTCAAACTTGAACAACATAATGATAGCAAAACTATGCCGGGACTTCAAGATCCAACACCACAATTCTTCTCCTTACAGGCCAAAGATGAATGGCGCTGTAGAAGCAGCTAACAAGAATATCAAGAAGATTGTACAGAAGATGGTGGTCACCTACAAAGACTGGCATGAAATGCTACCATTTGCTTTGCATGGGTACCAAACGTCAATCAGGACGTCCACTGGGGCAACACCGTATCAGCTGGTGTATGGTATGGAGGCAGTCCTACCTGTGGAAGTTGAGTTACCATCTTTACGGGTATTGATGGATGTTAAATTGAATGAAGCAGAATGGGTCCGATCTCGGTATGAACAACTGAGTCTGATTGAAGAAAAAAGGTTAGCTGCAATCTGTCATGGGCAGCTGTATCAGAAAATAATGAAGAAAGCCTTCGATCAGAAAGTCAGGCTCCGAGAATACCAAGTAGGAGACCTTGTGCTGAAGAGACTCGTCCCTCCTCATACAGACCGCAGGGGCAAGTGGACTCCGAATTATGATGGTTCGTTCATAGTAAAGAAAGTTTTCTCCGGTGGAGCACTGATGCTCAGTACTATGGATGGTGAAGACTTCCTATCCCCTGTGAATTCAGATGCAGTTATAAAATACTTCGCATAAAAATGACCCGTTGGACGTAAAAACAGAATGTAAGTCCAGGCAAAAATAGGGCATCCCGGCGAGTCTGAAACAGAATAAAAAGACTCGGGCAAAAATAAGGGAAATAAATAAATAAAAGATGTACACCCGCTGAGTTGAAAAGCCACATTGGACAGCTCAAGCAAAAATGGGAATCCCGGTGGATTGAAATCCCGAAAGGGCGATCCACGCAAAATAAGGGAATAAGCGAACAACTGCATTCTGAATTCGTCTGTATCACTTAACACGTGGTAAGCTTCGAAAGGTTCAAGCTTCGGTCAGAATCAGCCTTCTTCAAAAGCAGGATAAGAAGAACGTTAATGTCATACAAGTCATAGTAAAAGGGAAGCTCCTTGAAGCGTCATCAACATTGCCAGCATCTTTTTGTTTCTCAATTTGTAACAAACCCCTCATTTCAGGGGATCTGTTTCTGTATCTTGCCAATTTAGGGCACACAAATTAATAAAACCAGATTTTCCGTTACACTTTGTCTCGTACATTTTATTTTTGTTTGCAAAAATGTCTGATGTCCTCATAATATTGATTGCATAAGTACAGATGCACCTCTTCTAATCACATGCTTACAGGAAATATATTGCTCCCGAGAGTGTCTAAATTCCTATGATGGGATCCAGTAGGGGATACCTCGGGATACTTGTACGTTTCTTTGTCTTTACATGATTGCAGGTGCTCAAAGTGCAACATGGGGCATGAAAACGTCTCCCCAGCAAGCTGCCAAATCATTATTCACTCGACACGTCTAAGCACCAGAGATGCTTTATCCCCAGCTGAGTTGCCAGTCATCATTCCTCCTCATCCAAGTGTCAGACAGGAAATCATCTCCCCGCAGAATTTCAGCCTCTATCCAGAAGAGCAATGTCCGAAGATCTCACAACAAAGTGACGAAAGCTTCTACGGACCCCAGCTGGGTACCTCATCACCAAGGATGGGTCTATCAGTGACCTTTTCCCCCATACAGAGATATATATGTCAGATCCACCAATGATCTCATTCCCCAGCTGGGATATCCACTTCAAGCAGATCGGCCGGAAATCTTCACCGCAACGGGGTCCGAATCCCGGATCGGTATCTTTGCATGATCATAGCATTCACATCATATTTTCCCCCAGAGCGTAGCATTCCGTCTAATACGGAGCATTACGGCAAAAATCAAACATATTGCATAAATCATAAGCCATGTTCTGAATCACACACTTGCTCCCCGACAGAAAACCGAAACATCCTCTTTGCACTCACAAATACAAATACATGCTCCTGTCACCTTCCCCAGCATAGTTGCCTAAACACTTTGTAAACCAAAATACTTGTTTATAATACACTTCTTCCGACACCCGTCCGTGTCGCGCTCTCCACAACAAGCTGGACACTCGTCTATGTCTCGCTCATCACTTTTTATTCATACAGATACTCGTCCGTATCTTGTATACATCACTTAAATCCCCTCAAAGTCAACCCTCGTCCGTGTTCTTTGTTAACTAGTTGGTACTCGTCCGTATCATCATCTCTGAACATGCGTCAAGTGTTTGTTTCTACTGATACTCGTCCGTATCATAGTCTTAAGGATGCTCGTCCACATCTTTAATCTATACACCGTGTCAGACACTTATGCCTTTGCTTTCTTGAAATTAGACACTCGTCCGTGTCTACCATTCCCAAGAAGAATTCCCGGCAAATCATGATAAATTATCTCCTTTTATCTGACATTCGTCCTATGTCATGATATTTTCGGCAGTCGTACCCTGCCAGGTGATCGTCCTTCACCTTTTTGATGATCGTCCTTCATCATCCTCAGCGGAGTCTCTATTCATTAGAACCCCTTCCTATCCGAGATTCGTCCTATGTCGTGATATTTTCAGCAGCTGTCCCCTGCTAGGTGATCGTCCTTCACCTCTTGATGATCGTCCTTCATCATTTTATCCGATGGTCGTCCCCATCGTTGATCTTGTTATCTGACATTCGTCCTATGTCATGATAAACCCTAAGAGCAGCTGTACCCTGCTAGGTGATCGTCCTTCACCTCTTGATGATCGTCCTTCATCATGCTTATCCGATGGATGTCCCATCGTCGACCTTCTCTATCCGGCATTCGTCCTATGTTATGATACTTTCGGCAATCGTACCTTACCAGGTGATCGTCCTTCACCTTAGATGACTGTCCCTCACCCATATCCTCAACAGAGCAGCCGTCCCCTGCTAGGTAATCGTCCTTCACCTTTGATGACCGTCCCTCATCATTTATTCCTTCAACCAGATGGTCGTCCCCATCATTGCTTTTACTTTTTTATCCCCAGAGGACCTTATTTCTTTGCCTGATGGCCGTTCCCATCATAATTTTTTTATCCCCCCAGCATGTCGGTCGTCCCCGTCATTGCTTCATCCTCAGCAGTCATCCTCTGCTAGACAATCGTCCTCCGTCGCCCGCTTTTACAATCATAATTTACTTCCTTTTACAATCTATATCCCTTTTCTTCTTCATTCAGTGAGTGCAAATTTTGGACTGTCTTTGGTATTCAACCACAAGTTATCTTGTTTGCCTGTTAAGCCGTTGCTTACATCCTGCACAGCTAACTCATGTTTGAATAGGGGAAGCTGTAAACACCCCAAATTTGCCCTCACTCATTTCACCATGGCTTGTGATTCTTTTCATTTTGCATAAGTCCAATCATATCATCTCATATTGCATTTTTGCTTCACTGCATTGATTCTAAGTCATCTGCATCTAGGGTTTGTGATCTAAGCAATCCTTGAGCTATCTGAACCATTCCAAGGGGTCTTCAATCATATCAAGAGGGTCCATGTATGTTCAAGCATCATATTCTATCCTCCCAAGATCAAGGAAATTAAAAATCACAAGAACTGAGAAAGGCATGGAAGCAGAGCCAGGTTTAACTGCACAGATAACCTAAAATTAAGGTTTTGGTTTCAGAGGCCATAAACCCAAATTTTTTGGTCATTCTTGTTTCTATGGGTATTTATATGTTATTAGGATCATGCTTATCAATTTTCATGAAGAAACTCAATGGGGAAGGCATCTAATCAAAAGGTAACTTCTTGAGCAAGTCAGTGCAAAATCAGGGCATCTGAGTCCCCCAATCACCCAACCAAAGGGGTTTCTCCATCATTTTGAATGTGTATGATCTTTATTTGATCATAGAAGATGTTATAAGTTCACAAAATCGGAGAATTTCAAGCCATTTGCAAAGTTGCCATTTTTGGAAAGTGACTTATAATGTAAACTTGCCATTTTGGGAAAGTTTTTCAACCTCCTCTTTTTGATTCAAAAATGCTTCAAATGAAAAATCTTTGGTCATGAAAGTTGTAGATTGGATCCTCCCATTTTCAAAAAGTATAAGAACTCATTCTAATTCATTTTAGAACAAAAGTTATGGCCTTGCAAAGTTGGACAAAATCACTAAATTTTCACTTTTACACAAAGAGGGAAACTTGCAAATTCTCATGCCAAGCATTTCTATGACTTCAAAATGACTTCTAAGCATAACATAAACATAACACATGACCTAAAATTCAGAATGGCCCAAAGGATTTCTCATTGCTATGCCTTGAATTACAAGTTACATAAGGCATTTTCTCATGAAGCTTCAAAATTGAATCTTTGCAAAAGGAACCTTTTATGATTGGATTGATTGTTAATTGATCTCAAAGCATTCTAGCAACTTCATATGGCTCATGTTGCTGCATTTTGCCCAAGAAATCACAAGATTCTTTGCCTTGGTTCATAAGAAAACTCAAAGAGGGAAATATGCAAGAACTTTGAAAACCCTTGATCAAGACCATCCAGCTTACAAAATCAGATCCAAAGGCCTTCCTTAACTCAAGCTGAGGCAGGACAAGCCCTAAGATCTCCTCTGACCCGAGCCATACCCATAGTACACAAGATCTTGACTTTTTGCATTTTTGCCCATGCCAATCAAACTATGCCACTACCAACTCTCTGCCCAATCAGAGCCTCATATGTGGACCTCAAGCATTCCAAAACACAACACACACAAGCCTGCAACCTCCAATAAGCCAGGATTCACAAAAACTGTCCAAGCCTTCATCTCTTCGAAACTCCTTCCTCAGCCATCAAAAATCCAAAATTTCTTCACCAACAAATCACATATCACTCACTGAACAAGAATCAACCCTCAAAGCAGCCAAAAACATCACATACACAGACCTCCATTTCTGCTACACCAGAACTGAAACATTCAAACCAGCCATTCTTAAAGCTTTCTAAGCTTCATTCCATCCTCAGGGAGTTCAAGGGAGCAGGCTTGCACAAAGGGAGAGTCCAGAAAGCTCAGAATCAGAGAGTCCTCATCTCAGGTAACATGAAGAACTTTTTTCCCAGAAGCTAGCTTTTAAGTTCTTTTATGACTCTATATGCTCCCATGGTTATGGGGATGTGTTTGCTTTTGAAAATGGTGAAGAAACCACCATGTATGTGATCTCTGAACTTTTGCCCGTGTTTTACATTTTCCTTCGATTCATGTTTATGGAGTGAAATAAATGAGTTTTAGTTGGGGGTTTAGGTTTAGAATGATTAGAGGGTCATTTTTGTGAAAGAAATTTGAAGTTTGGTGACCTGTAGAAGAAGCTAGAGTTTTGTGCTCGTCGGAGAAGACGACCGGAACACTGTTCCGGTCGCCTGAAAGTGATTTGCCCTAATCAGTGTAATTAGTGAGGTTTAAATGTGAGCCTTTGATCTTGCCTTCCCGCGCTCGAATGAACGAACCAAATTCATCATTAAACCCTAATTCTGATTTATTAGTTTAATTAATTAGGATTAAATTTGAATTTTGCCAGAATGAATCCTAGCCATTGAAACACGCGCGGGTCAACTCCCTCCAAAAACCTTTGAATCTCAGCCTCAGGATCCTCATACTTTTCCATTTAATTAATTTTATTTCATTTTCTTTCTATTTAATTTGTACGAATTTTTAAAAATAGTAAAATACATTAAAAAATTCTGAATATTTTTATCAAATCTATTATTAATTTTTAGAACCCAAAAATATTTTTATTTTTATTTTTTGCATCAAAAATTATTTTTAAATCATTTAAATGTTTATTTTTAATTAGTTAATGGAAATTAATTAATAAAAAATGCATTTAGGTATTTAAAAATCACCAAAAAATTCACATTGCATTCCAAAACATTTAGAAACATTATCAGACTCTTCAAACAAATTTCTTTTTGGTTCTTGACCTATTTTGACATTTTTCATTGGAATTAAAGTTATTTAAAGGCAATATTTTGGTCCTAACTTAGAAAAATTCATTCTGCCTAACCATGAAGAGTTTGATGTTGATTCCTTTTGCATTGCATTCCTCATATCATGTAGTTTCTAGGGTAAAATTGGTCTGAATTTGTCTTTCATTTTTAATTTGATATGCATTTTTCCTTTTGAAGTGCCTTGAAACCCTAGCCAACTTGAGAAAATCATAACCCTAATTAGGTTAAGAGTTAGGTCCCCTCCTTTGGGTAGTGAACTTGTGTAGGGTTAGGGTTCCTTTGATCCCATTTTCAATTTTTTATCATGACATTTGCTTCTGATTTTGGATTTTGCATTGCATATTGTATGTAAACCCTAATTTTTGCCTTCATTTGCATTCATCTCTCATTTGCTTGCATACATGAACTTGCTATGAGATTTTGTGCATCCACATGACATATGAGACATCTTAGAATACATTAGACTCATGATTGATCATTGAATCATTCATTTGCCATGTTATGCATTCATTTCATTCCATATGCATTCATGAACTTTTATGCCTCCTTTCATGCTTCATTTGCATCCACATCCTTGTATGATCATCCACAACTCTTGCCATGTGTTTGCATCATCTCTTTGCATCATTGACATCATGTTCATGCTTCTGTTTTTTTGACTTTCATCTTTGCATTCATTCCATTTTCATTTCATTTCATTTCTTTTGCTAACTTTTCAGGTGGTAAGTTGTTTTGAGAAGTGAATTTTCCTTCACTTCTCACAATCCCTTCTCATTTCTTTTATGCTCTCTTTGCTGCATTTTGTATGTGTTTTGGAGTGAGCTTTCTCATTCATGTTACCTCCTCACTTTCTTTCTTCAAGCAACTTGTCTTCTTAAGTGAAGCAAGTTGTCTTGCTTCTTGCTGCTTCTCCTCCTTGCATCTGCTTCTTCCTTGGTGGCTTCTCTGAAGATCTTTCTCTCTTAAGCCTCACAAACCCTAGGATCTCCAAGCATGATAATAATTAGGGTTCTGATTAGTCCCCCTTTAGTTTTTACCTTTGTGTCTTCTTTGAGTCTTCTCTTCTCACCTTAAAGGTTTTAAGACTTTGTGATTAGGGTTATGCCTGTATCCTTCTATTAGGATGGAGTGTATAACTTTAATCCTAAGTGTTAAACCCTTAATGTGTTTAATTTCCTTCAATCAATCCATCTAATAATCATCAAGACATCAAGCTTGTAACTTGGGCCTTGCAGTAGGGTTCTAATTCTTCCTTAATTGGTTAAAAAGGACTAACCCTAGTTTTAATGGACAAGTCCCCCTCAAGTTGTCTTACAAACTATAAAATCCACTTCTTAATCTTACCATTAACTAAAATCCACTTTAATAAAGGCCTTGTTTTGTCATGAGGTTAATCCCTAATCATGGATTAAGTTGAGGAGCCTTCCTCAGCTTAAATGTTCTCATATATTATCCTTCTATTAGGATGGTGTAATGAGTCCATTTGATCCTTGATTATGGCTTAAAATCATTACTTAACACTAAACAAAAACACCAAAAACATCTAAATAAATGAAAGTAGGTTAATGATCTTAAACCTATACCATGGTGATTAAGTGTGAGGTGTTTACTTCATACTTAAGGTATTCTCATTACCCCTAATTAGAGGGAGGATGTGATGAGTCTATTAACCCTTGGTGTAGGCTTAATATCATTTTCTTATGACAAACTTCAAAAAGCAATAAAAGCCTGAAAACACAAAAAAACATACAATAATCGTCTCCTCCGGGATTCTTTTCTCATCATCTTCCTTCACAGACGAGAACTTGCTTCTTCCGTCTAATGCAAGACAGTTTGCACCTGGGCCAGACAGGTCATACACTTGAGCATAGACAAGTAAGCAGTTCACAAGTCAATTTATCCTTCAGTCTCTTTGAGTCGAACTACGGTGTTCTGACTTCCTCATTGCACGAGAGGATACGTAGGCATAACTTAACGGTTATCGAACAAAAGTCTCTGTATATTCCCCCCTCTTCCAGTATTATTCTTTTAAGCCTCAAAGTCTTGAGCTTCACTCTTGTTCTTACACTGACACTTCTCTTATACACTTCACATTTCTTTTACACTGACACTTGCATTCTTTCCAGCTTTGATACACAGATTGCACTGACACTACCCCTTTAAAACACAAATCTTTTGAGCATGGATCCCGTCGAGTACGGCGGACAATCTGGGTGCTAATACCTTCCCAGGTTGTAACCAACCCCCTTTCTCAGTTTCTCTGGTTCGCGACCATCTTATCCATATCTTTCTAGGTTTATGCAGCATTACCTTTCCTCCGGGTTAAAAATGCCTAGCTGGAGACTCTTTTTCTCCTGAGTTCACCCTTGTGTGTTCTCACCCCCTTCGCCGACCGTTCGCGTCTGTACCCCTTCTGACTTAGCCTTATTTGGTGGGAGCGACAGTATTCCCGAAGCCTGACTTTCTGATCGAAGGCTTTCTTCATCCTTTTCTGATATAACTGCCTATGACAGATTGTAGCTAATCTCTTTTCTTCGATCAGATTCAGTTGATTGTACCGAGAACGGACCCACTCTGCTTCGTCCTGCTTAACATCCATCATTACCCGTAAGGAGGGTAGCTCAACTTCAATAGGTAGGACAACATCCATACCATACACAAGTTGATAAGGCATTTCCCCGGTGGACGTTCTGATTGAGGTTCGGTATCCATGCAAGGCAAATGGTAGCATCTCATGCCAGTCTTTATAAGTGACCACCATCTTCTGCACAATCTTCTTGATGTTTTTGTTATTTGCCTCAACAGCGCCATTCATCTTTGGCCTGTAAGGAGAAGAATTGTAATGTTGGATTTTAAAGTCTCGACACAGTTCTGCCATCATTTTGTTGTTCAAATTGGAACCATTGTCAGTAATGATTCACTCGGGTACTCCATATCGACAGATGATGTCTCTTTTCAGAAATCTGGCTACCACTTGCCTGGTGACGTTTGAATACAAAGCTGTTTCAACCCACTTGGTGAAGTAATCAATTGCTACCAAGATGAATCTGTGTCTATTTGAAGCAGTCAGTTCGATCTTTCCAATCATATCAATGCCCCACATGGCAAAAGGCCAA
The DNA here is from genome assembly GCA_963966055.1 of Lathyrus aphaca. Classification (NCBI taxonomy): domain Eukaryota; kingdom Viridiplantae; phylum Streptophyta; class Magnoliopsida; order Fabales; family Fabaceae; genus Lathyrus; species Lathyrus aphaca. Next base: position 353,568,956 of record OZ014520.1, on the reverse strand, counting down.
GGTGAAGACATCACGTTCAAAGGATTTGGAGGCACATGCACCTTGTCTACATAGATCTGGCATTTGTGGCATTTTCTGGCATAGGCACAACAGTCTGCGTCCATTGTGATCCAGTAGTAACTTGATCTTAATAATTTCTTAGTCATTGTATGTCTTCCAGCATGGGTACCGAAAGATCCTTCATGCACCTCGTGCATCAGCAAGTTTGCTTCTTTCCTATCAACACATCTGAGTAGTACCATGTCAAATTTTCGCTTGTATAATAATCCATCAACATTAAGGAAGAAACTACCGACCAGCCTTCTCAGTGTCTTCTTATCATTGGATGATGCCCCAGGTGGGTATGTCTGATCCTCTAAGAAGCATTTGATGTCATGGAATCTAGGCTTGTCATCTTTAGCAATGTCCACAGAGAAAACATATGCTGGTCGGTCTAGTATGGATACATAAATCTGAGGCACATAATTTGTAGTTTGAACCTTGATCATGGAGGAAATGGTAGCTAAAGCATCTGTGAACTGATTTTCGTCTCGAGGGATGTACTCAAGTTTGACTGTTGTGAAGAAAGTCAATAATCTCCTCGTGTAGTCACGGTATGGGATCATATGCTCTTGGTGAGTGTACCATTTGCCGTTGGTCTGATTGATTACCAAAGCTGAATCTCCGAATACATTCAATGTCTTGATCCTGAGGTCAATGGCTTCCTCAAGTCCCATGATATAGGCTTCGTATTCAGCTTCGTTGTTAGTGCAGGCAAAAGTGAGTTTTGCCGAGAAAGGCATATGAACTCCTTTAGGTATAATGAGCACTCCACCAACTCCACGACCATTTATATTGACATCCCCATCAAACATCATTGTCCACTCTTCTTCTGGGTCAGGCCCTTCAGTGTGAACAAGCTCTTCATGATCTTTTGCTTTTAGGTACATGATGTCTTCATCAGGGAAGTCAAATCTCATTGGCTGGCAATCATTAATGGGTAGCTCAGCCAGATAGTCAGACAGTACATTGCCCTTGATGGCCTTCTGAGATGTGTACTAAATGTCATACTCTGTCAGAATCATTTGCCATCTTACAACCCTTCCGGTAAGTGTTGGCTTCTCGAATATGTACTTGACGGGGTCCATATTTGAAATCAACAAGGTAGTGTGAGTCAGCATATACTGTTAGTCGGCGAGCAGTCCACGCTAAAGCACAACAAGTTTTCTCGAGCAGTGAATAACGTTGTTCACAGTCGGTAAACTTTTTGCTTAGGTGGTATATTGCATACTCTTTTCGAACAGACTCGTCATGCTGGCCTAACACACACCGCATTGATCCTTCTAATACTGTCAGGTACATTATTATAGGTCTTCCTTCAATTGGAGGCATAAGAATCAGAGGTTCTTGTAGGTACTCCTTGATTTTGTCAAAAGCCTTCTGACAGTCTTCATTCCACCTGACCGTTTGTTCCTTTCTTAACAATTTGAACAAGGGCTCACAGGTTGTAGTAAGATGAGATATGAACCTTGATATGTAGTTCAATCTACCTAAGAACCCCCGAACTTCTTTTTCGTTCCTTGGTGCAGGCATCTCCTGAATGGCTTTGACTTTTTGAGGATCAACTTCAATCCCCTTTTCACTTACGATAAATCCCAGCAACTTACCAGAACGTACCCCGAATGTGCATTTGTTGGGGTTTAGCTTCAGCTGATACTTTCTCAGGCGCTTGAACAACTTCAGCAGATTTACCAGTTGGTCTTCTTTAGTGAGGGACTTGGCAATCAAATCATCCACGTAGCATTCAATTTCTTTGTGGATCATATCGTGGAATAACGTTACCATAGCCCGTTGATAAGTCGCACCGGCATTTTTCAGTCCAAAAGGCATTACCTTGTAACAAAATGTGCCCCAAGGTGTGAAGGTTGTTTTCTCCATGTCTTCGGGTGACATCTTGATCTGATTATACCCAGAAAAACCATCCATAAAAGAAAATATCGAGAACTGAGCTGTGTTGTCAACCAATACATCAATGTGAGGTAATGGGAAATCATCCTTTGGGCTAGCTATGTCCAGGTCCCGGTAATCCACACACATCCGTACTTTGCCATCCTTCTTAGGCACAGGTACAATGTTAGCAACCCACGGCGGGTAACTAGTCACAGCAAGGAAACCGGCGTCCCACTGTTTTTGTACTTCTTCCTTAATCTTCAAGGCCATACCCGGACAAGTACGGCGTAGCTTTTGCTTCACTGGAGGGCAATCTTCTTTCAGTGGCAGCTTGTGCATAACAATATCCGTATCTAGACCTGGCATGTCCTGATAGCACCAAGCAAAGACGTTGACGTATTCTCGAAGCATGTCAATGAGTTGTTCTTTTACTGAAGCCTGCAGACTGGCCCCAATCTTCACTTCTTTCAGATCCTCTTCGGTACCAAGATTAACTGTTTCAACCTCCTCCTGATGAGGAGTAATCACTTTCTCTTCTTGCCTCAACAACCTGGCTAACTCTTAAGGCAACTCATAGTCTTCTTCAACCCCTTCATCAGCTTGATTAATTGGATTGTCGAAGTCATACAAGGTCATAGCAGTGCTGTTGTTGGTGCAATCTGTAGGGTAATCTCTACAAGGTTTGAGATTGGTTCGTTTTAGTGATTAGTTTTAATCTTGTTCAGAAAAAATGAAGTTATTATTTTGAAAACATTGCCATTTTATTGTTTTGTACAAAAGTGAAAAATGAAAAGACAGTGAGCAAAAAAGAGACTTGTTTGCAAAAGATATCCAATATTCATTGATAATCCATTTGCACAAAATTACAATATGGCCCTATTACAAAATGAGTCCTGACACCTTGGGCAAGATGTAGGACTTGATGCATGCTAAAAAAAAGGCAGGAAATAATAATTACTCTGCATGAGTAACCCTTATAATTTCCCGGGAAGACCAGTTAAAGACTTGGTGACCCGAGATCCTTGGACGTATCCAGCTCTCCAGGTTGATGTCGCTTTCCACCTCGTTTTCCACGTTGTTAACAGCATCCGGGGTGAGCATCCCCCCACTGATGAACTTGGGCTCTTTAGCAGCCTCTGCTTGATCTTGTCGGAATGGTTTGTAACCCAAACCGAATATGACCTCCTTCTTCTCCACCGGTAGCAACTTGCCCCAGCCTTGGGCATTACCACCTTCAACAACCTTCCGGGCTTGTTGATAGGAGACAATTGAAGTACCCATCCTATCCTCCTGGGGTGCAGTAAATACTTCAGTCGTCGCCTCATTGACATTCAGAGCCTCGAACCCCTGGATCATAGTTTCATGGATTTCACCATCCATCTCAATGTATTTCTACGTAGCCAGATGGCTAACAAAGATGTCCTCTTCACCACAGATGGTGATAATTTGTCCTTCCCAATCATATTTCAATTTCTGGTGAAGGGCCGACGTAACTGCGCCAGCGGTGTGAATCCATGGTCGACCCAATAAACAGTTGTAGGTTGGCTGAATGTCCATCGCATATAAAGTAGTCTGAAAGACCTGCGGACCGATTATCACAGGCAGCTCCACCTCTCCAAGAATAGACCTCTTGGAGCCATCAAAAGCCCTGACCACCAGATTGCTTGGCCGGAGAGCTATTCCATCATATTCGAGCTTGACAAGAGCTTTCTTCGGCAGGACATTGAGTAAGGACCCAGTGTCAACAAGAACATGAGAGAGCACAGCTCCTTTACACTCTAGGGTGATGTCTAAGGCTTTGTTGTGGTGACGTCCTTCCGTTGTTAAGTCAGCATTGGTGAAACCTAGCCCATGGCTAGTATTAACATTGGACACTACTATCTCAAGCTGATTCACTGTGATCTCCTCTGGCACGTAGGCAGCGTGCAAGACTTTGAGTAGTGCATCCCGATGAGCTTCGGAACACAACAGCAGGGATAAGATGGAGATCTTAGAAGGAGTCTGGTGGAGTTGATCCACAACTTTGTAGTCACTTCTTTTAATTATCCTCATAAATTCATCCACATCCTGATCAAAGGATGATTTATGAGTCTCTTTTGGTGCAGGTTCTTCAGGTGCCACACTTTTCCCTTTGGCTTTGGCAGCAGCCTCTACCTCAATACTAGTTCTTGGAGATTATGACGCGAAGAGGCGTCCGCTTCGGGTGAAGCCTCCGCCTCCCCCGACATTATCTACTTGTGAGGTAGGAACTGAAGAATCAAGAAGGACTTTTTCCCCGTTGCAGTAAAGGTCTGCACCATAATGCCATGGTACAGCGTTGTCTTTATCATATGGAATAAGCCCTGGCACCGTGATGGTGACTGGGCTCACTGCAGCAGAGGTTGGAACCGTTATTGTCTGTGGATCATAGTTGATGGTGACAGGACTTCTGATGGATGTTGGTGGTGATGAATTGAAGCTTGGTTGTTGCTAAAACTATTGCTGAGGTTGTTGTTGAAAGTTGCTGGAATTTGGGACCGTTGTAGGGTCATAATAGATAGTGACAGTGGAGACGTCGTTGTTGGTGGTTGCTCTAGTTGTAGAAGTATATGCAATGGAACTGTTGTTTGTTGAAATGATGGAAGAGGTGGTTGCTGATTTTGTAGATGAGTCTGTAGGAACAATTGTCTTTGCAGTTGTAGGAGGATCATTTGTTGTTAAAAAAGGAGTTGCCAGTGTTATAGAAGCTGTTGTGGTTATTTGTAGAATGCCTTATTTAATCAAGCCATTGATGCCATTCCTCCAGCTTGCACACCCATTCTCGGAAACCTTGTAAGATTCACAAAAGGCCTCACAACCTGGAAACACTTGGCATTTCAAAAGCTGAGCTTTAACCTCTGCCAGAGGTGTCTGAATACTTGCAGTATCTTCAATTAAACTCATGGGTGAGCTTTCCTCTATTGCATTAATCCTTGGCCCACCATGGATGGGCATAGGATTCTTCATTACATTGGGAGGTGGTGCAAAATTCAGGGCCTTTGAATCTACCAGATCCTGGACCTTCATATGCAGAGCCCTGCACTTTTTTGTGGAGTGACCAGGTGCATTAGAATGAAAAGCACACCTGGCGTTGACATCATAATTTCTCGGAAGGCTCTGAGGATCAGGTGGAGCCAATGTCCTTAACTCGACAAGATTGAGCTTTAGGAGTTATGGCAGCAATGTGGCATATGGCATTGGTATAGGGTCAATCATCTTGTTGATCTGAGATAGCCGCTGTTGGAAAGGGCGTTGTTTTTGGTTGTTGTAGGTTCTTTGTTGAGGAAACTGCGGCTGTTGAGGAAAGTGTTGTGGTTGTTGAGTATACTGAGGAGGTGGAGCAGGGATAGTGACGGCAACAACTGAGCTTGGCAGATATTGGGGTCTCCCTCTTCCCACATGTACAAAATTTGTTTCACCAGATCTGCGGGGCCCTGCAAATGGCTTCCTTGCACTGCTTGAACTGGAACCGTTGTCGGAGATCTTTCCCATCTTCAGTAAGCTCTCAATTCTTTGCCTAGTTATCACCACGTCTGCAAAGCTGGTAGAAGAAAATGCAGCCAACCTGTCAATATAAGTACCCTGGAGAGTGTTCATGAACATATCTGCCATCTCCCTTTCTGACATCGGGGGTTGAACGGAAGCAGCTAATTGCCTCCACCTTTGGGCGTACTCTCTAAAGATTTCTCGGGAAGACTATGACATTCCCATCAGAAGGGTTCTGTTTGGAGCCATGTCTAGATTATACTGATATTGACGAATGAAAGCTTCTGCCAAGTCTTTCCAATTCCTAACTGTGGCCCTGGTTAAGTGAGAGTACCATTCCCGGGATACCCCTGTCAAGCTATCCTCGAAATAAAACATCCACAGTTTCTCATCCATGGTGTAGGCTTTCAATCTCCCCAGGAAAGACTGGAGATGGGTACGCGGGCAGGATGTGCCATTGTATCTTTCAAAACAAGGAGGTTTGAACTTATGAGGAATTCTAACCCCCTCCATTAATCCCATGTCCATGACATCAAAACCCAGAGAGTTTTGGGATTCCAGAGACCTTAGCTTTTCTGCTATTTCATCCAACCGACGATCGTAAACTTCGTCTCCAGCCCCAACCACAGTAAACTGTTCTTCCTGAGGGTCCTCCTACAAGGCCCTCCCTCTAGTGTTACCTTGGGTGTTTCTTATAGCATTGATGTCGGGGTTCAGATGAGGTCCAAACTCTGGAGGATCAGTATGAGGTTCTACATGATCGATGTTGCTGGTACCCCCTGTACCTGGATGGTTTTCCTCGGGAGTTTGTCGCTCGACTAACTCTCTCAGTCTCTCCTGGCTCTGAGCCAATCCGGTCATCACTATCATAAATTGATTCATTTGGGCCCTCATCTCTGTCCTCTCATTGGCCATTCGGGATCTTACTTCAGTCAAGTCTTGTTGGACCTGATCCATTTGTAATCCCGGAAGGTTGTTTCTTGTCGGATACCGGTGCACTCTATTAATGGGGAACACTCTTCTACGAGCAATGTTTCCTGAAACAACAACAAAGTGAGAAACAACAACTAAACAAAAACCTACAAAACAAAGAGAAAATGTTAGTATGCAATGCAGGATGCCTATTTATCTTCCAAGGGTATCCGGTTTGGTTCTTTGGTTTTGACCTTTCCAGACCTCGAGGAAATGATGATGTTACAAAGATATAAAGCCCATGAAGTAATACAAACCATCTATTACAAAAATGCGAAGATACATAGTTTGATTACAATAAAGTTCCCAAGGTGGGTTAAAATACAACAACAAAATCAAAAGTACAGACAAAAGAAAATACAAGTACAAGCAAATCAAACATCCAATCAAAAGTCATCCTCTCTGACTTCCTTCAGGAGAGCCTCAGTCACTGGACCTATTGGGTGCTCTGTAATGGTTCTGATTAGGAGGTTCCTGGTAGCAATGGCAAGGGTCAACTTCTTATGCTTATCCTGATCCTTTGACCTATTTAACCCTACCCGGAGTTTCAACTCAGAGATGTCCTTCCGCGCTGCTAACAAAGCTGCCTTATTCTTCTTCTCACTAGCCTCCAGCTGCTCTATCCTAGCTTGGGTTCTCTGATCTTCCCGTGCACGAGCCTCAGTGATCCTGATCCACCTAGCCTGACTTTCCTCTAAGTAATGCTCAGCTCTGGCCTTCTGAGTCTTAACTTCCTTGCAAGCATTCTTCAACACTAACTCTCCTGCTCTTGCCTTTCTGATGTAGTCATTTGTCTTCTCAATCTTAGTCAAGTGCTTAATCCGGATCTTCTCTAACCTTTCATTATCCAGACGGCTGTCATTCCTCTCCTAGAGGGTTTTCTTCAAAGCTTCAGAGAGCTGAGTATTCCTTTCCTTCAATTTCTCAAACTCTTCTAAACTGACAGTAGCTGTAGGCTCCACTGCTGATGGTGCAGGTACATCCTCTAAGGTGAATGTCATACGAGTGACATGTCCCCTGGCACGAGACCAGTCAAGATACTGAGCTGAAGCTATGTTGTTGCACTTGCCAAGAATAGCTATTCCCTTAGTCTGAATGTTGTCCCAGGCCCAGGTGTAAACACCCCAAATTTTCCCTCACTCATTTCACCATGGCTTATGATTCTTTTCATTTGCATAAGTTCAATCATAGCATCCCATATTGCATTTTTGTTTCACTGCATTGGTTCTAAGTCATCTGCATCTAGGGTTTGTGATCTGAGCAATCCAAGGGTCATCTGAGCCACTCCAAAGGTCATCAATCATCTCAAGAGGGTCCATGAATGTTCAAACATCATATTATATCCTCCCAAGGTCAAGAAAGTCAAAAAATCACAAGAACTGGGAATGGCATGGAAGCAGAGCCAAGCTTAACTGCACAGATGACCTAAAATTAGGGTTTTGGTTTCAGAGGCCATAACTCCAATTTTTTTGGTCATTCTTGTTTCTATTGGTCTCTATATGATATGAGGATCATCCATACCAATTTTCATGAAGAAATTCAATGGGGAAGGCATCTGATCAATAGATGACTTCTTGAACAAGTCAGTGCAAAATCAGGTCAAGGCATCTGATCAATAGATGACTTCTTGAACAAGTCAAGGCATTTGAATATTTATGATCTTTATTTGATCTTAGAAGATGTTAGAAGTTCACAAAATTGAAGAATTTCAAGCCATTTGCAAAGTTGCCATTTTGGGAAAGTGACTTGTAATGTAAATTTGCCATTTTGGGAAAGTTTTTCAACCTCCTCTTTTTGACCCAAAAATGCTTCAAATGAAAAATATTTGGTCATGAAAGTTGAAGATTGGATCCTCCCATTTTCAAAAAGTACAAGAACTTGATCTAATTCATTTTAGAACAAAAGTTATGGCCTTGCAAATTTGGGAAAAATCATGAAATTTCACTTATGCACCAAAGGGGGAAACTTTCAAAAACCCTTGCCAATCCAATTTGTGACTTCAAAGTGACTTCTAAGTATTACATAAACATAACACATTACCTAAAACTCAGAATTGGCCCAAGAATTCCCAAGTTTCATGACTTGTGCATGAAGAAATCATGAAAGGGCCAAACTTCATGAAATTTGCAAAACCACCCACAAGTTTCAATCCACTTGCTAATTGGCCTCAATCTGAATTCCATGGTTGCCCTTGATCCTTGCTGCGCAGGACACCCCATTGTCCTTGGCCTGCCATGACCCATACCTCAAGTACACCAACTTTTGACATTTTGGCAACTTGCCCATACCAATCAAAATAGGCCAGCACCCACTCTCTGACCTATCACACTTCTTTATGTGGATCAAAACCAAGGAAAAGCACAACACAACACAGCCTGAAAACTCCAAGAACTCAGCACACTCCAAAATCCTAAAAATTGCAAAAGCCTTCGAATCTCTTGATTCAACCATCAAACCTTCAAGTTTCTTTCACCATTCAACTCACCTTGATCCACTGATCATTTCCCACCTTTCATTTGGCCCTAAAACCTCCACAATCAGAAATACGATTTTCACATTCCACAAACTGAACTTCTGCCATTTCCATTTTGAGGCCATATAAACTCCAGCTAAGCATCACAAACACTTGGGGAGGATCATTGGAGCTTGTTTGAAGCAAAGAACTGGCCAGAAAGCACCATTTTCGAAAGTTTCAGTTCAGGTAACCTCAAGAACAAATTTTCCAGAAATGCGTTTTTAAGTTTCTAATTGATTCTCCATGATTCACTGATGATTTTGATATGTTTAGTTTTGAAAATGGTCAAGTATTAAGCATGTATTGAACCTCTGAAATTTTCTGCGTATTTTCCGTTTGGCTTTGATTCTTGATCTTGAGTGAAAATAAATGAGTTTTAGGGCTGGATTCATGTTTAGGGTTGTTAGAAGATTGATTCTGGAGAGTTAGAGAGCTTAGGGTTGCGTTTTGAGTGAGATTGGAGAAATGGATGGCCGGAGAAGATGACCGGACTGAAAGTGATTAGGGCACAGGATTAGGGTTTAATCATAATTAGTGAGATTTGAATTTCAGCCGTCCATTAGCGCGCGTAGTCAACTCCCGCCCCCCTAAGTTTGAATCTTGGCCCTCAGATCAGCATACTTCTCCTTTAATTCATTTTATTTTCTATTTTATTCATTTGTTTTGCACATTTTATTTAAAATAGCAAATCATTTCTAAAAAATCTCATTTTTTGCATCTAGCCTTAAAATATTTTTCTCTTTCTGGAAATAATTTTTATTTTATTTTTTGAATAATTTTCGTATTTTAAAAATATTTAAATGTTTATTTTAATTAGTTAATGAGAATTAATTAATTAAAATAGCATTTAAGTTTCTAAAAATCACAAAAAAATTCACATTGCATTTTGACACATTTAGAAACATTATCAAACTCTTCAAACAAATTTCTTTTTGGTTCTTGATGTATCTTGACATTTTTCATTGGAATTGAAGTTCTTAAAAGGAAATATTTTTGTTCTAACTTAGAAAAATTCATTCTGCCTAACCATGAAGAGTTTGATGTTGGTTCTTTTTGCATTGCATTCTTCATATCATGTAGTTTCTAGGGTATAATTGGCATGAATTTATCTTTCATTTTCAATTTGATGTGCATTTTTCCTTTTAAGGTGCCTTAAAACCCTAGCAAACTTGAAAAAATCATAACCCCCATTAGGTTAAGAGTTAGGTCCCCCGCTTTGGGCAGTGAACTTGTGTAGGGTTAGGGCTCCTTTGATCCCATTTTCAATTTTTTATCATGTCATTTGCTTCTGATTTTGAATTTTGCATTGCATATTGTATGTAAACCCTAATTTTTGCCTTCATTTGCATTCATCTCTCATATGCTTGCATACATGAACTTGCCATGACAATTTGTGCATCCACATAACTTCTAAGACATCTTAGGACATATTAGAATCATGTTTGATCATTGCATCATTCACTTGCCATGTTATGCATTCATTCCATTTCATAAACTTTCATGAACTTTTATGGTTCAAAGCATGCTTCATTTGCATCCTCATCCTTGTATGATCATCCACAACTCCTTACATGTGTTTGCATCATCTCTTAGCATCATTAACATCATGTTTATGCTTCTGGTTTTGGATTGCATCATTCCATTCCATCTCATTTTCATTGCGTTTCATTTCTTGTTGCTAACTTTTCAGGTGGTAAGTGTTGAGAAGTGAATTTGCCTTCACTTCTCAGAATCTTTTCTCATCTCTCTTTATGCATTCTTGCTGCATTTTACTTGTGTATTTAGAGTGAGCTTGCTAATTCATGTCTCCTTCTCACTTTCTTTCTTCAAGTAACTTATCTTCTTAAGTGAAGTAAGTTGACTTGCTTCTTCTGCTTCCTTCTCCTTTCATCTGCTTCTTCCTTGGTGGCTTTTCTCCTGGAGAACTTTTGCAAGCCTCATAAACCCTAGGAACATCCAAGCATGATAACAATTAGGGTTTGATTAGTCCCCCTATTAGTCTTACCTTTGTGTCATCTTTGAGTCTCTCCTCTCATCTCATAATCAAGGACTAAACCTTAAAGGTTTTAAGGCTTTGTGATTAAGCTTATGCCTGCATCCTTCTCTTAGGATGGAGTGTATAACTTTAATCCTAAGTGTTAAACCCTTAATGTGTTTAACTCCTTTAATCAATTCATCTAATAATCACTAAGACATCAAGCTTGTAACTTGGGCCTTGCATTAGGGTTCTAATTCTTCCTTATTAAGAAGGACTAACCCTAGTGTTAATGGACAAGTCCCCCTCAAGTTGTCTTACAAATCATAAAATCCATTTCTTAATCTTACCATTAACTAAAACACACTCTAATAAAGGCTTTGTTTTGTCATGAGGTTAACCCCAAATCATGGATTAAGTTGAGGAGCCTTCCTCAGCTTGAATGTTCTCATCTATTATCCTTCTATTAGGATGGTGTAATGAGTCCATTAAATCCTTGATTATGGCTTAAACTCATTACTTTACACTAAACAAAAATACCAAAAAACATCTAAATAAATGCAAGTAGTTTAATGATCTTAATCCTACATCATGGTGATTAAGTGTGAGGTGTTTACTTCATACTTAAGGTATTCTCATTACCCCTAATCAGAGGGAAGATATGATGAGTTTACTAACCCTTTGGTTTAGGCTTAAGCTCATTTTCTTATGACAAACACAAAAAAGCAATAAAAGATTGAAAACATCAATAACAAACAATAATCGTCTCCTTCGGGATATTTTTCTCATCTCATTCACTCACAAACGAGAACTTGCTTCTTCCGTCTAATGCAAGACAGTTTGCACCTGAGCCAGACAGGTCATACACTTGAGCATAGACAAGCAAGCAGTTTATCAGTCAATTTATCTTTCAGTCTCTTTGAGTCGAACTACGGTGTTCTGACTTCCTCATTGCACGAGAGGATACGTAGGCATAACTTAACAGTTATCGAACAAAAGTCTCTGTATATTCCCCCTCCTTCCAACATTATTCTTTAAGCCTCATAGTCTTGAGCTTCACACTCTTGTTCTTACACTGACACTTCTCTTATGCACTCCACATTTCTTTTACACTGACACTTGCATTCTTTTCCAGCTTTTACACACAAAATAGCACTGACACTACCCTTTTTAAACACAAGTCTTTCAAGCGTGGATCCCGTCGAGTACGGCGGACAATCTGGGTGCTAATACCTTCCCAGGTTGTAACCAACCCCCTTTCTCAGTTTCTCTGGTTCGCAACCGTCTTATCCATATCGTTCTAGGTTTATGCAGCATTACCTTTCCTTCGGGATAAAAATGCCTAGCTGGCGACTCTATTCATTCCTTCTCTTTCGCCGACCGTTCGCGTCTGTACCCCTCTTGGCCCTGTGTCATTTGGTGGGAGCGACAGATTGGCGACTCTGCTGGGGACCCTTATATTGCAACCAGGGCTTCTGGTTCTTTTTGTGGGTTCCTCCTAGAGCTTGTTTGATTTGTGTTTACTAGGGTGTTATGTGCTATTTGTGTTTATTTATTTGCTTTATTTATTGCTTTATGTACAGTCTTGTTTATTACTTTCATTACAGTTTTATATATCATACTGTCATAATGTCATTGCTGGATCTGGTTTCTGTTTTTGGTGGGTGGGATTTCATTAAGAGTTTAAGGTCCTATACCTAGGACCTGAGTGACACCTAGGCTAGAGTGGTTCATGTTCTTTACCATTCCATTTCGGTCTGGTGCGGGAATATGAAACACGGTTCAGATGTGGGTTTCTTCTTGAGAACTCTGTGCTACAGATTTCCTGTAGTGCTAGGGCTATCTGGGAAGCCTGCTAAGTCTGGATGACCTTTATTATGACCTCCAGAAACTGAGGTGAATTAGAGGAGGATCTTTTATGGTTATTGTAAACATTGTACCTCCGGGTTAGAAGTGTTTACACTTCTCATAACTGATCCAAGTCTGAGGATCCTTGTTCTAGAACATTACCTGTGAGGGGGTTGGGCTGTTTACAGGTTTGCAGGTACCCTTGACCACATCATACCTTGTTTTTGTTTTGTTTAAGAGTACTCCACTTTGGACAGTTCCTGTGATTAACCCTGGACATGTGACTCTTTATTTGAGTCCCCCACCCTGGTTACTGGATTTCTAAGCCTCCATCTGGAACTTTGAACATACATGGACTTATGCCAAGGCAGATATCAGATCCAGCTTAATCACAAACCCTTGCATATCATTTGCATACATCATCATTGCATCATTTAACATTTGTTTATTTGTTTTTCAGGGTATCCACATCATATCTGGTTTGGTTTTGACCCCTTCTCCTGCATAGACCTCTGCTTCATCAGTTATCTGCTTCAGCTGTCTTCATCATCACCAGCATCAGCCTGTCAGTGGCTCATTTCCAGCATCAGTTTGTGATCTTCCTCAGCACTTACCTTCAGTTTCTGCAGCAGCACTTATGACTACTCCCAGGAAGAGCAACATATCCTACCATTTCTTTGAACCTGTGTTGACTGGCATCAGGAAGGTCCAGTCACTCATCACACCTGACCACATGCCATTGTTCAGAGAGCATTATGGAGGTATCCTGGATATGGTTATGGACCTTGACCCTTCTCAGAGGAGCATGATCCACACCTGCTTACAGTTTTATGACCCACCTTTAAGGTGCTTCACCTTTCCAGACTTTCAGCTAGGGCCTCTGCTGGAAGAGTTTTCTTCATTGATTGGAGTACCTGTCAGAGGTGGAATCCCTTTCAACCCAGAAATGCCAGCTCCCAGCAATGGAGAGGTAGCAAAGGCACTATACCTGGAGCCTGCCTTGATTGAGCAAAGTATGACAACAAAAGCTGGGATACCTGGTTTGCACTTGGACTTTTTGATTTCTCAGGCCATCCTGAAGGCCTCACTGGGAGAATGGAGGGCAGTTTGTGCACTGCTAGCCCTCAGGATATATGGGGCTATACTGTTTACAGATGAGCCCAAATTTGTCAGCAAGAATGCCATCCATCTGTTTCTTCTGAAGAACCCAGTACCCACATTGCTGGGAGATTTTTACTACTCCATTCATCAAAGGAATGAGAAACAAAGGGGGAAGTTGGTAAGATGTTGTGCTCCTTTGTTTTACACCTGGCTGCTCAGACACCTACCTAAGTCAGATGCCTTCCTGAATCCTCACCAACAGAAGAATTGGGCCAAGAGGCTCATTGCCTTGACTTCAGATGATATTAGATGGTGCACCCAGAGAACTAAGGGCAAGGACATTATTACCAGCTGTGGACAATACCCAAATGTACCTCTAATAGGAGTGAAGGGTTGCATTAACTACAATCCTTTGCTGTTTAAAAGGAAACTGGGTTATGCTTTGGTTCACCCTCCTAGAGTGCAAGATTTAGCTGAAACCCTGTATTGTGAAGTAAAACCTAATTCAGCTGCTGTCAGACAAGCATCCTGGGCTTGGGACAGCATTCAGACAAAAGGGATGGCTATTCTTGGAAGGTGTAATAATGTTGCTTCAGCCCAATACTATGACTGGTCCCGTACTAGAGCTCAGATTACTGGAATGCCTTTCACCTTGGAAGACATACCTGGACCCTCTACAGTACAGCCACCTGCAACTGTCAGCCTAGAAGAATTTGAGAAGCTGAAGGAAAGAAATGAGAATCTATCTCAAGCTTTGAAGAAGACCCTTTGGGAAAGGAGTGATGGTCGTCTGGTCATTGAGAGATTGGAAAAGCTCAAGGTGGAGCGTCTTGCCAAAATTGAGAAGACAGAGGACTACATCAGGAAAGCAAGAGCTGGGGAACAAATATTGAAGAATGCCTGTAAAGAGGCCAAGATTCAGAAGGCTAGGACTGAGCTCTATCTGCAAGAGAGTCAGGCTAGGTGGGTCAGGATCACTGAAGCCCGTTCTCAAGAAGACCAGAAAACTCAAGCCAAGATTGAACAGCTGAAGGCCAATGAGAAGAAGCAGCAGGAAGCTTTGTTGGCAGCCCAGAAGGAGATTTCAGAGTTGAAGCTTAAGGCAGGATTGAAGAGATCAAAGGACCAGGACATGCATAAGAAGTTGACCACTGCCATTTCCACCAGGAACCTCCTCATCAGGACCATTACAGAGCACCCAGCTGGTCCAGTGACTGAGGCACTCCTGAAGGAGGTCAAAGAGGATGAGTTTGGACTGGATGTCTGATTCTTTGTTTGTTGTTATTTCCATTTGATGTACTTTTTCTTTTTGATGTATTTTGACCCCTCATGGGGCATGTGTTGTAAAAACAGACTATGTATTGTTCATCATTTGTAATATATTAGTTTTCTTTCATGAGGTTTCTTTTCTCAGCAACATCAAGCATCTTCCTCGAGGTCTGGAAAGGTTAAAACCAAGAACCAAACTGGATACCTTGGAAAGAAAATGAGCATACTGCATTTCATACTAACCCTGTTTTGTTTTGTAGGTTTTGTTATTATTTGTTTCTAACTTTGTTGTGATCTCAGGAAACATTGCTCGTCGCCGAGTGTTCCCTGTCAACCGCGCGCACCGGTACCCGGCTCGCAACAACCTTCCTGGTATTCAAATGGAACAAGTACAGCAGGATCTGACTGAGGTCAGAAATCAGATGGCTAATGAGAGAGTAGAGATGAGAAATCAGATGTCTCAATTCATGGCTGTGATGACTGGCTTAGCCCAGAGTCAAGAAAGGTTAAGGGAGCTGGTGGAAAGACAAACTCCTGAAGAGCCTCATCTTGGAACAGGAGGAACCAGTAACAATGAACGGGGCCAGCCTCATATTAACCCACCAGTATTTGGACCTCATCTGGATCCGGAAGTCAACATCCCGAGAAATGTGCAAGGAAATACTGCTGGGGGGAGAATCTTGCAGGAGGATCCCCAAGAAGAGCAGTTTACTGTTATGGGAGCAGGAGATGAAGTCTATGACAGGAGGTTAGATGAAATTGCTGAGAAGTTGAGATATTTGGAGTCTCAGAATTCCTTGGGCTTCGATGTAATGGACATGGGGCTAGTGGATGGGGTGAGAATTCCCCACAAATTCAAACCCCCATACTTTGAGAAGTACAATGGTACTTCCTGTCCTCGCACTCACCTGCAGTCTTTCCTAGGAAGACTCAAAGCTTATACTATGGATGAGAAGCTGTGGATGTTCTACTTTGAAGACAACCTAACTGGGGCTTTAAGGGAGTGGTATTCACACTTGTCTAGAGCCACCATAAGATGCTGGAAGGATTTGGCTGAAGCTTTCATCCGACAATATCAATACAATCTGGACATGGCTCCTAACAGGACCCTTTTGATGGGAATGTCTCAATCTTCCCGAGAGAGCTTCAGGGAATATGCCCAAAGGTGGAGACAACATGCTGCTGCTGTCCAACCACCCATGTCAGAGAGAGAAATGGCTGACATATTCATGAACACATTTCAAGGGACCTACATTGATAGATTGGCTGCCTTTTCCTCTACCAGTTTTGCTGATGTGGTCATAGCTGGTGAAAGGATTGAAAGCCTTTTAAAGATGGGCAAGATCTCTGACAGTGGTGCAAGTTCATCCAGTAATTCCAGAAAGCCTTTTGTGGGACCCCGAAGAGCCGGTGAGACAAACTCCATTCATGCAAGCAGGGGCAGGCCTCAGTATGTTCACCGGTCAGTAGCAGCTGTTACCATTCCAGCTCCGATTCCTCAACAACCAGCATATCCTCAACAACAACAACCATAGTATCAACAACAAGTTCAGTATCCGCAACATAGAACCTACAACAACAGCAACAACAACCAACAACAGTGTCCTTTCCAACAAAGACCATCACAGGCAAACAGGGTAATTGACTCAATCCCAATGTCATATGATACACTCTTGCCACAACTCATGAAGCTTAACTTGGTTGAGTTAAGGACGTTGGCACCACCAGATCCTCTCAATCTCCCAAAGAACTACGATGTCAACGCCAGGTGTGCCTTTCACTCCAACGCGCCTGGTCACAATACTGAAAAATGCAGGGCCTTACAAATGAAATTTCAAGACCTGGTGGACTCGAAAGCTCTTAACTTTGCACCTCCTCCGAATGTCACGAGGAATCCAATGCATAGTCACAATGGGCCGAGGATTAATGCCATTGAGGAAGACAAACCATCTACCTTGATCACCAGTGTTGCATAAATTCGAACACCTTTGGTCAAAATTAAAGCTCAGCTTTTGGAATGCCAAGTGTTCCCCGGGTGTGAGCTCGGCTGTGGGTATTGCAACATTGCAGTCAATGGGTGTGAAAGGCTGAGAAGCGACATAGATGGTCTTATCGAGGATGGTATCCTTTAGATTTCAACAACGGCGCCTACAAATCCAGCAATTCCTTTAACAACAATCCCAGATACTCCTACAACATCAACAATCATTCCTTCAGCAGCAAATTCTCCTACGACAGCAACAACAATCATTCCTACCGATTCATCAACATCACCGGCAATTACTCCGTCCATCACTTCAACAAGTCAAAATTTAACAACTGTTTCTTCTACAACATCAACATCCATTTTATTAACAGATTCTTCTACAATGCCAGCAAAAATTAATGAAGATGTTTCAACAGTTACAATCTACTATGACCCATCAAGTGTTCCTCCCAGCAGCAATTTCCAACAACAAATCATGGCACCTCCTGCCAGATCACCAGTCACAATTTACTATGATCCGCACACCGTTACAGTACCTTCCTCTGCAGCAATCAGTCTGGTCACCATTACGGTGCCTGGACCGGTCCCTTATGAAAGCAGTAATGCCATACCTTGGCATTATGGCTCTGATCTCTATTGCAACGGGGAGAAAATCCCTCTGGATTCATCAACCTCTTCTCCACAAGTTGATAATGTTGGGGGAGGAGGAGGCTTCACCGGAAGCGGACGCCTTTTTGCCTCACAAACACAAAGACCTAATGTTGAAGCAGAAGCTGCTGCCAAAGCAAAAGGAAAGAATGTGGTATCTGAAGAGTCGACTACCAAAGACACTCAGAAGACATCTTTTGAACAAGATGTAGATGATTTCATGAGAATCATAAAAAGGAGTGATTACAAGGTGGTGGACCAGCTTCACCAAACACCCTCCAAAATCTCCATATTATCACTGTTGATGTGTTCCGAAGCTCACAGGAACGCATTATTGAAAGTCCTGCACGCATAATACGTGCCAGAGGAGATTACTGTTAATCAGCTAGAAACTGTGGTTGCAAATGTCAACACCAGTCATGGACTGGGCTTTACCAATGCTGACTTAACAACAGAGGGACGCAACCATAACAAGGCTTTGCATATCACCTTGGAATGCAAGGGTGCTGTTCTATCTCATGTACTGGTGGACATTGGGTCATCACTCAATGTTCTACCAAAGAAAGCCTTAGGGAAGCTGGAGAATGATGGATTGGCATTGCGTCTGAGTAATTTGGTGGTGAGAGCATTTGATGGCTCTAAAAGATCAGTTCTTAGGGAGATTGATCTGCTTGTGTTGATTGGCCCGCAGACCTTCAAAACTACCTTCTCTGTGATGGACATACAGCCGGCCTACAGCTGTCTGTTGGGTAGACCCTGGATCCACGCCGTGGGCGCTGTTACGTCTACCCTTCACTAGAAGTTAAAATTCGAGTGGGAAGGCCAAATCATCACCATCTGTGGGGAGGAGGACATCTTTGTTAGCCAACTGGCTACGTATAAGTACATAGAAATGGATGGGGAGATCCATGAAACCATGAGTCAGGGGTTTAAGGCCTTGAACATTAATGAAGCATCTGCTGTACTAGGAACTTCCATCACATCATATCAGCAAGCCCAGAAGGTTGTTGAGGAAGGTACCGCCCAAGGCTGGGGCAAGCTGTTGCCCGTGGAAAAGAAAGAAGACCGATTTGGGTTGGGTTACAGACCAACTCAACAAGATCAATCAGAGGCTGCAAAGGAGCCCAAGTTTGTCAGCGGGGGAATGCTCACCCCGGATGCTGTGAATAGCTTGGAAGATGAGTCAGAAGACGAGCGCAACCTGGAAAGCTGGATACGTCCAAAGACCCCGGGGAGCCGTGTCTCAAACTGGTCTTCCCAGGAAATTATAAGAGTTACTCCTGCAGAGTAATTATTATTTCCTATATTTTAAAGCATGCATCAAGTCCTACATCTTACCCAAGATGTCAGGACTCATTTTGTAATCGGGTCATCTTGTATTTTGTGCAAAGATCAATTAATGAATATCAGGACATCTTTTGCAAATGAGTCTTTTCTTTTCCGCTCACTGTTTTTCATTTTTCACTTTTTGTACAAAAATAAAATGGCAATATTTTTCCAAATAAATAACTTTATTTTCACTTTTTCTAAATAAGATAAAACTGATCACTAAAATAAACAAATCTAAACCCTTGCAGAAAGTGCCCTCCAGACTGCACCGACAACAACACTGCTATGACTTCGTATGACTTTGACAATCCAATCAATCAAGTTGATGAAGGGGTTGAAGAAGATTATGAGCTACCAGAAGAGCTAGCCAGGTTGTTAAGGCAAGAGGAGAAGGTTATCACTCCTCATCAGGAGGAGGTTGAGACGGTTAATCTTGGTACAAAAGAAGACTTGAAAGAAGTTAAGATCGGGGCCTGCCTACAAGATTCAGTGAAAGAGCAACTGATTGACATGCTTCGGGAGTATGTGGATGTTTTCGCTTGGTCTTATCAGGATATGCCAGGGTTGGACACCGACATTGTCATGCACAAGCTACCTCTGAAAGAAGACTGCCCACCAGTAAAACAGAAGTTGCGCCGTACTCGCCCTGATATGGCAATGAAGATAAAAGAAGAGGTACAAAAGCAGTGGGACGCCGGTTTCCTTGTTGTGACTAGTTATCCGCCGTGGTCGCTAATATTGTACCCGTGCCTAAGAAGGATGGCAAGGTGAGGATGTGTGTGGATTACCGGGATCTGAACAGAGCCAGCCCGAAAGATGACTTCCCATTACCTCACATTGATGTATTGGTTGACAATACGGCTCAGTTCTCGGTGTTCTCCTTCATGGATGGATTTTCAGGATACAATCAGATCAAAATGTCACCTAAAGACATGGAGAAGACAACTTTCATCACACCCTGGGGCACGTTCTGTTATAAGGTGATGCCATTCGGACTGAAGAATGCGGGTGCCACTTATCAACGGGCTATGGTAACATTATTCCATGACATGATCCACAAAGAAATTGAATGTTATGTGGATGAAATGATTGCCAAGTCCCTCACAGAAGAAGACCACCTGGTGAATCTGTTGAAATTATTCAAGCGTCTGAGGAAGTACCAGTTGAAGCTAAACCCCAACAAATGCACATTCGGGGTGCGATCCGGTAAGCTGCTGGGATTTATTGTAAGTGAAAAGGGAATTGAAGTTGACCCTGACAAAGTAAAATCCATTCAAGAAATGCTTGCACCGAAGACTGAAAAAGAAGTTCGGGGGTTCCTAGGTAGATTGAACTACATTTCAAGGTTCATATCTCATCTTACTGCAACCTGTGAACCTTTGTTCAAATTGTTAAGAAAAGAACAAACAGTCAGGTGGAACGAAGACTGCCAGAGGGCTTTTGACAAAATCAAGGAATACTTACAAGAGCCTCCAATCGTTATGCCTCCAGTGGAAGGAAGACCTCTAATCATGTACTTGACAGTATTAGAAGAGTCAATGGGGTGTGTGTTGGGACAGCATGACGAGTCTGGTCGAAAAGAGTATGCAATATACTACCTAAGCAAAAAGTTTACCGACTGTGAACAACGTTATTCACTGCTCGAGAAAACTTGTTGTGCTTTAGTGTGGGCTGCTCGCCGACTGAGACAGTATATGTTGACCCACACTACCTTATTGATATCCAAGATGGACCCAGTCAAGTACATTTTTGAGAAGCCAGCACTCACCGGACGGGTTGCAAGATGGCAAATGATCCTCACAGAATATGACATTCAGTACACATCTCAGAAAGCCATCAAAGGCAGTGTATTGTCTGATTATCTTGCTGAGAAACCCATTGATGATTACCAGCCTATGAGATTTGACTTCCCTGATGAGGACATCATGTTCATAAAAGAAAAAGATCATGAAGAGCCTGTTCACACTGAAGGGCCTGACCCGGAAGAAGAATGGACGATGATGTTTGACGGGGCTGTTAATATGAATGGTCGTGGTGTTGGTGCAGTACTCATTACACCTAAGGGAGTTCACATGCCTTTCTCGGCAAAACTCACCTTCAACTGCACTAACAACGAAGCTGAATGCGAAGCTTGTATTATGGGTCTTGCGGAAGCCATTGACCTTAGGATCAAGACTTTGACAGTATTCGGAGATTCAGCTCTGGTAATTAATCAAACCAACGAAAAATGGTATACTCACCAGGATCATCTGATACCTTACTGGGATTATACAAGGAGGTTATTGACTTTCTTCACAACAGTCAAGCTTGAGTATATCCCTCAAGATGAAAATTAGTTTGCAGATGCCCTGACTACCATTTCATCCATGATCAAAGTTCAAGCTGCCAACTTTGTGCCTCGGATTTCAGTATCTAGACTTGACAGACCAGCATATGTATTCTCAGCAGATGTTGTTAAAAATGATAAACCTTGGTTCCACGACATTAAGTGCTTCTTGGAGGATCAAACATACCCATCTGGGGCATCTTCCAATGATAAGAAGACCTTAAGAAGGCTAGCTGGTAGTTTCTTCCTGAATGTTGATGGTTCCCTGTATAAGAGAAACTTTGATATGGTACTTCTCAGATGTGTTGATAGGGCAGAAGCAGACTTGTTGATGCACGAGGTGCACGAAGGATCTTTTGGTACCCATGCTGGAGGGCATGCTATGGCTAAAAAGTTGCTAAGATCAGGCTATTACTGGATCACAATGGATGCAGACTGTTGTGCCTATGCCAGAAAATGCTATAAATGCCAGATTTATGCGGATAAAGTGCATGTGCCTCCCAATCCTTTGAATGTGATGTCTTCACCCTGGCCCTTTGCCATGTGAGGCATTGATATGATTGGCAAGATTGAACCGACTGCTTCAAATGGCCACAGATTCATCCTGGTAGCCATTGACTATTTTACCAAGTGGGTCGAAGCAGCTTCTTATGCAAATGTTACAAGGCAAGTGGTAGCCCGATTTCTAAAGAGAGACATCATCTGTCTGTATGGAGTACCCGAGCGAATCATTACTGATAATGGTTCAAACTTGAACAACAAAATGATGGCAGAACTATGCCGAGACTTCAAGATCCAACACCACAATTCTTCTCCTTATAGGCCAAAGATGAATGGCGTTGTTGAGGCAACTAACAAGAATATCAAGAAAATTGTGCAGAAGATGGTGGTCACCTACAAAGACTGGCATGAAATGTTACCATTTTCTTTACATGGGTACCGTACATCAATCAGAACATCCACTGGGGCAACACCGTATCAGCTTGTGTATGGTATGGAGGTAGTCCTACCTGTTGAAGTTGAATTACCCTCCTTACGGGTATTGATGGATGTTAAGTTGAATGAAGCAGAATGGGTCCGATCCCGATACAAACAACTAAGTCTGATCGAAGAGAAAAGATTAGTTGCAATTTGTCATGGGCAGCTGTATCAGAAAAGAATGAAGAAAGCCTTCGATCAGAAAGTCAGGCTCCGAGAATACCAAGTAGGAGATCTTGTGCTGAAAAGACTCCTTCCTCCTCATACAGACCACAGGGGCAAGTGGACTCCGAATTATGATGGTCCATTCATAGTAAAGAATGTTTTCTCTGGTGGAGCACTGATGCTCGGTACTATGGATGGCGAAGACTTCCTGTTCCCTGTGAATTCAGATGCAGTTAAAAAATACTTCACATAAAAATGACCCGCTGGACATAAAAACAGAATGTAAGTCCAGGCAAAAATAGGGCATCCCGGCGAGTCAAAAACAGAATAAAAGACTCGGGCAAAAATAAGGGAAAATAAATAAATAAATGTACACCCGCTGAGTTGAAAAGCCGCATTGGACAACTCAGGCAAAAATGGGTACCCCGGTGGATTGAAAACCCGAAAGGGCGATCCACGCAAAATAAGGAAATAAGCGAACAACTGCATTCTGAATTCGTCTGTATCACTTACAATATGGTAAGCTTCGAAAGGTTCAAGCTTCGGTTAGAATCAACCTTCTTCAAAAGCAAGACGAGAAGAACGTCAATGTCATATGGGTCATAGCAAAAGGGAAGCTCCCTGAAGCGTCATCAACATTGCCAGCACCTTTTTGTTTCTCAATTTTGTAAACAATCTCCTCATTTCAGGGGATCTGTTTCCTTGACTGCACTTGCCAATTCAGGGCACACAAATTAATAAAATCAGGTTTTCAGTCATGTTCTGTCTCGTACATTTTATTTTCATTTGCAAAATGTCCGATGTCCTTAAGATGTTGATCTCATAAATACAGATGTGTCTTTTCTAAATTACATGCTTACAGGAAATATATTTGCTCCCGGGAGTGTCTAAACTCCTATGACGGAGTCCAATAAGGGATACCTCGGGGTACTTGTACGTTTCTTTGTCTTAACAGGGTTGCAGGTATTCAAAGTGCAATATGGGACATGATAGCTCCTCCCTAGCAAGCTGCCAAATCACTATTTACTCAGCCCATCCCCCATCTAGCACCAGGGATGCTTTCTCCCCAGCTGACTTCATCATCCTCAACAGGATCCCCCACAGAAATCTCTAGGAAGATCGTCCAGTGATCATCCCTCCCCAGCCAAGTGTTAGGCAGGGAACCATCTCCCCGCAGAGCTCCAGCCTCTATCCAGAAGAGCAATGTCTGAAGATCTCACAACAAGGTGACGAAAGCCTCCGTAGATCCCAGCTGGGCTCCTCATCGCCAAGGATAAGTCTATCAAAGACCTATTCCTCCAAGCAGAATCATTTATGTCAGATCTACCAATGATCTCATTCCCAGCTGGGATATTACTTCAAGCATATCAGCCAGAGACCTTCACCGCAACGGGATCCGAATCCCGGATCGGTATCTTTGCATAATCATAACATTCGCTTCATATTTTCCCCCAGAGCGTAGTATTCCGTCTAATACGGAGCATTACGGCGAAAATCAAACATATTGCATAATCATAAGCCATGTGTTGAACCGAACACTTGTAAATACCAACATTCCATCAACAATATACAAAATACCCCTCAAATTCCCCAGCGGAAAGCCGAAACGTCCTCTTTACGCTCACAAATACAGATGCATGCTCCTTTTGGCACTCGTCTGTGTCATCATTCCCCAGTAAAGTCGCCCGAGCGTTCTCTACAGACAGATACATATATATATACACTTCCCTGACACCCGTCCGTGTCACCTTCCCCAGCATAGTTGCCTAAACACTTTGGAAACCAAATACTTGTTTATAATACACTCCTTCCGACACCCGACCATGTCGTGCTCTCCACAGCAAGTTGGACACTCATCTATGTCTCACTCATCACTTTTTACTCATACAGATACTCGTCCATATCTTGTATACACCACTTAAATCCCCTCAGAGTTGACACTCGTCCGTGTTCTTTGTTAACTAGTTAGTACTCGTCCGTATCATCATCTCTGAACATGCGTCAAACGTTTGTTTCCACTGATACTCTTTCGTATCATAGTCTTAAGGATGCTCGTCCGCATCTTTAATCTATACACCGTGTCAGACACTTATGTCTTTTCCCCCTTGAAATTAGACACTCGCCTGTGTCTAACGTTCCCCAGAAGAATTCCCGGCAAATCTTGGTAAACTATTTCCTTTCTATCTGACATTCGTTTTATGTCATGGTATTTCCGACAGCCGTACCCTTCTAGGTGATCGTCCTTCACCTTTCTGATGATCGTGCTTCATCATCCCCAGCGGAGTCTCTATTCATTAGAACCCCTTTCTATCCGACATTCGTCCTATGTCGTGATACTTGAGCAGCCGTCCCCTGCTAGGTGATCGTCCTTCACCTTTTGATGATCTTCCTTCATCATTTTATCCGATGGTCGTCCCCATCGTTGATCCAGCTATCTGACATTCGTCCTATGTCACGATAAACCCCGGGAGCAGCCGTACCCTGCTAGGTGATCGTCCTTCACCTCTTGATGATCGTCCTTCATCATGCCTATCCGATGGTCGTCCCCATCGTCGACTCTTTCTATCCGACATTCGTCCTATGTCGTGATACTTTCGGCAGCCATACCCTTCCAGGTGATCGTCTTTCACCTTGGATGACCGTCCCTCATCCTTATCCCCCAACAAAGCAGCCGTCCCCTGCTAGGTGATCGTCCTTCACCTCTTTGATAACCATTCCTCATCATTTATTTCTTCAACCCGATGGTCGTACCCATAATTTACCTTTAATCCCCAGAGAGTCTTGTTTCTTTACTTGATGGTCGTCCCCATCACGATACCTTTGTTTCCCCAGCATGTCGGTCGTCCCCGTCCTTGCTTTATCCCCAGCAGTCGCCCTCTGCTCGACGGTCGTCCTCCGTCGCCCGCCCTTTATAATCATACTTTATTTACTTTCACAATCTATATCCATTTTCTTCCTCATTCAGTGAGTGCAAATTTTGGATTGTCTTTGGTATTCAACCACAAGTTATCTTGTTTGCCTGTTAAGCCATTGCTTACATCCTGCATAGCTAACTGGGTCATCTGAGCCACTCCAAAGGTCATCAATCATCTCAAGAGGTTCCATGAATGTTCAAACATCATATTATATCCTCCCAAGGTCAAGAAAGTCAAAAAATCACAAGAACTGGGAAAGGCATGGAAGCAGAGCCAAGCTTAACTGCACAGATGACCTAAAATTAGGGTTTTGGTTTCAGAGGCCATAACTCCAAAATTTTTGGTCATTCTTGTTTCTATTGGTATCTATATGATATGAGGATCATCCATACCAATTTTCATGAAGAAATTCAATGGGGAAGGCATCTGATCAATAGATGACTTCTTGAACAAGTCAGTGCAAAATCAGGGCATCTGAGGCCCCCAATCACCCAACCAAAGGGTATTATCCATCATTTTGAATGTGTATGATCTTTATTTGATCTTAGCAGATGTTATAAGTTTACAAAATTGAAGAATTTCAAGCCATTTGCAAAGTTTCCATTTTGGGAAAGTGACTTGTAATGTAAACTTGCCATTTTGGGAAAGTTTTTCAACCTCCTCTTTTTGACCCAAAAATGCTTCAAATGAAAAATCTTTGGTCATGAAAGTTGAAGATTGGATCCTCCCATTTTCAAAAAGTACAAGAACTTGATCTAATTCATTTTAGAACAAAAGTTATGGCCTTGCAAAGTTGGGAAAAATCATGAAATTTTACTTATGCACCAAAGGGGGAAACTTGCAAAAACCCTTGCCAATCCAATTTGTGACTTCAAAGTGACTTCTAAGTATTACATAAACATAACACATTACCTAAAACTCAGAATTGGCCCAAGAATTCCCAAGTTTCATGACTTGTGCATGAAGAAATCATGAAAGGGCCAAACTTCATGAAATTTGCAAAACCACCCACAAGTTTCAATCCACTTGCTAATTGGCCTCAATCTGAATTCCATGGTTGCCCTTGATCCTTGCTGCGCAGGACACCCCATTGTCCTTGGCCTGCCATGACCCATACCTCAAGTACACCAACTTTTGACATTTTGGCAACTTGCCCATACCAATCAACATAGGCCAGCACCCACTCTCTGACCTATCACACTTCTTTATGTGGATCAAAACCAAGCAAAAGCACAACACAATACAGCCTGAAAACTCCAAGAACTCAGCACACTCCAAAATCCTAAAAATTGCAAAAGCCTTCGAATCTCTTGATTCAACCATCAAACCTTCAAGTTTCTTTCATCATTCAACTCACCTTGATCCACTGATCATTTCCCACCTTTCATTTGGCGCTAAAACCTCCACAATCGGAAATACGATTTTCACATTCCACAAACTGAACTTCTGCCATTTCCATTTTGAGGCCATATAAACTTCAGCTAAGCATCACAAACACTTGGGGAGGATCATTGGAGCTTGTTTTAAGCAAAGAACTGGCCAGAAAGCACCATTTTCGAAAGCTTCAGTTCAGGTAACCTCAAGAACAAATTTTCCAGAAATGCGTTTTTAAGTTTCTAATTGATTCTCCATGATTCACTGATGACTCTGATATGTTTAGTTTTGAAAATGGTCAAGTATTAAGCATGTATTGAACCTCTGAAATTTTCTGCGTATTTTCCGTTTGGCTTTGATTCTTGATCTTGAGTGAAAATAAATGAGTTTTAGGGCTGGATTCATGTATAGGGTTGTTAGAAGATTGATTCTGGAGAGTTAGAGAGCTTAGGGTTGCGTTTTGAGTGAGATTGGAGAAATGGATGGCCGGAGAAGATGACCGGAACACTGTTCCGGTCACCTGAAAGTGATTAGGGCACAGGATTAGGGTTTAATCATAATTAGTGAGATTTGAATTTCAGCCGTCCATTAGCGCGCGTAGTCAACTCCCGCTCCCCTAAGTTTGAATCTTGGCCCTCAGATCAGCATACTTCTCCTTTAATTCATTTTATTTTCTATTTTATTCATTTGTTTTGCACATTTTATTTAAAATAGCAAATCATTTATAAAAAATCTCATTTTTTGCATCCAGCCTTAAAATATTTTTCTCTTTCTGGAAATAATTTTTATTTTATTTTTTGCATAATTTTCGTATTTTAAAAATATTTAAATGTTTATATTAATTAGTTAATGAGAATTAATTAATTAAAATAGCATTTAAGTTTCTAAAAATCACAAAAAAATTCACATTGCATTTTGACACATTTAGAAACATTATCAAACTCTTCAAACAAATTTCTTTTTGGTTCTTGATGTATCTTGACATTTTTCATTGGAATTGAAGTTCTTAAAAGGCAATATTTTTGTTCTAACTTAGAAAAATTCATTCTGCCTAACCATGAAGAGTTTGATGTTGGTTCTTTTTGCATTGCATTCTTCATATCATGTAGTTTCTAGGGTATAATTGGAATGAATTTATCTTTCATTTTCAATTTGATGTGCATTTTTCCTTTTAAGGTGCCTTAAAACCCTAGCAAACTTGAGAAAATCATAACCCCCATTAGGTTAAGAGTTAGGTCCCCCCCTTTGGGCAGTGAACTTGTGTAGGGTTAGGGCTCCTTTGATCCCATTTTCAATTTTTTATCATGTCATTTACTTCTGATTTTGAATTTTGCATTGCATATTGTATGTAAACCCTAATTTTTGCCTTCATTTGCATTCATCTCTCATATGCTTGCATACATGAACTTGCCATGACATTTTGTGCATCCACATAACTTCTAAGACATCTTAGGACATATTAGAATCATGTTTGATCATTGCATCATTCACTTTCCATGTTATGCATTCATTCCATTTCATAAACTTTCATGAACTTTTATGGTTCAAAGCATGCTTCATTTGCATCCTCATCCTTGTATGATCATCCACAACTCTTGACATGTGTTCGCATCATCTCTTAGCATCATTAACATCATGTTTATGCTTCTGGTTTTGGATTGCATCATTGCATTCCATCTCATTTTCATTGCATTTCATTTCTTGTTGCTAACTTTTCAGGTGGTAAGTGTTGAGAAGTGAATTTGCCTTCACTTCTCAGAATCTTTTCTCATCTCTCTTTATGAATTCTTGCTGCATTTTACTTGTGTATTTAGAGTGATCTTGCTCATTCATGTCTCCTTCTCACTTTCTTTCTTCAAGTAACTTATCTTCTTAAGTGAAGTAAGTTGACTTGCTTCTTCTGCTTCCTTCTCCTTTCATCTGCTTCTTCCTTGGTGGCTTTTCTCCTGGAGATCTTTTGCAAGCCTCATAAACCCTAGGAACATCCAAGCATGATAACAATTAGGGTTTGATTAGTCCCCCTATTAGTCTTACCTTTGTGTCATCTTTGAGTCTCTCCTCTCATCTCATAATCAAGGACTAAACGTTAAAGGTTTTAAGGCTTTGTGATTAAGCTTATGCCTGCATCCTTCTCTTAGGATGGAGTGTATAACTTTAATCCTAAGTGTTAAACCCTTAATGTGTTTAACTCCTTTAATCAATTCATCTAATAATCACTAAGACATCAAGCTTGTAACTTGGGCCTTGCATTAGGGTTCTAATTCTTCCTTAACTGGTTAAGAAGGACTAACCCTAGTGTTAATGGACAAGTCCCCCTCAAGTTGTCTTACAAATCATAAAATCCATTTCTTAATCTTACCATTAACTAAAACACACTCTAATAAAGTCTTTGTTTTGTCATGAGGTTAACCCCTAATCATGGATTAAGTTGAGGAGCCTTCCTCGGCTTGAATGTTCTCATCTATTATCCTTCTATTAGGATGGTGTAATGAGTCCATTAAATCCTTGATTATTGCTTAAACTCATTACTTTACACTAAACAAAAATACCAAAACACATCTAAATAAATGCAAGTAGGTTAATGATCTTAATCCTACATCATGGTGATTAAGTGTGAGGTGTTTACTTCATACTGTAGATGTTTAGAATTGGCAGAATTTTTGACCAACAAGAAGTAATGAATTTAGTTCAGGATGTCACACCAGATGTTGTGACATTATCAAACAAAGTATAAGTAAATGAACTGAATCCAGGATGTCACACCAGATGTTGTGACATTGTATCAGTTAATGAAGTAAGTTCAGTTTACAGGATGTCACACCAGATGTTGTGACATTGTATCAGTAAATGAAGTAAGTTCAGTTTTCAGGATGTCACACCAGATGTTGTGACATCTCAAACCTGCTACCAGAATTAGTTAATGATTAACAGAAC
Source organism: Lathyrus aphaca (assembly GCA_963966055.1). Lineage (NCBI taxonomy): Eukaryota > Viridiplantae > Streptophyta > Magnoliopsida > Fabales > Fabaceae > Lathyrus > Lathyrus aphaca. Next base: position 353,539,187 of record OZ014520.1, on the reverse strand, counting down.
TGAGTAAATTCAGGGAAGTTATCTGGAATTAATTATGGATGGATAAAACAGAAGAAGGCGCATCTGTAGGGAGATTTGTTATGTGACTTCAGCATAATCAGAAGAACTGAATCACCTAGAATCTAGGAAGTAACAAACCCTAATTCAAGGTGATGGCAACATGTGTATCAGGATTGGATAGACCTACAGAAAGCCCAAAATCCAAACACCTATTTAAGCAACAGAAACTCTCAGAATAGTGTACAGAAATTAAGAAGACCAAATAGGGTGTTTTTGTGTTTTAATAACAGGTTGTTTTATGTGTACCACTTTATGAGCTTTTAAGCAAAAGTGTATTTGTGTCTTGATTGAAACTGTGAAGTAAGATCAAGCTGTTTTGTTTGAAGTATGACTTCAATTTTATTAAACTTGTAAACATATCATTGGGTGATTGAGGGGGAGTGAGTTGGTACTCATATCTAAGTTGTGTCTTAGGTAGAAATTGCCTTGGGTAGATATTAAGTGAAAGATTAAACTGAGTGGTTTAAGTCTAGAATTAATATTACTTATATTGGATTTCCTTCCTGGCTTGGTAGCCCCCAGATGTAAGAGTGGTTATACACTGAACTGGGTTAACAATTTCCTGTGTTGTTGAATTTTCTTGCACTTTAAGTTTTGGTCAAGTTGTCAAGTGTTTAAACATCTCATTCGACATCACGTACCTGATCACATAATTTCACATACTTAAGGTATTCTCATTACCCCTAATCAGAGGGAAGATGTGATGAGTTTACTAACCCTTTGGTTTAGGCTTAAGCTCATTTTCTTATGACAAACACAAAAAAGCAATAAAAGATTGAAAACATCAAAAACAAACAATAATCGTCTCCTTCGGGATTCTTTTCTCATCTCATTCACTCACAAATGAGAACTTACTTCTTCCGTCTAATGCAAGACAGTTTGCACCTGAGCCAGACAGGTCATACACTTGAGCATAGACAAGCAAGCAGTTTATCAGTCAATTTATCTTTCAGTCTCTTTGAGTCGAACTACGGTGTTCTGACTTCCTCATTGCACGAGAGGATACGTAGGCATAACTTAACAGTTATCGAACAAAAGTCTCTGTATATTCCCCCTCCTTCCAGCATTATTCTTTAAGCCTCATAGTCTTGAGCTTCACACTCTTGTTCTTACACTGAAACTTCTCTTATGCACTCCACATTTCTTTTACACTGACACTTGCATTCTTTTCCAGCTTTTACACACAAAATAGAATTGACACTACCCTTTTTAAACACAAGTCTTTCAAGTGTGGATCCCGTCGAGTATGGCGGACAATCTGGGTGCTAATACCTTCCCAGGTTGTAACCAACCCCCTTTCTCAGTTTCTCTGGTTCGCAACCGTCTTATCCATATCTTTCTAGGTTTATGCAGCATTACCTTTCCTTCGGGATAAAAATGCCTAGCTGGCGACTCTATTCATTCCTTATCTTTCGCCGACCGTTCGCGTCTGTACCCCTCTTGGCCCTGTGTCATTTGGTGGAAGCGACACCAGGCTTCCTTTCTGACAATGGCAAGGTTGTGCTGGATGTCACAATAGAGGTTCTCTGTCAAATCTAGCCCTCTTGGGGGATGTACCAAAGCATACCCTAATTTCCTCTTGAAAAGTAAAGGGTTGTAGTTGATGCAACCTTTTACTCCAATCAAAGGTACATTGGGATATTTCCCATAGCTAGTAATGATATCTTTGCCCTTGGTGCTCTGAGTGCACCATCTGATGTCTTCTGATGTAAGGGCAATCAATCTCTTAGCCCAGTTCCTTGGCTGATGGGGATTCAAGAAAGTGTCTGACTTCGGCAAGTGTCTTAACAACCAATAGTAGAAAAGGGGTGCACAGCATCTGACCAATCTTCCCCTTTGCTTCTCATTCCTTTGAGGCACTGAATAGTTAAAGTCTCCAAGCAGGGTAGGGACTGGATTCCTCAACAAGAAGAGGTGAATAACACTCTTTCTCATAAACTTAGGCTCGTCTGCAAACAAGATAACTCCATATATGTTGAGGGCTAGGAGAGCACAAACAGTCTCCCACTTCCCTGCTGCAGCATGCAGGGTGGCCTGAGAGATCAAGAAATCTAAGTGAAGGCCTGGAATCCCAGCTTTGGTGGTCATGCTCTGGTCAATGAGGGTGGACTCTAAGTGCAAAGCATTAGCTATATCTTCATTCTTGGGAGCAACCATCTCAGGGTTGAAAGGAATCCCTCTGCTGGTAGGGACACCTAACAACATGGAGAACTCTTCCATCAATGGTCCTAGTTGAAAATATGGGAAAGTGAAGCATCTGAGAGGAGGGTCATAGAACTGTAGACATGTGTGGATCATGCTCCTTTGGGATGCATATAGGTCCATGATCATATCCATAATGCCACCATAATTCTCCCTGAATAGAGGGACATGATCAGGAGTGATGAGAGACTGAATCTGCCTGATGCCTGTCAAAGTAGGCTCAAAGAAGTGATAGGTGATGTTGCTCTTCCTGGATGTGTCCATGATGACAATGGATGCTGGTGCACAAGACTGAGGATAACTGCTGATAAAGGCCACTAAAGAAGATGCTGAAGAAGAGTCTCTGATGATGACATCTGGTGAAGGGAACTGAAAAGAATCTCTGGTGTAGCTGATGCAAATAGCTGAAGGAATCTGATCAGCAGAACAGGTCAAAACCAAACCAAAGATAAAATGTGGATACCCTGTAAAACAAATAGACATATGTTAAATGATGCAAAATAATGTATGCAAAATGATATGCAAAGGGTTTGTGATCAAGTGTTGGATTTGTTATCTTCCTTGATAGGGTCCATGTGTATTCATAAGTCCGGATGGAGGCTTAGAAAACCAGTAACCATGTGGGGGACTCAAATAAAGAGTCACAAGTCCAGGGTTTTCACAAGAACGGTCCAAAATGATACAACCTTAACAAAACTAGTAACAAGGTATGATGAGGCCAAGGGTTCCTGCAAACCTGTAAACATCCCAACCCCCTCACATGTATTGTTCTAGAACAAGGATCCTCAAACTTGGATCAGTTATGAGAAGTGTAAACACTTCTAACCTGGAGGTACAGTGTTTACAATAACCATAAAGGATCCTCCTCTAATTCACCTCAGATGTTGAAGGTCATAAAAGGTCATCCAGACTTAGCATGCTTCCCAGATAGCCCTAGTACTACAGGAAATCCGTAGCACAGAGTTCTCAAGAAGAAACCCATGTCTGAACCGTGTTTCATATTCCCGCACCAGACCGAAATGGAATTGGAAAGAATATGAAGCCACTCTATCCTATGTGTCACTCAGGTCCCTGGTATGGAACCTTAATCACTCAAAATCCCTCCCACCAAAGGAGACATCAGATCCAGCACAGATGATGATAACCGTATGAAATGCATAAAACTGTAAATGAAAGAAATAAATAAAGTTATACAGAAAGCAATAAATAAAGCAATAAACAATAAGCACAAATAGCACATAACACCCCCATAAACACAAATCAAACAAGCGCTAGGAGAAACCCAAAAAAAGAACCAGAAGCCCTGGTTGTAAGATAAGTTCCCCAGCAGAGTCGCCAAGCTGTCGCTCCCGAAGATTTGCATCCTGGTACAAGAACGAACGGTCGGTGAAAGAAGAAAATGAAGGTGAATTGAATAGAGTCGCCAGCTAGGCATTTTTATCCCGAAGGAAAGGTAATACTGCATAAACCTAGAAAGAGATGGATAAGACGGTTGCGAACCAGAGAAACTAAGAAAGGGAGTTGGTTACAACCTGGAAAGGTATTAGCACCCAGATTGTCCGTCGTACTCGACGGGATCCATGCTTAAAAGATTGTGTTTAAAAGGGGTAAGTGTATGTGCTATCTGTGTGCAAAAGCTGGAAAAGAAATGTACAAGTTTCAGTGCAAAAGGTGAATGCTCAGGAACTGAGGCTTAAAAGAGAATGCTGAAAGAGGGGGAAGACAAAGAGACTTTTGTTCGATAACAGTTAAGTTATGCCTTTGTATCCTCTCGTGCAATGAGGAAGTCAGAACACCGTAGTTCGACTCAAAGAGACTGAAATATAAATTGACTGTGAACTGCTTGCTTGTTTATGCTCAAGTGTATGACTCGTCTGGCTCGAGTGCTAACTGTCTTGCATTAGACGGAAGAAGCGAGTTCTCGTTTGTGAATGAGTATGATGAGAAAAGAATCCCGAAGGAGATGATTATTATTTGTTTTTGTGTTTTCAGTTTTGTTATTGTTTTTGGTGTTTTGCATAAGTTAATGAGCTTAAGCCTAAATCAAGGGCTTGTAAGCTCATTATATCCTCCCTGATTAGGGATAATGAGAATACTTAAGTATGAGATAAGCATCTCAACTTAATTACCATGATGATGTAGGATTAAGATCATTAACCTACTTGTGATTAATTAGATGTTTTTGGGTTTTTGTTTAGTGTTAATTAATGAGTTTAATCTCTAATCACAGATTAGTGAACTCATTACACCATCCTAATAGAAGGATAATAGATGAGAACACTTAAGCTGAGGAAGATACCTCAACTTAATCCATGGTTAGGGATTAAATTCATTATATAACAAGCCTTTATTAAATGGATTTTAATTAAGGGGTGAGATTAAGAAGTGGATTTTATGGTTTGTAAGACAACTTGAGGGGGACTTGTCCATTAAACACTAGGGTTAGTCCTTCTTAACCATACAGGAAGAATTAGAACCCTAATGTAAGGCCCAAGTTACAAGATGAAGTCTTAGTGATTATTAGATGATTTGATTAAGATGTTTAAACAAATTAAAGGTTTAACACTTAGGATTAAATTTATACACTCCATCCTAATAGAAGGATGCAGGCATAACCCTAATTCCAAAGTCCTAAAATTTTAAGAGTTTAGTCTCTGATTATTGAGATGAGAAGAGAGACTCAAGGAGAATCAAAGGTAAAAGCTAAGGGGGACTAATCACAACCTTAATTATTATCATGCTTGGATATCCTATGGTTTGTAAGGCTTAAGAAAGATCTTCAAGGAGGCCACCAATGGAAAAAGCATGTGAAAAGAGGGAGAGAGAGAGAAAGAAAGAAGGATTAGGTTACTTATTTCATGAAGAAGTTAAGTAACCTAAGAACAAGAGATAACATAAGTGAATGAGATTCACTTCAAACACAAACAAGGTGCATAAAAATAAAGAGAGAAAGAGAGGTTGGATGTGGATGCACATCCACATCTTGATTAACTTACCAAATGCACCTGAAATGGTTAGTTAAAACTCAAGATTTGTACAATTTCAAAAGCAAAAGCAAATTAAGTGATAAAAAATTGAAATTGCATCCAAGGGAACCCTAAGCACTCATGAAGTCACCATCCAAAGGGGGAGGTCTAAAGGTTTACCAAGTTCAAGTTATGGTTATCCTAAGATTGGCTAGGGTTTTGGATGTTTCTCAAAGGGAAAAGGCACATTAATTTGAAAATGAAAGATAAAAATGAGATAAAAATATATTTAGAGACTAGTGTTCAAATGTGAAATATTGCAAAAAGAATTAAATGCAAACTCATCTTGGTTTGAAAGTTATGAATTTTTGAAGTTAGGGTTAAAAAATAAGAAATTTATAAACCCTAATTCAAAGGAAATTGAAAAAGTTTGATCAAAACCAAAAAGGAATTTGTGATATAAGTTTGAAAATGTTTCTAAATGTTTAAGAAACCTCTCTGAATTTTTTTGTGATTTTTAGATACTTTAAAGTATTTTTAATCAATTAAATGGACTTAATTAATTAAAATATACAATTAAATTATTTAAAAATGCATTTTTTAATAGAAAAATAACAATAAAAATATTTTTGGGTTCTTAAAATTAATTAAAGTAATGATAAAAAAATTCAGAATTTTTAAATGATTTTTGGTATTTTTAATGATTAAAACAAAAGAAATGAAATAAAATAAAAATAAAATAAAAAGTATGCAAAATGGAAGGCTAAGATCAAGGGGGGAAGGGATCAATGTGCCAGATTCAAAGTCACATTGACTTGGGGTATTCAAGATCAAAGGCCCACATTCAAATAGAAAACGCGCGCAGGATCCAATGGCTCTCAATTAATCTGACCTAATTAACTATAATTAATTTAAATAATCAGAATTAATATTAAATGAACTAATCTAAACCGTACGCTGCCTAACCCTAATCATCATCTAATGGTGGAGATTTAATCTGGGGAATTAATCACAATTTAACCCTAATTACATTCAGGTGACCGGAGCTAAGCTCCGGTCATCTTCTCCGGCGAGGCAAAACAACAACTTCCTATTTTAGCATCTAAACTTCAAATTTCTTGCCTAGAAACACTCTCCTAACATCATACATCACTAATCAACAAACAAAAATCATTTATCATGCATATTCAGGCTGAATCGAAGCAATCAAGTTTTAGGTCAAAAATTTCAGAACATCATGAAATCCTCATTTCTACCTCATTTTCAATTCTAATCATATCAGTGTGATCAGGGCAACATGGGAAACCATTTAAGAACTTAAAATCATGCTTCTGGAAAAAAAAGTTCATGAAGGTTACCTGAGTTGTAGTTCTTTGAAATGGAGCTTTCTGGGCCCTCCTCTTGTGCAGTCCAGTCCCCTTTGACCTCCTGAGACTATTGGCAAGCTTGAATGAAGCTTAGAGTGGCTGGTTTGTATGTTTCATTTCTGAGTTTGCAGAAATCGTGTTTTGGCTAGAGAGTGTTTGAAGCTATGGTGATGGGTGGGAATTGTTCCTGAGGTTATATGGAGTTGATTGGTGAAAGAATTTCTGGATTTGAGTGGCTAGATTGAGAGATTCTAAGAGTTAAAGTTTGACAGCAAATTCTTGATTCTGAGTTTGTGTGTTGTTTCAGGCCATGAAGGGTGTCCATTTATAGTGCTTGGAGCTTGAATAAACAATTGTTATTGGCCAGAAGAGTTGTTGTGGCACTATGGGATTGGTATGGCATGAAATGCAAAAATATCAACATATGTGTACCATAAGTATGGGCCAGGACATGGGTGATTTCTGAGCATGGTTTGCCTCAGCTTGGATCATGGATGACCCTTAGATCAATAGAATGCAGTTGTAATGCCTTGATCAAGAGTTTGCAATGTTTATGCATAAATATCATTTTGTGAACTTTGTGACATTTGGTCATGAAAGTGTCTTGTTCAATGCTGAATTTTGGTTATGGCATGGTGTATAATGTTGTTATGGTGTATTTAGATAAGTTAGAGGTCATACAAAGGCTTAAAAATCACTCTTGCAAAAAATCCCTCTTTTGAGAATTTTGTAAAAAATGGCTTATGGAAACTTGTGATCCAAGGCAAGATTTTGATCTTGTAATGTTGCACCATGTTTGGTTGATGTCTAGAAGTCAATTAGAGGTCACTTGAATGCTTGAAACTTGATTTTGCAAAAAAACCTCTTTGGCATAAACTTGAAAATTATGTGATTTTTGCCAACTTTAAAAGGCCATATCTTGAGTTCTATGATGAATCAAGACATGTTCTTGTACTTTTTGAAAAGGGAAAGACCTAATCTACAACTTTCATGACCAAGAATTTTTTATTTGAAGCATTTTTTATTGAGAAAGAGTAGGTTGAAAAACTTTCCCAAAATGGAAAGTTTCCATTACAAGTCATTTCCATTTTTGGCAAGTTTGCAAATGGCTCAAAATTCTTCAATCTTGTGAACTTCCAACCACTTATAAGATCAAATAAAGATCATAGAACTTCAATTTGATGAAAATAACCCTTTGGTTCCATTGTTGGGGGCCTCAGATGCCCTGATTTTGACTTAACTTGCTCAAAAAGTTACCCAGTGAACATATGACTTCCACAATGAATTTCTTCATCAAACTTGGTACACATGATCCTTATAACATCTTAAGAACATTAGAAACAAGAATGGACCAAAAATTTGGTGTTAAGGCCTCTGAAACCAAAACCCTAATTTTGGTCATCTGTGTAGTGAAAACCCTAGCTCTGCTTCCATGTCTTGCCAGTTCTTGTGATCTCTTGACTTCCATGAACTTTGAGGGACATAAAATGATGATAGAACTGTTGCACCCCAAAATTTGCCCTCCACAAGACAAGACATTTTGTACTAAGAGGTTCACAAAGTCCACAAGGTTCACAGGGTATCTCAAGAGGTTCACAAGGTTCACAGGGTTCACAATTAGTTAGAAAAATTGACAGTTCCCTCAGACAATGCATTCTCCTAAGCAAGGCATCCTAAACTAGGGTTTTGACTTCTATCAGGCAAAATGGGCTTCCAAGGCTTCAAGTGAGCTTTATAGCATCCTATATGTGTTCAAGAATCCCCATGTCAAGTTTCAAGACTTTCCCAAAAGATTTGCTCAGTCAGATGATCAGAAGGGTTAAAATCAGTCAAGGCAGTCAAAAAGTCAAACTGAGGTCAATTATGGTCAAACCAAAGTCAAACTTCATGATTTTTTGCCAACATCAAGTATATGAAGTAAAATTCATCATTTGATCAAGGGTTGATCATGATTCATCAAGGAGATTTCAGATCATCAAGAATCAGGAGTTTCTAAATTAGGGTTTTCATAGGAAAAGTCAACTGAACTTTGACCAGCCATAACTATCACATGCTTCATCAAAAATTTTCCATACAAAGCTCATTTTGAAGGAAATTGAATTCTCTACAACTTTGTGTCTCACAAGCCAAGCCCAAAAATGCTTCATTTGGAAGGTATGAGCTAAGACATTATAGGTCCTTTTAAAAGTCAACAAAATGTCAACAACTTCCAAAGAGCATAACTTGAGAATGGTAAAAGATATGGACATGAGACAAAAGAGGTTGGTTAGAGGACTCTTTAAGATTTCCAAAATGTCCAAGAACACCTTCATAGCATTAAAATTGAAGGATTTGTGCCCTTTCAAAGTTGGGAAATTTTTGGGAAGTTTATGAAGCAAATAAGGCCTTAAAACCAATTTTTGCTAAATGAGCCCACCAAATTGCCATCCAATCATTACAATATCACCAAGCACGACCCAACCCACACCTTTTTTGATTTTTTATATTTTATTTAATATTTATTTGAATTTTATTCATTAAAATACAAATTAAATTAAAATAAAATATGAAAGTCATATATTTGGAAAAGATTTGGATTCTAGAAAGTCTTAAAACTTATTTAAACTTGATTGACACCATAATATTTCAGATCATACCAAAATAGAAATGTTATATCAAAGAAAATTCAATTTTTAAAGACCAATCTTTTTCAAACTCACAAGGTCCAAAAATCCACAAGTTTGATTAATTTCTTGACCTAATTCCATAGTATGATATATATACAACATGAAGTTAAGCCCTAGACACGGATTCATAGCCTCAAGAACCCCAAATTGAATTTCAAAAATCCAAGCAAAAACTCCAATTCGATTTACCACATAGAAGCAATTTCAAAGCTTTTTGAAGGTGGCATTAGCTTCTCTGATCATCACTGATCATGTAACAATAATCATTGGCATCTCTAACATCATAAACTGCTTAAACCGAATCAATATTTGTTTGAATTTTTAAATTTTCGATTGCAATTATTCATGATGTTTTGCTTGTTTTTGGTTAGCTAATCTTGTTTGTGTAATGATATATAAGCTTTCTGGACAATTCTTGTTGAGTTTAGCCGCAGGAATCGTGAGAAGCCATAGTTAGGGTTTGTGAACCTAATTTAGGGTTTTGTGATTCACTGAATATAAATAAGTTTAAAGGACATGGCTAGATTGTATGAACTGCAAGAATCACATTGCGTTCATCAATTTAAAGAAATTTCATTTTTTGCTTGGAGTTTGAGATTCGCAGGTTGTATTCGCATGAAAAATCGCAGGAAAATCCCCATCAAATTTCGCAGGTAAACCTGCGAAATTCTGAGGAAGAAGACGATGCAGTTGGCGCGAATCAGGATTTCAAATATTTAACTTATTTTATTAAGATTTTGTTTGATATTGTTATTACAAACGCGCGTTTGTCCCAGTGGTTGAGACTCTGTGTTGGTAAGCTTGGGGGGGCGAGTTCGATCCCCAGGTTATTCTTTTTGCTTGGAAATTCTTTTATTTAGCAGGTTAATTACAAAACGATTACTACCCAAACATTATCACCAGCACGCATCTGGCCTGGTGGCAGTCTTGCTGGTCCAAGGGTGGAAAGGCCTAGGGCGTGGGTTCGATCCCTGCCCAGGGTAAGTTTTTGATTTCATTTTTTTTAATTATTCTGTTTTATTATCATTGTTTTATAATTAATTATAATTACATGTCTTATAATGAAAATATATTTAATATATATATATTAACTTCATATTTTCTAAAAGATCTCTAATTTATTTTCTAAAATTTTAATCATAGTTTTTTTTATTTAAATTAAAATATGTATATATTATTATTATATATTTATTTTTGTAAATAGTCAAATTAATATTGTAATTTAAATTATGAACCCTAATTCTATTTTCTAAAATTTCTAACCCTAATTTCTAAAACCCTAATTTTATTTTTAAATTTCTAACCCTAGTTCTTATTCAATTTTAAATATTAAAATTAATTAAATTTTTCTAATATCTAATTAAATAATTAATAATGTTTTCTTTGTAAATATTTATGCTATGATTTATTATTATTATTCTTATTATATTATTTTCTTTCAAAAATTCTTTAAAAATGTTTATTTAATTTAAAAAATATTATCTTCACTTGTATATATTTTATATTTGTGCTAACCTTTCTTTCTTATAATTATTCTTATCACTAGCCTTTTATTTAAATTGATTATTTCACTATATAGTTATTATTTAATTATTCTTATTATAATGTAACTGCCAAAGCTGTGTAATAGTCGTAGTTTTTTATCGTTTATTTATTTATAAATATTCTTGCCATGGTTAGTAATTTTAGGGAGTGATGACATATTTGTAAATTAAAATTAATTTAGAATGACTAATTTAATAAGATAAATATATGAATGTGGACACTCACACACGTAAGTCGATCTTTGATCGTCATCTCACTTCCTAAGGTTATCCCTCATGTTGCCTAAAAAGAAAAGTCCCTTCTTATGAAATATCATCAAGTCCCTTTAAGATTATAAGATCAAGTCCCTTCGATGTTGCCTACGGTAAATGATCTTGTCCCTTTCGAATAAAAGATGATAAGTCCCTTCGTATTGCTAAGACACCTTACAGTTGCCTAAACACAGATGACCCTTCACATGTCCCTTATAACATCCAAGGTAATGACTACCTATTCCTTAATAATAGGGATAGTCTTACCATTGAAAGAACATTTAAGAACAGAAAAGATTTAATTTAGGGTAGGTTCCTCTTAAGTACTTGCTCACTTTTCATCAAATTACTTCATTACACTTCACATTTCAAACAAATTTTCAAAACAAAGTCTTTATATATATCCATACAAGGATCATTATAAAGTGCCTAAGAAATTTTTTAATCATACATTACACTTTTCAAAACAATTTAAAGTGAGCTAAGTAACTAAGAGCCCATGGATAACCATGGATGTAAAAGGTGCTAACACCTTCCCTTTACATAACCTACCCCCCGAACCCAAAATCTTTTAAGGTCTTTCCTGTTCTTTTATGCCCTTTCCTTTTGGATAAAATAAAAGTCGGTGGCGAATCTTGCTATCCGCAACATAACTAAAGTCAGTTCTCCCACCGTGTTACAGAACTGGCGACTCTGCTGGGGATTCAATAAAAGAGGGGTACCCTTAGGAATTAGATCACTTTAAACGTGTTTGCTTTGTTTGCTTTACTTTACTTGTTGGGTGCTCTTATGTGTGAAAGATCCTAACCCAGATCTAGTGTACCTTAGGAAAATGGCAATAGACCAAGGAAACTGTACGGCGTATACCGATATGGTTGATCTGGTAGCCATAGTTAGTGTGACTTCTTGGTTGGTGATTATGTTCCTTAAGTAAGTTGAGGATAATATGAGGCTGCCATATGTTTTCAATACACTAACTGACTTTTAGAACCTTAATCATCCCATCTTGGCCTTTAGAAAAGTAGTGAGATAATCGGCTTTGGTGAAGACTGAAGTTGGTTGATACTCGATACTACGCTCATTGAGATCCCAAACTTGGAGGGTTTTGGTTGGCAAGTAAGTTGCCTACTGAACAACCACCCTTGGGAAGGATCAGTGATATTGAGATCCCTTAGAACCTGGTTACTTTTGTAGGACAAGATGAACCAACTAAACTTCAAGGGAGGATACTTACCTTTAAACCTCATGCAAGCCTTCAAACCTAGGGCTATTGTGTGACTTGTTTGTGTGTGCCACATGTTTGTGATTGAGCATAACATCATGACATCATGCATCATAAGCATAGAATTTTCACTAACCATTTCAAGGACCAAAGGATTTATCTTTGTTCTTTGTTGCAGGTCATGGCTTTTGCTCGTAGGAATACTATCCGGATCAACTTTGTAGGAATACCTCCTAAGCTTAAGGAATTGGTCTCTCAAGTTTCTGAAAACTACCAATTCATCAAGAGGCATGGTCACCTACTCAATCTAGTCACTTCAGGGTTCAATGAAGACATGATGAGTGTCCTATTTCAGTTCTTTGATCCTAAACATCATTGCTTCACATTTCCCGACTATCAGATGGTTCCTACAATGGAAGAATTCTCCAAACTATTGGGTATACCTATCCTCAATCAGAGACCTTTCACAGGCTTAGAGAAAGAGTCTAAACTTGAAGTCATTGCTGCAACCCTACATTTGAAGAAATCAGACATTGTCCTAGAAACAAGGAGTGGAGTTAAGGGTATTCTTGTTAAGGTATTGATGGAGAAAGCTCAAGTGTTCCTGAAAGCTATGAGTTATGATGCTTTTGAGGAGATCTTATCCCTATTGATCTATGGCTTAGTATTGTTCCCCAATCCAGATCAGTTCATAGATGTACACGCCATCAACATATTTCTGACTCGCAATCCAGTGCCTACATTACTTGGAGACATCTTACACTCTTCATACCCGTACTACGAAGGCACGAGGAACTCTGATGTGCTGCATACCTTTGCTATCCAGGTGGTTTATTTCTCACCTTCCTCGATCAATGATGAAGAATGAACAAGGTTCAGGTGGTCCAAGAGGATTATGTCACTTTCTCATTCAGATATCCATTGGTGCTCTCGATCTATGGAGAATGTTACTATCATTGACCGTTGTGGGGAGTTCCCTAATGTGCCACTCCTTGGCATAAGAGGGGGCATTACCTATAATCCTTCCTTAGCTCTACGTCAGTTTGGTTATGCTCAGAGTAATGGTCCTCATGACATGCTTATTCAGGGAATTGTGTTTGACTACGACAACGATCTGCAAGGTTATCGTCAAAAGTTTATACGAGCATAGGGTAAAGTGAATAAGGTTGACAGCAAGACTCTGGAACCCAAGTACACTATTCCTATGGAAGCTTATCTCAGATGGGTGCGATCTCGTGCTCAGACTCTTATGATGCCATATCCTACCATCCTTCCAGTTACTATGGAGCCTGTTGCTGAAGGAGATACTTCTTATATCATTCTTCATCCAGACATGCCCACTGACATGGAAGATCTACAGAGGTCCTGGATCCAGTTGAAGGAGCAAAGAGATACTTTTGAGACTCATTACAAAGTAAGTCAAGAAATAATCATGGAGCTAACAAAACAACTTCACGAGGAGCGGAATCTCAACTCATACCTCAACACAAAGAGGAAACATCCATGGGAGACTTAAAACCCCATATTTTGTATTCATTTCATTTTTATTGTAAGCCCAAGGGGCAAACAAATTTATTACTAATAAAAGTTTACTTTTTGGTTGTTTAAACAAATTTAAATCCCGCGGTCCTTGAAAACATTGCATGCGCATTTATACACCATATCATTGCATCACAGGTTTCTTATGTACAAGTATCTTATCTTCTCGCTGTTTATTTTAGCAGAAATGGCTCTTGAACAGACTGTCAAAGATCTCTAGGCTCAGAATGCACAATTCCAAGAGTTGATTCTGAACTTGTCCAAGGGATAAGATGAGTTGAAGACACTGCTGGCTAAGAAGACTAAGAAAGCTAGAAGATCAGGAGGCCTTATTAATCTGGGAAGAAGGTTCAGAGGTCCTGTCAAGACAAAGGAACAGGTTGAAAATTATGAGTCTGAGGAGTCTGAGAAAGAGGGAGGCAGTCTCCATAATACTATGGGAGATTCTGATTCTGAAGCAAATTATTATCATGATCCTAATGAAGATAAGTTCAAGATGCTGGTGGATAGAATGAATGCCATGGAGTTACAAAAATCTTCTAGGCTGGATTTTGAAGATCTGAGCTTAATATCTGGAGTGGTTATACCTATTGGTTTCAAAGTTCCTGCTTTTGGGGTATATGATGGTGTCTCGTGTCCCAAGCTGCATCTAAGGTCCTATGTCCGGAGGATTCAACCACATACTGCTGATAAGAAGTTATGGATTCATTTCTTCCAAGAAAGCTTGTATGGAGCTCAATTGGAATGGTACTATCAATTGGAGAGTGTCAATATCTGTGATTGGAATGATCTTGCTGAGGCCTTCTACAGGCAATACCAATACAATGTTGATTTAGCACCTACTCGCATGCAACTCCAAAGCATGTCAATGGGTGCTAAGGAGAATTTCAAGGAGTATGCCCAGAAATGGAGAGACCTGGATGGTAGAGTTCAACCTCCTCTGACTGACAGGGAGCTAGTGGATATGTTTATGAGTACGCTGAATGGTCCTTTCTATAGTCATCTCATTGGAAGCTCATCATCTGGCTTCACTGAGCTGATAATGACTGGAGAACGTGTGGAAAGGGGTATAAGAAGTGGTAAGATACAGGTGGGTGCCTCTTCATCAAGCACTGCAAAGAAGCCCCCTAGTGGGAAGAAGGAGGCTAATGTTGTTTATGGTCAACCTGGTCGTAACAGAAGTCACCAATCTGTGGGAGCAGTTCACATTTCCAATCCTACTCCTGCAACACCAGAGCCACCACAAAGCAATCAGCAGAAGCCTAGAAGACAGTTCACCAAGATCAACAAGTCACTGGCCCAAGCCTTGCAACACCTGTTGAAAGGGGAACTCATTACTTTGAAGGACCTTCCTCAGAATCCTAATACTTCCTCTCCTCGGTACAATCCTAATGCACGATGTGCCTATCATTCTAATTGTCCGGGACATGACACCAACAACTGCTGGATATTGAAAAACAAGATTCAAGATATGATTGATGCTGGAGAGATTGAATTTGACCCTCCTGGGACTCCAAATGTGATTACTGCTTCCATGCCAAATCATGAGAAGACTGTTAATGCCATTGATGAAATTTCATATATTTCCTCAGTTGCAGATGTGACTACTCCATTATCTGTTATCAAGAAGAAGCTGGTACAAGTTGGGTTCTTTCCAGGTTGTAATGAAGATTGTTTTTATTGTGCTTATAAACCTGACAGCTGCTAGAAGTTGAAGGATGGTATTCAACGACTCATGGACAATTACACTATATTGTTTGAGAGGACACCTTCTGTGGAAAGTATGGTTGAACATCTAACTCAAGATGGGAAGGTTGAAGATGTGGATATGGTTGATAAAGTGCCAGTGAGGATTACCTCCAAGGGCCCTGTCAAGATCACTCATAAGGGTCCTATCAAGATTACTGTTGAAGGCCCTGTGAAGACTGTTGCTGAAGCTAGAGTGGCTCCCATGATTATTACCACTCCTGGCCCTATTCCGTATACTTCTGATAAAGCTATACCCTGGAATTACGGTTTCGATGTTTATATCCATGGTGTTAAACAAGAACCTTTGACTGATACCCCTGCTACTAATGACAACCTTGATGTTGATAATATTGCTGGATCTAGTAAGATCACCAGAAGTGGAAGAATTTTCTCTCCTCCGGTTACCTCAAAAAATACAGCTACCCCAACTACTACCTCCACTTCTGAGCCAAATGATGATGCTCGGGGCAAAGGTCCTATAGTTGAACCTGTGCAAGCTGAGGCACCAACTTCTGAGAATCTTTCTAAACAGATGGAAGAAGTGCTGAAGATCATTCGCAAGAGTGGTTATGATATTGTTGACCAGTTGGGGCATACTCCCTCCAAAATATCCATGTTGTCTTTGTTGCTGTGTTCTGAGGATCATGCTAAGGCCTTGATTAAGTTCTTGAAGACTGCTCATGTACCAAATGAGATTTCTGTGGATCAATTCGAAAACTATGTTGCACATTTGACTTATGATAATGGGTTAGGTTTTTCTGATGCTGATTTGACTCCTGCCAAGAGAAACCATAACAGAGCTTTACATATTTCCATTGAATATAGAGGCACTACCTTGTCTCATGTGTTGATAGACAATGTTTCTTCATTGAATGTACTTCCCAAAGAGGTTCTAAATAAGCTCAGTCCTGAAGATGTTGTGTTAAGACCAAGTAATATAGTGGTGAGAGCCTTTGATGGTTCAAGAAGGGTGGTGCATGGAGAAATAGATCTCCCAATCAAAGTAGGCTCTCAAGTCTTCAATTCTACCTTCTATGTAATGGATATTCGTCCTGCGCATTCCTGTTTGCTTGGGCGCCCCTGGATCCACGGGGCAGGTGCTGTGACCTCCACTCTACATCAGAAGTTGAGATATCAAGTAAAGGGAAAGGTTGTCACTGTTTATGGAGAGGAAGAATATATGATCAGTCATGTGAATACATTTAAGTATGTTGAAGTGGAAAGTGAATATGTTGAAACTCCTTGCCAGACATTTGAAGTAGTTCCTTGGGTCGTTCCTGCTGCTGAAGCTCCTCCTGTTGTTAAAAGAGTTCCTGTGGTTACCATAGTACCTCCTACAATGGCCTCCCTCAAAGATGCCAGAGCTGTGGTCGAAGAAGGTGGTTGTACTATTTGGGGTCAGCTTCCTGACATTTCTTACAAGTCTGACAAGTTTGGTTTGGGTTTCACTGCAGAGTCCCAGAAGGTTGTTCGTCGTGCTCGTGTTGTTCGTATTACCAATCAAGGGGTCATGAGAGATCAAATCAATGTTGTGGGTGACTATAATGAAGACTACAATCTGGATAACTGGATTTTTCCTACTGTGGGTGATGGGCTCAATAATTGGAAGGCTGAAGACGTTATTCCTATCTCCTTTAGTCAGGAGTAAATACTATTACTGTGTTGTTATTTTTAAGTTTGTAATTTTGAACAATTAAACTTTTAAGCCTTGTGCCTTACCCGGGGCACAATGGTATGCTTGTTTCGGGATGTCATTTCATTTGCATACTTCATTCGATAAAAATCAATGGATGTTTCGTTTTCGTAAATATTGTGTTCCTTGTCTTTCTTTTATTTTATTTTTGTTTTATCAGCTATGTGTTCTTACACACACCCACATCACTAAAATGCAGATCCTCATCCACTCTGGATCCTGTTGATAACAGTTCTACTATTGCCAATTATAATTTCGAGAATCCGATCTATCAAGCTGAAGATGGAAAGGAGGAAGATTGTGAAGTACATGTAGAGCTTGCTAGGTTGTTACAACAAGAAGAGAAATCTATACAACCACATGAAGAGCCAATCGAAGTTGTGAATCTGGGAACTGAAGAAAACAGGAAAGAGGTCAAGATAGGGGCTGAATTAGAGGATGGTGTTAAGAGCAGATTAATTCAGATGTTACGTGATTATGTGGAGATCTTTGCTTGGTCCTATGAAGATATGCTAGGGTTGGATACAGACATTGTGGTTCACCGTTTACCAGTAAAAGAAGATTGTCGTCCAAAGAAACAGAAGGTTCGTCGCATGCGTCCTGAAATGTCAGAAAAGATTAAAGCAGAAGTGATGAAACAGTTTGATGCAGGGTTCTTAGTTGTGACTTCTTATCCTCAGTGGGTTGCAAATGTGGTACTAGTACCTAAGAAAGATAGTAAGGTACGTATGTGTGTAGATTACAGGGATCTGAACAAGGCCAGCCCTAAAGATGACTTTCCACTTCCTCATATTGATGTTCTGGTAGACAACACTGCTCAGCATAAGGTATTCTCTTTCATGGATGGCTTCATTGGTTACAATCAAATCAAGATGGCACCTGAAGATATGGAGAACACTACATTTGTTACACAGTGGGTCACTTTTTGTTATAAAGTGATGCCATTTGGTTTGAAGAATGCTGGGGCAACATATCAGTGTGCTATGGTGGCTTTGTTTCACGATATGATTCATCATGAGATAGAGGTATATGTGGATGATATGATAGCCAGGTCCCAGAATGAAGAGCAACACCTTGATCATCTGCATAAGCTGTTTGAAAGGTTGAAGAAATACAAGTTGAGATTAAACCCAAACAAATGTACTTTCGGAGTTAGATCTGGTAAACTCCTGGGTTTCATTGTCAGTGGAAAAGGTATTGAAGTGGATCCTGCAAAAGTGAAAGTTATACAAGAGATGCCATCTCCCCGTACTGAGAAGGAAGTTAGAGGTTTCTTGGGACGACTGAATTACATTGCAAGATTTATTTCCCAATTAACTACTACCTGTGAGCCAATCTTCAAGTTGTTGAAGAAAGATCAGGTAATGGAGTGGAATGATGAGTGCCAGACAGCCTTTGATGAAATCAAGAAATATCTTCTAGAACCTCCAATTTTGATGCCACCAGTTGATGGAAGACCCTTGATTATGTACTTAACAGTATTAGACAACTCAATGGGGTATGTGTTGGGGCAACATGACGAGTCTGGTTGAAAAGAGCAGGCAATATACTACCTTAGCAAAAAGTTTACCGATTGTGAAACAAGATACTCACTGCTCGAGAAAACTTGTTGCGCTTTGGCATGGGCTGCTCGCCGACTAAGACAGTATATGTTGACTCATACTACCTTATTGATTTCGAAGATGGATCCAATCAATACATATTCGAGAAACCTGCTCTCTCCGGACGAGTAGCAAGATAGCAAATGATCTTAACAGAATATGATATACAGTACACTACTCAGAAGGCCATTAAAGGAAGTGTTGTAGCTGATCATTTGGCTCATCAAGCAGTGGATGATTATCAGTCAATGATTTTTGAGTTCCCTGATGAAGACATTATGATTATTACCAAAGAACCTGGACAATATGACGGACCTGAACAAGGATCCCGATGGACTATGGTTTTTGATGGAGCTTCTAATGCACTTGGTAATGGTGTTGGTGTTGTGATCATTTCCCCTGAAGGTTGTCATACCCCGATTACTGAAAGACTTTGTTTCTATTGTACCAATAACATGACTGAGTATGAGGCATGTATCCTGGGTATCAAAGTTGCCATTGATATGAAGATTCAGTTCCTAGACGTATATGGAGATTCAGCCCTGGTAGTAAGTCAGATCAAAGGAGATTGGGATACCAAGCATGATAATCTCATTCCTTACAGAGAGCATGTGTTGTCTTTGATCCCATATTTTGAAGAGATTATCTTTGGACATATTCCACGAAGAGAAAATCAGTTGGCAGATGCATTAGCCACCATGGCATCTATGTTTGAGATCAGCTGGGATGATGAAGCTCCCAAGATTACTATTGACAGATTTGAGAAGCCTGCATACTGCAATGAGATTGACACTGAAGAAGAAGAGGGGAAGCCTTGGTTCTATGAAGTGAAAAGATATCTTGAAGCTCAGGAGTTCCCTGAAGGGGCATCTGTCAAAGATAAGAAGTTTCTGAGGAGGTTTTCTGCTAAGTTCTTCTTGAGTAATGGAATTTTGTACAAGCGCAATCATGATTCAACTTTGCTTCGGTGTGTGGTTAAGAAGTAAGCAACAGAGATTATGGAAGACATGCATGATGGGATCTTTGGCACTCATTCTAGTGGTCACACCATGGCAAAGAAGATATTGAGATCAGGATATTATTGGTCTACCATGGAAGCTAATTGCTATCAACATTCCAGAACATGTCACAAGTGTCAAATCTATGCTGATAAAGTACATATACCTCCATCACCATTGAATGTGTTGACTGCTCCTTGGCCTTTTGCCATGTGGGGCATTGATATGATTGGTGAGATCAAGCCTACTGCTTCTAATGGGCATCGTTTCATCCTGGTTGTTATTGATTACTTCACAAAGTGGGTGGAAGAAGCTTCATTTGCATCTGTTACTAAGAATGTGGTGGCTCGATTCATTAAGAATAATCTCATATGTAGGTATGGCATCCCTGAAAGGATTATTACTGACAATGGCACTAATATGAACAACACTATGATTACTGATCTCTGCATGCAGTTCAAGATTAAGCATTACAACTCTTCTCCGTATCGTCCGAAGATGAATGGGGCAGTAGAAGCTGCTAATAAGAACATTAAGAAGATTCTACAGAAGATGACTGTCACTTACAAAGATTGGCACGAGATGTTATCATTTGCTCTTCATGGCTATTGTACTACAATACGTACTTCAACAGGGGCAACCCCATTCTCCTTAGTCTATGGTATGGAAGCAGTTCTGCCCATTGAAGTTCAGATACCCTCCTTAAGAATCATGAAGGATGCAGGCTTGGATGAAGATGAGTGGATTCAGACTCGACTTGACCAGATAAATTTGATTGATGAGAAAAGGTTGGCAGCTGTTTGTCATGGCCAGATGTACCAGAAACGGATGATCAAAGCTTTTAATAAGAAGGTTAAGCCAAAGGTATATCAGGCTGGTGACTTGGTAATCAAGCGTATCATATTACCACAGGGTGATCCTAAGGGCAAGTGGACTCCTACATGTGAAGGGCCATTTGTGGTCAAAACAGTATTCTTAGGAGGTGCCATGATGCTTACTACTATGGATGGTGAAGACTTTCCACAACCTGTAAATGCAGACATAGTTAAAAAAATACTACGCATAAAAAGAGACCCTCTAGGTTGACTGGCCTAGGCAAAAATAAGGGCATCCCGGCGAACCAAAAGGGTTCGGGCAAAAATTAGGGATATATATAAAAAAAATGTACACCCGGCAAGTCGAAAACCTGAAAAGGCGGCTTGGGTAAAAAAGGGTATCCCGGTGGATTGAAAACCTGAAAGGGCAATCCAGGAAAAAGTTAGGGATTAAAGCGTATGACTATGTCTCGTTTGGATCACCCATGTAACTCGAACCAGTTGTGCTACTTAACTCAAGCTCGAACAGATAAAGATAAATCCAATCGTTTTCGTCTCAATAGCAGAAGATGAGATACTTGAAGATAATGGCAATAATAGAATTGAAACTCAATAGGATTATTTCTCACATAGCTGTTTTCTTTGTTTTGTAAAAATTTTATGACGAATTCCTCTTACTAGGATTTCTGTCTCCTTGTACAAACTTGCCTATGTATAGGTCACTTTGTGATATAAATAAAATTTCATCTTTGAATCCAAATTTACCTTTTACCCTATTTACATAAGCGAAAACGTCCATTGGTTGTGTTTGAATGTATGCATGCTTTTGAATATGATTGATGTTTACTAGAAACGCATAAAATGCAGTAATAGTATTTACTAAGGACGAACGAGGGTAGTAGTTCAACGAAGCTTTGCCAGTTCATCCCCACAAGACAACTACAAATCCCAGTACAATAAATCTATATTTATAGATACTTTGAGTTACATCTCCCCTTGAATTTATGTTCATCTCTTTTTATATAAGTACGACGAGCGAAGACGGAAGGTTATAAATACTATACTATCAAACAAGACGGGAACAAGTTCCTCATATTCTTCAGCAACGAATCGGGATTTATTTTCCCCAGCCAACAGTTGTTATACAAAGATATCCAGACGCTTCAGGCTGCATGATTCATACATACATCATTTACATCATATCATAGCATACGCATCCATAATGCATAATACATTTACTTAGATGCACCATGCCATGCATGCATACATATTGCATAAACTAACCTTTTCTTTGCAGGATAGTTATATGCAGATAAAACAATATCAATAACTCACAACAGGTCAGAAATGATCTATACATTACTCAAGATGTCCTCGGAGAGTAGGCAAACGGTCTGTACAAAGATCCATTCCCTAATCCAGGATATTTTCAGGAGATTCAATCCTGACACTCTTTTGTCCTCGGAGAGTAGGCAAACGGTCTGTACGAAGATCCATTCCCTAATCCAGGATATTTTCAGGAGATTCAATCCTGACACTCTTTTGTCCTCGGAGAGTAGGTAAACAATCTGTACAAAGATCCATTCCCTAATCCAGGATATTTTCAGGAGATTTAATCCTGACACTCTTTTGTCCTCAGAGAGTAGGCAAACAGTCTGTACAAAGATCCATTCCCTAGTCCAGTATACTTCCAGAAGATTTCATCTATCTGGTCTTGAATAATAGGCAAACGGTCTGTACAAAGATCCATTCCCTAGTTCAAGATATTTTCAGAAGATTTAATCTATTTGCTCTTGAATAGTAGGCAAACGGTCTGTACAAAGATCCATTCCCTAGTTCAAGATATTTTCAGAAGATTTAATCTATTTGCTCTTGAATAGTAGGCAAACGGTTTGTACAAAGATCCATTCCCTAGTTCAAGATATTGTTCAGAAGAATTAATCCTGATATTCTTTTGTCCTTGGAGAGTAGGCAAACGGTCTGTACAAAGATACATTCCCTAATCCAAGATATTTCCAGAAGAGATAATCGTCACGAAGATTTATTTCTACTGGTCTATTCACCAATTCAAACCATGTTGCATAAACGATTCAAAGACGGCCTATACGAAGACCTAGTGCTGATATCCAGTATCAACATCAAAATATTATCACCTCCTGATATTATGGATGGCATCTATAAGCCCATCTCCAGTTCTTCCAAGTGGCATCTTTAAGCCCACTCAAGCTTATACAATTAATCATCAGTGTTACTTTACGCACCGGCGAGTGCAAATTTTTGGTCTTTTGTGTTCAATCCCCTTCAACCTTCCAGGTCACGAATGGTACATATACCAATCTAACCCCTCAAGTTTCAGAAAATTGAACAGGGGCAGCTGTTGCACCCCAAAATTTGCCCTCCACAAGACAAGAGATTGTGTACTAAGAGGTTCAAAAAGTCCACAAGGTTCACAGGTTATCTCAATAGGTTCACAAGGTTCACAGGGTTCACAATTAGTCAGAAAATTTGACAGTTCCCTCAGACAATGCATTCTCCTAAGCAAGGCATCCTAAACTAGGGTTTTGACTTTTATCAGGAAAAATGGGCTTCCATGGCTTCAAGTGAGCTTTATATCATCCTATATGTGTTCAAGAATCCCCATGTCAAGTTTCAATACTTTCCCAAAAGATTTGCTCAGTCAGATGATCAGAAGGGTTAAAATCAGTCAAGGCAGTCAAAAAGTCAAACTGAGGTCAACTGTAGTCAAACCAAAGTCAAACTTCATGATTTTTTTGCCAACATAAAGTATATGAATTAAAATTCATCATTTTATCAAGGGTTAATCATGATTCATCAAGGAGATTTCAGATCATCAAGAATCAGGAGTTTCTAAATTAGGGTTTTCACAGGAAAAGTCAACTGAACTTTGACCAGCCATAACTTTCACATGCTTCATCAAAATTTTTCCATCCAAAGCTCATTTTGAAGGAAATTGAATTCTCTACAACTTTGTGTCTCACAAGCCAAGCCCAAAAATGCTTCATTTGGAAGGTATGAGCTAAGACATTATAGGTCCTTTTAAAAGTCAACAAAATGTCAACAACTTCCAAAGAGCATAACTTGAGAATGGTAAAAGATATGGACATGAGACCAAAGAGTTTGGTTAGAGGACTCTTTAAGCTTTCCAAAATGTCCAAGAACACCTTCATAGCATTAAAATTGAAGGATTTGTTCCCTTGCAAAGTTGGGAAATTTTTGGGAAGTTTATGAAGCAAATAAGGCCTTAAAACCAATTTTTGCTAAATGAGCCCACCAAATTGCCATCCAATATTTACAATATCACCAAGCACGACCCAACCCACACCTTTTTTGATTTTTTATATTTTATTTAATATTTATTTGAATTTTATTCATTAAAATACAAATTAAATTAAAATAAAATATGAAAGTCATATATTTGGAAAAGATTTGGATTCTAGAAAGTCTTAAAACTTATTTAAACTTGATTGACACCATAATATTTCAGATCATACCAAAATAGCAATGTTAGATCAAAGAAAATTCAAGTTTTAATGACCAATCTTTTTCAAACTCACAAGGTCCAAAAATCCACAAGTTTGATTAATTTCTTGACCTAATTCCATTGTATGATATATATACAACATGAAGCTAAGCCCTAGACATGGATTCATAGCCTCAAGAACACCAAATTGAATTTCAAAAATCCAAGCAAAAACTCCAATTCGATTTACCACCTAGAAGCAATTTCAAAGCTTTTTGAAGGTGGCATTAGCTTCTCTGATCATCACTGATCATGTAACAATAATCATTTGCATCTCTAACATCATAAACTGCTTAAACCGAATCAATATTTGTTTGAATTTTTAAATTTTTGATTGCAATTATTCATGATGTTTTGCTTGTTTTTGGTTAGCTAATCTTGTTTGTGTAATGATATAGAAGCTTTCTGGACAAGTCTTGTTGAGTTTAGCCGCAGGAATCGTGAGAAGTCATAGTTAGGGTTTGTGAACCTAATTTAGGGTTTTGTGATTCACTAAATATAAATAAGTTTAAAGGACATGGCTAGCTTGTATGAACTGCAAGAATCACATTGCGTTCATCAATTTAAAGAAATTTCACTGTTTGCTTGGAGTTTGAGATTCGCAGGTTGTATTCGCATGAAAAATCGCAGGAAAATCCCCATCAAATTTCGCAGGTAAACCTGCGAAATTCTGAGGAAGAAGACGATGCAGTTGGCGCGAATCAGGATTTCAAATATTTAACTTATTTTACTAAGATTTTATTTGATATTGTTATTACAAACGCGCGTTTGTCCCAGTGGTTGAGACTCTGTGTTGGTAAGCTTGGGGGGCGAGTTCGATCCCCAGGTTATTCTTTTTGCTTGGAAATTCTTTTATTTAGCAGGTTAATTACAAAACGATTACTACCCAAACATTATCACCAGCACGCATCTGGCCTGGTGGCAGCCTTGCTGGTCCAAGGGTGGAAAGGCCTAGGGCGTGAGTTCGATCCCTGCCCCAGGTAAGTTTTTGATTTCATTTTTTTTAATTATTCTGTTTTATTATCATTGTTTTATAATTAATTATAATTACATGTCTTATAATGAAAATATATTTAATATATATATATATATATATATATATATATATATATATATATATATATATATATATATATATATATATATATATATATATATTAACTTCATATTTTCTAAAAGATCTCTAATTTATTTTCTAAAATTTTAATCCTAGTTTTTTTTATTTAAATTAAAATATGTATATATTATTATTATATATTTATTTTTGTAAATAGTCAAATTAGTATTGTAATTTAAATTATGAACCCTAATTCTATTTTCTAAAATTTCTAACCCTAATTTCTAAAACCCTAATTTTATTTTTAAATTTCTAACCCTAGTTCTTATTCAATTTTAAATATTAAAATTAATTAAATTTTTCTAATATCTAATTAAATAATTAATAATGTTTTCTTTGTAAATATTTATTCTATGATTATTATTATTATTCTTATTATATTATTTTCTTTCAAAAATTCTTTAAAAATGTTTATTTAATTTAAAAAATATTATCTTCACTTGTATATATTTTATATTTGTGCTAACCTTTCTTTCTTATAATTATTCTTATCACTAGCCTTTTATTTAAATTGATTATTTCATTATATAGTTATTATTTAATTATTCTTATTATAATGTAACTGCCAAAGCTGTGTAATAGTCGTAGTTTTTTATCGTTTATTTATTTATAAATATTCTTGCCATGGTTAGTAATTTTAGGGAGTGATGACATGTTTGTAAATTAAAATTAATTTAGAATCACTAATTTAATAAGATAAATATATGAATATGGACACTCACACACGTAAGTCGATCTTTGATCGCCATCTCACTTCCTAAGGTTATCCCTCATGTTGCCTAAATCAAAATGTCAAGTAAGGTGTCTAAAAAGCAAAGTCCCTTCTTATGAAATATCATCAAGTCCCTTTAAGATTATAAGATCAAGTCCCTTCGATGTTGTCTACGGTAAATGATCTTGTCCCTTTCGAATAAAAGATGATAAGTCCCTTCGTATTGCTAAGACACCTTACAGTTGCCTAAACATAGATGACCCTTCACATGTCCCTTATAACATCCAAGGTAATGACTACCTATTCCTTAATAATAGGGATAGTCTTACCATTGAAAGAACATTTAAGAACAGAAAAGATTTAATTTAGAGTAGGTTCCTCTTAAGTACTTGCTCACTTTTCATCAAATTACTTCATTACACTTCACATTTCAAACAAATTTTCAAAACAAAGTCTTTATATATATCCATACAAGGATCATTATAAAGTGCTTAAGAAAATTTTTAATCATACATTACACTTTTCAAAACAATTTAAAGTGAGCTAAGTAACTAAGAGCCCATGGATAACCATAGATGTAAAAGGTGCTAACACCTTCCCTTTACATAACCTACCCCCCGAACCCAAAATCTTTTAAGGTCTTTCCTGTTCTTTTATGCCCTTTCCTTTTGGATAAAATAAAAGTCGATGGCGACTCTTGCTATCCGTAACATAACTAAGTCAGTTCTCCCACCGTGTTACAAGAACACACATGGACCCTATTGGAAAGCTTTGAGGCCTTTGGGATGGCTCAGATGGAATCTTGGATTGCTCAGATCACAAACCCTAGATGCAGATGAACTTGAACTCATGTAGTGAAGCAAAAATGCAATATGAGGTGTAATGCTTATGTTAAAACAAAAATGAAAGATCACAAGCCATGGTGTGATATGAGTGAGGGAAAATTTGGGGTGTTTACACACACTTCCTTTGATAGCCTTCTGAGTAGTATATTGTGTCATATTCTATCAAAATCATTTGCCATCTCGCTATTCATCCGGAGAGAGAAGGTTTCTCAAATATGTATTTTATAGGATCCATCTTTGAAATCAATAAAGTGGTATGAGTCAACATATATTGTCTTAGTCGGCGAGTATCCCAATCCAAAGCGCAACAAGTTTTCTCGGGCAGTGAGTATCTTGTTTCACAGTCGGTAGAATTTTTGCTAAGGTAGTATGTTGCTTGCTCTTTTTGTCCAGACTCGTCATGTTTCCCCGACACACACCCTATTGAGTTGTCTAATACTGTAAGGTACATAATCAAGGGTCTTCCTTCAACTAGTGGCATCAATATTGGAGGTTCCTGGAGGTATTTCTTGATCTCATCAAAAGCTACCTGGCATTCGTCGTTCCATTCTATTACTTGATCTTTCTTCAACAACTTGAAAATTGGCTCACAAGTAGAGGTCAATTGGAAAATAAATCTTGCAATATAATTCAATCGTCCCAAGAAACCTCTTACTTCTTTCTCAGTACGGGGAGCGGGCATTTCTTGTATAGCTTTTACCTTTGTAGGGTCAACTTCAATGCCTTTACCACTGACAACGAAACCCAAAAGTTTACCAGATCTAACTCCAAAGGTACATTTGTTTGGATTTAATCTCAACTTGTACTTCTTCAACCTCTCAAACAATTTGTGCAGATGATCAAGGTGTTCTTCTTTTGTCTGAGATCTGGCTATCATATCATCAACATATATCTCTATCTCATGGTGAATAATATCATGGAACAAAGATACCATAGCACGCTGATATGTTGCCCCAACGTTCTTCAAACCAAATGGCATTAACTTATAACAGAAGGTGCCCCACTGTGTAACAAACATAGTCTTCTCCATATCTTCAGGTGCCATCTTAATCTGATTATAACCAGAGAAACCATCAATAAAAGAGAATACCTTATGTTGAGCATTGTTGTCTACCAGAACATCAACATGTGGAAGTGGAAAATTATCTTTGGGGCTGGCTTTGTTCAAATCCTTGTAATCTACACACATGCGTACTTTACCATCTTTCTTAGGCACCGGTACCACATTTGCAACCCACTGAGGATAAGAAGTAGCAGCTAGGAACCCTGCATTAAACTGTTTCATTACTTCTGCTTTAATCTTTTTTGACATCTTAGGACGCATACGATGAACTCTCTACTTTATTGGACGACAACCCTCCTTCATTGGCAGACGGTGAACCACAATATCAGTATCAAGTCCTGTCATATCCTCATAAGACCAAGCAAAGATCTCCACATAGTCATGTAACATCTGAATCAATTTGTTCTTAACATTCTCTTCTAAGTCAGCTCCTATCTTGACCTCTTTCCTGTCTTTCTCAGTTCCCAGATTCACAACTTCAATTGGTTCTTCATGTGGATGTATAATTTTCTCTTCTTGTTGTAACAACCTAGAAATCTCTACAGGCACTTCACAATCTTCTTCTTTTCCATCCTCGGCTTGATAGATCGGGTTCTCGAAGTTATAATTGGCAATAGCAGAATTTTTATCTACATGATCCAGAGTGGAAGAGGATCTGCATTTTAGAGATGTGGATGTGTGTAAGAACACATAGCTTTTGATAAAAGGAAAAATAAAAGAAAGATAAAGAGCGCAATATATACGAAAGAAAAAACGTCCATTGATTTTATTGAATGAAGATATGCAAATGAAATGACATCCCTAACAAGCATACCATTATGCCCCGGGTAAGGCACAAGGCTTAAAAGTTTAATTGTTCGAAATTACAAACTTAAAAATAAGAAACACAGTAATAGTATTTACTCCTGACTAAAGGAGATAGAAATAACGTCTTCAGCCTTCCAATTATTAAGCCCACTGCTAATGGCATGAAAGATCCAGCTATCCAAGTTGTAATCTTCATCATAATCTTCCATAGCATTGACTTGATTCCTCTGAACTCCTTTGTTGGTGATACGAATGGCACGAGCACGACAAACAACCTTCTGAGATTCTGCAGTAAAACCCAAACCAAACTTGTCAGACTTGTAAGGAATATCAGGAAGCTGACCCCAAATAGTACAACCACCTTCTTCAACTACACCTTTTGCATCCTTTAGAGAAGCCATTGAAGGAGGTACTCTAGTAACAACAGGAACTGGTTTAGCAACAGGGAAGGATTCATCAACAGGATTAGTATCCGTAGCAGGTATATCAGTTAGAGGCTCTTGCTTAATACCATGGATATAAACATCAGACCCATAATTCCAAGGGATAGCCTTGTTAGAAAAATATGGGATTGGACCAGGAGTAGTAATAATCAGGGGAGCCACTTTTGGCTCAGCAATAATCTTCACAGTTCCTTTAGATGTGATCCTCATAGGACCCTTAGAGGTAATCTTCACAGGAGTACCAGTAATCACAAACACATCTTCCAATTTCAGATCTTGGGATAAGCCTTCACATAAGCTCTCTACAAAAGGGGTCTTCTTAAACAATATAGTATGGTTGTCCATTAAACGCTGAATACCTTCTTTTAGCTTCCAACAATCATTAGGTTGAGAGGCACAATAAAAACAGTTTTCATTGCAACCCGGAAATAAACCGGCTTGCTGCAACTTCTTCTTAATAATGGATAGAGGATTAGTCAAATCATTCACTGTAGAAACATAAGAAACATCATCAATAACATTAACAGTCTTCTCATTCTTGGGCATAGGATCAGTAATCACATTAGGAGTCTCAGGATGGTCAAACTCAATTTCTCAAGCATCTATCATATCCTAGATCTTATTCTTCAACGTCCAACAGTTATTAGTATCATAGCCTGGGTGTAATACCTAAAAAATTTCCCTCTCATATCCTCAACATTTATCATAGCATTTAGCATATATAAGTTCACAAAATAGCCAAAAACACTGCATCATGTGTAACATAACTGCGGCATAGGTATGTGGTCAATGACTGGAGCAATTGAGGGCTATACAAAGACAATCAAAGGGCCAAAAATCTTCTCAACATTGTGAAAAGGGTCCATAACATCCCAAGAGTTCTCATTTGAAGCCACAAGTCATGAAAAGATTTGGTTTGATCAAGGAAGGCAAGTAGTGCAACACCTCCTAATGAAAATGGCCAAATTAGGGTTTCATTTCTACTGGGCTTATGCAAGAATTTTTGATTCAAAGTGGATTTCATTGTCTTATATATGATGACAAGTTCCTAGGGGTCAAATTTCATTCACAAATTCATTATGGAAGAGGTTCAATTGGCCAGATGATTGAAAATCAGGGATTTGGGGAAAAGTCAACCATGCTGAAGAAAAAGTCAACTCCTGACTTTTTGAGATCAAAATCTTGAAATTAGGGTTACAAGGATCCTATGTTTCAAATTTGATCAAGAAATTATGGAGGAATCAAAAGAAATCAAGAAAACCAAAACTTACCATTTTGGGAAAATTAGGGTTTCCAAAAATGGCAAGTTTTGGCCATTTTTGCAACATCTTTGAGAGAGGCCTTCTCCCAAAATATGAGGGCTATCAAAATTCTACTTAGAGACAATTAAAGAGGGCATCTTGAGCTTCAAATCCATGGGTGTAACTCCCCCATAGCATAAAAAATGAGGGAGATATGATCTTGCAAAGTGGAAGCAAATTAGGGCAAAACTAGGCCATGGGCGAGGCAAGTGGCAGGCCAACGTGCGCCCTGCAAGGCATATCATCAAACAAGTGGAGGGTCATATCTCAAGCAATTTTTCTTGGTAAAAAATGCTTCAAATCAATTTTTGGTGAACTACAAAGTTGTTCCCCTATATGATTGCTACAACTTTCATGTTCAACATTTTTTTATATGATCAAAGGATTGAGAGTTATGAGTGGCTAAAGGGAGAGGGTTTCAACTGGTCAGGCATAGGGCATCATGGTGCATGGCAAGGAAATGTGTGCAGGTAAGCTATGCAGCATCAAGTCATGATCTTCAAAGGCATTTTTGAGTCATCTAGAAACCATATCTCATTTTGGATTGAATATCAAACATGTTCCATGAAGCATTCTCTTCAAATTGGGCACAAGAATCACCTTCATTAGTAGCTTGCTCATGAAGAAACATGCCATAGAAGATCCATATATGCAAATTGTTTTCTTGTGTGGCAAGGCAGTGCAATTGGTGTGCATTCCAATTCAGTCAAGTTGTAAGCACCATTCCATCATGTCATTATTCACAAAGTTCACTTAAAGAGTGCATTATCACATGACTACATGATCATCATAATTTCAATGCATCTCTTTTCCCAAGTCAAGGTAAATAACAAGTTTCAACCATGATCAAGCATGCTTCACAATTTGATCAGGTTAGCTCCATTGCATTCCACTAATCCTCACCATAATTGGCATGTTCTTCTTCACATAGAATCCAGCTCGAGCACAAGAAGCTTCCAGAATTCCAGTTGGCATAACCAATCTAACTAACTTGACTCACTCTCAACTGAATCAACTCAGTTAACCATGGTTTGAACCATGGTTCTAAATGTTAACTGAGGTTTGAGAGCTCTATAAAAGCATGAGATAAATACACATTCAAGTGGGCTCATCATTTTGCTTAAATCACACCATAGAAGTTCACAAATCTTCTCTGCACCTTCACTGCATTTTTCCTCGAGCAGCTTCCACCTTCACCATTCCAACCTCAATCATCCTCAATTCATCTTCATCATCACCTCAAGCATGGCTTTGATGGATGACTGAGCTTGATTCCTCAAGAATCACATACTGCAACTTTGTGATTGCACTGCATTTCTGATAGAAACTTCACAATCTTCATCTATCTAGCATTGATCTTCATCTATCCATCATCAGCACCATGTTTTGCTCAATTTCTATGGTGTTCATTGCTTGAAGCTCTTAGGTTTCATCTCTGCAATTGCACTGTGTAACACGGTAGGAGAACTGACTTTTAGTCATGTTGCGGATAGCAAGAGTCGCCACCGACTTTTATTTTATCCATAAGGAAAGGGCATAAAAGAACAGGAAATACATATTTTAAAAGACTTGGGTTCGGGGGGTAGGTTATATAAAGGGAAGGTATTAGCACCCTTTATATCCATGGTTATCCATGGGCTCTTAGTTACTTATCTCACTTTAATTATTTTTGAAAAATGTAGTGTGTGATTAGAAAAATTTCTTTCAGTACTTTGTAATGACCCTCGTATGGGTGTATACAAAATCTAGTTTAGAAATGGTGAGGTGTAAAAGTAATTTTGAAAGTGTGAGCAAGTAACTACGAGATACCTACCCTAGATTAAGTCTTTCTTATTCTTTTATGTTCTTTCAAAGGGTAAGACTATCCCTACTATTAAGGAGTAGGTAGTCATTACCTTGGATGTTAGTTAAGGGACATGTGTAGGGTCATTGTATGTAGGCAACTGTAGGGTCTCTTTAGCCATTTGGGAGGGACCATCATCTTTTAACTTGGAGGGACAAGATCATTTTTAGGCAACACCGTAGGCAACATCGTAGGGACCTGATCTTTTAATTGTAGGGAGGGACAAGATGATATTTTTGTTTATTGGAATTTGCTTAAGACACCCTACTTGACCATTTGAATAAGGCAACAGAGAGGTAACCCTAAGAAGTGAAGACGTCGATCTTAGATCGACTTACGTGTGTGAGTGTTTTTAATTATTTATCTTATTTAATTAAATTTCTAAATTTATTTAATTACAATTAATTTTCACTCCCTATTTACTAACCAAGCAATTAAATAATATAATTAAAAAGACGAAAAATAAAATTACACTATTACAAGGCTTTGACAGATACATAATAATCGAACATCAAAATAAATAAAAAAAAAATATAAACTGATAAACAATTTTTAATAAAAAACAAAATAGCAAATGAAATAAGAAAAGAAATTAGTGTTAGTAATAAACATAATGTTAATTTTTAGGGTTAGAGAAAATTAGGGTTTGTTAGAATTAATGTAGATGTTAAGAATTGGCAGAATTTTTGACAAACAAGAATAAGTAAACTTAGTTCAGGATGTCACATCAGATGTTGTGACATTGACAAATATAGTAACTATTAATGAATATAGTACAAGACATCAGGATGTCACACCAGATGTTGTGACATCGCAAACCTGATATCTGACTTAAATGATGCATAATAAAACTGAGTAAATTCAGGGGAGTTTATCTGGAATTAATTGAAAAGAGATAAGCACTCCAAGGCGCATCTTTAGGGAGCTTAGTTATCTGGTTTCAGTAGAACAGAATAACTAACTCACCTTGATTCAAGGAGATAACAAACTAACTAACCCTAATTCAAGGTGATGACTGTGGGATTTATCAGGTCTGGATATTTTATAAAAAGCCCAAAAACCAAGCATCTATTTAAGGAACATAAACTCTCAGAATAGAGTACGAATTTTAGAAGACCAAAAAGGCTGTTTGTGTTTTATAGCAGGTTTTAACTGTTTGTCACTTTATGAGCTTTTAAGCAAAAAGTGAATTGTGTCTTGATTGAAACTTTTAAGTAAGATCAAGCTTTTGTATTTGAAGTGTGACTTCAATTTTATTAATCATTGTAAAAGATCACTGTGTGATTGAGGGGGAGTGAGTAGGTACTCATATCTAAGTTGTGTCTTAGGTAGAAATTGCCTTGGGTAGATATTAAGTGAAGGATTAAACTGGTTGGTTTAATTCCATAATTAATATTACTTATATTGGATTTCCTTCATGGCTTGGTAGCCCACAGATGTAAGTGTGGAGATACACTGAACTGGGTTAACAATTTCCTGTGTTATTTAATTTACCAGCACTTTAAGTTTTGTTTAAGTCTTCAAGTGTTTAAACATCTGATTCGACATCACGTATCTGATCCCAGAATTTCAATTAATAAAAAAAAATTTAAACTTAATTAATTTATAAAATAAAAGATAAAGTTATGAACAAATTAGGGTGAATTAGAAATCACAAATTTGATTAATTTTAACCATTTACATGTTTATAAAAAAAAATTAAGATAAAAAAGAATAGAACATTACTTACATTAATAATAAAATTAATTATGTACAAAATTAAAATTATTAATAAAAGTTATTGATTAAATTTCTTTTTATTATTTATAAAATATATAAAGATCTATATATTTATTGCTATAAATAAGTTATTAAGATAAAGTTATTAAAATAATTATTATATTATTTATTTACAACATGACAAAAGTTATATACAAAATTAAAAAATAAAATAAATTTTGAAATTTTATATGAATTTACAAAATCACATTTGTTTATTTTTTAGGTTTCTTTATTTTAATTTAGAAAAGAAATATTTTAATTACCTAATTAATTAATAATTATTATTATTTAATCAAAACAAAACAAAATAAAATAAGAAAAAACGTACCTGAGGGAGCCTGGGGTCGAACCCAGGTCCCTAGCCTCCAAACACATACGCCTTAGCCACTGGACCAAGGCACACGCCTTGTCATGGGAATAGCAAATAACCAAAATATACGTAACCTGCAAAACAAATGAATTATGTAAAAAAAAGAGGAGGATCTGGGACTCGAACCCAGGTCTTGAGGTTCACACGCGCACGTTACTACCACTGGGCTACCTGCACACTTTGCAATACAAATACATCTAATAATTAATAAAATAAGACTAAATTTGAAATTGGATTTTGGCGCGCGCAGGGTCTTCTTCTCCAGTGGTCCGTCCAATTAGGCTATAGTGACAATCGTCTGTCACTATAACTTGTAGTGACGGTTCATTTTGCATCGCTATAAGTCCTACAACTCACAAAACGTCATACAATCAACATAAATTACTTTTAATCATGCCAATCAACTAAACGGTGTCCTAGGAGTCTTATTAAGCCATCAATTGATCCTAAAATTACGCATAATGAAAGCTCCTAATTCGAAGCTTCTAAACCCTAAAAATGGCACATCTTGATACCTGCATGGAAAACGCGATTAAACAGCCCAGAAACAATCTAAACATCATTATAAACCATATTGGATAATCAAATTGAACAAAGAACAACCATATAATCGAAATCAAATTTCAAAAAAACTAGAACAAAGTCGGGATCGGTTTGAATGATTTATTGCATGAATGAATGTTTTTATGATTCAGAAACATTCTACAATCCTCGAGGAGCATATTGGAACCTTCAAAAGTCTTTGGGATGGCTTGAATGCTTGAATCCGAATTTCACTTTTTTCTTGAAAATTTGAGATTTGGTGATGACTTCTGAGTCCTAATTTTCGTCCCCTCAGCCTTGTCTTATGTTGCATACTTATAATAGAAGTGATTTAGGTCAAAAAATATGTTCCTTCTTTGGGCTTTTGGATAACTTGAGATTGAAGAAATCATATATTCAAAAAGATAAAAAAATCATAACCCACATTGCTATTTCTATCATGCACGAATTTGGATGTGATCAATCAGTCTTAAAGGATGTTTATGAGCTTCTAGAATCACAATCCTATCCAAATATTGATTTTTCATATTTTATTTTGATTTAATTTGAATTTAAATGAATAAAATCCAAATAAATATTAAACAAATTATAAAAAATCAGAAATACTTGGCATTGGGTTGTGCATGATGTTACCATGAAGCATGGGTTGGAATTTGGTAGGCCCATTTGGAAAAAATTGGTTTTGAGACCTCATTTGCTTCATATACCTCCCAAAAATTTCCCAACATTGACAAGGTACATCTCCCTCAATTGTAACGCTATGAAAGTGTTCTTGAACTTTTTAGAAATCTTAGAGAGTCCCCTAACAAACCTCTTTGGTCTCATGTCCATATCCTTTACCATTTTTTAAATTATGCCCTTTGGAAGATGTTGACTTTTTGTTGACTTTTGAAATGATCTGTAATGTTTTGGCTCATACCTTTCAAATGAAGCATTTTTAGGCTTGGCTTGTGAGACACAAAGTTGTAGAGAATCTAATTTCCTTCAAAATGAGCTTTGGATGGGAAATTTCTGATGAAGCATGTGAAAGTTATGACTTGTCAAAGTTCAGTTGACTTTTCCTATGAAAACCCTAATTTAGAAACTCTTTATTCTAGATGATCTGAAATCTCCTTGATGAATCATGATCAACCCTTGATCAAATGATTAATTTTAATTCATAAACTTGATGTTGGCAAAAAATCATGAAGTTTGACTTTGGTTTGACCACAGTTGACCTCAGTTTGACTTTTTAAACATTTTGACTAATTTTTGCATATCTGATCAACTGACTGAGCAAACTTTTTGGGAAAGCCTTGAAACTTGACATAGGGATTATTGAAGACATGTGGGATGTTATGAAGCTCACTTGAGGCCTTGGAAGTCCATTTAGCCTGATGAAATTCAAAACCCTAGTTTAGGGTGCATTGCATAGGAGGATGCTTTGTCTGAGGGAATTGTCAAACTTTCTGACTAATTGTGAACCTTGTGAACCTCTTGGGACACCTTGTGAACCTTGTGAAACTTGTGAGCCTCTTGGGACACCTTGTGAACCTTGTGAAACTTATGGACTTATAAATGCCATCCATAATATCAGAAGGTGATAGTATCTTTATGTTGTCACTGGATATCAGTATTAGGTCTTCGTATAGGCCGTCTCTGAATCATTCCTGTAACATGGTTTGAGTTGAATGTCAGCACTAGATCTTTGTATAGATCGTCTCTGATTTATCCCTGGGGAGAAAGAATATTCTTCATTAGGTGTCAGTACTTAGATCTTTGTATAGATCGACTCTAAACCATCTTTAGGAACATACTTTAATTTAAGCATCAGAATCAAATCTTCGTGGCGATCTTTTCTGAATTGCTTTTGGTAATAACTTGGGATAAGTACAAGATCTTCGTATCGATCATTTATGTACCATCCCGCAGATAAACTGTTGCATAGACCATTAGAAATAAATCTTTGTAGCGATTATCTCTTCTGGAAATATCCCGGATTAGGTAATAGATCTTCGTATAGACCATTTACATACCTTCCCAAGGACAAAAAGAATTTCAGGATTAAATCTTCGTGGCGATTATCCCCGAACTTCTTCTGAAATAATCTTTTGGATTAAGTGCTAGATCTTCGTATAGATCATTTACACATTATCCCAAAGATAGTTGACCATCAGAAATAAATCTTCGTAACGATTATCTCCTCTGGAAATATCCTGGATTAAGCACTAGATCTTCGTATAGATCATTTACATACCCTTCCAAGGACAACTTGAGCATCAGGATTAAATCTTTGTGGCGATTACTCCTGAATTGCTTCTGGTAATATCCTGGACTGAACACTAGATCTTCGTATAGACCATTTATGTGCCATCTCAAGGACAACTTGTATTGATCATCAGAAATGAATCTTCGTAGCGATTATCTCTGAATTGTTTGATAGTGTTTATCTGCATGCAACTATCCTGAAAAGAAAAAGTTAGTTTATGCAAGATTATTTGATGTATGCATGTATAGCATGATGCTCTTAAGTGAGAATTTCATATGGGTTATGGATGTGTATGCCATGATATAATGTAAATGATGTATGCATGAATCATGTAGCCTGAAGTGTCTGGGTATCTTTGTATAACAACTGCTGGCTGGGGAAAATAAATCATGGTTCGTTGCTGAGGAACATGAGGACTTCGTTCCCGTCTTGTTTAATAATATGGTACTTAGAACCTCCCGTCTTTGTTCGTCGTAATTCTTATTGAAGGAATAAGTTCCTGAATATCCTGACTGAGGATAAAAAATATGGACATAGATCCGAGAGACTTAATTCTTCGGAGGATATGAAACTGCTTGAAGACTTCGTCGAGTGGGAAGTATATGATATTACTTGAAGAGTTCTGTATGAATATCCGTAAAGATTACCCTGTGGGGATGAACCGGCGAAGCTTCGTTGAATTCTTACCCTCGTTCGTCCTAAGTAAATACTATTACTGCATTTTATGCATTTCTGGTAAACATCAATCATATTCAAAAGCATACACACATTCAAATATAACCAATGGATGTTTTCGCTTAAGTAAACAATGGAAAAG
Source organism: Lathyrus aphaca (assembly GCA_963966055.1). Lineage (NCBI taxonomy): Eukaryota > Viridiplantae > Streptophyta > Magnoliopsida > Fabales > Fabaceae > Lathyrus > Lathyrus aphaca. The sequence continues at coordinate 353,501,102 of OZ014520.1, read as the reverse complement.
CAAACTTGAATTCAAAAAACGAGACTTTATTTATTTAGAAAATGGCCTATAAACAGGTAAGTTCGTACAAGGAGACAGAAATCCTAGTAAGAGTAATTCGTCGTAAAAGTTTTACAAAAACAAAGAAAAACAGCTATGTGAAAAATAATCCTATTGAGTTCCAATTCTACTATTGCCATTATCTTCAAGTACCTCATCATTTGCTGTCGAGATAGAAATGATTGGATTGATCTTTACCTGTTTGAACTTGATTCAGGTAGCACAACTGGTTGAGGTTACATAAGTGATCCAACAAGACATAGTCATACGCTTTAATCCCTAACTTTTTCCTGGATTGCCTTTTCAGGTTTTCAATCCACCAGGATACCCTTTTTTGCCCAAGCCTCCCATTCGGATTTTCGACTTGCCGAACCCTTTTGGTTCGCTGGGATGCCCTTATTTTTGCCTTGGCCAGTCAACCTAGCGGGTCTCTTTTTATGCGTAGTATTTCTTAACTATGTCTGCGTTTACGGGCTGTGGGAAATCTTCACCATCCATAGTAGTAAGCATCATGGCACCTCCTGAAAATACCCTTTTGACTACAAATGGTCCTTCACATGTAGGAGTCCACTTGCCCCTAGGATCACCCTATGGTAATATGATACACTTGATTACCAAGTCTCCAGTCTGATATACCTTTTGCTTAACCTTCTTATTAAAAGCTTTGATCATCCGTTTCTGGTACATCTGACCGTGACAAACAACTGCCAGCCTTTTCTCATCAATCAAATTTATCTGGTCAAGTCGAGTCTGAATTCACTCATCTTCATCCAAGCCTGCATCCTTCATGATTCTCAAGGAAGGGATCTGAACCTCAATGGGTAGAACTGCTTCCATACCATAGACTAAGGAGAATAGGGTTGCCCCGGTTGAAGTACGTATTGTAGTACGATAACCATGAAGAGCAAATGGTAACATCTCATGCCAATCCTTATACGTAATAGTCATCTTCTGTAGAATCTTCTTGATGTTCTTATTGGCAGCTTCTACTGCACCATTCATCTTTGGATGATACGGAGAAGAATTATGATGCTTAATCTTGAAATGCGTGCAGAGGTCAGTAATCATAGTGTTATTCAGATTAGAGCCATTATCTGTGATAATCCTTTCAGGGATGCCATACCTACATATGAGATTATTCTTAATGAATCGAGCCACAACATTCTTAGTAACAGATGCAAATGAGGCTGCCTCCACCCACTTTGTAAAGTAATCAATGGCAACAAGGATGAAACGATGCCCATTGGAAGCAGTAGGCTTGATCTCACCAATCATATCAATGCCCCACATGGCAAAAGGCCAAGGAGCAGTCAACACATTCAATGGAACTGGAGGTACATGCACCTTATCAGCATAAATCTGACACTTGTGACATGTTTTGGAATGTTGATAGCAGTCAGCTTCCATGGTAGACCAATAGTAACCTGCTCTCAATATCTTCTTTGCCATGGTATGACCACTAGAATGAGTGTCAAAGATCCCATCATGCATGTCTTCCATAATCTCTGTTGCTTCCTTCTTATCCATACAACGAAGTAAAGTCTAATCATGATTGCGCTTGTACAAAATTAAATTACTCAAGAAGAACTTAGCAGAAAACCTCCTCAGAAACTTCTTATCATTGACAGATGCCCCTTCAGGGAACTCCTGAGCTTCAAGATACTTTTTCACTTCATAGAACCAAGGCTTTCCCTCTACTCCTTCAGTATCAATCTCATTACAATATGCAGGCTTCTCAAATCTATCAATAGTGATTCTGGGAGCTTCATCATCCCAACTAATCTCAAACATAGATGCCATGATGGCTAATGCGTCTGCCAACTGATTCTTTTCTCGTGGAATATGTCCAAAGGTAATCTCTTCAAAATATGGGATCAAAGACAACACATGCTCTCTATAAGGAATGAGATTTGGGTGCTTGGTATCCCAATCTCCTTTAATCTGACTAACTACTAGGGCTGAATCTCCATATACGTCCAGAAACTGAATCTTCATCTCAATGGCAGCTTTGATACCCATGATACATGCTTCATATTCAGCCATGTTATTGGTACAATAGAAACAAAGTCTAGCAGTAATTGGGGTATGACAAATTTCCGGGGAAATGATCACAACACCAACACCATTACCAAGCGTATTAGAAGCTCCATCAAAAACCATAGTCCATCGGGATCCCTGTTCAGGTCCGTCATATTGTTTAGGTTCTTTAGTAACAATCATAATGTCTTCATCCGGGAACTCAAAATTCATAGATTGGTAGTCATCCACTGCTTGATGGGCCAAATGGTCAGCTACTACACTTCCCTTTATTGCTTTCTGAGTGGTGTACTGTATATCATATTCTGTTAAAATCATTTGCCATCTCGCTATTCGTCCGGAGAGAGCAGGTTTCTCGAATACGTACTTGATTGGATCCATCTTTGAAATCAACAAGGTAGTATGAGTCAACATATATTGTCTTAGTCGGCGAGCAGCCCATGCCAAAGCGTAACAAGTTTTCTCGAGCAGTGAGTATCTTGTTTCACAGTCGGTAAACTTTTTGCTAAGGTAGTATATTGCCTGCTCTTTTTGACCAGACTCGTCATGTTGTCCCAACACACACCCCATTGAGTTGTCTAATACTGTTAAGTACATAATCAAGGGTCTTCCATTAACTGGTGGCATCAAAATTGGAGGTTCTTGGAGGTATTTCTTGATCTCATCAGGCACTCGTCATTCCATTCCATTACATGATCTTTCTTCAACAACTTGAAGATTGGCTAACAGGTAGCAGTTAGCTGGAAAATAAATCTTGCAATGTAATTCAGTCGTCCCAAGAAACCTCTGACTTCCTTCTCATTACGGGGAGCAAGCATCTCTTGTATAGCTTTTACTTTTGCAGGATCCACTTCAATACCTTTTCCACTAACAATGAAACCCATGAGTTTACCAGACCTAACTCCAAAAGTACACTTGTTTGGATTCAATCTCAGTTTATACTTCTTCAACCTCTCAAACAACTTGCACAGATGATCAAGGTGTTGTTCCTCATTCTGGGACCTGGCTATCATATCATCCACATATACCTCTATCTCATGGTGAATCATATCATGAAACAAAGCCACCATAGCACGCTGATATGTTTCCCCAGCGTTCTTCAAACCAAATGGCATCACCTTATAACAAAAAGTGCCCCATTGTGTAACAAATGTAGTCTTCTCCATATCTTCTGGTGCCATCTTAATCTGATTATAACCAGAGAAACCATCCATGAAAGAGAATACCTTATGCTGAGCAGTGTTGTCTACCAAAACATCAATATGTGGAAGTGGAAAGTCATCTTTAGGACTAGCCTTATTCAAATCCCTGTAATCCACACACATGCATACCTTACCATCCTTCTTAGGTACCGGTACCACGTTTGCAACCCATTGAGGATAAGAAGTCATAGCTAAGAACCCTGCATCAAATTGTTTCATCACCTCTGCTTTAATATTTTCTGACATTTCAGGACGCATGCGAAGAACCTTTTGCTTCTTTGGACGACAGTCTTCTTTTACCGGTAGACGGTGAACCACAATGTCAGTATCCAACCCTGGTATATCTTCATATGACCAATCAAAGATCTCCACATAGTCATGTAACATCTGGATTAGTCTGTTCTTAACACCATCTTCTAATTCAGCCCCTATCTTGAACTTTTTCCTGTTTTCCTTAGTTCCCAGATTCACAACTTCGATTGGCTCTTCATGTGGCTGTATAGCTTTCTCTTCTTGTTGCAACAACCTAGCAAGCTCTACAGGTACCTCACAATCTTCCTCCTTCCCATCTTCATCTTGATAGATCGGATTCTCGAAATTATAATTGGCAATAGTGGAACTGTTATCAACATGATCCAGAGTGGATGAAGATCTGCATTTTAGTGATGTGGGTGTGTGTAAGAACACATAGCTGATAAAATAGAAATAATAATAAAAGAAAAACAAGGAGCACAATATTTACGAAAACGAAACGTCCATTGATTTTACTGAATGAACTATGCAAATGAAATGACATCCCGAAACAAGCATACCATTGTGCTCTGGGTAAGACACAAGGCTTAAAAGGTTTTGTTGTTCGAAATTACAAACTTAAAACAAAACACAATAATAGTATTTACTCCTGACTAAAGGAGATAGGAATAACGTCTTCAGTCTTCCAATTGTTGAGCCCATCACCCATGGTAGGAAAGATTCAATCATCCAGGTTGTAGTCTTCATCATGGTCACCCACATCATTGATTTGATCTTTTATGACCCCTTTATTAGTGATACGAACAATACGAGCACAACGAACAGCCCTCTGAGATTTTGCAGTGAAACCCAATGTCAGACTTGTAAGGGATGTTGGGAAGCTGACCCCAAATAGCACATCCAACTTTTTCAACCACGTCCTTAGCATCTTTGAGGGAGGCCATTGCAGGAGGTATTCTAGTAACCACAAGAGCTCTTTCAGAAGCAGGGACAGACTGAGGAACAGGAGCAGAGCAAGGAACAACTTCAAATGTTTGACACGGAGTTTCAACCAATTCACCCTCCATTTCTACATATATGAAAGTATTCACATGGCTAACCATGTACTCTTCTTCACCATAGACAGTGACAATTTTGCTTTTCACCAGATATTTCAACTTCTGATGCAAAGTGGAAGTCACAGCACCTGCCCCATGGATCCAGGGGCGCCCAAGCAAACAAGAATACGCAGGACGAATATCCATCACATAGAAAGTAGAGTTGAAGACTTGAGAGCCTACTTTGATTGGGAGGTCTACTTCTCCATGTACCATTCTTCTTGAACCATCAAAGGCCCTTACCACCACATTACTTGACCTTAACACAACATCTTCAGGACTGAGCTTGTTCAGAACCTCTTTAGGGAGCACATTTAATGAAGAACCATTGTCCACCAGTACATGAGACAAAGTAGTGCCCTTACATTCAATGGAGATATGCAGAGCTCTGTTATGGTTTCTCTTGGCATGAGTCAGATCAACATCAACAAAGCCCAGACCATTATCACTAGTCAAATGTGCAACACAATTCTCAAATTGATCCACAGAAATTTCATTTGGCACATGAGCAGCCTTTAAGAACTTGATTAAGGCTTTAGCATGGGCCTCAGAATACAGCAGCAAAGATAACATGGATATTTTGGAGGGAGTATGCCCCAACTGGTCAACAATATCATAACCACTCTTGCGAATGTTCTTCAGTACTTCTTCCATCTGTTTAGAAAGATTTTCAGCAGTTGGTGCCTCAACTTGCACAGGTTCAATCACAGGACCTATGCCCCGGGCATAAGTACTTGGCCCAGAATTAGAGGTATGAGCTGGAGTAACTATACTTTTAGAGGTGTCTTGAGGGGAGAAGATTCTTCCACTTCTGGTGACCTTACTAGATCCAGCAATATTGTCAACATCAAGATTGTGGTTGGAAATAGGAGGGTCAGCCAGAGGCTCTTGCTTGATACCATGGATATACACATCAGAACCCTAATTCCAAGGTATAACTTTATCAGAAGTATAAGGAACAGGGCCAGGAGTGGTAATGATCATGGGAGCCACTCTAGCTTCAGCAACAGTCTTCACAGGGCCTTCAGCAGTAATTTTCACTGGTCCTTTGGATGTAATCTTGACAGGACCTTTAGAGGTGATCCTGACAGGACCTTTGGAGGTAATCTTCACTGGTACTTTATCAACCATAGCTACATCTTCAAGCTTTGTGTTTCGAGTCAGATCTTTACACATAATTTCCACAGAATGAGTCCTCTCAAACAATATAGTGTGATTATCCATGAGGCGTTGAATACCATCCTTCAACTTCCAGCAGCTATCAGGTTTATAGGCACAGTAAAAACAGTCTTCCTTTCAACCTGGAAAGAACCCAGCCTGCACCAGCTTCTTTTTGATGATAGATAATGGTGTAGTCAGATTTGCCACTGAGGAAACATAGGAAACCTCATCAACAGCATTAACAGTCTTCTCATGATTGGGCATAGGAGCAATGATCACATTTGGGGTCCCAGGAGGGTCAAATTCAATTTCCCCAGCTTCGATCATGTCTTGAATCTTGTTTTTCAACACCCAGCAGTTGTTGGTGTCATGTCCCGGACTATTAGAATGATATGCACATCTTGCATTAGGATTGTACCGAGGAGAGGATTTATTAGGATTCTAAGGAGGATCCCTTAAAGTAATTAGATCCCCTTTCAACATGTGTTGTAAGGCTTGGGCTAATGACATGTTGATCTTGGTGAACTATCTTCTAGGCTTCTGTTGATTGTTCTGTTGTTGATCTGGTGCTGTAGAGGCAGGATTAGAGATGTGAACTGCTCCCACAGATTGGTGACTCCTGTTACGACTATGTTGACCATACACAGCATTAGACTCCTTCTTTCCACTAGGGGGCTTCTTAGGAGTTCTTGATGAAGAGGCACCCACCTGTATCTTACCACTTCTTATCCCACTTTCCACACGTTCTCCAGTCATTATCAGCTCAGTGAAACCAGATGATGAGCTTCCAATGAGGTGACTATAAAAAGGACCATTCAGCGTACTCATAAACATATCCACCAGCTCCCTGTCAGTCAGAGGAGGTTGAACTCTGCCAGCCAGGTCTCTCCATTTTTGGGCATACTCTTTGAAACTCTCCTTAGCACCCATAGACATGCTTTGGAGCTGCATGCGAGTTGGTGCTAAATCAGCATTATATTGGTATTGCCTATAACTTCTTATCAGCAGTATGTGGCTGAATCCTCTGGACATAGGATCTCAAGTGCAGCTTAGGACATGAAACACCATCATACACCACAAAAGCAGGAACCTTGAAGCCAATAGGTATAACCACTCTAGAAATTAAACTCAAATCTTCAAAATCAAGCCCAGAAGATTTTTGTAGTTCCATAGCGTTCATTCTGTCTACAAACATCTTATACTTCTCCTCACTAACAAGATCATGATAATAGTTCTCCTCAGAATCAGAATCTTCCACAGTATCATGGAGACTACCTCCTTCTCTCTCAGAATTTTCAGACTCAAGATTCTCAACCTTTTCTTTTGTCTTGACAGGACCTCTGAATCTTCTACCCAAGTTGATGAGGCCCACTGATTTTCTAGTCTTCTTCTTCTTCTTAGTCAAAAGTGTCTTCAGCTCATCTTGTCCCTTGGACAAGTTCAGGATCATTTCTTGAAATTGTGCATTCTGAGCCTGGAGATCCTTAACAGTTTGTTCGAGAGCCATTTCTGCAGAAATAAACAGCGAGAAGATAAAATACTTGTTCATAAGAAACCTGTGATGCAATGATATGGTATGTAGATGCATATGCAATATTTTCAAGGACCGTAGAATTTAAATTTGTGTAAACAACTAGAAATGAAACTTTTATTAGTAAGCAATAAACTTGTTTTCCTCTTGGGCTTACAATAACATGAAATAAATAAAAAGATGGGGTTTTAAGTCTCCTATGGACGTTTCCTCTTTGTATGGAGGTATGTGTTGATATTCCGCTCTTCGTGAAGTTGTCTTGTCAGCTCCAGGATTCTTTCTTGACTAGCTTTGAAATGAGTCTCAAAAGTATCCCTTTGTTCCTTCAACTGGATTCAGGACCTCTGCAACTCTTCCATGTCAGTGGGCATGTCTGGATGAAGGATGATATAAAGAGTATCTCCTTCAGCAACAGGCTCCATGGTAACTGGCAAGATAGCAGGATATGGCATCATAAGAGTCTGAGCACGTGCTCGTACCCATCTGAGATAAGGTTCCATAGGAATAGAGTACTTTGGTTCCAGAGTCTTGCTATCAACCTTGTTCACTTTACCCCAAGCTCGTATGAACCTTTGACGATAACCTTGCAGATCGTTGTCGTAGTAGAACCCAATACCCTAAATAAGCATGTCATGAGGACCATTACTCCGAGCCTAACCAAACTGGCGTAGAGCTAAAGAAGGGTCGTAAGTAATTCCCCCTCTTATGCCAAGGAGTGGCACATTAGGGAACTACCCACAATGGTCAATGATAGTAACATTCTCCATAGATCTAGAGCACCAATGAATGTCTGAATGAGAAAGTGACATGATCCTCTTGGACCACCTTAACCCTTGTTCATTCTTCATCACTGATCGAGGAAGGTGAGAAATAAACCACCTAGACAATAGAGGTATGCAACACATCAGAGTTCCTCGTGCCTTCGTAGTACGGGTATGGAGAGAGTGTAAGATGTCTCCAAGTAATGTAGGCACTAGATTGCGAGTCAGAAATATGTTGATGGCGTGTACGTCTATGAGCTGGTATGGATTAGGGAACAACACTAGGCCATATATTAATAAGGCCAAGATCTCCTCAAGGGCATCATAACTCATAGCCTTCAAGAATACCTGAGCTTTCTCTATCAATATCTTAGCAAGAATACTCTTAACTTCGCTTCTCGTTTCTAGGACAATGTCTGGTTTCTTCAAATGTAAGGCTGCAACAATAACCTCAGGTTTAGGCTCTTTTTCTAAGCCTGTGAAAAGTCTTTGATCAAGGATAGGTATACCCAGTAGTTTAGAGAACTCCTCCATTGTAGGAACCAACTGATAATCGAGGAATGTGAAACAATGATGTTTAGGGTCAAAGAACTGAAACAGGACACTCATCATGTCTTCATCAAATCCTGAAGTAACCAAATCAAGTAGGTGACCATGCTTCTTTGATGAACTGGGATCTTTCAGAAACTTGAGAGACTAATTCCTTAAGCTTAGGAGGTATCCTTACGAAGTCGATCCAAATAGTATTCCTACGAGTAGAAGCCATGACCTACAACAAAGAACAAAGATAAATCCTTTGGTCCTTAAAATGGTTAGTGAAAATGCTATGCTTATGATGTCATGATGTTATGATGTTATGCTCAATCACAAACATGTGGCACACACAAACAAGTAACACAATATCCCTAGGTTTGAAGGCTTGCATGAGGTTTAAAGGTAAGTAACCTCCCCTGAAGTTTGGTTGGTTCATCCTGTCCTACAAAAGTAACAAGGTTCTAAGGGATCTATATATCACCGATCCTTCCCAAGGGTGGTTGTTCAGTAGGCAACTTACTTGCCAACCAAAACCCTCAAAGTTTAGGATCTCAATGAGTGTAGCATCGAGTATCAACCAACTTCAGTCTTCACCAAAGCCGACTATCTCACTACTTTCTAAAGGCCAAGATGGAATGACCATGGTTCTAAAAGTCAGTTAGTGTATTGACAACATATGGCAACCTCATATTATCCTCAACTTACTTAAGGAACATAAGCACCAACCAAGAATTCACACTAACTATGGCCACCAGATCAACCATATCGGTATACGCCGTACAGTTTCCTTGGTCTATTGCCATTTACCTAAGGTACACTAGATTCGGGTTAGGATCTTTCACACATAAAGCCCAACAAGTAATATAAAGCAAACAAGGCAAACAATTTAAGTGATCTAATTCTTAAGGGTACCCCTCTTTTATTAAATCCCCAGCAGAGTCGCTAGTTCTTTAACACGGTGGGAGAACTAACGTTTAGTCATGTTGCGGATAGCAAGAGTCGCCACCGACTTTTATTTTATCCATAAGGAAATGGCATAAAAGAACAGGAAAGACCTATTTTAAAAGACTTGGGTTCGGGGGGTAGGTTATATAAAGGGAAGGTATTAGCACCCTTTATATCCATGGTTATCCATGGGCTCTTAGTTACTTAGCTCACTTTAATTGTTTTTGAAAAATGTAGTGTGTGATTAGAAAAATTTCTTTAAGTACTTTGTAATGACCCTCGTATGGGTGTATACAAAGTCTAGTTTAGAAATGGTGAGGTGTAAAAGTAATTTTGAAAGTGTGAGCAAGTAACTACGAGATACCTACCCTAGATTAAGTCTTTCTTATTCTTTTATGTTCTTTCAAAGGGTAAGACTATCCCTACTATTAAGGAGTAGGTAGTCATTACCTTGGATGTTAGTTAAGGGACATGTGTAGGGTCATTGTATGTAGGCAACTGTAGGGTGTCTTTAGCCATTTGGGAGGGGCCATCATCTTTTAACTTGGAGGGACAAGATCATTTTTAGGCAACACCGTAGGCAACATCGTAGGGACCTGATATTTTAACTGTAGGGAGGGACAAGATGATAATTTTGCTTATTAGAATTTGCTTAAGACACCCTACTTGGCCATTTGAATAAGGTAACAGAGAGGTAACCCTAAGAAGTGAAGACGACGATCTTAGATCGACTTACGTGTGTGAGTGTTTTTAATTATTTATCTTATTTAATTAATTTTCTAAATTTATTTAATTACAATTAATTTTCACTCCCTATTTCTAACCAAGCAATTAAATAATATAATTAAAAAGCCAAAAAATAAAACTGCGCTATTACAAGGCTTTGACAGATACATAATAATTGAACATCAAAATAAATAAAAAAATATAAACTGATAAACAATTTTTAATAAAAAACAAAATAGCAAATGAAATAAGAAAAGAAATTAAGGTTAGTAATAAACATAATGTTAATTTTTAGGGTTAGAGAAAATTCGGGTTTGTTAGAATTAATAAAAAAAAAATTTAAAACTTAATTAATTTATAAAATAAAAGATAAAGTTATGAACTAATTAGGGTTAATTTGAAATCACAAATTTGATTAATTTTAACCATTTATATGTTTATAAAAAAAATTAAGATAAAAAAGAATAGAACATTACTTACATTAATAATAAAATTAATTATGTACAAAATTAAAATTATTAATAAAAGTTATTGATTAAATTTCTTTTTATTATTTATAAAATATATAAAGATCTATAAATTTATTGTTATAAATAAGTGATTAAGATAAAGTTATTAAAATAATTATTATATTATTTATTTACAACATGATAAAAGTTATATACAAAATTAAAAAATAAAATAAATTTTGAAATTTTATATGAATTTACAAAATCACATTTGTTTATTTTTTAGGTTTCTTTATTTTAATTTAGAAAAGAAATATTTTAATTACCTAATTAATTAATAATAATTATTATTTAATCAAAACAAAACAAAATAGAATAAGAAAAAACGTACCTGAGGGAGCCTGGGGTCGAACCCAGGTCCCTAGCCTCCAAACACATACGCCTTAGCCACTGGACCAAGGCGCACACCTTGTTATGGGAATAGCAAACAACCAAAATATACGTAACCTGCAAAACAAATGAATTATGTAAAAAAAAGAGGAGGACCTGGGACTCGAACCCAGGTCTTGAGGTTCACACGCACGCGTTACTATCACTGGGCTACCTGCACACTTTGCAATACAAATACATCTAATAATTAATAAAATAAGACTGAATTTGAATTTGGATTTTGGCGCGCGCAGGGTCTTCTTCTCCACTGGTCCGTCCAATTAGGCTATAATGACAATCGTCTGTCACTATAACTTGTAGTGATGGTTCTTTTTGTGTCGCTATAAGTCCTGCAATTCACAAAACGTCATACAATCAACATAAATTACTTTTAATCATGTCAATCAACTTAACGGTGTCCTAGGAGTTTTATTATGCCATCAATTGATCCTGAAATTACGCCTAATGAAAGCTCCTAATTCGAAGCTTCTAAACCCTAAAAATGGCACATCTTGATACCTGCATGGAAAACGCGATTAAACAGCCCAGAAACAATCCAAACATCATTATAAACCATATTGGATAATCAAATTGAACAAAGAACAACCATATAATCGAAATCGAATTTCAAAAAAACTAGAACAAAGTCAGGATCGGTTTGAATGATTTATTGCATGAATGAATGTTTTTATGATTCATAAACATTCTACAATCCTCTAGGAGCATATTGGAACCTTCAAAAGTCTTTGGGATGGATTGAATGCTTGAATCCGAATTTCACTTTTTTCCTGAAAATTTGAGATTTGGTGATGACTTTTGAGTCCTAATTTTCGTCCCCTCAGCCTTGTCTTGTGTTGCATACTTATAATAAAAGTGATTTAGGTCAAAAAATATGTTCCTTCTTTGGGCTTTTGGATAGCTTGAGATTGAAGAAATCATATATTCAAAAAGATCAAAAAATCATATCCCACATTGCTATTTCTATCATGCACGAATTTGGATGTGATCAATCAGTCTTAAAGGATGCTTATGAGCTTCTAGAATCACAATCCTATCCAAATATTGATTTTTCATATTTTATTTTGATTTAATTTGAATTTAAATGAATAAAATCCAAATAAATATTAAACAAATTATAAAAAATCAGAAATACTTGGCATTGGGTTGTGCATGATGTTACCATGAAGCATAGGTTGGAATTTGGTAGGCCCATTTGGAAAAAAATGGTTTTGAGACATCATTTGCTTCATATACCTCCCAAAAATTTCCCAACTTTGACAAGGTACATCTCCCTCAATTTTAAGGCTATGAAAGTGTTCTTGGACTTTTTAGAAATCTTAGAGAGTCCTCTAACAAACCTCTTTGGTCTCATGTCCATATCCTTTACCATTTTTTAAATTATGCCCTTTGGAATATGTTGACTTTTTGTTGACTTTTGAAATGACCTGTAATGTTTTGGCTCATACCTTTCAAATGAAGAATTTTTAGGCTTGGCTTGTGAGACATAAAGTTGTAGAGAATCCAATTTCCTTCAAAATGAGGTTTGGATGGGAAATTTATGATGAAGCATGTGAAAGTTATGGCTGGTCAAAGTTCAGTTGACTTTTCATATGAAAACCCTAATTTAGAAACTCCTGATTCTTGATGATCTGAAATCTCCTTGATGAATCATGATCAAACCTTGATCAAATGATGAATTTTACTTCATAAACTTGATGTTGGCAAAAAATCATGAAGTTTGACTTTAGTTTGACCACAGTTGACCTAAGTTTGACTTTTTAACCACTTTGACTGATTTTTGCATATCTGATCATCTGACTGAGCTAACTTTTTGGGAAAGCCTTGAAACTTGACATAGGGATTCTTGAAGACATGTGGGATGTTATGATGCTCACTTGAGGCCTTGGAAGTCCATTTAGCCTGATGAAATTCAAAACCCTAGTTTAGGGTGCATTGCTTAGGAGGATGCTTTGTCTAAGGGAATTGTCAAACTTTCTGACTAATTGTGAACCTTGTGAACCTCTTAGGACACCTTGTGAACCTTGGGAACCTCTTGGGACACCTTATAACACAATGCCTTGACTAGTGGAGGGAAAAATTTGGGGTGCAACACACTGCATCTTCATCGGTTTCTCAAGATCCACACATCACAAAGTGCTTATTTCACTCTTGTTGATCAAGATCAAGATCAAGAAACTCAAGGAACCTCCTCTATGGTATTCTAACAACATTTAGACACCTCTTAAATTCAGGTATGCTCTGATACTTTGCTGGATCGAACTGCCTATATTTCAATGTTTTCATGTTGATTGAAGCTCAATAAGAGCATTGCAATTTCTGGCTAGATGATAGGCATGTTAGATGCATATATCCAGTTTTAGGTGTGGAGATGTTTGCCTTAGAATTGATTAATTCATGAACCCTAAGCCAAAAACAAAGGTAGATTCTTGATCAGTGATGAGAGGCGAGTGCAATGGTGGTGATGGAATCCATTTTCATGAAGGATTTAGGAAACCCTAGGTCAGGGGTGACCGGAGACGATGACCGGAGGTCACTTCCGGTCACCTGAATAGTAACCCTAGGCCAGAGCTTCCTTTATAACACAATCGTTAGATGAAACCAATCCAAGCGTCCTCAGAGTGCCAACAAATAAATGAAACTCGTGCCCAGCACATGACCAAAAGTCTTCACAAATTTCTGTTGACCTTTGACTTCATATTGACACCCCCTGCGCAATTCACCTAAGCCCAGTCATCTTCATTTCCTCACTAAATGCACCCCCAGGCCCAATGTCTTTTAGTTCATTTTATTTTCTTTTTCATATTATTACAATTTTCGTTTTGCATTTCTAAAAATACCTAAAAGCATTAAAAAAATTCCAATTAAATTCATGTAGGATCCTAATAAGTTTCTCTAATTTTTCATATTTTCATATTTTATTTTTATCCATTTTTTAGATCAGAATTAATGTTCACTTTAATTGTTTCTTTATTTTCTCATTTTTGACCAATAAACTTGTCCATTTTTGTTCTCACAAACCATATAGGATAAATATCCCATTCTTTTTGTGTTATCTAAATAACTCAATGAATTTCCTCAAGATATTTTTCTCTGATTTTTTTAAGGTCTTGGTTTGGGTATTTTTGAGTCCATTTTCCCACATTAGTCACATAAACCCTAATTTCACTCTAAGGATTCTTTTACCACTCAAAATTAGAAGTTTTCATGAGATTTTTTGTACACATGTCATTCTCTGGATTGTGAAGTATAATGCCAAATTTCATAATTTTTCTAGGTCATTTGATATTTTTTCCAAGTTACTTAAGTCCTATGTCCTTTTTGGTGCTTCTTAGAAGTTCTTCCATCTCCATTTGAATAAGGCATTCATGTCATTGATATAAGGTCTTGATTTTGGTTCTTGTAGGTCATATTAGAGGTCCTTAAGTGTATGATACAATCAATAGGTCTTTATATTTTGATTTTAGGGTTTGCTTGAACCATAAGTTTCTTTTTCCTCCTTTTGACCTAATTCTTCTCCATCCTCCATCTTAACCCCTCAAAACCTATTGTGTGATGATCATTGCATGTTTAAACCTCATTTTAACATTCCATAGAGTCCCTGGTCTTTAAATGATGGTTTAAAATCCTTTTATTCATATTTGAGTCTTACTTTAAATTTTTTCTTCCTTTTGAAGTTTCATATGCATTCCTTCTTATGTTCACACTATTTCTCATATAGTTTGCATCTCTTTCACTTGGATCTCTTCCTCCCTTGTAGTTTGACCTCTTAGGAGACTTTAATGAGATGTTAGCCCCTAGATTTTCTATTTACCTTAGGGTTTATACCTTTTTAGATTACTTAATCCTTTAAGTTTCTTCATGTAACTTTACCTTAGATCTTGATAGGGTTTAGCTTCTTTTAAGGAATAGTTTGAAGTTGTTCACTTTTGTAGCCTTAGAATACTTAAGTTGAGTTTAACTACTGATTTTTTAAGTTTACCATCTTATAAGTTGCCTTAGGCTTAGGTAATTGTCTTAGGGGTTCACTAATCTCTTCCTTAGATAGTGTGAATGGTTTGTGAAGATTTACCATGTAATAATTGTTCATTTTGCTTCATCATACTAATATTTGTTTTGTAAGGGGAAGATGAGGTAATCACTTCATTTATTATCTCTTATGCATCAATTTTTTTTGCCTTAGCACCTTTGTGCTTTGTTCATAGGTTCCCCTTTTCTCTCTTTAGATTCAACTTAACTTCCTTAGGAAGTAAGTTGAATTCTAACTTGTTCTTTCTTTTCCTTAGGTTAGAATACCTCATTAACCATAGGATCACACTTGTACATAATAAGAAGACTTATGGTTGTTGCTTAGTCCGCCATTAGATTTGACCTTTTCCTTTTGAGTCTTCTCTTCTCATATTCAAACAAATCCAAAAATACTTAATAAATGCATGAAAGGATCCCTTGTGTATAGCCTTACTCAATGGGGAACTTGCATTCATTCCATCTTGGAATGGTGTAAGCTTGTCTAGCATGATGCACAAGTCTTATCAAGGGGTTGTTTCACAAAGAAAAACATAAAATATAGTTCTTCACTAAAGCTACAAAAACGCTTAATAAAGTTCAACAGGCTAGTGAACTTAAACCCTAATTCATGGAAATAAGTCTTGGATAAATTCTCCTTGCTTGATGTGCTTGTTCTATTATTCCATCTTGGAATGTAGTAGAAAGTACACATTCCATGGAAAAGAGTTTGAATTCACTTCCTTGTGCCAAATTCATACAAAACTCTTAAAAAAGCAAACAACGTACAATAAGCGACTTTCTTGCGGGAACTTCTTTTCTCACCTCATTCATTCTCAACGTGAACTTGCGACGACTTGTCTCGCATGCAAGACGGTAAACGCACTCGTACTAGACGAGCCTGCAACACTTGAGCACAGACATATGTAGTTCCAGTATAAAAAACACAAACAAATAGTTCACGCCTTAGTTAGGAGAACTACGTCGACTCTGATCCTCATTTTCCCGATGAGGTACGTAGGCAGCGAGGTACGGCCCGTTCGAGCACATTCTTTATTTTCCCTACATTTTCCCCTTTATTTCCATTTTCTTTTCCTATTCCTTTCTAATTTCCATTCTCATTCCAGTAGCATTTCATTTGTTCAGCAACATCTTATTTCTCACCCTTTGAAGCAAACAAACAAGCGTGGATCCCGTCGGGTACGACGGACGATCTGGGGTGCTAATACCTTCACAGGTTGTAACCGACTCCCGAACCCATATCTTTGGTTCGCAGGACCCTGTCCTTTCCATCTTCCTCAGGTTTGTGCAGCATTACCTTTCCCGTTCCTTCGGGATAAAAATGTCTGGCTGGCGACTCTACCTTTTCCACGCCACTTTCGCGTTTGTACTAGGATGAAAATCCCGGGAGTGACAGCTGGTGACTCTGCTGGGGATCGAACCCAGAATCACTGGTTTCCCTTGTAGAGTCAATCCTAGAGCCTGTTTGTTTTTTGTTTTCTTTGGGTGTTTATGTGTGTGTTGTTGTGTTATTGTTTTCGTTTACAGTTTACTTTACAGCTTTACTTACTGCTTTTAGTATTAATTTTCCATGCATCATATACTGGACTGTGTTGGTTTCATTTTTTTCTGTGGGATGGGCTTTGTTACTGTGAGATAAGCCAAATACCCGGCTTGAGTTCACCTAGGATTTAGAGTGGTTCCACTTTGGCTTCATGGCATCTTTCTATGTTGGTATTAGTGAGTTCCACGCCTTGACTTGCGACCTTCTCGGAAATGTATTGATGCTGGAATCTTTCTGGGGAAATACACAACCTTGATAGTTATGTGCAGTCAGGGGACCGATCATTGAGAACCTTTGTGGAAACAACCCTCTCCTGTGATGACAGTAGCATACCACATTTGTTGGCAAACCCACTCGCATCCGAGGGCCCACTGGGAACTCGCATAGGATGGCCTGGTTCTTTCATAGGAATCCAGTTAAGGCAAATTGTTCGTATGACGATAGTATTGTACCCTTCGGGATGAATGCACTATTGTTTCTCGATTTAGTTCTTGACGCTGGGGACTTATGAAGGATGCTTGTTTCCTTAGACTCATATGAGACCTCCCAGAGTAGTACATAATGCCAAACCGATTCCCTGATTTGGTCATGAGCCATTTCTCAGAGATGGTGAACGTATTATTGCTACTCGACTTTGAGAGTCCATGATGTTGACACGAGTAGCACACCCGTGAGATGGGGAGGGGTTTACAGGTTTGCAGGAACCTTAAACTTCAACATACCCATTATGCCAGCATACTTCAGTGATATGATCTTATTCTGTTAATTATGGATGCTAAAATCATGAACTCCTGATCAGAAAGATACTTGTGATGATGTTGTGGCCTTGCACAGACACTTGATTACTTGATTCACTACACATACACATCACTGATCACATGCCTTGCCTTGCATAACATCATTAATCATTTTGTGTTCTTTTTATTCTCATGGTTCATTACCTCCTATTCCTGGTCATATTTGCTGCTTCAACATGGAGATTCCAAGGAAGAGAAATGTCCATTATAATTTCCCACATCCAGAGACAGATGGTATTCAGAAGTTAATTAGCTTGATGGGTGACAAAGTGCTTGATGATTTTAGAAAGGAGTTTGGAAAGATCCTAGACTATGTGAACAAGCCAACCATTGACCAGAGGGATAGTTTGCATTCTCTACTACAATTCTATGATCCACAGTTGAGGGTCTTTGTTTTCCCTGACTACATCATGGCCCCCACATTAGAAGAGATATCCAGCATCCTCAGAATTCCCATAAAAAATGGTGCTCCTTACTATGGCTTAGAGAAGATGGCTTCATCCAAAGAAATAGCTGACTCTTTTCTTCTGGAGTTATCCAGGGTTAGCAGAGGATTGGATGCCACCAAAGGTAAAGGACTTTTCTTAGATTCTCTTATCAAGGAAGCTCAAGATCTGGCATCTGAAAACAAATGGGCTAAGTTCAGTACTTTGCTTGCTTTGATAGTGTATGGGACCAGTTTGTTTCCAGGAGAAAAGGGTTTGGTCAACATGGAAGCCATCACTATATTTTCCAGAAGAAATCCAGTGCCTACTTTGCTAGGTGACTTTTACTATGGAGTTCACCACAGGAATGAAAAGAGGAAGGGACATGTAAATTGTTATGCTCCCCTATTTGCTAAATGGTTTGTAAGGCAACTCCCTAAATCAGGACCTTTCCAGGATTTGAAACAATCTTGGAAGTGGTCCAAAAGATTAATGGGCTTAACCTCAGCTGACATTGCTTGGGGATGCAACATGGATCTTGTGGGCAAAGAAATCTTGGTCAGTTATGGTAGCTTCCCAAATATTCCCTTGATAGGAAGGAAAGGTGGGATTAGCTACAATCCTATCTTATCCAGGAAACAATTTGGTTACCCCTTAAGAGTTGTACCTTTGATTGAGGAGATGAGTGAGTCTTTATACTTTCCAGCAGAAGGAAATCTCAAGATGAGCATACTAGCATCCCAAGCTTGGGAGGTTAGAGTGATGAAAAGGAAGAAAGACTTTGGGAAAGTAGATCCCAATACTTATGATCCTTTTGCCAGCTGGTTGGAGGATCGTGTAGTGACTCTGTTGCTCTCATTATCTAAGGAAACACCTCTACCCTAAGGAGGTAGCACCCATAACTTCAATGCCTCTTCAGGAATATCAAAAATTAGAAGCCTTGGTTCAGCAACTCAGGTTGGAGAATCAAGAAGCCTCCAATTCATGCCAGAAATTGAAGATGCAAAACCAAAAATAGGAGGAAAGAGCTCACAAAGCTGAGGAAATGGTCAGGCTCAAGCAACAAGACTTTCAAGAGAGAGAGCTCTACTTCAAGAAAAGGGGATTAGCTGAAACTCACAAAGGATCCCAACGCTGGAAAGAGAAGAAATATTTGAATGAAGCTAATGAAGTTTCCACCTTATGGCAAGAGAAGTGGGAAGACAACTTGAGGAAGCAGAAAGAGCTGGAAGTCAAGAACAAGCTAGAAATCAAGAGTCTTCAAGATTTTTTGGATGAACAGAGAGAGCTCCTTCAGAAGGCTTATCATCAAGAGAAGAGTCGTCTCCAAAAGTCTAGCAGAAAGCCAACAAGCAGTAAAGGAAGCTAAGAAAGAAATAAAAGAGTTGAAATTGAAAGCTGATGTCAAGAAAGTCAAAACTGATTCCATTACAAGCCAAGAAAGCAAAAAGGTGTTCCTACAAAAAATTAAGGAATTGCAAGCCTCCTTTGACCTTAGGGATATCCTAATTAAGAAGCTTGTGCAGGAACCTATGCATCCAGATATAGCTCAGCTGTTGCAAGGTGTCAAGCGCCTTAGTTGGAGGTTACAGGATGATCTTCCTAAGCTTTAGTTTTGTATTCACATGACTTGGATTACCCACAGGCTTGTTGTGGGAATCCCCTCTCTCTGGATGTACTTTTTCTTTTTGATATATGAATTTGTACCTTGTGAGGATTTTTGTTATTCCAATTGTCTTCTGATTTACCTGAAGTCTCTGGTTATTATCTGTTGCACGGACACAAAATAAATGCCACCACTTCAAGTTTGAATGTCACACAGGATTTTCTTGCAAAGGATATTTTCTCAACGCCAGAATGGGAAAGTAAACGGAACCTTGAGGATAAAAGGAACACATTGCATTGCATACACATCATTTGCATTCTTTTTTTGTTTTTGCAGGTTTTCTACAGGTTGCTTAATTATTTTATGTTACAGGCAAAAATTTGTGAGAGCTGCCAAGACCCGACATCTTCGACAAAATATCATGCATCGTTATGCAACTCGCAACAACCAGAGGACATTCATGGATGCTATGCAAACTGAGCTTAATGAGTTTCGCACCAGAATTGGGGAATTCATGGTCATGATGCAAGGAATGGCTCAGGGACAACAAGATTTGAGAAATGCAATTCAGGGGCTCAACCCTCCTCAGACTAATCCTCCTGTAACCACTCCTGAAGTACAAGTGATTCCTCCCAACACCAACAATGGCCCAGGTGGACCTCAAGTTCCAGAACCTGGCACAACAACCTTCATCTCGGTACAAGACAGACAGGAGGATCAGTTCCCTCCTTTTAACAATGATATGGGGTTTGGCGGAGAAGGAAATCTTCAGGACTTCTTGATGCTTGCTGAGAAAGTCAAAGCCCTCGAGTGTAGATACACTCTTGGGATAGATGTGTCTGACATGGGCCTAGTCCATGGGGTGGTTATTCCTCACAAGTTCAGGCCACCTACTTTTGACAAGTATAACGGTAACTCCTTCCCTAAAACTCACCTGCAGGCGTTCTATCGAAAGATTGATGCCCATACTAGGGACGAGAAGCTCTGGATGTACTATTTCCAGGATAGTCTCTCTAGAGGATCCTTAGAATGGTATATGAATTTAGAGAGAAGCTTCGTGAGAAGCTGGAAGGAAATTGGAGAAGCATTCCTTAAGCAATATCAGTATAACATTGACATGGCGCCCAGACGCACTCAACTCTAGAGTCTGACTCAGAAGAACTCGGAGAGCTTCAAAGATTACGCACAGAGGTGGCGTGAAGTGGCCGCCAGAGTGCAACCGCCTTTTCTAGAAAGAGAAATGGTAGACCTTTTCCTGGACACCCTCCCTGGGCATTTCATGGAAAGGTTGGCTGGATGTTCCTCAAGCGGATTTTCAGATATTATCTTGACTGGCGAGAGGATAGAAAGCTGGATCAAGCAAGGGAAGATTCAGAATAGGGGCGCTTCAACTTCTGGTGTCAAGAAACCCTTCCTGAAGAGGAGAGAATGAGAGACTAGGGCAGTGTATGCACATAGAGGCGGAGGTAACAGAGATGTTTATCAGCAAGTGGCCCCTGTCACTATCTCAGCTCAACTTGTTCAATAGCAAGTCCAACAACCACAGCAGTAACGCCAACAGGGGTATCAACAAAGAGCTCCTCGTCCATAATACTCCCAGAGGACCAGAGAAAGGCAATTAGAAACTCCACCTTTGTCCTATTCATAGCTTTTGAAGAATCTCCTCCAGCTCCAGATGATTCAGCTCAGAACTTTGCAACCCTCGAAGCCGGGGTAACTCCTTGAAGGTTACGATCCAAACGCCCGATGTGAGTTTCATTCCGGAGCCCCCGGTCATACTACGGAAAACTACAAAGCTATGAAGCATGTTGTTCAAGACCTGTTAGATTCTAAAGCGATTAATTTCACTCCCACTCCTAATGTGATACAGAACCCCATGCCTCCTCACGGGGGTACAGTTGGGGAAATTGACGTTTGGGAGAATCTAAACTTGGTGTGTGATGTCAACGACCTGCAAACTCCGTTGAGTGTTGTCAAAGTTTGCTTGTCACAGAGGGGTGTTTTTCCAGGTTGTTAAAATGATTGTCCAAGGTGTGTTGAAGCTCCAAATGTTTGTGAGCAGTTAAAAAAGGGGATCCAGAGCATGATTAATGAAGGGGTTTTACAGTTTGACAAAGTTGTAGAAAAAAGCGAAGTCTCTACAGTAACCATTTTCTATGACCCGTCTCAAGTTCCTCCGCAAGCCAGAATAGCACCGATAACTATCACCACTGCAGGGCCAGTAATGTATCAAAGTGATAAGGCCATTCCTTGGCATTATGGTGGTGAGGTATATTGTAACTGCCAGAAGCAAGAATTGGCCACTTCAAGTACGTCTCCAGCTCAAGTAGAAAATGTTGGAGTAGGAGGCTTTACTAGAAATGGAAGGTTATTTGCGCCAAAAACACTAAGAAATAGTGTGATACCACCCAGGGACACTGCAGAAGCCCAGGCTAGGGCAAGGGGGAAGAATCCAGTGATTTCCAATGAGCCCACACCCGTGACTGATCCAGACATTACATTTGATAAAGAAGCTGAAGAATTTTTGTGAATTATCAAAAAGAGAGATTACAAGATTGTGGACCATTTGCAGCAGACTCCATCGAAGATTTCCATCTTGTCTTTGCTAATGTGTTCCGACTCCCACCGAAAATCTCTCTTGAATATCCTAAACAAAGCTTATGTGCCTCAGGATATCTCAGTGAACCAATTAGAAATGGTGGTATCCAGTGTCAATGCCAGTCATGGATTGGGTTTTACAAACATGGATTTAACATCTGAAGGTCGTGCTCATAATCGGGCACTGCGTATCTCTTTAGAGTGTAAAGGTGCAGTGCTATCTCACGTGTTCGTAGATACTGGATCATCACTGAATGTTCTTCCCAAGAAGGCATTGATGAAGTTGGATTATGATGGAATAATTCTGAAGCCCAGCGACCTGGTGGTTAGAGCATTTGATGGATCGAGGAGTTCAGTGTTTGGGGAGGTGGATTTACCAATCAAAGTAGGTCCACGAATCTTCAATACCACATTCTATGTGATGGATATACAGCCTGCATATAGTTGTTTACTGGGGAGGCCCTGGATACATTCAGCAGGGGAAGTGTCATCCACACTTCATCAGAAACTGAAATTCGTCTGGGAGGGCCAAATTATAACAGTCTGTGGGGAAGAGGACGTCTTCATTAGTCATCTGGCTTCATTAAAATATGTGGAGATGGATAGTGAGATAGTTGATACTCCATGTCATGCTTTTGAGCCCCTGAAAACTGGATTGGCATCTTCATTGGCAGCTTCTTCTAAAGAATAAAAAAGGGGGTTTCCATAGCCTCTTATAAGAAATCTCTATAGGTGGTAGAGTCGGGGATACGAGAAGGCTGGGGAAGTCCATTGGAAGTGTCAGAAAAGAAATATATGTTCGGTGTTGGCTACCATCTTGGGCAGTCATCATCTGAACAGAGCGTTAGAGGTCGTCAAGGCCCGATTACCTTCACGAGTGCGGGAATGGTGGATTACGGAAGCATCAGTGTCGTGCAGGACGACATAGTTGATAGTGACTGCGACTTAGATGAGTGGATCAGACCTTCTGTTCCAGGGGCTCAACTTAGCAATTGGTCGTCTGAAAGGCTTATCTCAGTCACCTCCTTCGAAGAGTAATGATTTTTTGCTTTGTCTTCCCTGTACTCAAGCACTATGTCTTGCCCGGGGCATAGTAGCTTTTTGTAAGGGTTCTTTTGTTCCTAACGCAATTCATAATCATTAATAAAGCTAATGTTTCACATTCATCCATGTTGTTCTTTGTATTTCATTTTTGCTTTTGTTTTTCAAAAAGAAAGAAAAGTTTTAAAATGGAAATGTTTCTCATTTTCTCAAGCTCTTTCTAAAAGCCTTGCATGAATCCCATTCATGCAGGTGCTCGTCACCGGATCTTATTAATGACGACCCTGTTATGGCTAAGTATGACTTTGACAATCCAATTTATCAAGCCGATGAGGAAGGTGAAGAAGATTGCGAACTACCTAAAGAGTTAGCCAGACTGCTTAAATAGGAGGAAAAGATGATTCAGCCGCATGAAGAAGCCATCGAAGTGATAAACCTGGGTACCGAAGAAGACAAGAAAGAAGTTAAGATCGGGGTTGCATTAGAAGAATCTATCAAGACTCGTCTAATTGCCATGCTTCGGGAGTATGTTGATGTCTTTTCTTGGTCTTACCGGGACATGCCTGATTTAGACACTGACATTGTGGTACACAAGCTACCTTTGAGAGAAGACTGCCCGCCAGTGAAGCAAAAGTCGAGGCGCACACGCCCTGATGTGGCAATCAAGATCAAAGAGGAAGTACAAAAGCAATTTAATGTTGGTTTCTTGGTCGTGACTAGTTACCCTCTGTGGGTTGCCAATATGGTGCCGGTCCTTAAAAAAGACGGTAAAGTCAGGATGTATGTGGACTATAGGGATTTGAATAGGGCCAGCCCTAAAGATGACTTCCCTCTATCTCATATAGATGTGCTTGTTGATAATACTGCTCAGTTTTCTGTGTTCTCTTTCATGGACGGGTTTTCAAGTTATAACCATATTAAGATGTCTCCCGATGACATGGAAAAGACTACCTTAATCACCCCTTGGGGTACCTTCTGTTACAAGGTCATGTCGTTTGGTCTTAAGAATGCTGGAGCCACTTACCAACGGGCGATGGTGACGCTATTTCACGACATGATTCATCATGAAATTGAGGTCTATGTTGATGATATGATAGCAAAATCCCATATAGAAGAAGAGCACTTGGTCAATCTAGAAAAGTTGTTTGACAGACTCCGGAAGTTCAAATTGAGGTTAAATCCAAACAAGTGCACCTTTGGGGTCCGTTCCGGCAAGCTACTGGGCTTCATTGTTAGTGAGCGGGGAATTGAGGTTGATCCAACCAAAGTAAGAGCCATCCAAGAGATGCCTGAGCCAAAGACTGAAAAGCAAGTGCGTGGTTTCTTAGGGAGACTAAACTACATTGCACGGTTTATCTCTCACCTAACAGCCACGTGTGAGCCCATCTTTAAACTTCTGAGGAAGAATCAGGCCATCAAATGGAATGCCGACTGTCAGAAAGCCTTTGACCGAATCAAGGAGTACCTGCTAGAACCTCCAATTCTCATGCCTCTAGTACCAGGGAGACCTTTGATCATGTATCTTACTATGCTTGAAGGATCGATGGGATGTGTGCTGGGTCAGCAAGACGAGTCTGGTCGAAAAGAGCATGCCATTTATTACCTTAGCAAAAAGTTTACCGATTGTGAGACACGCTACTCACTACTCGAGAATAATTGATGCGCTTTGGCATGGGCTGCTCGCCGACTAAGACAGTACATGCTGACTCACACCACTATCTTAATTTCCAAGATGGATCCTGTGAAATATATCTTCGAGAAGCCGGCTCTAACATGAAGGGTAGCCCGATGGCAAATGATTCTAACGGAGTATGATATCCATTACACTTCGCAAAAAGCAATCAAAGGAAGTGTATTGTCAGAATACCTGGCTCAGCAGCCAATCGACGATTATCAACCCATGAAATTCGAGTTTCCGAATGAGAACATCATGTTCCTCAAGTTGAAAGACTGTGAAGAACCACTTCCGGAGGAGGGGCCATACCCTGAATCCAAATGGAAGTTGATGTTTGACGAAGCTGTGAACATGAACGGAAGCGGAGTAGGTGCTGTTATCATCTCACTAGAAGGGGTCCATACACCTTTAGCTGCTCGGTTGACTTTTGAATTCACTAACAATGAGGAAAAGTATGAAGCTTGCATCATGGGGGTTGAAGACGCAATCAAATTGCGAGTCAAGAACCTCGAGATCTTCATAGATTCTGCTCTGGTGGTGAACCAAGTCAATGGCAAATGGTTAGTTCATCAACCTCACTTGGTTCCTTATAGGGATTATACCAGGAGGCTGTTAACTTTCTTCACCAAGGTCAAGTTGAGTTATATTCCCCGAGATGAAAATCAGTTCGTTGATGCTCTAGCAACTTTGTCATCTATGATTAAAGTTTGTCAAGAGAATTTCGTGCCTCGAAACATGGTCTCCCATCTTGAAAGACCTGCTTATGTCTTTGCAGTTGACACTGGTGAAGATAACAAACTTTGGTATCATGATATCAAGCACTTCTTGAAGACTCAAGAATACCCATCTGGGGCATCCAGTAAAGACAAGAAGACCCTCAGAAGACTAACAGGTGGTTTCTTCTTGAATCAAGATGGTGTGCTATACAAGCGAAACTTCGACATGGTTCTGCTCAGATGCGTGGATAGACACAAAGCAGACCTATTGATGCAAGAGGTTCATGAAGGTTCCTTTGGTACTCATGCTGGAGGACATGCTATGGCCAAGAAATTGTTGAGATCGGGATATTATTGGATCACCATGGAATCCGATTGCTGTAAATACTCCCATAAATGCCATAAGTGCCAGATTTATGCTGATAAAGTCCATGTACCTCAGAATCCTTTGAGTGTCATGTCTTCACCTTGTCCGTTCTCCATGTGGGGCATTGATATGATTGGCAAGGTCGAGCCAACAACTTCCAATGGTCACCGCTTCATCCTAGTTGCCATAGACTATTTCATGAAGTGGGTCGAAGCGGCGTCTTATGCAATGTTACTAAACAAGTGATAGCCCGGTTTATTAAAAGAGACATCATTTGCCGGTATGGAATTCCCGAAAGAATCATTACTGATAATGGTTATAACCTCAAAAACAAGATGATGGATGACTTGTGTCGTGATTTCAAAATAGAACATCACAATTCTTCTCCATATCGCCCAAAGATGAACGGCGCCATTGAGGCAGCCAACAAGAACATCAAGAAGATCGTGCAGAAGATGGTTGTGACATACAAAGACTGTCATGAGATGCTACCATTCGTGATACATGGGTACCAAACGTCCGTGTGCACCTCAACAGGAGCAACCTCGTTCTCATTGGTATATAGTATGGAGGCAGTTCTACCAATCGAAGTGGAGATCCCCTCGCTGAGGTTAATGATAGACATTAAGCTAGATGAAGCTGAGTGGCTCCGATCTAGATATAATCAACTGAGCCTCATTGAAGAAAAACGCCTAACAGCTATATGCCATAGACAGTTGTATCAGCGGTGGATGAAGCAGGCTTTCGACAAGAAGGTACGACCTCAAAGGTACATACCAGGTGACCTGGTGCTGAAAAGGATTCTTCCTCCTCTTAACGATAACAAGGGCAAATGGACACCTAATTATGAAGGACCATTCGTGGTTAAAAAGCTTTTCTTGGGTGGAGCCTTGATGCTAATAACCATGGATGGAGAAGACTTCCATTCCCCTGTCAATGCAGACGCAGTAAGAAAATACTTCGTGTAAAAAAATACCCGCTGGATAAAAATAGAATAAAGATCCAGGCAAAAATGGACATTCCGGCGAGCCAAAAAAACAGAATAAAAGGCTCGGGAAAAAATTAGGGAAATCCTAAAAAAACGGAACACCCGCTGAGTTGAAAAGCCACATCGGACAGCTCAGGCAAAAAAGGGTATCCTGGTGGATTGAAAACCTGAAAGGGCGATCCACGCAAAAAAGGGACTAACACGAACGACTGCGATCTGCGAAATTCGTAACCCATCTGCAATTGAGGTTATTCTAAGGGTTGAAGACCAGTTCAATCACCTTCCTCAAGGGGCAGAGCGAGCGGATAGTTTTGAAGATATACAAGTCATAATCGGGTCGAAACTTGATGAGATCTACTATTCACATTGCCAATAGGATATTTTGTTTTCCTTTTTGGCTATTTCCTCTTTCCAGGGAATTGCTTCCTATTGTAATGCATATTCATGGCCATGTTCCACATCAATAAAATTCGATTTCAGTCAACTTGTGACTATTTGTTTTTTGTTTTTCATCTAGCATAGTTTGATTGCGAAAACGTCCAGCAAACTATGATTTTTATTATGTTATGAACATTCGAATGCTTTCTAACTCATGCAGGACGACATAAACATTTAATACAACTCTAAAAAGGTTAAGTGGTCGGGATAGTGATTCATACCATAAGCCTAGGGCATACAGGTCCAGAACTATCTCTCCATGTTGCAGGCACTATCAGTTATGTTTACGCAGGTGCAGGTACATGTGTTGCTAGCAGAGCTAAAGTAGATTTCCAGGAAGAATATTTCGACAGTACTTGAACAAGAATAGGTGCCTTCACGTGTGTCTCCTGTTATCCCCATTAGAAGTGAATTTGAAGTTCTTCCCTATCAGTAATGACAAAAAGATGTTTGTCCTCCCCAAACAGAGGTTTTCTTTCAACACGGGGGCAATCCCCCAGCAGTACAAGGAGTGTCTTTCCTCCTCGGCAGGTTGCTTCCTCAGCAATGCCATGCTTATGGTTCCTCAACCAAGTCAGGAGGTCTCCACTTCCCCATCAGAGTTCAAGAAGGGTCCATCTCCAGCAGGTTCTTGGCTCTCCAATCTCAAAGTCCAATTTATTCTTGGAAATGGCGGCAGTTCAGAGTCGGTGTATCATTAACAACATTCTCTGCATAGTTGTTTTCTCCTCACAGAGATTAACCAGATCAATGCAGTGATCATCAGTTCTCCCCAATCACCTGGGATACTTGCAGTCTCCTTTCCAGGAGATCCTTTGCATTTGCATACTCATAATCATCATTACATTTGCATCCTCCAAAGCGTAGCATTTCCATCATCATGGAGCATTACACCATAAATTCAAACATGTGCATACCAGCATGGGCCAGTTTTGGGGTATATTACATAAGACCTATAACATCTTCTCAACCTGAAGTACTCCCCACAGAAGATACTTATACCATTTTCCAGACATCTTTGTCTTTCCAAGTCAATGTTTGTCATTTGTTCTTTGTGGCTTGATTCGCTCAGCAGTCACATTTTCGAGTTCCGTTTTGTACAATGGTCTCGTTCCAAGCCCTGTTTTGTACAACAAGCTCCCTTCCCATGGCTTGATTCGCTCAGCAGTGATATCTTCGAGCTCCATTTTGTACAATGGTCTCGTTCCAAGCCCTATTTTGTACAACAGGTTCCCTTTCAGTGGCTTGATTTGCTCAACAGTCGTGTGTTTTCTTTGTGGCTTGATTCGCTCAGCAGTCACATTTTCGAGTTCCGTTTTGTACAATGGTCTCGTTCCAAGCCCTTTTTTGTACAACAGGCTCCCTTCCCGTGGCTTGATTTGCTCAGCAGTCACATCTTCGAGTTCCGTTTTGTACAATGATCTCGTTCCAAGCCCTATTTTGTACAACAGGCTCCCTTTATGTGGCTTGATTCGCTCAGCAGTCGCGTGTTTTCTTTGTGGCTTGATTCACTCAGCAGTCACATTTTCGAGTTCCATTTTGTACAATGGTCTCGTTCCAAGCCGTGTTTTGTACAACAGGCTCCCTTTCTGTGGCTTGATTCGCTCAGCAGTCGCGTCGCAGGTTATCGTTTTGTACACCGATCTTGTTTGCATGGGCTCTCGTTTATGTACAACAATCCTATTCCACCTGTTCTTTTCCTGGTACCTATTCATAGGTCAAAACAAAAGAAAAAAAAAGCAAATAAAAAGCAGATGGCATTTCTATTATCCACCGAGTTCAAATTTCCAGGTTTTATTCGAGTATTCAATCACTCTATACCTTGAATGTCTAAAAGCTTTTGCAATTTTTCATTCAAGCTTGCAGATGATTGAATAGGGGCAGCTGTAATACCTCAAAATTTTCCCTCTCACGTCCTCAACATTTTGCATAGCATTTAGCATATATAAGTTCACAAAATAGCCAAAAATATTGCATCATGTGTAGCATAGCTGAGGCATAGGTATGTGGTCAATGACTGGAGCAACTGAGGGCTATACAAAGACAATCAAAGGGCCACAAAGCTTCTAAACATTTTGCAAAGGGTCCAAAACATCCCACAAGTTCTCATTTGAAGCCACAAGTCATGGAAAGATTTGGTTTGATCAAGGAAGGCAAGCAGTGCAACACCTCCTAATGAAAATGGCCAAATTAGGGTTTCATTTCTACTAGGCTTCTGCAAGAAGTTTTGATTCAAAGTCGATTTCATTGTTTTATATATGATGACAAGTGCCTAGGGGTCAAATTTCATTCACAAATTCATTATGGAAGAGGTTCAATTGGCCAGATGATTGAAAATCAGGGATTTGGAGAAAAGTCAACCATGCTGAAGAAAAAGTCAACTCCTGACTTTTTGAGATCAAAATCATGAAATTAGGGTTACAAGGATCCTATGGTTCAAATTTGATCAAGAAATGATGGAGGAATCAAAAGAAATCAAGAAAACCAAAACTTACCATTTTTGGAAAATTAGGGTTTCCAAAAATGGCAAGTTTTGGCCATTTTTGCAGTATCTTTGAGATAGGCCTTCTCCCAAAATATGAGGGCTATCAAAATTCTACTTGGATCCCATTAAAAGGGCATCTTGAGCTTCAAATCCATGGGTGGAACTCCTCCATAGCATAAAATATGAGGGAGATATGATCTTGCAAAGTGGAAGCAAATTAGGGCCAAACTAGGCCATGGGCGAGGCAAGTGGCAGGCCAGCGCGCGCCCTGCAAGGCATATCATCAAATAGGTGGAGGGTCCTATCTCAAGCAATTTTTATTGGTCAAAAATGCTTCAAATCAATTTTTGTGAACTACAAAGTTGTTCCCCTATATGATTGCTACAACTTTCATGTTCAACATTTTTCCATCTAATCAAAGGATTGAGAGTTATGAGTGGCTAAAGGGAGAGGGTTGCAACTGGTCAGGCCTAGGGCATCATGGTGCATGGCAATGAAATGTGTGTAGGTAAGCTGTGCAGCATCAAGTCATGATCTTCAAAGGCATTTTTGAGTCATCTAGAAACCATATCTCATTTTGGATTGAACATCAAACATGTTCCATGAAGCATTCTCTTCAAATTGGGCACAAGAATCACCTTCATTAGTAGCTTGCTCATGAAGAAACATGCCATATAAGATCCATATATGAAAACTGTTTTCTTGTGTGGCAAGGCAGTGCAATTTGTGTGCATTCCAATTCAGTCAAGTTGTAAGCACCATTCCATCATGTCATTATTCACAAAGTTCACTTAAAGAGTGCATTATCACATGACTGCACGATCATCATAATTTCAATGCATCTTTTTTCCCAAGTCAAGCTAAATAACAAGTTTCAACCATGATCAAGCATGTTGCACAATTTGATCAGGTTAGCTCCATTGAATTCCACTTATCCTCACCATAATTGGCATGTTCTTCTTCACATAGAATCCAACTCGAGCACAAGAAGCTTCCAGAATTCCTGTTGGCATAACCAATCTAACTAACTTGACTCACTCTCAACTGAATCAACTCATTTAACCATGGTTTGAACCATGGTTCTAACTGTTAACTGAGGTTTGAGAGCTCTATAAAAGCCTGAGATCAATGCACATTCAGGCTGGCTCATCATTTTGCTCAATTCACACCATAGAAGTTCACAAATCTTCTCTGCACCTTCACTGCATTTTGCCTCGAGCATCTTCCACCTTCACCATTCCAACCTCAATCATCCTCAATTCATCTTCATCATCACCTCAAGCATGGCTTTGATGGATGACTGAGCTTGATTCCTCAAGAATCACATACTGCAACTTTGTGATTGCTCTTCATTTCTGATTGAAACTTCACAATTTTCATCTCTCTAGCATTGATCTTCATCTATCCATCATCAGCACCATGTTTTGCTCAATTTCTGTGGTGTTCATTGCTTGAAGTTCTTAGGTTTCATCTCTGCAATTGCACTGCATCTTCATCAGTTTCTCAAGATCCACACATCACAGAGTGTTTATTTCACTCTTGTTGATCAATATCAAGATCAAGCAACTCAAGGAACCTCCTTGTAACACCCTAAAATTTGCCCTCATATTTAACTACTAACTGGCTTATGCTTCACAGTCATTCGTATTAGGTAATGACATTCGTAATCATGTATTCCATTAGGTTTCTAAGACGTGGGATCAATGGCGTTTGAAATTAGGGCTTCACACCCTATCTACATTCATAAGATAAACTCAAGGTTTTGGGTATGTGGCTAATAACATCTGTTTGTGCTCCCATTTCTTGATTAGGGTCTATTTCCCTAATTAAGTGATTTTTTGAGGTTTTCAATCGCAAATACTATTCATTAGTACATCAGGCTCATGGTTTTTAATTCAGATTTGTTGGCATCTGGTTTCAGTAGAATATGTTGGCACTTGGTTTTAGTTCATGATTAACCTTATTTCTCTTGGATTGATTCCATCTGGTTCCGAATGTGGGTTCGATCAAAACATCTCCGTTCAAGAGTGAGAGGATTTCATTATGGTTGTTTTTTTTGGGATTATTTAGATTGAGATACATGTTGGTTCCATTTGGTTTCTCAGTTCATCACCCTTACCATGACAATTCAAATGTGAGTTTGTGCAAATATCAGAAAAAATTATGAAATCAAAAAGCCCATTGGTTGCTTATTATTTTTTCTCATTGTCCGATTGTTAAAAGC
The DNA here is from genome assembly GCA_963966055.1 of Lathyrus aphaca. Lineage (NCBI taxonomy): Eukaryota > Viridiplantae > Streptophyta > Magnoliopsida > Fabales > Fabaceae > Lathyrus > Lathyrus aphaca. The sequence continues at coordinate 353,468,992 of OZ014520.1, read as the reverse complement.
TCGTTAAACCAAACTTCCCATTTTAGTTAGCCCATTTTAATTAAAAGCCATATTTTATTTACATATCATTTAAACCAATATCCTTTCAAATCATTTCTAGTGGTTTCTACTTGATTCCAATTCAATCTCAAACACCATTTCTAGTGATTTCTACTTTATTCCAATTCAATCTCAAACATCATTTCTAGTGATTTCTACTTTGTTCCTTCAGATTATTACTCTTGGCTTCTAATAAAAAGCATATTTTATTTCTAGTTATAAGAGCTATAACATAAAAAAGGGCTAACAGAGATTTATTCATTGACGAGAGTTCGAAAATCTCCAATATAAAAAAAACTCATCAGAATTTTAGTCACAAAACCGAAAAGAAGAGTCGGTTACAAAAATGAGAGCATGGAGGGATAACAGAAAACTGAATGAGGATTCAATTATAAATTCAGTTACATATGGAATTTTTACAAAAACGTTCATAGAAGAATAAACTTGATGATAAGGAAAATGCAGAAACTGAAAAATAATTACAACACAATAACAGTTCACATCTTCATTAAAGAATATATATTTCAAAATCGAGAATTTCTCGGATGCACATCTTCAATAAAGATTCTTCAAGGCTCTTCATCGATCTTTTTAAAGGATTCACCTCTGCCACAAACACACTTCACATAACGTTGATCCGGGAAATCTTTTCTTCATCTTCTTCAACGAACCTGCATAAACCATACAGAAACAACAATAAATCAACTCCGAACCTTCGCCACTATAACGGTCATCGATCTCAATTCATCAGAAAGGGACTAATAGAGTTTGAAGGAGGAAGATATCGGTCCGGAAAAAAAGGAAATATAAGAAGTTCAATAACAAAATAATGTAATTGCAAAAATCAGTTGAGCGAACAAAATCAAATAATAGAACTCTAACAAATCCCTAACTGAAAACTAACCAACTTAACAGAATCATAAACAACTGGTAACTGAAAATACCTGAGAAACTCTTGAATTCCTCTTTGGATCTTCATATATAAAAGTCCGAGTGATGCCATTTTCAGGACCCCGATCTTTTTCTCAACTCACTATTTAACCATCTTCTAAAATCTTTTTTTCGATTCAGAGTTCATCCATTTTGTTCATCCTGCAATCTACTTCCTCTCAATCTTCCAACTTCTTCATCATATCTCTTTCACTTTTCTGCTTCACCTCATTCATCTTTCACTTCCCCTTTAAACACACTTCTCCACCCTCATCTTCAAACCTTAGATTCACACCACCCTTATCACTATCTTCAATTCCGAACTCTCGGTGCGAAAACCTCAACATCTGCCATCAATCTGAATCGAAGAAGAAAATTCAAGAATAGTAAACCACATCACATATCCGACATAAACTCAACACCAGAGAAAGGAAGTAAATCGAAATTCGAGTCTACCTGGTCAATCTCATCACCTCGTCACGAAAGCTTCTTCAACATTCTTCATCATCATCCTCAACGCGTTCACATCTTCTTCCCACACCTAATCAGCCACTCTGCTACGAAATCAAGAACATTGCTCAAAATCGCAAGTTGATGACAAATTCGCAGAAACAGTTCGATAAAAATAAACCATTGCATAGAGGAAAGTTAGGAAGGATCGTGAGTATGACTTTGTACCTAAACGCGTAATAACTTCAATCGTCTTCGTCAAGGCCTATCTTCGTCATCGTCGCATATTGTCCAACCATTTCGTTGGCGAGCTCGCGTCATATCACCATGAGACGCCGCATTAATCTCGTCCTCAACCTTCCGTTTTCGCACCACGATCACCATCATCATCTTCTTCGATCGTCATCTTCTTCTTCGATCATCATCGCATCAATCCTTCTGATTCCGGTTGAAGGTACGAGTTCGAAGTTCACCTTTTACCTCATTCAAGAATGCTTCGGTTTATAGAGTTAGGTTTCTTTAGTTTAAAGATTTGGGATGGGGAGAAGAAGAGAGGAGAACCGCCGACGGCGAAACTAGGGTTTCACTTGGAAGAAGATTAGGTTTGAGAGAGAAAGTGAAAACGTGATGAGGGAGAGGGTTCGATAGGACTGAGTTTTTGCTGGTTATGTTTTAATTTGATGAGTTTTTTTATTATCACGATTTAATTCTAATTAGGAGGGATTAAAGACCAATAAATCCTGATTAATTCACTATTTAGAGATTATAAAAGTCATAAAGAAATTCATTGCCACCGTCCAATTCAATTTAAGATAAAATCTTTTTGGTGGTCTAGTCTGGCGGTGACACTTGTCACCGTCCGGTAGGGCCACCTGATTTTATTTCTATGCACGCTACCCTGTCGTAAGAACCATGCATCCTCCCTTCATAGTCGTGCATTGCATTCTTATCCTTATCAGACGAATGAGAACGAGTCAACTATGTTGACTGAGAGAGCATGGTAAAGCCCCCATGTTCAGCATGTTTTGGACCCGGGAATGATGATTTCCGCACCCCCATATGCAAGCCCAATTCATTTTAACTAATAAAATGTTTCTATTCTCACCCCTTTCCTATTTCTAAATTTTATTTTAATTTCTGTTTAATACCATTTCAATTTAATTCCACAAAAAATATTAAAATGCATAATAAAAATCTCTAAAATTTATAGTAATCTTTTAATTCATTTTAGAAACATTCCACATTTTTACTTTCTGAATTTTGTCATTTTTTCAATTTAATTTAGATTTTTAATTTAATTGATTTTATATTGAATTCTCACATGGACACATAATTTTGTACATTTTATTTCTACCACTTCCGGCAACATTTTTGGCCCATTCTTTTTGCTATGATTAGAGGACAAATAATAGTACCTGGAAATATTTTTGGTGTATTTTTTTAGGTCATTTTATCCACTATTTTGGTAGTGTTGTTTGCATAAAATTATGATTAAATCTTAGGTAGATTTAAGTGGCTATTTGACATAGTTAGACTTTGAATTTTTAGGAGATTTTTTAACACAATGTTATAATCAGGTTAGAGACCCTAGGGAATTAATTTCATATTTTTTCCAGGACTTTTGATATTTTTGTCATCTTAATTCATTTCCATCATATTATTGCACATGCATTTTCATTTCATTTACTAACAATTTTCTTTTTGTGCAAGGTATTTTTCGAGGATTCGCGTATGGACTTGGATTATGTTTATTATGCCTTGATTATATTTTGTGTACTTTGTGATGTAATACTTGTATAGTTCCTATAATTAGGATAGAAAAGATAAAACGGATCGATAGAAAACCAAAATCTCAAAAATAAAATAAAGACTCGATCCAACGTCGAGTAAATTTTCAAATAAATGAATAAAGTTTCATGTGACTTTAGGATTCCTCGATCACCATCGCTCCACTCCATTACACCAAAAGCAAGCCTTGTATGTTGCACACCATAAGTCGTGCGTCTCAACACCACACAATCGACCCACCCGATCCATCGTTTCATCCCATTTACGTTTCATACACGTTTTTACCCACCATGACTTAAGAGGACCATATTGTTCACTATTAGAATTTTGTACTCGGACTTCTAGTTTAATATCTCTTAGGTAGGTTTAATCTTTCAAAACCTCATTAACCATAGGTCATCTTCAAACTCAACTAACTTAGGGTAAGTCTAGTTTCCCTTAGAGTTTTTCCTTTTATAACTTGAGTCTCACTTCTCACCTTTAAGAAAAATCAAAACACTTAATAAAGGAAAATGTGTACAATGCGCCATGAGCCTTAAGCTATACAGGTAATGATTAGTAGAGGTCGCCTTCACTCTTCTAGGATGCTTTACAAACGTTCCATTGGGGGAGATCTTGGAAAGTATTCGCTCCTGTATCATAGTCTCTAGTGTTGTACATACAATAAACACAAATTCAAAACACTTCTTCTAAAAGACAGTAAACCAAGACATCGCGTCTTCTCATCTCATCTCATACTCTTTGCGGACGAACATGACTTGTCTCGATAGTTCAAACAGCGGTTCGGTAAACACCCTCGAGTCAGATCCGGTAACACCTGAGCTAGAGCTATGGCAACGTCATCCTAAAAATCACAAACAAGTGCCCGCCTTAGTTAGACGAACTACGTCGACTCTGATCCTCATTTTCCCGATGAGGTACGTAGGCAGTGGGGTAGGGCCCATTCGAGCACATTCTTTATTTTCCCTACATTTCCTTCGTTCTTTCCATTTTCTTTTCTCCTTTCCATTCCATTCCAGATAGCCAATCTTATATTCAAACAGCATCGTATTTCTCACCCTTTGAAAACAAACTTATAAGCGTGGATCCCGTCGGGTACGGCGGACGGATTGGGGTGCTAATACCTTCTCAATTCGTAACCGACTTCCGGACCCATATCTTTGGTTCGCAAGGCCTTGTCCCTTTCCTTCTTCCTTAGGTTTGTGCAACATTACCTTTCCCATTCCTCTAGGATAAAAATGACTGGCTGGCGACTCTACCTTTTCCGCGCCACTTTCGCGTTTGTATTAGGATGAAAATCCCGGGAGCGACAGTTGGCGACTCTGCTGGGGAATCCAGAATCTCTGGTTTCCCCTTTGAGAGTCAATCCTAGTGCTTGTCTGTTTCTTTTTTCTTTGGTTGTTTATTCATTTGATGTTGTGCTTTAATTTAGCTTTACTGTTTTGTTTACAATTTATCGCTTTACTTTACAACTTTATTTACAGCTTTCCGCACTTTACTTTATTGTTGCATATACTGGCATATACTGTACTGGTTGTTCTGGTTTTCCTTGGCGGGATGGGATTATTGTGCGATAAGCCAAATACCTGGCTTGAGTATACACATAGGATTTAGAGTGGGCAGTCGTGTGGCTTGCGTGGTCTTGAGCACATGTAGTTTTCACGAGTCCCACACCCAGATCAGGCTCCCTTGGGATATGTTCTATACTGCCTAGGAAGACCATAGAATGTTCCCACCTGAGCTGCTAACACTGGGAACCGATCATCGAGGACCTTAGTGGAAACAACCTTCTCTAGTGGTGACAGTGGCAGACCACATTTTGAGGCAAACCCATTCGCACCCGAGGGCCCACTAGGAAATCTCATAGGATGACCTTGTTCTCTCATAGGAACCTAGATAAAGCAATTGGTCGTATGACGATAGTATTGTACCCTTCAGGATGAATGTACTATTGTTTCTCGTCTTCAGTGCTTGAAGCCGAGAACTAATGAGGGATGCTTGTTTTTCCGGAATCAGCTGAGGCCTCCCTAGGTAGTACATAATGCTAAACCAATTCCCTGATTTGGTCATGAGCCATTTTTCGGAAATGGTGAACGTATTATTGCTACTCGGCTTTGAGAGTCCGTGATGTTGACCCGTAGTAGCACACCCATGAGATTGGGAGGGGTTTACATGTTTGCAGGAAAACTAACCTTCAACCTACCTTGTTCTCGATACTTGGGTTTTCTTTTGACACATTCTTGTGGTCTGGTATTCTTGACAATCAGTATTCAGGAAAATCAGAGGGTAGTACAACAATGCTCAGTATATGTAACAGTGATCATATGTCATTGCATTGCATCACACTGTCTGCATACTTGCATTCCTAACACATGTTTATTCATTTGCAGGGCTGTATATCACATCCTTGATTCCAATTGTGGGTATTGATCTATGAGCATGGAATTCAAAGGAAAGACCATGTGTATCATCTCCTACAAAGTTCATCAGCCTATTGTGAAAGAAATCCTCAAGGTGAAAGCCTTAGCTCCTCCAGAAGTTCTCAATGTCTTCAAGCAGGATTACAGGTGGATTTTGTATTTCATAGAGCCCATCAGTGACTATACTTTCAGAGGGATGCACACCTTGCTACATTTTTATGATCCACAACTTAGATGTTTCGTACTTTCTAATTTCGTATTGGCACCTACATTAGAGGAGTACTCGAGCATCCTGAGAGTTTCCGTGAGGGACTGTGCACCATTCTTTGGGTCCAAGATTGACCCTGACTTCAAAGATGTAGCAACTGCTCTTTATTTGAGCAAGTCATTGTTGGAAGACCGGATTGATAGCAAAGGAGGCTTCCAAGGATATCATTTGAGTTTCTTGTTAGATGAGGCTACTAAAGCTGCTGAGGTAAAAAGTTGGAGTACCTTCAATGCGATCCTAGCTTTGTGTATCTATGGAATCACTTTGTTCCCGAACATGCCGAACTTCGTGGATGTCGATGTTATTCGCATTTTCATAACAAAGAATCTTGTTCCTACTCTCTTAGGTGATATCTACCACTCTGTGCATTATAAGAATGAGAAGCGAAGGGGTGGAATGTTGAATTGTAGCGCGACTGTATTCTACAAGTGGTTCACACGCTTTCCTCCACAATCAGGGGCTTTTGAGAGGACGAAGAACACTCTTGAATGGTCGGAAAGATTGATGGGCTTGCAAGAAAAGGACATTGTCTGGGTTAATCAAGGATTGCGGTGCATTGACATTCTTCAGAGTTGCGGAGGATTCCCTAATGTTCCATTGATCGGGAGGAAAGGGGGAATTAATTATAACCTTTCCCTCACGGTTAGACAGTTCGGGTATGCCTTAAAAGAACCACCAGCCACTGTGGACATCACAGAGTCCTTGTACTTCCAATCAACAGACGGATTCGAGATTGCTCAGAAAGCTTCTAATGCTTGGCATAGTCGAAAGACCAGAGGGAAGAAGACTTTAGGAGTAGGGGATTGTCGAATGTATCTACCGTTTGTATAATGGCTAAGAGAAAGGGTTGAAGTGTTATTGTTATCATTTGGGCCTACGCCTCTTCTATGTCCCACGGTCGTTGAACAACCTACCACAGTTAGCATTGAAGAGTTCAACAAGGTGAAGACGGAAAGAGACAATCTATTAAAGGAGAATGCATAGTTGAGTCAAGAGCTTGCTAAAGCTAATCACGCCAGACTTGAGATTGAGTGGAAAGCTCAAGAAGATGCTGAGAAGCATGCTATTGCAAGGAAACAGTGTGAAGTTGAGTTAGCTCGGTATGCGAGGTTCGAGTTTGCTACTAGGAGTTCTTCCAAGGAACATATTGACACTAGAAGGCAATTGGATCAAAAGACCTTGATGTTCTAGAACATGAAAAAGAGGCATACTGCTTACAGGCTCAAAAGAGAGGAACAAGATAAAGTTCAAGCTGAAGAGATCGTGAGTAAGCTAAAGGAGAAAGATGAAGAGATGGCTGGTAAGTTGAGAGAAAAGGATGCAGAACTTGCTAAAGCCCGAGAGGAAGCTGCTTATTACAAGCGGATGATGATCCGCTATCAGAAGAAGCTGAAGAGGGTTGAAGACAACCAGGCGCAGACGAAGGAATTGGTAGAAGTTTCAAAAACAGGACCGATCGTTGACTCTGACCTAGATAGAGGATTGCATTGACAAAGACATCTTTCTGTTTGCTTGTCTGTTGTAGGATTACCATCAGGGTTGTTGATGGAATCTTCTCATCATTGCACTTCTGTTTAAAATCCATGTTTTGTGTGTTTTGCCTATATCAATAAGTTCTTATCATAAAAAGGTCTATTTACTATCATTCTGTGTGCTCTCGCTTTGTGATCACCGACACATCTAACACGTTTGCAAAGCACCTTGGTCTTCATATTCTTGGAATTGTTTGGTACGTCTGCTACACACACACCTTATATTATCAACACTGCTTGTTATTTGCAGCAAAAGGAGTTCCTGTCTTCATCAAACCCACAAAATTGGAATCAGGGGATGGAATTCCCTAAGAATGAATCAACATGCCATAAGCATTCATTTCCTGCATATCATATTCTTGTGTTTTTGCAGGTTACCCAGAGTTTCTAACTTATTTAACTGCAGGCAATATAGCTGGTCAACGCGTTCACCGATATCCGACTAAAAGAAACCGAGTAAGGATGGCTGAACGAATGCAGACTAATCTCAACGAGCTCCGTCAGAGGATGGATCAGTTCATGGAAATGGTGACTGGCATGGCCCAGAACCAGGAGCGTCTCAGGATGATGGTTGAGCAACCCCATGGGAATGTTAATACTGGAATATCGGCTGAGAATATGGATTCTAACGCTGCCCGTAACGGAGAGCCTAATCCAAATAGGACCGCAACACGTGATGCAGGTTTAGAAGATAATCAAGAGGACCAGTTCACTCTACGGGATGCTAATATGGGTAACATGAATGAGATCAACGATCATATGTACGAAGAGCTGGAAGAGAAGATCAAGGCCATGGAATGTCAGAATTCCCTGGGCATCGATGTAACCAGTCTCGGGTTAGTACCAGGAGTCAGAATCCCTCCTAAGTTCAAGGAACCATCGTTTGACAAGTACAACAGCAGCACGTGCCGTAGGACTCACATTCACGCGTACTTTGGAAGAATCTCGGCTCACACTGATGATGAGAAGCTTTGGATGCATTTCTTCCAAGATAGTTTATCTGGAGCTTCATTGAGCTGGTACATGAAGCTGAGTAGGGTCTTTATTCGAAGCTGGAATGATTTAGCTGAAGCTTTTCTCAAGCAGTATCAATATAACATTGATATTGCTCCGAATCGCACTCAGTTGCAGAACTTGTCTCAAGGACCTAAGGAGAATTTTAAGCAGTATGCTCAGAGGTGGCATGAGCTGGCCGCACAGGTTCAACCTCCATTGCTCGATCGGGAGATGGCCGACATGTTTATGGGCACCTTGTAGGGTGTTTACATGGATCGTCTGGCCGCCTGCCCGTCCATTGGTTTTTCTGATATCGTCATTGCTGGAGAAAGAATAGAGAATTTTCGGAAATTGGGAAAGATTCAGGATGCAAGCAGTGCTAGTTCTTTTGGTGTGAGAAAGCCTTTTAGAAACGGCCAAAGAAGGAGAGAAGGCGAGACAAATGTTGTGTATAGAGGCCGAGACAGAGGTCATTCTCAAGGTTAGTACCAAGCAGTTGCGGTAACTATTACTCCACAGGTTCAGCAACAACCACCGGGTCAGTAACAACAGATACATAGACCGTTTAAGCAAAGAGCGAGAGCAAGGGACCGTAAGATTGATCCTGTCCCATGTCCATATGTTGTATTACTCCCAAAGCTGCTAAAGTTGAACATGGTCGAGCTTCGTACCATGAGACCTCCTCCTCCAGACAATCTACCTCCGAATTTTGATGCTAACGCTAGGTGTGAATTCCATTCATGTGCCCAGGGGCACAATATTGAGAAATGTTGGGCTTTTCAGAACAAGGTACAGGACCTAGTTGACTATAAGGCGATCAATTTCGCTCCTCTCCCAAATGTACTCCAGAATCCAATGCCTAGTCACAATGGAACCAGTGTCACGGTCGTTCTACTAGATGGTCCATGTTAAGCTGAAGTCTTCGAGTTAATCACCCAGGACGCCAGGGTATTCATGAAGCAAATAAAGCCAGCAGTATTCAAATACTCTCAGTGATGGCATTTATGTGTTTGTCTTTCTTCATTGTTCATTTTTCATCCCTATTGAGGGGAACTACGTCGCTCTGATTCTTCATTGGTCTTTGATCAATGGAGATACGTAGGCAGAAGATCGTCAGGTCTTTCCGAGCAACCTTATGGGGAAACTTTACTCCCCAGCTTCACTTTTTCCTTCGGACGTATCGTGTCAGAATCAGAATAACTAGAAGAAGAGGTATGATTGCCATGTTTGGGCATACGGCTGCAACTAGAAGATTACAAGTCTGTGAAAGAGCTATTGATCACTGAAAGTATCCGAGACTGACAGGTCCAGACGGAGTCAGGCCTCCTCAACTATGGCAATATTCAGTTTCTTTACTGCATTTCCATTTGTAGTTTCTTTTATGTGTTAAACATTTGTCTACATGTATGAAATTTGTTTGCTTTTGAATGTTAACAATAATAAAACTCACATGTTTTTCTTGAAGTAATTCATTCGCATTCACTTATAAATTTTGCATGCGTACATCGCAATACCAATTGTCGTGCTTAAATTCTATGAAGGAGAACGACGAAACAAAAACACAAAATCTTTAATTGTGTGCTCTCGAGTAAGGCCCTGTTGAGGATGTACATGCTTTGTTTCAAATCCCTAAACACTGGAGATATAAGGAAGAAAGACTCTTGCTAACCCCTTTGAGCCTTGAAGTAGGAGTTTCTTTTCGCATAAAAAACCCTCACATGTATCCCAGGGGCAGGGTAGATGTCATCTAGTCGGACCAAGCGTTCAGGCTTTCATAAAAGAGTGTATTTGAGGATCCATTACATTCCACTATGCTAATCAAGAGGTCCAAAGACTAGAAACCACAATGGTTATCCAAGTCAAGAGGTCCAAAGATTGAAAACCACAATGGTTATCCTTCGTCGACTCAAAGGATGAGGCAGTCACAACCCTCACAAAGCAATCAAGACAAATAGTGTCACACGACTTGTTCAAAAAGAAAAAAAGAAATGAAAAGCCCGCTAAATCGAAACTTGAAAACAAGCGACTTAGGCAAAAGTTAGGGCATCCCGTTGGACTTCACAATCAAAGATTCACAAGAATCAGTCCAGGCAAAAGTTAGGGATAAGCAAAATAACGCAAAGGCAAAAGACGGAAAGGATTACACAAGAAAGATCCTTAAGCAAGAACAAAGTCATGTGGCACAGACACGAAAGATAGAGGAGTGACTGACTCTCAACAATAACCCAATTAGTGATTGAACTCATAACAACAATGGTTCCTCAATCAACACGAAATCCTTATGAAAGGTGAGTGCTTGTGAAAATTAGCTGAACATAGGAATGGAGAACATGACGAAGAGTGGGTGGGCACATATAAACTTTGAGCCTATATCCTTTGTTTCTATAATCGTGAACCAGGCCACGATACAACCCTCAACATGTCCTAATTGAAACAGGGTTAATTTGAGAGTGTATTACTACGAGGCCACGTTCCTGACTCCTATGAGTTATACTAAAAGACATTTGTTGGTATTGTATATACATACTTTCCTTCAAAAATAATGTCGTATCTTAACTAGTGATTCGCTCACAAAGGTTTGCGACCCCTGTTTAAAACTTCAAGTTTGACATGTGTGTTGCATTGGAATTTTCATTCTAAGAATAAACATTTTTTCGCTTGCATACATTTGTTTAGCATCATAAATGGTTCACATGCGGAAATTCAAAACTAGAAGCTTAAGCTTGCCAAGTTGAGAAGTCCAAAACTTCTGAAAGACAGTCACGTTGAGGTGCACTTTTCCGAGAAAAGATCCATTGAGTGAAGACTTCCCTAACTATTCATGGTAAGAACTATCCAATCTGGGGCAGTTACATCGAGCAATCTCTTCAAAATTAAAGAGCTAACCCATCTGGGGAAGTTACGTCGAGTAATCTCTTCAAAATTCAGCCAAACTGGGGCAATCACTTCGAGATTCAAATCTCTCCAAGAGCGAAGATTAGTCAGTCAAGTACAAAACTATTCAAATACTCGTACTGGGGTAGGCCACCCCAATAGTACGAGAATTCATTCTTTTCCGAACACAGACATTCGGAAGCACCTATCCAGAATTCAGAGTACCGAGACAGTTATGCTCCTGAAAAGTTCCTATGACACCCTCTTGTCATAATTCTTACTAATTGAGTCCATTACCCATATAGCGGTCGCTCGTCAAACCAATTATCTCGTTCATCATTTCTTACAGCTCCAAGCTCATCTGCATGGGCAATGGTTACCTCCCCAGCAAGGTTATTACGCTTATTCATGCAGCCGTTACGATACCTAAGAGTTTAAAGACACCAAGTATTTTGTAAAATCCTCTTGAGGTAAAATCCATACAGAAGCAAATGATCCCCAGCATGAGACAACTGGAATTCTCTTCTTCCATAGCGGGACGTGTCTCGGTTTTGGTCATCCCTAACAGACGAATGGAAGTTATCCCCAGTGAAGTCGCCACACCAGTTCATTACAATACTCAAAACCTATCATCCCCAGTGTTATGGGGAATCATGCCATACAATTCAATATATGCTTACCCAGTATAATCCAAGTTTGATATCTTGCAAAAGTTCAGCCACAGACTGGCCAAAGTCCATCTTTGGGTGGCAAGTTTCAAAAGTCTCCCATAGTGAGCAAAAGTCCAGCCACAGACTGGCCAAAGTCCATCTTCGGGTGGCAAATTTCAAAAGTCTCCCACAGCGAGCAAAAGTCCAGCCACAGACTGGCCAAAGTCCATCTTCGGATGGCAAATTTCAAAAGTCCCCCGCAGTGGGCAAAAGTCTGCCGCAGTGAGCAGAAGTCCACCCGCAGTGTGGCAAGTTTCTGAAGTCTCCCGTAGCGAGCAGAAGTCCACCCGTAGTGTGGCAAGTTTCAAAAGTCTCCCGCGGCAAGCAAAATCCACCCACAGTGTGGCAAATCATCCAAAGTCCACCCGCAGTATGGCGAAGTATCTGAAGTCCAGCCACAGACCGGCTAAAGTCCATCTTCGGGTGGCGAATCTCGAAAGTATCCCGCAGTGAGCAGAAGTCCACCCGCAGTGTGGCAAGTTTCAAAAGTCTCCCGCAGTTGGAAAAAGTCCACCCGCAGTGTGGCAAAGTATCTTGAAGTCCAACCGCAGATTGGAAAAAGTCCATCCTCAGGGTGGTAAATCATATCGTGAAATCTAACCGCAAATTGGAAAAAGACCACCCGCAGTGTGGCAGAGTATCTTAAAATTCAATCGCAAGTTCTTGAAAGTCCACCTGCAGTGTGGCAAGTCGTTCATAGTCTGACTCCATCCGAAAGGCATCAGTAAGGCATTGTCGCAACCTATCAAAATCCACCCACAGAGTGGCAAGTTAGTAGCCTTCTGGCATTACTCAAAAGGCATCCATTGTTTAGTTTCTTCACATCATAATTATCATCCAAGCAGAGTTCATTCGGTCGAGTTTATTTCCCTGTTCTTCTGCCATAGAGTGCAAATTTTCTGGTTGTTTCTGGTATTCAATCTCTGCGTACCTCGAATGTCTGAAAGCATTTGCTATCACCCATTCGCGTCCACAGTGATTGAATAGGGGCAGCTGTAACACCCCAAAATTTTCCCTCATATTTAACTACTAATTGGCTTATGCTTCACAGTCATTCGTATTAGGTAATGACATTCGTAATCATGTATTCCATTAAGTTTCTAAGACGTGGGATCAATGGCGTCTGAAATTAGGGCTTCACACCCTATCTACATTCATAAGATAAACTCAAGGTTTTGGGTATGTGGCTAATAACATCTGTTTGTGCTCCCATTTCTTGATTAGGGTCTATTTCCCTAATTAAGTGATTTTTTGAGGTTTTCAATCGCAAATACTATTCATTAGTACATCAGGCTCATGGTTTTTAATTCAGATTTGTTGGCATCTGGTTTCAGTAGAATATGTTGGCACTTGGTTTTAGTTCATGATTAACCTTATTTCTCATGGATTGATTCCATCTGGTTCCGAATGTGGGTTCGATCAAAACATCTTCGTTCAAGAGTGAGAGGATTTCATTATGGTTGTTTGTTTTTTTGGATTATTTAGATTGAGATACATGTTGGTTCCATTTGGTTTCTCAGTTCATCACCCTTACCATGACAATTCAAATGTGAGTTTGTGCAAATATCAGAAAAAATTATGAAATCAAAAAGCCCATTGGTTGCTTATTATTTTTTCTCATTGTCCGATTGTTAAAAGCTCGTTAAACCAAACTTCCCATTTTAGTTAGCCCATTTTAATTAAAAGCCATATTTTATTTACATATCATTTAAACCAATATCCTTTCAAATCATTTCTAGTGGTTTCTACTTGATTCCAATTCAATCTCAAACACCATTTCTAGTGATTTCTACTTTATTCCAATTCAATCTCAAACATCATTTCTAGTGATTTCTACTTTGTTCCTTCAGATTATTACTCTTGGCTTCTAACAAAAAGCATATTTTATTTCTAGTTATAAGAGCTATAACATAAAAAAGGGCTAACAGAGATTTTTTCAATGACGAGAGTTCGACAATCTCCAATATAAAAAAAAATCATCAGAATTTTAGTCACAAAACCGAAAAGAAGAGTCGGTTACAAAAATGAGAGCATGGAGGGATAACAGAAAACTGAATGAGGATTCAATTAGAAATTCAGTTACATATGGAATTTTTACAAAAAAGTTCATATAAGAATAAACTTGATGATAAGGAAAATGCAGAAACTGAAAAATAATTACAACACAATAACAGTTCACATCTTCATCAAAGAATATATATTTCAGAATCGAGAATTTCTCGGATGCACATCTTCAATAAAGATTCTTCAAGGCTCTTCATCGATCTTTTTAAAGGATTCACCTCTGCCACCAGCACACTTCACATAACATTGATCCGGGAAATCTTTTCTTCATCGTCTTCAATGAACCTGCATAAACCATACAGAAACAACAATAAATCAACTCTGAACATTCGCCACTATAACTGTCATCGATCTCAATTCATCAGAAAGGGACTAATAGAGTTTGAAGGAGGAAGATATCGGTCGGGGAAAAAAGGAAATATAAGAAGTTCAATAACAAAAGAATGTAATTGCAAAAATCAGTTGAGCAAACAAAATCAAATAACAGAACTCCAACAAATCTCTAACTGAAAACTAACAAACTTAACAGAATCATAACCAACTGGTAACTGAAAATACCTGAGAAACTCTTGAATTCCTCTTTGGATCTTCATCGATAAAAGTCCGAGTGATGCCATTTTCAGGACCTCGATCTTTTTCGCAACTCACCATTTAACCATCTTCTAAAATCTTTTTTTAGATTTAGAGTTCATCCATTTTGTTCATCCTGCAATCTACTTCCTCTCAATCTTCCAACTTCTTCATCATATCTCTTTCACTCTTCTGCTTCACCTCATTCATCTTTCACTTCCCCTTTAAACACACTTCTCCACCCTCATCTTCAAACCTTCGATTCACACCACCCTTATCACCATCTTCAATTCCGAACTCTCGGTCCGAAAACCTCAACATCTGCCATCAATCTGAATCGAAGAAGAAGATTCAAGAACAGTAAACCACATCACATAGCCGACATAAACTCAACACCAGAGAAAGGAAGTAAATCGCAATTCGAGTCTACCTGGTCAATCTCATCACCTCGTCACAAAAGCTTCTTCAACATTCTTCATCATCATCCTCAATGCGTTCAAATCTTCTTCCCACACCTAATCAGCCACTCTGCTACGAAATCAAGAACATTGCTCAAAATCGCGAGTTGATGACAAATTCGCAGAAACAATTCGATAAAAATAATTCATTGCATAGAGGAAAGTTAGGAAGGATCGTGAGTATGACTTTGTACCTGAACGCGTAATAACTTCAATCGTCTTCGTCAAGGCCTATCGTCGTCATCGTCGCATATCGTCCAACCATTTCGTTGGCGAGCTCGCGTCATATCACCATGAGACGCCGCATTAATCTCGTCCTCAACCTTCCGTTTTCGCACCACAATCACCATCATCATCTTCTTCGATCGTCATCTTCTTCTTCTTTGATCATCATCGCATCAATCATTCTGATTCCAGTTGAAGGTACGAGTTCGAAGTTCACCTTTTACCTCATTCAAGAATGCTTCGGTTTATAGAGTTAGGTTTCTTTAGTTTAAAGATTTGGGATGGGGAGTAGAAGAGAGGAGAACTGCCGGCGGCGGAACTAGGGTTTCACTTCGAAGAAAATTAGGTTTGAGAGAGAAAGGGAAAACGTGATGAGGGAGAGGGTTCGATAGGAATGATTTTTGGCTGGTTATGTTTTAAAGATTACAAAAGTCATAAAGAAATTCATTGCCACCGTCCAATTCAATTGAAGATAAAATCTTTTTGGTGGTCCAGTCCGGTGTCGACACTTGTCACCGTCCGGTAGGGCCACCTGATTTTATTTCTATGCACGCTATCCTGTCGTAAGAACCATGTGTCCTCCCTTCATAGCCATGCATTGCATTCTTATCCTTATCAGACGAATGAGAACGAGTCAACTATGTTGACTGAGAGAGCATGGTAAGGCCCCCATGTTCAGCGTCTTTTGGGCCCGGGAATGATGATTTTCGCACCCCCATATGCAAGCCCAATTCATTTTAACTAATAAAATGTTTCTATTCTCACCCATTTCCTATTTCTAAATTTTATTTTAATTTCTGTTTAATACCATTTCAATTTAATTCCACAAAAAATATTAAAATGCATAATAAAAATCTCTAAAATTATAGTAATATTTTAATTCATTTTAGAAACATTCCACATTTTTACTTTCTGAATTTTGTCATTTTTCAATTTAATTTCAATTTTTTATTTAATTGATTTTATATTGAATTCTCACATGGACACATAATTTTGTACATTTTATTTCTACCACTTCCGGCAACATTTTTGGCCCATTCTCTTTGCTATGATTAGAGGACAAATAATAGTACCTGGAAATATTTTTGGTGTATTTTTTAGGCCATTTTATCCACTGTTTGGTAGTGTTGTTTGCATAAAATTATGATTAAATCTTAGGTAGATTTAAGTGGCTATTTGACATAGTTAGACTTTAAATTTTTAGGAGATTTTTTAACACAATGTTATAATCAGGTTAGAGACCCTAGGGAATTAATTTCATATTTTTTCCAGGACTTTTGATATTTTTGTCATCTTAATTCATTTCCATCATATTATTGCACATGCATTTTCATTTCATTTACTAACAATTTTCTTTTTGTGCAAGGTATTTTTCGAGGATTCGCATATGGACTTGGATTATGTTTATTATGCCTCGATTATATTTTGTGTACTTTGTGATGTAATACTTGTATAGTTCCTATAATTAGGATAGAAAAGATAAAACGGATCGATAGAAAACCAAAATCTCAAAAATAAAATAAAGACTCGATCCAACGTCGAGTAAATTTTCAAATAAATGAATAAAGTTTCATGTGACTTTAGGATTCCTCGATCACCATCGCTCCACTCCATTACACCAAAAGCAAGCCTTGTATGTTGCACGCCATAAGTCGTGCGTCTCAGCACCACGCAATCGACCCACCTGATCCATCGTTTCATCCCATTTATGTTTCATACACGTTTTTACCCACCATGACTTAAGAGGACCATATTGTTCACTATTAGCATTTTGTACTCGCACTTCTAGTTTAATATCTCTTAGGTAGGTGTAAACACCCCAAATTTTCCCTCACTCATTTCACCATGGCTTGTGATTCTTTTCATTTGCATAAGTTCAATCATATCATCTCATATTACATTTTTGCTTCATTGCATTTGTTCAAAGTCATCAGCATCTAGGGTTTGTGATCTGAGTCATCCCTGAGCCATTTGAGCCACTCCAAGGGTCTCCAACCATCTCAAGAGGGGCCATGTATGTTCAAGCATCATATTATATCCTCCCAAGATCAAGAAATTCAGAAAATCACAAGAACTGAGAAAGGCATGGAAGCAGAGCCAAGCTTAACTGCACAGATGACCTAGAATTAGGGTTTTGGTTTCAGAGGCCATAACTCCAAATTTTTTGGTCATTCTTGTTTCTATTGGTCTTTTTATGATATAAGGATCATGCATACCAATTTTCATGAAGAAATTCAATGGGGAAGGCATCTGATCAATAGATAACTTCTTGAACAAGTCAGTGCAAAATCAGGGCATCTGAGGCCCCCAATCATCCAACCAAAGGGTCTTCTCCATAATTTTGGGTGTATATGATCTTTATTTGATCTTAGAAGAAGTTAGAAGTTCACAAAATTGAAGAATTTCAAGCCACTTGCAAAATTGTCATTTTGGGAAAGTGACTTGTAATGAAAACTTGCTATTTTGGGAAAGTTTTTCAACCTCCTCTTTTTGATTCAAAAATGCTTCAAATGAAAAATTCTTGGTCATGAAAGTTGTAGATTGTATCATTCCCTTTTCAAAAAGTACAAGAACTTGATCTAATTCATCATAGAACTCAAGTTATGGCTTGCAAAGTTGGGAAAAATCACAAAATTTCACTTATGTACCAAAAGGGGAAACTTGCAAAAACTCATGTCAAACCAATTTGTGACCTCTAAGTGACTTCTAACCATTACACAAACATCATACATGGCCTATAATTCAGAATTGCCCAAGGAATTGTGTCATTTCATGTCTTTCATTTCAAGAATTCCAAAAGGGGCCAAACTTCATAGAATTTGCAAAATGACACATAACTTTATTTCCACTTGCTGAATTGCCTCAAGACCATTTCCATGGACCTCCTTGATCCATGTTGCGCATGGACAAGCCAAGAAGCCAACTGCATCATTGCCCATACCTCAAGTACAAAACTTTTGACTTTTTGGCAAGAAGCCCATACCAATAAACTGCTGCCACCACCCACTCTCTGGCCTATCACACCATGTTATGTGGATCAAACCCAAGCCATAACACACAAGATTGCAGCCAGAAAACCTCAGCATCCTCAAGTTCTCAAAAATCATCCCTCTTGCAAATTCCTTCGAAACTCACTGAATACTCACTCAATCTTCAAACAAATTCCACCATTCCTCTCAGAATCATCAATAGACCACAAAGCAACCATTAAAATAGCCAAAAACACCCCATAGCCAAAACACGATTCTTGGCCAGTTGAAGTGCAATCTCACAAACCAGCCAAAAGAAATTCCTTCCAAGCATCAAAGCTTCATCAGGAGGTCAAGGGGAGTCATTTTGCACAAGAGAAGTGGACAGAAAGCTCCAAACTGAGGAAGCTCAAGCTAAGGTAACTTCTTCAAAAAAAATTTCCATAAGTGTTATTTTAAGTTCTCATAATGATCTTCATGCTTCACTAATTACACTGCATTTCTTACTTATAAAAATAGTTGATAAATGAGCTTGTATGCGTGTTCTGAAACTTTTTAAGTTTTTGAGTTTTGATTCGAATCATGAGATTGAGCCATCATAAATTTGTTATGAGAGTGGATTTGAGTTCAGGAGAGTGAGGTGAGTTGATCTGGAGCTTTAGAGCTCCAGAAATAACCTAGGTTTGAAGTTTGGGGTTTACTCAGGGAGGGTCTGGCCGGAGAAGATGACCGGAGGTCTTCTCCGGCCACCTGAAAGTGATTAAATGCTTAATTAGGGTTAGGGCTAGGTTTAAACGTGGGCCTTTGGATTTTGCTTTCCCGCGTGTGATGGACGACCAGGATCATTTCATTAACTTTTAATCTGATTTAATTTATTAATTAATTAAGATTAACTGGATTTAAATTCTAGTCGTTAGATAGCACGCCAGGTCAAACAAAAAACCCCCAGTTTAAATGTGAGACACTGGATTAGATTACTTCTGTTTTATTTAGTTTTTAATCCATATTTTCTTATTTATTTTGCACAATTAATTTAAAATAGCTAGAAAATTCCAAAAAAATATTTTCTCTTGCATTTTCACTTTAAATATTTTTATCAACCAGAAAACATTTTTATTTTTATTTTTTGCATAAAATTTGTATTTTTAAAATATTTAAATGTTTATTTAAATTAATTAATGGAAATTAATTAATTAAAATACCATTTAAGTTTCTCAATATCACCAAAAAAATCACATTGCATCTTGACACATTTAGAAACATTATCAAACCATTCATACAAATTTATTTTTGGTTCTTGATCCATTTTGACATTTTCTTTGGATTTAGGGTTCTTAACCATGAAGAGTTTGATAATGGTTCTTTTTGCATTGCATTCCACATATCATGTAGTTTCTAGGATAAAATTTTCATGAATTTATCTTTCATTTTTGATTTTTTTTGCATTTTTCCTTGTGAGGTACCTTAAAACCCTAGCAAACTTAGAAAAATCATAAGTCCTTTAGGGTTTAGCTTCTGACCTTCTCCTTTGGGTAGTGAACTTGTATGGGTTTAGGGTACCTTTTATCCCATTTTCAATTTTTTATCTCATGTTTTGCTTCTGATTTTGAGTTTTGCATTGCATCTTGTACATAAACCCTAATTTTTGCCTTCATTTGCATTCATTCTTCATATGCTTGCATACATGAACTTCCCATGACATTTTGTGCATCCACATGACATATAAGGCATCTTAGGACATGTTGAAATAATGTTTGATCATTTCATCATCCATTTGCCATGTTATGTATCCATTGCATTTCATAAGTTTTCATGAACTTTCATGCTTCCTTTCATGTCTCATTTGCATCTTCATTGCTTATATGATCATCCACAACTCTTGACATGCTTTCATACCATCTCATAGCATCATTTGCATCATGATTATTCTTCTGAATTTGGTTTTCATCTTTGCATTTCATCTCATTTTCATTTCATTTCATTTCCTTCTTCTAACTTTTCAGTTGGTAAGTGTTTGAGAAGTGAATTTGCCTTCACTTCTCATAACCTCCTCTCATCCCTTTTATGCATCATTGCTGAATTTTTTACTTATGAATTAGAGTGAGCTTGCTCATTCATGCTCTTTCTCCTCTTTCTTTCTTCAAGCAACTTATCTTCTTAAGTGAAGTAAGTTGTCTTGCTTCTTGCTGCTTCTTTTCCTCCATCCTGTTTCTTCCTTGGTGGCTCTCTTGAAGATCTCTTGCAAGCCTCATTAACCCTAGGAACACCCAAGCATGATCACAATTAGGGTTTGATTAGTCCCCCCATTAGTTTTACCTTTGTATCATCTTTGAGTCTTCTCTTCTCATCTCTTAATCAAGGACTAAACCTTAAAGGTTTTAAGGCTTTGTGATTAAGGTTATGCCGGTATCCTTCTATTAGGATGGAGTGTATAAATTTAATCCTAAGTGTTAGGCCCTTAATGTGTTTAAACCCTTTAATCAATCCACCTAATAAAGCATCAAGACATCAAGCTTGTAACTTGGGCCTTGCATTAGGGTTCTAATTCTTCCTTAATTGGTTAAGAAGGACTAACCCTAGTGTTAATGGACAAGTCCCCCTCAAGTTGTCTTACCAACCATAAAACCCACTTCTTAATCCTACCATTAACCAAAATCCATTCAATAAAGGCTTTGTTTTGTCATGAGGTTAATCCCTAATCATGGATTAAGTTGAGGAGCCTTCCTCAGCTTAAATGTTCTCATCTATTAACCTTCCATTAGGATGGTGTAATGGGTCCATTAAATCCTTGATTATGGCTTAAACTCATTACTTAACACCAAACAAAAACATCTAAATAAATGCAAGTAGGTTAATGACCTTTATCCTACATCATGGTGATTAAGTGTGAGGTGTTTACTTCATACTTAAGGTATTCTCATAACCCCTAATCAGAGGGAGGATGTGATGAGTTTACTAACCCTTGGTTTAGGCTTAAACTCATTTTCTTATGACAAACACAAAAGCAATAACAAAACTGAAAACACAAAAACAAACATTAATCGTCTCCTCCGGGATTCTTTTCTCACCTCATTCACTCACAAACGAGAACTTGCTTCTTCCGTCTAATGCAAGACAGTTTGCACCTGAGCCAGACAGGTCATACACTTGAGCATAGACAAGTAAGTAGTTCATAAGTCAATTTATCTTTCAGTCTCCTTGAGTCGAACTACGGTTTTCTGACTTCCTCATTGCACGAGAGGATACGTAGGCATAACTTAATAGTTATCGAACAAAAGTCTCTGTATATCCCCCCCCCTCTTCCAGCAATATTCTTTAAGCCTCATAATCTTGAGCTTCATACTCTTTTCTTACATTGACACTCTCTTGTTTCACTTCACATTCCTTTTTGCAATGACACCACCCCCTTTAAAACACAAACTTTCAAGTGTGGATCCCGTCGAGTACGACGGACAATCTGGGTGCTAATACCTTCCCAGGTTGTAACCAACCCCCTTTCTCAGTTTCTCTGGTTCGCAACCGTCTTATCCATATCTTTCTAGGTTTATGCAGCATTACCTTTCCTTCGGGATAAAAATGCCTAGCTGGCGACTCTTTTCAGTTCACCCTTGTGTTCTCTCTCCTTCGCCGATCGTTCGCGTCTGTACCCCTCTTGACCGGGTGTCATCAAGTGGGAGCGACAGCTTGGCGACTCTGCTGGGGACCCTTATATTGTAACCAGGGCTTCTAGTTCTTTTTGTGGGTTCCTCCTAGTGTTTGTTTGATTTGTGTTTACCGGGGTGTTATGTGCTATGTGTGTCTGTTTATTTTGCTTTATTTATTGCTTTATGTACAGCTTTATTTATTTGCTTTCTTTTACAGTCTTATGCATATTTCATACTGTCATTTGCTGGATCTAGTTTGCTGTTTTGGTGGGTGGGGTTCCATTGAGAGTTTAAGGTCCTATACCTGGGACCTAAGTGACACCTAGGCTAGAGTGGTTCATATTCTTTCCCATTCCATATCGGTCTGGTGCGGGAATATGAAACACGGTTCAGATGTGGGTTTCTTCTTGAGAACTCTGTGCTACAAATGTCCTGTAGTACTAGGGCTATCTGGGAAGCCTGCTAAGTCTGGATGACCTTTATTATGACCTTCAGAAGCTGAGGTGAATTAGAGGAGGGTTTGTTATGGTTATTGTAAACATTGTACCTCCAGGTCAGAAGTGTTTACACTTCTCATAACTGATCCAAGTCTGAGGATCCTTGTTCTAGAACAATACCTGTGAGGGGGTTGGGCTGTTTACAGGTTTGCAGGAACCCTTGGCCACATCATACCCTGTTACAGTTTGTTTAAGAGTACTCCACTTTGGACAGTTCTTGTGATTAACCCTGGACATGTGACTCTTTATTCGAGTCCCCCACCCTGGTTACTGGATTTCTGAGCCTCCATCTGGACTTTTGAACTTACATGGGCCTTATATCAGGACAGATAATCAGATCCAGCTTGGTCACAAACCCTTGCATATCATTTGCATATATCATCATTGCATCATTTGACATTTGTTTATTTGCTTTTCAAGGTATCCACTTCATTATATCTTGGTTTTGGTTTTGACCCCTTCTTCTGCATAGACCTCTGCTTCAGCTGTCTTCATCAGTTATCTGCTTCAATTATCTCCATCCTCACCAGCAACAGTCTGTCAATGGTCCACTTTCAGCATCTCAGTCTGTGATCTTCATCAACACTTATCTTCAGCTTCTTCAGTAGCACTCATGACTACTCCCAGGAAAAGCAACATATCATACCACTTTTTTGAGCCTGTTTTGACTGGTATCAGGCAGGTCCAGTCACTTATCACACCTGACTACATCCCACTGTTTAGAGAGCATTATGGAGGTATCCTGGACATGGTTATGGACCTTGACCCTTCTCAGAGGAGCATGATCCACACATGCTTATAGTTTTATGACCCTCCATTGAGGTGTTTCACCTTTCCAGACTTTCAGTTAGGACCTCTACTGGAAGAATTTTCTTCATTGATTGGAGTACCTATCAGAGGTGGAATCCCCTTCAACCCAGAGATGACTGCTCCCAGAAATGAAGAGATAGCAAGGGCACTGTACTTGGAGCCTGCCCTCATTGAGCAAAGCATGACAACAAAAGCTGGGATTCCTGGTCTGCATTTGGACTTTTTGATTTCTCAGGCCATCCTGAAGGCTTCCTTGGGAGAGTGGAGGGAAGTCTGTGCACTGCTAGCCCTCAGTATATATGGGGCTATATTGTTTGCAGATGAGCCCAAATTTGTCAGCAAGAATGCCATCCATCTGTTTCTCCTGAAGAATCCAGTACCCACACTGCTAAGAGATTTTTACTACTCCATTAATTAGAGGAATGAGAAACAGAGGGGGAAGTTGGTGAGATGTTGTGCTCCTTTGTTTTACACCTGGCTGCTCAGGCGCCTGCCTAAGTCATATGCTTTCTTGAATCCCCACCAACAGAAGAATTGGGCCAAGAGGTTCATTTCCTTGACTTCAGATGATATCAGATGGTGCACCCAGAGCACCAAAGGAAAGGACATTATCACCAGCTGTGGACAATACCCAAATGTGCCTCTGATAGGAGTAAAGGGTTGCATCAACTACAATCCTTTACTGTTTAAGAGACAATTGGGATATGCCTTGGTTCACCCTCCCAGAGGATAGGATTTAGCTGAGACCCTATACTGTGAAGTGCAACCTAATTCAGCTGTTTTCAGGCAAGCATCCTGGGCTTGGGACAACATCCAGACAAAAGGGGTAGCTATTCTTGGAAGATGTAACAATGTTGCTTCAGCTCAGTACTTAGACTGGTCCCGTACTAGGGCTCAGATTACCAGAATGCCTTTCACCTTGGAAGACATACCTGGGCCATCCACAGTACAGCCTGCAGCAACAGTTAGCCTGGAGGAATTTGAAAGGTTGAAAGAAAGGAATGAGCAGCTATCCCAAGCCTTGAAGAAAACCCTTTGGGAAAGAAGTGATGGTCGTCTGGACATTGAGAGACTGGAAAAGCTCAGGGTTGAGCATCTTGCCAAAATTGAAAAGACAGAAGACTATATAAGGAAAGCAAGGGCTGGGGAACAGATATTGAAGAATGCCTGCAAGGAGGCCAAGATTCAGAAAGCTAGGGCTGAGCACTATCTGCAAGAGAGCCAGGCTAGGTGGGTCAGGATCACCGAAGCCTGTACACAAGAAGACCAGAAGACTCAAGCCAAGATTGAGCAGTTAGAGGCCAATGAGAAGAAGCAGCAGGAAGCTCTGTTGGCTGCACAGAAAGCGATATCAGAGTTAAAGCTCAGAGCAGGATTGAAGAGAGCAAAGGACCAGGACAGGCATAAGAAGCTGACTACTGCCATTGCTACCAGGAACCTCCTCATTAGGACCATTACAGAGCACCCAGCTGGTCCAGTGACTGAGGCACTCTTGAAGGAGGTCAGAGAAGATGAGTTTGGACTGGATGTCTGATTCTTTGCTTGTTGTTTGTTTCCATTTGATGTACTTTTCCTTTTGTTATATTTTGACCCTCCATGGGCATGTATTGTAAAACAAACTATGTATTGTTCACCATTTTTAATATATTTTAGTTTGTTTTCATTTGGGCTTTTCTCTCAACAACATCAAGTATCTTCCTCGAGGTCTGGAAAGGTCAAAACCAAGAACCAAACCGGACACCTGGGAAAACAAATAAGCATACTGCATTGCATACTAACTTTGTTTTTGTTTTGTAGGTTTTGTTATTATTTTTTCTAACTTTGTTGTGATCTCAGGAAACATTGCTCGCCGCCGAGTGTTCCCTGTCAACCGCACGCACCGGTACCCGGCTCGTAACAATCTTCCCGGCATTCAAATGGAACAAGTACAGCAGGATCTGACTGAGGTCAGAAATCAGATGGCTAATGAGAGAGTAGAGATTAGAAATTAGATGTCTCAGTTCATGGCAGTGATGACTGGCTTAGCCCAGAGTCAAGAAAGGTTAAGAGAGCTGGTGGAAAGACAAACTCCTGAAGAGTCTCATCTTGGAACAGGAGGAACTAGCAACAATGAACGGGGCCAGCCTCGTATTGACCCACCGGAGTATGGACCTCATCTGAATCCATAAGACATCCCGAGGAATGGCCAAGGTAATGCTGCTGGAGGCCAAATCCTATAGGAGGATCCCCAGGGAGAACAGTTTACTGTCATTGGGGCTGGAGATGAGATATACGACAGGAGATTGGACGAGATTGCTGAAAAGTTAAGATCTTTGGAATCTCAGAATTCTTTGGGCTTTGATGTGATGGATATGGGACTAGTGGATGGGGTGAGAATTCCCCACAAATTCAAACCCCCATGCTTTGAAAAGTACAATGGTACCTCCTGTCCTCACACTCATCTGCAGTCTTTCTTGGGAAGGCTCAAAGCTTATACCATGGATGAAAAGTTATGGATGTTCTACTTTGAGGACAGTCTGACTGGAGCTTCGAGAGAATGGTATTCGCATTTGTCTAGGGCCACCATAAGATGTTGGAAGGATTTGGCCGAAGCTTTCATCCGTCAATATCAGTACAACCTGGACATGGCTCCCAATAGAACTCTTCTAATGGGCATGTCTCAGTCTTCTATAGAGAGCTTTCGGGATTATGCTCAAAGGTGGAGACAGCTTGTTGCTGCTGTCCAACCACCCATGTCAGAAAGGGAAATGGCTGACATGTTCATGAACACATTGCAAGGGACTTATATTGATAGACTGGCTGCTTTCTCCTCTACCAGTTTTGTTGATGTGGTCATAGCTGGCGAGAGGATTGAAAGTCTCATGAAGATGGGCAAAATCTCCGACAGTGGTGCAAGTTCCTCCAGCAATCCTAGAAAACCTTTTGCGGGACCCCGAAGGGCAGGTGAAACAAATTCCATTCATACAAGCAGGGGCAGGCCTCAATATGCTCACCAGTCAGTAGCAGCTGTTACCATCCCAGCTCCAATTCCACAACAATCATCATATCCTCAACAACAACAACCACAGTATCAACAACAAGCTCATTATCCGCAGCAAAGGTCGTACAACAACAGCAATTGCAACCAACAGCAGCGTCCCTTCCAACAGAGGCCATCACAAGTAAACAGGGTAATTGACCCAATCCCAATGTCGTATGCTGCACTCTTGCCACAACTCCTAAAGCTCAACCTAGTTGAGTTGAGGACGTTGGCACCTCCGGATCCTCTCAATATTCCAAAGAACTATGATGCAAATTCCAGGTGTGCATTCTACTCAAACGCACCGGGGCATAATACTGAAAAATGCAGGGCCCTACAGATGAAAGTCCAGGATTTGGTGGACTCAAGAGCTCTCAATTTTGCACCTCCTCCGAATGTTACAAGAAATCTAATGCCTAGTCACAACGGGCCTAGGATCAATGCTATTGAGGAGGGCAAACCATCCACATTAATTAACAGTGTTGCACAAATCCGAACACCCTTGGTTGAAATCAAAGCTCAGCTGTTAGAAGGCCAAGTGTTCCCCGGATGTGAGGTCGGCTGTGGATATTACAACATTGCCATTAATGGATGAGAGAGACTGAGAAACGGCATATATGGCCTCATTAGAGATGGCATTCTTCAGATTACAACAACAATAACTACAACTCCAACAATTCCTTCATCAACAATCACAAATACTCCTACAACGTCAGCAACCATTGTTCCAACAGATTCTACTACAACTCCAACAAATATTCAATCAACCACTTCAACGGATACAGATTCAGTCACAGTTCCTGCTACAACTCCAACACCCGTCCAATCAACAGTACCGTCTACAACATCAACAATAGTTAATGAAAGCGTCTCAACGGTTACGATATACTACGATCCCGCAAATGTTCCTTCCAACAACTCACAACAAAATGCTACTCCTGTCAAAGCTCCAGTTACCATATATTATGATCCACACACCATTGTGGTCCCCTCTGTAGCTGCTATCAGTCCGGTCACTATCACAGTGCCTGGGCCAGTTCCTTACGAAAGTAATAAAGCCATCCCTTGGCATTATGGCTCCGATCTATATTGCGAGGGGCAGAAAATCACTTTAGAGTCATCAACTTCTTCACCTTAGATAGACAATGTGGGGGGAGGCGGAGGATTCACTAGAAGCGGACGTCTCTTTGCCTCGCAAATACAAGACCCATTGCTGAAGCAGAAGCTGCTTCTAAGGCAAAAGGGAAGAACGTGGTGCAAGAAGAATCAGTTGCTAAAGAAACTTTGAAGACTCCTTTTGATCAAGAGGTTGATGAATTCATGCGGATAATCAAAAAGAGTGATTATAAGGTGGTGGACCAGCTTCACCAAACACCTTCCAAAATCTCCATACTATCATTGCTAATGTGCTCCGAGGCTCATCGGAACGCACTATTAAAAGTCCTGCAAGCAGCTTATGTGCCGGAGGAGATTACTGTCAATTAGTTAGAGGTTGTGGTTGGAAATGTCAACGCTAGTCATGGACTAGGATTTACCAACGCTGATCTGACAACGGAAGGTCACAATCACAACAAGGCTTTGCACATTACCTTGGAGTGTAAGGGTGCAGTTCTTTCTCACGTATTGGTGGACACAGGGTCATCACTCAATGTCCTACCCAAGAAAGCCCTTGTGAAGCTGGAGTATGATGGGTTGGCACTACGCCCAAGCAACTTGGTAATGAGAGCCTTTGACGGTTCTAAAAGATCAGTTCTGGGAGAGATAGAGTTGCCAATAATGATTGGCCCACAGGTTTTCAAAACAACCTTCTTTGTGATGGATATACAGCCTGCCTACAGCTGTCTATTGGGTAGACCATGGATACACGCCGCTGGCGCCGTGACGTCAACCCTTCACCAGAAGTTAAAATTTGAGTGGGAGGGCCAAGTCATTACCATTTGTGGGGAAGAGGATATCTTCGTTAGCCAGCTGGCTACTTTCAAATACATTGAAATGGATGGGGAGATCCATGAGACCATGAGTCAAGGGTTTGAAGCCCTTAATATCAATGAAGCATCTGCTGTGTTTGGGACCTCCATCACATCATATCAACAAGCCCGAAAGGTTGTTGAGGAAGGTACTGCTCAAGGCAGGGGCAAGCTGCTGCCAGTTGAAAAGAAAGAAGACCGATTCGGGTTGGGTTACAGACCAACTCGACAAGATCAACCAGAGGCTGCAATGGAGCCCAATTTTGTCAGCAGGGGGATGCTCACCCCGGATGCTGTGAACAGTTTGGAAGATGAGTCAGAAGACGAGCGCAACCTGGAAAGCTGGATACGTCCAAGGATCCCGGGGAACCATGTCTCAAACTGGTCTTCCCAGGAAATTATAAGAGTTACTCCTGCAGAGTAATTATTATTTCCTGTCATTAAAGCATGCATCAAATCCTGCATCTTGCCCAAGATGTCAGGGCTCATTTTGTAATCGGGCCATCTTGTATTTTGTGCAAACTATCAATTAATGAATATCAGGACATCTTTTGCAAATGAGTCTTTTCTTTTCCGCTCACTGTTTTTCATTTTTCATTTTTTGTACAAAAATAAAATGGCAATGTTTTTCAAAATAATAACTTCATTTTCACTTTTTTCTAAACAAGATAAAACTGATCACTAAAATGAACAAATCTAAACCCTTGCAGAGAGTGCCCTCCAGACTGCACCGACAACAACACTGCTATGACTTCGTATGACTTTGACAATCCGATTAATCAAGCTGATGAAGGGGTTGAAGAAGATTATGAGCTACCTGAAGAACTAGCCAGGTTGTTAAGACAAGAGGAGAAGGTTATAACTCCTCATCAGGAGGAAGTTGAGACGGTTAATCTTGGTACAGAAGAAGACTTGAAGGAAGTTAAGATCGGGGCCTGTCTGCAAGATTCAGTAAAAGAGCAACTTATTGACATGCTTCGGGAGTATGTGGATGTTTTTGCTTGGTCTTATCAGGATATGCCAGGGTTGGACACCGACATTGTTATGCACAAACTGCCTCTGAAAGAAGATTGTCCGCCAGTAAAATAGAAGCTGCGCCGTACTCGCCCAGATATGGCCATGAAGATAAAAGAAGAGGTACATAAACAGTGGGACGCCGGTTTCCTTGCAGTAACTAGCTATCCGCCGTGGGTTGCTAACATTGTACCTGTGCCTAAGAAGGATGGCAAGGTGAGGATGTGTGTGGATTACCGGGATCTGAACAGAGCCAGCCCGAAAGATGACTTCTCATTACCTCACATTGATGTATTGGTTGACAACACGGCTCAGTTCTCAGTGTTCTCCTTCATGGATGGATTTTCAGGTTATAATCAAATCAAAATGTCACCTAAAGACATGGAGAAGACAACTTTCATCACACCCTGGGGCATATTCTGTTATAAGGTAATGCCATTCAGACTGAAGAATGCTGGTGCCACTTATCAACGGGCTATGGTAACATTATTCCATGACATGATCCACAAAGAAATTGAATGTTATGTGGATGACATGATTGCCAAGTCCCTCACAGAAGAAGACCACCTGGTGAATCTGTTGAAGTTATTCAAGCGTCTGAGGAAGTACCAATTGAAGCTAAACCCCAACAAATGCACATTCGGGGTGCGGTCCGGTAAGCTGCTGGAATTTATTGTAAGTGAGAAAGGGATTGAAGTTGACCCTGACAAAGTCAAAGCCATTCAAGAAATGCCTGCACCAAGAACTGAAAAGGAAGTTCGAGGGTTCCTGGGTAGATTGAACTACATTTCACGGTTCATATCTCACCTAACAGCAACCTGTGAGCCTTTGTTCAAATTGTTAAGAAAAGAACAAACAGTCAGGTGGAACGAAGACTGCCAAAGGGCTTTTGACAAAATCAAGGAATACTTACAGGAGCCTCCAATCCTTATGCCTCCAGTTGAAGGAAGACCTCTAATAATGTACTTGACAGTATTAGAAGAGTCAATGGGGTGTGTGTTGGGCCAGCATGACGAATCTGGTCGAAAAGAGTATGCAATATACTACCTAAGCAAAAAGTTTACCGACTGTGAACAACGTTATTCACTGCTCGAGAAAACTTGTTGTGCTTTAGCGTGGGCTGCTCGCCGACTAAGACAGTATATGTTGACCCACACTACCTTATTGATCTCAAATATGGATCCAGTCAAGTACATTTTTGAGAAGCCAGCACTTACCGGACGGGTTGCAAGATGGCAAATGATTCTCACAGAATACGACATTCAGTACACATCTCAGAAAGCCATCAAAGGCAGTGTATTGTCTGATTATCTTGCTGAGCAACCCATTGATGATTACTAGCCTATGAGATTTGACTTCCCTGATGAAGACATCATGTTCATAAAAACAAAAGATCATGAAGAGCCTATTCACACTGAAGGGCCTGACCCAGAAGAAGAATGGACTATGATGTTTGATGGGGCTGTTAATATGAATGGTCGTGGTGTTGGTGCAGTACTCATTACACCTAAGGGAGTTCATATGCCTTTCTTGGTAAAACTCACTTTTGACTGCACTAATAACGAAGCTGAATACGAAGCTTGTATCATGGGTCTTGAGGAAGCCATTGACCTCGGGATCAAGACTTTAACTGTATTCAGAGATTCAGCTCTGTTAATCAATCAAACCATAGGCAAATGGTACACTCACCAGGAGCATCTGATACCCTACCGGGATTATAAAAGGAGACTACTCACATTTTTCACAACAGTCAAGCTTGAGTATATCCCTCGAGATGAAAATCAGTTCGCGGATGCTTTGGCTACCATTTCATCCATGATTAAAGTTCAAGCTTCCAACTTTGTGCCTCGGATTTTAGTATCCAGGCTTGATAGACCAGCATATGTATTCTCAGCAGACTTTGCTAAAGATGATAAGCCTTGGTTCCATGACATCAAATGCTTCTTGGAGGATCAAACATACCCACCTGGGGCATCATCCAATGACAAGAAGACATTAAGAAGGCTGGCTAGTAGTTTCTTCCTGAATGCTGATGGTTCCTTGTACAAGAGAAACTTTGATATGGTACTCCTCAGATGTGTTGATAAGACAGAGGCAGACTTGCTGATGCACGAAGTGCACGAAGGATCTTTTGGTACCCATGCTGGAGGGCATGCTATGGCTAAGAAGTTGTTAAGATCAGGCTATTATTGGATCACAATGGATGCAGACTGTTGTGCTTATGCCAGAAAGTGTCATAAATGCCAGATTTATGCAGATAAAGTGCATGTGCCTCCGAATCCTTTGAATGTGATGTCTTCACCCTGGCCTTTTGCCATGTGGGGCAATGATATGATTGGCAAGATTGAACCGACTGCTTCAAATGGCCACAGATTCATCCTGGTAGCCATTGACTATTTTACCAAGTGGGTTGAAGCAGCTTCCTATGCCAATGTCACCAGACAAGTGGTGGCCCGATTCCTGAAGAGAGACAACATCTGCCGATATGGAGTGCCCGAGCGAATCATTACTGATAATGGTTCCAACTTAAACAATAAAATGATGGCAGAGCTATGCCGGGACTTCAAGATCCAACACCACAATTCTTCTCCTTACAGGCCAAAGATGAATGGCGCTGTGGGGGCAGCTAACAAGAATATCAAGAAGATTATGCAGAAGATGGTGGTCACCTACAAAGACTGGCATGAAATGCTACCATTTTCCTTGCATGGGTACCGTACGTCAATCAGAACGTCCACTGGGGCAACGCCGTATCAACTTGTATATGGTATGGAGGCAGTCCTACCGGTTGAAGTTGAATTACCCTCCTTGCGGGTACTGATGGATGTTAAACTGAATGAAGCAGAATGGGTCTGATCCCGATACGAACAACTGAGTCTGATCAAAGAAAAGAGATTAGCTGCAATCTATCATGGGCAGCTATATCAAAAGAGAATGAAGAAAGCCTTCGATCAAAAAGTCAGGCTTCGGGAATACCAAGTAGGAGATCTTGTGCTGAAAAGACTCCTCCTTCCTCATACGGACCACAGGAGCAAGTGGACTCCAAATTACGATGGTCCATTCATAGTAAAGAAAGTCTTCTCTAGTGGAGCACTGATGCTCAGTACTATGGATGGTGAAGACTTCCTGTCCCATGTGAATTCAGATGCAGTTAAAAAATACTTCGCATAAAATGACCCGCTGGACATAAAAACAGAATGTAAGTCCAGGCAAAAATAGGGCATCCCGGCGAGTCAAAAACAGAATAAAGGACTCGGGCAAAAATAAGGGAAAATAAATAAAAATGTGTGTACACCCGCTGAGTTGAAAAGCCACAATGGACAGCTCAGGCAAAAATGGGTATCCCGGTGGATTGAAAACCCGAAAGGGCAATCCACGCAAAATAAGGGAATAAGCGAACAACTGCATTCTGAATTCGTCTGTATCACTTACAACATGGCAAGCTTTGAAAGGTTCGAGCATCGGTCAGAATCAGCCTTCTTCAAAAAGCAGGATGAGAAGAACGTCAATGTCATATGAGTCATAGCAAAAGGGAAGCACACTGAAGCGTCATCAACATTGCCAACACCTTTTTGTTTCTCAATTTTGTAACAATCTCCTCATTTTAGGGGATCTGTTCCTTTGACTGTACTTGCCAATTCAAGGCACACAAAATAATAAAATCAGATTTTCAGTCACATTTCGTCTCGTACATTTTATTTTCATTTGCAAAACTGTCTGATGTCCTTAAAATTTTGATTGCATAAATGCAGATGCGCCTTTTCTAAAATTATATGCTTACAGGAAATATATTTGCTCCCGGGAGTGTCTAAACTCCTATGATGGAATCTGGTGAGGAATACCTCGGGATACTTGTACGTTTCTTTTGTCATAATAGGATTGCAGGTATTCAAAGCGCAACATGGGGCATGAAAGCTTCTCCCCATCAGAACAGCATCAGAAGGGGCTCTTTTCCCCAGCTAAGTACATCATCCTCAGCAGGATCCCCACGGAAATCACTAGGAAGGTCGTTCAGTGATCGTTCCTCCCCAGCCAAGTGTTAGACAGGGAACCATCTCCTCGCAGAGTTTCAACCTCTATCCAGAAGAGCAATGTCTGAAGATCTCACAACAAAGTGACGAAAGCTTCCACAGACCCCAGTTGGGCTCCTCATCATTAAGATAGGTCTATCAGTGACTTGTTTTCTCAAGAAGTCATACATCTTATCAGATCTACCAATGATCTTTTCCCCAACTAGGATATTCTTTCAAAGCAGATCAGCCAGGGATCTTCACAGCAACGGGATTCGAATCTCAGATCGGTATCTTTCGCATAATCATAGCATTAGCATCATATTTCCCCCAGAGCGTAGCATTCCGTCTAATACGGAGCATTATGGAAAAAATCAAACATATTGCATGATCACAAGTCAGGTTCGAACCAGTCACCTGTAAATACCGACAATACCACATCAGCAATATACAAATACCTCTCAATTTCCCCAACAAAAAGCCAAAGCGTCCCCTTTGGACTCTCTAACACAAGTATATATACTCACTCAACACTCGTTCGTGTCATTTTCCCCAGTAAAGTCGCCAGAACATCGTCCACAAACAGATACTTATACATAACCTGCTCGTCCCGACACTCGGTCGTGTTATCTCATATTTCCTCAGCAGAAAGCCAAAGCGTCCCCTTTGCACTCACTAATACATATATACTTTTTCCGACACTCGTCTGTGTCGTATCACCCCCCTGCAGATATACACCACAAACAGATATCTATACACTCTTTGGACACTCGGCCGTGTCACCATTCCCCAGCATGGGTGCCTAAAACACTCATTGTAAGCAAAAAACTTGTTTATAAGACGCTTCTTCCGACACCCGTCTGTGTCATCTTATCCCCCACGGATCTTTAGAATGTCTTTTACACTCATAAGTTCGTAACTTATACACTTCCTCTTATGATACTCTTCTATATCATACTCTCCCCAGCAAGTTGAACACTCGTCTGTGTCTCACTCATGCTTACTTTTTACTCATACAGATACTCGTCCGTATCTTGTATACACCACTTATCTTTCTCAGATTCAACACTCGTCCGTGTTCATTGTTAACCAGTTGATACTCGTCCGTATCATCATCTCTGAACATGCGTCAGCGTCTGTTTCTACCGATACTCGTCAGTATCGTAGTTTTAAGGATGCTCGTCCGCATCTTTAATCCATACACAATGTCAAACACTTATACCTTTTTCTTGAATTTAGACACTCGTCTGTGTCTACCCTTCCCCAAAAGAGTCCCCAGCAAATCCCGATAAATTATTTCCTTTCTATCTGACATTCGTCCTATGTCATGATACTTCCGGCAGTCGTACCCTGCCAGGTGATCGTCCTTCACCCTTTGATGATCGTCCTTCATCATCCCCAGCGGAGTCTCCATTATTGGAACCCTTTCCTGTCCGACATTCGTCCTATATCATGATTTTTTAGCAGTTGTACCCTGCTAGGTGATCGTCCTTCACCTTTTGATGATCGTCCTTCATCATTTTATCCGATGGCCGTCCCCATCGTTGATCTTTTTGTTCGTCATTCGTCCTATGTCGTGATATTTTAGCAGCTGTACCCTGCTAGGTGGTCGTCTTTCACCTCTTGATGATCGTCCTTCATCATGCTTGTCCGATGGTCGTCCCTATCGTCGACTCTTTCTATCTGACATTCGTCCTATGTCATGATACCTTCGGCAACCGTACCTTGCCAGGTGATCGTCCTTCACCTTAGATGACCGTTCCTCATCTTATCCCCAACAGAGAAGTCATCCCCTGCTCAGTGATCGTCCTTCACCCTTGATGACCGTCCCTCATCATTTATCATTCTCTGAACCTGATGGTCGTCCCCATCATTGACTTTACCTTCAATCCCCAGAGAGTCTTGTTACTTTACCTGATGACCGTCCCCACCATGGTCTCTTTATTTCCCCAGCATGCCGGCCGTCCCCGTCATTACTTCATCCCCAGCAGTCGTCCTCTGCCCGACGGTCGTCCTCTGTCGCCCGCACTTTATAATCATACTTTACTTCCTTATACAATCTATATCCCTTTTCTTCTTCATCTAGTGAGTGCAAATCTTGGACTGTCTTTGGTATTCAACCACAAGTTATCTTGTTTGTCTGTTAAGCCAGACGCTTACATCCTACACAGCTAACTCATGTTTGAATAGGGGCAGCTATAAACACCCCAAATTTTCCCTCACTCATTTTACCATGGCTTGTGATTCTTTTCATTTGCATAAGTTCAATCATATCATCTCATATTACATTTTTGCTTCACTGCATTGGTTCAAAGTCATCAGCATCTAGGGTTTGTGATCTGAGCCATCCCTGAGCCATTTGAGCCACTCCAAGGGTCTCCAACCATCTCAATAGGGGCCATGTATGTTCAAGCATCATATTATATCCTCCCAAGATCAAGAAAGTCAGAAAATCACAAGAACTGAGAAAGGCATGGAAGCAGAGCCAAGCTTAACTACACAGATGACCTAAAATTAGGGTTTTGGTTTCAGAGGCCATAACTCCAAATTTTTTGGTCATTCTTGTTTCTATTGGTCTCTGTATGATATAAGGATCATGCATACCAATTTTCATGAAGAAATTCAATGGGGAAGGCATCTGATCAATAAATGACTTCTTGAACAAGTCAGTGCAAAATCAGGGCATCTGAGGCCCCCAATCATCCAACCAAAGGGTCTTCTCCATCATTTTGGGTGTATATGATCTTTATTTGATCTTAGAAGAAGTTATAAGTTCACAAAATTGAAGAATTTCAAGCCATTTGCAAAGTTGCCATTTTGGGAAAGTGACTTGTAATGAAAACTTGCTATTTTGGGAAAGTTTTTCAACCTCCTCTTTTTGATTCAAAAATGCTTCAAATGAAAAATTCTTGGTCATGAAAGTTGTAGATTGGATCATTCCCTTTTCAAAAAGTACAATAACTTGATCTAATTCATCATAGAACTCTAGTTATGGCCTTGCAAAGTTGGGAAAAATCACAAAATTTCACTTATGTACCAAAAGGGGAATCTTGCAAAAACTCATGTCAAACCAATTTGTGACCTCTAAGTGACTTCTAACCATTACACAAACATCATACATGGCCTATAATTCAGAATTGCCCAAGGAATTGTGTCATTTCATGTCTTTCATTTCAAGAATTCCAAAAGGGGCCAAACTTCATAGAATTTGCAAAATGACACATAACTTTATTTCCACTTGCTGAATTGCCTCAAGACCATTTCCATGGACCTCCTTGATCCATGCTGCGCATGGACAAGCCAAGAAGCCAACTGCATCATTGCTCATACCTCAAGTACAAAACTTTTGACTTTTTGGCAAGAAGCCCATACCAATCAGCTGCAGCCACCACCCACTCTCTGGCCTATCACAGCATGTTATGTGGATCAAACCCAAGCCATGACACACAAGATTGCATCCAGAAAACCTCAGCATCCTCAAGTTCTCAAAAATCATCCCTCTTGCAAATTCCTTCGAAACTCACTGAATACTCACTCAATCTTCAAACAAATTCCACCATTCATCTCAGAATCATCAATAGACCACAAAGCAACCATTAAAATAGCCAAAAACACCCCATAGCCAAAACACGATTCTTGGCCAGTTGAAGTGCAATCTCACAAACCAGCCAAAAGAAATTCCTTCCAAGCATTAAAGCTTCATCAGGAGGTCAAGGGGAGTCATTTTGCACAAGAGAAGTGGCCAGAAAGCTCCAAACTGAGGAAGCTCAAGCTAAGGTAACTTCTTCAAAAAAAAATCCATAAGTGTTATTTTAAGTTCTTATAATGATCTTCATGCTTCACTGATTACACTGCACTTCTTACTTTTAAAAATAGTTGATAAATGAGCTTGTATGCGTGTTCTGAAACTTTTTAAGTTTTTGAGTTTTGATTCGAATCATGAGATTGAGCCATCATAAATTTGTTATGAGAGTGGATTTGAGTTCAGGAGAGTGAGGTGAGTTGATCTGGAGCTTTAGAGCTCCATAAATAACCTAGGGTTGAAGTTTGGGGTTTACTCAGGGAGGGTCTGGCCGGAGAAGATGACCGGAGGTCTTCTCCGGCCACCTGAAAGTGATTAAATGCTTAATTAGGGTTAGGGCTAGGTTTAAACGTGGGCCTTTGGATTTTACTTTCCCGCGTGTGATGGACGACCAGGATCATTTCATTAACTTTTAATCTGATTTAATTTATTAATTAATTAAGTTTAACTGGATTTAAATTCTAGCCGTTAGATAGCGCGTCAGGTCAAACAAAAAACCCCCAGTTTAAATGTGAGCCAATGGATTAGATTACTTCTGTTTTATTTAGTTTTTAATCCATATTTTCTTATTTATTTTGCACAATTAATTTAAAATAGCTAGAAAATTCCAAAAAAATATTTTCTCTTGCATTTTCACTTCAAATATTTTTATCAACCAGAAAACATTTTTATTTTTATTTTTTGCATAAAATTTGTATTTTTAAAATATTTAAATGTTTATTTTAATTAATTAATGGAAATTAATTAATTAAAATACCATTTAAGTTTCTAAAAATCACCAAAAAAATCACATTGCATCTTGACACATTTAGAAACATTATCAAACCATTCATACAAATTTCTTTTTGGTTCTTGATCCATTTTGACATTTTCTTTGTATTTAGGGTTCTTAAAAATCAATATTTTTGACCCTAACTTAGAAAAATCTTTTCTGCCTAACCATGAAGAGTTTGATAATGGTTCTTTTTGCATTGCATTCCACATATCATGTAGTTTCTAGGATAAAATTGAAATGAATTTATCTTTCATTTTTTATTTGTTTTGCATTTTTCCTTGTGAGGTACCTTAAAACCCTAGCAAACTTAGAAAAATCATAAGTCCTTTAGAGTTTAGCTTCTGACCTTCTCCTTTGGGTAGTGAACTTGTATGGGTTTAGGGTACCTTTTATCCCATTTTCAATTTTTTATCTCATGTTTTGCTTCTGATTTTGAGTTTTGCATTGCATCTTGTACATAAACCCTAATTTTTGCCTTCATTTGCATTCATTCTTCATATGCTTGCATACATGAACTTGCCATGACATTTTGTGAATCCACATGACATATAAGGCATCTTAGGACATGTTGAAATCATGTTTGATCATTGCATCATCCATTTTCCATGTTATGTATCCATTGCATTTCATAAGTTTTCATGAACTTTCATGCTTCCTTTCATGTCTCATTTGCATCTTCATTGCTTGTATGATCATCCACATCTCTTGACATGCTTTCATACCATCTCATAGAATCATTTGCATCATGATTATGCTTCTGACTTTGGTTTTCATCTTTGCATTTCATCTCATTTTCATTTCATTTCATTTCCTTCTGCTAACTTTTCAGGTGGTAAGTGTTTGAGAAGTGAATTTGCCTTCACTTCTCATAACCTCCTCTCATCCCTTTTATGCATCATTGCTGCATTTTTTACTTATGAATTAGAGTGAGTTTTCTCATTCATGCTCTTTCTCCTCTTTCTTTCTTCAAGCAACTTATCTTCTTAAGTGAAGTAAGTTGTCTTGCTTCTTGCTGCTTCTTTTCCTTCCATCCTGTTTCTTCCTTGGTGGCTCTCTTGAAGATCTCTTGCAAGCCTCATTAACCCTAGGAACACCCAAGCATGATCACAATTAGGGTTTTATTAGTCCCCCCATTAGTTTTACCTTTGTGTCATCTTTGAGTATTCTCTTCTCATCTCTTAATCAAGGACTAAACCTTAAAGGTTTTAAGGCTTTGTGATAAAGGTTATGCCTGTATCCTTCTATTAGGATGGAGTGTATAAATTTAATCCTAAGTGTTAGGCCCTTAATGTGTTTAAACCCTTTAATCAATCCACCTAATAAAGCATCAAGACATCAAGCTTGTAACTTGGGCCTTGCATTAGGGTTCTAATTCTTCCTTAATTGGTTAAGAAGGACTAACCCTAGTGTTAATGGACAAGTCCCCCTCAAGTTGTCTTACCAACCATAAAACCCACTTCTTAATCCTACCATTAACCAAAATCCATTCAATAAAGGCTTTGTTTTTTCATGAGGTTAATCCCTAATCATGGATTAAGTTGAGGAGCCTTCCTCAGCTTAAATGTTCTTATCTATTATCCTTCTATTAGGATGGTGTAATGGGTCCATTAAATCCTTGATTATGGCTTAAACTCATTACTTAACACCAAACAAAAACATCTAAATAAATGCAAGTAGGTTAATGACCTTAATCCTACATCATAGTGATTAAGTGTGAGGTGTTTACTTCATACTTAAGGTATTCTCATTACCCCTAATCAGAGGGAGGATGTGATGAGTTTACTAACCCTTGGTTTAGGCTTAAACTCATTTTCTTATGACAAACACAAAAGCAATAACAAAACTGAAAACACAAAAACAAACAATAATCGTCTCCTCCGGGATTCTTTTCTCACCTCATTCACTCACAAACGAGAACTTGCTTATTCCGTCTAATGCAAGACAGTTTGCACCTGAGCCAGACAGGTCATACACTTGAGCATAGACAAGTAAGCAGTTCACAAGTCAATTTATCTTTCAGTCTCCTTGAGTCGAACTATGGTGTTCTGACTTCCTCATTGCACGAGAGGATACGTAGGCATAACTTAACAGTTATCGAACAAAAGTCTCTGTATATCCACCCCCCCTCTTCCAGCAATATTCTTTAAGCCTCATAATCTTGAGCTTCATACTATTTTCTTATACTGACACTCTCTTGTTTCACTTCACATTCCTTTTTGCACTGACACCACCCCCTTTAAAACACAAACTTTCAAGCGTGGATCCCGTCGAGTACGACGGACAATCTGGGTGCTAATACCTTCCCAGGTTGTAACCAACCCCCTTTCTCAGTTTCTCTGGTTCGCAACCGTCTTATCCATATCTTTCTAGGTTTATGCAGCTGTCGTACCTCGAAAAATACGATCCTAAAACAAAACAACAGAGTCGCCACCTAATTCTATTTATTCTACGAGAGAAAAGGGAGATATAGATACAACCTAATGAAGGATAAGAAATGGTTTACGAAACCAAATTCTAAGTTCGGGAGTCGGTTACGCAGGGGGGAGGTATTATCACCCCTCACGTCCGTTGTACTCAACGGGAACCTCTTAGCTAACTGTGCGTTTAAATGTTTGATCTTAAGTCTTGTCTTCTAAATGATATTAATATGTTTCTTAAAAGGAAAATTAAAGTTTTAAATTATTATTATTATGAAGATGACGGAGAAAAGATTAAGATTTTTTATTATTGTGCTCGCGAAGGATGAAAATCCCCGTGCCTACGTATTCCCTTGTGCAATGGGAAAGTCAAAGCTCCGTAGTTCGTGCTACTACGGTTTGTGGTTTTTATTGAACAGTTGTTTAAAACGCATTCTACTGCTAAGCGTTGGCTTATACTCGCGGTGGAGGCCGAAGCACTAGCTTGTTCAAGATATAGAATGATTTAAACAATGTTCGTTTTAGAGAAAAGGTGTTTGAATTTTGTTAAGATGTTTTAAACGAAAGGGCGAATGAACCACGTCGCGTGGGGCTAGCCCAGGAGCGATTGCATTCCAAAATGTGCGGAGTGCTAGACTCCGGAGTTCTGTCTTTCGATAATTAGTTTGAAAATAGTTTAAATATTTTGGTATACGAATGATGATTGAACCATCGCGTGGGGCTAGCCCAGTTGCGGTCCAATCTAGAACGTGCAGAATGCAAGACTCCGGAGTTCTGTTTTCGTAATTTAATTTATAAAAATGATTTAAATATTTGATATACGAATAGTGATTGAACATCTCGCGTGGGGCTAGCCCAGTTGCGGTCCAATCCAGAACGTGCGGAATGCTAGAATCCGGAATTCTGTTTTCGTACGTTATTTTGATAAATTGAATAATTGATATACGAATAGTGATTGAACACCTCGCGTGGGGCTAGCCCAGTTGCGGTCCAATCCAGAACGTGCGGAATGCTAGACTCCGGAGTTCTGTTTTCGTAATTTAATTTAAATAAATTGGATAATTGTCTTTTTTTGACGTTTAGGATTAATGTAATTAATAACAAAGGAGTGAACGAAACGATACGCGTGGGGCTAGCCCAGTTGTAGTTTGTTCTAGAACGTGCGGAGTGCTAGACTCCGGAATTCTATTCCTTGTTAATTTAAACGCGATAAGAGTTGTGCAGACGGCGATTACTTGGTAATCGACTTACGTGTGTGCGAAGTGTAGGCGAGATTTGTTTACTTGGTGTTGGACCAAGAAGTTAAATTATTTTGAAACAAATTATTTAAATATGCGCGTTCATCTTTTACTAGACAATATGTAGTCGTAATGTGAGAATAATATCCAAGTTTATACAATTCGTTCATCAACATCATACAACTAAATGATGAGCAAAGAAAATAATCCATATATCACACAAATCAAATTGATCAAAAGATAATTGTCTAACTAAATTAAATATAAACATTTAATAAAATTATTAAAAAACTATATATAAAAAAAAATAATTAAACTAATTAATACAAAATAATTGGTTTTATATAATTTTGATAAAGGAAATAATTTAAAAAAATTAAAAATTAAAAAAACTAAAGAAATGAGAGAAATGAAATAAACAAAAGAAGTTATGGCTAGATTTTTAAACAAGACAATGGGGTGCATTGGGCCAAAACCGCTGGGTCCAATAGGGAATCTAGGAAGCCAGATTTGGGGATAAACAGCCGGGTCACGGATTAACCCGGTTTGGCTTAATCAAATGAGTCCAAGAAAAAACCTAAAAGACGGAATCTAGAAGTTATGCGGTTCCTGGGGAAAAGACTTCATATTTAATGTCCTAAATTTTCAATTAAAACGTAATTAACAATACGTCATCGTTCCCTTCAACCGTCTTAAACGCAGATTCAACAAAAAAACAGACAGAGCAACAACGCTCGTGTAGATTGTTTCAAATGGCAAACCTAAACCTCAAATTCCTTATTATCATGAATCAAATAAACAAACAACGACAACTCAAGAATCTGGCCATGGACACAACATCAATCGCATGTATATCCACCAATTGGATTTTTAAATCCCAAATCGCGAACCCTAATTATCACATCTACACGAAATCAGATCAAGGAGCAAGAAGTTTCAGAAATCTACCTCTGTTAGGAAGCTTTGGAGCTTTGATCGACAGGTATTTGACTTTTCAATTCATTCTCGTTTGAACTTTCTTCCTTTTGTTCTTCTGATCCTCCTTCGTCTACTTCTTCTTGCTTCTTCTAATTCGGCTTCATTTGATTTCGCCTGGATTTGTCCGTATTATATGAACTGTTGTGTATATGTGGCTGGGTTTTTCTAAGTGTTTGTGTGTTATGTCAAGTATCTTTAAGGTTTTGGTGGCTTTTTCGTGGCTAGGTCTTGGTGTCTTTGTTAAGTGAAGATTGGTGTTGATTGTAGCGGGCTTGGGAGGATTCGTAAAAGGGGTTAATGTGATGGAGGAGCTGATTGAATGAAGGAAAGGTTCGTGGAAGGGCTTCTGTGAAGGGTTTGATGATAGGTAGATTCAAAAAAAGTGGCGGATTTCGAAGATTGGTTTATGTGTGGTATTCATAGTGATGACAAATGAGTTCATATGGTTCTGGTTTTTTTTGTATCATTCTCCTGAGTTTGGTTCCTGTTTATCAAGGTATTGTTATTGTTTTGTGAGCGGTAAATGAACCTTGGTTTTCATCTTGTTCTTCACAGGTTAGCTGCTTGTTATCGATTCCGTAAAGAGGTGTTTGGTGGTGGTTGCCCAGTTTTGATGGTGAGTTTGTTGTGAAACGGTGTTGCCGATTCGGTGAGAGTTGATGGGCGGTTGTTTGAAGCAGAAGAGGACGGAGGTCCGCTCCGTTAATGGACAAAGGTGGGGTCTGAATCCCTTTTTTTATATTGTTCGAATCTTTTTGCTAAGTTTCTGTTTTTTGATGCTTTGAGGGATTTTTGGTGGTAGATTAGTATGAAATTTGCTGCCGTTTTTTCAGGTCTGAGACAAGGTGACAGTGGCCTTGTGGATCGTTGTGAATTGTTGGTTGAGGGAGGTCAGAAACAGGGTCGTCGAAGATGGTGAGGAAGTTTACGGAAGGTGGCGGTGGTTGGTATTGTTCTATGGGCTATCTCCTGTGAGTTGTTGGTATGATCAGTTTCCTGTTAGTATGTGGTTAGGCTTCCTCGCGATGATGCTACGACTAGATTTTCATATGATATTGTCTGTTTCTTTGTGTTGGCTTTTTAAAGCAAAAATGCAGGGTTGTCACTGATGTAGTGGTTGTTAGGGACTTTTAATAGA
The DNA here is from genome assembly GCA_963966055.1 of Lathyrus aphaca. Lineage (NCBI taxonomy): Eukaryota > Viridiplantae > Streptophyta > Magnoliopsida > Fabales > Fabaceae > Lathyrus > Lathyrus aphaca. The sequence continues at coordinate 353,425,390 of OZ014520.1, read as the reverse complement.
TGCCATGGTTTAGTTTATTGTTCGGTCTTTTGTGTTTTGGCTTGTATAGTGGGATCTGTATGAAGTTATAGCTGCTAGTTTTGTGTATGGAGGAAGCTTTTTGGTTTTTTTAGTTTTTTTTAAAAGGATGGCCGCTCAGTTTTCTTAAAACTCTCCCCCCCTTGTGGCTGCTGGTTCTTGTGATGGTTTTCTTTTGGTAGCATGTGGTTAGGTTTCTTCTTTGTCCTGTGTTTTGATTTTTGGTTTATGGTTTTGCTGGGGTTTTTGTGTGTGATTTTATATGTATGCGGCTGTGAGTTTTTATGTTTAGGCTTGTATGGTTTTTGTATGAAGTTTGCTGGGAGTGAGTTTGAATGTCAAGTTTTTTTCGGTTTTTTGTGGCTACTGGTTTGAGGTTCTTTTTGTTGTTGTTTTTTGTGATGGTGGTGTGGCTGCTGAGTTTTCTCAAAACTCCCCCCCCCCTCCCTTGTGGTTGCTGGTTCTGTGATGTTTTTGGTATTGTTTTTGCTATTGATGAAGTTTAGATATGAAGTTTTTTTGATGTTTGTGGCTGCTGAGTTTTGGATGAAATAGTTAGTATATATAGGGTAGGATTAGGGTTTTAGGGATTTTGAAATATGGAAACTTGTTGGCTAAGTTTGACTAAGTTTTGGGGGGGGGAATATATGAGTTTGGATAGGGATGTGTGAGGGTAAAGTAGAGCAGGTCTGCTGCACTGCTGTTGGTGCTGTGTTTTTGTTTGGTTGTGAAGTGTGAAAAAGGTCCTGCTGTCTGTTGTGTGAAGCTGTTATTTTTTTAACTTTGTGACTTAGAAAAACATGATAAAATGATATGATTATGTTGATAAAAAACTGTATGTATAAACTCAATATTTGTGATGAATATGATTATGGATATGCACATGTATGAATATGATTGAAATGAAACTTGTGAATGAATTTTGAATTGAAAAGTAAATGTTTGAAATGCTTGAATGAAGAGTTTATGGATATATGAATGATTGAAACCTAAGCTTGGCTTGATTTTTTTTGTAGGGGGTTTATGGATTGAAGTTGATATTGGAGCAATGAAGTGCTTATAAGAAAGTCTTGAGAAAGATGAGGAGGACATGGGAAATGGAAAAAAAAATTAGAACTTGTAACAAAAGCTTGAAATGTAATGTGGCTTGAATGAGATTGAAAATAATTGTAATGTGATGTGTTTGTTTTAAATAGAATTATGTGAATGTATATGAAATATAGACAATGAATTGGATTTGGTGGGAAACTTGAAATTGAACTTTGAAATATGAACTTTGAATCTTGGAATTGAAACTTTATAAATAAATTTGGATCCTTTGACATGAGTAGGAATACATTTGAATATGGAATTCAAAATTAGAAACTTTTTTACTATGAAAGGTACAGGAATTTACAAATGCACTTGATGATTTGGAATGAGAAATGGGAAAAGAAATAGAATTAAATTGTCACTTTAATTTGAATCTTTGAAATAAACAAAATTGAATTAAAATTGAATGAAAATTTGAAACAAAGTTGGAAAAGGATTTGAAGTTTAAAAGGAGTTTGAATTGAGAAATTGTATTTGAAACTTGAATAGGATTTAAAATTTGGGAATGAACTTGAAACTTGAAATGAATTTTAAGAATAGAAAATGAATTGAGAATTTAGAAATTATATGTGAATTCGAATAGAAAGTGAATTTAAATATTGGAATTAAACTTAGAATGGAAAGACTTAGAAATTAATAAATAAATTTGGGATTTAGAAAAAGTAGATACATGAATGTGAATTGTATTGGGAAATTGGATTAAAAATTAGAAAGGGGTTGGAAAATAAATTGAATGGGAATTGACAATTTGTATTTAGAACTTGAAGTTTGAATAGAAAATAAAAATAAAAATTAAAGAAAAGGAAATATAGTTAGAAATGGAATTTGGGATGAAAATTTGAACTAGTATTTGAAACAAGATAGTTAGAAATGCACTTGAACTTGGAATTTGGACTTTTAAAATTGGAAACAGAAATGGTATAAAATTAGAAAAGAAACTTAATAATGTATTAAAAATAAAATAGAAATAGAAACTAAAAAACTTAAAAAATGAAATAAATTAGAATTATATTTATAAATAAAACTTGACAATAATAATAAAAGACTTGTTGCAAAAAAAAACCAAGGTGACTAAATGCATTATGGTATACTAATATGAATGTATGAAAAATAATAAAAAATTTGGGGTAAAATTTGGGGTGTGACAGCAGCATTACCTTTCCTTCAGGATAAAAATGCCTAGTTGGCGACTCTTTTCAGTTCACCCTTGTGTTCTCTCCTCTTCACCGACCGTTCGCGTCAGTACCCCTCTTGACCGGGTGTCATCAGGTGGGAGCGACAGTAGGTTTAATCTTTCAAAACCTCATTAACCATATGTCATCTTCAAACTCAACTAACTTAGGGTATGTCTAGTTTCCCTTAGAGTTTTTCCTTTTATAACTTGAGTCTCACTTCTCATCTTTAAGAAAAATCAAAACACTTAATAAAGGAAAATGTGTACAATGCGCCACGAGCCTTAAGCTATACGGGAAATGATTAGTGGAGGTCTCCTTCACTCTTCTAGGATGCTTTACAAACATTCCATTGGGGAGATCTTGGAAAGTATCCGCTCCTGTATCATAGTCTCTAGTGTTGTACATACAATAAACACAAATTCAAAACACTTCTTCTAAAAGACAGTAAACCAATACATCGCGTCTTCTCTTCTCATCTCATACTCTTTGCGGATGAACATGACTTGTATCGACAGTTCAAACAGCGATACGGTAAACACCCTCGAGTCAAAGTCGGTAACACCTGAGCTAGAGCTATGGCAACTTCATCCTAAAAATCACAAACAAGTGCCCGCTTTAGTTAGATGAACTACGTCGACTCTGATCCTCATTTTCCCGATGAGGTACGTAGGCAGTGGGGTAGGGCCCATTCGAGCACATTCTTTATTTTCCCTACATTTCCTTCGTTCTTTCCATTTTCTTTTCTCATTTCCATTCCATTCCAGATAGCCAATCTTATATTCAAACAGCACTGTATTTCTCACCCTTTGAAAACAAACTTATAAGCGTGGATCCCGTCGGGTACGGCGGACGGATTGGGGCGCTAATACCTTCTCAATTCGTAACCGACTTCCGGACCCAGATCTTTGGTTCACAAGGCCTCGTCTCTTTCCTTCTTCCTTAGGTTTGTGCAACATTACCTTTCCCATTCCTTCGGGATAAAAATGTCTGGCTAGCGACTCTATATTTTCCGTGCCACTTTTGCATTTGTACTAGGATGAAAATCCCGGGAGCGACACTCCTCTCTGGTATTCTATCAATATTTAGACACCTTTGCAATTCAGGTATGCTCTGATACTTTGTTGGATCAATCTGCCTATATTTCAATGTTTTCATGTTGATTGAAGCTCAATAACAGCATTGCAATGTTTGGCTAGATGATAGGCATGTTAGATGCATAGATCCAGTTTTAGGTGTGGAGATGTTTGCCTTCGAATTGATTAATTCATGAACCCTAAGCCAAAAACAAAGGTAGATTCTTGCTCAGTGATGAGAGGCGAGTGCAATGGTGGTGATGGAATCCATTTTCATGAAGGATTTAGGAAACCCTAGGTCAGGGTGACCGGAGAAGATGACCGGAGGTCACTTCCGGTCACCTGAACAGTAACCCTAGGTCGGAGCTTCCTTTATAACACAACCGTTAGATGAAACCAATCCAAGCGTCCTCAGAGTGCCAGCAAATAAATGAAACTCATGCCCAGCACATGACCAAAAGTCTTCACAAATTTCTGTTGACCTTTGACTTCATATTGACACCATTTGCGCAATTCACCTAAGCCCAGTCATGTTCATTTCCTCACTAAATTCACCCCCCAGACCCAATGTCTTTTAGTTCATTTTATTTTCTTTTTCATATTATTACAATTTTCGTTTTGAATTTTTTAAAATACCAAAAAGCATTAACAAATTCCAATTAAATTCATGTAGTATCCTCACAATTTTCTCTAATTTTTCATCTTTTTAGATTTTATTTTTATCCATTTTTTAGATCAGAATTAATGTTCACTTTAATTGTTTCTTTATTTTCTCATTTTTGACCAATAAACTTGTCCATTTTTGTTCTCACAAACCATATAGGATAAATGTCTCATTCTTTTTGTGTTATATAAATAACTCATTTAGTTTCCTCAAGATATTTTTCTCTGATTTTTTAGGTCTTGGTTTTGGTCTTTTTGAGTCCATTTTCCCACATTAGTCACATAAACCCTAATTGCACTATAAGGATTCTTTTACCACTCAAAATTAGGAATTTTCATGAGATATTTTGTACACATGTCACTCTCTGGATTTTGAAGTCTAATGCCAAATTTCATAATTTTTCTAGATCATTTGATATTTTTTCCAAGTTACTTAAGTCCTATGTCCTTTTTGGTGCTTCTTAGAAGTTCTTTCATCTCCATTTGAATAAGGCATTCATGCCATTGATCTAAGGTCTTGATTCTGGTTCTTGTAGGTCATATTAGAGGTCCTTAAGTGTATGATACAATCAATAGGTCTTTATCTTTTGATTTTAGGGTTTGCTTGAACCATAAGTTTCTTTTGCGTCCTTTTGACCTAATTCTTCTCCATCATCCATCTTAACCCCTCAAAACCTATTGTGTGATGATCATTGCATGTTTAAACCTCATTTTAACATTCTATAGTGTCCCTAGTCTTTATATTGGGGTTTCAAATCCTTTTATTCATATTTGAGTCTTACTTTAAATTTTTTTCTTCCTTTTGAAGTTTCATATGCATTCCTTCTTATGTTCACACTATTTCTCATATAGTTTGCATCTCTTTCACTTGGATATCTTCATCCCTTATAGTTTGACCACTTAAGAGACTTTAATGAGATGTTAGCCCCTGGATTTTCTATTTACCTTAAGGTTTATACCTTTTTAGATTACTTAATCCTTTAAGTTTCTTCATGTAACTTTACCTTAGATCTTGATAGGGTTTAGCTTCTTTTAAGGCATAGTTTGAAGTTGTTCACTTTTGTAGCCTTAGAATACTTAAGTTGAGTTTAGATACTGACTTTATAAGTTTACCATCTTATAAGTTGCCTTAGGCTTAGGTAATTGTCTTAGGGGTTCACTAATCTCTTCCTTAGATAGTGTGAATGGTTTATGAAGATTTACCATGTAATAACTGTTCATTTTGCTTCATCATACTAATATTTGTTTTGTAAGGGGGAAGATGAGGTAATCACTTCATTTCTTATCTCTTATGCATAAATTTGTTTTGCCTTATCACCTTTGTGCTTTGTTCATAGGTTCCCCTTTTTCTCTTTAGAATCAACTTAACTTCCTTAGGAAGTAAGTTGAATTCTAACTTTTTCTTTCTTTTTCTTAGGTTAGAATACCTCATTAACCATAGGATCACACTTGTACATAATAATATGACTTAGGGTTGTATCTTAGTCCCCCATTAGCTTTGACCTTTGCCTTTTGAGTCTTCTCTTCTCATCTTCAAACAAATCCAAAAAGACTTAATAAATGCATGAAAGGATCCCTTGTGTATAGCCTTGTTCCATGGGGCACTTGCATTCATTCCATCTTGGAATGGTGTAAGTTTGTCTAGCATGATGCACAAGTCATATCAAGGGGTTGTTTCACAAAGAAAAACATAAAATATAGTTCTTCACTAAATCTACAAAAACTCTTAATAAAGTTTAACAAGCTAGTGAACTTAAACCCTAATTCATGGAAACAAGTCTTGGATAAATTCTCCTTGCTTGATGTGCTTGTTCTATTATTCCATCTTAGAGTGTAGTAGCAAGTACACTTTCCATGGAAAAGAGTTTGAATTCACTTCCTTGTGCCAAATTCATACAAAACTCTTAAAAAAAGCAAACAACATACAATAAGCGACTTTCCTGCGGGAACTTCTTTTCTCACCTCATTCATTCTCAACGCGAACTTGTGACGACTTGTCTCGCATGCAAGACGGTAAACGCACTCGTACTAGACGAGCCTGCAACACCTGAGCACAGACATATGCAGTTCCAGTATAAAAAACACAAACAAATAGTTCTCGCCTTAGTTAGGCGAACTACGTCGACTCTGATCCTCATTTTCCCGATGAGGTACGTAGGCAGTGGGGTACGGACCGTTCGAGCACATTCTTTATTTTCCCTACATTTTCCCCTTTATTTCCATTTTCTTTTCCTATTCCTTTCTCATTTCCATTCTCATTCCAGTAGCAGTTCATTTGTTCAGCAGCATCTTATTTCTCACCCTTTGAAGCAAACAAACAAGCGTGGATCCCGTCGGGTACGACGGACGATCTGGGGTGCTAATACCTTCCTAGGTTGTAACCGACTCCCGAACCCAGATCTTTGGTTCGTAGGACCTTGTCATTTCCTTCTTCCTCAGGTTTGTGCAGCAATACATTTCCCGTTCCTTCAGGATAAAAATTCCTGGCTGGCGACTCTACCTTTTCCGCGCCACTTTTGCGTTTGTACTAGGATGAAAATCCCGGGAGCGACACTGGGCAATTGGAGTGATATTCATATCTTGTATTGGGATTGAAATGAGGAGAGGTAGTATTGAGGTTCTGAGGAGGATCCCTCAAAGTATTCAATTCTCCCTTCAACATATGCTGCAGAGCCTGTGCCAACGACATATTGATCTTTGTAAATTGCCTCCTAGGCTTAGGCTGACTATTCTTCTACTGATCTTGTGGTGTAGGTGCAGGATTAGAGATGAGGACTGCTCCCACAAATTGATTATTCCTGTTACGACCCTGTTGGCCATATACAACATTAGACTCTTTCTTCCCATTAGAAGGATTCTTGGTAGTACTTGAAGAGGCAACCACTTGTATCTTACCACTTCGAATTCCACTCTCCATACGTTCTCCAGTCATTATCAGCTCAGTGAAACCAGATGATGAACATCCAATGAGATGACTGTAGAAAGGACCGGTCAATGTACTCATAAGCATATCAACCAATTCTCTGTCAGTCAAAGAAGTTTGAACTCTGCTTTCAAGATCTCTCCATTTCTAGGCATACTCCTTGAAACTTTCTTTAGAACCCATAGACATGCTTTGGATTTGCATGCGAGTTGGTGCTAAATCAGAGTTATATTGATATTTCCTATAGAAGATCTCAACAAGATCATTCCAAGTACGAACATTGATACTCTCCAGTTGATAGTACCATTCCAATTGAGCCCCTAATAAACTCATTTGAAAGAAATGAATCTACAACTTCCTGTCAGCAGTATGTGGCTGGATTCTTCGGACATAAAACCTCAGATGCAGCTTAGGGCATGACACACCATCATACACCACAAAAGTAGGAACCTTGAAACCAACAGGGATGACAACTCCAGAAATCAAACTTAGATCTTCAAAGTCTAGCCCATGAGTCTTCTATAATTCCATAGCATTCACACGGTCCTACAGCAACTTATACTTCTCATCACCAGTTGAATCATGATAATAATTCTCCTTATAATTAGAATTCACAGCAGTACCATGTTGACTTCCTTCCTCTTCTATAGAACTTTTCTCTCCGGGGTTTTCAACCTCATCATCTGTCTTGATTAGAGCTCTGAACCTTCTCCCCAAACTGATGAAGCTAACTAGTTTCTTGGTCTTCTTCTTCTTCTTGGTCAGGAGTGCCTTCGGCTCTTCTTGTCCCTTGGACAAGTTCAGAATCATCTCTTGAAACTGGGCATTCTAAATCTGAAGATCTTTGACAGATTGTTTGAGAGCCATTTCTGCTGAAATAAACAGCGAGAAGATGAGAAACCTGTTGTGAAAACCTTTTATGTAATGATATGGTATGTAAATGCATATACAATGTTTTCAAAGACCGCAAGATTTAAATTTGTTAAAATAAACAAAAACAAAACTTTTATTAGTAGGTTTGAAATAATATTACCCCTTGGGCTTACAAATTAAAACAAACAAAATTTATAAAGAAAATAAAAGATCTGAGAATTAAGTCTCCCATGGACGTTTCCTCTTGGTGTTGAGATATGTGTTGATATTCCGATCCTTGTGAAGTTGCTTTGTTAGCTCCAACACTCTTTCTTGGCTAATCCTGAATTTAGCTTCAAAGGTATCTCTTTGCTCCTTCAGTTGGATCTAGTACTTTTGCAGCTCTTCCAAATCAGTAGGCATATATGAATGAAGGATGGTATAAGGAACATCTCCATCATCAATAGGCTCCATAGTGACCGGTAGAACAGCAGGATATGGCATCATAAGAGTCTGAGCACGAGACAACATCCATCTGAGATAAGTTTCCATAGGAATGGAGTACATTAGTTCCAGAGTCTTACTATCAACCTTGTTCACTTTACTCCAAACTCGTATAAATATTTGACGGTAACCTTGAAGATTGCTGTCATAATCAAACACAATACCCTGAATAAGCATGTTATGAGGACCATTACTCCGAGCATAACCAAACTGACGTAGAGCTAAAGAAGGGTTGTAAGTAATGCCCCATCTTATGCCAAGGAGTGGCACATTAGGGAACTCCCCACAATGGTCAATGATAGTGACATTTTCCATAGATCGGGAACTCCAGTGAATATATGATGAGAGAGTGACATCATCCTTTTAGACCACCTCAAACCCTGTTCATTCTTCATTACAGATCGAGGAAGGTGAGAAATAAACCACCTAGATAGTAGATGTATACAACACATAAGAGTTCCACTCACTTTTGTAGTACGAGTGTGAAAAGAGTGTAAGACATTTCCAAGTAATGTAGGCACTGGATTGTGAGTCAGATATATGTTGATGGTGTGTACATCTATGAACTGGTCTGGATTAGGGAATAAAACCAAACCATAAATCAGCAAGGCCAAGATTTCCTCAAAAGCATCGTAACTCATAGCATCCAAGAACACCTGAGCTTTCTCTATCAATACTCTGGCAAGAATACCTTTAACTTCGCTTCTTGTTTCTTGGACAATGTCTGATTTCTTCGAATGTAGGGCTGCAGCAATGACTTCAGGTTTAGACTCCTTCTCTAAGCATGTCAATGGTTTATGATCAAGGATAGGTATCCCAAGTAACTTGGAGAATTCTTCCATTGTGGGCACCAGCTGATAATCGGGGAATGTGAAACAATGATGTTTAGGATCAAAGAACTGGAATAGGACACCCATCATATCTTCATCAAACCCTGAGGTAACCAAGTTAAGTAAGTAACCATGCTTCTTGATGAATTGGGAGCTTTCAGGAAGTTTTGAGACCAAATCCTTAAGCTTGGGAGGTATCCCTACAAATTTGATCCGGATAGTGTTCCTACGAGTGGAAGCCATAACCTGCAACAAAGAACAAAGATAAATCCTTTGGTCCTTAAAATGGTTAGTGATAATGATATGCTTAGGATGTCATGATGTTATGATGTTATGTTCAATCACAAACATGTGGCCCACACAAGCAAGTCAAACAATAGCCCTAGGTTTAGAGGCTTTCATGAGGTTTAAAGGAAAGTACCCTCCCTCTGAAGTTTAGTTGGTTGATCCTGTCCTACAAAAGTAACCAGGTTCTAAGGGATCTCAATATCACTGATCCTTCTCAAGGGTTGTTGTTCAGTAGGCAACTAACTTTCCAACCAAAACCCCCCAAGATTAGGATCTCAATGAGCGTAGCATCGAGTATCAACCAACTTTAGACTTCTCCAAAGCCGGCTATCTCACTACTTTCTAAAGACCAAGATGGGTTACTTAAGGTTCTAAAGGGTAGTTAGTGTTAATGAAAACGTATGGCGGCCCCATATTATCCTCAAATTACTTAAGGAACATAAGCACGAACCAAGAAGTCACACTAACTATGGCCACCAGATCAACCATATCGGTATACGCCGTACAATTTCCTTGGTCTATTTCCATTTACCTAAGGTACACTAGATCCGGGTTATGATCTTTCACACAGTAACCCTGTAACAATCCCTTAAAAATAAAGCAAGCAAATCAAACAAGTAAGTGATCTTAATTCCTAAGGTAACCCCTCTTTTACTAAGTACTCCCCAGCAGAGTCGCCAGTTCTGTAACACGGTGGGAGAATTGACTTTCTATTTATGTTGCGGATAACAAAAGTCGCCACCGACTTTTATTTTATCCATATGGAAAGGGTATCAAAGAACAGGAAATTCCTTTTTTAAAATTCTAAGTTCGGGGGGTAGGTTATACAAAGGGAAGGTGTAAGCACCCTTTATATTCATGGTTATCCATGGGATCTTAGTTACTTAGCTCACTTATTTGTTTGAAAAATGTGTAGTGTGTGTTTATAAATTTTCATAAGTCTTTGTAATGATCCTCGTATGGATGTATACAAAGCTTTTAAGTTTGAAAATTGTTTGAAAAGTGGGGTGTAAAGAGTATTTTGAAAAGTGAGCAAGTATCTGAGAGCTACCTACCCTAGATTGGTCTTTCGTATTCTTTTATTTCCTTTCAAGGGTAAGACTGTCCTTACTATTAAGGAGTAAGTAGTCATTTACCTTGGATTTATTAAGGGACAAGTGTAGGGTCATTGTATGGTCAATGAAGGCAACTTATAGGGGTGTCTTTAGCAATTCGTAGGGACTATCATCATTTTTTTACCAAAGGGACAAGATCATTATATCGTAGGCAACCTCGTAGGGACTTGATCTTTTAATCTGGAAGGGACTATGATGATTTATTTGGTAAGGGACTTTTCTTTTAAAGACAACCCAACTTTCGAGGGACCTGACCATTTGTTTTAAGGCAACTGAGAGGGGTAACCTTAGGAAGTGCAGGTGGCGACCATAGAATGATTGACTTACGTGTGTGAATGTTATTTTTAGATATTTATCTTATTATTTTTATTATCTAAATCTTTTTTATTTCATTAAATCTTTCCACGCCCTAAATTTACTAACCACGCAATCAAAATAGGATCAATGGCAGGAATATAAATGACGGAAAATAAAATGGCAGAAAATAAAACGGTAGAAAATAAAAACATAACTATTACAACACCTTGGGGCCGTTACATGATTATAATGGCGGGAAAAAAAATAATGATAAACAAACTCAGAGCAATAATAATAAGGCAGGTAGTGCATATAACAAGAATGAATGAAATAAAAAGGTTTAGAGAAAAAGATTTAGGAAAAAGGTTTAGGATTTGAAAAGTTTTAGGGTTAATACAAAAATATACATTTTTAGGTTTATGAAATTAAGGTTTAATGAAAAAAAAGTTAGAAAAATTTTAGGGTTATATATAACAAAAAATAAGTTTTATTTGTTAATTTATAAAATTGATAAAAATAACTCTAAAATAACTAAATTATAAAATGGTTTATGAAAATATAAAAGCAAAAGTTTTGTTTCTTAAAAAAAAATAATGAGATTAATTTGTGGTTAATGGATTTTTTTAAAAGAAAAGTTTAAGGTTAATTAATTTAAAAAATTAAAGAATTTAAAGGAGATTAGAAAAAAATTAAGAAAAAGAGAAATAAACCCATGTTTCTTCATCAAAATGTCAAAACCAGGGTTTGAACCTTTGACCCTACCTTCACCAGTCAAGCCCTTAGCCACTCGGACACCTGCGCACAGGTGATAGAGTTAGGGAAACAATTCTATATAAAATAGACACATAATAAAATAAATTGTAAAAAATTGCTTGAGGCAGGTGTCGTACCCCGAAAAATATGACCTCGTGATGGGAAAGGGTGCCGCGGGAAAAATTAAAATGATCAACAGAGTCGCCACCGAACTTATTTTATTCCAATTAAGGAAAAGGAAAATATCGAGAAACCTCTTTTAAAAATGGATAATGCTTGGTCTTTGAAACCATATTTTGAGTTCGTGAGTCGATTCTGTAAGGGAAAGGTATTAGCACCCCTTACGTCCGTTGTACTCAACGGGAACCTCTTAGTTTGATTTGTGATTGAATGTCTTAACAAATGTCATTTATCTTCTTCGAATTAAAAGCGGAAATAAAATGCGATATGATTCTAAACTAGGGTTAGGATTTAGATGGGAAATTGGTGGTTAGCTTCCTAGGGTGCTCGGCAAGGAGTAAGGTCCATGTGCCTACGTATTCCTTTGTGCAATGGGAAAGTCAGAGCCTTGTAGTTCGTGATTCTAAGGTTGGTTAGTTTGTTGATTTTATTAGGCGTCGATTGCTCACACATGAAACAGATGCCTCGTGTCTAAACAATTGAAGAAAAGAATCGGAGATCCAACACTTGTCTTTTTTCACCTTGTTTCGATAGTTGTTAGGTGCTTTGTTAATCTAAGACCGCTTTATGTTGGATCAAGGGTTTGGTTCTAAAAGTATCTTTTTGGTTATTTAGTTCGATAGCGATGCGCGAAGCAGTCGACTTACGGGTAAATGCAAATGGAGGTTCATTGTTTGAGTTGGTTAGGTGGATCCGATTCCTAGTCCCTAGGGCGCTCCTAGTAATACGAAACCATAACTGAATGAATTGTGCGAGTGTGCGAGTGAAACCGCTTGGTGTTGGACCAAGGGTTCACGAACGAAATAAAATCGATAAAATGCGGAAAATAAAATGCGTACAAAATAATGGGAGAGAGATACATGTAAGTTACACGGGATTGCGAGAAATAAAGAGTATCGTTGTAGTTTGCCCAAGAGGAAGCGTGTGTGCAGTGTACTAAACTATTCAGAGGCGTTGAACATTTTATTGATCGGATGCGGCGAAATGTGGCTCGTTGACTTCCTTAGAACAAATTCAAAGTTTAAAACCGTTCTATAAGGAGTCGAGCATTATTATTGAAATGAAATGCGAAAAATAAAATAAAGTAAATAAATTAAATAAAGTGGTCTCATCATTAGTCGAGATGTCGAGTCTGCTTGCGACGAATCTCAAGGCTATTTGGATGTTCATCAACCATAAAACGATAAATAAACGATAAAATAAAATAAAATGATATAACCAATAAATAAAAATAATAAATTAAATTAAATTACGAAATAAAAAATAAATTGAAGTAAAATGGTAATAAACTAAATTACATAGGCCTCATATTGATCGAGTATCACTGATTTAATGAAATCGGACGAAACGTCGACCGTTTGTTATATCATTGGCCCAATAACGAATAAAAAAATGATATATCAAAGAAATGAGAGTGAAAATAAACGATCCAAATGCTTAACACCAAAATCTAATATTAAAACATAAATCTAACTAATAACAATTGAACATAATATACAAAAAAAACTAAATGAAAAGTGACAGGGGGTCTGCGCGGGTGTATGTTAGAGGGAAAAAACCCATGGAATCAAAGGCCCCACAAATACCATTTTATATAAATAAAAAAAACTAAAGAAAATAGAAAAGGGGAATAATTCAGAAAAGGGATTAATAACATAAATCAGTTTTTTAAAACACGGTGAAATCAGGAACGAAACACCACCTCAACGAACTAAGCGCCTCAACTTTGTTTTGGTTTTCGATCTCTCTGTTTCGGATTGGTTCTGCATTTGATTCAGTTCTCGCTCAAGATCGCTCGTTTCTGTGTTCTCACCCTCTCTCGACTCGCAACGCTCTGTTGGTTTTCATTGTGTTTTTTTGTCACTCGCGGTGAAGGTTTTCCAAGCGGGTTTGGTGCGTTTTCGGATTTTTTTTGCGATGGATCCGAACGGTTTGAAGATTTGGTTTTCAAGGAATTTCAGATATGGTGTAGCGGCGGCGGGGTTGTGGCGTGTTCACAGTTGCATTTTGTGGTTCTTGGTTTGTAGTTATTTTTGTGGTTTTGGTTAGATTGTTGGGTTTACAGATGGGTTGCAGTGAGTATTCGTCGGATCAGAGGTTGGTGATGTTTCTCTGATTTTGCGATGGAGTTGGTTTGTTGGGTTTTTGCACGGTTTCGGAGGTGTTTTGGTCGGATTTTGCAGGCTTGCGGTGAAGGGTCTTGTCGGAAAAATGCGAGAAGGAGGGCGATGAAAATGAGTGAGAGTGCAAAGACTTTAAAAAAAAGAGTTATATTGGGTACGGTTTCGGAGGTGGTCGCGATTTGTTGGAGGTGAGTTTTTTGTTCAGTTCCAGTTCAAATACTTCAACCTTCCTTCATCACAGTTTTTATTTCTTTGAACTCACAGATCTTTGTCTTTTTTGCTATGCTGGTTTTTGGTTCGAAAATAAACTGTATTGAAGATTCTGTTTATTGGTGTTACAATGTTGGTTTAAGGGTTGATGAAGAGATTATGGTGTGACAGATGTATGAAAAGGGTTGAATAAAGGTTTTATTTTTTTGATTTTGTTATGGATTTTTGAAGCTTGGCATATTTCTGGTTTATGCAGTTTTTTTTTCATCCAAGCCTCCTAATTGAGAGTGATGAAGTGTGATTATATAGAAAATGCAAGGGGTATAAGGGAGATTTGAAATGGAGGAATTTGGATAAGATGAATGGAAATGATGAGCTATGTTTTTTGAGTGGAATTGGTTGAATTGTAGGAGTGCTGCTGAATGTTTGTTGTGTAGAGAAAGTGGAGTTGTGGGATGTAATTTTGTTATGGAAATGTTGATGGAACGTTGGGTGGTGGTGTTGTGGCTGTGGCAATTTGTGATAACATTGGAATGAGATAAAAATAATAATAATAATAATAATAATACTAAAAAGTAGTAATAGTAATAATAATTATAGAAATAATAATAATACTAATAATAATAGAAAAAAAAATAAAGAAAATACTAAATGATGATAAATTTTTTTGTAATTTTTGTTTGGTGATGGGTCTAAGACAAAGAAGGTAATGGGCTAATTGATTTTTATTAAATGTAAAAGCAAATTTTGGACTATAATAATAGTAACTATAATAATAATAATAATAATAATAATAATAATAATAATAATAATAATAATAATAATAATAATAATAATAATAATAATAATAATAATAGTAACAATAACAAAAATGATAATAATAATAGTAATAATAAAAATTATAATAATATGTAATAATAACCATAATAAGTAATAATAAAAGTAAAATTATTAATAATAATAATAAAAAGATAGTAATTATAATAATAATAATAATGATAAAAATTAAAATGAGATAGAAAATAACAAGAAAATAAAAGGTAATAATAAGAATACAGATGGAGTTTTTTTTGTAACTTTTGTTTAAATAATAAAAGATGGTGATAAAAATGACAATAATAAAAAAAAGGGAAAAACAAATGCTTTTTTTGTGTGTTTAAGTATGAGATTTAAAGAAAATGGTTTATGGATAATAATCGGACAAAAGTTTCGCACAACACACAACACCACACACAAACTTAACCTGAACGGAACCGACTCAACTGACTCGATTTTTTTTTGCAGAAAAGAAAATGACATATTTTTGGATTTTTGAAATAATGGTTATACAGTAAAATAAAATAGTACACATAGGACAAATTTGGGGTATGACAGCAGGGTTTGAACCCACTCCCTCAGGATGATAATACCAAACCCTTGTCAACTGAACCAATGCGCGCTGGTGATAATTACCTGGGAAGAAGAAATAATATATTCAATTTACAAAATAGAACAAAATAAGAAAAAAAGATGGGGGGGACCTGGGATCAAACCCATGTCCTTATTCTCACACGCGCGCTCTGGCCACTGGGCTAGCAAGCGTTTGTTGAAACAAAACAAAAACAAAAACATAAAATATTAAACTTAATTTTTGAATTTCCAGGATGGCGCCATCAGACTTCATCTTCTTCCTTTTTTTCCTGCGAATTCACCTACATTTTTTCCTGCGAATTTACCTGCAAATCCAGATTCATAGGAAATCCTATGTTCCTTCAAAGATCATGAAACCTGTAACATTTTATCAAATTGATCACACCATTGTGATCCCCACATCATTTACAATTTATTTATGTCATTAAAATTCATTTATATTGGTTAAATCACAAAGCCCTAAATCGAAGCTTAAAACCCTAGTTATGGCAATTATCGTATGTGGCCATAGAGCTTCGAATGGTTCATCCAGAAAGCTTCTATGCTTCAAACCAAACACAAAATAATGATCAAAGTTAGTTTATGATGCATAAAATTAAGAAATCAAAAAATCAAAAAGTAAGAACAAGAATGATTCAGATTATGAGTTTTAGCATGATTTGGATGTTGTAGATGATTGGGACATGTTCAATGATCATAAGGAGTCGATTGCAACCTTTGTTATGCTTTGAAATTGTCTCAAACTCCAAAACCGAATAGCATTTTTTCTCTTGGAAATTTTGGTTTGAGAATGTGCCTCTAATGTCTGAATTTTCTCCCCTCTGCCCTGTGTTAGGTTTGTGTATATACCATTAAGAGAATTAGGTCAAAATTATGGGCCTTTTACAATGGATTTGCATTACTTGATGATGAAGAAATCTTCTTACTATTTTTGTCCAAAAATCAAATATTCTTATCCCATAATGACTTTGCACGAATTTGGATGCTCTTAATCAACTTTAAACATCATATATTTGATCCCAAAATAAATTATGAGATCAAACATTTGATTTTCATATTTTATTCTTATTAAAATTGAATTTTAACAATTAAAATCCAAAAATAATATAAAATAAATTATAAAAAATTAGAATGAATGGTCATTGAGTCGTGCATGACTTCATCTTCAAGTTTGGGTTGCAACTTTATGGACCCATTTTGAAAAATTGAAGTTATGGCCTTTTTTGCTTCATACACCCCTTAAAAGTCATTCAACTTTGACAATGCATAATTTCCTCTATTTTAATGCAATGAAGGTGTTCTAGGACTTTTTAGAAAGCTTAGAGTGTCCTATAACCTAACCTTTTGGTCCCATATCCATATAATTTACCATTTTTAAATTATGAGCTTTGGGAAAAGTTGACTTTTTGTTGACTTTCAAAAGGACCTATAATGTTTTAGCTCATACCTTTCAAATGAAGCATTTTTAGGCTTGGCTTGTGATACACAAAGTTGTAGGGAATTGAATTTACTTCAAAATGAGCTTTGAATGGAAATTTTTTATGAATTATGTGAAAGTTATGCCTGGTCAAAGTTCAGTTGACTTTTCCTATGAAAACCCTAATTTAGAAACTTCTTGATTCTTGATAATCTGATATTTCCTTGATGAATCATGATCAAACCATGATCAAGTGATGAATTTAACTTTATAATCTTGATGTTGACCAAAAATATTGAAGTTTGACTTTGAGTTGACCACAGTTGACCTCAATTGACTTTTTGACCAAGTTAACTGATTTTCAGGTATCTGAGCATCTGACTGACCAAACTTGTTGTGAAAGCTTTGAAACTTGACATGAGGATTATTTAAGGTACATGGGATGTCATGAAGTCCACTTGAGGCCTTGGAAGTCTATTTTTCTTGGGGAAATTCAAAACCCTAGTTCTAAGATCCATTGTTCATGAGGAGGCTTTGTCTGATGAAATCTTCAATCCTTTTGACCAATTGTAAATCTTGTGACCATTGAGAGACCTCTTGGAGTATATGATCTTGAATGTGGGAGGGAAAATTTTGGGGTACAACAACATCACGCCTAGAAATGCATACATTACACGGCCAAACTAGTGTCGAGCATGAAATACTTAGAGAAATTTCACACATCCAAGGTAAAGGTCCCCCGACGGACGAGCAGTTACTTATAACAATAAAAACACTGCAAAGATGATAAAACGACCACCAAGGTCGGAAACTTTAATTAAAATATCGCGACCCCAAGGGGCCGATTTGTTCAAAATTACATAAAACAGGGACAAGTCCCCAAGCAAGAAAAGAAAATAAAATTACAACACTACGACACGCAGGCCGGACTAGTTCCCTACCTCCACGTAGGCGTCAGGCTGGCCCTCACTCTGGATCGATTGGACTTTGATCTGGAAAAGTTGAGCAGGTTCCTCGGGCGGGGTGTGACCAGTGATCATATCGTCCGAAACGACGATCTGACCGTCCTCGGCCTTATACAAATAATTAATCTGATCAGTGTCCAAATCCATTTATGGATTAAGTACTTTGATCTGGTCAACGACATTTTGAAAGCTCTGTTTGGTCGACTCCCGCAGCTCCTCCAAATCCTAGTCCAACCTAGCCAGGAAATGCGCCCGAGACAGCATACCTTTAGTGTCATCGTCCTCGTCCTCCGTAGGCATGAAGGCATCTTTCAGCCTTTTGTATTGGTCGAACTTCTTCCTCTTATCCACCTCCAACTTAGCTATAACTTCGGCATGATCTTTAAGTGAATTGGTCACCTCCTCGGCAGCCTTCTTGGCATTCTCTTCAGACGTCGCTAGAAGGGCCTTCAAACGGTTGATTTCCCGCTCATGTCCGACCTCTCCCTCGACCAACATCGAAGCCATGGTCACCACCCTCATAACAGCACTCACATCCTGCGCCAATGACAATCGAAATAATTGCGCTTCACGAAACAGGGAGGCATGAAAAAATTGGGTTTAATAGAGGCGTTGATGGTCAAATACATCACAGTAGAACCACCCTTTTGCTTCTTCAGTTGGGGTGCCGAGGACACACCTGGGGATCCCTAAGTAATCGGTCCCGAGCCCGAGCCACTCATGGCGTTGCCCGCCAGCCAGGTCTGCACATTCTTGAGCTTCCTTATGTTGCTCTGCCTTAGTTTTTCCTAGATCTTGTCCAGGGGCTTGGTCATAGAAGCTGCAAAAAGAAAAAAAGAAGCATGGTTAGTACCGAGCAGTGCGAAAACACGAATTATACAACCAAAACGAAACAAATACCATAAAATTCAGACACTTCCTGCCTGTTTTTACAAGCAAGAAGCACTGTTACATCAATCAAAGAATGCTCCACGACCGCATCCCCGTCATTATCAAGCATCTTTTTACCCTCCCTATCAAGCATCAGGACGGGAGTAAAAGATGCCACCAGCTTGCGGAACTCCTCGAAGCTAGCCTCACCATCTTCGTTCAGCATGTCCCCGACTTGGACAAACTCGCTCACCGGCGCATCATAGTGAAGGTGATCCCAGGAAAAAGGGAACCTCCAAAGTCGTCGAGGGATCTCCCTTCCTTGTGTGTCGAGCTTGGGCACCCCGTTGGCATCAGTGTCGGTCCCCATAAAGTTGATTGACCGGATCGCCTCCTTGGTCACCGGTTCGACCAGGAAATAGTCATCCTTGAACGAACGAAGCTTGAGACCATATCCCGCAGATCTTCCATGACCGACTCTTCGGGAACCATATTTTTCTCTTCTTCATTAGGAACTTTGTGAGCACCCGCCACTCCTTCGGAAGTTGTTGATGTATCAGTGTCCTCGGAGGAACTTTCGGAACCGCTTAGGGTCGTGGTAGAGGAACCAGAGTCCTCTCGCGTCTCCTCCTCAGATGAGATGTCGAACGGGTCGACGAGAACTTTTTCACCTGAAAAGTAGAGGAAAGGCGTCAGTGAATTCGATAAAGGCATCAAATCCACCCTTCCACTACCTGTCAAGTGAAAGGGCGTGCAACGGCCAGAGAACAAGGTCCCAGGCCAAAGCCCTCAAGGGGTTTATTCGCCTAACTACAATCAACCATGAAAACATACAGTGGGAGAGGGGAATTACGACTACCAGATGGTTGTTAAGACCCCAAACCCAGAGTTCTGGTTGATCTTCAGCCAGAACCACTTCCTAACGCAGTTTGGGTTCCGACGCAAACAGCATCTCGGTCATATCCAAAGCGATCGCAAGGAACCCATAGAGGGCGATTCGTCACCAGAAGAGCAACTTGTCACTGCAGCAACCTAAGAAACTATCTAGATTACTTATTCTACATCTTTAAACCAGAATCTAACCGCATGCATGTCTATTCATGGAAGAAACATAGTCACAAACGGATAAAAAGGCTTACCAGGTGGTTGAGACATGATTATGATGATTCTGGAAAAATATTGTGCGGTGGTCGGAAGTGTGCCTGCAGTGGTCAACAGTCGTAGATGGCAGCTGGAAAACAGAGAAGGTGTCGAGCAGAGAAGCAAAGGCGGAAAAGTATGAAAAGGAAGAGACTCCCCCTATTTATAGGAATAGGAACACATGCGTGTAGGCGTGACCCCTATCCCTAGGCAATCATGACATATACGCTAGCCCCTAGACTAGCCATCAGAAGCATTAAATTGACACAAATTCCAAAACACATCACCTCTTTGTTTCCTCTCCCTCAGTACCGACCATCCAATGAGTTGCTCGGTTTTCAAAAACTCTCCTACATTCCCAGAGGAGCTCGTCTCATCAGACTAACTAATATTTTGTCAACATTGAAGGTGATTCCGAGCACCTATCCGCCCTTAAAGTCATTAATCCTTCGACCAGAAGCAACGACTTAGGGGGCTCCTGTTCCGGACTAGCCCAATTTTCAGACTTGGGCCCAATCCATATCCTAATCCATGACGGCCCAAAAACTCTTTGGCACCTGATGCATTCCTAGTCTTCCTGGAAGTTCGTCCAACCAACCACCAACGTCGTCAACCATAATGTGGACCCAGCAAGGGTCGAATCCCCCAGGATCAGCTGAGGAACGCTTGCCCGACAAATCCTTCGCTCGGTGTTAACGTCATGCAACCAGGGTCTCGTCCGAGCAGTCCAAGCGTCACCCCAACGACTAGTTTCTGGCAGTTACCAATTATTGGGGGATCCACGATCCAGATCCAATAATAGGAACCAATAGCCATGCGCTAAGGATATTATATAAACCCTCCCATATGAGAGGGTCAGGTATTCAATTTCTTACTCAAAATCTCGTACTTGCTCACTTGTTGCTCGCTCTCTAACTTTAGCATCAGAGTGTCTTGCAGGTACATCCCTTTTTTTCTCACCATCAACCATGCTTCATCAACGTCCGACGTCGGCCACATCAGATCTTGATCTCCAGGTACGATCAGTAACCAAAACTACAAACTTCCAGCAAGAAAATATCATGTTCAGGCATTGAGTTTAAGGAACAATTATGCATTATAGAAATAATACATGACACTTTTGGATTAGTTATTTATTTGAACCCAAGGCATAAAAACAATAATAGGATGCCCCCTAATCCTTAAAACAAACAATGAAGGAGAGACGTGAGATTAACTCAAAAGAGACAAACAGAAAGAAAATTGAAACTTGAATGTATAAAAATTAAAACCTCGGCATCAAGTGGCTTATCTGATGTGGAACCACCTCCCTTTTTCATGGTTTTGTAAGCATCTAGTATTTTCACAATATCCAAATGCTAATTGTTTGTAATAACAACCAGGACCTGCATCTGAGCCAAGTGTTGCTACTATTGTTGTTCATTCATATCGAAAGCCGCATTTCCAGTAGAGAAGTCTGGTCATTGCTGGGACATTACTACTAGAGGATGTCGCTGCATGCCTTTCCCCTGTGAAGTGTGAAGTTCAATAGAGGAGTTTGGAGCTGTGTGAAAATAGGAAAAACCTAGTATTGCAATGCAAATAAAAAACCATGCTTATAAATGTTGTGGTCAATAATATGCCAGAACTAATGAACAGTAATAAACTTTCTTCTAGATTGATTAATAAAATTGCCTCTACGATCCCATTCCTCTCATGTTGATGGTTAGTTTCATTAGCTTCAACTATCAAGCCAATATACATTGTTCACTAATTGCCTAAAAAATTACTAACCAGATTCATACTACAAGTATATGGGGCTATTATTGTAATCTAGAGAATCACTGGTCTCACTTGCACAGTAGAGTAAGATGATTTATTGGTAGTTTACAATGATTTTATGAAGCGAATTACCTTACACGTTTGAAGAAACAGGTTTTGTGCTCTTCATCAATGTAAACAGAACCGGAGACAACTCCTACAACACATGAAGAAAACAAATGAAAAACTTTTATCATGTTCGAACAAATGAACAATATGGTCAATAGAGGCCGGAAAATATTCGACTTTTGCTACAAAAGGAAGTAGTAATGATATCAGTGTTTGTGAAATGAGAGAAAATTATAAAAGAAACATGATCATGATTTTATTATATACCGAATTATCTGTCATAGCTATCGTGCCTCCAGGTTGAAGGAGACAGAATGCTTCCTTTACTACATTCACTATTGCTCTTGATATTGAATTATTAGTTTCATCATATAAACACATGTGTGTATGTTTCATAGAACTGACAACAAATAGCCTTAGTTAAGATTTATTAAACTCAAGAGTTGCTATGCGGGAACCCATCCAAGAATAGTCATTTTTGAACTAGAAATAGTTGATTGAAGCCATGACAAAAGCCATTGACCTTGTTATTTCCTTAGTTGGGATATGATATTTCTAGCATCCATATTCCATCAAATGGGATATGAACTTTCTAGCATCCATGTTGTATGAGGCAATGTCATAGCTTCATTCAAACAACAAGTGGATCATAACACCGGCTAAAAACTAGCAGTGACATCTGGACAAACTAATGAGAAAATCTAGAAGATATGAATATGATTAGACCTACAATAGAATAAATAAGTATGCACTACTAATTATTGCAAAAACGGACTATACCTCCTTCCCAAACTTGCAACTGATGATTCCATAATTAATGGAACCTATCAACTCGGATAACTCTTCAGGTATAAGATTTATGTCATTTACGGTCAACTTTTCATTTTTCATGAAGGAAACAATGTCACTCATTATCAAGTTGGCAACAATGTCACTCATTATACAGTAAGCATCAGAGAGAAATACAAACAAATACATACCACTGCTTCATCTGGGTTTTCTAAATTGATATTAGGATGAACTCACACTGTCTTTATTTCCTACATGTAGAAAAACAGAAATAAAACCGTGAGTAACCCACCATCCGAAATCATATCGATGAATAACCCATCATCTGAAATCTGAAAACAACAAATCCAAAACCACGGATCTAAGAAGGAAACTCAGCAGTAGAAGCAACAACAACAACAAATATGTACAAATGTGATAAAAGCTAAAATCGAAGAAAGAAATTACTTCAAATATATACTCTTGAAAGTAGGAAAGAGAATAACAGAAGAACAACAACAATTAACAGCACCAGCTTCGCAACCGACGCCGACAAAATCGAAACGAAACTCTCAACGGAAAAAGGTGCACGAATCGCAGGACGGAGGGAGTCGTAAGTCGCCAGATTCGCAGAGTTGTTGCAGGAAGAGTTGTTGTAGGAAGAAGAAGAGGGAAAAGGGTGACGAAAAGGAAGATGAAGGATAGTGTCGAAAAAGGAAAAAAGAAAGAAAGATAGAGAGAGAAATCAAAAGGACGAGAGAGGATAAGGAGAAGACAGAGAAACACTTGAACATAATGGATGGCTTGTAGAGTTGGTAAAGAGTTGATTTTCAAGACATTGAGATGTGTGTATGCAGAGAAATAATCCTGCAGCTTCAGAATATCTAATTGGTTCCGCATAACTTGGATTTTATCAGATATATGGTTAGGTTTGAAACATACAAATGGTAAAAAGAGGATAATGAGTGTAACTGAAATGGGAAGTAGTGGTTAGATGAACAATTAATTAGAAAAGGGTGGTGAAAAGACCAATTTTTTTACCAAAGTACTTATGTGGCAGATGTTAAAGCAAGGGTAGAAGGGTGATTTCCAGAGCCTTAATTTTTCTTATATGGTAGATTTCGGTTGCCTTTACGGTTTCGAAAATTAATATTTTGTTCATTTGAAATGTTATGTTTTATATTCAAAATGATTAATTTTCGTTGCCTAATAAAGATTATTTTGTTAGATTAAAATTGATATTAATTTTCGTTATTGCTATTTATATGTTACATGTCTTAAAAATACACAAGTTTTGTTGAAAATAATGTCCTTTATTTCTGAATTGTATTATTTTACTTTTATCATTCGATTAAATTGAACGAGAGAATTTAAAGTGTTACAGGTTACATATTACATTTTACAATCCATTAAATTTTTAAAAATATTAACCAGTTATATTTGTAAAAAATTTAATGATTGGTATAGAAATTTTATTTTACTACATATTTAAAAAGTATATAACAATAAATATTGAATTTCTTAACACACATAAGTATTAAAAAATAAAGGTCTTTTTAAATTAATCTGTTAACACGCATAATGTCATCAACAATCTAATCGCCTTTTCATAATTGATTATGATTCTTATCATTGACATTCTTATCATTGACAACTGTTTTATATTTACTATGAGATATAATTTATTTTGTAAAATAGAAAATAATAAAAAAATTATAAAATATTTCAATAATAAGGAATTTATTAAAAGAAAGGAAAATATTATATAAAAATTGAAATTAATTGTTATGTATTATTAATATGCAAAACAAATTACACAGTAAATCATAACCACTTATAAATATTATTTTTTAAACAATTAAAATCAAAATCAAATTATACTTAAAATTTAACGATCACAATTAATTGATTAACTGATAGTATAAAACTGTAGTACACTTTTCGGTATAAATCAATTAAATTCTTATAAATGACGTAACGCATTGCATTTTGAAAAGAAATTATCATTACATGTAAGCATTTAGAAACTAGATACAGAATGTCACAAACAGTATTGATTATATATTTTTAAAAATTATGGTAATACATTATAAAATATTTAACACAAAATAAATACAAAAAATATGAATTTTAAATAATTTTCACACATTTGCGAAATTTTTACCCATATACCCCACATTTTTAAAAAAATTCTCCGAATAACCAACTTTTTAAAAAAATTCCCAAACTACCCTATTTTTTTGAAAATTAGAGAGGAATCTTCACATGGATTGGCGACCATGTATAGCCCTTATGAAGGGTCGCCAATTGGTTTGGAGACACCATATGGAGTCTCCATTCCAATTGGCGACTATATATTACCTTTGTGAAGGGTCGCTAATTGGTTTGGTGACAATGTGTATTTGCAAATTTTAATTAAAAAATAAATAATTTAAAATATTAATAATAGATGAAAAATAAAATGATATTAATAATTAATTATAATTAAAAGTACATAATTTAATGAACACGGTCGGGTTGGGCATACCGCCCGTCGGTTCCACATCCCCTAGGTACCCTCACTCGTTGCACTCGTTGTCCTTGTTGTTGATTCACCTCAGGTGTTTGTCGAGTTGAGGTCTCCGGAACATCATTAGACTCCCTCAAATATTCTGCCATTTCTACAAAGTCTTGCGTATTGAAGGACGACATGCCGTAACTGAGGTCGTGACCCATGCCAGAGTAGTTTGGATGTGATGATGGAGTCATCGGTGTGCGACCTAGACGATTGAAATGGGACATTGGTGTGAAGGCTTCGTTGGTGAAAGGTTGAAATGGTTGTGGTGTTTGAAAGTCCTATGGTGGTTGTGATGGTTGTGTTTGTCGGCTGTGGTGTGATGTTTGTGTGTGTCGGCTATGGTGTGATGTTTGAGCGTCTTGATAAAAGTCATTTTGTTGGACATGGTAAGGGGAACACTCTTGGTATTGTGGTTGGGTGTCTAGCATATTTGGAAAGTGGGTTTGTATTTGTGTAGCTCGGTAATTTAGTTAGGTAGGAAGTTATGAGTAACAAGGCTGATAGTTTCCTCGTTGGTTAGACGTGGAAGCTTCTTGTGTGTAAGTGGTCTGGCGTGGGTCGTGTAGATACCTATCTTCGGATAGAAAACCAGTTGCAATCGATCTATACCAAACCATACAAGTATTAGTTGGTATAGACGTGTTTTCCATCACCGGTTCACGCAAGACATATTGGTGACGGTTCCTCCATTTACGACACTCAGATTTTGCAAAGTCTTTCCAATCCCTAAGGTTCCATTGGTCGTTGACTTTTTTTAGATGCCATTGACCAAGATCAGTTGGGGGATCTGGGATGTTTTGATGCATCCCGAACTGGAGTTTGATACGATGATTGTTGTGCATCTCCACAGTGGTGAATTTGATGATCGACACACATGCAGTCCAAACTGATGCGTCTTCATCTCTGATTTGGTGATCATGGTCCATTCCTAGATATGGACGCCAAATGAACTGTAAAAGAGAAAATTGTTAGATTATGGAAAATGTTATGGTAAAAAGATAAATTGATTATTTTAGTGACATTACATCTGCAGGAGTAAGGTGATCCAATAGATTACGGTATTGAATGATACAGTGTCTTGGACATCTATTATAAGTCATACCGCGTGCCGACCATCTGACACAGAAAATAGTATAAAAATAACAATTAGAAACAATAATCAATATAGTTGAATAATAATGTGAAATAATTAAAATTATACAATTAACTTACTTTTGAGCATACGAGAATGAGAAGGCATTTTCGTTGACTGCGGCAAGGGATGGCAACCGAGACCAACCCCCTGTTTGGAGCAAAACGGAACATCCATAAAATGTAGATGTGCCTTTCGTTGCAAATTTACATAATGAGCTATATAAATAGGACAAACATACAAAATCCCAACTATACTCCCCAGTCCTTTCTAGGTTTGTTAGTAGTGGTAAATACATAACATGCATAGAAGAACCAGTGCCTTCGAGAAATAAAAATGTACCAAATAAAATCATAAGATAACATATATTTTTAATTATTTTTTGTTCTTCTGTAGAGCCTTCATTTAAGACTAGAGAATGACAATATGCCTTGAGACGTGAAAGTAAGATACCTTGGCCTCTATGATTTTCTTCAAACAATTCGGCACCCAAAAGTTCCACGCAAATTCAATTTGCGTGGTTTGTCGGTCCATTGACTGCCTTACCATCAATAGGCAACCCAAGTAACATGTACACATCTTCTAAAGTGACAGTATATTCACCCGTTGGAAAAAAAAGTGTGTGTCTCTGGACGCCACCGCTCTTGCAAAGCTAGTATAAAATTTGCATCCACCGAGTAAGACATGATTTTGCTTACATGTCTGGACATGATTTTGTCAGTTAACCGATTAATCGGGAAAGTAATTATCGGAGAATGAATAATTGGAAAAGTAATATTTGAGATAGGAAGGATGAAGGATGAAGTGACAAGATCAAGAGTATGGCATGCATTTATAGGGTTTCTAGGGCATGCATTCACGTAACATGCATTTACATTGTGTCGCTGGGTCAATTGGCGAGGGAGACACTTTATTAATGCATGGTCGCCAATTCAAATGGAGAGGGTTGACCACGTCTTTTGAGGCCAATCAGACTGCATGCACGGGAATCTTCTGCATGGAATCTCTTACTCTCCTATACGTAGCTACGCAGACTGCATGCATTGGAATCATGTTAATTTAATGAAGCATCCAATTTGAATGGTGCCCTTGAAGAATTTTAAATGCTGTCGCCAATTCAAATGGTGACAACATTAATATTCCCATGCAATTAAATACGTAACATGCATGCAAAGATGGAGTGCAACTCAAACATATTCCAATAATATTTTCCATGCAATTACATAACAATGTCATTTGCATTGAGGTACTCTGTTAACGCCCACTGTAACGGAGAGACTTTTACCTCTGATGAATATGTCTTCAGTTTTCAAAACACTAATGTTGTTCAATTTACACTCAATAGAAAGTAGAATTTTGTGCACTTTAAAGATAGGTTAGAATCAAAATTAGGGTCCGGTCCTGTCTCAAAAATCATATATCAAAACCCTGTTTTCTTTGATGCTAACCACATATCCACTTAAAGTTCGCGATGATGAAGATATTGAGAATATGTTTGTTAGTTATGAACATTATGGGTTCAACTCAATTGAGGTGTACGTTATACTTTAGCAAACTCTTACATCTCAACAATCTCAGGTGATCAATCAATCAGAAGGTAATGATTCTGGGGAAACAGAATATTCAGGTGAAATTGCAGCAGAAGTCGACATTGTTGACAACGAAGAAGAAGAAAATGAAACACAACTCGATCTTCTGTTGAACAACACCACTGAAGACGACGCCCATCCAGTCCCTCAACACTAGGCATATTTTCCGCCTAAACATATGACGGACTTGGAGTTGCATGATGATGATGATGTCTCCGCAGATGTTTTTTTCAACCCTTATAAACACTTTGTTGGTGAATTGAAAGTGGGAGACCAATATCGTACAAAGGATAAATGCGTAAGAGCAATTATAAAATATCACATGGATAATTCTGTTGATTTCACTGTGGATCGAAGCGACTCTAAAAGGTACGTCGTTGTTTGTCATAACCCAATTTGAAAATTTCGGCTTGCTGCGTCTTACAGTAAAAAAAAGATTGTTGGAAGATAGCTTCATTAGATCCACCACATACTTGCACTGCCTCTAACATTGTCCAGGATCACCGAAAATTAAGTGCTAACTTGATATGTCAAGACATTTTTGTCGCTAGTCAATAGGGATCCATCAGTGAAGGTGAGTATAATAATCTCTCATATTGTACGCACAAAGAACTATACTCCCTCGTACAAGAAGGCATGAATTGCAAGAACAAAGTCCATTGAACAAGTTTATGGCAATTAGGAGGATTCTTACAAAGAATTTCCCCGATTTTTGATGGCACTAAAGACACAAACATCGGGGATTATTGTAATCATGCAGACAGTTCCTGCATGTAGGCCAGATGGATGTGTTGTTGATGGAAATTTAATATTTCACCGATTATTCTAGGCATTTCAACCATGCATCCAAGGTTTTGCATTCTGTAAACCTATTATTCATATTGATGGAACATGGTTATACGGGAAATACAAGGGTACATTGCTGATGGCAGTTGCACAAGACGAAAACAATAATGTATTTCCCATTGCCTTTGCTCTGGTTGAAGGTGAGACTGCTTCTCCTTGGAGTTTCTTCCTAAATAATCTCAAAATACATGTTGCTCCACAAGCCAATCTCTGTTTGATTTTAGATAGACATACTGCTATTGAGAGTGCCTACAATAACAAAGATAACGGGTGGCATAACCCTCCATATACCCATGTCTAATGCATTAGACATATCACACAAAACTTCATGTGTGCAATCAAAGACAGGAACCTTCGCAAAAAACTTGTAAATTCATGGTATGCTTTAACTCAACCATCATTTCAGTACTATCGTGACGAAATTAGATTGTCAAATGCAGATGCAGGAAGGTGGTTGGAAAACATTCCAGTGGACAAGGGCATTGATGGTGGATGTCGTTGGGGCCACATGACAACAAATCTTGTGGAATGCATGAACAACGTCTTAAAAGGAATTAGAAACCTACCTATAACAGCAGTGGTACGATCAACCTATTTAGGTTGGCATCTCAATTTGCAACAAGAGGAAAAAATGGAATGCAGTGTTAATGTCTGGTCAAGTTTACAGTAAATGCATAATGAAAGTTATGAAAGATGAAACTATCAAGGCTAACACACATTCAGTCACAAACTTTGACCGTCATGGGAGAAATTTCAGTGTTAAGGAAATAATTTATCACAATGAAGGAAAGCCTTTTTTGGAATATGTTCTCAGACTAGACAAATGTTGGTGTGATTGTGGCAAGTATCAGGCCTTTCGGGTACCTTGCTCCCATGTAATTGCAGCCTGCACGCATGCTCGTCAGGATCCGTACAACTATCTATATGATGTTTACAAGACTATTAACGTGATGAACATTTACAATGAAAGCTTCGCAGTGTTACCAATGAAGGAATATTGGCCTCCATACCAAGGGGACATAGTTTGACACAACGATCAGATGCGAAGAAAGAAAAAAGGTCGTCCAAACAACACGCGTATAAGAACAGAAATGGATACGGTTGATAAAATGATAAGATTGTGTACTATATGTCGTCAGCCTGGACACAACAATAAAAAGAGCCCAAATGTGGGATCCAGCTCTGTACAATAATTTGTTGTAACCTTATATTTTAATATATTAAGAACTTTTTGTTACAACAATGTTAACAACAAACATCACAATAACTTAAATAAACTTAATCTAAACAACACATACAACAAATAACACACAACATTTCTAACTTATTACAACAATCAACCTGATTTCATTAGGTCCAAACATCATTTTCCTAGCTTTCGCGTCAGTCTTAACTCAGACTCACCCACGCATCCTATCATATCTCTCAATACTGCGAATTTTTTTGCCTTCACCAATTTCTTCCTCTAGCCACCGATTCAGCTCCCTCTTCAGTTGATTGAGACTTTGGATATTCCAAAACAACATATCGATCAGAGGCTTCTCTCTCGAAAAAATAATTTTCCCATAGCGGCGCGTATACATGATATCAGTTTAACTTGTATATCACAAGATATGTGACAAGAGATGTGAAAATACTTAAGCACACAACCATTATTTATAGCAAACTTCAGTTAGAACCTTGTCTCCAATTGAATTGGCGACCCTTCCCATATTTTACACACTGTCGCCAATTGGATTGGAGACTGCATATGGTGTCTCCAGTCCAATTGGCGACTCCTCTTTAACTTTGTACATGGTCGCCAATCCAATTGGCGACTCCTCCTAAATTTTTCTAAAAGTGGAGTAGATTGAGATATTGTTTGAAAAGTGGATTATTTGAGAAATCTTTTTGAAAAATAGGGGACGTTTTCCACACATTTTATTTTAAAATAATGTATCATCTTTTGTCAAGCATTATCATCTATAATATCACGTGATAAATATAATAATTGTACCATTTTTAATAAAAGAAAAATATAAGTCGTGATACTTATATTACCATTTCCATTGTTTTGATATTTTTTTTTTGACAGAATTGTTTTGATATTAAAAGGTAAATGATTTGAATAATTTTTTTAGAATAATTTTTAAAGCAAGGATTTTCTATCTTGAAAATTTTTTATTTTATAAACTAAATAATTATTTTAAAGTTTTAATATTTAATATTTGTTGTATTAGTTTTTTACTTTTTTACATAAGTAAAAAAATTATAGAAAAAGTACAGTAAATATACTCCAACCATATTAAGAAAAATACATTGAACTCTTAATAATCTTTTGTTATTGTATGATAGTAATATAAGTATATTTATTGCAAGTTTTTAAATGATCAAATTAGAGTTTATTATTAGGTACTAATAAACTAAAATATATAAAAATAAAAATAAAATTGTAATATTTTATGATGAATTTTATACCATATAAACTGTTTAAAAAGAGATTTGGTGTAAATGTATTGATACAAAATATTTTAATATAACAAAAAGGTACAACGTTTGGAAAAGAACCGCGTTCCTACTTTTATAGACAAATTCAAATTCAATTGAAAATTAGTCATTCAAATTTTGACTATAAAACAACCTCTTCACACTCAATTATAATGTATCATTTCTTAGTTTAAAGTTCCAAACAAATTCATCACTTTATTTTCTCTTTTCTTCTTTTGAATTTCAGCCATGTCAACTGGAAGGAAAGGTTGTGGCCGCCAAAAGATTGAGATGAAAAAAATGTGCAATAAGAGCAATATGCAAGTGACTTTCTCAAAGCGTCGTAGTGGGCTCTTCAAGAAAGCCAGTGAGCTTAGCACACTATGTGGTGCAGATGTTGCTCTTGTTGTGTTCTCACCTAGTGAGAAGGTGTTTTCCTTTGGTCACCCACATGTTGATACGGTCATAGATCGTTATCTATCACGGATCCCACCCCAGATTAATGGCACCATGCAATTCCTTGAGGCTCACCATAACTCCAATGTGCGTGAGCTCAATAATCAACTGACCGAAATTAATAATACGTTGGACATTGAGAGAAAGTGTGGTGATGAGCTGAGCCAGTTGCGAAAGGCGACTGAAGCTCAGTTTTGGTGGGCTTGTCCCATCAATGGAATGAATTGGGCTCAAGTTGTACTGTTCAAGAAGGCTTTAGAAGAATTTAAAAAACTTGTTGCTCAACATGCAAATAAATTTGTAATTCAAGATGAACCTTCCCAAACTATTCCATTTAATGTTGGAAATGGTTCCAACTCTAATATACCAATCAATTATCAGTCAAATCCTCAACAAACTCAAATATTTCAACAACATTTTTTTCAAAATCCTATGATGAGAACTCATTTATTTGATTTCAACAATATGGGTGGAATGGACGGGTATGTACCCTCCGGATTCTTTTGATCTAATGGCTTATATGAATATTTATATTTCATGTTGTTTTAATTAATTTCAATGTTTTATTATAATGTTTTATTATGTATTCTTATTTATTTATTTATGGGATTTTGGTGGGACCGAATCCCAATGTTACTTGAATTTTGTGTTTCATGTTTTATTATGTATTCTTATTTATTTATATTTTAAATATTTCTTAAAATTGGATTTATCTCTTAAAGTCCAATAAACCTATATTTTATTCCTTTATCATTTTTTAATCATAAGTTGAGAATTAAAGAATTACAATCGAGTGTTATGAAATTGGGTGAGAGAATAACGATGAGGATTTGTGATAAATTCGTTAGAAGTTATTACATAATTTAGATTGAATTTTAATATTATGATGATGCAAGAAAGAATCCATTTCTTTGTAAAAGGCTTCACATATGCAAATGTTCTTGTGCGAAGTGTATGTCTTAATATATATATATATATATATATATATATATATATATATATATATATATATATATATATATATATATATATATATATTCTCTCAATATAAAAAAGAAATCTCAACAGAAATATATTCGTTTAATAATTTAGGCTACCAGCCTTCTAAAAAATTAATAATTTAGACTACTAGCCTTCTAAAAGTTAATAATTTAACTCAAGCCCTCAGATCTTCCAATTGGATTATCCATTCTGTTAGCATATTGTTACTTATCAACTTAGTGAGAAATTCCTAATGTATATTCCTCTTAAACCTATGATTTCTATGGGGTATATTAGAAGACTCTTCTAGATGTTTGTCTATTTCATCCAAAAATTGATCTTTTTGAATCCATATGCAACAATCTTTTACCACATACACAAATTGAAAATTTTGTTAAGTAACATGATTATGTACACAAATATTGCAACCTTTGCTTTTTCACCATTGATAAGATTTTAACCTAAATGATATGAAAAAGTGAATAATAGGTCTATATGGAGCAAACTAAGGAGTTTATTGATCCAAACTCTCCATATCATGTTTTCAAATTGATAAAGCTCTATATGGTTTGAAAAAATCTCCAAGGGCATGGTATGAAAGATTAACTGAGTTCTTGATCAACAATGAATACAATAGAGGAGGAATAGACAAAACTTTATTTGTAAATAATGATGGATGGAAGCTTGTGATAGCCCAAATTATGTGGATGACATAGTTTTTGGTGGGATGTTGTTGAATGCCAAATATGATTTATTTTGAGCCATTATTCTTGGCATTTTTCAACTCTTTTCTCATGTTTAAATGGATTTATTCCATGTTTTGTTGTGATTCTTAAATTATGTTGAAATTACCTTTGGATGCTTTGATTTGTGTATTATTGCGCAGAATTAGGCATAAAACATCAATGAACAAGAAACAAGTAAATTGGACAAGGAAGCCAAAAGAAAAGAATAAGTTTCAGCAAGATCATTGTGCGAACAATAGCGAGGTCAAGGAAAATGTTTGTTGTACAAACTTTGAGTGAAGTTCGGGCAAAGATAAAACTTTGGATGGCATTAGGAGAAGGGTCATAAGTTCGCAGTGAGAAGCCTGGGCGAAGAAATTTGTTGTGCGAAGAATGAGTTTGCATTGCGAACTTAGATATTTCTCGGGGGCGGTTTAAGTGTTCAGAGGCACCTCTAGTGCCTCAAAAGTGAATTTGCAGTGCGAAGAAGTTGTTCGCAAGGCGAATAATACAAATATTTTATATATATATATATATATATATATATATATATATATATATATATATATATATATATATATATATATATATATATATGCGTACTTTTTCACCTTTTGTGATCATAACCCTATCTTGCTTGGAAAGAAACATTGTTTGGAGAGAAAAAAGCCAAATTTCTTCGTTTATTCATCAAGAAGAAATATTTTGCAAGTAAAAGTTGGATTCGCGTCCAAGATCGATTCTTCGTCGTGGATGCTCATTCATCTTCTTTCATTACTCGTGAAGCAAGCTACCATGGTGATGAGTAGCTAAATCCCTTTATATCAAAGGTAGAGGTAGTCTACCTTAGCCTAAATGTATTTTTTATTGGTCTTGTATGTGAATAAGTGATGATTAATATATGATGAATAGTTTTGTTCATTCAAGATCCATTTATAATTTGTAAAACTCTAGACATAGATTTTATAAAACTTGATTGAGAATAGCCATCTATCAATGCTCAAAATATAGACATAGATTTATGGTTGATATTTGCTTTTTGTTGATCTTAAAGCTTATTATATCAGTTGTTAGATGGAGAGATTGTCTAGTGATGGATACGGTATTTCTCACAACAACACCCTAGACATAAACGGTATTGAGAGAATACGTGATGATATTAATCAGATCCGGCTTTACATGCAATATTAAGAGAATATATATATATATATATATATATATATATATATATATATATATATATATATATATATATATATTGTTTTGGACTGGCCCAATTTTCAGACTCGGGTCCAATCCATCTTCTGGCCCCAGATGGCCCAATAACTCTTTGTCACCCAATACATCCTCAGTCCGCCCGGAAAGTTCCTTCCGACCGGCCACCAGCGCCACCGATCATGATTTGGACCCAGAAAGGGTCGAAACCCCCAGGATCAGCCGAGGCACGCTTGCCCGACAAACCCTTCACTCAATATTAATATCATCAGACTAGGATCTCGTCCGAGCAGTCCAAGCATTACTCCAACGACTAGGTTCTGACAGTTACCGATTATTGGGGGATCCAAAATCCAGGCCCAATAATAGGGACCAATAGCCATGCGCTGGGGGTATTATATAAACCATCTCATATAGGAGGTTCAGCTATTCAATTCTCACTCTAAAATCTCGTACTTGCTCACTCTTCGCTCGGTTTCTTACTTTAGCATCAGAGTGTCTTGCAGGTACACCCCCTCCTCTCTCCATTAACCGTGCTTCAACCATGCTCGACGTCAGCTACATCGGATCTTGATCTCCAGGTACGATCAGGTGGGAAGTATGTGGGAACTCTTGATTCCCCCGTTCTTCCTCTTTAAAGACTCTACAAAACCAAAGTATTCTCTCTAAAGATCCATGGTTGCTCGTGACAATCTGCTCGAAGCCCGAACTACCGATGGTATTCTTCTTACCCAGCGTGAAAGTAATGTGATCACTCCCTCGCATGAGGAAATCGTCCAAGATCGCCAGGACGGAAAAACTGCTTCTCCCTCTCCTGAGCGCGATCAACCGCTCGAGAGTCGCCCAGAGGTTCTCCCTATCGTACCTCGAAAAATACGATCCTCGCGAAGGACGCGAAAAAAACAAACAACAGAGTCGCCACCTAATTTTAATCTATTCCTAATAAAGGAAAATGGAAATATAGATAAAACCTATAAAGGAAAGAACTTGGTCGTTGAAACCAAATTCTAGGTTCAGGAGTCGGTTACGCAAGAGGAAGGTATTAGCACCTCTTACGTCTGTTGTACTCAACGAGAACCTCTTAGTCTAATCTGCGATCAAATGCTAACTTATATTAATGTATTCTTAATGGTAAACTAGTATGGAGAATGGGTGGTTTTGTTTCTAGGGTGCTCGACAAGGAGTAAGATCCATGTTCCTACGTATTCCCTTGTGCAATAGGAAAGTCAGAACCTTGTAGTTCGTGGTACTAAGGTTGGATTAGTCTCGATCGCAACAGGGGAGAGAGAAAAGTGGGAGTTAGTTTTTTAGTGGGATCACCAAGGAATGGGATCCTCGTGCCTACGTATCCTTGTTGAGGAATCAGAGCATCATAGTTCGACTAACTACGAGTAAGTTGGTGTTTTTTAATGAATGATTATTTAAAACACTTTCTAACTGCTAAGCATGGGCTTGTCTGCTCGCGATAGGAGGCTTAAGCGCTATGTTGTTTGCGAGATAGAAGGGATTGAAATAATGCTTGAGTGTTGAAACCGCTCTTTAATGGCTAAGCATTGGCTTGTCTGCTCGCGATAGGAGGTTGAAGCGCTAGCTTGTTTTTATGGTTTTTGAATAGATATGGACTTGATATATGGATCAAGTATGCTCGGATTGGATAACTTGTTATGGAAAACAAGTGCATTGCATTGATTTAGTTTTAAAGTTGAAAAGTTTAGAAAAGCGAAAGTTGTGCAGATGGCGATCAGATAATGATCGACTTACATGTGTGCATGGGTGAAATGTGTATGGATATTTACTTGGCGTTGGACCAAAAATTTCGTTTATCTTTGAAATGATTAGTCTTAATATGCGTTCGTTTTTCTTTTTACTTAGCAATTTTTCGTCAAAGTGAAAAAGTAAATCACACAAGCATATCATCACATCACAGGCAAGAGAGATCAAGTATACACAAACATTCATCGCACACATAAAGTCGAACAATGGAGAAATATTAATTAATCAAATTAAGTAGAAATATTTAATTAGATTAAATAAAATTATTTAAGATAATTAATCAACGAAAATGTTTTTGGATTTTTGGATATTCGAATGAGAAATCGAAAGATACGATAGAAATTGAAATTTGAACAAAACTAATTAAGAAAACATTTTTTTATAATTTTTTTTGTATGTTTTAAAAGTAAAATTAATTAATTAAACTAAATAAAATTATTTAATAAAATTAATTAATAAATTAATTATATTAAATAAAATGATTTAAAATAGTTAATTAATATTTTTTGTTATTTTTAGATTTTTTATAAAATAAAAGAAATTGAAACAAAATGAAATACAAAAACAACAGGTGGGCTTGGTTTGTAATCAGTAATATAGGGTGTGTAATGAGAAATCCGTCCCAGGCCCAATAATCAGAAGCCCACATATCTAGGGTTCAATGTGTGTCGCTCCCCAGACTTTCGTCCCGGTGCAAACGCGAACTGTCGGCGATGTTGAAGGTTGAAGTTGAATAGAGTCGCCAGCTAGACATTTTGATTCCGAAGGAAAGGTAATGCTGCATAAACCTAGAAAGATCTGGATAAGACGGTTGCGAACCAAAGAGACTGAGTAAGAGGGTAGGTTACGACCTAGGAAGGTATTAGCACCCAGATCATCCATCGTAATCGACGGGATCCACGCATACCTGATTGTGTTTAAAAGGGGATAATGTATGTGTTAAATTGTGTATAAAAGGCTAGGGATGAATGGATGTACAGAGTGTCAGTGCAAGAAGAAAGTGAGTGCTCAAAACTGAGGTAAAAACTAGGGGAGACTCTAAACACCCCAAATTTTCCCTCACTAATTTCACACCATGGCTTGTGATCTTTCTTTTTTGCATAAGCATAAGCATACCACCTCACATTGCATATTTGTTTCATCTGCATAGTTCAAATTCATCTGCATCTAGGGTTTGTGATCTGAGCAATCCAAGGGTCCATCTGAGCCACCCCAAAGGCTTCCAATCACTCTAAGAGGGTCCATGTGTGTTCTATCATCATATTATATCCCTAAAAGATCAAGGAAGTCAAAAAAATCACAAGAACTTGGAAAGCATGGAAGCAGAGCTAGGGTTTCACTACACAAATGACCTGAAATTAGGGTTTTGATTTCAGAGGCCATAACTCCAAATTTTTTGGTCATTCTTGTTTCTAATGGTCTCAATATGATATAAGGATCATGTGTACAAAGTTTGATGAAAAAATTCATTGTGGAAGTCATCTGTTCACTGGCTAACTTCTTGAGCAAGTCAGAGCAAAATCAGGGCATCTGAGGCCCCTACCAATGGAACCAAAGTGGATTTTTCATCAAATTGAAGTTATATGATCTTTATTTGATCATTTAAGTGCTTGGAAGTTCACAAAATTGAAGAAAATTGAGCTAAACCAAAAGTTGCCAAAAATGGAAATGACTTGTAATGGAAACTTTCCATTTTGGGAAAGTATTTCAACCTCCTCTTTCTCAACCAAAAATGCTTCAAATGAAAAATTGTTGGTCATGAAAGTTGTAGATTGGATCATTCACTTTTCAAAAAGTACAAGAACAAGTTCTAATTCATTATGGAACTCAAGTTATGGCTTGGCAAAGTTGGCAAAAATCAAATAATTTTCACTTTCATGCCAAAGAGGATTTTGTGCAAATTCACATACCAAGCCATTTTGTGACTTCTAATACACTTATAAGCATCATACAAACATAGTGCATTGCCAAAAAATCTGAATTGGCCCAAGAATCATCACATTTCATGCCTTGAACTTCAAGAAATCCAAAAGGGGCCAAACTTCTTCAAATTTGCAAAAGAGCACAAAACCTCTCATAAACTTGCTGAATCACCACAAAACCAATTCCATGGTTCTCCTTGATCTTTGCTGAGCCAGGACAAGCCAAAATCCAGCTGCAACATGAGCCCATACCTCAAGTACAAGTTATGTTGACATTTTGGCAACTTGCCCATACCAATCACCATAGTCCACAACAACTCCTCTGACCTATCAAACATTGTTATGTTGACAAAATGCAGCTCAAAACACAACACAAGCAAGCCTAACACTTCAGAATCATCAAGTTCCCAAAAATCACCCCAAGAGCAAAAGCTTTCGAAACTCATAGCACACACACTCAAACTTCAAACTCTTTTCATCAATCAACTCAGCATCACAAGAGGATCATTTCCCACCCTTCATTGCAGCCTAAAACCAAACAAAACTAAAATACGATTTCTGACCAGCTGAAGAACAACCAACCAAACCAGCCATTATAAACTCCTTCCAAGCATCAAAGCATCACCAGGAGGATCATTGGAGTCAGTTTGCACCAAAGAGGAGGCCAGATAGCTCAGATTGAGAAAGCTTCACTTCAGGTATCCTCAAGAACAAATTTTCCAGAAATGTAATTTCTTGTTATAGAAATGTTCTTTGTGCTTTGCTAATCATCATGATCTATTTTGTTTTGAAAATGAATGAGAAACAAGCATGTATGAAGCTTCTGAAATTTTTGCGTGTTTTTCCGTTTGCCTTTGATTCATGATCTTGAGTGAAAATAAATGGATTTTGTTGCTGGATTCGTGTTTAGGGTTGTTAGTTGAGTGATTCTGGAGAGTTAGGGGGTCTGGGATGGCCTAGGGTGGAAGTTAGGGTGAAGAGCTGGTCGGAGAAGATGACCGGAGGTCTTCTCCAGCCACCTGAGAGTCATTAAGGGGTTAATTAGGGTTTAGGGTTAGTTTGAAAAATAGCCGTAGGATCTTGCTTACCCGCGTGTTTGGATGGCTCAGATTGCCTCATTAAACCCTAATTCTCATTTAATTAGTTAATTAGAATTAATTAAATAAAATTAACTCAGAGTGAATCTCAGCCCCTCATTTGCGCGCTGGTCAACTAGGACTTCCCAGTTCAAATCATGTCCATTGGATCAGCTGACTTTCTCTTATTTTCATTTTTAATTCATTTTATGGCATTTATTTTGTACAATTATTTTAAAATACTTAGAAAATTCCAAAAATATTTTTCTTCTGCATTTTGATTTTAAATATTTTTCTTCACCCAAAAAAATTTTTATTTTTATTTTTTGCATTAAAAAATCATTTTAAAAATATTTAAATGTTTATTTTAATTAATTAATGGAAATTAATTAATTAAAATATCATTTAGGTTTCTGAAAATTCCAGAAAAATTCACATTGCATCTTAGGACATTTAGAAACATTGTCAAACCATTCATACAAATTTCTTTTTTGGTTTTGATCCAACTTTGACATTTTTCTTGAATTTAGGGTTCATAAAAATCCCTTTTTGGAACCCTAACTTCAAGAATTCTTTTCTGCCTAACCATTAAGGGTTTGACATTGGTTCTTTTTGCATTGATCTTAATATGGCATGTAGTATCTAGCATATTTTTGTCACAAATTTATCTTGCATTTTCCATTTGATTTGCATTTTTCCTTTTGAGGTACCCAAAAACCCTAGATAACTTAGAAAATTCACAACTTTCTTTAGGTTAAGAGTTAGACCTTCTCCTTTGGGGTGTGATATCATATGGGATTAGGGTTCCTTTAAGTTCATTTGAAATTTTTTATCTTATGATTTGCTTTTGTTTTGACCATATGTATCTCATGTTGTCTTAAAACCCTAATTTCTCATGTTCATTTGCATTCATCTTGCATATGCATCCATACATGAACTTGCCATGACATTTCTTGCATTCATATAGCATCTAAGACATATTAGGACATATTAGAATCATGCTTGATCATTTCTTCATACATTTTCTATGATGTGCATTCATTTCATTCCATGAGCTTTCATGAACTTTCAAACTTCAAAGCATGCTTCCTTTGCATTCCATCTCTTGTATGAACATTCATAGCACTTGACATGCCTTTGCATCATCTCATAGCATCATTTACATCATGTGTTTTCTTCTGGTTATGTCTTTACCTTTGCATTTGTTTCATTTTCATTTCATTTCTTTCCTTTATGCTAATCTTTTCAGGTGGTAAGTAACTTGAAAAGTGAATTTGCCTTCACTTCTCATCTCTATTCTCATTCTTCTTATGCATCATTGCTGAATTTTTCTTTGCTTTAGAGTGAGCTTTCTCATTCATGTTCATCAAGTAACTTATCTTCTTCAGTGAAGTAAGTAACTTGTTTCCTCTGCTTCTCTTCCTTTCACCTGCTTCTTCCATTGGTGGCTTCTCTGAAGATCTTTCCCAAGCCTTACAAACCATAGGAACATCCAAGCATGACAATAATTAGGGTTTTGATTAGTCCCCCTTTAGCTTTTACCTTTGTGGCTTTTTTTTGTCTCTCTTCTCACCTCATCATTAGATATTAAACCTTTAAGGTTTTAAGGCTTTGTGATTAGGGTTATGCATGCATCCTTCTCTTGGATGGAGTGTATAACTTTAATCCTAAGTGTTAAACCCTTAATTTGTTTAAACCTCTTAATCAATCCATCTTAATAATCACTAAGACATTAACTTGTAACTTGGGCCTTGCATTAGAGTTCTAATTCTTCCTTTATTGGTTAAGAAGGACTAACCCTAGTGTTAATGGAAAAGTGCCCCTCAAGTTGTCTTACAAATCATAAAACTCACTTCTTAATCTCACCCTTAATTAAAATCCATTTAATAAAGGTTTGTTTTGTCATGAGGTTAATCCCTAATCATGGATTAAGTTGAGGTATCTTCCTCAGCTTAAGTGTGCTCATCTATTATCCTTCTATTAGGATGGTGTAATGGGTTCACTAATCCTTTATTATGGCTTAAACTCATTACTTAACACTAAACAAAAACTCAAAAACATCTAAATAATCACAAGTAGGTTAATGATCTTAATCCTACATCATGGTAATTAAGTTTGAGGTGTTTATCTCATACTTAAGGTATTCTCATTATCCCTAATCAAAGGGAGGATATGATGAGTTTACTAA
Source organism: Lathyrus aphaca (assembly GCA_963966055.1). Lineage (NCBI taxonomy): Eukaryota > Viridiplantae > Streptophyta > Magnoliopsida > Fabales > Fabaceae > Lathyrus > Lathyrus aphaca. The sequence goes on along the minus strand of OZ014520.1, from coordinate 353,383,929 downwards.
CCCTTGGTTTAGGCTTAAGCTCATTAACATGTGACAAACATAAAAAGTAATAAAAGATTGAAAACACAAAAACAAACAATAATCGTCTCCTTCGGGGTTCTTTTGTCACCATTTTCACTCACAAATTAGAACTTGCTTCTCCCGTCTAATGCAAGACATTTAGCACACGAGCCAAATGAGTCATACACTTGAGCATAGACAAGTAAGCAGTTCATCAGTCCATTCATCTCCCAGTCTCTTTGAGTCGAACTACGGTGTTCTGACTTCCTCATTGCACGAGAGGATACGTAGGCATAACTTAACTTTTATCGAACAAAAGTCTCTGTGTCTTCCCCCTCTTTCAGCATTCTCTTTTAAGCCTCATTCCTAAGCACCTCACTTCACTTTCTTGCACTGACACTTGTACATTCTTTTCCAGCTTTTGCACACAGATAGCACATACACTACCCCTTTAAACACAAACTTTTAAGCGTGGATCCCGTCGAGTACGACAGACAATTTAGGTGCTAATACCTTCCCAGGTTGTAACCAACCCCCTTTCTCAGTTTCTCTGGTTCGCAACCGTCTTATCCATCTTTTTCTAGGTTTATGCAGCATTACCTTTCCTTCGGGATAAAAATGCCTAGCCGGCGAGTCTATTCAGTTCATTTTCATTTCTCTCCTCTCTCCGACCGTTCGCGTCTATACCCTATCTGACCCTTGGTGTCTTTTAGTGGGAGCGACAGCTTGGCGACTCTGCTGGGGAACCTTTATATTGCAACCAGGACTTCTGGTTCTTTTTGTGGGTTCCTCCTAGCGCTTGTTTGATTTGTGTTTATGGGGGTGTTATGTGCTACTTGTGCTTATTTATTTTCTTTATTTATTGCTTCATGTACAACTATATTTATTGCTTTCATCTTCAATTTATGCATGTCATACTGTCATTATCATGTGCAGGATTTGTGTTCTCCTTGGTGGGTGGGGTTCATTGAGTGATTAAGGTCCTATACCTGGGACCTGAGTGACACATAGGCTAGAGTGGCTTCATATTCTTTCCCATTCCATTTCGTTCTGGTGCGGGAATATGAAACACGGTTCAAACATGGGTTTCTTCTTGAGAACTCTGTGCTACAGATTCCCTGTAGTACTAGGGCTATCTGGGAAGCCTGCTAAGTCTGAATGACCTTTTTATGACCTTTAGCATCTGAGGTGAATTAGAGGAAGATCTTTTATGGTTATTGTAAAAATTGTACCTCCGGGTTAGAAGTGTTTACACTTCTCATAACTGATCCAAGTCTGAGGATCCTTGTTCTAGAACATTACATGTGAGGGGGTTGGGTTGTTTACAGGTTTGCAGGAACCCTTGGCCTCATCATACCTTGTTACTAGATTTGTTAAGGTTGTATTATTTGGACAGTTCTTGTGATTACCCTGGACTTGTGACTCTTTATTTGAGTCCCCCACCTGGTTACTAGATTCCTAAGCCTCCATCCGGACTTATGAACATACATGGACTTTTACCAAGGAAGATAAAAAGATCCAGCTCTTGATCACAAACCCTTTGCATATCATTTGCATACATCATTTTTTCATCATTTAACATTTGCTTATTTGTCTTACAGGGTATCCACCATATTATCTTTGGTTTGGTTTTGACCCCTTCTGCTGCTCAGACTTCTTCAGTTATCTTCTTCAGCATCTCCATCAGTTTGTCAGTGATTCTCCTCCAGCTATCCTCATCAGAGACTCATCTCCAGCATCTCATTCAGTGACCTTTATCAGCAGTTGCTCTCAGCTTCTTCACCAGCATCCATGGACACTTCAAGAAAGAGCAACATCACTTACCACTTCTTTGAGCCCACCCTGACTGGCATCAGGCAGGACCATTCCCTCATTACTCCTGATCATGTCCCACTGTTCAGGGAACATTATGGAGGCATATTGGATATGGTCATGGATTTAGACGCATCTCAGAGGAGCATGATCCATACTTGCTTGCAGTTCTATGATCCTCCACTCAGATGTTTCACATTTCCTGATTTCCACTTGGGACCTCTGTTAGAAGAATTTTCCATGCTATTAGGAGTTCCTATCAGGAGTGGAATTCCTTTCAACCCTGAGATGGTTGCTCCCAGAAATGAAGACATAGCTAGGGCATTGCATTTGGAGCCTGCCCTCATTGATCAGAACATGACAACCAAGGCTGGGGTTCCAGGCCTACACCTAGACTTACTGATCTCCCAGGCTACCCTGCATGCTGCAATAGGAGAATGGAAGGCTGTCTGTGCACTTCTAGCCCTCAGTATATATAGGGTTATCTTGTTTTCAGACGAGCCAAAGTTTGTAAGCAAGAATGCTATTCACCTATTCTTACTGAGGAACCTAGTGCCTACCTTGCTTGGAGACTTCTACTACTCAGTACACCAGAGGAATGAGAAGCAAAGAGGAAGACTAGTCAGATGCTGTGCTCCTCTCTATTACTCTTGGCTGCTAAGACACTTGCCAAAGTCAGATACTTTCCTGAACCCCCATCAGCAGAAGAATTGGGCTAAGAGATTTATTGCCTTGACATCAGAAGACATCAGATGGTGCACTCAAAGCACCAAGGGCAAAGACATCATTGTTAGTTGTGGGCAATATCCTAATGTGCCTTTGATAGGAGTGAAAGGTTGCATCAACTACAACCCTTTACTGTTTAAGAGACAATTAGGATATGCTTTGGTTCATCCTCCCAGAGGGCAAGATTTGGCTGAGACTCTCTACTGTGAAATTCAACCCAACTCTACTGTTGTCAGACAAGCTGCATGGGCCTGGGACAACATTCAGACTAAAGGGACGGACATCCTTGGCAAGTGCAACAACATTTCTTCAGCACAGTATTCTGATTGGTCTCGTACCATAGCTCAGATCACCCAGATGCCATTCACTTTAGAAGATATACCTGGTCCTTCTACAGTACAACCTGCAGTTAATGTCAGCTTGGAAGAGTTTGAAAAGCTGAAAGAGAGGAACACTCAGCTAGCTGAAGCCTTGAAGAAGAATCTTTGGGAGAGAAATGACAGTCGTCTGGATAATGAGAGATTGGAAAGGCTCAGATTTGAGCACTTGACCAAGATTGAGAAGACGGATGACTACATCAGGAAGGCAAGAGCAAGGGAGTTAGTACTGAAGAATGCTTGCAAGGAAGCAAAGACTCAGAAGGCTAGGGCAGAGCATTATCTGGAGGAAAGCTAGGCTAGGTGGATCAGGATCACTGAAGCCCGTGCACAAGAAGACCAAAGGACTCATGCCAAGATAGAGCAACTGGAGGCTAGTGAGAAGAAGCATCAAGAGGAATTATTGGCAGCTCAGAGAGAGATATCTGAATTAAAACTCCGGGCGGGGTTGAAGAGGTCAAAGGATCAGGATAAGCATAAGAAGTTGACCAGTTCCATTGCTACCAGGAACCTCCTCATCAGGACTACTACAGAACACCCAATGGGTCCAATGACTGAGGCCCTCCTAAAGGAAGTCAGAAAGGATGACTTTGGATTGGATGTCTGATTCTTTTGCTTGTACTTTTCTTTTGTTGTACTTTTTCTTTTGTTGTTGTATTTTGACCCACCATGGGAATGTATTGTAATCAAACTATGTATTTTCACCCTTTGTAATATATCAGTTTGTATTATTGGTGGGCTTAATCTCTATCAACATCATCAGCATTTCCTCGAGGTCTGGAAAGGTCAAAACCAAAGAACCAAACCGGATACCCTTGGAAGACAAATAAGCATATTGCATTGCATACTAACATCTTCTTTGTTTTGTAGGTTTTTTTTTATTGTTGTTTCTCATTGTGTTGTGGTTTCAGGAAACATTGCTCGCAGAAGAGTGTTCCCTGTTAACAGAATACACCGGTAACCGACGCGAAACAACCTTCTGGGACTCCAGATGGATCAAGTTCAGCAAGACTTGAATGAAGTAAGGACCCAAATGGAAAATGAGAGGGTTGAGATAAGGAATCAGATGACCCAATTCATGAATGTGATGACTAGTTTAGCTCAGAGCCAGGAAAGACTAAGGGAGTTGGTTGAGAGACAAACTCCTGAAGAACACCATCCAGGTACAGGAGGTACCAGTAATAATGATCACGTGCAACCTCGCACTGATCCACCAGAGTTTGGGCCTCATCTAAACCCAGAAGTTAATGCCATAAGGAATACTCAGGGTAACACTGCTGGAGGAAGGGTCTTGCAAGAGGATCCTCAAGAAGAGCATTTTACAGTTGTTGGGGCTGGGGATGAAGTTTACGATCGTAGGCTGGATGAAATTGTAGAGAAGCTGAGGTCTCTTGAATCCCAGAATTCCCTAGGCTTTGATGTAATGGACATGGGACTGGTGGAAGGGGTGAGAATTCCTCACAAGTTCAAACCCCCATGTTTTGAAAGGTATAATGGCACATCCTGCCCACATACCCACCTTCAATCATTCTTGGGAAGGTTAAAAGCATACACCATGGATGAGAAGCTGTGGATGTTTTACTTCGAGGATAGTCTAACAGGGGCATCCCGAGAATGGTATTCCCACCTGACCAGAGCCATAGTAAGAAACTGGAAAGACTTGGCTGAAGCTTTTATCCGTCAGTATCAGTATAACTTGGACATGGCCCCAAACAGGACCTTCTTAATGGGAATGTCTCAATCTTCCCGTGAAAGCTTTAGGGAATATGCCCAAAGGTGAAGGCAACTTGCTGCTGCAGTTCAACCACCCATGTCTGAAAGAGAAATGGCAGACATGTTCATGAATACTCTTCAAGGAACATATATTGACAGATTGGCTGCATTTTCTTCTACCAGTTTTGCAGATGTGGTGATAGTTGGGGAAAGAATAGAGAGCCTATTGAAGATGGGAAAGATCTCCGATAACGGTGCCAGTTCAAGCAGTACAAGAAAACCATTTGCTGGGCCCCGTAGATCTGGTGAGACAAACTCTGTGCACATGGGAAGAGGGAGACCCCAATACATGCCCAGAACAGTTGCTGCTATTACTATCCCTGCTCCACCTCCTCAGTATGCTCAACAACCGCAGCACTTTCCGCAACAACAACAGTTTTCGCAGCAAAGATCATACAACAATAACAACAATCAACAACAATAACGCCCGTTTCAACAATGACCATCTCAGGTCAACCGGGTGATTGACCCCATTCCTATGCCATATGCTACACTGTTGCCACAACTCCTAAAGCTCAATCTTGTTGAGTTGAGGACATTGGCTCCACCTGATCCTCAAAACCTTCCAAGGAACTATGATGCCAATGCTAGGTGTGCTTTTCATTCCAACGCACCTGGTCACCCTACAGAAAAATGCAGAGCTTTGCATATGAAGGTTCAGGATCTGGTAGATTCAAAAGCCCTGAACTTTGCACCTCCTCCAAATGTGATGAATAATCCTATGCCAAGCCACAGTGGGCTAAGGATTAATGTTGTAGAGGATGGATCACCCCTGAGTTTGATAGAAGACATTGCATGTATTCAGACACCTCTGGCAGAGGTTAAAGCCCAGCTTTTAAAATGCCAAGTGTTTCTAGGTTGTGAGGCCTGTTGTGAATTATGCAAACTTTCTAAGAATGGGTGTGCCAGCTTGAGGAGAGGCATCAATGATTTGATTAAGGAAGGCATTCTGCAAATTACAACCATAGCTTCTACAACACCAACAACCCTTTTGACAACAACAAGTGAATCTTCTACAAATGCAACAACCATCTTTCCAAGTGTTTCTTCTACAACTGCAACAACCATTGTTCCAACCGATTCATCTACAACTTCAACAATCATTCCGTCTGTCACTTCAATATACAACAATTCATTTGAACTAGCTACCACAACTTCAGCAACCAACAATGATGTTTCCACTGTCACAATTTACTATGACCCGGCAACGGTCCCGAATTCCGGCAACTTTCAGCAAAATCAACAACAATCTTAACAAAGCTTCAATTCACCTTCACCAACATCCACCAGAGGCCCTGTTACAATTTTCTATGACCCACAGACTATTACAGTCCCAACATCTGCTGCAGTAAGTCCAGTCACTTTCACAGTGCCCGGGCCGATACCATATGATAAAGACAGTGCTATACCATGGCATTATGGTGCTGATCTGTATTGCAACGGAGAGAAAGTCCTTCTTGATTCTCCAGTTCTCACTCCCCAAGTGGATAATGTTGGGGGAGGCGGATGCTTCACCCGAAGCGGACATCTCTTTGCTTCACAAGTCCCTAGAACCAACACTGAGGCAGAGGTTGCTGCCAGAGCCAAAGGGAAGAGTGTGATATCGGAAGAATCTGCACCGAAAGAAACTCAGAAGTCATCCTTCGACCAAGATGTGGATGAGTTTATGAGAATTATTAAAAGAAGTGACTATAAAGTTGTGAACCAGCTCCACAAGACCCCTTCAAAGATCTCAATCCTATCACTGCTGTTGTGTTCCGAAGCCCATCGGGATGCACTATTCAAAGTTCAGCACGCTGCCTACGTGCCAGAAGAGATCACTGTAAATCAGCTGGAAACAGTAGTATCAAATGTCAATACTAGCCATGGGCTAGGTTTTACTGATGCTGATTTAACAACAGAAGGACGTCTCCACAAAAAAGCCTTGCATATAACCCTGGAGTGCAAAGGAGTTGTCTTATCTCATGTGCTTGTAGACACTGGGTCCTCACTCAATGTTCTACCAAAGAAAGCCCTTATCAAGCTAGAGTATGATGGGATAGCTCTCCGGCCAAGTAACCTTGTGGCCCGGGCTTTTGATGGCTCCAAAAGATCTGTTTTGGGAGAGGTGGAGCTGCCAGTGATAATCGGTCCACAAGTCTTTAAGACCACTTTCTATGTGACAGACATACAACCGACATACAGTTGTTTGCTAGGTCGACTCTGGATTCACGCTGCAGGCGCAGTAACGCCGACCCTTCACCAGAAACTAAAGTATGAATGGGAAGGATAGATTATCACCATCTGTGGTGAGGAAGACATCTCTGTTAGCCATCTGGCTACATACACATATATTGAGATGGATGGTGAAATCCATGAGACAATGAGCCAAGGGTTTGAGGCCCTAAATGTTAATGAGGCGACGACTGAAGTATTTGCTACATCCCAAGAGGATAAGATGGGTACTTCAATTGTCTCCTATCAGCAAGCCCGAAAGGTTGTTGAAGATGATAATGCCCAAGGCTGGGGCAAGCTGCTGCCAGTGGAAAAGAAGGAAGATAGATTCAGTTTGGGTTACAAACCATTCCGACAAGATCAATCAGAGGCTGCAAAGAAGCCCAAATTTGTCAGTGGGGGGATGCTCACCCCAGATGCTGTTAACAATCTGGAAGACGAGGAAGAAAGCGACCGCAACCTGGAGAACTGGATACGTCCAAGGATCCCGGGGAACCAAGTCCTTAACTGGTCTTCCCAGGAAATTATAAGGGTTACTCCTGCAGAGTAATTATTATTTCCTGTCTTTTTAGCATGCATCAAGTCCTTCATCTTGCCCAAGGTGTCAGGACTCATTTTGTAATAGGGCCATATTGTAATTTTGTGCAAATGATTAATCAATGAATATCGGACATCTTTTGCAAACGAGTCTCTTTTTTGCTCACTGTCTTTTCATTTTTCACTTTTGTACAAAACAATAAAATGGCAATGTTTTCAAAATAACAAATTCATTTTCACTTTTCTAAACAAGATTAAAACTGATCACTAAAACGAACCAATCTCAACCCTTGCAGAGATTATCCTCCAGATTGCACCGACAACATCACCGCTATGACCTTGTATGACTTCGACAATCCGATTAATCAAGCTGATGAAGGGGTTGAGGAAGACTATGAGTTACCTGAAGAGTTAGCCAGGTTGTTGAGGAAAGAAGAGAAAGTGATCACTCCTCACCAGGAGGAGGTGGAAACAATTAATCTTGGTACCGAAGAAGACTTGAAAGAAGTGAAGATTGGGGCCAACCTGCAAGATTCAGTGAAGGAACAGCTTATTGACATGCTTCGAGAGTACGTTTATGTCTTTGCTTGGTCCTATCAAGACATGCCAGGTCTAGATACGAATATTGTTATGCACAAGCTGCCTTTGAAAGAAGATTTTCCTCCAGTGAAGCAGAAGCTACGCCGTACTCGTCCAGATATGGCAATGAAGATTAAGGAAGAAGTACAAAAACAATGGGACGCCGGTTTCCTTGCTGTAACTAGTTACCCTCCGTGGGTCGCTAATATTGTACCAGTGCCTAAGAAGGATGGCAAAGTATGGATGTGTGCGGATTACCGGGATCTGAATAGAGCTAGCCCGAAGGATGATTTCCCTTTACCTCACATTGATGTATTGGTCGACAACACAGCTCAGTTCTCGGTATTTTCCTTCATGGATGGATTTTCCGGGTATAATCAGATCAGGATGTCACCCGAAGACATGGAGAAGACTACTTTCATAACACCTTGGGGCACATTTTGTTATAAGGTCATGCCATTCGGGCTGAAGAATGTCGGTTCTACTTATCAACGGGCTATGGTGACATTATTCCACGACATGATCCACAAAGAAATTGAATGCTACGTGGATGACATGATTGCCAAGTCCCTGAAGAAGATCATCTGGTAAATCTGCTGAAGTTGTTCAAGCGTCTGAGAAAGTATCAGCTGAAGTTAAACCCCAACAAATCCACGTTCGGGGTATGTTCCGGTAAGCTGCTGGGATTCATTGTAAGTGAAAAAGGAATTGAGGTTGATCCTGACAAAGTCAAGGCCATTCAGGAGATGCCTGCACCTAGGAATGAAAAGGAAGTTTGGGGGTTCTTAGGTAGATTGAACAACATATCAAGGTTCATATCTCACCTTACTGCAACCTGTGAGCCCCTGTTCAAATTGTTAAGAAAGGAACAGACGGTCAGGTGGAACGAAGATTGTCAGAAGGCTTTTGACAAAATCAAGGAGTACCTGCAAGAACCTCCAATTCTTATGCCTCCAGTTGAAGGAAGACCTCTAATAATGTACCTGACAGTATTATAAGGGTCAATGGGGTGTGTGTTGGGCCAGCATGACGAGTCTGGTCGAAAAGAGTATGCAATATACTACCTGAGCAAAAAGTTTACCGACTGTGAACAACGTTATTCACTGCTCGAGAAAACTTGTTGTGCTTTAGCGTGGGCTGCTCGCCGACTAAGACAGTATATGTTGACCCACACTACTTTGTTGATCTCAAAGATGGATCTAGTCAAGTACATATTTGAGAAGCCAGCACTTACCGGAAGGGTTGCAAGATGGCAAATGATTCTGACAGAGTATGACATTCAGTACACATCTCAAAAGGCCATCAAGGGCAGTGTACTGTCTGACTATCTAGCTGAGCAACCCATTGATGATTACCAACCAATGAGATTTGAGTTCCCTGATGAAGACATCATGTTCCTGAAAGCAAAAGATCATGAAGAGCCTGTTCACACTGAAGGGCCTAGCCCAGAAGAAGAATGGGCAATGATGTTTGATGGGGCTGTCAATATGAATGGTCGTGGAGTTGGTGTAGTGCTCATTACACCTAAAGGAGTTCATATGCCTTTCTCAGCAAAACTCACCTTTGCATGCACTAACAACGAAGCTGAATACGAAGCTTGTATAATGGGTCTTGAGGAAGCCATTGACCTCAGGATCAAGACATTAACTGTATTCGGGGATTCAACTTTGGTAATTAATCAGACCAACGGCAAATGGTACACTCACCAAGAGCATCTGATTCCATACAGCGACTATACGAGGAGATTATTGACTTTCTTCACAATAGTCAAACTTGAGTATATCCCTCGAGATGAAAATCAGTTTGCAGATGCTTTAGCTACCATTTCCTCCATGATCAAGGTTCAGACTGCCAATTATGTGCCTCGAATTTTGGTATCCAGACTAGACCGACCAACATACGTATTCACTGTGGACATTGCTAAAGATGACAAGCCTTGGTTCCATGATATCAAATTCTTCTTAGAGGATCATACATACCCACCCGGGGAATCATCCAATGATAAGAAGACATTAAGAAGGCTGGCTGGTAGTTTCTTCCTAAATGCTGATGGGTCATTATACAAGCGAAACTTTGACATGGTTCTTCTCAGATGTGTTGACAAGAAAGAAGCAGACTTGCTGATGCACGAGATGTATGAATGATCTTTCGGTACCCATGCTGGAGGACATGCAATGGCTAAAAAGTTGTTACGATTAGGTTACTACTGGATCATAATGGATGCAGACTGTGGTGCATATGCCAGGAAGTGTCATAAATGCCAGATTTATGCAGATAAGGTGCATGTGCCTCCAAATCCTTTGAACGTAATGTCTTCACCTTGGCCCTTTGCCATGTGGGGCATTGACATGATTGGAAAGATTGAACCGACTGCTTCAAATGGCCACAGATTCATCCTGGAAGCCATTGATTACTTCACCAAGTGGGTTGAAACAGCTTCATATGCAAACGTCACCAGAAAAGTGGTAGCCAGATTCCTGAAGAGAGACATCATCTGTCGGTATGGAGTACCCGAGCGAATCATTACTGACAATGGTTCCAATTTGAACAATAAAATGATGGCAGAACTGTGCCGGGACTTCAAAATCCAACATCGCAACTCTTCTCCTTACAGGCCAAAGATGAATGGCGCTGTTGAGGCAGCTAACAAAAACATCAAGAAGATTGTGCAGAAGATGGTGGTTACTTACAAATACTGGCATGAAATGCTACCATTTGCCTTGCATGGGTACCGTACCTCAATCAGAACATCTACTGGGGCAACACCGTATCAACTTGTTTATGGTATGGAATCTATCCTACCTGTTGAAGTTGAATTACCCTCTTTATGGGTACTGATGGATGTCAAGCTGAACGAAGCAGAATGGGTTCGTTCTCGGTATAATCAATTGAATCTGATCGAAGAAAAGAGATTAACTGCAATATGTCATGGGCAGTTATATCAGAAAAGAATAAAGAAAGCCTTCGATCAGAAAGTTAGGCTTTGGGAATACCAAGTGGGAGATCTTGTGCTGAAAAGACTCCTTCCTCCTCATACAGACCATAGGGGCAAGTGGACTCCGAATTACGATGGTCCATTCATAGTAAAGAAAGTTTTCTCTGGTGGAGCACTGATGCTCACTACTATGGATGGTGAAGATTTCTTATCCCCTGCGAATTCAGATGCAGTTAAAAAATACTTCGCATAAAATGACCCGCTGGACATAAAAACAGAATGAAAGTCCAGGAAAAAATAGGGCATCCCGGCGAGTCAAAAACAGAATAAAAGACTCGGGCAAAAATAAGGGAAAAATCAAAAAAATGTGTACACCCGCTGAGTTTAAAAGCCGCATTGGACAACTCAGGAAAAAATGGGTATCCCGGTGGATTGAAAACCCGAAAGGGCGATCCACGCAAAATAAGGGAATAAGCGAACAACTGCATTCTGAATTCGTCTGTATCACTTACAGCTCGGCAAGCTTCGAAAGGTTAAAGCATCGGTCAGAATCAACCTTCTTCAGAAAGCAAGATGAGAAGAACGTCAAGGTCATACGGGTCATAGCAAAGGAAGCTCACCGAAGCATCATCAACATTGCCAACACTTTTACTTTTTTAATTTGTAACAATCTCCTCATTCCAGGGGATCTGTTTCTTTGACTGTATTTGCCAAATCAGGGCACCCAGATTAATAAAATAAGAGTTTTCAGTCACACTTCGTCTTGTACATTTTTGTTTCGTTTGCAAAATGTCCAATATCCATGATATAATATTTGCATAAAATAGATGTGCCTTTCTAATTAAATGCTTGCAGGAAATGTATTTACTCTCAGGAATATCTAACTCCTATGACGAAATCCGGTAAGGGATACCTTGGGACACTTGTGTGTTTCTTTGTCTTAACAGGTTATAGGTATTCAAACATGGGGGCATGCCAAGCATCACTTCCCCAGCACAGCTTCTCCAAGCAGCATCTGAAATGCTTTTTCCCCAACAGAGCTGTCAAAGCCTCCTCATCCCCAGCCGGGATCCCCACAAAAATTTCTAGGAAAATCGTTCAGTGATCTTTTCTCCCCCAAACAGAGCGCCAGGTCTCTAAAAAGAACCACCTCCCCGCAGAGTTCCAGCCTCTCCTCAGAAGCTTCTTCATCCCCAGCTGGGATGTCTCCTTACCGGATAAGATCTATCAGTGATCTAGTCCCCCAAGCAGAACCATATGTTTTATCAGATCTACCAATGATCTCATCCCTAGCTGGGATATCCTTCCAAGCAGATCAGCCAGAGATCTTCACAGCAGCGGGATCCGAATCCCGGATCGGTTTCTTTTGCATAATCATAGCATTCACATCATTTTTCCCACAAAGTGTAGCATTCCGTCTAATATGGAGCATTACGGAAAAAATCAAACATTTTCATGATCACAAGTCAGGTTCGAGCCAGTCACTTGTAAATACCGACAGTACCTCATCGACAATATATAAAGAGACTCACACCCCAAGCAAGTAAAAAGCCAAAGCGTCCCCTTTGCACTCTCTAACACAGATACATGTTCATATATACTCTTTCGACACTCGTGCGTGTCATATCATTCCCCTGCAGATATAAGCCACAAACATCCTCTGTGATTATAGATACCTATGTATATTCCTCTGACACCCATCTGTGTCACCCTTCCCCAGCAAGTTGAACACTCGTCAGTGTCTTGCTCATACTTCACAAAACTCACACTTATATAGATACTCGTCCGTATCTTGTATACATATCTTATTCCCCACAAATTTGACACTCGTCCGTGTTCTTTGTTAACCAGTTGGTACTCGTCCGTATCATCATCTCTGAACACGCGTCATCATTTGTTTCTACCGATACTCGTCCGTATCATAGCCTTAAGGATGCTCGTCCGCATCTTTAATCTATACACAGCGTCAAAACATTTATACCTTTTATTCCTTAAGTGTAAGCACTCGTCCGTGTTTACCATTCCCCAGAAAAGCAACTTTTCTTCTATCCGGCATTCGTCCTATGTCGTGATACTTTTGGCAGCCGTACCCTGCCAGGTGATTGTCCTTCACCTTTGGATGACCGTCCCTCATCCCTTTCCCCAGCGGAGTCTCCATTATTTGAACCCTTTTATATCCGGCATTCGTCCTATGTCGTGATATTTAGCAGCCGTCCCCTGCTAGGTGATCGTCCTTCACCTTTTGATGATCGTCCTTCATCACTTTTATCCGATGGCCGTCCCCATCGTTGACCTTGTTATCAGACATTCGTCCTATGTCATGATAAACCCCGAAAGCAGCCGTACCCTGCTAGGTGATCGTCCTTCACCTCCTGATGATCGTCCTTCATCATGCTTATCCGATAGCCGTCCCCATCGTCGACCATTTCTATCCGGCTGTCGTACCCCGAAAAATACGACCTCACGCGATCCGAAATGGACAGAGCCGCGCGCCGGACGGACTGAAGAGTCGCCACCTAATTCTATTTATTCCCGAAGAGGGAAAGGGAAGATATAGATACAACCCGTGAGGAAAAGGATGAGGACAAAGGTCAACGGAACCATTGCCTGGGTTCGGGAGTCGGTTATGCAGGGGGAAGGTATTAGCACCCCCTACATCCATCGTACTCGATGGGAACCATCTAAGTTATCGCGCGTGAAAGGATGTCTATGCTTAAACGAATTTCTTGCTAGAGGGAAATGAGTTGAGTTATAAGTTAGATTGAACCTAGGTGCTCGGCAAGGATTGAGATCCTCGTGCCTACGTACTCCCGTGTGCAATGGGAAAGTCAGAGCCTCGTAGTTCGGCCTACTAAGGGTAATAGGTGTTGATTTTATTACCTTTCGTCGATGAAAGGGTTTAGGAGTTGAAGTGCACTAAAGACTATGGATAGTTTATCTCGCCCAACAAGACGAGTGTCCTGCGTCGAAATAATCGGAGCGAGTAACGAAAGCTCGTTATCCCCCTTTCTACCGCTTAAGGCTCGTGGCGTACAAATCTTCTCGTATTATTAAAGTGTGTTTTTATTTCCTAAAGCCACTTGACGTTGGATCAAGGGTTTGGATCTAATCGAAACGTTTTTTTTTTTTTGAAGTTAAAGGGTAAGTGAAAATGGAGGTTATTTTTTGTGGTTTTGTTAGCGAGGCACGAATCGCTCGGCTCGCAAAGGTGGAGTGAATCCTAAACGAAAAAGATAACTGAAAAAAATAAAGTGCAAGTGTGCAAAGTGCAATCGCTTGGCGTTGGACCAAGGATTCGAAATAAAATGCGAGAAATAAAAGTGCGTACAAATTAAGGGGAGAGGGATACAAAATAAATACAGGGGATTGCGAGAAATAAATGGTATCATTGTAGTTTGCCCAAGAGGAAGCGTGTGTGCAGTGTGTTTGAACTATTCGAAGGCGTTCAGCCTGTTTATTCGGGACGCAACTATTTGAAGGCGTTGGACCTTTTTAATCGAGCGCAACTATTCGAAGGCGTTGGACCTTTTCGGGACGCGACAAAATTTTGTTCGTTTACTGCCTTAGAGCCGATTTAATGAAATCGCTCTATGAGGAGTCGAATCGTAATTAATTTTTTTTAATGCGAAAATAAATAAATGAATTGAATTTGCTAGAATTAAATAAAAAATAAAATAATGAATAAAATAATTAAATGAATTAAATAATATCAAGATAAAATGAATTAAATTAATTTATATGATGATTTGTCCAAAATAATAATAAAAAATAAAGAAATAATTACAAGAGGGGGCCTCATATTGACCAAAAATCACCGATTAGAATCGGGCGATAAATTGGCCGTTTAGTATATCATTGGCCCGAGAAATAAATAAAATTCCAATAAAGAATAAACTATTACTAACCAAAATAAATAATGCTAACTATTAAAAAGAATAAAGTTCTCAACATAAATAAAACCATAATAATAATAATAAATAAACAAATAACAAAACAAGAGAATATATGTGTGATAGTGGTGTGTATGCAGCAAATTCGGGTGGGCTAAGCCCAGATCAAAAAGAACATTATGAAAATAATAAAAAAACAAAATATGTAAAAAAAAGCAGAGGGAGGTGCGTGTGGCAGATGTGTGGAATATCAGTGGCTTAGAGCCCAAAGCAACAATCAGTAAGCTTTTTATACAACAAATTAAAAATAAAAGGAACACTCAGTACATAGAAAAATATCAAAAAAAAAAAGAAAGAATAAAAGTCAAATCCTCACCCCTGTTTCAGAAAGAAATCGTTGTCCCGCTCTCTCTTCAAGCTTGGATTCGCGGCGGCACTTCTCCTTTCGAAAACCTCACCCAAAGTTCAGCACGGCGGATCTCGATGGCGGTGGCGCCTCTCTCTTTCTCAAACCTCCGTCGAATGCTCCGTCTCGGTTCGTTTTCACGGCGGGTGCTCGGGTCTGGATGAGAAGCGGTTCTCGGCGGCTTTCCTTTTCGAACTCGTCTCCGTCTCGTTCTTCAGATCTTTGCCGGTTGGCTTCCGGCGACGGTGGATTCGGATTGGTTTTGGTGTATGCTCACAGCGGTAGGCAGTTTAGATGGAAGGTTCGCTGTGTTTTGAATCTCTGTGATTTCGGATGCTTTAGGTCGCGATTTGAGTGGTTTGCCGGCAGAGGATGTGACGATGGCGCGGCGGTGATGTGTTTAGGGTTTCTGGATGGCTGAGGGTTTTGCCGGCGGATGTTAGAGTGGTGAAAATGGTGATGTTGACGGTTTTCTTTGAATCCTTTCTCTCTGTTTTGATTGATGGAGGAGAGGAGGGTTTCGGCTTGTGGCCTTGCGGATTCGAGATGGTTTCTCTATGTTTACGGCTTTGTTTCGATTGTGGATTTGTCTCAGGTTTCACAGAAGATCTCATTTGATCTCTCGTTCGGTCCGTTCTTGTTTCATCTATCTGTTCATTTTCTTTTCAGTTTCATGTTTTTTTTGATTTTTTTAGATCTGGTTTGTGTGGTAGGTGGTGATGGTGAACCGGTTTGGGGTTTATGATTTTCTGTGTTGGATGGGTTGAATGGTGATGAAGAAGAGGTTAGTTGGTTCAGCTGGTTTTTGCGATTTCAAGGAAAACTGAGTTTGTTTTGAGAAGGTTTTAGTGATGGAATAACATGGTCTGTTGTTGGTTGCTGCGGTTCATCACCTTCAGCTCATCTTCTTCTTTTTTGTTTATGATTCAGTGTTTTTTTGTGAATGCTTTGTATGGTGATTTGCAGTGTTGATATTTGTGGACTTAAGGTTTGTGAATTTTGGTGAAGCTTGGTATTTTGCTGAGTTATTTTTGGATTCCTTTTTGTGTGATGAATGAGGAGCTGTGCTATATAGTGATTGAAAAGGGGTAGAATGGAAAATTTGTTGGCGAAGATTGTATGCAAGATCTGAGAGGAATCTTTCTGTTATGAGTGGAGAGCTATGGAAAATAGTTGATTGGTGTGGGTGTTGTGCGCTGGAGGAAAAAAAAAGAATGAGGAAAAGAAACAACTCATGCTGTGATGCAAATATTGTTATTTGGACAGGCTGGAAAGAGAAAGAGATATGAAATGGAATAAAAAATTTGTTAACAGAAATAGTAACACTAATAATAATAATAATAGTAATAATAATGGATGAATAAAAAAGATAATAAAAGATAGTAAATAGAGATAAAAAAAATAATAGCAATAAATTTCTTACTAATAAAATAATAATAATAATTATAGATAATGAAATGAAAATATAGTAACAATAAAAATAACAACAATAAAAACATAATAGACTTAAGAAAATAAATAATGGAGATAAAAACAATAATGATAATACTAATGAAAAAGGAATAATGGAAAATATTAATAACAATAATAATAATAAAAACAATAATGACAATATAATTATAAGTAATAATAATGATGATAAAAAATAACAGTAATAACGATATAAATTTAAATAATAATAAAAATAGTAATATATAATTCTATAAAATAGAAATGATAATAATAAATAGTGAAGATAAAAAAAGAACAGCAATAATAAGAACAAACAATAAAACGAATAATACTAATAATAATAGCGAAAATGAGATGAAAATTTCTTTTGAGTTTTAATTGGAATAAACCGAAAATATGATGATAAAAACAAACTCGATTTGAAAATTAAGGAAATAGCCTAACAAAATAGAAGAGTGATTTTCTTTAGAATTAATAATGGGCCTAAAAATGGGATACCATAAAAGAAAAAATTCATTTCTCTTTTTTTTTGAAATTTTGGAAATAACAAGTGACATATTTATTTGATTTTTAGTATCAGACAGCAAAATAAAAATGGCATATATTTTGATTTTTAAAATAACGGCTAGACAGTAAAAATGGTGCGGGTAGGACAAATTTGGGGTATGACAGATGCCCCTATCGAATTGACTTAGACCGAGTAAAATAAACTGGCTCGCGTTCAATTTTTCAAGGTATAAGATAATTAGATATTAACAGACTCCAAAGTTGTTCGATAAAAGAAACTGTGCAGTAAATGGATGATTAAAATTGGGAACTGAAGGTGATACGAAACAAAAAAAGGTTGACAGAAAATTAAATAATCGCCTACCACCGCAAGGATGATAATGCGAACTCGGCACTCGATGCTAGGTCGATGCTGAGCAACAGAAAATAAAATAATCGCTTACCACCGTAAGGATGATAATGCGAACTCGGCACTCGATGCTAGGTCGATGCTGAGTAACAAAAAATAAAATAAAATAATCGCTTACCACCACAAGGATGATAATGCGAACTCGGCACTCGATGCTAGGTCGATGCTGAGTAACAGAAAATAAAATAAAATAATCGCTTACCACCACAAGGATGATAATGCGAACTCGGCACTCGATGCTAGGTCGATGCTGAGTAACAGAAAATAAAATAAAATAATCGCTTACCACCACAAGGATGATAATGCGAACTCGGCACTCGATGCTAGGTCGATGCTGAGTAACAGAAAATAAAATAAAATAATCGCTTACCACCGCAAGGATGATAATGCGACCCCAACATTCGATGCTAGGTCGATGCTGAGCAACAGAAAAAATAAACTGGAAGAGGAATATCCAACGAGGACGCCCACTGAATAACACCTTAGGAGAATCTTCGATCGACCCTGGATCCTGACTTCCGCTGGGGGAAGTCCTGGAATCTTGGATTGATCCTGGATCTTGAATTATGCATGTATGCTCGATTGTTGTGACATGGTATTCCATAATGATGGAGATACGATGCAAATGCTTATGCACTGAGATATAAATTCGATAATGTTGGGAATATGGAAAGCTGATTTATTTAGGCATGCATATGATGCATATGTTGCAAATGATTGATGTAAATGATGCTTATGACGTTGATGATGCATAATGATGCATATGAGCGATTGAACGGTGCCAGCTTGGTGGACTTTTGGTTTGGTAGTTGCCAATGGTATTTGGACTTTGGGTGGGTGGAGGGACTGATTCCCCGACACTCGATCTTCGACGATGTATGATCAGAAGATGAATCCGAGAGCTCCAAGTTTTGGTTACTTGCTGATGAGCGTAGCGACTTAATTGACACATGAAGACTGACTTTGCTTCGAATGGTTACCAACGTCTGGCAAGGACTGCCTATTTGGCTGGGGAGAAGATAAAGGAAGATTTTCTCCTTGTTTGCTTGCCCCTGCCTGCAAGGTATCTGAAATAAATTTGACGGGGAAGTTTTGACAATGGCCACGACATGACCTGCCCCAGAGTCTGGATTTGATAAGCGTCTGCCCCTGATTGAGCTGTTTGAAGATGACTTGCCCCTGACTGGGCTGATTTTGAAATAAATTTCCCCTGACTGGGCTGATTTTGAAGAAGTATTGAGTCAAATTCCTCTTTTGATTGCCCCTTGTTGGGATTGTACTGATGTCGAATACTGAATTGCAATTAAATTGTTCATACACAAATGGTAGTGTTAATGTAAAGTTCATGTAAGTTTTGAAAAAGTCAATTTTATTTGAATGTTGTGATAGTGTGACGAATGGACCGTTAGCCCAAACGAGGTGCTGATTTAGAAAGTTCGTGAAAGATGCAGCAAGAATAATGTGTAACCGATATTGAAGATTAGCAAATATATGGGAGTCAATTTACGCAACCCTATTGGTAGCATGCTTTCAGAATAAATCGCGCCTCAATTAGGTCTTTCGAGGGTTGTAACGTGGTCTGGTTAATGGTTCGAGAAACAAAGGATAATAGGCTCAAAGTTTGATTTGTACCCAACCCTTCGTCGTAATGTTCTCCAATCCTATGTTCAGTTAACTCTACGCATGCATTTGTTTTGACTTTGCAAGAGTGAAGATGAAGCTTTAAAGTTTGCTTGAAAATGACAGTCATCTTTTGCTAGTGACCCTTTGATTATTGACTTGGTGGTCACTGATATTTGTTTTGCTTTTGCTGAGGATTTGAGTTCCTCTTTTGATTTGTTTTTTTTCGACTAAGTCTCCCTTCGGATGCTCAACTTAGTGTTGTTTTTTTTTCTATTTTTTCTTGCTTGAATGTCATGACTGCCAAGTTATTTGTTGATGGTCCTCTGACGGGATGTCTCATCTTGTGATTTGAAAGTATAATCAGGTTAACTGAATAACTACCCTGCCCCGGGTTAAATGTAAGGGTTGTATCCGAAAGAAAGCTCCTACTTCTAGACTCGAATTGGTTGACTAGGGATTAACTCCTTATATCTCCAGTGTTTGGGGATTTGAAAGAATGCCTGTACATCATTGACGAGGTTTTATCCGAAAGCATACCACAACAGTTATGGGTATTTCGTTTTCATCATCCTCCCTCAAATATCTGCTAAAGTGAAGTGAGGGAATATTTTTTGTGATTTTTGTGATAGATGATAAATATGAGCGAATGCGAATAAATTAATTCAAAACATGCATAAACATAACATTAACATAACCAAGTACAAATGATAACAATGTTCAGAGCAAATAATACTTAAACAAACATTACAAAACAACAGGAATGCGGAAATAATAAATGGCACTGGCTGCCTTGATTTGAGGAATGAACTTCTCTTGATTGAATGCTTCAAAATGGAGACTACTCAGCTTTGGTCTTCGGCAACTTCTTCGAAAGCATTTGTTGAGGGGCCACTTGCGGCGACACTGGATTGCTCTGGATATTCAGACCCTTCTGAGTAAAGGTGAGATCCTTAGAGTTGATTAGGTCCTGAATTTTGTGCTTGAATGATTTGCAATTCTCAATCGTGTGACCTGGAGCACCCTTGTGATACTCACAGCGAGCATTGGCATCATAATCTTGAGCGTTACCAGTTTGAGGTGGCATGTCCTTCAATACGAGAGTCCCTTTTGCCATCAGCCCGTTAAAGATTTCTCCATGTGACATAGGCAATGGATCAAAATTTCTTTCAGGCCTTCTTTGTTGATATGGTAGACGCTGTTGAGGAGCGCGTTGTTGTTGCTGACCGGGCTGTTGTTGATAAGCCGGTTGCTGGTATGGATAAGCTGGTTGCTGATATGGATATGCCGATTGCTGGCATGGTCTAGGTCCATATTGCGCAGCTGCACCCATTGGAGGTGGACGTGGTTGATAAGCCATCGGAGGCGGAAGCAGAGCTTGAATAGCTGGATGAACGGGCATTGAAGGAACAGGCTGATGGGACACAACCATCCTGGCCAAGGCTTGCATGACCTCATGAATACGATCGATCTTGCTCTTGATTGAGTCAATCTCTCCCCTCATAACAACTTGTTCTTGTCGAATCTGATCCATCAGTTCTCTAGTGTTGGCTCAAGTTAGATACGGTCGTCTAGCTCGATACGGGCGTCGGGAAACCAGCTTGATTTACTGAAGATGGAGGAACATGAAAATAAGTTCTCGGATTTTGGAATGAAATGCAGTATGAATAAATGATGCAAATGTAATGATATGCAATGTCAGAATCCAGGATCACAAGATCAGGGTCTCACGAGTCCAAGGTACATATGGAGGATACTCTGATCAGGAACTCACTGGGTAGACTCTAAAGTTTTAGGGATCCCAAAGTTATCAATTCATATGGCTGTTCATCACACGCGCCATAAGCATGACGGTTGATTGACTCCGCCATATGAATCTATTTTGGGTGAGATCTTCGTATCGACAACCCACGAGAGCAAGTTTTCTCGGGAGTCCATACTACGTGATCATCGACACAAGATTTAAAACAAAGTCTTGGAGTTATGGAACTTTCTCAACTGTTTGATGCACATGTCAATTTCATACATTCTTGACAGTCAATCAACTCCATTGAGTAAGTCTATTTCAAGTGAGGTTTTCGTATCGAGCCACGCAAGGGTGAACCCTGGTGCCCAATACTACGCAACCATCAACCGATGTTTTAACCCAAAAGGTTCTAAAGGCTCTCAGAGTTGCTGATCTTAATGAAAACAACTGAGCACACATGCCAAAAGCTTGACGGTTGTCAGTATTCTCATTAAAATCTACTCCAAGTGAGGTTTTCGTATCGACAACCCACGAGAGAGGTTCTCTCGGGAGCCCATACTACACAACCTCGCTAACTTAAGTTTGTACTCGAAAGCCCGGGTATAGAGCTTTTCCCTCAAGTTCTTTTGCAAAATATCGATCCAAATTATAGTACCAAGGAGCCACAAGATAAATAAGATGGAATGCGATAAAGAAAGCGATAAAAATAAACAAGCAAGGCATAAAAGCAAACATCCAAACAAGCACGGGAACCTAGACTAGGCTTGACTCGCATAGAGGTGAACCATTCCCCAACAGAGTCGCCAGCTGTCGTACCCCGAAAAATACGACCTCACGCGATCCGAAATGGACGGAGCCGCGCGCCGGACGGACTGAAGAGTCGCCACCTAATTCTATTTATTCCCGAAGAGGGAAAGGGAAGATATAGATACAACCCGGGAGGAAAAGGATGAGGACAAAGGTCAACGGAACCATTGCCTGGGTTCGGGAGTCGGTTATGCAGGGGGAAGGTATTAGCACCCCCTACATCCATCGTACTCGATGGGAACCATCTAAGTTATCGCGCGTGAAAGGATGTCTATGCTTAAACGAATTGCTTGCTAGAGGGAAATGAGTTGAGTTATAAGTTAGATTGAACCTAGGTGCTCGGCAAGGATTGAGATCCTCGTGCCTACGTACTCCCGTGTGCAATGGGAAAGTCAGAGCCTCGTAGTTCGGCCTACTAAGGGTAATAGGTGTTGATTTTATTACCTTTCGTCGATGAAAGGGTTTAGGAGTTGAAGTGCACTAAAGACTATGGATAGTTTATCTCGCCCAACAAGACGAGTGTCCTGCGTCGAAATAATCGGAGCGAGTAACGAAAGCTCGTTATCCCCCTTTCTACCGCTTAAGGCTCGTGGCGTACAAATCTTCTCGTATTATTAAAGTGTGTTTTTATTTCCTAAAGCCACTTGACGTTGGATCAAGGGTTTGGATCTAATCGAAACGTTTTTTTTTTTTTTTTTGAAGTTAAAGGGTAAGTGCAAATGGAGGTTATTTTTTGTGGTTTTGTTAGCGAGGCACGAATCGCTCGGCTCGCAAAGGTGGAGTGAATCCTAAACGAAAAAGATAACTGAAAAAAATAAAGTGCAAGTGTGCAAAGTGCAATCGCTTGGCGTTGGACCAAGGATTCGAAATAAAATGCGAGAAATAAAAGTGCGTACAAATTAAGGGGAGAGGGATACAAAATAAATACAGGGGATTGCGAGAAATAAATGGTATCATTGTAGTTTGCCCAAGAGGAAGCGTGTGTGCAGTGTGTTTGAACTATTCGAAGGCGTTCAGCCTGTTTATTCGGGACGCAACTATTTGAAGGCGTTGGACCTTTTTAATCGAGCGCAACTATTCGAAGGCGTTGGACCTTTTCGGGACGCGACAAAATTTTGTTCGTTTACTGCCTTAGAGCCGATTTAATGAAATCGCTCTATGAGGAGTCGAATCGTAATTAATTTTTTTTAATGCGAAAATAAATAAATGAAATGAATTTGCTAGAATTAAATAAAAAATAAAATAATGAATAAAATAATTAAATGAATTAAATAATATCAAGATAAAATGAATTAAATTAATTTATATGTTGATTTGTCCAAAATAATAATAAAAAATAAAGAAATAATTACAAGAGGGGGCCTCATATTGACCAAAAATCACCGATTAGAATCGGGCGATAAATTGGCCGTTTAGTATATCATTGGCCCGAGAAATAAATAAAATTCCAATAAAGAATAAACTATTACTAACCAAAATAAATAATGATAACTATTAAAAAGAATAAAGTTCTCAACATAAATAAAACCATAATAATAATAATAAATAAACAAATAACAAAACAAGAGAATATATGTGTGATAGTGGTGTGTATGCAGCAAATTCGGGTGG
Source organism: Lathyrus aphaca (assembly GCA_963966055.1). Lineage (NCBI taxonomy): Eukaryota > Viridiplantae > Streptophyta > Magnoliopsida > Fabales > Fabaceae > Lathyrus > Lathyrus aphaca. Next base: position 353,360,527 of record OZ014520.1, on the reverse strand, counting down.
GCTAAGCCCAGATCAAAAAGAACATTATGAAAATAATAAAAAAACAAAATATGTAAAAAAAAGCAGAGGGAGGTGCGTGTGGCAGATGTGTGGAATATCAGTGGCTTAGAGCCCAAAGCAACAATCAGTAAGCTTTTTATACAACAAATTAAAAATAAAAGGAACACTCAGTACATAGAAAAATATCAAAAAAAAAAGAAAGAATAAAAGTCAAATCCTCACCCCTGTTTCAGAAAGAAATCGCTGTCCCGCTCTCTCTTCAAGCTTGGATTCGCGGCGGCACTTCTCCTTTCGAAAACCTCACCCAAAGTTCAGCACGGCGGATCTCGATGGCGGTGGCGCCTCTCTCTTTCTCAAACCTCCGTCGAAGGCTCCATCTCGGTTCGTTTTCACGGCGGGTGCTCGGGTCTGGATGAGAAGTGGTTCTCGGCGGCTTTCCTTTTCGAACTCGTCTCCGTCTCGTTCTTCAGATCTTTGTCGGTTGGCTTCCGGCGACGGTGGATTCGAATTGGTTTTGGTGTATGCTCACAGCGGTAGGCAGTTTAGATGGAAGGTTCGCTGTGTTTTGAATCTCTGTGATTTCGGATGCTTTAGGTCGCGATTTGAGTGGTTCGCCGGCAGAGGATGTGACGATGGCGCGGCGGTGATGTGTTTAGGGTTTCTGGATGGCTGAGGGTTTTGCCGGCGGATGTTAGAGTGGTGAAAATGGTGATGTTGACGGTTTTCTTTGAATCCTTTCTCTCTGTTTTGATTGATGGAGGAGAGGAGGGTTTCGGCTTGTGGCCTTGCGGATTCGAGATGGTTTCTCTATGTTTACGGCTTTGTTTCGATTGTGGATTTGTCTCAGGTTTCACTCAAGATCTCATTTGATCTCTCGTTCGGTCCGTTCTTGTTTCATCTATCTGTTCATTTTCTTTTCAGTTTCATGTTTTTTTTGATTTTTTTAGATCTGGTTTGTGTGGTAGGTGGTGATGGTGAACCGGTTTGGGGTTTATGATTTTCTGTGTTGGATGGGTTGAATGGTGATGAAGAAGAGGTTAGTTGGTTCAGCTGGTTTTTGCGAGTTCAAGGAAAACTGAGTTTGTTTTGAGAAGGTTTTAGTGATGGAATAACATGGTCTGTTGTTGGTTGCTGCGGTTCATCACCTTCAGCTCATCTTCTTCTTTTTTGTTTATGATTCAGTGTTTTTTTGTGAATGCTTTGTATGGTGATTTGCAGTGTTGATATTTGTGGACTTAAGGTTTGTGAATTTTGGTGAAGCTTGGTATTTTGCTGAGTTATTTTTGGATTCCTTTTTGTGTGATGAATGAGGAGCTGTGCTATATAGTGATTGAAAAGGGGTAGAATGGAAAATTTGTTGGCAAAGATTGTATGCAAGATCTGAGAGGAATCTTTCTGTTATGAGTGGAGAGCTATGGAAAATAGTTGATTGGTGTGGGTGTTGTGCGCTGGAGGAAAAAAAAAGAATGAGGAAAAGAAACAACTCATGCTGTGATGCAAATATTGTTATTTGGACAGGCTGGAAAGAGAAAGAGATATGAAATGGAATAAAAAATTTGTTAACAGAAATAGTAACACTAATAATAATAATAATAGTAATAATAATGGATGAATAAAAAAGATAATAAAAGATAGTAAATAGAGATAAAAAAAATAATAGCAATAAATTTCTTACTAATAAAATAATAATAATAATTATAGATAATGAAATGAAAATATAGTAACAATAAAAATAACAACAATAAAAACATAATAGACTTAAGAAAATAAATAATGGAGATAAAAACAATAATGATAATACTAATGAAAAAGGAATAATGGAAAATATTAATAACAATAATAATAATAAAAACAATAATGACAATATAATTATAAGTAATAATAATGATGATAAAAAATAACAGTAATAACGATATAAATTTAAATAATAATAAAAATAGTAATATATAATTCTATAAAATAGAAATGATAATAATAAATAGTGATGATAAAAAAAGAACAGCAATAATAAGAACAGACAATAAAACGAATAATACTAATAATAATAGCGAAAATGAGATGAAAATTTCTTTTGAGTTTTAATTGGAATAAACCGAAAATATGATGATAAAAACAAACTCGATTTGAAAATTAAGGAAATAGCCTAACAAAATAGAAGAGTGATTTTCTTTAGAATTAATAATGGGCCTAAAAATGGGATACCATAAAAGAAAAAATTCATTTCTCTTTTTTTTGAAATTTTGGAAATAACAAGTGACATATTTATTTGATTTTTAGTATCAGACAGCAAAATAAAAATGGCATATATTTTGATTTTTAAAATAACGGCTAGACAGTAAAAATGGTGCGGGTAGGACAAATTTGGGGTATGACACCGGCATTCGTCCTATGTCGTGATAAAGAGCAGTCATCCCCTGCTAGGTGATCGTCCTTCACCTTTGATGACCGTCACTCATCATTATTTCATTTATTCTTTAAATACGATGGCCGTCCCCGTCGTTGTTTACATTACTTATGAGCTTGGTGGCCGTCCCCATCATTGACTTTATCTTTGATCCCCAGAGAATCTTGTTTATTTACCCGATGGCCGTCCCCATCATTATCTCTTTATTTCCCCAGCATGTCGGCCGTCCCCGTCATTGATTTATCCCTAGCAGTCGTCCTCTGCTCGATGGTCGTCCTCCATCGCCCGCATTTTTATAATCATGCTATACTACCTTTTACAATTTATATCCCTTTTCTTCTTCTCCCCAGTGAGTGCAAATTTCGGACTGTCTTTGGTATTCAACCACAAGTTATCTTGTTTGTCTGTTAAGCCAGGCGCTTACATCCTACACAGCTAACTCATGCTTGAATAGGGGCAGCTGTAAACACCCCAAATTTGCCCTCACTAATTTCACACCATGGCTTGTGATCTTTCTTTTTTTGCATAAGCATAAGCATACCACCTCACATTGCATATTTGTTTCATCTGCATAGTTCAAGTTCATCTGCATCTAGGGTTTGTGATCTGAGCAATCCAAGGGTCCATCTGAGCCACCCTAAAGGCTTCCAATCACTCCAAAAGGGTCCATGTGTGTTCTATCATCATATTATATCCCTCAAAGATCAAGGAAGTCAAAAAAATCACAAGAACTTGGAAAGCATGGAAGCAGAGCTAGGGTTTAACTACACAAATGACCTGAAATTAGGGTTTTGGTTTCAGAGGCCATAACTCAAATTTTTTTGGTCATTATTGTTTCTAATGGTCTCAATATGATATAAGGATCATGTGTACCAAGTTTGATGAAGAAATTCATTGTGGAAGTCATCTGTTCACTGGGTAACTTCTTGAGCAAGTCAGAGCAAAATCAGGGCATCTGAGGCCTCTACCAATGGAACCAAAGTGGATTTTTCATCAAATTGAAGTTATATGATCTTTATTTGATCATTGAAGTGCTTGGAAGTTCACAAAATTGAAGAAAATTGAGCTAAACCAAAAGTTGCCAAAAATGGAAATGACTTGTAATGGAAACTTTCCATTTTGGGTAAGTATTTCAACCTCCTCTTTCTCAACCAAAAATGCTTCAAATGAAAAATTGTTGGTCATGAAAGTTGTAGATTGGATCATTCCCTTTTCAAAAAGTACAAGAACAAGTTCTAATTCATTATGGAACTCAAGTTATGGCTTGGCAAAGTTGGCAAAAATCACATAATTTTCACTTTCATGCCAAAGAGGATTTTGTGCAAATTCACATACCAAGCCATTTTGTGACTTCTAATACACTTCTAAGCATCATACAAACATAGTGCATTGCCAAAAAATCTGAATTGGCCCAAGAATCATCACATTTCATGCCTTGAACTTCAAGAAATCCAAAAGGGGCCAAACTTCTTCAAATTTGCAAAAGGGCACAAAACCTCTCATAAACTTGCCGAATCACCACAAAACCAATTCCATGGTTATCCTTGATCTTTGTTGAGCCAGGACAAGCCAAAAGCCAGCTGCAACATGAGCCCATACCTCAAGTACAAGTTATGTTGACATTTTGGCAACTTGCCCATACCAATCACCACAGTCCACAACAACTCCTATGACCTATCAAACATTGTTATGTGGATAAAATGCAGCTCATAACAAAATACAAGCAAGCCTAACACTTAAGAATCATCAAGTTCCCAAAAATCACCCCAAGAGCAAAAGCTTTCGAAACTCATAGCACACACACTCAAACTTCAAACTCTTTTCATCAATCAACTCAGCATCATAAGAGGATCATTTCCCACCCTTCATTGCAGCCTAAAACCAAACAAAACTAAAATATGATTTCTGACCAGCTGAAGAACAACCACCCAAACCAGCCATTATAAACTCCTTCCAAGCATCAAAGCATCACCAGGAGGATCATTGGAGTCAGTTGGCACCAAAGAGGAGGCCAGATAGCTCAGATTGAGAAGGCTTCACTTTAGGTATCCTCAAGAACAAATTTTCCATAAATGTAATTTCTTGTTATAGAAATGTTCTTTGTGCTTTGCTGATCATCATGATCTATTTTGTTTTGAAAATGAGTGAGAAACAAGCATGTATGAAGCTTTTGAAATTTTTGCGTGTTTTTTGTTTGCCTTTGATTCATGATCTTGAGTGAAAATAAATGGATTTTGTTGCTAGATTCATATTTAGGGTTGTTAGTTGAGTGATTCTAGAGAGTTAGGGGGTCTGGGATGGCCTAGGGTGGAAGTTAGGGTGAAGAGCTGGCTGGAGAAGATGACTAGAGGTCTTCTCTGACCACCTGAGAGTCATTAAGAGGTTAATTAGGGTTTAGGGTTAGTTTGAATGATAGTCGCAGGATCTTGCTTACCCGCGTGTTTGAATGGCTCAGATTGCCTCATTAAACCCTAATTCTCATTTAATTAGTTAATTAGAATTAATTAAATAAAATTAACTCAGAGTGAATCTCAGCCACTCATTTGCGTGCTGGTCAACTAGGACTTCCCAGTTCAAATCATGTCCACTGGATCAGCTGACTTTCTCTTATTTTCATTTTTAATTCATTTTATGGCATTTATTTTGTACAATTATTTTAAAATACTTAGAAAATTCCAAAAATATTTTTCTTCTGCATTTTGATTTTAAATATTTTTCTTCACCCAAAAACATTTTTATTTTTATTTTTTGCATTAAAAAATCATTTTAAAAATATTTAAATGTTTATTTTAATTAATTAATGGAAATTAATTAATTAAAATACCATTTAGGTTTCTGAAAATTCCAAACAAATTCACATTGCATCTTAGGACATTTAGAAACATTGTCAAACCATTCATACAAATTTCTTTTTTGGTTTTGATCCAACTTTGACATTTTACTTGAATTTAGGGTTCATAAAAATCCCTTTTTGGAACCCTAACTTCAAGAATTCTTTTCTGCCTAACCATGAAGGGTTTGACATTGGTTCTTTTTGCATTAATCTTCATATGGCATGTAGTATCTAGCATATTTTGTTCACAAATTTATCTTGCATTTTCCATTTGATTTTCATTTTTCCTTTTGAGGTACCCAAAAAGCCTAGATAACTTAGAAAATTCACAACTTTCTTTAGGTTAAGAGTTAGACCTTCTCCTTTAGGGTGTGATATCATATGGGATTAGGGTTCCTTTGAGTTCATTTGCAATTTTTTATCTTATGATTTGCTTCTGTTTTGACCTTATGCATCTCATGTTGTCTTAAACCCCTAATTTCTCATGTTCATTTGCATTCATCTTGCATATGCATCCATACATGAACTTGCCATGACATTTCTTGCATTCATATAGCATCTAAGACATATTAGGACATATTAGAATCATGCTTGATCATTTCTTCATACATTTTCTATGATGTGCATTCATTTCATTCCATGAGCTTTCATGAACTTTCAAACTTCAAAGCATGCTTCCTTTGCATTCCATCTCTTGTATGAACATTCATAGCACTTGACATGCCTTTGCATCATCTCATAGCATCATTTACATCATGTGTTTTCTTCTGGTTATGTCTTTACCTTTGCATTTGTTTCATTTTCATTTCATTTATTTCCTTTATGCTAATCTTTTCAGGTGGTAAGTAACTTGAGAAGTGAATTTGCCTTCACTTCTCATCTCTATTCTCATTCTTCTTATGCATCATTGCTGAATTTTTCTTTGCTTTAGAGTGAGCTTGCTCATTCATGTTCATCATTCACTTTCTTTCTCCAAGTAACTTATCTTCTTCAGTGAAGTAAGTAACTTGTTTCCTATGCTTCTCTTCCTTTCACCTGCTTCTTCCATTGGTGGCTTCTCTGAAGATCTTTCCCAAGCCTTACAAACCATAGGAACATCCAAGCATGACAATAATTAGGGTTTTGATTAGTCCCCCTTTAGCTTTTACCTTTGTGTCTTCTTTGTGTCTCTCTTCTCACCTCATCATTAGAGACTAAACCTTTAAGGTTTTAAGGCTTTATGATTAGGGTTATGCCTGCATCCTTCTCTTAGGATGGAGTGTATAAATTTAATCCTAAGTTTTAAACCCTTAATTTTTTTAAACCTCTTAATCAATCCATCTTAATAATCACTAAGACATTAACTTGTAACTTGGGACTTGCATTAGGGTTCTAATTCTTCCTTTATTGGTTAAGAAGGACTAACCCTAGTGTTAATGGACAAGTTCCCCTCAAGTTGTCTTACAAATCATAAAACTCACTTCTTAATCTCACCCTTAATTAAAATCCATTTAATAAAGGTTTGTTTTATCATGAGGTTAATCCCTAATCATGGATTAAGTTGAGGTATCTTCCTCAGCTTAAGTGTGCTCATCTATTATCCTTCTATTAGGATGGTGTAATGGGTTCACTAATCCTTGATTATGGCTTAAATTCATTACTTAACACTAAACAAAAACTCAAAAACATCTAAATAATCACAAGTAGGTTAATGATCTTAATCCTACATCATGGTAATTAAGTTTGAGGTGTTTATCTCATACTTAAGGTATTCTCATTATCCCTAATCAAAGGGAGGATATGATGAGTTTACTAACCCTTGGTTTAGGCTTAAGCTCATTAACTTGTGACAAACATAAAAAGCAATAAAAGATTGAAAACACAAAAACAAACAATAATCGTCTCCTTCGGGATTCTTTTCTCACCATCTTCACTCACAAACGAGAACTTGCTTCTCCCGTCTAATGCAAGACAGTTAGCACTCGAGCCAGACGCGTCATACACTCGAGCATAGATAAGTAAGCAGTTCATCAGTAAATTCATCTCCCAGTCTCTTTGAGTCGAACTACGGTGTTCTGACTTCCTCATTGCACGAGAGGATACGTAGGCATAACTTAACTGTTATTGAACAAAAGTCTCTGTGTCTTCCCCCTCTTTCAGCATTCTCTTTTAAGCCTCATTCCTGAGCACCTCACTTCAGTTTCTTGCAATGACACTTGTACATTCTTTTCCAGCTTTTGCATACAGATAACACATACACTACCCCTTTAAACACAAACTTTTAGGCGTGTATCCCGTCGAGTACGACGAACAATCTGGGTGCTAATACCTTCCCAGGTTGTAACCAACCCCCTTTCTCAGTTTCTCTGGTTCGCAACCGTCTTATCCATCTTTTTCTAGGTTTATGCAGCATTACCTTAACTTCGGGATAAAAATACCTAGCTGGTGAGTCTATTCAGTTCATTTTCATTTCTCTCCTCTCGCCGACCGTTCGCGTCTGTACCCTATCTGACCCTTGGTGTCTTTTAGTGGGAGCGACAAAGACTATGTACAACCCTAAAGTTATCATGCTTGGCTATTCCTATGGTTTGTGAGGCTCAGAGAAAGATCTTCAGATGGCCACCAAGGAAGAAGAAGCAGATGAAAAGAGAAGAGAAAGGAGAATAGGTTACTTACTTCCTGAAGAAGTTAAGTAACCTAAGAGAAAGAAAGTGAGCAAGAGAGAGCATAAGTGAGTCAAACTCACTTCAAAGACAAATAAAGATGCAACTTAAGAAATAAGAAGAGGTTGTATGTGGAGGCAAATCCACATCCTAAACAACTTACCTGAAGCCCCTTGAAATGGTTAGTATGAATGCATAAGATGTGAAACAAAAGGAAATAAGGCAAATGAAGATGCAATGATCAAGACCAGAAGTGATAAAACAATGTAAATGTGTTATGAAATGATGCAAAGACATGTACAATGTTTATGCATGATCATACAAGAGATGGGATGCAAAGGAAGGCATGTTAGAAGCTTGAAATCACATGAATACACATAAGAAGTAATGAATGCAAAACATACCAAATGGATGCAAAAATGATCAACCAATGTTCATACATGTCCTAAGGTATCTAAGATGACATAAAAATGCATGAGATGTCATGACAAGTTCATATGATGAAGGTATGCAAAGATGAATGCAAATGAACATGGAAAATTAGGGTTTTAAGAAAGTATGAGATGCACATGTCCACAACAGAAGGATAACACATGATAAAAAATTGAAAATGTAACCAAATGAACCCTAAACACACATAAGATCACTCCCCAAAGATGGAGGTCAGAAGCTATACCAAAGTCAAGTTATGGTTTTTCTACGTTAAGCTAGGGTTTTGGGTACTTCTTCATGAAAAATGCCAAACAAATGGAAAATGCAATGCAAAAATATAAGTTAAATGCCCTAGATACTATATGCAATGTGTGAAAAAATGCAAAAAGAACCATATGCAAACTCATCTTGGGTTATCAGAAATGGATTTTTGAAGTTAGGCTTAGAAAAATAGGAAATTTGGAAACCCTAATTCATGGTTAATTGTCAAAACATGATCAAGCCCTAAAAGAAATTTGTAAGATGAGTTTGTAAATTGTTCTAAATTTTTATGGATGCTTCATGAATTTTTTTGTGATTTTTAAATCCCTAAAAGTATTTTTAATTAAATAAAATGAATTAATTAATTAATTAACACAATTAAATGATTTAAAAATATATTTTGAATGCAAAAATTAAAAATAAAAATGTTTTTGGTTTCTGAAAAATATTTGAAGATAAAATGCAAAAGATCATGATTTTAGAAAATGATTTCCTATTTTAAATAAATAAAGGAAAACAAAATGAAATAAATAAAATAAAAATGCAAAGTAATCACAATGGATGGCCAGGATGCAAAGTTAATGAGATCAAGGGCTGTGAAGGGAAGTCAGCGTGACTGAGGGTATGAGAATCCAAGGGTACAGGTTCAAACTTATGATACGCGCGTTATCCAATGGTCCACAATTAATCTGATTTAATTAATTAAGATTAACATAATTAAATGAAATTAGGGTTAATGACATGATTTGGGCCGTTCGTTCCACTAATTAAACAGGATCCTAGGGTTCACGTTCAATCTGGGCACCCTAACCCTAATTGCTCTCAGATGACCAGAACAGTGCTCCAGTCATCTTCTCCGGCCAACCCCAGACCCTATCTTTTCCCCCAGGCCACCACAAGCCCTCTAACCTGCCCAGAAACACTCCCCTAACTTCACTCAACTCAAATCAACAATCAAATGGAATTTATAACAAGTGAATCAAGAGAATCGAAACAAAATAAATTCACGGCCAAACTTTCAGAACATCATAACATACTCATTTTCAATTCTAAACATATCATGATGATTAGGATAACATGTAGGTTCAATTTATAACAAGAAAATGAAGTTATGGAAAAAATGTTCTTGGTGGGCTACCTGAACTGAAGCTTTTCAAACTTGAACTTACAAAGCCTCCCTTTTGTGCAAAATGGCTCCTCTGGTCCCCCTGAAGCTATTGAAATGCTTTGATGGAGTTTAAATGGGCTATTTTGAGAGGTTCAGTTCTGATATGGCAGAAAATGAGGTTCTTGTGTGTTGTGTTTCAGACCATTATGAGGGGTGAGATTTGTTCTATAGGTGATGTGTGGTTGATTGGTGAAGAAATATTTGAAGTTTGATGGCTGGATTGGGAGAATCGAAGAATGGAAGTTTTTGGGAATTTTTGTGCAATCTGAGTGTGTGTCTGTTCTAAGCTCTTGTGTGTTGTATTTTATGATCTTTAGGCAATGCATAAAAAATTGGAATGAGTCAGAGGAGTAGATATCCACTGTGGGAATGACATGGCTCAATTGGCCAAAAAGTCAAAAGTTGTGTACTTGAGGTATGGGCCATGGAATAGCTGATTTGAGGGATTAAGATGCCTCAGTTGGCTTCAAGGAGGACCTTAGGATCAAATGTTGTGAGCTGTATGGCTTGGATAAAGAGCTTGCGTAGTTTTTGCAATTTCACAACTTTGAGAATTCTTGAGATGCAAGTCATGAAAATCCTTGGTTCTTGGAACAATTTTGGTCTAAACAAGTTACATTATGTTTCTATGATGTGTAGAAATGAATTAGAGGTCATGAGAAGGCTTGGAAAGTAAAATTGCACATTTCCCTCTTTGGCATGAACTTGAAAATTATGTGATTTTTGCCAACTTTGATCCATCATAACTTGAGTTCTAGGATGAATCAAGAGGAGTTCTTGTACTTTTTGAAAATGGGAAGATCCAATCTACAACTTTCATGTTTGAAGAAAAATCATTTGAAGCCTTTTTGATCAAGAAAGAGGAGGTTGAAAATCTTTCCCAAAATGGAAAGTTTTCATTACAACTCATGTCCAAAAATGGCAACTTTGCAAATGGCTCAAAATTCTCCAATCTTGTGAACTTTTAACCATTCCCAAGATCAAATAAAGATCATAGGACCTAAAATCGATGAAGATGACCCTTTGGTACCCTTGATGGAGGTCTCAGATGCCCTGATTCTGACTTTTCTTGCACAACAAGTTACCATTTGATCATATGACTTCCACAATGAAATTTTGCTTCAAATTTGATACACATGCTCCTTATTACATATATAGACCAATAGAATCAAGAATGGCCAAAAAAATTAAGTGTAAGGGCCTCAAACCCAAAACCCTAATTTCTGGTCATCTGTGTAGGAAACCCTAAGCCTGCCTGGGTAGCTGTGCAATTCTCTGAGATTTTGTGACTTTAAAGCAACCTTGGAGGTATGATATGATCATAGAACACTCATGGAACCTATTGGAATGCTTCATGTCCTCTGAGATAGCCCAAATCACTTCTAAGATTCATTTGATCACAAACCCTAGTTATGCAACTTAAGCAGTAAAATAACTATGCAGTGTGAGATGGTATGCTTATGAAATGCAATATGAATGATCACAAGCCAAGGTGTGAGAAAAAAGAGAGGGAAAATTTGGGGTGTTTACAGCTGCCCCTATTCAAGCATGAGTTAGTTGTGTAGGATGTAAGCGCCTGGCTTAATAGACAAACAAGATATCAAATGATAGCGACGGAGGACGACCATCAAGCAGAGGATGACTGCTGGGGATAAAAACGGTGAGAAACGCCCTGACGGGGAAGACCATCATGTCGGGGAATAAAGAATCCGCGACAGGGGGCCATCGGGTAAAGTGATGAAGGACGATCATCAAGATAAAGAAGAAAACCACGACGGGGACGACCACCGGGTAAAGGATAAAGGAAACAATGATGAGGGACAGTCATCAAAAAGGTAAAGGACGATCACCGAGCAGGGGACGACTGCTGAAAAGATCACGACATAGGATGAATGTCAGATAGAAATATCAACGATGGGGACGACCATCAGATAACATGATGAGGGACGGTCATCAAAATAAATGATGAGGGACGGTCATCAAGAGGTGAAGGAAGATCACCGAGCAGGGGACGACTGCTGAAAAGATCACGACATAGGACGAATGTCGGATAGAAAGATCAACGACGGGGACGACCATCGGATAAAATGATGAGGGACGGTCATCAAAATAAATGATGAGGGACAATCATCAATAGGTGAAGGACGATTACCTAGCAGGGGACGGCTGCTCGGTTGGGGATTATCTTGACATAGGATGAATGCCGGATAAAAAGATTGACGATGGGGACGACCATCAAATGAATGATGAGGTACGGTCATCAAAAGGTGAAGGACGATCACCTAGCAGGGTACGACTGCTGAGGATTATCGCGACATAGGACGAATGTCGGATAGAAAGTTGTTTTGTTGGCGACTTCTGGGGATAGATAAACACGGACGAGTGTTTAAGCCCTAAAAATAAAATGGTATAAGTGTTTCGACAGTATGCATAGATTAAAGATATGGGCGAGTATCCTTGGGACCACGATACGGACGCGTATCGATAGAAACAAACAACGACGTGTGATCCGCGTGTCGCGCGCGGATCAAAAACGAGTGATTTAAAATATGTAGTTACGGTAACGACAACTCGAGTATCGTCTCACAAGGATTCTTGATCTTATTAACTAAATTATAGTAACGATTAATGGGGGTTGATTTTAATTTAAAGAAAAAGCAATTAAAATAAAAAGTGATTATCAAAATAAGCTAAAACGGTTAATCTGCTGTTTTGATTTGGCAACTTATCATCGACCCAAATAATTCCCAATTCCTAAGAGGACTCTATTTCCTTTTTTATTATAATAACAATCAAACAAGCGTAATTGATATTATATGATAAACATTCCTAATTTCCGAATTAAGCAAACGAATGAAATATATCAATCGTGAATTAAGCAAACACGATAAACATACGCGAATTAAGCAAACGCGATTAAAGTATAGGAACATGCAATCATCGAAATAAATCAATCTAACCTTAGATAAATCGAATTAAGCAAACAAGATATCAAGATTAGAATTGAAAGGAAATAAATTAATTGGAAAATATAAGAACCTCAAAGTGTCGGCGAAAACCGATCACAGCAGATTAATCCTTGGAATTAGTTCTCCATAATTCGTCTCTTCCGAAGTAAAAAATAAAATCGTAAAAAGTGTGTCAAAGAGCAGATGCGGCTGCTAGGTTAAATAGAAAAACCTAAATGACCCGTTTACAACCCAACTGGGTCAAATACATAACACAAGCCCAATTCTAAATGACCCGAAGCTAAATAAAACTAATGCAACAACTTCAAACGAAATTCTGGAAAATATGACTCCGAATCTTACTTCGACTCCAACAAAAAAGTTGTATCTCTCTCTCTTAGCTTTCCATCGACTGGTAGAACGCCTCAATCAGATTCCTGGAACTCTGTTTATGATCATTTCCGTAAAAGCTGTTAAAGTTGAAAATTAAGTACGAAAATTAAATTAAGCCCAAAATAAAGTAAATTAGAAAAACAAATTAAAATATAAAAATAAACAAAGAAAACTAAAGAAGTGCCTAAGTGCAATCATGGGAGAATGCGCATTAAAATGCACTGATCAACGTGTGTTTAAGGAGTGATGATACGGACGAGTATCAACTGTTTGAACAAAGAACACAGACGAGTGTTGATGTGCTGGGGAGATGCATAAGATACAGACGAGTATCAAAGAATTATGTATACGTAGGATACAGACGAGTATCAGAAGGATTGCGTATAAGTATGTACAAGTATTTGTATTGAGAGTGCAAAAGGATATTTGGCTTTTATTTGCAGGGGATAAGTTTTTGCGTATTGCTGGAGGAGTGATTTTGGTATTTGCAGGTGACTAGCTAGAACCTGGCTTATGATCATGCAAATGTTTTATTTTTGCCGTAATGCTCCGTATTAGACGGAATGCTACACTCTGTTTAGGGAGGAATGATGCGAATGCTATGATTATGCAAGTGAGAGAAACGAGATCCGAAATCTGAAATCTACTGGGAGAACGGATCACTGGGCGATCTTTGGGGAGAAAGGATCACTGCGCGGTCTTTCTGGAGAACTATGAGGGAAGAACTCTATGGGGATCCAATGTTGGGGATGAGAAGATCTGGCAACTCGCTGGGGAAAAGCGATTTAGGCATTGCTTTGGAGATCCTGCTTGGGGAGGAGAGAACTTCTGGGAAGTAATTTGTCGGAGGATCAACTTTGTGGGGGATACTCTTAGGGGATAAAAAGCTCTGTGGGGGAATACTTTCATCAGGTAGTCCTTCTGATGATGTGACTGTCGGCTTGGCTGGGGATATAGTGTCTGATATGCCCCATGCTGTGAAAGGTTGTCCGCCTTGAGTACCTGCAACTTGTCAAACAAAGGAAACACACAAGTGTCCTAAGGTATCCTCAACCGGATTCCGTCATATGAGTTAGGTTCACTTAAGAGCACATATTTCCTGCAAGCATTTATTGAAAATGGCTTATATGTTTTCATGCAAATGTTGTATTACGAACTTTGGACATTTTGCAAACAAAACAAAAAAGGTACAAAACAAAGTGTGAATGCATATTTGTCTTTATTTATTTGTGTTCCTTGAATAGGCAAGTACAGTGAAGAAGTTAATCCCTGAAATGAGGAAATTGCTGTAAAATTGAGAAAAATAACAGTGTCTTATTTGGCAATGTTGAAATTGACGCTCCAATGAGCTTCCTTTTGCTATGACCTGTATGACTTTGAACGCTCTTCTTATCTTGCTTTCTGAAGAAAGTGACCGATGCTTTATCATTTCGAAGCTTGCCATGTTATGTGAGTGATACAGACGAATTCAGAACGCAGTTGTTCGCTTTTCCTTGATTTTGCGTGGATCGCCCTTTCGTGTTTTCAATCCACCGGGATACCCTTTTTTGCCTGAGATCTCCGATGTGGCTTTTCAACTCAGCGGGTGTACACACATTGTTTTTCAATTCTTCCCTTATTTTTGCCCGAGTCTTTTATTTTGTTTTTGACTCGTCGGGATGCCCTATTTGTTTCCTGGACTTACATTCTGTTTTTACGTCCAGCGGGTCATTTATGCGAAGTATTTTTTAACTGCATCTGAATTCACAGGAGACGGGAAATTTTCACCATCCATGGTTGCGAGCATCAGTGCTCCGCCCGAGAAGACTTTAGTTATCACATAGGGACCTTCATAGTTTGGTGTCCATTTGCCCCTGTGGTCTGTATGAGGAGGAATGATCCTTTTCAGTACAAGCTCTCCCACTTGATATTCCCGAGGTCTGACTTTTTGATCGAAGGCTTTCTTCATCCGTTTCTGATATAACTGACCATGACAGATAGCTGCTAATCTCTTTTCTTTAATCAGGCTCAGTTGGTTATAACGAGATCAGACCCATTATGCTTCGTCCCGTTTTACATCCATCATTACCCGCAAGGAAGGTAATTCAACTTCAACGGGTAGGACTTCTTCCATAACATACACAAGCAGATAAGGTGTTGCCCTGGTAGATGTTCTGATGGAAGTTCGGTACCCATGCAAGGCGAATGGTAACATTGCATGCCAGTCTTTGTATGTGACTACCATCTTCTGCACAATCTTCTTAATATTCTTGTTAGCCGCCTCAACAACGCCATTCATCTTTGGCCTGTAAGGAGAAGAGTTATGATGTTGAATTTTGAAGTCTGCCATCATCTTGTTGTTAAGGTTTGAACCATTATCAGTAATGATTTGCTCGGGAACTCCATATCGACAAATGATATCCCTTTTCAGCAATCGGGCTACCACTTGCTTGGTGACGTTTGCATACAAAGCTGCTTCAACCCATTTGGTGAAGTAATCAATAGCTACCATGATGAATATGTGACCATTTGAAGAAGTTAGTTCGATCTTTCCAATCATATCAATGCCCCACATGGCGAAGGGCCAGGGTGAAGACAATATATTCAAAGGATTGGGAGGCACATGCACTTTGTCTGCGTAGATCTGGCATTTATGGCATTTTTTGGCATATGCACAACAGCCTGCATCCATCGTGATCCAATAGTAACCTTATCTTAACAATTTCTTTACCATTGCATATCCTCCGGCATGGGTACTGAAAGAACCTTCATGCACTTTGTGCATTAGCAGGTCTACTTCCTTCTTGTCAACACATCTGAGCAAGACCATGTCGAAGTTCCGCTTGTATAAGGAGCCATCAGTATTGAGGAAGAAACTACCAGCTAGCCTTCTCAATGTCTTCTTATCATTAGACGATGCCCCAGGTGGGTATGTCTGGGTCTCCCAGAAGCATTTGATGTCGTGGAACCAAGGTTTATTGTCAATCACAGTGTCCACAGAGAATACATACGCCGGTCGGTCTAGTCTGGATACTAAAATCCGAGTTACATAGTTAGCAGTATGTAATTTGATCATAGATGAAATAGTGGCCAAGGCTTCTGCAAACTGATTCTCATCTCGAGGGATGTATTCAAGCTTGACTGTTGTGAAGAAAGTCAACAATCTCCTCGTATAGCCACGGTAGGGGACCAGATGCTCTTGATGAGTATACCATTTGCCATTAGTTTGGTTGATCACCAAAGCTGAATCTCCGAATACATTCAAGGTTTTGATCCTGAGGTCAATGGCTTCTTCAAGACCCATGATACAAGCTTCATATTCTGCTTCGTTGTTAGTGCAGGCAAAGGTGAGCCTTGTTGAGAAGGGCAGATGGACTCCTTTGGGTGTAATAAGCACTGCACCAACTCCACGACCGTTACAATTAACTGCCCCATCGAACATCATAGTCCATGCTTCTTCTGGATCAGGCCCTTCAGTGTGAATAGGCTTTTCACAATCTTTTGACTTTAATAACATGATGTCTTCATCAGGGAAATCAAATCTCATAGGCTGGTAGTTATCAATGGGTTACTCAGCCAGATAGTCAGACAATACACTACCCTTGATGGCTTTCTGAGAGGTGTACTGAATATCATATTCTGTTAGAATCATTTGCCACCTTGCAACCCTTCCGGTAAGTGTTGGCTTCTCAAATATGTACTTGACGGGGTCCATCTTTGGGATCAACAAGGTAGTATGAGTCAACATATACTGTCTTAGTCGGCGAGCAGCCCACGCTAAAGCACATCATGTTTTCTCGAGTAGTGAAAAACGTTGTTCACAATAGGTAAACTTTTTGCTTAGGTAGTATATTGCATACTCTTTTCAACCAGACTTGTCATGCTGGCCCAACACACACCTCATTGATTCATCTAATACTGTCAAGTACATTATTAGAGGTCCTCCTTCAATTGGAGGCATGAGAATTGGGGGTTCTTGCAAATACTCTTTGATTTTGTCAAAAGATTTTTGACAATCATCGTTCCACCTGACTGTTTGTTCCTTTCTCAGTAGTTTGAACAAGGGCTCGCAGGTTGCAGTGAGATGAGATATGAACCTTGAAATGTAGTTCAATCTACCTAAGAACCGTTGAACTTATTTTTTAGTCTTAGGTGTAGGCATTTCCTAAATTTCTTTGACTTTGTCAGGATCAACCTCAATTCCTTTTCCGCTCACAATAAATCCCAGCAACTTACCAGAACGCACCCCGAATGTGCACTTGTTGGGGTTTAACCTTAGTTGATACTTTCTCAGACGCTTGAACAATTTCAACAGGTTTACTAAATGGTCTTCTTCTGTGAGGGACTTGGCAATCATGTCATCCACGTAGCACTCGATTTCTTTATGGATCATATCGTGGAATAATGTTACCATAACCTGTTGATATGTTGCACTGGCGTTCTTCAGACCAAACGACATTACTTTGTAGTAGAACGTGCCCCATGGTGTGATGAAGGTGGTCTTCTCCATGTCTTTAGGTGACATCTTGATATGGTTGTATCCAGAAAATGCTTCCATAAAAGAAAATACCGAGAATTGAGTTGTGTTATCCACCAATACATCAATGTGAGGTAATGGGAAGTCATCTTTCGGGCTTGCTCTGTTCAGATCCCGGTAATCGACACACATACGCACCTTTCCATCCTTCTTGGGTACGGTTACAATGTTAGTAACCCAAGGCGGGTAACTAGTTACAGCAAGAAAACCGGAGTTCCACTGCTTTTGTACTTCCTCTTTGATTTTCATGGCCATGTTTGGGCGAGTATGACGCAACTTCTGTTTAACTGGCAGACAATCCTCTTACAATGGAAGCTTGTGCATGACAATATCTGTATCCAAACCAGACATATCTTGATAGGACCAAGCGAACACATCAACTATTCTTGCAGCATACTGATAAGTTGTTCTTTTACCGGGGCTTGCAGACTAGCTCCAATCTTCACCTCTTTCACATCTTCTTCGGTACCAAGATTGATAGTCTCAACCTCCTCCTGATGAGGAGCAATCACCTTTTCCTCTTGTCTCAATAACCTGGCTAACTCTTCAGGTAAATCGTAGTCTTCTTCAACCCCTTCATCTGCTTGATTAATCGGATTGTCGAAGTCATACGAGGTCATAGTAGTGTTGTTGTCGGTGCAATCTGGAGGGCTATCTCTGCAAGGGTTGAGATTTGGTTCATTTTAGTGATTGATTTTATCTTATTTAGAAAAAGTGAATGAAGTTATTATTGAGAAAAACATTGCCATTTATTGTTTTGTGCGAAAAATAAAAAAAAACGAAAAGACAGTGAGTGAAAAAGATTGTTTGCAAAAAGATGTCCATTGTTCATTAATATTCATTTTGCAATAATACATATGGCCCTATTACAAAATGAGTCCCGACATCTTGGGCAAGATGCAGGAATTTGATGCATGCTTAAAATGGGAAATAATAATTACTCTGCAGCAGTAACCCTTATTATTTCCTAGGAAGACCAGTTGAGGACTTGTTGGCCCAAGACTCTTGGACGGATCCAACTTTCCAGGTTGTAGTCTCTCTCAGACTCTTCTTCCAAAGTGTTGAAAGCATCCGGGGTCAGCATTCCCCCACTTATGAACTTGGGAGCTTCAGCAGCCTCCTCTAGAACTTATCGGGATGGTTTGTAACCCAAACCGAATTTGTTTTCTTTCATTTGAACCTTCAGCAGCTTGCCCCAGCCTTGGGCATTCCCTTCTTCCACAACCTTCTGAGCTTGTTTGTAGGAAGCAATTGAGGTGCCCATCCTTTCCTGTTGGGATGCAGCAAACACCTTAGTTGTAGCTTCATTGACGTTCAAAGCTTCGAAACCTTGGCTCATGGTTTCATGGATCTCCCTATCCATTTCTATGTACTTGTATGTAGCCAGGTGACTGACAAAGATGTCTTCTTCTCCACAAATGGTGATAATTTGGCCTTCCCACTCATATTTTAACTTCTGGTGAAGGGTAGACGTTACCGCGCCGACAACATGGATCCAGGCTCGACCCAACAAACAGCTGTAGGCAGGTTGTATGTCCATCACATAGAAGGTAGTTTTGAAAACTTGTGGGCCAATTACCACAATCAGCTCAATCTCTCTGAGAACCAATCTCTTATAACCATCAAAAGCTCTGACAACTAGGTTGCTCGGACGGAGTGCAAGACCATCATACTCCAGCTTGACTAAAGCTTTCTTTGGCAACACATTGAGCGATGATCCGGTATCAACAAGGACATGAGAAAGTACAACACCTTTACATTCCAAAGTGATATGCAAAGCCTTGTTATGGTTACGCCCCTCCGTAGTCAAGTCAGCATTGGTGAAACCTAGACCATGACTAGTATTGACATTTGCAACCACCATTTCTAACTGATTGACCGTGATTTCTTCCGGCACATAAGCTGCGTGCAAGACCTTGAGTAGTGCATTCCGGTGAGCCTCAGAACACATGAGAAGAGATAGTATGGAGATCTTGGAGGGTGTTTGGTGGAGCTGATCCACAAATTTGTAATCACTTTTCTTGATAATCCTTATGAACTCGTCCATATCCTGATCAAAGGACGTCTTCTAAGTTTCTTTTGCAGTTGGTTCTTCTAGCACCACACTTTTGCCTTTTGCTTTGGCAGCAGTTTCTACTTCAGCATTAATTCTTGGAAACTGTGAAGCGAAGAGACGTCCGCTCCGAGTGAAGCCTCCGCCTCCCCCGACATTGTCAATTTGTGGTGTAGAAGTTGAAGAGTCAATGGTAACTTTCCTTTCGTGGCGGTAAAGATCTGAGCCGTAGTGCCAAGGCACGACACTGTTGCTGTCATAGGGAATTGGCCCAGGCATCTTGATGGTTACTGGACTAATTGCAACAGAAGAAGGAGTTGTGATAGTATGTGGATCATAGTAGATGGTGACAGGAGGTCTGATTGAAGATGGTGCAGGTGCAGGAAGTTGTTGATGTTGATGAGGGTGTTGCTGAAAGTTGTTGTTGAGAGAATCCATAACATGGATGGTTGTTGGATCATAATAGATGGTAACCGTTGAGATGTCGTCACTGGTGTTGGTTGTTGTTGTAGTCGATTCTGTTGGAATGACTTCTGCTGGTGTTGTAGAAGATTTTGTTGAGATAATGTTTGTTGGTGTTGTAGGAGAGATTTTTGTTGCCTTTGTGGAAAATGGAACTGTTGATGTGATTTGCAGGATGCCTTCTATGATAAGACTGCTAATACCATTCTTCATATTTTCACAACCATTGGTAGAAACTTTGCAAGCTTCACAACAGGCCTCACAACCCGGAAACACTTGGAACTTTAATAGCTGAGCTTTTACTTAGGCCAGTGGTGTTTGAATACTTGCAATGTCATCAATCAGAATTTCTGGTTGGTCCTCTTCAATGGCATTGATCTTTGGCTCACCATGATTTGGTATTGGATTCCTTGTGACATTTGGTGGAGGTGCAAAATTCAAAGCTTTGGAGTCAATAAAATCTTGTACTTTCATGTGCAGGGCCCTATGTAAACACCCCAAATTTGCCCTCACCCATTCACACCATGGCTTGTGATCATTTTCATATTCATAAACACAATCATATCATCTCATATCTCATTTTTGATTCACTGCATAGTTTCTAAGTCATCTGCACCCAGGGTTTGTGACCTGAGCAATCAAAGGGGCTTCTTGAGCCATTCCAAAGGCCACCAATCACTTCAAAGGGATCCATGTGTGTTCTTGTATCATATTATATCCTCTCAAAGTCAAAATTGCAAAAGAATCACAAGAACTGGGATTGGTATGGATGCAGGGCTAAGTTTGACTGCACAGTTGACCTAAAATTAGGGTTTTGGTTTCAGAGGCCATAACTCCAAATTTTTTGGTCATTCTTGTTTCCATTGGTCTCTATATGGTATAGGGAGTATGCATATCAATTTTCATGAAGAAATTCAATGGGGAAGTCATCTGATCAAGAGTTGACTTTTCAGACAAGTCAATGCAAAATCAGGGCATCTGAGGGCCCCAATGACCCAACCAAGGGGTGATCTTCATCATTTTGAGTGTATATGATCTTTATTTGATCATGGAAGAAGGTTGAAGTTCACAAAATTCAAGAATCACAAGTTTTTGCAAAGTTGACTTTTTAGGGCATGTTTGACTTTTCAAGAATATGTCATTTTATGCCATTTTTCAAGCCTTGCTTTTTGATCCAAAAATGCTTCAAATGGAAAAACTTTGGTCATGAAAGTTGTAGAATACATTTTTCCCTTTTCAAAAAGTACAAGAACATGACCTAATTCATTTTGGATCAAAAGTTATGGTGTGACAAAGTTGGCAAAAATCACTAATTTTCAAGATGTGCACCAAATGAGAAACTTGCAATTTCATGTGTCAAGCATCTTTGTGACTTCTAGTTCACATCAAACCATTTCACAAACATTCTATGTGACCTAAAAATCAGATTTGAACCAAAGTTTCTCATGGTTCATGGCTTGTGTAGCAAGATAGTCACATGTGAACCAAAGTTGATCAACTTGCAAAATTCATGATCACACTTCCTACCACTTGCTACATTGGATGCTGAACCTTGCTAGCCTTCCACACACACCTTGCTGCGCCAGCCCCATGCTTGTACTAGCCTAGAACCAAGCCCATGCTTTCCTTACACCAAAGTTGACATTTTGCAAAAGTGAACTTACCAATCAATAAAGGCCAGGTCACATCATCTGACCTATGAGATTATTTTATACTATCCATTTGCAAGCTAAACATAACAAGAAGCCAAGCTGAAACACACCATAGCATCACATACACAAAAACACTCCATCAAGCAAAACTCTTCGAATCTCTCTGCACAACTCACAAACATTCACACAAGTTTCACTGATCAACTCACCTTGCCTCACTGAGCCAAAACCAACAAGACTTAGGCTTGAACCAAGCAAGAACACCATTCCTCCATTTTCACCCCCAGAAGCAAAACCATTCGAAACTCACTCCACAGTTCACTAACACTCAAACAAACTTCATAAACCTTCTCCATTCATCACACTGGTCACAAAGAACCACTCACATTGGCCTGAAACAGCTTGAATCACCATCACCATTTTCAACTGAGCTTGAACAGAACTTGTTCAAACTCCTTAACCAGCCAACATAAATTTCTTCCAAGCACTCAAGGATCATCAGGGGACCAAGTAGAGTGGATTGCATCAAAGGGAGAGGGCAGAAAGTTGCTGGAGTGAAAGCTTCGAAACTCAGGTAGCTCAAGAACTTTTTTTCCAGAAATCATTTTTTAAGTTCTTAAGTTGTTCTATATGCTTCACTGATTGTTCTGATACCTTTAGTTTTGAAAATGGTGGAGAGATGAGAGTTTAATTGGTTTCTGAAAGTTTTGCCCTAAAATCTTCTTTGTTTCGATTCATGAGTTTGAGGAAATATAAATGTTGTTTGTGACGGGGTTTTGATTCAGTAAGTTGTGGGGATCATTTCCATGTTTTTAGATTTCATTTTAGTTAGGTTTTGAGAGTTTTGGAGATTTTCAGGTGGGGTTCCCACCGGAGAAGACGACCGGAGGTCTTCTCCGGCCACCTGAAAATCATTAGGGCTTAATCCTGTAATTAAATGCCATTTGAATTTGGAGCGTAGGATCAGTTGACCCCATTGACCTCCCGCGCGTATGAATGGCTCAGATCTGATCATTATGCCCTAATCCTTTTAATTAGTTTTAATTAATCATAATTAAATTAATTTATCCAGAGTGAATCTAAACCCTTCATTCACGCGCGCGGTCAACACTTTTGAATCCAGAGCTCATCCCAGCCTTCCATTTGTTTGACTTTCTTTTATTTCAGTTTATTTTCTTTTCTTTTTCATTTTATTTGCATAATTCATTAAAAATAGTAAAATTGTTTTAAAAATTATGAAACTTTTTGTCAAGAGTTTCACTAATTTTTAAAACACAAAAATATTTTTATTTTCATTTTTAGCATTTAAAATGTATTTTTAAATATTTAAAAGATTATTTTTAATTGATTAATGAGAATTAATTTATTAAAAATACTTTTAAGTATCTAAAAATCACCAAAAAATTCATGAAATGTTCTAAGACATTTAGAAACATTGTCCAACCTTCAAACCAAATTTTTTTTTTTTTTGATCTTGATGCATTTTAAGAATTTCTCATTGAATTAAAATCATTTTTGTGCATTATTTTGATCCATAGTTCAAAAAATCATTTCTGCCTATTCATGAGGAGTTGGACATTGATTCTTCTTGCATTGCATTGTGCTTAGCATGTAGTTTTTGAGATTAAATGGCCATGATTTGATCTTTCATTTTCCATTTGTTTGATAATTTTCTTGTTTGGGAACCCTAAAAACCCTAGAATCTTGTAAAAACCATAACTTGAACTTGGTTAGGAGTTGAGACTTCTCCTTTGGGCTTTGGTTTAGTATAGGATTAGGGGTCCTTTGAGTGGCATTTTCAATTTTTTGTCTTAGGGTTTGTTTCTGATTTTGACTTTTGTTTAATGTATGGTTCATAAACCCTAATTTGGGCTTTCATATGCATCCATCTTGCATTCTCTTGCATATCATGACTTGCCATGACATTTCAAGCATTCATTTGATTCATTTGGCATCATAAGACATATAGAAAGCATGTTTGATCATTGCATCATGTATTTGCCATGTTGTATGCCATGTGCACTTCATAACTTTTCATGTATGTCCATGCTTCTTAACTTGCTTCATCTGCATCCATAAGCTTGTATGATCATCTCCATGCCTTGTTTCATGTTTGTATCACTTCACAGCATCATTATCATCATCAACATGCTTCTGGTTTTGTTTCTCATCATGTCATCCCATCCCATTTTGCATTGCATTGCATTTCTTTTCTAACATTTCAGGTGGTAAGTGAATTTGGGAAGTGAATTTGCCTTCACTTCTCATAACTTTTCTTTTCATCTCTCTTGCATCCATTGCTGCATTTTTGTTTGTGTATGAGATTGAGCTTGCTCATTCTTGTTCTTCTTACT
This sequence comes from Lathyrus aphaca, assembly GCA_963966055.1. NCBI lineage: Eukaryota > Viridiplantae > Streptophyta > Magnoliopsida > Fabales > Fabaceae > Lathyrus > Lathyrus aphaca. The sequence goes on along the minus strand of OZ014520.1, from coordinate 353,336,409 downwards.
TTCTTTCTTCAAGTGACTTGACTTCTTGAATGAAGCAAGTTGCTTTGCTTCTCTTGATCCTTTCACCTGCTTCCTGGTGGTTCCATTGAAGATCTTTCTTGTTAAACCTCACAAACCTTAGGAACAACCAAGCATGATAATGATTAGGGTTTTGATTAGTCTCCCCTCTTAGTTTTACCTTTGTGTCTCTTTTGAGTCTTCTCTTCTCACCTCCTAATCAGGGACTAAACCCTAAAGGCTTTAAGGCTTTGTGGTTAAGCTTATGCCTGCATCCTTCTATTAGGATGGAGTGTATAACTTTAATCCTAAGTGTTAAACCCTTAATGTGTTTAAATCTCTTAATCAATTCATCTAATAATCATCAAGACATCAAACTTGTAACTTGGGCCTTGCATTAGGGTTCTAATTCTTCCTCAATTGGTTAAGAAGGACTAACCCTAGTGTTAATGGACAAGTCCCCCTCAAGTTGTCTTACAAATCATAAAACTCACTTCATCATCATACCATTAATCTAAAATCCACCTAATAAAGGTTTGTTTTGTCATGAGTTTAATCCCTAATCATGGATTAAGCTGAGGAGTTTTCCTCAGCTTAAACATTCTCATCTACTATCCTTCTATTAGGATGGTGTAATGAGTCTGTTTAATCCTTGATTATGGCTTAACCTCATTACTCAGCACTAAACAAAAGCAACAAAAACATCTAAATAATCAACAAGTAGGTTAATGATCTTAATCCTACACCAAAGGTGATTAAGTGTGCGAATCTGACTTCACACTTAAGGTATTCTCATTACCCCTAATCAGAGGGAAGATGTGATGAGTTTACTAAATCCATTGGTTTAGGCTTAAGCTCATTAACTTATGACAAACTCTCAAAAGCAGTAAAAGACTGAAAGCACAAAAACAAACAATAATCGTCTCCCCCGGGATTCTTTTCTCATCTTATTCACTCACAAACGAGAACTTGCTTCTTCCGTCTAATGCAAGACAGTTTGCATCTGTGCCAGACAGATCATACACTTGAGCATAGGCTAGCAAGCAGTTCACCAGTCAATTCATCTTTCAGTCTCTTTGGGTCGAACTACGGTGTTCTGACTTCCTCATTGCACGAGAGGATACGTAGGCATAACTTAACAGTTATCGAACAAAAGTCTCTGTATATTCCCCCTCTTTCCAGCTTCATTCTTTAGCCTCATTATCATGAGCAATTCATTCTCATTCCTACACTGACACATCATTATACACTTCACTTCTCTTACACTAACACCTGTACATTCTTTTCCAGCTACTTTACACACAAATTGCACTGACACTACCCCTTTAAAACACAAATCTTTCAAGCGTGGATCCCGTCGAGTACGGCGGACAATCTGGGTGCTAATACCTTCCCAGGTTGTAACCAACCCCCTTTCTCAGTCTCTCTGGTTCGCAACCGTCTTATCCATCTTTTTCTAGGTCTATGCAGCATTGCCTTTCCTCCGGGATAAAAATGCCTAGCTGGCGACTCTATTCATCTCCAGTGAGTTCACGGCTGTGTGTTCTCATTGTCCCTCTCGCCGACCGTTCGCGTCTGTACCTTTATTTGGGTTTGTCCCATTTATCGGGAGCGACACCCTACACTTCTCTGTTGAATGACCATGCGAATTGGAGTGAAAAGCACATCTGGCGTTGACATCATAATTCCTTGGAAGATTCAGAGGATATGGTGGATCCAAAGTCCCCAGTTCAGTCAGGTTAAGCTTCAATAGTTGCGGGAGTAAGACTGCATATGGCATCAGGATGGGATCGATCACCCTATTAATCTGAGAAGGCCTTTGTTGGAAAGGACGTTGTTGTTGGTTGTTGTTATTATAAGATCTTTGTTGTTGTTGAGGATACTGTTGTTGCTGAGGTGCTGGAGTAGGGATGGTGACTGCAGCCACTGATCTTTGCAAGTACTGGGGTCTACCTCTACTAGCATGTAGTGCATTAGTCTCCCCTGTCCTTCGGGGTCCGGAGGATGGCTTCTTTGCGTTGCTGGAACTAGCAACATTGTCAGAAATCTTACCCATCTTCAATAGGCTTTCGATTCTCTCGCCCGCTATAACCACATCAGCAAAACTGGTAGAAGAGAAGGCAGCAAGTCTATCAATGTAGGTCCCTTGCAAGGTATTCATAAACATATCAGCCATTTCCCTTTCAGACATAAGTGGCTGGACAACAACAGCGAGTTGTCTCCATCTTTGAGCGTATTCGCGGAAACTTTCTCTCGAGGACTAAGACATACCCATCAAGAGGGTCCTATTAGGTGCCATATCCAAGTTGTATTGATACTGGCGCATACAGGCTTCAGCTAAGTCTTTCCAATTTCTAACGGTGGCCCTTGACAAGTGTGAGTACCATTCTCTGGATGCCCCAGTTAAGCTATCTTCAAAGTAAAACATCCACAACTTCTCATCCATGGTGTATGCCTTCAGCCTTCCCAGAAAAGATTGTAAATGAGTGCGAGGGCAGGAAGTTCCATTGTACTTCTCAAAACACGGGGGTTTGAACTTGTGAGGAATCCTTACTCCCTTAACTAGGCCCATATCCATCACATCAAATCCCAAGGAGTTCTGGGATTCAAAAGATCTTAACTTTTCTGATATCTCGTCCAGCCGACGGTCATAAGCTTCATCTGCCCCAACACCTAGCACTATAAACTGCTCATCTTGAGGATCTTCCTATATAATACGATCTCTAGTGTTTCTCTGGCCATTCCCAATGATATTAACTTCAGGATTGTTGTCGGGTCCAAACACTACCAGAGTCGTTCACGGCTGTTCGCGCTCATTGTTACTAGTACCTCCAGTGCCTGCGTGGTTATCTTCTGGAGTTTGCCGCTCGACCAACTCCCTCAATCTTTCCTGGGTCTGAGCCAGTCCAGTCATCACAACCATGAATTGATTCATTTGGGTCCTCACTTCTGTCCTCACATCTGTCATTTGAGTCCTCACATTTGTCAGTTCCTATTATAGTTAATCCATTTGTAGACTCGGAAGGTTGTGTCGAGTTGGATATCTGTGGACTTGGTTGACGGAAAAGACCCTTATGCGAGCAATATTTCTTGAAACAATAAAAAAAGTGAGAAAACAACAACAAAACACCTACAAAACAAAGGGTATGAGGTTAGCCTGCAATGCAATATGTCTATTTGTCTTCAGAGGGTATCCGGTTTGGTTCTTGGTTTTGACCTTCCAGACCCACTACAACAAACAAGACCTTAGACAACGCTTTTTTTAGCCTTAGACAGCGCTTTAAAGCGCTGTCTAAACCTCCGCTGCTAAAGGTTTAGACAGCGCTTTTTTAAATCTTAAAAGCGCTGTCTAAGCCCCCCCTTAGACAGCGCTTTGGCCAAAAGCGCTTTATAAGACCCTCTTATTTTAAATTTTTTAGGTATACCTTAGACAACGCTTTTGAAAAGCGCTGTCTAAGCCCCCCCCCCCCTTAGACAGCGCTTTGTCCAAAAGCGCTTTCTAAGCCCCTCCTATTTTAATTTTTTTAGGTATACCTTAGACAGCGCTTTTCAAAAAGCGCTGTCTAAGCCCCCCCCCCCCTTAGACAGCGCTTTTGCCTAAAGCGCTTTCTAATCCCCCCCTTAGACAGCGCTTTTTACAAAAGCGCTGTCTAAGGTATACGAAATTTTTTGAAGGTTTTGTTTGAAACCACATTTTTTCCAGGTTTATAAACCAGAATTTCTACCTGTTTTCAACCAGATTTTGGCAGACAATTATCACATTTTATATATGCCATTTTGGCCTTTTTTCTACCAATTTTTGGCTAACAATTATATATATATACCAATTCAAACCAATTTTGCCTTAAATGTATCAAAATATATACAAATTTATGTACACATTTACAAGTCATTACATATACTACAAATGTACACATTAATTACACAAATTTATGAACAAACTTTGAGCTCTATCATGAATTGACACCACTCCTCTTTGATTTCGTCCACTTGATCCTTTGTATAAAATGCACACTTGAATTCATCAAAGTACTACATAATAATATAACATATTTTGAATTAATTCCAACTATTTAATTATATGAGATATGTGTAAATATAAAAATAACTCATAAGTTAGAAATACATACATCGGTGGGAATCTCTAATCGGCCCAAAACAAGAGTATCTCGCATAAACCTCAACATGAAATACCCGCAATTTATTTGATTACGTTGACGAGGACACTACATATGAAAAAAAATATGGATTATAAATCCTAAGTTTTATCAAGTGTCATCACTAATATAATAAAAAACGTGGTAATTAAAAATATACCGCCACTTTAATCCATGTAATGGAGTTGGCGCCCCTCCTTGAGGTTTGGATATCTCGTTGGGCCCGAAAAGCTTGTAGGACGCTAATAAAATAAAAATGAAGCAATTAGAACAATTCACATAAACTAAGAAAATTTTTGAACATTCTCACTTACGTGTCAATTAGGACCTTCATATCCGGGTATGTTGTCCAATCATTTCCTAACGAGTCAAGATAATACACAATTTCTCGGATAGGATTGATTGCGAGCAACAACCAATGTCCAATGTAATGATTAGGCAAATGTTAGATGGTAACTTGGAAAATAATTATAATAGATGAATTTAGAATGAAATGCTAACCCGGTATTAAACGGTATAAAAAACAACTTCTCCGCATCTTTATTGTCCACGAGGATCCGAAGAACGTACTCCGTCACGGTATCCGGTCTACTTAAGATTAAACCATAGTTGACGGTCGCGGGTGCTAAGAATCCGAATGACACGTCCAAACCATTGGGGCGCATCAATTTGTCATACAAAAAACTAATATAAAAACATCATTAACATAAAGTAAACATCATTAACATAAGTTGTTTAATTAATAAAACAAAGTAGTTCGGATTTACCTAACATATGTATTTACAACGGTGACGCCGATTTCTTCACGACCAAAAACTTGCATGAAGTCCTCATTACCAATCATTTGGTCGTAATCAAAGCCGAAAATCCCTACCTCCATATGTACAGTCCGAACACCTCCAGTCGGTATATCGGTCATCTCTAGAAATGTCCTGAGGCACGACCTATACTTGGTGGTAGGTTTTTTCCTAGCTACGGTCTTCTTAGCACCAGAACTTTTTACCCGTGCGGAGGCGTTGCTAACCTCCTTTTTTTGTTGTGCGGAGGCATTGCTAACCTCATTTTCTTGAAGCTACATGTCATATAAATAGTTAGATCAAATTAAGAATGTAACAACTTCCATGAATATATGTCATATAATTGTATATTACCTCTTTTCTTGAAACCGTGGACTCGGTATGCCGTGGAATCGCATTATCTTTTGATTTGGATTTTGTGGGAGTCTATTTAACATAACCAAGGAAAATATGTAAGTAAAATTTTAAGCATAAATTTTAAACTTTGAATATACCAAGGAAGTTAACATAAGTCTTAAGCATACCTCATATCCTACGCATATGAGGTTTGTCGGCCATGCAACAAACGAACCTACTGCTTCGTGCACCGTTGTTGCATCCGAATCATCGCTAGGATATGGTAATGCTGCATTCGGCTCAACTGCAATATCAACTGATACCTTCAAACATCCAGCAGGGAGCTCTCTAGTGTGGAGTAATACTCCGCTAACGTTATGCACTTTTCCCTTGCCAACCATCCGATAGTATGGTGACGACAAATACAGCTGACAATGGGAAATGCCCTAAAACCAATAATAACAAGAAATCGTTAATGTGTATATATGTCAAATACATAATTTAAGCAAATAGTTCAATTTAAGACAATTATATGTAATTACCTCTGGAATGTTCGGCTGAAAGGTACAGCTGATACTGTCTTTGTCCGAAGCATCTCTGTAAACTGTTGAGGCGCTAGCCTCTCTTTCTCTCCTCAATGCATCAAGCTCAGCTTGCATGGCTTCCATTCTTGCATGAAGCTCCCGATTACTAGGAGTCTTTCCTTTCCAAATCCCTTACCCCTCACCCCTCACCCGACCAGAATACTCAGGGACATCTAATGCCCGACTAAGTATGCTCCTAGTATCATCGGGAGATAAAGACTGAGATAGCTCCTCCTGAAAAATCAGATGAATACCGTATACTTGTCAAATATTTGTGTATAAAAATGTTATTCAATTAATGAAAAAATGTTATACTTACACATTTCTGGTATACGTGTAAAACTTCTTCTTGAGGAACTCCAGATTTGCCCACACGGGCTTCCTTCCACAAAACATGTGCAGGAAGAGATGTTTCTGAACTTTCCTCCTTCTGCAGCTACACATTAAGTCATACAATTTGATCAGATAAAACTAATATATGATGAACAAATTTGTTATCGCAATTTATAAATACTTACCATGGATTGTTCTAAGCGTCCATATCCGACACGTCCTTTTCGGTACGGATATGCGGGACTTGATGCTCTTTCCCGATTTGTAGCACTTATTCTTTGAAAAACCGGGTCTTGTCTTTTGGATTTGAAAGCTTCCCATTCTTCAGCCGATATCAAACTTTCATATTTTTTAGGAAGCTCCGCATCCACAAAATTACCATCCGCATCCTTAAGGAACTTGGATGATAAAAATGTCTGAAACCCTCTTAGAAGCTTTCCGGCCAATTTCATACAAAAACCTCTTCTTTCTTCTTCGATGTTAAAACATCGCTAAGAAAAACATACATATTGATAGTTAGTATCGGTAATTGAAAAAACATAATTGATACCGTATAATTAAGGGCCAAATGATTGTACCTTTATCTCACTCCAAATTTTTTCTTTGGACTCATTCAGCTCTTTGTTTCTCCAATCATCACATGTAATGGGAATTTCATTCCTTACTAGTGCACTGATAAAACTAGTTAAGGTATGCCCATTAGGTTCTATAAGTTGTCCCTGGTTGCTCCAATAGACATCTAGTATGATGCCTCGAGATCTTCCTTGGACCACCCTTCTCATTACTGTGATGCCTCTTCGAATTTCTTCTTCCGCGAATACTTTTTTACTAACTTCCTCATGTTGGTCATCAGCCATGTCTGACCTGTAATAAACCAAGGAAACCATCAAATATCAAATATAACTTATAATCAAAGCAATTGAAAACAAAAAAAATAAAGAAATCATGCATTATCAGATATAACTTATAATCAAAGCAATTGAAAACAAAAATATAACGAAATCATGCATTATCAGATATAACTTATAATCAAAGCAATTGAAAACAAAAAAATAAAGAAATCATGCATTATCAGATATAACTTATAATCAAAGCAATTGAAAACAAAAATATAATGAAATCATGCATTATCACATATAACTTATAATCAAAACAATTGAAAAAAATAAAATAAAGAAACCATGGATAATTTACCTAAGTCACTAACATCTCTTTCTTTTCTTTGTTGGAATATTAATCACTTGTTTCTTAGCAATGCGTACGGATGAATTGATCCAAATTCCCTCATTATGATCATTTCTTATATATGACTCATCCGATATAAGATCCTCAACTTCATCATTTCTATTCAACTCATTCCGTCTAATGCATGACTCATTCTCAACATCAATATCACATTGATCGACACCGCTATCATCAGTCACTTTGTTAGAGAAAAGCACTATAGACCATTTTGTACTCTTCGGGTCATTCACATAGAACACTTGTTTAGCTTGAGATGCTAGAATAAAAGGTTCATCTTTGTACCCCACCCTAGTAAGATCAACTTGCAAAAATCCAGACATATCCATTCGTATGCCACTACTATTCACCCACTTGCAACCAAATATGGGAATCTGAAACTTCTCGTAATCAAACACCCAAATGTGCTCAATAACTCCAAAATATGACAAATTTGCATATTTGGGGTTTAAGTCCTTCATACTTGATATATGCATTGCTTCAGCTAGCACGGTGACACCACTATTTTGCATAGTACTCTTATCATCTTGTTCTTTGGTATAAAATGTGTATCCATTAATTGAATATGCGCTATGAGAAAACACATGCAAACTTGGACCATATGCCAAACATCTCAACCTTTCTGTTACCAAAGAAGGATCTGAAGAGCGCTTCAAATAAATATGATCCTTCAACCATTGTATGAAACTTTGATTGTGCTCTATAACTATCCAATTTTCATTTCTGTTCGGATTTAACCTTCGGAGTACATCCTTGTGCATTTCAACATATGGCTCAACCTCATTATTATTGTGCAGAACATACAAATGAACTTGATCCCGTTCATCCCTTGATATTGTCACAATTTTATTCCCAATTAATTTTTTACCTTCCATTTTGTCGAAAATATGAGCTCTGGGGAGTCCAATCGATTGAACGTTAGACAAATATTCAGTACAAAACTCAACAGCTTCTTCAACAATGTATCGTTCAACAATACAACCCTCTGGTCGACTTCGGGATTTCACGTACCCTTTTAATATTTTCATATACCGTTCAACAGGGTACATCCATCTCATATAAGCTGGTCCACACAACTGTGTCTCTTTCACAAGATGAACAACTAAATGAACCATTATGTCAAAAAAAGACGGAGGAAAATACATTTCAAGCTCACACAAGGTAATTACAATCTCTTTTTGTAGTGTTGGTAAGATCTCGGGATCGATCACCTTACTACAAATTGACCTAAAGAAAAAACACAATTTAGTTATGGAACTTCTTACTTTTTCTGGCAAAATAGAATGTATACCTATCGGTAGAAAATGTTCCATTATAACATGGCAATCATGTGTCTTCAAATTCTTCAACTTGAGGTCTTTCATAGAAACAAGTCTTCTGATATCAGATGAGTATTCTTCTGGAACCTTAACTTCACTCAGAGACTTACACAAATTTTTTTTCTCCTTTCTAGATAAAGTAAAAGCAGCAGGTGGTAGATATGTTCGTCTTCCTTTCTTCATGGGTGCTAATTCAGTTCTCATTCCCATTTTTAACATGTCCTCCCTTGCTTTAAGGCCATCCTTAGACTTGCCTTTTATATTGAGTAATGTATCGATAACACTTTCAAATACGTTTTTTTCAATATGCATAACATCGAGAAAATGTCTCACGTACAAAGACTTCCAATATGGCAATTCAAAAAATATCAACCTTTTCTTCCACCCACCTTTCACAATCTTATGTGCAAAAGGCTTGCCAAACTCAGTACGCACATCTTTCACCTTTTCAAAAACTTGTTCACCTGACAATGCGGGTGGAGCTCTACGATGTTCGGTGTCTCCATTGAATGCTTTTCTCCACCCACGGTAGTGATGTTTAGAATGTAAGAATCTACGATGATCGAGAAACACATTCTTCTGGCAAAGTTCCAATCGAATCGTATCGGTTCCGTCTTCACAAACAGGACACGCACGTTGACCTTTAATGCTATACCCAGATAGATTCCCGTATGCTGGAAAATCATTAATTGTGCCAAACAACATCGCCCTCAAATTGAAACTTTCTTTCCTATATCCATCATAAACCTCCACACCATTCTCCCACAAAATCTTTAAATCTTCGATCAGAGGTGTCAAGTATACGTCTATGTCATTACCTGGTTGTTTAGGCCCAGAGATTAACATAGATAACATCATGTACTTACGCTTCATACATAGCCACGGAGGTAGGTTATAAATCATAAGAATCACAGGCCATGTGGTATGTGAAATACTTTGAAGACCATGTGGGTTCATTCCATCAGTAGATAATGCCAATCGAAGGTTTCTTGCTTCTGATCCAAACTCAGGATAATCATTATCAATCTTCGACCACTGTGGTGAATCAGCCGGATGCCGATACTTTCCATCAATAATTCTTTCATCTGCATGCCAAGTAAGATGTCTTGCATCGGTTTCACTACGAAACATGCGCCTAAATCTCGGAATTATCGGAAAATACCATAAGACTTTTGCGGGAGATAATCTTTTCTTATATCGAGACAAACCGCATTTAGGGCACTCAGTTAACATTGCATATTCGTTACGAAACAAAATGCAATCGTTAGGACAAGCATGTATCTTATCATAGCTCATGCTAATAGAGCACAACTTTTTTTTTGCCTCATAGGTTCGATTAGGAAGAACATTATCATCCGGTAGCATTTCTCTCATAAGGGCCAACAACTCTGTGAAACTTTTATCCGACCATCCATTGCCCGCCTTTAAGTTGTACAACTTTAATACCGCAGAAAGTCTTGAGAATTTAGTGCAACCTTTGTACAACGGTTTCTCTGCATCGCTTACCATCCTCTCAAACATTTCAGGACAATCATGAAGATCTTCTTCCAGTGCTTCTACAATCTCTTCAACTCGATCACAATCATATGTTTCCGTGTCTTTGTCGTATGAAGCATAGGTCGTATTACTTTTTCCACTCGATTCAACATTCTCGTTAATTTTCTCACCATGAAATATCCAACACTGATAACTTTGATCAATTCCATGCCTCAGCAAATGCGATTTCAATCCATGTGCGTCAACCTTACCAATATAACAACAACGCAAGCAAGGACAATGCATTCGTCTGGGGTTTTCAGCGTGTTGAACAACATACTTAACAAATTCCGCAACCCCACTCTCGTACTCTTTGGTCATTCGATCGGCACAGATCCATGTTTTATCCATGGTTTTCCTACTTATTAAAGTAAACAATCAATCCAGACGAAAATACATAACTAAGGTAGTATCATTTTCATAACTAAAGTAAACAATAAAATATCACTATTTTCCATCTCATATTATCTCACTCGAATCTTTTCATCAATTCAAAGAAAAACTAAATTAATGAAGTCTTTCCACCAAATTGAAGCATTTCTCATTCCCTTCCATCCATGAGGAACTACTTTAAAATATATATACATATATATATATATATATATATATATATATATATATATATATATATATGTATATATATATATATATATATATATATATATATATATATATATATCATCCATATTTTCTCATGAAAACCTACTTTCACATATTGGCCTAATCTTATTTAGAGATGAGTCTATGTTAATTCAATTTCAAATTTTCTTTTTAAAATGGTGGTAAACAATTAGAACAAATTTAAGTGGGATTTTGCCTTGAATGTTGAGCATATCTTAGGGATTCCCCCTCTATGTATTCTATCTCTCTGCACAAAAGAATGTTACTACGTTGGAGAGTATATATGTGGGTGTGTGTTGTTTCTTTTCTTTTTCCTTTCTTTAACCACTCAAGATTCATCCTAATCCCACTTTACCTCTATGTCCCTTTCTTGGATTTCGAATGTTCTTTTTTAATATTCCACTCCACAATTCCATTATATATTTAATTACACAAATTACATCTTAAACCAAACTCATCACGTGAACCTAGCTACACAATTCAATTTAATTAGTCTTAATAATACTAATCTACATGTTCACTTTATCATGCCACCTTCACTCCATTCCTAAGAACATCAAACAAGACTCAAGACACCAACAACTCTCATAGAAACAAAAATGTTTGGTAATGGTAACTGTGATGTTGATAATGAGAAAACCACTGTGTAAACCAAAAACATCAAAACTTAAACCAAAAACATAGCATGAAAAATACTGATATTTCCCTAAAAACATCAAAACTGATATTTCCCTAAAAACATCAAAACTGAAACACATACCACAATGAACAATTCTTCAAACACTTTCAGAAATGAACGATTCTTCAAACACTTGCAATGCCTGAAACCAAATGAATGAAAAAGTGAAGAAATGAAGAACTGAAACCGAATGAATGAATGAATGAAGAACTGAAACCGAATGAATGAAAAAGTGAAGAAATGAAGAACATACCACAATGAAGAACAGTAGAACGAACGATTCAAACACTTTCAATGACTGAAACAATGTATTCGATTTCGCTGTTAGGGTTCGCTGGAGTTCGCAGGAGGGAAAACAAAAAGAACAGAGAACGAAAATAGAAGTCTGAAATTTAATTTTAATAAGACCTTAGACAGCGCTTTTAGGAAAAGCGCTTTCTAAGGTATGCCTTAGACAGCGCTTTCCAAAAGCGCTTTCTAAACCCCCCCCCCCCTTAGACAGCGCTTATGGTTTTATTTTTTTTTTAATTTAAAAAATTTAAACAGCGCTTTATCAAAAGCGCTGACTAAGGTATATATTTAAAAGCGCTTTCTATAAGCGCTGTCTAAGGGGGGGTCTTAGACAGTGCTTTTAGAAAGCGCTGTCTAAGACCCCCCCTTAGACAGCGCTTTCATTATTTTTTTGGAACATTTTCCGTGTTTTATTTTAATTTTAACCTTAGACAGCGCTTTCTTTTAAAAGCGCTGTCTAAGATGCGCTGTTAAAAAACATTTTTGGCGTAGTGACCTCTGGGAGATGAAGATGTTGAAGCAAACGAAGTCCATAAGAAAATCCAATACATAACCATAAAATACAAGTGGCAATGCCAAAATATAAATAGTTCATGAATTATAACCAAACAAACTCCCATGGTGAACCAAAATACAATCAAATTCAAGAATACAACAAACAAAATCACCATGGTGAGCTAAACTACAATCAAATAGATATAAGTAAATAAAATCAGACATCTAGTCCATATGCATCCTCTCTGACTTCTTTCATGAGAGCATCAGTCACGGGTCTAGCTGGGTGCTCTGTGATGGTCCTGATGAGAAGGTTTTTGGTTGCGATGGAATTTGTCATTTTCTGATACTTGTCTTGTTCTTTGGATCTCTTTAACCCCACCCGGAGTTTCAACTCTGAGATCTCCTTCTGAGCTGCTAGCAGTGCTTTTTGGCTTCTTTTCTCATTAGACTCTAACTGCTCTATCTTGGCTTGCATCTTCTGATCTTCTTTCAGACGAGCCTCAGTTATCCTGACCCATCTATCCTGACTCTCCTCTAGATAATGCTCAGCTCGTGCCCTTTGAATTTTTGCTTCCTTACATGCATTCTTCAACACAAGTTCCCTTGCTCGGGCTTTCCTGATGAAGTCTTCAGTCTTCTTAATTTTGGTTACATGCTCGATGCGCAGCTTCTCTAACCTCTCAATGTCTAGATGACCATCGTTCCTTTCCCAAAGGGTTTTCTTTAAAGCTTCAGCGAGTTGGGTATTTCTTTCTTTCATCTTCTCAAATTCTTCCAGACTGACTATGGCTATGGGATCAACTACTGATGGCCCTAGCACATCCTCTAGGGTGAATGGCATGCGAGTGACCCGTCCTCTGATACGTGACCATTCGATGTACTGAGCAGAATCTATGTTATTGCACTTTCCCAGAATGGTGGTTCCTTTAGTCTGTATATTGTCCCAAGCCCAGGCTACTTGTGGGACGGTGGCATGGTTGTTCTGAACAACACAATAAAGAGATTGTGTTAGGTCTTGCTCCCTAGGTGGACGTATCAAGGTATACCCAAACTGTCTTTTGAGAAGTAAAGGATTGTAATTGATGCAACCCTTTACTCCAATAAGTGGTACATTTGGGTATTGCCCACAGCTTGTTATATGTCCCGACCTTTGGTGTTCTGAGTACACCATCTGATATCTTCTGAAGTAAGGGCAATCATCCTCTTAGCCCAATTCCTTGATTGATGTGGGTTTAGGAAAGCTTCCGTCTTCGGCATATGCTTCATCAACCAACTGTAGAAGAGAGGGGCACAACACCTTACCAGTCTTCCTCTCTGTATCTCATTCCTCTGATGAACTGAGTAGTAGAAGTCTCCTAATAAGGTGGGAACCGGGTTCTTTAGCATGAAGATGTGAATGACATTCTTGCTTACAAACTTAGGCTCATCTGCAAACAAAATGATACCATAAATGCTAAGATTTAGGAGAGCACAGACAGTTTCCCAATTCCCTTTTGCAACATGCTTTGTAGCCTGAGTGACCAAGAAATCTAGATGAAGGCCTGGGATTCCAGCTTTGGAAGTCATGTGTTCATCAATGTTAGTTGCTTCCAGATGTCATACTTTGGCTATGTCTTCATTCTTTGGAGGAGTCATTTCAGAATTGAAAGGAATTCCTCTTCTGATAGGGACACCCAATAGCATAGAGTATTCTTCCAGCAAAGGACCTATCTGAAAATCTAGGAAAGTAAAGCAACGTAGAGGAGGGTCATAAAACTGAAGACAGGTGTGAATCATGTTCCTCTGCAATGTGTCCAAGTCCATGATCATGTCCAGGGTTCCACCATAATGCTCTCTGAATAAGGGAACATGATCAGGGGTGATAAGGGCATATATCTGCCTGATGCCTGCTAGAGGATACTCAAAGAAGTGATAGGTGATGTTGCTTTTCCTGGTTGAATCCATGTTGAAGATGTGTGCTGAAGGAGATAACTGAAGAGGATAGTTGAAGAAGATAGCTGAAGAAGGTGGCTGAAGAAGTGTTGAAGCAGATAAGCTGAGCAGAAGAACAGTCAAAACTAAACCAAGGGAAGATGGATACCCTGTAAAAAAAATAGACAAATGTTAAATGATGCAATATGATGTATGCTTATGATATGCAAAGGTTTGTGATCATGTGCTGGATTATCAGTTGCCTCTGGTGGGATCCTTGAGTGTTCAGAGTTTCAGATGAAGGTTTGAGAACCAGTAACCAGGTGGGGGACTCAAATAAAGAGTCAATAGTCCAAGGTGTCAAAGAATCAGCCCAAAATAGTACAACCTTAAGAACAAATTCCAGTAGCAAGGTATGTTGAGGTCAAAGGTTCCTGCAAACCTGTAAACAACCCAACCCACTCACAGGTATTGTTCTAGAACAAGGATCCTCAAGTTCGGATCTATTATGGGAAGTGTAAACAGTTCTAACCCGGAGGTACAGTGTTTACCTTAATCATAAATGATCCTCCTCTAATTCACCTCAGATGCTGAAGGTCATCTAAAAAGGTCATCCAGACTTAGAAGGCTTCCCAGATAGCCTTAGCACTATAGGAAATCCGTAGCACAAAGTTATCAAAAGGAAACCCATGTCTGAACCGTGTTTTCACATTACCGCACCAGACCGAAATGGAATGGGAAAGAATACAAAACAACTCTAATCCTATGTGTCACTCAGGCCTTTGTGTTGGACCTTTCTCACTGGAATACCCCTCCTACCAAAGCAAACCAGAAATCTAGCACAATGATATGATAATAATAAATGAAATGCAGAAATCAATAAATGAAAGCGATAAAGTAAATGCAATAAATAAAGTTGTACAGGAAGCAATAAATAAAGCAAAAACATAAACAAAAATAGAACATAACACCCCCAATAAATACAAACAAACAAGCTCTAGGAGAAACCCACAAGAGAACCATAAGCCCTGGTTGCAAAGTCCCCGACAGAGTCGCCAAGCTGTCGCTCCCCGGACTTTCGTCCCGGTGCAAACGCGAACTGTCGGTGATGTTGAAGGTTGAGGTTGAATAGAGTCGCCAGCTAGGCATTTTTATCCCGAAGGAAAGGTAATGCTTCATAAACCTAGAAAGACCTGGAAAAGACGGTTGCGAACCAAAGAGAATGAGTAAGGGGGTAGTTTACGACCTAGGAAGGTATTAGCACCCAGATTGTTCGTCGTACTCGACGGGATCCACGCATAACTGATTATGTTTAAAAGGGGATAATGTATATGCTAAACTATGTATAAAAGGCTAGGGAGGAATGGATGTACAGAGTGTCAGTGCAAGAAGAAAGTGAGTGCTCAAAACTGAGGCTGAGGAAAGAGAATTGGAAGGAGGAGAAGGGGGGACACATGGGGACTTTTGTTCGATAACTATTAAGTTATGCCTACGTATCCTCTCGTGCAATGAGGAAGTTAAAACACCATAGTTAGACTCAAAGAGACTTGGATGTTTTTGTTGTGAACTTCTTGCTTGTCTATGCTCAAGTGTATCACTCATTTGGCTCGAGTGCTAACTGTCTTGCATTAGACGGAAGAAGCGAGTTCTCGTTTTCAGAGTGAATGTGATGAGAAAAGAATCCCGGAGGAGACGTTTATTGTTTGTTTTTGTGTTTTCAGTTTTTTATTGTTTTTGGTGTTTTGCATAGGATAATGAGCTTAAGCCTTAACCAAGGGTCGTAAACTCATTATATCATCCCTGATTAGGGATAATGAGTATACTTAAGTATGAGATGGGCATCTCAACTTAATTATCCTAATGATGCAGGATTAAGATCATTAACCTACTTGTGATTATTAAGTGTTTTTGGATTTTGTTTTGTGTTAAGTAATGAGTTTAATCTCTAATCAGGGATTAGTGAACTCATTACACCATCCTAAGAGAAGGATAATAGATGAGAACACTTAAGATGAGGAAAGATCCTCAACTTAATCCATGGTTAAGGATTAAAATCATTATATAACAAGCCTTTGTTAAATTGGATTTTAACTAAAGGTTGGATTAAGAAATGGATTTTATGTTTGTAAGACTAAACCTGAGGGGGACTTGTCCATTGAACACTAGGGTTAGTCCCTCTGAACCAACAGGCAGTGATGTAACCCTAATATAAGGCCCAAGTTACAAGCTTAAGTCTTAATAATTATTAGGTGTTTTGATTAGGAGGTGTAAACAACTAAAAGGTTTAGCACTAAGTATTAAAGTTATATACTCCATCCTAAGATAAGGATACATGCATAACCCTAATTCAGAGTCTTTAAACTTTAACTATTTAGCCTTTATTATGAGATGAGAAGTAGAGACTCAAGGAGTCTCAAAGGTAAAAACTAGGGGAGACTATGTACAAACCTAAAGTTATCATGTTTGGATATTCCTATGGTTTGTGAGGCTTAGAGAAAGATCTTCAGATGGCCACCAAGGAAGAAGAAGCAGATGAAAAGAGAAGAGAAAGGAGAATAGGTTACTTACTTCCCGAAGAAGTTAAGTAACCTAAGAGAAAGAAAGGGAGCAAGCGAGAGCATAAGTGAGTCAAACTCACTTCAAAGACAAATAAAGATGCAAATGAAGAGATAAGAAGAGGTTGGATGTGGAGGCAAATCCACATCCTAAACAACTTACCTGAAGCCCCTGAAATGGTTAGTATGATTGCATAAGATGTGAAACAAAAGGAAATAAGGCAAATGAAGATGCAATGATCAAGACCATAAGTGCAAACACAATGCAAATGTGTTATGAAATGATGCAAAGACATGTACAATGTTTATGCATGATCATACAAGATATGGGATGCAAAGGAAGGCATGTTAGAAGCTTGAAATCACATGAATACACATAAAAAGTAATGAATGCAAAACATACCAAATGGATGCAACAATGATCAACCAATGTTCATACATGTCCTAAGATATCTAAGATAACATAAAAATGCATGATATGTCATGAAAAGTTTATATGATGAAGGTATGCAAAGATGAATGCAAATGAACATGGCAAATTAGGGTTTTAAGAAAGTATGAGATGCACATGTCCATAACAGAAGGATAACACATGATGAAAAATTGAAAATGCAACCAAATGAACCCTAAACACACATAAGATCACTCCCCAAAGATGGATGTCAGAAGCTATACCAAAGTCAAGTTATGGTTTTTCTAAGTTAAGCTAGGGTTTTGGGTACTTCTTCATGAAAAATTCCAAAAAAATGGAAAATGCAATGAAAAAATATGAGTTAAATGCCCTAGATACTATATGCAATGTGTGAAAAAATGCAAAAAGAACCATGTGCAAACTCATCTTGTTTGATCAGAAATGGATTTTTGAAGTTAGGGTTAGAAAAATAGGAAATTTGGAAACCCTAATTCATGGTTAATTGTCTAAACATGATCAAACCCTATTAGAAATTTGTAAGATGAGTTTGTAAATTGTTCTAAATGTTTATGGATGCTTCATGAATTTTTTTGTGATTTTAAATCCCTAAAAGTATTTTTAATTAATTAAAATGAATTAATTAATTAAATAACACAATTAAATGATTTAAAAATATATTTTCAATGCAAAAATTAAAAAAAAATGTTTTTGGTTTCTGAAAAATATTTGAAGATAAAATGCAAAAGATCATGCTTTTAGAAAATGATTTTCTATTTTAAATAAATAAAGGAAAACAAAATGAAATAAATAAAATAAAAATGCAAAGTAATTACAATGGATGGCCAGGATGCAAAGTTGATGAGATCAAGGGTTGTGAAGGGAAGTCAGCGTGACTGAGGGTATGAGAATCCAAGGGTCCAGGTTCAAACTTATGATACGCGCGTTATCCAAGGGTCCACAATTAATCTGATTTAATTAATTAAGATTAACAAAATTAGAAGAAATTAGGGTTAATGGCATGATCTGGGCCGTTCGTTCCACTAATTAAACAAGATCCTAGGGTTCACGTTCAATCTGGGCACCCTAACCCTAATAACTCTCAGATGACCGGTGTCGCTCCCGGGATTTTCATCCTAGTACAAACGCGAAAGTGGCGCGAAAAAGTTTAGAGTCGTCAGCCAGACATTTTTATCCCGAAGGAATGGGAAAGGTAATGTTGCACAAACCTAAGGAAGAAGGAAAAGGACGAGGCCTTACGAACCAAAGATCTGGGTCCAGAAGTCGGTTACGAATTGAAAAGGTATTAGCACCCCAATCCGTCCGCCGTACCCGACGGGATCCACGCTTGTAAGTCTGTTTTCAAAGGGTTAGAAATAATATGCTGTTTGAATAAAAGAATGGCTATCTGTAATGGAATGGAAATGAGAAAGGAAATGAAATTGACAAATGGAAATCAAAGGGAAAAATGTAGGGAAAAAGAATGATTGTGCTCGAATGGGCCCTATCCCACTGCCTACGTACCTCATCGGGATAAATGAGGATCAGAGACGCCGTAGTTCGTCTAACTAAGGCTGAAACTTGTTTGTGTTTTTTAGGATGACGTTGCCATAACTTTAGCTCAGGTGTTACCGGCTCTGACTCGAGAGTGTTTACCGTATCGCTGTTTGAACTGTCGAGACAAGTCAAGTTCGTCCGCAAGGAGTATGAGATGAGAAAAGAAGACGTGACTTCTTGGTTTGTTGTTTTTTAGAAGAAGTGTTTTGAACTTGTGTTTATTGTATGTACAACACTAAAGACTATGACACAGGAGCGAATACTTTCCAAGATCACCCCCAATGGAACGTTTGTAAAGCATCCTAGAAGAGTGGAGGAAAACTCTAAGGGAAACTAGACTTACCCTAAGTTAGTTGAGTTTACAGATAACCCATGGTTAGTGAGGTTTGAAAGATTAAATCTACCTAAGAGATATAAGACTAGAAATGCAAGCATAAAAAGAAATAATGAACAATATGGTCCTCCTAAGTAATGGTGGGTAAAAACGTGAATGAAACATAAATGGGATGAAACGATGGATCAGGTGGGTCGGTTGCGTGGTGCTGAGACGCACGACTTATGGTGTGCAACATACAAGGCTTGCTTTTGGGTGTGATGGAGTGGAACGATGGCAATCAAGGAACCCTAATGTCACATGCAACTTTATTTATTTATTTGAAAATTTACTCGACGTTGGATCGAGTATCTTATTTATTTCATTTTTTGAGATTTTGTTTTCTAGCGATTCGTTTTTTATCTTTTCTATCCTAATTATAGAAACTATACAAGCATACAAGTATTACATCACAAAGTACACAAAATATAATCGAGGCATAACAAAATGCAATCCAAGTCCATAAGCAAATCCTCGGAAAATACCTTGCACAAAATGAAAATAGTTAGTAAGTGAAATGAACATGAATATGCATAATATGATGGAAATGAATTAAAATGACAAAAATATCAAAAGCCATAGAAAAAATGTGAAATTAATTCCCTAAGGTCTCTAACCTGATTATAACATTGTGTTAAAAAACCTCCTAATAATTCCAAGTCTAACTATGTCAAATTGTCACCTAAATCTATCTAAGGTTCAATCACAATTTTATACAAATCACACTACCAAAACAGTAGATAAAATACCCTAAAAAATACATCAAAAATATTCTAGGTACTTTTATTTGTCCTCTAATCATAGAAAAAAGAATGGACCAAAAATTTTATAGGAAGTGGTAGAAATAAAATGTGCAAATTTATGTGTTTATGAAGGAATTCAATGTAAAATCCATAAAAATGAAAAATCGAAATAAATTGGAAAATGCAAAAATTCAGAAAGTAAAAATTGGGAAAAGTTCTAAATTGAATTAATATCATAATATAATTTTTGGGGATTTTTCTTATGCATTCTAATATTTTTCATGAATTAATTTGGAACAAGCATGAAATAGAAATTAAAATAATAAGAAACTAGAAATGGGGGTGCAGTAGGTAATTTTTTTCAGTTAAAATGAGCATGGGCCTGAGACAGGGGGTGGGAAAAGCAGGAGGATAAAGCCCACGCGCACTGAAGAAAGGGGGATGTCATATAAAACGGTCCAACCGGACGGTGACAAGTGTCACCGCCGGATTGGACCCAAAACCACCAGAAGCTTATCCCCCAAAACGGTGGAATGCGATTACCTTTATACAATTTTCGAAATTAACTATGCATAATATTCTTTTTTAATTATAGTTAAATGATTCTTTACTAATTCTTAGAATATTAATCAGTCTTCCTGATTTTTTGATTATTATAATTGACTTTTGAATCACAGTGCATTAACCATAATCATATGAACATTAATTCTCTTAAATTATATTGATTCAAACAAACAAATATCCATTAACCTAAAGAATCAATAACGTAAAAAAGCTAAGGTTAAAACCGTAACCCCCTTCTTCTCACGTTCTCCCTTCTCTCCTACTCTCATCTCTCTCAATTCATCTTCCTCACAGGCCAACCTAGCACCGCCGCGGTATCACCGACTGACCACCTCCCTCAAACATAAAACCCTAAAAGCTAACCCTTATTCATTTTCCCTCATGATTCCAAATCCGCACTCACCTTCCTCAAAATCCCAGCCAAATGATGGGATCGACCTACCCAGAAACGAAGTCGCAAAACCTAAACTATGCACCGACGAACAATCCAGAACTGACCGACCTGCTTCGAAATGAAATCGCACAACTATGAGTGAATTAGGACGCCTACTTGTAAGTTGACGAAATCGTGGTTCGCGTTCGCGGCGTCACCAAATAATCGTTGAAGCCAATGTCGAGTCGTATACCAGTACAGTTTGACACGTTTCGATACTCTTTTTCACTTCTCCATTTTACGAACCCTCATTCTTATTCTTATGTGGTCTAAGTTTGTTGGAAAAGTTATGCTGTTGATGAATCTTTGAGGAAGATTAATGTTGTGTTGATGTTGATTTGCAGGTCATGGTGATTTGTTGATGACAAATGCGATGTTGATGGTGTTGAATCTTGAAGAGGATGACGCTGTGATGATGGAGTTTCGTTCACGTCCCGTAGGTTGCTTTTTCTTGCTGTAATTTCAGTTTGTTGCAGAATGATGAAGATGAGGGAGGTTCAAGAACAAAGGCTGAAGGTTGAGGAGGTGATGAAGAGTGGTGATGGTGGAGCCGAGAGATTGAAGCTTGATGATCTTTGATGAAATTTGAGGATGAAAACCATGATCAAGAGTTATCAATTCAAATGCTAAGTGAAGTAGGATCCATGAGATTTTTGGAGAATCTGCAGTGCTTGATGAAGGTATAGTGATACGAAAATCCTCTCAATCCTTTTCTTTCATTCGCGGATTTTTGCTGCCCTTCTTTTATGATCTTCTGCTTGTTGCTTTATGCAGAAGATTCGAGATGGTCATAGAGAAAGAGGAGGGATGAAGAGGATAAAGAAAAGATTCGAGAGTTTTTGTTGAGAAAAAAGAAGAGAAGCAGAAGAGTAACTGAAGGTCCTTTATAGAAGATTGGAGAGGCCTAGGTGAAGAAACTCAGGTGAATCTTCTGGAAGTTTTCTGTTATGAAGTTTGTTAGAAATTGGTTATGACTGGTTTTTCTGAATTTTTGTTTTGTTATGAGCTTCTGAAAATTCTGTTTGGATAGCCTTGCTTAGAGGTTGGAGTTTTTGCGGTTATTGATTCTTGTTATTTTTCTTTGCAGGCCTGTATTATCGAAACTGGGTTTTGGGATTGAAAGCCAATTATATAGATTAATGAATATGACAGCTCAATGGTGTTGAAGTTGATTGAAGGACTTTGAAGAAAGCTACAGAGTCATTACGTATCGATGAAGAGCTTGATGATTTCTGCCTTTTTTCTTTGGAATTATAATTGCTCTTTTGTTACATTAGTGTTTCCATAACTGCTTTTCCTTCTTTTTCTGTTATCAGTTTAAAAATGAACTATAATTGTTATCGGTTTTCTCTTCTGATATGCATCTGCAACTGAATCTAAGTTAACCTTGTAACTGAATTTCCTCTTCCAAATAAAATTGATTATCTCTGTTTATTCTGTTTTAGATGTCTAAAAAAACACTATATGTTGAGAAATTCATGTTCTTCCCTTGTGAAAGTTTTTGGTATTTTCTATATAGAAATGTTGAGAGCTCCGTTTGAAGGGTCATGCCCTGCATTATTGTTATTCTATATGTGTCAATGTTTGTGTTTGAAACATTGTCATGGATGTGAAAATGGCTCCAAACTCAAACGAAACAAATGTTATGCTTACTAGTACTCCTATCTACCCACGCCATCTTTTCTTCCTAATGAGGTGATGATAATTTAAGTGGACATGGTCTTATGAATGAACCTTATGAATTGAGCTTTATTTTGAATATGGATGGATTTTAATAGGGATAAAATATGGACTTTCATTATATTGGGCTTTGACAGAAAATAGGACTTGAACTGAACCTGTGGTTTGCACCCCTTTTGGACTTTTGTTACTGGATGGTGAAACTGAGTATGAATTAGAACAAAAATGTTTTTTTTTAAATTTTGACATAAAAATATCAAAAAAATGGCTTAACAAATAGACCTGGCAAACATGGTTAATATTTGGATAATGAACTTCTAAATATCAGAGCGAAAACACGACTAAAATGGTTAGAGAGCTAAAACGAGTATTAACATGGAAAAGACCCATTGAAATTCAAGTTATCTATATGACCAATCCTAACATGCTCATTTCAACTTCAAACCTCATCAACTTGTATTACAGTAAATGAACTTTTAAGAGTTTTACAATGCCCTGATTATCGCGTGAGTGCACAATTAGATCCCTTGTACCGTGATCCCATGCCTTGTCACTTAATACACAAGTATCTTCATTTGACGACCAATGATCTTAACAAATCCTTGAGAATACCTTGAAGATGCAAATGAGATTTTATAAAAAATTATTTGTTAGCTATGGCCTAACGGGGTATGTAGATGGATGTGAAAAAAGCCAGCTAGATGATTATAAGTAGGAGGGCAAATTTTGGGGTGTTACAGCTACCCCTATTCAATCACTGTAGAACTGAATGGATGATAGCAGTTACTTTCAGACATTTTAGGTATGCAGGGATTGAATACTAGAAACAACCAGAAAATTTGCACTCTGTTGTAGAAGAACAGCGAAATAGACTCAACCGAATGAACTCTGCTCTGAGATAATTATGATGGGAATAACAATAAAAATGGGATGCCTTTTGAGTGATGCCAGAGGACTAATAGCTTGCCACACTGCGGGTGGATTTTGATAGGCTGCAACAATGCCTTACTGATGCCTTTCGGATGAACAACGACTTACCACGCTGCGGGTGGACTTTCAACAATTTGCGACCGAATTTTAAGATACTTTGCCACCCCGAGGATGGACTTTTTCCAATCTACGGTTGGACTTCACGATATGATCTGCCACGCTGCGTGCGGACTTTCGCCAATCTGCGGTTGGACTTCAAATACCTTGCCACCCTGCGGGTGGTCCCTGGATAATCTGCCACACTGCGGGTGGACTTTTGGGAATCTGCCAGACGGCGGGTGGACTTCTGCCCACTACGGGGCTTTTTAATACTTCGCCACACTACGGGGGCTACACTGCTCAGCTACGGGAGACTTTGAAAACTTTGCCACACTATAGGGGCACATTGCTCAGCTACGGGAGACTTTGGCTCACTACAGGAGACTTTTGCTCGCTACGGGAGACTTTTGCTCGCTTCGGGAGACTTTGGCTCACTACAGGAGACTTTTGATCGCTACGGGAGACTTTTGCTCGCTACGGGAGACTTTTGCCACACTACGGGGGACTTTTGTTTCTTTCCACACTACGGGGGCTGCTGCTCACTACGGGAGACTTCTGCTCACTAGGGGAGACTTTTGCTCACTACGGGAGACTTCAATTTCTTGCCACACTACGGGGCTTTGGTAATTCGCCACACTACGGGGGTTGCTGCTCGCTACGGGAGACCTCTTCTCACTACGAGAGACTTTTGCTCACTACAGGAGACTTCGAGAATTCGCCACCCGGAGGATGGACTTTGGCCAGTCTGCGGCTGGACTTTAAGAATTCGCCACCCAGAGGATGGATTTTGGCCAATCTGCGGTTGGACTTTTTGAATATGCCACCCGGAGGATGGACTTTGGCCAGTCTGCGGATGGACTTCGAAAATATGCCACCCAGAGGATGGACTTTGGCCAGTCCGCGGCTGGACTTCGGATAAATTGTCACGCTACGGGTGGACTTTGGATAAGTTGCCACGCTGCGGGTGGACTTTGGATAAATTGCCACGCTGCAGGTGGACTTTGGATAAATTGCCATGCTGCGGGTGGACTTTGGATAAGTTGCCACGCTGCGGGTGGACCTTGGATAAATTGCCACACTGCGGGTGGACTTTTGAAACTTGCCACCCGAAGATGGACTTTGGCCAGTCTGTGGCTGGACTTTGAAATCTGCCACCCGAATATGGACTTTGGCCAGTCTGTGGCTGGGCTTTGCATATGTTGAATTGCATGGCATGTTACCCCATGACACTGGGGATGTTATGTCTTGAGTATTGTTAATGAAATGGTGTGAATGTAAAAGAAATTCCTGACGCGAAAGTAATAAGTCTCTGCTAACTCTGTGGGAAAACACAATGATCATGGAATCGATCTCGAGAAAACCCTGTGGGGATAACATCTTTGTTGGGAAAGAGCGTGAATAATTCATTTGTCCCGAATTACCACCTTCGCCAAAAATAAATTGGACTTTAGACTTAGGACCGTTCCAGGGGATACCTTGACTATTGGGAATTATCCGCTATTATGGAACTACTGGGAAAGAGAATGATTTATCTGAAATCTGCTAGGGGAATAGGAGTTACCTTAGATCTGTTGAGGAACCGAGATCAAGGAAACCAACTGAAGGAAAAACTTGGTGGCTTTACTGGGGATGACTTCCATTCGTCTGTTTGGGGTAACCAAAATCGAGACACGTCCTGCTGAGGAGGAAAGATTTCAAGTTGTCTTGTGCTGGGGATCAATTGCTTCTGTATGGATTTTACCTCAAGAGGATTTTACAAAAGACTTGACGTCTTTAAAATCTTAGGTATCGTAATGACTGCATGAATCAATGTAACAACCTTGCTGGGGAGGTAACCATTGCAAATGCATATGAGTTTGTATCTGCCAGAAGTGCTGAACGAGATAGTTGGCTTGACAAGTGACCACGGTATTCTAAACTCCGGGTAAATGCTTCCGATTGTCTGTCTTCGGGAAAGAATGAACTCTCGTACTATTGGGGTGGCCTGCCCCAGTACGAGTACTTGAATAATTTTGCACTTGACTGACTAATCTTCGCTCTTGGAGAGATTTGAATCTCGAGGTGATTGCCCCAGTTTGACTGAAATTTGAAGAGATTGCTCGACGTAGTTGCCCCGGATTGGCTAGCTTTCACCATGACTAGTTGGGAAAGTCCTTACTCAATGGAGCTTTTCTCGGAAAAGTGCACCTCGACATGACTGTCTTTCAGAAGTTTTAGACTTCTCAACTTGGCAAGCTTAAGCTTTTGGATTGAATTTCCGCATGTGAACCATTTATGATGCCAAACAAATGTATCCAAGCAAAAAATGTTTATTCTTAGAATGAAAATTATAATGCAACACACATGTCAAACTTGAAGTTTTGAAAAGGGGTCGCAAACCTTTGTGAGCGAATCACTGGTTAAGATACAACATTATTTTTGAATGAAAGTATGTACATGCAATACCAATAAATGTCTTTTAGCATAACTCATAGGAGTCAGGAACGCGGCCTCGTAGTAGTACGCTCTCAAATTAACCCTGTTTCAGTTAGGAATTTTAAGGGTTGTATCGTGGCCTGGTTCACGGTTACAGAAACAAAGGATATAGGCTCAAAGTTTATCTGTGCCCACCCACTCTTCGTTATGTTCTCCATTCCTATGCTCAGCTAATTTTCACAAGCATTCACCTTTCATAAGGATTTCGTGTCGGCTAAGGAACCATTGCTGCTATTAGTTCAAGCATCAATCAGGTTATTGTTGAGAGTCAGTCACTCCTCTATCTTTCGTGTCTGTACCACACGACTTTGTTCTTATTTGAGGATCTTTCTTGTGTAATCCTTTCCATCTTTCGCTTTTGCGTTGCTTATCCCTAACTTTTGCTTGGACTGATTCTTGTGAATCTTTGATTGTGAAGTCCAGCGGGATACCCTAACTTTTGCCTAAGTCGCTTGTTTTCAAGTTTCGACTTAGCGGGCTTTTTTTCATTTCTTTTTTTTTGCCTTTTTGAACGAGTCGTGTGACACTGTTTTTCTTGATTGCTTTGCGAGGGTTGTGACTGCCTCATTCTTTGGGTCGATGAAAGATAACCATTGTGGTTTTCAATCTTTGGACCTTTTGACTTGGATAACCATTGTGGTTTCTGGTCTTTTGACCTCTTGATTAGCATGATGGAATGTAATGGATCCTCAAATACACTCCTTTATGAAAGCCTGAACGCTTGGTCCGACTAGCTAACATCTACCATGCCCCTGGGTTACATGTGAGGGTTTTTTCATGTGAAAAGAAACTCCCACTTCAAGGCTCAAAGGGGTTAGCAAGGGTCTATCTTCCTTATATCTCCAGTGTTTGGGGATTTGAAACAAAGCTTGTACATCGTCAACAGGGCCTTACTCGAGAGCACACAATTAGAGATTTTGCGTTTTTGTTTCGTCATTCTCCTTCATAGAATTTAAGCATGACAATTGGTATTGCAATGTGCACATGCAAAGTCATAAGTGTATTCGAATGAATTACTTCAAGAAAAACATGTGAGTTTTATTATTGCTAACATTCAAAAGCAAACAAATTTCATACATGTAGACAAATGTTTAGCATATAAAAGAAACTACAAATGGAAATGCAATAAAGAAACTGAATATTGCCGTAGTTGAGGAGGCTCGACTCCGTCTGGACCTGTCAGTCTTGGATACTTTCAGCGATCAATAGCTCTTTCACAGACTTGTAATCTTCAATTCGCAGTTGTATACCTAACCATGGCAGTCATACTTCTTCCTCTAGCTATTCTGACTCTGACACGAGACGTCTGAAGGAAAAAGTAAAGCTGGGGAGTAAAGTTTCCCCATAAGGTTGCTCGGAAATATCTGGTTATCTTCTGCCTACGTATCTCCGTTTACCAATGACCAATGAAGAATCAGAGCGACGTAGTTCCCCTCAATAGGGATGAAATGAACAATAAAGAAAGGAAAACACATAAATGCCATCACTGAGAGTATTCGAATACTGCTGGCTTTATTTGCTTCGTGAATACCTTGGCGTCCTGGGTGATTAACTCGAAGACTTCAGCTTAACGTGGACCATCTGGTAGAACAACCGTGACACCGGTTCCATTGTGACTAGGCATTGGATTCTGGAGTACATTTGGGAGAGGAGCGAAATTGATCGCCTTAGAGTCAACTAGGTCCTGTACCTTGTTCTGAAAAGCCCAACATTTCTCAATGTTGTGCCCCTGGGCACCCGAATGGAATTCGCATCTGGCCTTTGCATCAAAATTCGGAGGTATATTATCAAGAGCAGGAGCTCTCATGGTACGAAGTTCGACCAGGTTCAACTTTAGCAGCTCTGGAAGCAATACAGCATATGGGCATGGGACGGGATCAAGTCTGCGGTTTCTCGCTCTTGTTCTTTCCTGATTTGGTCTCTATACCTGTTGTTGCTGACCCTGTGGTCGTTGTTGTTGAACCTGTGGAGTAATAGTCACTGCAGCTGCTTGGTAGTAACCTTGAGAATAACTTCTGTCTCGGCCTCTATACACAGCATTTGTCTCGCCTTCTCTTCTTCTTTGGCCGTTGCAAAAAGGCTTTCTCACACCAGAAGAACTAACACTGCTTGCATCCAGAATCTTTCCCAATTTCAGAAAATTCTCTATTCTTTCTCCAGCAATGACGATATCAGAAAAACCAATGGACGGGCAGGCGGCCAGACGATCCAAGTAAACACCTTGCAAGGTGCCCATAAACATGTCGGCCATTTCCCGATCCAGCAATGGAGGTTGAACCTGTGCGGCCAGCTCACGCCACCTCTGGGCATACTGCTTAAAAATCTCCTTAGGTCCTTGAGACAAGTTCTACAACTGAGTGCGATTCGGAGCCATATCAATGTTGTATTGATACTGCTTGAGGAATGCTTCAGCTAGATCTTTCCAACTTCAAATAGAGACCCGACTCAACTTCATGTACCAGCTCAACGAAGCTCCAGATAGACTATCTTGGAAGAAGTGCATCCAAAGTTTCTCGTCATCAGTGTGAGCCGAGATTCTTCCAAAGTACGTGTGAATGTGAGTCCTAGGGCACGTGTTGCTGTTGTACTTGTCGAATGATGGTGCCTTGAACTTAGGAGGGATTATGACTCCTGGTACTAACCCGAGACTGGTTACATCGATGCCCAAGGAATTCTGACATTCCATGGCCTTGATCTTCTCTTCCACCTCTTCATACCTGCGATTGTTGATCTCATTCATGTTACCTATATCAGCATCCAGTAGAGTGAACTAGTCCTCTTGATTGTCTTCTAAACCTGCATTACGTGCTGCAGTCCTATTTGGATTAGGCTCTCCGTTACGGGCAGCGTTAGAATCCATATTCTCAGTCGGTATTCCAGTATTAACATTCCCATGGGGTTGCTCAACCATCATCCTGAGATGCTCCTGGTTCTGAGCCATGTCAGTCATCATGTCCATAAACTGATCGATCCTTTGACGGAGCTCGTTGAGACCAGTCTGAATTCGTTCAGCCATCCTTACTCGGTTTCTTTTAGTCGGATATTGGTGAACGCGTTGACCAGCTATATTGCCTGCAGTTGAATAAGTTAGAAACTCTGGGTAACCTGCAAAAACACAAGAATATGATATGCAGGAAATGAATGCCTATGGCATGTCGATTCATTCTTAGGGCATTCCATCCCCTGATTCCAGTTTTTTTTGTGGGTTTGATGAAGACAAAAGCTCTTTTTGGTGCAAATAACAAGCATTGTTGATAATATAAGGTGTGTGTGTGTAGCAGACGTGCCAAACAATTATGAGAATACGAAGACCAACGTGTTTTGAAAACGTGTCAGATGTGTCGGTGATCATAAAGCGAGAGAACACAGAATGATAGTAAAGAGACCTTTTATGATAAGAACTTGGTGATATAGTCAAAACACACAAAACATGGATTTTAAACATAAGTGCAATGATAAAAATATTCCATCAACAGTCCTGATGGTAATCCCACAACATACAAGCAAACATAAAGATGTCTTTTTCAATGCGATCCTCTATCTATGTCTGAGTCAATGATCGGTCCTATCTTAGGAGCTTCTACCAATTCCTTCGTCTGCACCTGGTTGTCTTCAAACCTCTTCAGCTTCTTCTGATAGCAGATCATCATCCGCTTGTAGTAAGCAGCTTCTTCTCGGGCTTTATCAAGTTCTGCATCTTTTTCTCTCAACTTACCGGCCATCTCTTCATCTTTCTCCTTTAGCTTACTCACGATCTCTTCAGTTTCAACTTTATCTTGTTCCTCTCTTTTGATCCTGTAAGCAGCATACCTTTTTTTCATGTTCTCAAACATCAAGGTCTTTTGATCCAGTTGCCTTCTAGTGTCAATGTGTTCCTTGGAAGAACTTCTAGTAGCAAACTCGAACCTCTCATACCTAGATAACTCAATTTCACACTGTTTCCTTGCAATAGCATGCTTCTCAGCATCTTCTTGAGCTTTCCAATCAATCTCAAATCTGGCGTGATTAGCTTTAGCAAGCTCCTGACTCAACTGTGCATTCTCCTTTAACAACCCGTCTCTTTCCGTCTTCATCTTATTGAACTCTTCAATGCTAACTGTGGTAGGATGTTCAATGACCGTGGGATATAGAAGAGGCGTAGACCCAAATGGTAACAGTAACACTTCAACCCGTTCTCTTAGCCATTCTGCAAATGGTGGATACATTCGACAATTCCCTACTACTAAAGTCTTCTTCCCTCTTGTCTTTCGACTATGCCAAGCATTAGAAGCTTTCTGAGCAATCTCAAATCCGTCTGTTGATTGGAAGTACAAGGACTCTGTGATGTCCACAGCGGCTGGTGGTTCCTTTAAGGCGTACCCGAACTGTCTAACCGTGAGGGAAGGGTTATAATTAATTCCCCCTTTCCTCCCGATCAAAGGAACATTAGGGAATCCTCCGCAACTATGAAGAATGTCGATGCACCACAATCCATGATTAACCCAGACAATGTCCTTTGCTTGCAAGCCCATCAGTCATTCCGACCATTCAAGTGTGTTCTTCGTCCTCTCAAAAGCCCTTGATTGTGGAAGAAAGCGTGTGAACCACTTATAAAATACAGTCGCGCAACAATTCAACATTCCACCCTTTCGCTTCTCATTCTTATAATGCACAGAGTAGTAGAGATCACCTAAGAGAGTAGGAATATGATTCTTTGCTATGAAAATGCGAATAGCGTCGACATCCACGAAGTTGGGCATGTTCGGGAACAAAGTGATTCCATAGATACACAAAGTCAGGATCGCATTGAAGGTGCTCCAACTTTTTGCCTCAGCTGCTTTGGTAGCCTCATCCAACAAGAAACTCAAATGATATCCTCGGAAGCCTCCTTTGCTATCAATCCAGTCTTCCAATAATGACATGCTCAAATAAAGTGCAGTTGCTACATCTTTGAAGTTGGGGTCAATCTTTGACCCAAAGAATGGTGCACAGTCCTTCACGGAAACTCTCAGGATGCTCGAATACTCCTCTAATGTAGGTGCCAATATGAAATCAGAAAGTACGAAACATCTAAGCTGTGGATCATAAAACTGTAGCAAGGTGTGCATCCCTCTGAAGGCATAGTCAGTGATGGGCTCTATGAAATACAAAATCCACCCATAATCCTGATTGAAGACATTCAGAACTTCTGGAGGAGCTAAGGCCTTCACTTTGAGGATTTCTTAACCTTGTAGGAGATAATACACTTGGTCTTTTTCTTGGATTCCATACTCATAGATCAATACCCACAACTGGAATCAAGGATGTGATATGCAGCCCTGCAAATGAATAAACATGCGTTAGGAATGCAAGTATGCGGATGATGTGATGAAATGCAATGACATATGATCACTTGTTGCATATACTGGGCACTGTTGTACTGCCTTCTGATTTTTCCTGAATACCGACTGTCAAGAATACCAGATCATAAGTATGTGTCGGAAGAAAACCCAAGTATCAAGTAAGGTAGGTTGAAGGTTTAGTTTTCCTGCAAACCTGTAAACCCCTCCCAATCTCACGGGTATGCTACTACGGGTCAACATCACGGACTCTCAAAGCCGAATAGCAATAATACGTTCACCATTTCCGAGAAACGGCTCATGACCAAATCAGGGAATAGGTTTGGCATTATGTACTACTCAGGGAGGCCTCAACTGAATTCCAGAAAAACAAACATCCCTCATAAGTTCCCGGCTTTAAGCACTGAAGTCGAGAAATAATAGTACATTCATCCCGAAGGGTACAATACTACTGTCATACGACCAATTGCATTAACTGGGTTCTTATGAGAGAACAAGGTCATCCTATGCGATTTCCTAGTGGGCCCTCGGGTGCGAATGGATTTGCCACGAAATGTGGTCTGCCACTGTCACCACTGGAGAGGGTTGTTTCCACTAAGGTCCTCGATGATCGGTTCCCAGTGTTAGCAGCTCAGGTGGGAACATTCTATGGTCTGCCTTGGCAGTATATAACATATCCTAAGAGAGCCTGATCTGGGTGTGGGACTCATGAAAACTACACATGCTCAAAACCATGCAAGCCACACGACTGCCCACTCTAAATCCTATGTGTATACTCAAGCCGGGTATTTGGCTTATCTCACAATAATCCCATCCCGCCAAGGAAAACCAGAACAGCCAGTACAGTATATGCCAGTATATGCGACAGTAAAGTAAAATGCAGAAAGCTGTAAATAAAGTCATAAAGGAAAGCGATAAACTGTAAATAAAACATTAAATCTAAACTAAAGCATAACAGTAAACAAATAAACACCCAAAGAAAATAGAAACAGACAAGCGCTACGATTGACTCTCAAAGGGGAAATCAGAATTTCTAAAAGTCCCCAGCAAAGTCGCCAGCTATCGCTCCCGGGATTTTCATCCTAGTACAAACGCGAAAGTGGCGCGAAAAAGTTTAGAGTCGCCAGCCAGACATTTTTATCCCGAAAGAATGGGAAAGGTAATGTTGCACAAACCTAAGGAAGAAGGAAAAGGACGAGGCCTTGCGAACCAAAGATCTGGGTCCGGAAGTCGGTTACGAATTGAGAAGGTATTATCACCCCAATCCGTCCGCCGTACCCGACGGGATCCACGCTTGTAAGTCTGTTTTCAAAGGGTGAGAAATAATATGTTGTTTGAATAAAAAAATGGCTATCTGGAATGGAATGGAAATGAGAAAGGAAATGAAATTGACAAATGGAAATCAAAGGATAAAATGTAGGGAAAAAGAATGATTGTGCTCGAATGGGCCCTACCCCACTGCCTACGTACCTCATCGAGATAAATGAGGATCAGAGACGCCGTAGTTCGTCTAACTAAGGCTGAAACAAATTTCTGTTTTTTAGGATGATGTTGCCATAGCTCTAGCTCAGGTGTTATCTGCTCTGACTCGAGGGTGTTTACCGTATCGCTGTTTGAACTGTCAAGAAAAGTCATGTTCGTCCGCAAGGAGTATGAGATGAGAAAAGAAGACGTGACTTCTTGGTTTGTTGTTTTTTAGAAGAAGTGTTTTGAACTTGTGTTTATTGTATGTACAACACTAAAGACTATGACACAAGAGCGAATACTTTCCAAGATCATCCCCAATGGAACGTTTGTAAAGCATCCTAGAAGAGTGGAGGAGACTGTAAACACCCCAAATTTGCCCTCACCCCTTTCATCATGGCTTGTGATCATTTTCATTTGCATAAGTTCAATCATAGCATCTCATACCACATTTTTGTTTCACTGCATTGGTTCAAAGTCATCTGTATCTAGGGTTTGTGATCTGAGCCATCCCTGAGCCATTTGAGCCATTCCAAAGGTTATTAATCACTTCAAAGGGGTCCATGTATGCTCAAACATCATATCATATCCTCACCAAGTCAAGGAAGTCAAAGAATCACAAGAACTGAGAAAGGCATGGAAGCAGAGCCAGGTTTAACTACACAGATGACCTAAAATTAGGGTTTTGGTTTCAGAGGCCATAACTCCAAATTTTTTGGTCATTCTTGTTTCTATTGGTCTCTATAGGGTATAGGGATCTTGCATATCAATTTTCATGAAGAAATTCCATGGGGAAGGCATCTGATCAAGAGTTGACTTCTTGAGCAAGTCAGTGCAAAATCAGGGCATCTGAGGCCCCCAATGACCCAACCAAAGGATGTTCTCCATCATTTTGAATGTGTGTGATCTTTATTTGATCATAGAAGATGTTATAAGTTCACAAAATTGAAGAATTTCAAGCCATTTGCAAAGTTGCCTTTTTGGGAAAGTGACTTATAATGAAAACTTGCCATTTTGGGAAAGTTTTTCAACCTCCTCAAATTGATTCAAAAATGCTTCAAATGAGAAAACTTTGGTCATGAAAGTTGTAGAATGGATCATTCCCTCTTCAAAAAGTACAAGAACTCATTCTAATTCATTTTGGATCAAAAGTTATGGCCTTGCAAAGTTGGATGAAATCATTGAAATTTCACTTTTGCACAAAGAGGGAAACTTGCAATTTCATATGCCAAGCATTCTCATGACCTCAATGTGACCTCTAATCATCATACAAACACAATTCATGACCTAAAATTCAGTTTGGCCCAAGGAATTTCCCACTTTCATGTCTTAAATTTCAAGTAACCATAAGCCATTTTCCATAAAAGTGCAAAAGGGGGGGATTCTTGCAAAATGATTCCCAAAGGTTTGTATGATCTCTAGCTGGTCTTAAAACATTTCCATGACCTCATGAGACATCTCACACCAAAAATGCAGCAAGAAATATCACATGCTCATGACCAAAAACCACAAAGTGTGACAAGTTGCCAAAATGCAAAATCATCTCAAACTTATGATCCAAGCCATACAGCTCACCACAACTGATCCAAGAGTCATCCTTGAACTCAGCTGATGCAGTATAGGCCAAGAAACCAATCTCTGCCACAGCCCATGCTTCAAGTACACCAAACCTTGACTTTTTGCAATTTCTCCCATACTCTTGGAATAGTGATCAGCAGCCTCTACTGACCTGCTCCACAGCCTACTCACACATTATGGGAGTGATATAACAACTCATTGGGCATTGAAACAAGACACAAGCCAGCTCTCACAAAATCTGTCAAAAACTCCTCTTCTTCGAATCTCTTCACACAGCCATCAAACCTCAATTCTTTCTTCACCAGTGAATCATACACCTTCCATGGAACCAAAATCCACCATTGGAACAGCTTGAAACCTCACATATCCCAACTGTGAAACCTGCCATATCAGAACACAAACTCACAAATCAGTCACCAACAAGAGGTTTGAAGCATCCTATTGATCTCAGGAGGTTCAGGGGAGACACTTTGCATAAGAGAAGGGTCTGGAAAGCTCATCTTCACAGTTCTTCACCTCAGGTAGCTTCAAACTTCCAACTTTTCAGAGCTTGTTTTTTTGTTACAAAATGAAAATACACATCATGGGGATCACTCTGGTGTTTTTAGATTTGAAAATGGTGTGAAAATAAGCATTTTATGTCTCTCTGAAATTTTGCCCATGAAAGTGTTTAGCTTCGATTCTCTTTGTTCATGCTTGATAAATGATGTTTGATGATGGATTTAGGTTTAGTTTGGATAGGGGAACGTTTTTGGGCAGTTAATTTAGGTTGGGGTGGCCTGTAGAGAAAGCTAGGGTTTTTGGTTCGCCGGAGAAGACGACCGGAACACTGTTCCGGCCGTCTGAGTTTGATTAGCCCTAATTAGGTTTAACTGTGTAATTAAGGGAGTTTGAATGTAGGTCGTACGATTGATCATTCCCGCGTGTGTTGGATGGCTGGGATTTCATGTTTAGCCATAATCAGTAATTAATTAACTTAACCTAGGTTTAATTAGTTATTAAATAAATATTAGCCAGGTTTGAACTTGGGCCATTGGATGTGGCGCCAAGTCAACACCTTCAAACCCAGATCAAATCCTGGCCTCTCCTTTAGATTACTTTCTATTATTTTTGTTTTATTTCATTTCTTTTTCATTTTATTTGCACGAATTATTTAAAATAGCAAATCACATTTAAAAATTCTGAAAATTGTTGTCAAAGATTTCATTAATTTTTAGAACCCAAAAATATTTTTATTTTTATTTTTTGCATTAAAAATTATTTTTAAATCATTTAAATGTTTATTTTTAATTAGTTAATGAAAATAAATTAATTAAAAATGCATTTAGGTATTTAAAAATTCAAAAAAAAATTCACATGGCATTTCAAAACATTTTGAAACATTATCAAACTCTCAAACCAAATTTCTTTTTGGTTCTTGATGCATTTTGACAATTTTTATTGGAATTAAAGTCTTTGAAGGGCAATATTTTGGTCTTAACTTAGAAAAATTCATTCTGCCTAACCATGAAGAGTTTGATGATGGTTCTTCTTGCATTGCATCCTTCATATCATATAGTTTCTAGAGTAAAAATGGTTTGAATTTATCTTTCATTTTCAATTTAATGAGCATTTTTCCTTTTGAGGTGCCTTGAAACCCTAGTTGACTTGAGAAAATCATAACCCCCATTAGGTTAAGAGTTGGATCCCCTCCTTTGGGCAGTGAACTTGTGTAGGTTTAGGGTTCTTTTGATCCCATTTTTCAATTTTTTATCTTATCATTTGCTTCTGGTTTTAGATTTTTGTGAAGCATATTGTTCATAAACCCTAATCCTTGCTTTCCTTTGCATTCATCCCTCATTTGCTTGCATTTAAGAACTTGCCTTGACATTTTGTGCATCCACATGATTCATAATACATCTTAGGACATATTAGAATCATGTTTGATCATTTCATCATTCCTTTGCCATGTTATATGCTCATTTCATCTCATAAACATTCATGAACTTCTATGGTTCAAAGCATGCCTCCTTTGCATCCTTATGCTAGTTTGATCATTCTCATATCTTGTCATGTGTTTGCATCATCTCTTAGCATCATTAACATCATGATTGTGCTTCTGATTTTGGTTTGCATCTTTTCATTCATTTCATTTTCATTGCATTGCATTTCTTTTGCTAACTTTTCAGGTGGTAAGTTGTTTTGAGAAGTGAATTTGCCTTCACTTCTAACAATCTCTTTTCATCTCTCTTGCATCATTTCTGCATTTTGTATTTGCCTTAGAGTGAGCTTGCTCATTCATGCCCTCTCCCACTTTCTTCCTTCAAGCAACTTGTCTTCTTAAGTGAAGCAAGTTGTCTTGCTTCTCTCTGTTTCTTTCTCCTTTCATATGCTTCTCTCCTTGGTGGCTCTTTGAAGATTCTTTCTCTCTTAAGCCTCACTAACCCTAGGATCTCCTAATATGATAATAATTAGGGTTTGATTAGTCCCCCATTTAGCTTTTACCTTTGTGTCATCTTTGAGTCTTCTCTTCTCATCTCATAATCAAGGACTAAACCCTAAAGGTTTTAAGGCTTTGTGGTTAAACTTATGCCTGCATCCTTCTATTAGGATGGAGTGTATAACTTTAATCCTAAGTGTTAAACCCTTAATGTGTTTAAATCCTTTAATCAATCCATCTAATAATCACTAAGACATCAAGCTTGTAACTTGGGCCTTGCATTAGGGTTCTAATTCTTCCTTAATTGGTTAAGAAGGACTAACCCTAATGTTAATGGACAAGTCCCCCTCAAGTTGTCTTACAAACCAAAAATCCATTTCTCAATCTTACCATTAATTAAAATCCACTTTAACAAAGGCTTTGTTTTGTCATGAGGTTAATCCCTAATCATGGATTAAGTTGAGGAGCCTTCCTCAGCTTAAATGTTCTCATCTATTATCCTTCTATTAGGATGGTGTAATGGGTCCATTAAATCCTTGATTATGGCTTAAATTCATTACCTAACACTAAACAAAAGCACCAAAAACATCTAAATAAATACAAGTAGGTTAATGATCTTAATCCTACATCATGGTGATTAAGTGTGAGGTGTTTACCTCACATTTAAGGTATTCTCATTACCCCTAACCAGAGGGAGGATGTTATGAGTTTACTAACCATTGGTTTAGGCTTAAGCTCATTTTCTTATGGCAAACACAGAATCAATAAAAGATTGAAAACACAAAAAACAAACAATAATCGTCTCCTCCGGGATTCTTTTCTCATCTCATTCACTCACAAACGAGAACTTGCTTCTCCTGTCTAATTGCAAGACAGTTTGCACCTGAGCCAAACAGGTCATACACTTGAGCATAGACAAGTAAGCAGTTCACAAGTCAATTCATCTTTCAGTCTCTTTGAGTCGAACTACGGTGTTCTGACTTCCTCATTGCACGAGAGGATACGTAGGCATAACTTAACAGTTATCGAACAAAAGTCTCTGTACATTCCCCCTCTCTCCAGCATTATCATTTAAGCCTCATAGTCTTGAGCTTCATACTCCTGTCCTTACACTGACACTTCTCTTATACATTTCACTTTTCTTTTGCACTGACACTTGCATTCTTTTCCAGCTTTGATACACAGATTGCACAGACACTACCCCTTTAAAACACAAATCTTTTAAGCGTGGATCCCGTCGAGTACGACGGATAATCTGGGTGCTAATACCTTCCCAGGTTGTAACCAACCCCCTTTCTCAGTCTCTCTGGTTCGCAACCGTCTTATCCATATCTTTCTAGGTCTATGCAACATTACGTTTCCTTCGGGATAAAAATGCCTAGCTGGCGACTCTATTCATTCCCTTCTCCTTTCGCCGACCGTTCGCGTCTGTACCCTTCTTGGCCCTGTGTCATCAGGTGGGAGCGACAGAGACCTCCACTAGTCATTTCCCGTATAGCTTAAGGGTCGTGGTGCATTGTACACCTTTTCCTTTATTAACTGTTTTTGATTTTCTTTTAAAGGTGAGAAGTGAGACTCAAGTTATCAAAGGAAAACTCTAAGGGAAACTAGACTTACCCTAAGTTAGTTGAGTTTATAGATAACCTATGGTTAGCGAGGTTTGAAAGATTAAATCTACCTAAGAGATATAAGACTAGAAATGCAAGCATAAAAAGCAATAATGAACAATATGGTCCTCCTAAGTTATGGTGGGTAAAAACATGAATGAAACATAAATGGGATGAAACGATGGATCAGGTGGGTCGGTTGCGTGGTGCTGAGACGTACGACTTATGGTGTGCAACATACAAGGCTTGCTTTTGGGTGTGATGGAGTGGAACAATGGCAATCGAGGAACCCTAAAGTCACATGCAACTTTATTTATTTATTTGAAAATTTACTCGACGTTGGATCGAGTATCTTATTTATTTCATTTTTTGAGATTTTGTTTTCTAGCGATTCATTTTTTATCTTTTTTATCCTAATTATAGAAACTATAAAAGCATACAAGTATTACATCACAAAGTACACAAAATATAATCAAGGCATAACAAAACACAATCCAAGTCCATAAGCAAATCCTCGGAAAATACCTTGCACAAAAATAAAATAGTTAGTAAGTGAAATGAACATGAATATGCATAATATGATGGAAATGAATTAAAATGACAAAAATATCAAAAGCCATGAAAAAAATGTTAAATTAATTCCCTAAGGTCTCTGACCTGATTATAACATTGTGTTAAAAAAATCCCCTAAAAATTCCAAGTCTAACTATGTCAAATAGTCACCTAAATCTATCTAAGGTTCAATCACAATTTTATACAAATCACACTACCAAAAAAGTAGACAAAATGCCCTAAAAAATACATAAAAAATATTCTAGGTACTTTTATTTGTCCTCTAATCATAGCAAAAAGAATGGACCAAAAATGTTATAGGAAGTGGCAGAAATAAAATGTACAAATTTATGTGTTTATGAAGGAATTCAATGTAAAATCCATAAAAATGAAAAATCGAAATTAAATTGGAAAATGCAAAAATTCAGAAAATAAAAATTGGGAAAAGTTCTAAATTGAATTAATATCATAATATAATTTTTGGGGATTTTTCTTATGCTTTCTAATATTTTTCATGAATTAATTTGGAACAAGCATGAAATAGAAATTAAAATAATAAGAAACTAGAAATGGGGGTGCAATAGGTAATTTTTTCCAGTTAAAATGAGCATGGGCCTGAGACAGGGGGTGGGAAAAGCAGGAGGATAAAGCCCACGCGCACTGAAGCCAGGGGGATTTCATATAAAACGGTCCAACCGGACGGTGACAAGTGTCACCGCCGGATTGGACCCAAAACCACCAGAAGCTTATCCCCAAAAACGGTGGAATGCGATTACCTTTATACAATTTTCGAAATTAACTATGCATAATATTCTTTATTAATTATAGTTAAATGAGTCTTTACTAATTCTTAGAATATTAATCACTCTTCCTGATTTTTTGATTATTATAATTGACTTTTGAATCACAGTGCATTAACCATAATCATATGAACATTAATTCTCCTAAATTATATTGATTCAAACAAACAAATATCCATTAACCTAAAGAATCAATAACGCAAAAAAGCTAAACCCTAACCCCCTTCTTCTCACGTTCTCCCTTCTCTCCTACTCTCATCTCTCTCAATTCATCTTCCTCACAGGCCAACCTAGCGCCGCCGCGGTATCACCGGCCGACCACCTCCCTCAAACATAAAACCCTAAAAGCTAACCCCTATTCATTTTCCCTCACGATTCCAAATTCGCACTCGCCTTCCTCAAAATCCCAGCCAAATGATGGGATCGACCTACCCAGAAACGAAGTTGCAAAACCTAAA
This sequence comes from Lathyrus aphaca, assembly GCA_963966055.1. Lineage (NCBI taxonomy): Eukaryota > Viridiplantae > Streptophyta > Magnoliopsida > Fabales > Fabaceae > Lathyrus > Lathyrus aphaca. The sequence goes on along the minus strand of OZ014520.1, from coordinate 353,296,094 downwards.
CTATGCACCGACGAACAATCCACAACTGATCGACCTGCTTCGAAACGAAATTGCACAACTATGAGTGAATTAGGGCGCCTACTTGTAAGTTGACGAAATCGTGGTTCGCATTCGCGGCGTCACCAAATAATCGTTGAAGCCAATGTCGAGTCGTATACCGGTATAGTTTGACACGTTTCGATACTCATTTTCACTTCTCCATTTTGCGAACCCTCATTCTTATTCTTCTGTGGTCTGAGTTTGTTAGAAAAGTTATGCTGTTGATGAATCTTTGAGGAAGATTAATGTTGTGTTGATGTTGATTTGCAGGTCATGGTGATTCGTTGATGACAAATACGATGTTGATGGAGTTGAATCTTGAAGAGGATGACGCTGTGATGATGGAGTTTCGTTCACGTCCCGTAGGTTGCTTTTTCTTGCTGCAATTCGGTTTGTTGCAGAATGATGAAGATGAGGGAGGTTCAAGAACAAAGGCTGAAGGTTGAGGAGGTGATGAAGAGTGGTGATGGTGGAGCCGAGAGATTGAAACTTGATGATCTTTGATGAAATTTGAGGATGAAAACCATGATCAAGAGTTATCAATTCAAATTCTAAATGAAGTAGGATCCATGAGATTTTCGGCGAATATGCAGTGCTTGATGAAGGTATAGTGATACGAAAATCCTCTCAATCCTTTTCTTTCATTCGCGGATTTTTGCTGCCCTTCTTTTATGATCTTCTGCTTGTTGCTTTATACAGAAGATTCGAGATGCTCATAGAGAAAGAGGAGGCACGAAGAGGATGAAGAAAAGATTCGAGAATTTTTGTTGAGAAAAAAGAAGAGAAGCCGAAGAGTAACCGAAGGTCCTTTATAGAAGATTGGAGAGGCCTAGGTGAAGAATATCAGGTGAATCTTCTGGAAGTTTTCTGTTATGAAGTTTGTTAGAAATTGGTTATGACTGGTTTTTCTGAATTTTTGTTTTGTTATGAGCTTCTGAAAATTCTGTTTGGATAGCCTTGCTTAGAGGTTGGAGTTTTTGCGGTTATTGATTCTTGTTATTTTTCTTTGCAGGCCTGTATTATTGAAACCGGGTTTTGGGATTGAAAGCCAATTATATAGATTAATGAATATGACAGCTCAATGGTGTTGAAGTTGATTGAAGGACTTTGAAGAAAGCTGCAGAGTCATTGCGGATCGATGAAGAGCTTGATGATTTCTGCCTTTTTTCTTTGGAATTATAACTGCTCTTTTGTTACATCAGTTTTTCCACAACTGCTTTTCCTTCTTTTTCTGTTGTCAGTTTAAGAATGAACTGTAATTGTTATCGGTTTTCTCTTCTGATATGCATCTGCAACTGAATCTAAGTTAACCTTGTAACTGAATTTCCTCTTCCAAATAAAATTGATTATCTCTGTTTATTCTGTTTTAGATGTCTAAAAAAAACACTATATGTTGAGAAATTCATGTTCTTCCCTTGTGAAAGTTTTTGGTATTTTCTATATAGAAATGTTGAGAGCTCCGTTTGAAGGGTCATGCCCTGCATTATTGTTATTCTATATGTGTCAATGTTTGTGTTTGAAACATTGTCATTGATGTGAAAATGGCTCCAAATTCAAACGAAACAAATGTTATGCTTACTAGTACACCTATCTACCCACGCCATCTTTTCTTCCTAATGAGGTGATGATAATTTAAGTGGACATGGTCTTATGAATGAACCTTATGAATTGAGCTTTATTTTGAATATGGATGGATTTTAATAGGGATAAAATATGGACTTTCATTATATTGGGCTTTGACATAAAATAGGACTTGAACTGAACCTATGGTTTGCACCCCTTTTGGACTTTTGTTACTGGATGGTGAAACTGAGTATGAATTAGAACAAAAATGTTTTTTTTTTTAATTTTGACATAAAAATAAAAAAAACATGGCTTAACAAATAGACTTGGGAAACATGGTTAATATTTGGATAATGAACTTCTAAATATCAGAGCGAGAACACGACTAAAATGGTTAGAGAGCTAAAACGAGTATTAACATGGAAAAGACCCATTGAAATTCAAGTTATCTATATAACCAATCCTAACATGCTCATTTCAACTTCAAACCTCATCAACTTGTATTACAGGAAATGAACTTTTAAGAGTTTTACAATGCCCTGACTACCGCGTGAGTACACAATTAGATCCCTTGTACCGTGATCCCATGCCTTGTCACTTAATACACAAGTATCTTCATTTGACGACCAATGATCTTAACAAATCCTTGAGAATACCTTGAAGATGCAAATGAGATTTTATAACAAATTATTTGTTAGCTATGGCCTAACGGAGTATGTAGATGGATGTAAATAAAAGTCAGCTAGATGATTATAAGTAGGAGGGCAAATTTTGGGGTGTTACAACCGGAATAGTGCTCCGGTCATCTTCTTCGGCCAACCCCAAACTATATCTTCTCCCCCAGGCCACCCCAAGCCCTCTACCTTCCCAGAAACACTCCCCTAACTTCACTCAACTCAAATCAACAATCAAATGGCATTTATAACAAGTGAATCAAGAGAATCGAAACAAAACAAATTCATGGCCAAACTTTCAAAAGATCATAGCATACTCATTTTTACTCATTTTCAATTCTAAACATATCATGATGATCAGGATAACATGCATGTTCAATTTATAACAAGAAAATGAAGTTCTGGAAAAAATGTTCTTAGAGGCTACCTGAACTGAAGCTTTCAAACTTGAACTTTCAAAGCCTCCCTTTGGTGCAAAATGGCTCATCTGGTCCCCCTGAAGCTATTGAAATGCTTTGATGGAGTTTAAATGGGCTATTTTGAGAGGTTCAGTTCTGATATGACAGAAAATGAGGTTCTTGTGTGTTGTGTTTCGGGCCATTAGGAGGGGTGGGATTTGTTCTATAGGTGATGTGTGGTTGATTGGTGAAGAAATTTTTGAAGTTTGATGGCTGGATTGAGAGAATCGAAGAGAGGAAGTTTTTGGGAATTTTTGTGCAATCTGAGTGTGTGTCTGTTCTGAGCTCTTGTGTGTTGTGTTTTATGATCTTTAGGCAATACATAAATAATTGGAATGAGTCAGAGGAGTAGATATCTACTGTGGGAATGGCATAGCTCAATTGGCCAAAAAGTCAAAAGTTTTGTACTTGAGGTATGGGCCATGGAAGAGCTGATTGAGGGCTTGAGCTGCCTTAGCTGGCTTCAAGGAGGACCTTAGGATCAAATGTTGTGAGGTGTATGGCTTGGATCAAGAGCTTGCGTAGTTTTTGCAATTTCACAACTTTGAGAATTCTTGAGATGCAAGTCATGAAAATCCTTGGTTCCTGGCATAATTCTGGTCTAAATAATTTACATTATGTTTCTATGATGTGTAGAAGTGCATTAGAGGTCATGAGAAGGCTTGGAAAAGCAAAATTGCACATTTCCCTCTTTGGCATGAACTTGAAAATTATGTGATTTTTGCCAACTTTGATCCATCATAACTTGAGTTCTAGGATAAATCAAGATGAGTTCTTGTACTTTTTGAAAATGGAAAGATCTAATATACAACTTTCATGTTTGAAGAAAAATCATTTGAAGCCTTTTTGATAAAGAAAGAGGAGGTTGAAAATCTTTCCCAAAATGGAAAGTTTTCAGTACAAGTCATGTCCAAAAATGGAAACTTTGCAAATGGCTCAAAATTCTCCAATCTTGTGAACTTCTAACCATTCCCAAGATCAAATAAAGATCATATGACCTCAAATTGATGAAGATGACCCTTTGGTACCCTTGATGGAGGTCTCAGATGCCCTAATTCTGACTTTTCTTGCACAACAAGTTACCATTTGATCAGATGACTTCCACAATGAATTTTTGCTTCAAATTTGATACACATGCTCTTTATAACATATATAGACCAATAGAATCAAGAATGGCCAAACAAATTAAGTGTAAGGGCCTCAAACCCAAAAGCCTAATTTCTGGTCATCTGTGTAGGAAACCCTAAGCCTGCCTGGGTAGCTGTGCAATTCTTTGAGATTTTGTGACTTTAAAGCAACCTTGGAGGTATGATATGATCATAGAACACTCATGGACCCTCTTGGCATGCTTCATGGACTCTGAGATAGCCCAAATCACTTCTAAGATTCATTTGATCACAAACCCTAGTTATGCAACTTATGCAGTGAAATAACAATGCAGTGTGAGATGGTATGCTTATGCAATGCAATATGAATGATCACAAGCCAATGTGTGAGAAAAAAGAGAGGGAAAATTTGGGGTGTTTACAATGTGCCTTAGTCAACCTAGTTGACTGTCCAGAAAAAACATAGGCGTTGGATCCTAGAGAGTCAAACGATGACTCGTATCCAACAATCCAAATAGAGGGTGCACGACGGGCATTCACAAAATGTGTGCGTGGAATCAAAGAAAAGACTCACTCGGCCGGTGATGTCTGTCCTAGGCCGTGACAAGTGTCACTAGCCCATTCACTCCACTTATCAGCATGCAACGGTTACATCTTAAAAAGAAGAAGTTATAAAAACTGGAAAAAAAAATCCTGTTTCAATATTCCTCCCACGTTATCTCTCTCACTCTAAAATTCATGTTTCTCCCTCAAAACATTCTCCCAACAATAATTAACACCGGAACCCCAAAACTCGTCGGAGATGGTGGTGGTTGGTGGCGGCGCCGCCCCTCCTCTTCGGCCAACCACCAAACGAAATCCTAATCCCACAAAACAAAGGTTTCCGAGTTTGAATTCGAGCTCATATTCTACAAATTTCAACTCAAATCACCGAAACCAAAACCGTAAAGAAAAAATCCTAGATCTAATCAAACATCATAAAAAATGCATCACTCGGGGATGGTAACAAAGGGGTTCAACTCATAATCATACAAAGAATACAAAAAGGTCAAAATCAACACGAAACAAAAACAAACAAAACTACCTGCCATGAGCTAGTCCAACGAACATCTTCTCTGACGATGAACAAAAAACCTCCGATAAGTGTCTTTCAACTCTCAGCTCCTAATCTTCTTCTTCTTCAAACCTCTACGCGTCTGAAACCTCTTCTCGCCATTCTTACTTCTTTTCCGCGAAAATTGTTGTTGTTTGCCTTACTCGTTGGTATTGATGTGTTATTGTTGTTTGAATGAGTAGGTCTCAGCTCAGATTGTTTCAGAGTTTCAATGAGAAACTCAGAACAATTCTTCTTGGGAAAAAATGAGCTTTAGTGCTTTAGAGATTTGGATAAGATTGATTCTTCCGTTTTTGTTTTTGCTGTAGTGTTTTTTTGTGTTGGTTATTATGCCCTTTCTTCTTAGCCGCTAGGGTTTCTGTCCTCTTTTTTGTGCCAATCATTAGCCTTCTTATAGGAGAATATTTGAGAGTTTTATACGTGTGAAAATTGTGAATCATGTGAGGAATTTTTGATGAGGTGTGTTGGATACCGTTATAAAGAATTTTTTTTATGAGATATTGTGTGGGGACCTCATGTGACAGGCTGTGAAGTTTGTTTGTAGTGAGGAGAAGAGATTCTAGAAGCATGTGGTTTTCACTGAATTTTTCACTACTATAACTTTAAGTTTTACTGGTATGAATCGGTAACTCGTTCTCTATTGCTTACAAACTTGTTTTACTACTGCAGAACATTGTTGCTCGTACAAATATTGTGATTTTGGCCTCGTGATCTCTTGCATTGTTTCTTATTGATGTTTGTAATATTGCCTGACTTGCTATCATGTTGTGGTTCCATGATGCCATTCTTGATGCTTTGTGAATATTATGCCTACTTCACTTAAGTTTTGTTAACATTTCATTTTGTAGACGTGGTATATCGAGAAGTCAAGAGATCTAAAGCAGACAAAGAACTCTGATGAAGCAGTGCAGGTGCAGGTCCCTGAAGCACTCTGCCGCAAACATAGATTTCGTACCGCACTTGAGAATTCATCAAGTTAAATGGTAAATAAACAAACCTTCTCTATAGTCATCAATGTTAACCATTTTATGGGCATAACTCTTTGTTTGTTTTGTATGTCCAGCGTGTTGCAGATCATTTGAAAGACTTGGTGAGGGACTTGGAGTGCTCGATGAGGAGCGAAGATGCTTATGGTTGAAGATTATCAACTGATACTCCACACCGATCAAATTGCCTGATCAATATATATGCTAATTCTGGTTATGCAACATCATTGAAAGATTTGCGGCGACATTTCGAGATGGAGTCATAGAGGGAAAAAAACTTAGAGATGAATATTTGGAATGGAGGCTTGAGAAATCAACATGAAAGGAAGCGACCTTAAGAGTTTCTTTTAATGTGCTTTGAGTTTACATAGCATCCCTTTTGAATTTTGTCAATGTAGAGGTTTGCAATGTGAAATTTTTATGCGATCACTGTGTTTTGCTTGTGCAGGTTAAGTTCACTGGTGTGCATAACCCTTTTGTGTGTGTGAAGTACGGATGCGGTAGCAACTTGCAAATGGGACGTAAACTTGGAGTTAATTTTAAGGCGCACGAAACATGGAGTTTGATGGAGGAGCCGTGGCAGCAAGAAATTCATAACTTGGTTTAAAAGCCTCTTGGTAAGATCAAATGATTGGTATCATACCATTCTTTCATACTTGTTTTGATGATGTAACATGGCCCTATTATGATTTTTCTTCTTGAAACAAATTGCAATTCTGATTTCCCGATTTGTTTTTTTAATTTGGTTGTGATGTTGGTCCCGATTGTGTACAAAACCCTTGTGGAAGTGTTGAACCATAGGCCACACAAAGATCATTGAACCTTACGCCTTTTACAGGAATAGGGAGAGAATGTCCTTGCGGGGAATGTGAAGTTGCAGGTTCGGATTGGAGTGTTGTTTCCATTCGGACAATGTGGTTCGTAAACTTGTTCTGAATTACTTTCTTTAGCAATTAGCTGATAAAATGCATCTGCTGGAAAATTTTGTTCGAGAAACACAACTTAACCTGGCATTGATGGTGAATTGATCTTTCTTGTTTTGGATATTTTGCAGGGTATACAACCAATGATAAACATGGTATTGGCTTTGCGTTGGAAATTTGGGCGAGGCTCCCTTCCTCAAATCTCAAATTCACTTGTGGTTGAGACAAATTATGGTCTTCGAATAGCTGCTGAGGAGAATTCCCATCCCTTGTTCTCAAACTTGCTTGCGGCTGATCCAAATTCTGCTCCTCTAGTTACTGCAATTTTCTTAGACTTAAGTTCAAGTAATCATGGTAGAATTAGGACTTTATATTCTTATAACAAGGAAGAACTTTGTAGAATTTGTGAATTTCAGCTTTGTAACATTGAATGTCATGGTGAACTTTGAACTAATTGCAGGCTGTTGTTATATGATTAAAATGTTCATATGACTTTGAATTTGAGTTGTGTTGCTTTGAATGAGCTTGTCAGGGAAGAGTAATTCTTTGAAGCTCATTTTATGAGGTTTTGGCTTTATGATACATTTGCATCATAACCTGGACTTTTGCTTTGTAATTTCTTCATTTGTCCAAGTGGTATTAGATGGACTTTCGCCATTTGTAGCATGACGTGAATTTTTTTTAGCATGAGTCAAGTTTTACAATACCATTCCTATGGACTTTAGTTAACTTCTCATGATTTGTAAGCAATTAATTTAAGAACATATCTTGGAATTAACTTGGGATATGGCCTTACTTGAAAAAAGTTTGACCATGATTTTTTTAAAGTCCTGAACCATAACCTTGAAAATAAACTGACAACTACAACTTGAAAGCTATTTGTGAATAATTGGAATTGTGAATCACAATCATTGAAAAGCCACTTTGAGAAACCATGAATCAAAGTCTCAACATATCTTGCAGTCCATTCCGAACATAGTCTTGAAGTGCCTTAAAAAAACTTCCCTTTTAAAATAATGACCCAAACACCAATGAGATACCACTTGCTTTATCCATGGTTCAAAATATACTTTAGGATCCCTCTTGAAAATGGACCATGTCTTAAAATCTGGGTCCAAAGTCATCTTGAGAAAAGCTTGGCAAATACTCTGAAACATATAGTCCCAATATTACTTTGAAACCCTAAAATCAACATTAATTAATCTTGCCCTGAATTCAATGCACCTACACAAACTTGTTAGTTCACAATAAACATCAATAAGACTTAATTCTCAGAAGATCTTGGCCAAAGGTCAGATGATCTTTTAGAGATAAATTTGAAAAAAAAGTAGGACAAATTTGGGGTATGATAGATTCCCCTATCTAATTGCCTTGAACCCAAGAAATTGAATTGCTGCATGGCGTTCGATTTTAGGGTAAAAGTCGATTAGATACAAACAGACCCTAAAATTTGTCTGACAAGAAAGAAAAATGCAATACAATAATAAAAGATATGAGGATCGGATGGAAGTTTGTAAAAATGTATGAGATTCTTTGAACTAGCAAATCAATATCTCAATTTATTGAATGAATTTTCCAAGTTGCACGAAGCAGTCCCTTATGAGTTAAGGCTCTTAGGAGATAATATATTAACATAACACGAGACTCTCTAATCCAACAAAGTAGTTCCTTAACAGTAAAGGCTCTTTGGGGATACTTAGAGTAGTGTCTTAACGCAATATGAGATTCTTTGGGTCTTGTGAAGCAGTACCTTATCAATTTAGGCCCTTTGGAGAATACCAAATCAGCATCTCGATCCAATGATATTCTCTAATCCGAGCAAAGAAGTACCTTAACAATTAAAGGCTCTTTGGTGATACTTAGAGCAGTATCTCTAACATATGGTACAAGACTTTCTAGGTCAAGCAAAGCAGTCCCCTTCAAGGGTTCTTCGGCGATACTAGAACAATATATTTACCATAACATGAGATTCTTTGGGTCTTACGAAGCAGTACATTATCAATTTAGGCCCTTCGGAGAATACCAAAGCAGTATCTCGAACAAATGAGATTCTCTAATCCAAGAAAAGCAGTTCCTTAACAATAAAGGCTCTTTGGGGATACTAGAACAGTATCTTTACCACAACTTGAGATTGTTCGGGTCTTGTGAAGTAGTACCTTTACAATAGAGGTTCTTCGAAGAATACCAAAGCAGTATCTCTAACGATTCTGTTGAGGGAAACAATTCAAGATAAAATCCTTTTCGGAGGAAATAAGTTGACCCAAAATTTGCAAAGGAAAAGCTCATCCGAGACTTTTTAGGGTAACCTCTACTTGGGGAGCACCAAGGTGAAGATATTGGGGGTCATCATTATCAACCATAAGGTTGAATAATGACTTGCTGGAGGAAATAAATTCCGTGAGAAAATGCGGGGTATTAGGTCTTTCTAGAGGAATACTGCCGACTTTGAAAGAGGATGGTCTGTGATGCATGTCCTGGATCCTGCTATGCTATGTTTGAAATGATGTTGTGTATTTCATGATGCACAATGATTCATGTGAAAATGAAATTGTTAGGAATTTTGATGCAAATGATTGTTATATGCTGATTATTAATATGATTGTGTTTGATGACATTCCTGTTTTCGGGCAGGAATGCATGATGCATGTCATGCATGTGACAATGCAAATGGTTGGATATGTTGGAGATATGTTTTTTTTGTAGTTGCCAAGAATATTGGACTTTGGAAGAGTTCCACTCCACGGGTGGACTTATAGAAAAGTAACATCATCAAAGGGTTGATGGAAAGAAAACTTTAGGTAACATCATCAATGGGTTGATGGAAAGAAATATTGTAGGTATATCATCATCAGAGGGTTGGCGGATTCACTAGGGAGTGACATCGTCAAAGGGTTGACGGAAAAGAAACGTTTCGGTAGTATCATCAAAGGGTTGATGAATTGGACTTGTTGTGGAATATCATCATCAGAGGGCTGATGAGAAAGATTGTCCTCATCAGAGGGCTGATGAACAAGGAAAAGGTTATGATATCGCCACCAAATAGTTGATGGAATATATTTTGTTATGTATGCAAACAGGTAATTTTTTTTATGAAGGTACCATATGGTGGATTTTGGTAGTTTGCCAATAGAGATTGGACTTTGGAAAGGTGCCAAAAAAATTGGACTTTAGGGTTTTTGGTGGTTGCCAATGAAATTGGACTTTGGGGTGGCACTAGAAGGAGGGTATTGACTTCTCGACACTTGAAATCCGACGATGCTTTGATCGGAGGATGGATGCGACCATTTTTGTGCCCAAAGTATGATCCATTTATGAAGTTGTATGCCATTGAGAGAACCTCAATTTCTTTGACTGATGCGACAAGTCGACTTTCAAATGAGCGTAGCGACATAATCAATGCATGTTGATTATGCTTTGGTTCAACCCTAAGGCATCCTTTTATAACTTCCTTGCCTCAGTCCGTAGGGACTTTGAAGGAATTTTCTCCAAATTAAAGCCTCAGGAATGATTGTACCCTAACATGGAACAATACAACTTGCCATAGTATCTGGATCTCATGGAGATCTGCCCCTGTTTGAGCCTTTGGAAGGACTTGCCCCTGAATTAGGTGATCGTGAATGATTTGTCCCCAGATTGGCTGACAGTTGAGATAGTCTTTCTCTGATGCTTGGAGATTTGATTTTCGACCAACTAATTCTCAAGTTCATACCATCATTGAAAGTCATGCCCTGATTCATAGGGTTAAGAGTGATCTTGACTTGAGTCAACACCAATGAGTGCTCAAGTTCCTATTTGACTTTTCTTTGTTGGAATTTCTTTAGGTACTAAATACGTACTTGCAATTAAAATTTGTTTGTTTAGAAATGGTAATGTTAATGCAATATTCATGTGAATTTCGAAAAAATCATTTATTTGGAATGTGATAGTGTGTGACGAATGGATCAGTTATCCAAATGTATTGCTGATTTAGCAAGTGATTTCTGAAATAACAAGGAAAAGATTAGAAAATATTTTAAGAGTCAGTTTACGCAATCTTGCTGTAGTACGCTTTCAGAATAAACCCGCTTCAATTAACTCTCATTGATGAGATCTCAACCTCGACGGGGAGCACTGCTTTTGTACCATAAACAAGTGAGAAAGGGGTTTCCCTTGTTGAAGTGAAGACAAATGTACAATACCCATGCAAAGAAAAAGGGAGGATCACATGCCAGTCCTTATATGTCACAACCATCTTCTGAATAATCTTCTTAATGTTCTTATTCGCAGCTTCAACAACCCCATTCATCTTTGGTCTATAAGGAGAAGAAGTATGGGGTTGAATCTTGAATTCTTCACAAAGCTCTTTCATCATCTTATTATTCAAGTTCGAACCATTATCAGTAATGATTTTATTTGGAACAATATATCTGCATATAATGTTACTCATGATAAACCGAACCACAACTTGCTTGGTCACATTAGCATATGATGCCGCTTCCACCCACTTGGTGAAGTAGTCAATTGCCACAAGAATAAAACGATATCCATTCGAAGCCTTGGGTTCAATCATACCAATCATGTCAATTCCCCACATAGAGAAAGGCCACGGGGAAGAAATAACATTGAGATGAGTTGGTGGCACATGAATCTTGTCGGCATACACTTGGCACTTATGGCACTTTTCACATACTTGCAACAATCAGATTCCATTGTCAGCCAATAGTAACCCGCTCTCAACATCTTTTTAGCCATTGCATGCCCATTAGCATGAGTACCAAAAGATCCTTCATGAATTTCTTTCATTAACATGCCTGCTTCATGTCTATCCAAGCATCTGAGCAAGACCATGTCAAAATTCCTCTTATAAAGCACATTTCCATTCAGGAAGAAATTGCCTGTTAATCTCCTCAAAGTCCTCTTATCTTTATCGGATGCCCTAAGTGGGTATTTCTGAATCTGGAGAAAACATTTAATATCATGATACCAAGGCTTGTCATCATGGACCTCTTCAACTGCAAACATATGAGCTGGTCTTTCAAGCCGCATCACTTTGATCATAGGAACATCATTCCATTGGTGCACCTTTATAATAGAAGCTATAGTTGCCAAAGCATTTGCCATCTGAATTTCATCATGAGGCACATAATGAAACTCAACTATAGTGAAGAAAGTTGATATCCTCCTGGCATAATCTCTATAAGGGATCAAGTGGGGTTGGTGAGTTACCCACTTACCCTTGATCTGATTGATTACCAAGGCAGAACCTCCATACACATCAAGATGCTTAATCCTCAAATCAATAGCTTCCTCAAGACCCATAATACAGGCTTCATACTCAGCTTCATTATTGGTACAAGGAAAAGTCAACCTTGCAGCAAAAGGAATATCTGAACCATGGGGAGTAATGATCATTGCCCCAATTCCTCTTCCGCGTGCATTTACAACACAATCAAAAACTAAACCCCATCGAGATCCAGGCTTCGTCCTTTCCTCAATCAAAGGATCATCACAATCTTTCATATTCAAAAACATCACATCCTCATCCAGAAAATCAAACTTGACAGGCTGGTAATCATCAATTGGTTGATGTGCCAAATGGTTAGCCAAGATACTACCTTTTATAGCTTTTTGAGCTCGGTACTCGATATCATATTCTGACAACAACATTTGCCAACGAGCAATCCTCCCAGTCAAAACATGTTTTTCAAATATATACTTGATCGAATCCATTTTAGAGACCAACCAAGTTGTATGATTCAGCATATATTGGCGAAGACGCTTTGCAGCCCAAGCTAAGGCATAACAAGTTTTTTCAAGCATGGAGTACCGAGACTCACAATCAGTGAATTTCTTACTCAAGTAGTAAATTGCATATTCTTTTCTTCGAGATTCATCTTGCTGACCAATCACACAACCCATGGAATCTTCCAGTACAGTCAAGTACAAGATTAATGGTCTTCCTTCCACCGGAGGAGACAAGATAGGAGGTTCAAGCAGATATTTTTTGATACTTTCAAACGCCTTCTGACAATCATCTGTCCAGACACAACCTTGGTCTTTTCGAAGAAACTTGAAGATCGGAGCACATGTGGCAGTCATATGAGAGATAAACCTCGAAATATAATTCAAAGGGCCCAAGAATCCTCTTACTTGCTTTTTAGTTCTTGGAGCAGGCATTTCCCGAATAGATTTCACTTTATCAGGATCTACTTTAATGCCTCTTTGGCTGACAATGAATCCTAACAACTTTCCAGAACATACATCAAATATGCACTTGTTCGGATTCAAACGAAGCTTAAACTTCCTTAACCTCTGAAACAACTTCAGCAAATGTTCAACATGATCCTCTTCAGTCCTCGACTTAGCGATCATATCATCAAAATATACCTCAATTTCTTTGTGCATCATATCATGGAAAAGCATGGTCATAGCTCTTTGGTATGTCGCACCAGCATTCTTCAATCCAAAGGGAATCACTCTGTAGCATAATGTTCCCCATGGTGTAATAAATGTGGTCTTTTCCATGTCCTCGGGTGCCATCTTTATTTGATTATAACTGGAAAATCCGTCCATAAAGGAGAACACGTCAAACATAGCTGTATTATCTACCAACACATCAATGTGTGGCAATGGAAAATCATCTTTTGGACCGACTTTATTTAAATCTCTGTAATCAACACATATTCATACTTTTCCGTCTTTCTTTGGAACAGGCACAATATTGGCCACCCGTTGAGGATAATTAGACGTCACAAGAAAACATGCATCAATCTGCTTTTGAACCTCCTCTTTGATCTTTATTGCCATATCATGATGAGTTCTTCTCAACTTTTGCTTCACAGGTGGACATTCAGGCTTCAACGACAATCTATGCTCCACAATATCAGTATCAAGACCTGGAATGTCTTGATAGGACCAAGCAAACACATCAACATATTCTCTCTTATCATCTTCAGAACCTAAGTTGACCAATTCTATAGACTCTCCATGAGGCTGAATAACCTTCTCCTCATGCTCAAGTAATCGAGAAATCTCATCAGGAATCTCTTCAACATCCTCTTCCTCAGCTTCAAACACAAGGAATTCAAAGTTGGGAGTGGGCATAAGATCATTGTTTTCAATGGGTTTATCAATCAATCTTCACAATGATTTTATTTTTATTTTAGAGTATGAACAAAAGTGAAAACATCATGCAGATAAACAAAAGTTATTATTATTTTGGGTTTTTTATGTTACCATTTTTCAGAATAAAGAAAAAAAGGAAAAATACATATGTAAATAACAAAATAACATTTTATTAATGATGATAAAATTTGAAACAAAGCCCGACAAACATCACTTTCACCTTGGTCAGAGTGAAAGGATTTTTGAAACAAATTACTTTGAAGTATGAACAATAGAAGGAACATCAACGACAATCTAGTTCTTGCAAATCTTTCCGTGTGTAACAAAGTTAGGCATTTCTTCATCTTCATTATCTTCAATGATGGTAGCAGCGGAATGATCGTTGATAAACCCAACACTTCAGAATCTTTCCTAAATAGTCTTCGGGTTATTGAGAGCGACACCTTGTGCAAAACCAATACCAAATCCTTCTTTGTTGTTAACAACATCAATAACTCGTCCCCAACCGTCTGATTGACCAGTTTCAAGCACACGCAGAGCATCCTTGAGAGAAGACATTGGCATAACATTCTTTTTAACAGCATTATCAACAACAGAAAGAGCCTGGAATGAAGTTCCCACCTCTTCTTCAGCATCAATATAGGAGAACAATGACAAATTGCTCACTAGCATCGCCTGTTCATCGCCAATAGTTACTAACTTCCCATCTTTCACAAACTTTAGCTTCTGATGGAGAGTAGATGTCACAACTCCTGCCTCATGAATCCAGGGTCTTCCAAGGAGACAACTGTAAGCGGGACAAATATCCATTACTTGAAAAGTAATTTGGAATATAAACAGTCCAATCAGAATAGGTAGATCAACTTCACCAATCACTGTCTTCTTCGATCCATCAAAAGCTTTCACAATAATCCCATTATGCCTCATGGGGGCACCTTGGTACGCAAGTCTTGACAAAGTCGACTTCGGCATCACATTCAGAGAAGATCCAGTATCAACCAACACCTTAGACATGGCATCTTCCTGACAATTCACTGAAATATGCAAATCCAAGTTATGGTTCCTTCCTTCTTCAGGAAAGTCATCATCACAGAAACTCAAATTGTTGCACAATGTGATATTAGCCACGATATTATCAAACTGATCAACAGTCACATCATGATCAACATAAGCTTGATCAAGAATCTTATGCAAAGACTGCCTATGAGCCTTAGAGCACATCAAGAGTGATAAAACTGATATCTTCGACGGAGTATGCAACAACTGCTCAGTAACGTTGTACTCGCTCTTCTTTATCAATTTCAACACCTCATCTTCACTATCTTTCAAACTAGAATCTGATAGTTTAACAGTATCCTCAACCTGTTTACTCACAATTGTATCTTCAGCTCTCTTCGGAGGATCTGAAGCATAAACTCTACCACTTCGAGTAACCTTTGTCACATCAGCAATTCTAACCACATACTTTGGAGAAGGAATAGGAACTTCCTTACCATTTTCTATCATCGTAGCATTATACCGGTACGGGAAAATTTTATCAGACTCATATGGCATTGGACCAGGAAAATTGATCACCAAAGGAGTAACAACATTTTTGTGGCTATCAAAAGAAATAACTACATTCTCAGGAATATTGAATTGAGGCACAATAACATTCACTTCATTGTCATACTCATCTCTTTTCGCTGTCACTTCAATCAATTTATCATCCATCATCTTTTGAATGTCTCTCTTAAAAATCACGCAACCACGAGGGTTCCCCGAGCAAATACAACAACCAGCATAATCGTGATCTATATCATGATATTCACTTAAGAAAGCATGCATCTCAACCAAAGAACTTCGAATATGGCAGACCTCATAAATCTTGATTAAACCTGGACAACCATCAACCATGTTCACAGACGTATTACCATGCTTCGGAAGCGGATTCTTCTTCACATTTGGATTAACATCATTGAAAGAAAAAACATTGCTCCTTATCAATTTCTGAACTTCAAACTTCAATGGATAACAGTTCTCAATATCATGTCCCAGGGCACCTTGATGAAAAGCACAGTGAGCTTCTGGCTTATACCACCATGGAATAAAATCTGGAATTGGAGGTGGAGAACGTGTTTGCACAAGATTCCTCTCGATCAGGGATGGAAGCAAGTCTGCATACAACATTGGAATGGGATCAAAATCCGGCTTAGCACGAACCTGTTGATTACCGCTCTGTTTCACAGATGGTTTCTGATAACGAGACTGGTATTTTGGAGCTACTTGTACAGTTGGAGTCACATTAATCATCAGAGTTACAGAAGCTACATGTTGATGATGATTCTCACGACCATGAGGTCTTCTGTAACTTTCACGAGACACAACATTAGTCTCACCTTCTTTCTTCTTACCGAAGTTGAACCTATTAGAACTCGAGCCATTACTACTTTCTTTGTTCAAACATCCCTCACAGATACCTTCTTCTAGTCGCATCCCTATACTCACCATTTCAGTGAATTCAGAAGGAGCACTTGCTATCATCTTCTCATAGTAGAAAGAACCTAAAGTCTTCATAAAGATCTTCGTCATTTCTTTCTCTTCCAGAGGAGGAACAATCTGAGCTGCTAGCTCGCGCCATCTCTTTGCATATTCTTTGAAAGTTTCTTTGTCCTTCTGGGACATAGCACGAAGCTGATCTCTATCCGGTGCCATATCAACATTATACTTGTATTTCCTAACAAAAGCCTCTCCCAAATCATTGAAAGTATGGATTTAGCTGCCATCCAAACTCATGTACCATCTCATGGCTGCACTAGTCAAACTATCTTGAAATAATGAATCAGCAACTGATCATTGTCTGTCTGAGCAGACATCTTCCTAGCATACATAGTCATATGACTCAGAGGACAAGTATTTCCCTTATACTTCTCGAACTTAGGCAACCTGAACTTGTACGGAACCTTGACATTTGGAACCATAGAGAGATCATAAGCATCTTGACCAAACAAATCTTTGTGCTTCAAGGCTCTCATCTCTCTCTGTAACTCAACAAAACGGCCTTGAAAATCATCAAGTCTTTCAGTTACACCAGCACCTTCACTAGGTTCAGCATGGTAAATCACTTCATCATGGTGCAGAGTAGTGTGTGTCACAGGTGGTGCAGTAGTCATCAATGGTTGAAGAGTATTAAATGCAGTATTCTCAGGAGGAGGAGGATGATAACCAGCAGGAGTGAAATTGGCCAGCATACCCCACGGTTTACCAGGAGGCATGCGGTAGTAAGGAGAAATGACAACTTCGGCAGGGATCGAAGCAGTGACAATCTCAGAGATGACCGTATTCTGAATAAGAGAATTAGGAGGAGGGGGTGGCTGATTCTAAGCAGCCACCAAGCTTTCAATCATGGCAATAACTCTTTCCAAGCTATCCTTCAGATATGTAACTTCCTCGCACAACTCGCGATTCTCTTGTTGTAAAGCTTCCGACATCTTCTTCCGATTAGCTCGAGTATCAACCTTGTGAGTTAGCTTGACAGGAGAACTGCATGAAGACCAAGAAACAACATAAGATTCCTGGAGAACACTCAAAACGCACGAAAAATGCGGGTATGATGCATGGTATGCAAATGCAAAGATTTCAAAGGACTATAAGATAACTGCAATATTTATAAAGAAACAACTTTTGAAGTACTTAAAACTCATTCTCATTAAAATTAAAGTAAAGATTACAAGTGAAGTACAAGCCTTAACAATCCTAATACACGAGAGAGAAAGTAAACTAGGCCTAGGGGATCACATCTGAAGAAGATCCAAATCTCGGCTGGTATTTCATGCGAATCCTCTTAATATCTTTCTTGTACCGATTCTCCATGTCTTCCTTATCCTTCACCAACTGGTCAACAATAGCCTTCCAAGCGCCGGATGTAGGAGGAATTGTAATTGGAGTACTAGAGGAAAAAAAATCCTCTCTTGGCCTCTTTGTAACATGCCGCTTAAGTAACTTAATGAGATCATCCTTCTCCTTCAGTTGCTCTCGCATCATCGTCTTCTCAAGTAGCCATTCTTCTTTCTCTTTCTTCATCTTGTCCGATTCTTCTTGAAGAGAAACCTTCTCATCAACGGGAGGAGGAAAAGCAGACAATGGTAGTATAAGAAACAAAGGCTCCTCAGATGGATAAGGCATCTTGAGCTTGGAAGCCCTAGATCGAACCCACTGGATGTAACACTCGGAGGGAGCAAGGTGTTGTCTTCCCAATTGACCCTTTTCTTTCCGATGAACCGCATGGCAAGAAATGAGAAATTCTTTTCTTCATTTCTACATGATCTGCACCATTAAGAAAGAAGAAACTGGATAAGGAAAGGTTACTTGGTATGTCCTTCAAGCAATATCCCAACTGTCGCCTAACAAGAATAAGGTTGTAACTAATTCCCCCACGTGTACCAAGAAGAGGTACATTAGGAAATTCTCCACAAATGTCAATAAGCACTCCAGTATCATAATAGGAACAATACCAAGTCACATCCTTATGAGAAAGAGACATAATCCTTTGAGACCATCTTCGCTTCTCTTTATTATCCTTGAAGACGTCGGACTTTGGTAGGTGCGAAATAAACCACCTATAAAGAAGAGGCGCACAACACACAATCTCTTTATCACCTTTGGAGGTCCTATAATGAAAGGCATGATACATGTCTCAAATGCATCCTTATGACCCAAAGTAAGAGAAGTAAAAGCTTTCCCCATCAAGAACTTAGCATTAATACCACGGACACTCCCTTTTGGAAGAAACTTCCCATTAAGATCGGACTCCTTGAGAAAAAGGGCTTTGGCGATGACTTTGGTCGTAAGCTCCTTCTCTAAACCACTGAAAAGAAATTCCTTGTCCAAAATAGGTAAACCCATCCAATAAGAGTACTCCTCCAAAGTCGACACAAGCAGATAATTAGGAAAGGTGAAACAATGATGCAACAAATCATAAAACTGAGCCAAGGTAGGGAGAATCCCCTCTGGTACATCGGTATCCAAGATAAACAAGAGCTTCCTATAACATTTCCGGAACTCCTGAGTGTCAACCACCAATGCTCTTAGCTTTCTCAGCTCTACTAGATTAGGATTCTTGAAGTTGTACTTCTTTGTGTTCCTTCTTTCAAAATTCATAACCATAGACATCTGAAATTTTGCAATAGTATCTTATGCGTCCCTTGAAATCTCAAGAACAATTCTCATGAATGTATGAGTGCATGTATGCAACAACCACAAACAAGATCACACAAAGCACACTGGTCTAGGTTCCGAGTCACGAGCATGAAGTGAAGGTAACAGAACACTAACCCACATAGGTAAGTACTAAGGTTTTGTCTTTATTGTACCTGCAGAAAACCAAAAGGGGGCTAACAGAGATGCCCAGAGTTAACAACCATCTTTAGAATATTATTGGTACGTTAGATTACTCCCTAACCGATTACATTCTTAAAATAGACCTCGTCCGAGTGTAGTATCACGTGACAACCACCTTAGGTTTACACCCGGATGGTTTCCGCACTACGTTCCTAAATTGGCTTGGATGGGTTAAGGGTTCTACGGTCCTCAGTATGATCAGCTCAAAGTTGGAAAATAATGCCACGTATGATTACTCATCATGACATTGATAATTCAAGAGAGCCTAACCGAGTGGAGATTATCAAATTGATATAGCTTTGGACTACTCCATCGCTTATCGCTTCGAATATCGTCGTCCTATCATAAGTTTAACTCAGATCCGGGTTATAATCTATCTCACTCACAGAGGATCACCAAAACTGAAATAGAACAAACAAATAACAAACAAATCAAACCAAAGCAGTAAATAAATCAAAGTAGGCTGAATCCACTTAGAGATTACTCCCCAGCAGAGTCGCCACTTTTCTGTAGCGGTAAAATCATGAGTGTAAGCTATTGGCTAACTTAACTCAACGTAAACAGAGTTGCCACCGCGCTTTTATTTTATTTCAAGAGGAAAAGGAAAAAAGAGCGAATAAATCCTAATGAATCTAAAAGCAAAAAGCTAAAGAAACACAACAGAGAAACAGGTAAGGGGATAGGTTACACAATGGGAAGTTTTTACGCACCCAAAATGTCTATGGTACTCCACGGGAGCCCTTTGAAAAATTTACTGCTTTTGGTTTGAAAAAGGTTTGTTAAATGAGAGTGGAGGGATGAGGAAAGAATTATTTTTTTTAATATTTTTGTGTTTGGAGAGGTTTACCACCTCATGCCTACGTACCCACAAAGTGAAATGCGGGATCAAAACCTCATAGTTCGTGGTACAAATAGTGAAAAGGGTGGGTTGTAATTAATTCTATTAAGTGAAGAGAATTTTTCATCTTCAAGTGGATGGCCAAACAAACTACCATGAGAATGAAGGCATGGACTCATACATCATTATGGGGAGGGCGCCAACTCGGATAAAATCAATGATTATGCCCCTAAACCCCCATAAATGACAAGAGACTCAATTACATCAAACTACAACCATGGAGATTGAAAGACTTGCACCTGACTAAAGAATAATGACTCATAATCAGCACTCTTTTAAAGATAATACACAAAAGTGCACAAAGGCACAAAACAACTTGAATGAGTTTCATTCTTTTTATTTTTGAATTAAAGTCAACATGATTAGATTCATTGATTTTAAAAGAAAAGAAAAAGAGTAAAAGCCACTTGACAAAAGTCAAGGTTTTGTTAATTAAAGAGGTGATGATTTAAAAAAAGAAGGAATCCTTTGAAAAAGGGAGAAGATTTTGAAAATTAAAGAAGGGGGGAGATGAAGGGACTATCCTAATAAAAAGATAAATAAGGAGATAAGGGAAGAAATATCTAACCAAACTTGATGACACTTCAAATTATGAGCATAAGAGTTTCATTCTTATAAGCTAGCAAATGGCCAAATAAAGGCAAATTCCAACTTCATGAAGGTCAAGGTAAAGGAAATGTGTCCTAAGAATCTAAGTCCAAATCTTCATTCCAAAGCCAAGGATAATAACCAATAGTCCACAAATTAAAGTCACAAGTTTTTTAGAAGTTTAATCCTTTATTAATGTTTTTGTGCCCAAATGGACAAATGGAAAATCAACAACAAAATAAGAGCAAATAATAAACATGATATGAATGAATAAAGCATAATAAAGCATAATAAAATAAAAGCAATAAAAGTGCAAGAATTTAAATGTTAGTAGCCAAAGCAGTTAAAGTGCAAGAATCTAAAATATTAATAATAAGAATAGTATAATAATATTTACATAATAATAATGGCATGGTGATCTTAATCAACCACAACCAAAATCGAAAGACAACCGGATACGCTTAGCATCTTACACTATAAAGATTAATCAAGGCAAACCGAACCGAATTCAATGAAATTTGAAAGGTGATTGGAAGACCCAAATCACCTACACATCAAACATTCATAAGTCTCGATTCTTAATGCAATATGATTAACCACTTTGGGATTACGCAATCAACAAGAGATCCGGTCCACGAAAGTGCAAGTACCCAATTAGATTTTTTTATTTCGAAGTCGGGACACATTTAGGTCTATGTTAAGCAATCGCCAAGTAATTTAAGAAGTAATTACCCTACAAATGAGGTCGGCCACCACCAATTAAGGTGCATAATGTTAGTGTTAATGCATGTGAGATAAATGATATATAAATCGCCATCCGGACGTAATACCGCACAAAACTAAAGGTGAATACCAAATTGATCCGCACTCATGGTATTCTTCCATCCTTAAGTTCAATCACTCATCTCGGTGTATTCAAGCATGAAAATGTATCACTAATGCAAAATATCTTAAATGAATTAAATAATCCACTTAAAGGTAGATTTGAATTAATGAACATTAACTACTCTAATATACACCCAAAGTTCATTGAAATTAAGGAGAAATCACTCTCAAAAGTGTTTCTCAAGGTAAAAATAAAAGGAGGAAGAAAAAGAAGAAAGAGGAACCAAAAAGAGGCTTAAAACAAGCCAAAAAGTTAATTATGACTTGCGTTAACCGGTTAAAGCTGAAGCAACAGCAAAAAATATGTAGAAATTCAACATTGATCCATTTCCAACACCTTTGTTAAACATTTGGTGATCATGAACTGAATTTGCACGAATTTTAAAACCAAAATACAGTGAAATCCCTGCAATCAAACAACAAATAAAGATCCAAAGGATCTAGAAACAAAGGCACCAAAGATCTACATCTTGAATGTTGATGGTGAATATGGGTTTATGGAGTGAGAGGAATTACCAAAAGCACTTCTTCAAATTGGACCAAATCAGGCTTAGATCTACTGAAATTGATGAACAAAAGAAGGAAAGGATGAAGGTTTAGCTTAAGTTAGTCAAGAATTCAATGTGAATTCTTGATAACTTCAAAAGAAAGAAAGTGAGCTTTGGAGAATTTTGGTGTTGGGGAAGTATTTTGCAAGAGGTTTTGTGGCTATCAAAAGCTTGGTGAATGAATGAAATTATGGTTCTATTTAAAGAAGTTAGGTATGGGAATTTGGTGGAATGGAGCTTGCTTTGGCAATTAAAATTAGGCTTGGTAATTGACATTTTGGTGGGAAATGGAAAAGAGTGGTGATTAGTGAGGGTTTATGGTAGGAAATGATTAAAGTGATGTAGAGAAATCAGAAACCAATGGATCTAGAATATTCCAATTAAATCAATGATCTAAGGGTGCTGAATTTGAATAAAATATTCAAATTTTGCACTGGTTAACGTATATGGTTAAGCGATTAACTAAGTCAAAATTTGAATATTTTATTCAAATGTGATTGCTTGGTTGTTCTAGCCTGATTCTTTTGTACATCGAAGAAATAAACACATGAACATTTGAATTCCTTTGAATATATCAATTAACTTGGGAAATCCTTGATCAGATAAATTTGAATTATTTGCGGATCAACTTTGACTTTTGTCTGTGAAATTTACTCGAGTTGCAGGACTACTATTTTTTTTGCATTTTCAATGGTTTCTCTTCCTGAAAAAGGTTAGTAAAAGGAAACAAAATATTTTTTTGGATTTTGATTAATGGTTAGTAAACATAAAAAAATAAAGTAATTAAAGACAACGGTGATCCCCTGCGAGGCATAAACCTAACCCGAGAAGAACCGAGCAACCAACACGATCTTGTTTGTATGCAAGATGCAGATGAAAATGCAAAGAAAACTTAGGGAAAAATTAGGGTGTAATAGCTGGCAATGCTCTTGTGGATGTTGTTCAGAACTTGGTTCTGATTAGATAGCAAAGCGAAGCTTCTGAAATTAATCTTCTGAAGAACTAAGTTCTGAAGACTCCGATGACTTGAAGTTTTGAAAACTTAACGTCTAAAGACCAAGTGCCTGAAAGATTGTGAAGACTTACTAGTTTTGAAGATTAAGGTTCTGAAGAACCAAGTGTTGAAGACTCTGAAGACAATGTTCTATGTGAACAAAGTTCTGAAGATTCTAAGACTTGAAGTTCTGAAGATCATAGGTTTCAAGCCAAGTGTTGAAGTCCTTAAGAACGTAGTTCTATGTGAACAAGTTCTAAAGACTAAAGACTTAGGTTCTCTAAAAACCCAAGCATCATCATCTATAACTCATGCTTCATTCATTGATTTATAATCAGAAGCCTTTGAAGTTCAAATGACAATGTTACCATTGGCAAGGATAGTACACAATACGATAATGATTTATCCCACTTCCTCTCCACTATCTTTGAATTGTGGAAAAAGAAAATATGTAGTTGTACTATTTAATTCCTTGTGTAACGGATTCCTTGGTAGCCGAATTGGGATATAACTGCTCTTTTATGTTTGGCTATAAAAGGAAAACATCACATGCTTTGTGATGTTGTTGATTCCTATTGAATCCTTGTTGGTTCCTAATGGAAGCACAACCACATGAGTTGATGTTCTTGATTCCTATTAAATTCAAAAGAGAAACTACACTCTTGGGTGTAGCTGATTTTGAATAGGAACTCAATCTGGTTGATTATCCATAAACTAAATATTATTCTCTATGAAGTAATCAAGGATACAACCATTTGGTTTATGTGTTGGTGTTGATTGATATAACCGAAAGGTTTCAAAACACACATACAACCAAGTTGTCAAATGGTTTTTGAACCATGTTGTTGGTGTTGTCATACAATCACATAAGGTTGATGATAAACAAGATAACATTGGAACAAGCCACAAAGAATTTGATTGAATATGCAACTCTTCTAGCTGATTACTCTTTATTGACAACAATCTGATGAAAGAAGAAAGATCTTGAATTCAGAATGTGCTTAACTTCATATGCTGCAGAATACTTGCAAAATCGTAACAGACAATGAAGATGATCATGGAAGCTCCAACTACAAATCCACAATAAGACTGTTGTGTAACCAACATGATCATTGGATTGAAGAAGAACATGGGTTGCTGTCCATAAATGTTCTTAAAGTGAATCAAGACGAATAATTCCTTCTCAATCTCAATTGAAGATCAAGTTAGAAGATTTTTAAGAAGAAGAAGACTTCAACCTTCAAGTGTTCAATGAAGAAGCAACTTGAAGAAGTAGAAGACCATACAATGGAGCAAGAATACAATGTAATATTCTTAGTGTGTATTTAGGTTCTTCTGATGTACTAAAAGAGTTTACAATCAACTTATGTAATAAGCAAAACATTTGTAAACAACTCTTTCCCTAAAGGACCGAGTGAAGGTCAGAACTTTATGAAGGCACATAAATTAGTTGCTAGTACATTCATTAAACTATGTATTATGATGATATGTTCTGGAGCTAAGGTTTTGGTGCAACTCAAAACAGTTGGCGTTGGAGCCTGAAGTCACGACACGTGGTGTTGTGCTGTTAGTCACAGCAGGTTTCCACGTAGGAAGTCACAGAGGTTCTGTGGAGTTAGTCACGGTTGTAGGTCGTGCAAGAAGTCACGACTTGTGGTGTTGTGCAGTTAGTCAGGGCAGGTTTCCGCGCAGGAAATCCTTGCAGAAGTTGTGTTGGGTTAGTTAACATTATATCTGGTTGGATCGTTGAACAATTCATTGAGTGATTCACAGTGATGTTGTGCGATTGTAATCATGATGATTTGGTTATAGTGGATTAAGTCATTGTTTAAGGTGAAATCACCTTGGCGGGTGGACTGAATTAGTTTTGGAAGCTCTCAAGTGAACCAGGATATATCGTGTGTTCTTTACTCTTGCTTTATGTTTTACATTCTTTTATGCTTCCGCAACGCATTCATAGCATAACTTGATGCAACTCATCAAAGTGCGAAAAGTAGCCAAGAGTGAAAAACTCAATTCAATCCCCCCTTTCTTGTGTTTATCTCACACATTTAGTGTATTCTCCTAGTCAAACTCTTGTCTTGCAACCTTGGCTTCATCTCTTTGAGATTCCTTCTTGTTTGCATGTACTCTTTTTCAAAATGATCGAACCTTTGACAATCAAAACACTACACCTTGTTTTTGTCAATCTTTTTCCTTTCACCTTTAAAGTTGCCTTGACCACCATTTTTGTTGCAACTACTCTCACCCCTTTGTCAAGTCAAATTCTTGGAACTTTGGGACTCTCTTCCACCAAAATTATGGAAATTTTCTTTACTCTTTATGGACTGATTTTCTTTCATCTCATGTCATTCTCATTAAAATGAGTTTGCAAAGCGATCTCCCCTTTTTCCTTATCATTATTTCTCTCCTCCGTCATTTTCTCACGAGCATCAAGAGTGCTTTGCAACTCCTTTATCTCATCATTGCAAGATCCTTCGATTCTTCAATCGCTACAGTCACCTTGTCAAAGCTTGGCATTAAAGAACACAAGATTATTGCGACAACATACTTCTTCATGACTATTTCTTCACATGCCTTCCCATAATTCACTAATCAAGTGATTCATGTTGTGAAATCGTTGATCGTCTCCTTTACCTTCATTTGAATCAATTCAAGTTGATGCTTGTATGTTTGTAACCTTACCACATTTGCCTTGTCAGTCCTTGTGTATGTCTTCTCTAAGATTTCCCATGCTTACTTTGATGTTTCACAATCACATACTTTCTCAAAGTTGTCACTATCCACACATTGATGGATCAAAAACATTGCCTTGAAACCTTTCTTCTTATCTTCCTTATGTGTTGCTCGTTGTGAATCGGTTGCACCTTCGACATGAGGATTCACCCCGTTCTTGATCACTTTAAGAATATATTGGTATCCAAACAACACTTTCATTTGTTAACATCATTTATCGTAATTATTCACATCAAATACGAATATATTTGTAGAGATTCTTTCATTTGGAGATGTAATTCATGATACATACTAGGTATTTGTCGATCAGAACCAGACTCTCAAGTCCAAATGTTAGAACTAGGAATCATAATATTATTGAATAATTGAAATTAAGTGTAGAGAGAGTCATTTTCTAACTAATTTTCACAAAATGAAAAAAAAGGTTACAAAATGTAATTAAATATTGATCTATATATACTAATAAAGTCCTACTACATTGAATACAACTAAAATTAAACTCAAACTATACGCCGAGCAAATTCAAATAAAACCTAAATGAATTTATAAAATGAGTTATATATAAAAATTTAAACATTACTTGATTGAAAATAAGAATGTGAATCAAACATAAATAAGTATAAAAAAGATTTACCTACCTTATAAGTTCTAGCATGACCTATGCATAAAGTTATTTATATATTCATTAAAATTTAATTCGTAGCTTTCACCTTTAAGTCACTCTAAAGAAGTGTCTATTACTACCAATACCTGTCTATCTTGCACTTCTTTTTCTCTTAAAATAAATGCCTATTTACACTTTCAATGCAATATTTATTATTTTATTTTATTATTCTATTCTTATTTATTAACTTTCACACCATTCAACTACCAATACAATATTTATTATTTTATTTATTATTATATTTTTATTTATCAATTTTTATTCTATTCAATTACTCTATTATAATAAAGATGTTTTAGTAAATGATAAGGTCCACTAACTCAAAGTAACTGTGGGAGTAACTCATTACCGTACACTATTTTATTATAAAGTCACAAAAATTTAAAATCCTTAAAGTATTTTGTCAACAAAATTCTCACTAACTCCCATCCATATTTTAAAAATTTAAAATTTTTCTTCTAGCTTCTAAAATATTTTCTTCTACTCATAACATAACTCAATTTTAGTAATATTTAATTTATCGTTACAAGAAAACTCATCCATTCTACGTGTACTAATAAACATTTTACTTTTTATTTATTTTTCTTCACAAACTACATAGCTGGTCACCCAGATAATTCATTGAATTATATAAATCAGGGTATAAAAACTAACGTTTTTTTAGATTCAACAAGAACAACAAAGAACAAATAATGTTAGGTTAATAATGGAATACATAAACATTATATTCAACAACAGCTTCTAACTTGGTTAAAGAACGAATAGAAGCGTGAGCATACCCAGTCGCAAATCTAAACAGCCCACTACCACCCACAACCGGCATCTCCCTCACGGCGGACTCCACCGTGTTCCTTCCCAAAATACTCAGATTACTTCCGTTATACTTCCCTCGCGTGAAAGCAAAGTTAAGAACCATCAGAAAACCCAACTCACTCTACGACGCTGAAGCGTAGATTCCCTGTGCTCTTCCTACAATTTCAGAATCTGACTCTGGTGAAACCGTTAACGGGTCATCCATTATCATTACCGTACCGAATCCCGTTAGAGAGTTTTTGGTGGATGGAGAGGAAGCGACAGGGAAGGCGGTTTGGTTCTTTCCGCCGATGATGTCGTGGAAGTAGAAGCGGAGGTGGGATAATTTTTGGGGTTTGTGGAGTCCGAGGGTTGTGGGGGAAATGGGTTGTACAAAAGAGTGGGTTTTGGGTACGGAGATGGTGGTGAGGAAGATGAAGGAGATGAGGGATAGGTGGAAATATTTTGAGAAGGAGATTTTGGCCATGATTGTTGTGATTTGAAGTGTGTAGCTTTAGGTGTTCACACAAGTGTGACCATATATAGTGTGTAGCTCGGATAGAGGAATGTTATTTTTACGCCAAAAATAACACCTACACCGTATTATTTAAGGTTTTGCTTTTTTCAAATATTTAATCATTATTTTTTTCTTTGTTCTAAGACAAACAAATACATGGGGTCATGCTTTATTTATACGGTGTAAAATTTTAGATGTAAGCATATCAATCCTCGGACGGATACATCATACATGGAGAAAAGAGGTTGGAAAGTGAAATCATCTTTTTGCCAAATTGGTCCACACACAACTTTATTTCGTCCCTATTACTATATTCTTTTTTATTTTATAAAATATTTTTGTCTTTTTTGGATTTGTATATATTCAAACTATTTATGTGAACAAACTTATATGGGAATGGAGAGAAGAATCTACCTGCTACCTTCGATTCATTTTTGGCACCCACTAAATTTATATAATGGTAAAAATGCCCCTAAATTTTTACAAACAATTTCCGAAATAAATTTCGGATATGTATAAATTTTTTTCAGTCTGAAACCAAATTCCCGGTAAAATTGCCATGAAATCGGATATTTTAAAAAATACAGTTTGATATCGGGAGTTTCAAATCCTTTGAAATTCCCGGTAGACATAATTTTAGGGTTTTTTAGATTTTTTTAAGCGGTTGAGATTTTGCCGACAGTTTTATATGGTTGTGATTGCAACGACAACAGTTTGTGTGGTCCAGAATTGTTGCACACTTGTATAAATAGGGGTTAGGTCTTGTGGTTAAACATATATGAAAAAATGGTTATTCCAGCATTTTTAATTAAGGTAGAAGTTTACTTCAAGATAGGTTCCCAACCTGTCGAATTCATGCTCCCAGATGATACGACCTCCTTTGTCGGTCTGACTTCGAAGTTGAAGGAATTGTTGCCTGATGGTGAGAATAGAAAGATGTTGAAGATCGAGTTTCGGGAGGATTGGGAGGATGGTAATGTGAAATATAATCTAATTGAGCTGAAGAACGATGAAGACGTCACCAAAATGTAGAGATTATTTCATCTTAGGCTAACAAGGGGTCTGTTGGCATTAAATGTGCAGTTGGCAAGATCAGTTGATGAAATAATGGCGATGCTGAAACACCCTGAAGCATCTAGTAGTGTTTAGGTTTTTAATATCGATTAATTATGTTGTAATGTATTTTTATTTGTTTAAGTATTTTAATCAAGATCAGTGCAATGTAAGGGAATAAATGAAGACATAATAATGATATATTGCTAAGCCATAATATACATATAATACAGCAATATACAAATCATCTAGAAATAAAAATAATACTAAATAGGCCCCCGCGAGTTAAGTGTGCAATCCTAGCTAATCCAACAACAATACTACCATCAGAGTCTACCAAGTGCGTGAGCTCATCAGCCAGCACTGCTATCATCATAAATCATTGTGTGTCCTCATGGTGATGTGCTATAACAGAAAGAGGAGGAGGAGGTGCGTCACTGTATACATATAATTTCGACACCATGAGAGAGTCCCAGCAGTTGGTGGATTTGTCAAGATTTGTTCCTTACACGTCCTCATTATCTAATATGGCAACTTCTCAGCTTTTCTTATATTTTTTTAAATAGGCGATGAGCGTGGCTTTGAAGGTTTTTGACCAGATTAGATCACTCTTTCTTCCAAACACGAATAAGAAGATTAGATCACTCTTTCTTCCAAACATGTCCAGAATCTCGAGAAGGTTTGTGATGATTTGGTCTCTTTTTATGGCGAACAGACGTCTGTCGAAAGGAGGTGAGTTGCTCTTTAGGAAGTTCTTCACATCACTACTGGAAAATCCTTCTTGTATTTTTGACAAGATATAAATACGAGGATTCTACATGGGGACTATTTAAATTTCAAACGGGTTCGACTGGGCGAAGAGATGTGTCGTTTCGTCAGTTTAAAGAGCAGTTTCTATGAATAATAGTTATTTGCTAGATAATAGTATGTGGAAGATTATCAGGAATTAGTAACATGCAAGATGCCAAGTGGTGAAATCTTAGGATTTGACCGTTGTTCGACGGTTATGTTATTTCTATATAAATAGGATAGTTTGCTTTGTGAAAAATGGTGTAAATATTTTGTACAACATTTCTGTGATTACTCTAATACTCGTGTGTAAACACCATCTTATTTTCAGTTATAAAGTTACGTTTATCATTCATATCTTTTTCAAGTTTATGTTTTCTTTTACTTTTAAAGCAATCTATTTTCCAGTCATTTACTTCCTAAGCCAATTTACATTTCAACGAACCTTTAAAGCAAACTTTAGGTTTCTTTGTTAGTTTCATTAAGACAAACATCACCCTATTGTAATATCAATAAGAACAATCTTGCTGAGTAATTGTTCGACAGAACATATAAGAATAAATAAAACTCATATTTAGAATCCATCCTTTAATATTTAGCACATGTGTCCTAGGACTTGTGTGGTTGGTCCTGCAAGTGACCCTTTTCCAAGGAATTGGTAAACCAGAGGTTGTTCGCCAAAAACACCAGCGAACAAATTGGCACGCCCAGTGGGACAGTGCTAAAGTAATAACAAGGATTCTCAATCCAAGAAGAGTTTATTACGTTGTATGATTTTACGAAGTGGTAAATTAGTCGTGACTGACGTAGAAAAACCTAGGCGAACTAGAATAAGGAAAATGGCTATCCCGCCACAAGTAAATAATGATGAAATTCCAGTTTCCACTACTATTCCTTCGAAAGGAGGGAATGTGGAAACATTCCACGTTTCAGAAGGAGGAAATCCCTCAATATCAGGATCGATACCAGGAATGTCGTTGTCTCAAAGTGGACCTAGTTCCTCCAACATAGGGCATTCGATACCTATGGGTACCCCTCCCCCTGGGGGAAATAACTTCAGGCCCTATCAATCGAATTTTTCCACACCTATGTTTGGAAGGGAACAACCTTATGGAATGCCAACTTCAATGATGGCTAGTTTACATAACGCAACACCATTATATTCTGATATTGTGGCCCACATGTCTTCGCCACTACAAGGTTCAGGTTATGGTGGAAACGTTAGTAGACCAAACCAACCCCCACCAGGATTCCATATGCTAGCAATTACGACTAATTCCGCGCAGGCAATCCGTCAACAAATGGACGAAAGTAACCATAAAATGGTCCATAGGTTGACTCAACAAATGGGGGAAGTGTTTAACCCTTTAATATAAAGCACCACCCAAACAAACCAAATATTGGCAACACAAATGGTGCGTATTGCTGAATTCTTTGGAGTACCCCAAATTCGACAGAGAGAGCCGGTGGTCCATAATCCAGTAATCAATGTCGAAGAAGAACCAACTATAAATCAGAGACCTTTAAACAACCCTTAGGAAAATCTAAGGATCCAAGAAGAGATAGTCGAACACCCTCGCATCGAAGTCCTTATCCTACAGGAGCCTAGGAGGTTGTTAGTGCAGAGAGGACAAGACGCTGATGATATTTTACAACGAAGAATGCAGTACAATAACCCACCTGTCGAAAACAATTTGGCAGTTATGGTCGAAAGAATAATGGCGCAAAATGGAGAAAATGTGGGGTTTCACAGGCCCAGTTACACCTCCCCACTCTCTGAATATGTTCTACAACAATAACTACCCCCAAGGTGGAAAATCCCCAAATTCAAAATGTTTTCAGGGGACACTAGTGAATCCACCATAGAACACATAGCGCATTACTTGATCGAAGCAGGCGAAATAGCACGTAATGAAAATCTAAAGATGAAATACTTTCGAAGTTCTTTGACAAGGAACGCATTCACCTGGTTTACACCCCTACCAGCAGGTTCCATACATACATGGACTCAGTTGGAAAGATTGTTCCATGAACAATTCTACATGGGACAAACTAATATAAGCCTAAAAGAATTGGCAAGCGTTAAAAGAAAGTTCTCATAACCTATAGACGACTACCTTAATAGATTCAGATTGCTAAAGGCAAGATGTTTCACGCAATTTCCGGAACAAGAATTGGTCGAAATGGCTGCAGGAGGTCTGGACTATTCCATAAGGAAGAAACTAGACATTCAATACTTAAAAGATATGGCACAATTAGCGGATAGGGTAAGGAAAATCGAAAGGCTAAAAGCTGAGAAGTTTAGAGCCAACAAAGGTAAAAAAGAAAGTGTAGCCTATGTAGGAATGTGCCAAGAAGATGACTGTGACGAGGACGAAATAGTCGTTTTCGATGAGCAAGAAATTGACCTGGCAGAATTAAAGCAAGGTCCACCATATTCTTGCAAAATGTTAACTCCGTCGAATGGAAAGAATCTTATCGAACCAGAGAAGAACAATAAATTCCAAAAAAAGACATAAAAAGACATATACGTTCGATGTCACCAAATGTGACGAGATCTTTGATTTGTTAGTAAAGGATGGTCAGTTAATAAAACCTCCAGGTGTTAAAGAACCCCCTATTGACCAACAGAAAAAGAGAGGTTTTTGTAAGTACCATAATTTCTTGGGCCATAAAACTTCTCAATGTTTTCTTTTCAGGGATCTAGTGCAAAATGCAATCCAGGATAGAAGGTTGAGGTTTGGAGACAAACCAAAACAACAAATAAGGATTGACACCAATATTATGCAGATCCTGGAGGCCAACTATGCTGAAGCATTCGACATGAACTTGGTCAAAATAGAGAAAATGTCTGATGATAGCTTCGAGATGATCGAAACCACTGAAGATTTCGACACCTACGTCAATATGGTGGGGGTGAATGAAGATCTCCTAGTCCAGCCCAACGTAGAAGAAGTATTTGAAGTCGAATTAACCATGCCTGTACTGATCAAGGTTAGTGAAGACCCTGAGGCAAAGAGGGACATCAAGACCACTGAAGGTTTCGACGCGCCAAAACAGGATGAGACTACTGAGGGTCTCAACAAGGCCACCAGCGTGGAAATTATTGAAGATTTCAGTGACCAGAACAAAGTTAAGGCCACTGAGGGTTTCGACCATCAAGACAAAACCAGGGTTACTGAAAACATTGAGAGCATGAGGAAAGAAGCTATTGAAAGTTTCGACAAAAGAATAGTATGGGGCACTTTGGGAGAGCCTAGTGGAAAGTTTGACTATTTGGTGAAATACACTGCTCCTGCCAGTGCCCAGGTTGACATCAACAAAATCCAGCCAACAGGTTGGGGAGACATTTTTGAGAACAATGAAAGAGAATCAGATGTTCCCCTCAACATTGAGGAGGAGGATCCTAAAGGCCTCGACAACAAAGACAAAACTGTTGAAGTTGTTGCTACTAACCAAACAGAAGAAGAAGAGGTCAAGGACCTCACTAGTGTTGCCGAAACGGCAAACGAGGGCACCGTGCAAGCCAAGGCAGAAACTGTCGAAGCAATCCTCATTGAAAAGATTGACAAATTGAGCATCGCTGGGGGGAAATAAAATAGACATCAATATGGTGGAAGCCTTTAGAAAGAATAAAGAAAAAGAGGAATGTCGTCAAGACGAATACCAAAGGATAATCTACCCAAAAGAAGAAGAGAACTTGGCAGAATTTATCCAAAGATGTCAAAAGAAGAAGACGGAAGTGATGTTATGCCCAAGATGCAGTGTCGTATTCGACAGAAAAGCAACAACAAATTTGGAGGATGTGGAGAAGACTAAAGTAAGGGGAAACTGGGACCAAGACCAGAAGTCAAAACATGTAGGTGTGATCCAAGAAAGGGACAGTACTACTTTCAGAACGCTGGGGGCAGATACCACAACGCTTACAAACCATCTGGAAAGGTACCTGATGATAGATGGGTGCAATCCCTTAGAGATGCCCAAGTGTAAACACCCCAAACTTTCCCTATCACTTTTATCACATATTGACTTATGATTATCATCATTTGCATAACCAATCATCACACTTCACAATACATAATCATCCTTAACATTTCATCTGCATAGTTGCATCTAGGGTTTGTGATCTGAGCAATCCAAGAGGTAATCTGAGAAATATCAAAGGTCTTGAAGCATGCCAAGAGATTACTTGAGTGGTCTATGATCATATTATGCCCCCATGGGTCCATTGAAGTCAAGAAATGTCCAAACACTGCAGAGGTATGAAAGCTAAGCTGAGGCTCCTACACAGATGACCTAAAATTAGGGTTTTAGTTTCAGAGGCCTTACACCCAATTTTTTTGGTCATTATTGTTGCTATTGGTCCATATATGTTATAAGGAGCATGTGTATCAAATTTCATGTAAAAATTCAATGTGGAAGTCATCTGATCAAATGGTAACTTCTTGAGCAAGAAAAGTCAGATTCTGGGCATCTGAGGCCCCCAACAAGGGTACCAATGGGTCATCATCATCAATTTGAAGTCATATGGTCTTTATTTGATCATTGGAATACTTGGAAGTTCACAAAATTGAAGAAAAATGAACAAAGCCAAAACTTGCCAAAAATGGAAATGACTTGTAATGTAAACTTTCTATTTTGGGAAAGATTTTCAACCTCCTCTTTCTTGATCAAAAAGGTTTCAAATGAAATTTCTTCAAACATGAAAGTTGTAGATTAGATCCTCCTATTTTCAAAAAGTATAAGAACTCATTCTAATTCATCCTAGAACTCAAGTTATGGCCTTGCAAAGTTGGCAAAAATCTTGTAAATTTCATGTTCATGTCAAAGAGGGATTTTTGCATATTGGCATTTCAAGCTTCTAAGTGACCTCTAATGTGCTCAATTATGTCACTACATGTCAATACAACTTTAAAACATCAGAATTGGCCCAAGGATTAAAGCATTTCATGGCTTGATTCACAAGAAATTTCAAAATGGCCAAGTTGCATAAACATTGAGAACATCTGGTCAAAGGATTACAACTGCAATCTATTGATCCAAGGGCCATCCATGATCCAAGCTGAGGCAATCCATGCTCAGAAATCACCTCTGTCCTAACCCATACCTCAAGTACACATAAGCTTGACTTTTTGCATTTTCCTCCCATACCAATCACACAGTGCCACACCAACTATCCTGACCAATGGTATGTATTACATGAACCCTCAAGGATATAAATATGCAAGCTTCATGGCCTGAAAGAACATACAACTTCATATTGAGAAAAATTCCTCAAAACCTTCATGCTATCGAATTTCACAATCCAACCAACAAAAACCAAAATTTCTTTCACCATTCAACTCCTCATAGCCTAAGGATCATTCCCACCCATCACCATAGCCAGAAACAAGCCCAAGCCAAAACACAATTTCTGCAAACTCAGAATTGAAACACACAAACCAACCACTCTAAGCTTCATTCAAGCTTGCCAATAGCCTCAGGAGATCAAAGGGGACTGGATTGCACAAGGGAGAGGCTTAGAAAGCTCCATTCCAAAGAACTTCATCTCAAGTAACCTTCAAGGACTTTTTTTCAGAAGCTTGATTTTAAGTTCTAGAATGAATCTACATGCTTCCCTGATCACATTGATATGATTAGAATTGAAAATAGGTTAGAAATGAGCATTTCATGAGGTTCTGAAAGTTTGACCTAAAATTTTGATTGCTTCGATTCAGCCTTTTGATGCATGATAAATGAATTTCATTTGTTGATTAGTGATGTATGATGTTAGGAGAGTGTTTTTGGGAAGAAAAATTGGAGTTTAGTGACTTAAATAGGAAGCTGGAATGTTGGTTTGCCGGAGAAGGTGACCGGAGATTAGCTCCGGTCACCTGAAAATAATTAGGGTTAAGCTGTGATTAATTCCCCAAATTCATTTGTGGCCTTAGGATCATGATTAGGGTTAGCAATGGAGGGTCCAAATTTGTCATTAGTTTTAATTTTGATTAAATAAAATAAAGTATAATTAATTAACTCAGATTGAATCCTAGCCCTCAGATGGTACGCGCATTTTTAGTTTAAATGTGGGCCTTAGATCCTGCATACCCCAAGACAACAAGACTTTGAATCCTGGCCTTCCATCCATCTCCCACGCAATCTGAACCACTCCTTTGAATTACTTTCACTTTTATTTTATTTTATTTTGTTTTGTTTTGTTTTAATTATTAAAAATAGCAAAAATCATTTTAAAATTTTAAAATTTTTTGTCAACACTTTAATTAATTTTCAGAACCCAAAAATATTTTTATTTTTATTTTTCCATAAAAAAATGCATGTTGAAATAATTTAATTGTTTATTTTAATTAATTAAGTCCGTTTAATTAATTAAAAATACTTAAAAGTATCTAAAAATCACAAAACAATTAAGAGAGGTTCTTTAAACATTTACAAACATTTACAAACTCATCCCACAAATTTCTTTTTGGTTTTGATCAAACTTTTTCATTTTCCTTTGAATTAGGGTTCCTAAATTTCATATTTTTCAACCCTAACTTCAAAAATTCATTTCTCTCAAACCAAGATGAGTTTGCATTTGATTCTTTTGGCAATCTTTCACACTTTACCTCTAGTTTCTAAATATATTTTTGTAACATTTTTATCTTGAATTTTAAAATTAATGTGCATTTTCCCTTTGAGAAATATCCAAAACCCTAGCCAATCTTAGGTAAACCATAACTTGCATTTGGTAAACCTTTAGGACTCCCCCTTTGGATGGTGATTTCATGAGTGCTTAGGGTCCCCTTGGATGCATTTTCAATTTTTTATCTCTTGATTTGTTTATGCTTTTGAATTTGTACATATCTTGCTTTCAAAACTAACCATTTCAGATGCATTTGGTTAGTTAATCAGGATGTGGATGTGCATCCACATCCAACCTTTCTTTCTCTCTTTATTTTTATGCAATTTTTGTGTGTTTGAAGTGAATCTCATTCACTTATGTTCTCTCTTGTTCTTAGGTTACTTAACTTCTTCATGAAGTAAGTAACCTAATCCTTCTCTCTCTCTCTCTCTCTCTCTCTCTCTCTCTCTCTCTCTCTCTCTCTCTCTCTCTCTCTCTCTCTCTCTCTCTCTCTCTCTTTCATCTGCTTTTCTTCCTTTGGTGGCCAACTTGAAGACTTCTCTTGATGCCTCAAAAACCTTAGGAATATCCAAGCATGATAACTTTAGGGTTGTACATAGTCCCCCCTAGTTTTTACCTTTTGAGTCTCCTTGAGTCTCTCTCTCTCATCTCATAATCAAGGCTAAGCAGTTAAAGTTTTAGGACTCTGAATTAGGGTTATACCTGTATCCTTATCTTAGGATGGAGTGTATAACTTTAATACTTAGTGTTAAACCTTTAAGTTGTTTACACATCCTAATCAAAACACCTAATAATCATTAAGACTTAAGCTTGTAACTTGGGCCTTATATTAGGGTTACATCTCTGTCTGTTGGTTCAGAGGGACTAACCCTAGTGTTCAATGGACAAGTCCCCCTCATGCTAAAGTCTTGCAAACATAAAAAACACTTCTTCATCTCACCTTTAATTAAAATCCGCTTAATAAAGGCTTGTTATATAATTAATTTAATCCCTAACCATGGATTAAGTTGAGGTATCTTCCTCAGCTTATGTGTTCTCATCTATCATCCTTCTCTTAGGATGGTGTAATGAGATCATTAAGCTTTGATTGGAGATTAAACTCATTACTAACACTAAACAAAAACCCAAAAAACACTTAATAATTACCAAAGTAGGTTAATGATCTTAATCCTATATCATCATGGTAATTAAGTTGGGATCTTCATCTCATACTTAAGCAGGCTCATTATCCCTAATCAGGGAGGATATAATGAGTTTACTAACCTTTGATTTAGGCTTAAGCTCATTTCCCTATGCAAAACTCCAAAAACAATAAAAAACTAAAAACACAAAAACAAAAAATAATCGTCTCCTTCGGGATTCTCTTCTCATCATATTCACTCTGAAAACGAGAACTCGCTTCTTCCGTCTAATGCAAGACAATTAGCACTCGAGCCAAACGAGTCATACACTTGAGCATAGACAAACAAGTAGTTCACAACAAAATTATCCAGTCTCTTTGAATCGAACTATGGTGTTCTGAATTCCTCATTGCACGAGAGGATACGTAGGCATAACTTAACGATTATCGAACAAAAGTCCCCAGGTCTCCCCCCCTCCTTCTTCCAGCTTTTCTTTTCAAAACCCTAATCTTGAATTCCATATTCTTTTGCACTGACACTCTGTACATTCTAGCTTTTTATACACAAATACACATACACTTCCCCCCCTTTAAAACACAATCAAGTAAGCATGGATCCCATCGAGTACGACGGACGATCTGGGTGCTAATACCTTCCCAGGTCGTAACCAACCTCCTTACTTAGTTTCTTTGGTTCGCAACCGTCTTATCCATACCCTTCCAGGTTTATGCAGCATTACCTTTCCTTCGGGATAAAAATGCCTAGCTGGCGACTCTATTCAAACTCAATCTCCAACATCGCCGACGGTTCGCGTTTGCACCGGGACGAAAGTCCGGGGAGCGACAGCTTGGCGACTCTGCTGAGGACAAGAAGAATACCAGGGCTTCTGGTTTTCTTGTGGCTTTCTCCTAGCGGCTTGTTGATTTGTGTTTATCTGGGGTGTTATGTGCTATTTGTGTTTATGTTTTTGCTTTATTTATTTGCTTCTTGTACAGCTTTATTTATTGCATTTACTTTATCGCTTTCATTTACTGCTTTCTGCATTCCATTTATTATTATCATATCATCTGTGTTGGATTGTTGTTACCTTGGTGGGAGGGGTATTCCAGTGAGAAAGGCTCAACACAAAGGCCTGAGTGACACCTAGGATTATAGTGGTTTTATATTCTTTCCCATTCCATTTCGGTATGGTGCGGGAATATGAAAACACGGTTTAGACATGGGTTTCCTTTTGATAACTCTGTTCTACGGATTTCCTGTAGTGCTAAGGATATCTGGGAAGTCTGCTAAGTTTGGATGACCTTTTTAGATGACCTTCATCATCTGAGGTGAATTAGAGGAGGATCCTTTATGATTAGGGTAAACATTGTACCTCCAGGTTAGAAGTGTTTACACTTCTCATAATAGATCTGAATCTGAGGATCCTTGTTCTAGAACAATACCTGTGAGTGGGTTGGGTTGTTTACAGGTTTGCAGGAACCCTTGGCCTTATCATACCTTGCTACTGGAATTTGTTTTTAAGGTTGTACTATTTTGGACTGATTCTTTGAAACCCTGGACTTTTGACTATTTATTTGAGTCCCCCACCCGGTTACTGGTTCTTAGACTTCATCCGATACTCTGAACACTTATGGATCCTACCAAGAGCAACTGATTATCCAGCACATGATCAAAAACCCTTGCATATCATAAGCATACATCATATTGCATCATTTAACATTTGTCTATTTTTTTTACAG
This sequence comes from Lathyrus aphaca, assembly GCA_963966055.1. NCBI lineage: Eukaryota > Viridiplantae > Streptophyta > Magnoliopsida > Fabales > Fabaceae > Lathyrus > Lathyrus aphaca. The sequence goes on along the minus strand of OZ014520.1, from coordinate 353,256,802 downwards.
GGTATCCATCTCTTCTTGGTTTGGTTTTGACCGTTCTTCTGCTCAGATTATCTGCTTCAACACTTCTTCAACTATCCTCTTTAGTTGTCTCCTTCAGCACCCATTTTTCAGAATGGATTCAACCAGGAAAAGCAAAATCACCTACCACTTCTTTGAGTATCCTCTGGCAGGCATCAGGAAGATGTAGGCCCTTATCACCCCTGATCATGTTCCCTTATTCAGAGAGCATTATGGTGGGATCCTGGACATGATCGTGGATTTAGACACATTGTAGAGGAGCATGATTCATACCTGTCTTCAGTTCTATGACCCTCCTCTCCGTTGCTTCACTTTCCCAGATTTTCAGATAGGTCCTTTGCTAGAAGAATAATCTATGCTATTGGGTGTCCCTATCAGAAGAGGAATTCCTTTCAATCCAGAAATAACCCCTCCAAAGAATGAAGACATAGCTAAGGCATTACATCTGGAAGAAACTACCATTGATGAGCACATGACTTCCAAGGCTGGAATCACAGGCCTTCATCTGGATTTCTTGGTCACTCGGGCTACAAAGCATGTTGTAGTAGGGAATTGGGAAACTGTGTGTGCTCTCCTGGCCCTCAGTATTTATGGTATCATCTTGTTTGCAGATGAGCCTAAGTTTGTAAGCAAGAATTTCATCCACATCTTCATGTTAAAGAACCCAGTTCCCACCTTGTTGGGAGACTTCTACTACTCAATTCATCAGAGGAATGAGAAACAGAGAGGAAGACTGGTAAGATGTTGTGCACCTCTTTTCTACAGTTGGTTGATGAAGCATATGCCGAAGACAGAAGCTTTCCTGAATCCACACCAATCAAGGAATTGGGCTAAGAGGATGATTGCCCTTACTTCAGAAGATATCAGATGGTGTACTCAGAACACCAAAGGTCGAGTCATAATAACAAGCTGTGGGAAATACCCAAATGTGCCACTTATTTGAGTAAAGGGTTGCATCAATTACAATCCTTTACTTTTCAAAAGATAGTTAGGGTATGCATTGATACATCCACCTAGAGAGCATGACTTAGCGGAGTCTCTTTTTGGTGCTTTTCAAAACAATCATGCCATTATCCGACAAGCAGCCTGGGCTTGGGACAACATACAAATTAAAGGGACAGATTACTCGTATGCCATTCACCCTAGAAGATGTGCCAGGGCCATCAGCAGTTGAGCCCGTAGCCATAGTCTGTATGGAAGAGTTTGAAAAGTTGAAGGAAAGAAATGCCCAACTAGCTGAAGCTTCGAAGAAGATCCTTTGGGAAAGGAATGATGGTCATCTAGACATTAAAAGGTTAGAGAAGCTACGCATCGAGCATGTGACCAAGATTGAGAAGACTGACGACTAAATCAGGAAGGCCCGAGCAGGGGAACTGGTGTTGAAGAATGCATGCAAGGAAGCAAAGATTCAAAAGGCAGGAGCTGAGCATTATCTTGAAGAGAGTCAGGATAGATGGGTCAGGATAACTGAGGCTCGCATGATAGAAGACCAGAAGATGCAAGCCAAGATAGAGAAGTTAGAGTCTAATGAGAAAAGAAGTCAAGAAGCACTGCTAGCAGCACAGAAGGAGATCTCAGGGTTGAAACTCCGGGCGGGGTTAAAGAGATCCAAATAACAAGAAAAGTATCAGAAGATGACAAGTGCCATTGCAACCAGAAACTTTCTCATCAGAACCATTACAAAGCACCCCAATTGGACCGGTAACTGATGCTCTCCTGAAGGAAGTCAAGGAGGATGCTTTTGGACTAGATGTCTAATTTTCTTTACTTGTATTTGTTTTATTTTACTTTATCTCACCATGGTGATTTTTTCTATCGTATTTTTGAATTTGATTTGTATTTTGATTCACCATGGGAGTCTGTTTGGTTGTAATTCATAAACTATTTGTATTCTGGCATTGCCACTTGTTTTTATGGTTATGTATTGGATTTTCTCATGGACTTTGTCTTCTTCAACATCTTTATTCCCCAAAGGTCTGGAAGGTCAAAACCAAGAACCAAACCAGATACCCTTTGAAGACAAATAGACATATTGCATGCTAACTTCATATTCTTTGTGTTGTAGGAGTTTTGTTGTTGTTTTCTCACTCTGCTGATTGTCTCAGGAAATATTACTTGCAGAAGGGTCTTTCCCGTCAATCGCATCCACAGATATCCAACTAGACACAACCTTCTGAGTCTACAAATGGATCAGCTACAGCAGGAACTGACAGATGTGAGAACTCAGATGGCTGATGTGAGAACATAAGTGAGAACATAAGTGAGAACCCAGATGAATCAATTCATGGCTGTGATGACTGGGATGGCACATACCCAAGAAAGATTGAGGGAGTTAGTCGAGCGGCAAACTCCAGAATATAACCATGCAGGCACTGGGGGTACAAGTAACAATGCGCGCGATCAGCCGCAAACAAATCCACCAGAGTTTGGGCCCCACACCAACCCTGAATTCAATGTTATTGGAAATACCCAAAGGAACACTGGAGATCATATTCTGTAGGAAGATCCTCAAGAAGAGCAGTTTATAGTGCTAGGTGCTGGGGCTGATGAAGTTTACGACCGTCATCTGGACGAGATATCTGAGAAGCTGAGATCCCTGGAATCACATAATTCTTTGGGGTTTGATGTGATGGATATGGGCTTAGTAGAAGGAGTAAGGATTCCTCACAAGTTCAAACCCCCGTGTTTTGAAAAGTATAATGATACCTCCTGTCCTCGTACCCATTTGCAATCTTTTATGGGAAGATTGAAAGCATATACCATGGATGAAAAACTGTGGATGTTTTACTTTGAAGACAGTTTAATCGGGGTATCCAGAGAGTGGTATTCACACTTGTCAAGGGCTAATGTCAGGAACTGGAAAGACTTAGCTGAGGCCTTTATACGCTAATATCAGTACAACCTGGATATGACACCCAATATGAGCCTCTTAATGGGTATGCCTCAATCTTCAAGAGAAATTTTTTGTGAGTACGCTCAAAGGTGGAGACAACTTGCTACCGCTGTCCAGCCACCTATGTCTGAAAGGGAGATGGCTTATATGTTCATGAATACCTTGCAAGGGACCTATATTGATAGACTTGTTGCCTTCTCTTCTACCATTTTTACTGATGTGGTCATATCGGGAGAGAGAATTGAAAGTTTGTTGAAGATGGGTAAGATTTATGACAATGGTGCTAGCTCCAGCCATGCGAAGAAGCCATTCTCCGGACCCCGAAGGATAAGGGAGACTAATGCAGTACATGTTAATAGAGGTAGACCCCAATACTTGCAAAGATTAGTGGCCGCAGTCACCATTCCTGCTCCAGCACCTCAGCACCAACAATATCCTCAGTAACAACAGTTTCCGCAACAGCAACAAAGATCTTATAACAACAACAATCAGCAACAACATCCTTTCCAACAAAGGCCTTCTCAGATTAATAGGGTGATCGATCCCATCCTGATGCCCTATGCAGTCTTACTCCCGCAGCTATTGAAGCTTAACCTGACTGAACTAAGGGACTTTGGCTCCACCAGATCCTCTGAATCTTCCAAGAAATTATGATGTCAACGCCAGATGTGCTTTCCACTCCAATGCACCTAGTCATTCAACAGAGAAGTGTAGGGCCCTGCACATGAAGGTCCAAGATTTGATTGATTCCAAAGCCTTGAAATTTTCACCTCCACCAAATGTCACAAAGAATCCAATACCAAATCATGGTGGGCCGAGGATTAATGCTATTATGGAGGACCAACCAGCAATTTTGATTGATGACATTACAAACATTCAAACGCCACTGGCCGAAGTAAAAGCTTAACTATTGAAGTGCCAAGTGTTTCCAGGTTATGAGGCCTGTTGTGAAGCTTACAAAATATCTACCAATGGCTGTGAAAATTTGAAGAAGGGTATTAGAAGTCTTATCAGAGAAGGCATCTTGCAAATCACCTCAACGGTTCCATCTTCTACAACTGCAACAAAAATCCCTCCTACAACTCCAGCAAACATTAACCCAACAAAATCTTCTACAACGCCAGCAAAAGTCATTTCAACGGAAACGGCTACAACAACAACGAACACCAGTGACGACATCTCAACGGTTACCATTTATTATGATCTAGCAACCATTCATGTTGCAGAATCTCTCAACAACGACTTTCAACAACATTCACATCAACAACTTCCTGCACCCGCACCATCTTCGATCAGAACTCCTGTCACCATCTACTATGATCCACAGACTATCACAACTCCCTCTTCTGCTGCAATCAGTTCGGTGACCATCACGGTGCCTGGACTAGTTCCTTATGATAACAACAATGTTGTGCCTTGGCATTATGGTTCAGATCTTTACTGCCATGGAAAGAAGATCACTCTTGATTCCTCAATACCTGTACCACAAGTTGACTATATCGGGGGAGGCGGAGGCTTCACTCGAAGCGGACGTCTCTTCGCTTCACAATTTCCCAGAGTTAACGCTGAAGCAGAAGTTGCTGCTAAAGAAAAAGGAAAAAGTGTGGTGCCAGAAGAACCAGCTGCAAAAGAAACTCAGAAGACACCCTTTGATCAGGATGTAGACAAATTTATGAGGATTATCAAAAGAAGTGACTACAAAGTGGTAGATCAGCTCCATCAAACACCCTCCATGATTTCCATACTATCTCTGCTCATGTGTTCGAGGCTCACCGTAATGCATTACTCAAAGTCTTGCACGCATCTTATGTGCCTGAGGAGATCACGGTCAATCATTTAGAAACGGTGGTCGCAAATGTCAATACTAGTCATGGACTAGGTTTCACCAATGCTGACTTGACTACAGAGGGGCGTAATCACAACAAGGCTCTGCATATCACTTTGGAATGCAAAGGTATCATACTTTCTCATGTCCTGGTTGATACCGGATCATCACTCAATGTGGTGTTGTCGCTCCCTGGATTTCCATCCTGGTACAAACGCGAAAGTGGTGCGGAAAGAGGTAGAGCCTCCAGCCAGGCATTTTTATCCCGAAGGAACGGGAATGATAATGCTGCACAAACCAGAAGAAAAGAAGAGGAAGGACACAGGTCCTGCAAACCAAAGAGACTGAGTTCGGGAGTCGGTTACGACCTGGGAAGGTATTAGCACCCAGATCGTCCGCTGTACCCGACGGGATCTGTAAACACCCCAAATTTGCCCTCACCTATTCATACCATGGCTTGTGATCTTTTCATTTGCATAAGTTCAATCATAGCATCCCATACCACATTTTTGATCCACTGCATTGATTCAAAGTCATCTGCATCTAGGGTTTGTGATCTGAGCCACCCCTGAGCCATTTGAGCCACTCCAAAGGTCCTCAATCACTTAAAAGGGGTCCATGTGTGTTCAAACATCATATTATATCCTCACAAGGTCAAGGAAGTCAAAGAATCACAAGAACTGAGAAAGACATGGATCCAGAGCCAGGTTTAACTACACAGATGACCTAAAATTAGGGTTTTGGTTTCAAAGGCCATAACTCCAAATTTTTTGGTCATTCTTGTTTCTATTGGTCTCTATATGTTATAAGGATCATGAATATAAAGTTTCATGAAGAAATTTCATGGGGAAGGCATCTAATCAAGAGTTGACTTCTTGAGCAAGTCAGTGCAAAATCAGGGCATCTAAGGCCCCCAATGACCCAACCAAAGGGTGTTCTCCATCATTTTGAATATGTGTGATCTTTATTTGATCATATAAGATGTTAGAAGTTCACAAAGTTGAAGAATTTCAAGCCATTTGCAAAATTGCCTTTTTGGGAAAGTGACTTGTAATGTAAACTTGCTATTTTGGGAAAGTTTTTCAACCCTTTCTTTTTGATTCAAAAATGCTTCAAATGAGAAAACTTTGGTCATGAAAGTTGTAGATTGGATCATTCCCTTTTCAAAAAGTACAAGAACTCATTCTAATTCATTTTGGATCAAAAGTTATGGCTTGTCAAAGTTGGACAAAATCACATAATTTCAAGTTTTGTACCAAAGAGGCAAAGTTGCAAAACCTCATGCCAAGCCTTTATGTGACCTCTAATTGACTTCTATGCATTACACAAACATGAACCATGACCTAAAAATCAGAATGCACCAAAGAATTGTCCAAATTCATGACTTGTGCATTAAGAAACTTGAAAAGGGCCAAGACTTTGTGAAATCACAAAAACTCTCACAAACCCTAATCCACTTGTTGCATTGCCTCTAATCCATTTCCATGGTTCTCCTTGATTCAAGCTGCAGCCAAGCCATGCCTTGTACCTTGACAGAATTGACCCATACCTCTCTTACACAAAAAGTTGACTTTATGCATTTTGCTCCATACCAATCACACTGCTCCACAACAACTCTCTGACCTATCAAGGATTAATATGTGTACCAAAAGCAACCTAACACATAACACAACACATCCTGAAACATCTCACAAGCCATAGTTCCAAAAAGTCACCTCTTATGCATTTTGTTTCGAAACTCAGCACACAAGCATCAAACATCAAAACAAACTTCATAGAATCACTAAACATGTTCCTATGATCATTTCCCACCCCTCGTTTGTCCCTGAAACCACCCCAAGCAGAAACATGATTTCTCACTTCCCTTGAACAGAACTCTGGCAATCTCTCAAACCAGCCAAAAGAAACTCCAACCAAGCATTGCAAGCTTCTCAGGAGGTTCATTAGAGGCGTTTTGGATCAAAGAGGTAGCCAGAAAGTTCCAAAGATCAAAGCTCCAGTTCAGGTGAGCTCAAGAACATTTTTTCCAGAAACATGTTTTTAAGTTATTAAATGATTCTTTATGCTTCACTGATCATGGTGATATGTTTTGTTTTGAAAATGGTTGAGAAATGAGTATGTATTCATGTTCTGAAACTTTTTAACCTAAAACTGTTTTGATTCGATTCTCCTTGTTGATGTGTTTTAAATGTTGTTTGTTTGTTGATTCTTGATGTATGATGTGTGGGGATCATTTCTAGGCAGAGAGATTGGGTGTTAGTGACCTAGGGAAGAAGATAGCAATTTTCAGGGAGGGTTGTGGCCGGAGAAGATGACCGGAGGTCATTTCCGGCCACCTGAAAGTCATTAGGGTATTAATTGCGTTTAGGGCTCAGTTTGAATCTTGGCCATGGATCTGTTTGACTTTCGTTGACTCGCGCGTGTTTGAATGGCTTGGATCACTTCATTAAACCCTAATCCTATTTAATTAAATTAATTAATTAAGTTTAGTTAAATCCAGTCAGTTTGAATGTCAGCCATTGGATGTGGCGCGGGTCAATTCCCTCCAATTTTGTTTGAACCTCAGCCTCTGGATCTGCATACTTCTCATTAATTCATCTTTATTTTCATTTTTTTTATCTTTTACGAATTATTTAAAATAGCAAAACACATTTAAAAATTCTGAAATTTTTTGTCAAACATTTCATTAATTTTCAGAACCCAAAAATATTTTTATTTTTATTTTTTGCATTAAAAATCATTTTTAAATCATTTAAATGTTTATTTTTAATTAGTTAATGAAAATTAATTAATTAAAAATACATTTAGGTATTTAAAAATCACCAAAAAATTCACATTGCATTTAGAAACATTTAGAAACATTATCAAACCCTCAAACCAAATTTCTTTTTTGTTCTTGATGCATTTTGACAATTTTTGTTGGAATTAAATTCATTTTAAGGCAATATTTTTGTGCAAACTTTGAAAAATTCATTCTGCCTAACCTTTGAGAGTTTGATGATGGTTCTTCTTGCATTGCATCCTTCATGGCATATAGTTTATAGGATAAATTAGGTTTGAATTGATCTCCCATTTTCAATTTGTTTTGCATTTTTTATGATGAGGTACCTTTAAAACCCTAATTGACTTGAGAAATTCATAACTTTCACTAGGTTAAGAGTTAGATCCCCTCCTTTGGGCAGTGAACTTGTATAGGTTTAGGGCATCTATGATTGCATTTTCAATTTTTTATCATGTCATTTTATTCTGATTTTGAATTTTTCTTTGAGTGTTGATGATAAACCCTAATTTGTGCCTTCCTTTGCATCCATCTGTCATTTGCTTGCATCCAACAACTTGCCATGACATTTTGTTCATCCCCATGATTCATAATACATCTTAGGACATATTAGAATCATGTTTGATCATTTCATCTTTCATTTGCCATGTTGTATGTTCATTTCATTTCATAAACATTCATGGATCTTTATGGTTCAAAGCATGCCTCATTTGCATCCTTATGCTTGTATGATCATTCTCATCTCTTGTCATGTGTTTGCATCATCTCCTAGCATCATTAACATCATGTTCATGCTTCTGGTTTTGATTTGCACCATGGCATTTCATCCCATTCTCATTGCATTTCATTCTCTTTTGCTAACTTTTCAGGTGGTAAGTTGTTTGAGAAGTGAATTTGCCTTCACTTCTCACAATCTCTTTTCATCTCTTTCATACTTTCTTTGCTGCATTTTGTATGTGTATTAGAGTGAGCCTGCTCATTCATGCTCTCTCTTACTTTCTTCTTTCAAGCGACTTGTCTTCTTAAGTGAAGCAAGTTGTTTTGCTTCTCTCTGCTTCCTCCTCCTTTCATCTGCTTCTTTCCTGGTGGCTTCTCCCTTGAAGATCTCTTGCAAGCTTCATAAACCCTAGGAATAACCAAGCATGATAACAATTAGGGTTTGATTAGTCCCCCATTTAGCTTTTACCTTTGTGTCATCTTTGAGTCTTCTCTTCTCATCTCTTAATCAAGGACTAAACCCTAAAGGTTTTAAGGCTTTGTGATTAAGATTATGCCTGTATCCTTCTATTAGGATGGAGTGTATAACTTTAATCCTAAGTGTTAAACCCTTAATGTGTTTAAATCCTTTAATCAATTCACCTAATAATCACTAAGACATCAAGCTTGTAACTTGGTCCTTGCATTAGGGTTCTAATTCTTCCTTAATTGGTTAAGAAGGACTAACCCTAGTGTTAATGGACAAGTCCTCCTCAAGTTGTCTTACAAACCATAAAATCCACTTCTTAATCTCATCCATTAATTAAAATCCATTTAACAAAGGCTTTGTTTTGTCATGAGGTTAATCCCTAATCATGGATTAGGTTGAGGAGCTTTCCTCAGCTTAAATGTTCTCATCTATTATCCTTCTATTAGGATGGTTTAATGGGTTCATTAAATCCTTGATTATGGCTTAAACTCATTACTCAACACTAAACAAAAACAACAAAAACATCTAAATAATTATAAGTAGGTTAATGATCTTAATCCTACATCATGTTGGCTAAGTGTGAGGTGTTTATTTCATACTTAAGGTATTCTCATTACCCCTAATCAGAGGGAAGATGTGATGAGTTTGCTAACCCATTGGTTTAGGCTTAAGCTTATTAACTTATGACAAACTTCAAAAAGTAATAAAAGCCTGAAAACACAAAAACAAACAATAATCGTCTCCTCCGGGATTCTTCTCTCACCTCATTCACTCACAAACGAGAACTCGCTTCTTCCGTTTAATGCAAGACAGTTTGCACCTGAGCCAGACAGGTCATACACTTGAGCATAGACAAGTAAGCAGTTCATCAGTCAATTTATCTTTCAGTCTCTTTGAGTCGAACTACGGTGTTCTGACTTCCTCATTGCACGAGAGGATACGTAGGCATAACTTAACAGTTATCGAACAAAAGTCTCTGTATATTCCCCCTTCTTACAGCATTATTCTTTAAGCCTCAATATCTTGAGCTTCTCATTCTTTCCTTACACTGACACTTCTCATATTCCACTTCACATTCCTTTTACACTGACACTTGTATTCTTTCCAGCTTTGATACACAGATTGCACTGACAATACCCCTTTAAGCACAAATCTTTCAAGCGTGGATCCCGTCGAGTACGACGGACAATCTGGGTGCTAATACCTTCCCAGGTTGTAACCAACCCCCTTTCTCAGTCTCTCTGGTTCGTAACCATCTTATCCATATTTTTCTAGGTCTATGCAACATTACCTTTCCTTCGGGATAAAAATGCCTAGCTGGCGACTCTTGTCTTCTGAGTTCACCCCTGTGTGTTCTCTCTTCTCTCGCCGACCGTTCGCGTCTGTACCCCTTCTGACCAGGTGTCATTTGGTGGGAGCGACAGCTTGGCGACTCTGCTGTGGACCTTTATACTGTAACCAGGGCTTCTGGTTCTTTTGTGGGTTCCTCCTAGCGCTTGTTTGATTTGTGTTTACTGGGGTGTTATGTGCTAATTGTGTTTATATAGTTGCTTTATTTACTGCTTTATGTACAGTTATTTATTGCTTTCTTTACAAGTTTTATACATCATACTATCATACTGCCATTTTTGCTGGATCTGTTTTGTTGTCTTGATGGGTGGAGTTCCATTGAGAGTTTGATGTCCTATACCCGGGACCTGAGTGACACCTAGGCTAGAGTGGTTCATATTCTTTCCCATTCCATTTCGGTCTGGTGCGGGAATATGAAACACGGTTCAGATGTGGGTTTCTTCTTGAGAACTCTGTGCTACAGATTTCCTGTAGTACTAGGGCTATCTGGGAAGCCTGCTAAGTCTGGATGACCCTTATTATGACCTTCAGAAACTGGGGTGAATTAGAGGAATATCTTTTATGGTTATTGTAAACACTGTACCTCCGGGTTAGAAGTGTTTACACTTCTCATAACTGATCCAAGTCTGAGGATCCTTGTTTTAGAACATCACCTGTGAGGGGGTTGGGCTGTTTACAGGTTTGCAGGTACCATTGGCCACATCATACCCTGATACTTTGTTTTGATTAAGAGTACTCCATTTTGGGACAGTTCTTGTGATTAACCCTGGACATGTGATTCTTTATTTGAGTCCCCCACTTTGGTTACTGGATTTCTGAACCTCCATCTGGACTTCTTGAACATACATGGGCTTTATATCAAGACAGATAATCAGATCCAGCTTGATCACAAACCCTTGCATATCATTTGCATACATTATCATTGGATCATTTAACATTTGTTTATTTGTTTTTCAGGGTATCCACATTGTATCTGGATTGGTTTTGACCCCTTCATCTGCATAGACCACTGTTTCATTAGTTATCTACTTCAGCTATCTTCATCAGTTGTTTGCTTCAGTTACCTTCATCATTATCAGCCTATCAGTGGCCCATCTCCAGTACCAGTTTTGATCTTCATCAGCACTTGTCTTCAGCTCTTCATCAGCAGTCATGGCTCCCAGGAAAAGCAACATTTCATACCATTTCTTTGAGCCTGTGTTGACTGGTATCAGGCAGGTCCAGTCACTTATCACCCCTAACCACATCCCTTTATTCAGAGAGCATTATGGAGGTATCCTTGATATGGTCATGGACCTAGACCCTTCTCAGAGGAGCATGATCCACACCTGCCTACAGTTTTATGACCCTCCTTTGAGATGTTTCACATTTTCAGACTTCCAGCTAGGACCTCTGTTGGAGGAATTTTCATCATTGATTGGTGTACCTGTCAGGGGTGGGATCCCCTTCAACCCAGAGATGACTTTTCCCAGCAATGGAGAAGTAGCAAAAGCACTGTACCTGGAGCCTACTTTAATTGAGCAAAACATGACAACAAAGGCTGGGATCCCTGGTTTACACTTGGACTTCTTGATCTCTCAGGCCATCCTGAAGGCCTCTTTGGGAGAATGAAGGGCAGTTTGTGCATTGTTAGCCCTCATCATATATGGGGTTGTACTGTTTGCAGATGAGCCCAAGTTTATCAGCAAGAATGCTATTCATCTTTTCCTTCTGAGGAACCCAGTACCCACATTGCTGGGAGATTTCTATTACTCCATTCATCAGAGGAATGAGAAACAGAGGGGGAAGTTGGTGAGATGCTGTGCTCCTCTTTTTCACACCTGGCTGCTCAAACACCTACCTAAGACAGATGCCTTCCTAAATCCTCACCAACAGAAGAATTGGGCCAAGAGGCTCATTGCTTTGACTTCAGATGACATCAGATGGTGCACCCAGAGCACCAAGGGCAAGGACATAATCACTAGCTGTGGGCAATACCCAAATGTACCTCTGATAGGAGTAAAGGGTTGCATCAACTACAATCCTTTGTTGTTCAAGAGACAACTGGGCTATGCTTTGGTTCACCCTCCTAGAATGCAAGATTTAGCTGAGACCTTGTATTGTGAGATAAAACCTAATTTAGTTGTTGTCAGACAGACCTCCTGGGCTTGGGAGAACATCCAGACAAAAGGGATGGCTATTCTTGGAAGATGCAATCATGTTGCTTCAGCTCAGTACTATGACTGGTCCCGTACTAGAGCTCAGATTACCGGAAATGGCTTTCACCATTGAGGACATACCTTGACCTTCTACAGTACCACCTCCAGCAACTGTCAGCCTGGAAGAATTTGAGAAGTTGAAGGAAAGGAATGATAATTTGTCTCAAGCTCTAAAGAAGACCCTTTGGGAAAGGAGTGATGGTCGTCTGGACATTGAGAGGTTGGAAAAGCTTAAGGTGGAGCATCTGGCTAAGATTGAGAAAACAGAGGATTACATCAAGAAAGCAAGGGCTGGGGAGCAAATATTGAAGAATGCCTGTAAAGAAGCCAAGTTCCAGCAGGCTAGGACTGAAGCCCGGACACAAGAAGATAAGAGTACTCAAGCCAGGATTGAGCAATTAGAGGCCAATGAAAAGAAGCAACAGGAAGCTTTGTTAGCAGCCCAGAAGGAGATTTCAGAGTTGAAGCTTAGGGCCGGGTTGAAGAGATCAAAGGACCAGGACAGGCACAAGAAGCTGACCACTGCCATTGCCACCAGGAACCTCCTCATCAGAAACATCACAGAGCATCCAGCTGGTCCAGTGACTGAGCCACTTCTGAAGGAGGTTAAGGAGGATGAGTTTGGACTTGATGTCTGACCTTTTGATTGTTGTTGTTTTCATTTGATGTACTTTTCTTTTGTGTTGTATTTTGACCCTCCAAGGGCATGCGTTGTAAAAACAAACTATGTATTGTTCAGTATTTGTAATATATTTTAGTTTGTTTCCGTTGTGGGGTTTCCTTTTTCTTTCCAACAACATCAAAAGCATCTTCCTCGGGGTCTGGAAAGGTCAAAACCAAGAACCAAGCCGGATACCTTGGAAAACAAATAAGCATACTGCATTGCATACTAACTTTTGTTTTGTTTTGTAGGTTTTGTCATTATTTAGTTTGTTTCTAACTCTGTTGTGCTTCAGGAAATATTGCTCGCCGCCGGGTGTTCCCTCTCAACCGTACGCACCGGTATCCTACTCGCAACAACCTTCCTGGTATCCAAATGGACCAAGTACAGCAAGATCTGACTGAGGTCAGAACTCAGATGGCTAATGAAAGAGTGGAGATGAGGAACCAAATGGCTCAATTCATGACTGCAATGACTGGCTTGGCCCAGAGCATAGAAAGGTTAAGGGCATTGGTAGAAATACAAACCCCCGAGGAACCTCATCCTGGCACTGGAGGAACCAGCAATAATGAGGGAGGTCAGCCTCATGTTAACCCACCAGTATTTGGACCTCATCTAGATCCAGAGGCCAACATCCCTAGGAATGTGCAGGGCAACACTGCTGCAGGCAGGATCTTGCAAGAAGATCCTCAAGAAGAGCAGTTTACTGTAATGGGAGCTGGAGATGAAGTCTATGATAGGAGGTTTGATGAAATTGCTGAGAAATTGAGATATTTGGAGTCTCAAAACTCCTTGGGTTTTGATGTAATGGACATGGGGCTAGTGGATGGGGTGAGAATTCCCCACAAGTTCAAACCCCCGTGCTTTGAGAAATACAATGGAACCTCTTGTCCACGAACTCACTTGCAGTCTTTCCTGGGAAGATTTAAAGCCTATACTATGGATGAGAAGCTGTGGATGTTCTACTTCGAAGACAGTTTGACTGGGGATTCAAGAGAGTGGTATTCACACTTGACTAGAGCTACAATCAGATGCTGGAAGGACCTAGCTGAAGCTTTCATCAGGCAGTACCAATACAATCTGGACATGGCCCCTAACAGGACCCTTCTGATGGGAATGTCTCAATCCTCCAGAGAAAGCTTCAGGGAATATGCCCAAAGGTGGAGACAGCTTGCTGCTGCTGTCCAACCACCCATGTCGGAAAGAGAAATGGCCGACATGTTCATGAATACTCTGCAAGGAACATATATTGATAGGCTAGCTGCCTTTTCTTCCACCAGTTTTGCTGACGTAGTTATAGCCGGTGAAAGAATCGAAAGTCTGCTAAAAATGGGCAAAATTTCTGATAACGGTGCAAGTTCGTCCAGTAATCCCAGGTAGCCTTTTATGGGACCTAGAAGAACTGGTGAGACAAATGCCATTCATGCCAACAGGGGCAGACCTCAGTATGTCCACAGATCAATAGCAGCTGTCACTATTCCAGCTCCGATTCCTCAGCAACCAGCATATCAACAACCACAACAACCCCATTATCAATAGCAAGTTCAGTACTCGCCACAAAGAACCTACAACAACAACAACAACAATCAACAACAAAGACCTTTTCAGCAAAGACCGTCACAGGAAAATAGGGTGATTGATCTTATCCCTATGCCTTATGCCGCCTTATTGCCACAACTCCTGAAGCTCAACTTGGTTGAGTTAAGGACATTGGCACCACCAGATCCCTCCAATCTCCCAAGGAATTATGATGTCAACGCCAGATGTGCTTTTCACTCCAATGCACCTGGCCACAATACGGAAAAATGCAGGGCCTTGCAAATGAAAGTCCAAGATCTGGTGGATTCTAAAGCCCTCAATTTTGCACCCCCTCCAAATGTCAACAAAAATCCTATGCCTAATCATGGAGGGTGTAAACACCCCAAATTTGCCCTCACCCATTCACACCATGGATTGTGATCTTTTCACATGCATAAGTTCAATCATAGCATCTCATATTACATATTTGCTTCACTGCATTGTTTCAAAGTCATCTGCATCTAGGGTTTGTGATCTGAGTCCTCCCTGAGCCATTTGAGCCACTCCAAAGGTCATAAATCATTTCAAAGGGGTCCATGTATGTTCAAGCATCATATTATATCCTCTCAAAGTCAAGAATGTCAAAAAATCACAGGAACTGGGAATGGCATGGAAGCAGAGCCAGGTTTAATTGCACAGATGACCTAGAATTAGGGTTTTGGTTTCAAAGGCCATAACTCCAAATTTTTTGGTCATTCTTGTTTCTATTGGTCTCTATATGGTATAGGGATCATGCATATCAATTTTCATGAAGAAATTCCATGGGGAAGTCATCTGATCAAGAGTTGACTTTTTGAGCAAGTCACTGCAAAATCAGGGCATCTGAGGCCCCCAATGACCCAACCAAAGGGTGTTCATCATCATTTTGATTATGTATGATCTTTATTTGATCATAGAAGATGTTATAAGTTCACAAAATTGAATAATTTCAAGCCATTTGCAAAGTTGACTTTTTGGGAAAATGACTTGAAATGGAAACTTGTCATTTTGGGAAACTTTTTCAACCCTTACTTTTTGATTCAAAAAAGCTTCAAATGAGAAAACTTTGGTCATGAAAGTTGTAGAATGGATCATTCCCTTTTCAAAAAGTACAAGAACTCATTCTAATTCATTTTGGATCAAAAGTTATGGCTTGTCAAAGTTGGGAAAAATCACATAATTTCAAGTTTTCCACCAAAGAGGCAAAGTTGCAAAATCCCTTGCCAAGGCAAATTGAGCTTGCAAATGGACTTCTAAACTTCACACAAACATAAACCAAGGCCTAAAGATCAGATTGCATCAGAAGTTCACTCATTTTCATGGCTTGTGGATCAAGAAATTCCAAAAGGGCCAAAAGTTCACAAATTTGCAAAATGATCCATAACTCCTCATCCACTTGAGCCAGCTCACAAAATCTGATTTCATGACACCCCTTGATCCTTGCTGCGCATATCCATGCCCCTATCTCAGCCTGCCACTTGCCCATACCTCCAAGTACAACTTTCTTGACTTTTTGCAACTTGAGCCATACCAATCACACTGCTCCACAACAACTCTCTGCCCAATCAGAACATGTTATGTGGACTTCAAGCTAGCCATAACACATAACACACAAGCCTGAAACTCTCTCTAAGCCAGCATTCTCATTTTCCACCTCTTATGCAACTTCCTTCGAAACTCTTCATACAAACATCAAACACAAAAACAAACTTCACCATTGATCCTCACCCCTCACTGAACAGAACTTATGCAAACTCACAAACCAACCATTTTAAACTCCAACCAAGCCTTGCAAACTTCTCAGGGGGATCATTGGAGGTGATTGGAAGCAAAGAGCTGGCCAGAAAGTTGCAAATTGAGAAAGCTCAAGCTCAGGTACCTCAAGAACTTTTTTTTTCCAGAAATGAGTTTTTAAGTTCCTAGATTGTTCCTCATGCTTTGTTGATCACTCTGATGTTTTTACTTTTTGAAATGGTTGAGAAATAAGCCTGTATCGAAGCTCTGAAACTTTTCCAGATTTTATGTTTTGATCCATATCTTGAGTTGTAGGTTATATAAATTTGTTTTGATGCTTGATTCGTGTTCAGGGTGATTAGGAGATGTGATTTGGAGCTTTAGAGCTCTTGATTTTGTCTAGAGAAGAAGATTAGGTTTTGTGCTCGCCGGAGAAGATGACCGGAACCACTGTTCCGGTCATCTGAAAGTGATTAAATTAGGGTTAGGGTTTAGGTGAGTTTGAATGTGAGCCATTGATTTCCTTTTCCCGCGCGTATCCAATGGTCCAGGTTTCTTGTATTAGCCCTAATTTTGGATTAATTAAGTTAATTAAGATTAGGAAATTTAAATCTCCAGAATTGATCTGAACCCTCCATTCACGCGCGGGTCAACTCCCTCCAAAAAACTTTGAATGCTGGCCATTGATCCCTTTGACTTTCCATTTAATTCATTTAATTTCATATTTTTGTTATTTGTTTTGCATAATTATTTTAAAATACATAAAAAATCCAAAAAAATATTTTCTTTCTGCATTTTTATTCTAAATATTTTTCTTAACATAAAAACAATTTTTATTTTATTTTTTACATTTTTAGACTATTTTAAAAATATTTAAATGTTTATTTTAATTGATTAATGAAGATTAATTAATTAAAATAGCATTTAGGTTTCCAAAAATCACAAAAAAATTCATGTAACCTTTAAAAACATTTATAAACATTGTCCAACTCTCAAACCAAATTTCTTTTTTGTTCTTGATGCCTTTCGATAATTTTCTTTGGATTTAATTTCATTTCAAGGCAATATTTTGCTTCAAACTTCAAAAATTCATTTCTGCCTAACCATTGAGAGTTGGACAATGATTCTTTTTGCATTGCATCTTGCATAACATGTAGTTTATAGGATAAAATTGGCATGAATTGATCTTGCATTTTCAATTTGTTTTGCATTTTTCTTGTCAAGGTACCTTAAAACCCTAGCAATCTTAGAAAATTCATAACTTTCAATAGGTTAAGATTTGGATTCCCTCCTTTGGGAAGTGAGTTTGTATAGGTCTAGGGTCCCTTTGATTGCATTTTCAAATTTTTATCATGTCATTTGCTTCTGGTTTTGGATTTTTGCTTTGTATGATGCATATAACCCTAATTCATGCCTTCCTTTGCATCCATCTTCCATTTGCTTGCATACCATGACTTGCCATGACATTTTGTGCATTCATTTGATTCATAAGACATCTTAGGACATATTAGAATCATGTGTGATCATTTAATCTTTCATTTGTCATGTTATATGTCTTTTGCATTTCATAACTTTTCATGTACATCCATGGTTCAAAACATGCTTCTCTTGCATCCATATGTTTGTATGATCATTCTAATGCCTTGCCTCATGTTTGCATCATCTCTTAGCATCATTAACATCATGCTCATGCTTCTGGTTTTGGTTTGCATCATGACATTGCATCTCATTTTGCATTGCATTTCATTTCTTTACTAACTTTTCAGGTGGTAAGTTGTTTTGAGAAGTGGATTTGCCTTCACTTCTCACAATCTCTTTTCATCTCTCTTATGCATCATTGCTGCATTTTATCTTGTGATTTGGATTAAGCTTGCTCATTCTTGTTCATCTCACTTTCTTCCTTCAAGCAACTTGTCTTCTTAAGTGAAGCAAGTTGTTTTGCTTCTCTTTGCTCCTCTCATCTGCTTCTCTCCTTGGTGGTTCCTTGAAGATTCCTTTCTTAAACCTCACAAACCCTAGGAATGACCAAGCATGATAACAATTAGGGTTTTATTAGTCCCCCACTTAGTTTTTACCTTTGTGTCTCTTTGAGTCTTCTCTTCTCACCTCATAATCAGGGACTAAACCCTAAAGGCTTTAAGGCTTTGTGATTAAGCTTATGCCTGCATCCTTCTATTAGGATGGAGTGTATAACTTTAATTCTAAGTGTTAAACCCTTAATGTGATTAAATCCTTTAATCAAATCACTTAATAATCATCAAGACATCAAGCTTGTAACTTGGGCCTTGCATTAGGGTTCTAATTCTTCCTTAATTTGTCAAGAAGGACTAACCCTAGTGTTAATGGACAAGTCCCCCTCAAGTTGTCTTACAAACCATAAAACTCATTTCTTCATCTTATCATTAACTAAAATCCATCTAATAAAGGCTTTGTTTTGTCATGAGGTTAATCCCTAATCATGGATTAAGTTGAGGAGTCTTCCTCAGCTTAAACATTCTCATCTATTATCCTTCTATTAGGATGGTGTAATGAGTCTGTTTAATCCCTGATTATGGCTTAAACTCATTACTTAACACTAAACAAAAACAACAAAAACATCTAAATAATCACAAGTAGGTTAATGATCTTAATCCTACATCATGGTGATTAAGTGTGAGATGCTGACTTCACACTTAAGGTATGCTCATTACCCCTAATCAGAGGGAGGATGTGATGAGTTTACTAACCCATTGGTTTAGGATTAAGCTCATTAACTTATGACAAACTTCAAAAAAGCAATAAAAGACTGAAAACACAAAAACAAACAATAATCGTCTCCTCCGGGATTCTTCTCTCATCTCATTCACTCATAAACGAGAACTTGCTTCTTCCGTCTAATGCAAGACAGTTTGGACCTGAGCCAGACAGGTCATACACTTGAGCATAGACAAGCAAGCAGTTCACAAGTCAATTCATCTTTCAGTCTCTTTGGGTCGAACTACGGTGTTCTGACTTCCTCATTGCACGAGAGGATACGTAGGCATAACTTAACAGTTATCGAACAAAAGTCTCTGTATATTCCCCCTCCTTCCAGCATTATTCTTTTAGCCTCATAGTCTTGAGCATCTCATTCTTGTTCTCACACTGACACTTCAGTTATACACTTCACTTCTCTTACACTGACACCTGTACATCCTTTTCCAGCTCTTTGATACACAAACAAGCACTGACACTACCCCTTTAAAACACAAATCTTTTAAGCATGGATCCCGTCGAGTACGGCGGACAATCTGGGTGCTAATACCTTCCCAGGTTGTAATCAACCCCCTTTCTCAGTCTCTCTGGTTCGCAACCGTCTTATCCGTATCTTTTCTCAGGTTTATGCAGCATTACCTTTCCTCCGGGATAAAAATGCCTAGCTGGCGACTCTTTTCTTTTCTCTTGAGTTCACCCCTGTGTGTCCTCATTCCTCTTTTCGCCAACCGTTCGCGTCTGTACCCCTTCTGACCTAGCCTCATTTGGTGGGAGCGACAGCTTGGTGACTCTGCTGGGGACCCTTATACTGTAACCAGGGCTTCTAGTTCTTTTTGTGGGTTCCTCCTAGCGCTTGATTGATTTGTGTTTACTGGGGTGTTATGTGCTGATTGTGTTTATATATTTGCTTTATTTTCTGCTTTATGTACAGTTATTTATTGCTTTCTTTACAGCTTTATATATCATACTATCATATTGTCATCTGGCTGGATCTGGTTTTTGCTTTGGTGGGTGTGGTTCTATTGAGAGTTTAAGGTCCTATACCTGGGACCTGAGTGACACCTAGGCTAGAGTGGTTCATGTTCTTTCCCATTCCATTTCGGTATGGTGCGGGAATATGAAACACGGTTCAGATGTGGGTTTCTTCTTGAGAACTCTGTGCTACAGATTTCCTGTAGTGCTAGGGCTATCTGGAAGCCTGCTAAGTCTTGATGACCTTTATTATGACCTTCAGAAACTGAGGTGAATTAGAGGAGGATCTTTTATGGTTATTGTAAACATTGTACCTCCGGGTTAGAAGTGTTTACACTTCTCATAACTGATCCAAGTCTGAGGATCCTTGTTTTAGAACATCACCTGTGAGGGGGTTGGGCTGTTTATAGGTTTGTAGGAACCCTTGGCCACATCATACCCTGATACTTGTTGTGTTTAAGAATGCTTCACTTTGGATAGTTCTTGTGATTTAACCCAGGACATGTGACTCTTTATTTGAGTCCCCCACCTTGGTTACTGGACCTTTGAACCTCCATCTGGACTTCTTAAACATACATGGACTTTATATCAAGGCAGTAATCAGATCCAACTTGATCACAAACCCTTGCATATCATTTGCATACATCATCATTGCATCATTTAACATTTGTTTATTTGTTTTTTAGGGTATCCACATTATATTTTGGCTTGGTTTTGACCCCTTCATCTGCATAAACCTCTGTTTCATCAGTTATCTGCTTCAGCTATCCTCATCAGCTATCTGCTTCAGTTATCTTCATCAGTTGCCTACTTCAGCTGCTTTTATCACCAGTCTCAGACTATCAGTGGTTCATCTCCAGTACCAGTCTTCATCATCAGCATCTGTTTTCAGCTCTTCATCAGCAGTCATGGCACCCAAGAAAAGCAACATTTCATTTCATTTCTTTGAGCCTGTGCTGGCTGGCATCAGGCAAGTCCAGGCACTTATCACTCCAGACCACATCCCATTATTCAGAGAGCATTATGGAGGCATCCTTGATATGGTTATAGATCTGGATCCTTCTCAGAGGAGTTTGATCCACACCTGCCTACAGTTTTATGACCCTCCTTTGAGATGCTTCACTTTCCAGAACTTTCAGCTGGGACCTTTGCTGGAGGAGTTCTCATTATTGATTGGAGTACCTGTCAGGGGTGATATCCCCTTCAACCCAGAGATGACTTCTCCCAGCAATGGAGAAGTGGCAAAAGCACTGTACCTGAAGCCTATTTTGATTGAGCAGAACATGACAACAAAGGCTGGAATCCCTGGTTTGCACCTAGACTTTCTGACTTCTCAGGCTATCCTGAAGGCCTCCTTAGGGGAATGGAAGGCAGTTTGTGCATTGTTAGCCCTCAGTATATATGGGGTTATACTTTTTGCAGATGAGCCCAAGTTTATCAGCAAGAATGCCATTCATCTCTTCCTTTTGAGGAACCCAGTACCCACATTGCTGGGGGATTTCTATTATTCTATTCACCAAAGAAATGAGAAACAGAGAGGGAAGTTGGTGAGATGTTGTGCTCCTCTATTTCACACTTGGCTGCTTAAACACTTACCCAAGACTGATGCCTTCCTGAACCCTCACCAACAGAAGAATTGGGCTAAGAGATTCATTGCTTTGACTTCAGATGACATCAGATGGTGTACCCAGAGCACCAAGGACAGAGACATAATTACTAGCTGTGGGCAGTACCCCAATGTACCTCTAATAGGAGTGAAGGGTTGCATCAACTACAATCCTTTGTTGTTTAAAAAAAAATTGGGCTATGCTTTGGTCCACCCTCCTAGAGTGCAAGATCTAGCTGAAACCCTATATTGTGAGATAAAGCCTAATCTAGCTGTTGTCAGACAAGCATCTTGGGCTTGGGACAACATCCAGACCAAAGGGATGGCCATTCTTGGGAGATGCAATAATGTGGCTTCAGCTCAGTATTATGAATGGTCTCATGCTAGGGCTCAGATTTCTGGGATTCCCTTCACCATTGAGGATGCACTTGGACCATCCACAGCACAACCTCCAGCCACTGTCAGCCTGGAGGAATTTGAGAAATTGAAGGAGAGGAATGAGAATCTGTCTCAAGCTCTGAAGAAGACCCTCTGGGAGAGGAGTGATGGTCGTCTAGACATTGAGAGGTTAGAAAAGCTTAAGGTGGAGCATCTAGCCAGGATTGAGAAATCAGAAGACTACATCAAGAAATCAAGAGCTGGAGAGCAGATTTTGAAGAATGCCTGTAAAGAGGCCCAGTTTCAGAAGGCTAGGATTGATCTCTATCTGAAAGAAAGTCAAGCTAGGTGGGTCAGGATCACTGAAGCTCGTACTCAAGAGGATAAGAGAACTCAAGCCAAGATTGAGCAGTTGGAGGCTAATGAAAAGAAGCAACAAGAGGCTTTGTTGGCAGCTCAGAAGGAAATTTCAGAATTGAAGCTTAGGGCTGGTGTGAAGAGGTCAAAGGACCAAGACAGGCACAAGAAGTTGATTGCTGCTATTACCACCAGGAACCTTCTTATCAGAAACATCACAGAGCATCCGGTTGGTCCTGTAACTGAAGCACTTTTGAAGGAGGTTAAGGAGGATGAGTTTGGACTCGACGTTTGACTTCTTTGCTTGTTGTTATTTCCATTTCATGTACTTTTCTTTTTATGTTGTATTTTGGCCCTTCAGGGGCATATGTTGTAAAAACAAACTATGTATGATCCACCATATGTAATGTATTTGTAAGTTTGTTTCATTGAGTTTTCTTTCTCTCAAGCAGCATCAAAGCATCTTCCTCAGGGTCTGGAAAGGTCAAAACCAAGTACCAAGCCGGATACCTTGGAAACAAATAAGCATACTGCATTGCATACTAACTTTTGTTTTGTTTTGTAGGTTTTTGTTTTGTTTGTTACTAACTCTGTTGTGGTTCCGGAATTATTGCTCGCCGTCGGGTGTTCCCTCTCAACCGTCCGCACAGATATCCTATTCGCAACAATCTTCCTGGTATCCAGATGGACCAAGTACAGCAAGAGCTGACAGAGGTCAGAACCCAAATGGTTAACGAAAGGTTGGAAATGAGAAACCAAATGACCCAGTTCATGGAGGTAATGAATGGCTTGACTCAAAGTCAAGAAAGGTTGAGGGCATTGGTGGAAAGACAAACCCTAGAAGAACCTCCTCTGGGAACTGGAGGAACAAGTAACAATGAAAGGGGTCAGCCTCATATTAACCCACCAGTATATGGGCCTCATCTACACCCGGAAGTTAATATCTCGGGTAATGTGCAAGGAAATACTACTGGAGGAAGAGTCTTACAAGAAGACCCCCAAGAAGAGCAGTTTACTGTGATGGGTGTTGGGGATGAAGTTTATGATAGGAGGCTCGATGAAATTGCTGAGAAATTGAGATCTCTGGAGTCTCAAAACTCCTTGGGTTTTGATTTCATGGATATGGGGTTAGTGGATGGGGTAAGAATTCCCCACAAGTTTAAACCCCCGTGCTTCGAGAAGTACAATGGAACTTCCTATCCACGAACTCACTTGCAGTCTTTTCTGGGAAGATTTAAGGCATACACAATGGATGAGAAACTGTGGATGTTTTACTTTGAAGACAGTTTGACTGGGGCTTCAAGGGAGTGGTACTCTCACTTGACCAGAGCTACTATCATATGCTGGAAGGACCTAGCTGAGGCTTTCATCAGACAGTACCAATACAATCTGGATATGGCTCCTAATAGGACCCTCTTGATGGGAATGTCTCAGTCCTCCAGAGAAAGCTTCAGGGAATATGCCCAGATGTGGAGACAGCTTGCTGCTGCTGTCCAGCCACCCATGTCAGAAAGAGAAATGGCCGACATGTTTATGAACACTCTGCAAGGAACATACATTGACAGGCTAGCTGCCTTTTCTTCCACCAGCTTCGCTGTCGTAGTCATAGCTGGAGAAAGAATTGAAAGCCTTCTGAAGATGGGTAAGATTTCTGATAATGGTGCAAGTTCGTCAAGTAATCCCAGGAAGCCTTTTGTGGGACCAAGAAGAACCGGTGAGGCAAATGCCATTTATGCCAACAGGGGCAGACCTCAGCATGTCCACAGATCAGTAGCAACTGTCACTATTCCAGCTCCGATTCCTCAGCAACCAGCATATCAACCACAACAACAACCACACTATCAACAGCAAGTTCAGTATCCGCCACAAAGAAACTACAACAACAACAATCAACAACAGAGACCCTTTCAGCAGAGACCATCACAGGAAAATAGGGTAATTGACCGTCTATGCCGCCTTATTGCCACAACTCCTGAAACTCAACTTGGTTGAATTAAGGACATTGGCACCTCCAGATCCTTCAAATCTTCCAAGAAACTACGATGTCAACGCCAGATGTGCTTTTCACTTCAATGCACCTGGCCACAATACAGAGAAATGCAGGGCTTTACAAATGAAAGTGCAAGATCTGGTAGATTCTAAAGCCCTCAACTTTGCACCCCCTCCAAATGTCAACAAGAATCCCATGCCTAATCATGGAGGACCAAGAATTAATGCTATTGAGGAAGACAAGCCATCTTTCTTAATCACCAGTGTTGGGCAGATTCGAACACCTCTGGTAGAAATTAAAGCTCAGCTCCTAGAATGCCAGATGTTACCCGGGTGTGAGCTCGGTTGTGGTTATTGCAACATTTCGGTCAACGGGTGTGATAACTTGAGAAGCGGCATAGACGGTCTTATCAAAAGTGGTATCCTTCAGATCACAACATCAGCACCTACAAATCCAGCAATCCCTTTGACAACAATTCCCGACTCTTCTACAATTGCAAAAACAATCATTCCGACCAATTCATCAATATCGTCAACAATGGCCCCATCCATCACTTCAACAAATCAAATGTCAACAACCATTTCTTCTACAACATCAGCACCCATTTATTCAGCAGGATCTTCTACAACGCCAACAGAAATTAATGAAGATATCTCAGCAGTCACCATTTACTATGATCCAGCATATGTTCCTCCAAACAACAATTTTCAACAACAAGCAGTGGCATCTCCTGCCAGGTCACCAGTCACCATCAACTACGATCCGCACACCATTTCAGTACCCTCCTCTGCAGCAGTCAGTCCAGTTACCATCACAGTGCCTGGGCCTGTTCCATATGAAAGCAGTAATGCCATACCTTGGCATTATGGCTCTGACCTCTACTGCAACGGGGAGAAAATCACCTTGGACTCTTCAACTTCTTCTCCACAGATTGATAATATTGGGGGAGCCGGAGGCTTCACCAGAAGCAGACGCCTTTTTACCTCACAATTACCAAGACCTAATGCCGAAGCAGAAGCTGCTACCAAAGCAAAGGGGAAAAGTGTGGTATTTGAAGAACCAACCATCAAAGAAACTCAGAAGACATCTTTTGAGCAAGATGTAGACGAGTTTATGAGAATTATAAAAAGAAGTGATTACAAGGTGGTGGATCAGCTTCACCAAACTCCCTCTAAGATCTCCATATTATCCCTGCTGATGTGTTTTGAAGCTCACAGAAATGCATTACTGAAAGTCTTGCACGCAGTATACGTGCCAGAAGAGATCAATGTTAATCAGCTAGAAACTGTGGTGGCAAATGTCAACACCAGTCATGGACTGGGCTTTACCAATGCTGACTTAACAACTGAGGGACGTAACCACAACAAGGCTTTACACATCACTCTAGAATGCAAGGGTGCTGTTCTATCTCATGTACTGGTGTACACTGGGTCTTCACTCAATGTTCTGCCAAAGAAAGCCTTGGTGAAGCTGGAGTATGATGGCTTGGCATTGCGTCCGAATAATTTGGTGGTGAGAGCATTCTATGAATCTAAAAGATCACTGCTTGGGGAGATTGATCTGCCTGTGATGATTGGCCCGCAGACCTTCAAAATTACCTTCTATGTGATGGACATTCAGCCGGCCTACAACTGTTTGTTGGGTAGACCCTGGATCCATGCCGCTGGCGCTGTTACGTCTACCCTTCACCAGAAGCTGAAATTCGAGTGGGAAGGCCAGATCATCACCATCTGTGGTGAAGAAGATATCTTTGTTAGTCATCTGGCTACGTACAAGTATATTGAGATGGATGGAGAAATCCATGAAACCATGAGCCAGGGATTTGAGGCCCTGAACATAAATGAAGCATCTGCTGTACTGGGGACTTCCATGACGTCTTATCAGCAAGCCAGGAAGGTTGTTGAAGAGGGGACTGCCCAAGGCTGGGGCAAGCTGTTGCCTATGGAGAAGAAGGAGGACAGATTTGGGTTGGGTTACAAACCAACTCAACAAGATCAATCAGAGGCTGCTAAGAAGCCCAATTTTGTCAGCGGGGGAATGCTCACCCCGGATGCAGTGAACAACTTGGAAGATGAGTCGGAAGATGAGCGCAACCTGGAGAGCTGGATACGTCCAAGGATCCCGGGGAGCCGTATCTCAAACTGGTCTTCCCAGGAAATTATAAGGGTTACTCCTGCAGAGTAATTATTATTTCCTGTATATTTTAAGCATGCATCAAGTCTTGCATCTTGCCCAAGATGTCAAGACTCATTTTGTAATCGGGCCATCTTGTAATTTTGTGCAAACAGATCAATCAATGAATATCGGACATCTTTTGCAAATGAGTCTTTCTCTTTTCCGCTCACTGTTTTTCACTTTTTCTTTTTGTACAAAAGATAAAATGGCAATGTTTTCAAAATGATAACTTCATTTCACTTTTTTCTAAACAAGATTAAAATTGATCACTAAAATAAACCAATCTAAACCCTTGCAGAGAGTGCCTTTCAGACTGCACCGACAACAACACTGCTATGACTTTGTATGACTTTGACAATCCAATCAATCAAGTTGATGAAGGGGTTGAAGAAGATTATGAGCTACCTGAAGAGCTAGCCAGGTTGTTAAGGCAAGAGGAGAAGGTTATCACTCCTCATCAGGAGGATACTGAAACGATTAATCTTGGTACGGATGAAGATGTGAAAGAAGTTAAGATCGGGGCCTGCTTACAAGACTCAGTGAAAAAGCAACTGATTGACCTGCTTCGTGAATATGTGGATGTGTTTGCTTGGTCTTATCAGGATATGCCAGGGTTGGACACCGATATTGTTATGCACAAGCTGCCTTTAAGAGAAGATTGCCCACCGGTCAAATAGAAACTGCGTCGTACTCGCCCGGATATGGCAATGAAAATCAAAGAAGAGGTACAAAAGCAGTGGGACGCCGGTTTCCTTGCTGTAACTAGCTATCCTCCGTGGTTTGCTAATATCGTACATGTGCCTAAGAAGGATGGCAAGGTGAGGATGTGTGTAGATTACCGGGATCTGAACAGAGCCAGCCCGAAAGATGATTTCCCTTTACCTCACATTGATGTATTGGTTGATAATACGGCTCAGTTCTCGGTATTCTCCTTCATGGACGGATTTTTAGGATACAATCAGATCAATATGTCACCTGAAGACATGAAGAAGACAACTTTTATCACACCCTGGGGCACGTTCTGTTACAAGGTGATGCCGTTCGGACTGAAGAATGCTGGTGCAACGTATCAACGGGCTATGGTAACATTATTCCATGACATGATCCACAAAGAAATTGAATGTTATGTGGATGACATGATTGCCAAGTCCCTCACAGAAGAAGACCACCTGGTAAATCTGTTGAAGTTATTCAAGCGTCTGAGGAAGTACCAACTGAAGTTGAACCCCAACAAATGCACATTCGGGGTAAGATCTGGTAAGCTGCTGGGATTTATTGTAAGTGAGAAGGGGATTGAAGTTGACCCTGATAAAGTCAAAGCCATTCAAGAAATGCCTGCACCAAAGTCAGAAAAAGAGGTTCGAGGGTTTTTAGGCAGATTGAACTACATTTCAAGGTTCATATCTCACCTTACAGCAACCTGCGAGCCTTTGTTCAAATTGTTGAGAAAAGAACAAACGGTCGGGTGGAATGAAGACTGCCAGAGGGCTTTTGACAAAATCAAGGAGTACTTGCAAGAACCTCCAATCCTTATGCCTCCAGTTGAAGGAAGACCTCTAATCATGTACTTGACAGTATTAGAAGAGTCAATGGGGTGTGTGCTGGGCCAGCATGACGAGTCTGGTCGAAAAGAGTATGCAATATACTACCTGAGCAAAAAGTTTACCGACTGTGAACAACGTTATTCACTGCTCGAGAAAACTTGTTGTGCTTTAGCGTGGGCTGCTCGCCGACTAAGGCAGTATATGTTGACCCACACTACTTTATTGATCTCCAAGATGGACCCAGTTAAGTTCATTTTTTAGAAGCCAGCACTTACCGGACGGGTTGCAAGATGGCAAATGATCCTCACAGAATATGACATCCAGTACACATCTCAGAAAGCCATCAAGGGCAGTGTATTGTCTGATTATCTTGTTGAGCAACCCATCGACGATTACCAGCCTATGAGATTTGACTTCCCTGATGAAGACATCATGTTCATTAAAGCAAAAGATCATGAAGAGCATGTTCACACTGAAGGGCCTGACCCGGAAGAAGAATGGACTATGATGTTTGATGGGGCTGTTAATATGAATGGTCGTGGTGTTGGTGCAGTACTCATTACACCTAAAGGAGTCCACATGCCTTTCTTGGCAAAACTCACCTTTAACTGCACTAACAACGAAGCTGAATACGAAGCTTGCATTATGGGTCTTGAGGAAGCCATTGACCTCAGGATCAAGACTTTGACTGTATTCGGAGATTCAGCTCTGGTAGTTAATCAAACCAACGGTAAATGGTAGACACACCAGGATCATCTGATACCTTACAGGGATTATACAAGGAGGTTATTGACTTTCTTCACAACAGTCAAGCTTGAGTATATCCCTCGGGACGAGAATCAATTTGCAGATGCTCTTGCCACCATTTCATCCATGATCAAAGTTCAAGCTGCCAACTTTGTACCTCGGATTTCAGTGTCCAGACTTGACAGACCAGCGTATGTATTTGCAGCAGATATTGCCAAAGATGATAAGCCTTGGTTCCATGATATCAAATTCTTCTTGGAGGATCAAACATACCCACCTGGGGCATCTTCCAATGACAAGAAGACATTAAGAAGACTTGCTGGTAGTTTCTTCCTGAATACTGACGGTTCCCTCTACAAGAGAAACTTTGATATGGTACTCCTCAGATGCGTTGATAGAACAGAAGCGGACTTGTTGATGCACAAAGTGCACGAAGGATCCTTTGGTACCCATGCAGGAGGGCATGCCATGGCTAAAAAGTTGTTAAGATCAGGCTATTACTGGATCGCAATGGATGCAGACTGTTGTGCCTATGCCAGAAAATGCCATAAATGCCAGATTTATGTGGATAAGGTGCATGTGCCTCCCAATCCTCTGAATGTGATGTCTTCACCCTGGCCCTTTGCTATGTGGGGCATTGATATGATTGGCAAGATTGAACCGACTGCTTCAAATGGCCACAGATTCATCCTGGTTGCCATTGACTATTTCACCAAGTGGGTTGAAGCAGCTTCCTATGCAAATGTTACAAGGCAGGTGGTAGCCCGATTTCTGAAGAGAGATATCATCTGTCGGTATGGAGTTCCTGAGCGAATCATTACTGATAATGGTTCCAACTTGAACAACAAAATGATGGCAGAACTGTGCCGGGACTTCAAGATCCAACACCACAATTCTTCTTCTTACAGGCCAAAGATGAATGGCGCTGTTGAGGCAGCAAATAAGAATATCAAGAAGATTGTGCAGAAGATGGTAGTTACCTACAAAGACTGGCATGAAATGCTACCATTTGCCTTGCATGGGTACCGTACGTCAATCAGAACATCCACTGGGGCAACACCGTATCAGCTTGTTTACAGAATGGAGGCAGTCCTACCTGTCGAAGTTGAATTACCCTCCCTATGGGTATTAATGGATGTTAAGCTGAGCGAAGCAGAGTGGGTCCGGTCCCGATACGAACAACTGAGTCTGATTGAAGAGAAGAAATTAGCTGCAATCTGTCATGGGCAGTTGTATCAGAAAAGAATGAAGAAAGCCTTCGATCAGAAAGTCAGGCTCCGAGAATACCAAGTAGGGGATCTTGTGCTGAAAAGACTCCTTCCTCCTCATACAGACCACAGGGGCAAATGGACTCCGAACTATGAAGAACCATTCGTAGTAAAGAAAGTTTTCTCCGGTGGAGCACTCATGCTCAGCACTATGGATGGTGAAGACTTCCCGTCCCCTATGAATTCATATGCAGTTAAAAAAATACTTCGCATAAAAATGACCCGCTGGACATAAAAACAGAATGTAAGTCCAGGCAAAATAGGGCATCCCGGCGAGTCGAAAACAGAATAAAAGACTCGGGCAAAAATAAGGGAAATAAATAAAAAATGTACACCCGCTGAGTTGAAAAGCCGCATTGGACAACTCAGGAAGAAATGGGTATCCCGATGGATTGAAAACCCGAAAGGGCGATCCATGCAAAATAAGGGAATAAGCGAACAACTGCATTCTGAATTCGTCTGTATCACTTACAACTTGGTAAGCTTCGAAAGGATCAAGCTTCTTTCAGAATCAGCCTTCTTCAGAAAGCAAGACGAGAAGAACGTCGAATGTCATACGAGTCATAGCAAAGGGAAGCTCCCTAAAGCGTCATCAACATTGCCAATACCTGTTATTTCTCAATTTGTAACAATCTCCTCATTTTAGGGGATTTGTTTCTTTGACTGTATCTCGCCAATTCAGGGCCCGTGAATTAATAAAATCAGATTTTCAGTCATGTTTCGTCTCGTACATTTTATTTTCATTTGCAAGAATGTCCGATGTCTTTAAAAAACTGATTGCATAAATACAGATGCTTTTCTTCTAAAAATACATGCGTGCAGGAAATATACTTACTCCCGGGAGTGCCTGAACCCCTATGACGGAATCCGGTAAGGGACACCTCGGGATTACTTGTGCGTTTCTCTATCTTTTCAGGTATTCAAAGCACAACATGGGGCATGAAAACTTCATCCCAGCCGTCAGGCAAATCATTATCTACTCATTCTATCTCTCGATTAGCACCGGAGGTGCTTTCTCCCCAGCTGAGTTGCCGTTATTATTCCTCCTCGGCCAAGTACAAAAGCCAGAGAACCATCTCCCCACAGAGCTTCAGCCTCTATCAAGAAAGGCAACACGCGAAGAAATCACAACAGAGTGAAGAAAGCTTCTACAAACCCCAGCTGGGTCCCTTTACCAAAGGCAGGTCTGTCAGTGACCTATATCCCCAAGCAGAGTCCCATATGTCAGATATACCAATGATCTTATCCCCGGCTGGGATGTTCACTTCAAGCGGATCAACCAGAGATCTTCGCAGCAACAGGACCCGGGTCCCGGATCGGTATCTTTGCATAATCATGGCATTAGCATCATATTCTCCGCGCAGAGCGTAGCATTCCGTCTAAAAACGGAGCATTACGACAAAAATCAAACATATTGCATAATCATAAGCCATGTTCTGAATCAAACACTTGTGAATACTGACAATCCGTCAGCAATATACAGAAAACTCCCCAAAATTCCCCACCAGAGAGCCAAAGCACTGGCCTTACACTCATAAATACAAATACACACTCCTTTTTGCACTCGTCCGTGTCATCATTCCCCCCAGTAAAGTCACCCGAGCATTCTTTACTGACAGACACTTATATATTACAGATACTTCTTAACACCCGTCCGTGTCATATCCCCAGTAGAAAGCCAAAGCGTCCTCTTTGCACTCACAAATATATATATCCATACAGATTCCCTGACACCCGTCCGTGTCACCTTCCCCAGCATAGATACCTGAACACTTTGTAAAGCATATACTTGTTTATTATATACCTTTTGACACTCGTCTGTGTCACCCTCCCAGTAAGTTAAACACTTGTCGGTGTACCACTCATACTTGTTGCTCCTGTTTTACTCATACAGATACTCGTCCATATCTTGTGTACACCACTTACATCCCCTCAGATTCGACACTCGTCCGTGTTCTTTGTTAACCAGTTGATACTCGTCCGTATCATCATCTCAGAACATGTGTCAGCATTTGTTTCTACCTGATACTCGTCCGTATCATAGTCTTAAGGATGCTCGTCCGCATCTTTAATCCATACACGTGTCAAACACTCATGTCTTCTTGAATTTAGACACTCGTCTGTGTCTACTACTCCCCAGAAGAGTCCCCTCAGAGTCAACACTCGTCCGTGTTCTTTGTTAACCAGTTGGTACTCGTCCGTATCATCATCTCAGAACTTGCGTCAGCGTTTGTTTCTACTGATACTCGTCCGTATCACGGTCTTAGGGATGCTCGTCCGCATCTTTAATCTATGCACAACGTCAAAGCACTTATACCTTTTATTTCTTGGATGTAAACACTCGTCCGTGTTTACTATTCCCCAGTAGGTCGCCAGCAAAGCAACCTTTTTTCTATCCGACATCCGTCCTATGTCATAATACCCGTTCGGCAGCCGTACCCTGCCAGGTGATCGTCCTTCACCTTTGGATGACCGTCCCTCATCCTTTCCCCCAGCGGAGTCTCCATTATTGGACCCTTTTCTATCCGACATTCGTCCTATGTTGTGATATTTAGCAGTCGTCCCCTGCTAGGTGATCGTCCTTCACCTTTTGATGATCGTCCTTCATCATTTTATCCGATGGCCGTCCCCATCGTTGATCTTGCTATCTGACATTCGTCCTATGTCATGATAAACCCTGAGAGCAGCCGTACCCTGCTAGGTGATCGTCCTACACCTCCTGATGATCGTCCTTCATCATGCTTATCCGATGGCCGTCCCCATCGTCGACCTTTTATCCGGCATTCGTCCTATGTCGCGATATTTTTGGCAACCGTACCTTGCCAGGTGATCGTCCTTCACCCTTAGATGACCGTCCTTCATCTTATACCCAACAGAGCAGCCGTCCCCTGCTAGGTGATCGTCCTTCACCTTTGATGACCGTACCTCATCATTTATTTTTACCTATTCCCCAGTGAATCTTTGTCACTTCATCTTGATGGCCGTCCCCATCATAATCTCTCATATCCCCAGCATGTCGGCCGTCTCCGTCATCACTCCTTCCCCGGCAGTCGTCCTCTGCTCGACGGTCGTCCTCCGTCGCCCGCACTTTATAATATACTTTATTTTCTTTTACAATCTATATCCCTTTTCTTCTTCATTATGTGAGTGCAAATTTTGGACTGTCTTTAGTATTCAACCACAAGTTATCTTGTTCGCCTGTTAAGCCGTCGCTTACATCCTGCACAGCTAACTCATGTTTGAATAGGGGCAGCTGTAAACACCCCAAATTTGCCCTCACCCATTCACACCATGGCTTTTGATCTTTTCACATGCATAAGTTCAATCATAGCATCTCATATTACATATTTGCTTCACTGCATTGTTTCAAAGTCATCTGCATCTAGGGTTTGTGATCTGAGTCCTCCCTGAGCCATTTGAGCCACTCCAAAGGTCATCAATCATTTCAAAGGGGTCCATGTATGTTCAATCATCATATTATATCCTCTCAAAGTCAATAATGTCAAAAAATCACAGGAACTGGGAATGGCATGGAAGCAGGGCCAGGTTTAACTACACAGATGACCTAGAATTAGGGTTTTGGTTTCAAAGGCCATAACTCCAAATTTTTTGGTCATTCTTGTTTCTATTGGTCTCTATATGGTATAGGGATCATGCATATCAATTTTCATGAAGAAATTCCATGGGGAAGTCATCTGATCAAGAGTTGACTTTTTGAGCAAGTCACTGCAAAATCAGGGCATCTGAGGCCCCCAATGACCCAACCAAAGGGTGTTCATCATCATTTTGATTATTTATAATCTTTATTTGATCATAGAAGATGTTATAAGTTCACAAAATTGAATAATTTCAAGCCATTTGCAAAGTTGACTTTTTGGGAAAATGACTTGAAATGGAAACTTGCCATTTTGGGAAACTTTTTCAACCCTTACTTTTTGATTCAAAAAAGCTTCAAATGAGAAAACTTTGGTCATGAAAGTTGTAGAATGGATCATTCCCTTTTCAAAAAGTATAAGAAATCATTCTAATTCATTTTGGATCAAAAGTTATGGCTTGTCAAAGTTGGGAAAAATCACATAATTTCAAGTTTTCCACCAAAGAGGCAAAGTTGCAAAATCCCTTGCCAAGGCAAATTGAGCTTGCAGATGGACTTCTAAACTTCACACAAACATAAACCAAGGCCTAAATATCAGATTGCATCAGAAGTTCACTCATTTTCATGGCTTGTGGATCAAGAAATTCCAAAAGGGCCAAAAGTTCACAAATTTGCAAAATGATCCATAACTCCTCATCCACTTGAGCCAGCTCACAAAATCTGATTTCATGACACCCCTTGATCCTTGCTGCGCATAGCCATGCCCCTATCTCAGCCTGCCACTTGCCCATACCTCCAAGTACAATTTTCTTGACTTTTTGCAACTTGAGCCATACCAATCACACTGCTCCACAACAACTCTCTGCCCAATCAGAACATGTTATGTGGACTTCAAGCTAGCCATAACACATAACACACAAGCCTGAAACTCTCTCTAAGCCAGCATTCTCATTTTCCACCTCTTATGCAACTTCCTTCGAAACTCTTCATACAAACATCAAACACAAAAACAAACTTCACCATTGATCTCAAAATGTTCCACTGATCACAAACCAACCATTGAAACAGCCTGGAACTCACTGAAATCAAAACACGATCCTCACCCCTCACTGAACAGAACTTCTGCAAACTCACAAACCAACCATTTTAAACTCCAACCAAGCCTTGCAAACTTCTCAGGGGGATCATTGGAGGTGATTGGAAGCAAAGAGCTGGCCAGAAAGTTGCAAACTGAGAAAGCTCAAGCTCAGGTACCTCACGAACTTTTTTTTCTAGAAATGAGTTTTTAAGTTCCTAGATTGTTCCTCATGCTTTGCTGATCACTCTGATGTTTTTACTTTTTGAAATGGTTGAGAAATAAGCCTGTATCGAAGCTCTGAAACTTTTCCAGATTTTATGTTTTGATCCATATCTTGAGTTGTAGGTTATATAAATTTGTTTTGATGCTTGATTCGTGTTCAGGGTGATTAGGAGATGTGATCTGGAGCTTTAGAGCTCTTGATTTTGTCTAGAGAAGAAGATTAGGTTTTGTGCTCGCCGGAGAAGATGACCGGAACCACTGTTTCGGTCATCTGAAAGTGATTAAATTAGGGTTAGGGTTTAGGTGAGTTTGAATGTGAGCCATTGATTTCCTTTTCCCACGCGTATCCAATGGTCCAGGTTTCTTGTATTAGCCCTAATTTTGGATTAATTAAGTTAATTAAGATTAGGAAATTTAAATCTCCAGAATTGATCTGAACCCTCCATTCACGCGCGGGTCAACTCCCTCCAAAAAACTTTGAATGCTGGCCATTGATCCCTTTGACTTTCCATTTAATTCATTTAATTTCATATTTTTGTTATTTGTTTTGCATAATTATTTTAAAATACATAAAAAATCCAAAAAAATATTTTCTTTCTGCATTTTTATTCTAAATATTTTTCTTAACATAAAAACAATTTTTATTTTATTTTTTACATTTTTAGACTATTTTAAAAATATTTAAATGTTTATTTTAATTGATTAATGAAGATTAATTAATTAAAATAGCATTTAGGTTTCCAAAAATCACAAAAAAATTCATGTAACCTTTAAAAACATTTAGAAACATTGTCCAACTCTCAAACCAAATTTCTTTTTTTTTCTTGATGCCTTTTGATAATTTTCTTTGGATTTAATTTCATTTCAAGGCAATATTTTGCTTCAAACTTCAAAAATTCATTTCTGCCTAACCATTGAGAGTTGGACAATGATTCTTTTTGCATTGCATCTTGCATAACATGTAGTTTATAGGATAAAATTGGCATGAATTGATCTTGCATTTTCAATTTGTTTTGCATTTTTCTTGTCAAGGTACCTTAAAACCCTAGCAATCTTAGAAAATTCATAACTTTCAATAGGTTAAGAGTTGGATTCCCTCCTTTGGGCAGTAAGTTTGTATAGGTCTAGGGTCCCTTTGATTGCATTTTCAAATTTTTATCATGTCATTTGCTTCTGGTTTTGGATTTTTGCTTTGTATGATGCATATAACCCTAATTCATGCCTTCCTTTGCATCCATCTTCCATTTGCTTGCATACCATGACTTGCCATGACATTTTGTGCATTCATTTGATTCATAAGACATCTTAGAACATATTAGAATCATGTGTGATCATTTCATCTTTCATTTGTCATGTTATATGTCTTTTGCATTTCATAACTTTTCATGTACATCCATGGTTCAAAACATGCTTCTCTTGCATCCATATGTTTTTATGATCATTCTAATGCCTTGCCTCATGTTTGCATCATCTCTTAGCATCATTAACATCATGCTCATGCTTCTGGTTTTGGTTTGCATCATGACATTGCATCTCATTTTGCATTGCATTTCATTTCTTTACTAACTTTTCAGGTGGTAAGTTGTTTTGAGAAGTGGATTTGCCTTCACTTCTCACAATCTCTTTTCATCTCTCTTATGCATCATTGCTGCATTTTATCTTGTGCTTTGGATTAATCTTGCTCATTCTTTTTCATCTCACTTTCTTCCTTCAAGCAACTTGTCTTCTTAAGTGAAGCAAGTTGTTTTGCTTCTCTTTGTTCCTCTCATCTGCTTCTCTCCTTGGTGGTTCCTTGAAAATTCCTTTCTTAAACCTCACAAACCCTAGGAATGACCAAGCATGATAACAATTAGGGTTTGATTAGTCCCCCACTTAGTTTTTACCTTTGTGTCTCTTTGAGTCTTCTCTTCTCACCTCATAATCAGGGACTAAACCCTAAAGGCTTTAAGGCTTTGTGATTAAGCTTATGCCTGCATCCTTCTATTAGGATGGAGTGTATAACTTTAATCCTAAGTGTTAAACCCTTAATGTGATTAAATCCTTTAATCAAATCACTTAATAATCATCAAGACATCAAGCTTGTAACTTGGGCCTTGCATTAGGGTTCTAATTCTTCCTTAATTGGTCAAGAAGGACTAACCCTAGTGTTAATGGACAAGTCCCCCTCAAGTTGTCTTACAAACCATAAAACTCATTTCTTCATCTTATCATTAACTAAAATCCATCTAATAAAGGCTTTGTTTTGTCATGAGGTTAATCCCTAATCATGGATTAAGTTGAGGAGTCTTCCTCAGCTTAAACATTCTCACTATTATCCTTCTATTAGGATGGTGTAATGAGTCTATTTAATCCCTGATTATGGCTTAAACTCATTACTTAACACTAAACAAAAACAACAAAAACATCTAAATAATCACAAGTAGGTTAATGATCTTAATCCTACATCATGGTGATTAAGTGTGAGATGCTGACTTCACACTTAAGGTATTCTCATTACCCCTAATCAGAGGGAGGATGTGATGAGTTTACTAACCCATTGGTTTAGGCTTAAGCTCATTAACTTATGACAAACTTCAAAAAAGCAATAAAAGACTGAAAACACAAAAACAAACAATAATCGTCTCCTCCGGGATTCTTCTCTCATCTCATTCACTCATAAACGAGAACTTGCTTCTTCCGTCTAATGCAAGACAGTTTGCACCTGAGCCAGACAGGTCATACACTTGAGCATAGACAAGTAAGCAGTTCACAAGTCAATTCATCTTTCAGTCTCTTTGGGTCGAACTTCGGTGTTCTGACTTCCTCATTGCACGAGAGGATACGTAGGCATAACTTAACAGTTATCGAACAAAAATCTCTGTATATTCCCCCTCCTTCCAGCATTATTCTTTTAGCCTCATAGTCTTGAGCATCTCATTCTTGTTCTCACACTGACACTTCACTTATACACTTCACTTCTCTTACACTGACACTTGTACATCCTTTTCCAGCTCTTTGATACACAAACAAGCACTAACACTACCCCTTTAAAACACAAATATTTTAAGCGTGGATCCCGTCGAGTACGGCGGACAATCTGGGTGCTAATACCTTCCCAGGTTGTAATCAACCCCCTTTCTCAGTCTCTCTGGTTCGCAACCGTCTTATCTGTATCTTTTCTCAGGTTTATGCAGCATTACCTTTCCTCCGGGATAAAAATGCCTAGCTGGCGACTCTTTTCTTTT
This sequence comes from Lathyrus aphaca, assembly GCA_963966055.1. Taxonomy (NCBI): domain Eukaryota; kingdom Viridiplantae; phylum Streptophyta; class Magnoliopsida; order Fabales; family Fabaceae; genus Lathyrus; species Lathyrus aphaca. The sequence goes on along the minus strand of OZ014520.1, from coordinate 353,218,712 downwards.
CTCTTGAGTTCACCCATGTGTGTCCTCATTCCTCTTTTCGCCGACCGTTCGCGTCTGTACCCCTTCTGACCTAGCCTCATTTGGTGGGAGCGACAGAGGGCCAAGAATTAATGCCATTGAGGAAGACAATCCATATGTCTTGATGACCAGTGTTGCACAAATTCGAACGCCTTTGGTCGAAATTAAAGCTCAACTTCTAGAGTGCCAGGTGTTTCCCGGGTGTGAGCTCGGTTGTGGGTATTGCAACATTGCAGTCAATGGGTGTGATAATTTGAGAAGTGGCATATATGGTCTTATCAAGGATGGAATCCTTCAGATCTCAACCACGGCGCCTACAAATCCAGCAATTCCTTTGACAACAATTCCTGATTCTCCTACAACAGCAGCAACAATCATTCCTACCGATTCGTCAATATCATCAGCAATGGCTCCGTCCATCACTTCAGCAAATCAAATGTCAACAACTCTTTCTTCTACAACATCAGCATCCATTTATTCAACAGAATCTTCTACAACGCCAGCAGAAATTAATGAAGATATCTCAGCAGTCACCATCTACTATGATCCATCAATTGTTCCTCCAAATAGCAACTTTCAGCAACAAACAGTGGCACCTCCCTCCAGGTCACCAGTCACAATTTACTACGATCTACACACCATCACAGTACCCTCCTCTGCAGCAGTCAGTCCAGTTACCATTACGGTGCCTGGACCAGTTCCATATGAAAGCAGTAATGCCATACCTTGGCATTATGGCTCTGATCTTTACTGCAACGGGGAGAAAATCACTATGGATTCATCAACCTCTTCTCCACAAATTGATAATGTTGGGGGAGGCGGAGGCTTCACCAGAAGCGGACGCCTTTTTGCCTCGCAAACTCAGAGAACTAATGTTGAAGCAGAAGCTGCTGCTAAAGCAAAAGGAAAGAGTGTGGTACTTGAAGAGCCGACTGCCAAAGAAACTCAGAAGACATCTTTTGAACAAGATGTAGACGAGTTTATGAGAATCATAAAGAGAAGTGATTACAAGGTGGTGGATCAGCTTCACCAAACTCCCTCAAAAATCTCCATATTATCCCTGTTGATGTGTTCTGAAGCTCACAGGAATGCATTACTGAAAGTCCTGCACGCAGCATACGTGCCAGAGGAGATCACTGTTAATCAGCTAGAAACTGTGGTAGCGAATGTCAACACCAGTCATGGACTGGGTTTTACTAATGCTGACTTAACAACTAAGGGACGTAACCACAACAAGGCTTTACACATCACCCTAGAGTGCAAGGGTTCCGTTCTATCTCATGTATTGGTGGACACTGGGTCATCACTCAATGTCCTACCAAAGAAGGCCTTAGTGAAGCTGGAGTATGATGGCTTAGCACTGCGTCCAAGTAATTTGGTGGTGAGAGCATTTGATGGCTCTAAAAGATCAGTGCTTGGGGAGATTGATCTGCCTGTGATGATTGGCCCGCAGACTTTTAAAATTACCTTCTATGTGATGGACATTCAGCCAGCCTACAGCTGTTTGTTGGGTAGACCCTGGATCCATGCCGCTGGCGCTGTTACGTCTACCCTTCACCAGAAGTTGAAATTCGAGTGGGAAGGCCAGATCATCACCATCTGTGGGGAAGAAGACATCTTTGTTAGCCATCTGGCTACGTACAAGTACATAGAAATGGATGGGGAGATCCATGAAACTATGAGCCAGGGGTTTGAGGCCCTGAACATTAATGAAGCATCTGTTGTACTAGGAACTTCCATGACATCTTATCAGCAAGCCAGGAAGGTTGTTGAAGAGGGTACTGCCCAAGGCTGGGGCAAGCTGCTGCCCGTGGAAAAGAAAGAAGACAGATTTGGATTGGGTTACAGACCAACTCAACAAGATCAATTAGAGGCTGCTAAAAAGCCCAATTTTGTCAGCGGGTGGATGCTTACCCCGGATGCTGTGAACAACTTGGAAGATGAGTCGGAAGATGAGCGCAACCTGGAGAGCTGGATACGTCCAAGGACCCCGGGGAGCCATGTCTCAAACTGGTCTTCCCAGGAAATTATAAGGGTTACTCCTGCAGAGTAATTATTATTTCCTGTATTTTTAAGCATGCATCAAGTCTTGCATCTTGCCCAAGATGTCAAGACTCATTTTGTAATCGGGCCATCTTGTAATTTTGTGCAAATTGATCAATCAATGAATATCGGACATCTTTTGCAAATGAGTCTTTTCCTTTTCCGCTCACTGTTTTTCATTTTTCTTTTTGTACAAAAATAAAATGGCAATGTTTTCCAAAATGATAACTTCATTTCACTTTTTCTAAAAACAAGATTAAAATTGATCACTAAAATAAACAATCTAAACCCTTGCAGAGAGTACCTTTCAGACTGCACCGACAACAACACTGCTATGACTTCGTATGACTTTGACAATCCAATCAATCAAGTCGATGAAGGGGTTGACGAAGATTATGAGCTACCTGAAGAGCTAGCCAGGTTGTTAAGGCAAGAGGAGAAGGTTATCACTCCTCATCAGGAGGAGATTGAAACGGTTAATCTTGGTACGGAAGAAGACGTGAAAGAAGTTAAGTTCGGGGCCAGCCTGCAAGACTCAGTAAAGAAACAAATGATTGACATGCTTCGGGAGTACGTGGATGTTTTTGCTTGGTCTTATCAGGATATGCCAGGGTTGGACACCGACATTGTCATGCACAAGCTGCCTCTGAAAGAGGATTGCCCACCGGTAAAACAGAAATTGCGCCGTACTCGCCCAGATAAGGCAATGAAGATTAAGGAAGACGGCAAAGTGAGGATGTGTGTGGATTACCGTGGATTGCTAATATTGTACCTGTGCCTAAGAAAGACGGCAAAGTGAGGATGTGTGTGGATTACCGGGACCTGAACAGAGCCAGCCCGAAAGATGACTTCCCTTTACCTCACATTGATGTATTGGTCGACAATACGGCTCAGTTCTCGGTGTTCTCCTTCATGGATGGGTTCTCAGGATACAATCAGATCAAGATGTCACCTGAAGATATGGAGAAGACCACTTTCATCACACCCTGGGGCACATTCTGTTACAAGGTGATGCCATTCGGACTAAAGAATGCGGGGGCAACTTATCAACTGACTATGGTAACATTATTCCACAACATGATCCACAAAGAAATCGAATGTTATGTGGATGACATGATTGCCAAGTCCCTCACAGAAGAAGACCACCTGGTAAATCTGCTGAAGTTATTCAAGCGTTTGAGGAAGTACCAACTGAAGTTGAACCCCAACAAATGCACATTCGGGGTGCGATCCGGTAAGCTGATGGGATTTATTGTAAGTGAGAAAGGGATTGAAGTTAACCCTGATAAGGTTAAAGCCATTCAAGAAATGCATGCACCTAAGACTGAAAAAAGAAGTTTGGGGGTTCTTAGGCAGATTGAACTACATCTCACGGTTCATATCTCACCTTACTGCAACCTGTGAGCCTCTGTTCAAGCTGTTAAGAAAAGAACAAACGGTCTGGTGGAACAAAGACTGCCAAAAGGCTTTCGACAAAATCAAGGAATACTTACAGGAGCCTCCGATCCTTATGCCTCCAATTGAAGGAAGACCTCTAATCATGTACTTGACAGTATTAGAAGCGTCAATGGGGTGTGTGTTGGGCCAGCATGACGAGTCTGGTCGAAAAGAGTATGCAATATACTACCTAAGCAAAAAGTTTACCGACTGTGAACAACGTTATTCACTGCTCGAGAAAACTTGATGTGCTTTGGCGTGGGCTGCTCGCCGACTGAGACAGTATATGTTGAACCACATTGATCTCAAAGATGGACCCCGTTAAGTACATATTTGAGAAGCCAGCACTTACCGGACGGGTTGTAAGATGGCAAATGATCCTCACAGAATATGATATTCAGTACACATCTCAGAAAGCCATCAAGGGCAGTGTATTGTCTGATTATCTTGCTGAGCAACCCATTGATGATTACCAGCCTATGAGATTTGACTTCCCTGATGAAGACATCATGTTCATAAAAGCAAAAGATCATGAAGAGCCTGTTCACACTGAAGGGCCTGACCCGGAAGAAGAATGGACTATGATGTTTGACGGGGCTGTTAATATGAATGGTCGTGGTGTTGGTGCAGTACTCATTACACCTAAGGGAGTTCACATGCTTTTCTAGGCAAAACTCACCTTTAACTGCACTAACAACGAAGCTGAATACGAAGCTTGTATTATGGGTCTTGAGGAAGCCATTGACCTCAGGATCAAGACTTTAACTGTGTTCGGAGATTCAGCTCTGGTAATCAATCAAACCAACGGCAAATGGTACACCCACCAAGATCATCTGATACCTTACCGGGATTATACAAGAAGGTTATTGACTTTCTTCACAACAGTCAAGCTTGAGTATATCCCTCGAGATGAAAATCAGTTCGAAGATGCTCTGGCAACCATTTCATCTATGATCAAAGTTCAAGCTGCCCACTTTGTGCCTCGAATATCAGTATCCAGACTTGACAGACCAGCATACGTGTTCTCAGCAGATGTTGTCAAAGATGATAAGCCTTGGTTCCATGACATCAAATGCTTCTTGGAGGATCAAACATACCCACCTGGGGCATCTTCCAATGATAAGAAGACTTTAAGAAGACTAGCTGGTAGTTTCTTCTTAAATACTGATGGTTCCTTGTACAAGAGAAACTTTGATATGGTACTCCTCAGATGAGTTGATAGGACAGAAGCAGACTTGTTAATGCACGAGGTGCACGAAGGATCTTTTGGCACCCATGCGGGGGGCATGCAATGGCTAAAAAGTTGTTAAGATCAGTCTATTACTGGATCACAATGGATACAGACTGTTGTGCTTATGCCAGAAAATGTCATAAATGCCAGATTTATGCGGATAAAGTGCATGTGCCTCCGAATCCTTTGAATGTGATGTCTTCACCCTGGCCCTTTGCCATGTGGGGCATTGATATGATTGGTAAGATTGAACCAACTGCTTCAAATGGCCACAGATTCATCCTGGTTGTTGTTGACTATTTTACCAAGTGGGTTGAAGCGGCTTCTTATGCAAATGTTACGAGGCAAGTGGTAGCCCGATTTCTGAAGAGAGATATCTTTTGTCGGTATGGAGTGCCCGAGCGGATCATTACTGATAATGGTTCCAATTTAAACAACAAAATGATGGCAGAACTATGTCGGGACTTCAAGATCCAACACCACAATTCTTCTCCTTACAGGCCAAAGATGAATGGCGTTGTTGAAGCAGCTAACAAGAATATCAAGAAGATTGTGCAGAAGATGGTAGTTACGTACAAAGACTGGCATGAAATGTTACCGTTTGCCTTGCATGGGTACCGTACGTCAATCAGAACATCCACTGGGGCAACACCGTATCAGCTTGTTTATGGTATGGACGCAGTCCTACCTGTTGAAGTTGAATTACCCTCCCTGCAGGTATTGATGGATGTTAAACTGAATGAAGCAGAATGGGTCCGATCCCGATACGAACAACTGAGTCTGATCGAAGAAAAGAGATTAGCTGCAATCTGTCATGGGCAGCTGTATCAGAAAAGAATGAAGAAAGCCTTCGATCAGAAAGTCAGGATACGAGAGTACCAAGTAGGAGATCTTGTGCTGAAAAGACTTCTCCCTCCTCATACAGACCACAGGGGCAAGTGGACTCCGAATTATGAAGGACCATTCATAGTAAAGAAAGTTTTCTCTGGTGGAGCACTGATGCTCAGCACTATGGATGGAGAAGACTTCTTGTCCCCTGTGAATTCAGATGCAGTTAAAAAATACTTCGCATGAAAATGACCCGCTGGACATAAAAACAGAATGTAAGTCCAGGAAAAAATAGGGCATCCCGGCGAGTCAAAAACAGAATAAAAGACTCGGGCAAAAATAAGGGAAAATAAATAAAAAATGTACACCCGCTGAGTTGAAAAGCCGCCTTGGACAACTCAGGAAGAAATGGGTATCCCGGTAGATTGAAAACCCGAAAGGGCGATCCACGCAAAATAAGGGAATAAGCGAACAACTGCGTTTTGAATTCATCTGTATCACTTACAACATGGTAAGCTCCGGAAGGTTCGAGCGTCGGTCAGAATCAGCCTCCCTCAGAAAGCAAGATGAAAAGAAGGTCAAATGTCATACGAGTCATAGCCCAAGGGAAGCTCCTTGAAGCGTCATCAACATTGCCAGCACTTTTTTTGTCTTTCAATTTGTAACGATCTCCTCATTTCAGGGGATCTGTTTCTTTGACTGTATCTTGCCAATTCAGGGCACACGAATTAATAAAATTTGATTTTCAGTCATGTTCGTCTCGTACATTTTATTTTCGTTTGCAAAAATGTCCGATGTCTTTAAGATATTGATTGCATAAATACAGATGCTTCCTTTCTAAAGAATACATGCTTACAGGAAATATGTTTGCTCCTAGGATTTCCTGAACTCCTATGACAAAATCCAATAAGGAATATCTCGGGATGCTTGTACGTTTCTTTGTCTTTATAGGATTGCAGGTGTTCAGAGCGTACCATGGGGCATGAAGGCTTCTCCCCAGCAAGCTGCCTAACTATTATCTACTCAGTCTATCTCCTGATTAGCACCGGAGGTGCTCTCTCCCTAGTTGAGTTGCCATTCCTCCTCAGCCGAAAGCAAAGACCGGGAACCATCTCCCCACGAAGTTTCAACCTCTATCTAGAAAAGCAATACCTGAAGATCTCACAACAGGGTGACGAAAGCGTCTACAAACCCTAGTTGGGTCCCTCATCACTAAGATAGGTCTATCAGTGACCTATTTCCCCATGCAGAGTCGTATATGACAGATCTATCAATGATTTTATTCCCAGCTGGGAAATCCACTTCAAACAGATCACCCAGAGATCTCCATAGCAGCGGGATCCGAATCCCGGATCGGTATCTTTGCATAATCATAGCATTCGCCTCATGTTTTCCCCACAGAGCGTAGCATTCCGTCTAATACGGAACATTACGTCAAAAATCAAACATATTGCATAATCACAAGCCATGAGTCGAATTGAACACTTGTAAATACTGACAACCCATCAGACAGTATACAGAATATTTCCCCAATTCCTCACCGGAGGGCCAAAACATTTCCCTTACAGATACACACTCCTTTTGGCACTCGTCCGTGTCGTCATTCCCCAGTAAAGTCGCCCGAGCATTCTTTACAAACAGACGACTCGTATATTACAAATGCTTCCCGACACTCATCTGTGTCATTTCCCCAGCAGAAAGCCAAAGCGTCCCCTTTGCACTCACAGATACATGTATACTTCTTCCCTGACACCCGTCCGTGTCACCTCCCCTAACACAGTTGCCTAAACACTTTGCAAACCAAATACTTGTTTATAATGCGCTTTTCCTGGCACTCGTCCGTGTCATGCTTTCCCTAGCAAGTTAAATACTCGTCTGTGTCTCACTCATCACTTGTTACTCATACAGATACTCGTCCGTATCTTACATATTCCACCTGAATTCTCTCAGAATCAACACTCGTCCGTGTTCCTTGTTAACCAGTTGATACTCGTCCGTATCATCATCTCTGAACATGCGTCAAGCGTTTGTTTCTACTGATACTCGTCCGTATCATAGTCTTAAGGATGCTCGTCCGCATCTTTGATCTATACACCGTGCCAAACACTTATGTCCTCTTAAATTTAGACACTCGTCTGTATCTACCATTCCCCAGAAGAGTCCCAGCAAATCCCAAGGAATTATTTCCTTTCTATCTGACATTCGTCCTATATCATGATACCTTTCGGCAGCCGTACCCTGCCAGGTGATCGTCCTTCACCTTTTTGATGATCGTCCTTCATCACCCCCAGTGGAGTCTCTATTCATTAGAACCCCTTTCTATCTGACATTCGTCCTATGTCGTAGAAGCCGTCCCCTGCTAGGTGATCGTCCTTCACCTCCTAATGATCATCCTTCATCATTTTATCTGATGGCCGTCCCTATCGTTGATCTTGTTATCTGACATTCGTCCTATGTCATGATACCCTCAGAGCAGCCGTACCCTGCTAGGTGATCGTCCTTCACCTCTTGATGATTGTCCTTCATCATGCTTATCTGATGGCCGTCCCCATCGTCGACCTTTTTATCCGGAATTCGTCCTATGTCGTGATACTTTTTGGCAACTGTACCTTGCCAGGTGATCGTCCTTCACCTTAGATGATCGTCCCTCATCTTATCCCCAACAGAGCAGCCGTCCCCTGCTAGGTGATCGTCCTTCACTTTTGATGACCTTTCCGCATCATTTATTTCTTCAACCCGATGGCCGTCCCCATCATGTACCTTATATCCCCAGCTTGTTGGCCGCCCCTATCATAATCTCTTATATCCCCAGCATGTCGGTCGTCCCCGTCATTGCTTCATCCCCAGCAGTCGTCTTCTGCTTGACGGTCGTCCTCCGTCGCCCGCACTTTACAATTATACTTTATTTTCTTTTACAATCTATATCCCTTTTCTTCTTCATTCTGTGAGTGCAAATTTTGGACTGTCTTTGGTATTCAACCACAAGTTATCTCGTTTGGATGATAAGCCGTCGCTTACATCCTGCACAGCTAACTCATGTTTGAATAGGGGCAGCTGTAAACACCCCAAATTTGCCCTCACCTATTTATACCATGGCTTGTGATCTTTTTATTTGCATAAGTTCAATCACAGCATCCCATACCACATTTTTGATCCACTGCATTGATTCAAAGTCATATGCATCTAGGGTTTGTGATCTGAGCCACCCCTGAGCCATTTGAGCCACTCCAAAGGTCCTCAATCACTTAAAAGGAGTCCATGTGTGTTCAAACATCATATTATATCCTCACAAGGTCAAGGAAGTCAAAGAATCACAAGAACTGAGAAAGGCATGGAAGCAGAGCCAAGTTTAACTGCACAGATGACCTAAAATTAGGGTTTTGTTTTCATGGGGAAGGCATCTAATCAAGAGTTGACTTCTTGAGCAAGTCAGTGCAAAATCAGGGCATCTGAGGCCCCCAATGACCCAACCAAAGGGTGTTCTCCATCATTTTGAATATGTGTGATCTTTATTTGATCATAGAAGATGTTATAAGTTCACAAAGTTGAAGAATTTCAAGCCATTTGCAAAATTGCCTTTTTGGGAAAGTGACTTGTAATGTAAACTTGCTATTTTGGGAAAGTTTTTCAACCCTTTCTTTTTGATTCAAAAATGCTTCAAATGATAAAACTTTGGTCATGAAAGTTGTAGATTGGATCATTCCCTTTTCAAAAAGTACAAGAACTCATTCTAATTCATTTTGGATCAAAAGTTATGGCTTGTCAAAGTTGGACAAAATCACATAATTTCAAGTTTTGTACCAAAGAGGCAAAGTTGCAAAACCTCATGCCAAGCCTTTATGTGACCTCTAATTGACTTCTATGCATTACACAAACATGAACCATGACCTAAAAATCAGAATGCACCAAAGAATTGTCCAAATTCATGACTTGTGCATTAAGAAACTTGAAAAGGGCCAAGACTTTGTGAAATCGCAAAAACTCTCACAAACCCTAATCCACTTGCTGCATTGCCTCTAATCCATTTCCATGGTTCTCCTTGATTCAAGCTGCAGCCAAGCCATGCCTTGTACCTTGACATAATTGACCCATACCTCTCTTACACAAAAAGTTGACTTTATGCATTTTGCTCCATACCAATCACACTGCTCCACAACAACTCTCTGACTTATCAAGGATTGATATGTGTACCAAAAGCAACCCAACACATAACACAACACAGCCTGAAACATCTCACAAGCCATAGTTCCAAAAACTCACCTCTTATGCATTTTGTTTCGAAACTCAGCACACAAGCATCAAACATCAAAACAAACTTCATAGAATCACTAAACATGTTCCTCTGATCATTTCCCACCCCTCATTTGTCCCTGAAACCACCCCAAACAGAAACACGATTTCTCACTTCTCTTGAACAGAACTCGGGCAATCTCTCAAACCAGCCAAAAGAAACTCCAACCAAGCATTGCAAGCTTCTCAGGAGGTTCATTAGAGGCGTTTTGGATCAAAGAGGCAGCCAGAAAGTTCCAAAGATCAAAGCTCCAGTTCAGGTGAGCTCAAGAACATTTTTTCCAGAAACATGTTTTTAAGTTATTAAATGATTCTTTATGCTTCATTGATCATGGTGATATGTTTTGTTTTGAAAATGGTTGAGAAATGAGTATGTATTCGTGTTCTGAAACTTTTTAACCTAAAACTATTTTGATTCGATTCTCCTTGTTGATGTGTTTTAAATGTTGTTTGTTTGTTGATTCTTGATGTATGATGTGTGGGGATCATTTCTGGGCAGAGAGATTGGGTGTTAGTGACCTAGGGAAGAAGATAGCAATTTTCAGGGAGGGTTGTGGCCAGAGAAGATGATCGGAGGTCATTTCCGGCAACCTAAAAGTCATTAGGGTATTAATTGCGTTTAGGGCTCAGTTTGAATCTTGGCCATGGATCTGTTTGACTTTCGTTGACTCCCGCGTGTTTGAATGGCTTGGATCACTTCATTAAACCCTAATCCTATTTAATTAAATTAATTAATTAAGTTTAGTTAAATCCAGTCAGTTTGAATGTCAGCCATTGGATGTGGCGCGGGTCAATTCCCTCCAATTTTGTTTGAACCTCAGCCTCTGGATCTGCATACTTCTCATTAATTCATCTTTATTTTCATTTTATTTGTTTTATCTTTTACGAATTATTTAAAATAGCAAAACACATTTAAAAATTCTGAAAATTTTTGTCAAACATTTCATTAATTTTCAGAACCCAAAAATATTTTTATTTTTATTTTTTGCATTAAAAATCATTTTTAAATCATTTAAATGTTTATTTTTAATTAGTTAATGAAAATTAATTAATTAAAAATACATTTAGGTATTTAAAAATCCACATTGCATTTAGAAACATTTAGAAATATTATCAAACCCTCAAACCAAATTTCTTTTTTGTTCTTGATGCATTTTGACAATTTTTGTTGGAATTAAATTCATTTTAAGGCAATATTTTTGTGCAAACTTTGAAAAATTCATTCTGCCTAACCTTTGAGAGTTTGATGATGGTTCTTCTTGCATTGCATCCTTCATGGCATATAGTTTATAGGATAAATTTGGTTTGAATTGATCTCCCATTTTCAATTTTTTTGCATTTTTTATGATGAGGTACCTTTAAAACCCTAATTGACTTGAGAAATTCATAACTTTCACTAGGTTAAGAGTTAGATCCCTTCCTTTGGGCAGTGAACTTATATAGGTTTAGGGCATCTTTGATTGCATTTTCAATTTTTTATCATGTCATTTTCTTCTGATTTTGAATTTTGCTTTGAGTGTTGATCATAAACCCTAATTTGTGCCTTCCTTTGCATCCATCTGTCATTTGCTTGCATCCAACAACTTGCCATGACATTTTGTGCATCCCCATGATTCATAATACATCTTAGGACATATTAGAATCATGTTTGATCATTGCATCTTTCATTTTCCATGTTTTATGTTCATTTCATTTCATAAACATTCATGGATCTTTATGGTTCAAAGCATGCCTCATTTGCATCCTTATGCTTGTATGATCATTCTCATCTCTTGTCATGTGTTTGCATCATCTCCTAGCATCATTAACATCATGTTCATGCTTCTGGTTTTGATTTGCACCATGGCATTTCATCCCATTCTCATTGCATTTCATTCTCTTTTGCTAACTTTTCAGGTGGTAAGTTGTTTGAGAAGTGAATTTGCCTTCACTTCTCACAATCTCTTTTCATCTATTTCATAGTTTCTTTGCTGCATTTTGTATGTGTATTAGAGTGAGCTTGCTCATTCATGCTCTCTCTTACTTTATTCCTTCAAGCAACTTGTCTTCTTAAGTGAATCAAGTTGTTTTGCTTCTCTCTGCTTCCTCCAACTTTCATCTGCTTCTTTCCTGGTGGCTTCTCCCTTGAAGATCTCTTGCAAGCTTCATAAACCCTAGGAATAACCAAACATGATAACAATTAGGGTTTTATTAGTCCCCCATTTAGCTTTTACCTTTGTGTCATCTTTGAGTCTTCTCTTCTCATCTCTTAATCAATGACTAAACCCTAAAGGTTTTAAGGCTTTGTGATTAAGATTATGCTTGTATGCTTCTATTAGGATGGAGTGTATAACTTTAATCCTGAGTGTTAAACCCTTAATGTGTTTAAATCCTTTAATCAATTCACCTAATAATCACTAAGACATCAAGCTTGTAACTTGGGCCTTGCATTAGGGTTCTAATTCTTCCTTAATTGGTTAAGAAGGACTAACCCTAGTGTTAATGGACAAGTCATCCTCAAGTTGTCTTACAAACCATAAAATCCACTTCTTAATCTCATCCATTAATTAAAATCCATTTAACAAAGGCTTTGTTTTGTCATGAGGTTAATCCCTAATCATGGATTAGGTTGAGGAGCTTTCCTCAGCTTAAATGTTCTCATCTATTATCCTTCTATTAGGATGGTGTAATGGGTTCATTAAATCCTTGATTATGGCTTAAACTCATTACTCAACACTAAACAAAAACAACAAAAACATCTAAATAATTATAAGTAGGTTAATGATCTTAATCCTACATCATGTTGGCTAAGTGTGAGGTGTTTATTTCATACTTAAGGTATTCTCATTACCCCTAATCAGAGGGAAGATGTGATGAGTTTGCTAACCCATTGGTTTAGGCTTAAGCTCATTAACTTATGACAAACTTCAAAAAGTAATAAAAGCCTGAAAACACAAAAACAAACAATAATCGTCTCCTCCGGGATTCTTCTCTCACCTCATTCACTCACAAACAAGAACTCGCTTCTTCCGTCTAATGCAAGTCAGTTTGCACCTGAGCCAGACAGGTCATACACTTGAGCATAGACAAGTAAGCAGTTCATCAGTCAATTTATCTTTCAGTCTCTTTGAGTCGAACTACGGTGTTCTGACTTCCTCATTGCACGAGAGGATACGTAGGCATAACTTAACAGTTATCGAACAAAAGTCTCTGTATATTCCCCCCTCTTCCAGCATTATTCTTTAAGCCTCAATATCTTGAGCTTCTCACTCTTTCCTTACACTGACACTTCTCATATTCCACTTCACATTCCTTTTACACTGACACTTGTATTCTTTCCAGCTTTGATACACAGATTGCACTGACACTACCCCTTTAAGCACAAATCTTTCAAGCGTGGATCCCGTCGAGTACGACGGACAATCTGGGTGCTAATACCTTCCCAGGTTGTAACCAACCCTTTTTCTCAGTCTCTCTAGTTCGTAACCGTCTTATCCATATTTTTCTAGGTTTATGCAGCATTACCTTTCCTTCGGGATAAAAATGCCTAGCTGGCGACTCTTGTCTTCTGAGTTCACCCCTGTGTGTTCTCTCATCTCTCGCCGACCGTTCGCGTCTGTACCCCTTCTGACCAGGTGTCATTTGGTGGGAGCGACAAGATCCACGCTTGCAAAGAAACTGTTTCAAAGGGTGAGGGGATGAAAACTGCTGCAAAACGAAAAGGAACTGAACTGGATAAAATAAAAGAAAAGGGGACTGAAAGAGAAATGAAAAGGAAAAAAATGTAGGGAAAATAAAGATTTTGCTTGAACGGGCCTTACCCCGCTGCCTTCGTACCTCACTGGACATGAGGATCAGAGTCGCCGTAGTTCCCCTAACTAGGGGTGGAAAAGATGCTTGTGTCTTAAGGCCCGAACTGCCTATGTCAATGCTCAGGTGTTGCAGGCTCGGAAGACGAGTGCGTTACCGTCTTGAAAAATGACAAGTAGGAGCAAGTTCGTACGTAAAGAGTGAAGGTGATGAGAAGAGAAATCCCGAAGGAGAGACGCTTATTGCTTGTCCAGTGTTTTTTATGAGTTTTCTATGAGTGTGGCACAAGGAAGTGAACTCAAGCTCCTTTCCATGGAATGTGTACTTGCTACTACATTCCAAGATGGAATAATAGAACAAGCACACTCAAGTAAGGAGAAGATCCCCAAAACTTGATTCCAAAGATTAAGGCTTAGGCTCACTAACTCATTGAATTTATTAAGTGTTTTTTTTTTTTAATTTTGTGAAGAAGTCTTTTTTATGATTTTCTTGATGAAGATGGTCTCATGATCAGACTTGTGCATCATGAGAGGCAAGCTTGTACTATCCCAAGATGGGAAGACTACAAGTGCTCCATGGAATAAGGCTATTGCACAGGAGACCACTTCAATCCTTATTAAGATTTTTTTTAGGTTTTTGTTTTGAGATGAGAAGAGAAAAGAACCAAAGATCTTAAAGGTAAAAGTATAATGGGGAAAGTCTAATCCTAAAGTTATCATGCAAAGGAGGTCCTAGGTTAGTGAGGTTTACTACCCTAAAGAAGGAAGAGATAAGAAGAGAAAGAGGAACAAGAAGAAAAGGAGAAGAAGAAAGGATGGCCTAAGCCCCTCAAACACAAATAAGAGAATATCATGAAAAAAGAAGAGATGAGAATTGGAGATGTGGGAATCACATCCACACCTCTCTCTTACCAGAGCCCCTGAAATGGTTAGTAACATAAGCAAATATCATGACAAAAGCAAATAAGAACAAAAGAAACACAAAATGGACATAAGATCAAACAAAAGCAACATAACCAGAAGTGGAATCTCAATTACAAGTGTCAAAAATCAAACACATAACACAAGAATGAGAAATGGATTAGACAGTTCAATATAAAGCAATACAGATTATCATGACAAAACAAAACTAATATGAGATAACACAAAGCAAACCAAGCAAGCAAACATCACAAACTTCAAGACCAGAACCCTAACATGTCAAGAATGTGCCTAAGCAACACAAGAGATGAAGAGTAGAAGCATACAAACTTAAACATTATCATCATGAGAAGCAAAGAAGCATAAGAAGTGAGGTGAACATGTACAAAAGTGAATGAACCTCAAAGGCAAGCAACCACAAAATTTCTCAAAGTACAAACATCAATCCAAGACCAGAGAGGTATCCTTATCCTAAAAGGGGCCTAAACAACCTAAGGGAGTTGGCACAAGTGCCCTCTTAACCTAAGGACTAAACATATGACTAAAAAGGATGCAAAAGAAGATAAGCAAAGAACAAAATTCAAATCAAATCAAGCATTCATTCAAAAATTCCACAAAATTGCACAAAGACTCTTCAAACATCTAATATTAGCATGCCAAAAGAAAAGGATCAAAATCAGAAGCTAAGTAGGTCAAATATATGCCTAAACATGGATTAGGGTTATGAAACTTCATGCACAAGTTAAGGATAAAAAATAATCAAGCAAACTTCTAAAAAACAGAAGAAAAATCATCAACAAACTACATTTCAATGTGAATCCAGAGCAAAAAGAATCAATTTAAAATTCAAATTAATGATCAAGATATAAATTCTACAAGACATCATGCTTTAAAAGTGAATAAAAAAACAAATAATAAAAGAAGAAATTAATTCCAGCGTGGAAAATGAAAATAAATGGAAAATAAAAATGTCAAAAATTAAAGAAAACTCAAAATATCACTTATGAATTTTTTTGGAATTTTTAATAACTTCTAACTATTTTTATAAATTGAAAAGCAAACCAGAAATAAAATAAAAAGAAAAATAAGCATCCAAAGGGCCAGGGGTGTGATTAGCAGCTATTTCAGTTCAATTAATTGGGCTGAGAAAGGGAAGGGGGTGCGAAAAGAAACTGAGCCCAATGGATCCAGAGCAGGTTCATATACACTATGGTGGAAATTCAAATAATCAGGAAAAATAAAGGACCATTAGATCAATCTAGCGTATACAATCAGGTCAATGATCAGGCAAAGTCAACAATCAAACATGCAAAGGTGTGCGCACATGATAACTACTGTGAGGTGTCAAACACAATGCTTAATTCAGATTAAATTATAAAACGAAATCACGTGAGAAGGAGTGTGTGTTTTTAATGCACTGGCATTGTGTGGGTCGTCCAGATCAAATATCCAACGGCATAAACATCATCTTCTTCATTTCAACATTTCCAGAATCCGGTGACCGGAGCCCTAGCTCCGGCACCGAAAAACTCATAATCAAGAACAAAACACCATAAACAAAGTTATAAACCTCCAGATCTGATCATCTACCCGTCCTGAACATGAATCAAACACTCAAATACACAAACACTCCATGAATTCATCAAATCGAAATAAATAAAGTTTGACATCAAACTTTCAAATTCAGATTTCTCACTCAATAATCCACCAATTTCAAATCCAATTAGTGCAGTACACTCAGCAAAGTTCACAAATCACAATGCACATAAGAAAAACAAGTTCTAGATCTATGGATTTCAAGTCATACCTGAGATTGAACCACTTCAAAATCACCAGAATAGAGCTTCAAATGTTGCAGATCCGTGTACTTTGATCTCCTCTTGCAAAATAAATGCAAGAGGAAGCTTGAGAGAGCCTGAATTCAGGAGCTCGAAGGATCTTGCTCTAAACTGCAACTTCTTGTTTCTTCACTTTCACCTCTGATTGATGAGAGAAATGGAATCCTTGAAGCTTGTAGAAGAAGAATATGAAGAGAGATGAGAGAGATGTGCCTTGGAGAGAGAGATTCGAAAGCTTTTCCCGTGCATTTGATTCCCCCTTGCACATGCTAAGCCCTCATCCCAGCCCTTGATTCATGATGAAATGATCTTGTCCTTCAGATGTTAGTATCATGCTTTTCTTGTGATCATGCATTTTTTGCATTTTGTGAAATACCTCTCATTCCATGCACGATTTTTTGAATTTTCTCTTGGGCCAAAGGTGTTTCATTCCAAGCCTTATGGTATTATGGTCTCAATTTCCCCATAGATCAGCTTAGAAATGACTTGCAATGCTTTTTGCAAGTTGATGTAAAATGATAATCCATGTAAAACCCTAAAAACAAGTGATCTTTCGAAGGCCATAACTTTTGATCCATGAAGGCTATGAAAATGCACTTGTACTTTCTGAAAATGGGAGAACCTACCCTACAACTTTCATGTTTGTTGGAAATTCATTTGAGATCATTTTCACCATGAAAGAAGCCTTTGAAAATTAGGGCAAAAGTTGCCAAAAATGGAAAGTTTCAAAACAAACCATATGCCAAAAATGGAAAGTTCTTCAAAACCCTTTGAATCTTGATCCTTGACTTTGCCAAATCTCTTCTAAGGTCTTAAGGGCATCCCTTGACTTGAAACATGGGGTTGGACCCCTTGAATTCTCACAGTTGACTTTTAAAATGCACAGTTGACCAATTTCTTCTTATGCAAGCAACTGATGAAATAACTGCCTTCCACAAAGAATTTTCTCACCAAATTTCACCCCTAGGATCCTCTTATCATATGAAAGACTTTGCCCACATGAAATGGCCAAAGTCACAAAGAATTCCTGCTTGAAAGTGAAACCCTAATTTGGGAACCATTGTGTAGGAGCTTGCCCTAGCTTGGATTTCTCTGATGATCCCTCAACCTTCTGGGCTCTTGTAAAGGATCTTGAACTTGCGAATGTCATGTAGACTCTTCATGAGACTTGGAAAAGTCCTCTTGGCCTCTTACTATAGCTTGTGATGCCTCAAATCCACCTATAGTTGATCATATGCCTAATGCTAGAAGATGAGAATGTTATGTTTCATTTTTCTATGCAAAGATGCCAAGGACATGACATGCTTATGATGATTATGATATGATGATAATGCTTAAAAAGAAGAGGGAAAATTTAGGGTGTTACAGCTGCCCCTATTCAAGCAGCTGTTAATCTGAAAAGGATGATAGCACGGGCTATCAACCGTTCAAGATGAATTGTGGTTGAATACAAAAAAAACCTTAAATTTGCACTATGATGGAGAATGCAAGCAATGGTAGATAAATCCAACCCAATGACGTTGTGGGTACTTGAAGTGAAGAAAAAGCAGACGAGCTCCTTCCATCTTGAACTGTTACGTCAGATAAGGAAAATTAGACAGACGAGTCTTCTTCGAACAAACCTGTTACGCCAGGAACTGGACATACGAGCCCTCATCACGCAAACGTGTTACGCCAGGAGTTGGACATACGAGCCCTCCTCATACATTTTTATAAAAATATATGACTTGAGGCAGACGAACCTCCTTCGGATAACCCGTTACGCCAGGACCGGTGATGCATTTAAGTCTGTGGGATAGAAATGCATAATCAGGATAGACGAACCCTCTTCATATATTCTTTGTAGATATATGGTCTAAGACAAACAAGCCTTCTTCGAGCAAACCTGTTATGCCAGGTGCGACATTAGGATTTGACAAACCCTCCTCACAAATCTTGTGTAGATAAGTGGTGTCTGAGACAGACGAACCTCCTTCGGATAACCTGTTACGCCAGGACCGGTAACCATTTTGACGTTTAATCCCACTGTCAGGACTTCAAACCTCTTCAACACAGACGAGCATTGGATAAGATCAAGCGATCTGCTAAGGAAATGGCATCGAATGATCCATAACCAAGGATATGAGCACGGCTCAAACGACGAGGAGTAATATCATGCGATTTACAACTCAACCAAGATCAAGCGATCTGCTAAGAAAATGGTATCTAGCGATCCATAACCAGGGATATGAGCACGGCTCAAACAACGAGGAGTAATATCAAGCGATTTACAACTCAACCAAGATCAAGCGATCTGCTAGGAAATGGTATCGAGTGATCCATAACCAGGGATATGAGCACGACTCGAACAACGAGGAGTAATATCAAGCGATTTACAACTCAACCAAGATCAAGCGATCTTCTAGGAAATGGTATCGAGCGATCCATAACCAGGGATATGAGCACGGCTCAAAAAACGAGGAGTAATATCAAGCGATTTACAACTCATGTCTTTTTGGTACGACACCAGGCGACTACTGGCTTGCCACAGTGACGGTGGACTTTAACGGCGTTGCAATATCGAGCGATTTGCAAACCAAACAAGATCGAGTGATCTGATAGGAGAATGGTATCAAGCGATCCATCCACAATAAGTCCGTTGACATGGGACAATGCGATCAATACAAGATTAGTTGATTTGAGAGGAGAGTAACAACTCTGCGAGGGAGAATACCATTTGTAACTCCGTTGGGTATGAGAACATTCTGACTAACGTTCTGTTGAGGAAATGACCAAGATATCCTGGAAATACTTGGTTGAGGAATGAAATGTGAACAAAAGTCTGCATTACTTTGTCGCACTGGCCAACAATAAATTGGCGACCTCACTGGGGATATTTCAATGATGGTTGCGTCGCAATCATGAAAATCTGCGGGGAAATGACGATCTTCCACCATGGCTGGGGAGATGCTTGGTCAAATAACCTTTGCTAGGAAAAGAGTTCTGACATCTATAAACTCTGTGGGGAATTGGGCATCCAATTGGCTGCTGGGCATACTCCACTTGTGGAAAGATAACCTACTTGGGGATTCCACCTGACCTAACTCAACTGGGGAAAATTCTGCTAGGGAAAATGTGATAACATCCCGCAAAAACCTGCAACAGCAGAAAACACACATGTGCCCCAGGGACTTGCATGGTATGATCTGTTCATCCATCGTCACCCGACACTCAAAGAGGGTTTTTAAATGCTTCCCTGCAATGTCATTTTTTTCAGAAAGCTCAACATGTTTCAAATGCAATGTTATTTTTGCCAAAAATTCAGGACATTTTTGCAAACAAAACAAACACAACACGGCTTTTTGACTGAATTTTCATTTATTGAGAGGCCTCTGAATAGGCAAAGTTTTTACATTAAGAAGCAACCACCTGGAAAGAGGTGGCTACCATAAAAATGAGAAAATAAAATATCCTAATGGCAATGGGCACGGCATCCCAATGAGTTTCCTTCTTGCTATGACCAGCATGTCTTCAAAACTTTCCATTCTTGCCTTTGCTTTCTGAAAAGGTGAGGGGACTGATTCCTATCCTTCTGATATTGTCTGGCTATACGAAACGATGATTTGGTTCAGATTACCCGGATCACCGTTGTTCGCTTATTCCCTTGTTTTGCGTGGACGCCCTTTCGGGTTTTCAATCCACCGGGATACCCTTTTTTGCCTGAGCTGTCCGATGTGGCTTTTCAACTCAGCGGGTGTACATTTTTTTATTTGTTTTCCCTAACTTTTGCCCGAGCCTTTTATTCTGTTTTTAGCTCGCCGGGATGCCCTTTTCTTGCATGGACTTTAATTCTGTTTTTGTGTCCAACGGGTCTTTTTATGCGAAGTATTTTCTAACTGCGTCCGAGTTAACAGGGGATTGGAAATCTTCTCCGTCCATAGTGGTGAGCATCGGTGCTCCTCCCGAGAAAACTTTCTTCACTATGAATGGTCCTTCGTAGTTTGGGGTCCATTTGCCCCTGTGATCTGAACTTGGAGGAACGATCCTCTTGAGCACAAGCTCGCCTACTTGATACTCTCGAGTGCGTACTCGTTGGTTGAATGCTCGCTTCATTCTCCTATGATAAAGCTGACCATGACAGATAGCAGCTAATCTCTTCTCCTCAATTAGACATAACTGGTTGTATCGAGCACGTACCCACTCAACCTCATCAAGCTTCACATCCATCATCACACGCAACGAAGTAATTTCCACCTCAACAGGCAAGACTGCCTCCATGCCATATACTAATGAGAAAGGAGTTGCCCCGGTTGACGTCCTGATTGACGTTCGGTACCCATGCAGCGCAAATGGTAGCATCTCATGCCAATCCTTGTAAGTGACAACCATCTTGTGCACAATCTTCTTAATATTCTTATTAGCCGCTTCTACCGCACCATTCCTCTTTAGTCGGTAAGGAGAAAAATTGTGATGCTGAATCTGGAAGTCCCGACACAATTCTGCCATCATCTTGTTATTCAAATTAGAACCATTATCAGTAATGATTCGCTCGGGCACTCCGTATCTGCAAATAATGTCCCTTTTCAAAAATCTGACTACCACTTGACGAGTGACATTGGCATAAGATGCTGCTTCAACCCACTTAGTGAAGTAATCGTTCGCAACCAAGACGAAGCGATGACCGTTTGAAGCAGTAGGCTCTATTTTCCCGATCATGTCGATGCCCCACATAGAAAAGGGCCAAGGAGATGACATGACGTTGAGCGGGCTGGGAGGAACATGCACCTTGTCTGCATAAATCTGGCACTTGTGGCACTTACGGGCGTACGAACAACAGTCTGCATCCATTGTTATCCAATAGTACCCTGATCTCAACAACTTCTTAGCCATTGCATGTCCTCCTGCATGAGTACCGAAAGACCCCTCGTGGACTTCTTGCATTAACAGGCTTTCTTCGTGTCTATCCACGCATCTGAGCAAGACCATGTCAAAGTTCCTCTTATACAAAACCCCAGCTATATTCAAAAAGAAGCTAGCAGCAAGTCGACTTAAGGTCTTCTTGTCATTGGATGATGCCCCAGCTGGGTATTCTTGTTTTTTCAGGAAAAGCTTAATATCAATGTACCAAGGTTTCTCATTAGACACTGCGTCTACAGAGAAAGCATCAGCTGGTGCGTCAAGCCTGGAAATGTCAATCCTGGGTACGTAGTTCCAACACAAGACTTTGATGGACGAAGAAAGAGTAGCCAATGCATCGGCAAATTGATTCTCATCTCGTGGTATATACTGAAGCTTAACCGTCGTGAAGAACGTCAACAGTCTTCTGGCATAATCCCTATAAGGAACTAAGTGTTCTTGATGTGTATACCACTTGCCGGTAATCTGATTGATAACGAGGGCTGAATCTCCGAATATATCGAGGGTCTTAATCTGAAGATTAATAGCCTCCTCTATTCCCATTATGCACGCCTCGTATTCCACTTCATAGTTGGTGCAGCCAAAAGTAATTCTGGAAGCGAAGGGAAAGTGAACACCTTCAGGAGTGATAAGAACAACACCAACTCCACGTCCGTTGATATTGACTGCCCCATCAAACATCAACTTCCATCTGGATTCATGGTCTGGCCCCTCCTCCGGAAGTGGTTCCTCGCAATCTTTTGCTTTGAGGTACATGATGTCCTCATCAGGGAAATCAAATTTCATTGGCTGATAGTCATCTTCTAGTGGTTGCTGTGCAAGATAATCTGACAATACACTTCCTTTGATGGCTTTCTGGGAAGTATATTGCATATCATACTCTGTTAATATCATTTGCCACCTTGCAACCCTTCCGGTTAATGCTGGTTTCTCGAAAATATACTTGACAGGATCCATTTTTGAGATTAGCAGTGTGGTATGGATCGATATATATTGTCTCAGTCGGCGAGCAGCCCATACTAAAGCGCAACAAGTTTTCTTGAGCAGTGAGTAACGAGAGTCACAGTCGGTAAACTTTTTGCTAAGGTAGTAAATAGCATACTCTTTTCGACCAGACTCGTCATGTTGGCCTAGAACACATCCCATTGACCCTTCTAGCACAGTCAAGTACATGATAAGTGGCCGTCCTGGAACTGGAGGCATTAGAATCGGAGTTGTCTGCAAATATTCTTTTATCTTTTCAAAGGCTCTTTGACAGTCCTCATTCCACCTGACCGTTTGTTCTTTTCTCAATAACTTGAACATTGGCTCACGCGTGGCAGTTAGATGAGATATAAACCGTGAGATGTAGTTCAATCTCCCTAAAAACCCGCACACTTCTTTTTCTGTTTTCGGTGCAGGCATATCTTGTATTGCTTTTACTTTTGCAGGATCCACCTCGATTCCTTTCTGGCTCACAATAAAACCCAGCAATTTTCTGGAACGCACTCCGAAAGTACACTTGTTGGGATTCAACCTCAGCTTATACTTTATCAGTCTATCAAACAGCTTTTTGAGATTGACTAAATGCTCTTCTTCGTTTCGGGACTTGGCAATCATGTCGTCCACATAACATTCAATTTCTTTGTGTATCATGTCGTGGAACAGTGTAACCATAGCCCGCTGATACGTTGCCCCGGTGTTCTTCAACCCAAAGGGCATAACCTTGTAGCAGAATGTACCCCACGGGGTAATGAACGTTGTTTTCTCCATGTCTTCCGGTGCCATTTTGATCTGATTATACCAGAAGAAGCCATCCATGAAAGAAAATCCCGAGAACTGAGCGGTGTTATCTACCAGCACATCAATGTGTGGTAATGGAAAGTCATCCTTTGGACTCGCTCTGTTTAGATCCCGATAATCAACTCACATCCGAACTTTTCCGTCTTTCTTTGGTACAGGCAAAATGTTAGCTACCCAAGGTGGGTAACTAGTTACGACAAGGAATCTGGCATCCCACTGCTTCTGAACTTCCTCCTTGATCTTCATCGCCATATCAGGACGAGTTCTTCTCAGCTTTTGTTTCACCGGAGGACAGTCTTCTCTTAGTGGCAGCTTGTGTACAACAATGTCAGTATCTAGTCCTGGCATATCTTGATACGACCATGCGAAGATATCCACATACTCACGTAGCATACCAATCAACTCCTTCTTTACCTCGTCCTGCAGACAGGCCCCAATCTTTATCTCTCTCTTTACATCTTCAGTCCCGATGTTGATGATCTCTAACTCTTCCTGATGAGGCTGAATGACCCTTTCCTCTTGTTTCAACAACCTGACAAGTTCTTCGGGGAGTTCACAGTCTTCCTCAACCCCTTCATCAGCTTGGTAGATAGGATTGTCAAAGTCATGCATGGTCATAGCAGGAATGTTATCACTAGAATCTGGATGATCAACACTGCACAAATGATGTGCTTATTTCAGAATTTGTTCTCTTCAAAAGAGACGCAAACACACAAACACAAGAAAAGGAAAAACATTGCCATTTTATTTTTGTGAAAAATTTTAAAACGAAAAAAAGAGAACACAATTTGCTTGAAAAATGTCCTTTATTTCATGGAAAAAAATAAATTCATTAAAAGCATGGTGGCCCTACAAATGGATCCGTGCACCTTGGGAAGAGTGCATGATTGACATGCAGCATGATAAAAAGGAAACAAGTAAATTACTTTGATTGCCAAGTAAATTGAACGAAATCCTCGGCAGACCAATTCCGGAGCTCCTCCCCAGGTGCACATGGGTGAATCCAGCTATCCCAGTCGCAGTCATTGTCCCCTTCTTCACTTGTTGCACATATGTTGTTGCGATCGAGCATTCCGGCACTTGTGAAAGTTATGGCTTTATTATCCTGAGGCCAGTTGGACCCCCCAGGCTGGTAACCAAGACCGAACTTGTCATCCTTCTTTTCCATCTCTAGCAACTTGCCCCAGCCCTGGGCACTTCCAGATTGGACCACTTCTTTGGCTTGCTTGTAGGAGTAGATAGAGGTCCCTTCCTTCTCGTTGTTCCGATCTGTTGGAGCCAAAATACTAACATTGACTGCTTCAAAAGCTTGACACAACGTTTCATGAATTTCTCCGTCCATCTCCACGTATTTAAAAGTTCAC
The DNA here is from genome assembly GCA_963966055.1 of Lathyrus aphaca. Classification (NCBI taxonomy): domain Eukaryota; kingdom Viridiplantae; phylum Streptophyta; class Magnoliopsida; order Fabales; family Fabaceae; genus Lathyrus; species Lathyrus aphaca. The sequence goes on along the minus strand of OZ014520.1, from coordinate 353,194,276 downwards.
AGATGACTCACGAAAATGTCTTCTTCTCCACATACAATGACCACCTGACCATCTACCACATACTTCAGCTTCTGATGCAACGTGGATGTCACTGCGCCTGCAGCATGGATCCAGGGATGTCCTAGCAAGCAACTGTAAGCAGGTTGAATATCCATAACATAAAACGTGCTCTTGAACACTTGGGATCCTATCTTCATAGGTAGCTCAACCTCCCCGAACACAGACCTCCGGGACCCATCAAAGGCTTTCACAATTAAGTCACTGGGTCTTAACACAATGCCATCAATATTCAACTTCATCAAGGCCTTCTTAGGGAGCACATTGAGAGAAGAGCCTGTGTCCACCAAAACATGTGACAGGACAGCGCCCTTACACTCCATGGTGATGTGCAGGGCCTTGTTGTGATTACGGCCTTCAGAAGTAAGATCTCTATCTGTGAAGCCCAGCCCATGGCTGGCATTCACGCTGCCTACCACAACCTCCAACTGATTAACAGTTATCTCCTGTGGTACATATGCCATCTGTAAAACTTTCAGTAGAGCTTCCCTATGAGTTGGAGAACACATTAACAAGGACAAGATATATATCTTGGACGGAGTTTGATTCAGCTGTTCAACTACTTTATAGTCATTCTTCTTTATTATCCTCATAAACTCCTCGACTTCCTTTTCAAAAGTACCTTGCCCGGCAGCAGGAGTTGTCACTTCTTCGGTCCCTATCTGTTTACCTTTAGCCTTTGCAACAGCTTCAGCTTCAGGATCTCCTCTGAGAGCTCGAGGAGCAAAAAGACGCCCGCTTTTTGTAAATCCACCAATTCCTCCGACATTCACCACAGTCGGGTCAATTGTCACCGCTTTACTTTCCACCTTCTGACCTTCCACATACACATCCGAGCCATAGTGCCAGATGGCTTTGTCATCCGCATAAGGAACTGGTCCTAGAATAGTAATAGCAACAGGACTAACCTCTGGAACATAGATAGTCACTGGCTCTCTCCGGGCAGGAACTTCAGCAGGATCAAAGTAAATTGTTATGGTGGACTCACAATCACTTCTATCATCAACCCTGTCAAACTGTAGCGACCCCTCGTCAATCAGATATTGTAGTCCAACCTTCAAGTCTTCACAGCCATTAACTGAACTCAAACACCCTTCACAGTCATAACCACACCCCGGGAATACTTGTCCCCTCAGTAATCTGTCCTTCACCACCAACAATGAAGTCTTCACCTCTTCCACATTCAAAATCAATCTTAACCTCTCACCACTGTCCACATCATTTATCCTTGCCCCTCCATGGTTTGGAATGGGATTTGATGTAACATTAGGAGGAGGTATAAAGTTAATCGCCTTTGAATCAATCAAATCTTGAACTTTATGCTACAGTGCCCTGCACTTCTCTGTTGAGTGCCCGAGAGCTCCTGAATGAAACGCGCATCTTGCGTTAGCATCATACCCCACTGGAAGCTCTCCAGGTGGAGGTGGTGCTAATGTCCTCAATTGAACCAAATTCAAGTCTAACAACCTTTGAAGTAGTGTCGTGTACGTCATTGGAATGGCTTCAAGTACCCTGTTAGCTGGACGAGCTTGTCTCTGTTGATAGGATCTTTGCTGATAATTATTACGCTACGGCTGTTGTTGTTGTTGTTGTGGTTGAGTTTGTTGCACAGGACTTGATGGAATAGTGACAGCTGCCACTTGCTCATAGAATCCTTTGTATCCCCGGCCCCGTCCTCGGCCGTACACAGCATTAGTTTCTCCCTCTCTTCTTCTCGGAGGTCCATTAAAAGTTTTTCTCACACCGCTTGAGCTACCTGCACCGGTGTCCTGAATATTCCCCATCTTCAAAAGAGTTTCAACCCTCTCTCCTGCTATCACAATGTCATTGAACTTTGTTGCTGAACAAGATGCCAACCTCTCAATAAACACCCCCTGTAGTGTTCCCATGAACATGTACGCCATTTCATTTTCCAACAAGGGAGGTTGTACTCTAGCAGCAAGCTGACGCCACCTCTAAGCGTACTCCTTGAACCCTTCTTTAGCATTCTGAGACATGGTCTGCAACTGGGTACGATTTGGAGTCATATCCAAATTGTACTGATACTGCTTCACAAATGCCTCTGCTAAATCCTTCCAGCTTCGAATATTAACCCTTCTCAGCTTCATGTACCATTCCAAGGAGGCCCCCCACAAGGCTATCCTGGAAGTAATACATCCACAGCTTCTCATCATCTGTATGTGCAGCAATTCTTCCGACAAAAGACTGGAGGTGAGTTTTCGGGCAAGCCGTGCCGTTGTACTTATCGAAAGTAGGAACCTTGAACTTTTAGGGAATTCTAACCCCTGGCACCAAGCCCAAGTCAGTGATATCAAACCCCAGAGAGCTCTGAGATTGAATGGCACGAATCAGCTCAGCCATCTCTTCAAACTTTCTGTTCATGTCAATTCCTTGGCCTTCTGCCTAATCCAGCAAAGTAAACTGTTCATCCTGCCCATCCATCTGCACATTATTTATTCCATCATTGACAATAGTAACCCCTGGTTGCACCACAGGGATTTCAACTTGTCGGGCGCCAGCCCCATTGCGATTACCTCCATCTGCGGTCCCATTGTTCCTGACCTGATTGTTTTCCACCATCTCGCGCAAGCGCTCCTGAGTTTGACCCATCCCAGCCATGAGGGTCATGAAGTTTTCCATTCTCGTTCTCAAGTCAGCCAGATCTTCCTGCATCTGATCCATTACTCTCTCTCTATTTACTCTTGTAGGATATTTGTGCACCGTTGGCTGTTCTCGAACCTTCCTGGGAGCTATAGTGCCTGAAATGACGTAAAAGTTATAAAACTGATGAACTACCTGCAAAACAGCAAACATGTTATGTAACTATTCATGCTTCCAAGTTTAGGCATTTATATGCCCCAGTTCTGGTATTTGCTCTAGATAGCCCCTTTGAGCATTAATTTTCCAACTCTCCCTTTGAAGAGTGTTCAGATCTTAGCAGTCTCAAACAAGTTTTGCGTACTCAGAAATGGTAATTGGGATTTAACATTTCATAACATGGATAACCCACTGGCAGCCAAAGTTAGAGCATAAACAAATTCCCCGAAGGGTTACAGGTCAATACATGAACAAAAAGATAAAGCAGGACTCCTACAACAAGCCTATAGGTAGTCTGAACAATCATAAATTAAAATCCTAGACTAAAGGAAAGACCCAAGTTCTTCTTCTGTAGCCATCACTTCTGTCTGGTTCTTCTTCACGCCTGCTCTCAGCTTAAGCTCTGCAATCTCCTTCAATGCCTCCTCCAAGACCATCTGGCTCTGTGCCAATTGTTGAGTCTTCTCTCTTCGTATTTTGTGAACTTGTTCTACTTCTTCTTTCTTGAAGGCCATTTGTACCTCGAAAAACTCTTCCTTTTCTTTATACTTCTTCTGCTCATGTTCCCTTTGGCCATGCAACCAAACAATGGACTAGCGAGCTTCTTTAAGAGTCTTCAAAGTCTTCTTACGCTCCGCTTCTCTTTTTGATTCCATTAGACCCAATCTCTCAAAATGATCTTTCTTCCAGCAAACTCCTTTTCCTTAGCTTCTAATGAGACTTGCATCTTCTGTAGCTTTTCCTCTGCTTCATTCTTAGCACGATTGGCAAGGTGGTACATGTTAACCATTTCAGCATTTTCTACCCGGTCCTCGTGCAACTGAGCTTCCAATTTCTTATATTCATTCAGAGGAACAGTGTTCTGACATGGCACCTCTTTGGGATACAATGGAGCTTCCACTGAAAATAGCATGAGCACTTCCTCTACCCGCTTCTGCAACCATGTAGCAAAAGGAGGGTATGTCTTGGGATCTACCCTTCCAAAATCCTTCTTTCCTTTCTTCACCCTGTGAGCCCAAGCCTGAGATGCTTGTATGACCAACTCTTTGTTTCCCATCATAGAAAAGTACAAAGACCCAGCTAATTCTTCCATACTTGGTGGATCCCTCAGAAGATAACCAAATTGCTTCCTGGCTAAGACTGGGTGGTAACTGATCACACCCTTTCTTCCTAGCAAAGGCACATTAGAAAAACTCCCACAACTAACCAGTAACTCCTTCCCCAACAAATATCTGTTATAACCCCAAGCTATATCCTCAGAAGTTAGTCCCATTAGCCTCCTAGACCACCTCCACGCATCTCTCATCTCTTTGAAAGGGCCCGATTTTGGCAATTGCTTAGCAAACCAATCAGCAAATAATGGAGCACAACAACCCACTGGTCCACCTCTGCCTTTCTCATTCCGGTAATGAACATTGTAGTAGAAGTCTCCCAACAAAGTTGGTACAGGGTTACCTTTAGCAAAAATGGAAATTACCTCCAAGCTTACAAACTCCTTTTCTCCCGGGAAAAGACTAGATCCATATACCATCAAGGCCACCACAACACCAAAATCTCCCCACCTACTCTCTTTGGCATACTCTTCAGCTTCTGGTATAAGCACATCCCAAGGAAGTCCTCTGCCCTCACTGTCCTTCAAAGCTTTCTTGACCTTAGCAGCTGGTATACGACAGACTCTGGATATGTCTTCTTCCTTGAGAACTACCTCTGACCCATAGTAAGGAAAAGTATCTCTGACTGGAATACCCAAAATGCTAGAAATCTCCTCCAAGGTAGGAGCCAAAATATAATCTGGAAATACAAAACACCGCAACAAGGGATCATAGAACTGAAGCAAAGTGTGCAAGCTATCCTTCTGGTCTACAATAGGTTTATCCATATACTTCAGAATATGACCATACCTCTTTCTGAAGTTCCCTAAAACTTGATCATTCATCAGCCCTGCTAATCTCTGAACACTCTTGACTTCTGGTTGGAGAAAAGTGTAATGAACATTATTCTTTCTTGTAATTTTCTTAACTTCTGCCACCTGGAGAGCTTACAATTACCATAACTGGGTGCTAAACTATAAACAACAACCTGAAAAATGGAAACACAAATAGTTAATGCGAGTATGAGGAGATGAAAATGCAATGCAGGCATATGATCAATCTGGGACCATCTTGATACTGGATATTGGGACCCTCAAAGTAACTGAAAGCCAGAATTCTCTGAACCATAACCATCTGATAGAAACCCTCAGAACCAAAAGATCAAGAAATCCAGAACCATAATGACCAAATCATAACGGAGACCACACTGATAATGAGGGTATGTTGAGGTCAAGGGTTCCTGCAAACCTATAAACCCATCCCAATCTCACGGGTGTGCTCCGGGTCTAACATCACGGACTCTCAAAGCCGAATAGCAATAATACGTTCACCATTTCCGAGAAATGGCTCATGACCAAATTAGGGAATCGGTTTGGCATTATGTACTACTCAGGGAGGCCTCAGCTGAGTCCGGGAAAACAAGGTCATCCTATGTGAGTTCCAGGTGGGCCCTCGGGTGCGAATGGGTTTGCCACACAATGTGGTCTGCCACTGTCACCACTAGAGAGGGATGTTTCCACAAGGTTCTCAATGATCGGTCCCCAGCTGGACATAACTATCAAGGTTATGAAATGAGAGAGGAAGATCCCCAAATCAAGACATTTCTAAGACGGTCGCAAATCTGGGCGTGGAACCCATTACTACCCCCATGACAAGATCTCATGAGGCCAAAGTGGAACCACTCTAAGTCCTAAGGTGCACTCGAGCCTTGGTAATGAGCTCATCTCACAGTAACAGTATCACCCAAGTCCTACCAAACAGAAAAAATCCAGTCCAGACAGTCCAGTATAATATATGATGCAGGAAAATAAATAATGAAAACTGTAAATAAAACTGTAAATAAACTGTAAATAAAACAACAGTAAAATATACACACAACAGCAAACAATCAACACCCCACGAAACAGAAACACGCAAGCGCTAGGAGAGACTCTCAAGGGAACCAGAGATTATGGGTTCGATCCCCAGCAGAGTCTCCAGCTGTCGCTCCCTGGATTTCCATCCTGGTACAACCGCGAAAGTGGCGCGGAAAGAGGTAGAGTCGCCAGCCAGGCATTTTTATCCCGAAGGAACGGGAATGGTAATGCTGCACAAACCAGAAGAAAAGAAGAGGAAGGACACGGGTCATGCGAACCAAAAAGACTGAGTTCGGGAGTCGGTTACGACCTGGGAAGGTATTAGCACCCAGATCGTCCGCCGTACCCGACGGGATCCACGCTTGCAAAGAAACTGTTTCAAGGGTGAGGGGATGAAAACTTCTATAAAACGAAAAGGAACTGAACTGGATAAAAGAAAAGAAAAGGGGACTGAAAGAGAAATGAAAAGGAAAAAAATGTAGGGAAAATAAAGATTGTGCTCGAACGGGCCCTACCCCGCTGCCTACGTACCTCACTGGACATGAGGATCAGAGTCGCCGTAGTTCCCCTAACTAGGGGTGGAAAAGATACTTGTGTCTTAAGGCCTGAACTGCCTATATCAATGCTCAGGTGTTGCAGGCTCGGACGACGAGTGCATTACCGTCTTGCAAAATGACAAGTAGGAGCAAGTTCGTACGTAAAGAGTGAAGGTGATGAGAAGAGAAGTCCCGAAGGAGAGACGCTTATTGCTTGTCCAGTGTTTTTTATGAGTTTTCTATGAGTGTGGCACAAGGAAGTGAACTCAAGCTCCTTTCCATGGAATGTGTACTTGCTACTACATTCCAAGATGGAATAATAGAACAAGCACACTCAAGTAAGGAGAAGATCCCCAAAACTTGATTCCAGAGATTAGGGCTTAGGCTTACTAACTCATTGAATTTATTAAGTGTTTTTTTGTAATTTTGTGAAGAAGTCTTTTTTATGATTTTCTTGATGAAGATGGTCTCATGATCAGACTTGTGCATCATGAGAGGCAAGCTTGTACTATCCCAAGATGGGAATACTACAAGTGCTCCATGGAATAAGGCTATTGCACAGGACACCACTTCAATCCTTATTAAGATTTTTTTTAGGTTTTTGTTTTGTGATGAGAAGAGAAAAGAACCAAATATCTTAAAGGTAAAAGTCTAATGGGGAAAGTCTAATCCTAAAGTTATCATGCAAAGGAGGTCCTAGGTTAGTGAGGTTTACTACCCTAAAGAAGGAAGAGATAAGAAGAGAAAGAGGAACAAGAAGAAAAGGAGAAAAAGAAAGGATGTCCTAAGCCCCTCAAACACAAATAAGAGAATATCATAAAAAGAAAAGAGATGAGAATTGGAGATGTGGGAATCACATCCACACCTCTCACTTACCAGAGCCCCTGAAATGGTTAGTAACATAAGCAAATATCATGACAAAAGCAAATAAGAACAAAAGAAAGACAAAATGGACATAAGATCAAACCAAAGCAACATAACCAGGAGTGGAATCTCAATTACAAGTGTCAAAAATCAAACACACAACACAAGAATGAGAAATGGATTAGACAGTTCAATATAAAGCAATACAGATTATCATGACAAAACAAAACTAATATGAGATAACACAAAGCAAACCAAGCAAACAAACATCACAAACTTCAAGACCAGAACACTAACATGTCAAGAATGTGCCTAAGCAACACAAGAGATGAAGAGTAGAAGCATACAAACTTAAACATTATCATCATGAGAAGCAAAGAAGCATAAGAAGTGAGGTGAACATGTACAAAAGTGAATGAACCTCAAAGGCAAGCAACCACAAAATTTCTCAAAGTACAAACATCAATCCAAGACCAGAGAGGTATCCTTATCCTAAAAGGGGCCTAAACATCCTATGGGAGTTGGCACAAGTGCCCTCCCAACCTAAGGACTAAACATATGACCAAAAAGGATGCAAAAGAAGATAAGCAAAGAACAAAATTCAAATCAAATCAAGCATTCATCCAAAAATTCCACAAATTTGCACAAAGACTCTTCAAACATCTAATATTAGCATGCCAAAAGAAAAGGATCAAAATCAGAAGCTAAGTAGGTCAAATATATGCCTAAACATGGATTAGGGTTATGAAACTTCATGCACAAGTTAAGGATAAAAAATAATCAAGCAAACTTCTAAAACACAGAAGAAAAATCATCAACAAACTACATTTCAATTTGAATCCAGAGCAAAAAAAATCAATTCAAAATTCAAATTAATGATCAAGATATAAATTCTACAAGACAACATGCTTTAAAAGTGAATAAAAAAACAAATAATAAAAGAAGAAATTAATTCCAGTGTGGAAAATGAAAATAAATGGAAAATAAAAATGTAAAAAATTAAATAAAACTTAAAATATCACTTATGAATTTTTTTTGGAATATTTAATAACTTCTAACTATTTTTATAAATTGAAAAGCAAACCTGAAAGAAAATAAAAAGAAAAATAAGCATCCAAAGGGCCAGGGGTGTGATTAGCAGCTATTTCAGTTCAATTAATTGGGCTGAGAAAGGGAAGGGGGTGCAAAAAGCAACTGAGCCCAATGGATCCAGCGCAGGTTCATATACACTATGGTGGAAATTCAAATAATCAGGAAAAATAAAGGACCATCAGATCAATCTAACGTATACAACCAGGTCAATGATCAGGCAAAGTCAACAATCAAACATGCAAAGGTGTGCGCACATGATAGCTACCGTGAGGTGTCAAACACAATGCTTAATTCAGATTAAATTATAAAACGAAATCACGTGAGAGGGAGTGTGTGTTTTTAATGCGCTGGAATTGTGTGGATCGTCCAGATCAAATATCCAACGGTATAAACATCATCTTCTTCATTTCAACATTTCCAGAATCCGGTGACCGGAGCCCTAGCTCCGGCACCGGAAAACTCATAATCAAGAACAAAACACCATAAACAAAGTTATAAACCTCCAGATCTGATCATCTACCCATCCTGAACATGAATCAAACACTCAAATACACAAACACTCCACGAATTCATCAAATCGAAACAAATAAAGTTTGACATCAAACTTTCAAATTCAAATTTCTCACTCAATAATCCACCAATTTCAAATCCAATTAGTGCAGTACACTCAGCAAAGTTCACAGATCACATTGCACATAAGAAAAACAAGTTATAGATCTATGGATTTCAAGTCATACCTGAGATTGAACCACTTCAAAATCACCAGAATAGAGCTTCAAATGCTGCAGATCCGTGTACTTTGATCTCCTCTTGCAAAATAAATGCAAGAGGAAGCTTGAGAGAGCCTGAATTCAGGAGCTCGAAGGATCTTTCTCTGAACTGCAACTTCTTGTTTCTTCACTTTCAGCTCTGATTGTTGAGAGAAATGGAATCCTTGAAGCTTGTAGAAGAAGAATATGAAGAGAGATGAGAGAGATATGCCTTGGAGAGAGAGATTCGAAAGCTTTTGCTCCTGTGCATGAAACTTTGAATCTGAGAAATGAGAGAGTGCTAGCTTGTATTCAGGGCATGCTTGGCTTTTATATCATGTGTATATTACACTGATTAGGGTTTTGTGGTGAGTGGTAGCATGAGTTGTGTGATAGGGATTGTTTTGCAAAATTGCATGAAGAATGAGAATGACCAATTTGCTCATGCATTTGATTCCCCCTTGCACATGCTAATCCCTCATCCCATCCCTTGATTCATGATGAAATGATCCTGTCCTTCAGATGTTAGTATCATGCTTTTCTTGTGATCATGCATTTTTTGCATTTTGTGAAATACCTCTCATTCCATGCACGATTTTTTGAATTTTCTCTTGGGTCAAAGGTGTTTAATTCCAAGCCTTATGGTATTATGGTCTCACTTTCCCCATAGATCAGCTTAGAAATGACTTGCAATGCTTTTTGCAACTTGATGTAAAATGATAATCCATGTTAAACCCTAAAAACAAGTGATCTTTCGAAGGCCATAACTTTTGATCCATGAAGGCTATGAAAATGCACTTGTACTTTCTGAAAATGGGAGAACCTACCCTACAACTTTCATGTTTGTTGGAAATTCATTTGAGATCATTTTCACCATGAAAGAAGCCTTTGAAAATTAGGGCAAAAGTTGCCAAAAATGGAAAGTTTCAAAACAAACCATATGCCAAAAATGGAAAGTTCTTCAAAACCCTTTGATTCTTAATCCTTGACTTTGCCAAATCTCTTCTAAGGTCTTAAGGGCATCCCTTGACTTGAAACATGGGGTTGGACCCCTTGAATTCTCACAGTTGACTTTTAAAATGCACAGTTGACCAATTTCTTCTTATGCAAGCAACTGATGAAATAACTGCCTTCCACAAGGAATTTTCTCACCAAATTTCACCCCTAGGATCCTCTTATCATATGAAAGACTTTGCCCACATGAAATGGCCAAAGTCACAAAGAATTCCTGCTTGAAAGTGAAACCCTAATTTGGGAACCATTGTGTAGGAGCTTGCCCTAGCTTGGATTTCTCTGATGATCCCTCAACCTTCTGGGCTCTTGTAAAGGATCTTGAACTTGTGAATGTAATGTAGATTCTTCATGAGACTTGGACAAGTCCTCTTGGCCTCTTACTATAGCTTGTGATGCCTCAAATCCACCCATAGTTGATCATATTCCTAATGATAGAACATGAGAATGTTATGTTTCATTTTTCTTTGCAAAGATGCCAAGGACATGACATGCTTATGATGCTTATGATATGATGATGATGCTTAAAAAGAAGAGGGCAAATTTGGGGTGTTACAGCTACCAAAGAAGGCTTTAGTCAAGCGGGAGTATGAGTGTCTTGCACTCCGTCCGAGCAACCTAGTTGTTAGAGCTTTTGATGGTTCTAAGAGATCGGTTCTCGGAGAGATTGAGTTGCCTGTGATAATTGGCCCGCAAGTTTTCAAAACTACCTTCTACGTGATGGACATACAGCCTGCCTACAGTTGTTTATTAGGTCGACCCTGGATTCATGTCGTTGGCGCAGTAACATCGACCATTCACCAGAAGTTAAAATACGAGTGGGAAGGCCAAATTATCACCATTTGTGGAGAAGAAGACATCTTTGTCAGTCACCTGGCTACATTCTAGTACATAGAAATGGATGGAGAGATCCATGAAACCATGAGTCATGGTTTTGAAGCTTTGAATATCAACGAAGCTACAACTGAGGTGTTTGCTGCATCCCAAGAGGAAAGGATGGGTGCCTCAATTGCTTCCTACAAACAGGCTCGAAAGGTTGTGGAAGAAGGGAATGCCCAAGGCTGGGGAAAGCTGCTAAAGGTGAAGATGAAAGAAGACAAATTCGGTTTGGGTTACAGACCATCCCGACAAGTTCAAGAGGAGGCTACTGGAGGGCCAAAGTGCATAAGTGGGGAATGTTGACCCCTGATGATGTCAACACTTTTGAAGACGAGGCTGAGAGCGACTATAACCTGGAAAGCTGGATCCGTCCAAGAGTCCCGGGCCAACAAGTCCTCAACTGGTCTTCCTAGGAAATTATAAGGGTTACTGCTGCAGAGTAATTATTATTTCCTGTTTTAAGCATGCATCAAAGTCCTGCATCTTGCCCAAGATGTCGGGACTCATTTTGTAATAGGGCCATATGTATTTTGTGCAAATTGAATATTAATGAACAATGGACATCTTTTTGCAAACAATCTTTTTCGCTCCCAGACTTTTCATTTTTGTTATTTTCGCACAAAACAATAAATGACAATGTTTTTCTCAATAATAATTTCATTCACTCTTTCTAAATAAGATAAAATCAATCACTAAAATGAACCAAATCTCAACCCTTGCCGAGATAGCCCTCCAGATTGCACCGATAACAACACTGCTATGAACTCGTATGACTTCGACAATCCGATTAATCAAGCAGATGAAGGGGTTGAAGAAGACTACGATTTACCTAAAGAGTTAGCCAGGTTATTGAGACAAGAGAAAAAGATGATTGCTCCTCATCAGGAGGAGGTTGAGACTATCAATCTTGGTACCGAGGAAGATGTGAAAGAGGTGAAGATTGGGGCCAGTCTGCAAGCTCCAATAAAAGAACAACTTATCAATATGCTGCGAGAATATGTCGATGTGTTCGCTTGGTCCTATCAGGATATGTCGGGTTTGGATACAAATATTTTCATGCACAAGCTGCCATTGAAAGAATATTTTCCTCCAGTTAAACAGAAGTTGCATCGTACCCGCCTAGATATGGCCATGAAAATCAAAGAAGAAGTACAAAAGCAGTGGGACGCCAGTTTTCTTGCTGTAACTAGTTACCCGCCGTGGGTTGCTAACATTGTACCCGTACCTAAGAAAGATGGCAAGGTGTGTATGTGTGTTGATTACCGGGATCTGAACAAAGAAAGCCCGAAAGATGACTTCCCATTACCTCACATTGATGTATTGGTAGACAACACAACTCAGTTCTCGGTATTTTCCTTCATGGATGGATTTTCTGGATACAATCAAATTAAGATGTCACCTAAAGATATGGAGAAAACAAACTTCATCACACCCTGGGGCACGTTCTTCTACAAAGTAATTCCGTTTGGTCTGAAGAACGCCGATGCGACATATCAATGGGATATGGTAACCTTGTTCCACGACATGATCTATAAAGTAATCGAGTGCTACGTGGATGACATGATTGCCAAGTCCCAAACAGAGGAAAAGCATTTGGTGAACCTGTTGAAACTATTCGAGCGTCTGAGGAAGTATCAGCTAAGGTTGAACCCCAACAAGTGCACATTCGGGGTACGTTCTGGTAAGCTGCTGGGTTTTATTGTGAGTGGAAAAGGAATTGAGGTTGATCCTGACAAAGTCAAAGCAATTCAGGAAATTCCTACACCTAAAACTGATAAAGAAGTTCTAGGGTTCTTAGGTAGATTGAACTACATCTCAAGGTTTATATCTCATCTCACTGCAACCTATGAGCCCTTGTTCAAACTGCTAAGAAAGGAACAAATAGTCAGGTGGAACGACGATTGTCAGAAGGATTTTGACAAGATCAAGGAGTATCTGCAAGAACCTCCAATTCTCATGCCTCCAGTCGAAGGAAGACATTAATAATGTACCTGACAGTATTTGATGAATCGATAGGGTGTGTGTTGGGTCAGCATGACGAGTCTGGTCGAAAAGAGTATGCAATATACTACCTAAGCAAAATGTTTACCAACTATGAACAATGATATTCACGGCTCGAAAAAACTTGATGTGCTTTAGCGTGGGCTGCTCGCCGACTAAGATAATATATGTTGACTCATACTACCTTGTTAATCTCAAAGATGGACCCCGTCAAGTACATATTTGAGAAGCCAGCACTTACCGGAAGGGTTGCAAGGTGGCAAATGATTCTAACAGAATATGACATTCAGTACACCTCTCAGAAAGCCATCATTGGCAATGTATTGTCCGACTATCTGGCTGAGCAACCCATTGATGACTACCAGCCTATGAGATTTGATTTCCCTGACGAAGACATCATGTTCTTAAAGCATGGACTATGATGTTCGATGGGGCAGTTAACTGTAACGGTCGTGGGGTTGGTGCAGTGCTTATTACACCCAAAGGGGTCCACATGCCTTTCTCAGCAAGGCTCACCTTTGCCTGCACTAACAATGAAGCAGAGTATGAACCTATTATCATGGGTCTTGAGGAAGCCATTGACCTCAGGATCAAAACCTTGAATGTATTCGGAGATTCAACTTTGGTGATCAACCAAACTAATGGCAAGTGGTATACTCATCAAGAGCATCTGGTTCCTTACCGTGACTACACGAGGAGATTGTTGACTTTCTTTACAACGATCAAGCTTGAGTACATCCCTCGAGATGAGAATTAGTTTGCAGACGCCTTGGCCACTATTTCATCTATGATCAAAGTACGGACTGCCAACTATGTACCTCGGATTTTAGTATCCAGACTAGACCGACCAGCATATGTATTCTTTGTGGGCTCTGTCGTTGACAACAAACCTTGGTTCCACGACATCAAATGCTTCTTGGAGACTCAGACATACCCACCTAGGGCATTGTATAATGATAATAAGACATTAAGAAGGCTAGCTGGCAGTTTCTTCCTTAATAATGATGGCTCTTTATACAAGCGAAACTTCGACATGGTCTTGCTCAGATGTGTTGACAAGAATGAGGCAGACCTACTAATGCACGAAGTACATGAAGGTTCTTTCGGTACCCATGCCGGAAGACATGCAATGGCAAAGAAATTGTTGAGATCAGGTTACTATTGGATCACAATGGATGCAGATTGTTGTGCCTATGCCAGAAAGTGCCATAAGTTCCAGATCTACGCGGACAAAGTGCATGTGCCTCCCAATCCTTTGAATATATTTTCTTCACCCTCGCCCTTCGCCATGTGGGGAATTGATATGATTGGAAAGATCGAGCCGACTGCTTCAAATGGTCACAGATTCATCCTGGTAGCCATTGATTACTTCACAAAATGGGCCGAAGTAGCTTCATATGCAAATGTCACTCGCCAAGTGGTAGCCTGTTTCCTAAAAAGGGATATCATTTGTCGATATGGAGTTCCCGAGCGAATCATTACTAATAATGGTTCAAACCTTAACAACAAGATGATGGTGGAGCTATGCCGAGACTTCAAAATTCAACATTACAACTCTTCTCCTTACAGGCCAAAGATGAATGGCGTTGTTGAGGCGGCTAACAAGAACATTAAGAAGATTGTGCAAAAGATGGTAGTCACGTATAGAGACTGGCATGAAATGTTACCATTCTCCTTGCATGGATACCGAACTTCCATCAGAACATCTACCAGGGCAACACCCTATCAGCTTGTGTATGGTATGGAAGCAGTCCTACCTGTTGAAGTTGAGTTACCCTCCTTGCGGGTAATTATGGATGTAAAACTGGACGAAGCAGAATGGATCCGATTCGTTATAACCAACTGAGCCTAATTGAAGAAAAGAGGCTAGCAACTATCTGTCATGGTCAGTTATATCATAAACGGATGAAGAAAGCCTTCGATCAAAAAGTCAGACCTCGAGTATATCAAGTGGGAGAACTTGTACTGAATAGACTCCTTCCTCCTCATACAGATCACAGGGGCAAGTTGATGCCTAACTATGAAGGTCGCTACGTGATAACTAAAGTCTTATCAGGCGGAGCACCGATGCTTGCAACCATGGATGGCGAAAAATTCCTATCTCCTGTGAATTCAGATGCAGTTAAAAAATACTTCACATAAATGATCGTTGGACATAAAAACAGAATGTAAGTCCAGGAAAAAATAGGGTATCCTGGCAAGTCAAAAACAGAATAAAAGACTCGGGCAAAAATAAGGGGAAAATTGAAAAAATTTACACCCACTGAGTTGAAAAGCCACATCGGACAGCTCAGGCAAAAAAGGGTATCCCGGTGGATTGAAAGCCCGAAAGGGCGATCCACGCAAAATAATGGAATAAGCGAACAACTGCATTTTGAATTCGTCTGTATCACTCACATAACATAGCAAGCTTCGAAAGGAAAAAGCATCGGTCAGAATCAACTTTCTTCAGAAAGTAAGATAAAAAGAGCGTTCAGGTCATACAAGTCATAGCAAAAAGAAGATTGAAGCATCAACTTTAGCATTGCCGAATAGGACTTTTATTTTCGCAATTTTGTAGCAGTCTCCTCATTTCAGGGATTAGCTTCCTCACTGTACTCGCCTATTCAGGGCACACAAATCAATAAAATCAATGTTCACTCATACTTTGTTTTGTACCTTTTTTGTTTTGTTTGCAAAATGTCCAAAGTTCGTAATACAACATTTGCATGAAAACATATAAGCCAATTTCAATAAATGCTTACAGGAAATATGTGCTCTTAAACGAACCTAACTCCTATGATGGAATCCCGTTGAGGATATCTCAGGGCATTTGTGCGTTTCGTTTGTTTAACAGGTTGCACGTACTCAAGGCGGACAACCTTTCATAGCATGGGGCATATCAGGCACCATATCCCCAGCCAAGCCGACAATCACCTCATCAGAAGGACTACTTAACGAAAGTATTCCCCCACGGAGCTCTTTATCCCCTCAGAGTATCCCCACGAAGCTGATCCTCCATCAGATTACTTCCCAGAAGTTCTCTCTTCCCCAAGCAGGATCTCTGAAGCAATGCCTAAATCACTTTTCCCCAGCAAGTGGCCAGATCTTCTCATCCCCAGAATTGGTTCCCCGCAGAGTTCTTTCCCTAGGATTCTCCAGAATGATCATGCAGTGATCCTTTCTCCCCACAGATCACCGGCAGATTTCAGATCTCAGATCTCGCTTCTCTCATTTGCATAATCATAACATTCGCATCATTACTCCCCAAAAAAAGCGTAGAATTCCGTCTAATACGGAACATTACGGAAAAAATCAAACATTTGCATGATCATAAGTCAGGTTCGAGCCAATCACCTGCAAATACCAAAATCACTCCTCCAGCAATACGCAAAAACTTATCCCCTGCAGATAAAAAGCCAAAATATCCTTTTGCACTCTCAATACAAATATCTGTACATACTGATACACAATCCTTCTGATACTCGTCCATATCCTACTTACATAATTCTTGGATAACTCGTATGTATCTCCCCAGCAGAATAACACGCGTCTGTGTTCCTTGTTCAAACAGTTGATGCTTGTCTGTATCATCACTCCTTAAACACTCGTCGGCGTTTGTTTCTATCGATACTCGTTTGTATCGTGGTCCTAAGGATACTCGTCCGTATCTTTAATCTATACACACTGTCGAAACACTTATACCATTTTTAGGGTTTAAACACTCGTCTGTGTTTATCTCTCCCCAGAAGTCGCCAACAAAACAACTTTCTATCCGACATTCTTCCTATGTTGTGATATCTTTTAGGTGATCGTCCTTCACCTTTTGATGACTGTACCTCATCATTCATCTGATGGCCGTCCCCATCGTCGATCTTTTTTTATCTGACATTCGTCCTATGTCAAGATAATCTCCAACAGAGCAGTCGTCCCCTGCTAGGTGATCGTCTTTCACCTCTTGATGACCGTTCCTCATCATTTATTTTGATGACCGTCCCTCATCATGTTATCTGATGGCCGTCCCCATCGTCTATCTTTTTATCTGACATTCGTCCTATGTCGCGATAACTCTCAGCAGTCGTACCCTGCTAGGTGATCGTCCTTCACCTTTTGATGACTGTACCTCATTGTTCATCTGATGGTCGTCCCCATCGTCGATCTTTTTTATCCGACATCCGCCCTATGTCGAGATAATCTCCAACAGAGCAGTCGTCCCCTGCTAGGTGATCATCCTTCACCTTTTGATGACCGTCCCTCGTCATTTATTTACTATTCACCCGATGACCGTCCCCGTCGAGGTTTCTTTATTCTTCAACCTGAAGGCCGTCCCCGTTAGTGCTTTTAAATCCCCAGTAAAGTCGTCTTTCTTTACCCGATGGTTGTCCCCGTCGCGGTTCTTTATTCCCCAGCATGATGGTCGTCCCTGTCAGTGTATTTCTCACCATTTTTTATCCCCATCAGTCGTCCTCTGCTCGATGGTCGTCCTTCATCGCTATTATTTAACATCATTTTGTACAATACAATTTATATCCCTTTTCTTCTTTTCCCCAATGAGAGCAAATTTTGGATTGTCTTCGTATTCAACCACAAGTTATCTTGTTCGTCTGTTAAACCTGGCGCTTACATCCTACACAGCCAACTCATGCTTGAATAGGGGCAGCTGTAAACACCTCAAATTTGCCCTCTCACTTTTATCACATCTTGACTTATGATTATCATCATTTGCATAACCAATCATCACACTTCACAATACATAACCATCCTTAACATTTCATCTACATAGATGCATCTAGGGTTTGTGATCTGAGCAATCCAAGAAGTAATATGAGCAATCTCAAAGGTCTTGAAGCATGCCAAGAGAGTCATTGAGTGGTCTATGATCATCTTATGCCCCCATGGGTCCATTGAAGTCAAGAAATGTCCAAACACTGCAGAGGTATGGAAGCTAAGCTGAGGCTCCTACACAGATGACCTAAAATTAAGGTTTTGGTTTCAGAGGCCTTACACCCAAATTTTTTGGTCATTCTTGTTGCTATTGGCATTTCATGTTCATGTTCATGTCAAAGAGGGGTTTTTGCATATTGGAATTTCAAGCTTCTAAGTGACCTTTAATGTGCTCAATTATGTCACAACATGTCAATACAACTTCAAAACATCAGAATTGGCCCAAGGGTTAAAGCATTTCATGACTTGATTCACAAGAAATTTCAAAATGGCCAAGTTGCATAAACATTGAGAACACTTGGTCAAAGCATTACAACTGCATTCTATTGATCCAAGGGCCATCCATGATCCAAGATGAGGCAATCCATGCTCAGAAATCACCTCGATCCCAACCCATACCTCAAGTACACATAAGCTTGACTTTTTGCATTTTCCTCCCATACCAATCACACAGTGCCACACCAACTATCCTGGCCAATGGTATGGCTTACATGAACCCTCAAGGCTATAAATATGCAAGCTTCATGGCCTGAAAGAACACACAACTTCAGATTGAGAAAAATTCCTCAAAACCTTCATGCTATCGAATTTCACAATCTAGCCAACAAAAACCAAAATTTCTTTCACCATTCAACTCATCATAGCCTAAGGATCATTTCCCACCCATCACCATAGCCAGAAACAAGCCCAAGCCAAAACACGATTTCTGCAAACTCAGAATTGAAACACACAAACCAGCCACTCTAAGCTTCATTCAAGCTTGCCAATAGACTCAGGAGATCAAAGGGGACTGGATTGCACAAGGGAGAGGCTCAGAAAGCTTCATTCCAAAGAACTTCATCTCAGGTAACCTTCAAGGACTTTTTTTTCCAGAAGCTTGATTTTAAGTTCTAGAATAAATCTACGTGCTTCCCTGATCACACTGATATGATTAGAATTGAAAATAGGTTAGAAATGAGCATTTCATGAGGTTCTGAAAGTTTGACCTAAAATTTTGATTGCTTCGATTCAGCCTTTTGATGCATGATAAATGAATTTCGTTTGTTGATTAGTGATGTATGATGTTAGGAGAGTGTTTCTGGGCAAATAAATTGGAGTTTAATGACTTAAATAGGAAGCTGGCATTTTGGTTCGCCGGAGAAGATGACTGGAGATTAGCTCCGGTCACCTGAAAATAATTAGGGTTAAGCTTTGATTAATTCCCCAGATTCATTTGTGGCCTTAGGATCATGATTAGGGTTAGCAACGGATGGTCCAGATTTGTCATTAGTTTTAATTTTGATTAATTAAAATAAAATATAATTAATTAACTCAGATTGAATCCTAACCCTCAGATGGTACGCGCGTTTTTAGATTAAATGTGGGCCTTAGATCATGCATACCCCAAGTCAACAAGACTTTGAATCCTGGCCCCCATCCATCTCCCACGCAATCTGAACCACTCCTTTGAATTACTTTCACTTTTATTTTATTTTATTTTATTTTATTTTAATTATTAAAAATAGTAAAAATCATTTAAAAAATTTGAACATATTTGTCAACACTTTAATTAATTTTCAGAACCCAAAAATATTTTTATTTTTATTTTTCCATTAAAAATGCATTTTTAAATAATTTAATTGTATATTTTAATTAATTAAGTCCGTTTAATTAATTAAAAATACTTTAAAGTATCTAAAAATCACAAAAAAAAATCAGAGAGGTTCTTTAAACATTTACAAACATTTACAAACTCATCCCACAAATTTCTTTTTGGTTTTGATCAAACTTTGCCATTTTCCTTTGAATTAGGGTTCCTAAATTTCATATTTTTCAACCCTAACTTCAAAAATTCATTTCTCTCAAACCAAGATGAGTTTGCATTTGATTCTTTTGGAAATCTTTCACACTTGACCTCTAGTTTCTAAATATATTTTTTGTCACATTTTTATCTTGCATTTTCAAATTAATGCGCATTTTCCCTTTGAGAAATATCCAAAACCCTAGCCAATCTTAGGTAAACCATAACTTGAATTTGGTATACCTTTAGGCCTCTCCCTTTGGATGGTGATTTCATGAGTGCTTATGGTCCCCTTGGATGCATTTTCAATATTTTATCTCTTGATTTGTTTATACTTTTGAATTTATACATATCTTGCTTTCAAAACTAACCATTTCAGGTGCATTTGGTAAGTTAATCAGGATGTGGATGTGCATCCACATCCAACCTTTCTTTCTCTCTTTATTTTTATGCATTTTGTTTGTGTTTGAAGTGAATCTCATTCACTTATGTTCTCTCTTGTTCTTAGTTTACTTAACTTCTTCATGAAGTAAGTAACCTAATCTCTCTCTCTCTCTCTCTCTCTCTCTCTCTCTCTCTCTCTCTCTCTCTCTCTCTCTCTCTCTCTCTTTTCATTTGCTTCTCTTCCTTTGGTGGCCAACTTGAAGACTTCTCTTAATGCCTCACAAACCTTAGGAATATCCAAGCATGATAACTTTAGGGTTATACATAGTCCCCCCTAGTTTTTACCTTTTGAGTTTCCTTGAGTCTCTCTCTCTCTCATCTCATAATCAAGGCTAAGCAGTTAAAGTTTTGGGACTCTGAATTAGGGTTATGCATATATCCTTATCTTAGGATGGAGTGTATAATTTTAATACTTAGTGTTAAACCTTTAATTTGTTTACACCTCCTAATCAAAACACCTAATAATCATTAAGACTTAAGCTTGTAACTTGGGCCTTATATTAGGGTTACATCTTTGCTTGTTGGTTCAGAGGGACTAACCCTAGTGTTCAATGGACAAGTCCCCCTCATGCTAAAGTCTTGCAAACATAAAAAAACACTTCTTCATCTCACCTTTAATAAAAATCCACTTAATAAAGGCTTGTTATATAATTAATTTAATCCCTAACCATGGATTAAGTTGAGGTATCTTCCTCAGCTTAAATGTTCTCATCTATCATCCCTCTCTTAGGATGGTGTAATGAGGTCACTAATCTTTGATTGGAGATTAAACTCATTACTTAACACTAAACAAAAACCCAAAAAACACTTAATAATTACCAAAGTAGGTTAATGATCTTAATCTTATATCATCATGGTAATTAAGTTAGGATCTTCATCTCATACTTAAGCAGGCTCATTATCCCTAATCAGGGAGGATATAATGAGTTTACTAACCTTTGATTTAGGCTTAAGCTCATTTCCCTATGCAAAACTCCAAAACAATAAAAAACTGAAAACACAAAAACAAACAATAATCGTCTCCTCTGGGATTCTCTTCTCATCACATTCACTCTGAAAATGAGAACTCGCTTCTTCCGTCTAATGCAAGACAGTTAGCACTCGAGCCAGACGAGTCATACACTTGAGCATAGACAAGCAAGCAGTTCACAACAAAATTATCCAGTCTCTTTGAGTAGAACTACGGTGTTCTTACTTCCTCATTGCACGAGAGGATACGTAGGCATAACTTAACAGTTATCGAACAAAAGTCCCCAGGTCTTCCCCCTCTCCTTCTTCCAGCTTTTCTTTTCAAAACCCTAATCTTGAACTCCATATTCTTTTGCACTGACACTCTGTGCATTCTAGCTTTTTATACACAAATACACATACATTTCCCCCCTTTAAAAGATAATCAAGTAAGTGTGGATCCCGTTGAGTACGACGGACGATCTGGGTGCTAATACCTTCGTAGGTCGTAACCAACCTCCTTACTCAGTTTCTTTGGTTCGCAACCGTCTTATCCATACCCTTCCAGGTTTATGCAGCATTACCTTTCCTTCGGGATAAAAATGCCTAGCTAGGGACTCTATTTAATCTCAATCTCCAACATCGCCGACGGTTCGCGTTTATACTGGGACGAAAGTCCGGGGAGCGACACCAAGGACCAAGAAGATGGTAGAATTTCAAAGTCCAGAGAGGATCTTCAGTCGAAGTGAAGAAATAAAATGGGAAACAAAAGCCAAGACCTTACCCCTCAGAGAACTATAAAGGAAAAATTCCCATGTCGAAATCTCAATGAAGGAAGTTCCAGTGGCAGAAAAGGGCTGAGAAAGATGCGGCAGAAGGAATCAATGTCAAGAAGAAAAATACTGGCGAAAATAAGGCAGGGTCTAGCAGAAACACTCAGGCAGAGAAAGATAAAGCTCTCAAAAGAGACAACACCAGCAGTATGTTGCAGTTGTCAAAGCCCACCAACATAATATCAGAAGGTGGCGAGGCAACTGACAATTTTGAGTCTGACGAAGAAGGGTCATTCGACGTGATATGCAATGTGGTTTCAGTCCTTCCTAG
The DNA here is from genome assembly GCA_963966055.1 of Lathyrus aphaca. NCBI lineage: Eukaryota > Viridiplantae > Streptophyta > Magnoliopsida > Fabales > Fabaceae > Lathyrus > Lathyrus aphaca. Next base: position 353,172,124 of record OZ014520.1, on the reverse strand, counting down.
GGACTATGACAGAATAATGGAAATCGAAGATGAAGAAGAAAATATGATAGATAGTATTGTGGGACCAAGGCCTGTGTGCTACTACATCATGAACAATTGTTGTGTCGAAGAACAAAATGCTTTCTTTGAGAAGCCAGACGAATCAATGAGAGGGAATTTGAAGCCTTTGTTCATAAAAGGAAAGGTCGAAAATATAGGCGTCAACAAAATACTAGTGGATGGGGGAGTTGCAGTGAACCTAATGCCCTATTTCTTGCTAAAAAAGATTGGGAAAGATGACTATGACGCGAAACCACACAACATGGTTTTGTCGAACTATGAAGGGAAAGTGGGCTCAACTATGGGCGTCTTTCAGGTGGACTTGTTAGTTAGCACTATCACCAGACCAATAATGTTTATAGTCATAGCTTCCAGGGCCAACTACAACTTGTTGTTGGGTAGAGAGTGGATCATGGAGTGGGAGTTGTACCTTCATCCATGCATCAACGCATAGTCATCTGGCGTCTTGATGGCATCATCGAAAACATTGAAGAATACCAAAGCTAATTCATGACTGAAGTAAACAATGTGAACATTCGAAGCTTCGACGGAAACTTGGCTCACATAGCTCCTTGCAATCCAGCTGAGTTCGACCTAAAGGCATCAGAAAATTCCTATTGCTCCATGTACCTTCACCCAACACATGGGTTTCAATGGGACAAAGAAGTGATTGGTGAACCAAGCCATGCATGGGGAACTTCTAACATAGAACCAGCTGGCTGGGGTAGCGAATTCGACGATGATGATGAGTGAAACATCAGCATTAAATAAACTGATGGCCTATATGGACGAAAATAAACTAAAAGCGGCTCTAGAGGCCGAAACAAAATACATGGTTGTCGAAGCCAATAAATAAGATTTAGGCTCACCATGCCCTCCCCAGAGCATTGACAGAGAAGATAAATACAACATGATGAACATATGGCAAGATCAAAAGCTTGATGCCATTTATGATGACGAACCTTTGGGGTTCGAAAAGGATCCAATATCAACTAGCTTGAAGATGGAGGCGCAGGACCCTTTGGAGGAAATCAATCTAGGACTGGGGGCGGAAAGAAGACAAACCTATATAAGTGCTAACATGGACCCCCAGTTCAGAGTCGAATTAGTCCAGCTGCTGGAGGAGTTCAAAGACTGCTTTGCATAGGACTATGACGAAATTCCAGGCCTTGATAGAAGTTTAGTCAAATTAAAACTTCCTATCATGGAAGGGAAGAAGCCTGTAAAATAGACTCCAAGGAGATTTGCACCAGAAGTCCTGTCGAAAATAAAAGAGGAGGTCGAAAGACTTCTCAGATGCAAATTCATTCGCCCAACCAGGTACGTCGAATGGATTGCAAATATTGTACATGTCATAAAGAAAAATGGCACTTTGAGGGTGTGTTTGATTTTAGAGACCTAAATTCAGCCACATCCAAGGATGAATATCCTATCCAGTGGCAGAAATGTTAGTAGACTCTGCAGTAGGTCATGAGTACCTAAGCATGCTAGATGAATACTCTGGCTCTAACCAAATATTCATTGCAGAAGAGGGCGTGGCCAAAACAGCCTTTCGTTGTCCTGGAGCAATAGGGACCTATGAATGGGTAGTTATGCCCTTTGGTTTAAAAAATGTTGGGGCTACGTACCAAAGGGCCATGAATTCTATTTTTCATGATTTCATTGAAACATTCATGCAAGTGTATATTGATGATATTGTGGTAATGTCTGTTTCAAGAAAACATCATTTAGACCATCTTCGACAATCCTTTGAAAGGATGAGAAAATTTGGTTTAAAGATGAATCCCCTAAAATGTGCATTTGGCGTACAAGTAGGAGATTTCCTAGGTTTTGTGGTCCATAAAAAGGGAATCGAAATAAATGCCAACAAATCTAAAGAAATAATGGAGGCAAAAGTGCCATCAACAAAGAAAGGATTGCAATCATTGCTGGGGAAAATCAATTTTCTAAGAAGATTCATTTCAAACCTCAGTGGGAAGACGCAAGCTTTTTCTCCTCTACTTCGACTCAAGAAAGAAGACTTCACTTGGGGGCAAGAAAATCAAGATGCTTTCGACAGGATAAAAGGATACCTAGCCAGTCCTCCAGTCTTGATGCCTCCCAGTAGGAAAAGAAGCATGAGATTGTACATATCAGCATCCGACAAGACCTTAGGAAGTATGTTATGTCAAGAGGATGAAAATGGCGTCGAAAGAGCCATTTACTATCTCAGCAGAGTCTTAAACGACGCTGAAACTAGATATAGTGTAATAGAAAAATTATGTTTGTGTGTATATTTTTCTTGTACTAAATTGAAGCACTATATAAGACCAGATGATGTATTTGTATCATCTCATTTCGACGTAATAAAACATATGTTGTCTAAACCTATTTTACATAGTCGAATTGGGAAACAGGCTCTAGCATTAACTGAATATTCCTTGAAATACCTGCCTTTGAAAGCTGTAAAAGGACAAGTGGTGGCTGACTTCATAGCAGACCACTCCATAGATGAAAAAGAAATAAAATACGTCGAATTACAACCATGGAGGCTATATTTTGACGGTTCCATCCACAAAAATGGTGTAGATATTGGAATATTTATTATTTCTCCTGATAAAATTCCAACAAAACTCAAGTATTGGTTCGAAAACCCTTGTTCAAACAATGAAGCCAAATATGAAGCTTTAATTGCTGGACTTGAAGTATTGTTGGAATTATGGGCATTAAGAGTCGAAATAATGGGCCACTCAGAACTAGTAATAAAACAATTAACCAAAGGATACAGATGTGTCAAAGAAAATCTGATCATGTAATTCGTTATAGCCAATAGACTCCTCAAACAATTCGACACAGTGGTTTTCAAACACATCCCTAGAATAAAAAATCAAGAAGCCAACGACCTAGCTCAAATTGCATCAGGTTATAAAGTGTCAAAAGGAAAACTAGAGACTGCTATTGGGGTAAGGGGAAGAGTCGTGTCGACCAAATTATCTCCATCAGATTTAGAAACAATGAAACTTGATTATGGGGATGATGAAAACTTTGAAATATTTAACATAGATAATTCAGAGAGAGAAGATTGGAGAAAACCCATCAAAGAGTATCTCCAAGACCCAAACCAAAAGGTAGAAAGACAAGTAAGATACGGAGCTTTAAGCTATGTACTTTTTGGAAACGAACTATTCAAAAAGACTGCAGAGGGAGTCTTGCTAAGATGTTTAGGCGAAGAAGAAGCCTACATAGCTTTGTCAAATGTACACAGTGGTACATGCGGTGCACACCAGGCAGGACACAAGATGAAATGGTTGTTATTTAGACAAGGTTTGTATTGGCCAACCATGCTAAAATATTGTGTCGAATTCGCAAAAGGGTGTCAAGAGTGTCAACTCCATGCAGGCATACCACATGTCCCTGTGAGCGAATTGCATTCAATCATAAAACCATGGCCATTCAGAGGTTGGGCCTTGGATTTAATTGGAGAAATTCGACCAGCTTCGTCAAAAGGACAAAAATACATCTTAGTAGGAGTTGATTACTTTACTAAATGGATTGAAGTCGTACCATTGGTGAATGTGGATCAGGAAGCAGTCATAGAATTTATCCAAAAATATATAATTTATAGATTTGGAATACTAGAAACAATAACCACTGATCAAGGGTCTGTGTTTACCGGTAGAATTATACTTGCTTTTGCAAAGGAAACAAGGTTTAAGTTATTAACATCTACACCCTATTATGCCCAGGCGAATGGACAAGTCGAAGCAGCAAACAAAGTGATAATAAATTTGATCAAAAAGCATGTAGGTAAAAAGCCTAGAAATTGGCATAAAACCTTGGATCAAATTTTATAGGCTTGTCAAACGTCACCCAAAGAAGCCACTAACTCTACTCCATTTAAACTGACATATGGACATGATGCAGTACTTCCAGTCGAAATATATTGGAGCATGATGATGGATGAGTTGGTGGACTTAGATGAAGAAAGACTACGCGCGTTAGACTTAATAAGGAGACAAAAAGAGAGAGTTGAAAAGTCTTACAATATAAAAGTAAAATTTAAGGTCCTCTATGTGGGTGATTTAGTTTGGAAGGTAATACTTCAAATGGATCGAAAAGATATATTAATGGGAAAATGGTCCCCCAAGTCGGAAGGGCCTTTTAAAATTTTAAATGTTTTTTCGAATGGTGCTTATGAAATCGAAGAAATAGGCAAAGACGGAAGAATATTTAAAATAAATGGAAAATACTTGAAAAAATACAAACCAATTCTGCAAGAAGTAAAGATAAAATCAGAATAATTATATTGATTATGTTGCCAGAAAGCAAAGGAGTCATTACAAAAGAGGCCTTCTAGGGCTGCAAAATGAAAAAGATACATAAACCTAGCTTTCTATTACAAAAGTTTTAACTCTAAAGGAAAGACTCCTTGAACTCCATGAATTTCCTTTTCTGAATGGAGATTCGACAGTTACACAGACTTTTGTTATAAGACATATCATCGATCTCTTTACCCAATTGTTGAGCTCTGTCAGCATGATGAAGCCCTACCTTGATCTCTTCTTCGACTTCACCCTTTTTAGGTTATTGAAGATCAGCCTTGCGCTTATGCTCTTGGCCAATCTTGGCTTCAAGCTGGGCTATTTGTTCCTTAAAGCTATGGATATTTCTATCACATTCAGCTACTTCTTATGAATAAGTATCAAAAAGTTTCGACAATTCTGAAACCTTATCAGTTGAAGCTTCCACAACATCCCATTCAGCAGCTTGGGTCTCTCTCTTGTTGGAGATCATTTGTATGAACTCCTTTCGACAACCAAGATCTCCAGCTACCACATCAATTATTTGTGCGAGATCCATGACCAGACAAGTCTCATCAGCACTGGCCTCCAAAACATTGACTTGTTTGAGAAGCACTTTCAATTCAGGCTGTTGGTTGTGATCTTCCTCAATTATTCGGAATAGATCGACACCAAGAATTTTGGTTTTGACTTCATCCATAACGGAACTGAGAGTCTTAACCTCAGAGGTGGCCCCAGAATTGGTCGAACTGCCAGAAGAATCTTGAAAGTTATAGCGATTACTGAGCATGGCCCTCAAGTACTCCAAGGGTTTCCTTGTCTTCAGGTTTTCAAGCTCCTCGCATGAAAAGACAGTCAAACCGGAAGATAGAGGTTTTCTTGGTGTTGAGTCAAGAAGGACGTGAGTGCTAGGTCTAGCCTCCGCTTTGTCCTGACCTTTGCATGTGTTGCTCTTGGCTTTAGGGTTCTCTTCACTAGCATCTTGGGGATTTAGTTGCGCTTACTTTTCTTCGACATTGGGATCAACATCAACCTTTTTGCCTTTGTCATCGTTAGGAGGACTTTCTTTGTTGGCACTAGACTTTGGCTGGTCAGGAGAATTGTCGGCAGAACCTTCCTCTAGTCTGATGTCGAATTCAGCCTCAGTTTGGGGTTCCACCCTGCCACTCTTGGGTGTACTTTCTTCCTGGACTTTTTCGATTCCACCAATAGGAGAATATTGCAAAGTGATGGGTTGTTCCTCAGTAGGAATTTAAACCTGAAACAAAAAAACGTTTAAATAAGAGACCAAGAGTAAGCACAGTCTAAAGTGATAATTTGTCGAAGGTAAATTACTTAAGGGATTATTGTGTGGAAACTAGAATTTCCACTCTCTGCATATTGAGCAAGCTTTTTTACTGGGCTTGCAGGGGAGTCTTCCTCGACGTCACCAACGACCTTTGGGAGGCAATCGTCTTTATTTTCGTAGACTTCTTCCTCTTCAAGGGTTGCGTGTCTGGAGATTCGTCACCTGAATCCTTAGAAGGCACCTTCATTTCCTCTATTTTTCTCTTTAGAGGAGTATGGGGCTTTCTACTCATCTAAAAAATCAAAGAAAGTTCAACAAGCAAAATAATTGTATAATTGAGATATTCTATTGGCAAAAGGATATAAAAGAACCTTTTTGGTGGAAGTGGATTTTTTAGTAGTCTCGGTGGGCTTATCTTCGACAACACTCTTCTTACCTGTAATCTTAGTAGCTGAAAAAGAGAGAAGTTAGAAAAAGAAGAGACTAAAATAATAGATATTGAATATAAAGGGGAAGTCGAAAGCTTGGTTACACCTTCAAGAATGGTAGATTCCACACGAACATGTTTTATTCCAATATGAAGGTGCCCTGGGTAATCATCCAGATGATATTTGGTTGCGACTACACGCTCAGCAAGGTTTTTTCGTGACTCTTGAAGCAATTTTAAGTTGGAGCCACATACAAACCAATCTGGAAAAGGTGGGCTCAGAGCCACACCAAAACTAGCAGTTGGTAGAGACAAAAACTTTGGTGGATAACTAGTATACGCAAAGTTATACCGCGCCTCTTTGGGAATATATGAGGGTATTACCAACTTCTCCAATTTTTCTGTAAATTTATGCTTAAGAGTCACAATTGCTTCGCCTATGGTTCGCCTAAGATCATCTGGCCTGTAGATTTTTTCAAAATATTTTTGGAATTTTTGAACTTCTTTAATATGTTATTGAGTACCTTTCTTGGTTTGATCCTGCACGAAAGCAAAGGCATTGGTCAAAAGGGTCTGGAAGTCAGATGTGTTATAAAACTTGACGAGATAATATTCTTTCCACCAAATGTCGAACTCTTGAGTGCAGAGGAAGACTGGTCGAAAGACCACTGGCTGGATTTCCAAAGCAACATCTTGTAGCTTTTCTGAAAGCTTCAGACTTTTCGACTTAGAAGAGGTTGAGTTGTAGAAGATGATGGATCCCTTTTTGGGATAGAGGGACCTTGGCTTCAGTTGTATCAATCCAAACTGTCAAGCCACTAGATTTGGCTAATAAATTATCAGGGCCACCTTTGAGTTGGACATGGTGGGATAAGAAGGTAAGAACCTGGGTTTAAGGAACAATTTCCAGATGGGTAAAAATTTGTCCTCGTCTTTTAGGTGTTTGACAGGGAGTTGTCTTGTAAACCACTTGGGTCCAATAACCCTGTTGGCGAAAGGTTCCATGCCTTCCTTGAAGTCATAGCTTTTGGTGAACATATTTACATAGTTCATGAAAGATTGTCGAAGGTCTCGTCCTTCTTCAGAAGGAGTCAGTTGCGCTAGTCTTGCCCATTCGACATGCCTATCTTTGACATATTCTTCGTCCACTAAGCCTTTGTCAGGAATTCTAGATTCGAAAGTGGCATTGAGCCATAGTTGAAGAAGCTAGAAAGGACCTGCCAAGCTCAGGTTACCTTTGTCTTTAATTTGCTTGAGAGATTCGACACTCTCACTTAGGGACTCATAAAGTGAGAATTAATTCACTCAGACGCAAATTCTTGCCAGCATGAAGTTGGTTTGCTAGGGGGATATACTTCTTCACCACTTGAAGGGACCTTGTGCAAAACATAAACTTCGACAGCCAGAGGGTGAGGAAAGCTATGTGCTCTACATCGAATACCTCAGTAAAGTCTTTAATGTGGTAGCGAGAGATGAAGTGGGAGTATGAGCCGAAGCTGAAGGAAAATTGCAATCTAAACGCAGCGGAAAACAAAAATTTCCTTTAGTGATCCTTACGAATGAGCATGGTCAGTGATAGAATCGTTACCTCTTTGTGGCGATTCAGATCTTTGATGCAGCGATCACAAGCGTTGATGAAGTGCAACGCCTCTACTCAGTCCACACGAACAGCTTCCGGTCACAGTGCTAGCTGCTTACGAACGAAATTATTTGAGTGAGAAAAGAGAATCAAAAACGAAATTGCATCAAGTGAAAGCTTCATCACAAGGGTTCCTTTTATAGACTCTCTTGTGGGCTGCGGGCTAAAAGCCCAATTCACATGATCCATAATAATATTATATATTATTATAATAACTATTATTATAATAAATATATTTATTTTATTATTATTTTATAACCATTATAAAATAACAATAATTATTATTATATTATTCGAATTTCTATTTTCACTTAAGTGCACCGTACCTTACGGTGTTCCTTTGATTTCTCTATCTCTCATCAAACTGTCCTTATGTGTGTGACCCTATAGGATTTCGTAACGTTGGTAATTATATTAAATTATATATTTAACATAATAAACAGTGAGCGGTATCTAGCAACACATCACTGCTACCCAAGTCACGAAAATGTCATGTGATCTGACAAAACCTTTTTCGTGATAATATATGTTTGTACAATTACCCTTTTGCCCCTATGTCTATATTGAACACAAGGCATACACTGTGTCATCCTTGTCCAGTTCAATATTGGGCCCTTAGACATTTCTCCTGTTATGCAGGATTGGCAAATTCCATCTAGGACACTCATGTCCCTCAGCATGCTTCGTGGAGTGCCCATCAACTGTCTTTATGATCATCCAGCTACGGATAATGTTTGATCAGCAATAAAGCACCCGACTCTACATCTAGGGTCCATAGTGGTTTCAGGTCGAAGGGTGGTAATACACCATTATCACCATGAGAATAACTTATGACACTTTGCATAACATACTATGTAGTATTCTCATAGCGGGTCAATCCGGTATAAATATTACTCCTAATATTTATACCTATGTCAAGATTTGATAACTCTTTATCCATGATCCATGAGATGTGATCATCAGTCTATCTTCATAATAGTCTCAATGCTTTAAAGTTATCCCACTTTGCAATAAAGCTTGACTACGGATATTTTAAGAATAATGTCTTTATGTTTAATGGGATCTCATGATTAAGTCACACTTAACATTTCATTAAACAGACTAACTATTCTAGGGACTTTATTATTCTGAAAGACAAACATAATAAAGAAATGCCTTTTATTATTAAACGAATAATCCGATACAAGTACCAAAAAGTATTGGCCTCTAGGGCTTACACCAACAATCTCCCACTAGCACTAGAGCCAATTAGGCATACCCTTAATACCCATAGATCTAGTATGACCATCATGCTTCTGTTGCGCAAGAGGCTTTGTTAATGGGTCAGCGATATTGTCAAGTGTAGGTACTCTGCATATCTTCACATCTCCCTGATCGATTATCTCTCGAATGAGGTGATAACGCCTAAGTATGTGTTTGGATCGTTGGTGAGATCTAGGCTCCTTAGCTTGTGCGATAGCACCATAGTTATCACAATATAAACCAATGGGATCCACAATGCTAGGGACTATGCCAAGTTCACTAATGAACTTCTTGATCCAAACAGCTTCCTTTGCTGCATTTGAGGCAGCAATATACTCGGCCTCAGTTGTAGAATCAGCAACTGTTTCTTGCTTTGAACTTTTCCAGCTCACATCGCCACCATTGAGACAGAACACATAACCAGATTGTGATCTAAAATCATCCTTATCTGTCTGGAAGCTAGCATCAGTGTAACCAATTACATCAAGCTCTTCCTGACCTCCATATATCAAGAATGAATCCTTAGTCCTTCTCAAGTACTTAAGGATATTCTTGACAGCTACCCAGTGAGCATCACCGGGATCAGATTGGTACCTACTCGTTGCACTTAATGCATACGAGACATCTGGTCGAGTACATAACATGGCATACATGATAGATCCTATTGCAGATGCATATGGAATCTTATTCATGCGATCCCTTTCTTCCTTAGTTGAAGGGGATTGTGTTTTTGATAAACACAGACCATGTTGCATAGGTATGAATCCTTTCTTGGAATCATGCATATTAAAGCGTCTCAACACTTTATCTATGTATGTACTCTGACTTAGGCCAAGCAGTTTTTGTGATCTATCTCTATAGATCCTAATTCCTAATATATAGGCTGCTTCACCTAGGTCTTTCATAGAAAAACAATTCCCTAACCAAGTCTTCACTTGTTGCAAGGTAGGGACATCGTTTCCAATGAGTAATATGTCATCTACATATAATACCAGAAACACGATCATGCTCCCACTAACCTTCTTGTAGACACAAGGTTCATCTTCATTTTTGATGAATCCATATTGTTTTACGGTTTCATCAAAACGAAGATTCCAGCTTCTGGAAGCTTGCTTCAATCCATAGATTGATCGCTGTAACTTGCATATCTTTTGGGCATCTTGTGGTATGTCAAATCCTTCAGGTTGTGTCATGTACACATCCTCAAGAAGATTCCCATTAAAGAAAGCAGTTTTGACATCCATTTGCCATATTTCATAATCATGATATGCAGCGATGGCAAGTAAAATCCGAACAGATTTAAGCATTGCAACTGGTGAAAAGGTTTCATCATAGTCAACCCCATGAATTTGTTTATAGCCTTTTGCAACCAGTCTTGCTTTATAGGTATGTACCTTACCATCCATGTCAGTCTTCTTCTTGAAGACCCACTTGCATCCTATAGGGTTAACTCCTATAGGAGGTTCTACCAAGGTCCAAACCTGGTTTGTGTACATGGAATCCATTTCAGATTTCATGGCTTCTAGCCACTTCTCAGACTCAGGACCAGTTATGGCCTCTTTGTAGGTCACAGGCTCATCTTGATCCATGATTAATACATCACCCTGATCACTTATGAGATATCCATATCTCTCAGTTATGAGATATCCATATCTCTCAGGTTGGTGACGTATCCTGCTTGACCTACGCTGGTCTTGTTCTACTTGAGCAGGTTGCTCTTCCACAACTACTTGTGTTTCCTGCTCTAGTTCCTCCATAGGTGTTTCAATGTTTTGTGATTCTTGAATTTCTTCAAGCTCTATTTTCCTCCCACTGTTTCCTTTGGAAATAAAATCCCTTTCCAGAAAGACTCCAGTTCGAGCGACAAACACTTTGCCCTCAGAAGGATTGTAGAAGTAATATCCTCTTGTTTCTTTAGGATACCCCACAAATAAGCATTTGTCAGATTTGGGCTCAAGCTTGGTTGAAATTTGTCGTTTGACGTAAACTTCGCAACCCCAAATCTTTATGTAAGACATATGTGGTTTCTTACCACTCCATATCTCATATGGTGTCTTATCAACCTTTTTGGATGGAACACGGTTAAGTGTGTAAGCTGCTGTTAATAATGCATGTCCCCAAAAGGAGTTTGGAAGATCGGCGTGACTCATCATGGATCGGACCATGTCTAACAAGGTTCGATTTCTTCTCTCAGATTTACCATTCCATTGTGGTGTTCCAGGAGGAGTAAGTTGGGATAGAATCCCATACTCTTTTAGATGGTCATCAAATTCTAGGCTTAAATATTCACCGCCTCGATCTGATTGAAGAACTTTAATATTCTTACCTAGTTGGTTTTGTACTTCATTCTTGAATTCCTTGAACTTTTCAAAGGACTCAGATTTGTGTTTCATTAAATACACATATCCGTATCTACTGAAGTCATCAGTAAAAGTGATGAAGTACTGAAAACCTCCTCTGGCTGGTATGTTCAGTGGTCCACATACATCAGTATGTATGAGTGCCAAAAGATCATTAGCCCTTTCACCTTTTCCTGTGAATGGGGACTTTGTCATCTTTCCAATTAAACAAGATCTGCATGTCTCATATGATTCATAATCAAAAGAGTCCAAGAGTCCATCTTTATGGAGTTCGGAAATGCATTTCTCATTTATGTGGCCTAATCGACAGTGCCAAAGGTAAGTTGGATTCAACTCATTAGGTTTCAACCTTTTAGTATTAATGTTATAAATTGGCATTTCAAGATCAAGGACATATAGTCCATTATTCATTTTTGCAGTAGCATAGAATATATCATTCAAATAAATGGAGCAACAATTGTTCTTTATTATGAATGAAAAACCAAACTTGTCCAAACAAGAAACGGAAATAATATTCCTGCTAATTGCAGGTACATAATAACAGTTCTCTAACTGAATTATTAAACCACTAGGTAAAGTTAAAACATAAGTTCCTATAGCTAAAGCAGCAACCTTTGCTCCATTGCCAACTCGTAGGTCAACTTCACCTTTTGCCAAATCTCTACTCCTTTTTAGCCCCTGCACATTAGTACAAATGTGAGAACCGCATCCAGTATCTAATACCCATGATGCAGAAGTAGATAAATTAATTTCAATAACAAAAATACCTGAATTTGAAGTCTCTACTCCATTATTCTTATCTTCCAGGTACTTTGGGCAATTTCTCTTCCAATGTCCGGTCTTACCGCAATGGAAGCAAGTGCACTCCTTTGCTATTCCTCCACTAGGCTTCAAAACAGGAGGAGTGGGTTTGGGTTTGGCAACTTCCTTGCCTTTCCCTCTACCACCCTGTTTGATGGGCCTCTTGTTCTGTTTCTTTCCATTACTGACCATCAGAATGGATTTCCCTTTTGTCTTCATATTCTGCTCAGCAGTTCTCAACATGCCTAGCAGTTCTGGAAGACTTTTGTCCAAGTCATTCATATTGAAATTCAGGACAAACTGACTGAAGCTCTCTGGCAACGATTGCAAGATCAGATCAATCACAAGTTCCTTTCCAAGGGGAAACCCTAATCTGTCAAGGTTCTCCATATACCCAATCATCTTGAGTACATGGGGACTTACAGGGGCTCCCTCAGCTAACTTGCTGTTAAAAAGGGACTTTGAAACCTGAAACCTCTCATTTCTTGCTTGCTCTTGATAAAGCATTTTCAGATGTCCGATCATATCGAACGCAGACATGTTCTCGTGTTGCTTTTGCAACTCAGAGTTCATGGTAGCAAGCATGAGGCAAGCGGTTTCATTGGCATCATCGAAATGCTTCTTATAAGCATCTCTTTCCGCCTTTGGTGCAGAACTAGGAGGTTCCTCCTCAGGAACTGGTGTCTCCAAGACATACAGCTTCTTATCGTGCTTGAGGACAATCCTCAGATTACGGTGCCAATCCAGGAAATTTGTCCCAGACAATTTTTCCTTATCTAGGATGGATCGCAAAATATTGTTCGATGTGTTTGTTGTCATGGTAATCTACAAGAGAAATATGAAAATATAAGTATCATTAAAAACAACATATTTAATTAGGCCTTTAATCAAATATGCTCCCACTATTTTATTCAAAACAAATGACCCTCATCATTTGATTCGGAAAATCCCGTTGGAAGACTTTCTAGTGGGTCGAGATCCATGTTTCACTTTGTTTTAAGTCAGCGTTAGGCTGATTACACAAAACTAAGTTATTTAGGTAGGAACTCCTTCCAATTGTATCTCATACAACTCTCGAATATTTTCAATTGGGTGAATAACTCCTTATTCTGATCCATCACATGAATCATTCCCAATTCTTGCTTCTAAACATGTATAATCTTATTATAATTTGTTTAGTTAAGTTTGACCCATTGTTTTAGCAATTGGATATTACAATTATCCCATCACACCTTACTAATATAGAACATGCACCTCGCGTAGGCGAAACCTACAATGCTCGATACTAGTCTTGATGAGTGCTAAAAATTGGAAAGCATAAACTTAATATTTAATTTTGAGGGAATTTGTTATTAGTTTGATCTCACCGGCTTAACATGCAAAACGTCTCTCACATGCATCAACATACAATTACATGCATCAACATACATATAAAAAGATACAATTATGGCCCCTAACGCAATTGTTCTCTCAAGCCAATGAGAGAACCTAAGCTAACCTAATAACGATCTAAGCTTCTCCAAGCATGATCTCCAAGGTTATCCTCCTTTAATATTGAATACTTCCTTTTTCTTCATAACATAATATTACATTACATATAAGAAAACTCGTTTTACATACGAGGGAGTGAGATGAGAAAAGAAGTTACATAAAGAGATTGAGAGAGAGGCACGACACGCAGGCCGTATTTAAAAATCCCAAAACAATAATAAAGGATAAACTAAGGCCATAACTAATCACCACAAATAAATAATAATAAACACACTTTTATTATTAGTTTAAAATTCCGATAATTAAATAAACTAAATTAAATTTCGGCTGATTGATCACACTTTGCAGACTTAGCCGGGGGGTCCGTTTTGACGAAAAAATTTATGAACACTTCATTGTATTTCACGTCGTTTCCTGCACAACTTTTGTGCATTTACAACCCCAACCGGAAAAGTCTGCGGCAATACAACACTTGTACTGCCATTAATCCTAATGCAACAATTTCATGCCGTCAAACACAACTCGATTGATAACTCAATATGATAGATCAACATGTCATTGCTTCACCATACTAACGTCGGATTCCGAAGCGAATGAAAATGATGATCTTTCAAAAGAATTACAATCCTTATGTGATTGAATGGATGAAATCAAAACAGTATATCCCATATACCATCTTTGCATCAGAATTTCTTATATCTTATATAAAAGTGATCGATCTAATTGTGTAACCTATGGATGATCAATGTATCGCACAACTTCACCATACTAATGTCGGTTTCTGAAGCATAATCAACATCAATCATCCAAATCGTACACAACAGATGCCAAATTTAATTAATCATTTATTGTTAAATTCATTTTGTGTTTTAATCGAATCAAATACAGAAAAGACGGAAATTTAACAGCTATCAGATCCATGGTTTCGTAAGTGGCTCTGATACCACTGAAGGAAAATTGCGATCTAAACGCAGTGGAAAACAAAAATTTCCTTTAGTGATCCTTACGAATGAGCATGGTCAGTGATAGAATCGTTACCTCTTTGTGGCGATTCAGATCTTTGATGCAGCGATCACAAGCGTTGATGAAGTGCAACGCCTCTACTCAGTCCACACGAACAGCTTCCGGTCACAGTGCTAGCTGCTTACGAACGGAATTATTTGAGTGAGAAAAGAGAATCAAAAACGAAATTGCATCAAGTGAAAGCTTCATCACAAGGGTTCCTTTTATAGACTCTCTTGTGGGTTGCGGGCTAAAAGCCCAATTCACATGATCCATAATAATATTATATATTATTATAATAACTATTATTATAATAAATATATTTATTTTATTATTATTTTATAACCATTATAAAACAACAATAATTATTATTATATTATCCGAATTTCTATTTTCACTTAAGTGCACCGTACCTTACGGTGTTCCTTTGATTTCTCTATCTCTCATCAAACTGTCCTTATGTGTGTGACCCTATAGGATTTCGTAACGTTGGTAATTATATTAAATTATATATTTAACATAATAAACAGTGAGCGGTATCTAGCAACACATCACTGCTACCCAAGTCACGAAAATGTCATGTGATCTGACAAAACCTTTTTCGTGATAATATATGTTTGTACAATTACCCTTTTGCCCCTATGTCTATATTGAACACAAGGCATACACTGTGTCATCCTTGTCCAGTTCAATATTGGGCCCTTAGACATTTCTCCTGTTATGCAGGATTGGCAAATTCCATCTAGGACACTCATGTCCCTCAGCATGCTTCGTGGAGTGCCCATCAACTGTCTTTATGATCATCCAGTTACGGATAATGTTTGATCAGCAATAAAGCACCCGACTCTACATCTAGGGTCCATAGTGGTTTCAGGTCGAAGGGTGGTAATACACCATTATCACCATGAGAATAACTTATGACACTTTGCATAACATACTATGTAGTATTCTCATAGCGGGTCAATCCGGTATAAATATTACTCCTAATATTTATACCTATGTCAAGACTTGATAACTCTTTATCCATGATCCATGAGATGTGATCATCAGTCTATCTTCATAATAGTCTCAATGCTTTAAAGTTATCCCACTTTGCAATAAAGCTTGACTACGAATATTTTAAGAATAATGTCTTTATGTTTAATGGGATCTCATGATTAAGTCACACTTAACATTTCATTAAACAGACTAACTATTCTAGGGACTTTATTATTCTAAAAGACAAACATAATAAAGAAATGCCTTTTATTATTAAACGAATAATCCGATACAAGTACCAAAAAGTATTGGCCTCTAGGGCTTACACCAACAATCTCCCACTAGCACTAGAGCCAATTAGGCATACCCTTAATACCCATAGATCTAGTATGACCATCATGCTTCTGTTGCGCAAGAGGCTTTGTTAATGGGTCACCATTATTGTCAAGTGTAGGTACTCTGCATATCTTCACATCTTCCCGATCGATTATCTCTCGAATGAGGTGATAACGCCTAAGTATGTGTTTGGATCGTTGGTGAGATCTAGGCTCCTTAGCTTGTGCGATAGCACCATATTTATCACAATATAAACCAATGGGATCCACAATGCTAGGGACTATGCCAAGTTCACTAATGAACTTCTTGATCCAAACAGCTTCCTTTGCTGCATTTGAGGCAGCAATATACTCGGCCTCAGTTGTAGAATCAGCAACTGTTTCTTGCTTTGAACTTTTCCAGCTCACATCGCCACCATTGAGACAGAACACATAACCAGATTGTGATCTAAAATCATCCTTATCTGTCTGGAAGCTAGCATCAGTGTAACCAGATATGGGTAGGGTAGGGGTTATCATCCCACAAGGGAGGTGAAAGGTATTATAGGTACTATCCAAAAAATAGAGGGAAGCAAGTATCATGTTGGTGCAATAGTTAGGGCCTTCTCTCGACAATTGGATCAGGTCATAGATACCAATTTTTTTCCAAATTTTACCTTTAGCCGTTTCGACCTTATCTACCCAGTTCACATATTCAGAAGGGTCTTTCGACCAGGGGCAACTTCTAAAACTCCTAGGCTGATTCAGATAGGTTAAGTTTATGGTAGCCTTTTCAGGGGTTGGTTCAGCGGTTTCTATTGATTTATCAATGGGTTTGGGTATTTTTCCTGCACCTATGGGTTGTGTACGATAATATGTTGGAAAAAAACTCTTTAAGACGAGTTTGGTCATTGTTAGGGTTAGGGAGGGGGCCTAACATGGCATGACATTTACCAGATATGGAAATAGGGATGAGTACCTGAGAATAGTAAATGATGGCCTTTTCTCTCTCATTTGGTGGTTTTGGGACGTATTGTTGGTTCCCCACAATCTTTGGCCCAAGGATCTTGTGTGCGCAGGGAATAGCTGATGTGTTCTGATCTTGTTGCTTGCTTGAGGTTGCCATTGTTGTTGATGGAAGAAGTTTGAGCAAGAAGAAGTTTATGGGTTTTGTAAGAAATGAGAGAGTGAGAGTTGTTATGGAAGCGAAAGTTTTCCAGAAAAGATAAAAGGGGTATTTATAGTAGAAGGTGGGAAGAAAACGTTTGAGTTTTTTCAAACGGCTTTGGCACGTGTCAATGTGTTATTGGACTTGGGGAGAGATAGTGGAAGTTGGAAAAATGTGGCAGACCTAGGTTTTTAGAGTCATGGGGATCATGTCCTAGAACGTGGGTTGGAAGTGAAGGGTTGAAGAATCTGATGATTGCTTTTTATGATTTGACAAAAAGTGAGATTTTTGGGAATCAACACATTTAATGCGAGATAAAGGCAATATCTCAAAGATCAGTGCATTTAATGCAAGACATGGAGTCGAAATGAAGGTTTCGACAACAAAGATGCTTCCTCCAAATAACAGTCGAAATACCTTTGCTGGGGTCAATTTGTATACATATAATTTCGACACCATGAGATAGTCCCAGCAGTTGGTGGATTTGTCAAGCTTTGTTCCTTACACGTCATCATTATCTAATATGGCAGCTTCTCAACTTTTCTTATATTTTTTAAATAGGCGATGAGCGTGGCTTTGAAGGTTTTTGACCAGATTAGATCACTCTTTCTTTCAAACATGACTAAGAAGATTAGATCACTCTTTCTTCCAAACATGTCCAGAATCTCGAGAAGGTTTGTGATGATTTGGTCTCTTTTTATGGCGAACAGACGTCTGTCGAAAGGAGGTGAGTTTCTCTTTAGGAAGTTCTTCACATCACTACTGGAAAATCCTTCTTGTATTTTTGACAAGATATAAATACGAGGATTCGACATGGGGACTATATGAATTTCAAACGGGTTCGACAGGGCGAAGAGATGCGTTGTTTCGTCAGTTTAAAGAGCAGTTTCTATGAATAACGGTTATTCTCCAGATAATAGCACGTGGAAGATTATTAGGAATTAGTAACATGCAAGATGCCAAGTGGCGAAATCTTAGGATTTGACTGTTGTTCGACGATTATGTTATTTGTATATAAATAGGATAGTTTGCTTTGTGAAAAGTGGTGTAAAAATTATGTACAACATTTCTGTGATTACTCTAATACTCATGTGTAAAGAGAAAGGAGAATTATCTGGAAAAATGTACGTGTAAACACCATCTTATTTTCAGTTATAAAGTTACGTTTATCATTCATATCTTGTTCAAGTTTATGTTTTCATTTACTTTTAAAGCAATCTATTTTCCAGTCATTTACTTCCTAAGCCAATTTACATTTCAACGAACCTTTAAAGCAAACTTTAGGTTTCTTTGTTAGTTTCATTAAGACAAACATCACCCTATTGTAATATCAATAAGAAAAATCTTGTTGAGTAATTGTTCGACAGAACATATAAGAATAAATAAAACTCATATTTAGAATCCATCCTTTAATATTTAGCACATGTGTCCTAGGACTTGTGTGGTTGGTCCTGCAAGTGACCCTTTTCCAAGGAATTGGTAAACCAGAGGTTGTTCGCCAAAAACACCAGCGAACAGTCACCAACAGGCTCCTGGCCACCAAAAGATTCATCCTCTAAATGTGCTTCCTCAGCTGCCGATGGAGTGATGCATGGATGGGATACGCTGAGAAACCACTCCAAGTAGCCATGCTCACATTGCGATGAATACTACACAGGTGCAGATCTAGCAACAATGGTGTGAGCAAAACTGATGAAGTGCGTCATAAACCACCTATTAATACCCTTAGAGGGTGTATCTGGAACTGCTAGTGGTATGGTCTGAATGGACCCAAACTGACGCAGACATCTCTCTTGCAAGTGCCTTGCAATCAACGTCTCTCATCGCATATAGATGGAGTATAATATCGACTCCTCAAACACATGTACGGCTCTATGCTCATCGTAGGGTGTCCAGATGACATCCTCTACAGTCAACGCATCCAATCTCCTCATGTACTTAAGTATGCCTCCAGGGTGTTTCTTCCTCGCCTTCCATATCTTCGCTCATATCGCTATCTGCGAGAAATGCTCATAGATCCAACACTAAGATCACAACAAACAGTAAATTAGAATTAATAATATTAAAAAAATATATAACAAAAAGTAAGTTAGAAAATGAATTAAGATATACCTGTAACAAACTAAGATACCCAGCTAGTTGCTTCGTATCAGATCGGGTCGCCTCCCCCAGCGCATGATACAACTGAGTCAAAGCTGCACAACCCCAAGCCCGATTGTGCGCCTCCAGATCACTAAAGAGGCACAGATACCGAACATCGACATACGTCCAGACTTATCTGCAAAGAGAGTACATGTCACCACATGCAGCATGTACGCCCCGTTTATGCATTAGTAAAAACCATATACCTCCCCCTGCCATAAATGCAAAGCTATGTGTTCACTATACCCTGTAAGCACAGATCTATCAATCGGCCCACCAGGGAATCCTGGCTCCGTGTGTACAGATGGCTCAGTCGAAGGAACTGTCACTTTAGTCTGAATGGTCTCCTCTACGTCTCCTATACCGGCAGCCCCTCCAATGCCATCACACCCACCATCAACATCACCCTCACACACGCCCTAAGTTGATACTCTGGCAGTCTCCTCTACGACATTCCTAACAACATCCTCCACCTAAACATATCTCTCAATAACATCCACTGGTTGAGGCTGAATATCAGGGACATCCTCTAGTGTGACCTGTTGTGAAGAAAGACCGTCACGTCTCCTAACAGTGTGAGGTGCTTGGAAATGCGCCCGCTGCTCAACCATCCTCTTCCGGTGTGAACTTGTTAGGACCACATGTCAAGCTCGTACATGGGTAGACTCAGCTGAAGGAACGAAAAAACACAAGAAATGCGGGGTTTGAATTGGGGTTTTCAAAAATTAAAAAAATACACGATTAGTTTATCCTGGTTCGTTTGAAATAAAACTACCAGTCCACCCGCCATGGTGATTTCGCCTCTCTCACACGAGGTCTTAATCTATTATTCAAAATTTGAATACAATGCAAAGACCTACTGTCAATATCTTCTTGAGTCTACTGACTAACACTTTAGTCACTCAAGGAAAATCAAATATAATAGAATACAAGTGTGTATAATTTTGCTTCTAATACGCTTTTATCACTACTATGATGTTTTTACACAAGTTTAATACAAATAGGACTTGAGGAAGTTAAAAATGTTTGTATATGCGTGCAAGTGTAGGTCATCTTTTTCTTCCAAGGTACTCCTTTTATATAGATGAAGAAATATGATCCATTGGAGACACAAAGAGTTATTTTTGGATGAAAATATAGGATGTTAAGGCTATTTCCAAAAATAGTGATTCTTGTCTGATATGCCATTAGTTCTTGATACTCATTTAATGAAGGATGATGCTTGAGATCAGAGTTTGCTTCTCATTAGAACATCAGAGTCTTTTAGAAAGAGCAGTTGGTGCTAAGAGCGTGATAATATTTCAGATCATCCAATCAGGCTTTCGTGACTTTCTATCTTTTTTGAATTCAGTCTTCACAACTTTTATCTTATTTAGAGAACTTCTAGCTTTGCATCAGAACTTCATGCACATCAAAATAAATAATTTTAAGGAGCATATTTGTTCGTTAAAATAATATGGTGTTTGTTATCATCAAAACTAATTACAGAGAGTAGAATCAATTCTTGTTCTAACATCAGCATCATGAGTGGTTGTACCCCTCCCCCTACCAGCTGCAACCAAGTCACGCGTCCTCCCACTAGGGGTACCATCAACATTTGTAGTCCTCACTGTAAAAAAAACATATTTTAAACAAAATATTTAACCAAAAATAAACTACCGGGAATTTGAAATTCCCAAAAAAAGAAAAATAATAACACTACCGGTAATTTCAAATTATCGGTAGGAAAAACATAAAAAATGAACTACCAAAAATTTCAAATCTCCGAGAAATAGTTACCGGTAGTTTTGGAATTTCCGATAAATATTACAGGATTTTTTGAAATTTCTGGTAATTCTTACCGATAATTTAAAAAAATCGGTACAACTTACTTGTAAAATTTCAAATATCCTGTAGTGCAATTCAAATTCCTGGTATCGTCAATTTTTTTGAAAAATATGGCAATGTGTTAAATGTCAATATGTTTTCTTCTAGGGTCAATTTGGTATTTTCATTGGATGTGGGGGTGTCAGGAATGAGTGAGGGGTGGCAAGTAGATTCCTCAAACGAATTTCATAGCATAACATGTGTGCTATCTGGACCGGTCCTGATTATTTAAGGCCCGTGATTAATAATACAATTGGATCCTGATAAATAAATAAAACAATTTATTTAAAATTTTATTGATTTAGTTATAGAAATGTTATATATATATATATATATATATATATATATATATATATATATATATATATATATATATATATATATATATATATATATATATTCAACAAATAAGTAATAGCTAAACACAAATGATTGAGTGGTAGGTATGTTTTCTCATATTCCACAATTTAGGGGTTTGATTCAACTCTTTCTTTTTTACCTAATTGCAAAACAAATCCATGTTACCACCATGACAACATTGCAAGACGAAATTTATTTACAACAAATAATATATGTAAAAATATTTATCGTATTGCTAAAATCTATCATCCAAATTTTAGAGGTCTCATTTTTATTAGGTCCTGGGTCATAGATCTGGTTGCCCTGACCCAACGTTGATCCTGTGTATAACATCTGATCATTGTCAGA
Organism: Lathyrus aphaca; assembly: GCA_963966055.1. NCBI lineage: Eukaryota > Viridiplantae > Streptophyta > Magnoliopsida > Fabales > Fabaceae > Lathyrus > Lathyrus aphaca. Next base: position 353,150,379 of record OZ014520.1, on the reverse strand, counting down.
CCAATATTGTAGTTGTTCTATGGTTATTTCATTGTTGTTATCTTTTACCAATACATTTATGTGGGTTTTTTGTTATCTTTTAATAATACATTTATATGGACTTGTTTGATTGAATTTTATGTGATCAAATCAATTTAAATCGAGAATTAATTTGAATCAAATCAAATATGTTTTGGAGGATGTTTGAAAAATAAATCTTAACAAGATATCCTACGATTCATATTATGATCAAATGCTCATTGAAAAAGCCTGAAATTTGCATTACTATTTAAGGAGACTCATTCCAACATTCAAGAGGACATGCAAGTATTGAAGATTCATTATGTTAAGGTTTATCTTTTGAATCTTTGTTTGTGTTATTTTTTATATACCACTTTAGCACTTTCATTCATATTTTAAAGCATAGAGTTTGGTTTGTTTAATTGAGTTGTAATTGAAGATAAATAAAAACATAAGAAATGAGGTTTGAATTGATGTGTTTGATTTATACAAGTATGCCTATAACGAGGCTACGTCTTGTCCATATGTTAAGGTGAATCTCCTTCAAAAAGGACTTAATCCACTAATCTTAAAAGATTACAAAATATCGTTTAAGTGTTAGAAAATACATTTTCCCTCTCAAGTATAAAAAATAATACTTAGTCACTTGAGGAAAAATAATTTCAAAATATTACAATAGAAAGTGTTTATAATAGTGCTTCTTAATAAGTAAGTGAAACAATTTAAAGAATAATAAGTTTTACACATATATGAGCAACAACTCTTTGTGTTTTGTAATTTCTCTCTTGATAGACTTTTATGAACTTTTCATTTTTAACTCTAGTGGTTGTTGTTTTCTTGCAATGCAATAGTGACTTATTTATATAGCCTCAAAGTGGAATGTTGGAGGGTAGAAGCGTACTTCATCAGTACCAACTGTCACAACGGTAAAATATTGGGAGACATGAGTAGTAAAAGCTCAAAATCCTTTCTTAACAAAATTGAGCGCTTAATTAGTTTTTACCAAATTGGGAATGTACTATTGTACGGATTCTTAGCATGCAAGTTTTTATTTGAACTTATCTTCTGATGACATATTTCTGATATGAAGAGATGAAGAGTAAAAAAGAAATGACTTTGATCAGAGTCTTCAGAGTCAAGTTGCCTTTAATAAAGTCTTCTTAGAAAGATTTTTCTAGAAGCTTGATTATCAACTCAAGGTGATCAAATCTTCAGAACTCATAATCTTGAATTTGGACCTGGAAGCAAAGTTTATCCGAGAAGCAAACAACTTTCCTTTTTCCAGAAACATTTAACATTCATCAGAATTTCTGGTGTTTCTTTAAATGAAGTAGAAACAGTTTCTTGAGTCGTGCCAGAGTTGATTCCTATGATATTTCTAGAGAGTTATCTAGAATCTAATCCAAATATATATATATATATATATATATATATATATATATATATATATATATATATATATATATATATATATATATATATATATGCAAACTTAAGAAATAATTAGAGTACAAAATTGCTAAATATAAAATATATGCATTGTTATCATCAATATTAGAGATTATATGCAGAACCAAAATCTTGTTCTAAGAGTAACTTAACATTCAATATTTTGTTTATTGAGGTGCTCACTCAGGATTGGTGATTGAGAGAAAGTGATAGGGGTTCTCATATTTATGGGGAGTCCTAAATAGAACGTCACAAGGATTAGGAAGAGACATTGAACAACTTGTGATTGTTGCTCATATAAGACTAATTGAACTAATTCAAAATAGTGAATTTTCTTTCTTTGAGTAGAGTGCCCCCAGACGTAGGTATTGTAACGATCCAGATTTTCATCAATGACATGACTCATACATTATTAAAAATGCTTTTTTAAATAAGAATAAACAATTTTGAACATTAACCAAACTCAATGAAAATTCAAATTCATGAGCGAAAAATCACCACATTTCAAATTCATTAGAAGGAATGTAAGAAAATAACTTAAAATATAATGTGATAAGTTTATAAATTACTCAACTATTTTTATTTTGAAAACCTTTTGTTCCCCAAGATCACGTTTCAAACAAACATTAATCACTTTGAAACTCCATATTTGTACCTAAAATATTATTGTAAGAGGTCAATTTCTACTAACCACAATCCATGTCAAAATAAAATACACGAAAGTTATAAATCAACAAAAATATAAATATACATATCATGTCCAATAGAATTAAATAAAAGTACTCACAAAAATTATTAACAACAAAATCGTAAGCTTACAACGAAATACATGTAACAGTTAATCATAATTATCAACAATCAATCTTATGTCGTTCATATGCAGAAGATGCATGCTATTAAACTATATGATCCAGATATTTCAGTTCGCCACTAAAGTACCACACAAAATTCATCTCATATCAATGATAAAAATAACCCTCTATGAGACATCACACCTGAAATGCATATGTTATGTCATGTATGATAAAAATAAAAATATAACCGTCTGCCACTAAAACAAACACACCAATAAGACAAATCATGTCACTAAAACAACCACCAAATAAATGTCAAGTATAATGGTCAACTAAAATACAACCCTTGCCACGTAAACAACCACCAAGTAAAATAATATTTATCCTCCTCACATAGATACATTTAACAACTACAGTTTATTCTTCTAATTTAAGGACCCATTAAACAACCACATTAATTTAAGAATTTATGTAATAACTATATTAGTTTAAGAAAATTAACTCTCTATTTAATTTCTTTAACACATGTTGCATAAAATATACACATTTTTTATTATATTAATTATTATTTTCCTGTTTAATTCAAGCCTTGAATTCATTAAGTATTGTCGTATATAATACAACATGTAATGCAATATGTAATATTATGTTCATGAAAAAGAATTACGAAACCATGATAAAGTTAGAGAGAGAGGCTTCGCCTTCTCTCTAAGCTTCAGACCTTGTGGTGTCCTTTCTACTTCCAGTTTCTTCTTCGGTGGTGCTTTTACTCGTGGGTTGATTTCTTAAGATTTCATATAGCTTTTCTCTGGTATGGAGTGGACTAAAGTTTTGGGTAGGAAGGCGACAAGGAAAGTCTTGAAGTGGGACATATTCCCGTATGGAGGAGGTTCGTTGGGAGAGGAGAACGGAGTCGTCTCTTTCTTCATTTCTGAGTTTCCAGAAAGGGTTACGGCAAGAGATTTGTTTGTCCTTTTTGGGTGTATTGGGGAAGTTATAGAGATGGTGATACCGCCTCAAAGAAACAAGTTTTGCAAACGTTTTGGGTTTGTGAGATTCTGCGAGGTAGAAGATAGTCGTCTTTTGGGAGTTAAACTTTATAATATGGTAATAGACGGAAGAAAAATACATGCCAACCAGCCTAGGTTCGAGAGGAGTTTGAAGGGAAGAGGTAATGTGTTCTCAAGTCATATTCGTGGTAGCGCCACGGAGAAGGATACAACTGCGGAAATTCGGCGTAGGAGTTTGCGTTTGAAATCAGTGAATAACGCATTTTCTTTTACAGAGGTTGTGAAAAACAAGAAGTTGGAGGTGGAGGTACTCTATAGCAGCCAATTTTGCTTTACTTCAAATCCATAAACGTTACAAAGATGAAGTGTGCATATATAGGTACCACTCATCTTCCTGGAATGTCTTACAATATGAAAAGGAATTATAAGACAGAAGGCATTTTTTCACGTCAAAGTGACACCGATAGGATCAAGATTGTGTTTGTTAGAAGAATTGGAGACGGGTGCTATGAAGGACATTATAAATGATACGAGTTTTTGGTGGAATCAATGGTTTAGGTCTATTAGAGAATGAAGAGAGGAAGATGTTGATGAGGATAGAGTGATATGGGTGCGGATATACGGAGTGCCTTGTCACGCTTTGAGTGTCGATTTTTTCGAAAAATTTGCAAACTCCATAGGTAACTCCATTTTCTGTGATGATAATACAGGGAAGGGTGATAACAAAGACATAGCTAGAGTGTTGTTAAGGTTATCTTTATCCTTTGATTTACAAGATAAAATGATGGTGAATATTGATGGGAAAGATTTTTTGCTTCATTTGAGAAAGGATTCCTATGGTCCACTGTGTTTGGCTGCGGAAACAAATAAGGTCATCTCAGTGGAGGAAGATTCATCCTCTTGTGATTCAGATATGGCGAGATTCCAGGGCGAGGGTAGTGAGGTTTTCGATTCGGAGAACAAGACGGCTAATGCTTCTCCCAAGTCAAAAAAATGTTACTTTTAAGGAAAATTCTTTTGACAACTTAAAAGTTGTGCAGGAAAGCTTAGATAAGGCAGAAGAGGGAGTAGGTACTAGAAGTAGGTCGGAGGATGGTACAGTCGACATTTCAGATAAAGTTATTTCTACAGAGAAAGTGAGTTTTGATGAAGCGATTTCCAAGATTAAAGTAGGGAAAAAGGTGGTCAAGGTTACAGTTGGCGCAGTAGAATCTGGTGAAGTTCATTTACCTTCAAATAATAACGAAGCGGAGGATAATAGGAATGGGAAGAAGACTTTTAATACGGTGGGCCTAGGGAAACATTTAAAGGGTGGGGACCACAAAAGACAAATAGTTGGATATAAGAGGATTAAATATAAAAAGGTGGAAAATCTTATTGGTCTTAGAAGAAAATTTAGAAAAAGAAAGCCCAGGAGAAAAAGTGGGGAAAGTTTAACTTGTAGCACTAATCTGATTTCAAATGCAAGCGGATTTTAAAAATTACCATCCATTTCTGTAGACAGCTCGGTTGATAGTACTGGGAACATTTCTAGATATTATGGGCTCAACTCGGAAGAATCTGGAATTAGCAAGAACAATACTAGAATGTGGAAGAATATGAGCTCTATGGTGGGGAAAAACTTTGGGATGCTATTATTAATATGGGGGTAGAAGTGTCAGAATTGAAACTAGATTGTGTGACAAAATTGAACAATTTAGAAAGAAATAATTTGGAGAGTAAGGATGGAGGGTTGGTTAATAATTCAAAGTTGTTATGATTATCGGTACTTTGAATATTAGAAGGGGTGGAAGTCGGGTGAAAAGGAAACGTATCAGCCACATCATTTCGATAGGTAATGCCAATTGTTTTTAATTCAAGAATCTAAGTTGAGTGTTGTTTCTGAAGATATTGTTATAAGTTTATGGAATAGAGACGTTGGATGGACTTTTTCAAGTTCGAATGGATCTTCTGGTGACCTTATTATTTTGTGGAATTCCAATATGGATGTCTTATGTAGTTTTAAAGGGGATGGTTTTGTCGGTGTGAAGGTGTGGTGAAAGCAAGGTCTCTATTATATCATTAACGTTTATTTCTTGTGCGAATTATCTTTGAAGAGGAAATTATGGAGAGATTTGGCTCTCTTGAAGTCTAGATTCAATGACAGTGAATGGTGCATCGGAGGTGATTTTAATGCTATTGCTAATTTTGGGGATATAAAGGATTCCGGAATGACGGAGATGAGGGAATTTTCGGATTTCATTTCCGCTTGCGACTTGGTGGATGTCCCGTGTAAAGGAAAGAAATTTTCGTGATTTAGTAGGGATGGTTATTTAATGAGCAGTTTGGATCAATTTCTAGTTTTGGAAGGAGTTATTCATCGTTGGGGTATTGTGGCCCAATTGATTGGCATGAGGGATATATTGGATCATAGTCTGGTTTGGTTGGTGTCAGATTCATCTAATTGGGGGCCTAAACTGTTTAAGGTGAATAACAAATGGTTCGGAGACAAAATGTTCATTATTTTGTTGAGAAAGAGTGGAAAAATTTAATTGTGAATGGGAGGAGTGATTTTGTTCTTAAAGAGAAATTTCGGTTACTAAAAAATAGCCTCCGTTGGTGGAATGATGAGGTTTTTGGTAGATACGAGTTGGAAGCGAATAAGGGCATGAAGGAGATTAATAAAGGAGATGATGAGTTAGCTTTATGTGGCGATTCTCAAGTGGAGAATATTTTCGTTAAACGAAAGGATGCTTCTGGGAAATTTTGGTTGAACTTGAGAATTAAATAGAATATTTTATTACAAAAGGCGAGATTGAAGTGGATGTGTGATGGTGATGATAATACTAAATTTTTCCATAGTGTGGTGAGAGAAAGGAGGAGGAGAAATTTTTTGGACTCAATTAATACGGATGAGGGCTTGGTGGATTCGATGGAAGGAATAAAGAGGGAGGTCTTTGGTCATTCGCGAGAAAGTTTGTTGAGCCCGACGTTAGATGGCGTTCCTTTTAACAACATCTCGCAATTGGAGAAGGATTTCTTGGAGGCTCCATTTTTGAAGGACGAAATAAAGGATGCTATTTGGAGTTGTGGGGGTTCTAAGAGCCCGGGTTCGGACGGGTATTCGTTCACTTTCATAAAAAAATGTTGGTATTTTCTTAAAGAAGATTTCTTCCATTTTTTCTCGGATTTTCATCAAAGTGCCACGTTATCCAAATCTATTATTTCATCGTTCCTCACTTTGATTCCAAAATGTGATAATCCGTTGAATTTAGATGACTATAGACCCATTTGTCTCATTGGGTGTCTTTACAAGGCGATGTCTAAACTCTTGGCTTCTAGATTGAAGAAGATCCTTAATTCTATTGTTGCGCCTTGTCAAACAGCATTTGTTCCGGGCCGTCAACTCCTTGATGGTGTTCTTGTTGCAAATGAATTAGTGGATTTTGCGGTAAAGGAGAAGAGACAATGTACTTTCTTCAAAGTGGATTTCGAAAAATCTTATGACAAGGTTTTTTGGAATTTACTTCGTTATATGTTGCGGAGGATGGGTTTTGGCGAAATGTGGATGAGTTGGATGGAAGCATTGGTGTTTTCTAGCAAGATGCTCGTTCTAGTGAATGGATCCCTGACTAAGTAGTTTGTGGTCGAAAAAGGTTTAAGTCAAGGGGACCCGTTATCCCCGTTTTTATTCGTTTTAGTAACAGAGGGTTTAACGGGGCTGATTCGGAACACGGTCGAGTTGGGTGACTTTGCCGGTTTATCCATAAAACGGAGGTGTCTAGTAGATGTTTTACAATATGCGGATGATACCATTTTAGTGGGGGATGGGGGTTGGAGACATGTGTGGGCTATAAAGGCGGTTCTTAGAGCTTTTGAAATGGGTTTGAAAGCACACAAAAAGGATCATTCAAGATTCAATCAAATTATATTTTGATGATAACAACTTAACAATCAAGTCTTGAAAGCACACAAAAAGGATCATTCAAGATTCAATCAAAAATGGAGTCTTCATAAAGACATAAGATCTTTCATCGGGAGGTATAATCTTATTCCTCATGAATCAATAATGTCAATAAGTGTTCAACTTAGGATGCACTCATATTTGCTATTTAAAACAAATCATATTGCATGACTATGTGTTACTGATCTTACTTCAAAAGGAATTTTTCTGAGTTTTGATCAAGTAACCGGTTTCCTTATAGGTAGTAACCAATTACTTCAGCCGCAGTTTGAAAATTTTGCAACGTTACACCAAGTAACCGGTTACCACTGTTCAGATTTCAAAAATTATTTTGTTTCAGTTTAAATTATGCCTTTTGATTTTAATTTAAATTGAGACATCTTTTCATGATTTTTGTACCTTTTAAAAAGGGGTGTCTTGACTCTTATAAAAACCTTTTAAGTTCATAATTTTTTCTTCACCTCCTATAACTTTCTTAAAAACATTTTCTTGCTCACAAATCTTCATTTTCGTACAAAAGTCAAAGTGCACTAAATTCAATTCTTTACAAAGTAAAACTTTACATACACACTTCTATATTTTTATCTTAAAGTCTTACATACACTTTAGTGAACACTTATATATTCATTAGTGTGAGTGAGAAATATCCATCAAAGGAGAGGATCAACATTTCTTGATATTTCAAAGACTTCATCATTATCATCTATACAAAACAACTTATCTCTTTGTATTACTATTTCTCTTGTATTCTTGTGATCCAGGATTATTGGATGCAAGTATAGTGTTGTTAGAGGATTGTTCTTCAACACTTTAGTCATATAGCTTTAGATAGTAAGCTTCACCAGTTTGGTGTGAATATGCTTGTACGATAATTATAAAACTATAGTGAAAATCTCTTATGAGTCGTAAGGGGACTGGAGTACTCTCGGTCTGTGAGGGGAACCAGTATAAATTCCTGGTGTTCTTTATTTTTCTGCACTTTACTGCTTTAATCACTTAGAGACATTAGGCATAAAATTTAACTACCGCAAATATACCAAAAAGTCTCAAAATTCCTAATTCACCCCCCCCCCCTCTTAGGCACTTTTTTTACTTACAATTGGCATCAAAGCAGGTTTAGGTAACCTGTTCCTACAAGATCCAGTATGGCTTCCGCAAATTCAAATCCAATTTTCAAAGACGGAGGAAGTAGTCACAAGCCTCCAATATTCTCAGGAGAATACTTTGAATTTTGGAAAATAAGGATGAAAGCACATCTAGAAGAACAAGGAAAAGGAATATGGGAAACCGTTGAAGATGTTCTGGTCACAATGATAAATGGTGAAGGATCCGATAAGACAAAAAGTGCACTTAATGAAGATGATAGGAAGAAAATATTGAATGAGAAGAAGGCTATAAACATTCTTCAAAGCGCCTTGAGTATGGACGAATTTTTCCGCATCTCGCAATGTAAGACGGAAAAACAAATATGGGACACCTTAGTGGAGACGCATGAAGGAACCGCCGAAGTGAAGAGATCAAGGTTAAACACATTGAGTCAAGAGTATGAAATATTATGAATGCAACCCAATGAATCCATAGTTGCATTATAGAAGAGATTCGTCATCTAACAAATCATTTGATTTCTCTCAGAAAAACCTTTACAAATGATGATCTAAATCTCAAAGTCTTAAGATCCTTAACAAGAGAATGGAAACCGAAAGTGACGGCTATCTCGGAAAAGAAAAGTCTCTCAATGATGACATCCGCATCTCTTTTTGGCAAACTTCAAGATCATGAGTTGGAACTTGGAAGGCTTGAGAAACATGAAAATCAAGAAAAGAATTCTAAAGGAATTTCCTTGAAGGTTGAATCAAAAGACGATAAAGATGATGAGACACCGGAAGATGAGAATTTCATGCTTCTTGTGAAAAAGTTCGGTAAGTTTTTCAATAAAAAAAAAATCCCTTTATGCTAAAAAGAATAGACATTTCAGGAAAAAGGAAGCACCCGCATCAATACAAGATGTTACTTGTTATGAGTGTGGAAATCAAGGTCACATAAAACCGGATTGCCCAAAACTTGCAACGAGAGGAGGATTCAAAGGCAAGAAGGAAGTCAATAATAAGAAGGTGTACATTGCTTGGGAAGATAATGAAATAAGCTCTTCATCAGAATCGGAAAGCAATGAATGTGAAAATATGGCTCTAATGGCTTCACACCACTCCGATGACAAAAAAGATGAGGTTAGTAGCAACTTTTCTGTTTATGATAATGATGCACAAGATGTTATTGATGAATTGTTAAAAGAATGCAAAATTTTGCATAAGACTATATCATCTCAAAAGAAACTAATTTCATCCCTAGAAGAAAAGAAAATTGCATTAGAAAAATATGTTGAAAATGAAAAACAAAAAATGATGATGAAAAACAAAATTTTGTTTGTAATAATCGTGAATCTTTCTCTTTTCAAATTGTTCAACTTAACAGAGTTATTGAAAGATATGAGAAATGTCAAATTGGCTTGGAAGAAATCCTAAGACACCAAAGATATTCTAATGATAAGAGTGGATTAGGATATTCTAAGTTTTCTAAACCAAGTACCAATGGAACCATTTTTATTAAAGCTAGTGATCAAATTTTTAAAGAGAAAGTAACCAATTCTAAAATTGTGCATCAACATCCTAAAGAGAAAAATTGTATTAAGAGAAAAATGTACATTCCTAGATATATAAGTAAATTTGAAACGTGTTTTTATTGTGGAATTAAAGGCCACACACCTAATACTTGTTATGTTCGCAATATTTGTATTGCAAAAGGGTTTTATCTGTGGGTTGAAAAAGGTACTAACTATCAAGGACCCAAAGCAATTTGGGTACCTAACAAAACTTAATTTTGTTTTGTAGGTATGCTTGAAGACAACATCCAATCAATGGTATCTTGATAGCGGATGTTCAAAGCATATGACGGGTGATATCAACAAATTTTCACATCTATCTCTTAAGGCCAAATGATATGTAACATACGGTGATGACAATAAAAGAAAGATCCTTGGAATAGGAACCGTTGGTGCACCACCGTTTACAACCATCTAAGATGTCCTTTACGTGGAAGGCCTAAGACATAACCTACTTAGCTTAAGTCAATTGTGTGACAAAGGGTTTCGAATCAACTTTACAAAGGACGAATGCTTAATTGAACATGAAGTCACACATGATGTCTTGCTAAAAGGTACAAGAATTAATAATATTTTTATGATTTACTTTGATAACATTTCCTTGAAGGTAAAATACTTATTGGCGAACAACAACGAGGCTTGGCTATGGCATAAGATATTCGCTCACATTCACATGGAGCACTTGAACAAGTTGATAAAGCATGACTTAGTTGTTGATCTTCCAAAGATAAAATTCATCAAGGATAAGTTATGTGACGCATGTCAAAAAAGGAAACAAACCAATACATCTTTAAAATCCAAGAAAGTGGTGTCCACATCTATACCACTACAACTATAGCATATGGATCTTTTTTGCCCATCAAGAACGAAAAGCTTCGGAGGTAATGTTTACGCTTTAGTTATTGTTGATGATTTCTCTAGATATACTTGGACATTATTTCTAGTGCAGAAAAGTGACGCTTTCAAATCCTTCAAGAAGTATGTGAAACAAATACAAAATGAGAAATCGCTTTCAATAGCCTCCATTAAAAGCGACCACGATGGAGAATTCCAAAATGCTTCATTTGAAGAATTTAGCAAAGAGCATGGAATCTCTCACAATTCTCCGCACCAAGAACTCCTCAACAAAACGGTGTAGTAGAAAGGAAGAATAAGTCATTGGTGGAACTCGAAATAATAATGCTTAGCGACTCTAATCTTCCTAAATACTTTTTGGCAGATGAGGTAAGCACAACATGTTTTGTAAGCAACCGTGTCAACATTCGGCCAATTCACAAAAAGACTCCGTATGAGTTGTTCAAAGGAAGGAAACCCAACATATCTTTTTTCCATATTTTTGGGTGCAAGTTCTTTGTCCTAAACAACGACAAAGACACCCTTGGAAAGTTTGACGAGAAATCTAACGAAGGTATTTTTCTCGGTTACTCTCTCTCTCTAGTAAAGCTTTTAGAATTTACAATAAAAGAACTTTAACTATAGAAGAATCAATGCATGTCAATTTCGATGAATCTAACCCCTCGAAAGAGGATATTGTTGTTTGTAATGATGATGATAATTTTGTAGAAATTTCTAGAGAAGATACTTCTAAGAATATCATTGAGAATCAAGTGAAACATCAAGATAGTCTGATTCAACAAGATCCCGAAGTCAATGATCTACCAAAGGAATGGAGGACTCATAGAGATCATCCTATTGACAAAGTTATCGGAGACATAAGTCAAGGTGTTACTACAAGATTGAATATCAAAGATGCATGCTTGAACATGGAGTTCGTTTCTCAAATAGAACCTTCCAAAGCTGATGAAGCTCTTGGAGATGATCAATGGATTATTGCTATGCAAGAAGAATTAAACCAATTCGAGAGAAATCAAGTTTGGGAACTTGTTTCTAGGCCAAGTGATAAACATACCATCGGAACAAGATGGGTGTTTAAGAACAAACTTGATGAGAATGGAATAATTATTAGAAACAAAGAAAGATTGGTGGCTCAAGGGTATAATCAAGAAGAAGGAATCGACTTTGAAGAAACTTTCGCTCCAGTTGCAAGGTTAGAAGCTATACGTTTATTAATTGCTTATGCATGTTCAATGAATTTTTAGTTATTTCAAATGGACGTAAAAAGCGCCTTCCTAAATGGATATATCAACGAAGAAGTCTATGTCAAACAACCTCCAGACTTTGAAGACTTCAAGCATCCTTCACACGTGTACAAATTGAAGAAAGCACTTTATGGACTAAAACAAGCACCAAGGGCATGGTATGATCGTCTAAGTAACTTTCTATGTGATAAAGGTTTTGAAAAAGGCAAGGTAGATAAAATTTATTCATTAAAAAGATAAAGAATAATACCTTACTAGTTCCAGTTTACATGGACGACATCATCTTTGGTTCAATAAATAAGGAACTATGTGAAGAATTTGTGTTGATGATGCAAGGCGAGTTTGAAATGTCTATGATGGGTAAGATGAATTACTTCCTTGGATTGCAAATCAAGCAACTAAAAGACGGAATCTTCATCAATAAATCAAAGTATTGCAAAGAGTTATTAAAGAGATTTGATATGGATGGTTGCAAAGCAATGTCAACGCCAATGGGATCCGGAACGTAAGTTGATCAAGATGAATCGAGTACTTCAATTGATATCATGAAATATCGAGGTATGATTGGTTCTTTACTAGATTTGACGGCAAGCCATCCTAACATAACGTTCAGTGTGTGTTTATGTGCTCGCTTCCAAGCAAATCCAAAGGAGTCACATCTCACTGCGGTTAAAAGAATCATGAAGTATCTCAAGGGAACGACGAATGTTGGAGTATGGTATCCTAAAGGTAGTGTTTATACTTTAATAGTTTATTCTAACAAGAATTATGCAGGTTGTAAAACGGATAGAAAAAGCACGAGTGGAACTTGTCATATCCTTGGAAATGCACTAGTTTCGTGGTCTTGTAAGAAGCAAGCATGTGTTGCTCTTAGTATGGCTGAAGCGGAGTACATAGCAGCGGGTTGTTGTTGTGCACAAAACCTTTGGCTAAAGCAACAATTAAGCGACTACGAAATTGATCTTGGACGCATTCCTCTCCGGTGCGACAACATAAGTGCGATTAACATTACAAAGAATCCGGTCATGCAATCAAGAACCAAACACATCAACATTCAACATCATTTTCTCCGGGATCATGTGCTTAAAGGAGATGTTGAAGTCACCTTGGTAGATACGCATAATCAACTTGCGGATTTCTTCACAAAACCTCTCGCAAAAGAACTGTTTTTCAAGATTCGACGAGAACTCGACATTCTCGATGAAGGTGACATATAAAACTTGTCTAAAAATATCTTATATATAGCAAAATATCATGAAAGTTCATTTATCTTGCTTTTTGTGCATAAAATGCTAGTACTTGTTTTTTGTCAGTTCTCGTTTTTCTCACTTTCGCACACTCAAAATTTATCGCTTTCAATTTTTTTTATCAAAAGTTGCGTCATGATATGTGCTAACACTTTATGAATTTTTTTTTCAAAACTTATCACTAATTACTCTATCTTAAGCTGTTGTTTTTAAATTTTTTTTTAAAATCTGAGGCAAGTAACCGGTTACCGGGTAGGTAGTAACCGGTTACCACTACTATTTTCTAATTTTTTTTACGTTTTTATTATGCAGTATGTGTTATTTGTATGATTTATATATTTTGGTTAAGTATTCATGTGCTAATTAATTTTAAGTACTTTTCCCATTCTTTTTATGGATGACAAGGAGGGAGAAGTCTATATGGTATGCTTTCTTGTTTCTCTCTTTATGCAGAATTTTTCATACAAATCTCCTAGTATCACATTGAGGGTGAGCACCTTCAAAGGGGGAGTTTTTGGAGAAACATAGAAGCAAACATCATTTTCATTATTATGGTTGTCATCATCAAAAAGGGGGAGATTGTAGAAACAAGCTTCTCAAATTATGTTTTGATAATAACAACTTAACAATCAAGTCTTGAAAGCATACAAAATGATCATTCAAGATTCGATCAAAAATGGAGCCTTCATAAAGACATAAGATCTTTCATCGGGAGGTATAATCTTATTCCTCATGAATCAATAATGTCAATAAGTGTTCAACTTAGGATGTGTAACACCCACTTATCCCAATTAAGTAAATTAATTATTTATTTAAGAAAAATCAGAGTTTTCATCAAAAGTGAAATGTTACTTTTTCAACAAAAACATAAATATAGTTATTTATTAAAACAACGGAAAATATCTTTTTATTCAACAAACGGCAATTCGCCACAAATCCACAATATTCATCAATACTCTTGATTTACAAATTTCAAGAAAACGTGATACGTAACTATTATTAACAAGAGTAATTAAACAACAAGTATCCCTGTTTCCCATGTTACGTATCAGAGAGACTCTTAGGACTCGACCAACAACTTGTACTCCGAGCGTACTCAAGTACCTGAATCATCTGTACTTCTGAAGAAGCACAGACGCAACCAAACAACAAAGGGTTGAGAGAAAAATTCAATATATTAACGGTGCAAATAACATCTTACATGGTAATATCACCTCTATTCATCAAATATACATCATACATCATACAATTAATCAATATCTCAAATAGTTCATCAACACATATCATACATCATTAATTCAATCAATGCAAAGTGACTCAATGACATAATTCAAATGCGGTACAGACTTCATCAAATGTCCATCGATTTGGACCGGATGCATCGCTTACGCTCCTACTGAGACACGATCATTCCCCACCCATTGATTCCTAATGAATCCGAATAATCACCCACGCTCCATCCGAGACATGATTATTCCCCCCTACATGTATGCGTATGCAAAAACTCAATTACAACATACATTTCAAACCACATATGAATACAGTCATATCAATACGATCCTCATGATCTTCATCAATCATCACACATCCCATCACACGGGTCAAATAAATAATCAGACAATATTCATACATATTATCACTATAATTCATATGGTTCATCATCAAGAGTCATATAAATCAACATAAGCACATATATCCCTACACACTAATTACCAATTATCATATCCTATGAACTCCTCAATAATTCCATTCCTAGTCATCTTCAACATATTTTCTAATATAACACGATACTTCCGATCCTCACTGCTACCAACCCTTACATCATGGGGTCTACGCCAAGCATATAATCAATAATGTTACTAATCAACACGGTCATCAAGATATTCATCGGTTATCAAATGTTTCCTCATATAGTTTGTACAAGACTTATAAACATTTCCATCATCAACACCTTCTAATTGACCTATTAATAAAGTTATACCATCCACAATAATCATATAAAACTCACACATTAATTGTTGGTTGTCAGGTCCTATAGTTACACATGAATGATATCCTTAAGGCCTTAGACTAATGGTAAAGTTATCAAACAAGAAATCGGGACAAAACCATCTTAAAATGCGGAAAATTTCTCAAAACAGAGGCCTGACACGGCCCTCTGTGTCCCCTGACACGGCCCGTGTCACATGGCCTGATTCCTCCCTTCAAAATTCAAAATTTCGCAAAATACAGCAGGCTGACACCCCCCCCCCACCGTGTCACGTGACACGGCCCGTGTCAGGCCACCTGTAGCCAAAAATCCAAAACAGCAAAAATAATCCCTCAACCAGTAGCCTGACACGGCCACCCGTGTCTGCTGACACGGCCGTGTCAGGAGCCCTGCACCCAAAATTCAGCTTTTTTCCAAAAATCGTTTTTCTTTCCCAATTTCATACCAGTTCGAATTCTACCAATTATATCTCAATTTTATCACCCAAAACACTCCATATATTGTCCTTATACTTATTTTATACATATAATCCCTCATTATCTTCTCAACCTAACATCACAAATTAAATTAGGAAAATCCTAGGTTTCTCTTCCTCTTCTCAATTTACATCATCAACAACAACATTCATGACCAAGTTCTCATAATACACACATCATGCAATTCAATTATCAAACTTCAAGTATACACAATAAATAATCATAATATTCATACTCATATCATGAACTCATCAACAACAATCAAATTCATACAATCCCTAAGAGAGTAAGGACCTCTCAATTACCCTTTCATGTTAGATCACCAATAAAGAACCCTTTCTCCCCCCTTTCCTCGAATTCGATGAATTCCTTGCAAAGCTTTGATCTTGGAGCTTTACAATCCTTAATCCCCCTTCTCTTTTCCCTTTTTCTCCAGAGCCCTCTTTCCTTCGCCAAAAGTACGATAATGAGAAAATGTATCGTGTTCTCCCTTTTTCATAATATAACCAAATTACAACCTTGCCCCTTAAACCTCCAACTTATTATTTTATTTTATTAAATAACAATATTATAATAATAATACCACCTCATTATATTATCATTATTTAAATAAATTATTTCCTCTACTTATTATTCCAAATACACCACCATACTCTTAATATTTATTTTATAAAAATAATTTATAAAATCGGGGCATTACAACTCTCCCCCGCTTATTTTATTTTCGTCCTCGAAAATCTTACTCAATGGCATCACTTAAATATATTCTTGCTCCTAACTAATCACTCCCTTGCCATGACCGACCACTCTCTAATTAACCCAAAACAATAATAATAGTGCCAAGACAACTATCACCACAATAAAACGCTATAATCATCAACTCGCAACACGCTGGTATACACTTGAAGTAGAACACAACCAAGATCTCTACCACCACATAGGTAACACTTCACAAATCCTCATCACAGGAGTTAGCTATTTGCACTCGTACCATCACTGTAGGTAATGAGGCAACAACAATGACAAAAACCAAAATTTCACAGTATACATCATCTAGATACAACAATATTGATAACAGACTAACCTTGCAATTTTCCTCTACCAAAACAATACAATCATAATCTATCAATGAAGCACATACATCACCCATATTAATATCTCTACATATCCTGCAATCCTCGATATGTAGATAACCTCTTACCATTATCCATTCCGGAACGCCCAATAGTCTCAATATCTCAACAGATCTTATCACTCAATATCTTGAGCCTTTACTAATCATTTATGTATAAACAATTACACCACTTCACTCTTCCGCTGTGCACTTTGATTACCCGCGACTATCTATTCCATGAAGTTCACATCTAACTTTAATTCTTTCCAACCTTCACCACAATTATAATAATAATTCACTTAGCATACCTCAAAATTTGAACGCAAGTCTCTTAGTTGTTAACTCAATTCCAACTCTTTAACCATTAATGAAAACATAGGAAAAATTCTCGACTCCATACCTCAAACATTCCAATTATCTTAGTCGTCTCATCCTCCATCTTTCCGATCAAATCGGAACTGTATGCTCATGTGTTACCAAACACTTCAATCTTCAATCATAACAACAATACTATCAGATATTCCCACATTTTTACTCTCATCAACTTTCAATCCATGGGTAAGATAGATACTTCCATAATTCCTCTCTCGTCGTTTAATACCAATTATGACTTTACGATCAAGTACTAATAACTTATGCACTTATCATATCATTATCCAACACTCTATCCACCGCTTGTCAGAATCAACCAAATCATACTATAATCGTAACTAATTCTTACTCCGGCTCTCCAACACTCTACCTCAAAACAACCCTTCTCAACGAACAACTTATCTTTCACAAGTTATCCGAACCACAAAATACGAACTTCGGAAAACTTTCTATAATCTGCAATAACAACTAACTAAGTCCAAATACATTCTAATCTCTTGTAACTTATTCGTTTCTATCATCGTATATCCATATCTACTTCGGACAACTCGTATCCATACCTTCCTCTACACCACAGAATCAAACACACCTACACCCGTTCATAAAATTTCATCCTTGTTAGCTTAGTATATAACTGCATCTTCTCCAATTCTTTATATTTAAATTTCCAACATTCTACAAATCCTTTTTCTACTTTCATCATAAATCATGACATCTTCCAAAAGTCACCATCTCGAAATTATCCCAGTAAATATGGAAGGTACAATTCATACTCCATACTCACCTTAATACATACCAATCACTACTAGCTTCTACGCAATATCCATGATCATTTCATAGTTTTACATTATTTCTACTCTCTCATTGGATCATCCTTCCAATGTTTCAAATTCCACATTAACTAGACTCTGAATTCATAAATTCCAGAAAGATAAATATTGCACTCTTACTACTATACTTTTGTCTTAATATTCCAATACATACGACATTACTTATTTTTTTCTCTCCTTTCTTCTCACAATAATCACGACAAATAGCTTTTAACCAATCTCGTAGCTTACAATTCACCGTCTTAAAACATCTACGAAACTATCCATACTCTGTATCAACATACATCATACTTCTAAGGCAATAGCCCAACATTACTACATTGTGAAGACACATGGTTATAATTAATTTCCACAAAAATTGCACCTTCGTATTTTCAAAAACTCATCCATCTCTTATCATACTATGCCCAAACATAACTCAATACTTACCTCCTCAATCCTTATTCCACATCCCTCAACGCATTAAATTCATCCAACATGATTTGTCAACATCTGGTTCCAATTACCACATTCCCTTTATACTATGCTTACGAAGTCCCAACTAACTCAAGGTTCTGGTAGGTACGAAAATCCAACTCCCAACAACAACAATATTACGGATGAATTCTAGCTCATTATTGATCCTTTATTCAATCGAATCCAATGTATTCCCATCACAATGGTGAATACTTATAATATACACTAATCAGCATGCAACTTTACATCTCGTCTTCCTATATCAATAATACCAAAGTTTTTCCAGAAGGCACCCTTGCTCTCACTTCCTTTTTGTCAAAGAATCTTCCAACTATTCCTCTTAGCACTAGAGTCGACTAAGGAATAGTCCCATCTTTACTTATAACAACACCTCTAATATATTCTTCAAAAAACAAATACAATTTGTACTCTATAGACGGTCCATCGATGTAATCTTACTCCCAATCAATACCATATACGCTACCAAATCAGACGTCGGAGTCCTCTCTCAAAAGTTCCTCTACGTACCCAGTAGATACAACGTTCAACTATTTATAATCATCCATCTCAAATTCACTTCCTACTCACTGAGGAGTAACCATTAGTATTATCTAATCAATGTAATCAATCTGTAAATTCATCTCTTTTCCGGATACCGGAATCTACATATACTCCTTTATACCACTAATAGCTCTGGATCAACTCCAAATGGTCTACTGAACATATTATCTCAGCTGAAAAATATGTCTTTTTCATCCAACCTGATTCCGTCTACTATTAACAAGGGATTTAGGGTGATAAGTTCCTCAATTTGTCAATAAGTAGCCGACAATCATGATGGTCATAAACCATATCTCCCAACTCTCATAGCGTTTCTTTCCTCTTGTGAACTAAGTTGCTTCACGAGCGAATCCTTAGTTAACGCAAACCTTAGCAACCTCTGCCACACCGCAATTCCAACACACCACAAGCCTACTCTCAGGAGAAGCAATAACTCTTCCCGCACTTATATTCAACAAACACCTGCAAACAAATTGCTAGAAACACAAGCAAGTACCGATAGTGTTTCACACACATATCGCATACTCCAGGACAAACGACACGCAACAACCTGGACGGACGGACCGACCTGCTCTGATACCAATTATAACACCCATTTATCCCAATTAAGTAAATTAACTATTTATTTAAGAAAAAACAGAGTTTTCATCAAAAGTGAAATTTTACTTTTTCAACAAAAACATAAATATAGTTATTTATTAAAACATCGGAAAATATATTTTTATTCAACAAACGGAAATTCGCCACAAATCCAGAATATTCATAAATACACTTGATTTACAAATTTCAAGAAAACGTGATACATACCTATTATTAACAAGAGTAATTAAACAACAAGTATCCCCATTTCCCATGTTACGTATCAGAGCGACTCCTAGGACTCAACTAACAACATGTACTTCGAGTGTACTCAAGTACCTGAATCATCTGTACTTTCGAAGAAGCACATACGCAACCAAACAACAAAAGGGTGAGAAAAAAATTCAATATATTAACGGTGCAAATAACATCTTACAGGGTAATCTCACCTCTATTCATCAAATACACATCATACATCATACAATTAATCAATATCTCAAATAGTTCATAAACACAAATCATACATCATTAATTTAATCAATGCAAAGTGACTCAATGACACAATGCAAATACGGTACCAACTTCATCAAATGTCCATCGATTCAGACTGGATGCATCGCTTACGCTCCTACTGAGACACGATCATCCCTCACCCATTGATTCCAAATGAATCCGAATAATCACTTACGCTCCATCCGATACATGATTATTCCCCCCAACATGTATGCGTATGCCAAAACTCGATTACAATATACATTTCAAACCACATATGAATTTAATCATATCAATACGATCCTCATGATCTTCATCAATCATCACACATCCCATCACACGGGTCACATAAATAATCAGACAATATTCACACATATTATCACTACAATTCATATGGTTCATCATCAAGAGTCATATAAATCAACATAAGCACATATATCCCTATACACTAATTACCAATTATCATATCCTATGAACTCCTCATTAATTCCACTCCCAATCATCTTCTACATATTTTTTAATATAACACGATCCTTCCGATCCTCACCGCTACCAACCCTTACATCACGGGGTCTACGCCAAGCATATAATCAACAATTTACTAATCAACACGGTCATCATGATATTCATCGGTCATCAACCGTTTCCTCATATAGTTTGTACAAAACTTATAAACATTTCCATCATCAACACCTTCTAATTGACCTATTAATAAAGTTATACCATCCACAATAATCATATAAAACTCACACATTAATTGTCGGTTGTCAGGTCCTATAGTTACACATGAATGCTATCCTCAAGGCCTTAGACTAATGGTACATTTATCAAACAAGAAATCGGGACAAAACATCTTAAAATGCGGAAAATTTCTCAAAACAGAGGCCTGACACGACCCATGTCACATGGCCTGATTCCTCCCTTCAAAATTCAAAATTTCACAAAATACAGCAGGATGACACGGCCCCCCGTGTCAGGCCACCTGTAGCCAAAAATCCAAAGCAGCAAAATAATCCCTCAACCAGTAGCCTGACACAGCCACTCGTGTCTGCTGACACGGCCATGTCAGGAGCCTTGCGCCCAAAATTCAGCTTTTTCCAAAAATCACTTTTCTTTCCCAATTTCATATCAGTTCGAATTCTACCACTTATATCTCACTCTTATCACCCAAAACACTTCAAATATTGTCCTTATACTTATTTTATACATCTAATCCCTCATTATCTTCTCAACCTAACATCACAAATTAAATTAGGAAAATCATAGGTTTCTCTTCCTCTTCTCAATTTACATCATCAACAACAACATTCATGACCAAGTTCTCATAATACACACATAATGCAATTCAATTATCAAACTTCAAGCATATACAATCAATAATCATAATATTCATACTCATATCATGAACTCATCAACAACAATCAAATTCATACAATCCCTAAGAGAGTAAGGACCTTTCAATTACCCTTTCATGTTAGATCACCAATAAAGAACCCTTTCTCCCCCCTTACCTCGAATTCAATGAATTCCTTGCAAAACTTTGATCTTGGAGCTTTACGATCCTTGATCTCCCTTCTCTTATCCCTTTTCTCCAGAGCCCTCTTTCCTTCATCAAAAGTACGATAATGAGAAAATGTATCGTGTTCTCCCCTTTTCATAATATAACCAAATTACAACCTTGCCCCTCAAACCTCCAACTAATTATTTTATTTTATTAAATAACAATATTATAATAATAATACCACCTCATTATATTATCATTATTTAAATGAAATATTTCCTCTACTTATTATTCCAAATACACCACCATACTCTTAATATTTATTTTATAAAAGTAATTTATAAAATCGGGGCATTACAGGATGCACTCACATTTTCTATTTAGAACAAATCATATTGCATGCCTATATGTTACTAATCTTACTTCAAAAGGAATTTTTCTGAGTTTTGATCAAGTAACCGGTTACCTTATAGGTAGTAACCGGTTACTTCAGCCCCAATTTGAAAATTTTGCAACGTTACAGCAAGTAACTGGTTACCCGAGGGGTAGTAACCGGTTACCACTGTTCAGATTTCAAAAATTATTTTGTTTCAATTTAAATTATGCCTTTTGATTTTAATTTAAATTGAGACATCTTTTCATAATTTTTGTACCTTTTAAAAAGGGGTGTCTTGACTCTTATAAAAACCTTTTAAGTGCATAATTTTTTTCTTCACCTCCTATAATTTTCTTAAAAACATTTTCTTGTTCACAAATCTTCATTTTCATACAAAAGTCAAAGTGCACTAAATTCAATTCTTTACAAAGTAAAACCTTACATACACACTTCTATATTTTTATCTTAAAGTTTTACATACACTTTAGTGGACACTTATATATTCATTATTGTGAGTGAGAAATATCCATCAAAGGAGAGGATCAACATTGTTTAATATTTCAAAGACTTCATCATTGTCATTTATACAAAACAACTTATCTCATTGTATTACTATTTCTCTTGTATTCTTGTGATCCAAGATTGTTGGATACAAGTATAGTGTTGTTAGAGGTTTGTTCTTCAACACTTTAGTCATATAGCTTTAGATAGTAAGCTTCACCGATTTGGTGAGAGTAGGCTTGTGCGATAATTCTAAAACTATAGTGAAAATCTCTTACGAGTCGTAAGGGGACTGGAGTACTCTCGGTCTGTAAGGGGAACCAGTATAAATTCCTGGTGTTCTTTATTTTTCCGCACTTTACTACTTTCATCACTTAGAGACATTAGGCATAAAATTTAACTACCGCAAATATATCAAAAAGTCTCAAAAGTCCTAATTCACCCCCTCTTAGGTGCTCTTTTACTTACAGCGGCGACTATTTTTCTCGCGTGCAAAAGGGAATCTCATCAATTTACCTTTCTTGGTATACCTATTGGATCAAATCCTAGGAGGGTTTCCTCTTGGGCTTCTTTGATTCATAAATTCCGGAAGAAACTTTTGTCTTGGCAAGGGAAATTTTTGTCTTTTGGTGGTAGAATCACGTTGAACAAAGCGATGCTTAGTAGTTTATCCATCTTTCACCTTTCTTTTTACAAAGCTCCATTGAAAGTGTGGAAGGAGATGATGAGGATTCAATGTAGTTTCCTTTGGGGGAGTTCATAGTTGAAGAGAAGAATTCATTGGATAAATTGGAAAGCTATTTGTTTGTCGTACTCTCAAGGAGGTTTGAATTTGAAGAGATTAGATGTTTTCAATGAGGCCCTTCTTAGCAAATGGAGATGGAGGATTATAGAAAGGTCAGAAGATCTATGGTTATGGGTTTTAAAGGCGAATTACGGTGACATTCGTTTGATGATGTGGAGTAGAAGAGCTTTGAATACTAAAAAAGTGTCATATTCCAATTGGTTTTTGGATCTATTTTCTTTCTCAAACACTTCGGGTTTAGTAAGAGTTGAGAATTTTCTGATTGACAATTGCAAGGTAGTAGTCGGAAACGGTTTTGGTCCATCCTTTTGGAAGTCAGATTGGACCGGCAGGGGTCCCCTCTCTCGTATATTTCCTATTATTTTTCAACATCTTTATTACAGGAGGTGTCCATTGCAGGTATGAGGGGCTGGTCGGGGGATCTTTGGGAATGGGGTGATTTCAGAGTAAATTTGGATGTGTCTTCTTGGTGTTCCAATGTTGTTATAAATTCTGATGTGAATTCTGGTACTGCTCTTATTTCATTTGTTGACTCTGCTGCTGAAGAAATTACCTATGTTGTAGAATTTCAATCAGGTTCACGGCGGGAAGTACCCGTTACTTTAGTTGAATTTGTTGTTGTATCAGTGGCCCGGTCTTCTCATATGCATAACATAAATTATGTTTGAACTGATGGAATAATTTATGGAGGAGTTTCTGGTTTAGTTTTGGGTTCTTGGTCTGATGCAGGCTCAGTTTCAGCATATGGAGCAGTTTCAGTTTCATCTTTTGGGTCTCTATCGCAGGGTAATGATATTAACACAACACAGTTGTCTTCAAGTCCAGAAATATTAGAAACTGTAGATCTGTCTTTGTCTATCATCAATGCTGCTGTCACAGGGCGGGAAAGGGCAGAAGGTTCAGTGGTTGGTTCAAGGGCTGATACGATCTCTAGCTTGGCGGGTGAGTATCGGGAATTTTGGAATTTCTTAGCTTCTTTTCAGCCACAGTTACATGAGAAAGATTTTGTTTTATGGAAGGGAGAGGTGGATGGTAGTTTCTCGGTGAAATCCTATTATCGGTTGGCTAATATTCAACATATTCCGTTAGGTCGACCAAATTGGAATGATATTGCTTTCAGATTATTGTGGAAGGCATTGGTTCTGCAAAATATCAAAGCATCTAGATGGAAATTTTTTTTGAACCGATTACCAATGAAAGTATCTTTATCTTGTAGAGGAGTTAACACGGGCGCAAATGGTTTGGCCTGCTCTTTTTGTTTGATGGAAGTTGAGACTAATGATCATCTTTTTCTGAATTGTGTGGTAGTTTCTTTGGTTTGGAAAGAAATTTCTTTTTGGTTGGATTTCAAGGGGGGGTGGTTAAAGATATTAAAGGTAACTTTTTGGGTTGGTTTGATTTTGGTAAAGCTGCGAGTTTTGGGAAAGGTAGGGAGGGAATATGTTGGTTGGCGGTGTGTTAGAATATATGGTTAGTTAGGAACAATATTATTTTTTGTAATTCGAATTGGAACATTTTAGATATAGTGTGGAAGGTTAAGACTTCTATTTGGAGATGGGAATTTATGGGGGAAATTACTCATCCCAATTGCAACTTATATGACTTTGATAAGGACCCCTTGTTTTTCTTGTCGTAGTGAAATTTGGTGAGTAATCTCTTTTTTTTTGTGTTTGGCGAGATTAGTCTCGACCTCTCTTTTTGTATTCAGGTGGAGTACCCTCTGTACTCGGTTTTTAATACATCTTGATTACAAAAAAATGTAATATTATGTTCTCAATGCATTTCGATTTCGGTTTCGTGAAAGCAAATTCATAAACACACTCCAGAAGCATTTCCACATAATAACAACCCCACCATATATTCATATACATTCATTCTATATTCTCATACCATAACCAATTATAAAATATATCTTTATATCACAACAATTAAATAATTACAACCAATATGTAAACTCATAGCAAACTTTAACAATATCTTTATACCACCAACCAATTATAAAATATATCTTTATAGCTGTCATACCCCAAATTTGTCCTACCTTTTAAAATTCTCATTTATCAGATTTTATTTTCACTTTGTATCATTTATGCAGCATAACATATGTATCATCATTAATAATGTCTATTATGTCAATCAAAATGAATTCTTGGACATACAGACAGACCAGTCAAATTAATTTTTAACTACGCGCAAAATTAGTAGACGGAAAATTTCAAAATCGAGTTCGCATATGTCAATATTCTATGTTTCGCATAGATCAACCTGACATACTCATTTTAATTTTTTTCGGTAACTTTTTCAGTCGCATTTTATCAGCTGAGCCATCAACCAGTTTATTTATTTCAAAATCTGCCGAAACACTGTATTTGTTTTAGTTATATATTTTGCGCCGATCATTTTAATGCATTCCTTTTAATTTTTCGGGTTACTTTTGTGTCCGACTTTTAATTTTATTCTTAATTCTCTTAGCCAAATTGATCATTTAATTTAAATAGATTAATTACTTATTCTATTTGGATTAATGCATTTTTATTTTTAGAGTTTTTTTTTTTTTTTAAATTTCAAATAACAAATTTAACAACTTATTTCCATTCTTGCGCACCAAGTTTTTAAAAGATTCCTCCCCATCAGCAACAAGGACACGCGTCCTTCATGTCATGGAAAAGAAAAACGGATTCCCACTACCAATTAACTCTCAATTTCGTCTTTCCACTCACACTCTCTCTCTCTATCTCTCTCTCTTATCTCATATTCTCTTTTACATACAAAATACAAGACCCACTCACATGATAATACTACTCACTCTCTGAAGATAACCTACTCTCTAGCATTTTTTTTTAATAAACTCTCTATCCCATGTGACACCAACAACCATTAATCTCTCTCATAAACCACACAAGAAAAGACTTCCCTCTCTCTCTCTCTTGCTGTAACTTGTAGAGAACAAAAAAAACTTTTCTCACCACATTCTTTCAATAATTCCCCTCTTAAAGCTTCAAACTCTCCATCTTTTCTCCTTCTCGACTCTCTACATCCTCATAACACAAACCTTCTATCTTCATCCATAACATTCTTATTTCCACCATGAGAACCCTCGTTCTTTTCCATACATGAACATGAACTTCAAACAAACACCCACACTAACTATATTAACTATATGCTCCCTCTGTTTGTTCAACACAACTTAATAATAATCACAAATCTCCACCAGCAAATACTCCCTTTAGCGACCGTCATCCTCACCTACAACCGTATTTCACTCTCCTTCAGCATTGTTATCCACCTTCATGAAACCACATCACGACTCATTAAACTCACTCAATCACGACCTATAAACCTTCGAGCTATTCCCTCAGCCATCGCTGAGACATCAACACATCAACCTTTGTTTGTAAATCACAATCGAAACCACGAAAAGAAGCACATCAATGTCGTCAGCCCGTCACCGCTAATGATACGCTCCAACAAACTCAACTCCAACGACATTCGAGAGCGGCAATTTGGTTGAGTTCGAAAGATCATCGATGACAAAAACAACAACGGTAACGTTTTGGTTTCGATCTTGCAAATTTTCGTTTCAAATTTTGATTCTTTATCACTGTTATTAAGGAATTTTTTGTGGTTGAACCATTGTTATAGATGCATGTTTTAATTAGTGTTATGATTCATTTCCCATTTTCTTCATGAATCCATGGATGATACATTCACTTTCATCGCATATTTGTTTTTCTAGAGGAAAGATTTGCTGAAGCATGAGCTCTGTTTACATGTTTCACGGTGATGAATCTTTTTTTTCTGTTGTCAAAAGCTTGAATTGGGTGGCATGAGTTATATTAAATTAGAATAATTATTTTTAGGTCTTTTTCTTAGTCCTGTATTTAGGTTAACTAGCCGTTAAGGCAGTTACATTTTCTTCTCTTATTTTATAGTTCTAGGCTTGTATATATAGGGATATTTTCTCTCCCTTTTACTGAAAGCTTCAATACAATAATAATTTCAATAATGAAGTTTCATTTTGAATATGCCAGATGTTAATATGGTATCAGAAATTACTCCTCTGATTTTTTTTCTCTCTCTCTCTCTCATCCAATCTTATCCACACATTTTGATTGGTCCTTTTTCTCTTACCTTTATCCTGGGTACATCTCTTTCGTTCCAACAAACTCCTCTTTCTCTTAGTTTTTTTTTCCTCTGTTATCTCTCCCATTCCTTTTTTTCCTTTCTACCACCATCGTGTTCATCATGCCGCCCACCCCACCACCGTCTCCTCCGAAAACGAACAATGAAAATCACAACAAATCATACCAAACCGACATGTTAGATCCCTTTTACATGCACCCTAGTGATAACCCGGGTATCTCCATTGTTTCACCATCGCTCAACAATCAAAACTACCATTCTTGGTCGCGATCGGTCAAAGTTGCTCTCAGATCAAAGAACAAACTGGGTTTTCTTGACGGCACTGTTTCCCGTCCTCCTTCCTCTGATCGAACGGCGTTGGCTTGGGATCGCTGTAATACAATGGTTATGGCGTGGATCACCAACTCCATTGAACCAGAAATTGCAGAAAGTATCTTATGGATGGATTCTGCGCATGAAATCTGGCAAGAACTTCAAGATCGATACCATCAAGGCGACATTTTTCGCGTCTCCGATCTCCAAGAAGAAATATTCACACTCCGTCAAGGTGACTCAAATATCACACAATATTTCACCACGCTCAAGAAACTATGGCAAGAACTGGAGAACTTCCGCCCTCTTCCATCATGTCTTTGCACCATCAAATGTACTTGCACTCTTCTCCCCACGATCAAGCAGTATCGTGACAATGACTATGTCATACGATTCCTAAAAGGTTTGAACGAGCAGTACTCAACGGTTCGCTCCAGCATCATGCTTATGCAACCCCTGCCTCCTATAAACAAGGTTTTTTCTCTTTTGATACAACAAGAACGCCAACTTACATCACCTAGCGAAGCCGAAAAATTTGTTGCTCAGGCCTCAAAAGCTTTCAACAAGGGTAAACAATGGGAATCACCAAACAAATCCACCTCCAATGGCCGAGGTCGTGGCCTCAAGATTTGCACTTTCTGCCAAAAACCTGGCCACACCATAGAAGTCTGTTTCAAGAAACATGGATTTCCTCCTTACATGAAGAAGGCCAATCTTACCAACACCACATCCACTGAAGAACAAGACCCTGAGCAATCCAATTCCTCAGAAGTTACTCCTATGATCTTTACTATGGACCAACAACAAGCTTTGTTAGCACTTTTGCAGAACTCCTCACCTTCAACTTCTGTTGTTCATCAGCTCCATAGCTCATCTCACACTGATCCAGGTATGGTCCATTACAATCTTTCTAGTTCCTCTATCGATAACAATTGGATCCTTGACACTGGTGCCACAGATCATGTTTGTCACTCAAAACAAATGTTCACTTCTTTCATCACAATTAAACCTGTTCATGTCAAATTGCCTAATGGAAACGTTATTTCAACTGATATTGCTGGCACTGTGTTTTTTAACAAGGATTTTTATCTCACAGATGTTTTGTTTATACCTCTTTTTTGCACCAACCTCATTTCAGTTCCTAAATTAACCAAACACCTTAACTGTACTATACATTTTAACTCTCACCAATGCTTCATACAGGGGATCCCTACCCTGCAGAAGATTGGTGTAGCTGACCTACGGCACGGCCTATATGTTCTTACGTCTCCTACATTACAACACAATCACACTACTTTTTCACATATTCACAATATATCTACTGATCAATGTACTTTGTGGCACCAACGATTAGGCCACCCTTCACATGAAATACTTTTGCATATTAATAAAATTTTTCCCATTTCTCACTTGTCTAAATCCACCACTCCCTGTGATACTTGTTTAACTGCTAAATTTAAACGCTTACCTTCTCCCAATAGCGTAACACAAACTGCTAATTGTTTTGATTTGATTCACATGGACATATGGGGTCCTTTCAGTACCCCATCCATGCTTGGTCATAGGTATTTTTTAACGGTTGTGGATGATCATAGTCGTTTCTGTTGGATATATCTGATGAAAACCAAATCTGAAACATCTCAATTAATACAAGCTTTTATTAGTTATGTTAACACTCAATTTCAAATATCTGTCAAAACATTAAGATCGGATAATGGCCCTGAATTCACACTCAAATCTTTTTACCAAACTCACGGCATTATCCATCAAACTTCTTGTGTTGACACACCCCAACAAAATGGGGTTGTGGAACGTAAACACCAACACCTTCTTGCTGTCACACGCGCTTTACTTTTTCAGTCCCACTTACCTAATATATTTTGGGCCCATGCCCTCACTCATGCTGTCTTTCTTATTAATCGCATGCCATCTAGATTACTATCTTATAAATCCCCATTTCATATTCTACATAACATTCTCCCTGACTATGAACAACTTCGCACGTTTGGTTGCTTAGCCTACACTAGTAGTTCTAAAAGAAACAGAACTAAACTTGACCCGCGTGCCCGTAAATGCATTTATTTAGGTCATCAACAGGGTGTCAAAGGACATGTCCTTTTTGACATCACTAACAAACATTTGTTTCTGTCCCGCGACACTATTTTCTTTGAACATCTCTTCCCATACAATGTTCATCATACTAATACCAAAACAAAACCCCTATATCTTTTTCCTATTAACACCCATAATTTCATAGATGATTTAGATGACAATAGACATCCACATTCAACCCCTACCAATGATACTCACCTCACCCATCCTCCAAATCCCCCAATTACTCCTTCCCACATAGCAGACACTCCCTTGAACACCAATTCCCCTACCCATCACTCTCCTGCAACTCCTGTTGCCCCTGACCACAGCAGTGCGATACAACCTCATACCCCTGCAACCTTTCATAACCCTCATCATACTAGAAAATCGGTTAGAGAATCCAAACCTCCTTCTTACTTACAGGATTATCACTGCCATCTTTTACAAGGTATACCTGCTGCTTCTACGAATATCTGCACTACAGGTAACAATTTGTATCCTATTTCTCATTTTAATACATATGATAACTTATCTCCATGTCATCGTATATTTAACCTTAAATTATCTGCTATAACTGAACCCACATCTTACTCCACTGCTGTCCTAGATCCCAACTGGAAACGAGCTATTGACAATGAGCTCCAATCCCTAATTAACAATCACACATGGGATCTTACCCCTCTTCCCCCACACAAGCGTGCCATCGGTTGTAAATGGATCTTCAAATTAAAGTTCCTTGCAAATGGCACCCTTGAGAGACACAAAGCTCGTCTCGTTGCTAAAGGTTTTAACCAAACCGAAGGCTTAGACTATCATGACACATTTAGCCCAGTTATTAAAATGACAACTATTCGCATACTTCTATCTATCGCTGCCACGCATAACTGGTACCTTCATCAACTTGATATAAATACTGCTTTTTTACACGGTGACCTTGATGAAGAGGTGTACATGAAAACTCCTCCTGGCCTTGCTGTTCCTCATAAAAATCTGGTGTGTAAGCTTAATAGATCCATTTATGGGCTCAAACAAGCCAGTCGCCAATGGAACTATAAGTTAACTAACACTCTTACCTCTTTAGATTTTATTCAATCTAAATCTGATTACTCTTTATTCACCAAGGCTACTAACATTTCCTTTACTACTGTGCTGGTATATGTTGATGATTTAGTTATTGCAGGAAATTCCTTGGATGAAATCCATAATTTAAAACAGGTTCTGGACAAAACTTATAGTATCAAGGACCTTGGCCACCTTAAATACTTTCTTGGATTCGAAGTGGCTCGCAACAAAACAGGCATTTCTCTCTGTCAAAGAAAATACTGTCTGGATGTTCTAGAACAGACAGGTCTGTTGGCTGCAAAACCAGCTTCAACACCCATGGATCCTAGTCATCCTCTTCACAGTGATGCTGCTCATACCTTACCAGATCCAACCAAGTTCAGAAGCCTCATTGGTAAGCTAATATATTTAACTAATTCTCGGCCTGATATCAGCTTTGCTGTTTGCAGATTGAGTCAACACTTAGCAGCTCCAACCGACATTCATATGCAGGCAGCAATGCGTATCCTACGTTACCTGAAGAACTCTCCTGCCCTTGGCTTATTTTTTAACTGCAACAACAAGCTGACTCTCACAGGATTTTCAGATTCAGACTGGGGAGCGTGCCCATTGACTCGTCGTTCCACTACCGGCTTTTGCTTCTACTTAGGCACCTCGCTTATTTCATGGAAAAGCAAAAAACAACATACTGTTTCTAGATCCTCTTCCGAAGCTGAGTACCGGGCCCTGGCAAATACAACTTGTGAAGCCACTTGGTTAAAGTCCCTCCTTCATGATCTCAACGTTCCTGTACCCAATCCTATCACTATCTACTGTGACAACCGAAGCGCAATTCAGATTGCAACCAATCCTGTTTTTCACGAGCGTACAAAGCATATCGAGATCGATTGCCATGTTGTTCGTGATAAGTTACAAGACCACACTATCCATTTGATGCCAATCGATTCAGCAAACCAGGCGGCCGACATTTTTACCAAAGCTCTTCACCATGGACCTTTTTCAACGATTGTTAGCAAACTTGGACTGCTTGATATACATTCCAGTTTGAGGGAGGCTATTAAATTAGAATAATTATTTTTAGGTCTTTTTCTTAGTCCTGTATTTAGGTTAACTAGCCGTTAAGGCAGTTACATTTTCTTCTCTTATTTTATAGTTCTAGGCTTGTATATATAGGGATATTTTCTCTCCCTTTTACTGAAAGCTTCAATACAATAATAATTTCAATAATGAAGTTTCATTTTGAATATGCCAGATGTTAATAAGTTACTATAATGTTGTTTAAAAGCAGCTGAATTTTATTTTATGTTATCATTATTGTTCTTAGTAATATAGGTTGGTGTACCATGTTCATGGTGTGTTGCACTCAGTTTTATTTTGTTCTTAGTGTAAATATAATATATTGAGTGTTATGGTATGCTTATGAATCTGTTTATAGTTTTTACAAATAATATTGAAAGTGAATAATATATATATATATATATATATATATATATATATATATATATATATATATATATATATATATATATATATATATATATATATATATATATCCCTTTTGTTTTTCATTTTCTTGGTGAGTGGCGATGAACAGTATCAGTGGGTGAGCATATTTCAATCGGTATTCATGTGTGTGTAAATATTCTTCAAAAAAAAGCCTTCCATTACTTTGTTTAATATTGGTTTAATTTTTTTTTCTTTTTAATTAGTAAGATTTGTTTTAGTATTTGATTTTTCTCTATTATTATTAATGAATCATTTTGTTTAACTTTTGGGCTAAATTTATGATATTTTAATAAGCCCATCTTGTTTTGTTAAACTATACCTTTTATCCATTATAAATAGCTTTGTAATATTGTGAATAATATTTGGTTGCTGGTTTTTTTCGTTGCATTGCAACTTCGGAGCATAAATTGATTGTGCTTTCGAGAATTGTATGGATGCATAAATTGATGCTCGACTTCTCATAGAATGATTCTAACATTGAATCGATTCTAAGATAGTTAAAGAGCTACATTGCGACGCTTTCTATTTAATCGCAGGTCCAACGCCTTTGAATAGTTTACAACACTTCACACACGCTTCCTCTTAGTCAAATACAATGAACCATTTTATTTCGTGCAATCCCGTGTATTTATTATGTACCCCGCTCCCCATTCCGATGTACGCAATTTATTTTTTGCATTGTGATTTCGTTTGCTAGGAGCACCCTTAGGGACTTGGTTCAATTTCCTTTCTTTATCAAACCCTTGGTCCAACACCAAGTGGAATCCCAACCTTGCAAGCCGAGTGCATTGTGCCTCGCTAATAAACCAACAAATAAACCTCCATTTGCATTCACCCGTAAGTCGAGCTCATTGTGCCTTGCCATCAAACCTCAAAAAATCAAAACGTCTCTTTAGACCCAGACCCTTGATCCAATGTCAAACGTCTTAGGTAATAAAACACTAATAAAATGAGAAGAATTGTAAGCCACGAACCTTAAGCGGTAGAAAGAAGGATAATGGGAATCTCGTTACTCACTTTGATTATTTCAACGCTTGACATTTGGAAGGATCGAGCGAAATAAACTACCCATAGTCTTTAGTGCAATTCGACTCCTAAAACCTTTCATCGAAGAAAGGTAATAAAATCAACAACTAACCACCTGTAGTAGGCCAAATTAAGAAGCTCTGACTTTCCCATTGCACGAGAGAATACGTAGGCACGAAGATCTCAATCCTTGTCGAGCCCCTAGGATCAATAAACCCTTAGTTTAGCAAGTAATACATAAGCATAAACATCCCTTCTCGCGTGACAACTTAGATGGTTACCATCGAGTACGATGGATGTAGGGGGTGCTAATACCTTCCCTCTATATAATCGACTTCTGAACCCAGGAAATGGTTTGCGACGACCTTGTCTTATCCCCTATTGGTGGTTTTATCTATATTTCCCCTTTCCCCTTTGGGAATAAACAAAATTAGGTGGCGACTTTCATGTCAGCCCAGCCGTGACCGTGTTCACAAGGATCGTATTTTTCAAGGTACGACAGCTGGCGACTCTGTTGGGGAATGGTTCACCCCTATGCAAGTCAAGCCTAGTCTAGGTTATTCCAAGCTTGTTTGGATGTTTGCCTTTATGTTTTATTGCTTATTTTATCTCTTTCTTTATCTATTTCCATACTATATCTTATGGTTCCGTGGTACTGAAATGATACTTTGATTGCAAAAGAAACTTGAGTGAAAAGCTCTATACTTGGGCTTATGAGTACAAACAATTAGGAGAGGTTGTGTAGTATGGGCTCCCGGGAGAAATGCTCTCGTGGACGGTCGATACGAAGACCTCACTTGGATTAGATTCTAGTGCAAATACTAACGACCGTTATATTTATGGCGTGGACAATCAGTGTTTTCATTAGGATCGTCGACTCTAAGGACCTTAGAACCTTAAACTTTTGGGCTTAAACAAAGGGTTGATGGTCGTGTAGTATGGGGCACCGAGGGGTTACTCTCGTGTAGTGCGATACGAAGACCTCACTCAAAATAGATTATCTCAATGGAGTTGATTGACTGTCGAACTGCTGACATGTCCAGCAAATAGTTGAGACAAGTCCATAACTCTGAGACTTTTGTTTAAAATCTGGTGTTGATGGTTGCGTAGTATGGGGTACCTAGGATTTCCCTTGTGTAATTAGATACGAAAACCTCACCTAAACTAGATTCATATGGGGGAGTCAATCACCCGTCATATTTATGGTGTGTCTGATGAACAACCATATGAATTTATAACTTTGGGGTTCCTTAAAACTCTAGAGCCTACCCAGTGAGCTCCTTGTGAGGAGAGCAATCAGAGTATACTCCATCAGTACCTCAGACTTATGATCCTGGATCTTGCATTTCATTTGCATAACATTTCATATGCATCTTGCATTTCATTCAAAAAATAAAAAAAACTCATCATTCCTTCGTTCATAATCTGCAGTTGATTTCTCGACACTTGTATCAGACTTGAAGTAGATTTGAGGAGCATGGATCCCTTGGAGCAAGGTCATGCTATGTTAAGAGGAGATATGGACTCAATGAAGAAACAGGTGGACCAACTTGTGGAGGCCATGGTAGCCTTGGCAAAAAGAGAAGACAACATTCAACGAACGACAATTGAGAATTCTATTACACAAAAGTGTCCCATTGTCCAAAATGAGAATTCTTCATCAGTTGACGCCATGGAGTATCATAGCTTTTCATTCTCTGTGCCTAATTCCAAATAGGCAAGCCTGATAGTTAATATTGAACGACCTCAAGATCCCGAGTTTTCTAAAAGATGTCGTGTGTTGGAAGAGAAGTTTGAAGCCTTAAAAGGACATAATGCTTTTGGTCTGAACGCTTTTGACTTGTGCTTAGTGCCTGAAGTGGTAATCCCTCCAAAGTTAAAAATGCCAAAATTTGAGAAGTATGGAGGAGATAGTTGCCCAAAGAATCATCTGGTGATGTTCTGCAGAAATATGACCACTCATACTAAGAATGATAAACTGATGATTCACTTTTTTCAAGACAGTTTGAGTGAAGCATTATTGGATTAGTACACACAACTAAAGAGTAGTCACATCCAGTCATGGTTGGACTTGTCCAGTGCTTTTATAAAGAAATATGACTACAATCTCGACATAACTCCAGACCACATGTAGTTGCAAGGTTTATGTCAAGAAAGTGATGAATCATTCAGAAAGTATGCCCAAAGATGGAGAGAGTTAGTCGCTTGTGTTCAATCACCAATCTTAAAGAAAGAATTGGTTGGCTTGTTCATGGATACCTTGCAAAGCCCGTACATCGAAAGGATGATAGGCAGTTCATTTCCCGGCTTTTCACAATTGGTGTCAGTGGGAGAACGCATCGAGAGCTTGCTCAAGAATAGAAAAATGCAAGTTACCTCGGACGTCCAGACTAGTGAGAGTGAATCAGTTGTCAAGTCCCAAGAGGAAGAATAAGAGGATGAAATTAATGCAGTTTGGGAAGTTCCATAGGCTCCACCTACAGTGGTAACCGGTTACTACCTATGCAGTAATCGGTTACAAGTTCAAAAAAACTGGAATTTTCTACAAATTTAACACAGGTAACCGGTTACTCTGTAACCAGAATAAACAATTTCTGCATTTTCATGCAAAAACCAGTAGCAACTTATCCAAATAAGCTCTATTGTAATGCATATCAACCTAACATGGAAATTATACCTAGATGCAACATTCTAACACCTATTAACACTATAATCACACCAAAATTCTAGTTCCTAATTATCAAACCAAACAAAGCATCACAAAAGCAAGAAAAAGCGAAGAATGCACAAGGCGAGATGAAGAGAAATAAGTTAAAACGAGAAGTGATTTCAGATTCACTAACCTACAAAGCGGAGGTTGGCTTTGGTAATTGTTGTAATGTCGAGCGATACGCGAAAAGAAAGAAAACGAAGATTCGAGGCTTCGATCCGCAAATGCGCAAAATAAATGTGATTGGTGAGAATTATCTGAAACGCTTCCGAATGGTGAAATAAACACTGCAACCGCAACAATTCTTTCGATTATCCACTGAACTGATAAAGATGATGAAAGCTTAGCAAGTTTCAATGCAAAACTTGAAGAATCTTGATGATGAAGCTTTGGTGTGAGTTTGGATAATGGAGGGAAATGAGAGAATTGAGATTGTGAGAATGATGAAATTGGTGAAATGTGGCTAATCTTGTGTCTAACCCCTTTTTGGCTTGATGAGAAAGGTTTATATAGGAGTTAGGTCTTGGCTTGGCGCGAGGTTTGGACACGAGGCTTGGGTCCTAAGCTAAGGGTTGGTTGGGAATATTCCTAGAATATTCCATGGCATATTCTTGTAATATTCCTTGGCATATTCTGGGAATATTCCTTTAGAAAAGTGTGGAAGGTTCTAGACTTTGGTGGAAGTTACAAGGTGTAGACACCCCAAATTTGCTCTCTGGTTTTTCTTCTTTGTCTGCTTTTCGTTTTGCATTCGTACGCATCATTATTAGATCATATATTAGGTCATATCATTTGCATCAGGCTCTTGAGACATGGGATCAGTGTCATTCAGCGGATTAGGGTTTCGCACCCTATTTTATGGTTATCAAGGGATTTAAAAGTGGTATCATCCTCTCACTGCTTCATTCACTGAATTAGGGTTTATTGCCCTGATCTGGTGTTATTCAAGGATTTTGCGTCTGAAAGCTCATTTGGCCCATCATCATCCAATGAAGTGTAATTAAGGTTTTCTTCTTCATCAAGCTACAAGGATATGCTTCTCTTCTCAGGATATTCTTCTTTCTCAATTTCTCAAAGGGTGTGATTTCGGTGCCAGTATGAGTGTTTGTGATCCATTTCAGATGGATGTTTGGCTTTATTCTTGGTCAAGCTATCAAGAGTTTTGTTTCAATTCAAGTTATTTGTTTCAATGGATTATTTCTTAGCCAGTGTGTGTCTGAGGTCCAATTGTTGTGGGTGGACTTCATCAGGTTATTAAGTAGTGATTTGTGTGAATTTTGGTTCAATCATCAATTTCATCATGGTTCACCCGTCCATTAGTGGTCTATCTCTGGGTTTTATTTTCCTCAGTGTGAATTCAGTAATCAGGGCAAGGCTTCAGAATGATTCAGTTGACAATTGTTCTAGTGGCAAGTTGTCTAGTGACCATGAGTGTGTTCATTTTTTTATCAAAAGTTGGTGGAAGAATTTCGAGTGTAGTTTTTGGATTGAATTTATTCAATGTGCATCAACGAAAAGTTTGGGATTGGTTTTGGATATAGTTGGTCATCCATTCTTTAGATCAAATTCACAATTCGTTTCCATATTTTTTCACTTTACTCATTCATGTCATTATCCTTTTTTTTGTTATCCGTAGACCAAATCCATCACTAATATCCATTTTCATTTGTTTACCCATTTCCTAAAATCCATTAATATTAATTAGTTTTTTTTTCTTTCCAAATTTTCAAACCAAATTTTCCTATTCGTCCTCTAAGTCCATTTTTTTCCACATCCATTTGTATTTTATACAAAAAATTTCCAAGTACTTATTTCCATCCATAAATCCATTTCTTCATCAAACCATTTTATTTTATTGTTTCTAAAGAAACCATATTGTTAACAATCCCATTTTTTTAGCCCATCCATTACAAACACACATCAAAAGTTCCATGTGACAAGAATATTCAGTATATAAATTAATTACATTTTCAGCCGGTCCCACATTCACAATCGCAACGGTATGCACACTTGCAACCACGCGGATTCCACACTCAATACAAACACAAGCCCACTCACACAATTATGTTTCACATAATGTATTCAAAAAAGCATACAACGAAAACTCTTGATATATTTTTCCACTCACAATCACAATTCATACAGGCTGTTAACAAGAAGGCATCAACACGCACAAAATGCTCAGTTTCATCAATTCACGCGGGCCCACTCACAACATTTCATTCCACTCACGCACAATACACTCTGATTTTTTATCACTCACTCACCATCATCATCAGTAACAACCACGCATACACACGGACCCCACATACACCAATACACCAAGAAGCATCACCGCCAAATGCAACAAACTTCACTCCCTCATTCAGCAGCAAAAAGGACAACACACATTGATTCTCAGGCCATACAAAATCGTACCGCAGAGCATCAAAGTATAGCGCACAAAAATCTCTAGACGCTGATAACTAACAAACGCGTCCTCGCACACCCGAGCCTCTCTCATTTTCCCTTCTCACATTCCGATAACCATTTCAAAATCTTAATCACTCTTCTTCAACCTCATTCCACCATCTTCATCACAACTTCAGCCTTTTCAATAACCCAACAACATCATCAAAACCATGATAATCTTCTTCTTCAAACCGTAACTTCCATCCCGCAACACCCTTCACTCATCACAACAACCAACAAACCACATCCTTCACCATTCTACACATAAACCACCTCTGAGTTTTAATAACAACATAACCAAACCATCAAGCCAACTTCAATCTTCAACCATTAACTCACCGCAACGTCCTTTTATTCTTCAACAAATATTCAACCAAACTCAAAAATAACCACATCTCCACCACACCTCCAGACGGTCTTACCAAAACCCCCTTGTTTTCTCTATTCAACATTCGACCAAATCCATCCACAAACGCCTTAACCTCTACAACTTTAATCCAAACCAAATCACCGTTCCATCTTCAACAACACAAACACAGAAATAAGAAAGAGATGAAGATGAATTGAAACCGTGGCAAACCGTTTTTACCGAAAAAAAGTGAAGAAGATTTGAAGCCGGTTTTCGAGACGAACACGAAGTCGTATAGTTGATGGCGATTTAGACGAGCCGCAATCTGAGAAGGTTCCGTGAATTGCTGGCGGCTTGTCGAAGAGAGACCTAGGCTGAGAGAGATCTGAAACAGAGAGATTATCGTGAGGGTTAGATCGAGGCACCAAAAAGAAGAGCCTCCACGAGCTTACCAACAATCTTTCGTCGCCGCAAAAGAGGGAAGAAGATGTTGTAGCCGCCATGGTCACCGCCACAATTTCTCACCGGAGCAGAGAAGCTTTGAGACGGTTGAGAGGAGTCGACGGCGGAACGTCATTTTCCAGATGTGTTCGTCTACAGTGAATGGAGGTATCGGCGCGATGGATCGGAGGGGCATGCCGTCAACGGCTCGCGACGGCGGTGGAAGATTCTTAGTTGTTCCTTTTTTTTCACGATTTTGGGGAAAAAGGACGAAGCAATTTGTGATCTGAATTTTGACTTTTCTTTATTATTTATTTGATTTTCTTTTTCTTATTATTTTCATATATTAACATTATGTTCTTGGGCTTTGTTCTTGTTCCCAAGTTTAAGCCCAAACGAATTTCTATCCACCCCATATACTCCAGCAGACCACCCTACTTGTTGTTTTTGTCATGGGCTTTTAAGCCCATTTGACTGTTTTTTCTATCAGCACATTATTTTCTAGCGCATAAACCCCTTCCTGCTTTAGTTTATATGAGTTTTGTTTTATTGATACCTCTTTGTTTTACTAATTGTTAATTAGTGTGGATCTTTCTTTAATCAATGTTTAAGGTTTAATGTTTGTAAAATTTAGATTGTTATTTTGATTAAAGCTTTGGATAATTAGTTATTTTAATTAATATTAATTTTTATTAGAGTTTTTTTGTTTATTAAATTTAATTGTTACTTCATATTTAGTTTTCATTAATTTGATTTATTAGAATTATGTCTAACCTTGGTTTTAGTTTGTGTTTAAAGTTTTGTAGGATTCTTACTTGATTTTAATGATGGAGGATGTTGCTTGGTGGGGCCTTAGGACTAATTGTGTTCATAATCTTGTTTGGACTGTCGAGATCTCTGGATACAATTCCGCTTAGACTTTGACTTTGCGCGGACCGATTCTTGGTCTTGATTTTGGTTCCTGGTTTGGATGATTATATTTGATACTCTATTCTATCTGGACTTGATGCCTGATGCCCGTACTTAACTGTTGGATCCCATTTCTTTGTTTGGACTTCTGATAAGTATTTCTGGATCCTATTGCACGAATTGAAGAGGCAACGGACCTTCTCTGTTAGGTAACACTGAGGCCTTATTTTACTATTGCATGTTGTTGCATCTGGAAGTCCTACTGGTGTAGGCTCTGTTTGTGCATTATTCATATTACCTCCATTTCGCATTCTCATCTCCTTATCTTATTCATTATTCATCTTATCTCCATTTCGCATTCTCATCTCTTTATCTTATTTCTTCTTCATCTTAATTCTTCTTCCTCATCTTCTCTTATTCTTTCTCGACTGAAGGTGTGCTTAGGCCACCATGGAGCTTCTCCTTTCATCTTTCTTTTCTTTCTTTCTTCATTAGGATAGTAAACCTCACTAACCTAGGACCATCCGAGCATGTGAATATTAGGATTAGACTTTTCCCGTTAGCTTTTACCTTTATGATCCTTTTGGTTCTTCTTCTCTTCTCATCTTCAAATTCAATTCTAATCCACTTAATAAAGGTTGGGTACCTTCATGTGACATGAGACTTTTCTATGAGATGCTTGCACGCGTTCCATTTCGGGGCGAGGTGTAAGTCATCACTCATGGTGGATAGGTCTCAGCATGAGGACCTCACAAACAAAACCCTAAAAAACACTTCTTAACCCCAAAACAAAAAAATAATATACTTAATAATGGCAATAGACCAGTGTGCTCAAGCCTTCACTTGTGGGACTAGCTTTGGGGATTTCCTCCATAGATAGGTGTGCCTCTTGCGCATTCCATTTCGGGATGATGTGAGACGTACACATCCCATTGAGTAAGACTTAGGTACACTTACCTATGCAAACTTTCACTCATAAAAGCTTCATAAAAAAACTCAAACAAATGATAAGCGTCTTTCCTTCGGGAATTCTTTTCTCACCTCATTCGCTCCGTCCGCGAACTTGCTCCTACTTGTCACTTTGCAAGACGGTAACGCACTCGTCGTCCGAGCCTGCAACACCTGAGCATTGACATAGGCAGTTCAAGCCTTTAATTCACAAGCAATTTTCCTTTGTTACCCCTAGTTAGGGGAACTACGGCGTCTCTGATCCTCATTGTCCAGATGAGGTACGTAGGCAGCGGGGTAGGGCCCGTTCGAGCACAATCTTTATTTTCCCTACATTTTTCCTTTTCATTTCTTATTCAGTTTTCTTTTCTCATTTCTTTTCCAGTTCATTTCTTTTCTTTTTGCTGCAGTTTTCATACCCTCACCCTTTGAAACAGTTTCATTTGCAAGCGTGGATCCCGTCGGGTACGGCGGACGATCTGGGTGCTAATACCTTCCTAGGTCGTAACCGACTCCCGAACTCAGTCTCTTTGGTTCGCAGGACCCGTGTCCTTCCTCTTTCTTTCTTCTGGTTTGTGCAGCATTACCATTCCCTTTCTTCGGGATAAAAATGCCTGGCTGGCGACTCTATTCTTTTTCCACGCCACTTTCGCGTTTGTACTAGGATGGAAATCCGGGGAGCGACAGCTGGCGACTCTGCTGGGGACCGAACCCAGAATCTCTGGTTCCCCTGTGAGTCTCTCCTAGCGCTTGTGTGTTGCTGTTTCATTGGATGATGTTTGTTTGATGTGGCTTGTTGTATTGTATTGTTGTTTGTTTACAGCTTTATTTACAGCTTTATTTACAGTTTTCAGTATTTATTTTCCGCATCATATATCATACTAGACTGTCTGGACTGGTTTTCTGTTTGGTGGGTTCGGGTGATACTGTTTCTGAGAGATAAGCCAAGTACCCGGCTTGAGTGCACCCTAGGATTAGAGTGGACATATTGTACTCGCATGTGGCATGATGAGTGGCGATGTGTTTCACGCCCAGATTGCGACTGTCTTGGAAATATCTTGTGTGGGGATTTCCTCCACTTCGGGATAGGACCTTGATTAGTTATGTGCATCTGGGGACCGATCATTGAGAACCTTTGCGGAAATAACCCTCTCCAGTGGTGACAGTGGCAGACCACATTTTGTGGCAAACCCATTCGCACCCGAGGGTCCACTGGGAACTCGCATAGGATGGCCTGGTTCTCTTATAGGAACTCAGTCAAAGCATCTGGTCGTATGACATTAGTACTGTATCCTATGGGCTGAATGTACTATTGTTTCTCGATTTCAGCGCTCGAAGCTGGGGACTTATAAGGGATGCTTGTTTTCCCGGACTCAGCTGAGGCCTCCCTGCGTAGTATATAATGCCAAACCGATTCCCTGACTTGGTCATGAGCCATTTCTCGGAAATGGTGAAAGTATTATTGTTATTCGGCTTTGAGAGTCCGTGATGTTTGACCCGGAGCACACCCGTGATATTTGGGAGGGGTTTACAGGTTTGGAGGAACCCATGACCTCAACATACACTCATTAACAGTGCAATCTTGTGTTTTGATCCGGTCACTATGATCCTGAAGTTATTGACCTTTGGTTCTCGGTTACTATCTTGGATTATTATACAGAGATCTTGTGGTTACAAACACTCGATTATTGGCTCAGTGTTCCAGATTCCAGGCAGTTTCCAGCTGTGATCCCATGTCTTTGCATCTTTGCATCATCATATTGCATTTTGCATCTGCATTGCATTTTCCTCTTCCAGAGAGCTCATCCTTCTCCTTTTGTCCATGACCAGCCAGCTGATTTCCCGGTACTCAGTTTGAACAAGTGGTAACTATTGGAAGACGACAAGTTGTTTGAAGTTTGACTGAGTAGTTGTCAAGTGGTAA
Organism: Lathyrus aphaca; assembly: GCA_963966055.1. Classification (NCBI taxonomy): domain Eukaryota; kingdom Viridiplantae; phylum Streptophyta; class Magnoliopsida; order Fabales; family Fabaceae; genus Lathyrus; species Lathyrus aphaca. The sequence continues at coordinate 353,107,253 of OZ014520.1, read as the reverse complement.
AAAGTCATATTCGAAGCCGTCAGTAGCTATGTCAGAGAGCAACCGTCAGAATGTTGAGTTTCCACCTGGTTTCACTTCGATGACCAATCCTTTGTATGGTCTTTCTCTTGATGAGGATCTTCCACAAGTGAACAATCTTACTCAAGCTCAGCCTGCGCAGAGCCCGATCGTGAATCAGAGTGTACCTGAACCATCTGTTGTTCGAGGTGGACCTTCATCTTCTTCTGATACTACGGATTATCAGAGTTTTGCTTTCCCTATGGCGAACTTCCAAGGGACAATCCCTCTTGTGAAAACCAAGGATTCACCAACTTTTGATCCTGCTGAAAGGTTTCGTGTGTTGGATGAGCAAATCAAAGCCTTAGCAGATCCTGATGCCTTTGGTTTTGATGCTCTAAACCTATGTTTGGTGTCTGGTCTTGTCATTCCTCCAGATTTCAAAACTCCGAAGTTCGAGAAATACACTGGTGTCAGTTGCCCGAAGCGTCATTTGGTGATGTTTTGTAGAAAAATGACTTCTTATATCCGCAATGATAAGCTGATGATTCACTGCTTTCAGGACAGTTTAAGTGGGGCATCTTTAAGTTGGTACATGGATTTGGAAAGTAGTCGTATCCGATCTTGGAATGATTTATCCAGAGCTTTCGTAAAGCAATACCAGTACAATGTGGACGTGGCGCCCAATCGCACGCACTTGCAGAGCCTATCTCATAGGAGTGGTGAATCTTTCAGAGAATATGCACAACGGTGGAGAGAATTGGCAGCCCAAGTGCAACCACCACTTTCAGACAAAGAATTGGTTGACCTGTTCGTAGGCACGTTGCAAGGAACGTACTTGGAAAGAATGAGTAGCATTTGGACATCAAGCTTCTCTGATTTGATGATAGTTGGAGTACGCATTGAGAGCCTGCTCAAAAGTAGGAAGATCCAAGACTTTTCGAATATGCCAGCTAGTGGAAGTGAGTCTGTTGTTAGCTCCCAAGAGGAAGAATGGTATGATACCAATGCAGTCATGGCCAACATCGAATATTCTGGACCAACGTCTTCTCAAAGATCATCTTTTCCTAGGTCTGGTTACTCTTATGGGCATTCAGCGACGCTCAAAGCACCGTATCAGAAGCCCTGGACTCTTCCTCGTCCACATCTGCAAGCTCATGGTCGAAAACCTAAGAATCAACTTCAGAGCCAGCCTAGGCCTCGCAACAATCTGGAAAGAAGGACTGCTCCTCTTCATCCAGTCCCCATGGCATACAGTGAACTTTTGCCACATCTAATTCAGAGCTCTTTGGTGGTTCCTAAGCCTCTCAAGCCGTTGTCAGGGCCGTACCCTCCAGGGTACAATCCTCATGAGCAGTGTGGGTATCATGGTGGATCAATGGGGCATTCAACTGAAGATTGTAAAGCTTTTCAAGCCAAAGTACAACAGTTGATCGACAAGGGCTACATATCCTTTCCAGAAGGAAGCTTGGTTGTGCACGTCCACCTCTCGCCTGGTTGGGTTTGAGGACTTCAAAGGAGCGTCTCCTGATTTCAGTGACTCATACAAGAATATGTCATCAGAGCTGGTGGTCATTGTATCCTTTTATCATTTGCATTTGTAGTTTCTTTCTTGTTAGCAGCTACTTGTCTTTTAAGCATTGTTGTTTTAAATGGTAATGTTAATGTAGTGATCTTGCATTTTTGAATCAATTATGTCGCATTCGCTCATTTTTCTTTACTTGCATTGAAAAAAAAACAAAAAAAAACAAACAAAATTGCATTCATTTACCTCCCGTTTATTTCACTGTTGTTTAGCAGGTTTGAGGGAGGATGATGACAACTGAATACCCATAATTGTTGAAGGTATGCTTTCAGAGTAGAACCTGCTAACGATGTACAGGCATTGTTTCAATTCCCAAACACCGGAGATATAAGGGAGATAGACCTTCGTCAACCCCTTTGAGCCTTGAAGTAGGAGCTTCTTTTCTAAACGAAAAAACCTCACATCTAACCCGGGGCAGGGTAGTCATCAGTTAAATTTGACCGAGCGTTCAAATTTCCAAAGGAGTGTGCATCTGAGGATCCATTACCTTTATTCATTACACCTCAAGAGGTCAAGGGACGTAAAACCACAACGGTTACCCCTCACCAACCAAGGAATGAGGTAGTCAACCCTTTCAGCAGGTCATGACAAGCCTGTGTCACACGATTTGTTCAAAAAAAATTAAAGCAAAAAAGAAAAAAAAGAAATAAAGCCCGCTAAGTCAAAAAAAAGGGGGTGAAAACAAATGACTTAGGCAAAGGTTAGGGCATCCCGCTGGACTTCAAAATCGAAAATTCAAAAACATATTCAGTCCAGGCAAAAGTTAGGGAGTAAAAAAAAAATCGGAAAGAAAAATCTTCCATTAGAACAAAGTCGTGTGATCAGACACAAAGTCAGAAGGGGTGATTGTTACTCCAAGAAACCTTATTGGTGCTTAAACTATCAACGTCATTGGTTCCTCAACCATCACAAAACCCTTCCGAAAGGTGAGCGCTCAGGCCAAATTAGCTGAATATAGGACCGGAGAACATCAAGGAGAATGGGTGGGCACAGATAAACTTTGAGCCATAAATCTTTCTTTCTAAAACCGTGAACCAGGCCACGTCATAACCCTTGAAAGTCCTAATTGAATCAGGTTCAATTCGGAAAGCATACTGCGGCAAGGTTGCGTAAACTGACTCCTAACGATTTGCTAATTCAGCACTACGTTTGGGTTAATCATCCATTCGTCACACACTGTCACAACATTAAAATAAATAAAATTTCCAAACTTGCATGTGCACTGCATTAAAATTACCATTTGTGAATGAACACTTTTAATTGCAAGTCAGTTTGTGACACCAGGGAAGTTCCTACAGAAGGCAATAAGAGGAGAATTTGATCATTCAACAATGATGACCAGGATCAAGAGCATCTTGTTATCCTATGAATCAGGGGCATGTTATCCAGTGGTTTTGTCGACCAAGGAATTTGACAGTGTAAAGCAAGCTCCATAGCTTCAGTTGATTGAGGAACATCGTTCAAGAGTCAGTTGATCAGAAGTGAATCTACTAAGCAGGGGCAGGCCACCCGTTTTTTCTGTTGACCAAGGATGAATTCTTCCAATGCTCAGTTGGAATGAGTCAAGTCGCTTCCACGCTCATACCAGGGCAGGACACTTCCAGAGTTCACCAAGTGCAACTCTCCTCGAGAGAACATCCAAGTCTACCATGCCAGGAATTGGATAATTAGAGGCAGTCTGTTCAGAGACTCACCCAACCAGGGGCAAACTTTAGCTATGCAGAGCAAGTTATATCAGTGATCTTCGAGTTCAAGACGAGTATCGGGAAATCGTGCTACCCACCATTCGCCTTGGTCCCCTTATCAACTAGAAGCCTTGTCATACGACCTTTCTTCCCACCTCGGGAGTTTTCCTAGCTTTTCATAAGCATTGCATAAATCATTTGCATACGTTATTCATGTCGCATATAGAGCATATGCATCATATTTGCATTGGGCATAACTCCCCACAAACATCAATCTTACATCCAGGGCCCCGTAACCCAATCTCTTGACAATTCAAAGTCCAGTTCTCGTCTGGCAAACTAATCCAAAGTCCAGTTCTCGTCTGGCAAACTTTTCAGAGTCTAGTCCTCGTCCGGCAGACAAACCCAAAGTCCAGTTCTCGTCTGGAGAACCGACTTCAAATACCAGTTCTCGTCTGGTAGGCGAATCTTTTAACCAGTTCTCGTCTGGTCACCTTTTCATTTAACCCGTTGAACGCCAGTTCTCGTCTGGTAGTCATTCTTTTTCAGAGTCAATTCTCGTTTGACAATGAACACCTAAGGAGTCAGTTCTCGTCTGACGACTTATTCTTTGCCCAACAGTTCTCGTCTGTTGGCCTACCTTTAACAAACCAGTTCTCGTCTGGTATTCCACCTTCAAAGTCCAATTGCTTGGCAACCAAAAAACATCTATCAACCTGGCCTTACGCCCAACCATCCTTGTTTTGTCTCCCGTAGCTGCATATCATTTTCCTTAGTATCATCAGCATACGTCTGCATCTTGCATCATTTGCATCGCATCTTCGTACTGCATGGTTCCCGTTTCTGCATGTGGGGCAAGATTCGTTTCAAGACACAATCTGGGGCAGTTATCTCAAGATATGATGAATTTCTGCGAGAGTTTGAAGACACTGGGGCAAGTCTGGATACCAGGTCTTCTGTAAAATCCTCTAGAGACAATCTTTTTCATAGACGATGCAATCTGAGGCAATTTGAAGAGTAAAGGGATGCTTGTGCACTCATGATAATCAGTATGCAACTGTTGAGCTCAGAAGCTTGAAGCACTGTTTTAGTTCTCAGGGAATGTCTGGTATGTATTTTACCAGCAGGGCATTGGAAGTTTATTTCTTCCCCGAGCATAAGATAATTTTCCTTCAGCAGCCAAGGTTTCCTCGTAAGGAGTACGTGTTCCCATTCAGTCAAAGTCCAATTTTCATTGGCATATATTTCCAACGCAATCATCGTACCATACTTGGGGCATATTTTGACTTATTTGATTCTCCAGCAAAGCATTTCCTCAGCAGAGCATTGCCATATATGTCTCAGCCATGCCGGAAGGTTGACATCCCCAGCTGAGTCAGAACAGATGATAACCCTAGCAGAACTTCAAGGCTAATTGAATCGTTCTCATCTCCAAGCGGAGTTATCTTTCCACAATGAAGTGTTCCCGACAGACAGCTGAAGGCAATGCATTTCCCCACAGAGTTAGAATTGTCAGAGCTCTCTCTCTCTCTCCAGCAAGGGTCCCAGCAAGAGTTATTTGACGAAGCATCTTCCCTAGCCAAGTCTGAAGATGATCTTTCCCCACAGAGTTCATGTCTGATCTCCACTTCCGGCAGTGGAATATTTCCCAGCAAGGTTGCCATACTGGTGGTCATTTGATGATGCAGGCAGGTATATATCACCTCAGTCAGAGATGGGTAGTCAGACCTCTAGACTTATCTTCCCTTGCAGAGTTGTAACTCTCGGTGGCCAATCAGGCATTTGTCTACCGCTCGTCTGCGTTTGTCAACACTCGTCGGTGTTATCTCTAAGCCGAGTTATCCCCAGCAGTGATATATCATGTTTTATTGCTGCTCGTCTGCATCTTTCAACACTTGTCTGTGTTAGCTCTGTGGTATTGCTCGTTTGCTTTCCCCAGTAGAGTCTATATCTACTAGCACTCGTCTGTGCTCGCATCTTTATTTGATGCTCATCCTCTTTCAGCACTCGTCCGTGCCTCTTCCTCAGCAGATTCCTCTTTATTTGAGGTATTCCCCAGCACTCGTCTGTGCTAGCATCTTTATTTGATGACCGTCCGCAGCTCTTGGCACTCGTCCGTGTTTATTAGTTCTTTGAAGTTTTTCCCCAGTGAAGTTGCCTGTACTCGTCTGTGTGCGCATCTTCATTTGGTGCTTGTCCGCATCCCTGCAGCACTCGTCCGTGCATTTTTCGATTCCTCTTTATTTGAGGCATATCCCCAAGAAAGTCGCCAGTACTCGTCCGTACTCGCATCTTTATTTGATGCTCGACCGCATCTCTTAGCACTCGTACGTGCTTGTTACTCCTTTGAAGATTGCTCGTCCGCATGCTTCGACACTCGCCCGTATCACTATCAGAAGCACTCGTCCGTGTTTCTTGGATCATCGTCTGGTACTCGTCCGTATCGTCGACTTATGACACTCGTCCGTGTTTCTTTGATGATCATTCCAATGCTCGTCCGCATTGAAGAGGTTGAAAATCCTGACGGTGGGATTAAAACGTCAAAACCATTTCCGGAACCTGTGTAAGGGTTATCCGAAGAAGACTCGTCCGTCTTATTCCACTTATCTGCGTAAGGATTTGTGAAGAGGATTCGTCCATCCTAGTTGCATGTCTATCCCACAGACTTATATGCATTTCCAAAACCTGCGTAAGGGTTATCCGAAGAAGACTCGTCCGTCTTATTCCACTTATCTGCGTAAGGATTAGTGAAGGAGATTCGTCTATCTCAGGTTACTTTGAAGATTCTTAAGGACTCGTCCGTCTCATGTTTCATCAGAACCTTTGGTTTCGTTGGAAGGAGCTCGTCTGCTCATTTCTCAGCTCGGTCGAAACATCATTGGGTTGGGTTTATTTCCCATTTATGCATTCTTCGTCAGAGTGCAAATTTTCAGGGTCTTTTTGGTATTCAATCACTGTTTATCTCGAATGTCTAATAACCGTTGCTTTCATCCTTTTCGGATTAACAGCTGATTGAATAGGGGCAGCTGTAGACACCCCAAATTTGCTCTCTGGTTTTTCTTCTTTGTCTGCTTTTCGTTTTGCATTCGTACGCATCATTATTAGATCATATATTAGGTCATATCATTTGCATCAGGCTCTTGAGACATGGGATCAGTGTCATTCAGCGGATTAGGGTTTCGCACCCTATTTTATGGTTATCAAGGGATTTAAAAGTGGTATCATCCTCTCACTGCTTCATTCACTGAATTAGGGTTTATTGCCCTGATCTGGTGTTATTCAAGGATTTTGCGTATGAAAGCTCATTTGGCCCATCATCATCCAATGAAGTGTAATTAAGGTTTTCTTCTTCATCAAGCTACAAGGATATGCTTCTCTTCTCAGGATATTCTTCTTTCTCAATTTCTCAAAGGGTGTGATTTCGGTGCCAGTATGAGTGTTTGTGATCCATTTCAGATGGATGTTTGGCTTTATTCTTGGTCAAGCTATCAAGAGTTTTGTTTCAATTCAAGTTATTTGTTTCAATGGATTATTTCTTAGCCAGTGTGTGTCTGAGGTCCAATTGTTGTGGGTGGACTTCATCAGGTTATCAAGTAGTGATTTGTGTGAATTTTGGTTCAATCATCAATTTCATCATGGTTCACCCGTCCATTAGTGGTCTATCTCTGGGTTTTATTTTCCTCAGTGTGAATTCAGTAATCAGGGCAAGGCTTCAGAATGATTCAGTTGACAATTGTTCTAGTGGCAAGTTGTCTAGTGACCATGAGTGTGTTCATTTTTTTTATCAAAAGTTGGTGGAAGAATTTCGAGTGTAGTTTTTGGATTGAATTTATTCAATGTGCATCAACGAAAAGTTTGGGATTGGTTTTGGATATAGTTGGTCATCCATTCTTTAGATCAAATTCACAATTCGTTTCCATATTTTTTCACTTTACTCATTCATGTCATTATCCTTTTTTTTGTTATCCGTAGACCAAATCCATCACTAATATCCATTTTCATTTGTTTACCCATTTCCTAAAATCCATTAATATTAATTAGTTTTTTTTTCTTTCCAAATTTTCAAACCAAATTTTCCTATTCGTCCTCTAAGTCCATTTTTTTCCACATCCATTTGTATTTTATACAAAAAATTTCCAAGTACTTATTTCCATCCATAAATCCATTTCTTCATCAAACCATTTTATTTTATTGTTTCTAAAGAAACCATATTGTTAACAATCCCATTTTTTTAGCCCATCCATTACAAACACACATCAAAAGTTCCATGTGACAAGAATATTCAGTATATAAATTAATTACATTTTCAGCCGGTCCCACATTCACAATCGCAACGGTATGCACACTTGCAACCACGCGGATTCCACACTCAATACAAACACAAGCCCACTCACACAATTACGTTTCACATAATGTATTCAAAAAAGCATACAACGAAAACTCTTGATATATTTTTCCACTCACAATCACAATTCATACAGGCTGTTAACAAGAAGGCATCAACACGCACAAAATGCTCAGTTTCATCAATTCACGCGGGCCCACTCACAACATTTCATTCCACTCACGCACAATACACTCTGATTTTTTATCACTCACTCACCATCATCATCAGTAACAACCACGCATACACACGGACCCCACATACACCAATACACCAAGAAGCATCACCGCCAAATGCAACAAACTTCACTCCCTCATTCAGCAGCAAAAAGGACAACACACATTGATTCTCAGGCCATACAAAATCGTACCGCAGAGCATCAAAGTATAGCGCACAAAAATCTCTAGACGCTGATAACTAACAAACGCGTCCTCGCACACCCGAGCCTCTCTCATTTTCCCTTCTCACATTCCGATAACCATTTCAAAATCTTAATCACTCTTCTTCAACCTCATTCCACCATCTTCATCACAACTTCAACCTTTTCAATAACCCAACAACATCATCAAAACCATGATAATCTTCTTCTTCAAACCGTAACTTCCATCCCGCAACACCCTTCACTCATCACAACAACCAACAAACCACATCCTTCACCATTCTACACATAAACCACCTCTGAGTTTTAATAACAACATAACCAAACCATCAAGCCAACTTCAATCTTCAACCATTAACTCACCGCAACGTCCTTTTATTCTTCAACAAATATTCAACCAAACTCAAAAATAACCACATCTCCACCACACCTCCAGACGGTCTTACCAAAACCCCCCTGTTTTCTCTATTCAACATTCGACCAAATCCATCCACAAACGCCTTAACCTCTACAACTTTAATCCAAACCAAATCACCGTTCCATCTTCAACAACACAAACACAGAAATAAGAAAGAGATGAAGATGAATTGAAACCGTGGCAAACCGTTTTTACCGAAAAAAAGTGAAGAAGATTTGAAGCCGGTTTTCGAGACGAACACGAAGTCGTATAGTTGATGGCGATTTAGACGAGCCGCAATCTGAGAAGGTTCCGTGAATTGCTGGCGGCTTGTCGAAGAGAGACCTAGGCTGAGAGAGATCTGAAACAGAGAGATTATCGTGAGGGTTAGATCGAGGCACCAAAAAGAAGAGCCTCCACGAGCTTACCAACAATCTTTCGTCGCCGCAAAAGAGGGAAGAAGATGTTGTAGCCGCCATGGTCACCGCCACAATTTCTCACCGGAGTAGAGAAGCTTTGAGACGGTTGAGAGGAGTCGACGGCGGAACGTCATTTTCCAGATGTGTTCGTCTACAGTGAATGGAGGTATCGGCGCGATGGATCGGAGGGGCATGCCGTCAACGGCTCGCGACGGCGGTGGAAGATTCTTAGTTGTTCCTTTTTTTTCACGATTTTGGGGAAAAAGGACGAAGCAATTTGTGATCTGAATTTTGACTTTTCTTTATTATTTATTTGATTTTCTTTTTCTTATTATTTTCATATATTAACATTATGTTCTTGGGCTTTGTTCTTGTTCCCAAGTTTAAGCCCAAACGAATTTCTATCCACCCCATATACTCCAGCAGACCACCCTACTTGTTGTTTTTGTCATGGGCTTTTAAGCCCATTTGACTGTTTTTTCTATCAGCACATTATTTTCTAGCGCATAAACCCCTTCCTGCTTTAGTTTATATGAGTTTTGTTTTATTGATACCTCTTTGTTTTACTAATTGTTAATTAGTGTGGATCTTTCTTTAATCAATGTTTAAGGTTTAATGTTTGTAAAATTTAGATTGTTATTTTGATTAAAGCTTTGGATAATTAGTTATTTTAATTAATATTAATTTTTATTAGAGTTTTTTTGTTTATTAAATTTAATTGTTACTTCATATTTAGTTTTCATTAATTTGATTTATTAGAATTATGTCTAACCTTGGTTTTAGTTTGTGTTTAAAGTTTTGTAGGATTCTTACTTGATTTTAATGATGGAGGATGTTGCTTGGTGGGGCCTTAGGACTAATTGTGTTCATAATCTTGTTTGGACTGTCGAGATCTCTGGATACAATTCCGCTTAGACTTTGACTTTGCGCGGACCGATTCTTGGTCTTGATTTTGGTTCCTGGTTTGGATGATTATATTTGATACTCTATTCTGTCTGGACTTGATGCCTGATGCCCGTACTTAACTGTTGGATCCCATTTCTTTGTTTGGACTTCTGATAAGTATTTCTGGATCCTATTGCACGAATTGAAGAGGCAACGGACCTTCTCTGTTAGGTAACACTGAGGCCTTATTTTACTATTGCATGTTGTTGCATCTGGAAGTCCTACTGGTGTAGGCTCTGTTTGTGCATTATTCATATTACCTCCATTTCGCATTCTCATCTCCTTATCTTATTCATTATTCATCTTATCTCCATTTCGCATTCTCATCTCTTTATCTTATTTCTTCTTCATCTTAATTCTTCTTCCTCATCTTCTCTTATTCTTTCTCGACTGAAGGTGTGCTTAGGCCACCATGGAGCTTCTCCTTTCATCTTTCTTTTCTTTCTTTCTTCATTAGGATAGTAAACCTCACTAACCTAGGACCATCCGAGCATGTGAATATTAGGATTAGACTTTTCCCGTTAGCTTTTACCTTTATGATCCTTTTGGTTCTTCTTCTCTTCTCATCTTCAAATTCAATTCTAATCCACTTAATAAAGGTTGGGTACCTTCATGTGACATGAGACTTTTCTATGAGATGCTTGCACGCGTTCCATTTCGGGGCGAGGTGTAAGTCATCACTCATGGTGGATAGGTCTCAGCATGAGGACCTCACAAACAAAACCCTAAAAAACACTTCTTAACCCCAAAACAAAAAAATAATATACTTAATAATGGCAATAGACCAGTGTGCTCAAGCCTTCACTTGTGGGACTAGCTTTGGGGATTTCCTCCATAGATAGGTGTGCCTCTTGCGCATTCCATTTCGGGATGATGTGAGACGTACACATCCCATTGAGTAAGACTTAGGTACACTTACCTATGCAAACTTTCACTCATAAAAGCTTCATAAAAAAACTCAAACAAACGATAAGCGTCTTTCCTTCGGGAATTCTTTTCTCACCTCATTCGCTCCGTCCGCGAACTTGCTCCTACTTGTCACTTTGCAAGACGGTAACGCACTCGTCGTCCGAGCCTGCAACACCTGAGCATTGACATAGGCAGTTCAAGCCTTTAATTCACAAGCAATTTTCCTTTGTTACCCCTAGTTAGGGGAACTACGGCGTCTCTGATCCTCATTGTCCAGATGAGGTACGTAGGCAGCGGGGTAGGGCCCGTTCGAGCACAATCTTTATTTTCCCTACATTTTTCCTTTTCATTTCTTATTCAGTTTTCTTTTCTCATTTCTTTTCCAGTTCATTTCTTTTCTTTTTGCTGCAGTTTTCATACCCTCACCCTTTGAAACAGTTTCATTTGCAAGCGTAGATCCCGTCGGGTACGGCGGACGATCTGGGTGCTAATACCTTCCCAGGTCGTAACCGACTCCCGAACTCAGTCTCTTTGGTTCGCAGGACCCGTGTCCTTCCTCTTTCTTTCTTCTGGTTTGTGCAGCATTACCATTCCCTTTCTTCGGGATAAAAATGCCTGGCTGGCGACTCTATTCTTTTTCCGCCCCACTTTCGCGTTTGTACTAGGATGGAAATCCGGGGAGCGACACAAGGCAAAGTGAAAATGGAGGGTGGTGGAAGAAACCAACTGATTTTTGAATTTTTGAAAATATGGGTGAAGTAACCGGTTACTACCTATGAGGTAACCGGTTACTAGTACAAAAACTGGCCTTTTCCTTCAAATTTCAACAGGTAATCGGTTACTACCTATGAGGTAACCAGTTACTTCAACCAAAACTTGAATTTTTCTTCTTTTTGGTGGGAAACCTGGGATATCTGGTCTTGGTCATATTTTATGAGATTATTTTCCTTTCCGAGACCCGGTAGTCGCCAAAAAACCCTTGATCACATGCCCCGTGCCTCAACCGACAATGTATGCTTTCTATTTTTACTATGCAATGTATGGACGGATATGCAGGATGATATGGAAACGAAACATAAGCTACTCGGAATCGGTTATAAATAAGAGGGCAAATTTCGGGGTGTTACAGCTGCCCCTATTTAATCATTGTAGACCTGAATGGATGATAGCAGTTGCTTTCATAATTTTGATGTATGCAGGGATTGAATACCAGAAACTACCAGAAAATTTGCACTTTGTGGAAAAAGAACAGGGAAATAAACCCAGCCATATGAACTTTGCTCGAATATAATTTTGATGGGAAGAAGAATAAACGAGGAATGCCTTTTGAATGATGCCAGAAGACTACTGACTTGCCACACTGCGGGTGGACTTTCGATAGGCTGCAATAGTTCCTTAATGATATCTTTCGGATGGAGTCAGATGACTAACAACTTGCCACACTGCGGGTGGACTTTCGCCAATCTGCGGTTGGACTTCAAATACTTTTCCACCTTGAGGACGGACTTTTGCCAATCTGCGGTTGGACTTCAGATACTTTGCCACCCTGAGGACGGACTTTTGTCAATCTGCAGTAGGACTTTTTTCCACGCTACGGGGGACTTTTGCCACACTACGTGGGACTTTTGCCACGCTACGGGGGACTTTAGCCACGCTACGGGGGACTTCTTGCCACACTACAGGGGACTTCTTACCACACTATGGGGGACTTTTTGCCACACTACTGAGGACTTTTGCCACACTACAGGGGACTTTCTGTTCTTTGCCATCCTGAGGACGGACTTACGTCAATCTGCGGTTGGACTTCAGAAATTTTCCACCCTGAGGATGGACTTTAGCCAATTTGTGGTTGAACTTCAGAAAGTTTCCACCCTGAGGATGGACTTTGGTCAATCTACGGTTGGACTTTAGAAACTTGCCACCCTGGGAATGAACTTTGGCCAATCTGCGGTTGGACTTTGATATTTGTCAACCTGACGATGAACTTTAGGCAATCTACGACTGGAATTTGAGAGTTTTCCACCCTGAGGATGGACTTTGGCTAGTCTACAAATGGACTTTAGGATACTTTGCCACCCTGAGGATGGACTTTGGCCAGTCTACAGCTGGACTTTAAACATATCAAACCTGGATTATGTTGGGTATGCATATGCATATGTTGAATTGCATGGCATGAGGCCCCATGACAATGGGGATGTTATATCTTGAGTATGTCAATGAAATGATGCAAATGCAAAAGGAATTCCTGATGAGGAAGTAATAAGTCCATGTTGACTGTGCTGAGAATGAAATTATCGCTAACTCGGTCTCGAGAAGTCCTACGGGGATAACATCTCTGCTGGAGAAGAGCGTGAATAATCCATCTGTCTCGAATTATCACCTTTGCCAAATATAAATTGGACTTTTGATTTGAGGACCCTGTTAGGGGATACTTCAACTACTGGGGATTGAATCTTACCCAAAACTCCGCTGGGGAATTGACAACTTTCCGACTTAGCTGGGGAAAGGTCTTTTCAAGGCTCTGCTAAGGAGAACTTTTTGTCTACCTGAATTTTCCGAACCTCTGTGGGGAAGGGAATCGTTCAGTCGGCTGCCAGAAATACTTGATTCTTGTAAGAAATACTTCACCTTGGGAAGACGAAATCTTAATGCTCTGCTGGAGCAAGAAATCTTCTGAGATCTATTAGGGAAGAGAAAACATTTGTCTGAGATCTGCTGGGGGAACATGAGCCAACCTAGATCTGCTGAGGAATAGATTTAGGGAAACCTGTTGAAGAGAAAAAGTTTGTGATGCCCTCCGCTGGACATAACTTCCATTCGTTTATTGGGAATAACAAAACTGAAACACATCTTGCTGGGGAGGAAAGATTTAAAACAGTCTCGTGTTGGGGATCATTTGCTTTTTCTTGGACTTTACCTTAAGAGGATTTTACAAAAGACCTGGTGTCTTTAAACTCTTAAGTATTGTAGCGACTGTATGAATTAGCATAATAACCTTGCTGAGGAGGTAGCCATTGTCAACACAAATGAGCTTGTAGTTGTTGGAAGTATTGAAAGAGAGAATTGGTTTGACGAGCGACCGTGTTGTACCCCAAAAGTTTCCCTCACATCTTCAATACAATATGTCTCAAGAGGTCTCCTAATGGTCATAAGATTCTCAATTGCTCAAAGGAACACAAGGTTTCATCAAACAGAGCCTCCTCCCAAGCAATAGATTTCAAATTAGGGTTTTGTGTTTCTCAAAGTAAATTGGAATTATGAAGCCTCAAATGGACTTCATGGTATCCCACACACTTCAAAGGATCCTCATGTCAAGTTTCAAGTCTTGCCCTACAAGTTTGGCCAATCAGATGCTCAGATAATCAATAATTAGTTAACTTGGGTAAAAAGTCAATTGTGGTCAACATATAGTCAAACTTCAATATTTTTGGTCAACATCAATATTATGAAGTAATATTCATCATTTGATCAAGGGTTGATCATGATTCATCAAGAAAACCTCAAATTCATCACAAGGCAAAAATTGCTAAATTAAGGTTTCTTAAGGAGAAAGTCAATTGTACTTTGACCAGCTCTAACTTTCACATACTTCATCATAAATTTCTCATCCAAAGATAATTGTGAAGGAAATTCAATTCCCTACAACTTTGTGTCTCACATGCCAAGGCCAGAAATGCTTCATATGGGCCAAGACATTATAGGTCCTCTAAAAAGTCAACAAAAAGTCAACTTTTTCAAAAGCTCATAACTTGAACATGGAAGATCAAATGGACATGGGACCAAAAGGAGTGATTAAAGGACACTTTAATCATTATAAAAAGTTCAAGAGCACATTCATATGATAAAAATTGAGAGAGTTGTGCCTTGTTAAAGTTGAGCAAATTTAAGGAGGTGTATAAGTAAACAATGACCAAAACCCAAGTTATTGACAAATGGGCCCATTCTTTTATGACCCTAACTTAATTCTAAGATGATCCACGCCCTCTAAGTCATATCCTTTGCCATTATTTTATTTATTTTATTTTTATTGGATTTAATCCTTTTAAATTCAATTTTAATTAAGATAAATATTAGAAAATCAAAGATATGATATTAAACTTATTTTGGGATCAGATATTGGCAATATATGAATGAAATATGATCCCAAATTCATGCACACCAAAGGAGAAGGTCATAATATCAAATATTTCACTAAAATAGAAAGTTTCTAACTTAATTCCAAAGCAAACCAAATCTTCTTCACCCAAGCCCAACTCTTGACTTAAATCCCTCTCCTATATATACCTAGCATATTCAGATAACAAAGCCACGAATTCCATGCTATAGAAACCCTAGAGAAATTCCAAAAGTGGTGAAAATTAGGGCAAAGCATAAAACAACTTTGAAATAAGATTCAATCAGTTCCACACGTCCATTCACACTCCTTAAGGTCCCAGGAATCTATCCCATCAAGATTTGAAGGTTTCAAGAAGTGCCATTGTTAGGGCATGAAGAGGGAGTTGATTGAAACTCATTATCCAGTTACTTTATTATAATGTGCGTTTTTGTGATTTTGGATTTCCAGGTAATTTAGCTACAAAAAAACCGTAGCTAATTCGTAGCAGAATCGAAGCAATTGCATAGCTAATACATGCAGGCAAAACAAAGAAGATGATGAGTTGGCGCAATATGGTTCGCTGTTTTGGATTTCACGCAGTTTTAATATTTGTTTTATTTGATTCGTTTCTATATCGCAAATGCGTGTTTGGCCTGGTGGTGAGAGTTTGGATGAATGACCTTGAGGGCCTGGGTTCAAACCCCATCGCCCTCCTTTCCTTTTTCTTTTTACATTTTTCAATCTTTTCTTATTTCTTTCTCTTTTTTCATTTAATTTTTTTTAATAATACTTATTTTAATTCTTCTTAATTAATTAATCAATAAAAACTAATTTCTAACCAATAAAAGTTTAATAAAATTAATAACCTTTTTTTTAAAATCCAAAAATATACAAAAATATTTTTTCCTTTTATAATTAAATTACTAATTAATTTGAATTTTAAAATCATTAAACGGTTTATTTTTTACAAAATCCAATTAACCAATTTTAATCTGATTCTCAATATTTCTCCTTTCCTGCTCTTATCCATTCTCGATCTTAATTTCCTCATTATTTATATTTATTAGAATAAATGTATAGGATGCCTTTTTCTTTGTAATAACTTATAGTTTATTTTCCCGTCATTTTAATTCCCGCACTCCCCCAATTTAAAATATGTATCCCCTCCCCATGATGTAATAACTTAGGATTTATTCTCGTTTTTTTAATTTCGTAAATTGTTAATTGCGTGGTTAGTAATAATAGGGTGTGAAAAGAATGCATGTGAACAAAAAATTGGACTTAGATCACTAATCCAAAGATAAATATCTGAATATGAAACACTTTTCACACATGCACCTCTAGGGTATCCCCTCTTGCTGCCTTACGAAATATGGTCAAGTCCCTAGAACGTAGGGGTGTCTTAGCAAAGTTGCCAAAATAAATATTATCACAATCCCTTCAATATAAAGATCACAGTCCCTCGATGACCATTCGAGTTTCCTACGAATAAGTGATCTAGTCCCTCAATGACCCTACGGAAAAATGATGATAGTCCCTTCGAGTTGCTAAGATACCTTTACAATGTTGCCTTCTATGACATACGACGACCCTATGCATGTCCCTCAAATCCAAAGATAAGAATACTTAATAACTAATAGTAAGGACAATCTTATCTCTAAGGAAAGAAAAATAATATGAACGACCTTGAGTAGGTAGGAAGCCCTTAACTGCTTGCTCACCATTTCAAAAGATAAAATACTCTTTACACCTCACATTTTCAAAATTTTCCAAGAAAACCCCTTTGTATACATTCATACGAGAATCATTACAAAGGTGGAATTTTTTTTTCTAAATACACCACCACTATTTTTAAAACAAAAGAAAAGTGAGCTAAGAAGTTAAGAGCCCATGGATAACCATGGATACAAAGGGTGCTAACACCTTCCCTTTGTATAACATACCCCCGAACTCAAAATCTAAAATCAAGGTCTTTCCTGTTCTTTTCCACCTTTCCTACTTGGATAAAAGAAAAGTCAGTGGCGACTCTTGTTATCCGCAACATAGTTTTTGTGAAAACAAAAATGAGCAAGTCAGTTCTCCCACCGTGTTACAGACTGCTAGATGAGTAATGGACTCAATCAGTAAAGTTGTGACAAAAAGGTGACACAAAAACTCTTCAGGAGCATAGTTGTCCCGACACTCTGAACTCTAGATAGGTGCTTCTGATCGTCTGTCTTCGGGAAAGAATAAATTCTCGTGCTATTGGGGTGGCCTGCCCCAGTACGAGTATTTGAATATTTTGTACCCTTGATTGACTAATCTTTGAGGGAATACCCGAACTAATTTCTCTTGGAGAGATTTGAATCTCGAAGTGATTGCCCCAGATTGGATGAATTTTGAAGAGATTACTCGACGTGATTGCCCCGGATTGGTTGGCTCTTACCACGATTGGTTGGACTAGTCCTTACTCAATGGAGCTCCTTGGAAAAGTGCACCTCGACCTGATTGTCTTTCAGAAGTTTCAGACTTCTCAACTTGGCCAGATTAAGCTTCTGGACTGAGGTTCCATATGTGAACTTTTACGATGCTAAACAAATGTACGCAAGCAGAAAATGTTTATTCTGAGAATGAAAATTCTAATGCAACACACATGTTAATCTTGAAGTTTTACTGAAAAAGATGTCGCAAAACTTTGTGAGTGAATCAGTGGTTAAAATACGACATTGATTTTTTATGCAAGCATATACATGCAATATTGACAAGGATCTTTTAGCACAACTCATAGGAGTCAGGAACGCTATCTCGTGGTAGTACGTTCTCAAAATAACCTTGTTTCAGTTGGGACTTTTGAGGGTTGTATCGTGGTCTGGTTCACGGTTATAGAAACAAAGGATATAGGCTCGAAGTTTATATGTGCCCACCCCTCTTCGTGATGTCCTTCATTCCTATGTTCAACTAGATTTTACAAGAGCTCACCTTTCACAATATTTTGTGATGATTGAGGAACCAATGACACTAACAGTTCAAGTACCACTCAGGTTGTCTTTTGGAGCCAGTCACCCCTTTGTTTTCGTGTCTGTGCCACACAACTTTGTTCCTTTTTTAAGGATCTTTCTTGTACAATCCTTTTCGTCGTTCACTTTTGCGTTCTTTTGCTTATCTATAACTTTTTCCTAGACTGATTCTTGTGAATCTTTTGATTGTGGAGTCTAGCGGGATGCCCTAGTTTTTGCCTAAGTCGCTTGTTTTCAAGTTTCGAATTAGTGGGATTTTCATTTTTTTTGAACAAATTGTGTGACACTGTTTTTCTTGATTGCTTTACGAGGGTTGTGACTGCCTCATTCTTTGGTCGATGAAGGATAACCATTGTGGCTTCCAGTCTTTGGACCTCTTGATTTGGATAACCATTGTGGTTTTTGGTCTTTGGACCTTTTGATTTGATACCATGGAATGTAAAGGATCCTTAAATACACTCTTTTATGAAATTATGAACGCTCGGTCTAACTATCTGACACCTACCCTGCCCCTGGGTTACATGTGAGGGTTTTTCGTGCTAAAAGAAACTCCTACTTCAAGGCTCAAAGGGGTTAACGAGGGTCTATCTCCCTTATATCTTCGGTGTTTAGGGATTCGAAACAATTCATGTACATCGTTAACAGGATCTTATTCAAGAGCACACAATTAGAGATTTTTGCGTTTTTGTTTCATCATTCTCCCTCGTAAAGTTTAAGCACAACAATTGGTATTGCAATGCACACATACAAAATTATAAGTGACAAATGAATTACTTCAAGAAAAACATGTGAGCTTTATTATGATTAATATTCAAAACAAAAAAGTTTCATACATGTAGACAAATGTTTAGCAAATAAAAGGAACTACAAATGGAAATGCAGTAAAGAAGCTGAATATTGCTGTAGTTTATGAGGCTTGAATCCGTCTGGACCTGACAGTCTTGGATACTTTTAGTGATCAATAGCTTTTTCATGGACTTGTAATATTCAAGTAAATGGTTTCATGTCCAATATGTCAATCATACATCCTTTTCTAGTTATTCTGACACGAGACATCTAGGGGGAAAAGTAAAGTTGGGGACTAAAGTTGCTCCATAAGCTTGCTCGGAAAGACCTGACGATCTTCTGCCTACATATCTCCATTGACCCATGACCAATGAAGAATCAGAGCGACGTATTTCCCCACACTAGGAAATAAAATGCATTGAAGAAAAACAAACACACAATTGCCATTACTGAGAGTATTTGAATACTTCTAGCTTTATTTGCTTCTGCAGATATCCTTGCAAACAGGGTGATTAATTCAAAGATTTCAGCTTAAAACGGACCATCTGGTATAACAACCTTAGCACCTTCATTCGCAAAGTTCACTCCGGCTCCACCATGATTAGACATTGGGTTTCAGATTACATTTGGGTGAGGGGAAAAATTTATTTCCTTGGAGTCAATTAGGTCTTGTACCTTATTCTGAAAAGCCCAACACTTCTCAATACTATGCCCCTGGGCGCCCGAATGGAATTCGCACCTGGTGTTTGCATCAAAATTTGGTGGTAGATTATCAGGAGAAGGAGCCCTCATGGTATGAAGTTCGACCATGTTCAATTTAAGAAACTCTAGAAGCAACACAACATACGGAAATGGGATAGGGTCAATTTTACGGTCCCTCGCTCTTGTTCTTTGCTGAAATGGTATTTGTACCTGTTGTTGCTGACCCTGAGGTTGTAGTTGAACTTGTGGAATAGGAATAGTCATTGCAATTGTTTGGTAGTATCTTTGAGAACGATCTCTGCCTCGGCCCCTATACACAACATTGTTATCCCCTTATCTTCTTCTTTGGCCGTTGCCAAAAGGCTTTTTCACACAAGAAGAACTAGCACCATTTGCATCCTGGATCTTTCCCAATTTCAGAAAGTTTTCTATCCTTTCTCCATCAATGACGATGTCAGAAAAACCGATGGAAGGGAAAGACGCCAGACGATCCAAGAATGCACCTTGCAAGGTGCCCATAAACATGTCTACCATTTCCCGGTCCAACAACGGGGGTTTAACTTGTGCATCCAGCTCATACCACCTCTAGGCATACTCCTCAAAACCTTCCTTAGATCCTTGAGACAAGTTATGCAACTAGGTGCAGTGTGGAGCCATATCAATATTATATTGATACTTCTTGAGAAAAGCTTCAGCTAAGCCTTTTCAGCTTCGGATAGAGACCCTACTTAGCTTCATGTACCAGCTCAACGAAGCTCCAGATAAACTATCTTGGAAGAAATGCATCCAAAGTTTCTTGTCATCAGTGTGAGCCGAGATTCTTCCAAAATATGCATGAATGTAAGTTCTAGGGCACGTACTACCGTTGTACTTGTCGAATGATGGCACCTTGAACTTAGGAGGGATTCTGACTCCTGGAACTAACCCCAGATTGGTTACATCAATGCCCAGTGAATTCTGAAATTCCATGGCCTTAATCTTCTATGCCAGATCTTCATACCTTAGATCATTGATCTCGTTCATATTACCCATATCAGCATCCAGTAGAGTCAAATGGTCCTCTTGTGTGTCTTCTAAAACCATATTACGGGAAACAGTCCCATTTGGATTTGGCTCTTCATTATGGGCAGCGTTCGGATCCATATTCCCATTAGGTGTCCTATTATTAGAATTTACTCGAGGTTGCTCAACCATCAATCGGAGACACTCCTGGTTCTGGGGCATGCCAGTCATCAGTTCCATGAACCGATCCATCCTCTATCGGAGCTTAGTGAGATCGTTCTGCATTTGCTCAACCATTCTTACTCGGTTTTTGCGAGTTGGATATCGATGAATGCATTGACCAGGTATACTTCCTGCAGTTGAATAAGTTAAGAAATCAGGATAACCTGTTAAAATGCAAATATGAAATGCATGCAATGAATGTGTATGACATGTCTATACATTTTTAGGAAATAAGGATGTGACATGCAACCCTACAAATGAGTAAACATGTGTTAGGAATGCAAGCATGCAAATGATGTCATGCAATCCACCGGCAAGTGATCCACGGTGTGATGTTGGTGCTGAGAATTGAGCCCAGTGTCTGTGAAGAGTCATAACAACAATATCTCTGTGCAGAACCCCACAATTAGGAACCAAAGAACCACATAGAACTGGACCATCACAAAGTAACACTGGCGAAACGGGTATGTTGAAGTTTAGGGTTCTTACAAACCTGTAAACAACCCTTCCAATCTCACGGGTGTGCTACCTTGGGTCAACATCACAGACTCTCAAAGCCGAATAACAATAATACGTTCACCATTTCTGAGAAATGGCGTAATAACCATATCAGGGAATCGGTTTAGCATTATGTACTACTCAGGGAGGTCTCAACTGAGTCCGAGAAAAACTAGCATCCCTCATAAGTCCTCAGCTTCAAGCACAAAATCAAGAAGCAATAGTACATTCAGCCCTTGGGATACAATACTATCGTCATACGAACAATTTGCTTTAACTGGGTTCCTATGAGAGAACCAGGCCATCCTATGCGAGTTCCTAGTGGGTCCTCGGATGCGAGTGGGTTTGCCAACAAATTTGGTATACCACTGTCATCACTAGAGAGGGTTGTTTCCACTAAGGTCCTCAATGATCGGTCCCTAGATGCACATAACTATCAAGGTCCTATCCCAAAGTGGAGGAAATCCCCACACGAGATATTTTCAAGACGATCGCAGTCTGGGTGTGGAACACACCGCCACTCATCATGATACCATATAAGTACAATGTCTGTCCATGCTAAGTCCTAGGGGGCACTCGAGCCTCGATTACGAGCTCATCTCATAGTAACCCCATCCCGCCAAAGAAAACCAGTACAGCCAGACAGTCCAGTATAAATATGATGCATGGAAAATAAAATACTGAAAGCGATAAATAAAGTTGTAAATAAAAGTTGTAAATAAAAGCAGTAAAGCTAAGCTAAAGCACACAACAACAAACAGCTAAACACCCAAAGAAACAAAAACAGACAAGCACTATGATTGACTCTCAAAGGGGAAACTAGATATTCTGGGTTCGATCCCTAGCAGAGTCGCCAGCTGTCACTCCTGGGATTTTCATCCTAGTACAAATGCGAAAGTGGCACGGAAAAGGTAGAGTCGCCAGCCAGGCATTTTTATCCTGAATGAATGGGAAAGGTAATGCTGCACAAACCTAAGGAAAAAGGAAAGGACAAGGTCCTGCGAACCAAAGAACTGGGTTCGGGAGTAGGTTACGACCTGGGAAGGTATTAGCACCCCAGATCGTCCGCCGTACCCGACGGGATCCACGTTTGTTAGTCTGTTTCAAAGGGTGAGAATAAAACTGTTGCTGAGTAAAAGAACTTCTATTGGAACTAAAATGAGAGAGGGAACTAAAAAATAGAGAACGAAAAGGTACGGGAAAATGTAGGGAAAATAAATAGTGTTCTCGAATGGGCCCTACCCCACTTCCTATGTATCTCATGGGAAATGAGAATCAGAATCGACATAGTTCGCCTAACTAAGGCGAAAACTTTGTTTGTGTTTTTTATGAATTGAACTACTTATGCCAATGCTCGGGTGTTACAGGCTCGTCTGGGGCGAGTGCGTTTACCGTCCTACGAGAGGCAAGTCGTAGCGAGTTCGTGTTATGAGTGAATGAGATGAGAAAAGAATTCCTGCAAGGAAGACGAGTGTTGTTTATTTACTGTCTTTTATGAGAAATGTTTTGATTTTTTTTTGTTTTTTAGACATCCTCATGCTAAGACTTGTTCATCATGACAGATATCTTACACCTCATCCCGAGATGGAATGCGTGCAAATACCCCATGACAAAGTCTCCTGGCGCACGAGAAAGCCCGACCTTTATTAGGTATTTTATTTTTATTTTGAGATGAGAGAGAAGACTCAATTTGAAAAAAGGACAAAAACTAGGGGAAACTAAAACTCACCCTATGTTGTTTATTCAAGGGATGTCCTATGGTTAGTGTGGTTTTCTAATCCTAAAGAGAAAAAAGAAAAGAAGGAGAAACTAGAAAGCAACTTACTTCTCTAAAGAAGTTAAGTTGTTTCAAAAGAGGGGTTAACATGAAGTTGTACAAGACAAAGCCTAAAGGGCTAAGACAAACACAATTACAAATCATAAGAAGATGAGGAAGAAGTTATATAAATAAGGCTTACCTCAACCTCCCTACAAAACAAAAGTTAGTTTTACAATGAATATTGAAAACATAAACACAAGTAAAGCTCAAACTAGCTAAGGAAAAAGCACTAAAGGCTTCCTAGAGTTAAGACCTAAAAGAAAAGGATCTTAAATGGTAAAAGGCTTCTAAAATCAGTAGCTACTACAACTCTATATTGCACAAACAACTACTAAATGCAACTAACAATGCACACAACCTATTACAGCTACCAAATAGCATGAAAATAGGTGTAAAAACCCAAAAAAGAAAAATGCAACATGTTTTTAA
Organism: Lathyrus aphaca; assembly: GCA_963966055.1. NCBI lineage: Eukaryota > Viridiplantae > Streptophyta > Magnoliopsida > Fabales > Fabaceae > Lathyrus > Lathyrus aphaca. Next base: position 353,084,003 of record OZ014520.1, on the reverse strand, counting down.
CAACTTCTGTTTCAAAATGCAACGATGAAAACATGACAGATTTTCAATTGTTTTTCAATGCAAAAACATGGAGTTTTAGTGCAAATGATGAAATGAAAAGATCATGCATGTTAATGCAACAACATTTAATGGATATTGACAATGGAATGCAACATATGAACACACAATAAATGGATGCGAATTTTATGAACTGTGCGGTTTCAGCAATATGCAAATTTCCCAATTTACACGCATATTCAACCAAAATATGAGCGGATGGCAAATGCAATGAAAAAAGAACCATGAACACCTATTATCATGCTATGAATGATGCTAAATCATGAAAACAATGATCATAACAAACTATGAACATATATACAACATTTATGTCAAAACATCGGAACATAACGAAAAGCATGTCTAAAGTTATTGAAACTACACACACCTACTCTAAATCAGCTCCTAAAAACTTCCTAAAATCATATCCGTGATGATTGGAGGGGGAATAGATATCAAAAATTCAATAAAATGCATGGATTTTCCATTCTGGTTCAGTGGTAACTGGTTACTACCAATGTAGTAACCGGTTACCAGTTCAAAAAAACTGGAATTTTCTGCAAATTTAACACAAGTAACCGGTTACTACCTATGCGGTAACCGGTTACTCTGCAACCAGAATAAAAATTTATGCAATTTCATGCAAAAACCAATAGCAACTTATCCAAATAAGCTCTATTCTAATGCATATCAACCTAGCACGAAATTTATACCTAGATGCAACATTCTAACACCTATTAACACTATAATCACACCATAATTCTAGCTCCTAATGATCAAACCAAACAAAGCATCACAAAAGCAAGAAAAAGCGAATAATGTGTGAGGCGAGATGAAGATAAATAATTTAAAATGAAAAGTGATTTCGGATTCACCAACCTACAAAGCAGAGGCTTGTTTGGAAATTGTTGCAATGTCGAGCGATACGCGAAAAGAAAGAAAACCGGAGATCCTAGGCTTCGATCCGCGAATAAGCAAAATAAATGCGATTGGTGAGAATTATCCGAAATGCTTCCGAATGGTGAAATAACCACCGCAACCGCAACAATTCTTTCGATTATCCGCTGAATTGATGAAGATGATGAATGCTTAACTTCCGATTCTTCAAATTTTAATACAAAACTTGAGGAATCTTGATGATGAAGGTTTGGTGTGAGTTTGGAAAATGGAGGGAAATGAGAGAATTGAGATTGTGAGAATGATGGAATTGGTGAAATATGGCTAATCTTGTGTCTTAACCCTTTTTGGCTTGATGATCAAGGTTTATATAAGAGTAAGCTTTGGAGTTAGGTCTAGGCTTGGCGTGAGGTTTGGATATGAGGCTTGGGTCCTAAGCTAAGGGTTGGTTGGGAATATTCCTAGACTATTCCATGGCATATTCTTGGAATATTTCTTGGCATATTCTGGAAATATTCCTTTGGAAGAGTGTGAAAGGTTCTAGACTTTGGTGGAAGTTACAAGGCAAAGTGAAAATGGAGGGTGGTGTAAGAAACTAACTAATTTTTGAATTTTTGAAAATCTGAGCGAAGTAACTGGTTACTACTTATGAGGTAAATGGTTACCAGTACAAAAACTGGCCTTTTTCATTCAAATTTCAACAAGTAATCGGTTACTACCTATGAGGTAACTGGTTACTTCAACCAAAACTTGAATTTTTCTTATTTTTGGTGGGAAACCTGGGATATCTGGTCTTGGTCATATTTTCTAAGATTATTTTCCTTTCTGAGACCCGATAGTCGCCAAAAAAAAACCCTTGATCACATGCCCCGCGCCTCAACTAATGATGTATGCTTTCCATTTTTATTATGCAATGTATGGACGGATATGCAGGATGATACGAAAATGAAATATAAGCTACTCAGAATCGGTGATAAATAAGTGTCGCTCCCGAAGATTTGCATCCCGGTGCAAGCGCGAACGGTCGGCGAAAGGAGAAATGAAGGTGAAGTGAATAGAGTCACCAGCTAGGCATTTTTATCCCGAAGGAAAGGTAATGCTGCATAAACCTGGAAAGAGATGGATAAGACGGTTGCGAACCAGAGAAACTGAGAAAGGGGGTTGGTTACAACCTGGTGTCATACCCCAAATTTGTCCTACCCGCATCATTTTACTTTACTGTCTAACCTTTGTTTCAAAAAAAAATACGTATTACTTTATTCTTCTGTCAGTTATTCGAAAAATCAAAAAATGTGTTCATTATTTTCTGAAAAAATTATTTTCTATTTTTATATTATCATACATTTTATTTTTATTATTTAGTCAGTATCAGAAAATTACAAAAAAATTCCATTATTCATTCTATCAAAACTATTTTATGTAAATCTCCTTTTTCTTCCCAAGCCCATTAGCTCATTATCTTTTAAGCCCAATATTAAAAAAAATAAAAAATTATATCATTATTATTATTATTATTATTATTTTTGTTTCATTTATTTTTTCATATCACCATTTTCCAATTTTAAGATTATTATTAATTTTATCATAACTATTATGTCTATTATCTATTTATTATTATCATTAGTATTATTTCCATTTTTTTTAGTTATTACTATTATTCTTTTTCTTATTATCACTATTTTTATTTTTGTTATTATATTTTTTATTTTTATATTCTTACAATTCTTATTCTTATTATTATCATTATTTTTTATTATTATTATTATTATTATTATTATTATTATTATTATTATTATTATTATTATTATTATTATTATTATTATTTCATACACACCTTTATCATAAAACAAATTAAGCACAAGTACAATCCCATTTTGTTTTCTTTTCTTTTTCCTGCCAGCTACACAACCAATTTTCCCAGCCCCACACCAGCACAACACAGCCTCAACCACATTTCCTTCACAATTTCCACTCGCAAAAGATTCCAATTCGTACATTTTTTTTCCAAAAAAAACACAACACATCATCTTCTGTTATAAGAAGGGCTTCGTTGCAGTGAAAAAAAAGAAGAAAAAGAGGATCACAAAACACAGCCTTCAAAATCTGAAATCAATTCCTCAAAGATAAAAAATAGAAATATCAAATTTCAGAAGCATCCTTTTCAACCACACAAACCAAATCACCATATTCTTCTTCACTCATCCCAAACCAAACGAAAATCAAAGAGGAACGAACAAAAATATGCTCTGCATTTTTTCATCACCATAACACAACAACCTCTTCACTCTTCTTCAAAACCGAATCCATCTTCGCAGACTCAAACACTTTTTCATCAACCTTTACCTTCTCAAATCATAACCCAAACACCAAAAGTAAAACGAAGCCTAAAAAACAGATATGAGAAGAGAGCACAAAATCACCTAAAACAAACACCGTGAAACGAGTCGAGAAACAGATCGAGAGAACCAAAACCAAAACCATACCGATGGCGTTTCAGAACAGAAGCGAGTGAGAGAGACGGACCCAAACAGCCGTGAACCGAACCGTTCACCACCGCGGACGCCAAACCTGTGAAACCTGAACGACCGCCGATCCAAAGCCGAGAGAGAGAAGCGGAGTTCGCGAATGAAAGAGGATCGAGAAACCATGACTGCGTGAGAAACCGAATCAGGCTGTGCTTCGATAGAGAGAAACCGTGAAGGAGTGGCTGGCAGCGGTGTTGTTTTGATTTTGTTTCTTTTGGTACTGATCTCTTGAGAAGAAGAGGTACATGAACCTATGTTGTTGAGTTCTTCACCTTGATTTTGTTCGTTTCTTTTATATTTTATTTTTAAAATAGAAAAAGTGATACTGCATTTGCATTTGGACTTTCATTTAGCATGTTGTCATTTTTTTGGTTTTGTTAATTTTATATATATTATTCTTAATGTATACATGTTTGTTTTCAATATTTGTTTGGATCTGTTTACAGCGTGCGTGTTTCACATATGAGGATGAGTAGTGTCATGTGGTATTTGCCAAGTGTTTGTTTAGTTTCTCATATGTTAAAGCTAATATCTTTTCACTTTTTAATTAATGTTGATGGCATGCTAAGCATTTTTTAGACTTTTCATAAAGATCTGCACAAGCTTATGATGCTGGTATTTCTCCTTTTTTATATAGTATATTACTAGTATTTGATAGTAATTTAATGATTTCCATCAATTTCTATCTTGCTGTCTTACTTTATTATTTTATTCTTCCATCACTGGTAGCTAGATAAATCTTTGTTCTATTATGGAAAGACATGTATCGCTAGCAAATAATGAATTCCACGGTGAATCCATAACTTTTAATATGAATATACTGCAATGTTTTTTTTCTTCTTTTCTTTGTTACTCCATTTTAAAATAATCACTTGTTTTATAGAATAGTAATTAAAAAACTAGAAATCTTTTCTTATATAAAGATATTTGTATAATTGGATTTTCTTTAATGTATTATTTAATTTTATTATTTACCTTTTGTATATACTTTAGAATTTAGTTTGGTTTGGGTGTGAGCTTTGAGCCAATTTGATTATTTTTATGTTAACTGCAGTAGAATTTTTGTTTTTTTCATTTTCGATGATAGTGATGTAATAATTGTGTAATATTATTATGAATGTAAATTATATCTTGTTGTATCAATTTCATTGCATTACAATTTTGGAGCATAAATCGATTGTGCTTTCGAGAACCGCATGGATGCATAAATTCTCGTCATCTCGGTTAATGATGAGACCATCTGATTTAAATTCAATTCATTTATTTATTTCCGCATTTCAAAAATATCGATTCGACTCCTCATAGAACGGTTCCAAATTTTGACCGGCTCTAAGGAAGTAAACGAACCACATCTTGACGCGTCTGAAAAGGTCCAACGCCTTCGAATAGTTGTCTCCGAATAAAAAGGCCGAACGCCTTCGAACAGTTCAAAAACACTGCACACACGCTTTCTCTTGGGCAAATTACAACGAGATCCCTTTATTTCTCGCAATCCCCTGTAATTTATTTTTTATCCCTCCCCCATTTTATGTACGCATTTTATTTTCCGCATTTTATTGATCGTTATTTCATTCGCGAACCCTTGGTCCAACGCCAAGCGGTTGCACTCTCACACACTCGCACTTTATTTTCCAGTTATCGTTTCGTTTATTAGGATCCACTTCATTTTGCGAGCCGAGCGCATTCTGCCTCGCTAACAAACCAACAAATAAACTCCCATTCGCATTCACCTCAAACTTCAAAAAACTGAAATGTCACTTTTTAGATCCAAACCCTTGATCCAACATCAAGCGGTCTTAGGAAATAAAATACTTCAATAAACACGAGGAAAATTGCACGCTACGAGCCTTAAGCGGTAGAAAGGAGGATAACGAGCTCTCGTTACTCGCTCCGATTATTTCGACGCAAGACGCTCGTCTTGTTGGATGGAATAAAACTATCCATAGTCTTTAGTGCAATCTGACTCCTAAATCCTTTCATCGAAGAAAGGTAATAAAATCAACAACCATCACCCTTAGTAGGCCGAACTACGAGGCTCTGACTTTCCCATTGCACACGGGAGTACGTAGGCACGAGGATCTCAATCCTTGCCGAGCACCTAGGATCAATCTAACTTATAATTCAACTCATTTCCCTCTAGCAAGCAATTCGTTTAAGCATAGACATCCTTTCTCGCGCGTTAACTTAGATGGTTCCCATCGAGTACGATGGATGTAGGGGGTGCTAATACCTTCCCCCTGCATAACCGACTCCCGAACCCAGGCAATGGTTCCGTTGACCTTTGTCCTCATCCTTCTCTTCCCGGGTTGTATCTATATCTCCCATTTCCCTCATTCGGGAATAAATAGAATTAGGTGGCGACTCTTCAGTCCGTCCGGCGCGTGACTCCGTCCTTTCGGATCGCGTGAGGTCGTATTTTTCAGGGTACGACACCTGGGAAGGTATTAGCACCCAGATTGTTCGCCGTACTCGATGGTATCCACACTTAGAAGTTTGTGTTTAAAGGGGTAAGTGTATGTGCTATCTGTAAACACCCCAAATTTGCCCTCACCCATTCACACCATGGCTTGTGATCATTTCATATGCATAAATTCAATCATAGCATCTCATATCACATTTTTGATTCATTGCATTGGTTCAAAGTCATCTGCATCTAGGGTTTGTGATCTGAGCAATCCAAGAATTTCTTGAGCCACTCCAAAGGTCATCAATCACTTCAAAGGGGTCCATGTATGTTCAAGCATCATATTATATCCCCTCAAAGTCAAGAATGTCAAAGAATCACAAGAACTGAGAATGACATGGAAGCAGAACCAGGTTTAACTACACAGATGACCTAGAATTAGGGTTTTGGTTTCAGAGGCCATAACTCCAAAATTTTTGGTCATTATTGTTTCTATTGGTCTCTATATGGTATAAGGATCATGCATATCAATTTTCATGAAGAAATTCAATGGGGAAGTCATCTGATCAAAAGTTGACTTTTTGAGCAAGTCAGTGTAAAATCAGGGCATCTGAGGCCCCCAATGACCCAACCAGAGGGTGTTCTTCATCATTTTGATTATGTATGATCTTTATTTGATTATAGAAGATGTTGTAAGTTCATAAAATTGAAGAATTTCAAGTCATTTGCAAAGTTGACTTTTTGGGAAAGTTGACTTATATTGAAAATTGCCATTTTGGGAAACTTTTTCAACCCTTGCTTTTTGATTCAAAAATGCTTCAAATGGAGAAACTTTGGTCATGAAAGTTGTAGAATGGATCATTCCCTTTTCAAAAAGTACAAGAACATGACCTAATTCATTTTGGATCAAAAGTTATGGCTTGTCAAAGTTGGCTAAAATCACAAAATTTGAAGTTTTCTACCAAAGAGGCATTTTGCAAAATGCTATGATCAAGTGTTCTAAAGGCCTCAAATGTGTACCATTTCTTCACAACATGATCATATGACCTCTAAAATTCAGAATGGGCCAAAGAACTTTTCACTATGATGCCTTGAAACTCAAGAAATGTCAAAGGGGACAAACATGAACCAACTTGCAAAACCTATCACAAATTACAAACCACTTGCTGCATTGCCTCTAGACCTTTTTCATAGCATTCCTTGATTCAAGCTGAGCCAAAGCAAGCCAAAAAGAAAGTTGTACCATTGCCCATACCTCAAGTACAAATCAAGTTGACATTTTGGCCAAAGACCCATACCAATCACCATAGGCCACCATCAACTCATCTGACCTATCACACTTGTTTATACAAACCAAAAGCAAGACATTTCACTAAAGACACAAGCCTGAAAGCACCAAGAACACAACACTCTCATTTTTCCACCCCATTTGCAAAACTCTTCGAAACACTCTCCACAATCTGCAAACACACAAACAAACTTCACAAACAAACTCAACATGCTTCACTGATCAAAAACCACTAATCACCATAGCCTGAAAGCCACTGAAACAAAAACACGATCACCACCCTCCCTTGAACAGAACTTCTGTAATCTTCCAAACCAGCCATCACAAACTTCTTCCAAGTATCAAGACTTCATCAGGAGCTCAAGAGGAGTGGTTTGCGCAAGGAAAGGAGGTCAGAAAGTTGCAAACTGAGAAAGCTCAAGCTCAGGTACCTCAAGAACGTTTTTTCCAGAAATGAGTTTTTAAGTTCCTAGATTGTTCCTCAAGCTTTGCTGATCACTCTGATGTTTTTACTTTTTGAAATGGTTGAGAAATAAGCATGTATTCATGTTCTGAAATTTTTCTGACCTAAATGCATTTTGTTTCGATTCAGTCTTAATATGAAAAATAAATGAACTTTGGTTGTTGATTCTTGCCCTATGATGTTTGGGGGTGGATTCTGGGCAGAGAGATGATGTTTTAGAGGTCTGGGGAGAAAGTTAGCAACTTTCAGGTGAGAGTCTCGCCGGAGAAGACGACCGGAAGTCTTCTCCGGCCACCTGAAAGTGTTTAGGGTTAATCAGAGTCATTAATGCTAGTTTGAATATGGAGCGTTGGATGGGTTGACTAGGGCTGACCCGCGCGCATTTGAGTGGACAGGATCTCACATTAAAACCCTAATCATATTTAATTAAATTAATTAATTCAGATTAGTTTAATTAGGTTGGTTTGAATCTCAGCCACTGGATGACGCGCGCAGTCAACTCCCGCGCATCCAATTTGAATGCTGGCCCTTGATCTTGCTTACTTCCCATTAAATTCAATTTTATTTTCATTTAAATTCATTTGTTTTGTTCATTTTATTTAAAATAGTAAAAATCATTGAAAAATTCTTAAAATTTTTATTCAAGTTTTTATTAATTTTCAGAAACCAAAAACATTTTTATTTTTATTTTTTGCATTAAAATATATTTTTAAATCATTTAAAAGTTTATTTTTAATTAATTAATGAGAATTAATTAATTAAAAATACTTTTAAGTATTTAAAAATCACAAAAAAAATCATGAAACATTAAAAATCATTTTGAAACATTGTCCAACTCTCAAACCAAATTTATTTTTTGATCTTGATGACTTTTGATAATTTTCCATGGAATTAATTTCATTTCAAAGCATTATTTTGATCCAATCTTCAAAAATTCATTTATGCCTAACCTTCAAGAGTTGGACCATGATTCTTTTTGCATTACATCTTGCATATCATGTAGTTTATAGGATTAAATTGGCATGAATTGATCTTGCATTTCCTATTTGTTTGACATTTTTCTTGACAAGGTGCCTTAAAACCCTAGAAATCTTAAGAAATTCATAACCCTCACTAGGATAAGAATTGGGTCCTCTCCTTTGGGCAGTGAGTTTGTGTAGGGTTAGGGTTCCTTTGAGTGCATTTTCAAATTTTTATCTTAGTGTTTGCTTCTGGTTTTGATTTTTGTTTTGTACATTGTTCATAAACCCTAATTTGGGCTTTCTTTTGCCTTCATCTTGCATTTGTTTGCATACCATGACTTGCCATGACATTTTATGCATTCATTTGATCCATGACACATCTTAAGACATAGTAGGATCATGTTTGATCATTGCATCATCCATTTGCCATGTTGTATGTCATTTGCATTTCATAACTTTTCATGTATGTTCATGGTTCTAAGCATGCTTCTCTTGCATCCATATGTTTGTATGATCATTCTCATGCCTTGCCTCATGTTTGAATCATCTCTTAGCATCATTAGCATCATATTCATGCTTCTGGTTTTGGTTTGCATCATGCCATTCCATCTCATTTTGCATTGCATTGCATTCCTTTCACTAACGTTTCAGGTGGTAAGTCACTTTGAGAAGTGAATTTGCCTTCACTTCTCACAATCTCTTTTCATCTCTCTTATGCATCATTGCTGCATTTTGTCTTGTGTTTGAGATTGAGCTTGCTCTTTATTCTTCATCTTACTTTCTTTCTTCAAGTGACTTGTCTTCTTAAATGAAGCAAGTTACTTTGCTTCTCTTTGCTCCTTTCATCTGCTTCCTGGTGGTTTCTCTGAAGACCTTTCTTGTAAACCTCACAAACCTTAGGAACAACCAAGCATGACAATAATTAGGGTTTTGATTAGTCCCCCATTTAGCTTTTTCCTTTGTGTCTCTTAGAGTCCTCTCTTCTCACCTCATAATCAGGGACTAAACCCTAAAGGCTTTAAGGCTTTGTGATTAAGCTTATGCATGCATCCTTCTATTAGGATGGAGTGTATAACTTTAATCCTAAGTGTTAAATCCTTAATGTGTTTAAATCCTTTAATCAATCCATCTAATAATCATCAAGACATCAAGCTTGTAACTTGGGCCTTGCATTAGGGTTCTAATTCTTCCTTAATTGGTTAAGAAGGACTAACCCTAGTGTTAATGGACAAGTCCCCCTCAAGTTGTCTTACAAACCATAAAATTCACTTCTTCATCATATCATTAACTAAAATCCACTTAATAAAGGCTTTGTTTTGTCATGAGTTTAATCCTTAATCATGGATTAAGTTGAGGAGTTTTCCTCAGCTTAAACATTCTCATCTATTATCCTTCTATTAGGATGGTTTAATGAGTCTGTTTAATCCTTGATTATAGCTTAATCTCATTACTTAACACTAAACAAAAACATCTAAATAATCACAAGTAGGTTAATGATCTTAATCCTACACCATGGTGATTAAGTGTGAGATGCTGACTTCACACTTAAGGTATTCTCATTACCCCTAATCAGAGGGAAGATGTGATGAGTTTACTAACCCATTGGTTCAGGCTTAAGCTCATTAACTTATGACAAACTTTCAAAAGCAATAAAAAACTGAAAACACAAAAACAAACAATAATCGTCTCCTTCGGGATTCTTTTCTCATCACCTCCATTCATAATCGAGAACTTGCTTCTTCCGTCTAATGCAAGACAGTTTGCACCTGAGCCAGACAGGTCATACACTTGAGCATTGACAAGCAAGCAGTTCACAAGTCAATTCATCTTTCAGTCTCTTTGGGTCGAACTACGGTGTTCTGACTTCCTCATTGCACGAGAGGATACGTAGGCATAACTTAACAGTTATCGAACAAAAGTCTCTGTATATTCCCCCTCCTTCTAACATCATTCTTTAAGCCTCATAGTCTTGAGCATTTTACTCTGGTTCTTACACTGACACTTCTCTTATACACTTCACATTTCTTTTACACTGACACTTGCATTCTTTCCAACTTTGATACACAGATAGCACTGACACTACCCCTTTAAAACACAAATCTTTTAAGCGTGGATCCCGTCGAGTACGGCGGACAATCTGGGTGCTAATACCTTCCCAGGTTGTAACCAACCCCCTTTCTCAGTCTCTCTGGTTCACAACCGTCTTATCCATATCTTTCTAGGTCTATGCAGCATTACCTTTCCTTCGGGATAAAAATGCCTAGCTGGCGACTCTTTTCTTTTCTTGTGAGTTCACTCCTGTCTGTTCTCACCTCCTCTTTTCGCCGACCGTTCGCGTCTGTACCCCTCTTGGCCCTGTGTCATTTGGTGGGAGCGACAGCTTGGCGACTCTGTTGGGGACCCTTATACTGTAACCAGGGCTTCTGGTTCTTTCTGTGGGTTCCTCCTAGCGCTTGTTTGATTTGTGTTTACTGGGGTGTTATGTGCTAATTGTGTTTATATAGTTGCTTTTATTGCTTTATGTACAGTTTTGTTTACTACTTTCTTTATAGCTTTATATGCATCATACTGTCATACTGTTCAGGCTGGATCTGTTTTTGTCTTGGTGGGTGGGGTTTCTGTTGAGAGTTTAAGGTCCTATACCTGGGACCTGAGTGACACCTAGGCTAGAGTGGTTCATATTCTTTCCCATTCCATTTCGGTCTGGTGCGGGAATATGAAACACGGTTCAGATATGGGTTTCTTCTTGAGAACTCTGTGCTACAGATCTCCTGTAGTGCTAGGGCTATCTGGGAAGCCTGCTAAGTCTGGATGACCTTTATTATGACCTTCAGAAACTGAGGTGAATTAGAGGAGGATCTTTTATGGTTATTATAAACACTGTACCTCCGGGTTAGAAGTGTTTACACTTCTCATAACTGATCCAAGTCTGAGGATCCTTGTTTTAGAACACCACCTGTGAGGGGGTTGGGCTGTTTATAGGTTTGCAGGTACCCTTGACCACAGCATACCCTGATACTTTGTTTTGAATAAGAATACTCCACTTTGGATAGTTCTTGTGATTTAACCCTGGATATGTGGCTCTTTATTTGAGTCCCCCACCTTGGTTACTGGACTTATGAACCTCCATCTGGACTTCTTAGACATACATGGACTTATATCAAGACATTTGATCAGATCCAGCTTGATCACAAACCCTTGCATATCATTTGCATACATCATCATTGCATCATTTTAACATTTGTTTATTTGTTTTTCAGGGTATCCACATTATACATTTGGCTTGGTTTTGACCCCTTTTACCTGCATAGACCCTTGTTCATCAGCTATCTGCTTCATCCATCTGCATCAGTTGCCTGCTTCAGCCATCTATTATCACCAGTCTCATCCTGCCAGTGGCTCATCACCAGTAACAGTCTTCATCGTCAGCATCTGTTCTCAGCTCTTCATCAGCAGTCATGGCACCCAAAAAGAGCAACATTTCATATCACTTCTTTGAGCCTGTGCTGACTGGCATCAGACAGGTCCAGGCACTCATTACTCCAGACCATATCCCATTATTCAGAGAACATTATGGAAGCATCCTTGATATGGTTATGGACTTGGACCTCTCTCAGAGGAGTTTGATTCACACTTGCCTACAATTCTATGATCCTCCTTTGAGATGCTTCACTTTCCAGGATTTTCAGTTGGGGCCTTTGTTGGAGGAGTTTTCATCACTGATTGGAGTACCTGTCAGGGGTGGTATCCCCTTCAACCCAGAAATGGTTTCTCCTAGCAATGAGGAGGTGGCAAAGGCACTGTATTTGGAACCTGTTCTGATTGAGCAAAGCATGACTACAAAGGCTGGAATTCCTGGCCTACACTTGGATTTCTTGACTTCTCAGGCCATCCTGAAGGCCTCTTTGGGAGAATGGAAGGCAGTTTGCGCATTGTTAGCCCTCAGTATATATGGGGTTATACTTTTTGCAGATGAGCCCAAGTTTATTAGCAAGAATGCTATCCACCTCTTCCTTTTAAGGAACCCAGTGCCCACCTTGCTGGGAGACTTTTATTATTCTGTTCACCAAAGGAATGAGAAGCAAAGAGGGAGGTTAGTGAGATGTTGTGCTCCTCTGTTTCATACTTGGCTACTCAAACACTTACCAAAGACTGATGCTTTCCTGAACCCTCACTAACAGAAGAACTAGGCTAGAAGACTCACTGCTTTGACCTCAGATGACATTAGGTGGTGTACCCAGAGCACCAAGGGCAGGGACATAATTACCAGCTGTGGACAGTTTCCCAATGTACCTCTGATAGGAGTGAAGGGTTGCATCAACTACAACCCTTTGCTATTCAAAAGACAATTGGGCTATGCTTTGGTTCACCCTCCTAAAGAGCAAGACTTGGCTGAAACTTTGTATAGTGAGGTAAAGCCTAATCTGGCTGTTGTCAGACAAGCATCCTGGGCTTGGGACAATATCCAGACCAAAGGGATGGTCGTTCTTGGGAAATGCAACAATGTGGCTTCAGCACAGTATTATGAGTGGTCTCATGCTAGGGCTCAGATTTCTGGGATGCCTTTCACCGTTGAGGATGCACCTGGACCATCCACAGCACCCCCTCCAGCCACTGTCAGCCTAGAGGAATTTGAGAAACTGAAAGAGAGGAATGAGAATCTGACTCAAGCTCTGCAGAAGACCCTCTGGGAGAGGAGTGATGGTCGTCTAGACATTGAGAGGTTAGAAAAGCTAAAGGTGGAGCATCTAGCCCGGATTGAGAAGTCAGAGGACTACATCAAGAAGTCAAGAGCTGGGGAGCAGATTTTGAAGAATACCTGTAAAGAGGCCCAGTTCCCAAAGGCTAGGACTGATCTCTATCTGAAAGAAAGTCAAGCTAGGTGGGTCAGAATCACTGAAGCTTGCACTCAGGAGGATAAGAGAACCCAGGACAAGATTGAGCAGTTGGAGGCTAATGCAAAGGAGTAACAGGAAGCCCTGCTAGCAGCCCAGAAGGAGATCTCAGAATTAAAGCTTAGGGATGGTGTGAAGAGGTCAAAGGACCAGGGCAGACACAAGAAGCTAACCACTGCTATCACCACCAGGAACCTCCTTATCAGGAACCTCACAGAGCATCCAGCTGATCCGGTAACTGAAGCACTCCTGAAGGAAGTTCAGGAGGATGAGTTTGGTCTTGGTGTCTGACTTTTTGCTTGTTGTTGCTTCCATTTTATGTACTTTTTTATGTTGTATTTTGACCCCTCAGGGGCATGTATTGTAAGAAACAAACTATGTATTATCTCCTGTTTGTAATATTTTTATCAGTTGGTTTCATTTAAGTCTCTCTCTTTCGAGCAACATCAAAGCATCTTCCTCAGGGGTCTGGAAAGGTCAAAACCAAGTGCCAAGCCGGATACCTTGGAAACAAATAAGCATACTGCATTGCATACTAACCTTTTGTTTTTTTTTGTAGGTTTTTGTTTTGTTTGTTACTAACTCTGTTGTGATTCAGGAACTATTGCTCGCCGTCGGGTGTTCCCACTCAACCGTCCGCACAGATATCCCACTCGCAACAACCTTCTGGGTATACAGATGGACCAGGTACAACAGGACCTTACAGAAGTCAGGACTCAAATGGCCAATGAGAGGCTAGAAATGAGAAACCAGATGACCCAGTTCATGGAGGTGATGAATGGCTTGGCTCAGAGCCAAGAAAGATTAAGGGCATTGGTAGAAAGGCAGACCCAGGAGGAACCCCATCTAGGGACTGGAGGAACGAGCAACAATGAGAGGGTTCAGCCTCATGTCAACCCACCTGTGTATGGGCCTCACCTTCACCCAGAGATCAACATCCCTGCTAATGTACAAGGGAATGCTACTACAGGCAGAGTATTACAAGAAGACCCCCAAGAGGATCAATTCACTGTAATGGGAGCTGGGGATGAAGCCTATGACAGAAGGCTAGATGAAATTGCTGAGAAATTGAGATCCCTGGAGTCTCAAAACTCCTTGGGTTTTGATGTTATGGATATGGGCTTAGTGGACGGGGTCAGGATTCCCCACAAGTTCAAACCTCCGTGCTTCGAGAAGTACAACGGAACTTCCTGTCCGCGAACCCACTTGCAATCCTTTCTGGGGAGGCTGAAGGCATACACCATGGATGAAAAACTGTGGATGTTTTACTTTGAAGACAGTTTGACAGGGGCTTCAAGGGAATGGTACTCTCACTTGACCAGAGCGACCATCAGATGCTGGAAGGACCTAGCTGAGGCCTTCATCAGACAATACCAATATAACCTGGACATGGCTCCTAACAGGACCCTCCTGATAGGAATGTCCCAGTCATCCAGAGAAAGCTTCCGGGAATACGCCCAGAGGTGGAGACAGCTTGCTGCTGCTGTCCAACCACCCATGTCGGAAAGGGAAATGGCCGACATGTTTATGAATACCCTTCAAGGGACGTACATTGATAGGTTAACTGCCTTTTCTTCCACCAGCTTCGCTGATGTACTCATAGCTGGAGAAAGAATTGAGATCCTTCTAAAGATGGGTAAGATTTCCGATAATGGAGCGAGCTCGTCCAGCAACCCCAGAAAGCCTTTTGTGGGGCCTAGAAGAACCAGTGAGACTAATGCTATCCATGCCAGCAGGGGCAGACCCCAGTATGTTCATAGGTCAGTGGCAGCTGTCACTATTCCCGCTCCAATTCAACAACAACCAGCAAACCAACCACATCAACAACCCCACTACCAGCAATAAGCTCAGTATCCACCTCAGAGAAACTATAACAACAACAACAATCAGCAAAGAGCTTTTCAACAGAGACCATCTCAGGCCAATAGGGTGATTGATCCGATACCTATGCCTTATGCCGCTTTGTTGCCACAACTCCTGAAACTCAACCTGGTTGAGCTAAGGACATTGGCACCTCCAGATCCTGCCAGTCTGCCCAGAAATTATGACGCCAGCGCCAGATGTGCTTTTCACTCCAACGCACCTGGCCACATGTAACACGGTGGGAGAACTGACTTTAGTTATGTTGCGGATAGCAAGAGTCGCCACCGACTTTTATTTTATCCAAAGGAAAGGCATAAAAGAACAGGAAAGACCTTTTAAAAGATTTTTGAGTCCGGGGGTAGGTTATGCAAAGGGAAGGTGTTAGCACCCTTTACATCCATGGTTATCCATGGGCTCTTAGTTACTTAGCTCACTTTAAAATGTTTTTGAAAATGTGAAGTGTGTGAATAAAAATTTTCTTAAGAGTTTGATAATGATCCATGTACGGATGCGTAAAAAACTTGTGTTTGAAAATTTGTTTGAAATTGTGAAGTGTTTGAAAAGTTTTTGAATAGTGAGCAAGTAACTATGAGGAACCTACCCTAAAGTTTAAGTCTTTCTGTTCTTGAATCCTTTTAGTGGTAAGACTATCCCTATTATTAAGGAATAGGTAGTCATTACCTTGGATGTGAGGGACATATGAAAGGGACATCTGTTTAATGAAGGCAACTGTAGGGTGTATTAAGCATTTTGGAGGGACTGTCATCAATATTCGAAAGGGACAAGATCATTATGAAAGGCAACCATTTAAGGGACTTGATCTTTAATTATGAAGGGACTAGATGACTTTTCTTTTAAGGGACTTTGCTTTATACACCCTACTTGACCTTGTCATTAGGCAACAATGAGAGGTAACCCTAGAAAGTGAGATGGCGATCAAAGATCGACTTACGTGTGTGAGTGTTCAATTTTAAATATTTATCTTATAATTTAAATGATCTAAATTCAATTTTAAATACAAATAGTTTTCACTCCCTATTTACTAACCATAGCATAAAATTAAATAATTTAAACATTATAAAAATATTTACACCAAGGAGCAATTACAACAATGATAAATAAACAATTTAAATAAATAAAGCAAAATATATAATAATAATAAAAATTGGGTTAGTGAAATAATAATAATAATCACAATTTAAAAAAATAAAAAAAAAGGGTTAGTAATAAACATGATTAGTAATAATAATAATAATAAGAAAAATATTATAACAAACAAAATTTTTTAATAGTTAAGAAAAAATTATAAATAATTATATCAATTATTATGAAATTTAAAATTATAAACAAATTAAATAAATTATGAACATATTATGAAAAGTAAATTATAATTAAAATTAAATTAGCAATATTTAAACATATAATAGAAATTATTTACATACAAAATTATATTATAAATATTTTTATAGAATATTTACATATTATGAAAAATAAATTAAGAATTTTTTATTTTTTAAGCATATTTATGTGCAAAATTCTAAATTTTAATAAAAATTAGAGTAGTAATAATATTAAACAAAAAATAGAAGAAAAAGAAATTAGAGTTTTTTAATTGTTTAGAAAAAAAATAAATTAGGTTTTATAATATAATTAGGGTTTTAATAGTTTATAAAATTGAATTAGGGTTTGATATTTAATTTACAAAATAAAACAATTTATTTACAAAAATATGAAAAAAAAATAAATTATGATATTTTAATAATATGAAGAAAAATGTTTTAATTGTATTTAGAAAATATAATTTATATTTTATTAGTTTAAACAAAATTGAATTAATAAATTAAAAAAAAAATTGCAAAAAATACCAAAATGCCAAAATGCTGAGGGCAGGGTTTGAACCCTGGTCCCTTCACTCCCAGGCCTTATCTCCATCCACTGGGCTACGCATCCCTTGCTGTTATGACATGAGAACTTTCAATTATATATCAAACCTACAAAAACAGAGAAAATTGCAAAAAAAAAAGGATGCGCCCATCCAGGATCGAACTCAAGCACTCAACATAACCAGACGCCTCACTTACCACTGGACCATCAGCCTGCGTGTGTCAATATAACAGCCATAATAATATAAAAAATAAAACCAAATTTTAAATTTGAATTTTGGCGCCGTCGTCTTCAACCTCCAGCCCTGGGGGTTTTGCTGCGAATTTTATTTCGAATTTACCTGCGAATTTTTATTCATAGGAAAACCTACGAATTTCAAACACACACAAACAGTACGGTTTTGTCAAATTAAGAACATCTTTGAGTTCCTTGTGACCTGTACAATCCAATTTTACCAGCAAAATTCATTTATATTGCGTAAATCAAAGAACCCTAATTTGGAGCTCAAAACCCTAACATGGCATCTCACGGGTTATTCATGATTTCTTTGATTTCTTTGCCCAGAAATGTTCTACACAACATCACAAACAAGATTAGACAAACAAAATTCATTGAAATGCATTGAATTAGTGCAATCGAAAAATTCATATTCAAGAACAAACATGATTCGGTTTATGCCATATGAGTGGTTTTGGATGCAACCAAGTATTGGTTTTCACTCAATGATGTCTAGTGATCATTGCTATGTCTTTAGATTACCTTCAAATGTCCTAAATAATGGAAACCGAATTTGAGTTTGTGAGGGATTTTTTGATTTGCAAACTTACTCTTAGGGAGGCTGGAAATTCGTGACTTGCATTAGGTTTGTGTTAAGTACTTATAGGACAATGTATTAGGTCAGAAAAATTGATCACTTGTGTGGAAGATTTGATATAAAAAGATTCAAAAAGATGGCCTTTTAAAAATCAAATATTTTGCATAAACACTTGCTATTTTGGTATGATTCTCATTACTCTTGTATCCATCAAGTCTAAATATAATTTAAGACCTTTTAGAAACCAAATCAAATTTAATTTTCATTATTTTATATTTTATTGGAATTTAAAATGATTTTTTAATATAAAAATCATAATAAATAAAAACAAAATGAATAAAATTATTAATAAATCAATTTAATTTCGTGCAAGATGTTTTGATGTGGATTGGGTCATTATTTGGCAAGCCCATTTGGAAGAAATTGGTTTTAGACCTCCATTTTCCTCATAAACCAACCCAAAATTTCCCAACTTTGCAAGGGCACACATCCTTCAATTTTAATGCTATGAGGGTGTTCTTGGACATTTTGGAAAGCTTGAAGAGTCCTCTAACCAACCCCACTGGTTTCATGTCCATATCATTTACCAATCTCAAGTTATGCCCTTTTGAAGTTGTTGACTTTTTGTTGACTTTCAAAAGGACCTATAATGTCTTAGCTCATACCTTCCAAATGAAGCATTTTTGGACTTGGCTTGTGAGACACAAAGTTGTAGAGAATTAAATTTCCTTCAAAATGAGCTTTGAGTGGAGACTTGGTGATGAAGAATGTGAAAGTTATGGCTGGTCAAAGTTTAGTTGACTTTTACTAAGGAAACCCTAATTTAGAAACTCCTGATTCTTGATGATCTGAAATCTCCTTGATGAATCATGATCAACCCTTGATCAAATGATGAATTTTACTTCATATACTTGATGTTGGCAAAAAATCATGAAGTTTGACTTTGGTTTGACCACAGTTGACCTCAGTTTGACTTTTTAACTGCTTTGACTGATTTTGACTTATCTGATCATCTGACTGAGCAAACCTTTGAGAAAAGTCTTGAAACTTGACATGGGGGTTCTTAAACACATATAAGATGTTATGAAGCTCACTTGAAGTTTTGGAAGTCCATTTAGCCTGATTAAAGTCAAAACCCTAGTTTTGGATGCACTGCTTAGGAGGTGCATTGTCTGAGGGAATTGTCAACTCTTCTGACCAATTGTGAACCTTGTGAACCTTGTGAACCTTGTGAACCATCATAAGATGTCTTGTGAACCTTGTGAACCTCATGGGAGGTCTTGTGAACCTTGTGAACCTCATAAAGTGACTTGTAGACTTCATGAACCCCATGAAAGGTTTTGTAAGCATTGTGAATCTTGTGAACCTTGTGAACCTCATAAAGTGACTTGTAGACTTCATGAACCTCATGAAAGGTCTTGTAAGCATTGTGAATCTTGTGAACCTTGTGAACCTTCTTAGCACACAAAGTCTTGTATTGTGAGGGCAAATTTTGGGGTGCAACAGTTGCCCCTGTTCAATTTTCTGAAACCTGAGGGGTTAGATTGGTATGTTTGCCAGTCGTGACCTGGAAGGTTGAAGGGGATTGAACACAAAAGCCCAAAAATTTGCACTCACCAGTGCATAGAGTGATACAGATAGCTAGTTGAATATGCTTGAGTGGGCTTAAAGATGCCACTTGGAGAAAAGTTCTTCAGATACATTTCTTGGAGGATGAAGATATAATGATAGCTTTCAGGAGGATAAAGCAGTCCTGAGATAATAATAGACTTTCAGGAGGATAAAGCAGCCCTGAGGTAATAATATGATTTCAGGAGGATAAAGCAATCCTGAGGTACAATAAGCTATCAGGAGGATAAAGCAGTCCTGAGGTAATAATAATCTTTCAGGAGGATGAAGCAGTCCTGAGGTAGTGATGAGCTATCAGGAGGATGAAGCAATCCTGAGATAATAATATGCTTTCAGGAGGATAAGGCAGTCCTGATGAGATAATAAACTTTCAGGAGGATAAAGCAGTCCTGATGTAGTGATGCTTTCAGGAGGATGAAGCAGTCCTGATGTACTAGAAGTTTTCAGGAGGATAAAGCAGTCCTGATGGATGATATGCTTTCAGGAGGATAAAGCAATCCTGAGGTAATGATGATTTCAGGAGGATGAAGCAATCCTGATATACTAGAAGTTTTCAGGAGGATAAAGCAATCCTGATGGATGATATGCTTTCAGGAGGATAAAGTAATCCTGAGGGATGATAACTTTCAGGAGGATAAAGCAGTCCTGATAATCACAAGTCTGTTTGCTGGAGAATTAACCTGAAAACAAGGTAGCATTCTGTATAATAATATTAGTTTATGCATTATGTATGCATGTATGATATGATGCACCTGAGTAATGTATTATGTATCTATGGATATGTATATTATGGTATGATGTAAATGATGTATGTATGATATGATACTGCCTGAGACGTCTGGATATCTTCGTATAACAACTGCTGGCCAGGGAAAATAAATCCCGATTCGTTGCTGAAGAATATGAGAACCTCGTTCCTATCTTGTTTGATAATATATTATACATAACCTTTCGTATGCTGGGGATAGCAAGGTATATATAACCTCCCGTATGCTGGGGATAGCAAGGTATAGATAACCTCCCGTATGCTGGGGATAGCAAGGTATAGATAACCTCCCGTATGATAGGGATAGTAAAGTATGCATAACCTTCGTCTTCGTTTGATAGTAGGGTAGATATAACCTCCCGTCTTCGTTCGTCGTACCCTTATTGGAAAGTAAATTCCCGAATATCCGTATGAGGATAAAAGAGATGGATATAAATTCCAGGGGAGATGAGACTTTATGGAGATGGATTTGTCCTACTGAGGGTTTGTAACTGTCTTTTAGAGATGAACCGGCGAAGCTTCGTTGAAATCCTTCCCTCGTTCGTCCTTAGTAAATATTGTTACTGCATTTTCATGCATTTCTGGTAAACATCAATCATATTAAGCATACATGCATTTTTGGTAAACATCAATCATATTCAAAAGCATACATACATTCAAACACAACCAATGGACGTTTCGCTTATGTAAATAGGGTAAAATTAAATCTGGATTCAAAAGATGGAATTTATTTATATCAAAAAGTGACCCATACACGGGTAAGTTTGTACAAGGAGACATAAACCCTATTAGGAGGATTTTGTCATAAAACTTTACAAAACAAAGAGAATCAGCTATGTGGGAAATAATCCTATTGAGTTTCAATTCTACTATTGCCATTATCTTCCAGTATCTCATCTTCTGCTGTTTGAGACGGAAATGATTGGATTGAGCTTTATCTGTTCGACCTTGAGTAAGTATCACAACTGGTTGCGGTTTCATGGGTGATCCAAACGAGACATAGTCATACGCTCTAATCCCTAACTTTTGCCTGGATTGCCCTTTCAGGTTTTCAATTCACCGGGATACCCTTTTTTGCCCAAGCCGCCTTTTCAGGTTTTCGACTTGCCGGGTGCACATCTTTTTTTTATATATATCCCTAATTTTGCCCAAACCTTTTTGGTTTGCCAGGATGCCCTTATTTTTGCCTAGGCCTGTCAACCTAGCGGGTCTCTTTTTATGCGTAGTATTTTTTAACTATGTCTGCGTTTACAGGCTGTGGGAAGTCTTCACCATCCATTGTAGTAAGTATCATGGCACCTCCTGAGAATACTGTCTTGACTACAAATGGTCCTTCATATGTTGGGGTCCACTTTCCCCTAGGATCACCCTGTGGTAATATGATACGCTTGATTACCAAGTCACCAGCCTGATATACCTTTGGCTTAACCTTCTTATTAAAAGCTTTGATCATTCGCTTCTGATACATCTGGCCATGACAAACTGCTGCTAGCCTCTTCTCATCAATCAAATTTACCTGGTCAAGTCGGGTCTGAATCCACTCATCTTCATCCAAGCCTGCATCCTTCATAATTCTTAAGGAGGGAATTTGAACTTCAATGGGCAGAACTGCTTCCATGCCATAGACTAAGGAGAATGGGGTTGCCCCTGTTGAAGTACGTATTGTAGTGCGATAACCATGAAGAGCAAATGGTAACATCTCATGCCAATCCTTGTAAGTAACAGTCATCTTCTGTACAATCTTCTTAATGTTCTTATTAGCAGCTTCAACTGCCCCATTCATCTTTGGACGATACGGAGAAGAGTTGTGATGCTTAATCTTGAACTGCATGCAGAGATCAGTAATCATAGTGTTGTTCAGATTAGAGCCATTGTCAGTGATAATCCTTTCGGGGATGCCATACCTACATATGATATTATTCTTAATGAATCGAGCCACAAAATTCTTGGTAACAGATGCAAATGAAGCTGCCTCCACCCACTTCGTGAAGTAATCAATAGCAACCAGGATGAAACGATGCCCATTAGAAGCAGTAGGCTTGATCTCACCAATCATATCAATTCCCCACATGGCAAAGGGCCAAGGAGCCGTCAACACATTCAATGGTGATGGAGGTATATGTACTTTATCAGCATAGATTTGACACTTGTGACATGTTCTAGAGTGTTGATAACAATCAGCTTCCATGGTAGACCAATAGTAACCTGCTCTCAATATCTTCTTTGCCATAGTATGTCCACTAGAATGAGTGCCAAAAATTCCATCATGCATATCTTCCATAATCTCAATTGCTTCCTTCTTATCCACACAACGAAGCATAGTTGAATCATGATTGCGCTTGTACAAAATCCCATTACTCAAAAAGAACTTAGCAGAAAACCTTCTCAGAAATTTCCTATCCTTGACAGATGCCCCTTCAGGGAACTCCTGAGCTTCAAGATATCTTTTTACTTCATAGAACCAAGGCTTCTCCTCTGCCCCTTCTGTGTCAATCTCATTGCAGTATGCAGGCTTTTCAAATCTATCAATAGTAATCTTGGGAGCTTCATCATCCCAACTGATCTCAAACATAGATGCCATGGTGGCTAAAGCATCTGCCAACTGATTCTATCTTCGTGGAATATGTTCAAAGGTAATCTCTTTAAAATGCGGGATCAAAGACAACACGTGCTCTCTGTAAGGAATGAGATTATCATGTTTGGTATCCCAATCTCCTTTGATCTGACTAACTACCAGGGCTGAATCTCCATACACATCAAGGAACTGAATCTTCATATCAATAGCAGCTTTAATACCCAAGATACATGCCTCGTACTCAGCCATGTTATTGGTACAATAGAAACAAAGTCTGGCAGTAATCGGGGTATGACAACCTTCAGGGGAACTAATCACAACACCAACACCATTACCAAGTGCATTAGAGGCACCATCAAAAACCATAGTCCATCGGGATCCTTGTTCAGGTCCGTCATATTGTCCAGGTTCTTTGGTAATAATCATAATGTCTTCATCAGGGAACTCAAAACTCATTGACTGGTAATCATCCACTGCTTGATGAGCCAAATGATCAGCAACAACACTTCCTTTAATAGCCTTCTGAGTGGTATACTGTATATCATATTCTGTCAAGATCATTTGCCATCTTGCAATTCTTCCGGAGAGAGCAGGTTTCTCAAATATGTACTTTATTGGATCCATCTTCGAAATCAACAAGGAAGTATGAGTCAACATATACTGTCTTAGTCGGCGAGCAGCCCATGCCAAAGCGCAGCAAGTTTTCTCGAACAGTGAGTATCTTGTTTCACAGTCGGTAAACTTTTTGCTAAGGTAGTATATTGCCTGCTCTTTTCAACCAGACTCGTCATGTTGCCCCAACACACACCCCATTGAGTTGTCTAACACTGTTAAGTACATGATCAAGGGTCTTCCATCAACTGGTGGCATCAAAATTGGTGGTTCTAGCAGATATCTCTTGATTTCATCAAAGGCAGTCTGGCACTCATCATTCCATTCCATCACCTGATCTTTCTTCAACAACTTGAAGATTGGCTCACAGATGGCAGTTAATTGGGAAATGAATCTTGCAATATAGTTCAATCGTCCCAAGAAACCTCTAACCTCCTTCTCAGTACGGGGAGCTGGCATCTCTCGTATAGCTTTTACTTTTGCAGGATCCACTTCAATACCTTTTCCACTGACAATAAAACCCAGGAGCTTTCCAGATCTAACTCCAAAAGTACACTTGTTTGGGTTCAATCTCAACTTGTATTTCTTCAACCTTTCAAACAGTTTATGCAAATGATCAAGATGTTGTTCTTCATTCTGGGACCTGGCTATCATATCATCCACATATACTTCAATCTCATGATGAATCATATCATGAAACAAAGCCACCATAGCACGCTGATATGTTGCCCCTGCATTCTTCAAACCAAATGGCATCACCTTATAGCAAAAAGTGCCCCACTGTGTAACAAATGTTGTCTTCTCCATGTCTTCAGGAGCCATCTTGATTTGATTGTAACCAGAGAAACAATCCATAAAAGAGAATACCTTATGCTGAGCAGTGTTGTCTACCAGAACATCAATATGAGGAAGTGGGAAGTCATCTTTGGGGCTGGCCTTGTTCAAATCCCTGTAGTCTACACACATACGTACCTTACCATCTTTCTTAGGAACCGGTACCACATTTGCAACCCACTGAGGATAAGAAGTCACTGCTAAGAACCCTGCATTGAACTGTTTCATTACCTCTGCCTTGATCTTTTCTGACATTTCAGGACGCATACGACGGACCTTCTGCTTCTTTGGACGACAATCTTCTTTCACTGGTAAACGTTGAACTACAATGTTGGTATCCAACCCTGGCATATCTTCATAAGACCAAGCAAAGATCTCCACATAGTCACGTAACATCTGAATCAATCTGCTCTTGACACTATCCTCTAAATCAGCCTCTATCTTGACCTCTTTCCTGTTTTCTTCAGTTCCCAGATTCACAACTTCGACTGGCTCTTCATGTGGTTGTATGGCTTTCTCTTCTTGTTGTAACAACCTAGCAAGCTCTACAGGTACCTCACAATCGTCCTCATTGCCGTCTTCAGTTTGATAGATCGGATTCTCGAAATTATAATTGGCAAAAGTAGAACTGTTATCAACAGGATCCAGAGTGGATGAGGATCTGCATTTTAGTGATGTGGGTGTGTGTAAGAACACAAAGCTGATAAAACAAAAATAAAAGAAAAGAAAGACAAGGAACACAATATTTACGAAAACGAAACGTCCACTGATTTTATTGAATGAAGTATGCAAATGAAATGACATCCCGTAACAAGCACACCATTGTGCCCCGGGTAAGGCACATGGCTTAATGGTTCAATTGTTCAAGAAAAATTACAAACTTAAAAGCAACAACACAGTAATAGTATTTACTCCTGACTAAAGGAGATAGGGATAACATCTTCAGCTTTCCAATTATTGAGTCCAGCACCCACAGTAGGAAAAATCCAAGCATCCAGATTGTAGTCTTCATCATAGTCTCCCACAGCATTGATCTGATCTTTCATAACCCCTTGATTGGTGATACGAACAGCACGAGCACGACGAACAGCCTTCTGGGACTCTGCATTGAAACCCAAACCAAACTTGTCAGACTTGTACGGAATATCAGGAAGCTGACCCCAAATAGTACAACCACCTTCATCCACCACAGCTCTAGCATCGTTGAGGGAGGCCATTGCCATTGTTGGAGGTACTCTGGTGACCACAGGAACTTTCTTGGCAACCGGAGGAGCTACATAATCATTAACAATCCAGGGAACCACTTCAAATGTCTGACACGGAGTTTCGATGTATTCTCCTTCCATTTCCAGATACTTGAAGGTATTCACATGGCTGACAAAGTATTCTTCTTCTCCATAGACAGTAACAACCTTTCCTTCCACCGGATATCTTAGCTTCTGATGTAATGTAGAGGTTACAGCACCTGCCCCATGGATCCAGGGACGACCAAGCAGACAAGAGTACGAAGGACGAATATCCATCACGAAAAATGTAGCATTAAAAACCTGAGACCCAACTTTGATTGGGAGATCAATTTCTCCATGCACTACTCTTCTAGAACCATCAAAAGCCTTCACCACAATACTACTGGGCTTCAGCACAACATCTTCAGGACTCAGCTTATTCAGGACTTCCTTGGGCAACACATTCAGAGAGGAACCATTGTCTATCAATACATGTGACAGGGTAGTGCCCCTGCATTCAATTGAGATATGCAGAGCCCTGTTATGATCCCTCTTGGCAGGGGTCAAGTCAGCATCAGAAAATCCTAACCCATTATCATAGGTCAGGTGGGCAACACAATTCTCAAACTGGTCAACAGAAATTGCATTGGGTACATGAGCAGTCTTCAGAAACTTGATCAAAGCCTTGGCGTGAGCCTTAGAACACAACAACAAGGACAGCATGGAAATCTTTGAGGGAGTATGCCCCAACTGATCAACAATGTCATAATCACTCTTGCGAATGATTTTCAATAATTCTTCCATCTGCTTAGAGAGATCATCAGCAGCTGGCACATCAGTAGATACAGGTTCAATAACAGGACCTTTGCCCCGAGCATCAGTGGTGGAGGTAGTAGCGGGAGTAACTGCATTCTTGGAAGTTACTGGAGGAGAGAAGACTCTTCCACTTCGTGTGATCTTACTAGATCCAGCAATATTATCAACATCAACAGGCACATCAACTAAGGGTTCTTGCTTAACACCATGGATGTAAACATCAGATCCATAGTGCCAAGGCACAGCTTTATCAGACGTATATGGAATAGGACCAGGAGTGGTTATGACCATAGGAGCCACTCTGGCTTCAGCAACAACTTTCACAGGACCTTCAGCAGTAATCTTGATTGGACCCTGATGGGTGATTTTAATAGGTCCCTTTGAAGTGATCCTTACCGGTACTTTATCAACCATGTCAACCTCTTCAGTCTCCTTACCTTTAGTAATATGCTCCACCATACTTTCCACAGAAGGTGGTCTCCTTTCAAACACTATGGTGTAATTATTCATGAGACGTTGAATTCCGTCCTTCAACCTCCATCACTTATCTGGATTATACTCACAATAAACACAATCTTCATGACAACCCGGAAAGAACCCAGCTTGTACTAACTTCTTCCTGATGACAGACAATGGTGTGGTCAACTCTGCAACTGAATGGATATGTACATCTTCATCAATGGCATTGACAGTCTTATCTTGATTTGGCATTGGAGCAGTAATCACATTTGGAGTACCCGGAGGGTCAAACTCAATCTCTCTAGCATCAATCATATCCTGAATTTTGTTCTTCAAGACCCAGCAGTTATTAGTATCATGTCCTTGACAGTTTGAATGGTATGCACACCGTGCATTGGGATTGTACCTGGGAGAGGTAACATTGGGATTCTGAGGAGCCTCTTTCAAAGTAATAAGTTCATCCTTCAACAAGTGTTGCAATGCCTGAGCCATTGACATGTTGATCTTAGTGAACTACCTTCTAACCCTCTGTTGGTTGCCCTGTGGCTGCTCTGTTGTTGCAGGAGTTGGATTTGAAATATGAACTGCACTCACAGACTGATGCCTTCTGTTACGATCAGGTTGGCCGTAAACAGCATTGGATTCTTTCTTCCCAGTGGGAGGCTTCTTTGCAGCACCTGATGAAGAAGTACCCACTTGGATCTTACCATTCTTTATACCATTTTCTACTCGCTCTCCTGTCATTATCAACTCAGTGAAGCCAGATGATGAGCTTCCAATGAGATGACTGTAAAAAGGACCATTCAGTGTACACATGAACATATCAACCAATTCCCTGTCAGTTAAAGGGGGTTGAACTCTTCCAGCTAAATCTCTCCACTTCTGAGCATACTCCTTGAAACTTTCTTTGGCACCCATAGACATGCTCTGAAGTTTCATGCGAGTGGGGGCTAAGTCAGCATTATATTGATACTGCTTATAGAAAGCTTCAGCAAGATCATTCCAATCCCTGATGTTGACACTCTCCAACTGATAATACCACTCCAACTGAGCTCCAGATAAGCTCTCTTGAAAAAAATGGATCCACAATTTCTTATCAGCAGTGTGAGGTTGAATTCTTCTGACATAAGACCTTAGATGCAGCTTGGGACAAGAGACCCCATCATAAACAACAAAGGTAGGAACCTTGAAACCAATGGGTATGACTACCCCAGGTATCAAACTCAAATCCTCAAAATCCAGCCCAGATGACTTCTGCAACTCCATGGTATCCATCCTATCCACCAGCATCTTGAATTTGTCTTCATTAGGCTCATGGTAGTAATTAGCCTCAGAATCAGAGTCCCCCATAGTATTGTGGAGACTGCCTCCCTCTTTTTCAGATTCTTCAGATTCATAGTCTTCAACTGGTTCTTTGGTCTTGGCAAGACCTTTGAACCTTCTTCCCATGTTGATCAGGCCACCTGACCTTCTAGTCTTCTTAGTCTTCTTGGCCAGCAGTGTCTTCAATTCATCCTGCCCCTTGGTCAGGTTCAGGATCAGGTCTTGGAACTGTGCATTTTGTGCCTGGAGATCTTTGACTGTTTGTTCAAGAGCCATTGCTGAAATAAACAGCGAGATGATGAGAAACCTGTGCACAATTATAAACCTGTGATGCAATGAAATGATATGTGAATGCATATGCAATGTTTTCAAGGACCGCCGGATTTAAATTTGCTTAAACAAACAAGAAGGTAAACTTTTATTAGTGATAAATTTGTTTTGCCTCTTGGGCTTACAAAATGAAATGAAATAAATACAAAAGATGGGGTTTTAAGTCTCCCATGGACGTTTCCTCTTTGTGTTGAGGTATGAGTTGAGATTCCGTTCCTCATGAAGTTGCTTTGTTAGTTCTAGGACTCTTTCTTGGCTTGCTTTGTAATGAGCCTCGAAAGCATCCCTTTGCTCCTTCAGTTGGATCCAGGATCTCTGCAAGTCTTCCATGTCAGTAGGCATGTCTGGGTGAAGGATGGTATAAGCAGTGTCTCCTTCAGCAACAGGTTCCATGGTAACTGGCAGGATAGCAGGATATGGCATCATGAGAGTCTGAGCACGAGATCGCACCCATCTAAGATAAGCTTCCATAGGAATGGTGTACTTAGGCTCCAGTGTATTGCTGTCAACCCTGTTTACTTTTCCCCAGGCTCGTATGAATCTCTGACGGTAACCTTGAAGATCGTTGTCGTAATCAAACACAATGCCCTGAATCAACATGTCATGTGGACCATTACTCCGAGCGTAACCAAACTGTCGTAAAGCTAGAGAGGGGTTGTAGGTGATGCCTCCTCTTATGCCTAGAAGTGGCACATTAGGAAACTCCCCACAACGGTCAATGATAGTGACATTCTCCATAGATCTGGAGCACCAATGGATATCCGAGTGAGAAAGTGACATGATCCTCTTGGACCATCTGAACCCTTGCTCATTCTTCATTACTGAGCGAGGAAGGTGAGAAATAAACCACCTAGAAAGCAAAGGTATGCAGCACATCAAAGTTCCTCTTGCCCTTGTAGTACGGGTATGAAGAGAATGTAGGATGTCTCCAAGCAATGTAGGCATTGGATTGTGACTCAGGAATATGTTGATGGCATGAACGTCTATGAACTGATCTGGATTAGGGAACAATACTAAGCCATAAATCAGCAAGGCTAAGATCTCCTCAAAAGCATCATAGCTCATGGCCTTCAAGAACATTTGAGCTTTATCCATTAATACCTTAGCAAGAATACCCTTGACTCCGCTTCTCGTTTCTAGAACAATGTCAGACTTCTTCAGATGTAGAGCTGCAGCAATAACTTCAGGTTTAAGCTCCTTCTCCAAGCCTGTGAAGGGTCTTTGATCAAGAACAGGTATACCCAGAAGTTTAGAGAACTCTTCCATTGTAGGAACCAGCTGGTAGTCAGGGAATGTGAAACAATGGTGCTTGGGGTCAAAGAACTGAAACAGAACACTCATCATGTCTTCATTGAACCCTGAAGTGACTAGATCCAATAGGTGACCATGTCTCTTGATGAACTGGGAGTGATCAGACACTTGAGACACCAACTCTTTAAGCTTGGGAGGTATCCCTACAAAGTTGATCCTGATAGTGTTTCTACGAGCAGAAGCCATGACCTGCAACCAAAGAACAAAGATAAATCCTTTGGTCCTTGAAATGGTTAGTGAAAATGCTATGCTTATGATGCATGATGATGTCATGATGTTATGTTCAATCACAAACATGTGGCACACACAAACAAGTCACACAATAGCCCTAGGTTTAAAGGCTTGTATGAGGTTCAAAGGTAAGTACCCTCCCCTGAAGTTAGATGGTTCATCCTGTCCTATAAAAGTAACCAGGTTCTAAGGGATCTCAATATCATTGATCCTTCACAAGGGTGGTTGTTCAGAAGGCAACTTACTTGCCAACCAAAACCCTCCAAGTTTAGAATCTCAATGAGCGTAGTATCGAGTGTCAACCAACTTCAGTCTGCACCAAAGCCGGTTACCTCACTACTTTCTAAAGGCCAAGATGGGATAACTAGGGTTCTAGAAGTTAGTTAGTGCATTGACAACATATGGCAGCCTCATATTATCCTCAACTTGACTTAAGGAACATAAGCACCAACCAAGAAGTCACACTAACTATGGCCACCAGATCAACCATATCGGTATACG
Source organism: Lathyrus aphaca (assembly GCA_963966055.1). Taxonomy (NCBI): domain Eukaryota; kingdom Viridiplantae; phylum Streptophyta; class Magnoliopsida; order Fabales; family Fabaceae; genus Lathyrus; species Lathyrus aphaca. Next base: position 353,053,359 of record OZ014520.1, on the reverse strand, counting down.
CCGTACAGTTTCCTTGGTTTATTGCCATTTACCTAAGGTACACTAGATCCGGGTTAGGACCTTTCACACATAAGAGCACCCAACAAGTAAAGTAAAGCAAACAAAGCAAACAATTTAAAGTGATCTAATTCCTAAGGGTACCCCTCTTAAATTGCTATCCCCAGCAGAGTCGCCAGTTCTGTAACACGGTGGGAGAACTGACTTTAGTTATGTTGCGGATAGCAAGAGTCGCCACCGACTTTTATTTTATCCAAAGGAAAGGCATAAAAGAACAGGAAAGACCTTTTAAAAGATTTTTGAGTCCGGGGGGTAGGTTATGCAAAGGGAAGGTGTTAGCACCCTTTACATCCATGGTTATCCATGGGCTCTTAGTTACTTAGCTCACTTTAAAATGTTTTTGAAAATGTGAAGTGTGTGAATAAAAAATTTCTTAAGAGTTTGATAATGATCCATGTAGGGATGCGTAAAAAACTTGTGTTTGAAAATTTGTTTGAAATTGTGAAGTGTTTGAAAAGTTTTTGAATAGTGAGCAAGTAACTATGAGGAACCTACCCTAAAGTTTAAGTCTTTCTGTTATTGAATCCTTTTAGTGGTAAGACTATCCCTATTATTAAGGAATAGGTAGTCATTACCTTGGATGTGAGGGACATATGAAAGGGACATCTGTTTAATGAAGGCAACTGTAGGGTGTATTAAGCATTTTGGAGGGACTGTCATCAATATTCGAAAGGGACAAGATCATTATGAAAGGCAACCATTTAAGGGACTTGATCTTTAATTATGAAGGGACTAGATGACTTTTCTTTTAAGGGACTTTGCTTTATACACCCTACTTGACCTTGTCATTAGGCAACAATGAGAGGTAACCCTAGAAAGTGAGATGGCGATCAAAGATCGACTTACGTGTGTGAGTGTTCAATTTTAAATATTTATCTTATAATTTAAATGATCTAAATTCAATTTTAAATACAAATAGTTTTCACTCCCTATTTACTAACCATAGCATAAAATTAAATAATGTAAACATTATAAAAATATTTACACCAAGGAGCAATTACAACAATGATAAATAAACAATTTAAATAAATAAAGCAAAATATATAATAATAATAAAAATTGGGTTAGTGAAATAATAATAATAATCACAATTTAAAAAAAAAGGGTTAGTAATAAACATGATTAGTAATAATAATAATAATAAGTAAAAATATTATAACAAACAAAATTTTTTAATAGTTAAGAAAAAATTATAAATAATTATATCAATTATTATGAAATTTAAAATTATAAACAAATTAAATAAATTATGAACATATTATGAAAAGTAAATTATAATTAAAATTAAATTAGCAATTTTTAAACATATAATAGAAATTATTTACATACAAAATTATATTATAAATAATTTTATAGAATATTTACATATTATGAAAAATAAATTAAGAATTTTTTATTTTTCAAGCATATTTATGTGCAAAATTCTAAATTTTAATAAAAATTAGAGTAGTAATAATATTAAACAAAAAATAGAAGAAAAAGAAATTAGAGTTTTTTAATTGTTTAGAAAAAAAATAAATTAGGTTTTATAATATAATTAGGGTTTTAATAGTTTATAAAATTGAATTAGGGTTTGATATTTAATTTACAAAATAAAACAATTTATTTACAAAAATATGAAAAAAAATAAATTATGATATTTTAATAATATGAAGAAAAATGTTTTAATTGTATCTAGAAAATATAATTTATATTTTATTAGTTTAAACAAAATTGAATTAATAAATTAAAATAAAAAAAATTGCAAAAAATACCAAAATGCCAAAATGCTGAGGGCAGGGTTTGAACCCTGGTCCCTTCACTCCCAGGCCTTATCTCCATCCACTGGGCTACGCAGCCCTTGCTGTTATGACATGAGAACTTTCAATTATATATCAAACCTACAAAAACAGAGAAAATTGCAAAAAAAAAAGGATGCGCCCAGCCAGGATCGAACTCAAGCACTCAACATAACCAGACGCCTCACTTACCACTGGACCATCAGCCTGCGTGTGTCAATATAACAGCCATAATAATATAAAAAATAAAACCAAATTTTAAATTTGAATTTTGGCGCCGTCGTCTTCAACCTCCAGCCCTGGGGGTTTTGCTGCGAATTTTATTTCGAATTTACCTGCGAATTTTTATTCATAGGAAAACCTACGAATTTCAAACACACACAAACAGTACGGTTTTGTCAAATTAAGAACATCTTTGAGTTCCTTGTGACCTGTACAATCCAATTTTACCAGCAAAATTCATTTATATTGCGTAAATCAAAGAACCCTAATTTGGAGCTCAAAACCCTAACATGGCATCTCACGGGTTATTCATGATTTCTTTGATTTCTTTGCCCAGAAACGTTCTACACAACATCACAAACAAGATTAGACAAACAAAATTCATTGAAATGCATTGAATTAGTGCAATCGAAAAATTCATATTCAAGAACAAACATGATTCGGTTTATGCCATATGAGTGGTTTTGGATGCAACCAAGTATTGGTTTTCACTCAATGATGTCTAGTGATCATTGCTATGTCTTTAGATTACCTTCAAATGTCCTGAATAATGGAAACCGAATTTGAGTTTGTGAGGGATTTTTTGATTTGCAAACTTACTCTTAGGGAGGCTGGAAATTCGTGACTTGCATTAGGTTTGTGTTAAGTACTTATAGGACAATGTATTAGGTCAGAAAAATTGATCACTTGTGTGGAAGATTTGATCTAAAAAGATTCAAAAAGATGGCCTTTTAAAAATCAAATATTTTGCATAAACACTTGCTATTTTGGTATGATTCTCATTACTCTTGTATCCATCAAGTCTAAATATAATTTAAGACCTTCTAGAAACCAAATCAAATTTAATTTTCATTATTTTATATTTTATTTGAATTTAAAATGATTTTTTAATATAAAAATCATAATAAATAAAAACAAAATGAATAAAATTATTAATAAATCAATTTAATTTCGTGCAAGATGTTTTGATGTGGATTGGGTCATTATTTGGCAAGCCCATTTGGAAGAAATTGGTTTTAGACCTCCATTTTCCTCATAAACCAACCCAAAATTTCCCAACTTTGCAAGGGCACACATCCTTCAATTTTAATGCTATGAGGGTGTTCTTGGACATTTTGGAAAGCTTGAAGAGTCCTCTAACCAACCCCACTGGTTTCATGTCCATATCATTTACCAATCTCAAGTTATGCCCTTTTGAAGTTGTTGACTTTTTGTTGACTTTCAAAAGGACCTATAATGTCTTAGCTCATACCTTCCAAATGAAGTATTTTTGGACTTGGCTTGTGAGACACAAAGTTGTAGAGAATTCAATTTCCTTCAAAATGAGCTTTGAGTGGAGACTTGGTGATGAAGCATGTGAGAGTTATGGCTGGTCAAAGTTTAGTTGACTTTTACTGAGGAAACCCTAATTTAGAAACTCCTGATTCTTGATGATCTGAAATCTCCTTGATGAATCATGATCAAACCTTGATCAAATTATGAATTTTACTTCATATACTTGATGTTGGCAAAAAATCATGAAGTTTGACTTTGGTTTGACCACAGTTGACCTCAGTTTGACTTTTTAACTGCTTTGACTGATTTTGACTTATCTGATCATCTGACTGAGCAAACCTTTGAGAAAAGTCTTGAAACTTGACATGGGGGTTCTTAAACACATATAAGATGTTATGAAGCTCATTTGAAGTTTTGGAAGTCCATTTAGCCTGATTAAAGTCAAAACCCTAGTTTTGGATGCACTGCTTAGGAGGTGCATTGTCTGAGGGAATTGTCAACTCTTCTGACCAATTGTGAACCTTGTGAACCATCATAAGATATCTTGTGAACCTTGTGAACCTCATGGGAGGTCTTGTGAACCTTGTGAACCTCATAAAGTGACTTTTAGACTTCATGAACCCCATGAAAGGTTTTGTAAGCATTGTGAATCTTGTGAACCTTGTGAACCTCATAAAGTGACTTGTAGACTTCATGAACCTCATGAAAGGTCTTGTAAGCATTGTGAATCTTGTGAACCTTGTGAACCTTCTTAGCACACAAAGTCTTGTATTGTGAGGGAAAATTTTGGGGTGCAACACCACAGTACAGAAAAATGCAGAGCTTTGCACATGAAAGTGCAGGATCTAGTGGATTCCAAAGCTCTAAACTTTGCACCCCCGCCAAATGTCAGCAAGAATCCCATGCCCAACCACGGAGGACCCAGAATTAATGCTATTGAGGAAGATAAGCCGTCTTTCTTAATAACCAGTGTGGGGCAGATTCGGACACCTTTGGTAGAAATCAAAGCTCAGCTCCTAGAATGCCAGATGTTCCCCGGGTGTGAGCTCGGTTGTGCTTATTGCAACATTTCGGTAAACGGGTGTGATAACCTGATAAGCGGCATAAATGGTCTCATCCAGAGTGGTTTACTTCAAATCACAACATCAACACCTACAAATCCAGCAATCTCCTTAACAACAATTCATGAGTCTTCTACAACTGCAACAACAATTATTCCAAACAATTCTTCAATCTCATCAACAAATGCTTCATCTGTCACTTCAACGAACCAAATATCAACTACCATCTCTTCTACAACTTCAACACCCATCCAGTCAACAGTGCCTCCTACAACATCAACAGCAATTAATGAAAGTGTCTCAACGGTTACAATATATTATGATCCTGCAAATGTTCCTGCCTATAACTCACAAAATGCTACTCCTGTCGGAGCACCAGTAACCATATACTATGATCCACACACTATCATGGTCCCTTCTGCAGCTGCTATCAGTCCAGTCACTATCACAGTGCCTGGGCCAGTTCCTTACGAAAGCAATAATGACATCCCTTGGCATTACGACTCAGATCTATACTGCGAGGGGCAGAAAATCACTTTAGAATCATCAACTTCTTCACCTCAGATAGATAATATGGGGGGAGGCGGAGGCTTCACTCGAAGCGGACGTCTCTTCGCCCCGCAAATTCCAAGACCCATTGCTGAAGCAGAAGCTGCTGCCAAAGCAAAAGGGAAGAGCATGGTGCAAGAAGAACAAGTTGCTAAAGAAGCTTTGAAGACTCCTTTTGATCAAGAGGTTGATGAATTCATGAGAATCATCAAGAAAAGTGATTACAAGATAGTGGACCAGCTTCACCAGACACCTTCCAAAATCTCCATTTTATCATTGCTAATGTGCTCCGAGGCTCATCGGAACGCACTATTAAAAGTCTTGCACGCAGCTTATGTGCCAGAGGAGATTACCGTCAATCAGTTAGAGGCTGTGGTTGGAAATGTCAACGCTAGTCATGGACTGGGATTTACCAACACTGATTTGACAACGGAAGGTCGCAATCACAACAAGGCTTTGCATATTACCTTGGAGTGTAAGGGTGCAGTTCTTTCTCATGTATTGGTGGACACAGGGTCATCCCTCAATGTCCTACCTAAGAAAGCCCTTGTGAAGCTGGAGTATGAAGGATTGGCATTACGCCCAAGCAACTTGGTAGTGAGAGCCTTTGACGGTTCTAAAAGATCAGTTCTGGGAGAGATAGAGTTGCCTATAATGATTGGCCCACAGATTTTCAAAACGACCTTCTTTGTGATGGATATACAGCCTGCCTACAGCTGTCTATTGGGTAGACCATGGATACACGCCGCTGGCGCCGTGACGTCAACCCTTCACCAGAAGTTAAAATTCGAGTGGGAAGGCCAAGTCGTTACTATTTGTGGAGAGAAAGATATCTTTGTTAGCCATCTGGCTACATACAAATACATTGAGATGGATGGGGAGATCCACGAAACTATGAGTCAAGGGTTTGAGGCCTTGAACATAAATGAAGCATCCGCTGTACCTGGAACCTCAATGACATCTCATCAGCAAGCCAGGAAGGTTGTTGAAGAGGGGACTGCCCAAGGCTGGGGCAAGTTGCTGCCTGTAGAGAAGAAGGAGGATAGATTTGGGTTAGGTTACAAACCAACTCAACAAGATCAAGCAGAGGCTGCTAAGAAGCCCAATTTTGTCAGTGGGGGGATGCTCGCCCAGATGCAGTGAACAACTTGGAAGACGAGGATGAAAGCGACCGCAACTTGGAGAGCTGGATACGTCCAAGGTTCCCGGGGAGCCAAGTCCTTAACTGGTCTTCCCAGGAAATTATAAGGGTTACTCCTGCAGAGTAATTATTATTTCCTGTATTTTTAAGCATGCATCAAGTCTTGCATCTTTCCCAAGATGACAAGACTCATTTTGTAATCGGGCCATCTGTAATTTTGTGCAAATAGATCAATCAATGATAATCGGACATCTTTTGCAAATGAGTCTTTTTCTTTTCCGCTCACTTTTTTTCCATTTTGCTTTTTGTACAAAAATAAAATGGCAATGTTTTCAAAATGATAACTTCGTTTCACTCTTTCTAAACAAGATTAAAATCAATCACTAAAATGAACAAATCTGAACCCTTGCAGAGAGTGCCTTTCAGACCGCACCGACAACAGCACAGCTATGACTTCGTATGACTTTGACAATCCAATCAATCAAGCTGATGAAGGGGTTGAAGAAGATTATGAGCTTCCTGAAGAGCTAGCTAGGTTGTTAAGGCAAGAGGAGAAGGTTATCACTCCTCATCAGGAGGAGATCGAAATGATTAATCTTGGTACAGATAAAGATGTGAAAGAAGTTAAAATCGGGGCCTGCTTACAAGACTCAGTGAAGAGACAACTGATTGACCTGCTTTGGGAATATGTGGATGTGTTTGCTTGGTCTTATCAAGATATGCCAGGGTTGGACACCGACATTGTTATGCACAAGCTGCCTTTAAGAGAAGATTGCCCACCGGTTAAACAGAAACTGCGCCGTACTCGCCCAGATATGGCAATGAAGATCAAAGAAGAGGTACAAAAGCAGTGGGACGCCGGGTTCCTTGCTGTGACTAGCTATCCGCCGTGGGTTGCTAATATAGTACCTGTGCCTAAGAAGGACGGCAAAGTAAGAATGTGTGTTGACTACCGGGATCTGAACAGAGCCAGTCCGAAAGATGACTTCCCATTACCTCACATCGATGTATTGGTGGATAACACGACTCAGTTCTCGGTGTTCTCCTTCATGGACGGATTTTCAGGATACAATCAGATCAAGATGTCACCTAAAGACATGGAGAAGACAACCTTCATCACACCCTGGGGCATGTCCTGTTACAAGGTGATGCCATTCGGACTGAAGAATGCTGGTGCAACATATCAACAGGCTATGGTGACATTATTCCACGATATGATCCATAAAGAAATCGAATGTTATGTGGATGACATGATTTCCAAGTCCCTCACCGAAGAAGACCACCTGGTAAATCTGCTGAAGCTATTCAAGCGTCTGAGGAAGTACCAACTGAAGTTAAACCCCAACAAATGCACATTCGGGGTGCGATCCGGTAAGCTACTGGGATTTATTGTAAGTGAGAAAGGGATTGAAGTTGACCCCGATAAAGTCAAAGTCATTCAAGAAATGCCTGCACCAAAGACAGAAAAAGAAGTTAGAGGGTTCTTAGGTCGATTGAACTACATTTCACGGTTCATATCTCACCTTACAGCAACCTGTGAACCCTTGTTCAAACTGCTAAGAAAAGAGCAAACGGTCAGGTGGAACGAAGACTGCCAGAAGGCTTTTGACAAGATCAAGGAATACTTACAAGAGCCTCCAATCCTTATGCCTCCAGTTGAAGGGAGACCTCTAATCATGTACTTGACAGTATTAGAAGAGTCAATGGGGTGTGTGCTGGGCCAGCATGACGAGTCTGGTCGAAAAGAGTATGCAATATACTACCTAAGCAAAAAGTTTACCGACTGTGAACAGCGTTATTCACTGCTCGAGAAAACTTGTTGTGTTTTAGTGTGGGCTGCTCGCCGACTGAGACAGTATATGTTGACCCACACTACCTTATTGATCTCAAAGATGGACCCAGTCAAGTATATTTTTGAGAAGCCAGCGCTTACCGGACGGGTTGCGAGATGGCAAATGATCCTCACAGAATATGACATTCAGTACACGTCTCAGAAAGCCATCAAGGGCAGTGTATTGTCTGATTATCTTGCTGAGCAACCCATTGATGATTACCAGCCTATGAAATTTGACTTCCCTGATGAAGACATCATGTTCATAAAAGCAAAAGATCATGAAGAGCCTGTTCACACTGAAGAGCCCGACCCAAAGGAAGAATGGACTATGATGTTCGACGGGGCTGTTAATATGAATGGTCGTGGTGTTGGTGCAGTGCTCATTACACCTAAAGGGGTTCACATGCCTTTCTCGGCAAAGCTCACCTTTAACTGCACTAACAACGAAGCTGAATACGAAGCTTGCATTATGGGTCTTGAGGAAGCCATTGACCTCAGGATCAAGACTTTGACTGTGTTCGGGGATTCGGCTCTGGTAATCAACCAAACCAATGGCAAATGGTACACACACCAAGATCATCTGATACCTTACAGGGATTATACAAGGAGGTTATTGACTTTCTTCACAACAGTCAAGCTTGAGTATATCCCTCGGGACGAGAATCAATTTGCTGATGCTCTTGCCACCATTTCATCCATGATCAAAGTTCAAGCGGCCAACTTTGTACCTCGGATTTCAGTGTCCATACTTGACAGACCAGCATATGTATTCTCAGCAGATGTTGTTAAAGATGATAAGCCTTGGTTCCACGACATTAAATGCTTCTTGGAGGAACAAACATACCCACCTGGGGCATCTTCCAATGATAAGAAGACTCTAAGAAGGCTAGCTGGTAGTTTCTTCCTGAATACCGATGGTTCCCTGTATAAGAGAAACTTTGATATGGTACTCCTCAGATGCGTTGATAGAACAGAAGCAGACTTGTTGATGCACGAGGTGCACGAAGGATCCTTTGGTACCCATGCAGGAGGGCATGCAATGGCAAATAAGTTGTTAAGGTCAGGCTATTACTGGATCACCATGGATGCAGACTGTTGTGCATATGCCAGAAAATGTCATAAATGCCAGATTTATGCGGATAAGGTGCATGTGCCTCCCAATCCTCTGAATGTGATGTCTTCACCTTGGCCCTTCGCCATGTGGGGCATTGATATGATTGGCAAGATTGAACCGACTGCTTCAAACGACCACAGATTCATCTTGGTTGCCATTGACTATTTCACCAAGTGGGTTGAAGCAGCTTCCTATGCAAATGTTACAAGGCAAGTGGTAGCCCGATTTATGAAAAGAGACATCATTTGTAGGTACAGAGTTCCCGAGCGAATCATTACTGATAATGGTTCTAACTTAAACAACAAAATGATGGCAGAGTTATGCCAGGACTTCAAGATCCAACACCACAATTCTTCTCCTTACAGGCCAAAGATGAATGGCGCTGTTGAGGCAGCTAATAAGAATATCAAGAAGATTGTGTAGAAGATGGTAGTCACTTACAAAGACTGGCATGAAATGCTACCATTTGCCTTGCATGGGTACCGTACGTCAATCAGGACATCCACTGGGGCAACACCGTATCAGCTTGTGTATGGTATGGAAGCAGTCCTACCTGTTGAAGTTGAATTACCCTCCCTGCGGGTACTGATGGATGTTAAACTGAATGAAGCAGAATGGGTCCGGTCCCGATATGAACAACTGAGTCTGATTGAAGAAAAGAGATTGGTTGCAATCTGTCATGGGCAGCTGTATCAGAAAAGAATGAAGAAAGCCTTCGATCAGAAAGTCAGGCTCCGAGAATACCAAGTAGGAGATCTTGTGCTGAAAAGACTCCTCCCTCCTCATACAGACCACAGGGGCAAGTGGACTCCGAACTATGAAGGACCATTCATAGTAAAGAAAGTTTTCTCTGGTGGAGCACTGATGCTCAGTACTATGGATGGTGAAGACTTCCTGTCCCCTGTGAATTCAGATGCAGTTAAAAAATACTTCGCATAAAAATGACCCGCTGGACATAAAAACAGAATGTAAGTCCAGGCAAAAATAGGGCATCCCGGCGAGTCAAAAACAGAATAAAAGACTCGGGCAAAAATAAGGGAAAATAAACAAAAAATGTACACCCGCTGAGTTGAAAAGCCGCATTGGACAACTCAGGCAAAAATGGGTATCCCGATGGATTGAAAACCCGAAAGGGCGATCCATGCAAAATAAGGGAATAAGCAAACAACTGCATTCTGAATTCGTCTGTATCACTTACAACTTGGTGAGCTTCGAAAGGATCGAGCGCCGGTCAGAATCAGCCTTCTTCAGAAAGCAAGATGAGAAGGACGTCAAATGTCATACGAGTCATAGCAAAGGGAAGCTCCTTGAAGCGTCGTCAACATTGCCAATACTTTTTATTTCTCAATTTGTAACAATCTCCTCATTTTAGGGGATTTGTTTCTTTGATTGTATCTTGCCGATTCAGGGCACATGAATCAATAAAATCAGATTTTTAGTCATGTTTGGTCTCGTACATTTTATTTTCATTTGCAAAATGTCCGATGTCCTTAAGATACTGATTGCATAAATACAGATGCTCTTCTTCTAAAAAATACGTGCTTGCAGGAAATATACTTACTCCCGGGAGTGTCTAAAATCCTATGATGGAATCCGATAAGGGATGCCTCGGGATTACTTGTGCATTTCTCCGTCTTTTCAGGATTGCAGGTATTCAAAGCACAACATGGGACCCGAAAGCTTCATCCCGGTCGGTTGGCAAATCATTATCCACTCAGTCTTAGCACCATAGGTGCTTTCTCCCCAGCCGAATTGCCATGTACTTCCTCCACAGCAGCCAGGGAATCATTTCCCCACAGAGCTTCAGCCTCCATCCAGAAGAGTAATGCCCGAAGAACTCACAACAAAGTGAAGGAAGCTTCTACAAGCCTCAGCTGGGTCCCTCATCATCGAGGATAGGTTTATCAATAGCCTATATCACCAAGTAGAATCCCAAGACAGATCTACCAACGATCCCGTCCCCAGCTGGGATGTCCATTTCAAGAAGATCAACCAAAGATCTTCGCAGCATCGGGATCCGGATCCCGGATCGGTATCTTTGCATAATCATAGCATTCGTATCATATTCTCTCCCACAAAGCGTAGCATTCCATCTAATACGGAGCATTACGGCAAAAATCAAACATATTGCATAATCATAAGCCATGATCTGAATCAAACACCTGTGAATATTGACAATCCATCAACAGTATACAGCAAACTCCCCGAAACTCCCCACTAGAGGGCCAAGGCACCTTCCATATGGATACAGATGCTTCCTGGCACCCGTCCGTGTCATATCCCCAGCAGGAAGCTAAAACATCGGCTTTACACTCGCAAACACAAACACACTCCTTTTGACACCCGTCCGTGTCATACCCCAGTAGAAAGCCAGAAGCGTCCTCTTTGCACTCATAGATACATCTTTATACAAATTCCCTGACACCCGTCCGTGTCACCTTCCCCAGCATAAATACCTGACATCTTTGTAAAGCATATACTTGTTTATATTACACTTTCCTCTTCTGACACTCGTCCGTGTCACTCTCCCCAGCAGGTTGAACAATCCTGAACACCACTCATACTTGTTACACCTGTTTTACTCGTACAGATACTCGTCCGTATCTTGCATACACCACTTATACATCCTCAGATTCAACACTCATCTGTGTTCTTTGTTAACCAGTTGATACTCGTCCGTATCATCATCTCAGAACATGCGTCAAGCGTTTGTTTCTACCTGATACTCGTCCGTATCATAGTCTTCGGGATGCTCGTCCGCATCTTTAATCCATACACGTGTCAAACACTCATGTCTTCTTGAATATAGACATTCGTCTGTGTCTATTATTCCCTAGAAGAGTCCCCTCAGAATCAACACTCGTTCGTGTTCTTTGTCAAACAGTTGATACTCATCCGTATCATCATATCTGAACACATGTCAGCGTTTGTTTCTACTGATACTCGTCTGTATCACGGTCTTAAGGATGCTCGTCTGCATCTTTAATCTATACACAAACATCCAAACACTTATACCTTTTACTTCTTGGATGTAAACACTCGTCCGTGTTTACTATTCCCCAATAGGTCGCCCGCGAAGCTACCTTTTCCTATCTGACATTCGTCCTATGTCATGATAAACATTGAGAGCAGCCGTCCCCTGCTAGGTGATCGTCCTTCACCTCTTGATGATCGTCCTTCATCATGCTCGTTCGATGGCCGTCCCCATCGTCGACCTTTTATCCGGCATTCGTCCTATGTCGTGATTTTTAGCAGCCGTCCCCTGCTAGGTGATCGTCCCTCACCTCTTGATGATCGTCCTTCATCATGCTCGTCCGATGGCCGTCCCCATCGTCGACCTTTTATCCGGCATTCGTCCTATGTCGCGATATTTTCGGCAGCCATACCCTGCCAGGTGATCGTCCTTCACCTTAGATGACCGTCCCTCATCTTATCCCCAACAAAGCAGCCGTCCCCTGCTAGGTGATCGTCCTTCACCTTTGATGACCGTCCCTCATCATTATTTCATTTATTCTTTAACCCGATGGTTGTCCCCGTCGTGGTCCCTTTTCCTTTTCCTGGTGATCGTCCTTCATCAGTTTTAGTCCGATGGTCGTCCCCATCGTTGTTTACATTACTTTATGAACCTGATGGCCGTCCCCATCATTTTTCATTAATCCTCAGAGAGTCGTAGAACTTTACTTGATGGCCGTCCCCATCATAATCTCCCATATCCCCAGCATGTCGGCCGTCCCCGTCATTGCTTTATTTCCCGCATTTTCCCCAGCATGTCGGCCGTCCCCGTCATTGCTCTTTCCCCAGAAGTCGTCCCCTGCTCGACGGTCGTCCTCCGTCGCTCACACTTTACAATATACTTTATTTTCTTTTGCAATCTATATCCCTTTTCTTCTTCATTCTGTGAGTGCAAATTTTGGACTGTCTTTGGTATTCAACCACAAGTTATCTTGTTTGCCTGTTAAGCCGTTGCTTACATCCTGCACAGCTAACTCATGTTTGAATAGGGGTAGCTGTAAACACCCCAAATTTGCCCTCACCCATTCACACCATGGCTTGTGATCATTTAATATGCAAAAGTTCAATCATAGCATCTCATATCACATTTTTGATTCATTGCATTGGTTCAAAGTCATCTGCATCTAGGGTTTGTGATCTGAGCAATCCAAGAATTTCTTGAGCCACTCCAAAGGTCATCAATCACTTCAAAGGGGTCCATGTATGTTCAAGCATCATATTATATCCCCTCAAAGTCAAGAATGTCAAAGAATCACAAGAACTGAGAATGGCATGGAAGCAGAACCAGGTTTAACTGCACAGATGACCTAGAATTAGGGTTTTGGTTTCAGAGGCCATAACTCCAAAATTTTTGGTCATTCTTGTTTCTATTGGTCTCTATATGGTATATGGATCATGCATATCAATTTTCATGAAGAAATTCAATGGGGAAGTCATCTGATCAAAAGTTGACTTTTTGAGCAAGTCAGTGTAAAATCAGGGCATCTGAGGCCCCCAATGACCCAACCAGAGGGTGTTCTTCATCATTTTGATTATGTATGATCTTTATTTGATTATAGAAGATGTTGGAAGTTCATAAAATTGAAGAATTTCAAGTCATTTGCAAAGTTGACTTTTTGGGAAAGTTGACTTATATTGAAAATTGCCATTTTGGGAAACTTTTTCAACCCTTGCTTTTTGATTCAAAAATGCTTCAAATGGAGAAACTTTGGTCATGAAAGTTGTAGAATGGATCATTCCCTTTTCAAAAAGTACAAGAACATGACCTAATTCATTTTGGATCAAAAGTTATGGCTTGTCAAAGTTGGCTAAAATCACAAAATTTGAAGTTTTCTACCAAAGAGGCATTTTGCAAAATGCTATGATCAAGTGTTCTAAAGGCCTCAAATGTGTACCATTTATTCACAACATGATCATATGACCTCTAAAATTCAGAATGGGCCAAAGAACTTTGCACTATGATGCCTTGAAACTCAAGAAATGTCAAAGGGGACAAACATGAACCAACTTGCAAAACCTATCACAAATTACAAACCACTTGCTGCATTGCCTCTAGACCTTTTTCATAGCATTCCTTGATTCAAGCTGAGCCAAAGCAAGCCAAAAAGCAAGTTGTACCATTGCCCATACCTCAAGTACAAATCAAGTTGACATTTTGGCCAAAGACCCATACCAATCACCATAGGCCACCATCAACTCATCTGACCTATCACACTTGTTTATACAAACCAAAAGCAAGCCATTTCACTAAAGACACAAGCCTGAAAGCACCAAGAACACAGCACTCTCATTTTTCCACCCCATTTGCAAAACTCTTCGAAACACTCTCCACAAGCTGCAAACACACAAACAAACTTCACAAACAAACTCAACATGCTTCACTGATCAAAAACCACTCATCACCATAGCCTGAAAGCCACTAAAACAAAAACACGATCACCACCCTCCCTTGAACAGAACTTCTGTAATCTTCCAAACCAGCCATCACAAACTTCTTCCAAGTATCAAGACTTCATCAGGAGCTCAAGAGGAGTGGTTTGCGCAAGGAAAGGAGGTCAGAAAGTTGCAAACTGAGAAAGCTCAAGCTCAGGTACCTCAAGAACTTTTTTTCCAGAAATAAGTTTTTAAGTTCCTAGATTGTTCCTCATGCTTTGCTGATCACTCTGGTGTTTTTACTTTTTGAAATGGTTGAGAAATAAGCATGTATTCATGTTCTAAAATTTTTCTGACCTAAATGCATTTTGTTTCGATTCAGTCTTAATATGAAAAATAAATGAACTTTGGTTGTTGATTCTTGCCCTATGATGTTTGGGGGTGGATTCTGGGCAGAGAGATGATGTTTTAGAGGCCTGGGGAGAAAGTTAGCAACTTTCAGGTGAGAGTCTCGCCGGAGAAGACGACCGGAAGTCTTCTCCGGCCACCTGAAAGTGTTTAGGGTTAATCAGAGTCATTAATGCTAGTTTGAATATGGAGCGTTGGATGGGTTGACTAGGGCTGACCCACGCGCATTTGAGTGGACAGGATCTCACATTAAAACCCTAATCATATTTAATTAAATTAATTAATTCAGATTAGTTTAATTAGGTTGGTTTGAATCTCAGCCACTGGATGACGCGTGCAGTCAACTCCCGCGCATCCAGTTTGAATGCTGGCCCTTGATCTTGCTTACTTCCCATTAAATTCAATTTTATTTTCATTTAAATTCATTTGTTTTGTTCATTTTATTTAAAATAGTAAAAATCATTGAAAAATTCTGAAAATTTTTATTCAAGTTTTTATTAATTTTCAGAAACCAAAAACATTTTTATTTTTATTTTTTGCATTAAAATATATTTTTAAATCATTTAAAAGTTTATTTTTAATTAATTAATGAGAATTAATTAATTAAAAATACTTTTAAGTATTTAAAAATCACAAAAAAATTCATGAAACATTAAAAATCATTTTGAAACATTGTCCAACTCTCAAACCAAATTTCTTTTTTGATCTTGATGACTTTTGATAATTTTCCATGGAATTAATTTCATTTCAAAGCATTATTTTGATCCAATCTTCAAAAATTCATTTCTGCCTAACCTTCAAGAGTTGGACCATGATTCTTTTTGCATTACATCTTACATATCATGTAGTTTATAGGATTAAATTGGCATGAATTGATCTTGCATTTCCTATTTGTTTGACATTTTTCTTGACAAGGTGCCTTAAAACCCTAGAAATCTTAAGAAATTCATAACCCTCACTAGGATAAGAATTGGGTCCTCTCCTTTGGGCAGTGAGTTTGTGTAGGGTTAGGGTTCCTTTGAGTGCATTTTCAAATTTGTATCTTAGTGTTTGCTTCTGGTTTTGATTTTTGTTTTGTACATTGTTCATAAACCCTAATTTGGGCTTTCTTTTGCCTTCATCTTGCATTTGTTTGCATACCATGACTTGCCATGACATTTTATGCATTCATTTGATCCATGACACATCTTAAGACATAGTAGGATCATGTTTGATCATTGCATCATCCATTTGCCATGTTGTATGTCATTTGCATTTCATAATTTTTCATGTATGTTCATGGTTCTAAGCATGCTTCTCTTGCATCCATATGTTTGTATGATCATTCTCATGCCTTGCCTCATGTTTGCATCATCTTTTAGCATCATTAGCATCATATTCATGCTTCTGGTTTTGGTTTGCATCATGCCATTCCATCTCATTTTGCATTGCATTGCATTCCTTTCACTAACTTTTCAGGTGGTAAGTCACTTTGAGAAGTGAATTTGCCTTCACTTCTCACAATCTCTTTTCATCTCTCTTATGCATCATTGCTGCATTTTGTCTTGTGTTTGAGATTGAGCTTGCTCTTTCTTCTTCATCTTACTTTCTTTCTTCAAGTGACTTGTCTTCTTAAATGAAGCAAGTTACTTTGCTTCTCTTTGCTCCTTTCATCTGCTTCCTGGTGGTTTCTCTGAAGACCTTTCTTGTAAACCTCACAAACCTTAGGAACAACCAAGAATGACAATAATTAGGGTTTTTATTAGTCCCCCATTTAGATTTTGCCTTTGTGTCTCTTAGAGTCCTCTCTTCTCACCTCATAATCAGGGACTAAACCCTAAAGGATTTAAGGCATTGTGATTAAGCTTATGCCTGCATCCTTCTATTAGGATGGAGTGTATAACTTTAATCCTAAGTGTTAAATCCTTAATGTGTTTAAATCCTTTAATCAATCCATCTAATAATCATCAAGACATCAAGCTTGTAACTTGGGCCTTGCATTAGGGTTCTAATTCTTCCTTAATTGGTTAAGAAGGATTAACCCTAGTGTTAATGGACAAGTCCCCCTCAAGTTGTCTTACAAACCATAAAATTCACTTCTTCATCATATCATTAACTAAAATCCACTTAATAAAGGCTTTGTTTTGTCATGAGTTTAATCCTTAATCATGGATTAAGTTGAGGAGTTTTCCTCAGGTTAAACATTCTCATCTATTATCCTTCTATTAGGATGGTGTAATGAGTCTGTTTAATCCTTGATTATGGCTTAATCTCATTACTTAACACTAAACAAAAACAACAAAAACATCTAAATAATCACAAGTAGGTTAATGATCTTAATCCTACACCATGGTGATTAAGTGTGAGATGTTGACTTCACACTTAAGGTATTCTCATTACCCCTAATCAGAGGGAAGATGTGATGAGTTTACTAACCCATTGGTTCAGGCTTAAGCTCATTAACTTATGACAAACTTTCAAAAGCGATAAAAAACTGAAAACACAAAAACAAACAATAATCGTCTCCTTCGGGATTCTTTACTCATCACCTCCATTCATAATCGAGAACTTGCTTCTTCCGTATAATGCAAGACAGTTTGCACCTGAGCCAGACAGGTCATACACTTGAGCATTGACAAGCAAGCAGTTCACAAGTCAATTCATCTTTCAGTCTCTTTGGGTCGAACTACGGTGTTCTGACTTCCTCATTGCACGAGAGGATACGTAGGCATAACTTAACAGTTATCGAACAAAAGTCTCTGTATATTCCCCCTCTTTCTAACATCATTCTTTAAGCCTCATAGTCTTGAGCATTTTACTCTGGTTCTTACACTGACACTTCTCTTATACACTTCACATTTCTTTTACACTGACACTTGCATTCTTTCCAGCTTTGATACACAGATAGCACTGACACTACCCCTTTAAAACACAAATCTTTTAAGCGTGGATCTCTTCGAGTACGGCAGACAATCTAGGTGCTAATACCTTCCCAGGTTGTAACCAACCCCCTTTCTCAGTCTCTCTGGTTCGCAACCGTCTTATCCATATCTTTCTAGGTCTATGCAGCATTACCTTTCCTTCGGGATAAAAATGCCTAGCTGGCGACTCTTTTCTTTTCTTATGAGTTCACTCCTGTGTGTTCTCACCTCCTCTTTTCGCCGACCGTTCGCGTTTGTACCCCTCTTGGCCCTGTGTCATTTGGTGGGAGCGACACTATCTGTGTGCAAAAACTGGAAATGAAATATACAAGTGTTAGTGCAAAAGGTGAGTGCTCAGGAACTGAGGCTTAAAAGAGAATGCTGAAAGAGGGGGAAGACACAGAGACTTTTGTTCGATAACAGTTAAGTTATGCCTACGTATCCTCTCGTGCAATGAGGAAGTTAGAACACCGTAGTTCGACTCAAAGAGATTGAAAGATAAATTTGACTGTGAACTGCTTGCTTGCTTATGCTCAAGTGTATGACTCGTTTGGCTCGAGTGCTAACTGTCTTACATTAGACGGAAGAAGCAAGTTCTCGTTTATGAGTGAGTGTGATGAGAAAAGAATCCCGGAGGAGACTTTGTTATTTTTTTTTGTTTTTCGATTTTTTATTGTTTTTGGTGTTTTGCATAAGTTAATGAGCTTAAGCCTAAATCAAAGGCTTGTAAACTCATTATATCCTCCCTGATTAGGGATAATGAGAGTACTTAAGTATGAGATAAGCATCTCAACTTAATTTCCATGATGATGTAGGATTAAGATCATTAACCTACTTATGATTATTTAGATGTTTTTTTTTTGTGTTTTTGTTTAGTGTTAAGTAATGAGCTTAATCTCTAATCACAAATTAGTGAACTCATTACACCATCCTAATAGAAGGATAATAGATGAGCACACTTAAGCTGAGGAAGATACCTCAACTTAATCCATGGTTAGGGATTAAATTCATTATATAACAAAGCCTTTATTAAGTGGATTTTAATTAAAAGGTAAGATTAAGAAGTGGATTTTATGATTTGTAAGACAACTCAAGGAGGACTTGTCCATTAAACACTAGGGTTAATCCCTCTTAACCATAAGGAAGAGATAGAACCCTAATGTAAGGCCCAAGTTACAAGTTAATGTCTTAGTGATTATTAGATGGATTGATTAAGAGGTTTAAACAGATTAAGGGTTTAACACTTAGGATTAAAGTTATACACTCCATCCTAAGATAAGGATGCAGGCATAACCCTAATTCCAAAGTCCTAAAACCTTAAAGGTTTAGTCTCTAATGTTGAGATGAGAAAAGAGACACAAAGAAGACTCAAAGGAAAAAGTCTAAGAGGAACTATCAATCCTAGAAGTTATCATGCTTGGAATTCCTAGGGTTTGTGAGGCTTAAGAGAAGAAGTCTTCAAGGAAGCCACCAAGGAGAAGCAAGATAGGAAAGAGATGCGATGAGAAGAGAAAGAAAGGAAGAGAAACACAAGTGAGCAAGTTCACTCAAGGACAAACAAAAATTCAGTAGGAATTCAATATTAAGATATTAGAAGAGGTGGGAGGTAAAGGAAAATCCACCTCTCAAACAACTTACCATTAACCCTGAAAAGTTAGCACAAGATGCATAAGGGAAGAAATGAAATGAAACAATGCATATGCAAGGGCAAAAACCAAGGCCAGAAGCATACACATGATGTAAATGATGCTATGATATGATGCAAAGACATACAAGATTCATATGTGTGATCATACAAGAGAAATAATGAAAATGAAGCATGTAGGAAGCATGTAAACACATGGATGTTTATGAAATGAAATGGATGCAATGCAAAGCAAAGCAAATGTATGGATAAATGATCAAGAAATATTCAAGCAATGTCTTAAGATGTCTAAGATGGCATACAAATGCTTATAATGGCATGGAAAGTTCATATGTTCATGCAATGCAATGGAAGATGCAAGTAAAGATGCAAGATTAGGGTTATATGGCAACATGAGATGCAAATGACCAAAACAGAAGCAAATGACATTATAAAAAATTGAAAATGCACTCAAACAAACCGTAATCCCATATGATATCACACCCCAAAGGAGAAGGTCTAACTCTTAACCTATTGAAAGTTATGATTTTCCTAAGTTTCTAGGGTTTTTTGGGTGATTCTCAAAGAAAAATGCAAATCAATTCAAAAATGCAAGATAAATTCATGATATAAATGACCTATAAACTACATGCTATGCACAAAACAATGCAAAAATAATCATCTTCAAACTCTTCTTGGTTAGGCAGAAAAGATTTTTTCAAGTTAGGGTTCAAAAATATGATTTAAATGACCCTTAATTCAAAGAAAATTCTCAAGTTATGATCAAACCTAAAAAGAAATTTCTGTGAAGAGTTTGAAAATGTTTCTAAATGCAAAGGGATGATTCATGATTTTTTTGGTGATTTTTAGAAACCTAAATGTATTTTTTAATTAATTAAAAGACTTTAATTAATTAAAAATAACATTTAAATATTTTAAAAATACTTTTTATATGCAAAAAATAAAATAAAATTCATTTTCTGATTAAGAAAAATATTTGAAACAAAAATGTAAAAGGAAATATTTTTTGAAAGCTTTTTGGTATTTTAAATTAAATGTGCAAGAAAATGCAATTAAAATGAAATAAAAATCAAATAAAATGAAAGTATGTTGATCCAAGGGGTGAGATTTGAACTGGAAAGGGAGGGAGTTGACCACGCGCGCATCTGGATGACTGAAATTCAAACTGGGTTAATTATTTAATTAATTTAATTAAACTGAATTAGGGCTTAAGTGAAATGATCCAGGCCACTCATTCACGCGCTAATCCACATCATACGACCCACATTTAAACTGGCAAGATTAAACCCTAAACAAACCCTAATGACTTTCAGGTGGCCGGAGAAGACCTCCGGCCATCTTCTCTGGCCAACCAAAACACCTAACTTCTTCCCTAGGCCAAATCAAGAGCTCTAAAACTCCATAATCACTCTCCTAACATCCCTAAGCAAGAATCAGCCATCAAAACATATTTATCATGCATCAAAAACTAGATTCGAAGCAAATCGTAAAACTAAACAAAACTTTCAGACATTCAATGCATGCTTAATACTCAACCATTTTCAAAACAAAACACATCAGCATGATCAGTGAAGCATAAAGAATCATTTAGGAACTTAAAAAAGAATTTCTGGAAAAAATATTCTTGAGGTTACCTGAGATGAGGCTTTGCTATCTGGAGCTTTCTGGCCACTTCCTTGGTGTTTTTCCACTCCTATGAACCCCTTGATGCTTCTGGAAAGCTTGAAACAAGTTTGTATGGGCTGTTTTTGAAGTTTCAGTTCAGAGCATGTCAAAATCGTGTTTTTGTTTGGGGTAGTTTCAGGCCAATGTGAGGGGTGGGAAATGATCCTGGGGTTGTGTGGAGATGATTGGTGAAAGAATTTTGAAGTTTTGATGGCTGAGTTGGGAGATTCGAAGAGATGAAGTTTTGAGAGGATTTTGTGTAATCTGAGCTATGGGTGCTTGCAGGCTTGTGTGTTGTGTGTTATGGCTTGCATAATGTCCACATATTATGTATTGATAGGTCAGAAGAGTGGTTGTGGCCTATGCTGATTGGTATGGGTGATTTTGCAAAAAAGTCAAGAATGTGTACTTGAGGTATGGGCATGGTGCAGGCCTGAGATTTTGGGGTGTATGGCCTTATCATGGATCAAGGAAGGCCATAGGATTGAAACATTGCAGCTGGATCACTTGATGCTAGGGTTTCTATGTGTTTTTGCAAATTTTCCCTCTTTGGTGTATCTTGTGATTCAAGGCATGAAATGATCCAATTCTTGAGCCAATTCTGAGTTTTTGAAGTTTCTTGATCATGTTATGAAGTATTTGGGTACATTAGAAGTCATTAGAAGCCTTGACAAGTGGTTTTGCAAAAAATCCTCTTTGGTGCATTCTTGAAAATTATAGGATTTTTGCCAACTTTTAAGGATCATAACTTGAGTTCCATAATGAATCAAAACATGTTCTTGTACTTTTTGAAAAGGGAAAGACATAATCTACAACTTTCATGACCAATAATTTTTCATTTGAAGCATTTTTGGTTAAGAAATAGGAGGTTGAAAAATATTCCCAAAATAGAAAGTTTCCATTACAAGTCATTTCCATTTTTGGCAACTTTCCAAATGGCTCAAAATTCTTCAATCTTGTGAACTTCCAACCTCTTCTAAGATCAAATAAAGATCATAGAAATTCAATTTGATGAAAATACCCCTTTGGTTCCATTGTTGGGGGCCTCAGATGCCCTGATTTTGACTTAACTTGCTCAGGAAGTTACCCAGTGAACAGATGACTTCCACAATTAATTTCTTCATCAAACTTGGTACACATGAACCTTATAATATCTTAAGAACATAAGAAACAAGAATGGCCCAAAAATTTGGAGTTGAGGCCTCTGAAACCAAAACCCTAATTTTGGTCATCTGTGCAGCGAAAACCCTAGCTCTGCTTCCATGCTTTTCCAGTTCTTGTGATTTCTTGACTTCCTTGAACTTTAAGAGGAACAATATGATGATAGAACACACATGGACCCTCTTGGAAAGCTTTGAGTCTTTTGGGATGGCTCAGATCACAAACCCTAGATGCAGATGAACTTGGACTATGCAGATGAAACAAATATGCAACATGAGGTGGTATGCTTATGCTAATGCAAAAAATGAAAGATCACAAGCCATGGTGTGATATGAGGGAGGGAAAATTTGGGGTGTTTACAATAAGAGGGAAAATTTTGGGGTGTTACAACTTGTTTTAGACGATCCTGCAACACCTGAGCATAGGCATAAGCAATTTCCTTCTAAAAAACACAAGCAAGTTGTGTCAGTCTTATTGAGTCAAACTACGGTGTTCTGACTTTCCTATTGCATAAAAGGAATACGTAGGCACAAGAGACGATGCTTGGTGAACATAATCCTTCAGTCTTTTTCCTTGTTCTTCTAACCATTTCATCTCCTTATCATTTCATCTTATTCTTCCCTATTTCTTTTCATTCCTTTATAGTAGCAGTTGCAACAGTAGCATATACCCTCACCCTTTGAAACATTGCTAGCAAGCATGGATCCCGTCGGGTACGACAAATGATTTGGGGTGCTAATACCTTTCCATTTTGAAATCTACTCCCTTGCCCAGTCTCTTTGGTTCGCGAGACCCACTTTCTCCTTTTTCCGAGTTTGTGCAGCATTACCCTTCCTTCGGGATAAAAATTTCTGGCTGGTGACTTTTTCTTTTCCAGGCCACGTTCGCGTCTGTACCAGGATGGAAATCCCGGGAGCGACACTAGGGAAGTATTTAATCCTTAGAATCTTATCGTTTGCAATCTCCCCAACTTCAA
This sequence comes from Lathyrus aphaca, assembly GCA_963966055.1. Classification (NCBI taxonomy): domain Eukaryota; kingdom Viridiplantae; phylum Streptophyta; class Magnoliopsida; order Fabales; family Fabaceae; genus Lathyrus; species Lathyrus aphaca. The sequence continues at coordinate 353,030,188 of OZ014520.1, read as the reverse complement.
TAAAGTACCATACCATATGTTTGACGGTGGATTCAATTGTATCGCCTAAGAACGTGAAGAACTTTTGGACCTTCGACGGTGGATTCAATTGTATCAGACTGGACAAACAAGATGAAACAAATCCAGAACTCAAGAATATGATTGGTCAGCAAGTGGAGTCTACTTCTCAGATCAAAAGTCTTCTAGAAGCATTGTTCACAAGACTTCCTCCTCCAAAACCTTAGTTTCTGTTTATTTGTTTGTTTCTATGTTTATTTATTTGATTTTCTACTTATGTGCTATCCCGATTATCATTAATGAAAGTTTCTAAGTTCTGTTTATATATGTTCTGATTACATTTTTTTATTACACTGCTTTTTGAATTATGACAAAAAGGGGGAGAACGTAAAATATTTTGATCAATAACAGCTCACCAAGACTAAGCCTCAAATATCCTAAAACTCTGATAATTTTAATCAGATGTTAAGTAAACAAGAAAAGGCTTCAACTTAGGGGGAGCTTCTCTCATAAGAACTTCCGATCAAACACTCTGAAGGAACATTGTCAAAGGACTTCATAACTCAAAGGGAGTCTCATTATCATCTTTTGTTCTTATTTAAATATCTCAAAATATAAGTTTTGTCATCATCAAAATAGGGGAGATTGTTAGAACAAGAATTTTGATTCTACTCTCTTTTATTAAGTTTTGATGATAACAAATATTTTCATGTTATAAAGATCAAAATATACTTCTAAAAATGATTAATTTTAGTGTGCAGATTCTCTGATGAAAAACAAGAAGATTCTCATAATAGAAGTTCTGACCCAAAAATAAGAAAAATCTCATAATAGAAGTTTTGACGCATAAATAAGAAGATTTTCATAACCTAAGTTCTACAACAAGAAGATATTATGAAAGTCTTTATAGAAGATCTCAATACGAAACGCACACTCAGCACAAGTTGTGAAGTTAATCAAACTCTGATACACTCTAATACTCTGATACATGCAAGTGCTGATTTTTCAAAATCAGCCTCATTTATTAAAGATCAATAATTAACGGCTCTAGACATAAATCTGTATTTTTGGAAACTCTTCAATGACTTTTATCTTCATCCAAAACTATATCAAGATATCTCCAATGGTACAAATATCCACATCTATATAAAGGACTCAACTGAAGAAATTTGCAACAACTCTCTCTCTCTCTCGCGCATATTCATTATTCAAATTTCTATTTTTCATCAATTGTGAAATAACCTTGTGTAAAAATATCACAGTTGTGATAATAGCTTTTTAGAAGCAATTTTCATTACACACTTTGTATTCCATTTTTTATATACCTTGAGTGACTAAGTGTTAGTTAGTAGACTCAAGAAGACTTTGACAGTAGGTCATTGTGACTTTGTAATCTTTATTGATTAGTGGATTAAGACCTTATTGAGAGAGACGAAATCACCTTGGGGGTGGACTGGATGTAGTTTTAGTTCAAACAAACCAGGAAAAATCAATCGTGTTCATTGCCTTAATTTTTAAATTAAAAACCTTAATTCAAGCCCCCCTTTTTTGTGTTTTTCGTCCATTCAATTGGCATCAGAGCACCTGGTACTGGGTCCTAGCACTTAACCGTGTCAGAAAAAGATCCTGAAGAAAAACACTATGGCGGAACAATTCCAGAACAACAACGACAATCAGAATGGCAAGATCAATGGAAAACCTCTAGTGTTCAACAGTTAGAACTTTGATTACTTAAAGGATGTTTTGGAAAGCTTCTTTCTGGATCTTGATGGAGACCTCTGATATATGGTAATTGATGGTTACACTTATCCAGTTGGAGACGACGGTCAGAAGATTGAAAGAAAATATATGATAGTCCAACAGAAGAAAAAGTTCATAAATCATCACAAGGCCAAAACAATTCTTCAGAGTGTCATTTCATACACAGAATATAAGAAGATCATAAACAGAGAATCTACCAAACATATGTTTGACTCTCTAAGAATGACGCATGTAGGCAACACTCAAGTTAAGGAGACCAAAGCTCTGACACTCTGTATACACGTAATTTCGACACCATGGTTTTTAATAAATAAGAACCTTAGTAGCTGGTAGCTTCGTCATCTATTCTTCGACAAGTCACCATTATTCGACATTGAATTTTCTCAGCACTCCTCATCTCATTGTGTTTTGAACAATGATGTACGTAGCTGTGAAGATATTTGACAGATTAGGATCACTCATTCTTCCAAACATGTCCAGAATCTTGAGAAGTTTTGTGATGATTTGGTTCGTGATACAACGAACGGATGCCTGTCAAAGGAGCGGTCGAGATGTCAACTAAAAGTTCTTCACATCACTACGAACAAGTTTTCTTGTGTTTTTTACAAGGGATATGAAGGCATGAATTCGAAGAAGGAGATGTTATGACTTCATATTTGAATTTCAAATGAATTCGAAGTGACGAGAAGATGCATCGCTTCGCCAGTTAAAGAGCACTTTTAATATGAATAACGGCTTCGCTTGGTAGAAGATACGTGGAGGATTCCTAGAGATTAGTAGCATGCAGAACACCAAGTGGTGAATTCTTAGAAGTTGACCGTTATTCGACGATTATTTTATTTGTATATAAATAGGATATCTTTGTTTTGTTTTAAGTTTGTGAAATTATGTACAACATTCCTGTAAAAGTTACTCTAATACTCATGTGTAAGAGAAAAGAGAATTATCTGGAAAATGTACGTGTAAACACCATTTCTATTTCAGTTATAAAATTTATATTTCCTTTATTTCTTGTTCAAGTTTATGCTTTCATTTATTTTTCAAGCAATTTACTTTCAAGCAAATTTACATTCCAGAAATCCTTTAATGCGAACTTCAAGTTCTTTATTAGTTTTATTATACAAACAAATCCATATTTTGACATAGACAAGAACAATTTCATTAGAGATCGTTCGACAGACTCATAAAAAACTAGTAAGACTTCTATATTAAGAAGCAAACCCCAAGAATTTAGCACATGTGTCCTATGACTTGTGTGGTTGGTCCTGCAAGTAACCCAATTCCAAGGAATTGGTAAACCAGAGGTTGTTCGCCAAAATCACAAGTGAACAAATTGGCACGCCCAGTGGGACCAGTTCTAAAATATTAAAAACGATTCTTCTTAATCCAAGAAAGTCTTATTACGTTGTATGATTTTACAAAGCGGTAAACTAGTTGTGACTGACGTAGAAAGACCTCGACAAACTAGAGTAAGAAAAATGGCTAATCTGCCAGTAAATCCTAACGAAAGTGTTCTAGTTTCCAATGTTATTACTTCGACAAGGGGAAATATGGAACCGATCCACGTTTCAGAAGGGGGAAATCCCTCATCATCTGGATCGATACCAGCATTGTCTTTCCCTCAGAATGCACCCAGTTCCTCCAATATGGAACATTCGATGCCTATGGGAACCCCTCCCCCTGGAGGAAATAACTTTAGGCTGTATCAAACAAATTTTTCCACACCTATGTTTGGAAGAGAACAGCCTTATGGAATGCCAACTTCAGTGATGGCTAATTTACATAGCGCAACACCTTTGTATTCTGATGCCATGGTTCACATGTATTCACCATTACAAGGGTCGGGTTATGGTGGGAACGTTAGTAGACCAAACCAACCCCCATCAGGATTCCAAATTCCAGCAATTACAAGTAATTCTGCGCAAGAAATACGTCAACAAATGGACGAAAGTAATCATGAAATGGTCCATAGGTTGACGCAAAAAATGGGGGAAGTGTTTAACCCTTTAATACAAAACACTACTCAAACGAATCAGATATTGGCAGCGCAAATGGTGCATATTGTTGAGTTCTTTGGAGTCCCTCAAATTCGACAGAGAGAACCTATGATTCAAAATCCAGTAATCAATGTCGAAGAAGAACCAACAATAAATCAGAGACCTTTAGACAACCCTCAGGCAAATCCTAGAATCCAAGAAGAGATTGTCAAACAGTCGTGTGTCGAAGTCCCTATCCAACGAGAGCCTAGGAGGTTGATAGTTCATAGAGGTCAAGATGGTGATGACATTTTACAACAGAGAATGCGTTATAATAATCCATCTGCCAAAAACAATTTGGCAGTCATGGTCGAAAGAATAATGGCGCAAAATGGGGTAAACGTGGGGTTTCATAGGCCTAGTTACGTTTCGCCACTATCTGAATATGTTGTGCAACAAGAATTACCTCCAAGGTGGAAATTCCCCAAATTCACAAAATTTTCAGGGGATACTAGTGAATCCACCATAGAGCATATAACACGTTACTTGATCAAAGCGGGCGAAATAACACATAATGAAAATCTAAGGATGAAATATTTCCCAAGCTCTTTAACAAAAAACGTATTCACTTAGTTTACATCCCTACCAGCAAATTGTCATACCCCAAATTTGTCCTACCATTTTTCTTTTTCCATATTAACCAGGGTTTTTGTGAACATTTTGTTTCTTTGAATGATCATCTGGCCTCTGGCCATGATGTGCTAACATTCAAATCATAAAGATCTTGTTTGTGCTTATTATCATTCCAAGCTTTACAAGGAAGGTTGTTTGTAAGAAGAAATAAAAGTAAGAGGTGCGATTTCATGGTAGGACCGTTGAGGCAAGGTTGATCTAAAACTCTACATTGATTCATTCTCCATCCATGTATGCATTATGTTCCAATGTTACTCTATTATTATATTTGGATTTACTCTATTACTATATTGGGATTACTTTGTGCCGCCATAAAGATAACGTCCAAATTCAAGCCAAGTGTGGAGCAATGTTTGCAATAAAGTTTTGGTATTAAGATGTTTCATGTTATGGTTCAAGATTGGAGCTCCAAACACGTAACAAGGCAAATAATAAGATACTTGAGCTACATCTATACTTTAGTACAGGATCAACAGGTTTTCAATAAAAATTCAAATTAAAAGTTCAGCAATGAATTTCCAGAAACATCAAAGAGGAGTCATAATGGATTCAAAACAAGGAAGACTTAAAGTATTGTGATGCATAGTAGAAGTCTCTTATTTTCTTTATCACTAAAGATACCCATTGATAGGAGTTTTAAAAGTTAAAGCCCATTAGAATGTTGAATGCTTAAAGACTGATACAACCTATCAAAAACGACACTTAAAGTTACACAACAGTGAACCAATTTTTATACAAATTCAAGAAAGTCAAAATGCAGAAGTAAAGACTCTTGATAGTCCATCCATGTCCCGGTACCACCTGCTACAAAGCCTAGATCTTCAAGCCAAACACGGTGTGTTCGAGCCAATTCTCTCCAGGTAGCCATCCAAACACCCTTTGCTACTTTGCACCAGTTTTTCTCCTCCACTTTCTCCAAACCTCGTCGTCACTGTGTGCATGAAAGAAGAAAAGTGAGCATTAGAAAGAAAAGAAATTAGCAGCAAGCATAAATTTAAATCTTCAATAAACCAAAAGCACAATCACAACCGAAAGTATACATGATAATAGCAACAGGATTCAACATGTACATGACAGAAGAAAAGAAAAATCATGAGGAGCAACCAAGACGAAGTTTGCAGGGCAATGTTTAAAAAAAAATTAATTGCAGTAATTCAGACCAAACATTCAAAAAGAAATACACAAGCCTCACCCAATGTTTCTTCATGTACCATGCCTTCAATTCCAAGCCTCTTGCCATATTCTCTAATGTCTTCACTCATCATATAGCACTTCAGAAAGTTGAAATTTGATGCCATTACCTTTAGGTCTTCTAATCATCAGCGCACATGAAATAAAAAAAGGAGTTAGAAATCTATTCATAAGTGATACAAGCCAACCATAATGCATAAGGGATGATTAAAATGCATATGATATTGTACAGGTTTTAGGATACCATGATTATCACGCTTGAGACATCAACATGAGTGTGGTCCTGGGCAAGCTTCAACTTCAAGTAACTTCATATGTAAACTCCAAACTTCCACATTTGTACATGAAAAGAAAAAGAGAGCATGAGTAACTTCGCAAAACCAAGCCTGAATTCAGAAGGAAAGAAGGGAATCGAAATATGGATTTCACATTAAGCAAAACAATAGTACAATAATGAAAAACCATGCAGAATTCAAAGTTCGAACAATTGAAATCTATCAGCAAAAAAGAACTGTTTTATATGGTAGTGAAAACACACAAGTTCATGGCAGTAAAAATCAAGCAAAACTCACTAAAAATAAAATTTACAAATGAGGGACCACACTACAGACAAAAATCCAGCCATCACAATCACCATGGTCCACACAAAATCCCACTCGAAAAATCCCTCTAACGGATTGAAAATCCAGCTCAGAGATTCACACGAATTTCTCTGAAAAACCTCACTCATCTCGTGAAAAATATCTTCAAAATCTCATGTCCTAGAATCTTCCCATTCTTCCTATAAATACCAGCATCTAATCATTTTCAAAGGACCGAAAAAAAACCTAGCTAAAACAAGGAAGACGACTGAAGAAAATAATTCCTCAAAAACCCTAAACGCCACCAAAAGCTCTAGTCCCGTGTTTAAATTGTTAAGTTTTCACATTATAGCTCAACAATATTGAGCTAAACTCCATTGATTCGCAACAAATTCACAACAACGTCAGTCAAGGAAGAAATAAATAGAAGAAGAAGAAGATTTGAACGCGCACACGAAGAGAAGTTTGAGTCAAAGAAAGGGTACCTGGGTTGAATCATCCCTCTAAAAACATTCAGAGTAGGTAGCGATCTCATTTCCTTCTTTACGCATCATTCCTGAGTTTCTTCTCCATGTTTTCATTCTCCTTCATTGATTGATTCATGATCTGTTGTTCGTTGGATTCGTACTGATGAATATTTGGAGCTAGGGTTATATTTGGGAATTAGGTTTGTTTCTTTGATAAGATTTGGGATTCCACCGTTAATTGTTCTTGTTGGATTCAATGTTCTTTGTGAGTTTAATATGTGACCTTGCACCGCCGATAGTGATGTGCGATGAAGGTTGAATCTGGGTGAAAAGATTTTGACCGAGCACGGAGTCGAAGTGAGAAAGGGATGCGTCGATGCAGTTTTTGAAACTCTCTTTTTGTGTTTTAATTTTTTTTAACCGATGGTTATAAGAATATTCTAAAACATTTATTTGTTTTTTTAATTTGAGTTTAATGGGGGCTTTATGATATGGCTACTGCACTGCCCAAGGCGTTGGAAATGTATGCTTCACTTTATACCTTGGTCTTTATTGTTTTGATTTAATGTTGTTTGAGTCAACCATGTAGTTGTTGAACCTCCTATTAATAGTGCAACGCCCAAGGCACTCTTGGCATTCTCCAGCCGCCATGTTGTTTGTTTTGTCAGTGTGTGATTTCTTATTAACCGATGATACCTTCAAGGTTAGGTTTTAGATGAACTGATTTCAACAATCATGTTCTTAGTAAGATAATTTATTTTGGGCTGGATGATATCAATATTGATGGCCCACCGTTGTTTTACATTCGAAAAAAATAATAAAAAACGTTTTTATAGAAATATTAAATGGTGTTGTTTTTTTTCTTAATTAAAAATCTTTAGTAACTTTTTCTATTTAATAGTAATTTTAAAAAAAAGTTTTATTTATTTATTCAAACTTATTTTAATGTTTGTTTCTAAATTTATTTTTTTGAAAACAGTTTTGTTTTCAAAATTTTATATAGGTGATTTTTTATGTTAGTTATTTGCTTATATTGAGAATGATTGATTGTGTGTTGGTTCGCTTGCCTATTTCATGCGTTGTGTAAGTTATTATCGTAATTTGATCATAAATTGCTAAGTAAAAAATGAACGCACACTAAGATTAAACATTTAAAAGATAAATGAAATCTTTGGTCCAACGCCAAGTAATTATCCTTACACATTTCACTCATATACGCATGTAAGTCGATCATTATCCGATCGCCATTAAGCCCTATTACACTTCACCTTTTCTAAACTTTTCAACTTAATCGAATGAACGCACCGTGCTTATTTTCCATAGCAAGTTATCCAATTCAAGCATACTTGATCCATATATCAAGTCCACATCAAGTCGAAAACCACAAAAACGAACACGACTATTTACAAAAGATCTTTCAAATCAAATAGCGAAAGAATTGAATTCTGGAGTCTAGCATTCCTCGAATTCTTGAATGAACGCTCCTGAGGCTAGCCCCACGGGGCGTGGTTCATTCAACCTTTCATAATCAAAACACCTAAATCCACATATTAAATAGCGAAAGAACTGAATTCTGGAGTCTAGCATTCCTCGAATTCTTTAATGAACGCTCTTGAGGCTCACCCCACGGGACGTGGTTCATTCACCCTTTCGTACCTAAAACACTAATTAAATCAAACATATTTTCTCTAAACGATCATTATTTAAATCCTTTCTATCTCGCAAACAAGCTAGCGTTTCCGCCTCCTATCGTGAGCAGACAAGCCAATGCTTAGCAGTTAGAATGTGGTCTAAATAATCATTTCTTAAAACGCACCAACCAACCTTAGTACCACGAACTACGGGGCTCTGAATTTCCCATTGCACAAGGGAATACATAGGCACACGGATCTCAATCCTTGCCGAGCACCCTAAGAACAAAACCATCCATTCTCCATACTCGTTTACCATTAAGAAGACATTAATATAAGTTAGCATTCGATCGCATATTAGACTAAGAGGTTCCCGTTGAGTACAACGGACGTAAGCGGTGCTAATACCTTCCTCTTGCGTAACCGACTACCGAACCTAGAATTTGTTTTCGATGACCAAGTTCTCTCCTCTATAGGTTTTATCTATATTTCCCTTTTCCTTTATTAGGAATAGATTAAAATTAGGTGGCGACTCTGTTTGTCTATTTTTTTCGCGTCCTTCGCGAGGATCATATTTTTTGAGGTACGACACAAATCCCATACATACATGGACTCAGTTAGAGAGATTGTTCCATGAGTAATTCTACATGGGACAAACTAAAATAAGCCTGAAAGAATTAGCCAGCGTTAAAATAAAATTCTCAGAGCCTATAGATGACTACCTTAACAGATTCAGACTGTTAAAAGTAAGATGTTTCACGCAAGTGCCAGAACAAGAACTGGTCGAAATGGCTGCGGGAGGTTTAGACTGTTCCATAAGGAAGAAACTAGATACTCAATACTTAAGAGATATGGCACAGTTAACAGATAGGGTAAGATAGATCGAAAGGCTAAAAGCTGAGAAGTTTAGGGCTCACAAAAGTAAAAAAGAAAGGGTTGTGACTCTGGGACCCACTTTTAGAACCAGTTTCATGAAAGGGTTGTGACTATGGGACCCAGTTTCATGAAAGGGTTGTGACTATGGGACCCATAACGCAGCTAGCCTATTGCATGACTTGATTCATGAAAGGGTTGTGACTCTGGGACCCACTTTTAGAACCAGTTTCAATGTTGGTAGTTGTGTAGTGCTAGTCTCCGAGGGCTCGCCCCTTCATACGCCTAACATGAGAACTCCACTTGAAGTAGACCTTATCGTTATTATCTTCATAATACAGCTAGCCTATGGCAGGACGATAATATGATTAGCGTCTGTGACCTTGAGTACCTTGATACTGTTACCATAGAAAATATCCTGTGAGCGGGTTGTGGGTAAAGAATCTAGAACTAAATTCTTGCGACCTACATTTTAAGAGGGTTTGGGAGTTACTTGTGTCATCCTGGATCCAATTTCTATGCATTCATAATCATTTGCATAAAACATCATGACTTACAAAAAAAAATATTTTCATGGAATTATTTATCAACAGTTTGTTTTGCATTCAAAGTAACAATGAATTCAGAGAAAAGGAAACCACTGCAACTGAAGACCTTTGTACCAAATACCACTGTTATTAGGGCATGTTTAGAGGGTATGTCTGCTACTCATAAAGGGATAATGGGTGTGAGATTCGGTCAGATTGTTGACCTCCTTGCTGTTAAGGTGCAAATGCCAGCCATCACTACCTTGGCACAATTTTATGATCCACAGATGCGAAGCTTCTTATTTCAAGATTTTCAGCTGACTCCTACTTTGGAAGAGTTCGAAGGGTTCATGGGACTCACTGCGAAGGGTAGGACCCCCTATACTATGATTGGTAGATGGAATAAGGTGGAGGAATTAGCTGAGGCACTTGATATTGATGTGCCAACAGCTAAGAACAATTGGAAGGAAAAGAAAGGGTTACTTTGTTTCCGAAGGCTTTATTTGGAGAAAGAGGCTACAAAACTGTTTGAGGGTAAACGCGGGGATGCTTTGGTGAACTTACTAGCTCTTCTCATATATGGTTTAGTAATTTTCCCAACTTTTGATGACTTCATTGATGCAACTACTGTCAGTGTGTTTTGGGCTGTCTAGAAGAAAGGTCAGAGTCCAATTCTTCCACTCTTGGCTGATGTCTTTTATAATCTCCATCTCTGTCACGAAAAGAAATGTACCTTTTTGACATTTTGCTTCCCTTTACTTTACAAGTGGCTTACATCACATATATTTGTCGCTCCCCCGAAAAGACACTAGGTCAAATAGGGTACAGACGCGAACAGTCGGCGAAAAGAGAAATGAAGATGAACTGAATAGAGTCGCCAGCTAGGCATTTTTATCCCGGAGGAAAGGTAATGATGCATAAACCTAGAAAACGATGGATAAGACGGTCGTGAACCAGAGAAACTGAGAAAGGGGGTTGGTTACAACATGGGAAGGTATTAGCACCCATATTGTCAGTCGTACCCGACGGGATCCACGCTTAAAAGATTGTGTTTAAAAGGGGTAGTGTATGTGTTGTCTGTGTGCGAAAGCTGGAAAAGAATGTACAAGTGTCAGAGCAAAAATGGTGAATGCTCAGGAGCTAAGGCTTAAAAGAGAATGCTGAAGAGGGGGAAGACACAGAGACTTTTGTTCGATAACAGTTAAGTTATGCCTACGTATCCTCTCGTGCAATGAGGAAGTCAGAACACTGTAGTTCGATTCAAAGAGACAAAAAAATAAATTGACTGTGAACTGCTTACTTATCTATGCTCAAGTGTATGACTCATCTGGCTTGAGTGCTAACTGTCTTGCATTAGACGGAAGAAGCAAGTTCTCGCTTATGAATGAGTGTGATGAGAAAAGAATCCCGAAGGAGACGGTTATTGTTTGTTTTTTGTGTTTTCAGTTTTTTATTGTTTTTGGTGTTTTGCATAAGTTAATGAGCTTAAGCCTAAATCAAGGGCTTGTAAACTCATTATATCCTCCCTGATTAGGGATAATGAGCCTACTTAAGTATGAGATAAACACCTCAACTTAATTACCATGATGATGTAGGATTAATATCATTAACCTACTTGTGATTATTTAGATGTTTTTGGGTTTTTGTTTAGTGTTAAGTAATGAGTTTAATCTCTAATCACAGATTAGTGGGCTCATCACACCATCCTAATAGAAGGATAATAGATGAGAACACTTAAGCTGAGGAAGATACCTCAACTTAATCCATGGTTAGGGATTAAATTCATTATATAACAAGCCTTTATTAAGTGGATTTTAATTAAAGGATGAGATTAAGAAATGGATTTTATGTTTGTAAGACAACTTGAGGGGGACTTGTCCATTAAACACTAGGGTTAGTCCTTCTTAACCATAAGGAAGAGTTAGAACCCTAATGTAAGGCCCAAGTTACAAGATAAAGTCTTGGTGATTATTAGATGATTTGATTAAGAGGTTTAAACAAATTAAAGGTTTAACACTTAGGATTAAAGTTATACACTCCATCCTAAGAGAAGGATGCAGGCATAACCCTAATTCCAAAGTCCTAAAACTTTAAGAGTTTAGTCTCTGATTATTGAGATGAGAAGAGAGACTCAAGGAGACTCAAAGGTAAAAAACTAAGGGGGACTAATCACAACCCTAATTATTATCATGCTTGGATATCCTATGGTTTTTAAGGCTTTAGAAATATCTTCAAAGAAGCCACCAAGGGAAGAAGCAGATGAAAGGAGGAAGAAGCAGAAGAATAAGTTACTTACTTCATTGAAGAAGATAAGTAACTTAAAGAAAGAAAGTGAGAGAGATGGAACACAAGTGAACAAGTTCACTTCAAGGACAAACAAGAATTCATATGAAAGAGATAAGAAAGAGTGAGAGGTGGAGGCAAATCCACCTCCCAAAATAACTTACCAAACCTGAAAAGTGTTAGCATGAATGCATAAAGTAAAAAGCATAAAGAAATGAAGTGAAATGAGATGAAATGAACAAAGCCAGAAGTGTTTATGTAATGAAAATGTCATGTAAGATGATGCAAAGGTATACAAAATGCATATGTATGATCATACAAAGATGAGATGTAAATGGAAACATGCTTTGAAGTTTGAAAATACATGAAAGTTTATGAAATGAAATGAATGCAAAACATGGCAAATGAATGAAGAAATTATCAATCATGGTTCTAACATATCCTAAGATGTCTAAGATGACATATGAATGCATTAAATGTCATGGCAAGTTCATGTATTGATGCATATGCAAGGTGAATGCAAGTGAACATGAGATTTAGGGTTATATGGAAGTATGAGATGCAAATGAACAACACAGAAGCATATGACATGATAAATATTTTCAATCAAGCTAAAACAAACCCTAATCCCATATTAGGTCACACCCCAAAGGAAACGGTCAAAAGCCTAACCAATCAAAAGTTATGATTTTCCTAAGTTTTCTAGGGTTTTTTGGGTGGTTCAAAGGGAAAAATGCAAATCAATTTGAAAATGCAAGATAAATTTATGAGGAAAAATACCTATAAACTACATGTAAAATGTAACACAATGCAAAAATAATCATCTTCAAACTCTTCTTGGATAGGAAGAAATGATTTTTTAAAGTTAGGGTTCAAAAATATGATTTTAATGACCCTTAATTCAAAGAAAATTCACAAATTATGATCAAACCTAAAAAGATATTTGTGTGAAGAGTTTGAAAATGTTTCTAAATGCATTGAGACGATTCATGATTTTTTTGGTGATTTTTAGAAACCTAAATGTATTTTTAATTAATTAAAATACTTTAATTAATTAAAAATAACATTTAAATATTTTAAAAATATTTTTTTATGCAAAAAATAAAATAAAAATCATTTTTGGAATGAGAAAAATATTTAAATTCAGAATGCAAAAGAAAATATTTTTGTGATGCTTTTTGCTATTTTAAATAAATCATGCAAAAGAAATGAATTAAAATGAATTAAAATGCAATAAAAATGAAAGTATGTTGATCTGGTGGCTGTGATTTAAAATGGGGTTGGAGGGAATTGACCACGCGCGCATCTGGACGACTCACATTCAAATTGAGTTTAATTATGTTTTATAATTAATTAATCTGGATTAAACTTAATGGACTAATCTGAACCACTCAAAACCTAACCTAAGGGCCACGAACAAATCTGGGGATTTAATCAGGGTTTAGCCCTAATTACTTTCAGGTGGCCGGAGAAGACCTCCGGTCATCTTCTCCGGCCAACCCCTCGCGTGAGCTTCCTCAAATCACCACCCCAAGCCCCCAAAACCTCCAGAATTAATCAACTAACTACCTTAAACAATAATCCAACCTCAAAAATCATTTATCATTCATCATCAACAAGATTCGAATGAAAACATCAAAACGGCAAAAATTTCAGAACATCATGAAATGCTTAAAACTCAACCATTTTTAAAAGTAAAGACATCAGCATGATCAATGAAGCATGAGGAATCATTCTATAACATGAAAACACATTTCTGGGAAAAAAGTTCTTGATGACTACCTGAGTTGGAGCTTTGCAATCTGGACTTTCAGAGCTCTCCCTTTGTGCAATCCACTCCCCTTTGATCTCCTGAAGCTATTGGCAAGCTTGAATGAAGCTTAGAGTGGCTATTTTGAGTGCTTTGTTTCTGAAGTTGCAGAAATCGTATTTGTGTTTGAAGGTGTTTTAAGCTATGGTGATGGGTGGGAAATGATCCTGGGGTGATGCTGAGTTGATTGGTGGAAGAGCTTGTGATTTTTGTTGGTTGTGTTATGAAATTCGATGAAGGGAAGGTTTCTTGAGGTTTTTGTGATTCTGATGCTATGGATGGATTCAGGCCTCAATGTTGTGTGAAATGAGTTGCTTATTGTCCACATAAACAATGTTGATTGGCCAGAGAGTTGTTGTGGCACAGGTTGATTGGTATGGGAGTTTTTGCAAAAAGTCAAGATTTTGTACTTTGAGGTATGGGCACGGGTCAGAGGAGAGTTCATGGGGTGTATGGCCTCAGCTGGGTTCAAGGATGTCCATGGGATTGGTTTTGATGTGCTAGAAGGCTTGGATGAAGAGTTATCACATGTTTTGCAAAATTCCCTCTTTGAAGTTTCTTGGATCATAAGTCATGGAAACCCTAGGCTTAATGCACAAGTCTGATCCTTTGAGGTTTGTTTGACATATTATGAAGTGTTTGTGTCCATTTTAAGTCATTAGAATGCTTGAATATGCCAATTTGCAAAATCCCTCTTTGACATGAAACTTGAAATTATAGGATTTTTGCCAACTTTGAAAGGCCATATCTTGAGTTCTAGGATGAATCAAGACATGTTCTTGTACTTTTTGAAAAGGGAAAGATCCAATATACAACTTTCATGACCAAGAATTTTTCATTTGAAGCATTTTTGGTTGAGAAAGAGGGGGTTGAAAAACTTTCCCAAAATGGAATGTTTGCATTTCAAGTCATTTCCATTTTTGGCAAGTTTGCAGTTGGCTCAAAATTCTTCAATATTGTAAATTTCCAACCTCTTATAAGATCAAATAAAGATCATATAACTTCAATTTGATGAAAATACCCCTTTTGTTCCATTGTTGGGGGCCTCAGATGCCCTGATTTTGACTTAACTTGCCCAAGAAGTTACCCAGTGAACATATGACTTCCACAATGAATTTCTTCATCAAACTTGGTAAACATGATCCTTATAACATATTAAGAAGATTAGAAACAATAATGGCCCAAAAATTTGGAGTTAAGGCCTCTGAAACCAAAACCCTAATTTGGGTCATCTGTGCAGTGAAACCTTAGCTCTACTTCCATGCCTTTGCCAGTTCTTGTGACTTCTTAACTTCCATGAACTTTGAGGAGCATAATATGATGATAGAACACACATGGACCCTCTTGGAAAGCTTTGAGGCCTTTGGGATGGCTCAGATGGAATCTTGGATTCCTCAGATCACAAACCCTAGATGTAGATGAACTTGAACTATGCAGATGAAACAAATATGTAATATGATGTGTAATGCTTATGCTTATGCAAAAATGTAAGATCACAAGCCATGGTGTGACATGAGTGAGGACAAATTTGGGGTGTTTACAGCTTCCCCTATTCAAACATGAGTTAGCTATGCAGGGTGTAAGCGCCTGGCTTAACAGACAAACAAGATAACTTGTGGTTGAATACCAAAGACAGTCCAAAATTTGCACTCGCTGGATAGAAGAAGAAAAGGGATATAAATTGTAAAAGGTAGTATAGTATGATTATCAAATGAAGGCGACGGAGGATGACCATCGAGCAAAGGACGACTGCTGGGGATAAATTGGTAAGTAAACCAACGACGGGGACGGCCGACAAGCTGGGGAAATAAAGAGACCATGACGGGGACGACCATCAGGTAAAGAAACAAAATTCTCTAGGGATTAAAGTAAAGGCAATGATGGGGACGACCATCAGGTTTGCAAAGTAAAGTAAACAACGATTGGGACGACCATCGGTTTAAAGAATAAATGAAATAATGATGAGGGACGGTCATCAAAGGTGAAGGACGATTACCTAGCAGGGGACGTCTGCTCTTTATCACGACATAGGACGAATGTCAGATAAAAAAGGTCGACGATAGGGACGGCCATCGGATAAACGTGATGAAGGACAATCTTCAAGAGGTGAAAGACGATCACCTAGCAAGGTACGGCTGCTCTCGGGGTTTATCAAGACATAGGACGAATGTCGGATAACAAGATCAACGATGGGGATGACCATCGCATAAAATGATGAGGGACGGTCATCAAAAGGTGAAGGACAATCACCTATCAGGGGATGGCTGCTCTTTATCACGACATAGGACGAATGTCGGATAGAAAAAAGATTCCACTAATGGGGACTCTGTTGGGGAAAGGATGAGGGACGGTTATCCAAAGGTGAAGGACGATCACCTGGCAGGGGAAGGCTGCCGAAAATATCACGACATAGGACGAATTTCGGATAGGAGGAAGTTGCTTTGTTGGTGAATTGCTGAGGATTGGTAAACACGGACGAGTGCTTACGCTCAAGAATAAAAAGGTATAAGTGTTTGATGACGTATATAGATTAAAGATGCGGACGAGCATCCTTAGGACCATGATACGGACGAGTATCGGTATAAACAAATGTTGACGCGTGTTCAAAGATGATGATACGAACGAGTACCAACCGGTTAACAAAGAACACGGACGAGTGTCGGATCTGTTGAAGAGTGATATATAAACAAGATACAGACGAGTATCGAAGACTTCTGTATAAATATGAGTGAGTATTGGTTTGCTGATGAAGTATGAGCAAGACACGGACGAGTGTTCGACTTGCTGGGGAATGTATGACATGGACGGGTGTCAAATATATACTATATATAAACATACATTTGTTTCGAGAATGCAATGAATATGCTTCGACTTTCTGTGGGGATAGGATGACACGGACGGGTGTCGAAAAGAGTGTGTTATAAATAAGTACTTGGTTTGCAGAAAGTGTTTTGGCAACCATGCTGTGGAAGTATGACATGGACGAGTGTCAAAAAGAGCATGTATAGGTATTTGTATTTGAGAGTGCAAAGGGGACGCTTTGGCTTATATCTGCAGGGGATATGAGTTTTTATATACATTGCTGATGAAATACTAATGGTAATTGCAGATGACTGGCTCGAACTTTACTTGTGATCATGCAATTGTTTGATTTTTGCTGCAATGCTCCGTATTAAACGGAATGCTATGCTTATTTGGTGAATATGATGCTGATGCTATAATTATGCAAAGAGAAACTGATCCGGGACTCGGATCCTGCTGGGATAAATATCTCTGGCTGATCTTCTTGGAAGAAATAACCCGGCTGGGGAAGAGATCAATGGATCTGTCAGGAGAGATAGCTCTGCTTGGGGAAATAGATCTTTGGTAGATCTACCCGTAAGGAGAACTTAGTTGGGGAGAAGGAAACTTTCGTCACTTTGTTGGGTAAGAGTTTCAGGCATTTCTCTTCTGGGGAGAGGATGGAAACTCTGTGGGGAGACAGTTCTTTTAACCTGTTGAGGATGAGATCTGGCACTCTGGTGGGGATCTCGGCTGGGGAAGCTCCTGTTGAGTAGACTTGTGCTGGGGATGAGGAGGCTTTGGCAACTTCGCTGGGGAAAAGCAGTTCAGATATTGCTCGGGAGATCCCGCTTAGGGAAGTAGCATAATGAGGATTCGGTGCTTGACATTCCCCATGTTGTGTATTGAATACCTGCAACCTGTTAAGACAAAAGAAACGCACAAGTAACCCGAGGTATCCCTTACCGGATTCCGTCATAGGAGTTAGGCTTTCCTGACAGTAAATTTATTTCCTGCAAGCATTTATTAAAAACGGCTCATTTGTTTTATGCAAGTACTGTATCATGAATATTGGACATTTTGCAAACAAAACAAAAATGTACAAAACAAGGTGTGACTGAAAACTTCTGATTTTATTAATCTGGGTGCCCTGAATTGGCAAATACAGTCAAAGAAACAAATCCCCTGAAATGAGGAGATTGCTATAAATTGAGAAAAGTAAATGTGTTGGCAATGTTGATGACGCTCCAGTGAGCTTCCTTTGCTATGGCCTGTATGACCTTGACGTTCTTCTCATCTTGCTTTTTGAAGAAGGTTGATTCTAACGGATGTTTTATCCTTTCGAAGTTTGCCATGTTATGAACGATACAGACAAATTTAGAATGCAGTTGTTCGCTTATTTTCTGATTTTGCGTGGATCGCCCTTTCAGGTTTTCAATCCACCAGGATACCCATTTTTGCCTGAGCTGTCCAATGCGGATTTTCAACTCAGAGGGTGTACATTTTTTTTCTATTTCCCCTTATTTTTTCCCGAGTCTTTTATTTTGTTTTTGACTCACCGGGATGCCCTATTTTTTCCTGGACTTACATTCTGTTTTTATGTCCAGCGGTTCACTTTATGCGAAGTATTTTTTAACTGCATCCGAATTCACAGGGGATAAGAAATCTTCACCATCCATAGTAGTGAGCATCAGTGCTCCACCAGAGAAAACCCTTTTTACTATGAACGGACCATCGTAATTTGGAGTCCACTTGCCCCTGTGGTCTGTATGAGGAGGAAGAAGTCTTTTCAGCACAAGATCTCCCACTTGGTATTCCCAAAGCCTGACTTTCTGATCGAAGGCTTTCTTCATCCTTTTCTGATACAACTGCCCATGACAGATAACAGCTAATCTCTTCTCTTTGATCAAATTCAGTTGATTATACCGAGACCGGGCCCACTCTGCTTCGTCCAGCTTTACATCCATCATTACCCGTAAAGAGGGTAGCTCAACTTCAATAGGTAGGACTGCCTCCATACCATACACGAGCTGATAAGGTGTTTCGCCAGTGGACGTTCTGATTGAGGTTCGATACCCATGTGTCGCTCCCGATAAGTGAGACAGGGTCAAATAAGGGTACAGACGCGAACGGTCGGCGAGAGGGACAATGAGAACACACAGCCGTGAACTCACTGGAGAATGAATAGAGTCGCCAGCTAGGCATTTTTATCCCGGAGGAAAGGTAATGCTGCATAGACCTAGAAAAAGATGGATAAGACGGTTTGCGAACCAGAGAGACTGAGAAAGGGGGTTGGTTACAACCTGGGAAGGTATTAGCACCCAGATTGTCCGCCGTACTCGACGGGATCCACGCTTAAAAGATTTGTGTTTTAAAGGGGTAGTGTCAGTGCAATCTGTGTATACAATAGCTGGAAAAGAGATGTACAGGTGTCAGTGCTGAAAAAGTGAAGTGTAAGATATACAGTGTCAGTGTAAGAAAGAGAATGAATTGCTCATGACTATGAGGCTTAAAGAATAAGGCTGGAAAGAGGGGGAATATACAGAGACTTTTGTTCGATAACTGTTAAGTTATGCCTACGTATCCTCTCGTGCAATGAGGAAGTCAGAACACCGTAGTTCGACCCAAAGAGACTGAAAGATGAATTGACTTGTGAACTGCTTACTTGTCTATGCTCAAGTGTATGACCTGTCTGGCTCAGGTGCTAACTGTCTTGCATTAGACGGAAGAAGCAAGTTCTCGTTTGAGAGTGAATGAGATGAGAAAAGAATCCCGAAGGAGACGATTATTGTTTGTTGTTTGAGTTTTCAGTCTTTTATTGCTTTTGAAAGTTTGTCATAAGATAATGAGCTTAAACCTAAACCAATGGATTTGTTAAACTCATCACATCTTCCCTCTGATTAGGGGTAATGAGAATACCTTAAGTGTGAAGTCAGATTCTCACACTTAATCACCTTTGGTGTAGGATTAAGATCATTAACCTACTTGTGATTATTTAGATGTTTTTGGTGTTTTTGTTTGGTGTTAAGTAATGAGGTTAAGCCCTAATCAAGGATTAAACAGACTCATTACACCATCCTAATAGAAGGATAATAGATGAGAATGTTTAAGCTGAGGAAAGCTCCTCAACTTAATCCATGATTAGAGATTAAACTCATGACAAAACAGGCCTTTGATTAAGTGGATTTTAGATTAATGATATGATGATGAAGTGAATTTTATGATTTGTAAGACAACTTGAGGGGGACTTGTCCATTAACACTAGGGTTAGTCCTTCTTAACCAATTAAGGAAGAATTAGAACCCTAATGCAAGGCCCAAGTTACAAGTGTGATGTCTTGATGATTATTATGTGAATTGATTAAGAGATTTAAACACATTAAGGGTTTAACACTTAGGATTAAAGTTATACACTCCATCCTAAGAGAAGGATGCAGGCATAAACTTAATCACAAAGCCTTAAAGCCTTTAGGGTTTAGTCCCTGATTATGAGGTGAGAAGAGAAGACTCAAAGAGAGACACAAAGGTAAAAACTATGAGGGGAGACTAATCAAAACCCTAATTCATTATCATGCTTGGTTGTCCCTAAAGTTTGTGAGGTTTAACAAGAAAGAATCTTCAATGGAACCATCAGGAAGCAGATGAACAAGATCAAGAGAAGCAAAGTGACTTGCTTCATTCAAGAAGTCAAGTCACTTGAAGAAAGAAAGTGGGAGGAAAAAGAATGAGCAAGCTCAAACTCAAACACAAGTAGAAATGCAGCAATGGATGCAAGAGGGATGAAAAGAAAAGTTATGAGAAGTGAAGGCAAATTCACTTCTCAAGTTTACTTACCACCTGAAATGTTAGAAAGAAATGCAATGCAATGCTAAATGAAATGAAATGGTATGATGCTAAGCAAAATCAGAAGCATGTTGATGAGGGTTATGATGATGAGATGCTACAAACATGAGGCAGCATATGGAGATGTTCATACAAGATCATGGATGCAAATGATGCAAGCTAAGGAGCATAAGCAAGCATGGAAAGTTATGAAGCATACAAGACAAATGACATGGCAAATATGTAATGCAATGATCCAACATGCTTTCTACATGTCTTATGATGTCAAATGAAACACAAGAATGCACAAAATGCAAAGACAAGTCATGTTATGCAAGAGAATGCAAGGGGGATGCAAATGAAAGCCCAAATTAGGGTTTAAGGATCAAACATCAAACAAAAACCCAAAACAGAAGCAAACCCTAAGATAAAAAATGGAAAATGACATTCAAGGAAACCCTAACCCTACACTAAATCAAGGTCCAAAGGGGAGCTCTCAACTCTCAACCAAACTCAAGTTATGATTTTTCTAAGTTATTAGGGTTTTTTAGGGTTCTTAACACAAGAAATGCCAAACAATTTGAAAATGCAAGAACAATTCATGGCCTTTTTATCCTATAAACTACATGTCAAATAGAATGCAACACAAAAAGAACCAATGTCCAAACCTTCCTAGATAGGCAGAAATGAATTTTTGAACTTATGATCAAAATAATGCATAAAAAATGATTTAATTCAATGAAAAAATTCCTAAAATGCATCAAGATCAAAAAAGAAATTTGGTTTGAAGGTTGTACAATGTTTCTAAATGTCTTAGAACACTTCATGAATTTTTTTGTAATTTTTAAATACCTAAAAGTATTTTTAATTAATTAATTCCCATTAATCAATTAAAAATAATCTTTTAAATATTTAAAAATACTTTTTAAATGATAAAAAATAAAATAAAAATATTTTTGTGTCATAAAAATTATTAAAACTCAGAGGAAAAAGTTTCATAATTTTTAGGAACTTTTAACTATTTTAAAATAAATATGCAAATAAATTGAAAAGAAATGAAAATAAAATTGATTTAATCTGAATTAAATGAAAAGTAAGCTAATCCTAAGGTCCAGATTTAAAATTGCCTGCGCGCGAATTGACTGCCCGCCACATCTCACGGCTCAAATTCAAACTTGTTAATTAATGCTTAAAACCCTAACCCTGCCGTTAATCACAATCAGGCGACCGGAACAGTGTTCCGGTCGTCTTCTCCGGCCATCCCCAAAATCAATCTCTCTCCCTAGGCCAAATCAGAAGCCCTAAATCTCCAGAAACCATCTACCAACTACCCTAAGCACGAATCCATCATCAAATCATGTTTAAACTCACATACAAACAAGAATCGAAGCAAAGAAAATTCTAGGTCAAACTTTCAGAACACCAATACATGCTCATTTCTGGCTTATTTTCAAAAGTAAAGAGATCCCAATGATCAGTGTAACATGCACAACAAGATTTTAACAAGAGAAATGAGTTCTGGAAAAAAAAGTTCATGGTGTCACCTGAGATGGAGCTCTTGATTCAGGAGCTTTTTGGATGATTCTTTGGCTCAATCAGGTCCCAATGGTTCACCTTTGAAGCTTTGGATGCTTAGCTGGAGTTTAAACAACCTCCTGAGTGGATTTGCAGCAACTCTGACCAAGGGAGTGTGAAAATCGTATCTGAGATACAGGGTGTTTCAAGCCAAAACAAAGGTTGGTTTCTGGTCAGTGAGGTGAGTGGAGATTGTTGGTGGAGTTTGTTCTTGTGTTTGAGGTTTGTGGAGGGAGATTCGAAGGAAAATGCAAGCTGAGGTGAAAATGGTGAAGTGGCTTTGTGGTTGGTTCCAGGCCTGTGTTCTTGGTGCTTTGTGGTTTATGGAGAAAGGTGAGTTGAATGGTGAAGATGGCTGGAGTGTTTGCAAGTTGTGTAGGCAGATTCGATAGAAAATGCAATGTGGTGTGTTTTTGTGAATGTGTTGTTATGCTTTGTTTCAGCCTTGCCTTGTGTTATGTCTTGCTTGCCAATTGTCCACATAACTCTCTCTCATTGGTCAGTTGACAAGACATGCCCTTTATTGATTGGTAAGTTACCTTTTGCAAAAAGTCAAATAATGTGTAAGAGAAGTATGGCTCATGGTCTAGGCAAGTACAAGGCATGGGCTGGCGCAGCAAGGGTGAGGGAGAGGCCTAGCAAAGCTCAGCATCCAAGGCTGCAAGTTGTAGGAAGCATGATCATGAGTTTTGCAACTTGTTGTAACTTTGGTTCACATGTGAGAAAGTCTTGTTACACAAACCAAACCATGGGGAAACTTGGTCCAATTCTGATTTTTAAGGCTCATAGAATGTTTGTGTAATGGTTTGGAATGAATTAGAGGTCACAATTGGCTTTGGTTCATGACTTTGCAAAATTTCCATTTAGGGCATGCCTTGAAAATCAATGATTTTAGCCAACTTTGTCTTGCCATAACTTTTGATCCAAGAAGAGTTTGATCATGTTCTTGTACTTTTTGAAAAGGGAAAGATGAGATCTACAACTTTCATGACCAAAGTTTTTCCATTTGAAGCCTTTTTGGATCAAGAATCAAAGCTTGAAAAATGACCTAAAATGATGCATTCTTGAAAAGTCAACTATGCCCAAAAAGTCAACTTTTGCAAAAAACCTAAATTCTTGATTTTTATGAACTTCAACCTTCTTCCATGATCAAATAAAGATCATATACACTCAAAATGATGAAGATCACCCATTGGTTGGGTCATTGGGGGCCTCAGATGCCCTGATTTTGCACTGACTTGTCTGAAAAGTCAACCCTTGATCAGATGACTTCCCCATGGAATTTCTTCATGAAAATTGACATGCATACTCCCTATACCATATAGAGACCAATGGAAACAAGAATGACCAAAAAAATTGGGGGTATGGCCTCTGAAACCAAAACCCTAATTTTAGGTCAACTGTGCAGTCTAGCCTGGCCCTGCATCCACTCAAACCCTAGTTCTTGTGATTCTTTTGCATTTTTGACTTTGTGGAGATGGAATGTGATATAAGAACACACATGGACCTCTTTGAATTGGTTGATGGCCTTTGGAATGGCTCAAGATGCTTTGGGATTGCTCAGATCACAAACCCTAGGTGCAGATGCCCTAGAAACTATGCAGTGAATCAAAAGTGAGATATGAGATGTTATGATTGTGTTTATGCATATGGGATGATCACAAGCCATGGTGAAATGAGTGAGGGCAAATTTGGGGTGTTTACAGCTGCCCCTATTCAAACATGAGTTAGCTGTGCAGGATGTAAGCAACGGCTTAACAGGCAAACAAGATAACTTGTGGTTGAATACCAAAGACAGTCCAAAATTTGCACTCACAGAATGAAGAAGAAAAGGGATATAGATTGTAAAAGAAAATAAAGTATATTGTAAGGTGTGGGCGACGGAGGACGACCGTCGAGCAGAGGACGACTGCTGGATAAATAGCGATGACGGGGACGGCCGACATGCTGGGGATAAAAGGTAAAGCCAAGACGGGGACGGCTGACTAGCTGGGGAAAATAAGGATATGATGGGGACGGCCATCAAGATAAAGCTGTAAGATTCTCTGGGGATTAATGAACATGACGGGGACGGCCATCAAGTTCATAAGGTAAAGTAACCAACGATGGGGACGGCCATCGGGCTAAAAAAAGGAAAAGGGACCACGACGGGGACGGCCATCGGGTGAAAGAATAAATGAAATAAACAGATGATGGGGTACGGCCATCAAAGGTGAAGGACGATCACCTAGCAGGGGACGGCTGCTCTGTTGGGAATAAAAGAAATATGATGGGGACGGCCATCAAAGGTGGAGGACGACCACCTGGCAGGGTACGGCTGCCGAAAATATCGCGACATAGGACGAATGCCGGATAAAAGGTCAACGATGGGGACGGCCATCGGACGAGCATGATGGAGGACGACCATCAAGAAGTGGAGGACGACCACTTAGCAGGGTACGGCTGCTCTCAAGGCTTATCCTAACACAGGACGAGTGTCAGATAACCAAAATCAACAATGGGGACGGCCATTGGATAAAAGTGATGAAGGACGATCATCAAAAAGGTGGAGGACGACCACCTAGCAGGGGACGGCTGCCAAATATCAACGATGGGGACGGCCACCGGATGAGCATGATGGAGGACGACCATCAAGAAGTGGAGGACGACCACTTAGCAGGGTACGGCTGCTCTCAGGGTTATCATGACACAGGACGAGTGTCAGACAAAAGAAAAATGCTATGTTGGTGATCTACTGGGGACGTAGTGAACACGGACGAGCGTTCACACCCAAGAAAGGAAAGCATAAGTGTTTGATATCGTGTATAGATTAAAGATGCGGACGAGCATCCTTAGACTAAGATACGGACGAGTATCATGTAGAAACAAATACTGACACGTGTTCAGAGATGGTGATACGGACGAGTATCATCAAAGAACACGGACGAGTGTTGCATCTGAAGGGACTCTTCTGGGGAATAGTAGACACGGACGAGTGTCTATATTCAAGAAGACATAACTGTTTGACACAGTGTATGGATTAAAGATGCGGACGAGCATCCTTAAGACTATGATACGGACGAGTATCATGTAGAAACA
The DNA here is from genome assembly GCA_963966055.1 of Lathyrus aphaca. Classification (NCBI taxonomy): domain Eukaryota; kingdom Viridiplantae; phylum Streptophyta; class Magnoliopsida; order Fabales; family Fabaceae; genus Lathyrus; species Lathyrus aphaca. The sequence continues at coordinate 353,005,143 of OZ014520.1, read as the reverse complement.
AACATTAGACGCAATGTTCTGAGATGATGATACGGACGAGTACCAACTGGTTAACAAAGAACAAGGACTATTGTCGAATCTGTGGGGAGATGAGTGATGGTATATACAAGATACGGACGAGTATCTGTATAGGTGTATCATGAGTAGTGAGTATATAGATGAGTGTTTATCTGCTGGGAAGGTGACACGGACGAGTGCCAAAAGGAGAAAAGTATAATATCAACAAGTATATGGGTTGTAGAAGTGTAAGCGACTGCGCTGGGGACATGACACGGACGAGTGTCAAGAAAGTGTATATAAGTATATGTGAGTGCAAAGAGGATGTCTTTGGCTTTCTGCTGGTGATTTGACGCGGACGGGTGTCAGGAAGTATCTGTAATATGGGTGATCTTGTGTGTAAAAGGTACTCAGGCAACTTTTCTGGGGAGTGTTGATACGGACGAGTATCAAGAGGAAATATATACTGGTGTTTGTGATATGTGAGGCAACTGCTTTTGCTGGGATTCTGGTGGGGATTTTTGTACAATGATGATGAACGGTTATTATTCACAAGTGTTAATTCAGAACATGGCTTATGATTATGCTATGCGTTTGATTTTTTTCGTAATGCTCCGTATTAGACGGAATGCTACGCTCTGAGGGGATACTATGATGCAAATGTCATGATTATGCAAAGATAGTACAGATCTGGGATTCGGATCCCGATGCTGTGAAGACCTCTGGCCGATCTGCTCGAAGTGGACATCCCAGCTGGGGATGAGATCATTGGTAGATTTGGAGAGATGTATCCACTTGGGGATATAGGTCACTGACTGACATATCCTTGTAAAATGGGACCCAGCTGGGGTTTGTAGAAGTCTTCTGTACTCTGTTGTGATCTTCATGCATTGCTCTTCTGAAAAGAGGCTGAGACTCTGTGGGGAGATGATTCCCTGATTCCTGCATTCTGCTGAGGAAGGATGATTGGTACTACAGCTGGAGATGTGGTTGGTAACTCAGCCAGGGAGAGCAATGAGAGGCAACTCAGCTGGGGATAGAGCATTTCGGATGCTGAGATCTTTTATTGATTTGCTGAGCCGCTGAGATGTAACTTGCATGCCCCAAGTTGCTTTCTGGATACCTGCAATCCTGCAAAGATAAGGAAACGCACAAAAGATCCCGAGGTAACCTTTACTGGATTCCGTCATAGGAGTTAAGTACCTTCGAGAGTAAGTATATTCCCTGTAAGCATGTTTTTATTATTATATATTTTTGAGAGAAAAGCATCTGTACTTATGCAATTGAAAATTTTTAGAGACATCAGACATCCTTTGCAAATAAAATATACAAAACGAAACGTGACTGAAAAATTCGATTTTATTAATTCATGTGCCCTGAATTGGCAAGATACAGTCAAGGAAACATGTCTCCTGAAATGAAGAGACCGTTACAAATTGAGAAACAAAGTGTTGGCAGTGTTGATGACGCTTTGAGGAGCTTCCTTTCCTGCAATGACTCGTATGACAATGACGTTCTTCTCGTCTTGCTTTCTGGAGAGAGTTGATTCTGGTCGGAGCTTGATCCTTTCGAAGCTTACCAAGTTGCTGAAAATACAGGCGAATTCAGAATGCAGTTGTTCGCTTATTCCCTTATTTTGCATGGATCGCCCTTTCGGGTTTTCAATCCATCGGGATACCCATTTTTGCCTGAGCTGTCCGATGTGGCTTTTCAACTCAGCGGGTGTACATTTTTTTTCATTTATTTCCCTTATTTTTGCCCGAGTCTTTTATTCTGTTTTTGACTCGCCGGGATGCCCTATTTTTGCCTGGACTTACATTCTGTTTTTGTGTCCAGCGGGTCATTTTTATGCGAAGTATTTTTTAACTGCATCTGAATTCACAGGGGACGGAAAATCTTCACCATCCATGGTGCTGAGCATCAGTGCTCCACCAGAGAAAACTTTCTTTACCACGAATGGTCCTTCATAATTTGGAGTCCATTTGCCCCTGTGGTCTGTATGAGGAGGGAGGATTCTTTTCAGCACAAGATCTCCCACTTGGTACTCTCGATGCCTGACTTTCTGATCGAAGGCTTTCTTCATTCTCTTCTGATACAACTGCCCATGACAGATTGCAGCCTATCTTTTCTCTTCGATCAGACTCAGTTGTTCGTATCGGGCCCTAACCCATTCTGCTTCACTCAGCTTGACATCCATTAATACCCGTAGGGAGGGTAATTCAACTTCAACTGGCAGGACTGCTTCCATACCATATACAAGTTGATACGGCGTTGCCCCAGTGGATGTCCTGATTGATGTGCGGTACCCATGCAAGGCAAATGGTAGCATTTCGTGCCAGTCTTTGTAGGTGACTACCATCTTCTGCACAATCTTCTTGATATTCTTATTAGCCGCCTCAACAGCACCATTCATCTTTGGTCTGTAAGGAGAAGAATTGTGGTGTTGGATCTTAAAGTCCCGGCATAATTCAGCCATCATTTTGTTATTTAAATTGGAACCATTATCAGTAATGATCCGCTCGGGAACTCCATACCGACAGATGATGTCTCTTTTCAGGAATCTGGCTACCACTTTCCTGGTGACGTTTGCATATGAGGCTGCTTCAACCCACTTTGTAAAATAGTCGATGGCGACCAGGATGAATCTGTGGCCGTTCGAAGCAGTTGGCTCAATTTTGCCAATCATATCGATGCCCCACATAGCGAAGGGCCATGGTGAAGACATGATGTTCAAAGGATTTGGAGGCACATGCACTTTATCTGCATAGATCTGGCATTTGTGACATTTTCTGGCGTAAGCACAACAGTCTGCATCCATTGTGATCCAATAATAGCCTGATCTTAACAACTTCTTAGCCATTGCATGTCCTCCAGCATGGGTACCAAAAGAGCCTTCATGCACTTCATGCATTAGTAAATCTGCTTCCGTCTTGTCAACACATCTGAGGAGTACCATGTCAAAGTTCCTTTTGTATAAAGATCCATCAGTGTTCAGAAAGAAACTTCCAGCAAGCCTTCTCAAAGTCTTCTTATCATTGGAAGATGCCCCAGGTGGGTATGTTTGATCCTCTAAGAAGCACTTGATGTCATGAAACCAAGGCTTGTCATCCTTGACAACATCTGCTGCAAATACATATGCTGGTCTATCAAGTCTCGATACTGAAATCTGAGGTACAAAATTAGCAGCTTGAACTTTGATCATGGATGAAATGGTAGCAAGAGCATCTGCGAACTGATTCTCGTCCCGAGGAATATACTCAAGCTTGACCGTTGTGAAGAAAGTCAATAACCTTCTTGTATAATCCCTGTAAGGTATCAGATGATCTTGGTGTGTGTACCATTTTCCGTTGGTCTGATTGATTACCAAAGCTGAATCTCCGAATACGGTCAATGTCTTGATCCTGAGGTCGATGGCTTCCTCAAGACCCATAATACAAGCTTCGTATTCAGCTTCGTTGTTAGTGCAGTTGAAAGTGAGTTTCGCCGAGAAAGGCATGTGAACTCCTTTGGGTGTAATAAGTACTGCACCAACACCACGGCCATTCATGTTAACAGCCCCGTCGAACATCATAGTCCATTCTTCTTCCGGGTCGGGCCCTTCAGTGTGAATAGGCTCTTCATGATCTTTTGTTTTAATGAACATGATGTCTTCATCAGGGAAGTCAAACCTCATAGGCTGGTAATCATCAATGGGTTGCTCAGCAAGATATTCAGATAGTACACTGCCCTTGATGGCTTTCTGAGAGGTGTACTGTATGTCATATTCGGTGAGGATCATCTGCCATCTTGCAACCCGTCCGGTAAGCGCTGGCTTCTCGAAAATGTACTTGACTGGGTCCATCTTTGAGATTAACAAGGTAGTGTGGGTCAACATATACTGCCTTAGTCGGCGAGCAGCCCACGCTAAAGCACAGCAAGTTTTCTCGAGCAGTGAATAACGTTGTTCACAGTCGGTAAACTTTTTGCTTAGGTAGTATATTGCATACTCTTTTCGACCAGACTCGTCATGTTGGCCCAGCACACACCCCATTGACTCTTCTAATACTGTCAAGTACATTATCAGAGGTCTTCCTTCAACTGGAGGCATGAGGATTGGAGGTTCTTGCAAATACTCCTTGATCTTGTCAAAAGCCCTTTGGCAGTCTTCGTTCCACCTGACCGTTTGTTCCTTTCTTAGCAGCTTGAACAAGGGTTCACAGGTTGCTGTGAGGTGAGATATGAACCTTGAGATATAGTTCAATCTACCTAAGAACCCTCGAACTTCTTTTTCAGTTTTCGGTGCAGGCATCTCTTGGATGGCTTTGACTTTATCAGGGTCAACTTCAATCCCTTTCTCGCTTACAATAAAGCCCAGCAGCTTACCAGATCTCACCCCGAATGTGCATTTGTTGGGGTTCAACTTCAGTTGGTATTTCCTCAGACGCTTGAACAACTTCAGCAGATTCACCAGGTGATCTTCCTCTGTAAGGGACTTGGCAATCATGTCATCCACATAGCATTCTATCTCCTTATGAATCATATCGTGGAATAATGTTACCATAGCCCGTTGATACGTCGCACCAGCATTCTTGAGCCCAAATGGCATTACTTTGTAGCAGAACGTGCCCCAGGGTGTGATGAATGTTGTCTTCTCCATGTCTTCAGGTGACATTTTAATCTGGTTGTATCCTGAAAATCCATCCATGAAAGAGAATACCGAGAACTGAGCCGTATTATCCACCAATACATCAATGTGAGGTAATGGGAAATCATCTTTCGGGCTAGCTCTATTCAGATCCCGGTAATCAACACACATTCTTACTTTGCCGTCCTTCTTAGGCACAGGTACTATGTTAGCAACCCACGGCGGGTAGCTAGTTACAGCAAGGAACCCGGCGTCCCATTGCTTTTGTACCTCCTCCTTGATTTTCATAGCCATGTCTGGACGAGTACGGCGTAGCTTCCGTTTGACCGGCGGGCACTCTTCTCTCAAAGGCAGCTTGTGCACAACAATGTCGGTATCCAACCCTGGCATGTCTTGATACGACCAAGCAAACACATCAACATACTCTTGAAGCAGATCTATCAGTTGCTTTTTTACTGAGTCTTGCAGGCAGGCCCCGATCTTGACTTCTTTCACATTTTCCTCTGTACCAAGATTAACCACTTCAATCTCCTCCTGGTGAGGGGTAATAACCTTTTCCTCCTGTCTTAACAACCTGGCGAGCTCTTCAGGAAGCTCATATTCTTCTTCAACCCCTTCATCAGCTTGATTGATCGGATTGTCAAAGTCATACGATGTCATAGCCGTGCTGTTGTCGGTGCTGTCAGGAAGGCACTCTCTGCAAGGGTTAAGTTGTTTCATTTTAGTGATCTGATTTTAGTCTTATTTAGAAAAGTGAAATGAAGTTATCATTTTGAAAAACACTGCCATTTATTTTTTGTACAAAAAAGAAAAATGGAAAAACAGTGAGCAGAAAAGAAAAAGACTCGTTTGCAAAAAGATGTCTGATATTTCATTAATTGATCTTGTTTGCACAAAAGTACAGATGGCCCTGATTACAAAATGAGCCTTGTCATCTTGGGCAAGATGCAAGACTTTGATGCATGCTTATAAAATACAGGAAATAATAATTACTCTGCTTGAGTAACACTTATAATTCCCTGGGAAGACCAGTTCGAGACACTGCTCCCCGGGACCTTCGGACGAATCCAATTCTCCAGGTTGCGCTCCTCTTCCAGCTCGTCTTCCAGACAGTTGATAGCATCGGGGGTAAGCATCCCCCCACTGACAAAACCAGGCTCTCCAGCAGCCTTTGCTTGATGTTGAGTTGGTCTGTAACCCAACCCAAACTTGTCTTTCTTCTCCTCCACAGCTAAAACTTTGCCCCAGCCTAGGGCAGTTCCTTCCTCAACAACCTTCCGGGCTTGTTGGTATGATGACATGGAGATCCCAGATACAGCAGATGCTTCATTGACATTCAAGGCTTCAAAACCTTGGCTCATTGTTTCATGGATCTCCCCATCCATTTCAATGTACTTATAAGTAGCCAGATGGCTAACAAATATATCCTCCTCTCCGCAGATTGTGACAACTTGGCCTTCCCACTCGAATTTTAACTTTTGGTGAAGGGTAGACGTTATTGCGCCGGCGGCGTGAATCCAGGGTCTACCCAACAAACAGCTGTAGGCGGGCTGAATGTCCATCACATAAAAGATAGTTTTAAAGGTCTGTGGGCCAATTGTCACAGGCAGCTCAATCTCTCCCAGAACCGATCTCTTTGAGCCATCAAAAGCTCTTACCACCAGGTTGCTGGGTCTCAATGCCAATCCATCATATTCAAGCTTCACCAGAGCCTTCTTTGGTAAGACATTCAGGGATGAACCTGTGTCTACCAGCACGTGAGAAAGGACAGCTCCTTTGCATTCCATGGTTATGTGCAAGGCTTTGTTGTGGTTGCGGCCATCCGCTGTCAAGTCAGTATTGGTGAACCCTAGCCCATTGCTAGCAGTAACATTTCCAACCACGGTTTCCAACTGGTTGACAGTAATCTCTTCAGGCACGTAAGCTGCGTGCAATACTTTGAGTAGTGCATTCCGATGGGCTTCGGAGCACATAAGCAGCGAGAGGATAGAGATTTTGGATGGCGTTTGGTGAAGCTGATCCACAATTTTATAATCACTCTTTTTGATGATTCGCATAAACTCATCAACTTCTTGATCGAACGGTGTCTTCAAGGCTTCTTTAACAGCTGGATCTTCCTGCACCGGGCTCTTCCCTTTTGCCTTAGCAGCAGCTTCTGCTTCGGCAGTAGGTCTTTGCATTGGTGGAGCAAAGAGACGTCCGCTTCGGGTGAAGCCTCCGCCTCCGCCCACATTATCTACTTGTGGTGCAGGTGTTGATGTTTCAAGAGTGATTCTTTTTCCTTCGCAGTACACGTCAGAGCCATAGTGCCAAGGGATGGCCCTATTGCTTTCATATGGTACAGGTCCAGGCACCGTGACAGTGACCGGACTGATTGCTGCTGCTGAAGGGACTGTAATTGTTTGTGGATCATAAAAGATTGTAATTAGTGCTCTGATCGGAGCAGCACCTTCTGAATGGTAGGCAGAGTTGTTTTCAGGATCATAGAATATGGTGACAGTGGAGACATCTTCATGATTGGTTGCTGGTGTTGTAGGAGATAACGGTGGCAGAATGGATGTTGTCGTTGTAGGAGGTTCGAAATGGAGTGAAGCTGAAGTTGTAGAAGAATAATTTGTTGATAACTGATCATTTGAGCTGACTGATGGAGTACTTGTTGATGAAGCCGAGGAATTGCCAGGAACAATAGTTGCTGCAGTTGTAGGAGGTTCTGAAACCGTTGCTGATGAAGTTGCTGGATTTGTTGGAAATGATGTAGTGATCTGAAGTTGGCCACTCTGAATAAGGCCATCTATGCCATTCCTCAAATTATCGCACCCATTTACCGAGATGTTGCAGTAAGCACAACCCAACTCACACCCTGGGAACATCTGACATTCCAAGAGCTGAGCCTTGATTTCTACCAATGGTGTCCTGATCTGTCCCATACTGGTTATTAAATAAGACGGCTTGTCTTCTTCAATAGCGTTAATCCGGGGACCACCATGGTTTGGCATGGGGTTTTTATTGACATTGGGTGGCGGTGCGAAATTCAGAGCCTTGGAGTCTACCAAGTCTTGTACCTTCATATGCAGAGCCCTGCATTTTTCTGTACTGTGGCCAGGTGCGTTTGAATGGAAGGCACACCTAGCATTGGAGTCATAGTTCCTTGGTAGACTGTTGGGATCCGGAGGTGCCAATGTTCTTAGCTCAACCAGGTTGAGTTTCAGAAGTTGTGGCAGCAAAGTAGCATATGGCATGGGGATCGGATCGATCACTATGTTAGCTTGAGATGGCCTTTGTTGGAATGGCCTTTGTTGACTGTTGTTGCTGTTGTTGTTGTAATTTCTTGGAGGATACTGATTTTGCTGATGGTACTGAGGTTGTGGCTGATAGCTTTGTTGAGGAGGTTGATAGACTGGCTGAGGATGAGCTGGAGCAGGAATTGTGACTGCTGCTATTGATCTTTGAGCATATTGGGGCCTGCCCCTGTTGGTGTGGATGGCGTTGGTCTCGCCAGTTCTTCTCGGGCCTGCAAAAGGCTTTCTTGCATTACTGGACGAGCTTGCACCATTGTCTGAGATCTTTCCCATTTTCAACAGGCTTTCAATTCTCTCCCCAGCTATGACAACATCTGCGAAGCTAGTGGAAGAGAAAGCAGCCAACCTGTCAATATAGGTGCCCTGAAGAGTATTCATAAACATGTCTGCCATTTCCCTTTCAGACATAGGGGGTTGAACAGCAGCAGCCGGTTGCCTCCATCTCTGGGCATATTCTCGGAAACTCTCCCTTGAAGACTGTGACATTCCCATTAGGAGGGTCCTGTTGGGTGCCATGTCTAAGTTGTATTGATACTGTCTGATGAAGGCCTCTGCCAGGTCCTTCCAGCATCTTACAGTTGCCCTTGTCAAGTGAGAGTACCATTCTCTCGACGCTCCAGTCAAACTGTCTTCGAAATAGAACATCCAGAGCTTCTCATCCATTGTATAGGCCTTCAGCCTTCCCAGAAATGATTGCAAATGAGTCCGGGGGCATGAAGTCCCATTATACTTTTCGAAACAAGGAGGCTTGAACTTATGGGGGATCCTGACCCCGTCTACCAAGCCCATATCCATCACGTCAAAACCCAAAGAATTTTGAGATTCTAGGGATCTTAACTTCTCAGCTATCTCATCCAGTCTTCTATCGTAAGCTTCTTCTCCAGCACCCATTACTGTAAACTGGTCTTCTTGAGGGTCCTCCTGAAGTACTCTAGCTGCAGTGGCAGTTCCTTGAACATTTGCAGGAATGTTGATCTCGGGATGCAGATGTGGACCAAACACAGGAGGGTTAACATGAGGTTGCACCCTTTCATTGTTACTGGTGCCGGCAGTCCCTACATGGGGTTCCTCTTGATTTTGTCTCTCCACCATGGCCCTCAATCTTTCCTGGCTCTGAGCCATGTTGTTCATAACTTCCATGAACTGCGTCATCTGCGTTCTCATCTCCAATCTTTCGTTTGCCATCTGATTTCTAACCTCTGCAAGGTCCTGCTGTACCTGATCCATTTGAATTCCCGGAAGGTTGTTTCGGGTTGGATAACGGTGCGGACGGTTGAGGGGAAATACCCGGCGCCTAGCAATAGTTCCTGAACATCACAACAGAGGTTAGCAACAACAAAACAGAAACCTACAAAACAAACAAAAGGTTAGTATGCAATGCAGTTATGCTTATTTGTTCCCAAGGTATCCGGTTTGGTCTTCAGTTTTGACCCTTCCAGACCCTTGAAGATGCTGTTGATGTTGATTCCGAAGTAAACTTGGATGGAACAAAACGAACACAAATACATTACAGAAGGTGAAATAATACAAATTGTTCATTTTACAACACAAGCCCCCTTAGGGGTCAAAATACATCACAAAAAGGTAAAAGTACACGGAAAAGAAACAACAACAAGCAAATGGTCAAACACCAAGACTGAACTCATCCTCACGAACTTCCTTGAGAAGTGCTTCGGTCACAGGATCAGCCGGACGCTCCGTGAGATTCCGGATAAGGAGGTTCCGGGTTGCAATAGCTGCTGCTAGCTTCTTGTGCTGAGTTTGGTCCTTGGACCTCTTCACCCCTGCTTTGATCTTCAACTCAGATATCTCCCTCTGGGCTGCTGCCAGGGCTTCTTGCTGTTCTTTTGCACTAGCTTCCAGTTGATCCATCTTGTCTTGAACTCTCTTGTCCTCCTGGGTACGAGCCTCGGTGATCCTGACCCACCGGGCTTGACTCTCCTTCAAATACAAGTCTGTCCTTGTTCTCTGGAACTGGGCTTCTTTGCAAGCATTCTTCAGAATTTGTTCACCAGCTTTAGACTTTTTGATATAATCCCCAGACTTCTCAATCTTAGTCAGATGCTCTATTCTCAACTTCTCCAATCTCTCAACTTCCCTCATACCTTCACTTCTCTCCCGGAGGGTCTTCTGCAAAGCCTGGGTTAGCTTCTCATTTCTTTCCTTCAAGCTCTCAAACTCCTCCAAACTGATGGTGGCAGGGGGTGGTGCTGAAGATGACTCAGGCATGTCTTCTATGGTAAAGGGCATTCCAGAGAATTGAGCCCTGGCACGGGACCACTCATAATATTGTGCTGATGCCACATTATTACACTTCCCCAGAACAGTGACTCCCTTGGTTTGAACATGATCCCATGCCCAGGCAGCCTGCCTAACAACAGTCAAACTGATCTTGTTCTCACAATAGAGAGTCTCCACCAAGTCCTATACCCTGGGAGTATGGATTAAGGCATAACCCAGTTGCCTCCTGAACAGCAGAGGGTTGTAATTAATACTTCCCTTAACTCCTATTAAGGGCACATTGGGAAAGTGCCCACAGCTGGTGATGATATCTCTGCCCTTGGTGCTTTGAGTACACCATCTGATATCAGCTGAAGTTAGAACAGTGAGTCTCTTAGCCCAGTTGCTTTGCTGATGAGGGTTCAGGAATGCATCTATCCTAGGTAGATGCTTGAGAAGCCAAGTATGAAATAATGGAGCACAAATCCTCACTAATCTTCCCCTCTGCTTCTCATTCCTCTGATGCACTGAATAGTAAAGGTCCCCCAATAAAGTTGGCACTGGGTTCTTCAGGATGAACAGATGGATTGCATTCTTGCTAATGAATCGAGGCTCATCTGCAAACAACACAATCCCATATATGCATAAGGCCAGCAAAGCACAAACAGCTTTCCACTCCCCCAGGGAGGCCTTCAGGCTAGCTTGAGAAATTAAGAAGTCCAGATGGAAACCAGGGATCCCAGCTTTAGAAGTCATATGCTGCTCAATCAGGACAGGCTCCAGATGCAAAGCTCTTGCTACCTCTCCATTGCTAGGAAAGACCATCTCAGGGTTGAAAGGAATTCCACCCCTGATAGGCAAACCAACCAATGATGAGTATTCTTCTAAAAGAGGGCCTAACTGAAAGTCTTGAAAGGTGAAACATCTCAGTGGGGGATCATAGAACTGAATGCAAGTGTGGATGAGACTCCTCTGTGATGGGTCCAGATCCACAACCAAGTCAAGTATATCTCCATAATTCTCTCTGAACAAGGATATGTGATCTGGGGTGATCAGGGTTTGAATCCTCCTGATGTCTGATAACTCTGGTTGGAAGAAGTGATAGGTGATGTTGCTCTTTTTAGGAGCCATGATGCTGAGACTGAGTAGAGACAGGTGCTGATGATAATACTGAAGTGATGAGCCACTGGTTGGCTGGTGCTGGTGATAGCTGAAGCAGACAACTGATAACTGAAGCAGGTGCTGGTGAAGATGGGCCAATACTGAAGATGGGGTCAAAACTGGCCAAAATAAAGATGGATACCCTGAAATACAAATAAGCAAATGTCAATATGATGCAATGATTATGTATGCAAATGAAATGCAAGGGTCTGTGACTGAGCTGGATCTGGCCAAAGTATTCTGATATAGGTCCAAGTGTGTTCAAGAATTCCAGTTGGAGGTCTATAAAACCAGTAACCAAGGTAGGGGGACTCAAATAAAGAGCCACATGTCCAGGGTTTTAGAATCACAAGAACTATCCAACATGTAGTATTCTTAACAAAGTCAAAGTAACAGGGTATTCTGAGGTCAAGGTACCTGCAAACCTGTAAACAACCCATCCCTCTCACAGGTGGTGTTCTAGAACAAGGATCCTCAGACTTGGATCAGTTATGAGAAGTGTAAACACTTCCAACCCGGAGGTACAGTGTTTACAATAACCATAACAATTCCTCCTTTAATTCACCTCAGTTTCTGAAGGTCAATACTAAAGGTCATCCAGACTTAGCAGGCTTCCCAGATAGCCCTAGCATTGCAGGAAATCTGCAACACAGAGTTCTCAAGAAGAAACCCATATCTGAACCGTGTTTCATATTCCCGCACCAGACCGAAATGGAATGGGAAAGAATATGATTCACTCTAGCCTAGGTGTCACTCAGGTCCCAGGTATAGGACCTTAACTCTCAATAGGACCCCACCCACCAAAAGAAAACCAGATCCAGCCAGCAGTACAGTATGACAATATGATATATACAAATGCGATAAAGAAAGCAGTAAAGTAAATTGTACATAAAGCAATAAACAAAAATAAATACAAGCACAAATAAGCACATAACACCCCAGTAAACACAAATCAATCAAGCGCTAGGAGGAACCCACAAAAAGAACCAGAAGCCCTGGTTGCAGTATAAGGGTCCCCAGCAGAGTCGCCAAGCTGTCGCTCCCGATAAGTGAGACAGGGTCAAATAAGGGTACAGACGCGAACGGTCGGCGAGAGGGACAATGAGAACACACAGCCGTGAACTCACTGGAGAATGAATAGAGTCGCCAGCTAGGCATTTTTATCCCGGAGGAAAGGTAATGCTGCATAGACCTAGAAAAAGATGGATAAGAAGGTTTGCGAACCAGAGAGACTGAGAAAGGGGGTTGGTTACAACCTGGGAAGGTATTAGCACCCAGATTGTCCGCCGTACTCGACGGGATCCACGCTTAAAAGATTTGTGTTTTAAAGGGGTAGTGTCAGTGCAATCTGTGTATACAATAGCTGGAAAAGAGATGTACAAGTGTCAGTGCTGAAAAAGTGAAGTGTAAGATATACAGTGTCAGTGTAAGAAAGAGAATGAATTGCTCATGACTATGAGGCTTAAAGAATAAGGATGGAAAGAGGGGGAATATACAGAGACTTTTGTTCGATAACTGTTAAGTTATGCCTACGTATCCTCTCGTGCAATGAGGAAGTCAGAACACCGTAGTTCGACCCAAAGAGACTGAAAGATGAATTGACTTGTGAACTGCTTACTTGTCTATGCTCAAGTGTATGACCTGTCTGGCTCAGGTGCTAACTGTCTTGCATTAGACGGAAGAAGCAAGTTCTCGTTTGAGAGTGAATGAGATGAGAAAAGAATCCCGAAGGAGACGATTATTGTTTGTTGTTTGAGTTTTCAGTCTTTTATTGCTTTTGAAAGTTTGTCATAAGATAATGAGCTTAAACCTAAACCAATGGATTTGGTAAACTCATCACATCTTCCCTCTGATTAGGGGTAATGAGAATACCTTAAGTGTGAAGTCAGATTCTCACACTTAATCACCTTTGGTGTAGGATTAAGATCATTAACCTACTTGTGATTATTTAGATGTTTTTGGTGTTTTTGTTTGGTGTTAAGTAATGAGGTTAAGCCCTAATCAAGGATTAAACAGACTCATTACACCATCCTAATAGAAGGATAATAGATGAGAATGTTTAAGCTGAGGAAAGCTTCTCAACTTAATCCATGATTAGAGATTAAACTCATGACAAAACAGGCCTTTGATTAAGTGGATTTTAGATTAATGATATGATGATGAAGTGAATTTTATGATTTGTAAGACAACTTGAGGGGGACTTGTCCATTAACACTAGGGTTAGTCCTTCTTAACCAATTAAGGAAGAATTAGAACCCTAATGCAAGGCCCAAGTTACAAGTGTGATGTCTTGATGATTATTATGTGAATTGATTAAGAGATTTAAACACATTAAGGGTTTAACACTTAGGATTAAAGTTATACACTCCATCCTAAGAGAAGGATGCAGGCATAAACTTAATCACAAAGCCTTAAAGCCTTTAGGGTTTAGTCCCTGATTATGAGGTGAGAAGAGAAGACTCAAAGAGAGACACAAAGGTAAAAACTATGAGGGGAGACTAATCAAAACCCTAATTCATTATCATGCTTGGTTGTCCCTAAAGTTTGTGAGGTTTAACAAGAAAGAATCTTCAATGGAACCATCAGGAAGCAGATGAACAAGATCAAGAGAAGCAAAGTGACTTGCTTCATTCAAGAAGTCAAGTCACTTGAAGAAAGAAAGTGGGAGGAACAAGAATGAGCAAGCTCAAACTCAAACACAAGTATAAATGCAGCAATGGATGCAAGAGGGATGAAAAGAAAAGTTATGAGAAGTGAAGGCAAATTCACTTCTCAAGTTTACTTACCACCTGAAATGTTAGAAAGAAATGCAATGCAATGCTAAATGAAATGAAATGGTATGATGCTAAGCAAAATCAGAAGCATGTTGATGAGGGTTATGATGATGAGATGCTACAAACATGAGGCAGCATATGGAGATGTTCATACAAGATCATGGATGCAAATGATGCAAGCTAAGGAGCATAAGCAAGCATGGAAAGTTATGAAGCATACAAGACAAATGACATGGCAAATATGTAATGCAATGATCCAACATGCTTTCTACATGTCTTATGATGTCAAATGAAACACAAGAATGCACAAAATGCAAAGACAAGTCATGTTATGCAAGAGAATGCAAGGGGGATGCAAATGAAAGCCCAAATTAGGGTTTAAGGATCAAACATCAAACAAAAACCCAAAACAGAAGCAAACCCTAAGATAAAAAATGGAAAATTACATTCAAGGAAACCCTAACCCTACACTAAATCAAGGTCCAAAGGGGAGCTCTCAACTCTCAACCAAACTCAAGTTATGATTTTTCTAAGTTATTAGGGTTTTTTAGGGTTCTTAACACAAGAAATGCCAAACAATTTGAAAATGCAAGAACAATTCATGGCCTTTTTATCCTATAAACTACATGTCAAATAGAATGCAACACAAAAAGAACCAATGTCCAAACCTTCCTAGATAGGCAGAAATGAATTTTTGAACTTATGATCAAAATAATGCATAAAAAATGATTTAATTCAATGAAAAAATTCCTAAAATGCATCAAGATCAAAAAAGAAATTTGGTTTGAAGGTTGTACAATGTTTCTAAATGTCTTAGAACACTTCATGAATTTTTTTGTAATTTTTAAATACCTAAAAGTATTTTTAATTAATTAATTCCCATTAATCAATTAAAAATAATCTTTTAAATATTTAAAAATACTTTTTAAATGATAAAAAATAAAATAAAAATATTTTTGTGTCATAAAAATTATTAAAACTCAGAGGAAAAAGTTTCATAATTTTTAGGAACTTTTAACTATTTTAAAATAAATATGCAAATAAATTGAAAAGAAATGAAAATAAAATTGATTTAATCTGAATTAAATGAAAAGTAAGCTAATCCTAAGGTCCAGATTTAAAATTGCCTGCGCGCGAATTGACTGCCCGCCACATCTCACGGCTCAAATTCAAACTTGTTAATTAATGCTTAAAACCCTAACCCTGCCGTTAATCACAATCAGGCGACCGGAACAGTGTTCCGGTCGTCTTCTCCGGCCATCCCCAAAATCAATCTCTCTCCCTAGGCCAAATCAGAAGCCCTAAATCTCCAGAAACCATCTACCAACTACCCTAAGCACGAATCCATCATCAAATCATGTTTAAACTCACATACAAACAAGAATCGAAGCAAAGAAAATTCTAGGTCAAACTTTCAGAACACCAATACATGCTCATTTCTGGCTTATTTTCAAAAGTAAAGAGATCCCAATGATCAGTGTAACATGCACAACAAGATTTTAACAAGAGAAATGAGTTCTGGAAAAAAAGTTCATGGTGTCACCTGAGATGGAGCTCTTGATTCAGGAGCTTTTTGGATGATTCTTTGGCTCAATCAGGTCCCAATGGTTCACCTTTGAAGCTTTGGATGCTTAGCTGGAGTTTAAACAACCTCCTGAGTGGATTTGCAGCAACTCTGACCAAGGGAGTGTGAAAATCGTATCTGAGATACAGGGTGTTTCAAGCCAAAACAAAGGTTGGTTTCTGGTCAGTGAGGTGAGTGGAGATTGTTGGTGGAGTTTGTTCTTGTGTTTGAGGTTTGTGGAGGGAGATTCGAAGGAAAATGCAGGCTGAGGTGAAAATGGTGAAGTGGCTTTGTGGTTGGTTCCAGGCCTGTGTTCTTGGTGCTTTGTGGTTTATGGAGAAAGGTGAGTTGAATGGTGAAGATGGCTGGAGTGTTTGCAAGCTGTGTAGGCAGATTCGATAGAAAATGCAATGTGGTGTGTTTTTGTGAATGTGTTGTTATGCTTTGTTTCAGCCTTGCCTTGTGTTATGTCTTGCTTGCCAATTGTCCACATAACTCTCTCTCATTGGTCAGTTGACAAGACATGCCCTTTATTGATTGGTAAGTTACCTTTTGCAAAAAGTCAAATAATGTGTAAGAGAAGTATGGCTCATGGTCTAGGCAAGTACAAGGCATGGGCTGGCGCAGCAAGGGTGAGGGAGAGGCCTAGCAAAGCTCAGCATCCAAGGCTGCAAGTTGTAGGAAGCATGATCATGAGTTTTGCAACTTGTTGTAACTTTGGTTCACATGTGAGAAAGTCTTGTTACACAAACCAAACCATGGGGAAACTTGGTCCAATTCTGATTTTTAAGGCTCATAGAATGTTTGTGTAATGGTTTGGAATGAATTAGAGGTCACAATTGGCTTTGGTTCATGACTTTGCAAAATTTCCATTTAGGGCATGCCTTGAAAATCAATGATTTTAGCCAACTTTGTCTTGCCATAACTTTTGATCCAAGAAGAGTTTGATCATGTTCTTGTACTTTTTGAAAAGGGAAAGATGAGATCTACAACTTTCATGACCAAAGTTTTTCCATTTGAAGCCTTTTTGGATCAAGAATCAAAGCTTGAAAAATGACCTAAAATGATGCATTCTTGAAAAGTCAACTATGCCCAAAAAGTCAACTTTTGCAAAAAACCTAAATTCTTGATTTTTATGAACTTCAACCTTCTTCCATGATCAAATAAAGATCATATACACTCAAAATGATGAAGATCACCCATTGGTTGGGTCATTGGGGGCCTCAGATGCCCTGATTTTGCACTGACTTGTCTGAAAAGTCAACCCTTGATCAGATGACTTCCCCATGGAATTTCTTCATGAAAATTGACATGCATACTCCCTATACCATATAGAGACCAATGGAAACAAGAATGACCAAAAAAATTGGGGGTATGGCCTCTGAAACCAAAACCCTAATTTTAGGTCAACTGTGCAGTCTAGCCTGGCCCTGCATCCACTCAAACCCTAGTTCTTGTGATTCTTTTGCATTTTTGACTTTGTGGAGATGGAATGTGATATAAGAACACACATGGACCTCTTTTAATTGGTTGATGGCCTTTGGAATGGCTCAAGATGCTTTGGGATTGCTCAGATCACAAACCCTAGGTGCAGATGCCCTAGAAACTATGCAGTGAATCAAAAGTGAGATATGAGATGTTATGATTGTGTTTATGCATATGGGATGATCACAAGCCATGGTGAAATGAGTGAGGGCAAATTTGGGGTGTTTACACCATGCAAGGCAAATGGTAGCATTTCATGCCAGTTTTTGTAAGTAACCACCATCTTCTGTACAATCTTCTTAATGTTCTTATTAGCTGCCTCAACAACGCCATTCATCTTTGGCCTATAAGAAGAAGAGTTGTGATGTTGGATTTTGAAGTCCCGACACAGTTCTTCCATCATTTTGTTGTTCAAATTGGAACCATTGTCAGTAATGATTCGCTCGGGAACTCCATATCGACGAATGATGTCTCTTTTCAAAAATCTGGCTACCACTTGTCTGGTGACGTTTGCATACGAAGCTGCTTCAACCAATTTAGTGAAGTAATCAATGGCTACCAGGATGAATCTGTGGCCATTTGAAGCAGTCGGTTCGATCTTTCCAATCATGTCAATGCCCCACATGGCAAAGGGCCAAGGTGAAGACATCACATTCAAAGGATTCGGAAGCACGTGCAATTTATCTGCGTAGATCTGGAATTTGTGGCATTTTCTGGCATAGGCACAACAGTCTGCATCCATTGTGATCCATGTAAACACCCCAAATTTGCCCCCACCCATTCACACCATGGCTTGTGATCATCTCATATGCATAAACACAATCATATCATCTCACACCTCATTTTGATTCACTGCATAGTTTCTAAGTCATCTGCACCTAGGGTTTGTGATCTGAGCAATCCAAGAGCCTCTTAAGCCACTCCAAAGGCCACCAATCACTTCAAAGGGGTCCATGTGTGTTCAAGCCTCATATTATGTCCTCTCAAAGTCAAAAATGCCAAAGAATCACAAGAACTGGGTTTGGTATGGATGCAGAGCCAAGTTTGACTGCACAGTTGACCTAAAATTAGGGTTTTGGTTTCAGAGGCCATAACTCCAATTTTTTTGGTCATTCTTGTTTCCATTGGTCTCTATATGGTATAGGGAGTATGCATATCAATTTTCATGAAGAAATTCCATGGGGAAGTCATCTGATCAAGGGTTGACTTTTCAGACAAGTCAGTGTAAAATCAGGGCATCTGAGGCCCCCAATGACCCAGCCAATGGTTGATCTTCATCATTTTGAGAATATATGATCTTTATTTGATCATGGAAGGAGGTTGAAGTTCACAAAATTCAAGAATTTGAAGTTTTTGCAAAGTTGACTTTTTTGGGCTTAGTTGACTTTTCAAGAATATGTCATTTTAGGTCATTTTTCAAGCCTTGATTTTTGATCCAAAAAAAGCTTCAAATGGAAAAACTTTGGTCATGAAAGTTGTAGAATACATCTTTCCCTTTTCAAAAAGTACAAGAGCATGATCTAATTCTTCTTGGATCAAAAGTTATGGTGTGACAAAGTTGCCAAAAATCACTTATTTTCAAGATGTGCACCAAATGAGAAATTTGCAAAATCATGAACCAAGGCTATTTGTAACTTCTAGTTGACATCAAACCAATGCATAAACATCACATGTGACCTAAAAGTCAGATTTGGACCAAAAGATCACATGTTCATGGTTTGTGTAACAAGGCATTTTCATGAAGTTTCCAAAGATGACCAACTTGCAAAATCATCATCACACTTTCCCCCACTTGTTACATTGGATGCTGAACCATGCTAGCCTCCCATACACACCATGCTGCGCCAGCCCTAGCCATTGTACCAAGCTAGAACTCAAGCCATACCTCTCTTACAAAAAAGTTGACTTTTGGCAAAAGCAAACATCCCAATCACAGCAGGCCAGGTCACATCATCTGGCCAATTGGGATTGTTTATACTTTCCATTTGCAAGACAAACATAACACCAAGCCAAAAAAAAACACACCACAACATCACATACACCAAACACACCCCATTTGCATTTCTCTTCGAAATTCTCTGCCCAGCTCACAAACATTCAAACCATTTCCACACATCAACTCACATTGCTTCACTGAGCCTAAACCAACAAGACTTGAGCCTGAATCAAGCAAGAACACCATTCCTCCATTTTCACCCCCAGAAGCAAAACCATTCGAAACTCACTCCACAGTTCACTAACACTCAAACAAACTTCATAAACCTTCTCCATTCATCACACTGGTCACAAAGAACCACTCACATTGGCCTGAAACAGCTTGAGTCACCATCACCATTTTCAACTGAGCTTGAGCAGAAGCTGTTCAAACTCTTCATCTAGCCAGCATAAATTTCTCCCAAGCATTCAAGCATCATCAAGAGTTCATAAGGAGTGGATTTCACAAGGAGGGGAGGTCTGAAAGTTGCTGGAGTGAAAGCTTCGAATCTCAGGTAGCTCAAGAACTTTTTTTCCAGAAATGGATTTTTAAGTTCTAAACTTGTTCTCCTTGCTTCACTGATTGTTCTGATGCTTTTAGTTTTGAAAATGGTGATGAAATGAGGATTTAATTGCTTTCTGAAACTCTGTTGACCTAAAAATTGTTTTGTTCGATTCATGAGTTTGGGGAAAAATAAATGAGTTTGGGCATGGGGTTTTGATTCAGTGAGTTATGGGGATCATTTCCATGTTTTTAGATTTCATTTTAGTTAGGTTTTGAGAGTTTTAGGGATTTTTAGGTGGGCTTCCCACCGGAGAAGACGACCGGAGGTCTTCTCCGGCCACCTGAAAATCATTATGCCCTAATCCCTGTAATTAATTCCATTTGAATGTGGAGCGTAGGATCCTTTGACTTGTTTGACTACCCGCGCTCATGTGTGGCCTGGATCCTCTCAATTAGCCCTAATCCACCTAATTAGTTTTAATTAATTATAATTAAATTAATTTAGTCAGCATCAACCATAGCCCCTGGATAGCGCACGCGGTCAAACATTTCAAATCCAGACTCAATCTCAGCCACTCTTTCTGTTGACTTCATTTAAAATTCATTTTTATTTCTTTTTCTTTCATTTAATTTGCCCAATTTATTTAAAATAGCAAAACTTGTTTAAAAATTATGAAATTTTTTATTCTGAGTTTCATTAATTTTTCAAACACAAAAATATTTTTATTTTCATTTTTAGCATTTAAAAAGTATTTTTAAATATTTAAAAGTTTATTTTTAATTGATTAATGAAAATTAATTTATTAAAAATACTTTTAGGTATTTAAAAATCACCAAAAAATTCATGAAATGTTCCAAGACATTTAGAAACATTGTCCAACCTTCAAACCAAATTTATTTTTTGATCTTGATGCATTTTAAGAATTTCTCATTGAATTAAAATCATTTTTGTGCATTATCTTGATCCAAAGTTCAAAAAATCATTTCTGCCTATCCATGAAGAGTTGGACATTGATTCTTTTTGCATTGCATTGTGTTTAGCATGTAGTTTATGAGATTAAATGGCCATGATTTGATCTTTCATTTCCCATTTGTTTGAGAATTTTCTTGTTTAAGAACCCTAAAAACCCTAGAATCTTGTAAAATTCATATCTTGAGTTAGGTTAGGAGTTGAGACTTCTCCTTTGGGCAGTGGTTTAATATAGGGTTAGGGGTCCTTTGTGTGGCATTTTCAATTTTTTATCTTAGGGTTTGCTTCTGTTTTTGGTTTTTGTTTGATGTATGGTTCATAAACCCTAATTTGGGGCTTCCATATGCATCCATCTTGCATTCTCTTGCATAACATGACTTGCCATGACATTTCAAGCATCCATTTGATTCATTTGACATCATAAGACATATTGAAGGCATGTTTGATCATTGCATCTTGCATTTGCCATGTTGTATGCCATGTGCACTTAATAACTTTTCATGTATGTCCATGCTCCTTAACTTGCTTCATATGCATTCATGAACTTGTATGATCATTTCCATGTGCTGCCTCATGTTTGTAGCATCTCATAGCATCATTATCATCATCAACATGCTTCTGGTTTTGTTTCTCATCATGTCATCTCATCCCATTCTGCATTGCATTGCATTTCTTTCCTAACCTTTCAGGTGGTAAGTAACTCTGAGAAGTGAATTTGCCTTCACTTCTCATAACTTTTCTTTTCATCTCTCTTGCATCCATTGCTGCATTTTTGTTTGTGTTTGAGTTTGAGCTTGCTCATTCTTCTTCTTCCCACTTTCTTTCTTCAAGTGACTTGACTTCTTGAATGAAGCAAGTCACTTTGCTTCTCTTTGCTCCTTTCATCTGCTTCTTGGTGGTTCCTCTGAAGATCCTTCTTGTAAACCTCACAAACCTTAGGAACAACCAAGCCTGACAATAATTAGGGTTTTTGTTAGTCCCCCATTTAGATTTTGCCTTTGTGTCTCTTTGAGTCTTCTCTTCTCACCTCATAATCAGGGACTAAACCCTAAAGGCTTTAAGGCTTTGTGATTAAGTTTATGCCTGCATCCTTCTATTAGGATGGAGTGTATAACTTTAATCCTAAGTGCTAAACCCTTAATGTGTTTAACTCCTTTAATCAATCCATCTTAATAATCATCAAGACATCAAGCTTGTAACTTGGGCCTTGCATTAGGGTTCTAATTCTTCCTTAATTGGTTAAGAAGGACTAACCCTAATGTTAATGGACAAGTCCTCCTCAAGTTGTCTTACAAATCATAAAACTCACTTCATCATCTTACCATCAAATAAAATCCATCTAATAAAGGTTTGTTTTGTCATGAGTTTAGTCCCTAATCATGGATTAAGTTGAGGAGTTTTCCTCAGCTTAAACATTCTCATCTATTATCCTTCTATTAGGATGGTGTAATGAGTCTGTTTAATCCCTGATTATGGCTTAACCTCATTACTTAACACTAAACAAAAACACCAAAAACATCTAAATAATCACAAGTAGGATAATGATCTTAATCCTATGCCAAAGGTGATTAAGTGTGAGAATCTGACTTCACACTTAAGGTATTCTCATTACCCCTAATCAGAGGGAAGATGTGATGAGTCTACTAAATCCATTGGTTTAGGCTTAAGCTCATTAACTTATAACAAACTCTCAAAAGCAATAAAAGACTGAAAACACAAAAACAAACAATAATCGTCTCCTTCGGGATTCTTTTCTCACCTCATTCACTCACAAACGAGAACTCGCTTCTTCCATCTAATGCAAGACAGTTTGCACCTGAGCCAGACAGGTCATACACTTGAGCATAGACAAGTAAGCAGTTCACAAGTCAATTTACCTTTCAGTCTCTTTGGGTCGAACTACGGTGTTCTGACTTCCTCATTGCACGAGAGGATACGTAGGCATAACCTAACAGTTATCGAACAAAAGTCTCTGTATATTCCCCCTCTTTCCAGCATCTTTCTCTTAGCCTCATGATCTTGAGCAATTCATTCTCATTCCTACACTGACACATGTACATCCTTCCAGCTCTTTCATACACAGATTGCACTGACACTACCCTTTTAAAACACAAATCTTTTAAGCGTGGATCCCGTCGAGTACGGCGGACAATCTGGGTGCTAATACCTTCCCAGGTTGTAACCAACCCCCTTTCTCAGTCTCTCTGGTTCGCAACCGTCTTATCCATCTTTTTCTAGGTCTATGCAGCATTGCCTTTCCTCCGGGATAAAAATGCCTAGCTGGTGACTCTTTTCATCTCCAGTGAGTTCACTGCTGTGTGTTCTCATTGTCCCTCTCGCCGACAATTCGCGTCTGTACCTTTATTTGGGCCAGTCCCATTTATCGGGAGCGACAATCCAGTAGTAACCTGATCTTAACAATTTCTTAGCCATTGCATGTCATCCAGCATGGTTACCGAAAGATCCTTCATGCACCTCGTGCATCAGCAAGTCTGCTTCTTTCTTATCAACACATTTGAGTAGCACCATGTCAAAGTTTCGCTTGTATAATGAACCATCAACATTAAGGAAGAAACTACCGGCCAGCCTTCTTAATGTCTTCTTATCATTGGATGATGCCCCAGGTGGGTATGTCTGATCCTCTAAGAAGCTTTTGATGTCATGGAACCAAGGCTTGTCATCTTTAGCAATGTCCACAGAGAATACGTATGTTGGTCGGTCTAGTCTGGATACCGAAATCTGAGGCACATAATTGGCAGTCTGAACCTTGATCATGGAGGAAATGGTAGCTAGAGCATCTGTAAACTGATTCTCGTCTTGAGGGATGTACTCAAGTTTGACTGTTGTGAAGAAAGTCAATAATTTCCTCGTATAGTCACAATACGGAATCAGATGCTCTTGGTGAGTGTACCATTTGCCATTGGTCTGATTAATTACCAAAGCCGAATCTATGAATACATTCAAAGTTTTGATCCTGAGGTCAATGGCCTCCTCAAGACCCATGATACAGGCTTCGTATTCAGCTTCATTGTTAGTGCAGACAAAGGTGAGTTTTGCCGAGAAAGGTATATGAACTCCTTTAGGTGTAATGAACACTGCACCAACTCCACGACCATTCATATTGACATCCCCATCAAACATCATAGTCCATTATTCTTCTGAGTCAGGCCCTTCAGTGTGAACAGGCTCTTCATGATCTTTTGCTTTTAAGTACATGATGTCTTCATCAAGGAAGTCAAATCTCATGGGCTAGTAATCATCAATGGGTTGCTCAGCTAGATAGTCAGATAGTACACTGCCTTTGATGGCCTTTTGAGATGTGTACTGAATGTCATACTCTGTCAGAATCATTTGCCATCTTGCAACCCTTCCGGTAAGTGATGGCTTCTCGAATATGTACTTGACGGGGTCCATCTTTGAAATCAACAAGGTAGTGTGAGTCAACATATACTATCTTAGTCGGCAAGCAGCCCACGCTAAAGCACAACAAGTTTTCTCGAGCAGTGAATAACGTTGTTCACAGTCGATATACTTTTTTCTTAGGTAGTATATTGCATACTTTTTTCAACCAGACTCGTCATGCTGGCCCAACACACACCCCATTGATCCTTCTAATACTGTCAGGTACATTATCAGAGGTCTTCCTTCAATTGGAGGCAAGAGAATTGGAGGTTCTTGTAGGTACTCCTTGATCTTGTCAAAAGCCTTCTGACAATCTTCGTTCCACCTAACCGTTTGTTCCTTTCTTAACAGTTTGAACAGGGGCTCACAGGTTGCAGTGAGGTGAGATATGAATCTTGAGATGTAGTTCAATCTACCTAAGAACCCCCGAACTTCCTTTTCAGTCCTAGGTGCATGCATCTTCTGAATGGCTTTGACTTTGTTGGGATCAACCTCAATTCCTTTTTCACTTACGATAAATCCCAGCAACTTACCAGAACGTACCCCGAATGTGCATTTGTTGGGGTTTATCTTCAGTTGATACTTTCTCAAACGCTTGAACAACTTCAGCAGATTTACCAGGTGGTCTTCTTCAGTAAGGGACTTGGCAATCATGTCATCCACGTAGCATTCAATTTCTTTGTGGATCATATCGTGGAATAACATTACCATAGCCCGTTGATAAGTGGCACCAGCATTCTTCAGTCCAAAAGGCATTACTTTGTAACAAAATGTGCCCCAAGGTGTGATGAAGGTTGTCTTCTCCATGTCTTGGGGTGACATTTTGATCTGATTATACCCAGAAAACCCATACATGAAAGAAAATACCGAGAACTGAGCTGTGTTGTCGACCAATACATCAATGTGAGGTAATGGGAAGTCATCCTTCGGGCTAGCTCTATTCAGGTCCCGGTAGTCCACACACATACGTACTTTACCATCTTTCTTAGGCACTGGTACAATGTTAGCGACCCACGGCGGGTAACTAGTTACAGCAAGGAAACGGCGTCCCACTATTTTTGTACTTCTTCCTTAATCTTCATGGCCATATCTGGGTGAGTACGGCGTAGCTTTTGCTTCACTGGAGGGCAATCTTCTTTTAGTGGCAGCTTGTGCATGACGATATCCGTATCTAGACCTGGCATGTCTTGATAGGACCAAGCAAAGACGTCGACGTATTCTCGAAGCATGTTGATAAGTTGTTCTTTTACCGAAGCTTGCAGACTGGCTCCAATCTTCACTTCTTTCAAATCCTCCTTGGTACCAAGATTAACTATTTCAACCTCCTCCTGATGAGGAGTAATCACTTTCTCTTCTTGCCTCAACAACCTGGATAACTCTTCAGGTAACTCATAGTCTTCTTCAATCCCTTCATCGGCTTGATTAATTGGATTGTCGAAGTCATACAAGGTCATAACAGTGCTGTTGTCGATGCAATCTGGAGGATAATCTCTGCAAGGGTTGAGATTTGTTCGTTTTAGTGATCAATTTTAATCTTGTTTAGAAAAAAAGTGAAAATGAAGTTATTATTTTGAAAACATTGCCATTTTATTGTTTTGTACAAAAGTAAAAATGAAAAGACAGTGAGCAAAAGAGAGAATTATTTGCAAAAGATGTCCGATATTTATTGATATTCCATTTGCACAAAATTACAATATGGAGCTATTACAAAATGAGTCCTGACACCTTGGGCAAGATGAAGGACTTGATGCATGCTGAATAAAGGCAGGAAATAATAATTACTCTGCAGGAGTAACCCTTATAATTTCCTGGGAAGACCAGTTAAGGACTTGGTAACCCAGGATCCTGACGAATCCAGCTCTCCAGGTTGAGGTCGCTTTCCGCCTCGTCTTCCATATTGTTGACAACATCTGGGGTGAGCAGCCCCCACTGATGAACTTGGGCTCTTTAGCAGCCTCTTCTTGATCTTGTTGGAATGGTTTGTAACCCAAACCGAATATGTCCTCCTTTTTCTCCACCGGTAGCAGCTTGCCCCAACCTTAGGCGTTTCCATCTTCAACAACCTTCTGGGCTTGCTGATAGGAGATAGTTGAAGTACCTATCCTATCCTCCTAGGATGCAGCAAATACTTCAGTCGTCACCTCATTGACGTTCAGGGCTTCGAACCCTTGGCTCATGGTTTCATGGATTTCACCATCCATCTCAATGTATTTGTATCTAGCCAGATGGCTAACAAAGATGTCCTCTTCACCACAGATTGTGATAATCTGTCCTTCCCACTCATATTTCAATTTCTGATGAATAGTCGATGTAATTGCTCCAGTGGCGTGAATCCATGGTCGACCCAACAAACAGTTTTAGGCCGGATGAATGTCCATCACATAGAAAGTAGTCTGAAAGACCTGCAGACCGATTATCACAGGCAACTCCACCTCCCCAAGAACAGACCTCTTGGAGCCATCAAAAGCTCTTACCACCAGACTTCTTGGTCGGAGAGCAATACCATCATACTCAAGCTTGACAAGGGCTTTATTCGGTAATACATTGAGTGAAGACCCAGTGTCAACAAGAACATGAGAGAGCACAGCCCCTTTACACTCCAAAGTGATGTGTAAAGCTTTGTTGTGGTGACGTCCTTCCATTGTCAGGTCAGCATTGGTAAAACCTAGCCCATGGCTAGTATTAACATTGGACACTACTGTCTCAAGCTGATTCACTGTGATCTCCTCTGGCACGTAGGCAACGTGCAAGACTTTAAGTAATGCATCCCGATGAGCTTCGGAACACAGCAACAGGGATAAGATGGAGATCTTGGAAGGAGTCTGGTGGAGCTGATCCACAACCTTGTAGTTACTTCTTTTGATTATCCTCATAAATTCATCCACATCTTGATCAAAGGAGGATTTATGAGTCTCTTTTGGTGTAGGTTCTTCAGGTGCCACACTTTTCCCTTTGGCTTTGGCAGCAGCCTCTGCCTCAGTATTGGTTCTTGGAGTTTGTGACGCGAAGAGGTGTCCGCTTCGGGTGATGCCTCCACCTCCCCCGACATTATCTACTTATGGAGTGTGAACTGAAGAATCAAGAAGGACTCTTTCTCCGTTGCAGTAAAGGTCTGAACCATAGTGCCATGGTACAACATTGTCTTTGTCATATGGAATGGGCCCTGGAACCGTGATGGTGACGGGGCTAACTGTAGCAGAGGTTGGAACCGTTACTGTTTGTGGATCATAAAAGATGGTGACAGGACTTCTGGTGGATGTTGGTGGTGATGGATTGAAGCTTGGTTGTTGCTGAAACTGTTGCTGAGATTGTTGTTGATAATTGTTGGAAACAGGGACCGTTGCAGGGTCATAATAGATAGTGACTGTGGAGACATCGTTGTTGGTGGTTGTTGTAGTTGTAGAAGTAGATGAAATGGAATTGTTGTTTGTTGAAGTGATGGAAGAAGTGATTGCTAATTTTATAGACGAGTCTGTAGGAACAATTGTCTTTGCAGTTGTAGGAGAATCATTTGTCATTGAAAAATGAGTTGATGGTGTTGTAGAAGCTGTTGTTGTTATTTGCAGAATACCTTCTTTGAACAGGCCATTGATTCCATTCCTCAAGCTTGCACACCCGTTCTCGAAAACCTTGCAAGATTCATAACAGGCCTCACAACCTGGAAACACTTGGCATTTCAAAAGCTGAGTATTAACCTCTGCTAGAGGTGTCTGAATACTTGCAGTATCTTCAATCAAACTCAAGGGTGAGTCCTCCTCTATTGCATTTATCCTTGGCCCACCATGGCTGGGCATAGGATTCTTCGTGACATTAGGAGATGGTGCAAAATTCAGGGCCTTTGAATCTACCAGATCCTGGACCTTCATATGCAGAGCCCTGCACTTTTCTGTGGAGTGTCCAGGTGCATTAGAATGAAAAGCACACCTGGCGTTGACATCGTAATTTCTTGGAAGGTTCTGAGGATCCAGTGGAGCCAATGTCCTTAACTCAACGAGATAAAGCTTTAGGAGTTGTGGCAGCAATATGGCATATGGCATTGGTATAGGGTCAATCACCCTATTGATCTGAGATGGCCGCTGTTGGAAAGGGTGTTGTTGTTGGTTATTGTTATTGTTGTTGTAGGATCTTTGCTGAGGAAACTGCGGATGTTGAGGAAAGTGTTGTGGTTGTTGAGTGTATTGAGGAGGTGGAGTAGGGATAGTGACGGCGGCAACTGATCTTGGAAGATACTAGGGTCTCCCTCTTCCCATATGTACAAAATTTGTTTCAACGGATCTGTGGGGCCCTGCAAATGGCTTCCTGGCACTGCTTGAACTGGAGCCATTGTCAGAAATCTTTCCATCTTCAGTAAGCTCTCAATTCTTTCCCCAGCTATAACCACGTCTGCAAAGCTAGTGGAAGAAAATGCAGCCAACCTGTCAATATAAGTCCCCTGGAGGGTGTTCATAAACATGTCTGCCATTTCCCTTTCTGACATCGGGGGTTGAACGGCAGCGGCTAATTGCCTCCATCTTTGGGCGTACTCTCTAAAGCTTTCTCGGGAAGACTGTGACATTCCCATCAAAAGGGTTCTATTTGGAGCCATGTCCAGATTGTACTGATATTGACGAATGAAGGCTTCGGCCAAGTCTTTCCAATTCCTAATTGTGGCCCTGGTCAAGTGAGAGTATCATTCCCGGGATGCCCCTGTCAAGTTATCCTCAAAGTAAAACATCCACAGTTTCTCATCAATGATGTAGGCTTTCAATCTCCCCAGGGAAGACTGAAGATGGGTACGTGGGCAGGATGTGCCATTGTATCTTTCAATACAGGGAGGTTTGAACTTGTGAGGAATTCTACCCCCTCCACTAATCCCATATCCATGACATCAAAACCCATAGAGTTTTGGGATTCAGGAGACCTTAGCTTTTCTGCTATTTCATCCAACCGACAATCGTAGACTTCGTCTCCATCCCCGACCACAGTAAACTGCTCTTCCTGAGGGTCCTCCTGCAAAGCCCTCCCTCCAGTGTTACCTTGGGTGTTTCTTATAGCATTGATTTTTAGGTTCATATGAGGTCCAAACTCTGGGGGATCAGTACGAGGCTGTACGTTATCATTGTTGCTGGTACCCCCTGTACCTGGGTGGTTTTCCTCGGGAGTTTGCCGCTCGACTAACTCTCTCAGTCTCTCCTGGCTCTGAGCCAAACCAGTCATCACTGCCATAAATTAATTCATTTGGGCTCTCATCTCAGTCCTCTCATTGGCCATTTGGGTCCTCACATCAGTCAAATCCTGTTGAACCTGATCCATTAGTAATCCCGGAAGGTTGTTTTTTGTCGGATACCAGTGCACTCTATTGACGGGGAACACTCTTCTACGAGCAATGTTTCCTGAAACCACAACAAGGTGAGAAACAACAAAAACAAAAACCTACAAAACAAAGAAATGATGTTAGTATGCAATGCAGGATGCCTATTTGTTTTCCAAGGGTATCCGGTTTGGTTCTTTGGTTTGAACTTTCCAGACCTCGAGGAAATGATGATGTTGTAGAGAGATAAAGCCCATGAAATAATACAAACCATATATTACAAAACTTGTGAAGATACATAGTTTGATTACAACAAAATCCCCATGACGGGTCAAAATACAACAACAAAAATACAATAAAAATGAAGTACAGATACAAGGAAATCAAACATCCAATCCAAAGTCATCCTCTCTGACTTCTTTCAGGAGAGCCTCAGTCACTGGGCCAACTAGGTGCTATGTGATGGTCCTGATAAGAAGGTTCCGGGTGGCAATGGCACTGGTCAACTTCTTATGCTTATCCTGGTCCTTTGATCTCTTCAACCTCGCTCGGAGTTTCAACTCAGAGATCTCCTTCTGTGTTACTGTTGCACCCCAAAATTTGCCCTCACAATACAAAACTTTGTGTGCTAAGAAGGTTCACAAGGTTCACAAGATTCACAATGCTTTCAATACCTTTCATGAGGTTCATGAAGTCTACAAGTTACTTTATGAAGGTTCACAAGGTTCACAAGTTTATCAACATTTACAAGACCTTTCATGAGGTTCATGAAGTCTACAAGTTACTTTATGAAGGTTCACAAGGTTCACAAGTTTCTCAACATCTACAAAACCTTTCATGAGGTTCATGAAGTCTACAAGTCATTTCATGAGGGTTCACAAGGTTCACAAGTTTCTCAATGTTTATATAACCTTTCATGAGGTTCATGAAGTCTACAAGTCATTTCATGAGGGTTCACAAGGTTCACAAGATTCACAATGATTACAAAGCTTTCCTGAGGTTCATGAGGTCTACAAAGTCACTTTATGAGGTTCACAAGGTTCACAAGCTTCACAATACCTCCCATGAGGTTCACAAGACATTTTATGATGGTTCACAAGGTTCACAAAGTTCACAATTGGTCAAAAGAGTTGACAATTCTCTCAGACAATGCACCTCCTAAGCAATGCATCCAAAATTAGGGTTTTGACTTTGATTAGACTAAATGGACTTCCAAGACCTCAAGTGAGTTTCATAACATCTTATATGTGTATAAGAACCCCCATGACAAGTTTCAAGACTTTTCTCAGAAGTTTGCTCAGTCAGATGATCAGATAAGTCAAAATCAGTCAATGTAGTTAAAAAGTCAAACTGAGGTCAACTGTGGTCAAACCAAAGTCAAACTTCATGATTTTTTGCCAACATCAAGTATATGAAGTAAAATTCATCATTTGATCAAGGGTTGATCATGATTCATCAAGGAGATTCCAGAACATCAAGAATCAGGAGTTTCTAAATTAGGGTTTCCTCAGTAAAAGTCAACTGAACTTTGACCAGCCATAACTTTCACATGCTTCATCACCAAGTCTCCACTCAAAGCTCATTTTGAAGGAAATTGAATTCTCTACAACTTTGTGTTTCACAAGCCAAGCCCAAAAATGCTTCATTTGGAAGGTATGAGCTAAGACATTATAGGTCCTTTTGAAAGTCAACAAAAAGTCAACAACTTCAAAAGGGCATAACTTGAGATTGGTAAATGATATGGACATGAAACCAGTGGGGTTGTTTAGAGGACTCTTCAAGCTTTCCAAAATGTCCAAGAACACCCTCATAGCATTAAAATTGAAGGATATGTGCCCTTGCAAAGTTGGGAAATTTTGAGTTGGTTTATGATGAAAAAGGAGGTCTAGAACCAATTTCTTCCAAATGGGCTTGTCAAATTATGATCCAATCCATACAATAGCACTATGCACGACCCAAACCATTAAAAATCAGATTTTTATTATTTTTATTTTTATTTATTTTGATTTAATTCATTAAAAATCATTTTAAAAAAAAATAAAATATGAAAATAAGAGATTTTATTTGGATTGAGCTTCTAGAATGACTTAAATGATGATTTGAATTGAAGAGGAAGGAAATCATAAGATTGATCCAAAAATAGTAAGCCTTCATGCACAAATATTTGATTTTTAAGACATGATCAATTTCAATCTTTTCAAATCAAAATTTCCACACAACAATTCAATTTTATGACCTAAGTTCACTCATCTATAAGTACTAAACCTAATTCAATCACCAAGGGACGATTTTGCTGCATCCAAAGGTAAGTTCACAAAGTCAAAGAACCATTGAAAAAGTTACATTCGGATTCCTTCATACAAGTGCTTTTAAGGTAAAATAAGAACATAAACATGTTCCTTGATCATCCATGAAGCAAAACCAATGCTCATACGCATCTCTTACATGCCATGATGCTTAACCCGAGCTCACTTTATCCTTGAAAATATTTTTTTCGATTCCATTGATTTGTTGCTTTTCATTGAATTTTGTGTACATAATCTTGTTTGTGACATTGTATAGATCGTTTCTGGACCAATGGATTGAAGCATCCCTGCCTAACATGAATTCGGCCATGATTAGGGTTTTGACCTTCAAAATAGGATCCTTTGATTCACTAAACCTAAATGAATTTTGAGGACATAGGAATGTTCTATGAATCACAAGGATCATAAAACCCTAATTAATTTCATAAATCGTTGCTGTTTTGTATGAGTTTCATTTTCGCAGGTTCAAGATAATGAAGAACTCGTAACAAATTTCGCAGGAAAAAGTGAAGGAAATTTCGCAGGAAATTTGGGGAAGAAGAAGAAGCTTGGCGCGCTCAGGAAATTTGAATTTCTGTTTAAAATATTTTATCTTATGTTGTTGTTTCGTTAGCACAAGCCAGTGCTTGGCCCAGTGGAAAAGTATGCGTGCGTTTGACAAAAGGGGAGGGGATCGAATCCTGCCTCCAGCCAATTTTTGACATTTTTTCATTTAAACTGCATTCTTAATATATTATTATTTGTAGTTGTTTGGTTAACAGATGGGCTCTTCCAGCCAGGCGGTTATGCGTGTTTGCTTGTGTTCAAAGGTCTTGGGTTCAACACCACCCCAGGCCTTTTTGCTTCTTGATTTTTCTTGATTTTTCCAGATAAAACACAAAACTACTTCTTCTCCCTATGATGACATGCGCGTGTTGATGGCCCAGTGGTAGAGGCTATTGTTGGCAAGCATAGGGGACTGGGTTCAAACCCCAGCCCCATCAGGTTTTTTATTTTCTTTTTCTTTTTGCTTTATCTCTAATTTAATTACTATATATAAAATAAATTAAAATTATGTTGTTTATTATTTTTCTATATTGTAAAATATATATATATTATGTGTTCTAGTTCCTAAAAAATATTTTTCTAACAAAACCCTAATTTCATAAAACCCTAATTTTATTTTCTAAATAATTTTTATTTTCTAATTCTTAATATAATTATTATGTATATATTTATTTAATGTAACTTTTGTAAATAAAATTAAATCTTATAAATATAATACTTAATATAAAATTTTTGTAAATATAAACTTTAAACATAATTATAACTCATTTTCTTATATATAATATGTAAATATTTTTTCTTTTAATTTGTTTATAACCCAAATTATATGTAAATATTTTTTAATATATAAATAATTGTTGATGTATGTTTAGAAATAATTAAATTTATAATGATTAAAATTTATAATTATATTATGTTTAAAAATTTGTACATAAATTAAAATGCCATAATAATTATTTAATTGTTCATATTAAAAACCTAACTTTTGTTTATTATTTTAATTTTGTTCTTATAATATTTTGCTAATTATATTTATTATTATTAAGCATGTTATTACTAACTTTTTATTATTATTATTTCACTAACATTATTTAATTTTTCATTATTATTTTACTAACCCTATTTTTAATTCTTATTATTACTAACCCCTATTTTATTTATTTATTGCTTATTTATTATTTTTGCTTATTATTTATATTTTGCTATTTATCTTTAATTAGCTTATTATTATAATTATGTAATTGCTTCTTGGTGTAATTTTGTAAATATGAATTTATTTAATTTTTATGTTATGGTTAGTAATATAGGGAGTGCAAAACATGTATTCTATTAAAAATTAAATTTAGATCACTTTAATTTAAAGATAAATAAAATTGAACACTCACACACGTAAGTCGATTTTTAATCGCCATCTCACATTTCTAAGGCTATCCCTCAATGTTGCCTAATCATAAGGTCAAGTGGGGTGTATAAAGCAAGTCCCTTAAAAGAAAAATCATCAAGTCCCTAATGGTTGCCTTTAAAGATCAAGTCCCTTTTCGAATAATGATGATAGTCCCTCCTAAATGCTTAATATACCTCACAGTTGCCTTCACAAAACAGATGTCCCTCACATGTCCCTCACATTCAAGGTAATGACTACCTATTCCTTAATAATAGGGATAGTCTTACCACTTAAAGGATAAAGAACAGAAAAGACTTAAATTTTAGGGTAGGTACCTCCTAGTTGCTTGCTCACTTCATTCCAAATTTTCAAACACTTAACAAATTTCAAACAAATTTTCAAAAACAAGTTTTTACGCATCCGTACATGGATCATTATTAACTCATATGAAAATTTTCTATTCACACACTTCACATTTTCAAAAACAATTCAAAAGTGAGCTAAGTAACTAAGAGCCCATGGATAACCATGGATGTAAAGGGTGCTAACACCTTCCCTTTACATAACCTACCCCCCGGACCCAAAAATATCTCTTAAGGTCTTTCCTATTCTTTTATACCCTTTCCTTTTGGATAAAATAAAAGTCGGTGGCGTCTCTTGCTATCCGCAACATAACTTAAAGTCAGTTCTCCCACCGTGTTACAGAACTGGCGACTCTGCTGGGGATTTAAATTTAAGAGGGGTACCCTTAAGAATTAGATCACTTTAAATTGTTTGCCTTGTTTGCTTTATATTATCTTGTTGGGGTGCTCTTATGTGTGAAAGGTCCTAACCCGGATCTAGTGTACCTTAGGTAAATGGCAATAGACCAAGGAAATTGTACGACGTATATCGATATGGTTGATCTGGTGGCCATAGTTAGTGCGACTTCTTGGTTGGTGCTTATATTCCTTAAGTCAAGTTGAGGATAATATGAGGCTGCCATATGTTGTCAATGCACTAACTAACTTTTAGAACCCTAGTTAACTCATCTTGGCCTTTAGAAAGTAGTGAGGTAACCGGCTTTGGTGAAGACTGAAGTTGGTTGACACTCGATACTACACTCATTGAGATCTTAAACTTGGAGGGTTTTGGTTGGCAAGTAAGTTGCCTTCTGATCAACCACCCTTGTGAAGGATCAATGATATTGAGATCCCTTAGAACCTGGTTACTTTTGTAGGACAGGATGAACCAACTAACTTCAGGGGAGGGTACTTACCTTAAACCTCATGCAAGCCTTTAAACCTAGGGCTATGGTGTGACTTGTTTGTATGTGCCACATGTTTGTGATTGAGCATAACATCATGACATCATCATGCATCATAAGCATAGCATTTTCACTAACCATTTCAAGGACCAAAGGATTTATCTTTGTTCTTTGTTGCAGGTCATGGCTTCTGCTCGTAGAAACACCATCAGGATCAACTTTGTGGGGATACCTCCCAAGCTTAAAGAGTTGGTTTCTCAAGTGTCTGATCATTCCCAGTTCATCAAGAGACATGGTCACCTATTGGACTTAGTCATTTCAGGGTTCAATGAAGACATGATGAGTGTGCTGTTTCAGTTCTTTGACCCTAAGCACCACTGCTTTACATTCCCTGATTATCAGCTGGTTCCAACCATGGAGGAGTTCTCTAAACTTCTGGGTATACCTGTTCTTGATCAAAGACCCTTCACAGGCTTGGAGAAAGAACTTAAACCAGAGGTTATTGCTGCAGCTCTACATCTGAAGAAGTCTGATATTGTTCTAGAAACGAGAAGCGGAGTCAAGGGTATTCTTGCCAAGGTATTAATGGATAAAGCTCAAATGTTCTTGAAGGCCATGAGCTATGATGCTTTTGAGGAGATCTTAGCCTTGCTGATTTATGGCTTAGTATTGTTCCCCAATCCAGATCAGTTCATAGACGTTCATGCCATCAACATTTTCCTGAGTCACAATCCAGTGCCTACATTGCTGGGAGATATCCTGCATTCTCTTCACACCCGTACTACAAGGGCAAGAGGAACTTTGATGTGCTGCATACTTTTGCTTTCTAGGTGGTTTATTTATCACCTTCCTCGCTCAGTAATGAAGAATGAGCAAGGGTTCAGATGGTCCAAAAGGATCATGTCACTTTCTTACTCAGATATCCATTGGTGCTCCAGATCTATGGAGAATGTCACCATCATTGACCGTTGTGGGGAGTTTCCTAATGTGCCACTACTAGGCATAAGAGGAGGCATCACCTACAACCCCTCTCTAGCTTTACGACAGTTTGGTTATGCTCGGAGTGATGGTCCACATGACATGTTGATTCAGGGCATTGTGTTTGATTACGACAACGATCTTCAGGGTTACCGTCAGAGATTCATACGAGCATGGGGAAAAGTAAACAGGGTTGACAGCAAGACAATGGAGCCTAAGTACACTATTCCTATGGAGGCTTATCTCAGATGGGTACGATCTCGTGCTCAGACACTCATGATGCCATATCCTGTCGTCCTACCAGTTACCATGGAACCTGTTGCTGAAGGGGACACAGCTTATACCATCCTTCACCCAGACATGCCTACTGATATGGAAGACTTGCAGAGATCATGGATCCAACTGAAGGAGCAAAGGGATACTTTCGAGGCTCATTACAAAGCAAGCCAAGAAAGAATCCTGGAACTAACAAAGCAACTTCATGAGGAACGGAATCTCAACTCATACCTCAATACAAAGAGGAAACGTCCATGGGAGACTTAAAACCCCATCTTTTGTACTTATTTCATTTCATTTTTTTGTAAGCCTAAAAGGCAAAACAAAGTTATTACTAATAAAAGTTTACTTTCGTGTTTGTTTAAGAAAATTTAAATCCTGCGGTCCTTGAAAACATTGCATATGCATTACCATATCATTTCATTGCATCACAGGTTTATAATTGTGCACAGGTTTCTCATCTTCTCGCTGTTTATTTCAGCAATGGCTCTTGAACAATCAGTTAAGGATCTCCAGGCACAAAATGCACAGTTCCAAGAGCTAATCTTGAACCTGTCCAAGGGGCAGGATGAATTGAAGGCACTGCTGGCCAAGAAGACTAAGAAGACTAGAAGGTCTGCTGGTTTGATCAATATGGGAAGAAGGTTCAAAGGTCTGGCCAAGACCAAAGAACCAGCTGAAGACTATGAATCTAAAGAATCTGAAAAAGAGGGAGGCATTCTCCACAACACTATGGGGGACTCTGATTCTGAGGCTAATTACTACCATGAGCCTAATGAAGACAAATTCAAGATGCTGGTGGATAGGATGGATGCTATGGAGTTGCAGAAATCATCTGGGCTGGATTTTGAGGATTTGAGTTTGATATCTGGGGTAGTCATACCTGTGGGTTTCAAGGTTCCTACTTTTGTTGTCTATGATGGGGTCTCTTGTCCCAAGCTGCATCTGAGGTCTTATGTCAGAAGAATTCAACCCCACACTTCTGATAAAAAGTTGTGGATTCATTTCTTTCAAGAAAGCTTATCTGGAGCTCAGCTGGAGTGGTATTATCAGTTGGAGAGTGCCAACATCAGAGACTGGAATGATCTTGCTGAAGCTTTCTATAAGCAGTACCAATACAATGCTGACTTAGCCCCCACTCGCATGCAACTTCAGAGCATGTCTATGGGTGCCAAAGAAAGTTTCAAAGAGTATGCTCAGAAGTGGAGAGATTTAGCTGGAAGAGTTCAACCCCCTTTGACTGACAGGGAGCTGGTTGATATGTTCATGTGCACGCTGAGTGGTCCGTTCTACAGTCATCTCATTGGAAGCTCATCATCTGGCTTCACTGAGTTGATCATGACAGGAGAGCGAGTAGAGAATGGTATAAAGAATGGTAAGATCCAAGTGGGTACTTCTTCATCAGGTGCTGCAAAGAAGCCTCCCACTGGGAAGAAAGAATCCAATGCTGTTTATGGTCAACCTGATCGTAACAGAAGGCATCAGTCTGTTAGTGCAGTTCATATTTCAAATCCAACTCCTGCAACAACAGAGCAGCCACAGGGCAACCAACATAGGGCTAGAAGGCAGTTCACGAAGATCAACATGTCAATGGCACAGGCATTGCAACACTTGTTGAAGGCTGAACTTATTACTTTGAAAGAGGCTCCTCAGAATCCTAATGTTACCTCTCCCAGGTACAATCCTAATGCACGATGTGCATATCATTCAAACTGTCAGGGACATGATACTAATAACTGCTGGATCTTGAAGAATAAAATTCAAGATATGATTGATGCTGGAGAAATTGAGTTTGATCCTCCAGGTACTCCAAATGTGATTACTGCTCCAATGCCAAACCACGAGAAGACTGTCAATGCCATTGAGGAAGATCTGCATATCCATTCAGTTGATGAATTGACCACACCATTGTTTGTCATCAGAAAGAAGTTGGTACAAGCTGGGTTCTTTCCGGGTTGTCGTGAAGATTATGTTTATTGTGAGTATAATCCAGAGAAGTGCTTCAGGTTGAAAGACGGAATTCAGCGTCTCATGGATAAGTATACCATAGTGTTTGAAAGAAGACCGTCTTCTGTGGAGAGTATGGTGGAACATATTACCAGAGGTAAGAAGATTGAAGAGGTTGACATGGTTGACAAAGTACCAATAAGGATCACTTCAAAGGGTCCCATTAAAATCACTCATCAGGGTCCAATCAAAATTACTGCTGAAGGTCCCGTGAAAGTTGTTGCTGAAGCCAGAGTAGCTCCTGTGGTCATTACTACTCCTGGTCCTATCCCATATACGTCTGACAAAGCTGTGCCTTGGCACTATGGGTCTGATGTTTACATCCATGGTGTTAAGCAAGAGCCTGTAGCTGATTGCCTGTTGATGTTGATAATATTGCTGGATCTAGCAAGATCACACGTAGTGGAAGAGTCTTCTCTCCTCCAGTTGTTTCTAAGAATGCAGTTACTCCTGCTGCTACTTCCACCACTGATGCTCGGGGAAAAGGTCCTGTTATTGAGCCCGTATCTACTGATGTACCAGCTGCTGATGACTTCTCTAAGCAGATGGAAGAAGTATTGAAAATCATTCGCAAGAGTGATTATGACATTGTTGATCAGTTGGGGCATACTCCCTCAAAGATTTCTATGTTGTCCTTGTTGTTATGTTCCGAGGCTCATGCCAAGTCCTTGATCAAGTTTCTGAAGACTGCTCATGTACCTAATGCTATCTCTGTTGACCAGTTTGAGAACTGTGTTGCCCACCTGACCTATGACAATGGGTTAGGATTTTCTGATGCTGATTTGACCCCTGCCAAGAGGGATCATAACAGGGCCTTGCATATCTCAATTGAATGCAGGGGCACTACCCTGTCACATGTGTTGATAGACAATGGTTCCTCTCTGAATGTGTTGCCCAAGGAAGTCCTGAATAAGCTGAGTCCTGAAGACGCTGTGCTGAAGTCCAGTAGTATTGTGGTGAAGGCTTTTGACGGTTCTAGAAGAGTAGTACATGGGGAAATTGATCTTCCAATCAAAGTTGGTTCCCAAGTTTTTACTGCTACATTTTTTGTGATGGACATTCGTCCTTCATACTCTTGTCTGCTTGGTCGTCCTTGGATCCATGGGGCAGGTGCCGTGACCTCTACATTGCACCAGAAGTTGAGATATCCGGTGGATGGAAAGGTTGTTACTGTCTATGGAGAAGAAGAATACTTTGTCAGCCATGTAAACACTTTTAAGTATCTGGAAATGGAAGGTGAATACATTGAAACTCCGTGTCAGACATTTGAAGTGGTTCCCTGGGTTGTTAATGATTATGTAGCTCCTCCTGTTGTGAAGAAAGTTCCTGTGGTCACCAGAAAGCCTCCAACAATGGCAATGGCTTCCCTCAATGATGCTAGAGCTGTGGTGGATGAAGGTGGTTGTACTATTTGGGGTCAGCTTCCTGATATTCCATACAAGTCTGACAAGTTTGGTTTGGGTTTCACTGCAGAGTCCCAGAAGGCTGTTCGTCGTGCTCGTGCTGCTCGTATCACTAATCAAGGGGTTGTAAAGAACCAGATTAATGCTGTGGGAGATCAAGATGAAGACTACAACTTGGATGCATGGATTTTTCCTACTGTGGGTGCTGGACTCAATAATTGGAAAGCTGAAGATGTTATCCCTATCTCCTTTAGTCAGGAGTAAATACTATTACTGTGTTGTGTTTTTAAATTTGTAATTTCTTGAACAATTAAAACTCTCAAGCCTTGTGCCTAACCCGGGGCACAATGGTGTGCTTGTTACGGGCTGTCATTTCATTTGCATACTTCATTCAATAAAATCAGTGGACGTTTCGTTTTCGTAAATATTGTGTTCCTTGTCTTTCTTTTCTTTTATTTTTGTTTTATCAGCTATGTGTTCTTACACACACCCACATCACTAAAATGCAGATCCTCATCCACTCTGGATCCTGTTGATAACAGTTCTACTATTGCCAATTATAATTTCGAGAATCCGATCTATCAAACTGAAGACGGAAATGAGGACGATTGTGAAATACCTGTAGAGCTTGCTAGGTTGTTACAACAAGAAGAGAAAGCTATACAGCCACATGAAGAGCCAGTCGAAGTTGTGAATTTGGGAACTGAAGAAAACAGAAAAGAGGTCAAGATAGGGGCTGAATTAGAGGACAGTGTCAAGAGCAGATTGATTCAGATGTTACGTGACTATGTGGAGATCTTTGCTTGGTCTTATGAAGATATGCCAGGGTTGGATACAGACATTGTGGTTCACCGTTTACCAGTGAAAGAAGATTGTCGTCCAAAGAAGCAGAAGGTTCGTCGTATGCGTCCTGAGATGTCAGAAAAGATCAAGGCAGAGGTAATGAAACAGTTCAATGCAGGGTTCTTAGCAGTGACTTCTTATCCATAGTGGGTTGCAAATGTGGTACCGGTTCCTAAGAAAGATGGTAAGGTACGTATGTGTGTAGACTACAGAGATTTGAACAAAGCTAGCCCCAAAGATGACTTTCCACTGCCTCATATTGATATTCTGGTAGACAACACTGCTCAGCATAAGGTATTCTCTTTTATGGATGGTTTCTCTGGTTATAATCAAATCAAGATGGCTCCTGAAGACATGGAGAAGACAACATTTGTGACACAATGGGGGACTTTTTGTTATAAGGTGATGCCATTTGGTTTGAAGAATGCAGGGGCAACGTATCAGCGTGCTATGGTGGCTTTGTTTCATGATATGATTCATCATGAGATAGAGGTATATGTGGATGATATGATAGCCAGGTCTCAGAATGAAGAGCAACATCTTGATCATCTACACAAATTGTTTGAGAGGTTGAAGAAATACAAGTTGAGATTGAATCCAAACAAGTGTACTTTTGGAGTTAGATCTGGTAAACTCCTGGGTTTTATTGTCAGTGGAAAAGGTATTGAAGTGGATCCTGCAAAAGTAAAAGCTATACGAGAAATGCCAGCTCCCCGTACTGAGAAGGAGGTTAGAGGTTTCTTGGGACGATTGAACTACATTGCAAGATTTATTTCCCAATTAACTGCCATCTGTGAGCCAATCTTCAAGTTGTTGAAGAAAGATCAGGTGATGGAATGGAATGATGAGTGCCAGACTGCCTTTGATGAAATCAAGAGATATTTGTTAGAACCTCCAATTTTGATGCCACCAGTTGATGGAAGACCCTTGATTATGTACTTAACAGTGTTAGACAACTCAATGGGGTGTGTGTTGGGGCAACATGACGAGTCTGGTCGAAAAGAGCAGGCAATATACTACCTTAGCAAAAAGTTTACCGACTGTGAAACAAGATACTCACTGCTCGAGAAAACTTGCTGCGCTTTGGCATGGGCTGCTCGCCGACTAAGACAGTATATGTTGACTCATACTACCTTATTGATTTCGAAGATGGATCCAATCAAGTACATATTTGAGAAACCTGCTCTCTCCGGAAGAATTGCAAGATGGCAAATGATCTTGACAGAATATGATATACAGTACACTACTCAGAAGGCCATTAAGGGAAGTGTTGTTGCTGATCATTTGGCTCATCAAGCAGTGGATGATTATCAGTCAATGAGTTTTGAGTTTCCTGATGAAGACATTATGATTATTACCAAAGAACCTGGACAATATGACAGACCTGAACAAGAATCCCGATGGACTATGGTTTTTGATGGTGCCTCTAATGCACTTGGTAATGGTGTTGGTGTTGTGATTAGTTCCCCTGAAGGTTGTCATACCCCGATTACTGCCAGACTTTGCTTCTATTGTACCAATAACATGGCTGAATATGAGGCATGTATCTTGGGTATTAAAGATGCTATTGATATGAAGATTCAGTTCCTTGATGTGTATGGAGATTCAGCCCTGGTAGTAAGTCAGATTAAAGGAGATTGGGATACCAAGCATGATAATCTCATTCCTTACAGAGAACATGTGTTGTCTTTGATCCCACATTTCAAAGAAATTACCTTTGGACACATTCCCCGAAGAGAGAATCAGTTGGCAGATGCATTGGCCACCATGGCATCTATGTTTGAGATCAGTTGGGATGATGAAGCTCCCAAAATTAATATTGATAGATTTGAAAAGCCTGCATACTGCAATGAGATTGACACTGAAGGGGCAGAGGAGAAGCCTTGGTTCTATGAAGTGAAAAGATATCTTGAAGCTCAGGAATTCCCTGAAGGGGCATCTGTCAAAGATAGGAAGTTTCTGAGAAGGTTTTCTGCTATGTTCTTTTTGAGTAATGGCATTTTGTACAAGCGCAATCATGATTCAACTATGCTTCGTTGTGTGGATAAGAAGGAAGCAACAGAGATCATGGAAGATATGCATGATGGGATCTTTGGCACTCATTCTAGTGGTCACACTATGGCAAAGAAAATATTGAGAGCAGGTTACTATTGGTCTACCATGGAGGCTGACTGCTATCAACACTCCAGAACATGTCACAAGTGTCAAATTTATGCTGATAAAGTACACATACCTCCATCACCATTGAATGTGTTGACTGCTCCTTGGCCCTTTGCCATGTGGGGCATTGATATGATTGGTGAGATCAAGCCTACTGCGTCTAATGGACATCGTTTCATCCTGGTTGCTATTGATTATTTCACAAAGTGGGTAGAGGCAGCTTCATTTGCATCTGTTACCAAGAATGTTGTGGCTAGATTCATTAAGAGTAATCTCATATGTAGGTATGGCATCCCTGAGAGGATTATCACTGACAATGGCTCTAATCTGAACAACACTATGATTACTGATCTCTGCACGCAGTTCAAGATTAAGCATCACAATTCTTCTCCGTATCGTCCAAAGATGAATGGGGCAGTTGAAGCTGATAATAAGAACATTAAGAAGATTGTACAGAAGATGACTGTTACTTACAAGGATTGGCATGAGATGTTACCATTTGCTCTTCATGGTTATCGTACTACAATACGTACTTCAACAGGGGCAACCCCATTCTCCTTAGTCTATGGTATGGAAGCAGTTCTGCCCATTGAAGTTCAGATTCCCTCCTTAAGAATTATGAAGGATGCAGGCTTGGATGAAGATGAGTGGATTCAGACTCGACTGGACCAGATAAATTTGATTGATGAGAAGAGATTAGCAGCAGTTTGTCATGGCCAGATGTACCAGAAGAGAATGATCAAAGCTTTTAACAAGAAGGTTAAGCCAAAGGTATATCAGGCTGGTGACTTGGTAATCAAGCGCATCATATTACCACAGGGTGATCCTAGGGGCAAGTGGACTCCAACATATGAAGGACCATTTGTAGTTAAGACAGTGTTCTCAGGAGGTGCCATGATACTAACTACAATGGATGGTGAAGACTTCCCACAGCCTGTAAACGCAGACATAGTTAAAAAATACTACGCATAAAAAGAGTCCCGCTAGGTTGACAGGCCTAGGCAAAAATAAGGGCATCCCGGCAAACCAAAAGGGTTTGGGCAAAAATTAGGGACATATATAAAAAGATGTACACCCGGCAAGTCGAAAACCTGAAAAGGCGGCTTGGGCAAAAAAGGGTATCCCGGTGGATTGAAAACCTGAAAGGGCAATCCAGGCAAAAGTTAGGGATTAAAGCGTATGACTATGTCTCGTTTGGATCACCCATGAAACTGCAACCAGTTGTAATACTTACTCAAGCTCGAACAGATAAAACTCAATTCAATCGTTTCCGTCCCAACAGCAAGAAGATGAGATACTTGAAGATAATGGCAATAGTAGAATTGAAACTCAATAGGATTGTTTCCCACATAGCTGATTTTCTTCACTTTGTAAAATCTTTATGACAAAATCCTCTTACTAGGGTTTATGTCTCCTTGTACAGACTTACCCGTGTGTGGGTCACTTTTTGATATAAATAAATTCCATCTTTTGAATCCAGATTTACTTTTACCCTATTTACATAAGCGAAACGTCCATTGGTTGTGTTTGAATGTATGTATGCTTTTGAATATGATTGATGTTTACCAAAAATGCATGAATGCTTAATATGATTGATGTTTACCAGAAATGCATGAAAATGCAGTAATAGTATTTACTAAGGACGAACGAGGGGAGGATTTCAACGAAGCTTCGCCGGTTCATCTCTACAAAACAACTACAAAACCCTCAGTAGGACGAATCCATCTTCACAA
Source organism: Lathyrus aphaca (assembly GCA_963966055.1). Lineage (NCBI taxonomy): Eukaryota > Viridiplantae > Streptophyta > Magnoliopsida > Fabales > Fabaceae > Lathyrus > Lathyrus aphaca. The sequence continues at coordinate 352,960,996 of OZ014520.1, read as the reverse complement.
AGTCTTATCTCCCCTGGAATTTATATCCATCTCTTTTATCCTCATACGGATATTCGGGAATTTACTTTCCAATAAGGGTACGACGAACGAAGACGGGTGTTCTATCTACTCTACTATCAAACGAAGGTGAAGGTTATGTCTATCCTTACTATCCCCAGCAAACAGGAGGTTATATATATACCTTATTATCCCCAGCAGAAGGGAGGTTACGTCTATCCTTATTATCCCCAGCAGACGGGAGGTTACGTCTATCCTTATTATCCCCAGCATACGGGAGGTGATATATACCTTATTATCCCCAGCATACGGGAGGTGATATATACCTTATTATCCCTAGCATCCGGGATGTTATATATACCTTGCTATCCCCAGCAGACGGAAGGTTATGTATAATGTATTCTTCAACAACGAATCGGGATTTATTTTCCCTGGCCAGCAGTTGTTATACGAAGATATCCAGACGCTTCCGGCAGTATCATATCATACATCATTTACATCATACCATAACATACATATCCATAAATGCATAATACATTTACTTAGGGGCATCATACTATGCATACATACATATAACATAAACTAACATTCTCCTTGCAGGATAGTTACATGCAGATAAAACCGCATCAATAATTTACAACAGGTCAGAAATGATCCATACACTACTCAAGATGTCCTCGAATAGCAGGCAAACGGTCTGTAAAAAGATCCATTCCCTGGTTCAAGACATTTTTCAGAAGAACAAATCCTGACGTTCTTTTGATCCTTAAGAGCAAATCCTGACGCTCTTTTGGACCCTTGTTCAAGATACTTTTTCAGAAGAACAAATCCTGACGTTCTTTTGATCCTTAAGAGCAAATCCTGACGCTCTTTTGGCTACTTGTTCAAGATACTTTTTCAGAAGAACAAATCCTGACGTTCTTTTGATCCTTAAGAGCAAATCCTGACGCTCTTTTGGCCCCTTGCTCAAGACTTTTTCAGAAGAACAAATCCTGACGTTCTTTTGATCCTTAAGAGCAAATCCTGACGCTCTTTTGGACCCTTGTTCAAGATACTTTTTCAGAAGAACAAATCCTGACGTTCTTTTGATCCTTAAGAGCAAATCCTGACGCTCTTTTGGCTACTTGTTCAAGATACTTTTTCAGAAGAACAAATCCTGACGTTCTTTTGATCCTTAAGAGCAAATCCTGACGCTCTTTTGGCCCCTTGCTCAAGACTTTTTCAGAAGAACAAATCCTGACGTTCTTTTGATCCTTAAGAGCAAATCCTGACGCTCTTTTGGACCCTTGTTCAAGATACTTTTTCAGAAGAACAAATCCTGACGTTCTTTTGATCCTTAAGAACAAATCCTGACGTTCTTTTGGCTCTTGGAGAATAGGCAAACGGTCTGTACAAAGACCCATTCCCTAATCCAAAATATTTCCAAAAGAGATAATCATCACAAGATCCATTTCTACTGGTCCATCCAACAACTCAAATCATGTTGCATAAATGATTCAGAGACGACTTATACAAAGACCTAGTACTGATATCCAGTATCAACATAAAGACATCATCATATTCTGATACTTTAGATGGCATCTCTAAGCCCATCACCAGTTCTTCCTGATGGCATCTCTAAGCCCATCTCCAGTTCTTCCAAGTGGCATCTTTAAGCCCACTCAAGTATATTCAACTAGCCATCTGTATTACTTTACGCACTGGTGAGTGCAAATTTTTGGGCTTTTGTGTTCAATCCCCTTCAACCTTCCAGGTCACGACTGGCAAATATACCAATCTAACCCCTCAGGTTTCAGAAAATTGAACAGGGGCAGCTGTTGCACCCCAAAATTTGCCCTCACAATACAAAACTTTGTGTGCTAAGAAGGTTCAAAGGGTTCACAAGATTCACAATGCTTTCAATACCTTTCATGAGGTTCATGAAGTCTACAAGTTACTTTATGAAGGTTCACAAGGTTCACAAGTTTCTCAACATTTACAAGACCTTTCATGAGGTTCATGAAGTCTACAAGTTACTTTATGAAGGTTCACAAGGTTCACAAGTTTCTCAACATCTACAAGACCTTTCATGAGGTTCATGAAGTCTACAAGTCATTTCATGAGGGTTCACAAGGTTCACAAGTTTCTCAATGTTTATATAACCTTTCATGAGGTTCATGAAGTCTACAAGTCATTTCATGAGGGTTCACAAGGTTCACAAGATTCACAATGATTACAAAGCTTTCCTGAGGTTCATGAGGTCTACAAAGTCACTTTATGAGGTTCACAAGGTTCACAAGCTTCACAATACCTCCCATGAGGTTCACAAGACATTTTATGATGGTTCACAAGGTTCACAAAGTTCACAATTGGTCAAAAGAGTTGACAATTCTCTCAGACAATGCACCTCCTAAGCAGTGCATCCAAAATTAGGGTTTTGACTTTGATCAGACTAAATGGACTTCCAAGACCTCAAGTGAGTTTCATAACATCTTATATGTGTATAAGAACCCCCATGACAAGTTTCAAGACTTTTCTCAGAAGTTTGCTCAGTCAGATGATCAGATAAGTCAAAATCAGTCAATGCAGTTAAAAAGTCAAACTGAGGTCAACTGTGGTCAAACCAAAGTCAAACTTCATGATTTTTTGCCAACATCAAGTATATGAAGTAAAATTCATCATTTGATCAAGGGTTGATCATGATTCATCAAGGAGATTCCAGATCATCAAGAATCAGGAGTTTCTAAATTAGGGTTTCCTTAGTAAAAGTCAACTGAACTTTGACCAGCCATAACTTTCACATGCTTCATCACCAAGTCTCCACTCAAAGCTCATTTTGAAGGAAATTGAATTCTCTACAACTTTGTGTCTCACAAGCCAAGCCCAAAAATGCTTCATTTGGAAGGTATGAGCTAAGACATTATAGGTCCTTTTGAAAGTCAACAAAAAGTCAACAACTTCAAAAGGGCATAACTTGAGATTGGTAAATGATATGGACATGAAACCAGTGGGGTTGTTTATAGGACTCTTCAAGCTTTCCAAAATGTCCAAGAACACCCTCATAGCATTAAAATTGAAGGATATGTGCCCTTGCAAAGTTGGGAAATTTTGAGTTGGTTTATGATGAAAAAGGAGGTCTAGAACCAATTTCTTCCAAATGGGCTTGTCAAATTATGATCCAATCCATACAATAGCACTATGCACGACCCAAACCATTAAAAATCAGATTTTTATTATTTTTATTTTTATTTATTTTGATTTAATTCATTAAAAATCATTTTAAATAAAAATAAAATATGAAAATAAGAGATTTTATTTGGATTGAGCTTCTAGAATGACTTAAATGATGATTTGAATTGAAGAGGAAGGAAATCATAAGATTGATCCAAAAATAGTAAGCCTTCATGCACAAATATTTGATTTTTAAGACATGATCAATTTCAATCTTTTCAAATCAAAATTTCCACACAACAATTCAATTTTATGACCTAAGTTCACTCATCTATAAGTACTAAACCTAATTCAATCACCAAGGGACGATTTTGCTGCATCCAAAGGTAAGTTCACAAAGTCAAAGAACCATTGAAAAAGTTACATTCGGATTCCTTCATACAAGTGGTTTTAAGATAAAATAAGAACATAAACATGTTCCTTGATCATCCATGAAGCAAAACCAATGCTCATACGCATCTCTTACATGCCATGATGCTTAACCCGAGCTCACTTTATCCTTGAAAATATTTTTTTCGATTCCATTGATTTGTTGCTTTTCATTGAATTTTGTTTACATAATCTTGTTTGTGACATTGTATAGATCGTTTCTGGACCAATGGATTGAAGCATCCCTGCCTAACATGAATTCGGCCATGATTAGGGTTTTGACCTTCAAAATAGGATCCTTTGATTCACTAAACCTAAATGAATTTTGAGGACATAGGAATGTTCTATGAATCACAAGGATCATAAAACCCTAATTAATTTCATAAATCGTTGCTGTTTTGTATGAGTTTCATTTTCGCAGGTTCAAGATAATGAAGAACTCGTAACAAATTTCGCAGGAAAAAGTGAAGGAAATTTCGCAGGAAATTTGGGGAAGAAGAAGAAGCTTGGCGCGCTCAGGAAATTTGAATTTCTGTTTAAAATATTTTATCTTATGTTGTTGTTTCGTTAGCACAAGCCAGTGCTTGGCCCAGTGGAAAAGTATGCGTGCGTTTGACAAAAGGGGAGGGGATCGAATCCTGCCTCCAGCCAATTTTTGACATTTTTTCATTTAAACTGCATTCTTAATATATTATTATTTGTAGTTGTTTGGTTAACAGATGGGCTCTTCCAGCCAGGTGGTTATGCGTGTTTGCTTGTGTTCAAAGGTCCTGGGTTCAACACCACCCCAGGCCTTTTTGCTTCTTGATTTTTCTTGATTTTTCCAGATAAAACACAAAACTACTTCTTCTCCCTATGATGACATGCGTGTGTTGATGGCCCAGTGATAGAGGCTATTGTTGGCAAGCATAGGGGACTGGGTTCAAACCCCAGCCCCATCAGGTTTTTTATTTTCTTTTTCTTTTTGCTTTATCTCTAATTTAATTACTATATATAAAATAAATTAAAATTATGTTGTTTATTATTTTTCTATATTGTAAAATATATATATATTATGTGTTCTAGTTCCTAAAAAATATTTTTCTAACAAAACCCTAATTTTATTTTCTAAATAATTTTTATTTTCTAATTCTTAATATAATTATTATGTATATATTTATTTAATGTAACTTTTGTAAATAAAATTAAATCTTATAAATATAATACTTAATATAAAATTTTTGTAAATATAAACTTTAAACATAATTATAACTCATTTTCTTATATATAATATGTAAATATTTTTTCTTTTAATTTGTTTATAACCCAAATTATATGTAAATATTTTTTAATATATAAATAATTGTTGATGTATGTTTAGAAATAATTAAATTTATAATGATTAAAATTTATAATTATATTATGTTTAAAAATTTGTACATAAATTAAAATGCCATAATAATTATTTAATTGTTCATATTAAAAACCTAACTTTTGTTTATTATTTTAATTTTGTTCTTATAATATTTTGCTAATTATATTTATTATTATTAACCATGTTATTACTAACTTTTTATTATTATTATTTCACTAACATTATTTAATTTTTCATTATTATTTTACTAACCCTATTTTCAATTCTTATTATTACTAACCCCTATTTTATTTATTTATTGCTTATTTATTATTTTTGCTTATTATTTATATTTTGCTATTTATCTTTAATTAGCTTATTATTATAATTATGTAATTGCTTCTTGGTGTAATTTTGTAAATATGAATTTATTTAATTTTTATGTTATGGTTAGTAATATAGGGAGTGCAAAACATGTATTCTATTAAAAATTAAATTTAGATCACTTTAATTTAAAGATAAATAAAATTGAACACTCACACACGTAAGTCGATTTTTAATCGTCATCTCACATTTCTAAGGTTATCCCTCAATGTTGCCTAATCATAAGGTCAAGTGGGGTGTATAAAGCAAGTCCCTTAAAAGAAAAATCATCAAGTCCCTAATGGTTGCCTTTAAAGATCAAGTCCCTTTTCGAATAATGATGATAGTCCCTCCTAAATGCTTAATACACCTCACAGTTGCCTTCACAAAACAGATGTCCCTCACATGTCCCTCACATCCAAGGTAATGACTACCTATTCCTTAATAATAGGGATAGTCTTACCACTTAAAGGATAAAGAACAGAAAAGACTTAAATTTTAGGGTAGGTACCTCCTAGTTGCTTGCTCACTTCATTCCAAATTTTCAAACACTTAACAAATATCAAACAAATTTTCAAAAACAAGTTTTTACGCATCCGTACATGGATCATTATTAACTCATATGAAAATTTTCTATTCACACACTTCACATTTTCAAAAACAATTCAAAAGTGAGCTAAGTAACTAAGAGCCCATGGATAACCATGGATGTAAAGGGTGCTAACACCTTCCCTTTACATAACCTACCCCCCGGACCCAAAAATATCTCTTAAGGTCTTTCCTGTTCTTTTATACCCTTTCCTTTTGGATAAAATAAAAGTCGGTGGCGACTCTTGCTATCCGCAACATAACTTAAAGTCAGTTCTCCCACCGTGTTACAGTTACAAACAAAGTTATCTGATTCTTCTTTTCACTAGCCTTCAGCTGCTCTATCCAAGCTTGGGTCCTCTGATCTTCCTGCGTACGAGCCTCAGTGATCCTGATCCACCTAGCCTGACTCTCCTCTAAGCAATGCTCAACTCTGGCCTTCTGAGTCTTAGCTTCCTTGCAAGCATTCTTCAACACTAACTCTCCTGCTCTAGACTTTCTGATGTAGTCATTTGTCCTTTCAATCTTGGTCAAGTGCTCAATCCGGAGCTTCTCTAACCTTTCATTATCCAGACGGCTATCAATCCTCTCCCAGAGGGTCTTCTTCAAAGCTTCAGAGAGCTGAGTATTCCTTTCCTTAAATTTCTCAAACTCCTATAAACTGACAGTAGCTGCAGGCTCCACTGCTGATGGTCCAGGTACATCCTCTAAGGTGAATGGCATCCGGGTGATATGTCCCCTGTTACGAGACCAATCAAGATACTGAGTTGAGTCTATGTTGTTGCACTTGCCCAGAATAGCTGTCCCCTTAGTCTGAATATTGTCCCAGGCCTAGGCTGCCTGTCTGACAATGGCAAGGTTGTGTTGGATGTCACAATAGAGGGTTTCTGTCAAATCTTGCCCTCTTGGGGGATGTACCAAGGCATACCCTAATTGCCTCTTGAAGAGCAGGGGATTGTAATTGATGCAACCCTTTACTCCAATCAGGGGTACATTGGGATACTGCCCACAGCTAGTGATGATATCTTTGCCCTTGGTGCTCTGAGTGCACCATCTGATGTCTTCTGATGTAAAGGCAATCATTCTCTTAGCCCAGTTCCTTGGCTGATGAGGATTCAGGAAAGTGTCTGACTTCGAAAAGTGCCTTAACAACCAACAGTCGAAGAGGGGTGCACAACATCTGACCAATCTTCCCCTTTGCTTCTCATTCCTTTGGTGCATTGAGTAGTAAAAGTCTCCAAGAAAGGTAGGGACTGGATTCCTCAACAGGAAGAGGTGTATAGCACTCTTACTTACAAACTTTGGCTCGTATGCAAATAAGATGACTCCATATATGCTGAGGGCCAGAAGAGCACAAACAGTGTCCCACCTCCCTGCTGCAGCATGCAGGGTGGCCTGGGTAACCAAGAAATCCAAATGAAGGCCTGGGATTCCAACCTTAGTGGTCATGCTCTGGTCAATGAGGGTGGGCTCCAAGTCCAAAGCCTTAGCTACATCTTCATTCTTGGAAGCAGTCATCTCGGGGTTGAAAGAAATCCCTCTCCTGATGGGGACACCCAACAACATGGAGAATTCTTCCATCAATGGTCCCAACTGAAAATCTGGGAAAGTGAAACATCTGAGAGGAGGATCATAGAACTGTAGGCATGTGTGAATCATGCTCCTCTGGGATGCATCCAAATCCATGATCATGTCCATAATGCCACCATAATGTTCCCTGAATAAGGGGACATGATCAGGAGTGATGAGAGTCTGAATCTGTTTGATGCCTGTCAGAGTGGGCTCAAAGAAATGATAGGTAATGTTGCTTTTCCTGGAAGTGTCCATGCTGACAATGGATACTAGTGAAGAAGACTGAGGAGAAGCACTGATGAAGGTAACTGCTGAAAACTGATGAAGATAACTGGAGAAGGTACTAAAGAAGAGTCTCTGGTGAAGATAATTGATGAAGAGAACTGAAAAGAATCTCTGGTGGAGACAGCTGGTGCAGATAGCTGAAGGAATCTGAGCAGTAGAACATGTCAAAACCAAACCAAAGATAAGATGTGGATACCCTGTAAAACAAATAGACAGATGTTAAATGATGCAAAATGATGTATGCAGAATGATATGCAAAGGGTTTTTGATCAAGTGTTGGATCTGTTATCTACCTTGATAGGGTCCATGTGTGTTCATAAGTCTGAATGAAGGCTTAGAAAACCAGTAACCATGTAGGGGACTCAAATAAAGAGTCACAATTCCAGGGTTTCACAAGAACAGTCCAAAATGATACAACCTTAACAAAACTAGTAACAAGGTATGATGAGGCCAAGGGTTCCTGCAAACCTGTAAACATCTCAACCCCCTCACATGTATTGTTCTAGAATAAGGATCTTCAGACTTGGATCAGTTATGAGAAGTGTAAACACTTCTAACCCGGAGGTACGGTGTTTACATTAATCATAAAGAATCCTCCTCTAATTCACCTCAGATGCTGAAGGTCATAAAAAGGTCATCCAGACTTAGCAGGCTTCCCAGATAGCCCTAGTACTACAAGAAATCCGTAGCACAGAGTTCTAAAGAAGAAACCCATGTCTGAACTGTGTTTCATATTCCCGCACCAGACCGAAATGGAATGGGAAAGAATATGAAGCCGCTATATCCTATGTGTCACTCAGGTCCCCGGTATGGAACCTTACTCACTCAATAATCCCTCCCACCAAAGGAAACAACAGATCCAGCACAGATGATATGATAACTGTATGAAATGCATATAAATAGTAAATAAAAGCAATAAATAAAGTTGTATAGAAAGCAATAAATAAAGCAATAAACAATAAGCACAAGTAGCACATAACACCCCCGTAAACACAAAACAAACAAGCGCTAGGAGGAACCCACAAAAAGAACCAGAAGCCCTGGTTGCAAGATAAGCTTCCCCAGCAGAGTCGCCAAGCTGTCGTTCCCCCGAAAAGACACCAGGTCAAATAGGGTACATACGCGAATGATCGGCGAAAAGAGAAATGAATATGAACTGAATAGAGTCGCCAGCTAGGCATTTTTATCCCGGAGGAAAAGTAATGCTGCATAAACCTAGAAAAAGATGGATAAGATGGTCGCGAACCAGAGAAACTGAGAAAGGGGGTTGGTTACAACCTGGGAAGGTATTAGCACCTAGATTGTCCTTCGTACTCGACGGGATCCACGTTTAAAAGATTGTGTTTAAAAGGGGTAGTCTATTTGCTTTCTATGTGCGAAAGCTGGAAAAGAATGTACAAGTGTCAGATCAAAAAGGGTGAATGCTCAGGAGCTGGGGCTTAAAAGAGAATGCTGAAGAGGGGGAAGACACAGAGACTTTTGTTCGATAACAGTTAAGTTATGCCTACGTATCCTCTCATGCAATGAGGAAGTCAGAACACCGTAGTTCGACTCAAAGAGACTGAAAAATAAATTGACTGTGAACTGCTTGCTTATCTATGCTCAAGTGTATGACTCGTCTGGCTCGAGTGCTAACTGTCTTGCATTAGACGGAAGAAGCAAGTTCTCACTTATAAATGAGTGTGATGAGAAAAGAATCCCAAAGGAGATGGTTATTATTTGTTTTTTGAATTTTCAGTTTTTTATTATTTTTGGTGTTTTGCATATGTTAATGAGCTTAAGCCTAAACCAAGGGCTTGTAAACTCATTATATCCTCCCTAATGAGGGATAATGAGCCTACTTAAGTATGAGATAAACACCTTAACTTAATTACCATGATGATGTAGGATTAAGATCATTAACCTACTTGTGATTATTTAGATGTTTTTAGGTTTTTGTTTAGTGTTAAGTAATGAGTTTAATCTCTAATAACAGATTAGTGGGCTCATCATACCATCCTAATAGAAGGATAATAGATGAGAACACTTAAGCTGAGGAAGATACCTCAACTTAATCCATGGTTAGGGATTAAATTCATTATATAACAAGCCTTTATTAAGTGGATTTTAATTAAAGGATGAGATTAAGAAATGGATTTTATGTTTGTAAGACAACTTGAGGGGGACTTGTCCATTAAACACAACCCTAATTATTATCATGCTTGGATATCCTATAGAAGGATGCAGGCATAACCCTAATTCCAAAGTCCTAAAACTTTAAGAGTTTAGTCTCTGATTATTGAGATGAGAAGAGAGACTCAAGGAGACTCAAAGGTAAAAAACTAAGGGGGACTAATCACAACCCTAATTATTATCATGCTTGGATATCCTATGGTTTTTAAGGCTTTAGAAATATCTTCAAAGAAGCCACCAAGGGAAGAAGCAGATGAAAGGAGGAAGAAGCAGAAGAAGAAGTTACTTACTTCATTGAAGAAGATAAGTAACTTAAAGAAAGAAAGTGAGAGAGATGGAACACAAGTGAACAAGTTCACTTCAAGGACAAACAATAATTCATATGAAAGAGATAAGAAAGAGTGAGAGGTGGAGGCAAATCCACCTCCCAAAATAACTTACCAAACCTGAAAAGTGTTAGCATGAATGCATAAAGTAAAAAGCATAAAGAAATGAAGTGAAATGAGATGAAATGAACAAAGCCAGAAGTGTTTATGCAATGAAAATGTCATGTAAGATGATGCAAAGGCATACAAAATGCATATGTATGATCATACAAAGATGAGATGTAAATGGAAACATGCTTTGAAGTTTGAAAATACATGAAAGTTTATGAAATGAAATGAATGCAAAACATGGCAAATGAATGAAGAAATTATCAATCATGGTTCTAACATGTCCTAAGATGTCTAAGATGACATATGAATGCATTAAATGTCATGGCAAGTTCATGTATTGATGCATATGCAAGGTGAATGCAAGTGAACATGAGATTTAGGGTTATATGGAAGTATGAGATGCAAATGAACAACACAGAAGCATATGACATGATAAAATTTTTCAATCAAGCTCAAAAAAACCCTAATCCCATATTAGGTTACACCCCAAAGGAAACGGTCAGAAGCCTAACCTATCAAAAGTTATGATTTTCCTAATTTTTCTAGGGTTTTTTGGGTGGTTCAAAGGGAAAAATGCAAATCAATTTGAAAATGCAAGATAAATTTATGAGGAAAAAGACCTATAAACTACATGCAACATGTAACACAATGCAAAAAGAATCATCTTCAAACTCTTCTTGGATAGGAAGAAATGATTTTTTAAAGTTAGGGTTCAAAAATATGATTTTAATGACCCTTAATTCAAAGAAAATTCACAAATTATGATCAAACCTAAAAAGAAATTTGTGTGAAAATTTTGAAAATGTTTCTAAATGCATTGGGACGATTCATTATTTTTTTGGTGATTTTTAGAAACCTAAATGTATTTTTAATTAATTAAAATACTTTAACTAATTAAAAATAACATTTAAATATTTTAAAAATACTTTTTTAATGCAAAAAATAAAATAAAAATCATTTTTGGAATGAGAAAAATATTTAAAGTCAGAATGCAAAAGAAAATATTTTTGTGATGCTTTTTGCTATTTTAAATAAATCATGCAAAAGAAATGAATTAATATGAATTAAAATGCAATAAAAATGAAAGTATGTTGATCTGGTGGCTGGGATTTAAACTGGGGTTGGAGGGAATTGACCACGCGCGCATCTGGATGGCTCACATTCAAACTGAGTTTAATTAAGTTTTATAATTAATTAATCTGGATTAAACTTAATGGACTAATCTGAACCACTCAAAACCTAACCCTAATCTAGATCTAAGGGCCACGAACCAATCTGGGGATTTAATCAGGGTTTAGCCTTAATTACTTTCAGGTGGCCGGAGAAGACCTCCGGTCATCTTCTCCGGCCAACCCTTCACCTGAGCTTCCTCAAATCACCACCCCAAGCCCCCAAAACCTCCAGAATTAATCAACTAACTACCCTAAACAATAATCTAGCCTCAAAAATCATTTATCATTCATCATCAACAAGATTCGAATGAAAACATCAAAACGGCAAAAATTTCAGAACATCATGAAATGCTTAAAACTCAACCATTTTTAAAAGTAAAGACATCAGCGTGATCAGTGAATCATGAGGAATCATTCTATAACATGAAAACACATTTCTGGGAAAAAAGTTCTTGATGACTACCTGAATTGGAGCTTTGCAATCTAGACTGTCAGAGCTCTCCCTTTGTGCAATCCACTCCCATTTGACCTCCTGAAGCTATTGGCAAGCTTGAATGAAGCTTAGAGTGGCTATTTTGAGTGTTTTGTTTCTGAAGTTGCAGAAATTGTATTTGTGTTTGAAGGTGTTTTAAGCTATGGTGATGGGTGGGAAATGATCCTGGGGTGATGCTGAGTTGATTGGTGGAAGAGTTTGTGATTTTTGTTGGTTGTGTTATGAAATTCGATGAAGGGAAGGTTTCTTGAGGTTTTTGTGATTCTGATGCTATGGATGGATTCAAGCCTCAATGTTGTGTGAAATGAGTTGCTTATTGTCCACATAAACAATGTTGATTGGCAAAAGAGTTGTTGTGGCACAGGTTGATTGGTATGGGAGTTTTTGCAAAAAGTCAAGATTTTGTACTTTGAGGTATGGGCACGGGTCAGAGGAGATTTCATGGGGTGTCTGGCCTCAGCTGGGTTCAAGGATGGCCATGGAATTGGTTTTGATGTGCTGGAAGGCTTGGATGAAGAGTTATCACATGTTTTGCAAAATTCCCTCTTTGAAGTTTCTTGGATCATAAGTCATGGAAACCCTAGGCTTAATGCACAATTCTGATCCTTTGAGGATTGTTTGACATATTATGAAGTGTTTGTGTCCATTTGAATTCATTAGAATGCTTGAATATGCCAATTTGCAAAATCCCTCTTTGACATGAAACTTGAAATTATAGGATTTTTGCCAACTTTGAAAGGCCATATCTTGAGTTCTAGGATGAATCAATACATTTTCTTGTACTTTTTGAAAAGGGAAAGATCCAATCTACAACTTTCATGACCAAGAATTTTTCATTTGAAGCATTTTTGGTTGAGAAATAGGAGGTTGAAAAACTTTCTCAAAATGGAAAGTTTGCATTTCAAGTCATTTCCATTTTTGGCAAGTTTGCAGTTGGCTCAAAATTCTTCAATCTTGTGAACTTCCAACCTCTTCTAAGATCAAATAAAGATCATATAACTTCAATTTGATGAAAATACCCCTTTGGTTCCATTGTTGGAGGCCTCAGATGCCCTGATTTTGACTTAACTTGCCTAAGAAGTTACCCAGTGAACAGATGATTTCCACAATGAATTTCTTCATCAAACTTGGTACACATGATCCTTATAACATATTAAGAACATTAGAAACAAGAATGGCCCAAAAATTTGGAGTTAAGGCCTCTGAAACCAAAACCCTAATTTGGGTCATCTGTGCAGTGAAACCCTAGCTCTGCTTCCATGCCTTTGCCAGTTCTTGTGACTTCTTAACTTCCATGAACTTTGAGGAGCATAATATGATGATAGAACACACATGGACCCTCTTGGAAAGCTTTGAGGCCTTTGGGATGGCTCAGATGGAATCTTGGATTGCTCAGATCACAAACTCTAGATGCATATGAACTTGAACTATGCAGATGAAACAAATATGCAATATGATGTGTAATGCTTATGCTTATGCAAAAATGAAAGATCACAAGCCATGGTGTGACATGAGTGAGGGCAAATTTGGGGTGTTTACAATATTCAAGCGCAATTCATTTGTGTCGGATATGACAGACAAAGAATGGCTTCAGAAGTTGGTGTCTCTTACTGATAGAAATATCACATGGTATCCTAATAAGTTGAATGATGAAGAGATAATCATGGATTGTGGGAGTTTTTGTAATGTTCCATTAATAGGGACCAAAGGTTGTATTAAATATAATTCTGCCTTAGTTATACGACAATTTGAGTACCCTATATTGGGAAATCCAGATGACAAAGACTTAGAAGAAATGATACTTCATGACATGGGAACCAATGACCCATCTCTACTCCATAAGATTGTTAAGTCTTGGGAAAAGATCCATACCAAGGGTACTGAGCTATGAAAGAGGGATGGTGTGACCAGGATGCCATATCAAGAGTGGGTCATAGAAAGAGTTAAGGTTATCAAACTCCCTTTCTCCTTGGAAGCTCCTTCCAAACCTCCTACTCATAAGCCTGTACCTGTATCATGTGAAGAAGTTGAAGAACTTAGGGAAAAGATAGAAAGCCTTGGGAAAGAGAATGAGGAACTTACTTCACAGCTGCAACAGGTTACGTATGAGAAGAATGGCTTGAAATTTGATTTTACTCGCACGACTGCTCAACTTGAAGTTGTTTAAGAAAGGGCTGATGAGGAACAACGGAAGAAGTTTAATGTGAAAGGTTGTTTATATCAGACTTGTTATCAAGTAAGCCACCTAAAGAAGGATTTGAACAAAGCTTACAAGCGAAGTGCAAATAATGAAGAATGGTTCTTCCGCACTAACCAAGAGGTAAAAATGGTAAAAGATGAGCTCGGGGAAGAGATTAAAAGACTCACTGCATCCCTCAACCAGGCAATAGAAAGTTCTAAGCGAGAATATGATCTTAAAATTCAAGCAATGAACGTCTCTAAGATTTCAGTGAAGGATTGGAACTTGAAATTCCAAGAAGATGACAACGCCAAAAGAAGCCCTCAACACTGGAATAACCAATATGAAAGTCTTCTCAAAGACCGCAACATCTGGGAAGCAGCAAGGAAAAAGGTGAAAGATTGTTTTGACGGATATGAGCGTGTTGTGAATGTTCGGACCGAGGAGAGGGATATGTACCATAGTAAGCTTAATAGGCTTTTTGAATGGTGCAACCAACAAGCTAAGGAGTTACCCTTCAGGCTCTCAATGGCGATGGAAGAGTTTGAAGACAACGACAGTCACTCCCCCGATGTGGGGTACTTTCTTGAGATGTGTCAAACCATGTTGAGGGCATTCAAAGAGAAAGTGAAAGAATGTGAAGCACAGAAACCGACAGTTTAATTGTTGTAGTTGTTTTTCTTTTCTTTTCTTTGTTTATGTTTTGAAAGGAACTTAGTGTAATGGTTAGTTTAGTTGTATTTTGGTACCTTATTAAATTAAATGAATGAGACGTTGAGTTTTCTTTTATTTGTCTTCATGATATTTTGAATGCTCTACCCAAAAAAATCGTTTTATGCTTGTGAATATTCCCCTAAAAATAAAAGCCATAAAACATATCATCCTCGCATATTCATGCTTCCCATTTGCATAAAAACACAAACTCATATGCTTTACCTTCCTTTCCACAGAAAAACTGACTTTTCGGATTTTCCAACGGAGGTATGAGACTAGAAAGATCTATAAGATGACTTTGGAGCAAATTCAAGAGGAACATAATGTTATGAGGTCTGATATTGATTCACTCAGAGGAAAGCTGGACCAAATTCTCGAGGTCATCACTATGGTCAAGAGAGAAGAAGAAGCTGAGAAACTTGCTAGACAGGCTGGTACTTCGGGGACCGCCAAGGAGAATCCTAATCTTATTGGGATGAATCCACCCAACTTCTCATCTTTAACAGCTCACCATGGGTCAGTCAAGGACATGTATAAGCAGTCTGATGTCTTTTATGTGGACCCACCAGTTCACCGTACTGAGGCTCTTCCAGAACCAGTGGCAGAGAGGCTGCGCTCGATGGAAGAAAAGCTTAAGGCAATGGATATCAAGACCGTTTCGG
The DNA here is from genome assembly GCA_963966055.1 of Lathyrus aphaca. NCBI lineage: Eukaryota > Viridiplantae > Streptophyta > Magnoliopsida > Fabales > Fabaceae > Lathyrus > Lathyrus aphaca. The sequence continues at coordinate 352,945,450 of OZ014520.1, read as the reverse complement.
GTCTAGATGCTGTGGAGATGTGTCTTGTGCCAGGATTAGTAATCTCGCATAAGTTTAGGGCTCCAGACTTTCCCGATAAATATAAAGGGAACAGCTGCCCCCATACTCATCTTCGGGCTTACTTCAGAAAAATGGCTTTGTATACTAAGAACGACCAGCTCCTAATTCATTACTTCCAGGATAGCCTGTCTTGGGCATCGTTGGAGTGGTGCGTTCAGTTGGAGAGGGGCCGAGTCAAAACATGGAATGACCTCTCTCGTGCATTCATTGAACATTACCAGTACAATGTTGATCTTGCACCCAATCGCACCCAACTGCAAGACATGACTCAACGTAACAATTAGTCGTTCAAGGAGTACGCACAAAGGTGGAGAGAACTTGTTGCACAGGTTCAACCACCATTAATTCCTAAGGAGTTGATAGACATGTTTCTAAATACTTTGGAGGAAAAATAATGGATCAGATGATGGAAGCTAGTTTTCCTAGCTTCTTTGAAATCGTGTCTGTAGGAGAAAGGATTGAGAGCCAGCTGAAGAAGGGCAGGGGAGCAACCACTTCTACAAATGGTGGCAAGAAACCCTACCCTAATTTCCAAAAGAAGAAGGAAGGGGAAACCAATGCTATTATGGGAGGAAGAGCCAGAGTTCCGTACAATATTTCTTATGAGCATGTGGCTAATGTTGCACCAACTCCTTATCAACCTCAGGCCCAACAGCACCAATAGTATCAGCAAGCTCCCGCACAACAGCCTAATCAGCAGTACAGACGAAATGGTCCAGCATAGAGACAGCCTAGACCAAGGAGACACATTGATCCAGTTCCAATGCCTTATCGAGAAATATTTAATCAGCTGAACCAACGCGGACAACTTGACTTTGAGGGATTTAAGGCCAGCCACTTTCCCTTATCCTCCAAAATATGATGCTAACGCTACTTGTGAGTTCCACAAAGGTGCGCCTGGACATACCATAGAAAAATGTTATGCATTCCAGAATCACGTGCAAGATTTGGTGGAGTCAAAGGATCTGACTTTTACTCAAAGAGGCACAAACGTCAAGACTAATCCTATGCCACCGCATGTCGGAGGAGGGTAAATATTGTAGAAGAGGGAGATGAGCATGAGTTAATCCTGAAGGTAGAAAATGTTCAAACTCCAATGATTGAAATTGGAAAACAATTGAAGAGATCTGGTTTGATGTGGTTAAAGAATGAAGATGTTGATCCTACCGAGAAAGATGTTAAGGAGTGTCTGCAAGAACTCCTCAATCAAGGTTTGATACAGATTGAAAGACGAGGAAAGAAAAAGAGCAAGATGGTGGCTACAACCGAGTTGTATTATGATGCGCCGCAGAATCCAAATAATGTCGCTCCTATAGTTCTGGAGTATTCAATTCCTTACACTAGGGGGAATAACCAAGTTGTACCTTGGAGTTATGAGCCCGTGAATGCTAGACAAGGACAGAGGAGACAACCCATCAATATTGAAATACCTGCTGTAACATCCATTGCTGGTCCAAGAGGAATGATTCGTAGTGGACGAGTGTTTGCGCTAAGACCAGTAGAGCTGCCAGCCAATCCAAAATAGAAGACGGTTGCTTCGTCAATTACCACTCATTTTCCTACTCAAAGGTCACCAATAGATCCATCTTCTCCAAAAGCCGCATTCACTCAGAAGGAGGCAGAAGAGTTCTTGAAAATTATCAAGAAAAGCGACTACAAGGTAGTCGATCAGCTGAATCAGACTCCCGCTAAGATATCTATGCTAGCTTTACTACTCAGTTCCGAAGCACATGGATCATCGTTGCTTAAAGTGTTGAGTGCAGCCCATATCACATAAGACATTACAGTAGCTTAGTTCGATGATGTAATAGCCAGTGTTACCACCGGTAATTTCCTTGGTTTTAATGATGATGAGCTCACTGCTGATAAGAAGAACCATAATAAAGCCTTGCACATTTCTATAAGGTGTGAGGATACATTATTGTCAAGGGTGTTGGTTGATACTGGTTCTTCCTTAAATGTGATGTCGAAGACGACTCTAGAAAGAACGCATGTGCAAGGAGTGGTTATGAAGCCAAGCACGTTGATAGTGAAAGCATTTGATGGTTCCAGATGAGCAGTTATAGGAGAAGTGGATCTCCCAATCAAAATAGGACTAGCATTTTTCACCATTACTTTCCAAGTAATGGATATCCATCCTGGGTATAGCTGCCTTTTGGGAAGACCCTGGATTCACAATGCAGGGGCTGTCACATTTACCCTTCACCAGAAACTGAAGTTTCCCATGCAAACTCGAATAGTTGTGATTGGTGGAGAGGAAGATATTATAGTAAGTCACTTGACTTCATTCCGGTATGTTGAAGGAGAGACAATTGAGACATCATTCCAGTCCTTTGAAATAGTGAGCATGCTAGCAGTGCAGCGAGAGTCTGAACGCCAACAGCCGTCAATGTCGATGGCATCCCTGAAGGGAGCTTTAGTTGTCCTAGAAACTGGAAATACACAGGGCTGGGGCAAAGTTATTGAGATGCAAGATAAAAGAGATATGTATGGCATTGGTTATCAGCCATCTTTCAACACAACAATGGTCTCCGCATATGAAGAGCAGGGTCAGCTTCCTCTGGTGAGTGAAACATTTACAATGTCAGATACATCTTTGAAGGCCATGCTGCAATGATCTCTGACGAAGACTATCGTGAAGTGACTTGCAACTGGATTCGTCAAGCTGATCCCGAAGAAGAGCTAGAGAATTGGAAGATTGTGGAGGTTAAAAATTATTTTTAATATTTGCACGTTTATTAATCAACTTTATTAGCCAACTTTTTATATTTCATTAATCAATTTTGATTTATTATTAAAAATTATTTTTAATATCTTTATTAACCAACTTTATCACTTTACTAAACAATTTTTTAAATTTAATTAACCAACTTTATTTCACTATTTTAAAGGCAATGTTTGCGAATACTATTCACGAATACTGTCCACGCTCTATTCACTTTTCACGCATTGTTCACATACTATAAATATTTATTTTTTATTTATTAAAAAAATAAAAACATTGTTCAACGACACTTTTTTAGCTTAGATTATATTTTTTAGTTAACTAGGTAGTTCGTTTCTTAGCTTCATCTTTTTCTCCTACGCACTCTATACTATGAAGCATAGATTTTGACACGACACTGCAAAAGGACATGGATACGGATACTCTGATATTGATATTTCAAAAATCTAGGACACCGACATCACTATATATGTCATAATATTTGAGTTCTATTTATTTATTTAATATCAAAAGAGTTAAAAATATTCTAATCAAAATGAATGTTTAATTTTTCATTGATAATATTGTTTAAATACATGTTTAACCATTCTAAATGTGTCGAAGCAAAGAAAAAAAAAAGTCAATATTTTGAAAACACTTATCCGACTGTTCTGATTCTTTATTGATTTTTATGACACGTATCATACGAATGTCATACAATGTCGGACACCGATACATATCGGATATCGGATACCGTGACATGCTTCATGGTAAGTACATTTATACACAAATGAAAAAATTGAACTTGATTACACGCTTATGAATGATCATGTAGCAAAAAGCATTATAGACTATAACAGATATTCTCTATTTTCTTTTTTGGTTTTTACCATGCATGTGTCTTGCAATCAACTTTTTTCTTGCCTAATGTGGTTGTTCTAGACGAAAACATTAGCACAAAAATTTGCAGCCAAATCTCTGCTACCTACATCACTATTAGTGTGACCATAACAGTACACCAGTAAGGTCCAACTCCTTATTCTCTAGAAAAGAAGACATCTTAAATATATTTTCCTTAACATGTCTCTTCCATACACTAGAAGTATCACACCTTTCATTCAATCTTCAATTCCAGTAGCACATTCCCAAGGTTGACAGATGCATTACACATCCCAAACACATACTGCAAAGGAGACCAAATTTCTCTATTGGCTACACATTCAACAAAACCAGTATAGGGGAGTACTAGTGATCTTCTGATAATTTCAAATTATGAATTTTCAAAAAGACAACTAGTATCAAATTAAGTACATCACATTAAATATGAGACATGAATTTTTCAAGTTAAAAATAAGAAAACAAATGAGAGCATGTTAAAATAACATAAACCGGTAATCATAACAATTACAAAACCTAAAACACAAACATAAAATAACATATAAATCGTGGTTAAAATTGTTCAAGAGACATCCTAGAATTAACAGCATTAAGAACAAGGTGATATCAAACTCTCCTTGCAGATTTCTGGAAGGGTTTGAAATTCTGCAGTAACCTTAAAAGTGTCATTCTTTAAATCATAAACTATCAACTTCTTGTTCCATCTCTCCACCAACAGCACTCGATCGTCTTCAAAAATATACAATGCCTTGGTCAAGAAAGAAGACAAACTTTGCTCAGGCAAGTTAGAAACTTTGAACAATTTAGTCCATGACTCTTTAATTCCATATTCCTTCATTACCCAAACATCATAATAATAAGAAATTATGCACAAGCAATCCCTCAACACACACAATTTTGACCTCGTATCAATCCCTCCGTGTTCGGGAGTAAAAATCTTTTGACAAGAATCCTTATCTAAATCAAAAGAAACAATAAAAAATGGACGAGACCATTTATTATAGGCCAACCAATTAATTGTACCGCTAACATATACTGCGGATTGATCATAGCCGAAGTAAGTAGAAAAATGAAATGTCGGAATGCTTCTCCAAGAATTGGTTCTGAAATTATAAACCTTTATATTAGTTATGTCTTCATTGACATCAGCCATATAGTTGTTGTAAAGAACAACTACTTTGTAATTTCGAGAAACACGATCATAGCCAAAGCCAAACTTAGCAGAACCATAAACTTCTGACTTTTCGAAAGAGGGCAATTCCTTGAATTTTCGAATAGAAGGATTCCACAATACAACAAATAAGTTATGATAATCGGCAATACAAAGAATTCCATCACAAGAGCCAACAATGTAATGTAAACCGTGTTCCGAAGGACTGTTAAATGGAAAACCAAGTTGAACGAAATCAGTAGTTAGGTCAGTGAAAAGGGATTGAAGTGGATAAGACCTTAAAACAAACCGGCGTGAGAGATCGTCAAAGCTTATGACATGAAGGTTGGGATCGGACTTTCTGGCAAATTTGTGATCGTATATCAGTGAATTCCATGATTTGCAGACGCATTGAAATCGGAGAAGGAGTTTGACGGATAGCCTGGAGAGTATTTCTGTAATGAGATCAAAAGGAAGAGAGGGAAGCGAATCAGGGTTGGTTATATCTGAGTGCTTGGAAGGTTTTCTGCCGAATATATGAAGAGATACTATAGAATTCCAGAAGTTAGAAACACGTCGTAATTGGAGAAGATGCTTCACTGCAACACAGTTAAACGTGGGAAGTGAATCGGTCATGTTAGGGTTTTTTCTCTCCCTAGGAGAAACCATAATCGTAACAGAGGATATGTTGAAAACTAGGGTAACTAAAGCGAAGCATCTCATTTTCCATATATATGTTTTGGGTACTCAACGACTATATTGTCACATCTTCCTTATTGGGCCTTACCCATAATTGGATTGGGTTGGGTCTTGCCCAACTGTGGGGCACCTGTTGTAATGCCCTGTTTATTAATTAATTATTTAATTAATTATATTTGCGTTATTGACGTCGATTTATGTTGAATTGTCGAAGTTGTTTGTGATAAGTTGTTAAGTTGGTTTGAATTAAGTTGCTAAGTTGCTAAGAATATAATTATAATAATTATTATAATAAACAGAAATAATAAATGGAGGTTAAGTTTTGGAGGAGAATCATTAAGATGAAGGAATCGTGAAAATTGGGGAAAAAAGAAAAGTGGAGGGAGCGGTTACGAGAAGTCGTCGTTGGAAAATCGATCGGAGATTCGAAGCGGCCATTGATTAAGGTAAAGGTGGGGTTCTGACTCTCTAATCGGGTTTGTATGATGAAAACATGTGGGATTGGTTGTATGAATTATTGCTGTCAATTGTTATGTTGTGTGGTTGAATAAGTTGTTGTGATTGATAAGTTGTTGATTAAATAAAGGAATTGATCTATGTTGAATTAATTATAAGTTGATTAGTCGGGACTGTAGTGTATGAATATATATTCGGTTGAAGTTGAATTGGTGTATTGAATTAGCTGTATAGTTGGTCTGAGATGAACGGTTGAGATTTGCGATAAAAACCTGTTAATAGAAGGAAATAGAAATGCAAACAAGACGAGGAAGGGGATTTGGACATGTGACAACCGTCCGGATATGGTGACGCCCGTCAGGGTATTGGAACGTCTGTCTCCCTTTTGTGACGACCGTCACGTTTTGGTAACGATGGTCGTTAATGTGTGACGAACGTCACACTGACCTGTTTCATTTTTTTTTTGTTTCTGCATTGAATTCTCAGTCTGTTGCCCTGCACCTATACCTTTGGCTTCAAAAGCTTTATCTAATGAGAGAATCACATTTAACTTTATAAGTAGCAGTATGAGTATTACCTATTTGAAAATAAGTAGTTGTATAGCAGTAACATTGATAAGACAGTAGCAGTAATAGTTGTAACTTAAATGAAGAATTTTAGTAGCAGTCAGGCATATTTTGGTAAGTCGATTGCTGACAAGAAATTAGTAGCAGTATGTGTACCTATATGTTTGGAAGAATAATAATGATAATTATGTGGCTGGGTTTATTGAGTAGCAATGTAGTAATTAAGTAACAGGTTTTGGATTGTAGTTGTTGTCATGGATTTAGCAGAATTATGATAATAAGTTGGCTAGTAAGTAGTAATAACGGAGCAATAGTAAATTAATTAGTTAGTCGGAACTTAAGTGAATATGATTGTAGTATGATTGGTTGTTTTGTGTTGTGTTGATTTGTTATGAGTTGCATAGTTTCTAACTTATGGCGTTTGTATGTTTGAATGAAGAAGAAGACTTCCTAGCCTTTGGATTTGTGATCTGGACGATCCATAAAGTGCTAGCACATTAAAATGGCACCATCCTGGTCACGTGTTTTTGTTTTATGTTTTTAATCTGAATAATGCAATGTGTTATGCACCTCATGGAACTCAAGAGTAATTTTACTTCTTTTCAAAACTATATGCTCTGCCCAAGGAATATTGGAATGTTGTAGGGCCACTGATGTTTTAAAACTTTGATTATCAGTAATAAATCAACAATTTGCATTCAATATTTGTTCTCTTTCTTTCACATTATTCTTTTAACAATAAAATGGAAATATTTTAATGCACGCACTTTCTAAAATAAACTGCATAAATCATAAACATGCAGAAACACCACTGAGGTCCTTAATAACAATGCTGCTATGGTCCTGTATGACTTTGATTGTCCGATCAACCAAGCGGAGGAAGAAGGCGAGGAAGATTGTGAACTCTCTAAGGAGCTAGCCCGACTACTCAAAAAGGAAGAGAAGATCATCCATCCGCACCAAGAAGACACTGAAGTTATCAGTTTGGGGTCTGAAGAGGATAAAAGAGAGGTGAAGATAGGTGCCTCTCCGCAAGCTGAAGTAAAGACAAGACTGATAGAGCTTCTTCATGAGTATGCTGATGTGTTCGCATGGTCATATCAGGATATGCATGGGCTGAATACTGATATTGTCGTACACAAATTACCGCTCAAGGAAGAATGTCAAGCCGTCAAGCAGAAGTTGAGAAGGACTCATCCGGACATGGCTCTCAAGATTCGAGAAGAAGTAAGGAAGCAGTTTGATGCTGGATTTCTAGCAGTAGCCAAATACCCACAATGGATTGCCAACATCGTACCAGTTCCAAAGAAAGATGGAAAGGTCTGTATGTGTGTCGATTACAGAGATCTGAATAAAGCTAGTCCTAAAGATGATTTCCCACTACCTCATATCGATGTATTGGTGGATAATACAGCTCAATTTTCAGTGTTCTCTTTTATGGAAGGTTTCTCCGGATACAACCAGATCAAGATGGATCTAGAAGATATGGAGAAGACCATGTTCATCACACCGTGGGGAACCTTTTGTTACAAGGTGATGCCATTCGGACTTAAAAATGCTGGAGCAACATATCAGCGTGCTATGGTAACGCTCTTTCAAGATATGATTCATAAAGAAATTGAAGTTTACGTTGACGATATGATTGTTAAATCCCAAACAGAAGAGGATCACATTGTTAACTTGAAAAAGTTGTTTGTACGACTGAGAGAGTTCAAGCTCAGACTTAACCCGAATAAGTGCAAATTTGGGGTTCGATCTAGAAAGTTGTTAGGATTCATTGTGAGTCAGAAGGGGATTGAGGTTGATCCTGACAAAGTCAGAGCTATTCAGAACATGCCTGCTCCGAGAACTGAAAAGGAAGTCAGAGGTTTCCTTGGAAGGTTAAATTACATCGCCCGATTTATTTCACATCTCACTGCTACCTACAACCCGATCTTCAAGCTCTTGAGAAAAGATCAATCAATTGAATGGGATGGTGAGTGCCAAACAGCCTTCGATAGAGTTAAAGAATATTTACAAGAACCACCAATCTTGATACCTCCTGTTCTTGGAAGGCCTCTCATAATGTACATGACAGTTCTTGATGAGTCCATGGGTTGTATGTTGGGGCAACAAGACGAGACTGGCAAGAAGGAACATGCCATTTATTATTTAAGCAAGAAGTTTAATGATTGTGAAACGAGGTATTCAGCACTTGAAAAGACTTGTTGCGCTCTTGCTTGGGCTGCCAAACGTCTCAGACAATATATATTGACTCACACAACATATTTGATTTCCAAGATGGATCCTCTTAAATATATATTTGAGAAACCAGCTCTCACTGGCAGGATTGCCCGATGGCAAATGCTTCTGTCAGAATACGACATCCAATATGTCACTCAAAAGGCCATCAAAGGCAGCGTACTAGCAGATCATCTCGCCCACCAGCCTGTGGAGGAATACCAGCCCTTGAAGTTTGACTTTCCAGACGAGGATGTCATGTTGATTAGAGATTATGAAGAGCCTGGACCTGACGAAGGACCTGGACCAGGGGAGCGATGGACTCTCATGTTCGATGGTGCTGCTAATGACCATGGTTGTGGAATTGGGGCAGTATTGACATCTCCTAAGGATTTTCATATACCTTTTACAGCTAAGCTTTGTTTTCCGTGCATGAATAATGTGGCTGAATATGAAGCATGCATTATGGGACTAGAAGAAGCCATTAATTTGAGGATTAAAACACTTGATGTATATGGTGACTCAACTCTGGTGATATATCAAACCACGAGAGATTGGGAAGTAAGACGTGATCATCTGATTCCATATCGGGATTATGTGTTGAAGTTACTCCCTGGGTTTAATGATATTACCTTCACCCATGTGGCTCGTAGTGAAAACCAAATGGTTGACACTCTGATAACTCTGGCATCTATGTACCAGCTGATTTGGCCTAATCATCAGCCTTCCATTGATCTCAAGCGTTTTGAAGAACCTGCTCATTGTCTGACTGTTGAAAAAGAATCAAGTGTCAAGCCTTGGTTCTATGATATCAAGCGTTACTTGGAGAAGAAAAAATACCCAGAAGGTGCTTTGAGTATGGATAAAAGAACACTAAGAAGATTGGCCTCGAATTTCTTTTTGAATGGAGAGGTTTTGTACAAGAGAAATCATGACATGATCCTACTCCGATGTGTAGATGAACATGAGGCAGAACAAATCATAAAAGAGATACATGAAGGATTGTTTGGTACCCATATGAGTGGGCATACCATGGCAAAGAAAATCCTTAGAGCAGGATACTATTGGCTAACGATGGAGGCTGATTGTTATGCTCATGTCCGAACATGCCACAAATGCCAAATCTATGCTGACAAGGTGCACGTACCTCCCACTCCATTGAACGTCTTGACTACTCCATGGCCTTTCTCCATGTGGGGAATAGATATGATTGGGATGATTGAACCAAAGGCCTCAAACAGGCATAGGTTTATACTTGTTGCTATAGACTACTTCACTAAGTGGGTCGAAGCCGCCTCTTACGCTAATGTTACCAAGCAAGTGGTTACTCGCTTCTTGAAGAATAACATTATATGTAGATATGGGGTTCCTCACCGGATCATTACTGACAACGGGTCAAATCTCAATAACAAGACAATAGAAGAGTTATGTGCCAGTTTCAAGATTGAGCATCATAATTCAACACCATACAGACCCAAGATGGACAGGGCTATCGAAGCTGCAAACAAGAATATCAAGAAGATCATTCAGAAAATGGTGGTCACATATAAGGATTGGCACGAGATGCTACCTTTTGCGCTGCACGGTTACCGTACCTCAGTATGCACTTCGACAAGGGCAACCCCTTATTCTTTGGTATATGGCATGGAAGTTGTCCTCCTAATAGAAGTTGAAATCCCCTCAATGAGAGTTTTGATGGAAGCTAAGTTAGATGAAGCGGAATGGGTCCGGACAAGGTTTGATGAGATCAACCTTATTGAAGAGAAGCGTATGACGGTATTATGTCGTGGAAAACTTTACCAGAGGCATATGAAGAAAGCTTTTGACAAGAAAGTGCGTCCTCAGACCTACCAAGAAGGTGACTTGGTGCTCAAACGAATCACGACCATGCACAGAGAACCCAGGGGCAAGTGGGCGCCTAATTATGAAGGACCATTTGTAGTGGTGAGAGCTTTCTCCGGAGGTGCCTTGATCCTTGCAAGTATGGATGGCGAAGAATGGTCTACCCCCGTGAACGCAGATGTAGTCAAGAGATACTACGCCTAAAAGAGTGGAATAAAAATTCGCTAAGTCCAAAACCTGAAAGGGCGACTTAGGCAAAACAAAATGGCTATCCCGATGGACTGAAAACCCGAAAGGGCGGTCCAGGCAAAAATTAGGGATAAAAATAAAAGAATCTAGCCCGCTAAGTTGAAAACCCGAAAGGGCGGCTCAGACAAAAAAGGGCATCCCGGTGGACTGAAAACCCAAAAGGGCGATCCAGGCAAAAGTTAGGGACTAATTCCAAGGCAAAGATTGTATTTTGTACACCCACTTAACTCTGGTGAGCTACGAAAGAGAAAGATCAATCCAGCCGTCTTCCTACAAAGTTTAAATGATGATATTTTCAGAGATATAAGGACCATAACAGTGTCGAAACTCAGTGGAACCTCATTTATTTTCGTTGCCATTATACTTTTCTTGCACAACAATTACCTCATCAAGGAATTGCACCTGTATGTACATTCATATCCTTCATGGGTTTTAGCAATGAAAAGAGAAATTTCTCATCAAAATTGTGCTCATTGATTTTTACGTTATCTGTTTGTTTGCAAAATGTTTTTATCATTGATAAACTTTGTTTTGAAATTTTTGGTAAAAATAATAACAACATGTGAAAGGTAGTACGATTATCTTGTTGGTTGATAAAAGGAATTCGACAGTTTCCCATTAACTGACATCAGTATCATTGCCAGTCACCATGATCGTTTCAAAACAAACAGCATAACCTACTGAAGGATATTAAACCTCAATCGAAGTTCTACCAGGAGCCTTCATGTCTTCTTATTGCTTACAACTTTACCAAGGTCTCGTGTACCAAGTTTCGGAAAGTCTAATACCCTCTACCACCTCCCAAAGTCCAATATTCATTGGCAACCACCACAAGGCTTGAAGTCCACCGTGTTGACATCCTTCATAAAATCTAAAGTCCAATTTCATTGGCAACTACCAAAAAAATCAAAAGCCCAATTTTATTGGCACTCTCATAATTCCCAAAAGTCTGCTTGGGTGGCAACCAGTATAAAGCCAAAAGTCCAATCGTGTTTGGCACACCTCTCTAAAGTCCACTTTGTTGGCAACCATGAAAAACGCTAAAATTTCACCATGTTGGCATTCATCCCTCTAAAGTCCAATATTCTCGGCGACTACCAAAAACCTATCTCCAACATATACAATCATTTGCATTGTCATAAGCATGACATGCATAACATTCTTGTCCGAAAATAAGAACGTCATCAAACACGATCATATTAATCATCAACATAAGAAACAAAGCATTTGCATTAAAAGCATTAACAATTGCATTTTCACATGAATCATTGTGTATCATGCAATGCACGACATCATATCAAGCATAGCATAGCAGGATCCAGGACACACATCCAGGACCATTCTCTCTCAAAGTCGGTAGTATTCCTCTGAAAGAAGCTAATATCTCGCACGTGCTCGCGTATTTTATGTCCCCCAGCAAGTCATTTTTCAACTTTATGGTTGATAATGACGATCCCCGACATCTGCATTTTGTTGCTTCCCAAGCAGAGAGTGTCAAAAAAATCTAGTTCGAGATACTGCTTTGGCATTCTCCAGGGAACCTTGATTGAAAAGGTATTGCTTCATAAGACCCGAAGAATCTCATATTGGGGTAAAGATATTGTTCTAGTATCATCGAAGACCCTTGAAAGGGACTGTTTCGCATGATCTGGAAAATCTTGTACCATTTGTCCGAGATACTGCTCTAAGTATCCCCAAGGAGCCTTTATGGTTAAGGTATTTCTTTGCTTGGATTATAGAATCTCATTGATCGAGATATTGCTTTGGCATTCTCCGAGGAACCTTGATCGAAAAGGTACTGCTTCGTAAGACCCGGAGAATCTCATGTTGGGGTAAAGATATTGTTCTAGTATCACCAAAGACCCTTGAAAGGGACTGCTTCGCATGATCTGGAAAATCTTGTACCATTTGTCCGAGATAATGCTCTAAGTATCCCCAAGGAGCCTTTATGGTTAAGGTACTGCTTTTCTCGGATTAGAGAATCTCATTGATCGAGATACTGCTTTGGCATTCTCCGAGGAACCTTGATCGAAAAGGTACTGCTTCGTAAGACCTGAAGAATCTCATGTTGGGGTAAAGATATTGTTCTAGTATCACCAAAGACCCTTGAAAGGGATTGCTTTGCATGATCTGGAAAATCTTATACCTTTTTGACCGAGATACTGGTCTAAGTATCCCCAAAGAGCCTTTATGGTTAAGGTACTGCTTTGCTCGGATTAGAGAATCTCATTGATCGAGATACTGCTTTGGCATTCTCCGAGGAACCTTGATCGAAAAGGTACTGCTTCGTAAGACCTGAAGAATCTCATGTTGGGGTAAAGATATTGTTCTAGTATCACAGAAGACCCTTGAAAGGGATTCCTTCGCATGATTTGGAAAATCTTGTACCATTTGTTCGAGATACTACTCTAAGCATCCCCAGAGAGCCTTCATTGGTAAGGTACTACTTTGTTTGGATTAGAGAATCTCATTTGTTCGAGATACTGCTTTGGCATTCTCCGAAGAACCTTAATCGAAAAGGTACTGCTTCACAAAACCTGAAGAATCTCATGTTAAGACATTGTTCTAGTATCACCAAAGAGCCCTTAATGAAAGGAACTGCTTTGCATGATCTAGGAAATCTTGTGCCATTGTTCGAGATGTTACTCTATGTATCTCCAAAGATCCTTTATTGTTAAGGTTTTTCTTTGCTTAGACTAGAGAATCTCATGTTAAGACATTGTTCTATTGTCTCTGAAGAACCTTAATTCATAAGGGACTGCTTCGTGCAATTTGAAGAATTTCACTTATAAATTGAGATATTGCTTTGTTAATTCAAAGAATCTCGGACATTTTGTATAATCTGTCATCCCATCCTCATATCTCTTATTATTGAATTGCATCATCTTCCTTGTCGAATAAATTTTGGGGTCTTCTTATATCTAATTGACTTTTACCCTAAAAACGAACGTCATACAACATTTCAATTTCTTGAGTTCAAGACAATTAGATAGGGGCATTTGTCATACCCCAAATTTGTCCTACCATTTTTCTTTTTCCATATTAACCAGGGTTTTGTGAACATTTTGTTTCTTTGATTGATCATATGGCCTCTGGCCATGATGTGCTAACATTCAAATCATAGAGATCTTGTTTGTGCTTATTATCATTCCAAGCTTTGCAAGGAAGGTTGTTTGTAAGAAGAAATAAAAGTAAGAGGTGTGATTTCATGGTAGGACCGTTGAGGCAAGGTTGATCCAAAACTCTACATTGATTCATTCTCCAGACATGTATGCATTATGTTCCAATGTTACTCTATTATTGTATTTGGATTTACTCTATTACTATATTGGGATTACTTTGTGCCGCCATAAAGATAACGTCCAAATTCAAGCCAAGTGTGGAGCAATGTTTGCAATAAAGTTTTGGTATTAAGATGTTTCATGCTATGGTTCAAGTTTGGAGCTCCAAACACGTATCAAGGCAAATAATAAGATACTTGAGATGCATCTAGACTTTCATACAGGATCAGCAGGTTTTCAATAAAAATTCAAATTAAAAGTTCAGCAATTAATTTCCAGAAACATCAAAGAGGAGTCATAATGGATTCAAAACAAGGAAGACTTAAAGTATTGTGATGCATAGTAGAAGGCTCTTATTTTCTTTATCACTAAAGATACACATTGATAGGAGTTTTGAAAGTTAAAGCCCATTACAATGTTAAATGCTTAAAGACTGATACAACCTATCAAAAACGGCGCTTAAAGTTACACAACAGTGAACCAATTTTTATACAAATTCAAGAAAGTCAAAATGCAGAAGTAAAGACTCTTGATAGTCCATCCAAGTCCCGGTAACAACTACTACAAAGCCTGGATCTTCAAGCCAAATGCGGTGTGTTCGAGCCAATTCTCTCCAGGTAGCCATCCAAACACTCTTTGCTACTTTGCACCAGCTTTTCTCCTCCACTTTCTCCAAACCTCGTCGTCACCGTGTGCATGAAAGAAGAAAAGTGAGCATTAGAAAGAAAAGAAATTAGAAGCAAGCAAAAATTTAAATATTCAATAAACCAAAAGCACAATCACAACCAAAAGTATACATGATAATAGCAACAAGATTCAACATGTACATGACAGAAGAAAAGAAAAATCATGAGGAGCAACCAAGACGAAGTTTGCAGGGCAATGTTTAAAAAACACTTAATTGCAGTAATTCAGACCAAACATTCAAAAAGAAATACACAAGCCTCACCCAATATTTCTTCATGTACCATGCCTTCAATTCCAAGCCTCTTGCCATATTCTCTAATTTCTTCACTCACCATATAGCACTTCACAAAGTTGAAATTTGATTCCATGACCTTTAGGTCTTGTAATCATCAGCGCACATGAAATAAAAAAGGAGTTAGAAATCTATTCACAAGTGATACAAGCTAACCATAATGCATAAGGGATGATTAAAATGCATATGATATTGTACAGGTTTTAGGATACCATGATTATCACGCTTGAGACATCAACATGAGCGCGTTCCTTGGCAAGCTTCAGCTTCAAGTAACTTCATATGTAAACTCCAAACTTCCACATTTGTACATAAAAAGAAAAAGAGAGCATGAGTAACTTCGCAAAACCAAGCCTGAATTCAGAAGGAAATAAGGGAATCGAAATATGGATTTCACATTAAGCAAAACAATAGTACAATAACGAAAAACCAGGCAGAATTCAAAGTTCGAACAATTGAAATCTATCAGCAAAAAAGAACTGTTTTATATGGTAGTGAAAACACACAAGTTCATGGCAGTAAAAATCAAGCAAAACTCAGTAAAAATCAAATTTACAAATGAGGGACCACACCTTCTAGAAACCACACTACAGACAAAAATCCAGCCATCACAATCACCATGGTCCACACAAAATCTCACTCGAAAAATCCCTCTAACGGATTGAAAATCCATCTCAGAGATTCACACGAATTTCTCTGAAAAACCTCACTCATCTCGTGAAAAATATCTTCAAAATCTCATGTCCTAGAATATTCCCGTTCTTCCTATAAATACCAGCATCTAATCATTTTCAAAGGACCGGAAAAACCCTAGCTAAAACAAGGAAGACGACTGAAGAAAATAATTCCTCAAAAACCCTAAACGCCACCAAAAGCTCTAGTCCCGTGTTTAAATTGTTAAGTTTTCACATTAAAGCTCAATAATATTGAGCTAAACTCCATTGATTCGCAACAAATTCACAACAACGGCAATCAAGGAAGAAATAAATAGAAGAAGAAGAAGAAGATTCGAACGCGCACACGAAGAGAAGTTTGAGTCAAAGAAAGGGTACCTGGGTTAAATCATCCCTCTGAAAACATTCAGAGCAGGTAGTGATCTCGTTTCCTTCTTTACGCATCATTCTTGAGTTTCTTCTCCATGTTTTCATTCTCCTTCATTGATTGTTTCATGATATGTTGTTCGTTGGATTCGTACTGATGAATATTTGGAGCTAGGCTTATATTTGGGAATTAGGTTTGTTTCTTTGATAAGATTTGGGATTCCACCGTTGATTGTTCTTGTTGGATTCAATGTTCTTTGTGAGTTTAATATATGACCTTGCACCTCCGATAGTGATGTGCGATGAAGGTTGAATATGGGTGAAAAGATTTTGACCAAGCACGGAGTTGAAGTGAGAAAGGGATGCGTCGATGCAGTTTCTGAAACTCTCTTTTTGTGTTTTAATTTTTTTAACCGATGGTTATAAGAATATTCTAAAACATTTATTTGTTTTTTTAATTTGAGTTTAATGGGGGCTTTATGATATGGCTACTGCACTGGCCAAGGCGTTGAAAATGTACGCTTCACTTTATCCCTTGGTCTTTATTGTTTTGATTTAATGTTGTTTGAGTAAACCATGTAGCTGTTGAACCTCCTATTAATAGTGCAACGCCCAAGGCACGCTTGGCATTCTCCATCCGCCATGTTGTTTGTTTTTTCAGTGTGTGATTTCTTATTAACCGATGATACCTTCAAGGTTAGGTTTTAGGTGAACCGATTTCAACAATCCTGTTCTTAGTAAGATAATTTATTTTGGGCTGGATGATATCAATATTGATGGCCCACCCTTGTTTTAAATTCTAAAAAAACAATAAAAAACATTTTTATAGAAATATTAAATGGTGTTGTTTTTTTTCTTAATTAAAAATCTTTAGTAACTTTTTCTATTTAATAGTAATTTAAAAAAAAAAGTTTATTTATTTATTCAAACTTATTTTAATGTTTGTTTCTAAATTTATTTTTTTGAAAACAGTTTTGTTTTCAAAATTTTATATAGGTGATTATTTCTGTTAGTTATTTGCTTATATTGAGAATGATTGATTGTGTGTTGGTTCGCTTGCCTATTTCATATGTTGTGTAAGTTATTATCGTAATTTGATCATAAATTGCTAAGTAAAAAACGAACGCACACTAAGATTAAACATTTAAAATATAAATGAAATCTTTGGCCCAACGCCAAGTAATTATCCTTACACATTTCACTCATGCACGCATGTAAGTCGATCATTATCTGATCGCCATCAAGCATTATTACACTTCAAGTTTTCTAAACTTTTCAACTTAATCGAATGAACACACCGCGCTTGTTTTCCATATCAAGTTATCCAATTCAAGCATACTTGATCCATATATCAATTCTATGTCTATTCGAAAACCACAAAAACGAACACGACTATTTACAAAAGATCTTTCAAATCAAATAACGAAAGAATTGAATTATGGAGTCTAGCATTCCTTGAATTCTTGAATGAACGCTCCTGAGGCTCGCCCCACGGGACGTGGTTCATTCAACTTTTCATAATCAAAACACCTAAATCCACATATTAAATAGCGAAAGAACTGAATTCTGGAGTCTAACATTCCTCGAATTCTTGAATGAACGCTCCTGAGGATCGCCCCACGGGACGTGGTTCATTCACCCTTTAGTCCCTAAAACACTAATTAAATCAAACATATTTTCTCTAAACAGTCATTATTTAAATCCATTTTATCTCGCAATCAAGCTAGCGCTTCCGCCTCCTATCGCGAGCAGACAAGCCAACGCTTAGCAGTTAGAATGCGGTCTAAATAATCATTTCTTAAAACGCACCAACCAATCTTAGTACCACAAACTACGGGGCTCTGACTTTCCCATTGCACAAGGGAATATGTAGGCACACGGATCTCAATCCTTGCCGAGCACCCTAAAAACAAAACCATTCATTCTCCATACTCGTTTACCATTAAGAAGACATTAATATAAGTTAGTATTCGATCGCAGATTAGACTAAGAGGTTCCCGTTGAGTACAAAGGACGTAAGAGGTGCTAATACATTCCTCTTGCGTAACCAACTCCCGAACCTAGAATTGGTTTTCGACGACCAAGTTCTCTCCTCTATAGGTTTTATCTATATTTCCCTTTTCCTTTATTAGGAATAGATTAAAATTAGGTGGTGACTCTATTTGTTTGTTTTTTCCGCGTCCTTCGCGAGGATCGTATTTTTCGATGTACGACACAAATCCGATACATACATGGACTCAGTTGGAGAGATTGTTCCATGAGTAATTCTACATGGGACAAACTAAAATAAGCCTGAAAGAATTAGCCAACATTAAAAGAAAATTCTCATAGCCTATAGATGACTACCTTAACAGATTCAGACTGTTAAAAGCAAGATGTTTCACGCAAGTGCCAGAACAAGAACTGGTCGAAATGGCTGCGGGAGGTTTAGACTATTCCATAAGGAAGAAACTAGATACTCAATACTTAAGAGATATGGCACAGTTAGCAGATAGGGTAATATAGATCGAAAGGCTAAAATCTGAGAAGTTTAGGGCTAACAAAAGTAAAAAAAGAAAGATTGGCTTATGTAGGGATATGCCAAAAAGATGACTGTGACGAAGACGAATCAGTCATTTTCGACGAGCAAGAAATTGACCTGGCAGAATTAAAGTAAGGTCCACCATATTCTTGCAAAATGTTAACTCCGTCGAATGGAAAGAATCCTGTCGAACCGAAGAAGAACAATAAATTCCCTAAGAGAACATATACGTTCGACGTCACCAAGTGTGACGAAATCTTTGATTTGTTGGTAAAAGATGGTCAACTAATAAGACCACCAGGCATTAAAGAACCCCCTATTGACCAACAGAAAAAGAGAGGTTTTTATAAGTACCATAATTTTCTGGGCCATAAAACTTCTCAATGCTTTCTTTTCAGGGATCTAGTTCAAAATGCAATTCAGGATGGAAGGCTGAAGTTTGGGGACAAGCCGAAGCAACAAATGAGGATTGACACCAATCCTATGCAGGTCGTGGAAGCCAACTATGTTGAACCATTCGACATGAATATGGTCGAAATGGAGAAGATGTCTGATGATAGCTTCGAGATGATAGAAGCCACTGAAGGCTTCGACACTTACGTTAACATGGTGTGGATTACTTAAGATCTCCCTATCCAGCCCAACGTGGAGGAAATGTCTAAAGACGAGCTAACCATGCCCGTATTGATCAAGGTTACTGATGATCTTGAGGTGAAGAACAATGTCAAGGCCACTGAGGGTTTCGACGTTCCAAAACAGGTTGAGACTATTGAGGGTCTCGACAACGCCACCAACGTTGAGATTATTGAAGATTTCAACAACCAGAACAAGGTTGAGGCCACTGAGGTTTCGACCATCAAGACAAGACCAGGGTTATTGAAAGCTCTGAGTGTCTGAAGAAGGAAGCTACTGAAGGCTTCGACAAGATAAATAACAACTTGGATGAAGACGGTGTAATATGGGACACCTTGGGAGATCCTAGCGGAAAGTTCGACTACCTGGTGAATATACCGCTCATGTCGGTGCCCATATCGACATCACCAAAATCCAACCAACAAGTTGGGAAGACATCCTTAAGAACACTGAGGAAAAATCTGATGTTTCCCTAAGCGTTGAGAAGAAGGCTACTGAAGGCCTCAACAATGAAGACAAAACTGCTGAAGGTGTTGCTCCTGACAAAGCAAAAGAAGATGATACAGGTAACCTCACCAATGTTGTCGAGACTGCAAACGAGAACATTGTAGAAGTCATGGTGGAAATTGTCGAAGAAGCCCTCATCAAGAAGATGGATAAGCTGAGCATTGCTGGAGGACATAAAATAGATATCAACATGATAAAAGCCTCTCAAAAGAGTAAAGAGAAGAATGAAATGGAACGTTGTTGAGAGGAATACCAAAGGACAACCTACCCAAAAGAAGATGGGAACTTGGCAGAATTCATTCAAAGATGTAAAAAGAAAAAGACTGAAATAATGTTATGTCTATGATGCAGCGCCATATTCGACAGAAAAGCAGCAGCAAACTTGGAGGCTGTGAAAAAGACCAAAATAAGTGGAAATTGGGGGCCAAGGCCAGTAGTCGAAGCATGTAGATATGATCCAAGAAAAGGCAAGTATCACTTTCAGAATCCTAGGGGCAGATACTACAACACCTACAAACCGTCTGGCAAGGTACCTGATGATAGGTGGATGCAACCCATTAGAGATTCCCAAGGACCAAGAAAATGGAAGAATTTCGAAGTCCAAAGGGGATCTTCAGTCGAAATAAAGAAAGAAACTGGGAAACAGAAGCCAAAACTGTACCCCTCAGAGAATTATAAAGGAAAAAGCCCCATGTCAAAGTCTCAATGGAGGAGATTCTAGAGGCAGAAAAGGGCTGAGAAAGAAGCAACAGATGGACTCAACGTCAAGAAGAAAGACGTCGACGAAGACAAAGCAGAGTCTAGCAGAAAAACTCAGGCAGCAGAAAAAGACAAACCTTACAAAAGGAACAACACCAACAACATGTTGCAGTTGTCGAAGCTCGCCAACACAATGTCAGAAGATGACGAAGCAACTGACAACTTCGAGTCTGACGAAGAAGGTTCATTCGACGTAATATGAAATGTAGTGTTAGTCCTCCCTAAAGATTATGACAGGGTGATGGAAATCGAAGACAAAGAAGAGAACATGATAGACAATACCGTGGGACCAAGACCCGTGTGTTATTACATCATGAATAACGGTTGTGTCAAAGAACAGAACTCCTTCTTTAAGAAACCAGACGAATCAATGAGGGGACATTTGAAACCTTTATTCATAAAAGGGAAGGTCGAAAATGTAGGTGTCAACAAAATATTAGTGGATGGGGTAGCTGCAGTGAATCTAATGCCCCATTACATGCTAAGAGAAATTGGGAAAGATGACTCTGATGCAAAACCACACAACATGGTCCTGTCGAACTATGAAGGAAACGTGGGCACAACTATGGGTGTTATTCAAGTGGATCTGACAGTTGACACTATCACCAGGCCAACAATATTTATAGTTATAGCTTCCAGGGCTAACTACAATTTGTTGTTGGGAAGGGAGTGGATCCATGGAGTAGGAGTTGTCCCTTCGTCCATGCATCAGCGTATAGTCATCTGGCTCCCTGATGGCATCGTCGAAAACATCGAAGCAGACCAAAGCTACTTCATGACTGAAGCAAACAACGTAACCAGTCGAAGCTTCGACAGAAACCTGGCTCACATAGCGCCTTGCAACCCAGCTGAGTTCGATCTGAAGGCATCAGACAATGTATATTGTTACATGTACCTACACCCAACACATGGGTTTCAATGGGACAAGGAGGTGATTGGTGAACCAAGCCGTGTACGGGGAACCTCTAGTGTAGAGCCAACTGGCTGGGGTAGCGAGTTCGACGATGACGATGAGTGAAGCATCAACATTGAATAGACTAATGGCCTATATGGCCGAAAATAAATTGAAAGCGGCTCTAGAAGCCGAAGTAAAATATATGGCTATCGAAGACAATGAAGAAAATCTAGACCCATCATGCCCTTACCAGGAACTGATGGAGAAGATAAAGACAACCAGATAGGCGAATGGCAGGATCTAAAGCTTGACGCCATTTATGATGACGAACCTTTGGGATTCGAAAAAAACCCAATATCAACTAGCTTAAAGATGGTAGCACAGGACCCTTTGGAAGAAATCAATCTAAGACTGGGGGCAGAAAAAAGATCAACCTATATAAGCGCTAATATGGACCCTCAGTTCAGAGTCGAATTAGTCCAATTGCCGAAAGAGTTCAAAGACTGATTTGCATGGGACTATGACAAAATGTCTGGCCTTGATAGGATCCTAGTCGAATTAAAGCTTCCTATAATAGAGGGAAAAAAGCCTGTAAAGCATACTCCAAGGCGGTTCGCACCAGAGGTCCTGTCAAAAATAAAAGAAGAGGTCGAAAGACTTCTCAAATGCAAGTTCATTCGCCCAACCAGGTATGTCGAATGGATTGAAAATATTGTACCTGTGATAAATAAAAATGGCACATTGAGGGTGTGCATTGATTTTCGATACTTGAATTCAGCTACCCCTAAGGATGAATATCATATACCAGTAGCAAAAATGTTAGTAGACTCTGCAGCAGGCCATGAGTACCTAAGCATGATAGATGGATGTAAACACCCCAAATTTTCCCTCACTGAGTTCACACCATGGCTTGTGATCTTTCATATTTACATAAGTTTAATCATACCATTTCATGTTGCATTTTTGCTTCACTGCATTAGTTCAAGTTCATCTGCATCTAAGGTTTGTGACTTGAGCCATCCAAGATCCATCTGAGCCACTCCAAAGGCCATCAATTATTTCAATAGGGTCCATGTATGTTAAATAATCATATTATATCCACCAAAGATCAAGGAAGTCAAGAAATCACAAGAACTGGCAAAGCATGGAAGCAGAGCTAGGGTTTCACTGCATAGATGACCTGAAATTAGGGTTTTGGTTTCAAAGGCCATAACTCCAAATTTTTTGGTCATTCTTGTTTCTAATAGTCTAAATATGTTATAAGGATCATGTGTACCAAGTTTGATGAAGAAATTCATTGTGGAAGTCATCTGTTCACTGGGTAACTTCTTGAGCAAGTCAGAGCAAAATCAGGGCATCTGAGGCCCCCATCAATGGAACCAAAATGGATTTTTCATCAAATTGAAGTTATATGATCTTTATTTGATCATTTAAGTGCTTATAAGTTCACAAAATTGAAGAAAAGTGAGCTAAACTAAAAGTTGCCAAAAATGGAAATGACTTGTAATGTAAACTTTCCATTTTGGGAAAGTTTTTCAACCTCCTCTTTCTCAACCAAAAATGCTTCAAATGAAAAATTGTTGGTCATGAAAGTTGTAGATTGGATCATTCCCTTTTCAAAACATACAAGAACAAGATCTAATTCATTTTGGAACTCAAGATATGGCCTGTCAAAGTTGGCAAAAATCCCATAAATTTCAAGAATGCACCAAAAGGGATTCTTTGCAAAACCACTTGCCAAGGCATTTTGTGACTTCAAACACACTTCAATGTATCATAACATCATAGTTCATTGCCTTTAGATTAGAATTGCCTAAAGAATTGCAAGATTTCATGCCTTGAACATCAAGATTTCTCAAAAGGGCCAAAACTTCACACATTTGCAAAAGGTCCCATAACTTTGTTCCAACTTGCTGAATTGCCTCAAGATTGATTCTATGGATATCCTTGATCTCAGCTGCACATGGACATGCCAAAAAGCCAGCTGCATCCTTGCCCATACCTCAATTACACAAGTTGGTGACTTTTGCAAGAAGGCCATATCAATCACCATAGGCCACAACCACTTCTCTGACCTATCACAATTTGATATGTGGACCAAATGCTGATCATAACACACAAGAACACAAGATGAAACCTAAGATTGATCAAGTTCCCAAAATCTCTCCCTCTTGCATTTTTCTTCGAATCTCCCAGCTCACTTACTCAAACTCAAAACCAATTCCACCATTCATCTCTAAATCACTCACTGATCCCAAAGCAACCCTCAAATCAGCCAAGAGCACACCATATACAAAATACGATTCTCAGCCAGTTGGAGTGCAAACTCACAAACCAGCCATTCTCAAAGCCTTTGAAGCATTCCATTAGCCTCAGGAGGTCAAAGGGAGTCTATTTGCACAAAGGAAGTGGCCAGAAAACTCAAGTTTGGAAAGCTCCATCTCAGGTAGTCATCTGAATTCATTTTTCTAGAACCACTTTTTTATGTTACAAAATGAATAAGCATGCTTCACTGATCATTCTGAGCTTTGAATTTTTGAAAATGGTGTAGAAATGAGTATGTACCGAACCTCTGAAATTTTTGCCATGTTTGATCTTTTCTTCGAATCTTGTTTATGAGCATGAATAAATGTGATTTGAGGGTGGATTTTAGTTTAGGGGAGTGAGGGGAGTTGATCTGGAGCTTTAGAGCTCCAGAAATTACCTAGGGAGGAAGTTGGAGATTTTCAGGGGAGGATGTCACCGGAGAAGACGACCGGAGCTCTTCTCCGGTGACCTGAAAGTGTTTAGTTTGATAATTAGGGTTAGGGTTTTGGTTTGAATGTGGACCCTTAGATCTGAGCTTCCCGCGCGTGCTGTGTGGCTAGGATTGTTTCATTAGTTTTAGTTAGGGTTTAAGAATTAATTAATTAGGATTAATAAAATTTGAATTTAGGTCGTAGGATCACGCGCCAAGTCAACCCTGGATTTCCCCAGAATCAACCTCATCCCTTGGATCAACATACTTCCATTTAATTCAATTTTAATTCATATTTTCTTATTTATTTTGAACATTTTATTTAAAATAGCTAAAAATTTCCAAAAATATTTTTATTCTGCATTTTTATTTCAAATACTTTTCTCAACCCAAAAATATTTTTATTTTTATTTTTCACATTAAAAAATCATTTTTTTAACATTTAAATGTTTATTTTAATTAATTAATGAAAATTAATTAATTAAAATATCATTTAGGTTTCTAAAAAATCCCAAAAAATTCACATTGCATCTTTAAACATTTAGAGACATTGTCATACCATCCACACAAATTTATTTTTGGTTTTGAACCATCTTTGATAATTTTCTTGAATTTAGGGTTCATAAAATTCTTATTTTAGAACCCTAACTTTAAGAATTATTTTCTGCCTAACCAAGAATGGTATGACAATGGTTCTTTTTGCATTGATCTTCATTTGACATGTAGTATCTAGCATAATTTTGTCACAAATTTCTTCTGCATTTTTAAATTGATTTGCATTTTTTCCCTTTAGGTGCCTTAAAACCTTAGAAAACTTAGAAAAATCATAACTTTCATTAGGTTAAGAGTTAGGTCTTATCCTTTGGGGTGTGATATCATATGGGGTTAGGGTTCTTTTGATTGCATTTTCAATTTTTTATCTTGTCATTTTCTTCTGTGTTTGAGTTTTGCATCTCATGTTGTATGAAAACCCTAATTTCTCATCTTCCTTTGCATACATCTTGCATATACTTGCATTCATGAACTTGCCATGACATTTTATGCATTCACATGACTTCTAAGACATCATAGGACACATTAGACTTATGATTGATCATTTCCTCATCCATTTGCCATGTTATGTATTCATTACATTCCATAAGCATTCATGAACTTTCATGCTTCTTTCATGCTTCATTTGCATTCTCATCACTTGTATGATCATACATTGCACTTGACACACCTTTGCATCATCTCTTAGCATCATTTACATCTTGGACATGCTTCTAGTTTTGGTTTGCATCCTTTCATACATTTCATTTTCATTTCATTTCATTTTCCTTATGCTAACTTTTCAAGTGGTAAGTACTTTGAGAAGTGGATTTGCCTTCACTTCTCACATTCTCTTCTCATCTCTCTTATGCATCCTTGCTGCATATTAACTTTCTATTAGAGTGAGCTTGATCATTCATGTCTCTCCTTCACTTTCTTTCTTCAAGTAACTTATCTTCTTAAGTGAAGTAAGTTAGCTTGTTTCTCTTGCTTCTCCTCCTTCCATCTTGCCTTCTCCTTGGTGGCCCTTCTTGAAGATCTCTTGCAAGCCTCATAAACCCTAGGAACACTCAAGAATGTTAACAATTAGGGTTTGATTAGTCCCCCATCAGTTTTACCTTTGTGTCATCTTTTGTGTCACTTTTCTCATCTCATAATCAGAGACTAAACCTTTAAGGTTTTAAGGCTTTGTGATTAAGGTTATGCCTGCATCCTTCTCTTAGGATGGAGTGTATAACATTAATCCTAAGTTTTAAACCCTTGATGTGTTTAAATCTCTTAATTAATCCATCTAATAATCACTAAGACAATAAGCTTGTAACTTGGGCCTTGCATTAGGGTTCTAATTCTTCCTTAAATGGTTAAGAAGGACTAACCCTAATGTTAATGGACAAGTCCCCCTCAAGTTGTCTTACAAACCATAAAATTCACTTCTTAACCATATCATTAACTAAAATCCACTTTAATAGAGGCCTTGTTTTGTCATTAGGTTAATCCCTAATCATGGATTAAGCTGAGGAGCCTTTCTCAGCTTAAATGTTCTCATCTATTATCCTTCTATTAGGATGGTGTAATGGGTCCATTAAATCCTTGATTATGGCTTAAACTCATTACTTAACACTAAACAAAATCTCCAAAAAAATCTAAATAATCACAAGTAGGTTAATGATCTTAATCCTACACCATGGTGATTAAGTGTGAGGTGCTTACTTCATACTTAAGGTATTCTCATTACCCCTAATCAGAGGGAAGATGTGATGAGTTTACTAACTCTTTGTTTAGGCTTAAGCTCATTTTCTTATGACAAACACCAAAAAGCAATAAAAGATTGAAAACACAAAAACAAACAATAATCATCTCCTTCGGGATTCTTTCCTCACCTCATTCACTCATAAACGAGAACTCGCTTCTTCTGTCTAATGCAAGACAGTTTGCACCTGAGCCAGACATATTATACACTTGAGCATAGACAAGCAAGCAGTTCATCAGTCAATTTATCTTTCAGTCTCTTTGAGTCAAACTACGGTGTATCTTCCCCCTCTTTCAGCATTCTTTTTAAGCCTCATTCCTGAACACTTCACCTTCTTGCACTGACACTTGTATATCTCCTTTCCATATTTTGCACATAGATAGCACATACACTACCCCTTTAAACACAATCTTTTAAGCGTGGATCCCGTCGAGTACGACGGACGATCTGGGTGCTAATACCTTCCCAGGTTGTAACCAACCCCCTTTCTCAGTTTCTCTGGTTCGCAACCGTCTTATCCATCTCTTTTTCTAGGTTTATGCAGAATTACCTTTCCTTCGGGATAAAAATGCCTAGCTGGCGATTCTATGCACTTCACCTTCATCTTCTCTTTCGCCGACCGTTCGCGCTTGTACCTGGATGCAAATCTTTGGGAGCGACAGCTTGGCGACTCTGCTGGGGACCCTTATACTGCAACCAGGGCTTCTGGTTCTTTTTGTGGGTTCCTCCCAGCGCTTGTTTGATTTGTGTTTACGGGGGTGTTATGTTCTAATTATGTTTATTTATTTGTTTTATTTATTGCTTTATGT
This sequence comes from Lathyrus aphaca, assembly GCA_963966055.1. Classification (NCBI taxonomy): domain Eukaryota; kingdom Viridiplantae; phylum Streptophyta; class Magnoliopsida; order Fabales; family Fabaceae; genus Lathyrus; species Lathyrus aphaca. Next base: position 352,918,165 of record OZ014520.1, on the reverse strand, counting down.
ACAGCTTTATTTACTGCTTTCTTTACAGTTTTTTATACATCATACTGTCATTATCATTGTTGGATCTGGCTTCTGTTTTGGTGGGTGGGGTTCCACTGAGTGATTAAGGTCCTATACCTGGGATCTGAGTGACACCTAGGCTAGAGTGGTTCATATTATTTCCCATTTCATTTCGGTCTGGTGCAGGAATATGAAACACGGTTCAGATGTGGGTTTCTTCTTGAGAACTCTGTGCTACAGATTTCCTGTAGTGCTAGGGCTATCTGGGAAGCCTGCTAAATCTGGATGACCTTTATTTTGACCTTCAGAATCTGGGGTGAATTAGAGGAGGATCCTTTATGGTTATTGTAAACACTGTACCTCCGGGTTAGAAGTGTTTACACTTCTCATAACTGATCCAAGTTTGAGGATCCTTATTCTAGAACATTACATGTGAGGGGGTTGGGTTGTTTACAGGTTTGCAGGAACCCTTGGCCACATCATACCATGTTACTGTATTGTTTAAGAGTACTTCACTTTGGACAGTTCTTGCGATTAACCCTGGACATGTGACTCTTTATTTGAGTCCCCCACCCTGGTTACTGGATTTCTGAGCCTCCATCCGGACCTTTGAACATATATGGACCTTATACCAAGACAGATAATCAGATCCACCTCTTGATCACAAACCGTTGCATATCATTTGCATATATCATCATTGCATCATTTAACATTTGTTTATTTGTTTTTCAGGGTATCCACCTCATTATATTTGGTTTGGTTTTGACCCCTTCTACTTTTTAGACCTCTGCCTCAGTTATCTTCTTCAACATCTGCTTCAGCTATCTCCTTCAGTACCTCCATCAGTCTGTCAGAGGCTCACCTACATCAGTCTGTCAGAGACTTACCTCCAGCTTTTCAGTCTGTGATCTTCATCAGCATTTGACTTCAGCTTCTTCATCAACACTCAGGGATGTTCCAAGGAAAAGCAACATATCTTATCACTTCTTTGAGCCCATATTGACTGGTATCAGGCAGGTCCAGTCCCTTATCACACCTGACCACATCCCACTATTTAGAGAGCACTATGGGGGTATTTTGGACATGGTTATGGACCTTGATTCATCTCAGAGGAGAATGATCCACACATGCTTGCAGTTCTATGACCCTCCACTCAGATGCTTCACCTTTCCAGATTTCCAGATAGGGCCTCTGTTGGAAGAGTTTTCCCTATTGATTGGAGTGCCTATCAAAGGAGGGATCCCCTTCAACCCAGAGATGACTGCTCCCAAAAGTGAGGAGATAGCTAAGGCAGTGCATTTGGAGGTTTCCCTCATTGATCAAAATATGACAACCAAAGCTGGGATTCCTGGCTTACATCTGGACTTTTTGATTTCTCAGGCCACCCTGAAGGCTGCATTTGGAGAATGGAAGGCAGTCTGTGCACTTTTAGCCCTCAGCATATATGGGGTTATATTGTTTGCATATGAGCCCAAATTTGTGAGTAAGAATGCCATCCACTTGTTCCTGCTAAGGAACCCAGTGCCTACATTGTTAGGAGATTTTTACTACTCCATCCATCAGAGAAATGAAAAACAAAGGGGGAAGTTAGTCAGATGTTGTGCTCCTCTGTTCTACTCTTGGCTGCTCAGATACTTGCCTAAATCAGATGCCTTCTTGAACCCCCATATGCAGAAGAATTGGGCCAAGAGGTTCATTGCCTTAACATCAGATGATATCAGATGGTGCACCCAGAGCACCAAAGGCAGGGATATTATTACCAGTTGTGGGAAATACCCTAATGTTCCTCTAATAGGAGTAAAAGGTTGCATCAATTACAACCCTTTACTATTTAAGAGACAATTGGGATATGCCTTGGTTCATCCTCCCAGAGGACAGGATTTAGCTGAGACCCTATACTGTGAAGTTCAACCTAACTCAGCTGTTGTCAGACAAGCTACCTGGGCTTGGGACAACATCCAGACAAAAGGCACAGCCATCCTTGGAAGGTGTAACAATGTTGCTTCAGCCCAGTACTCTGACTGGTCCCGTACTAGAGCTCGGATCACCAGGATGCCTTTCACCTTGGAAGACACACCTGGACCTTCTACAGTACAGCCTGCAGCAACTGTTAGCCTGGAGGAATTTGAAAAGCTGAAAGAGAGGAATAATCAGCTATCTGAAGCCCTAAAGAAGACTCTCTGGGAAAGAAATGACAGTCGTCTGGACATTGAGAGATTGGAAAGACTCAAGCCTGAGCATCTGACCAAGATTGAAAGGACAGATGACTACATAAGGAAAGCAATAAAAGGAGAGCTGGTTTTGAAGAATGCCTGCAAGGAGGCTAAAATTCAGAAGGATAGGGCTGAGCATTATCTGGAGGAAATCCAGGCTAGGTGGATCAGGATCACCGAGGCCCGTGCACAAGAAGACCAGAGGACTCAGGCCAAGATTGAGCAGCTGAAGGCCAATGAGAAGAAGCAGCAGGAAGCTTTGTTGGCAGCTCAGAAGGAGATATCAGATTTGAAACTCCGGGCGGGGTTAAAGAGATCAAAGGATCAGGACAGTAATAAGAAGCTGACTAATGCCATTTCTACCAGGAACCTCCTCATTAGGACTATTACAGAGCACCCAGCCGGTCCAGTGATGGAGGCCCTCCTGAAGGAAGTCAGGGAGGATGACTTTGGATTGGATGTCTGATTCCTTTTTGCTTGTATTTCTTTTCTTTTGATGTACTTTTGTTTTTGATTATTGTATTTTTGACCCACCATGGGCATGTGTTGTAAACAGACTATGTATTTTTATCATTTGTAATATATCAGTTTGTTTTATTTTGGTGGGATTTCTCTCAACATCATCAAGCATTTCCTCGAGGTCTGGAAAGGTCAAAACCAAAGAACCAAACCGGATACCTTGGAAAGACAAATAAGCATATTGCATTGCATACTAACATTTTCTTTGTTTTGTAGGTTTTGTTTGTTATTTTGTTTCTCACCTTGTTGTGGTTTCAGGAAACGTTGCTCGTCGCAGAGTGTTCCCTGTCAACCGTACACACCGGTACCCAACGCGAAACAACCTTCCAGGCATTCAAATGGATCAGGTACAGCAGGACCTGAATGAAGTAAGAAATCAAATGGCAAACAAAATAGTCGAGATGAGAAACTAAATGACCCAGTTTATGGTTGTGATGACTGGCTTAGCTCAGAGCCAGGAAAGGCTGAGAGAGCTGGTGGAAAGACAGACACCTGAAGAGCCCCACCCTAGAACAGAAGGAACCAGCAATAATGAACGCGGGCAGCCTCGCATCGACCCACCAGAGTTTGGGCCCCATTTGAACCCAGATGTTAATATCCCAAGGAATATTCAAGGAAACACTGCTGCAGGAAGGATCTTGCAAGAAGATCTTCAGGAGGAGCAGTTTACAGTTATTGGGGCTGGGGATGAAGTGTATGACCAAAGGCTGGATGAGATTGTTGAAAAGCTGAGGTCTTTGGAATCCCATAATTCTTTAGGCTTTGATATAATGGATATGGGGCTGGTAGATGGGGTGAGGATTCCCCACAAATTCAAACCCCCGTGCTTTGAAAAATATAATGGTACCTCCTGCCCGCATACTCATCTGCAATCCTTCTTAGGGAGACTCAAGGCTTATACCATGGACGAGAAGTTATGGATGTTCTATTTTGAGGACAGCCTGACTGGAGCATCAAGAGAATGGTATTCGCATCTGACGAGGGCCACTATTAGATGTTGGAAAGACTTGGTCGAAGCCTTCATCCGGCAATACCAGTACAACTTAGACATGGCTCCCAATCGAACCCTTCTAATGTGCATGTCTCAGTCTTCAAGGGAAAGCTTTCGGGATTATGCTCAGAGGTGGAGACAGCTTGCTGCTGCTGTCCAGCCACCCATGTCCAAAAGAGAAATGGCTGACATGTTTATGAACACTTTGCAAGGAACTTATATTGACAGACTTGCTGCTTTCTCTTCCACCAGTTTTTCCGATGTAGTTATAGCTGGTGAGAGAATTGAAAGTCTTTTGAAGATGGGCAAAATCTCTGACAATGGTGCAAGTTCCTCCAACAACCCCAGAAAACCTTTTTCAGGACCCCGGAGGGCAGGTGAAACAAATGTTATCCATGCAGGCAGGGGCAGACCCCAGTATTCTCACAGATCAATAGCAGTCGTTACTATCCCGGCTCCAGTTCCACAACAACCACTTTTTCCTCAACAACAACAACAACATCACTATCAACAACAATCTCATTTTCCGCAACAAAGAACGTACAGCAATAACAACAACAACCAACAGCAGCGCCCCTTTCAACAAAGGCCGTCTCAGGCAAATAGGGTGATTGACCCCATTCATATGCCTTATGCCGCTCCACTGCCACAACTCCTGAAGTTTAACCTGGTTGAGTTAAGGACGTTGGCTCCACCAGATCCCCTCAATCTCCCTAAGAATTATGATGCTAGTGCCAGGTGTGCCTTTCACTCCAACGCACCTGGTCACAATACCGAGAAATGTAGAGCCTTGCAAATAAAGGTTCAAGATCTAGTCGATTTCAAAGCTCTCAATTTTGCACCTCCTCCGAATGTTAACATAAATCCTATGCCTAATCATGTTGGGCCCAGGATTAATGCCATAGAAGAGGACCAATCATCTGCACTGATTGAAAATGTTGCACAGATTAGGACACTGTTGGCAGAAGTCAAAGCTCAACTCTTAAGATGCCAAGTGTTCCCGCACTGTGAGGCTTGCTGCGAATCATGTAAAACTACTATTAATGGTTGTGAGAGGCTAAGGTTTGGCATAGATGGCCTTATCAGAGATGGAATTTTGCAAATAACCACAACGGCTTCTACAACATCAACAACTCTTTCTTCAGCAACAACAGACCTTCCTACAACTGCAACAACTATCATTCCCACTGATTTATCCACAAATCCAGCAATCACTCCATCCATTATTTCGACAAGTCAAAGTTCAGCAACACTTACTTCTAAAACATCAACACCCATCTTATCAATGAAATCGCCTACAACACCAACAAACACTAATGAAGATGTCTCAACGGTCACGATCTATTATGACCCGACATATGTTCATCCCAACAACAATTTCCAACAACAAACTGCAACACCTCCTGTCAGATTTCCAGTCACAATCTATTACGACCCGCACACCATCACTATTCCTTCCGCTGCAGCAATCAGTCTGGTCACCATTACGGTACCTGGACATGTTCCTTATGAAAGCAGTAATGCCATACCTTGGCACTACGGCTCTGATCTCTACTGCGATGGAAAGAAGATCACTCTAGATTCATCAACCTCTTCACCACAAGTTGACAATGTTGGGGGAGGCGGAGGCTTCACCAGAAGCAGACGCCTTTTTGCCTCACAAACACCAAGACCCAATGCTGAAGCAGAAGCTGCTGCTAAAGAAAAAGGGAAGAATGTGGTACTTGAAGAGCCAACTGTCAAAGAAACTCCGAAGACGTCTTTTGAATAAGAAGTGGACGAGTTCATGAGAATAATCAAAAAGAGTGATTACAAAGTGGTGGACCAGCTTCATCAGACACCCTTCAAAATCTCTATATTATCATTGTTAATGTGCTCCGAAGCCCATAGGAATGCACTGTTGAGAGTCCTGCACGCAGCATACATGCCGTAAGAGATTACGGTTAATCAGCTGGAAACGGTGGTTGCAAACGTTAACACCAGTCATGGACTGGGCTTCACAGATGCTGATTTAACGACGGAGGGACGCAATCATAACAAGGCTTTACATATCACCTTAGAATGCAAAGGTGCTGTTATTTCTCATGTGCTGGTAGACACTAGGTCTTCGCTCAATGTCCTCCCAAAGAAAGCCTTGGTGAAGCTGGAGTATGATGGTTTAGCATTGCGTCCAAGTAACTTGGTGGTGAGAGCATTTGATGGCTCTAAGAGATCAATGCTTGGAGAGATTGATTTACCTGTGTTGATTGGCCCACAAATCTTTAAAACTACTTTCTTCGTGATGGACATACAGCCGGCCTACAGCTATTTATTGGGTAGACCCTGGATTCACGCCGCAGGCGCTGTTACATCTACCCTTCACCAGAAATTAAAATTTGAGTGGGGAGGCCAGATCATCACAATCTGCGGGGAGGAAGACATTTTCGTTAGCCATCTGGCTACTTACAAGTATATAGAGATGGATGGGGGGATCCATGAGACTATGAGTCAGGGGTTTGAGGCCTTTAACATCAACGAAGCAACTGTTGTGTCTGGAACTTCCATCACTTCATATCAACAAGCCCAAAAGGTTGTTGAGGAGGGTACCGCTCAAGGCTGGGGCAAGCTGCTGCTAGTAGAAAAGAAAGAAGACAGATTCGGGTTGGGTTACAGACCAACTCGACAAGATCAACCGGAGGCTGCAACAGAGCCCAAATTTGTCAGCGGGGAATGCTTACCCCGGATGCTAGGAACAGTCTGGAAGACGAGGAAGAAGACGACTGCAACCTGGAAAACTGGATATGTCCAAGGATCCCGGGGAACCAAGTCTCTAACTGGTCTTTCCAGGAAATTATAAGAGTTATTCCTGCAGAGTAATTATTATTTCCTGTCTTTTAAGCATGCATCAAGTCCTGCATCTTGTCCAAGGTGTCAGGACCCATTTTGTAATTGGGCCATCTTGTATTTTGTGCAAACGATCAATTAATGAATATCAGGACATCTTTTGCAAATGAGTCTCTCTTTTCCGCTCACTGTTTTTCATTTTTTATTTTTTGTACAAAACAATAAAATGGCAATGTTTTCAAAATAATAACTCCATTTTCACTTTTTCTAAGCAAGATAAAACTGATCACTAAAATGAACCAATTTAAACCCTTGCAGAGAGTGCCCTCCAGACTGCACTGACAACGACACTGCTATGACTTCGTATGACTTCGACAATCCGATTAATCAAGCCGATGAAAGGGTTGAAGAAGATTATGAGCTACCTGAAGAACTAGCCAGATTGTTAAGACAAAAGGAGAAGGTTATCACTCCTCATCAGGAGGAAGTTGAGACAGTTAATCTTGGTACAGAAGAAGACTTGAAAGAAGTAAAGATCGGGGCCCGTCTGCAAGATTCAGTGAAGGGACAAATTATTGACATGATTCGAGAGTACGTTGATGTTTTTGCTTGGTCTTATCAAGATATGCCAGGTTTGGATACCGACATTGTTATGCACAAGCTGCCCTTGAAGGAAGACTGTCCTCCAGTAAAACAGAAGTTGCGCCGTACTCGTTCGGATATGGCCATGAAGATAAAAGAAGAGGTACAAAAACAGTGGGACGCCGGTTTCCTTGCTGTAACTAGTTACCCTCCGTGGGTTGCTAACATTGTACCAGTGCCTAAGAAGGATGGCAAAGTACGGATGTGTGTGGATTACCGGGATCTGAACAGAGCTAGCCCGAAAGATGACTTCCCATTACCTCACATTGATGTATTGGTCGACAACACGGCTCAGTTCTCGGTATTCTCCTTCATGGATGGATTTTCAGGATATAATCAGATCAAGATGTCACCTGAAGACATGGAGAAGACAACTTTCATCACACCCTGGGGTACATTCTGTTATAAGGTAATGCCATTTGGACTGAAGAATGTCGGGGCAACTTATCAACGGGCTATGGTAACATTATTCCACGACATGATCCACAAAGAAATTGAATGTTATGTGGATGACATGATTTCCAAGTCCCTCAAAAAAGAAGACCACCTGGTAAATCTGTTAAAGCTGTTTAAACGTCTGAGAAAATACCAGTTGAAGTTAAACCCCAACAAATGCACATTCGGGGTGCGTTCCGGTAAGCTGCTGGGTTTCATTGTAAGTGAAAAGGGAATTGAAGTGGATCCTGACAAAGTCAAAGCCATTCAAGAGATTCCTGCACCTAAGACTGAAAAAGAAGTTCGGGGGTTCTTAGGTAGATTGAACTACATTTCAAGGTTCATATCTCATCTTACTGCAACCTGTGAACCCTTGTTCAAACTATTAAGAAAGGAACAAACGGTCAGGTGGAATGAAGACTGCCAGAAGGCTTTTGACAAAATCAAGGAGTACTTACAAGAACCTCTGATTCTTATGCCTCCAGTTGAAGGAAGACCTCTAATAATGTACCTGACAGTATTAGAAGGGTCAATGGGGTGTGTGCTGGGCCAGCATGACGGGTCTGGTTGAAAAGAGTATGCAATATACTACCTAATAAAAAAGTTTACCGACTATGAACAACGTTATTCACTGCTCGAGAAAACTTGATGTGCTTTAGCGTGGGTTGCTCGCCGACTAAGGCAATATATGTTGACCCACACTACTTTATTGATTTCAAATATGGACCTAGTCAAGTACATATTTGAGAAGCCAGCACTTACCGGAAGGGTTGCAAGATGGCAAATGATTCTGACAGAGTATGACATTCAGTACACATCTCAAAAAGCCATCAAAGGCAGTGTACTATCTGACTATCTGGCTGAGCAACCCATTGATGATTACCAACCAATGAGATTTGACTTCCCTGATGAAGACATCATGTTCCTGAAAGCAAAAGATCATGAAGAGCCTGTTCACACTGAAGGGCCTGATCCAGAAGAAGAATGGACTATGATGTTTGATGGGGCTGTCAATATGAATGGTCTTGGAGTTGGTGTTGTGCTTATTACACCTAAATGAGTTCACATGCCTTTCTCGGCAAAACTCACCTTTAACTGCACTAACAACGAAGCTGAATATGAAGCATGTATCATGGGTCTTGAGGAAGCCATTGACCTCAGAATCAAGACTTTAACTGTGTTCGGGGATTCAGCTTTGGTAATCAATCAGACCAACGACAAATGGTACACTCACCAGGAGCACCTGATTCCATACCGCGACTATACGAGGAGATTACTGACTTTCTTCACAACGGTCAAACTTGAGTACATCCCTCGAGACGAAAATCAGTTCGCAGATGCTTTGGCTACCATTTCCTCCATGATCAAAGTTCAGGCTGCCAACTTTGTGCCACGGATTTCAGTATCCAGACTTGACAGACCAGCATACGTATTCTCCGTGGACATTTCTAAAGATGACAAGCCTTGGTTCCATGATATCAAAAGCTTCTTAGAGGATCAAACATACCCACCTGGGGCATGATCCAATGATAAGAAGACATTAAGAAGGCTAGCTGGTAGTTTCTTCCTGAATACTGATGGTTCCTTGTACAAGAGAAACTTTGACATGGTACTTCTCAGATGTGTTGATAAGACAGAAGCAGACTTGCTGATGCACGAGGTGCATGAAGGATCTTTTGGTACCCATGCTGGATGACACGCAATGGCTAAAATATTGTTAAGATCAGGCTACTACTGGATCACAATGGATGCAGACTGTTGCGCCTATGCCAGAAAGTGCCATAAATGCCATATTTATGCAGATAAGGTGCATGTACCTCTGAATCCGTTGAACGTGATGTCTTCGCCTTGTCTCTTTGCCATGTGGGGCATTGACATGATTGGAAAGATCAAACCAACTGCTTCAAATGGCCACAGATTCATCCTGGTAGCCATTGATTACTTCACCAAATGGGTTGAAGCAGCTTCGTATGCGAATGTCACCAGGCAAGTGGTAGCCCGATTCCTGAAGAGAGACATCATCTGTCGGTATGGAGTACCCGAGCGAATCATTACTGATAATGGTTCCAACTTGAACAATAAAATGATGGCAGAACTATGTCGGGACTTCAAGATCCAACATCACAACTCTTCTCCTTACAGGCCAAAGATGAATGGCGCTGTTGAGGTAGCTAATAAGAACATTAAGAAGATTGTGCAGAAGATGGTGGTCACATACAAAGATTGGCATGAAATGCTATCATTTTCCTTGCATGGGTATCATACCTCAATCAGAACCTCCACTGGGGCAACACCGTATCAGCTTGTGTATGGTATGGAGGCAGTCCTACCTATTGAAGTGGAATTACCCTCCTTACGGGTATTGATGGATGTCAAGTTGAACAAAGCAGAATGGGTCCGTTCTCGGTACAATCAACTGAATATGATCGTAGAGAAGAGATTAGCTGCAATCTGTCATGGGCAGTTATATCAGAAGAGAATGAAGAAAGCCTTCGATCAAAAAGTCAGGTTTCGAGAATACCAAATAGGAGATCTTGTGCTGAAAAGGCTCCTTCCTCCTCATACAGACCACAGGGGCAAGTGGACTCCGAATTACGATGGTCCGTTCATAGTAAAGAAAGTTTTCTCTGGTGGAGCACTGATGCTCACTACGATGGATGGTGAAGATTTCCTGTCCCCTGTGAATTCAGATGCATTTAAAAAATACTTCGCATAAAATGACCCGCTGGACATAAAAACAGAATGTAAGTCCAGGCAAAAATAGGGCATCCCGGCGAGTCAAAAACAGAATAAAAGACTCGGGCAAAAATAAGGGAAAATAAAGAAAAATGTACACCCGCTGAGTTGAAAAGCCGCATTGGACAGCTCAGGCAAAAATGGGTATCCCGGTGGATTGAAAACCCGAAAGGACGATCCACGCAAAATAAGGGAATAAGCGAATGGCTGCATTCTAAATTCGTCTGTAATGGCAAGCTTCGAAAGGTTAAAGCATCGGTCAGAATCAACTCTCCTCAGAAAGCAAGATGAGAAGAACGTCGAGGTCATACGGGTCATAGCAAAGGGAAGCTCACTAAAGCGTCGTCAACATTGCCAGCACCTTTACTTTTCTCAATTTTGTAACAATCTCCTCATTTCAGGAGATCTGTTTCTTTGACTGTATTTGCCAATTCAAGGCACCCAAATTAATAAAATCAGAGTTTTTAGTCACACTGCGTCTTGTACATTTTTGTTTCGTTTGCAAAATGTCCAAAATCCATGATATGATACTTGCATAAAAAAGGATGTGCCTTTCTAATAAATGCTTGCAGGAAATGTATTTACTCCCAGGAATATCTAAACTCCTATGATGGAATCCGGTAAGGGATACCTCGGGATACTTGTGTAACACCCTTCTACCCCACAAATTATTTAAGTAAAATATCATTAGAGTAATTCATAGAACGTGTCACATTTCTTCATAAAACATCGATTCAAAATATTATATTAATAATATTCTTTTCTCAAATAATCAAAACTATGACAGCGGAATTATATATTCAAAAATATTTTCCTCTTATCTCATTAAAACATAAAGACCTATTGGTCAAAGTCAACAATTATCATCATTCTCAATTCAACATTTAACAACTCATAAAACCCATCATAACAAAATTAAAATTCAATCATATAAGCGTTCTATTTCCCCTGATGTTACATCTACCAGAGCAAGACACCAGACACTCTAGACTTAAGCTACACAACCTCCAGCTAAGACTTCATGTACCGCGAACTCATCTTAGATATCTGCAAGTTACCCACAAAAGAGGCAACATTTCCAAGCAGGCAGGGTGAGTAATCATAATTTATCATAAATATATTAGAATATGGAATATAAATAAATTAGCATAAGCATGTCATAACATCTTCAACCATATAATTCAGCAACAACAACACAATCATGAACATATTATAAAAATTCAGCAACAACAACTCCATCGTGAATTCATCCAGACATATGCAATTCCAACTATCATGATATGCAATTATGCATGTGGTACCAATTTCATCGTGAGATGGATACATGACCATCAACCCTCCACAAGGGAGCACACCGTAATCATCGAGACACTCCAATCCACACAATGGGATTGAAGCTACTAAATAGGCCGAAGCCCCATCGTGAATATCATGAAATGCAATGATGCGTTACACCGAAAAATTCATCGAGAAATTAATTGCGCATCATTCATTTCATATCAACACCTCAACATCAATTAATCATATATTTCCATCGTAATAACACGTCAAAAACTCATTTCATTATCTACCTCAACTCATCAAGACATAACCAATCATTTCATGTTCAACAAATAATCATCATAAAATCATGTCTTTCATCCCGACAACATATCAACAATACTTCTTTATCAATCATACAACAAAACAACTTATTCGATTCAATGAGACAACCAAACAACTCCCCTCATCAACAACAACAAAATGTTAATTCACAATAACATCATGTTTATAATCATAAAACCAATTTTTAACAACAAAGCAAACAACTTCCTTCATCAACAACAACAAATCGTCAACTTACAATAGAATCCTATTTATAATCATAAAACCAACTCAACTTTTTCTAAATATTCATCATTTAAAAATGTATCATTTCACTCATTTTATTTCATTAAATTAAAGTTCATCTCGTTAGCTTTCCGACGCTTCAAACGACACCTAAATCGGAGTTACGGATCAAAAGTTATGAATTTTTCAAAATAAAAGTGCCACTGATACAGTGTTAACCGGTTAACCAAAGCGTTAACCGGTTAACGCCTCATTTTTTTTTGCCCAAAACGCATATTTTTTACTGGTTAACCGGTTAACCAAATGGTTAACCCGTTAACACCTGTACATAAGCAGTTTTCTGCTGTTTTTTACGAATTCTACACCAAAATACCTCAATTTTTCATACGAATTTGTTCCAATGCAACCCAAAACTTCTTACCAATCAAAATTAATCATATACAACAACAATATATCAATTCAAACATCAAACACACCATTCTAAATCATCTTATCAATCCTAATTCACCAATTCATACCCTTATAACTCAATCTATGCCATCAAACCTAACAATAACCAAAATCATATCAAACCTAATCTATTCCTAAACCAATTCCTATAAAATTATAATAGATTATGAAAACTCTCCATACCTTGGAGAAATTCTCCAATTGACTCTCTTCTCTGGGTTTCTCCACAACCTCCTGACTCTGAGCTTCCTCTTTCTCCCTCTTCTTCAGAGCACTTCATCAAACACGATAAAATGAGCATTTTGATCGTATAATCCCTTTTGATCAAAAATATCCCTGTTATGTCTTTTCCCACTTTACCCTCATAATTTTCACAAAAAGACCACCTTACCCTTTTCTTTAATATAATTTCAATAATAATAATAAAATAGTATAATAAAACACTATTTATCCTTATTATATAAATTACTCTTATACTCCAAAATAACCAACATAACATTCATACTTCCACTTCTATTATTTTAAATAATAACCAATAATCCGAATAATAATACTACATGATTATTCTTATTATTAATATTATTAAAATAATTTCACCACCATGCATCGGGTCACATAACCACCAATTGTCAATTCATTCATATATCCTCAAATAAGCAACAAATACTCATAATCAAATTTGGGGTGTTACAACTCTCCCCCACTTAAAGAATTTTCGTCCTCGAAAATTTATCCGATTCAACTATTTCCACTACTTAATCCATCCAACTAATCAACTTTCGACTCAGAAAGGCAACTCCACATATAATACAAACCATAACTCATAACATCAACGACAACAACAATGTGAATTCTACACAAGTGATACACTTGACAACTAGCATCGTACACAAGATAGTACCCAACTCAAGAATTCAATGATTGAAGCATTAGAACGTCATAACATACGAACACACAACTCCAACACGATATTAATACAACCAACCTCAACATCATTGTTACTCACACATGAGAAACTACACTACGCCATGCGTTCGCTGCACACTCTGATTTCCTGTAAGGTAGTATGTCTACCGAGTGTATTTCCAACTTCTTTAATCACCAATACCAACACATCAACAACACCTTTGACTTAACTCTTCTGAATTTCGTTCCAATAGGTATTCTACTCTTGTAGTTACCGAATACTTCCAACTTAGATCCCTAAGATAACAACTTCGAACATTCAACATAATTACAATCGCGACTACTTCCAAATCTTGGACAATTATTCATATACTTCCATGAATTCCCAATTATCATCATCACGACTACAAGTTTACCATCTTATAATAACACGCCTTGCAAAAATCATCTTAACTACACAACATCATTGCACCAACATAAGATACAAGGGCCTAACGAATCTCCATTAGATAACTCATACCCTTCGCTTCCAACTAATTCAACTTACCGAATACTCGATTCTTACTCATACCGACACAACCTTTTATAGATTCTTATCCAAATAGACACAACCAACCAACTATTATCCAACCAAAAATCGCACCTTAATAAACCAACTTATAATTTCACTTCTAATACTTGCAACTTAACTATGTCCGACATTCTTGTCAAATCATCGTTTTACATTTCCACCTACTTTCCCTTCTAATCATCTCAAGGAAGCTTCACGTCTTATGCCACTTAACTCATCACCAAAACAACATTCAAATCCTTCAGAGTTCAACTATGAATTTTCTTATTACAATTCAATCCAAGCGCAACTTCATACTTCCCTCTTAAATTCCAACTAATACTCTCATATAATAACTTGCATCAACAAAACAAACAATACTCAAGCACTCGACTTGACTTCAACCAATTCGACGTACATACTATACTAGTTGGCATGGCACATCTATCCATCAATTATGATTACGTCTGCTATCAACAATAGATTAAGGGTGATCAGTTCCTCAATTTGTCAATAGACGTCCGACAACCATAACGGTGGCATAAATCATCATTACCCAACACAATAGCGTACTTCAACTTGTGCCCAGAGTCCGTAAGCATAATGCTCTGCCAACTCTCCACGGCTTATCAACTCCTTCTTAGTCCCCTTAATTCCAACTTCATCAACGATACAAAACGTCCAAAAAAATCTCGTACACATTCTCTTATGTACACACATATTACCACACGACTTTCAATATCCCTCTAACATTGGAATCACTACAACAAGTACCATTCAAAGTGGTTAGCTCTAATTACAACTTCCAACCAAGTTACGATTCTTAACAACTCCAGTCAAACATCCATCTTCTTCTCAACATCACCATCATCTAGCATAGGCACTTTAATTACCCTCATTCGACATAAATCGTATCTCTATGCATTCTTCGATACCAACATTTTATTATTTATTAACGTTTTCATCTTTCCAAATTTTCAGCAATAGACATTCAACTTCGAACACAATTATCTCTTCCAATCATGACTTTCATCCAAATTATAATTCTTAACAGCACAATTCAAACATCTGTCTTCCTCTCGAAATTACTAACATCTAACATCAGTACTTTAATTATTCTAATTACATATTTATTCATTCTCCGAATACTTATGCATTCCCTATAATACCAACATCTTATTATTTTTCCAACATTTTCATCTTTCTAAAATTTCCAGCAACACATGCTCCACTTCGAATGCAATTATCTTCTCCAATACAGACCTCCAAATCACAAAATTATATTCTATCATGAAGATAAATTTGTGATGATTCTAGAACTTCAAGAATCGCTCGAATCTGACTTACGAATAAAAAGTTATCCTCCTTGCAATGAGGCTGGTCGACAATTCCCGTATACAGAATTTTCCAAAAATCAGCAGCAGACCCAACTATTAAAATGCACTTATATCCCTCATTATAAACCTCCTGAATGCAAATCTTATATTCAAACTGTAGTGAATTTTGTAAGCTTTCCAAAAAGTCCAGAACCGCTTCAATCCGAATCACGGTTAAAACGTTATGCCACTTCTCGTGACAGCTTCTCCAAGATTGCAAAAACCAGAATTTTTGAGATTGATGAATGTAATTTCCACCTCTCTCCATCTTACTTCCAAGTCCTACCAAAAAAAACAAAAAAATCTTGCTCTACATCCAACTTCGAAAATTGCTCGACTTTAATCCAACTACACTCAAGGCATAGTAATCTATCGACTTGATCCTTTAACTTAATTCATCAACTTGTCTTTTTATTTTGAATAAATCATTCTTTCATAAACAATCTCCATCCATAAATCCACGCACTTCTCAACCCGGCCGATACAAATTCATGAATCCATGCTCTCGCTGGTCCACAACAACATCTCTTGAACAACCTTGCACTCTTGTAATCAACATCAGCTTTGAACTAACTTCGACATTTCAAGAACAGTCCAGGTGTCAAGCTTCTCCCCCACTTAATTCCAACCAACACCTGCAGACAACGACTAAAACTAACAACAAGTACTAACAGTGTTTCACACACATGTTGCGTACTAAGGGATTAACAACACTAGACAACATTGGCCGGACGGACCGACCTACTCTGATACCACTAATGTAACACCCTTCTACCCCACAAATAATTTAAGTAAAATATTATCAGAGTAATTCATAGAAGGTGTCACATTTCTTCATAAAACATCGATTCAAAATATTATATTAATAATATTCTTTTCTCAAATAATCAAAACTATGGCAGCGGAATTATATATTCAAAAATATTTTCCTCTTATCTCATTAAAACATAAAGACCTATTGGTCAAAGTCAACAATTATCATCATTCTCAATTCAACATTTAACAACTCATAAAACCCATCATAACAAAATTAAAATTCAATCATATAAGCGTTCTATTTCCCCCGATGTTACATCTACCAGAGCAAGACACCAGACACTCTAGACTTAAGCTACACGACCTCCAGCTAAGACTTCACGTACCGCGAACTCATCTTAGATATCTGCAAGTTACCCACAAAAGAGGCAACATTTCCAAGCAGGCAGAGTGAGTAATCATAATTTATCATAAATATATTAGAATATGGAATATAAATAAATTAGCATAAGCATGTCATAACATCTTCAACCATATAATTCAGCAACAACAACACAATCATGAACATATTATAAAAATTCAGCAACAACAACTCCATCGTGAATTCATCCAGACATATGCAATTCCAACTATCATGATATGCAATTATGCATGTGGTACCAATTTCATCGGGAGATGGATACATGACCATCAACCCTCCACAAGGGAGCACACCGTAATCATCGAGACACTCCAATCCACACAATGGGATTGAAGCTACTAAATAGGTCGAAGCCCCATCGTGAATATCATGAAATGCAATGATGCGTTACACCGAAAAATTCATCGAGAAATCAATTGCGCATCATTCATTTCATATCAACACCTCAACATCAATTAATCATATATTTCCATCGTAATAACACGTCAAAACCTCATTTCATTAGCTACCTCAACTCATCAATACATAACCAATCATTTCATGTTCAACAAATAATCATCATAAAATCATGTCTTTCATCCCGACAACATATCAACAATACTTCTTTATCAATCATACAACAAAACAACTTATTCGATTCAATGAGACAACCAAACAACTCCCCTCATCAACAACAACAAAATGTTAATTCACAATAACATCATGTTTATAATCATAAAACCAATTTTTAACAACAAAGCAAACAACTTCCTTCATCAACAACAACAAATCGTCAACTTACAATAGAATCCTATTTATAATCATAAAACCAACTCAACTTTTTCTAAATATTCATCATTTAAAAATGTATCATTTCACTCATTTTATTTCATTAAATTAAAGTTCATCTCGTTAGCTTTCCGACGCTTCAAACGACACCTAAATCGGAGTTACGGATCAAAAGTTATGAATTTTTCAAAATAAAAGTGCCACTGATACAGTGTTAACCGGTTAACCAAAGCGTTAACCGGTTAACGCCTCATTTTTTTTGCCCAAAACGCATATTTTTTACTGGTTAACCGGTTAACCAAATGGTTAACCCGTTAACACCTGTACATAAGCAGTTTTCTGCTGTTTTTTACGAATTCTACACCAAAATACCTCAATTTTTCATACGAATTTGTTCCAATGCAACCCAAAACTTCTTACCAATCAAAATTAATCATATACAACAACAATATATCAATTCAAACATCAAACACACCATTCTAAATCATCTTATCAATCCTAATTCACCAATTCATACCCTTATAACTCAATCTATGCCATCAAACCTAACAATAACCAAAATCATATCAAACCTAATCTATTCCTAAACCAATTCCTATAAAATTATAATAGATTATGAAAACTCCCCATACCTTGGAGAAATTCTCCAATTGACTCTCTTCTCTGGGTTTCTCCACAACCTCCTGACTCTGAGCTTCCTCTTTCTCCCTCTTCTTCAGAGCACTTCATCAAACACGATAAAATGAGCATTTTGATCGTATAATCCCTTTTGATCAAAAATATCCCTGTTATGTCTTTTCCCACTTTACCCTCATAATTTTCACAAAAAGACCACCTTACCCTTTTCTTTAATATAATTTCAATAATAATAATAAAATAGTATAATAAAACACTATTTATCCTTATTATATAAATTACTCTTATACTCCAAAATAACCAACATAACATTCATACTTCCACTTCTATTATTTTAAATAATAACCAATAATCCGAATAATAATACTACATGATTATTCTTATTATTAATATTATTAAAATAATTTCACCACCATGCATCGGGTCACATAACCACCAATTGTCAATTCATTCATATATCCTCAAATAAGCAACAAATACTCATAATCAAATTTGGGGTGTTACAACTCTCCCCCACTTAAAGAATTTTCGTCCTCGAAAATTTATCCGATTCAACTATTTCCACTACTTAATCCATCCAACTAATCAACTTTCGACTCAGAAAGGCAACTCCACATATAATACAAACCATAACTCATAACATCAACGACAACAACAATGTGAATTCTACACAAGTGATACACTTGACAACTAGCATCGTACACAAGATAGTACCCAACTCAAGAATTCAATGATTGAAGCATTAGAACGTCATAACATACGAACACACAACTCCAACACGATATTAATACAACCAACCTCAACATCATTGTTACTCACACATGAGAAACTACACTACGCCATGCGTTCGCTGCACACTCTGATTTCCTGTAAGGTAGTATGTCTACCGAGTGTATTTCCAACTTCTTTAATCACCAATACCAACACATCAACAACACCTTTGACTTAACTCTTCTGAATTTCGTTCCAATAGGTATTCTACTCTTGTAGTTACCGAATACTTCCAACTTAGATCCCTAAGATAACAACTTCGAACATTCAACATAATTACAATCGCGACTACTTCCAAATCTTGGACAATTATTCATATACTTCCATGAATTCCCAATTATCATCATCACGACTACAAGTTTACCATCTTATAATAACACGCCTTGCAAAAATCATCTTAACTACACAACATCATTGCACCAACATAAGATACAAGGGCCTAACGAATCTCCATTAGATAACTCATACCCTTCGCTTCCAACTAATTCAACTTACCGAATACTCGATTCTTACTCATACCGACACAACCTTTTATAGATTCTTATCCAAATAGACACAACCAACCAACTATTATCCAACCAAAAATCGCACCTTAATAAACCAACTTATAATTTCACTTCTAATACTTGCAACTTAACTATGTCCGACATTCTTGTCAAATCATCGTTTTACATTTCCACCTACTTTCCCTTCTAATCATCTCAAGGAAGCTTCACGTCTTATGCCACTTAACTCATCACCAAAACAACATTCAAATCCTTCAGAGTTCAACTATGAATTTTCTTATTACAATTCAATCCAAGCGCAACTTCATACTTCCCTCTTAAATTCCAACTAATACTCTCATATAATAACTTGCATCAACAAAACAAACAATACTCAAGCACTCGACTTGACTTCAACCAATTCGACGTACATACTATACTAGTTGGCATGGCACATCTATCCATCAATTATGATTACGTCTGCTATCAACAATAGATTAAGGGTGATCAGTTCCTCAATTTGTCAATAGACGTCCGACAACCATAACGGTGGCATAAATCATCATTACCCAACACAATAGCGTACTTCAACTTGTGCCCAGAGTCCGTAAGCATAATGCTCTGCCAACTCTCCACGGCTTATCAACTCCTTCTTAGTCCCCTTAATTCCAACTTCATCAACGATACAAAACGTCCAAAAAAATCTCGTACACATTCTCTTATGTACACACATATTACCACACGACTTTCAATATCCCTCTAACATTGGAATCACTACAACAAGTACCATTCAAAGTGGTTAGCTCTAATTACAACTTCCAACCAAGTTACGATTCTTAACAACTCCAGTCAAACATCCATCTTCTTCTCAACATCACCATCATCTAGCATAGGCACTTTAATTACCCTCATTCGACATAAATCGTATCTCTATGCATTCTTCGATACCAACATTTTATTATTTATTAACGTTTTCATCTTTCCAAATTTTCAGCAATAGACATTCAACTTCGAACACAATTATCTCTTCCAATCATGACTTTCATCCAAATTATAATTCTTAACAGCACAATTCAAACATCTGTCTTCCTCTCGAAATTACTAACATCTAACATCAGTACTTTAATTATTCTAATTACATATTTATTCATTCTCCGAAGACTTATGCATTCCCTCTAATACCAACATCTTATTATTTTTCCAACATTTTCATCTTTCTAAAATTTCCAGCAACACATGCTCCACTTCGAATGCAATTATCTTCTCCAATACAGACCTCCAAATCACAAAATTATATTCTATCATGAAGATAAATTTGTGATGATTCTAGAACTTCAAGAATCGCTCGAATCTGACTTACGAATAAAAAGTTATCCTCCTTGCAATGAGGCTGGTCGACAATTCCCGTATACAGAATTTTCCAAAAATCAGCAGCAGACCCAACTATTAAAATGCACTTATATCCCTCATTATAAACCTCCTGAATGCAAATCTTATATTCAAACTGTATTGAATTTTGTAAGCTTTCCAAAAAGTCCAGAACCGCTTCAATCCGAATCACGGTTAAAACGTTATGCCACTTCTCGTGACAGCTGCTCCAAGATTGCAAAAACCAGAATTTTTGAGATTGATGAATGTAATTTCCACCTCTCTCCATCTTACTTCCAAGTCCTACCAAAAAAAAAACAAAAAAATCTTGCTCTACATCCAACTTCAAAAATTGCTCGACTTTAATCCAACTACACTCAAGGCATAGTAATCTATCGACTTGATCCTTTAACTTAATTCATCAACTTGTCTTTTTATTTTGAATAAATCATTCTTTCATAAACAATCTCCATCCATAAATCCACGCACTTCTCAACCCGGCCGATACAAATTCATGAATCCATGCTCTCGCTGGTCCACAACAACATCTCTTGAACAACCTTGCACTCTTGTAATCAACATCAACTTTGAACTAACTTCGACATTTCAAGAACAGTCCAGGTGTCAAGCTTCTCCCCCACTTAATTCCAACCAACACCTGCAGACAACGACTAAAACTAACAACAAGTACTAACAGTGTTTCACACACATGTTGCGTACTAAGGGATTAACAACACTAGACAACATTGGCCGGACGGACCGACCTACTCTGATACCACTAATGTAACACCCTTCTACCCCACAAATAATTTAAGTAAAATATTATCAGAGTAATTCATAGAAGGTGTCACATTTCTTCATAAAACATCGATTCAAAATATTATATTAATAATATTCTTTTCTCAAATAATCAAAACTATGGCAGCGGAATTATATATTCAAAAATATTTTCCTCTTATCTCATTAAAACATAAAGACCTATTGGTCAAAGTCAACAATTATCATCATTCTCAATTCAACATTTAACAACTCATAAAACCCATCATAACAAAATTAAAATTCAATCATATAAGCGTTCTATTTCCCCCGGTGTTACATCTACCAGAGCAAGACACCAGACACTCTAGACTTAAGCTACACGACCTCCAGCTAAGACTTCACGTACCGCGAACTCATCTTAGATATCTGCAAGTTACCCACAAAAGAGGCAACATTTCCAAGCAGGCAGAGTGAGTAATCATAATTTATCATAAATATATTAGAATATGGAATATAAATAAATTAGCATAAGCATGTCATAACATCTTCAACCATATAATTCAGCAACAACAACACAATCATGAACATATTATAAAAATTCAGCAACAACAACTCCATCGTGAATTCATCCAGACATATGCAATTCCAACTATCATGATATGCAATTATGCATGTGGTACCAATTTCATCGGGAGATGTATACATGACCATCAACCCTCCACAAGGGAGCACACCGTAATCATCGAGACACTCCAATCCACACAATGGGATTGAAGCTACTAAATAGGTCGAAGCCCCATCGTGAATATCATGAAATGCAATGATGCGTTACACCGAAAAATTCATCGAGAAATCAATTGCGCATCATTCATTTCATATCAACACCTCAACATCAATTAATCATATATTTCCATCGTAATAACACGTCAAAACCTCATTTCATTAGCTACCTCAACTCATCAAGACATAACCAATCATTTCATGTTCAACAAATAATCATCATAAAATCATGTCTTTCATCCCGACAACATATCAACAATACTTCTTTATCAATCATACAACAAAACAACTTATTCGATTCAATGAGACAACCAAACAACTCCCCTCATCAACAACAACAAAATGTTAATTCACAATAACATCATGTTTATAATCATAAAACCAATTTTTAACAACAAAGCAAACAACTTCCTTCATCAACAACAACAAATCGTCAACTTACAATAGAATCCTATTTATAATCATAAAACCAACTCAACTTTTTCTAAATATTCATCATTTAAAAATGTATCATTTCACTCATTTTATTTCATTAAATTAAAGTTCATCTCGTTAGCTTTCCGACGCTTCAAACGACACCTAAATCGGAGTTACGGATCAAAAGTTATGAATTTTTCAAAATAAAAGTGCCACTGATACAGTGTTAACCGGTTAACCAAAGCGTTAACCGGTTAACGCCTCATTTTTTTTTGCCCAAAACGCATATTTTTTACTGGTTAACCGGTTAACCAAATGGTTAACCCGTTAACACCTGTACATAAGCAGTTTTCTGCTGTTTTTTACGAATTCTACACCAAAATACCTCAATTTTTCATACGAATTTGTTCCAATGCAACCCAAAACTTCTTACCAATCAAAATTAATCATATACAACAACAATATATCAATTCAAACATCAAACACACCATTCTAAATCATCTTATCAATCCTAATTCACCAATTCATACCCTTATAACTCAATCTATGCCATCAAACCTAACAATAACCAAAATCATATCAAACCTAATCTATTCCTAAACCAATTCCTATAAAATTATAATAGATTATGAAAACTCTCCATACCTTGGAGAAATTCTCCAATTGACTCTCTTCTCTGGGTTTCTCCACAACCTCCTGACTCTGAGCTTCCTCTTTCTCCCTCTTCTTCAGAGCACTTCATCAAACACGATAAAATGAGCATTTTGATCGTATAATCCCTTTTGATCAAAAATATCCCTGTTATGTCTTTTCCCACTTTACCCTCATAATTTTCACAAAAAGACCACCTTACCCTTTTCTTTAATATAATTTCAATAATAATAATAAAATAGTATAATAAAACACTATTTATCCTTATTATATAAATTACTCTTATACTCCAAAATAACCAACATAACATTCATACTTCCACTTCTATTATTTTAAATAATAACCAATAATCCTAATAATAATACTACATGATTATTCTTATTATTAATATTATTAAAATAATTTCACCACCATGCATCGGGTCACATAACCACCAATTGTCAATTCATTCATATATCCTCAAATAAGCAACAAATACTCATAATCAAATTTGGGGTGTTACAACTCTCCCCCACTTAAAGAATTTTCGTCCTCGAAAATTTATCCGATTCAACTATTTCCACTACTTAATCCATCCAACTAATCAACTTTCGACTCAGAAAGGCAACTCCACATATAATACAAACCATAACTCATAACATCAACGACAACAACAATGTGAATTCTACACAAGTGATACACTTGACAACTAGCATCGTACACAAGATAGTACCCAACTCAAGAATTCAATGATTGAAGCATTAGAACGTCATAACATACGAACACACAACTCCAACACGATATTAATACAACCAACCTCAACATCATTGTTACTCACACATGAGAAACTACACTACGCCATGCGTTTGCTGCACACTCTGATTTCCTGTAAGGTAGTATGTCTACCGAGTGTATTTCCAACTTCTTTAATCACCAATACCAACACATCAACAACACCTTTGACTTAACTCTTCTGAATTTCGTTCCAATAGGTATTCTACTCTTGTAGTTACCGAATACTTCCAACTTAGATCCCTAAGATAACAACTTCGAACATTCAACATAATTACAATCGCGACTACTTCCAAATCTTGGACAATTATTCATATACTTCCATGAATTCCCAATTATCATCATCACGACTACAAGTTTACCATCTTATAATAACACGCCTTGCAAAAATCATCTTAACTACACAACATCATTGCACCAACATAAGATACAAGGGCCTAACGAATCTCCATTAGATAACTCATACCCTTCGCTTCCAACTAATTCAACTTACCGAATACTCGATTCTTACTCATACCGACACAACCTTTTATAGATTCTTATCCAAATAGACACAACCAACCAACTATTATCCAACCAAAAATCGCACCTTAATAAACCAACTTATAATTTCACTTCTAATACTTGCAACTTAACTATGTCCGACATTCTTGTCAAATCATCGTTTTACATTTCCACCTACTTTCCCTTCTAATCATCTCAAGGAAGCTTCACGTCTTATGCCACTTAACTCATCACCAAAACAACATTCAAATCCTTCAGAGTTCAACTATGAATTTTCTTATTACAATTCAATCCAAGCGCAACTTCATACTTCCCTCTTAAATTCCAACTAATACTCTCATATAATAACTTGCATCAACAAAACAAACAATACTCAAGCACTCGACTTGACTTCAACCAATTCGACGTACATACTATACTAGTTGGCATGGCACATCTATCCATCAATTATGATTACGTCTGCTATCAACAATAGATTAAGGGTGATCAGTTCCTCAATTTGTCAATAGACGTCCGACAACCATAACGGTGGCATAAATCATCATTACCCAACACAATAGCGTACTTCAACTTGTGCCCAGAGTCCGTAAGCATAATGCTCTGCCAACTCTCCACGGCTTATCAACTCCTTCTTAGTCCCCTTAATTCCAACTTCATCAACGATACAAAACGTCCAAAAAAATCTCGTACACATTCTCTTATGTACACACATATTACCACACGACTTTCAATATCCCTCTAACATTGGAATCACTACAACAAGTACCATTCAAAGTGGTTAGCTCTAATTACAACTTCCAACCAAGTTACGATTCTTAACAACTCCAGTCAAACATCCATCTTCTTCTCAACATCACCATCATCTAGCATAGGCACTTTAATTACCCTCATTCGACATAAATCGTATCTCTATGCATTCTTCGATACCAACATTTTATTATTTATTAACGTTTTCATCTTTCCAAATTTTCAGCAATAGACATTCAACTTCGAACACAATTATCTCTTCCAATCATGACTTTCATCCAAATTATAATTCTTAACAGCACAATTCAAACATCTGTCTTCCTCTCGAAATTACTAACATCTAACATCAGTACTTTAATTATTCTAATTACATATTTATTCATTCTCCGAAGACTTATGCATTCCCTCTAATACCAACATCTTATTATTTTTCCAACATTTTCATCTTTCTAAAATTTCCAGCAACACATGCTCCACTTCGAATGCAATTATCTTCTCCAATACAGACCTCCAAATCACAAAATTATATTCTATCATGAAGATAAATTTGTGATGATTCTAGAACTTCAAGAATCGCTCGAATCTGACTTACGAATAAAAAGTTATCCTCCTTGCAATGAGGCTGGTCGACAATTCCCGTATACAGAATTTTCCAAAAATCAGCAGCAGACCCAACTATTAAAATGCACTTATATCCCTCATTATAAACCTCCTGAATGCAAATCTTATATTCAAACTGTAGTGAATTTTGTAAGCTTTCCAAAAAGTCCAGAACCGCTTCAATCCGAATCACGGTTAAAACGTTATGCCACTTCTCGTGACAGCTGCTCCAAGATTGCAAAAACCAGAATTTTTAAGATTGATGAATGTAATTTCCACCTCTCTCCATCTTACTTCCAAGTCCTACCAAAAAAAACAAAAAAATCTTGCTCTACATCCAACTTCGAAAATTGCTCGACTTTAATCCAACTACACTCAAGGCATAGTAATCTATCGACTTGATCCTTTAACTTAATTCATCAACTTGTCTTTTTATTTTGAATAAATCATTCTTTCATAAACAATCTCCATCCATAAATCCACGCACTTCTCAACCCGGCCGATACAAATTCATGAATCCATGCTCTCGCTGGTCCACAACAACATCTCTTGAACAACCTTGCACTCTTGTAATCAACATCAACTTTGAACTAACTTCGACATTTCAAGAACAGTCCAGGTGTCAAGCTTCTCCCCCACTTAATTCCAACCAACACCTGCAGACAACGACTAAAACTAACAACAAGTACTAACAGTGTTTCACACACATGTTGCGTACTAAGGGATTAACAACACTAGACAACATTGGCCGGACGGACCGACCTACTCTGATACCACTAATGTAACACCCTTCTACCCCACAAATAATTTAAGTAAAATATTATCAGAGTAATTCATAGAAGGTGTCACATTTCTTCATAAAACATCGATTCAAAATATTATATTAATAATATTCTTTTCTCAAATAATCAAAACTATGGCAGCGGAATTATATATTCAAAAATATTTTCCTCTTATCTCATTAAAACATAAAGACCTATTGGTCAAAGTCAACAATTATCATCATTCTCAATTCAACATTTAACAACTCATAAAACCCATCATAACAAAATTAAAATTCAATCATATAAGCGTTCTATTTCCCCCGATGTTACATCTACCAGAGCAAGACACCAGACACTCTAGACTTAAGCTACACGACCTCCAGCTAAGACTTCACGTACCGCGAACTCATCTTAGATATCTGCAAGTTACCCACAAAAGAGGCAACATTTCCAAGCAGGCAGAGTGAGTAATCATAATTTATCATAAATATATTAGAATATGGAATATAAATAAATTAGCATAAGCATGTCATAACATCTTCAACCATATAATTCAGCAACAACAACACAATCATGAACATATTATAAAAATTCAGCAACAACAACTCCATCGTGAATTCATCCAGACATATGCAATTCCAACTATCATGATATGCAATTATGCATGTGGTACCAATTTCATCGGGAGATGGATACATGACCATCAACCCTCCACAAGGGAGCACACCGTAATCATCGAGACACTCCAATCCACACAATGGGATTGAAGCTACTAAATAGGTCGAAGCCCCATCGTGAATATCATGAAATGCAATGATGCGTTACACCGAAAAATTCATCGAGAAATCAATTGCGCATCATTCATTTCATATCAACACCTCAACATCAATTAATCATATATTTCCATCGTAATAACACGTCAAAACCTCATTTCATTAGCTACCTCAACTCATCAAGACATAACCAATCATTTCATGTTCAACAAATAATCATCATAAAATCATGTCTTTCATCCCGACAACATATCAACAATACTTCTTTATCAATCATACAACAAAACAACTTATTCGATTCAATGAGACAACCAAACAACTCCCCTCATCAACAACAACAAAATGTTAATTCACAATAACATCATGTTTATAATCATAAAACCAATTTTTAACAACAAAGCAAACAACTTCCTTCATCAACAACAACAAATCGTCAACTTACAATAGAATCCTATTTATAATCATAAAACCAACTCAACTTTTTCTAAATATTCATCATTTAAAAATGTATCATTTCACTCATTTTATTTCATTAAATTAAAGTTCATCTCGTTAGCTTTCCGACGCTTCAAACGACACCTAAATCGGAGTTACGGATCAAAAGTTATGAATTTTTCAAAATAAAAGTGCCACTGATACAGTGTTAACCGGTTAACCAAAGCGTTAACCGGTTAACGCCTCATTTTTTTTGCCCAAAACGCATATTTTTTACTGGTTAACCGGTTAACCAAATGGTTAACCCGTTAACACCTGTACATAAGCAGTTTTCTGCTGTTTTTTACGAATTCTACACCAAAATACCTCAATTTTTCATACGAATTTGTTCCAATGCAACCCAAAACTTCTTACCAATCAAAATTAATCATATACAACAACAATATATCAATTCAAACATCAAACACACCATTCTAAATCATCTTATCAATCCTAATTCACCAATTCATACCCTTATAACTCAATCTATGCCATCAAACCTAACAATAACCAAAATCATATCAAACCTAATCTATTCCTAAACCAATTCCTATAAAATTATAATAGATTATGAAAACTCCCCATACCTTGGAGAAATTCTCCAATTGACTCTCTTCTCTGGGTTTCTCCACAACCTCCTGACTCTGAGCTTCCTCTTTCTCCCTCTTCTTCAGAGCACTTCATCAAACACAATAAAATGAGCATTTTGATCGTATAATCCCTTTTGATAAAAAATATCCCTGTTATGTCTTTTCCCACTTTACCCTCATAATTTACACAAAAAGACCACCTTACCCTTTTCTTTAATATAATTTCAATAATAATAATAATAAAATAGTATAATAAAACACTATTTATCCTTATTATATAAATTACTCTTATACTCCAAAATAACCAACATAACATTCATACTTCCACTTCTATTATTTTAAATAATAACCAATAATCCGAATAATAATACTACATGATTATTCTTATTATTAATATTATTAAAATAATTTCACCACCATGCATCGGGTCACATAACCACCAATTGTCAATTCATTCATATATCCTCAAATAAGCAACAAATACTCATAATCAAATTTGGGGTGTTACAACTCTCCCCCACTTAAAGAATTTTCGTCCTCGAAAATTTATCCGATTCAACTATTTCCACTACTTAATCCATCCAACTAATCAACTTTCGACTCAGAAAGGCAACTCCACATATAATACAAACCATAACTCATAACATCAACGACAACAACAATGTGAATTCTACACAAGTGATACACTTGACAACTAGCATCGTACACAAGATAGTACCCAACTCAAGAATTCAATGATTGAAGCATTAGAACGTCATAACATACGAACACACAACTCCAACACGATATTAATACAACCAACCTCAACATCATTGTTACTCACACATGAGAAACTACACTACGCCATGCGTTCGCTGCACACTCTGATTTCCTGTAAGGTAGTATGTCTACCGAGTGTATTTCCAACTTCTTTAATCACCAATACCAACACATCAACAACACCTTTGACTTAACTCTTCTGAATTTCGTTCCAATAGGTATTCTACTCTTGTAGTTACCGAATACTTCCAACTTAGATCCCTAAGATAACAACTTCGAACATTCAACATAATTACAATCGCGACTACTTCCAAATCTTGGACAATTATTCATATACTTCCATGAATTCCCAATTATCATCATCACGACTACAAGTTTACCATCTTATAATAACACGCCTTGCAAAAATCATCTTAACTACACAACATCATTGCACCAACATAAGATACAAGGGCCTAACGAATCTCCATTAGATAACTCATACCCTTCGCTTCCAACTAATTCAACTTACCGAATACTCGATTCTTACTCATACCGACACAACCTTTTATAGATTCTTATCCAAATAGACACAACCAACCAACTATTATCCAACCAAAAATCGCACCTTAATAAACCAACTTATAATTTCACTTCTAATACTTGCAACTTAACTATGTCCGACATTCTTGTCAAATCATCGTTTTACATTTCCACCTACTTTCCCTTCTAATCATCTCAAGGAAGCTTCACGTCTTATGCCACTTAACTCATCACCAAAACAACATTCAAATCCTTCAGAGTTCAACTATGAATTTTCTTATTACAATTCAATCCAAGCGCAACTTCATACTTCCCTCTTAAATTCCAACTAATACTCTCATATAATAACTTGCATCAACAAAACAAACAATACTCAAGCACTCGACTTGACTTCAACCAATTCGACGTACATACTATACTAGTTGGCATGGCACATCTATCCATCAATTATGATTACGTCTGCTATCAACAATAGATTAAGGGTGATCAGTTCCTCAATTTGTCAATAGACGTCCGACAACCATAACGGTGGCATAAATCATCATTACCCAACACAATAGCGTACTTCAACTTGTGCCCAGAGTCCGTAAGCATAATGCTCTGCCAACTCTCCACGGCTTATCAACTCCTTCTTAGTCCCCTTAATTCCAACTTCATCAACGATACAAAACGTCCAAAAAAATCTCGTACACATTCTCTTATGTACACACATATTACCACACGACTTTCAATATCCCTCTAACATTGGAATCACTACAACAAGTACCATTCAAAGTGGTTAGCTCTAATTACAACTTCCAACCAAGTTACGATTCTTAACAACTCCAGTCAAACATCCATCTTCTTCTCAACATCACCATCATCTAGCATAGGCACTTTAATTACCCTCATTCGACATAAATCGTATCTCTATGCATTCTTCGATACCAACATTTTATTATTTATTAACGTTTTCATCTTTCCAAATTTTCAGCAATAGACATTCAACTTCGAACACAATTATCTCTTCCAATCATGACTTTCATCCAAATTATAATTCTTAACAGCACAATTCAAACATCTGTCTTCCTCTCGAAATTACTAACATCTAACATCAGTACTTTAATTATTCTAATTACATATTTATTCATTCTCCGAATACTTATGCATTCCCTCTAATACCAACATCTTATTATTTTTCCAACATTTTCATCTTTCTAAAATTTCCAGCAACACATGCTCCACTTCGAATGCAATTATCTTCTCCAATACAGACCTCCAAATCACAAAATTATATTCTATCATGAAGATAAATTTGTGATGATTCTAGAACTTCAAGAATCGCTCGAATCTGACTTACGAATAAAAAGTTATCCTCCTTGCAATGAGGCTGGTCGACAATTCCCGTATACAGAATTTTCCAAAAATCAGCAGCAGACCCAACTATTAAAATGCACTTATATCCCTCATTATAAACCTCCTGAATGCAAATCTTATATTCAAACTGTAGTGAATTTTGTAAGCTTTCCAAAAAGTCCAGAACCGCTTCAATCCGAATCACGGTTAAAACGTTATGCCACTTCTCGTGACAGCTGCTCCAAGATTGCAAAAACCAGAATTTTTGAGATTGATGAATGTAATTTCCACCTCTCTCCATCTTACTTCCAAGTCCTACCAAAAAAAACAAAAAAATCTTGCTCTACATCCAACTTCGAAAATTGCTCGACTTTAATCCAACTACACTCAAGGCATAGTAATCTATCGACTTGATCCTTTAACTTAATTCATCAACTTGTCTTTTTATTTTGAATAAATCATTCTTTCATAAACAATCTCCATCCATAAATCCACGCACTTCTCAACCCGGCCGATACAAATTCATGAATCCATGCTCTCGCTGGTCCACAACAACATCTCTTGAACAACCTTGCACTCTTGTAATCAACATCAACTTTGAACTAACTTCGACATTTCAAGAACAGTCCAGGTGTCAAGCTTCTCCCCCACTTAATTCCAACCAACACCTGCAGACAACGACTAAAACTAACAACAAGTACTAACAGTGTTTCACACACATGTTGCGTACTAAGGGATTAACAACACTAGACAATATTGGCCGGACGGACCGACCTACTCTGATACCACTAATGTAACACCCTTCTACCCCACAAATAATTTAAGTAAAATATTATCAGAGTAATTCATAGAAGGTGTCACATTTCTTCATAAAACATCGATTCAAAATATTATATTAATAATATTCTTTTCTCAAATAATCAAAACTATGGCAGCGGAATTATATATTCAAAAAAATTTTCCTCTTATCTCATTAAAACATAAAGACCTATTGGTCAAAGTCAACAATTATCATCATTCTCAATTCAACATTTAACAACTCATAAAACCCATCATAACAAAATTAAAATTCAATCATATAAGCGTTCTATTTCCCCCAATGTTACATCTACCAGAGCAAGACACCAGACACTCTAGACTTAAGCTACACGACCTCCAGCTAAGACTTCACGTACCGCGAACTCATCTTAGATATCTGCAAGTTACCCACAAAAGAGGCAACATTTCCAAGCAGGCAGAGTGAGTAATCATAATTTATCATAAATATATTAGAATATGGAATATAAATAAATTAGCATAAGCATGTCATAACATCTTCAACCATATAATTCAGCAACAACAACACAATCATGAACATATTATAAAAATTCAGCAACAACAACTCCATCGTGAATTCATCCAGACATATGCAATTCCAACTATCATGATATGCAATTATGCATGTGGTACCAATTTCATCGGGAGATGGATACATGACCATCAACCCTCCACAAGGGAGCACACCGTAATCATCGAGACACTCCAATCCACACAATGGGATTGAAGCTACTAAATAGGTCGAAGCCCCATCGTGAATATCATGAAATGCAATGATGTGTTACACCGAAAAATTCATCGAGAAATCAATTGCGCATCATTCATTTCATATCAACACCTCAACATCAATTAATCATATATTTCCATCGTAATAACACGTCAAAACCTCATTTCATTAGCTACCTCAACTCATCAAGACATAACCAATCATTTCATGTTCAACAAATAATCATCATAAAATCATGTCTTTCATCCCGACAACATATCAACAATACTTCTTTATCAATCATACAACAAAACAACTTATTCGATTCAATGAGACAACCAAACAACTCCCCTCATCAACAACAACAAAATGTTAATTCACAACAACATCATGTTTATAATCATAAAACCAATTTTTAACAACAAAGCAAACAACTTCCTTCATCAACAACAACAAATCGTCAACTTACAATAGAATCCTATTTATAATCATAAAACCAACTCAACTTTTTCTAAATATTCATCATTTAAAAATGTATCATTTCACTCATTTTATTTCATTAAATTAAAGTTCATCTCGTTAGCTTTCCGACGCTTCAAACGACACCTAAATCGGAGTTACGGATCAAAAGTTATGAATTTTTCAAAATAAAAGTGCCACTGATACAGTGTTAACCGGTTAACCAAAGCGTTAACCAGTTAACGCCTCATTTTTTTTGCCCAAAACGCATATTTTTTACTGGTTAACCGGTTAACCAAATGGTTAACCCGTTAACACCTGTACATAAGCAGTTTTCTGCTGTTTTTTACGAATTCTACACCAAAATACCTCAATTTTTCATACGAATTTGTTCCAATGCAACCCAAAACTTCTTACCAATCAAAATTAATCATATACAACAACAATATATCAATTCAAACATCAAACACACCATTCTAAATCATCTTATCAATCCTAATTCACCAATTCATACCCTTATAACTCAATCTATGCCATCAAACCTAACAATAACCAAAATCATATCAAACCTAATCTATTCCTAAACCAATTCCTATAAAATTATAATAGATTATGAAAACTCCCCATACCTTGGAGAAATTCTCCAATTGACTCTCTTCTCTGGGTTTCTCCACAACCTCCTGACTCTGAGCTTCCTCTTTCTCCCTCTTCTTCAGAGCACTTCATCAAACACGATAAAATGAGCATTTTGATCGTATAATCCCTTTTGATCAAAAATATCCCTGTTATGTCTTTTCCCACTTTACCCTCATAATTTTCACAAAAAGACCACCTTACCCTTTTCTTTAATATAATTTCAATAATAATAATAAAATAGTATAATAAAACACTATTTATCCTTATTATATAAATTACTCTTATACTCCAAAATAACCAACATAACATTCATACTTCCACTTCTATTATTTTAAATAATAACCAATAATCCGAATAATAATACTACATGATTATTCTTATTATTAATATTATTAAAATAATTTCACCACCATGCATCGGGTCACATAACCACCAATTGTCAATTCATTCATATATCCTCAAATAAGCAACAAATACTCATAATCAAATTTGGGGTGTTACAACTCTCCCCCACTTAAAGAATTTTCGTCCTCGAAAATTTATCCGATTCAACTATTTCCACTACTTAATCCATCCAACTAATCAACTTTCGACTCAGAAAGGCAACTCCACATATAATACAAACCATAACTCATAACATCAACGACAACAACAATGTGAATTCTACACAAGTGATACACTTGACAACTAGCATCGTACACAAGATAGTACCCAACTCAAGAATTCAATGATTGAAGCATTAGAACGTCATAACATACGAACACACAACTCCAACACGATATTAATACAACCAACCTCAACATCATTGTTACTCACACATGAGAAACTACACTACGCCATGCGTTTGCTGCACACTCTGATTTCCTGTAAGGTAGTATGTCTACCGAGTGTATTTCCAACTTCTTTAATCACCAATACCAACACATCAACAACACCTTTGACTTAACTCTTCTGAATTTCGTTCCAATAGGTATTCTACTCTTGTAGTTACCGAATACTTCCAACTTAGATCCCTAAGATAACAACTTCGAACATTCAACATAATTACAATCGCGACTACTTCCAAATCTTGGACAATTATTCATATACTTCCATGAATTCCCAATTATCATCATCACGACTACAAGTTTACCATCTTATAATAACACGCCTTGCAAAAATCATCTTAACTACACAACATCATTGCACCAACATAAGATACAAGGGCCTAACGAATCTCCATTAGATAACTCATACCCTTCGCTTCCAACTAATTCAACTTACCGAATACTCGATTCTTACTCATACCGACACAACCTTTTATAGATTCTTATCCAAATAGACACAACCAACCAACTATTATCCAACCAAAAATCGCACCTTAATAAACCAACTTATAATTTCACTTCTAATACTTGCAACTTAACTATGTCCGACATTCTTGTCAAATCATCGTTTTACATTTCCACCTACTTTCCCTTCTAATCATCTCAAGGAAGCTTCACGTCTTATGCCACTTAACTCATCACCAAAACAACATTCAAATCCTTCAGAGTTCAACTATGAATTTTCTTATTACAATTCAATCCAAGCGCAACTTCATACTTCCCTCTTAAATTCCAACTAATACTCTCATATAATAACTTGCATCAACAAAACAAACAATACTCAAGCACTCGACTTGACTTCAACCAATTCGACGTACATACTATACTAGTTGGCATGGCACATCTATCCATCAATTATGATTACGTCTGCTATCAACAATAGATTAAGGGTGATCAGTTCCTCAATTTGTCAATAGACGTCCGACAACCATAACGGTGGCATAAATCATCATTACCCAACACAATAGCGTACTTCAACTTGTGCCCATAGTCCGTAAGCATAATGCTCTGCCAACTCTCCACGGCTTATCAACTCCTTCTTAGTCCCCTTAATTCCAACTTCATCAACGATACAAAACGTCCAAAAAAATCTCGTACACATTCTCTTATGTACACACATATTACCACACGACTTTCAATATCCCTCTAACATTGGAATCACTACAACAAGTACCATTCAAAGTGGTTAGCTCTAATTACAACTTCCAACCAAGTTACGATTCTTAACAACTCCAGTCAAACATCCATCTTCTTCTCAACATCACCATCATCTAGCATAGGCACTTTAATTACCCTCATTCGACATAAATCGTATCTCTATGCATTCTTCGATACCAACATTTTATTATTTATTAACGTTTTCATCTTTCCAAATTTTCAGCAATAGACATTCAACTTCGAACACAATTATCTCTTCCAATCATGACTTTCATCCAAATTATAATTCTTAACAGCACAATTCAAACATCTGTCTTCCTCTCGAAATTACTAACATCTAACATCAGTACTTTAATTATTCTAATTACATATTTATTCATTCTCCGAATACTTATGCATTCCCTCTAATACCAACATCTTATTATTTTTCCAACATTTTCATCTTTCTAAAATTTCCAGCAACACATGCTCCACTTCGAATGCAATTATCTTCTCCAATACAGACCTCCAAATCACAAAATTATATTCTATCATGAAGATAAATTTGTGATGATTCTAGAACTTCAAGAATCGCTCGAATCTGACTTACGAATAAAAAGTTATCCTCCTTGCAATGAGGCTGGTCGACAATTCCCGTATACAGAATTTTCCAAAAATCAGCAGCAGACCCAACTATTAAAATGCACTTATATCCCTCATTATAAACCTCCTGAATGCAAATCTTATATTCAAACTGTAGTGAATTTTGTAAGCTTTCCAAAAAGTCCAGAACCGCTTCAATCCGAATCACGGTTAAAACGTTATGCCACTTCTCGTGACAGCTGCTCCAAGATTGCAAAAACCAGAATTTTTGAGATTGATGAATGTAATTTCCACCTCTCTCCATCTTACTTCCAAGTCCTACCAAAAAAAACAAAAAAATCTTGCTCTACATCCAACTTCGAAAATTGCTCGACTTTAATCCAACTACACTCAAGGCATAGTAATCTATCGACTTGATCCTTTAACTTAATTCATCAACTTGTCTTTTTATTTTGAATAAATCATTCTTTCATAAACAATCTCCATCCATAAATCCACGCACTTCTCAACCCGGCCGATACAAATTCATGAATCCATGCTCTCGCTGGTCCACAACAACATCTCTTGAACAACCTTGCACTCTTGTAATCAACATCAACTTTGAACTAACTTCGACATTTCAAGAACAGTCCAGGTGTCAAGCTTCTCCCCCACTTAATTCCAACCAACACCTGCAGACAACGACTAAAACTAACAACAAGTACTAACAGTGTTTCACACACATGTTGCGTACTAAGGGATTAACAACACTAGACAACATTGGCCGGACGGACCGACCTACTCTGATACCACTAATGTAACACCCTTCTACCCCACAAATAATTTAAGTAAAATATTATCAGAGTAATTCATAGAAGGTGTCACATTTCTTCATAAAACATCAATTCAAAATATTATATTAATAATATTCTTTTCTCAAATAATCAAAACTATGGCAGCGGAATTATATATTCAAAAAAATTTTCCTCTTATCTCATTAAAACATAAAGACCTATTGGTCAAAGTCAACAATTATCATCATTCTCAATTCAACATTTAACAACTCATAAAACCCATCATAACAAAATTAAAATTCAATCATATAAGCGTTCTATTTCCCCCGATGTTACATCTACCAGAGCAAGACACCAGACACTCTAGACTTAAGCTACACGACCTCCAGCTAAGACTTCACGTACCGCGAACTCATCTTAGATATCTGCAAGTTACCCACAAAAGAGGCAACATTTCCAAGCAGGCAGAGTGAGTAATCATAATTTATCATAAATATATTAGAATATGGAATATAAATAAATTAGCATAAGCATGTCATAACATCTTCAACCATATAATTCAGCAACAACAACACAATCATGAACATATTATAAAAATTCAGCAACAACAACTCCATCGTGAATTCATCCAGACATATGCAATTCCAACTATCATGATATGCAATTATGCATGTGGTACCAATTTCATCGGGAGATGGATACATGACCATCAACCCTCCACAAGGGAGCACACCGTAATCATCGAGACACTCCAATCCACACAATGGGATTGAAGCTACTAAATAGGTCGAAGCCCCATCGTGAATATCATGAAATGCAATGATGCGTTACACCGAAAAATTCATCGAGAAATCAATTGCGCATCATTCATTTCATATCAACACCTCAACATCAATTAATCATATATTTCCATCGTAATAACACGTCAAAACCTCATTTCATTAGCTACCTCAACTCATCAAGACATAACCAATCATTTCATGTTCAACAAATAATCATCATAAAATCATGTCTTTCATCCCGACAACATATCAACAATACTTCTTTATCAATCATACAACAAAACAACTTATTCGATTCAATGAGACAACCAAACAACTCCCCTCATCAACAACAACAAAATGTTAATTCACAATAACATCATGTTTATAATCATAAAACTAATTTTTAACAACAAAGCAAACAACTTCCTTCATCAACAACAACAACAAATCGTCAACTTACAATAGAATCCTATTTATAATCATAAAACCAACTCAACTTTTTCTAAATATTCATCATTTAAAAATGTATCATTTCACTCATTTTATTTCATTAAATTAAAGTTCATCTCGTTAGCTTTCCGACGCTTCAAACGACACCTAAATCGGAGTTACGGATCAAAAGTTATGAATTTTTCAAAATAAAAGTGTCACTGATACAGTGTTAACCGGTTAACCAAAGCGTTAACCAGTTAACGCCTCATTTTTTTTCCCAAAACGCATATTTTTCACTGGTTAACCGGTTAACCAAATGGTTAACCGGTTAACACCTGTACATAAGCAGTTTTCTGCTATTTTTTACGAATTCTACACCAAAATACCTCAATTTTTCATACGAATTCATTCCAATGCAACCCAAAACTTCTTACCAATCAAAATTAATCATATACAACAACAATATATCAATTCAAACATCAAACACACCATTCTAAATCATCTTATCAATCCTAATTCACCAATTCATACCATTATAACTCAATCTATGTCATCAAACCTAACAATAACCAAAATCATATCAAACCTAATCTATTCCTAAACCAATTCCTATAAAATTATAATAGATTATGAAAACTCCCCATACCTTGGAGAAATTCTCCAATTGACTCTCTTCTCTGGGTTTCTCCACAACCTCCTGACTCTGAGCTTCCTCTTTCTCCCTCTTCTTCAGAGCACTTCATCAAACACGATAAAATGAGCATTTTGATCGTATAATCCCTTTTGATCAAAACTATCCCTGTTATGTCTTTTCCCACTTTACCCTCATAATTTTCACAAAAAGACCACCTTACCCTTTTCTTTAATATAATTTCAATAATAATAATAAAATAGTATAATAAAACACTATTTATCCTTATTATATAAATTACTCTTATACTCCAAAATAACCAACATAACATTCATACTTCCACTTCTATTATTTTAAATAATAACCAATAATCCGAATAATAATACTACATGATTATTCTTATTATTAATATTATTAAAATAATTTCACCACCATGCATCGGGTCACATAACCACCAATTGTCAATTCATTCATATATCCTCAAATAAGCAACAAATACTCATAATCAAATTTGGGGTGTTACAACTTGTACATTTCTTTGTTTTGACAGGATTGCAGGTATTCAAAGCGCAATATGGGGCATGCCAAACATGTTTCCTCCCCCAACAGTATCCAGAAATGTTTTCCCTAACAAATTTGCCAAATCATTGTTTCCTCCAGCACATCTTCAAGCAGCATCAGAAAGTGCTCTTTTCCCCAGCTGAATTGTCAAGTCTCCTCATCCTCAGCAGGATCCCCACAGAGCTCCAGCCTCTTCCCAGAAGAGCAATGTCTGAATTTCCCCCACAACAAAGTGACGAAAGCTTCCTCATCCCCAGATGGGTTATCTCATTACCGGATAGATCTATCAGTGATCTCATTCCCCAAGTAGAGTCGTATGTTTTATCAGATCTACCAATGGTCTCATCCCAGCTGGGATATCCTTTCAGGAAGATCAGTCAGAGATCTCCACAAGCAGCGGGATCCGAATCCCGGATCGGTATCTTTTGCATAATCATAGCATTCGCATCATAAATCACCACAAAAGCGTATCATTCTGTCTAATATGGAGCATTACGGCAAGAATCAAACATATTGCATAGTCACAAGTCAGGTTCGAACCCATCACTTTTAAATACCAACAACACTTCATCAGCAGTATACAAAATACGTCTCATTTTCCCCAACAGAAAGCCAAAGCGTCCCCTTTGCACTCTCCAACACAAATATATGTTTATTCGACACTCGTCCGTGTCATATCATCTCCCTGCAGATATAAACTACAAATATCCTTTTTTTGAATACAGAAACTTCTATACTCTTTTGACACCCGTCCGTGTCACCTTTCCCCAGCATGGTTACCCAAACATTTGTTGCAAACCAAGCACTTATTATAATACATTCTCTTTTGACACCCGTCCGTGTCATTCTATCCCCACAAATTGCCTGAATACCTTTTACACTTATAAGTTCGTAACTTATACACTTTCTCTTCTGACACTCGTCCGTGTCACCTTTCCAGCAAGTTGAACACTCGTCCGTGTTTTGCTCATACTTCACAATGCTTATTTTTACTCATACAAATACTCATCTGTATCTTGTATACACACTTATCTCCCCTCAGAGTCGACACTCGTCCATGTTCTTTGTTAACCAGTTGATACTCGTCTGTATCATCATCCCTGAGCATGCGTCAGCGTTGTTTCTACCGATACTCGTCTGTATCACGGTCTTATGGATGTTTGTCCGCATTTTCAATCTATACACATTGTCAAACACTTGTACCTTTGCTTCTTAAGAGCGTAAGCACTCGTCTGTGTTTATCATTCCCCATCAAAGCAATCTTTCTGTTGTCTGACATTCGTCCTATGTCATGATACGTTCGGCAGCCGTACCCTGCTAGGTAATCGTCCTTCACCTTTGGATGACCATCCCTCATCCTTCTCCCAGTGGAGTCTCCATTATTGGAACCCTTTTATATCCGGCATTCGTCCTATGTCATGATATTTAGCAGCCGTCCTCTGCTAGGTGATCGTCCTTCACCTTTTGATGATCGTCCTTCATCACTTTTATCTGATGGCCGTCCCCATCGTTGATCTTGTTATCTGACATTCGTCCTATGTCACGATAAACCCCGAGAGCAGCCGTACCCTGCTAGGTGATCGTCCTTCACCTCTTGATGATCGTCCTTCATCATGCTTATCTGATGGCCATCTCCATCGTCGACTTTTTCTATCCGACATTCGTCCCATGTCGTGGTAAAGAGCAGTCGTCCCCTGCTAGGTGATCATCCTTCACCTTTGATGACCGTCCCTCATCAATATTTCATTCATTCTTTGAATTGATGGCCGTCCCCGCCGTTGTTTACTTTATTGTGCAAACATGATGGATATCCTCATCATTTCCTTTGCCTTTAATCCCCAGAGGATCTGGTTACCTTACTTGATGGCCGTCCTCGTCATGATCTCTTTATTTCCCCAGCATGTCGGCCGTCCCCGTCATTGCTTTGTCCCCAACAGTCGTTCTCTGCTCGATGGTCGTCCTCCATCACCCGCATTTTATAATCATACAATACGTTCTTTTACAATTTATATCCCTTTTCTTCTTCTCCCCAGTGAGTGCAAATTTTGGACTGTCTTTGGTATTCAACCACAAGTTATCTTGTTTGCCTGTTAAGACGTCGCTTACACCCTGCACAGCTAACTCATGTTTGAATAGGGGCAGCTGAAAACACCCCAAAATTTCCCTCACTAAGTTCACACCATGGCTTGTGATCTTTCATATTTACATAAGTTTAATCATACCATTTCATGTTGCATTTTTGCTTCACTGCATTAGTTCAAGTTCATCTGCATCTAGGGTTTGTGACTTGAGCAATCCAAGATCCATCTGAGCCACTCCAAAGGCCATCAATCATTTCAAGAGGGTCCATGTATGTTTAATCATCATATTATATCCACCAAAGATCAAGGAAGTCAAGAAATCACAAGAACTTGCAAAGCATGGAAGTAGAGCTAGGGTTTCACTTCACAGATGACCTGAAATTAGGGTTTTGGTTTCAGAGGCCATAACTCCAAATGTTTTGGTCATTCTTGTTTCTAATAGTCTCAATATGTTATAAGGATCATGTGTACCAAGTTTTATGAAGAAATTCATTGTGGAAGTCATCTGTTCACTGGGTAACTTCTTGAGCAAGTCAGAGCAAAATCAGGGCATCTGAGGCCCCCATCAATGGAACCAAAATGGATTTTTCATCAAATTGAAGTTATATGATCTTTATTTGATCATTGAAGTGCTTAGAAGTTCACAAAATTGAAGAAAAGTGAGCTAAACTAAAAGTTTCCAAAAATGGAAATGACTTGTAATGTAAACTTTCCATTTTGGGAAAGTTTTTCAACCTCCTCTTTCTCATTCAAAAATGCTTCAAATGAAAAATTGTTGGTCATGAAAGTTGTATATTGGATCATTCCCTTTTCAAAAAGTACAAGAACAAGATCTAATTCATTTTGGAACTCAAGATATGGCTTGTCAAAGTTGGCAAAAATCCCATAAATTTCAAGAATGCACCAAAAGGGATTCTTTGCAAAACCACTTGCCAAGGCATTTTGTGACTTCAAACACACTTCAATGTATCATGACATCATAGTTCATTGCCTTTATATCAAAATTGCCCAAAGAATTGCAAGATTTCATGCCTTGAACATCAAGATTTCTCAAAAGGGCCAAAACTTCACATATTTGCAAAAGGTCCCATAACTTTGTTCCAACTTGCTGAATTGCCTCAAGATTGATTCTATGGACATCCTTGATCTCAGCTGCACATGGACATGCCAAAAAGCCAGCTGCATCCTTGCCCATACCTCAAGTACACAAGTTGGTGACTTTTTGCAAGAAGGCCATACCAATCACCATAGGCCACAACCACTTCTCTGACCTATCACAACTTGATATGTGGACCAAATGTTGATCATAACACACAAGAACACAAGCTGAAACCTAAGATTGATCAAGTTCCCAAAATCTCTCCCTCTTGCATTTTTATTCGAATCTCCCAGCTCACTTACTCAAACTCAAAACCAATTCCACCATTCATCTCTAAATCACTCACTGATCCCAAAGCAACCCTCAAATCAGCCAAGAGCACACCATATACAAAATACGATTCTCAGCCAGTTGGAGTGCAAACTCACAAACCAGCCATTCTCAAAGCCTTTGAAGCATTCCATTAGCCTTAGGAGGTCAAAGGGAGTCTATTTGCACAAAGGAAGTGGCCAGAAAGCTCAAGTTTGGAAAGCTCCATCTCAGGTAGTCATCTGAATTCATTTTTCCAGAACCTCTTTTTTATGTTACAAAATGAATAAGCATGCTTCACTGATCATTCTGAACTTTGAATTTTTGAAAATGGTGTAGAAATGAGTATGTACTGAACCTCTGAAATTTTTTCCATGTTTGATCTTTTCTTCGAATCTTGTTTATGAGCATGAATAAATGTGATTTGAGGGTGGATTTGAGTTTAGGGGAGTGAGGGGAGTTGATCTGGAGCTTTAAAGCTCCAGAAATTACTTAGGAGGAAGTTGGAGATTTTCAGGTGAGGATGTCACCAGAGAAGACGACCGGAGCTCTTCTCCGGTGACCTGAAAGTGTTTAGTTTGATAATTAGGGTTAGGGTTTTGGTTTGAATGTGGACCCTTAGATCTGAGCTTCCCGCGCGTGCTGTGTGGCTAGGATTGTTTCATTAGTTTTTAATTAGGGTTTAAGAATTAATTAATTAGGATTAATAGAATTTGAATTTAGGTCGTAGGATCACGCGCCAAGTCAACCCTGGATTTCCCCAGAATCAACCTCATCCCTTGGATCAGCATACTTCCATTTAATTCAATTTTAATTCATATTTTCTTATTTATTTTGAACATTTTATTTAAAATAGCTAAAAATTTCCAAAAATATTTTTATTTTGCATTTTTATTTCAAA
Organism: Lathyrus aphaca; assembly: GCA_963966055.1. Lineage (NCBI taxonomy): Eukaryota > Viridiplantae > Streptophyta > Magnoliopsida > Fabales > Fabaceae > Lathyrus > Lathyrus aphaca. Next base: position 352,874,269 of record OZ014520.1, on the reverse strand, counting down.
TAATTTTATCAACCCAAAAATATTTTTATTTTTATTTTTCACATTAAAAAATCATTTTTTAACATTTAAATGTTTATTTTAATTAATTAATGAAAATTAATTAATTAAAATATCATTTAGGTTTCTAAAAAATCCCAAAAAATTCACATTGCATCTTTAAACATTTCGAGACATTGTCATACCATCCACACAAATTTCTTTTTGGTTTTGAACCATCTTTGATAATTTTCTTGAATTTAGGGTTCATAAAATTCTTATTTTAGAACCCTAACTTCAAGAATTATTTTCTGCCTAACCAAGAATGGTATGACAATGGTTCTTTTTGCATTGATCTTCATTTGACATGTAGTATCTAGCATAATTTCGTCACAAATTTCTTCTACATTTTTAAATTGATTTGCATTTTTTCCCTTTAGGTGCCTTAAAACCTTAGAAAAATTAGAAAAATCATAACTTTCATTAGGTTAAGAGTTAGGTCTTCTCCTTTGGGGTGTGATATCATATGGGGTTAGGGATCTTTTGATTGCATTTTCAATTTTTTATCTTGTCATTTGCTTCTGTTTTTGAATTTTGCATCTCATGTTGTATAAAAACCCTAATTTCTCATCTTCCTTTGCATACATCTTGCATATACTTGCATTCATCAACTTGCCATGACATTTATGCATTCACATGACTTCTAAGACATCATAGGACACATTAGACTCATGCTTGATCATTTCCTCATCCATTTGCCATGTTATGCATTCATTACATTCCATGAGCATTCATGAACTTTCATGCTTCTTTCATGCTTCATTTGCATTCTCATCACTTGTATGATCATCCATTGCACTTGACACACCTTTGCATCATCTCTTAGCATCATTTACATCTTGGACATGCTTCTGGTTTTGGTTTGCATCCTTGCATACATTTCATTTTCATTTCATTTTCCTTATGCTAACTTTTCAGGTGGTAAGTACTTTGAGAAGTGGATTTGCCTTCACTTCTCACATTCTCTTCTCATCTCTCTTATGCATCCTTGCTGCTTTTTACCTTTGTCTTAGAGTGATCTTGCTCGTTCATGTCTATCCTTCACTTTCTTTCTTCAAGTAACTTATCTTCTTAAGTGAAGTAAGTTAGCTTGTTTCTCCTGCTTCTCCTCCTTCCATCTTGCCTTCTCCTTGGTGGCCCTTTTTGAAGATCTCTTGCAAGCCTCATAAACCCTAGGAACAGTCAAGCATGTTAACAATTAGGGTTTGATTAGTCCCCCCATCAGTTTTACCTTTGTGTCATCTTTTGTGTCTCTTTTCTCATCTCATAATCAGAGACTAAACCTTTAAGGTTTTAAGGCTTTGTGATTAAGGTTATGCATGCATCCTTCTCTTAGGATGGAGTGTATAACTTTAATCCTAAGTGTTAAACCCTTGATGTGTTTAAATCTCTTAATTAATCCATCTAATAATCACTAAGACAATAAGCTTGTAACTTGGGCCTTGCATTAGGGTTCTAATTCTTCCTTAAATGGTTAAGAAGGACTACCCCTAATGTTAATGGACAAGTCCCCCTCAAGTTGTCTTACAAATCATAAAATTCATTTCTTAATCTTATCATTAACTAAAATCCACTTTAATAAATGCTTGTTTTGTCATGAGGTTAATCCCTAATCATGGATTAAGTTGAGGTATCTTCCTCAGCTTAAATGTTTTCATCTATTATCCTTCTATTAGGATGGTGTAATAGGTCCATTAAATCCTTGATTATAGCTTAAACTCATTACTTAACACTAAACAAAAACTCCAAAAAACATCTAAATAATCACAAGTAGGTTAATGATCTTAATCCTACACCATGGTGATTAAGTGTGAGGTGCTTACTTCATACTTAAGGTATTCTCATTACCCCTAATCAGAGGGAAGATGTGATGAGTTTACTAACTCTTGGTTTAGGCTTAAGCTCATTTTCTTATGATAAACACCAAAAAGCAATAAAAGATTGAAAACACAAAAACAAACAATAATCGTCTCCTTCGGGATTCTTTCCTCACCTCATTCACTCATAAACGAGAACTCGCTTCTTCCGTCTAATGCAAGAAAGTTTGCACCTGAGCCAGACAGGTCATACACTTGAGCATAGACAAGCAAGCAGTTCATCAGTCAATTTATCTTTCAGTCTCTTTGAGTCAAACTACGGTGTTCTGACTTCCTCATTGCACGAGAGGATACGTAGGCATAACTTAACTGTTATCGAACAAAAGTCTCTGTATCTTCCCACTATTTTAGCATTCTTTTTAAGCCTCATTCCTGAACACTTCACCTTCTTGCACTGACACTTGTATATCTCATATCCAGCTTTTGCACACAGATAGCACATACACTACCCCTTTAAACACAATCTTTTAAGCGTGGATCCCGTCGAGTACGACGGATGATCTGGGTGCTAATACCTTCCCAGGTTGTAACCAACCCCCTTTCTCAGTTTCTCTGGTTTGCAACCGTCTTATCCATCTCTTTTTCTAGGTTTATGCAGCATTACCTTTCCTTCGGGATAAAAATGCCTAGTTGGCGACTCTATGCACTTCACCTTCATCTTCTCTTTCACTGACCGTTCGCGCTTGTACCGGGATGCAAATCTTTGGGAGCGACAATGGATACTCTGGCTATAATCAAATCTTCATTGAAGAGGAAAATGTTTCCAAAACAGCCTTTCGTTGTCCTGGAGCAATAGGGACTTACGAGTGGGTAGTTATGCCCTTTGGTTTAAAAACTGTTGGGGCTACGTACCAAAGGGCCATGAATTCTATTTTTCATGATTTCATTGAAACATTCATGCAAGTATATATTGATGACATTGTAATAAAGTCTGTTTCAGGAAAACATAATTTAGACCATCTTCGACAATCCTTTGAAAGGATGAGAAAATTTGGTTTAAAGATGAACCCCCTCAAATGTGCGTTTGGTGTGCAGGCTAGAGATTTCCTAGGTTTTGTGGTTCACAAAAAAGGAATCGAAATAAATGCCAACAAAGCTAAAGCAATAATGGAGGCGAAAGCGACATCAACAAAGAAAGGATTGCAATCATTGATAGGGAAAATTAATTTTCTAAGAAGATTCATTTTAAACCTCAGTGGAAAAACGCAAGTTTTCTCTCATCTGCTTCGACTCAAAATAGAAGACTTCGCATAGGGGAAAGAGCAACAGGATGCCTTCGATAAGATCAAAGGATATCTAGCCAGTCCTCTAGTCTTGATGTCCCCTTTTAGAAAAAGAAGCATGAGGTTGTACATCTCAGCATCAGACAAGACCCTAGGAAGCATGTTGTGTCAGGAGGATGAAAATGGCGTCGAAAGAGCCATTTACTATCTCACCAGAGTCTTAAACGATGTTGAAACTAGATATAGTGTAATAGAAAAATTATGTTTATGTGTGTATTTTTCTTGTACAAAATTAAAGCACTATATAAAGCCAGTTGATGTATTTGTATCATCCCATTTTGATGTAATAAAATATATGTTGTCTAATTCCATTTTACATAGTCGAATTGGGAAGTGGGCTCTAGCATTAACTGAGTATTCCTTGAAATATCTACCTTTAAAGGCTGTAAAATGACAAGTGGTGGCTGACTTTATAGCTGACCACTCCATAGACGAAAATGAAATAAAATACGTCAAATTACAGCCATGGAGATTATATTTTGACGGTTCCAGCCACAAGAATGGCACCGGTATTGGAATATTAATTATTTCTCCTGATAAAATTCCAACAAAATTCAAGTACAGGGTCGAAGACCCATGTTCAAACAATGAAGCTGAATATGAAGCTTTAATTGCTGGACTTGAAATGTTGTTGGAATTGGGGGCAACAAGAGTCGAAATAATGGGCGACTCAGAACTAGTAATAAAACAACTGACCAAAGAATACAAATGTGTCAAAGAAAATCTGATTATGTACTTCGTTATAGCCAATAGACTCCTCAAAACATTCAACAATGTGGCCTTTAAACATATTCCTAGAATAAAAAATCAAGAGGCTAATGACTTGGCTCAAATTGCATCAGGTTACAAAGTGTCGAAAGAAAAACTGGAGAGTACTATTGAAGTAAGGGGAAGGGTTATATCAACCAAATTATTCCCATAAGATTTGGAAACAATAAAACTTGGTTATGGGGATGACGAAAGCTTTGAAGTCTTTAACATAGATAATTCAGAGATGGAAGATTGGAGAAAACCCATCAAAGAGTATCTACAAGACCCAAACCAAAAGGTGGAAAGAAAAGTAAGATATAGAACCATAAGCTACGTACTCTTTGGAAACAAATTACTTAAGAAGACAGCAGAGGGAGTCTTGCTAAAATGCTTGGACGAAGAAAAAGCTTACATAGCATTGTCGAATGTATATAATGGTACATGTGGTGCACACCACGCAGGGCATAAGATGAAATGGTTATTATTTAGACAAGGTTTATATTGGTCAACCATGCTAAAAGATTGTGTCGAATTCGCAAAGGGTTGCCAAGAATGCCAAGTCCATGCAGGTATACCACATGTCCCTGCGAGCGAATTGCATTCGATTATAAAGTCTTGGCCATTCATAGGTTGGGCTTTAGATTTAAATGTAGAAATTCGACCAGCTTCATCGAAAGGGCAAAAATACATTTTAGTAGGAGTCGATTACTTTACTAAATGGATCGAAGCCATACCATTGGTGAATGTGGATTAGGAGGCAGTCATAGAGTTTATCCAAAAATATATAATTTATAGATTTGGAATACCGGAAACAATAACCACTGACGAAAGGTCTGTGTTTACTGGTAGAACTATGCAAGCTTTTGCAAAAGATATGGGTTTTAAGTTATTAACCTCTACACCCTATTATGCCCAGGAAAATGGACAAGTCGAAGCAGCAAACAAGGTGGTAATAAATTTGATCAAGAAGCATGTAGGTAAAAAGCCTAGAAACTGGTATAAAACCTTAGATCAGATTTTATGGGCTTGTCGAACGTCACCCAAAGAAGCCACTAACTCTACTCTATTTAAATTGACATATGGAAATGATGAAGTACTTCCAGTCAAAATCTACTTACAATCCATACGTGTTCAAAGACATCATGAAATTCCTTCAGAGATATATTGGAGCATGATGATGGACGAATTGGTGGATTTAGACGAAGAAAGATTACGCGCGTTAGACTCGATAAGAAGACAAAAAGGAAGAGTTGAAAAATCTTACAATAAGAGGGTAAAGTCAAAAATCCTTTGTGTGGGTGATTTAGTTTGGAAGGTAATACTTCCCATGGATCGAAAAGACAAATTAATGGGAAAGTGGTCCCCCAAATGGGAAGGGCCTTTCAAAGTTTTAAGCGTTTTTTCTAATGGTGCGTATGAAGTCGAAGAAATAGGCAAAGACGAAAGAATATTAAAAATAAATGGCAAATACTTGAAAAAAAATAAACCAATTCTACAAAAAGTGAAAATAAACGTAGAATAATTATATTAAGTACTTCGCCAAATAAGCGGTATTGAAGTCATTACAAGAAGTTCCTTTTAGGGCTGCTAAACAAAAGAAAATACATAGCCTATTTTCTATTACAAGTTCTAGTTCTAAAGGAAAGACTACTTAAGCTCTATGAACTTCCTCTTCTGTACCGAGATTCGACAATCACACAGACTCTTATTGTAAGAAATTTTGTCAATCTCTTTGCCTAGTTATTGAGCCTTATCTGCGTGATTGTAACACGGTGGGAGAACTGACTTTTAGTCATGTTGCGGATAGCAAGAGTCTCCACCGACTTTTATTTTATCCATGTGGAAAGGACATAAAAGAACAGGAAAGACCTATTTTTAAAAGACTTGAGTTCGGGGGGTAGGTAATATAAAGGGGAGGTGCTAGCACCCTTTATATCCATGGTTATCCATGGGCTCTTAGTTACTTAGCTCACTTAAATGTTTTTGAAAAGTGTAGTGTGTGATTAGAAATTTTCTAAGTACTTTGTAATGATCCTCGTATGGGTGTATACAAAGCCTTTAAGTTTGAAAATTGTTTGAAAAGTAGGGTGTAAAGAGTATTTTGAAAAAGTGAGCAAGTATCTAAGAGCTACCTACCCTAGACTAGCCTTTCGTATTCTTTTATTTCCTTTCAAGGGTAAGATTGTCCCTACTATTTAGGAGTAGGTAGTCATTACCTTGGATTCTATTTGAGGGACGGGCATATGGTCATCGTATGGTCAATGAAGGCAACTTGAGGGGTGTCTTTAGCAATTGGGAGGGATTATCATCTTTTAAACCGAAGGGACAAGATCATTATCGAAGGCAACGTCGTAGGCAACATCGTAGGGACTTGATCTTTTAAACTGGGGAGGGACAAGATGATTTTTATTTGTAGGGTAGTTTGCTTAAGACACCCCCATTTTCGAGGGACCTGGCCATTTGTTAAAGGCAACCAAGAGGAATACCCTAGGAAGTGCAGATGGCGATCAAAGATCGACTTACGTGTGTGAATGTTTATTTTTAAATATTTATCTTTTTAAAGTTAATTATCTAAATTAATTTAATCACAAGTAGGTTTTCACATCCTATTTAATAACCACGCAGTAAATATTTACAAAGAAAAATAATGACGGAAAATAAATCTACGAATTATTACATGGTTTTGGCAGATACATAATAATCGGATAAAAAGAATTATAGAGCAATAGAAAAATAATAAATAAACAATAGTAAAACAATAATAATAAAAATAAAGTCATAATGAAAAGAAATTGAGATTAGAATTTGAAAATAAATTATTTTAGGTTAGACAAATTAGATTTTTTAGAAGTTATTAGAAAAATATAAGTTTAAATAATTTAGTAATAATAATAATAAAAGAATGATATGTTAAAAAATTATTAATGTACAACTTGTAAAATAAAAAAGAGTTATTATAAAAAAAAATTAAGTTAGTATTTATTTAGGGTTAGAGAAAATTAGGGTTTATTAGAATTAGTCAAAAAATTAGGGTTTTGAAAGAATTAATTTAAACTTAATTAGTTAGTTTTATTTACAAAATTATATATATAAAAAACCATTAAAATAAAGTTATTATTACATAAAAAATGTTTCTCTCCTTTTAAAGAAATAATAAAGTTTTAATTTAAAAAAAGAAATATTTGTGTGGTTTAATTGTAATAAATTAGTTAAGATACAGTTAATAATAAAAGAAAATTAGAAAATAAGAAGAAAAAAAAGAGAAATTGATCAAAAAGATAGGACCTGGGAATTGAACTCATGCCTTTTACCTCAATCACGCAGCATAAAAACCAACCAGGCCAGCGCGCGCTGGTGTTAATGATATAGACATAACTCATTATATGTTCAATCTGCAAAACAAAATAAATTATAAGAAAAAAATGGGGACCTGGGGATCGAACTCGTCCCCTTGTTCTTTACAGAAACCTCCTCTATCCACTGAGCCATCATGCGCCTGCATATGGCATGTTAGAAACAAATCATAATATATTATAAACGTAAAAAAATGACAGGTTTTAAAAAAATTGTCATCGGCCAGGCTCGAACTCACGCCTTGTAGATCACATAAGAACTTCTTTGCCACTGGGACAACGTGCGCGTTGTGAATATTATATGGAACGAATAATATATAAAAAAACATAGAATTTGAATATATTTTTCGCGCCATACTTCATTTTCCTCCCAGAACCGTCCAGTTAGGCTATAGTTACGATTTTCTGTAGCTAAAGGTTGTAGTGACGGATTTGGTCCGTCACTACATGTCCTGCACATAAAAAAACGTAATACATAAAATAAATTTGTTCTAAGCATGGAAATCAAACAAAGGAAGTCCTATAAGTCTTATTAATCCATTGATTTCATGTGAAATTGCCTCTATGCAATGTTCCAATTTCGACCTCCAAAACCCTAAATATGGCGTGCTTTGAATCCTGCGATGAAACTCAAATCTAATGACCCAGGAAGCTTCTATACAACCAAACAAACAACATTATATGATCAAAATCAAATAAACAAGCATGGATCAATCAAATCGAAAATCAAGATTTTAAGACAATATGTAAATTCGGTCCACATGATTTATGAGTTCTTTGATGATGGTGATGATTGTTATAGCTTCAGAATGCATCAAGGAAGGTCAATGAACCTTTCAAACCTTTGAAAAGACACTAGAATGACCAAACCGAATGGTCAATTTTCTTGAGAATTTTTGAAGTGACAATGGCTCTTTTTGTTCTCAAAATCCATCCCTTGTGTTTTGGTTGAGTTGTATACTTATAGTATAGTGAAATTAGGTCAAAAAACATATGACTTTGTGGGCTTATGGATACCTTGAGTGTGAAGAAAACCATGACCATAAATGTGAGAAAAAATCAAATATTTTCATACTTCAAAGGTATTGCACGAATTTTAATTGCATCCAATCACTTTAAATGTCCTAAGATTCATTCCAAAACCAATATTTGATCTAAATATCAACTTTTTATATTTTATTTTAATTTAAAATGAATTTTAAGGAATAAAATCCAAATAAATTATAAATAAATTATAAAAATCAGAGAATACTTGAATTGGGTCGTGCTTGATGTTATCATGAAGATTGGGTTGCAAAATGATAGGCCCATTTGGAAAAAATTGGATTTAAGCCCTTATTTTCTTCATACACCCCTTGAAAATCTCCCAACTTTGACAAAGAATAAATCCTTAAATTTTAAGGCCATGAAGGTGTTCTTGTACATTTTGGAAAGCTTAAAGAGTCCTATAACAAACCTCTTTGGTCTCATATCCATATCTTTCACCATTTTCAAATTATGCCCTTTGGAAAAAGTTGACTTTTTGTTGACTTTTGAAATGACCTGTAATGTTTTAGCTCATACCTTCCAAATGAAGCATTTTTAGGCTTGGCTTGTGAGACACAAAGTTGTAGAGAATTAAATTTCCTTCAAAATGAGCTTTGGATGGGAAATGTTTGATGAAGCATGTGAAATTTATGGTTGGTCAAAGTTCAGTTGACTTTTCTTAAGAAAACCCTAATTTAGAAACTCCTGATTCTTGATGATCTGAAACTTCCTTGATGAATCATGATCAAACCTTGATCAAATGATGAATTTAACTTCATAAAATTGATGTTGGAAAAAAAATATTGAAGTTTTACTTTAATTTAACCACAGTTGACCTCAGTTTGACTTTTTAACTACTTTGACTTATTTTTGCATATCTGATCATCTGACTGGGCAAGCTCTTTGGGAAAGATTTGAAACTTGACATATGGATTCTTGAGGTGATATTGGATACCATGAAGCTCACTTGAAGCCTTTAAAGTCATTTTAACCTAAGGAAACCCAAAACCCTGGTTTTAGACACTTTGCTTAGGAGGAGGCATTGTCTAGGGAAACTTCCACACTTCTTGATCAATTGGGAGTCTTTAGAACCTTATAATCACTTAGAAGTATTGAGATATATTGTCTTGATTTTGGGAGGTCAAATTTTGGGGTGCAAAATCTGCCCCTGTTCAATTTTCTGAAATCTAAGGAGTTAGATTGGCATGTACGCCATTCGTGACTTGAAGGTTGAAGAGGATTGAACACAAAAGCCCAAAACTTTGCACTCGCCGGTGCGTATAATGATACTGTTAGTTGGTTGTGATGCTTGAATGGGCTTAAAGATGCCATTCGGAGAAAAAGTCTTCAGATATATTTCTTTGAGAAGGAAGCAATCCCAAATATGAATATCTAGCCTTTGGGCGGATAAACAACGGCCCAAGGTGATGATATGTCTTTTGAGAAGAATAATCGACGTCTCAAAATAGCTTTTGGGAAGAATAAACGACGACCCAAAAATGAGATAACCTTCGGGAAGAATAAACGACGGCCCGAGGTAACAAAGTGACTTTTGAGAAGATAATCGACGTCTCAAAATGAGATAACCTTCGGGAAGAATAAACAACGGCCCGGGGTAACAAAATGGCTTTTGCGAAGAATAATCGACGTCTCAAAATAGCTTTTGGGAAGAATAAACGACGGCCCAAAACGAGATAACCTTCAGGAAGAATAAACGACGGCCCGAGGTAACAAAATGGCTTTTGAGAAGAATAATCGACGTCTCAAAATAGCTTTTGGGAAGAATAAACGACGACCCAAAATGAGATAACCTTAGGGAAGAATAAACGACGGCCTGAGGTAACAAAATGGCTTTTGAGAAGAATAAGTGACGTCTCAAAATAGCTTTTGGGAATAATAAACGACGGCCCAAAATGAGATAACCTTCGGGAAGAATAAACGACAACCCGAGGTAACAAAATGGATTTTGAGAAGATAATCGACGTCTCAAAATAATTTTTGGGAAGAATAAATGAAGGCCCAAAATGAGATAACCTTCGGGAAGAATAAACGACGGCCCGAGGTAACAAAATGGATTTTGAGAAGAATAATCGACGTCTCAAAATAGCTTTTGGGAAGAATAAACGACGGTCCAAAATGAGATAACCTTCGGGAAGAATAAACGACGGCCCGAAATAAATTGTTGATGAAGTTTGTCTGCTAGAGAATTAACCTGAAAAACAAGGTTAGTTTGGTGCAACTATCATGATATATATAACATTCTGCAAGATAATATTTTATGAGAATACGTATGATATGATGTGATGTATGTTATGAATGTAGTTGAAGCGCATGAGTAGCTTCGTAGAACAAATGCCGACTGGGGGAAATAAATCCAGATTCGTTGCTGAAGAGTATGAAGACTTCGTTCCCGTCTTGTTTTAAAAATATCGTACTTAAAAACTCCTGTTTTCGTTCGTCGTACTTCTTATTGAAGGATTAAGTTCCTGAATATCCTGACTGAGGATAATAGAGATAGACATAGATCCGGGAGACCTATGTAGTTGAGTATCAATTCTTCGGAGGATATGAAACTGCTTGGAGACTTTGTAGAGTTGGAAGTGTAAGATATTACTTGAGGTATTCCGTAAGGATATCCGTAAAGATTACTCTGTGGGGATGAACCGGCGAAGCTTCGTTGAATTATTACCTCCGTTTGTTCTTAGTAAATGTTATTGTTGCATTTTATGCATTTCTGGTAAACATCAATCATATTCAAAGGCATATATACATTCAAACATAACCAACAGACGTTTTTCGCTTTAGTAAAAGGGGAAAAGTAAACCTGAATAAAGAGGGAAAAGTAAAGCTGAATACAAAAAATGGAAGTTTATTTATTTAGAAAAGGGCCTATAAATAGGCAAGTTTTAACATGGAGACGGAAATCCTAGTAAGAGGAATTCGTCAAAGAAATTTTTACAAAAACAAGGAAATATAGATATGTGTAAATAATCCTATTGAGTTTCAACTTTGATATTGCCATTATCTTCAATTATCTCATCTTCAACTATCGGAGAAGAAACGATTGGATTGATCTGTATCTGTTGAATTTTACGTAGACAACACATCTAGTAGAGGTTACATGGGTGATCCAACGAGACATAGCCATACGCTTTAATCCCTAACTTTTGCCTGGATTGCCTTTTCAGGTTTTCAATCCACCGGGATACCCTTTTTTTCCCAAGCCGCCTTTTCAGGTTTTCGACTTGCCGGGTGTACATTTTTTTATATATATCCCTAATTTTTGCCCGAACCCTTTTGGTTCGCCGGGATGCCCTTATTTTTGCCTAGGCCAGTCAACCTAGCGGGTCTCTTTTCATGCGTAGTATTTTTTAACTATGTCTGCATTCACAGGCTGCGGGAAATCTTCACCATGCATAGTGGTAAGCATCATGGCACCTCCAGAAAATACCCTCTTAACAAAAAATGCCCTTTCATAGGTGGGGGTCCATTTGCCCCTGGGATCACCTTTTGGTAATATGATACGCTTGATTACCAAATCACCAGCCTGATACACTTGCTGCTTAAATTTCTTATTGAAGGCTTTGATCATACGTTTCTGATACATCTGACCATGACATATAGCTATTAATCTTTTCTCATCAATCAAGTTTATCTGGTCAAGTCGTGTCTGAATCCATTCATCTTCGTCTAAGCCTGCATCCTTCATAATTCTTAAAGAAGGAATCTGAACTTCAATGGGCAAAACTGCTTCCATACCATAGACAAGGGAAAATGGGGTTACCCATGTTGAAGTACGTATAGTGGTACGATAACCATGAAGAGCAAATGGTAACATCTCATGCCAATCCTTATATGTAACCTTCATCTTTTGCAAGATCTTCTTAATATTTTTATTGGCGGCTTCCACTGTGCCATTCATCTTTGGACGATATGGAGAAGAATTGTGATGTTTAATCTTGAACTGCGTGCAGTGATCAGTAATCATAGTGTTGTTCAGATTAGTACCATTATTTGTGATAATCCTTTTAGGGATGCCATATCTGCATATAAGATTATACTAGATGAATCGAGCCACAACATTCTTGGTAACATAAGCAAATGAAACTGCCTCTACTCATTTTGTGAAGTAAACAATAGCCACAAGGATGAAACGATGTCCATTGGAGGAAGTAGGTTTGATCTCACCAATCATATCAATGCTCCACATGGAAAAATACCATGGAGCAGTTAGAACATTCAACGAAACTGGAGGCACATGAACCTTATCAGCATAAATCTGGCATTTGTGACAAGTTTTGGAGTGTTGATAGCAATCAGCTTCCATGGTAGACCAATAATAACCTGCTCTCAGAATCTTTTTAGCCATAGTATGCCCACTAGAATGAGTACCAAAAATCCCATCATGCATGTCTTCCATAATCTCTATTGCTTCTTTCTTATCCATACAGCGAAGCAAAGTTGAATCGTGGTTGCGTTTGTACAAAATTCCATTACTCAGGAAGAATTTAGCAGAAAATCTCCTCAGAAACTTCTTATCATTGACAGATGCCCCTTCAGGGAATTCTTGAGCTTCAAGATACCTTTTCACTTCATAAAACCAAGGCTTTTCTTCTACTCCTTCAGTACCCACCTCATTGCAGTATGCAGGTTTATCAAATCGATCAATAGTAATTCTTGGAGCTTCATCATCCCAACTGATTTCAAACATAGATGCCATGGTAGCTAATGCATCTGCCAACTGATTCTCTTCTCGTGGAATATATCCAAACGTGATCTCTTCAAAATACGGGATCAAAGACAACACATGCTCTTTGTAAGGGATGAGATTAAGATGCTTGGTGTCCCAATCTCCTTTAACTTGACTAACTACCAGGGCTGAATCCCCATATACATTCAAAAACTGGATCTTCATCTCAATGGCAACCTTGATACTTATGATGCACGCTTCATACTCAGCCATATTATTGGTACATTTAAAACAAAGATTTGCAGTAACTGGTGTATAACAACCTTTAGGAGAGATGATCGCAACACCAACACCATTACCAAGCGCATTAGAAGCTCCATCGAAAACCATAGTCCATCGGGATCCTTGTCCAGGTCCTTCATATTGTCTAGGTTCTTTAGTAACCATCATAATAACCTCATCTGGAAACTCAAAACTCATAGATTGATAACTATCCACTACTTGAGGAGCCAAATGGTTAGCTACTACACTTCCTTTGATTACTTTCTGAGTAGTATACTGTATGTCATATTCTATCAAGATCATTTGCCATCTTGCTATTCGTTCGGAGAAAGCAGGTTTCTAAAATATATACTTGATTGGATCCATTTTTGAAATTAATAAGGTGGTATGAGTCAACATATATTGTATTAGTCGGCGAACAGCCCATGCCAAAGCGCATCAAGTTTTCTCGAGCAGTGAGTATCTTGTTTCACAGTCGGTAAACTTTTTGCTAAGGTAGTATATTGCCTGCTCTTTTCGACCAGACTTGTCATGTTGCCCCAACACACACCCCATTGAGTTATCCAATATTGTCAAGTACATAATCAAGGTTCTTCCTTCAACTGGTGGCATCAATATAGGAGGTTCCTGTAGGTACCTTTTGACCTCATCAAAAGCTACCTGGCATTCGTCATTCCATTCCATTACTTGATCTTTCTTCAACAACTTGAAGATTGGTTCACAAGTAGCAGTCAACTGGAAAATAAATCTTGCAATGTAATTCAGTCGTCCCAGGAAACCTCTAACTTCTTTCTCAGTACGAGGAGCAGGCATCTCTTGTATAGCTTTACCTTTGCAGGATCCACTTCAATACCTTTACCACTGACAATAAAACCCAGAAGTTTACCAGATCTAACTCCAAAAGTACACTTGTTTGGATTCAATCTCAACTTGTATTTCTTCAACCTCTCAAACAACTTGTGCAAATGATCAAGATGCTCTTCTTCATTCTAAGATCTGGCTATCATATCATCCACATATACCTCTATCTCATGGTGAATCATATCATGGAACAAAGCTACCATAGCACGCTGATATGTTGCCCCAACATTCTTCAAACCAAATGGAATCACCTTATAACAAAAAATGGCCCATTGTGTAACAAATGTAGTCTTCTCCATATCTTCAGGTGCCATCTTAATCTGATTGTACCTAGAGAAACCATCCATAAAAGAGAATACCTTATGTTGAGCAGTGTTGTCTACCAGAACATCAATATGTGGAAGTGTGAAGTCATCTTTGGGGCTGGCTTTGTTCAAATCCCTATAATCTACACACATGCATACTTTACCATCTTTCTTAGGCACCGGCATCACGTTTGCAACCCACTGAGGATAAGAAGTAACAGCTAAAAACCCTGCATTGAATTGTTTCATCACCTCTGCCTTAATCTTTTCTGACATATCAGGACGCATACGACGAACTTTCTGTTTTATTGGGTGACAATCTTTTTTCACTGGTAGACGGTGAACCACAATATCTATATCCAGCCCTTGCATATCTTCATAAGACCAAGCAAAAATTTCCACATAGTCATGTAACATCTGAATCAACCTGTTCTTAACACCATCTTCCAACTCAACACCTATCTTGATCTCTTTCCTGCTTTCCTCAGTTCCCAAGTTCACAAATTTGATTGGTTCCTCATGTGTTTGTATAGCTTTCTCTTCTTGTTGTAGCAATCTAGCCAACTCTACAGGTACTTCACAATCTTCTTCCTTTCCATCCTCGACTTGATAGATCGGATTCTCGAAGTCATAATTGGCAATAGAAGAATTGTTATCAACAGGATCCAGAGTGGATGAAGATCTGCATTTTAGTGACGTGGGTGTGTGTAAGAACACATAGCTTTTTTTTTATAAAAGGAAAAAAGTAAAAGAAAGACAAAGAGCACAATTTTTACGAAAGCGAGAAACGTCCATTGATTTCATTGAATGAAAATATGCAAATGAAATGACAACCCTAATAAGCATACCATTGTGCCACGGGCAAGACACAAGGCTTAAAAGTATTTAATTGTTCAAAGTTACAAAAATTAAATTTAGAAAAATAAAATAGCATTTACTCCTGACTAAAGGAGATAGGAATAACGTCTTCAGCCTTCCAATTGTTGAGTCTATCGCCTATGGTAGGAAATATCCAATCATCCAGTTTGTAACCTTCATCATAATCTTCCATAGCATTGACTTGGTCCTTTATGATTCCTCTATTGGTGATACGAGCAGCACGAGCACGACGAACAACCTTCTGAGATTCTGCAGTAAAACCCAAACCAAACTTGTCAGACTTGTAAGGAATGTCAGGAAGCTGACCCCAAATAGTACAACCACCATCTTCCACCACAGCTTTAGCATCTTTAAGGGAGGCCATTGTAGAAGGTACTCTGGTAATCACAAGAACTCTTTTAACAACAGGACACACCATCATACAACACAAAAGTAGGAACCTTGAAGCCAATAGGGATGGAGACTCCAGAAATCAAACTCAAATCTTCAAAGTCAATCCCAGAATTCTTCTGTAGTTCCATGGCATTTATTTGGTCCACCAGCATCTTATACTTCTCTTCACTAGTAGGATCATGATAATAGTTCTCCTCATAATCAAAATCTTCCACAGTATCATGGAGACTGCCTTCTTCTTTCTCAGAATTCTCAGACCCAAGATTCTCAACCTCTTCATTTGTCTTGACTGGACCTCTAAATCTTCTACCTAGGTTGATGAAGCCCACTGGTTCTCTGGTCTTCTTCTTTTTCTTGGTCAAAAGTGCCTTCATCTCATCTTGTCTCCTAGACAAATTCAGAATCATTTCTTGAAATTGTGTATTCTGAGTCTAGAGATCCTTAACAGTTTGTTCGAGAGTCATTTCTGCTGAAATAAACAGCGAGAAGATAAGATACCTGTTTATAAGATACCTGTTTATAAGAAACCTGTGATGTAATGATATGGTATGTATATGTTTATGTAATGTTTTCAAGGACCGCAGGATTTAAATTTGTTTAAAGAAAACAAAAACAAAATTTTATTAGTAAATATTTGTCGCTCCCAAAGATTTGAATCCCGGTACAAGCGCGAATGGTCGGCGAAAGAGAGAACATGAAGATGAACTGAAAAGAGTCGCCAGCTAGGCATTTTTATCCCGAAGGAAAGGTAATGCTGCATAAACCTAAGAAAAGATGGATAAGACGGTTGCGAACCAGAGAAACTGAGAAAGGGGGTTGGTTACAATGTGGGAAGGTATTAGCACCCAGATTGTCCGTTGTACTCGACGGGATCCACGCTTGAAAGTTTGTTCTTAAAGGGGTAGTGTCAGTGCTATTCTGTGTGCAAAAACAGGAAAAGAATACAAGTGTCAGTGTAAGAAAAGAGTGCAATTCTCAAGACAATGAGGCTTAAAGGAATACAGCTAGATGAGGGGGGGAATATATAGAGACTTTTGTTCGATAACTGTTAAGTTATGCCTACGTATCCTCTCGTGCAATGAGGAAGTCAGAACACCGTAGTTCGACTCAAAGAGACTGAAAGATAAATTGACTTGTGAACTGCTTACTTATCTATGCTCAAGTGTATGACCTGTCTGGCTCAAGTGCAAACTGTCTTGCATTAGACGGAAGAAGCGAGTTCTCGTTTGTGAGTGAATGAGGTGAGAAAAGAATCCCGGAGGAGACGATTATTGTTTGTTTTTGGTATTTTCAATCTTTTATTGCTTTTTGTGTTTGTCATAAGAAAATGAGCTTAAGCCTAAACCAAGGGTTAGTAAACTCATCACATCCTCCCTCTGATTAGGGGTAATGAGGATACCTTAAGTATGAAGTAAGCACCTCACACTTAATCACCATGGTGTAGGATTAAGATCATTAACCTACTTGCAATTATTTAGATGTTTTTGGAGTTTTTGTTTAGTGTTAAGTAATGAGTTTAAGCCATAATCAAGGATTTAATGGACCCATTACACCATCCTAATAGAAGGATAATAGATGAGAACATTTAAGCTGAGAAAGGCTCCTCAACTTAATCCATGATTAGGGATTAACCTCATGACAAAACAAAGCCTTTATTAGAGTGGATTTTAGTTAATGGTATGATTAAGAAATGGATTTTATGATTTGTAAGACAACTTGAGGGGGACTTGTCCATTAACACTAGGGTTAGTCCTTCTTAACCAATTAAGGAAGAATTAGAACCTTAATGCAAGGCCCAAGTTACAAGCTTGATGTCTTAGTGATTATTAGATGGATTGATTAAAGTATTTAAACACATTAAGGGTTTAACACTTAGGATTAAAGTTATACACTCCATCCTAATAGAAGGATGTAGGCATAAACTTAATCACAAAGCCTTAAAACCTTTAAGGTTTAGTCCTTGATTATGAGATTAGAAGAGAAGACACAAAAGATGACACAAAGGTAAAACTAATGAGGGACTAATCAAACCCTAATTGTGATCATGCTTGGGTGTTCCTAGGGTTTATGAGGCTTGCAAGAGATCTTCAGGAAAAGCCACCAAGGAAGAAGAAATATGGAAGGAGGAGAAGCAAAAGAAACAAGCCAACTTACTTCACTTAAGAAGATAAGTTGCTTGAAGAAAGAAAGTGAGGAAGGAACATGAATGAGAAAGCTCACTCTAATACACATACAAAATGCAGCAATGAATGCATAAGAGAGATGAGAAGAAATTGTGAGAAGTGAAGGCAAATTCACTTCTCAAACACTTACCATCTGAAAAGTTAGTAAAAGGAAAGGAAAATGAAATGAAAATGAAATGAATGCAAGGATGCAAACCAAAACCAGAAGCATATTCATGATGCAAATGATGCAAAGAGATGATGCAAATGTATGTCATGAGATACAAATGATCATACATGTGATGAAGATGCAAATGAAGCATAAGGGAAGCATGAAAGCACATGAAAGCACATGAAATGAAATGAAAGCATAATATGGCAAATGGATGATGCAATGATCAAACATGATTCTAATGTGTCCTAAGATGTCTTATATGTCATGTGAATGCACAAAAGGTCATGGAAAGTTCATGAATGCAAGCTTATGCAAGATGAATGCAAATGAAGATGAGAAATTAGGGTTATATGAACATGTGAGATGCAAAACTCAAAAACAGAAGCAAATCATAAGATAAAAAATTGAAAATGCACTCAAAGGAACCCTAAACTTATACTAGGATACCATCCAAAGGGGGAGGTCAGAAGCTAAACCTAGAAGGAGTTATGAATTTCCTAAGTTTCTAGGGTTTTAAAGGTGATCCTCAATGAAAAATGTCAAACAAATTGAAAATGAAAGATAAAAATGAAACAAAAATGTTTTTGGATGCTAGAAGCCATGCATAGAACAATGCAAAAAGAACCATTCACAAACTCAACTTGGTTTAAAAGTTATGAATTTTTTAAGTTAGGGTTAAAAATGAACAAATTTAAGAACCCTAATTCATTGAAAAAATGTCAAAGCATGATCAAAACCAAAAATAAATTTGTATGGTGAGTTTGTAAATGTTTCTAAATGCCCAAGAATGTTCTCTGAATATTTGTGTGATTTTTAAATACTTAAATGTATTTTTAATTAATTAAAATCAATTAACTAATTAAAAATAGCATTTAAATGATTTAAAAATATTTTTTTAATGCTAAAAATAAAAATAAAATATTTTTGGTTTCTGAAAATTAATAAAATGTTTGATTAAAAATTTCAGAATTTTTTGATGATTTTTACTATTTTTAAAAATTCGTACAAAAATAAATAAGAAAAATGCAATAAAATTTAAATAAATGAGAAGTATGCAGGATGGAGGGACATGATTGATTATGGGTTTAAACTGGTTGACCACGCGCCACATCCAATGGCCCAAATTCAAATTTCATTAAACCTGATTAATTAATTAAATAATCCTAATTAATAACTAATGACCTAATCCTAACCCTTCAATCACACGCGGGAGAACTAATCTAAGGGCCCAGATTCAAACATGGAACCCTAACCCTAATTAGCATTTAATTACTTTCAGGCGGCCGGAAATGACCTCCGGTCATCTTCTCCGGCCACACCTCTCCTGAAAAATTTCAAAATCACTCCCTAGGCCATTTCTGGAACTCTAAAGCTCCAGATTCATTCCTTTCACTCCCCTAAGCTCAAATCCACCCTCAAAAACAATTTATTTTCACTCCATCTCAAGATTCGAAGCCAAGAACAAAAATGGTGAAACTTTCAAACAGACCACACATTCTCAATTCTTCATCATTTTCAAAAATAACAAGTTCAGTGCACTCAGGGGAACATGCTTAACCATTTAGTAACTTAAAATAAAGGTTCTGGAAAAATTATTTTGCATGGCTACCTGAGATGGAGCTTTCAACCCTTGAGCTTTCTGGCTGCTTCCTTGGTGCCAAATGACTCCTATGACCTCCCTGAAGAAGCTTTGAAGCTTAGAAGACCTTGAGAATGGCTGGTTTGAGAGTTTGTGATCAACTGGTCAGAAAATCGTGTTTTGTTTGTGGTGTGTTCTTGGCTGTTTTGAGGGGTGGTTTATGATCAGAGAGTGATTTGGTGTTTGTTTGAAGAATGGATGGCTGAGTTATGAAATTCGAAGGTTTTTGCAAGAGGGGAGTTTTTTTGTGAACTTGTGAATGCTGAGGATTCAGGCTTGGTTCTTGTAATGTTTGGCTTGTTTTAGGTTAGTATAAACAAATGCAATTGGTTCAGAGAGTGGTTGTGGCATAGTGTGATTGGTATGGGTGAAATTGCAAAAAGTCATGATTATGTGTACTTTGAGGTATGGGCTGGTTCAGGCATGGTACAATGGGGTGTCTGGTGTAGCAAGGATCAAGGATGGCCATGGAAATCACTTTGAGGCAATTCAGCATGTGGGGAATAAGTTATGGGAGGTTTTGCATTTTGAAGAAAGTTTGGCCCCTTTGAGATTTCTTCATGGGCAAGGCATGGAATTTTGAAATTCTTTGGGCAATTCTGAGTTTTAGGCATTGCATAATGTTTGTATGATGCTTAGAAGTCAATTTGAAGTCACAAATTGGCTTGGCAAGAGGTTTTGCAAAAATCCCTCTTTGGCATGAAACTTGAAATTATGTGATTTTTGCCAACTTTGGAAAGCCATAACTTGAGTTCCAAAATGAATTAGATCTTGTTCTTGTACTTTTTGAAAAGGGAATGATCCAATCTACAACTTTCATGACCAACAATTTTTCATTTGAAGCATTTTTGGTTGAGAAAGAGGAGGTTGAAAAACTTTCCCAAAATGGAAAGTTTACATTACAAGTCATTTCCATTTTTGGAAACTTTTGGTTTTGCTCACTTTTCTTCAAATTTATGAACTTCTAAGCACTTAAATGATCAAATAAAGACCATATAACTTCAATTTGATTCAAAATCCACTTTGGGTCCATTGATGGGGGCCTCAGATGCCCTGATTTGGCTCTGACTTGCTCAAGAAGCTACCCAGTGATCAGATGACTTCCACAATGAATTTTTTCATCAAACTTGGTATGTATGATAATTGTAACATATTGAGACCAATATAAACAAGAATTACCAAAAAATTTGAAGTTATGGCCTCTGAAACCAAAACCCCTAATTTCAGGTCATTTGTGCAGTTAAACCCTAGCCCAGCTTCCATGCTTTGCCAGTTCTTGTGATTTTTGACTTCCTTGATCTTTGGGGGATATAATATGGTGATTGAACATACATGGACCCTCTTGGAATGATTGAAGACCTTTGGAGTGGCTCAGAAGGATCCTGGATTGCTCAGATCACAAACCCTAGACGCAGATGAACTTGACCTAATGCAGTGAAGCAAAAATGCAACATGATATGATATGATTGAACTTATGCAAAAATGAAAGATCACAAGCCATGGTGTGAATTTAGTGAGGGAAAATTTGGGGTGTTTACAATATTTAATATAAGTTTTGCCCCTTGGGCTTACAAGGAAATAACAATAAAGTACAAAAGATAAATATATGGGGTTTTAAGTCTCCCATGGACGCTTCCTCTTTGTGTAGAGGTACTTGTTAAGGTTTTTATCCTCGTGAAGTTTCCTTGTTAGCTCCAGAATTCTTTCTTGACCACCTCTGAAGTGAGTCTCAAAAGTATCCCTTTGCTCCTTCAATTGAATCCAGGACTTCTGCAATTCTTCCAAATCAGTGGGCATGTCTGGATGAAGGATGGTATAAGGAACATCTCCTTCAGCAACAGGCTCCATAGTGGTTGGAAGAACAGCAGGATATGGCATCATAAGAGTCTGAGCACGAGATTGCACCCATCTGAGATAAGGCTCCATAGGAATAGAATACTTTGGCTCCAAAGTGTTGTTGTCAATCCTGTTCACCTTGTTCCAAGCTCGTATAAACCTTTGACGGTAACCCTGAATATCGTTGTCGTAGTCGAACACAATACCCTGAATAAGCATGTTATGAGGACCATTATTTCGAGCATAACCAAACTGATGTAGAACTAAAGAGGGGTTATAGGTAATGCTCCCTCTTATGCCAAGGAGTGGCACATTAGGGAACTCCCCACAACGGTCAATGATAGTAACATTCTCCATAGATCAAGAGCACCAATGAATGTCTGAATGAGAAAGTGACATGATCCTCTTAGACCACCTTAATCCTTGTTCATTCTTCATCACTGATCGAGGGAGGTGAGAAATAAACCACCTAGACAATAAAGGTATGTAGCACATCAGAGTTCCTCTCGCCTTCGTAGTACGAGTGTGAAGAGAATGTAAGATATCTCCAAGTAATGTAGGCACTGGATTGCGAGTCAGAAATATGTTGATGGCGTGTACGTCTATGAACTGGTCTGGATTAGGGAACAACACTAAGCCATAGATCAATAGGGCTAGGATCTCCTCAAAAGCATCATGACTCATAGCCTTCAAGAACACCTGAGCTTTCTCCATCAATACCTTATCAAGAATACCCTTAACTCCGCTTCTCGTTTCTAAGACAATGTCTGATTTCTTCAGATGTAGGGCTGCAGCAATGACTTCAGTTTTAGGCTCCTTCTCTAAGCCTATGAAGGGTCTCTGATCAAGGATAGGTATACCCAGTAATTTGGAGAACTCTTCCATTGTAGGAACCAGTTGATAGTCGGGGAATATGAAGCAATGATGTTTAGGATCAAAGAACTGAAATAGGACACTCATCATGTCTTCATTGAACCCTGAAGTGACTAGATTCAGTAGGTGACCATGCTTCTTGATGAATTGGGAGTTTTCATAAACTTGAGAGACCAATTCCTTAAGCTTAGAAGGTATTCCTACAAAGTTGATCCAGATTGTATTCCTACGAGCAGAAGCCATGACCTGCAACAAAGAACAAAGATAAATCATTTGGTCCTTGAAATGGTTAGTGAAAATGCTATGCTTATGATGTCATGATGTCATGATGTTATGCTCAATCACAAACATGTGGCACACACGAACAAGTCACACAATAGCCCTAGGTTTTAAGGATTGCATGAGGTTTAAAGGTAAGTACCCTCCCCTGAAGTTTAGTTGGTTCATCCTATCCTACAAAAGTAACTAGGTTCTAAGGGATCTCAATATCACTGATCCTTCCCAAGGGTGGTTGTTCAGTAGGCAACTTACTTGCCAACCAAAACCCTCCAAGTTTAGGATCTCAATGAGCGTAGTATCGAGTATCAACAAACTTCAGTCTTCACCAAAGCCGACTATCTCACTACTTTCTAAAGGACAAGATAGGATAACTAGGGTTCTAAAGGTCAGTTAGTGTATTGACAACATATGGCAGCCCCATATTATCCTTAACTTACTTAAGGAACATAAGCACCAACCAAGAAGTCACACTAACTATGGCCACCAGATCAACCATATCGGTATACGCCATACAGTTTCCTTGGTCTATTGCCATTTACCTAAGGTACACTAGATCCGGGTTAGGATCTTTCACACAAAAAGCCCAACAAGTAATATAAAGCAAACAAATCAAACAACTAAGTGATCTAATTCCTAAGGGTATCCCTCTTTTACTTAGTAATTCCCCAGAAGAGTCACCAGTTCTGTAACACGGTGGGAGAACTGACTTTTAGTCATGTTGCGGATAACAAGAGTCGCCACCGACTTTTATTTTATCCATGTGGAAAGGACATAAAAGAACAGGAAAGACCTATTTTTAAAAGACTTGAGTTCGGGGGGTAGGTTATATAAAGGGAAAGTGTTAGCACCCTTTATATTTGTCGCTCCCCGGATTTCCATCCTGGTACAAACGCGAAAATGGCGCGGAAAAAGAATAGAGTCACCAGCCATTCATTTTTATCCCGAAGGAATGGGAATGGTAATGCTGCACAAACTAGAAGAAAAGAAAAGGAAGGACACAGGTCCTGCGAACCAAAGAGACTGAGTTCGGGAGTCGGTTACGACCTGGGAAGGTATTAGCACCCAGATCGTCCGTCGTACCCGACGGGATCCACGCTTGCTAAGAAAATGTTTCAAAGGGTGAAGAAATGAAAGCTGCTGCAAAGAAAAGGAACTGAACTGGATAAAAGAAAAGAAAAGGGAACTGAAAAATAAATGAAAAGGAAAAATGTAGGGAAAATAAAGATTGTGCTCGAACGGGCCCTACCCTGCTGCCTACGTACCTCATCTGGATAATGAGGATCAGAGTCGCCGTAGTTCCCCTAACTAGGGGTAGAAAAGAAATTGCTTGTGAATTAAAGCTTGAACTGCCTATGCCATTGCTCAGGTGTTGCAGACTCGGACGACGAGTGTGTAACCGTCTTGCAAAATGACAAGTAGGAGCAAGTTCACGTACGGAGCGAATGAGATGAGAAAAGAATTCCCGAAGGAAAGACGCTTATTGTTTGTTTGTGTTTTTTAAGAAGCTTTTTATGAGTGTGTCACAAGGAAGTAAACTCAAGCTCTTTTCCATGGAATGTGCACTTGTCACTACTGTCGCTCCCAAAAGATGAGACTGGGCTCAAATGAGGTACAGACGCGAACGGTCGGCGAAAGGGGGGTGTGAGAACACACAGGAGTGAACTCACAGGAAAAGAAAGAGTCGCCAGCTAGGCATTTTTATCCCGGAGGAAAGGCAATGCTGCATAGACCTAGGGGGATATGGATAAGACGGTTGCGAACCAGAGAGACTGAGAAAGGGGGTTAGTTACAACCTGGGAAGGTATTAGCACCCAGATTGTCCGTCGTACTCGACGGGATCCACGCTTAAAAGATTTGTGTTTTAAAGGGGCAGTGTCAGTGCAATCTGTGTATAAAAGAGCTGGAAAAGGATGTACAGGTGTCAGTGTAAGAGAAGTGAAGTGTATAAGAAAGTGTCAGTGTGAGAATAAGAGTATGCTCATGATTATGAGGCTTAAAGAATAAGGCTGGAAAGAGGGGCATATACAGAGACTTTTGTTCGATAACTGTTAAGTTATGCCTACGTATCCTCTCGTGCAATGAGGAAGTCAGAACACCGTAGTTCGACCCAAAGAGACTGAAAGATAAATTGACTGATGAACTGCTTACTTGTCTATGCTCAAGTGTAAGACCTGTCTGGCTCAGGTGCAAACTGTCTTGCATTAGACGGAAGAAGCAAGTTCCCGTTTATGAGTGAGTGTGATGAGAAAAGAATCCCGGAGGAGACGATTATTGTTTGTTTTTGAATTTTCAGTCTTTTATTGCTTTTGAAAGTTTGTCATAAGTTAATGAGCTTAAGCCTAAACCAATGGATTTAGTAAACTCATCACATCTTCCCTCTGATGAGGGGTGATGAGAGTACCTTAAGTGTGAAGTCAGCCTCTCACACTTAATCACCCTGATGTAGGATTAAGATCATTAACCTACTTGTGATTATTTAGATGTTTTTGTTGTTTTTGTTTAGTGTTGAGTAATGAGGTTAAGCCATAATCAGGGATTAAACAGACTCATTACACCATCCTAATAGAAGGATAATAAATGAGAATGTTTAAGCTGAGGAAGACTCCTCAACTTAATCCATGATTAGGGATTAAACCCATGACAAAACAAAACCTTTATTAAGTGGATTTTAGTTAATGATAAGATGAAGAAGTGAGTTTTAGGGTTTGTAAGACAACTTGAGGGGGACTTGTCCATTAACACTAGGGTTAGTCCTTCTTAACCAATTAAGGAAGAATTAGAACCCTAATGCAAGGCCCAAGTTACAAGCTTGATGTCTTGATGATTATTAGATGGATTGATTAAAGGAGTTAAACACATTAAGGGTTTAACACTTAGGATTAAAGTTACACACTCCATCCTAATAGAAGGATGCAGGCATAAACTCAATCACAAAGCCTTAAAACCTTTAGGGTTTAGTCCTTGATTATGAGATGAGAAGAGAAGACTCAATGAGACACAAAGGCAAAATCTAAATGGGGGACTAATCAAAACCCTAATTATTGTCATGCTTGGTTGTTCCTAAGGTTTGTGAGGTTTACAAGAAAAGTCTTCAGAGGAACCACCAGGAAGCAGATGAAAGGAGCAAAGGAAGTAAAGCAACTTGCTTCATTTAAGAAGACAAGTCACTTGAGGAAAGAAAGTAAGAAGAAGAAGAGTGAGCAAGCTCAATCTCAAACACAAGACAAAATGCAGCAATGATGCATAAGAGAGATGAAAAGAAATTGTGAGAAGTGAAGGCAAATTCACTTCTCAAAGAACTTACCACCTGAAAAGTTAGTGAAAGGAATGCAATGCAATGTAAATGGAATGCAATGTGATGATGCAAACCAAAACCAGAAGCATGTGTGTGATGATAATGATGCTATGAGAGGATGCAAACATGAAACAAGGCATGGGGATGATCATACAAACATATGGATGCAAGAGAAACATGCTTAGAACCATGAACATACATGAAAAGTTATGGAATGCAAATGACAAACAACATGGCAAATGAAAGATGCAATGATAAAACATGCTTATAATATGTCTTAAGATGTCTAATGAATCAAATGGATGCACAAAATGCTATGGCAAGTCATGGTATGCAAGCAAGTGCAAGGTGAATGCAAAAGGAAGCCCAGATTAGGGTTTATGATCAATGCACAAAACAAAAACCAAAAGCAGAAGCAAACACCAAGATAAAAAATTGAAAATGCATTCAAGGGAACCCTAAGCCTATACAAACTCTCTGCCCAAAGGAGGGGATCCAATTCTTAACCTAGTGAAAGTTATGAATTTCTTAAGATTTCTAGGGTTTTGAGGTACCTTGTTAAGAAAAATGTCAAACAAATTGAAAATGCAAGATCAAATCATGCCAATTTAATCCTATAAACTACATGATATGCAAGATGCAATGCAAAAAGAATCAAAGTCCAACTCTTAAAGACTAGGCATAAATGAATTTTCAAAGATTAGATCAAAATAATGCCTTGAAATGAAATTAATTCCATGAAAAATTGTCAAATGACATCAAGATCAAAAAAGAAATTTGGTTTGAGGGTTGGACAATGTTTCTAAATGATTTTAAAGGTTTCATGAATTTTTTGTGATTTTTAAATACCTAAAAGTATTTTTAATTAATTAATTCTCATTAATTAATTAAAAATAAACTTTTAAATGATTTAAAAATATTTTTTAATGCAAAAAATAAAAATAAAAATGTTTTTGGTTTCTGAAAATTAATAAAAGGTTGCATAAAAATTTTCAGAATTTTTAAAAATGTTTTACTATTTTAAATTAAATGTTCAAAAGAAATAAGAAAAATGTGAAATAATAATTAATAAAATGAAAAGTATGAGCAATGGATGGATCAGATGCGTTCTGGGCAAGGGAAGTTTGACTTGGCGCCACATCCAATGGCCCAAGTTCAAACCTGGTTAAATTAGATTTATGAATTAATTAATTTGGATTAATTAAGTTAATGAGGATTAGGGTTTCTGAGGACACATCCTAGCCATTCAAACGCGCGCCAGTCAGCCTAAGTCAACTCATCTAACGCACCAAATTCAAACTGCATTTAATTACACTGATTAGCCCTAAACACTTTCAGGTGGCCGGAGAAGACTTCCGGTCGTCTTCTCCGGCAAGACCCTCACCTGAAAGTTGCTAAAATCCTCAAAACTCCATGAAAATGAAAACTAAAAGCCCAGAAATCATCCCCATTCGAAACTAAATCAAAACCCCCACACAAACATCATTTTTCATTCATCAATCAGCCAAATCGAAGCAAAACATTCCTAGGGCAAAAAAGTTTCAGAGCAATCATACATCCTGGTTTCTCAACCATTTTCAAAAATAATCATATCCCCATGATCAGGGGAGTGCATAGAAGCATTTAAGAACTCAAAATGGAGTTTCTGGAAAAAAGGTTTGAGACGGCTACCTGAACTGAAGCTTTGGTTTCTGGTACTTTCTGGCTGGTTTCTTGCTTTCAATCAACTCCACTGGACCCCCTGAGAAGCTTTCAATGCTTGTTTGAAGTTTATAATGGATGGTTTGAAAGATGGCAGAAGTTCTGTTCAAGGTGGGATGGAAATCGTATTTCTGATTCAGGGAGTTTTAGGCTATGGTGAGGGGTGGTTTTTGATCAGTGAAGCATGCTGAGTTGATTTGTGAAGTTGTTCTTTTGTGTTTGCTAGCTGTGCTGAGTGTTTCGAAGGCTTTTGCAAGTTGGAGCAAAAATGATAACTATGGCTTGTGGTCAAGATCAGAGTGTGTTGTGTTATGTGTTAGGCTGGGTTTTGTCCATGTATCAAAAGGGGATAGGTCAGAAAGTTGTTGGTGGCCTATGGTGATTGGTATGGGTCTTTGGCCAAAATGTCAACTTGATGTGTACTTGAGGTATGGGCTATGGTACAACTTGCTTTTTGGCTTGCTTGTGCTCAGCTTGAATCAAGGAATGCTGTGAAAAAGGTTTTGAGGCAATGCAGCAAGTGGTTTGTAACTTATGATGAGTTTTGCAAGTTGGTTCAAGCTTGGTTCCTTTGAGATTTCTTGAGTTTCAATGCATCAAAGTGCAAATTTCTTTGGCCTATTCTGAATTTTAGAGGTCATATGATCATGTTGTGAAGAAATGATACATATTTGAGGCCTTTAGAACACTTGAACAAATCATTTTGCAAAATGTCTCTTTGGTAGAAAACTTCAAATTTTGTGATTTTAACCAACTTTGACAATCCATAACTTTTGATCCAAAATGAATTAGGTCATGTTCTTGTACTTTTTTAAAAGGGAATGATCCAATCTACAACTTTCATGACCAAAGTTTTTCCATTTGAAGCATTTTTGAATCAAAAAGCAAGGGTTGAAAAAGTTTCCTAAAATGGCAATTTCCATTAAAAGTCAAACTTCCCCAAAAGTCAACTTTGCAAATGACTTGAAATTCTTCAATTTTGTGAACCTTTAACATCTTCCATGATCAAATAAAGATCATACATAATCAAAATGATGATGAACACCCTTTGGTTGGGTCATTGAGGGCCTCAGATGCCCTGATTTTGCACTGACTTGCTTAGAAAGTCAACCCTTGATCAGATGACTTCCCCATTGAATTTCTTCATGAAAATTGATATGCATGATCCCTATACCATATAGAGACCAATAGAAACAAGAATGACCAAAAAATTTGGAGTTATGGCCTTTGAAACCAAAACCCTAATTCTAGGTCATCTGTGCAGTCAAACCTGGCTCTGCTTCCATGCCATTTTCAGTTCTTGTAATTCTTTGACATTATTGACTTTGAGAGGATGTAATATGATGTTTGAACATACATGGACCCCTTTGAAGTGATTGATGACCTTTGTAGTGGCTCAAGAAGCTCTTGGATTGCTCAGATCACAAACCCTAGATGCAGATGACTTAGAACCAGCGCAATGAAGCAAAAATGTGATATGAGATGATATGATTGAGTTTATGCATATGAAATGATCACAAGCCATGGTGTGAATGGGTGAGGGAAAATTTGGGATGTTTACAGCTGCCCCTATTCAAACATGAGTTAGCTGTGTAGGATGTAAGCGACGGCTTAACAGGCAAACAAGATAACTTATGGTTGAATACCAAAGGCAGTCCAAAATTTGCACTCACAGAATGAAGAAGAAAAGGGATATATATTGTAAGGAAAATAAAGTATATTGTAAAGTATGGGTGATGGAGGACGACCGTCGAGCAGAGGACGACTGCTGGGGAAAGAGCAATGACGGGGACGGCCGACATGCTGGGAAAAGTGCGGAAAGTAAAGCAATGACGGGGACGGCCGACATGCTGGGGATAAGAGGGGTTATGATGGGGACGGCCATCAAGTAAAGCTATAAGATTCTCTGGGAATTAATGAAAAATGATGGGGACGGCCATCAAGTTCATAAAGTAATGTAAACAAACGACGAGGACGACCATCGGGTTAAAGAATAAATGAAATAATGATGAGGGACGGTCATCAAAGGTGAAGGACGATCACCTGGCAGGGTACGGCTGCCGAAAATATCGCGACATAGGACGAATGCCGGATAAAAGGTCAACGATGGGGACGGCCATCGGACGAGCATGATGAAGGACGATCATCAAGAGGTGAAGGACGATCACCTAGCAGGGGACGACTGCTCTCAAAGTTTATCATGACATATGACGAATGTCAGATAACAAGATCAACGATGGGGACGGCCATTGGATAAAATGATGAAGGACGATCATCAAAAGGTGAAGGACGATCACCTAGCAGGGGACGGCTGCTAAATATCACGTCACAGGACGAATGTCGGATAGAAAAGGTCGACGATGGGAACGGCCATCGGATGAGCATGACGAAGGACGATCATCAAGAGGTGAAGGACGATCACCTAACAGGGTACGGCTGCTCTCAGGGTTTATCGTGACATAGGACGAATGTTAGATAACGAAAGAAATTTTGCTTTGCTGGTGATCTACTGGGGATAATAAACACGGACGAGTGTTTACATCCAGGAAATAAAAGGTATAAGTGTTTTGACGCTGTGTATAGATTAAAGACCCGGACGAGCATCCTTAAGACTACGATACGGACGAGTATCGGGTAGAAACAAATACTAAAACGTGTTCAGAGATGATGATACGGACGAGTATCAACTGGTTAACAAGGAACACGGACGAGTGTCGAATCTGAAGGGACTCTTCTGGGGAATAGTAGACACAGACGAGTGTCTATATTCAAAAAGACAAAAGTGTTTGATACTGTGTATGGATTAAAGATGCGGACGAGCATCCTTAAGACTATGATACGGACGAGTATCAGGTAGAAACAAACGCTCGACGCATGTTCTGAGATAATGGTACAGACGAGTACCAACTGGCTAACAAAGAACACGGACTAGTGCCGAATCTGAGATGATAATAAGTGGTGTACATAAGATACGGACGAGTATCTGAGAAATAAGTATGGGTGGATGTTTAACCTGCTGGAGAGAGTGACACAGACGAGTGTCAAGAGGAGAAAAGTATAGTATACCCAAGTATCTGATATACAAAGTGTTTAGGTTACTGTGCTGGGGAAGGTGACACGGACGAGTGTCAAGAAAGTTATATATGCATAAGTATCTGTGAATGCAAAGGGGAAGCTTTGGCTTTCTACTGGGGATATGACACGGACAGGTGCCACAAGGAGTATATACTGATGTTTGTGAATGTGAGGCAACTGCTTTAGCTTTAGCTCTTTGCTGGGGAATCTGGGGAGCATTCTGTATATTGTTGATGGATTGTTATTATTCACAAGTGTTTGATTTAGAACATGGCTTATGATTATGCAATATGTTTGATTTTTGCCGTAATGCTCCGTGTTGGACGGAATGCTACGCTCTGTGGGGAAAATATGATGCGAATGCTATGACTATGCAAGGATACCAATCCGGGATTCGGATCCCGTTGCTGTGAAGATCTCTGGCCGATCTGCTTGAAATGGACATCCCAGCTGGGGATGAGATCATTGGTAGGTCTGACAAGATGTATCTGCTTGGGGGGAACAGGTCGCTGATAGACCCATCCTGGTAATAAGGGTCCC
Organism: Lathyrus aphaca; assembly: GCA_963966055.1. Lineage (NCBI taxonomy): Eukaryota > Viridiplantae > Streptophyta > Magnoliopsida > Fabales > Fabaceae > Lathyrus > Lathyrus aphaca. Next base: position 352,842,959 of record OZ014520.1, on the reverse strand, counting down.
AGCTGGGGGTTTGTAGAAGCTCTCGTCACTCTGTTGTGATTCCTTCATGAGTTGCTCTTCTGGATAGAGGCTGAAACTCTGTGGGGAGATGGTTCCCTGGCTTTTGTACTTAGTTGAGGGGGAAGAATAGTTGGCACCTCGGCTGGGAGAAGTAAACAAGTGGCAACTCAGCTGGGGAGAAGGCACTTTGGGTGCTAAGACTGAGTGAGTGTTGATTTGCCAACTTGCTGGGATGAAGCTTACATGCCCCATGTTACGCTTTTGAATACCTGCAATCCTGCACAGACAGAGGGACGCACAAGTAATCCCGAGGTATCCTTTACTGGATCCCATCATGAGAGTTCAGACACTCCCGGGAGTAAGTGTATTTCCTGCAAGCACGCATTCTTTAGAAAGGAAACATCTGTGTTTATGCAATCAGTATCTCTAAAGACATCAGACATTTTGCAAATGAACATAAAATGTACGAGACAAAGCATGACTGAAAATCTGATTTTATTAATTCATATGCCCTGAATTGGCAAGATACAGTCAAAGAAACATATCCCCTAAAATGATGGGATTGTTACAAATTGAGAAACAAAATGCTGGCAATGTTGACGACGCTTCAAGGAGCTTCCCTTTTGCTATGGCTCGTATGATATTTGACGTTCTTCTCGTCTCGCTTTCTGAAGAAGGCTGATTCTGAGTGAGGCTTGATCCTTTCGAGGTTTTCCAGGTTGTAAGTGATACAGACGAATTTAGCATGCAGCTGTTCGCTTATTCCCTTATTTTGCATGGATCGCCCTTTCGGGTTTTCAATCCATCGGGATACCCATTTTTGCCTGAGTTGTCCCATGCAGCTTTTCAACTCAGCGGGTGTACATTTTTTGTTTATTTTCCCTCATTTTTGCCCGAGTCTTTTATTCTGTTTTTGACTCGCCGGGATGCCCTATTTTTGCCTGAACTTACATTCTGTTTTTGTGTCCAGCGGGTCATTTTATGCGAAGTATTTTTTAACTGCATCTGAATTCACAGGGGACGGGAAGTCTTCACCATCCATAGTGCTGAGCATGAGTGCTCCACCCGAGAAAACTTTCTTTACTACAAATGGTCCTTCATAATTCGGAGTCCACTTGCCCCTGTGGTCTGTATGCGGAGGGAGGATTCTTTTCAGCACAAGATCCCCTACTTGGTACTCTCGGTGCCTGACTTTCTGATCGAAGGCTCTCTTCATTCTTTTCTGATACAACTGCCCATGACAGATTGCAACCAATCTTTTCTCTTCAATCAGACTTAGTTGTTCGTATCGGGATCGGACCCACTCTGCTTCGTTCAACTTAACATCCATTAGTACCCGTAGGGAGGTTAATTCAACTTCAATAGGTAGGACTGCTTCCATACCATACACAAGCTGATACGGTGTTGCCCCGGTGGATGTTCTGATTGACGTACGGTACCCATGCAAGGCAAACGGTAGCATCTCATGCCAGTCTTTGTATGTGACTACCATCTTCTGCACAATCTTCTTGATATTTTTATTAGCTGCCTCAACAGCGCCATTCATCTTTGGCCTGTAAGGAGAAGAATTGTGGTGTTGAATCTTGAAGTCCCGGCATAGCTCTGCCATCATTTTATTGTTCAAGTTGGAACCATTATCAGTAATGATTCGTTCGGGAACTCCGTATCGACAGATGATATCTTTCTTCAGAAACCTGGCTACCACTTGCCTTGTAACGTTTGCATATGAAGCTGCTTCGACCCACTTGGTGAAATAGTCAATGGCAACCAGGATGAATCTATGGCCATTCGAAGCAGTTGGCTCAATCTTGCCAATCATGTCAATGCCCCACATAGCAAAGGGCCAAGGTGAAGACATCACATTCAAAGGATTGGGAGGCACATGCACCTTATCCGCATAAATCTGGCATTTATGACATTTTCTGGCGTACGCACAACAGTCGGTATCCATTGTGATCCAGTTATATCCCGATCTTAGCAATTTCTTGGCCATTGCATGTCCTCCTGCATGGGTACCAAAGGATCCTTCGTGCACCTCATGCATTAATAAGTCTGCTTCTGTTCTATCAACGCATCTGAGGAGTACCATATCAAAGTTTCTCTTTTACAGGGAACCATCCGTGTTCAGAAAGAAACTACCAGCAAGCCTTCTCAAAGTCTTCTTATCATTGGAAGATTCCCCAGGTGGGTATATCTGATCCTCCAAGAAGCATTTAATATCATGGAACCAAGGCTTATCATCTTTGACAACATCTGCTGTGAACACATATGCTGGTCTGTCAAGTCTGGACACTGAAATTTGAGGCATAAAGTTGGCAGCTTGAACTTTGATCATGGATGAAATGGTAGCCAGAGCATCTGCGAACTGATTCTCGTCCCGAGGGATATACTCAAGCTTGACTGTTGTAAAGAAAGTCAATAACCTCCTTGTATAATCCCTGTAAGGTATCAGATGATCCTGGTGTGTGTACCATTTGCCGTTGGTTTGATTAACTACCAGAGCTGAATCTCCGAATACAGTCAATGTCTTGATCCTGAGGTCAATGGCTTCTTCAAGACCCATAATGCAAGCTTCGTATTCAGCTTCGTTGTTAGTGCAGTTAAAGGTAAGCTTTGCTGAGAAAGGCATGTGAACTCCTTTAGGTGTAATGAGTACTGCACCAACACCACGACCATTCATATTAACAGCCCCATCAAACATCATAGTCCATTCCTCTCCCGGGTCAGGCCCTTCAGTGTGAATAGGCTCTTCACGATCTTTTGTTTTTATGAACATGATGTCTTCATCAGGGAAGTCAAATCTCATAGGTTGGTAATCATCAATGGGTTGCTCAGCAAGATAATCAGACAATACACTGCCTTTGATGGCCTTCTGAGAGGTGTATTGGATGTCATATTCTGTGAGGATCATTTGCCATCTTGCAACCCGTCCGGTAAGTGCTGGCTTCTCAAAAATGTACTTAACTGGGTCCATCTTTGAAATCAATAAAGTGGTGTGGGTCAACATATACTGTCTCAGTCGGCGAGCAGCCCACGCTAAAGCACAGCAAGTTTTCTCGAGTAGTGAATAAAGTTGTTCACAGTCGGTAAACTTTTTGCTTAGGTAGTAAATCGCATACTCTTTTCGACCAGACTCGTCATGCTGGCCCAGCACACACCCCATTGATTCTTCTAATACTGTCAAGTACATGATTAGAGGTCTTCCTTCAACTGGAGGCATAAGGATTGGAGGCTCTTGCAAGTACTCTTTGATTTTGTCAAAAGCCCTCTGGCAGTCTTCGTTCCACCTGACCGTCTGTTCTTTTCTTAGCAGTTTGAACAAGGGCTCACAGGATGTCGTAAGGTGAGATATGAACCGTGAAATGTAGTTCAATCGGCCTAAGAACCCTCAAAGTTCTTTTTCTGACTTTGGTGCAGGCATTTCTTGAATGGCTTTGACTTTATCTGGGTCAACTTCAATCCCTTTTTCACTCACAATAAATCCCAGCAGCTTACCGGATCGCACCCCAAATGTGCATTTGTTGGGATTCAACTTCAGTTGGTACTTACTCAGACGCTTGAATAGCTTCAGCAGATTTACCAGGTGGTCTTCTTCAGTGAGGGACTTGGCAATCATGTCATCCACATAACATTCGATTTCTTTATGGATCATATCGTGGAATAATGTCACCATAGCCCGTTGGTATGTTGCACCGGCATTCTTCAGTCCGAATGGCATCACCTTGTAATAGAACGTGCCCCAGGGTGTGATTAAGGTTGTCTTCTCCATGTCTTCAGGTGACATCTTGATCTGATTGTATCCTGAAAATCCGTCCATGAAGGAGAATACCGAGAACTGAGCCGTATTATCAACCAATACATCAATGTGAGGTAATGGGAAGTCATCTTTCGGGCTGGCTCTGTTCAGATCCCGGTAGTCGACACACATTCTTACTTTGCCGTCTTTCTTAGGCACATGTACTATATTAGAAACCCACGGCGGATAGCTAGTCACAGCAAGGAACCCGACGTCCCACTGCTTCTGTACCTCTTCTTTAATCTCCATTGCCATATCTGGGCGAGTACGACGCAGTTTCTGTTTAACTGGTGGGCAATCTTCTCTTAAAGGCAGCTTGTGCATGACGATATCGGTGTCCAACCCTGGCATATCCTGATAAGACCAAGCAAACACATCCACATATTCCTGAAGCAGGTCAATCAGTTGTCTCTTTACTGAGTCTTGTAAGCAGGCCCCGATTTTAACTTCTTTCACCTCTTCATCCGTACCAAGATTAATCGTTTCGACCTCCTCCTGATGAGGAGTGATAACCTTTTCCTCTTGTCTTAACAACCTGGCTAGCTCTTCGGGAAGTTCGTAATCTTCTTCAACCCCTTCATCAGCTTGATTGATTGGATTGTCAAAGTCATACGAAGTCATAGCCGTGCTGTTGTCGGTGCGGTCTGGAAGGCACTCTCTGCAAGGGTTCAGTTTGTTCATTTTAGTGATTGATTTTAATCTTGTTTAGAAAAGTGAAATAAAGTTGTCATTTTGAAAACATTGCCATTTATTTTTTGTACAAAAAGAAAAATGGAAAAAACAGTGAGCGGAAAAAAAAAAGACTCATTTGCAAAAGATGTCTGATTATCATTGATTGATCTATTTGCACAAAATTACAGATGGCCCGATTACAAAATGAGTCTTGTCATCTTGGGCAAGATGCAAGACTTGATGCATGCTTAAAAATACAGGAAATAATAATTACTCTGCAGGAGTAACTCTTATAATTTCCTAGGAAGACCAGTTTGAGATACTGCTCCCTGGGATCCTTGGACGTATCCAACTCTCCAGGTTGCGGTCGCTTTCATCCTCGTCTTCCAAGTTGTTCACGGCATCTGGGGTGAGCATCCCCCCACTGACAAAATTGGGCTTCTTGGCAGCCTCTGTTTGATCTTGTTGAGTTGGTTTGTAACCCAACCCAAATCTATCCTCCTTCTTCTCTACAGGCAGCAATTTGCCCCATCCTTGGGCAGTCCCCTCTTCAACAACCTTCCGGGCTTGCTGATAAGATGTCATTGAGGTTCCAGGTACAGCGGATGCTTCATTTATGTTCAAGGCCTCAAACCCTTGACTCATAGTTTCGTGGATCTCCCCATCCATCTCAATGTATTTGTATGTAGCCAGATGGCTAACAAAGATATCTTCCTCTCCACAAATAGTAACGACTTGGCCCTCCCACTCGAATTTTAACTTCTGGTGAAGGGTTGACGTCACGGCGCCAGCGGCGTGTATCCATGGTCTACCCAATAGACAGCTGTAGGCAGGCTGTATATCCATCACGAAGAAGGTCGTTTTGAAAGTCTGTGGGCCAATCATTATAGGCAACTCAATTTCTCCCAGAACTGATCTCTTAGAACCGTCAAAGGCTCTCACTACCAAGTTGCTGGGACGTAATGCCAGTCCTTCATACTCCAGCTTCACAAGGGCTTTTTTAGGTAAGACATTGAGGGATGACCCTGTGTCTACCAGTACATGGGAAAGAACTGCACCCTTACACTCCAAGGTAATGTGCAAAGCATTGTTGTGATTGCGGCCTTCCGTAGTCAAATCAGTGTTGGTAAATCCTAGTCCATTACTAGCGTTAACATTTCCAACCACAGCCTCTAACTGATTGACGGTAATCTCCTCTGGCACATAAGATGCGTGCAAGACTTTTAATAATGCGTTCAGGTGAGCCTCGGAGCACATTAGCAATGATAAAATGGAGATTTTGGAAGGTGTCTGATGAAGCTGGTCCACTATCTTGTAATCACTTTTCTTGATGATTCTCATGAATTCATCAACCTCTTGATCAAAAGGGGGTTTCAAAGCTTCTTTAGCAACTTGTTCTTCTTGCACCAGGCTCTTCCCTTTTGCTTTGGCAGCAGCTTCTGCTTCAGCAATGGGTCTTGGAATCTGCGGGGCGAAGAGACGTCCGCTTCGAGTGAAGCCCCCGCCTCCCCCCACATTGTCTATTTGTGGTGAAGAAGTTGATGATTCCAAAGTGATTTTCTGTCCTTCGCAGTATAGATCGGAGCCGTAATGCCAAGGGATGGCATTACTGCTTTCATAAGGAACTGGCCAAGGCACTGTGATAGTGACTGGACTGATAGCAGCTGCAGAAGGGACCATGATAGTATGTGGATCATAGTATATTGTAATTGGTGTTCTGATAGGAGTGGCATTTTGTGAGTTGTAGGCAGAATCATTTGCAGGATCATAATATATTGTAACCGTTGAGACACTTTCATTATTTACTGTTGATGTTGTAGGAGGCACTGTTGATTGGATAGGTGTTGCTGTTGTAGGAGGTTCTGAATGAAGGGGTGTTGAAGTTGTAGAAGGGATGTTTGTTGATATTTGGTCCGCTGAAGTGACAGGCGAAGCATTTGTTGATGAGATTGAAGAGTTGTTTGGAACAATTGTTGTTGCATTTGTAGAAGACTCGGGAATTGTTGTTAAGGAGATTGCTGGATTTGGAGGTGTTGATGTTGTGATTTGGAGCAGGCCACTTTGGATGAGACCATCTATGCCACTTCTCAAGTTATCACACCCATTTACTAAAATGTTGCAATAAGCACATCCTAGCTCACATCCGGGGAACATTTGACATTCAAGGAGTTGAGCTTTAATCTCTACCAAGGGTGTCCGAATCTGCCCCACACTGGTTATCAAGTAAGACGGCCTATCTTCTTCAATAGCATTGATTCTGGGTCCGCCGTAGTTGGGCATATGGTTCTTACTGACATTTGGTGGGGGTGCAAAGTTTAGAGCTTTGGAATCCACTAGATCCTGTACTTTCATGTGCAAAGCTCTGCACTTCTCTGTACTGTGGCCAGGTGCATTTGAGTGAAAGGCACATCTGGCGCTGGCGTCATAATTTCTGGGCAGACTGGCAGGATCTGGAGGTGCCAATGTCCTTAGCTCAACCAGGTTGAGTTTCAGGAGTTGTGGCAATAATGCGGCATAAGGCATAGGGATCGGATCAATCACCCTATTGGCCTGAGATGGTCTCTGTTGAAAAGGTCTCTGCTGATTGTTGTTGTTGGTGTTGTTGTTGTAATTTCTCTGAGGTGGATACTGAGCTTGTTGCTGGTAGTGGGATTGTTGTTGTGGTTGATATGATGGTTGTGGATGAATTGGAGCGGGAATGGTGACAGCTGCCACTGACCTATGAACATACTGGGGTCTGCCCCTGCTGGTATGGATAGCATTAGTCTCACCAGTTCTTCTTGGACCTACAAAAGGCTTTCTTGGGTTGCTGGACGAGCTTGCACCGTTGTCGGAAATCTTTCCCATCTTTAGAAGGCTCTCAATTCTTTCTCCAGCTATGACTACATCAGCGAAGCTGGTGGAAGAAAAGGCAGCTACCCTATCAATGTATGTCCCTTGGAGGGTGTTCATAAACATGTCGGCCATTTCCCTTTCCGACATGGGTGGCTGGACAGCAGCAGCAAGCTGTCTCCACCTCTAGGCGTATTCCCGGAAGCTTTCTCTGGATGATTGGGACATTCCCATCAGGAGGGTCCTGTTGGGAGCCATATCCAGGTTGTACTGGTATTGTCTAATAAAGGCCTCAGCCAGGTCCTTCCAGCATCTGATGGTTGCTCTGGTCAAATGAGAGTACCATTCCCTTGAAGCTCCTGTTAAACTGTCTTCGAAATAAAACATCCACAGTTTTTCATCCATGGTGTATGCCTTTAGCCTCCCCAGAAAGGATTGCAAGTGGGTTCGCGGACAGGAAGTTCCGTTGTACTTCTCAAAGCACGGAGGTTTAAACTTGTGGGGAATCCTGACCCCGTCCACTAAGCCCATGTCCATGACATCAAAACCCAAGGAGTTTTGAGACTCCAAGGACCTTAATTTTTCAGAAATTTCATCTAGCCTTCTGTCATAGGCTTCATCCCCAGCTCCCATCACAGTGAACTGATCTTCCTGGGGGTCTTCTTGCAGTACCCTACCTGTAGTAGCATTCCCCTGTACATTAGCAGGGATGTTGATCTCTGGGTGAAGATGAGGGCCATACACAGGTGGGTTGACATGAGGATGAACCCTCTCATTGTTGCTCGCTCCACCAGTCCCTAGATGGGGGTCTTCCTGAGTCTGCCTCTCTACCAATGCTCTTAATCTTTCTTGGCTCTGTGCCAATCCATTCATCACCTCCATAAACTGGGTCATCTGATTTCTCATTTCCAGTCTCTCATTAGCCATTTGAGTCCTGACCTCTGTAAGATCCTGTTGTACTTGGTCCATCTGTATACCCGGAAGGTTGTTGCGGGTAGGATATCTGTGCGGACGGTTGAGTGGGAACACCCGACGTCGAGCAATAGTTCCTGAATCACAACAGAGTTAGTAACAAAAACAAAACAAACCTACAAAACAAAACAAAGGTTAGTATGCAATGCAGTATGCTTATTTGTCTCCAAGGTATCCGGCTTGGCACTTGGTTTTGACCTTTCCAGACCCCTGAGGAAGATGCTTTTGATGTTGCTTGAAAGAACTCAGATAAAACAAACCAATACATATATTACAAAAAGTGAATGATACATAGTTTGTTTTTTACAATTCATGCCCTCTGAGGGGTCAAAATACAATATAAAAAGGAAAAGTACAATGAAATGAAAGCAACAACAAGCAAAAGTCAGACACCAAGACCAAACTCATCCTCCTGAACTTCCTTTAGAAGTGCTTCAGTCACAGGATCAGCTGGACGCTTTGTGAGGTTCCTGATAAGAAGATTCCTGGTGGCAACAGCTGCAGTTAGCTTCTTGTGCCGACTCTGGTCCTTTGACCTCTTCACACCAGCCCTAATCTTCAACTCTGAGATCTCCCTCAGGGCTGCTAGCAGGGCTTCTTGTTGCTCCTTTGCATTAGCCTCCAACTGCTCAATCTTGTCCTGAGTCCTCTTATCCTCCTGAGTACGAGCTTCAGTGATCCTGACCCAACTAGCTTGACTCTCTTTCAGATACAAATCAGTCCTGGCCTTTTGGAACTGAGCCTCCTTGCAGGCATTCTTCAAGATCTGCTCTCCAGCCCTTGACTTCTTGATGTAGTCCTCTGACTTCTCAATCCTAGCTAGATGCTCCACCTTAAGCTTTTCCAACCTTTCAATGTCCAGCCGACCATCACTCCTCTCCCAGAGGGTCTTCTGTAGAGCCTGAGTCAGATTCTCATTCCTCTCTTTCAGTTTCTCAAACTCCTCTAAGCTGACAGTGGCAGGAGGTGGTGTTGTGGATGGCCCAGGTGCCTCCTCAATGGTAAAGGGCATTCCAGAAATTTGAGCCCTAGCATGAGACCACTCATAGTACTGAGCTGAGGCCACATTGTTGCATTTCCCAAGAATGGCCATCCCTTTGGTCTGGACATTGTCCCAAGCCCAGGATGCTTGCCTGACAATAGCTAGATTAGGCTTAATCTCACAATAAAGGGTTTCAGCCAAGTCTTGTGCTCTAGGAGGGTGGACCAATGCATAGCCCAATTGTCTTTTGAATAACAGAGGGTTGTAGTTGATGCAACCCTTCACTCCTATCAGGGGTACATTGGGGAACTGCCCACAACTAGTAATGATGTCCCTACCCTTGGTGCTCTGAGTGCACCACCTGATGTCAGCTGAGGTCAAAGCAATGAGTCTTCTAGCCCAATTCTTTTGCTGGTGAGGATTCAAGAATGCATCAGTCTTGGGCAAGTGTTTGAGCAGCCAGGTATGGAACAGGGGAGCACAGCATCTCACCAATCTTCCTCTTTGCTTTTCATTCCTTTGGTGAACAGAGTAGTAGAAATCTCCCAGTAAGGTGGGCACTGGGTTCCTTAGAATGAAAAGGTGAATGGCATTCTTGCTAATAAATTTAGGCTCGTCTGCAAAAAGTATAACCCCATATATGCTAAGGGCTAACAAAGCACAGACTGCCTTCCATTCTCCCAAGGAGGCCTTCAGGATGGCCTGAGAAGTCAAGAAATCCAAATGTAGACCAGAGATTCCAGCCTTGGTAGTCATGTTCTGTCCAATCAGAGAGGGTTCCAGATATAGTGCCTTTGCCACTTCTTCATTACTAAGAAAAGCCATCTCAGGGTTGAAAGGGATACCACCCCTGACAGGTACACCAACCAATGATGAATACTCCTCTAATAAAGGCCCCAACTGAAAATCCTGAAAGGTGAAGCACCTCAGAGGGGGATCATAGAACTGTAGGCAAGTATGAATCAAGCTCCTCTGGGAAGGGTCCAAATCCATAACCACGTCAAGGATGCCTCCATAATGTTCTCTGAATAGTGGTATATGGTCTGGAGTAATCAGGGCCTAGACCTTCCTGATGCTAGCTAGCTCAGGCTCAAAGAAATGGTAGGAGATGTTGCTCTTCTTGGGTGCCATGTTGCTGAAGAAGAGCTGAGACAGATGCTGATGATGGAGAATAATACTGAAGATGGGCCACTGACAGGCTGATGCTGGTGATGCATGTGACTGAAGCAGGTAGCTGATGAGGATAGCTGAAGCAGATAGGTCTATGCAGATGAAGGGGTCAAAACCAAGCCAGAATATAGTATGGATACCCTGAAAAACAAATAAGCAAATGTTAAATGATGCAATGATGATGTATGCAAATGATATGCAAGGGTTTGTGATTAAGCTGGATCTGATTGCTGCTTTGATATAAGTCCATGTATGTTCAAGAAATCCAGATGGAGGTTCATAAGTCCAGTAACCAAGGTGGGGGACTCAAATAAAGAGCCTCATGTCCAGGGTTAAAAATCACAAGAACTGTTCCAAAATGGAGTACTCTTAATCAAAACAAAGTAACAGGGTATGCTGAGGTCAAGGGTACCTGTAAACAGCCCAACCCCCTCACAGGTGGTGTTCTAAAACAAAGATCCTCAGACTTGGATCAGTTATGAGAAGTGTAAACACTTCCAACCTGGAGGTAAAGTGTTTTCAATAACCATAAAAGATCCTCCTCTAATTCTCCCCAATTTCTGAAGGTCAATACTAAAGGTCATCCAGACTTAGCAGGCTTCCCAGATAGCCCTAGCACTACAGGAAATCTGTAGCACAGAGTTCTCAAGAAGAAACCCATATCTGAACCGTGTTTCATATTCCCGCACCAGACCGAAATGGAATGGGAAAGAACATGAACCACTCTAGCCTAGGTGTCACTCAGGTCCCAGGTATAGGACCTCAACTCTCAATAGAACCCCACCCATCAAGGCAACAAAACCAGATCCAGCCAAAATAGTATGACAGTATGATATATGTAAAGCTGTAAAGAAAGCAATAAACAAAACTGTACATAAAGCAATAAAATAAAATACATATATAAACACAATTAGCACATAACACCCCAGTAAACACAAATCAAACAAGCGCTAGGAGGAACCCACAAAAAGAACCAGAAGCCCTGGTTGCAGTATAAGGTTCCCCAGCAGAGTCGCCAAGCTGTCGCTCCCAAAAGATGAGACTGGGCTCAAATGAGGTACAGACGCGAACGGTCGGCGAAAGGGGGTGTGAGAACACACAGGAGTGAACTCACAGGAAAAGAAAGAGTCTCCAGCTAGGCATTTTTATCCCGGAGGAAAGGCAATGTTGCATAGACCTAGGGGGGATATGGATAAGACGGTTGCGAACCAGAGAGACTGAGAAAGGGGGTTAGTTACAACCTGGGAAGGTATTAGCACCCAGATTGTCCGTCGTACTCGACGGGATCCACGCTTAAAAGATTTGTGTTTTAAAGGGGCAGTGTCAGTGCAATCTGTGTATAAAAGAGCTGGAAAAGGATGTACAGGTGTCAGTGTAAGAGAAGTGAAGTGTATAAGAAAGTGTCAGTGTGAGAATAAGAGTATGCTCATGATTATGAGGCTTAAAGAATAAGGCTGGAAAGAGGGGCATATACAGAGACTTTTGTTCGATAACTGTTAAGTTATGCCTACGTATCCTCTCGTGCAATGAGGAAGTCAGAACACCGTAGTTCAACCCAAAGACACTGAAAGATAAATTGACTGATGAACTGCTTACTTGTCTATGCTCAAGTGTAAGACTTGTCTGGCTCAGGTGCAAACTGTCTTGCATTAGACGGAAGAAGCAAGTTCCCGTTTATGAGTGAGTGTGATGAGAAAAGAATCCCGGAGGAGACGATTATTGTTTGTTTTTGAATTTTCAGTCTTTTATTGCTTTTGAAAGTTTGTCATAAGTTAATGAGCTTAAGCCTAAACCAATGGATTTAGTAAACTCATCACATCTTCCCTCTGATTAGGGGTAATGAGAGTACCTTAAGTGTGAAGTCATCCTCTCACACTTAATCACCCTGATGTAGGATTAAGATCATTAACCTACTTGTGATTATTTAGATGTTTTTGTTGTTTTTGTTTAGTGTTGAGTAATGAGGTTAAGCCATAATCAGGGATTAAACAGACTCATTACACCATCCTAATAGAAGGATAATAGATGAGAATGTTTAAGCTGAGGAAGACTCCTCAACTTAATCCATGATTAGGGATTAAACCCATGACAAAACAAAACCTTTATTAAGTGGATTTTAGTTAATGATAAGATGAAGAAGTGAGTTTTAGGGTTTGTAAGACAACTTGAGGGGGACTTGTCCATTAACACTAGGGTTAGTCCTTCTTAACCAATTAAGGAAGAATTAGAACCCTAATGCAAGGCCCAAGTTACAAGCTTGATGTCTTGATGATTATTAGATGGATTGATTAAAGGAGTTAAACACATTAAGGGTTTAACACTTAGGATTAAAGTTATACACTCCATCCTAATAGAAGGATGCAGGCATAAACTCAATCACAAAGCCTTAAAACCTTTAGGGTTTAGTCATTGATTATGAGATGAGAAGAGAAGACTCAATGAGACACAAAGGCAAAATCTAAATGGGGGACTAATCAAAACCCTAATTATTGTCATGCTTGGTTGTTCCTAAGGTTTGTGAGGTTTACAAGAAAAGTCTTCAGAGGAACCACCAGGAAGCAGATGAAAGGAGCAAAGGAAGTAAAGCAACTTGCTTCATTTAAGAAGACAAGTCACTTGAGGAAAGAAAGTAAGAAGAAGAAGAGTGAGCAAGCTCAATCTCAAACACAAGACAAAATGCAGCAATTATGCATAAGAGAGATGAAAAGAAATTGTGAGAAGTGAAGGCAAATTCACTTCTCAAAGAACTTACCACCTGAAAAGTTAGTGAAAGGAATGCAATGCAATGTAAATGGAATGCAATGTGATGATGCAAACCAAAACCAGAAGCATGTGTGTGATGATAATGATGCTATGAGAGGATGCAAACATGAAACAAGGCATGGGGATGATCATACAAACATATGGATGCAAGAGAAACATGCTTAGAACCATGAACATACATGAAAAGTTATGGAATGCAAATGACATACAACATGGCAAATGAAATATGCAATGATCAAACATGATTATAATATGTCTTAAGATGTCTAATGAATCAAATGGATGCACAAAATGCTATGGCAAGTCATGGTATGCAAGCAAGTGCAAGGTGAATGCAAAAGGAAGCCCAGATTAGGGTTTATGATCAATGCACAAAACAAAAACCAAAAGCAGAAGCAAACACCAAGATAAAAAATTGAAAATGCATTCAAGGGAACCCTAAGCCTATACAAAATCTCTGCCCAAAGGAGGGGATCCAATTCTTAACCTAGTGAAAGTTATGAATTTCTTAAGATTTCTAGGGTTTTGAGGTACCTTGTTAAGAAAAATGTCAAACAAATTGAAAATGCAAGATCAAATCATGCCAATTTAATCCTATAAACTACATGATATGCAAGATGCAATGCAAAAAGAATCAAAGTCCAACTCTTAAAGACTAGGCATAAATGAATTTTCAAAGATTAGATCAAAATAATGCCTTGAAATGAAATTAATTCCATGAAAAATTGTCAAATGACATCAAGATCAAAAAAGAAATTTGGTTTGAGGGTTGGACAATGTTTCTAAATGATTTTAAAGGTTTCATGAATTTTTTTGTGATTTTTAAATACCTAAAAGTATTTTTAATTAATTAATTCTCATTAATTAATTAAAAATAAACTTTTAAATGATTTAAAAATATTTTTTAATGCAAAAAATAAAAATAAAAATGTTTTTGGTTTCTGAAAATTAATAAAAGGTTGCATAAAAATTTTCAGAATTTTTAAAAATGTTTTACTATTTTAAATTAAATGTTCAAAAGAAATAAGAAAAATGTGAAATAATAATTAATAAAATGAAAAGTATGAGCAATGGATGGATCAGATGCGTTCTGGGCAAGGGAAGTTTGACTTGGCGCCACATCCAATGGCCCAAGTTCAAACCTGGTTAAATTAGGTTTATGAATTAATTAATTTGGATTAATTAAGTTAATGAGGATTAGGGTTTCTGAGGACACATCCTAGCCATTCAAACGCGCGCCAGTCAGCCTAAGTCAACTCATCTAACGCACCAAATTCAAACTGCATTTAATTACACTGATTAGCCCTAAACACTTTCAGGTGGCCGGAGAAGACTTCCGGTCGTCTTCTCCGGCAAGACCCTCACCTGAAAGTTGCTAAAATCCTCAAAACTCCATGAAAATGAAAACTAAAAGCCCAGAAATCATCCCCATTCGAAACTAAATCAAAACCCCCACACAAACATCATTTTTCATTCATCAATCAGCCAAATCGAAGCAAAACATTCCTAGGGCAAAAAAGTTTCAGAGCAATCATACATCCTGGTTTCTCAACCATTTTCAAAAATAATCATATCCCCATGATCAGGGGAGTGCATAGAATCATTTAAGAACTCAAAATGGAGTTTCTGGAAAAAAGGTTTGAGACGGCTACCTGAACTGAAGCTTTGGTTTCTGGTACTTTCTGGCTGGTTTCTTGCTTTCAATCAACTCCACTGGACCCCCTGAGAAGCTTTCAATGCTTGTTTGAAGTTTATAATGGATGGTTTGAAAGATGGCAGAAGTTCTGTTCAAGGTGGGATGGAAATCGTATTTCTGATTCAGGGAGTTTTAGGCTATGGTGAGGGGTGGTTTTTGATCAGTGAAGCATGCTGAGTTGATTTGTGAAGTTGTTTTTTTGTGTTTGCTAGCTGTGCTGAGTGTTTCGAAGGCTTTTGCAAGTTGGAGCAAAAATGATAACTATGGCTTGTGGGCAAGATCAGAGTGTGTTGTGTTATGTGTTAGGCTGGGTTTTGTCCATGTATCAAAAGGGGATAGGTCAGAAAGTTGTTGGTGGCCTATGGTGATTGGTATGGGTCTTTGGCCAAAATGTCAACTTGATGTGTACTTGAGGTATGGGCTATGGTACAACTTGCTTTTTGGCTTGCTTGTGCTAAGCTTGAATCAAGGAATGCTGTGAAAAAGGTTTTGAGGCAATGCAGCAAGTGGTTTCTAACTTATGATGAGTTTTGCAAGTTGGTTCAAGCTTGGTTCCTTTGAGATTTCTTGAGTTTCAATGCATCAAAGTGAAAAGTTCTTTGGCCTATTCTGAATTTTAGAGGTCATATGATCATGTTGTGAAGAAATGATACATATTTGAGGCCTTTAGAACACTTGAACAAACCATTTTGCAAAATGTCTCTTTGGTAGAAAACTTCAAATTTTGTGATTTTAACCAACTTTGACAATCCATAACTTTTGATCCAAAATGAATTAGGTCATGTTCTTGTACTTTTTTAAAAGGGAATGATCCAATCTACAACTTTCATGACCAAAGTTTTTCCATTTGAAGCATTTTTGAATCAAAAAGCAAGGGTTGAAAAAGTTTCCTAAAATGGCAATTTCCATTAAAAGTCAAACTTCCCAAAAAGTCAACTTTGCAAATGACTTGAAATTCTTCAATTTTGTGAACTTTTAACATCTTCCATGATCAAATAAAGATCATACATAATCAAAATGATGATGAACACCCTTTGGTTGGGTCATTGAGGGCCTCAGATGCCCTGATTTTGCACTGACTTGCTTAGAAAGTCAACCCTTGATCAGATGACTTCCCCATTGAATTTCTTCATGAAAATTGATATGCATGATCCCTATACCATATAGAGACCAATAGAAACAAGAATGACCAAAAAATTTGGAGTTATGGCCTTTGAAACCAAAACCCTAATTCTAGGTCATCTGTGCAGTCAAACCTGGCTCTGCTTCCATGCCATTTTCAGTTATTGTAATTCTTTGACATTCTTGACTTTGAGAGGATGTAATATGATGTTTGAACATACATGGACCCCTTTTAAGTTATTGATGACCTTTGGAGTGGCTCAAGAAGCTCTTGGATTGCTCAGATCACAAACCCTAGATGCAGATGACTTAGAACCAGTGCAATGAAGCAAAAATGTGATATGAGATGATATGATTGAGTTTATGCATATGAAATGATAACAAGCCATGGTGTGAATGGGTGAGGGCAAATTTGGGATGTTTACAACTACATTCCAAGATGGAATAATAGAACAAGCACACTCAAGTAAGGAGAAGATCCCCAAAACTTGAACCCAGAGATTGGGGCCTAAGCTCACTAACTCATTAATTTATTAGTTGTTTTGTATTTACAATGAAGAAGTGTTTTTTTATGCTTTTCTTGGTGAAGAAGATACCTTGATCAGACTTGTGCATCACAAGATAAGCTTGTACTATCCCAAGATGGGAAAACTACAAATACCTCATGGGATAAGGCTATTGCTCAAGGTACCACTTCAAACTTTATTAAGTGTTTTCTTAGGATTTTGAGATGAGAAGAGAAGAAGAACCAAAAGGAACACAAAGGTAAAAGTCTAATGGGGGACTAAAGAAATCCTAAGTGTTGTCATGCATGGATATCCTAAGGTTAGTGTGGTTTTCTATCCTAAAGAAGAAATAAAGAAGAAGAGGGATGAGTAAGGACTAAGCCCAACAATCAAAGGTTATCACAAGTAAGAATAAGAAAAGAATAGATGAGATTTGGAGATGTGGGAATCACTTCCACACCTCTCACTTACCATAGCCCCTGAAAAGTTAGCAACATAAGCACAAAAGCAAAGCAAAATGAAACAAATGACAAGCCAACATCATACAAACATAAGTGAAGTCATACATACAAATGCTCAATGGATATGCAAGTTACGAGAATGAAGAAAGAAGCATACAAGTCAATTAAGAGGCAACATGAATCACATGGCAAACAAATGCAAACTTAAGAAGGATGCAAAGCAAAATGCACAAAACAATGAACTCAAGGAGAACAACCAGAACCAAACCAAGTTAAAGAAGAGCTTAAGAAGCAAGAGAGATGAAGAGAAGAGAGGCACAAGACCAAACAATCACAAAATGGTAGGAAAGAAGTAAGGAGATGAGGTGAAAGCACATAAGAAATGGAAGAACTTAAAAGGTAAGCCAAACACAAAATTTACAAGACATAAACCCTAAACCAAGACCAGAAAGGTACCCATACCCCAAAGAGACCCCAAATGAGAAGAATAAGTTGGCACAAGTGCCCTTCTAAGCTAATAAAAGACCTTATGATCAAAAGGAAGCAAAATGGGACAAGGTATGAACCAAAATTCAAATCAAATCAACAATGCCTCTAAAAATTCCACAACTTAGGACAAATGATCTTCAAACACGATATAACAATGAGCCAAAAGGATTGGGAGAAATTCAGAAGCTAGATAGGTCAAAAGAAGGCATAAACATGAACTAGGGTTAAGAAACTTCACTTACAAGGTAAGGACCAAAACCCAATGAACAAATTTCTAAAAATCAGGGCAAAACGCACACATAAAGTACATCATCTTATGAATCCAGAGCAAAAAGAACCAACAAGAAACTCAAAAAGATGAACACTATGGAAAATGGACAAGGCAGGGTGCTTGAAAAGGAATAAAAAAGAATTAATTGCAAGAGGAAAATAAATGACACGTGGATATTAGAAATAAATGGGAAATAAAAATATAGAAAAATAAAGAAAACTCAATTGGACTACCATGAATTAGTTCAGAATTTTTTGATGATTGGAAGTATTTTTAATTATTGAAAAGCAAAATGATGATAAAAGAAATAAAAAAGAAAAGAAATAAAATGTGAAGAAGTGACTGGGGGTGAGAATAGAAGAGGATTCTGTGGAAATGGTTTGGGCTTATGGCTATGGGGGGTGCGAAAAGTAGTCTATGGCCCATTAGTCTGCGCAGGAATACAACATGTTGGGTGGAAATTCACAAAATAATTGGAAAAAACAAGGACCATAGGATTAAATGGATACATCTCATGAAATGGCTCATTAATTGACGTGGCGTTTTGGCTGGATGAGGAGTGAGGGAATACGAGAGTTATGGTGAGGTGCGTTACATGTTGAATTAAAACAGAATTAAAAATCACGTGAGAGATGTAAACACCCCAAATTTGCCCTCACCCATTCACACCATGGCTTGTGATCATTCTCATGTGCATAAACACAATCATATCACATCATATCTCATTTTTGATTCACTACATAGTTTCTAAGTCATCTGCACCTAGGGTTTGTGATCTGAGCAATCCCAAAGCTTCTTGAGCCACTCCAAAGGCCACCAATCAACTCAAAGGGGTCCATGTGTGTTCTTATATCATATTCCATCTCTTCAAAGTCAAAATTGCAGAGGAATCACAAGAACTAGGGTTTGAGTGGATGCAGAGCCAGGATGAACTGCACAGTTGACTGAAAATTAGGGTTTTGGTTTCAGAGGCCATAACTCCAATTTTTTTTGGTCATTCTTGTTTCTATTGATCTCTATATGGTATAGGGAGTATGCATATCAATTTTCATGAAGAAATTCCATGGGGAAGTCATCAGATCAAGAGTTGACTTTTCAGACAAGTCAGTGTAAAATCAGGGCATCTGAGGCCCCCAATGACCCAACCAATGGTTGATCTTCATCATTTTGAGTGTATATGATCTTTATTTGATCATGGAAGAAGGTTGAAGTTCATGAAAATCAAGAATTTAGGGTTTTTGCAAATGTTGACTTTTTGGGCATAGTTGACTTTTCAAGAATGCATCATTTTATGTCACTTTTCAAGCCTTGGTTATTGATCCAAAAATGCTTCAAATGGAAAAACTTTGGTCATGAAAGTTGTAGATCTCATCTTTCCCTTTTCAAAAAGTACAAGAGCATGATCAAACTCTTCTTGGATCAAAAGTTATGGCAATGCAAAGTTGGCAAAAATCATTGTTTTTCAAGGCATGCCCTAAATGAGAACTTTGCAAAATCATGTACCAAAGCCAAATGCAACCTCTAATCCACTTCAAACCAGCATGTAAACATCCTCTAAGTTACAAAAATCAGAATTTGATCAAGTTTGCCCATGGTTTGGTTTGTGTAACAAGGCATTTTCATGAAAATCCATAAAGCTAACCAAGTTGCAAAACACTCATGATCTTTTCACCAACTTGCTGCATTGATCCTTGAGTCAAGCCAGCCTCTCACACTCACCATGCTGCGCCAGCCTTAGCCCTTGTACTTGCCTAGATCATGAACCATACCTCTCTTACACATTATTTGACTTTTTGCAAAAGGCAACTTACCAATCAATAAAGCATGTGTCTAATCATCTGACCAATGAGAGAGAGTCATGTGGACAACTTGCAAGCTAAACATAAAAAAAGCAAAGGCTGAAGCATCCACATTCACCACATTCACAAAATCACCTCACATTGCAAAAGCCTTCGAATTTCTCTATACAGCCTGCAAACACTCAAACTTCCTTCATCATCCAACTCAACACACTTCATAGACAAGAAACCACCCAAAGCACAAGCTTGAAACAACCTGAAAACTCCATAACCATTCTTCACCTCAGCCTGCACTTTCTATCGAATCTCTCTCCACAAGTCACAAACACACAAACCAACACCACAGATCTTTTCTACACATCATCTGGACCTCAAACAACCCATCACCATGACCTGAGAGTGCCAGAATCTCCATTGCCATTTTTGACTGAACTGAAGCAGAAGCTTTCGAAACTCATCATCAAGCCAACTTAAACTCCATTTGAGCATTCAAACATCATCTGGGGACCAAGTGGAGCAGTTTGCACAAGGAAAGGTGGCCAGCAAGTTCTCAGGTTGAAAGCTCCATATCTCAGGTAGCTCGAAAATAATTTTTCCAGAAATCATTTCTCTTGTTACAAACTTGTTCTACATGTCTTGCTGATCATCCTGATACTTTTGGTTTTTGAAATGGTTGTGATTTGAGCATTTAATTTGTCTCTGAAGCTTGCGTGACCTAGAAATTGTTTGCTTCGATTCAGTTGATTTAGGAAATATAAATGTGTTTTGGGAGGGGGGTTTGATTCGTGAGGGTGTTAGAAACATTTCCCAATTCATAGATTTTGTTTTAGTTACGTTTTGAGAGGTTTTGAGTTTTCTCAGGTGAGAGCTGGCCGGAGAAGACGACCGGAAGTCTTCTCCGGCCACCTGAGTGTGATTAGGGCTTAATCCAGTCATTAATGTCAGTTTGAATTTGGGCCATAGGATGCGTTGACTCCCTTGACTTCGCGCGCAGATAGAAGGCCAGGATCACTTTGATTAGCCCTAATCCACGTGTTAGGGTTAATTAATCATAATTTATTTAATTAAATCAGAAGCTGTGTGGACCCTTGGATCTGGCGCGTGGTCAATCCATTTAAACCCAGGATCAATCTCATCCGTCCTTCTGTTTGACTTTTTATTTAATCCATTTTTAATTCATTTTATTTCAATTATTTTGCATAATTTATTAAAAATAGCAAAAAATTCTTAAAAATTATGAAACTTTTTCTTTAAGGTTTTATTAATTTTTAAGACCCAAAAATATTTTTATTTTATTTTTTATCATTAAAAAAGTTTTTTTAAATATTTAAAAGATTATTTTTAATTGATTAATGGGAATTAATTAATTAAAAATACTTTTAGGTATTTGAAAATTACAAAAAAATTCATGAAATGTTCTAAGACATTTAGAAACATTGTCCAATCTTCAAACCAAATTTCTTTTTTGATCTTGATGCATTTTAAGAATTTTTCATTGAATTAAATCATTTTTTATGCATTATTTTGATCACAAGTTTAAAAATTCATTTCTGCCTATTGGTGAAGGTTGAGACATTGATTCTTTTTGATTTGTCTTGTGTTTAACATGTATTTTCAAGGATAAAAAGGCCATGATTTGATCTTGCATTTCCTAATTGATTGGCATTTCTTTTGTTAAGAACCCTAAAAAACCCTAATAACTTAGGAAATTCATATCTTGAGTTTGGTTGAGAGTTGAGAGCTCCCCTTTGGACCTTGGTTTAGTATAGGGTTAGGGATTCTTTGAGTGGCATTTTCCATTTTTTATCTTAGGGTTTTGCTTATGTTTTGGGTTTTTGTTTGATGTTTGATTCATAAACCCTAATTTGGGCTCTCATTTGCATCCTTCTTACATTATCTTGCATAACATGACTTGCCATGCCATTCCATGCTTCCATTTGATTCATTTGACATCATAAGACATATTGAAAGCATGTTTGATCATTGCATCACATATTTGCCATCTTGTATGCCATGTATGCTTCATAACTTTCCATGTTTGTTCATGTTCCTTAACTTGCTTCACTTGCATCCATGATCTTGTATGAACATCTCCATGCCTTGCCTCATGTTTGTAGCACTCCATAGCATTATTATCATCATTAACATGCTTCTGGTTTGGTCTAGCATCATGCCATTTCATCTCATCTTGCATTGCATTGCATTTCTTTCTAACATTTCAGGTGGTAAGTGAACTTGGGAAGTGAATTTGCCTTCACTTCTCATAACTTTTCTTTTCATCTCTCTTGCATACCATGCTGCATTTATATATGTGTTTGAGTTTGAGCTTGCTCATTCTTGCTCCTCCCACTTTCTTTCTTCAAGTGACTTGACTTCTTGAATGAAGCAAGTCACTTTGCTTCTCTTGATCTTGTTCATCTGCTTCCTGGTGGTTCATCTGAAGATTGTTCTTGAAAACCTCACAAACCTTAGGATCAACCAAGCATGACAATGAATTAGGGTTTTGATTAGTCCCCCTTCATAGTTTTTACCTTTGTGTCTCTCTTTGAGTCCTCTATTCTCATCTCATAATCAGGAACTAAACCCTAAAGGCTTTAAGGCTTTGTGATCAAGCTTATGCCTGCATCCTTCTCTTAGGATGGAGTGTATAACTTTAATCCTAAGTGTTAAACCCTTAATGTGTTTAAATCTCTTAATCAATTCACATAATAAATATCAAGACATCACACTTGTAACTTGGGCCTTGCATTAGGGTTCTAATTCTTCCTTAAGTGGTTAAGAAGGACTAACCCTAGTGTTAATGGACAAGTCCCCCTCAAGTTGTCTTACAAACCCTAAAAATCATTTCATCATCATACCATTAATCTAAAATCCACTTAATCAAAGGCTTGTTTTGTCATGAGTTTAATCCCTAATCACGGATTAAGTTGAGGAGCTTTCCTCAGCTTAAACATTCTCATCTATTATCCTTCTATTAGGATGGTGTAATGGGTCTGTTAAATCCCTGATTATGGCTTAACCTCATTACTTAACACTAAACAAAAACCACAAAAACACCTAAATAATCACAAGTAGGTTAATGATCTTAATCCTATACCAAAGGTGATTAAGTGTGAGAATCTGACTTCACACTTAAGGTACTCTCATTACCCCTAATCAGAGGGAAGATGTGATGAGTTTACTAACCCATTGGTTTAGGCTTAAGCTCATTA
This sequence comes from Lathyrus aphaca, assembly GCA_963966055.1. NCBI lineage: Eukaryota > Viridiplantae > Streptophyta > Magnoliopsida > Fabales > Fabaceae > Lathyrus > Lathyrus aphaca. Next base: position 352,820,216 of record OZ014520.1, on the reverse strand, counting down.
ACTTATGACAAACTTTCAAAAGCAATAAAAGACTGAAAACATAAAAACAAACAATAATCGTCTCCTTCGGGATTCTTTTCTCATCACCTTCACTCATAAACGAGAACTTGCTTCTTCCGTCTAATGCAAGACAATTAGCACCTGAGCCAGACAGGTCATACACTTGAGCATAGACAAGTAAGCAGTTCAACAGTCAATTCACCTTTCAGTCTCTTTGGGTCGAACTACGGTGTTCTGACTTCCTCATTGCACGAGAGGATACGTAGGCATAACTTAACAGTTATCGAACAAAAGTCTCTGTATATTCCCCCTCCTTCCAGCTTCATTCTTTTAAGCCTCATGTTCATGAGCATCTCACTCTTATCTTTACACTGACACATCATTGTACACTTCACACTTCCTTTACACTGACACCTGTACATCTTTTCCAGCTCTTTTATATACAAATTGCACTGACACTACCCCTTTAAACACAAATCTTTTAAGCGTGGATCCCGTCGAGTACGGCGGACAATCTGGGTGCTAATACCTTCCCAGGTTGTAACCAACCCCCTTTCTCAGTCTCTCTGGTTCGCAACCGTCTTATCCATCTCTTTCTAGGCTTATGCAGCATTGCCTTTCCTCCGGGATAAAAATGCCTAGCTGGCGACTCTATTCATTCTCCAGTGAGTTCACGGCTGTGTGTTCTCACTGTCCCCTTCGCCGACCGTTCGCGTTTGTACCCTTATTTGACCCTGTGTCACTTATCGGGAGCGACAGCTTGGCGACTCTGCTGGGGAACCTTATATTGCAACCAGGGCTTCTGGTTCTTTTTGTGGGTTCCTCCTAGCGTTTGATTGATTTGTGTTTATTGGGGTGTTATGTGTTATTTGTGTTTGTATATTTGCTTTATTTATTGCTTTCTGTACAGCTTTATTTATTGCTTTCTTTACAGTTTTTCATATATCATACTGTCATTGTTGCTGGCTGGATCTGGTTTTCTTTTTGTGGGTGGGCATTTCATTGAGAGTTAAGGTCCTATACCTGGGACCTGAGTGACACCTAGGCTAGAGTGAATCATATTCTTTCCCATTCCATTTCGGTCTGGTGCGGGAATATGAAACACGGTTCAGATATGGGTTTCTTCTTGAGAACTCTGTGTTGCAGATTTCCTGCAATGCTAGGGCTATCTGGGAAGCCTGCTAAGTCTGGATGACCTTTTAGTTTTGACCTTCAGAAACTGAGGAGAATTAGAGGAGGAATTGTTATGGTTATTGTAAACACTGTACCTCCGGGTTAGAAGTGTTTACACTTCTCATAACGGATCCAAGTCTGAGGATCCTTGTTCTAGATCACCACCTGTGAGGGGGTTGGGCTGTTTACAGGTTTGCAGGTACCTTGACCTCAGAATACCCTGTTACTTTGACTTTGTTAAGAATACTCCATGTTGGATAGTTCTTGTGATTCTAAAACCCTGGACATGTGGCTCTTTATTTGAGTCCCCCACCCTGGTTACTGGATTTATAGACCTCCATCTGGAATTCTTGAACACACATGGATCTATACCAAGGCATTCTAATCAGATCCAGCTCAGTCACAAACCCTTTGCATTTCATTTGCATACATACTCATTGCATCATATTAACATGTGCTTATTTGTGTTTCAGGGTATCCACCTTTATCTGGTTTTGGTTTTGACCCCATCTGCAGTTTTGACTTATTTCCACCAGCACTTGCTTCAGCTTGTCAGCCATATACTTCAGTTACTTGCACCAGCCAGCCAGTGGCCCACTTCTCAGCACCTTCATCAGTATTCCACTCAGTCTTCAGCATCATGGCTCCAAAGAAAAGCAACATCACCTATCATTTCTTCCAACCAGACTTATCAGACATTAGGAGGATTCAGACCCTGATCACTCCAGATCACATATCTTTGTTCAGAGAGAGCTATGGGGATATACTTGACTTGGTTATGGATCTGGACCCATCTCAGAGGAGCCTCATCCACACCTGCATTCAGTTTTATGACCCCCCATTGAGATGTTTCACCTTTCAAGACTTCCAGTTGGGCCCTCTTTTAGAAGAATACTCATCATTGGTTGGTCTACCTATAAGGAGAGAAATCCCTTTCAATCCTGAGATGGTCTTCCCAAGCAATGGAGAAGTAGCAAAAGCTTTGCACCTGGAACCTGTTCTGATTGAGCAACATATGACCTCTAAAGCGGGGATCCCTGGTTTTCATCTGGACTTCTTAATTTCTCAAGCTAGTTTGAAGGCCTCCTTGGGGGAGTGGAAAGCTGTTTGTGCTTTGTTGGCCTTAAGTGTCTATGGAATTGTGTTGTTTGCAGATGAGCCTCGATTCATCAGCAAGAATGCAATCCACCTGTTCATCCTGAAGAACCCAATGCCAACCTTATTGGGTGATCTTTATTACTCAGTACATCAGAGGAATGAGAAGCAGAGGGGAAGGCTAGTGAGGATGTGTGCTCCATTATTTCATACTTGGCTTCTCAAGCATCTACCCAGGACAGATGCATTCCTGAACCCTCATCAGCAAAGCAATTGGGCTAAGAGGCTCACTACTCTCACTTCAGCAGACATCAGATGGTGTACTCAAAGCACCAAGGGCAGAGATATCATCACCAGCTGTGGGCACTTTCCCAATGTGCCCTTAATAGGAGTTAAGGGAAGTATTAATTACAACCCTCTGCTGTTCAGGAGGCAACTGGGTTATGCCTTAGTCCATACTCCCAAGGTACAGGACTTAGTGGAGACTCTCTATTGTGAGAACAAGATCAGTTTGACTGTTGTTAGGCAGGCTGCTTGGGCCTGGGATAATGTTCAAACCAAGGGAGTCACTGTTTTGGGGAAGTGTAATAATGTGGCATCAGCACAATATTATGAGTGGTCCCGTGCCAGGGCTCAATTCTCTGGGATGCCCTTCACCATAGAAGACATGCCTGAGTCATCTTCAGCACCACCCCCTGCCACCATCAGTTTGGAGGAGTTTGAAAGCTTAAAAGAAAGAAATGAGAAGTTAACCCAGGCTTTGCAGAAGACCCTCCGGGAGAGGAGTGAAGGTGTGAGGGAGATTGAGAGATTGGAGAAGTTGAGAGTAGAGCACTTGACTAAAATTGAGAAGTCTGGAGAGTATATCAACAAGTCTAAAGCTGGTGAGCAGATTCTGAAGAATGCTTGTAAAGAAGCCCAGTTCCAGAGAGCAAGAACAGACTTGTATTTGAAAGAAAGTCAGGCCAGGTGGGTCCGGATCACTGAGGCCCGTACTCTAGAAGACAAGAGAGTTCAGGACAAGATGGAGCAGATGGAAAAAGCCCTGGTAGCAGCCCAGAAGGAAATATCAGAGCTAGAAATCAGAGCTGGAGTGAAGAGGTCTAAGGACCAAAGTCAGAACAAGAGGTTGACTGCAGCTGTTGCAACAAGAAACCTTCTCATCAGGAATCTTACGGAGCGTCCGGCTGATCCTATGACCGAAGCACTTCTTAAGGAAGTTCGTGAGGATGAGTTTGGCCTTGGAGTTTGATCATTTGCTTGTTGTTATTTCTATTCCATGTACTTTTGCTTTTTTGTGATGTGTTTTGACCCCTTTGGGGGCTTGTATTGTAAAATGAACAAGTTGTGTTATTTCACCGTTTGTAATATATTTGTGTTAGTTTCCATCTGGGTTCACTCCAAAAGCAACTTCAACAGCATCATCCTCAAGGGTCTGGAAGGGTCAAAACTGAAGACCAAACCGGATACCTTGAGAGCAAATAAGCATAACTGCATTGCATACTAACCCTTTTTGTTTGTTTTGTAGGTCTTGTTTTATTGTTACTAACCTCTGTTGTGATATTCAGGCAGTATTGCTCGCCGCCGGGTGTTTCCCCTCAACAGACCACACAGGTACCCAACTAGAAACAACCTTCCGGGAATTCAAATGGATCAGGTACAGCAAGATCTGGCTGATGTTAGGAATCAGCTGGCCAATGAAAGATTGGAGATGAGAACACAGATGACGCAGTTCATGGAAGTTATGAATAACATGGCTCAGAGCCAAGAGAGACTGAGGGCCATGGTGGAGAGGCAAAATCAAGAGGAGCCTCATGTAGGAACTGCAGGCACAAGCAACAATGAAAGGGTGCAACCCCATGTTAACCCTCCTGTGTTTGGCCCACATTTGCATCCTGAGATTAACATTCCCGCAAATGTTCAAGGAACAGCCACTGCAGCCAGAGTACTTCAAGAAGATCCTCAGGAGGACCAATTCACAGTAATGGGTGCTGGAGAAGAAGCCTATGACAGGCGACTGGATGAAATAGCTGAGAAGTTGAGATCACTGGAGTCTCAAAATTCTTTGGGCTTCGACGTCATGGACATGGGGCTGGTAGACGGGGTCAGGATCCCCCATAAGTTCAAGCCTCCTTGTTTCGAAAAGTATAATGGGACTTCATGCCCCCGGACTCATCTACAATCGTTTCTGGGAAGGCTGAAGGCCTATACAATGGATGAGAAGCTCTGGATGTTCTACTTTGAAGACAGCTTGACTGGAGCATCAAGGGAATGGTATTCCCATTTGACAAGGGCAACTGTGAGATGCTGGAAGGACCTGGCAGAGGCCTTCATCAGACAGTATCAGTATAACTTAGACATGGCACCCAACAGGACCCTCCTGATGGGAATGTCACAGTCTTCAAGGGAAAGTTTCCGCGAATATGCCCAGAGATGGAGGCAATTGGCTGCTGCCGTTCAACCACCAATGTCTGAGAGAGAAATGGCAGACATGTTTATGAACACTCTCCAGGGAACGTATATTGACAGGTTGGCTGCTTTCTCTTCCACAAGCTTTGCCGATGTTGTCATAGCTGGGGAGAGAATTGAAAGCCTGTTAAAAATGGGTAAGATATCTGATAATGGTGCAAGCTCGTCCAGTGGTACAAGAAAGCCTTTTGCAGGCCCGAGAAGAACTGGCGAGACCAATGCCACTCACACCAACAGGGGTAGGCCCCATTATGTTCCCAGAACAATAGCAGCAGTCACTATCCCTGCTCCAGCTCATCCTCAGCCCGTCTATCAACCTCCTCAACAAAACTTCCAACAACAACCTCAGTATCATCAGAATCAATATCCTCCAAGAAACAACTACAACAACAACTCCAATAACAACAATCAACAGAGGCCATTTCAGCAGAGGCCCTCTCAAGCTAACAGAGTGATCGACCCGATCCCAATGCCATATGCTGCCTTGTTGCCACAACTTCTGAAACTCAACCTGGTTGAGCTAAGAACGTTGGCACCTCCGGATCCCAACAGTCTACCAAGAAACTATGACTCCAATGCTAGGTGTGCTTTTCATTCCAACGCACCTGGTCACAGTACAGAAAAATGCAGGGCTCTGCATATGAAGGTACAAGATTTGGTAGACTCCAAGGCTCTGAATTTTGCACCTCCGCCCAATGTCAATAAAAACCCAATGCCAAATCATGGTGGTCCCCGAATTAACGCTATTGAAGACGACCAACCGTCTTATTTGATAACTAGTGTGGACCAGATCAGGACACCATTGGTGGAAATCAAAGCTCAGCTCCGTGAAAGCAATATATTTCCGGGGTGTGAACTAGGGTGTCCCTACTGCAATATTTCCTGGAATGGGTGTGAGGACTTGAGGAATGGCATTGACAGCCTTATTCAGAGTGGCCTGCTACAGATCACTACATCATTTCCGACAAATCCTACAACTTCTTCAACAACGGTTCCAGAACCTCCTACAACTGCAGCAACTATTGTTCCCAACAATTCATCAGCAACATCAGCAAGTACTTCATCTGTCCTCCCAAATGATCAGTTTTCAACAGTTTCTCCTGCTACAACTTCAGCTTCATTCCATTTCGACTCTCCATCAACAACAACAACAGTCCTTCCAACAGTACCTCCTACAACGCCAGCAAACAATCATGAAGATGTCTCCACTGTCACCATATTCTACGATCCTGAAAGTAACTCCGCCTACCATTCAGAAGGTGCTGCTCCCACTAGAGCACCAGTTACAATCTTTTATGATCCACAAACAATTACAGTCCCTTCCGCAGCATCGATCAGTCCAGTTACCGTCACGGTGCCTGGACCTGTACCATATGAAAGCAATAGGGCCATCCCTTGGCACTATGGCTCTGACGTGTACTGTGAAGGGAAAAGAATCACTCTTGAAACATCAACACCTGCACCCCAGATAGATAATGTGGGGGGAGGCGGAGGCTTCACCCGAAGCGGACGTCTCTTCGCTTCACAAGTCCAAAGACCTACTGCCGAAGCAGAAGCTGCTGCCAAGGCAAAAGGAAAAGGCCCGGTGCAGGAAGATCAAGCTGTTAAAGAAGCCCTGAAGACTCCGTTCGATCAGGAAGTTGATGAGTTTATGCGAATCATCAAAAAGAGTGATTATAAAGTCGTGGATCAACTTCACCAAACGCCATCCAAAATCTCTATCCTCTCACTGCTCATGTGCTCCGAAGCCCATCGGAATGCACTACTTAAAGTCTTGCACGCAGCTTACGTGCCTGAAGAGATTACTGTCAACCAGTTGGAGACCGTGGTTGGAAATGTTACTGCTAGCAATGGGCTAGGGTTCACCAACACTGACTTGACAGCGGATGGCCGCAACCACAACAAAGCCTTGCACATAACCATGGAATGCAAAGGAGCTGTCCTTTCTCATGTGCTGGTGGACACAGGTTCTTCCCTGAATGTCTTACCAAAGAAGGCTCTGGTGAAGTTAGAATATGATGGACTGGCATTGAGACCCAGCAACCTGGTGGTACGAGCCTTTGATGGTTCGAAGAGATCGGTTCTGGGAGAGATTGAGCTGCCTGTGACAATTGGCCCGCAGACCTTTAAAACTATCTTTTATGTGATGGACATTCAGCCCGCCTACAGCTGTTTGTTGGGTAGACCCTGGATTCACGCCGCCGGCGCAATAACGTCTACCCTTCACCAAAAGTTAAAATATGAGTGGGAAGGCCAAGTTGTCACAATTTGTGGGGAGGAGGATATATTTGTTAGCCATCTAGCTACTTACAAGTATATTGAAATGGATGGGGAGATCCATGAGACAATGAGCCAAGGTTTTGAAGCCTTGAATGTCAATGAAGCATCTGCTGTATCTGGTATCTCCATGTCATCATACCAACAAGCCCGGAAGGTTGTTGAGGAAGGAACTGCCCTAGGCTGGGGCAAAGTTTTAGCTGTGGAGGAGAAGAAGGACAAATTTGGGTTGGGTTACAAACCAACTCAACATCAAGCAAAGGCTGCTGAAGAGCCTGGTTTTGTCAGTGGGGGAATGCTTACCCCCGATGCTATCAACTGTCTGGAAGACGAGCTGGAAGAGGAGCGCAACCTGGAGAATTGGATTCGTCCGAAGATCCCGGGGAGCAGTGTCTCGAACTGGTCTTCCCAGGGAATTATAAGTGTTACTCGAGCAGAGTAATTATTATTTCCTGCATTTTATAAGCATGCATCAAAGTCTTGCGTCTTGCCCAAGATGACAAGACTCATTTTGTAATCAGGGCCATCTGTACTTTTGTGCAAACAAGATCAAATTAATGAAATATCAGACGTCTTTTTGCAAACGAGTCTTTTTCTTTTATGCTCACTGTTTTTCCATTTTTCTTTTTTGTACAAAAATAAATGGCAGTGTTTTTCAAAATGACAACTTCATTTCACTTTTCTAAATAAGACTAAAATCAGATCACTAAAATAAACCAATCAAACCCTTGCAGAGAGTGCCTTCCTGACAGCACCGACAACAGCACGGCTATGACATCGTATGACTTTGACAATCCGATCAATCAAGCTGATGAAGGGGTTGAAGAAGAATATGAGCTTCCTGAAGAGCTAGCCAGGTTGTTAAGACAAGAGGAAAGGGTCATTACTCCTCACCAGGAGGAGGTTGAAGTGATTAATCTTGGTACAGAGGAAAATGTGAAAGAAGTCAAGATCGGGGCCTGCCTGCAAGACTCAGTGAAGAAGCAACTGATAGATCTACTGCAAGAGTATGTTGATGTGTTTGCTTGGTCGTATCAAGACATGCCAGGGTTGGATACCGATATTGTTGTGCACAAGCTGCCTTTGAGGGAAGATTGCCCTCCAGTCAAACAAAAGCTGCGCCGTACTCGTCCAGACATGGCTATGAAGATCAAGGAGGAGGTACAAAAGCAATGGGATGCCGGATTCCTTGCTGTGACAAGCTACCCGCCGTGGGTTGCTAACATAGTACCTGTGCCTAAGAAGGACGGTAAGGTAAGGATGTGTGTTGATTACCGGGATCTGAACAGAGCCAGCCCGAAAGATGATTTCCCATTACCTCACATTGACGTATTGGTTGATAATACGGCTCAGTTCTCGGTATTCTCCTTCATGGATGGGTTTTCAGGATACAATCAGATCAAAATGTCACCTGAAGACATGGAGAAGACAACATTCATTACACCCTGGGGCACGTTCTGCTACAAGGTAATGCCATTTGGGCTCAAGAACGCCGGTGCAACATATCAACGGGCTATGGTAACACTATTCCACGATATGATCCATAAGGAAATCGAGTGCTATGTGGATGACATGATTGCCAAATCCCTTACTGAAGAAGACCATTTGGTGAATCTGTTGAAGTTGTTCAAGCGTCTGAGGAAGTATCAACTGAAGTTGAACCCCAACAAATGCACATTCGGGGTGCGATCCGGTAAGCTGCTGGGCTTTATTGTAAGCGAGAAAGGGATTGAGGTTGACCCTGATAAAGTCAAAGCCATCCAAGAGATGCCTGCACCGAAAACAGAGAAAGAAGTTCGAGGATTCTTAGGTAGATTGAACTACATTTCAAGGTTCATATCTCACCTCACAGCAACCTGTGAACCCTTGTTCAAGCTGTTAAGAAAGGAACAAACGGTCAGGTGGAACGAAGACTGCCAAAGGGCTTTTGACAAGATCAAAGAGTATCTGCAAGAACCTCCAATCCTCATGCCGCCAGTTGAAGGAAGACCTCTGATTATGTACTTGACAGTATTGGAAGAATCAATGGGGTGTGTGTTGGGCCAGCATGACGAGTCTGGTCGAAAAGAGTATGCAATATACTACCTAAGCAAAAAGTTTACCGACTGTGAACAACGTTATTCACTGCTCGAGAAAACTTGCTGTGCTTTAGCGTGGGCTGCTCACCGACTAAGGCAGTATATGTTGACCCACACTACTCTATTGATCTCAAAAATGGACCCGGTCAAGTACATATTTGAGAAGCCAGCTCTTACCGGACGGGTTGCAAGATGGCAGATGATTCTCACAGAATACGACATACAGTACACATCTCAGAAAGCCATCAAGGGCAGTGTACTATCTGAATATCTTGCTGAGCAACCCATTGATGATTACCAGCCTATGAGGTTTGACTTCCCTGATGAGGACATCATGTTCATTAAAGCAAAAGATCACGAAGAGCCTATTCACACTGAAGGGCCTGACCCAGAAGAAGAATGGACTATGATGTTTGACGGGGCTGTCAACATGAACGGCCGTGGTGTTGGTGCAGTACTCATTACACCTAAAGGAGTTCACATGCCTTTCTCGGCAAAACTCACTTTCAACTGCACTAACAACGAAGCTGAATACGAAGCTTGTATTATGGGTCTTGAGGAAGCCATTGACCTCAGGATCAAGACATTGACCGTATTTGGAGATTCAGCTTTGGTAATCAATCAGACCAACGGAAAATGGTACACACACCAAGATCATCTGATACCTTACAGGGATTACACAAGAAGGTTACTGACCTTCTTCACAACGGTCAAACTTGAGTATATCCCTCGGGACGAGAACCAGTTTGCAGATGCCTTGGCTACCATTTCGTCCATGATCAAAGTTCAAACTGCTAACTTTGTACCTCAGATTTCAGTATCGAGACTTGATAGACCAGCATATGTATTTGCAGCAGATATTGCTAAAGATGATAAGCCTTGGTTCCACGACATCAAGTGCTTCTTGGAGGATCAAACATACCCGCCTGGGGCATCTTCCAATGATAAGAAGACTTTGAGAAGGCTTGCTGGGAGTTTCTTTCTGAACACTGATGGGTCTTTATACAAAAGGAACTTTGACATGATACTCCTCAGATGTGTTGACAAGACGGAAGCAGATTTGCTGATGCATGAAGTGCATGAAGGCTCTTTTGGTACCCATGCTAGAGGACATGCAATGGCTAAGAAATTGTTAAGATCAGGTTATTACTGGATCACAATGGATGCAGACTGTTGTGCCTACGCCAGAAAATGTCACAAATGCCAGATCTATGCAGATAAAGTGCATGTGCCTCCAAACCCTTTGAACATAATGTCTTCACCATGGCCCTTTGCCATGTGGGGCATTGACATGATCGGCAAGATTGAGCCAACTGCTTCAAACGGCCACAGATTCATCCTGGTCGCCATTGATTATTTTACAAAGTGGGTTGAAGCGGCCTCATACGCAAATGTCACAAGGCAAGTGGTAGCCCGATTCCTAAAAAGAGATATCATCTGTCGGTATGGAGTTCCCGAGCGAATCATATCTGATAATGGTTCAAATCTAAACAACAAAATGATGGCTGAATTATGCCGGGACTTCAAGATCCAACACCACAATTCTTCTCCTTACAGGCCAAAGATGAATGGCGCTGTTGAGGCGGCAAATAAGAATATCAAGAAGATTGTGCAGAAGATGGTAATCACCTACAGAGATTGGCATGAAATGTTGCCATTTGCCTTGCATGGGTACCGCACATCAATCAGAACATCCACTGGGGCAACACCGTATCAACTCGTGTATGGTATGGAAGCAGTCCTACCAGTTGAAGTTGAATTACCCTCGCTACGGGTATTAATGGATGTCAAACTGAGTGAAGCAGAATGGGTTAGGTCCCGATACGAGCAACTGAGTCTGATCGAAGAGAAGAGATTGGCTGCAATCTGCCACGGGCAGTTATATCAGAAGAGAATGAAGAGAGCCTTCGATCAGAAAGTCAGGCACCGAGAGTACCAAGTAGGAGATCTTGTGCTGAAAAGAATCCTCCCTCCTCATACAGACCACAGGGGCAAATGGACTCCTAACTATGAAGGGCCATTCGTTGTAAAGAAAGTTTTCTCTGGTGGAGCACTGATGCTCAGCACCATGGATGGTGAAGATTTCCCGTCCCCTGTGAATTCAGATGCAGTTAAAAAATACTTCGCATAAAATGACCCGCTGGACATAAAAACAGAATGTAAGTCCAGGCAAAAATAGGGCATCCCGGCGAGTCAAAAACAGAATAAAAGACTCGGGCAAAAATAAGGGAAATAAATGAAAAAAAAATGTACACCCGCTGAGTTGAAAAGCCACATTGGACAGCTCAGGCAAAAATGGGTATCCCGATGGATTGAAAACCCGAAAGGGCGATCCATGCAAAATAAGGGAATAAGCGAACAACTGCATTCTGAATTCGTCTGTATTATCCACAACTTGGTAAGCTTCAGAAGGATCAAGCTTCAATCAAAATCAACTCTCTCCAGAAAGCAAGACGAGAAGAACGTCATTGTCATACGAGTCATAGCGGGAGAGGAAGCTCCTCAAAGCGTCCTCAACACTGCCAGCACTTTATTTCTCAATTTGTAACAATCTCCTCATTCCAGGAGATATGTTTCTTTGACTGTATTCTTGCCAATTCAGGGCACATGAATTAATAAAATCAGATTTTTTCAGTCATGTTTCGTTTTGTACATTTATGTTTTGCAAAGAATTGTCTGATATCTCTGAAAATACAATTGCATAAGTACAGATGCCTTTCCCTAAAAATAAAACACATGCTTACAGGGAATATACTTGCTCTCGAAAGTACTTATCTCCTATGACGGAATCCAGTAAAGGATACCTCGGGATCTTTTGTGTGTTTCCTTATCCTTGCAGGATTACAGGTATCCAGAACGCAACTTGGGGCATGCAAGGTATATCTCAGCAAGTTGGCAAATCAACAAAAGATGTCAGCATCCGAAATGCTCTATCCCCAGCTGAGTTGCTTCCCTTTGCTCTCCCCAGCTGAGTTACCGGCAGCATTCCCCAGCTGAGTGACCAACAACCTTCCCAGCCTCTATTCAGAAGAGCAACGCACGAAGAAGTCACAACAGAGAGGGAGAAAGCTTCTACAAACCCCAGCTGGGTCCCGTATTATAAGGATATGTCAATCAGTGACCTATATCCCCAAACAGATACATCATTAGATCTACCAATGATCTCATCCCCAGCTGGGATGTTCACTTCAAGCAGATCAACCAGAGATCTTCGCGGCAACGGGATCCGAATCCCGGATCGGTGCCTCTTTGCATAATCATAGCATTCGCATCATACTATCCCCCCAGAGCGTAGCATTCCGTCTAATACGGAGCATTACGGCAAAAATCAAATACATAGCATAATCATGAGTCATGTTGTGAATTAAACGCTTGTAAATATTGACAGCCTGTCATTACACAGAATGCAATACACAAAAATCCCCACCGGAGTCCCAGCAAAAGCAGTTGCCTCACATCGCAAACACCAGTATATACTCCTTTTGACACCCGTCCGTGTCACCCTTCCCCAAGCAGGTTGCCTGAAAACCACCCGTACTACTTCCTGACACCCGTCCGTGTCATATCACCAGCAGAAAGCCAAAGACATCCTCTTTGCACTCACACATACCCATACACCCCCTTGACACCCGCCCGTGTCATATCCCTAGCGCAGTCGCTTGCACCTTCATCACCCATATACTTGTTAATGTTATACTTTTCTCTCCTGACACTCGTCCGTGTCACCCTCCCCAGCAGATAAACACTCAGCTATACACTATTCATGTTACTCTTATACAAATACTCATCCGTATCTTGTGTATACCATTTACATATCCCCGCAGATTCGACACTCGTCCGTGTTCTCTGTTAACCAGTTGGTGCTCGTCCGTACCATCATCTTAGAACATGCGTCAAGCGTTTGTTTCTACCTGATACTCGTCCGTATCATAGTCTTAAGGATGCTCGTCCGCATCTTTAATCCATACACCGTGTCAAACACTTTCGTCTTCTTGAATATAGACACTCGTTCGTGTCTACTATTCCCCAGAAGAGTCCCCTCAGATTCAACACTCGCCGGTGTTCTCTGTTAACCAGTTGATACTCGCCCGTGTCATCATCTCTGAACATGTGTCAGTATTTGTTTCTACCCGATACTCGTCCGTATCGTGGTCTTAAGGATGCTCGACCGCTTCTTTAATCTATACACAACATCTAAACACTTATACCTTTTGTTTCTTGGATATAAACACTCGTCCGTGTTCACCGTATCCCCAGTAGATCGCCAACTAATTTTTCTTTTTATCTAACACTCGTCCTGTGTTATGATAACCTTGAGAGCAGCCGTACCCTGCTAAGTGGTCGTCCTCCACTTCTTGATGGTCGTCCTCCATCATGCTCATCCGATGGCCGTCCCCATCGTTGATTTTAGCAGCCGTCCCCTGCTAGGTGGTCGTCCTCCACCTTTTGATGATCGTCCTTCATCACTTTATCCAATGGTCGTCCCCATTGTTGATTTTGGGTTATCTGACATTCGTCCTATGTCATGATGAACCCCGAGAGCAGCCGTCCCCTGCTGAGTGGTCGTCCTCCACTTCTTGATGGTCGTCCTCCATCGTGCTCGTCCGATGGCCGTCCCCATCGTTGACCTTTGCTATCCGATGGCCGTCCCCATCGTCGATATTTTCGGCAGCCGTACCCTGCCAGGTGGTCGTCCTCCACCTTTGATGGCCGTCCCCATCATATTTACCTTTCATCCCCAACAGAGCAGCCGTCCCCTGCTAGGTGATCGTCCTTCACCTTTGATGGCCGTACCCCATCATCTGTTTATTCATTCTTTAACCCGATGGCCGTCCCCGTCGTGGTCCCTTTTCCTTTTTAGCCCGATGGCCGTCCCCATCGTTGCTTACTTTATCTTTGTGAACTTGATGGCCGTCCCTGTCATGTTTCATTAATTTCCGGAGAATCTTACTTTATCTTGATGGCCGTCCCCATCATATGATTTTATTTTCCCAGCTAGTCGGCCGTCCCCGTCTTAGCTTTACCTTATATCCCCAGCATGTCGGTCGTCCCCGTCATTGCTTTGTTTTCCTCACCTTCCCCAGCGTGTCGGCCGTCCCCGTCATTGCTATTTACCCAGCAGTCGTCCTCTGCTCGACGATCGTCCTCCGTCGCCCACTTTACAATATACTTCATTTTCTTTTGCAATCTATATCCCTTTTCTTCTTCATTCTGTGAATGCAAATTTTGGACTGTCATTGGTATTCAACCACAAGTTATCTTGTTTGCCCGTTAAGCCGTTGCTTACAACCTGCACAGCTAACTCATGTTTGAATAGGGGCAGCTGTAAACACCCCAAATTTGCCCTCACCCATTCACACCATGGCTTGTGATCATTCTCATGTGCATAAACACAATCATATCACATCATATCTCATTTTTGATTCACTGCATAGTTTCTAAGTCATCTGCACCTAGGGTTTGTGATCTGAGCAATCCCAAAGCTTCTTGAGCCACTCCAAAGGCCACCAATCAACTCAAAGGGGTCCATGTGTGTTCTTATATCATATTCCATCTCTTCAAAGTCAAAATTGCAGAGGAATCACAAGAACTAGGGTTTGAGTGGATGCAGAGCCAGGATGAACTGCACAGTTGACTGAAAATTAGGGTTTTGGTTTCAGAGGCCATAACTCCAATTTTTTTTGGTCATTCTTGTTTCCATTGATCTCTATATGGTATAGGGAGTATGCATATCAATTTTCATGAAGAAATTCCATGGGGAAGTCATCAGATCAAGAGTTGACTTTTCAGACAAGTCAGTGTAAAATCAGGGCATCTGAGGCCCCCAATGACCCAACCAATGGTTGATCTTCATCATTTTGAGTGTATATGATCTTTATTTGATCATGGAAGAAGGTTGAAGTTCATGAAAATCAAGAATTTAGGGTTTTTGCAAATGTTGACTTTTTGGGCATAGTTGACTTTTCAAGAATGCATCATTTTATGTCACTTTTCAAGCCTTGGTTATTGATCCAAAAATGCTTCAAATGGAAAAACTTTGGTCATGAAAGTTGTAGATCTCATCTTTCCCTTTTCAAAAAGTACAAGAGCATGATCAAACTCTTCTTGGATCAAAAGTTATGGCAATGCAAAGTTGGCAAAAATCATTGTTTTTCAAGGCATGCCCTAAATGAGAACTTTGCAAAATCATGTACCAAAGCCAAATGCAACCTCTAATCCACTTCAAACCAGCATGTAAACATCCTCTAAGTTACAAAAATCAGAATTTGATCAAGTTTGCCCATGGTTTGGTTTGTGTAACAAGGCATTTTCATGAAAATCCATAAAGCTAACCAAGTTGCAAAACACTCATGATCTTTTCACCAACTTGCTGCATTGATCCTTGAGTCAAGCCAGCCTCTCACACTCACCATGCTGCGCCAGCCTTAGCCCTTGTACTTGCCTAGATCATGAACCATACCTCTCTTACACATTATTTGACTTTTTGCAAAAGGCAACTTACCAATCAATAAAGCATGTGTCTAATCATCTGACCAATGAGAGAGAGTCATGTGGACAACTTGCAAGCTAAACATAAAAAAAGCAAAGGCTGAAGCATCCACATTCACCACATTCACAAAATCACCTCACATTGCAAAAGCCTTCGAATTTCTCTATACAGCCTGCAAACACTCAAACTTCCTTCATCATCCAACTCAACACACTTCATAGACAAGAAACCACCCAAAGCACAAGCTTGAAACAGCCTGAAAACTCCATAACCATTCTTCACCTCAGCCTGCACTTTCTATCGAATCTCTCTCCACAAGTCACAAACACACAAACCAACACCACAGATCTTTTCTACACATCATCTGGACCTCAAACAACCCATCACCATGACCTGAGAGTGCCAGAATCTCCATTGCCATTTTTGACTGAACTGAAGCAGAAGCTTTCGAAACTCATCATCAAGCCAACTTAAACTCCATTTGAGCATTCAAACATCATCTGGGGACCAAGTGGAGCAGTTTGCACAAGGAAAGGTGGCCAGCAAGTTCTCAGGTTGAAAGCTCCAAATCTCAGGTAGCTCGAAAATAATTTTTCCAGAAATCATTTCTCTTGTTACAAACTTGTTCTACATGTCTTGCTGATCATCCTGATACTTTTGGTTTTTGAAATGGTTGTGATTTGAGCATTTAATTTGTCTCTGAAGCTTGCGTGACCTAGAAATTGTTTGCTTCGATTCAGTTGATTTAGGAAATATAAATGTGTTTTGGGAGGGGGGTTTGATTCGTGAGGGTGTTAGAAACATTTCCCAATTCATAGATTTTGTTTTAGTTACGTTTTGAGAGGTTTTGAGTTTTCTCAGGTGAGAGCTGGCCGGAGAAGACGACCGGAAGTCTTCTCCGGCCACCTGAGTGTGATTAGGGCTTAATCCAGTCATTAATGTCAGTTTGAATTTGGGCCATAGGATGCGTTGACTCCCTTGACTTCGCGCGCAGATAGAAGGCCAGGATCACTTTGATTAGCCCTAATCCACGTGTTAGGGTTAATTAATCATAAATTATTTAATTAAATCAGAAGCTGTGTGGACCCTTGGATCTGGCGCGTGGTCAACCCATTTAAACCCAGGATCAATCTCATCCGTCCTTCTGTTTGACTTTTTATTTAATCCATTTTTAATTCATTTTATTTCAATTATTTTGCATAATTTATTAAAAATAGCAAAAAATTCTTAAAAATTATGAAACTTTTTCTTTAAGGTTTTATTAATTTTTAAGACCCAAAAATATTTTTATTTTATTTTTTATCATTAAAAAAGTATTTTTAAATATTTAAAAGATTATTTTTAATTGATTAATGGGAATTAATTAATTAAAAATACTTTTAGGTATTTGAAAATTACAAAAAAATTCATGAAATGTTCTAAGACATTTAGAAACATTGTCCAATCTTCAAACCAAATTTCTTTTTTGATCTTGATGCATTTTAAGAATTTTTCATTGAATTAAATCATTTTTTATGCATTATTTTGATCACAAGTTTAAAAATTCATTTCTGCCTATTGGTGAAGGTTGAGACATTGATTCTTTTTGCTTTGTCTTGTGTTTAACATGTATTTTCAAGGATAAAAAGGCCATGATTTGATCTTGCATTTCCTAATTGATTGGCATTTCTTTTGTTAAGAACCCTAAAAAACCCTAATAACTTAGGAAATTCATATCTTGAGTTTGGTTGAGAGTTGAGAGCTCCCCTTTGGACCTTGGTTTAGTATAGGGTTAGGGATTCTTTGAGTGGCATTTTCCATTTTTTATCTTAGGGTTTTGCTTCTGTTTTGGGTTTTTGTTTGATGTTTGATTCATAAACCCTAATTTGGGCTCTCATTTGCATCCTTCTTACATTATCTTGCATAACATGACTTGCCATGCCATTCCATGCTTCCATTTGATTCATTTGACATCATAAGACATATTGAAAGCATGTTTGATCATTGCATCACATATTTGCCATCTTGTATGCCATGTATGCTTCATAACTTTCCATGTTTGTTCATGTTCCTTAACTTGCTTCACTTGCATCCATGATCTTGTATGAACATCTCCATGCCTTGCCTCATGTTTGTAGCACTCCATAGCATTATTATCATCATTAACATGCTTCTGGTTTGGTCTAGCATCATGCCATTTCATCTCATCTTGCATTGCATTGCATTTCTTTCTAACATTTCAGGTGGTAAGTGAACTTGGGAAGTGAATTTGCCTTCACTTCTCATAACTTTTCTTTTCATCTCTCTTGCATACCATGCTGCATTTATATATGTGTTTGAGTTTGAGCTTGCTCATTCTTGCTCCTCCCACTTTCTTTCTTCAAGTGACTTGACTTCTTGAATGAAGCAAGTCACTTTGCTTCTCTTGATCTTGTTCATCTGCTTCCTGGTGGTTCATCTGAAGATTGTTCTTGAAAACCTCACAAACCTTAGGATCAACCAAGCATGACAATGAATTAGGGTTTTGATTAGTCCCCCTTCATAGTTTTTACCTTTGTGTCTCTCTTTGAGTCCTCTATTCTCATCTCATAATCAGGAACTAAACCCTAAAGGCTTTAAGGCTTTGTGATCAAGCTTATGCCTGCATCCTTCTCTTAGGATGGAGTGTATAACTTTAATCCTAAGTGTTAAACCCTTAATGTGTTTAAATCTCTTAATCAATTCACATAATAAATATCAAGACATCACACTTGTAACTTGGGCCTTGCATTAGGGTTCTAATTCTTCCTTAAGTGGTTAAGAAGGACTAACCCTAGTGTTAATGGACAAGTCCCCCTCAAGTTGTCTTACAAACCCTAAAAATCATTTCATCATCATACCATTAATCTAAAATCCACTTAATCAAAGGCTTGTTTTGTCATGAGTTTAATCCCTAATCACGGATTAAGTTGAGGAGCTTTCCTCAGCTTAAACATTCTCATCTATTATCCTTCTATTAGGATGGTGTAATGGGTCTGTTAAATCCCTGATTATGGCTTAACCTCATTACTTAACACTAAACAAAAACCACAAAAACACCTAAATAATCACAAGTAGGTTAATGATCTTAATCCTATACCAAAGGTGATTAAGTGTGAGAATCTGACTTCACACTTAAGGTACTCTCATTACCCCTAATCAGAGGGAAGATGTGATGAGTTTACTAACCCATTGGTTTAGGCTTAAGCTCATTAACTTATGACAAACTTTCAAAAGCAATAAAAGACTGAAAACATAAAAACAAACAATAATCGTCTCCTTCGGGATTCTTTTCTCATCACCTTCACTCATAAACGAGAACTTGCTTCTTCCGTCTAATGCAAGACAATTAGCACCTGAGCCAGACAGGTCATACACTTGAGCATAGACAAGTAAGCAGTTCAACAGTCAATTCACCTTTCAGTCTCTTTGGGTCGAACTACGGTGTTCTGACTTCCTCATTGCACGAGAGGATACGTAGGCATAACTTAACAGTTATCGAACAAAAGTCTCTGTATATTCCCCCTCCTTCCAGCTTCATTCTTTTAAGCCTCATGTTCATGAGCATCTCACTCTTATCTTTACACTGACACATCATTGTACACTTCACACTTCCTTTACACTGACACCTGTACATCTTTTCCAGCTCTTTTATATACAAATTGCACTGACACTACCCCTTTAAACACAAATCTTTTAAGCGTGGATCCCGTCGAGTACGGCGGACAATCTGGGTGCTAATACCTTCCCAGGTTGTAACCAACCCCCTTTCTCAGTCTCTCTGGTTCGCAACCGTCTTATCCATCTCTTTCTAGGCTTATGCAGCATTGCCTTTCCTCCGGGATAAAAATGCCTAGCTGGCGACTCTATTCATTCTCCAGTGAGTTCACGGCTGTGTGTTCTCACTGTCCCCTTCGCCGACCGTTCGCGTTTGTACCCTTATTTGACCCTGTTTCACTTATCGGGAGCCACAAGAGAGAGGCTGGGTCATTAAAGGACGTGGCAAGATCCTGAGAGGTGAGGGGGAAGATCCAATGGCACAGGGTTCATCTTCTACCTCACGAAACCCTAATCTCATGTTTCCAGATTCTGGTGACCGGAGCTAGGGCTCCGGCACCTGAAATTGCACCAGATGAACAAAACACCATAAAAATAAATATGAAGCTCCAGATTGACTAATTGAGATGCCCTGAGTTCAAAAATGACCATGAAAAAAACAATAGATCAATGGATTCTCTGGATCGAAAGGAAACAGTTGTGACCATAAAAGTTCAAATTCATATTACACACTCAATATCGCACCAATTTTGAAACCAATACTAGCATAATGATCAGTGAAGCAAGAGGATTATAATGCACACAATCAATTTCATTTTCAGATCTGAGGATTTGGATGTTACCTGAACTTGTAGATCTTGAGAAAACTTGCTAGAAGTCCAGATGATGAAGCCAATCCACTCCAGATGCTCTCTAGTTTCAAAATAAATGCAACTAGAGCCTTGAATCTTGCTAGATCTTAAGCTTTGCAAGCAACTGTCCTGAAATGGCAAGGTTCTTGATCTTGAGAGATAGCTTGAACAAGGGTGAGATTAATGATCCTGAGCTTCCAAGGATCAAGGATCTACAATTTGTTTTTGGAGAGAGCTAGTGTGTGAGGAGATTTGAGAGAAAATGCAAGTTATGCACAAACTTGGAAGCTGAAGAATGAGAGAGAACTGAGCCTTTGCAAAACCCTAATTTGTTTTATATCATCTCATGAACCAATGCTGAAAATATGAAGAAGTTTGCACATGGGAATGAAAAGTATTTGTGATTTTGCAAATTTTGCAATTTTGGTGTGATATCATGTAATCCTCATGCTTTCCTTGGCCTCTTGCCCATGTGCACTCCAAATCCAGCCCTTAATCTCAAACAAACAAAATCCTGGCCATTAGATTAAAGTATCACACTCTTTTCATGTGCATGCATTTTTTGGCCCTTATGAAGTAACATTCTTGTTGTGAACGAATTTATGAATTTCTTTGGAGCAAAGTATGCCAAATACGTTGTATTTTAACATTGGAACCTCACTTTATCCATTCCAACACTCAAAATGAAGTTTCATGACTTTTGGCTCTTGGTGCGTGCATGAAAATCAACTTTTTGCCCTAATTTTGTCAAACTTTCGAGGGCCTTAGATTCCTAACCAAGAATGCTATGAAAAAGTACTTGTACTTTTTGAAAATGGGAGGCCTTAATATCTAACTTTCATGTTTGACTTTGGTCCATTTGAAGAATTTTTCATTAAGTTAAGGTCACTTGAATTTTAGGGCAAAAGTTGCCAAAAATGACATTTTCTCAAAACCAACTTTGCACCAATTTTGCAAAAACCCTCAAAACTTCATGATTCTTGATCTTTGAACTTGACAAACCTCTTATAACATTGTAAGAACATCCCTTGGCTAGAAAAATTGGGTTGGACCCCTTGAAATCACACAGTTGACGTTTTTAAGGCACAGTTGACCAATTACTTCATCTGCAAGCAACTGAAGAATTCCTTGACTTCCCCAAGGAATTTTCTCACCAAAATTGGTACCTAGGATCCTCTTGACATATGAAAGACTTTGCCTAAATGAAATGGCCAAAGTTTTAAGGTTTTCAAGCTTGAATCTCAAACCCTAGTTAAGGACCATTGTGTAGGAGCTTTGCCCTAGCCTGTAATCCTTGATGATCTTCCAACCTTCTGAGCTTTTGTAAATGCACTTGAGCTTGTAAATGCAACATAGACCCCTCATAGGACATGTACAAAACCATTGAGCCCCTTGTCATGGCTTGAAATGCTTCAAGAACCTCCACAGATGATCATATGCCTAATGCTAGGTCATGAGAAATGTTATGCCTCATCTTTCCATGCTAGGATGCTAAGAAAATGATATGTTCATGATGAATATGATGTGATACAATGCTTAAAATGAAGAGGGAAAATTTGGGGTGTTACAGCTGCCCCTATTCAAACAACTGTTAATCTGAAAAGGACGGTAGCACGGGCTATCAACCGTTCAAGATAAACTGTGGTTGAATACCAAGAAGACCTGAAATTTGCACTCTGACGAAGAACGCAAAACACTGGGAAATAAACTCAACCAAATGACGCTTTGGTGACTGAAGGGGAGAAAAAGCAGACGAGCTTCTTCCAAGTTGAAACTGTTATCTGGAATAAGAATACTTTGACAGACGAGTCTTCTTCGAACAATCCTGTTATGCCAGGAACTGGACATACGAGTCCCCACACTACTGATAACGAGAAAACATATCGATTATATTGCTAAGTTTCATTGACGTTTTATCGCATAATCATCGTTTTAACACTCGATTTCTCGAGTTTTCCTTACCGTTTTGCAGGTAAATCATATATGGAGCTAAATCATGAATTAAGAGCAAAAGGAACAAAAGCAACCATAAAAAGATGAAGAAATGAAGAAGCCTACAGAACTGCATAATTTGTTGCAGTGACGGTCGTCACCAAGGTGTCACGACCGTGACACCCCAAAAGAAGCCATCACGACCGTGAGAACATTGTCACGACCGTGACACTTAAATTGCACAGAACACGAGCGTGAAGACCCTGTCACGACCGTGACAAGGTAAAAAGTAGGTTATTGACTGAGACCACGTCAAAACCTTACGTGAAGGATTTCCTGCCTATTTTTTAGCCACGTTCCTATGTTTCCTCAACCACTCCAGCAAGGCCCAATGCAACAAAGTCCAAAATTGAAGCCCATTAATTGTTCTATAAATACCACAAGTTTTATGAAGAAACTACAGAGCATTTTTTATTCATTTTTCTGCGGAAGCTCTGCCGATTTATTTTACGACCCTGTTTTTATTTCTGCATTATTTTCAGTTTTTCATTCTTATTGTATCCCAACCCAACATATAACAATTTCCAACATCAGGAAATTGTTATACATTTACTTGTTTCTAAACCTTCAGAATTTGTTTATTTTTGATTTCCGCCAACTCCAAGCTTTCCGGTCTGTGGAAGAAGGAGTCTGCTATAATATTTGTTAACCAGGTTTTTATTATATTGCAAATTTAATATTTATAATGTTTATTTATTTTTCTGCCATGAGTATTTTATTATTTGTTTTTCTGTCTCTGTCTGGTTCAACATCAATGAGTAGCTAATTACCTTAGGGCGGTATGTAGTTAAAACAAACTTAATCGGTATAATTTAACCATAGGCTAAAAATAATTAATAACTTAACATTTTGGCTGACACTTTTTAATTAAAATCGACCTTTTCGTTACGAGAGTAAGAAAAGAGTATTAGGTTAGGTCAAGACCACGAGAGTGTGAGATTTTAACCAGATAGCTAAAGTTAGGCATTTAAATTAAACACAGCGAGAGCGCTTTAAAATAAATTAGAATTACTAAGTTTCCAAAAATTATCTCTAAACACTTATGGGCTAGCGAGAGCAGGCATAGGGCTTTAGGGGTAAGATCTGAGATAAGACCACGAGAGTGTGAGTTGAGGGTATTTAAACTGGTAACCTCCACCGAATAGATTAAGTAAACACCTTTATAAGCCTAGGTTAGATTGACCCACCTAAGTTAGTATAATTACATACCGACCGCCTTAGTATCATTCTATTAAAACTTAAATTTAATTCCGCCTTTAATATTTTAAAATCAACAAAAAAAAATCGTGACAACCCTTCACCTTAGCTAAACTAGAAGTCCATCTAGCACTAAGTAACCATAGAGTCCCTGTGGATCGATAATCTTAAATATTACTTCGATAGGCTGTGCACTTGCAGTTAAGATACCGCTAGACACATAATTAGACACGTCTTTAGCCCATCAAGTTTTTGGCGCCGTTGTCGGGGACCTTAATTTAGTTACTAATGCACTTTAGGTAGCATTGTCTAGACTAAGGTATCAACTATTTAATTTAATTTAATTTCCGAGTGTATGCCAAGTACTCGCTCTAAAAGCGAAGACTTGCAACCTCTAATCCCTGAATCGGAACGCTTCTTACACGTAAGAAGACGAATATTCGATTACGAAAAAAGTTACAATATTCCAGATCTTCATTTAGATCCGCCTAAACCAGTCGTAACATCAAAGGACGCAGAGATTGCTGAAGAACAGCATCACCCACTCAAGTATTACGCCAGTCCTTCGCAAGCTGAACCGCATTCAAGCATTGCAGCACCGGCCATCAACCGAAATGATTTTGAACTAAAACCTTCGTTGATATCAGCCGTGCAACAAAATCAATTCGCCGGAAATCCTACCGAGGATCCGAACCTTCATCTTTCGATCTTTGTGCAATACGCAGATACCGTAAAAGCCAATGGAGTTACCCAAGAAGCTATTAGACTATGTTTGTTTCCTTTTTCACTTCGAGACAGAGCAAGAGCCTGGCTTCAATCTCTGCCTTCGAACTCAGTAACTACGTGGGAGGAACTTAAGAGAGTTTTCTTGAACAGATATTTTCCACCTAGCAAGACAGCTATGCTGAGAGCTCAGATCAACGGATTTAAGCAAAGGGAAAGCGAATCACTATTCGAAGCTTGGGAACACTATAAGGATCTGCTGAGACTTTGTCCACATCACGGATTAATAGAATGGATGGTCATCCATACCTTCTATAATGGGCTCTTGTACAATACAAGAATGACAATTGACGCTGCCGCAGGTGGTGCATTGATGGACAAAGAATATAATGATGCCTATGCACTCATCGAAAGTATGGCTCAAAACCATTACCTTTGGGGAAGCGAGAGAGTCGCAACTGAGAAACCAACAAAAGGAGGTATGTACGAAGTGAGTAGTATGGACCAAGTCAATGCGAAGTTTGACCAACTAAGCCAAAAGATCGACAACTTGGCCATAACACCAACAGCCACCGTGGCTGCAGTAACACCTAACTGTGAGTTATGTGGAGTCCCAGGACACGAAGTTTCCGATTGTCAACTATTGACAGGAACTCCCACTGATCAAGTGAATTATGCTCAAGGAAACCCATACTCAAACACATACAACCCAGGTTGGAAGAATCATCCGAACTTCTCCTATAAGAATAACAATGCTTTATACGCACCAGGTCAAGCACCAGCTACATCACCAGGATATCAAAAGACTGCTCCTAATGTCCCTAGAAAATCGAACCTTGAGTTGATGATGGAGAACTTTATAGCTAACCAATCTCAAACAAACAAGGACTTCTTAAACCAAAACATTCACACTAGTGAGCAGATTAAGCAATTAGTGAGCAAAGTAGATGCATTAGCTACACATAACAAAATGCTTGAAACTCAGATTTCACAAGTAGCTCAACAACAAGCACCTACTACTGCACCAGCTGGAGTATTCCCTGGACAACCTCAACCTAATCCGAAAGGACATGCCAATGCTGTGATATTAAGAAGTGGCAAGGAACTTGACGGACCTACCGATCCAAGACTTGACAATCCAGCCATGTACCAAAAGCCGGATAAATCGACTGAAGTGGTGAATGATCCAGAAGAAAAGGAAGATGATAATCAAGAGGTAGTGGAGAAAGAACAACCTTATGTGCCTCCACCACCCTATAAACCACCAATTCCGTACCCTCAAAGATTAACAAATTCCAAGACGACGGGTCAATTTAAGAAATTTGTTGAACTTCTGAAACAGTTGAATATTACTATTCCGTTTACAGAAGCTATCACCCAAATACCCTCGTACGCTAAGTTTTTAAAAGAAATCTTATCCAATAAGAAAAAGATAGAGGATAACGGAACAGTTACACTTACTGCTGAGTGTAGCGCAATAATTCAGAATAATATGCCTCCTAAGCTAAAAGATCCAGGAAGTTTCTCTATACCCTGTGTAATAGGAAAATTCGTCATTGACAAAGCTCTATGCGATTTAGGAGCCAGTATCAGTGTTATGCCCTTAATGATTTGCAAAAGGCTAGACATGGGAGACCTTAGACCAACTAAAATGTCTGTTCAACTAGTCGATCGCTCAGTTAAATATCCTGTAGGCATACTAGAAAACGTCCCAGTACGTATAGGACAATTCTACATCCCTACTGATTTTATAATCATGGACATCTCTGAAGACTCCACTACACCTATCATACTAGGAAGACCATTCTTAGCTACCGCCGGAGCTATTATAGACGTAAAAAGAGGAAAGCTAACCTTTGAAGTAGGTGAAGACAAAGTTGAATTTATTTTAACACAATTCTTACAATCACCAGCTATAGAGGATACATGCTATCTATTGGACGTAATTGATGAATGTGTAAGAGAAATGGAATTGAAAGAGACTACCTATTCTGAAATAATGAAAATTCAAATCCCTCCGATTTTCGAAGATGATAATTGGCGTGCACCGTATCAAGACGATAGTCTAAGCGAAAGTTTAGCACTTACACCGGATCCCATGCCAAGTAAAGATAGACCTACATTAGGATTAAAAACTTTACCTCATAACCTAAGATACGAATTCTTAGACATTGAATGTAAAAGACCAGTTATAATAAATTCCAGTTTAGGAACTATAGAAACAAAGAAACTTTTAGATGTCTTGAAGAAATATCCAACTGCATTAGGATATAACATATCTGATCTCAAAGGAATATGCCCTTCAGTCTGTATGCATCGTATTCTGCTAGAAGAAGATTGCAGAACCTCCAGAGAATCTCAAAGAAGAATTAACCCAATCCTTAGCACTGTAGTAAAAGAAGAAGTTAAGAAACTACTAGATGCCGGAATAATATATCCAATCTCTGATAGTGAATGGGTTAGTCCAATACATGTAGTGCCAAAGAAAGGAGGTATCACTGTTGTGAAAAACGCTCAAGGCGAATCGATATCGCAAAGAGTAGTGACGGGACATAGAGTGTGCATAGACTATTGTAAACTAAACAAAGCCACTCGAAAAGATCATTTCCCACTACCCTTTATAGATCAAATGTTAGAACGATTAGCCAAGCATTCATACTTCTGTTATCTTGACGGTTACTCAGGATTTTTCCAAATCCCTATCCATCCAGATGATCAAGAGAAGACTACATTCACATGCCCATATGGAACGTTCGCTTATAGATGAATGCCATTTGGATTATGCAACGCTCCTGCAACATTTCAAAGATGTATGATGTCAATCTTCGCAGATTTTATAGACAACATCATGGAAGTGTTCATGGACGACTTCTCTGTATGCGGGCAAAGTTTTGAAGGATGCCTATCAAACTTAGAAATGGTGTTAGAAAGATGTGTAAAAGTAAACCTCGTGCTTAACTGGGAGAAATGTCATTTTATGGTCAAAGAAGGAATCGTATTAGGTCACGTAATATCTAACAAGGGAATTGAAGTTGATAAAGCTAAGATTGAAGTCATA
Organism: Lathyrus aphaca; assembly: GCA_963966055.1. Classification (NCBI taxonomy): domain Eukaryota; kingdom Viridiplantae; phylum Streptophyta; class Magnoliopsida; order Fabales; family Fabaceae; genus Lathyrus; species Lathyrus aphaca. The sequence goes on along the minus strand of OZ014520.1, from coordinate 352,793,258 downwards.
AAAGATCTTCAACCCCCTAAAACCATTCGAGAAATACGAAGCTTTTTAGGACACGCCGGTGTCTACCGACGATTCATCAAAGACTTCTCGAAAATCACTAAACCTCTTACTGGTTTATTAATGAAAGACGCTGAGTTCATATTCAGTGAAGATTGTCTTAAAGCATTCGAAACTCTAAAAACAACCCTCATCACCGCACCAATCATGCAACCCCCTGACTGGAGATTACCTTTCGAAATCATGTGCGATGCGAGTGACTATGCTGTAGGCGCAGTTCTAGGACAGAGGAAGGAAAAGAAACTTCATGCGATTTACTATGCCAGTAGAACCTTAGATTCTTCCCAGATGAACTACGCCACTACTGAAAAAGAATTGTTAGCAGTTGTCTTTGCGCTTGACAAATTCCGTTCTTACCTAGTAGGAGCGAAAATAATCATTTACACAGACCATGCTGCTATCCGATATCTATTGACTAAGAAAGATGCTAAACCAAGACTCTTGAGATGGATTTTACTCTTACAAGAGTTTGATCTCGAAATAAAAGATAAGAAAGGTACTGAGAATGTCGTAGCGGACCATTTATCTAGAATAGAAGGTATTAAACCCGAACAAGTGCCGATTAACGATGATTTTCCGTATGAACAGCTGATAGCACAATAGGAAGCGGTGTAACATCCCAATTTTTACAATTATTTATTTATTTATATTAATTGATCAATTGAGTGATTTTGTGAATAAATGATTTAATTAATTTATTTGAAATAATTGAATTATGTGATTTATTTGATTTATTGGAAATAATTTAATTATTTGATTAAATTAAATAATTTAATTTATTAGATTTATTTTATTTAGTGTAATGAAATAGATCTTAGTAAGAATAATTGATTGGGCCTAAATGAGTGTGTGATTAGAAAGTAAGTGAGTGAGTTAAAAAGTCCAATAGAAATTATAAAGGTTATGTCTTGTTAGGGTTAAAAGATATAGAATAGAAAAGAGAAAAGTGGCTAGTAGAGAGGATTGGAGAAGAAGAGGGACGTATGATGTTCCATTTCACTGTAACGTGTTCTTTTTTTTTAATTGAAATGAAAATATATCATTCACTTAATTGGAAATGGAGTACATGTAATTACATGGTAAATGAAATGTGATACTCATAGGCTCATTTCCTGTAACGCATAGGTAGAACAAAAGCATGAGGAATACCAATCTTGTAGTACCACTTGGTATAAATTGAAAACATGAGGCTTCATATAGTTATATTACAGTATAGCCTACATACTTTTTATCCAAAATTAAAAGTAATAGTTTTATTAATTAATGGAATATATTGATGAGTTAAGAATTGATGGCTTTAAATAATATTCCCTGTAGCCATGTGATGGGAACAAAGTAATCTTACATTAGGAGGAATTGTACAACACAACTTGTCTTATTGTAGTGTTATATTAATTGACACTTGTATGAAATTTTGATGATATGTGCTTTTATTTTCTTTGCTTGTTTTCTGTTTAATTTAACTAATTTGATTTACCAATATATTACTTAATGCAGCCGCATAAGTTGCTAATTGAGTGAGGAATTTATATACTGATACATTGATGGATCATTAATTAAAAAGTAAACCAATGTGCTTAGTAGTGTAAATGTACAACAAGGTATTAAAGTCAATCATCATAGGATCCATATAAATCACACATACAGTAAATAATCTTGAGATATTCCCTACAAAACTAGCATTGTTCTCACCTTGATTTATTTTATTGTTTTAAAATTATATAATAGGAAACATTATTCACTTATTTATTGATGTGAATACTAGGACACCAATGGTTAGCTTTAGCTAATCACACATTCTCTTGGGCTATTTTTGATAAATATTTATATTCACTAATGACTAGTAATTTTAGTGATCAAGAGACACCCATAAGTTGATGTGTTCCACTATGAATGAGATTCAAGTGAAAATAAATAATTAACTTGGAGATTAATTTTGTGATTATTTAGAGATTAATTTGATGATTATTTTAATGAATAATTTTGGTAATTAATTTGATGATTATTTTTCGCGATCAATTTAGTGAATAATTTGGTAATTAATTTGGTGATTAACTTGATGATAAATTAATCATTCCATGTTTAATCGATAATACGTATTTTGTGAATTGAGATTGAATTGTATTGATATCTCATGGATTGCTTGCTTGTTGTGAGATAATGTCTTTGAGATTGTATTGTAAATTGTGTTGTATACTGTTTGAAAATGATCTGTGTGTGGATGATGCATAAATATGTGCAAGTATGTGTAATTGTGTGGTAATTCAAATGTGATGAATTATTGAAGATATGCAAGAATAATAAGATTAGAGGACAATCTTAATTGCATATGGTTGTTGAACTTGCACATGCATCATTTGTGTTAAGAGGCAATGTTTGCTAGTTCCGTGAGAGCTAGTGACTTGTCCCAAACCTAGAGGACGGGTTTGAAAGCTTAGAGGACGGGCTTTTGACGTATTATCGGTCTAGAGGACGGACCCGGTTTAGATGTAAAAACCGAAAAATGATAATAAGAGATTGGTACCACATGCATGAGTTGCATTTGAGTCTTGCATTGAGTCTCATTGTGTCTATGGTTACAATGTGAGATTATATGTGTTATGTGAATTGTTGAATTGGTGAATTATGGATTTGTGAGTATGTACTTGTTAATAGTATGACTACTTGAGTGATATTATGTTGATGAAACTTTTGAAGTGTGGGAATAATTGTGATTATGCTTGTACACCTTAAATTATATATTATCTTATGATTTCAGTAATTATGTGAATTCTCACCCTTCTGTTGGAATGATGTTTTGTACGACATCGCTCAGGTACTGAAGATTAGAGTTTCTTCTAGCAAGAGAGTAGCTGATGGAGTAACCTATTTTAGTTTCATATTTATTTTGGGTCGAGTCGTACTCTGATCATGTAACACTGGGAATGTTTGATTCATGTCTTAAGAGATACAATTATATACTCTATCTATTTTGTTAATTGAATTTGAATTTTATGGTGAGGTGGATTTTATGCCCAATTTGATTTAATGAATGAAGTTTATTTGAGACTTGAATGTCATGAGATTCTTAATGAAAGTGATCCGCTGCTACATGCTAATGTGAAAGTATATGAAAGCATGAATTTATTTCAAGTGTTATTGAGTATGACAGGTGTATGTGTGATATTTTGAATTATGTGTGACATCCTTCTTTGATATGCATGATAATTACTCTAATTATTTATATATTTTCCGTGGGGTTTAGAAGGGTGTTACATTAGTGGTATCAGAGCAAAGTCGGTCAGTTGACCAAGTTGTCTGTTTGTTTATTTTGTGTTCCAGTATCGGTATTGTTGTTCTAATGAGGATTTTATTGTGGAACCAAGAACAATGGCTGCAGGTAGGAATGATAGAGCACTTGCTGAAGCTTTGACATTTTTGGCTGGAGCGATTGGGCAGATTCCTCAAGTCAATGTGAATGCTATGAACAACAATGATGATGAGTTTCGTGCTTTGGGAAAGTTTCAGAGGAACAACCCACCAAAGTTCATGGGAAGGCATGAACCCGACAAAGCACAAGAATAGTTGGATGCAATTGAAAAGATATTTTGAGTTATGAGTTGTTCAGATGCGCAGAAGGTGCAGTTTGGCACCCACATGCTTGAGAAGGAAGCTGAGCACTGGTGGGGTAACACTCGTCGAAGATTTGAAGAAGACAAAGTTGAGATTACTTGGGCTATTTTTAGAGAGTCATTTTTGGAGAAGTACTTTCCGGAAGATGTACATGGAAAGAAGGAAATTGAGTTTCTTGAATTGAAGCAAGGTAACTTAACTGTGGCTGAGTATGCAGCAAGATTTGAAGAGTTGATTCAGTTTTGTCCTCACTACAACACTACTAATGCGGAGAGATCTAAATGTATTAAGTATGTGAATGATTTGAGACCTGAAATCAAGCAAGCCATTGGTTATCAAGAGATTAGGCGATATTCTGAGTTGGTGAACAAAAGTAGGATCTATGATGAAGATAGTAGGGCTCGATCAGCTCACTACAAAAGTATGGGTGATAAGAAAGGAAAAGGCCAATTCAGAGGGAAACCGTATGTGACATCTGGTGACAAAGGGAAGCAAAAAGCTAGTTATGGAAAGAAGTTGAGTGGGGGAGGAGCTTCCACTCCAGTGAGGTGTTATCTATGTGGTGTTGAAGGACATCGTGCTTCTGAATGCACAAGTGTTGAGAAGAAATGTTTCAAGTGTGGCAAGCCTGGACATAAGGCTTTAGAGTGCAGGAGTGGTGCGAGTGTGACTTGCTACAATTGTGGTGAGCAAGGGCACATTAGTACCAAGTGCGACAAACCAAAGAAGGCTCAAACGAAAGGGAAAGTGTTTGCTCTGTCTGGATCTGAGACGACTAGTGAATATCGATTGATCAGAGGTACGTGCTTCATTAATGGTATACCTTTGATAGCTATAATTGATACTGGAGCTACACATTCTTTTATTTCTTTGGATTGTGTTAAAAGATTGAATCTTTAGTTGTCCGTTATGGGTGGCAGTATGGTTATTGACACTCCTGCTATGGGTTCAGTAACTACCCCATATGTGTGTTTGAATTTCCCGTTGAGTATTTTTGGTAAAGACTTTGGCGTTGATTTAGTGTGTCTTAAATTAGATCAACTTGATGTTATTCTTGGCATGAATTGGTTGGAGTTCAACCATGTCTATATTAATTGTTTTGATAAGTCAGTTGTTTTTCTTAAACCTGAGGACGAAGGAGACTTATTTATGTCTGCCAAGCAAGTGAATGAGTTAGTGCAAGATGGTGCCGAGATGTTTATGTTGCTGGCAACTTTGAGTATTGAGGAAAGTGGAACAGTTGGTGATTTGCCAATTGTTTGTGATTTTCCAGAAGTTTTTCCTGATGAGATAAGTGATTTACCGCCGGAACGCGAGGTGGAGTTTACGATCGACTTAGTTCCTGGAACTAGTCCGGTATCGATGGCTCCATATCGTATGTCCGCATCGGAGTTGAAAGAGTTGAAGAGTCAACTTGAAGACCTACTTGATAAGAGGTTTATTCGTCCGATTGTATCACCATGGGGTGCACCTGTTTTGTTGGTTAAGAAGAAAGAAGGAACTATGAGGCTTTGTGTGGATTACCGACAATTGAACAAAGTGACTATCAAAAATAAGTATCCACTTCCGAGAATTGATGATTTGATGGATCAGTTGGTTGGTGCAAGTGTGTTCAGTAAGATTGATTTGAGATCTGGGTATCATCAGATTCGTGTGAAAGCTGAAGATATTCAGAAAACTGCTTTTCGGACGAGGTATGGTCATTATGAGTATTCTGTGATGCCATTTGGTGTAACTAATGCACCGGGTGTATTTATGGAGTACATGAATAGGATTTTCCATCCGTATTTGGACAAGTTTGTGGTTGTATTCATTGATGATATTTTGATTTATTCCAAGAGTGAAGAGTATCATGTTGAACATCTAAAGATTGTGTTATCTGTGTTGAAGGAGAAACAATTATATGCTAAACTTTCTAAGTGCGAGTTTTGGTTGAAGAAAGTGAGTTTCCTCGGTCATGTGATTTCAAGTAAAGGAATTGCAGTTGATCCGTCGAAGGTTGGAGCTGTATCGCAATGGGAAGCCCCAAAATCAGTTTTGGAGATTCGAAGTTTTCTTGGATTGGCAGGTTATTATCGGAAATTTATTGAAGGATTTTCTAAGTTGTCTTTGCCATTGACGTAGTTGACTAGAAAGGGTCAAGCTTTTGTTTGGGATACAAAGTGTTAAGAAAGTTTCCAAGAGCTTAAGAGAAGATTGACGACAGCTCCTGTTTTGATTTTGCCGAATTCGGCCGAACCGTTTGTTGTGTATTGTGATGCTTCATTAATGGGTTTGGGAGGTGTATTGATGCAAAATCAGCAAGTTGTAGCTTATGCTTCAAGGCAACTTAAAGTTCATGAGAGGAATTATCCGACGCATGACTTAGAGTTGGCCGCTGTTGTGTTTGTGTTGAAGCTTTGGAGGCATTATTTGTTTGGATCGAGATTTGAGGTCTTTAGTGATCATAAGAGTTTGAAGTATCTCTTTGATCAGAAAGAATTGAATGCAAGGCAAAGAAGATGGTTGGAACTTCTGAAGGATTATGATTTTGGTTTGAATTACCATCCGGGTAAAGCAAATGTGGTAGCTGATGCATTGAGTCGGAAGTCTTTGCATATGTCGATGATGATGGTTAGAGAATTGGAAATGATTGAGCAATTTCGAGACATGAGTTTGGTTTGTGAGGAGACTTCTTATGGAGTTAAACTTGGTATGTTGAAGCTTACAAGTGGTATTCTTGAAGATATTCGAGAAGGTCAGAAATATGATTTAGGCTTGGTAGATCGATTAACTTTGATCAATCAAGGCCGAGGAGGTGATTTTCGGATTGATGTGAATGGTATCATGAAGTGTCGTGATCGAGTTTGTGTTCCGGATATTGCAGAGTTGAAGAAAAGTATTCTTGAAGAAGGTCATCGTAGTGGATTGAGTATTCATCCGGGTGCGACTAAGATGTACCAAGATTTGAGGAAAGTGTTTTGGTGGCCTTGTATGAAGAAGGATATTGCAGAGTTTGTGTATTCTTGTTTGACTTGTCAGAAGTCAAAGATTGAGCATCAGAAACCGTCGGGTTTAATGAAACCATTAGCTATTCCTGAGTGGAAATGGGATAGCATATCTATGGATTTTGTATCTGGTTTACCTAGAACGCCGAGTAATTTTGAGGCTATTTGGGTTATTGTGGACAGGTTGACGAAATCTGCTCACTTTATTCCGATAAGGATGGATTACCCATTGGAGAAGTTAGCAAAGTTGTATATCGAGAGGATTGTGAGTTTGCATGGTATTCCGTCTAGCATTGTGTCGGATAGAGATCCAAGGTTCACATCAAGATTTTGGGAGAGTTTACAAAGTGCTTTGGGTACTAAGTTGCGTTTGAGTTCTGCTTATCATCCGCAGACGGATGGTCAGACGGAGAGGACGATTCAATCACTTGAGGATCTTTTGAGAGCTTGTGTTTTGGAAAAGGGAGGAACTTGGGATAACTACTTATCTTTGATTGAGTTTACTTACAATAACAGTTTCCATTCGAGTATTGGTATGGCACCGTTTGAAGCATTGTATGGTAGGAAGTGTAGGACGCCATTATGTTGGTATGAGGCTGGAGAGAGTGCGGTGGTTGGACCTGAGATAGTTCAACAAACTACAGATAAGATTAAGATGATTCAGGAGAAGATGAAGATTTCTCAAAGTCGTCAAAAGAGTTATCATGACAAGAGAAGGAAAGCACTTGAGTTCCAAGAGGGAGATCATGTGTTCCTTCGAGTTACTCCAACAACTGGTGTTGGTAGGGCGTTGAAGTCGCGTAAGTTGACACCGCGTTTTATTGGTCCTTATCAGATATTGCAGAGGATAGGAGAGGTAGCCTATCGGATTGCTTTGCCGCCGTCGCTTGCTAATCTCCATGACGTGTTCCATGTATCTCAGTTGAGGAAATACATTGCGGATCCGTCTCATATAGTCCAAGTAGATGATGTACAGGTGAGAGATAACCTGACTGTTGAGACATCACCTATGCGGATAGAAGATCGGGAGTTGAAGAAACTTCGAGATAAAGAGATTGCTTTGGTGAAGGTCGTTTGGGGAGGACCAACTGGTGGAAATGTGACTTGAGAACTCGAGAGTCAGATGAAGGAGTCTTATCCCGAGTTATTCATTTGAGGTAATTTTCGAAGGCGAAAATCTTTTAAGTGGGGGAGAGTTGTAACATCCCAATTTTTACAATTATTTATTTATTTATATTAATTGATCAATTGAGTGATTTTGTGAATAAATGATTTAATTAATTTATTTGAAATAATTGAATTATGTGATTTATTTGATTTATTGGAAATAATTTAATTATTTGATTAAATTAAATAATTTAATTTATTAGATTTATTTTATTTAGTGTAATGAAATAGATCTTAGTAAGAATAATTGATTGGGCCTAAATGAGTGTGTGATTAGAAAGTAAGTGAGTGAGTTAAAAAGTCCAATAGAAATTATAAAGGTTATGTCTTGTTAGGGTTAAAAGATATAGAATAGAAAAGAGAAAAGTGGCTAGTAGAGAGGATTGGAGAAGAAGAGGAAAAAACTCAAAGAGAAGAAGAAGCTCTATAAATTCAAGAAAATCCAAGGTAAGGGTGAGTTTTAATAAAATTATTGAGATTTTTGGATAGTGTAGAATGAGTAAAAATGTGGTTAGGATGAAAACCCCAAATTTACACGATTTTATAATTTTAGGTTTTTATGATAATCTTTGAAAATGTGATAAATAATTATATGCTGAGAATTGGTATTTCGGTATACTATTAATAGCTGCTCATATTTGGAATAGATAATGTAATATGGATTTTGGAATGTAAGGTGATAATTTCATTTCTTCTCGTTACTGTAGCCATCCGCATGATATATATAAATGTCATGAGAAAGTATGATGTTCCATTTCACTGTAACGTGTTCTTTTTTTTTAATTGAAATGAAAATATATCATTCACTTAATTGGAAATGGAGTACATGTAATTACATGGTAAATGAAATGTGATACTCATAGGCTCATTTCCTGTAACGCATAGGTAGAACAAAAGCATGAGGAATACCAATCTTGTAGTACCACTTGGTATAAATTGAAAACATGAGGCTTCATATAGTTATATTACAGTATAGCCTACATACTTTTTATCCAAAATTAAAAGTAATAGTTTTATTAATTAATGGAATATATTGATGAGTTAAGAATTGATGGCTTTAAATAATATTCCCTGTAGCCATGTGATGGGAACAAAGTAATCTTACATTAGGAGGAATTGTACAACACAACTTGTCTTATTGTAGTGTTATATTAATTGACACTTGTATGAAATTTTGATGATATGTGCTTTTATTTTCTTTGCTTGTTTTCTGTTTAATTTAACTAATTTGATTTACCAATATATTACTTAATGCAGCCGCATAAGTTGCTAATTGAGTGAGGAATTTATATACTGATACATTGATGGATCATTAATTAAAAAGTAAACCAATGTGCTTAGTAGTGTAAATGTACAATAAGGTATTAAAGTCAATCATCATAGGATCCATATAAATCACACATACAGTAAATAATCTTGAGATATTCCCTACAAAACTAGCATTGTTCTCACCTTGATTTATTTTATTGTTTTAAAATTATATAATAGGAAACATTATTCACTTATTTATTGATGTGAATACTAGGACACCAATGGTTAGCTTTAGCTAATCACACATTCTCTTGGGCTATTTTTGATAAATATTTATATTCACTAATGACTAGTAATTTTAGTGATCAAGAGACACCCATAAGTTGATGTGTTCCACTATGAATGAGATTCAAGTGAAAATAAATAATTAACTTGGAGATTAATTTTGTGATTATTTAGAGATTAATTTGATGATTATTTTAATGAATAATTTTGGTAATTAATTTGATGATTATTTTTCGCGATCAATTTAGTGAATAATTTGGTAATTAATTTGGTGATTAACTTGATGATAAATTAATCATTCCATGTTTAATCAATAATACGTATTTTGTGAATTGAGATTGAATTGTATTGATATCTCATGGATTGCTTGCTTGTTGTGAGATAATGTCTTTGAGATTGTATTGTAAATTGTGTTGTATACTGTTTGAAAATGATCTGTGTGTGGATGATGCATAAATATGTGCAAGTATGTGTAATTGTGTGGTAATTCAAATGTGATGAATTATTGAAGATATGCAAGAATAATAAGATTAGAGGACAATCTTAATTGCATATGGTTGTTGAACTTGCACATGCATCATTTGTGTTAAGAGGCAATGTTTGCTAGTTCCGTGAGAGCTAGTAACTTGTCCCAAACCTAGAGGACGGGTTTGAAAGCTTAGAGGACGGGCTTTTGACGTATTATCGGTCTAGAGGACGGACCCGGTTTAGATGTAAAAACCGAAAAATGATAATAAGAGATTGGTACCACATGCATGAGTTGCATTTGAGTCTTGCATTGAGTCTCATTGTGTCTATGGTTACAATGTGAGATTATATGTGTTATGTGAATTGGTGAATTGGTGAATTATGGATTTGTGAGTATGTACTTGTTAATAGTATGACTACTTGAGTGATATTATGTTGATGAAACTTTTGAAGTGTGGGAATAATTGTGATTATGCTTGTACACCTTAAATTATATATTATCTTATGATTTCAGTAATTATGTGAATTCTCACCCTTCTGTTGGAATGATGTTTTATACGACATCGCTCAGGTACTGAAGATTAGAGTTGCTTCTAGCAAGAGAGTAGCTTATGGAGTAACCTATTTTAGTTTCATATTTATTTTGGGTCGAGTCGTGCTCTGATCATGTAACACTGGGAATGTTTGATTCATGTCTTAAGAGATACAATTATATACTCTATCTATTTTGTTAATTGAATTTGAATTTTATGGTGAGGTGGCTTTTATGCCCAATTTGATTTAATGAATGAAGTTTATTTGAGACTTGAATGTCATGAGATTCTTAATGAAAGTGATCCGCTGCTACATGCTAATGTGAAAGTATATGAAAGCATGAATTTATTTCAAGTGTTATTGAGTATGACAGGTGTATGTGTGATATTTTGAATTATGTGTGACATCCTTCTTTGATATGCATGATAATTACTCTGATTATTTATATATTTTCCGTGGGGTTTAGAAGGGTGTTACAAGCGGCCTAGCTCAGTTAGACATAAATAAACCAGAAACCGTGGAAACAATCCAGACAACTGTAGGACTGCCATGGTACGCTGACATTGTCAACTACCTAGCCGCAGGAGCTCTTCCACCCGATCTAACCTATCAGCAGAAAAATAAATTCTTTCACAATCTAAAACATTACTATTGGGATGAACCATTATTGTTCAAGAGAGGACCCGATGGAATTTTTCGCCGATGTATTCCCGAAGAAGAAATAGAAGATGTCATTGCTCAATGCCATTCATCTCCTTATGGTGGACATGCAAGCACTTCCAAGACTTGTGCAAAAATCTTGCAAGCCGATTTATTCTGGCCTAATCTATGGAAAGATGTCCACATCGCTGTTATAAATTGCGATCGGTGTCAACGCACTGGCAATATTTCAAGAAGAGATGAAATGCCTCAAAAAGGAATTTTAGAAGTAGAAATCTTTGACGTCTGGGGAATAGATTTCATGGGACCATTCCCATCATCTTTCGGTAATAATTACATACTCGTAGCTGTTGATTATGTTTCGAAATGGATTGAAGCTATAGCTTCTCCTACAAACGATACACGAGTAGTAATAAAGCTTTTCAAAAATATAATCTTTCCCAGATTTGGTGTGCCTAGACTCGTCATAAGTGACGGTGGCTCGCACTTCATTTCAAAAATCTTTGACAAATTACTATCTAAGTATGGAGTAAGACACCGTGTGGCTACACCATATCACCCACAAACAAGTGGACAAGTCGAAGTCTCAAACAGAGAAATTAAACAAATCTTAGAAAAGACTGTCGCCATATCTCAGAAAGATTGGTCATCTAAACTTAATGAAGCTTTATGGGCTTATAGGACCGCTTACAAGACACCCATAGGAACTACACCCTTCAAACTAGTTTATGGAAAATCTTGTCACCTCCCGGTAGAACTAGAACACAAAGCTTATTGGGCGATTAGAACTCTCAATATAAACTATAATGCTGCAGGAGAAAAGCGAATCCTAGATATTAACGAATTAGAGGAATTAAGGCTAGATGCTTATAAGAATGCTAAGATATATAAAGAAAGAACTAAGCGATGGCACGATAAACGCCTATCTAGGAAAGAATTTAGTGTGGGAGACGTTGTACTCCTCTTTAATTCAAGACTTAGGCTCTTTCCTAGAAAATTAAAATCTAGATGGTCAGGACCCTTTGAAATAACTAAAGTGTTCCCGAGTGGAGCAATAGAAATTAAGGGTAGGAATAGTGAACCATTCATAGTAAACGGACAACGTTTAAAACATTATCATAAAGTTGAAAATAGAGATTATGCAAATAATCTAAGGCTTTTAGAGTTGTCCACTAATTCCCCTGATTAATCTAAACCTAAGCATTACGTTAGGCTTTTGACGATAAAAACAGCGCTTAGTGGGAGGCAACCCATTTACTCATTTAATTATTTAAACTATTCTCTTTATCATTCTTTTATTTTTGTTATTTATCGTTTTATTATTTATTTGTTTTTTCATTTTATAGTTTTATTTCATATTACTAGTATTGCCTTTAAATTATGCATTTCATTTTCTTATTTTTATCTTAAATCACTTTTTACAGATTTTCTAAAAGTCTTTTCCACTTTCCTTCTCCCCCTGATTTGTTTCCTCCATATTTGCACTAACCATGGCTAACCAACCAATAAACCATATGGAAACCAAATTTAGAGGTAGAAACCAAAGAATGAAGTTTGAAGAGTTATCATAGAGGCAAATGGATTTGACCCTATACCCGGATGATCAGACTATGGAAACCCTAGGTATACATGATAGCATCCTGTACTTGTTTAACCGACTTGGATGGGAGAATGCATTGATCCAACATAAGTTTGTGACTTACCGCGAGCTCACCCTTGAGTTCCTTAGCTCCTTAGTTTACCTACCTGAGCGCGGTTTTGGATTTAGGAAAGGATTTATCAGTTTCCGCCTATTTGGAATAGAATATGACTTTAACCATAAAGAACTAGCTGACTTATTAGGATTCCCTAGTGGACCATCTGCTTTTACTACCACACAGGTAGAATTGATGGATATTGAGCTAGATTTCTTTTGGGGAACTTTAACCGGAAACTATCACCCTGAACCAAATAGCATGAACAATGATGAGATCCATAACCCTGCTCTCCATTACTTCCATAAAATCCTAGCCCACACCTTCTTTGGAAAAGAAGAAAACATTACCGGAGTCTCTAAAGATGAGATATTCATTATGTCATGTTTCACTAATGGACAGCCTGTTAATGGTGTACCTTTCATGATGCAAACCTTCACCCGTATCCAAGAAGAACCTGAATTACCTATATTAGTAGGAGGTCTTGTAACCATGATTGCTGATGCCATAGGACTTAGATACCAATTGCACAGATGCAACCGTTTAGGTACCATCCGTCCTATGAATCTTAACTTCTGCTTTAATCGCCATATCATAAGGAATTTAGGACATCCACCTTTCGAGTACCTAATCCGGAATGAGGTAGTAACCCTGTTCACACTGCCAAACCATGCTAGAGTAAGTGTTCACAATAAGGATAACTGGCTTTATGAGTTAACCCCACCTGATTATCCATCCACTCCTGAAACACCTCAGTCTTATAAGATAAAAGATGATATAATGACCGATGTCGAAACTGACCCTGAGACACCTCCTGGTTACCATGACATTGACCACACTGACGAAGTTATTGAAACCCCTGAAGTGAATCAAGGAGATTATGCTAACAACTTACAGAACATCATGAACACTCTTGAAGCTTACCAAACTGACATAAATTCATTTAAAGAAGACATTAAGAGCATGCGATTGGACATTATAGGTTTGACTGACATAACCTGCGAACAATTCTATCACTTGAACTCCGCAATCGAAGATTTGAAGAAACGCTTTTGAAAATGCTATAAGTGATTTAGTTTATTTTTTCTCATTGTTTTCGTTTCTAGTTAGATTTATTTTTCGCAAACAATTTCATACCGTATTTTCATTTATGTAATTTCATTTTCAATTACAATATGCAATGCACTTCTAGTTCCAAAATTTCTCCATTTTAATCAATTTATATATTTTTTTCTATGTACTGTTATGCTTGCATTTATTCCTATTATATAAAAATCTCTCATGCCATGCAAGTTAGCAAAGTACTATGTTGAAATAAATTATTATATGGTGTTTAAATGTAATATTGAGTGAGAAGTGAAGAAAATAAACTATTATAAAGTATGTGAAATATATGAGATAGTGCTTTCTGGAAATTGTTCAACGAAGCAAACCCTCACGGTCGTCACGTCCCCCTAACGATCGTGACGTGCTCATTTAGCGTGTCACGACCGTCACCTCCCTGTCACGACCGTGACAACCCTAATTATAGGATTCGTGAGAAACAGAACTGTTTCTTTTCGTGACCTCTTCTTCTTCTTCCTCCATAACTTCCAAAAACCACCCATTTTCTCCATAACTTCCGTAACCTCCCATTACCAACTTTAAACTCATTAACCCCCCATTATCACCACACCTATCACATTCTCACCTTCCAATATTTATTCTGAATCATTATTTCTCTCATTTCCTCACTTTTTCACAAATATCAAAAATCTCCATCTTTCACTCTACCTCTTGCATGCAATGGATACCATTCAATTTAGAGAAGGTGATACTGGAGAAACCTAGAGAGAAAGATTTATCCGATTCCAGAACCGCGGTTTGCAACCTACGCGTTATATCAACACTGAATGCTTGAGAGAGCTCGGAATGCTCAACAGTGTCAAGAACCTGCTTAAGAAGGTTAATCTTTGGGTTCTATGCAGTCAGCCTCAACCAACATTCGAGTTGCTGACACTAGAGTTCTTAAGCTCGTTCTGCTACATCACCGGTTCCGGTTCTCAGAGTCAGCTCACCGGCGTTGCTAAATTCAGATTGTTTGGCCGGGAGTTTGAACTTTCACAAACAAGGATAGCCGAGTTGCTAGGCTTCGCTCACGGAAATGAAGCTCACCTCCGCGTGCCGGATAATTTTAGTGAAACCGCTTTCACTTTATGGCACGACATAACCAATACCCGTGCCTCAGCCTTCCAAAGCCTCAACGCTACACACATCCACAACCCGGCAATCCGTTATTTCCACCGAGTCATTTGCAACACCATATTCGCTCGAGAAAGTAAGCATAAGCTCAACTCCAAAGAGCTTCTGTTCTTGCATTGCGCTCTAAATGACGAGCCGATCAACGCTGCCCCATTCATGCTTTCTCACATCCAGGCTATTGCGCACAGAGGCTCCACCCCATTTTTCATTGGCAGCATTGTCACCACTCTCGCCTTTCAGTTAGGGCTCAGTGACTTGCTCGACAATTTGCAAGGCATAGCCGCAGAATTCCTCACCAAGAGCTATTGCAGGTCCGCTCACCTGATTGCGCAGCGAGAGGATAGCAGGTATAGCCCTGTTGTCCATGGCACCATTTTTCACCATATCATTCTGCCGTCCCGTGACCGCATCGACCCATCCAGCCGAGCCAACTGGCTCTTTATTTCACCAGATGCTGCCGAACACGCCCCTATTCATGATGATCAGGCAGATCCTCCAGCGGATGAGATGCAGGACGCTATGGATGCAGCTGAGCCTGTCCAGGATATTCCAGAGTCATCTACCCGACATCCTCCTGCACCGGAAATCACACTTGAGGAAGTCCTCTGTGCGATTCATCAGCAGAACCAGATGAACGCCGCACTGGAGCGAAGGCAGAAGGAGCAGTATGATGCTTTACTCGGCACTATTGCAAGCAACCAGACATCTACTAATGAGAAGCTCGACGAAATTTTCAGCGAGCTAGAGGCCTTACGCATTGATATCACTGCTGCCACCGGCACCGGTTCTGATCCTGAAGCGACTCCTTTCAGACGCTCCCGCACCAGAAGCCGACCCCGCAGTCCTCAGCAGCCGTAGTTCTAGTTTTGCTTATGTTTGTTTTTCGTTTTTATCGTTTGTACTGTACTTTTACCGCATTTATATCACAACATTGAGGACAATGTCTGATATAGTGTGGGAGAGGTACCTTTCATTTCCGCATTTTTCCCTTCTCGCACTTTTCCATTTCGTTGTATTTTCAATTCCGTTGTATTTCTTTTCGTAAGTTAATGAAACGAGCAAATCTTTGTGCTATTTTTCTTTAGTTTCGAACTTTCCCCGTTTATTTAGCCATACTAGAAAAAAATCTTTAATTATTCGCATTACCCGACTTACCTACGGAATCGTAATTAGGAAGCTGAGAAAGATTAAACAAGACCAATACAATCTTGACACCTTTGACTTCCCACTTAAGCAATTCCATTCCGATTATCATTACGAGTACACTTTAAGTTTCAGTTCAAAAGTAACCCCTAGTAGTTTATACTAGCAGTCAGCACCGTCTGAACACAAACCACGTGGGGAGCCAATGAATATAAGCGTTTGATGCCTAATCAATAATGATCCTTCATATCTCGATGCAAATGAAAAGAAATTGCACCAAAGTACACGGTCGCATATAAGAAACGAGAAATATGAGAAGGAGTCCATTGCGGGTTGGTTCAGAGGTACTGGTTCTGAACTTGGTAGGGCGTGCTACGGCTCGATCCCCCACAACCTCTAAATCGGATAATATATGCAGGGTTACCACACTCGTGAAGGAAAATTGCGATCTAAACGCAGCGGAAAACAAAAATTTTCCTTTAGTGATCCTTACGAATGAGCATGGTCAGTGATAGAATCGTTACCTCTTTGTGGCGATTCAGATCTTTGATGCAGCGATCACAAGCGTTGATGAAGTGCAACGCCTCTACTCAGTCCACACGAACAGCTTCCGGTCACAGTGCTAGCTGCTTACGAACGGAATTATTTGAGTGAGAATCAAAAACGAAATTGCATCAAGTGAAAGCTTCATCACAAGGGTTCCTTTTATAGACTCTCTTGTGGGCTGCGGGCTAAAAGCCCAATTCACATGATCCATAATAATATTATATATATTATTATAATAACTATTATTATAATAAATATATTTATTTTATTATTATTTTATAACCATTATAAAATAACAATAATTATTATTATATTATCCGAATTTCTATTTTTCACTTAAGTGCACCGTACCTTACGGTGTTCCTTTGATTTCTCTATCTCTCATCAAACTGTCCTTATGTGTGTGACCCTGTAGGATTTCGTGACGTTGGTAATTATATTAAATTATATATTTAACATAATAAACAGTGAGCGGTATCTAGCAACACATCACTGCTACCCAAGTCACGAAAATGTCATGTGATCTGACAAAACCTTTTTCGTGATAATATATGTTTGTACAATTACCCTTTTGCCCCTATGTCTATATTGAATACAAGGCATACACTGTGTCATCCTTGTCCAGTTCAATATTGGGCCCTTAGACATTTCTCCTGTTATGCAGGATTGGAAAATTCCATCTAGGACACTCATGTCCCTCAGCATGCTTCGTGGAGTGCCCATCAACTGTCTTTATGATCATCCAGTTACGGATAATGTTTGATCAGCAATAAAGCACCCGACTCTACATCTAGGGTCCATAGTGGTTTCAGGTCGAAGGGTGGTAATACACCATTATCACCATGAGAATAACTTATGACACTTTGCATAACATACTATGTAGTATTCTCATAGCGGGTCAATCCAGTATAAATATTACTCCTAATATTTATACCTATGTCAAGACTTGATAACTCTTTATCCATGATCCATGAGATGTGATCATCAGTTTATCTTCATAATAGTCTCAATGCTTTAATGTTATCCCACTTTGCAATAAAGCTTGACTACAGATATTTTAAGAATAATGTCTTTATGTTTAATGGGATCTCATGATTAAGTCACACTTAACATTTCATTAAACAGACTAACTATTCTAGGGACTTTATTATTCTGAAAGACAAACATAATAAAGAAATGCCTTTTATTATTAAACGAATCATCCGATACAAGTACCAAAAAGTATTGGCCTCTAGGGCTTACACCAACAACTCGTGTACCAGACCCCGTGCTTAAAAAGGATCAAAGTCGCTAACCGGCTACTCCACTACGTGCGTGCTAAGGCAAAGGGCTTAATGTGATTGCGCTAGAATGAAACCGGGAGAAATAAGATCGAAAAAAACTCTAGGTGAAATCGTAAAGTAATTACCGATTGTTTCGTTTAACGGGAAGTCGACGACATAGCTTGTTGCTTGTGTCATTAGTGTATCGGTAGTGTTCTATCAAAGTACCGGTTTATCCGACAAAACGATCCCTCGTACGGTTTGTTATGAGTATGCGTCAATAAAAACTTGTCCGCCGATTTTCAACCGACTATTTGCTTGAGGACAAGCAAAGGTTTAAGTTTGGGGAAGTTTGATAACGAGAAAACATATCGATTATATTGCTAAGTTTCATTGACGTTTTATCGCATAATCATCGTTTTAACACTCGATTTCTCGAGTTTTCCTTACCGTTTTGCAGGTAAATCATATATGGAGCTAAATCATGAATTAAGAGCAAAAGGAACAAAAGCAACCATAAAAAGATGAAGAAATGAAGAAGCCTGCAGAACTGCATAATTTGTTGCAGTGACGGTCGTCACCAAGGTGTCACGACCGTGACACCCCAAAAGAAGCCATCACGACCGTGAGAACATTGTCACGACCGTGACACTTAAATTGCACAGAACACGAGCGTGAAGACCCTGTCACGACCGTGACAAGGTAAAAAGTAGGTTATTGACTGAGACCACGTCAAAACCTTACGTGAAGGATTTCCTGCCTATTTTTTAGCCACGTTCCTATGTTTCCTCCACCACTCCAGCAAGGCCCAATGCAACAAAGTCCAAAATTGAAGCCCATTAATTGTTCTATAAATACCACAAGTTTTATGAAGAAACTACAGAGCATTTTTTATTCATTTTTCTGCGGAAGCTCTGCCGATTTATTTTACGACCCTGTTTTCATTTCTGCATTATTTTCAGTTTTTCATTCTTATTGTATCCCAACCCAACATATAACAATTTCCAACATCAGGAAATTGTTATACATTTACTTGTTTCTAAACCTTCAGAATTTGTTTATTTTTGATTTCCGCCAACTCCAAGCTTTCCGGTCTGTGGAAGAAGGAGTCTGCTATAATATTTGTTAACCAGGTTTTTATTATATTGCAAATTTAATATTTATAATGTTTATTTATTTTTCTGCCATGAGTATTTTATTATTTGTTTTTCTGTCTCTGTCTGGTTCAACATCAATGAGTAGCTAATTACCTTAGGGCGGTATGTAGTTAAAACAAACTTAATCGGTAAAATTTAACCACAGGCTAAAAATAATTAATAACTTAACATTCTGGCTGACACTTTTTAATTAAAATCGACCTTTTCGTTATGAGAGTAAGAAAAGAGTATTAGGTTAGGTCAAGACCACGAGAGTGTGAGATTTTAACCAGATAGCTAAAGTTAGGCATTTAAATTAAACACGGCGAGAGCGCTTTAAAATAAATTAGAATTACTAAGTTTCCAAAAATTATCTCTAAACACTTATGGGCTAGCGAGAGCAGGCATAGGGCTTTAGGGGTAAGATCTAAGATAAGACCACGAGAGTGTGAGTTGAGGGTATTTAAACTGGTAACCTCTACCGAATAGATTAAGTAAACACCTTTATAAGCCTAGGTTAGATTGACCCACCTAAGTTAGTATAATTACATACCGACCGCCTTAGTATCATTTTATTAAAACTTAAATTTAATTCCGCCTTTAATATTTTAAAATCAACAAAAAAAAATCATGACAACCCTTCACCTTAGCTAAACTAGAAGTCCATCTAGCACTAAGTAACCATAGAGTCCCTGTGGATCGATAATCTTAAATATTACTTCGATAGGCTGTGCACTTGCAGTTAAGATACCGCTAGACACATAATTAGACACGTCTTTAGCCCATAAACTACAAGAACATGTGACTTGAGACAGACGAATCTCCTTTGGATATACCTGTTACGCCAGGACCGGGATGCACTAAAGTCTGTGGGATAGACATGCATAATCAAGGTAGACGAACCCTTTTCATATATTATCCATGGATATATGGTATAAGACAGACGAGTCTTCTTTGAGCAAACCTGTTACGCCAGGTGCAACACTAATAATTGGTGCTTGAGACAGACGATCCTCTTTTGGATATATCTGTTACGCCAGGACCGGTAACCATTTTGACATTTGTTCCCACAGTCAGGATTTAAAACTCTTCAATACAGACGAGTATTGGATAATCATCAAGATAACACAGACGAGTGTCATAAGTCAATGATATAGACGAGTATCAGACGATGATCTAAGAAACACAGGCAAGCGCTTCAGGTAATGATACAGACGAGCATCATCCACTGGTATAGACGAATACCAAAAATTCAAACACAGACGAGCATTTGAAGGAGCAACGGAAGAGTACCAGGATAATCAGCAAATCCTTTCATACAGATATAAGCTAACACAGACAAGTGTTAGGGATGATACAGACGAGTATCCAAACAAAGCAAACGAGCTTCAAACAAGTAACTAACACAGACGAGTGCTGGAGATTGCGGACGAGCAATAACAAATATTACATATCAACACAGACGAGTGTTGGGAGAGTACAGACGAGCATCAACAAAGATATCAAAC
Source organism: Lathyrus aphaca (assembly GCA_963966055.1). Lineage (NCBI taxonomy): Eukaryota > Viridiplantae > Streptophyta > Magnoliopsida > Fabales > Fabaceae > Lathyrus > Lathyrus aphaca. Next base: position 352,772,707 of record OZ014520.1, on the reverse strand, counting down.
ACAGGAGAGTGTTGGAAATTGCAGAAGAGCAATAACAAAGATCAAACACAGACGAGTGTTGGAAATTGAAAATGAGCAATATCAAGGTAATTATGGGCCACTGTTGGGGAAGGCAAATGAGCAATGCCAAAGTTACAACACAGACGAGTGTTGAAAGATGCAGACGAGCAGCAATAAAGTACGAACACAGACGAGTGCCGGAAAAATGTAGACGAGCAACAAACAAATGTCTGATTGGCCACAAGAGTTACAACTCTGCAGGGGAAAAACAAGTCAAGAGGCCCTGGCACCTAACTCTGACTGGGGTGATGAATACTTGACTGTATCATCATATTAACCAAAAGAACGACAACTTTGCTGGGGAGTAGTTCACTGATGGTATATGAACTCTGTGGGGAAGGATCATCTTCAGACTTGGCTGGGAAAGATGCTTCAACAATGCTCTAGATGGGGAGAGAATTTTGCTAATTCTAATCTCTGTGGGGACATTAGGCATTCAACTTCCTGTTGGGCATACTCCACTGGGGAATAATAAACTGCTTGGGCTGCCTGCCAAGACTTAGCTGGGGAAACTTCTGCTTGGGAGAATGTGATGCCATCCTGCAACCTGCAACAACAGAAAACACAAGTGTGCCCCGGGGACTTGTATGGTATGATCTGCTCATCCATCATCACCCGACACTCAAAGAGGGTTTCAAATGTTTCCCTGCAATGTCATTTTCTTTCAAATTATCACCATGTTTAAATGCAATGCTAGTTTTGCCAAAAATTCAGGACATTTTGCAAACAAAAAAAAACACAACACAGCTTTTTGACTGAATATTCTTTTTATTGAAGGGCCTCTGAATAGGCAAAGATTTACATCAGGAAGCAACCACCTGGAAAGAGGTAGCCACCATAAAATTGAGAAAATAAACTATCATAATGGCAATGGGCACGACATCCCAATGTGTTCCATTTCTGTTATGACCAGCATGTCTTCAAAACTCTCCATTCTTGCCTTTGCTTTCTGAGAGGATGAGGGGACTGATTCCTATCCTTCTGATATTGTCAGGTTGTATGAAACGATGATTTGGTTCAGATTACTCAGATCGCAGTTGTTCGCTTATTCCCTTGTTTTGCATGGATCGCCCTAAGAGGTTTTCAATCCACCGGGATACCCTTTTTTGCCTGAGCTGTCCAATGTGGCTTTTCAACTCAGCAGGTGTACATTTTTTTTTATTTTCCCTAACTTTTGCCCGAGCTTTTTATTCTTTTTTTAGCTCGCCGTGATGCCCTTTTTTTCCTGGACTTTAATTTTGTTTTTGTGTCCAGCGGGTCTCTTTATGCGAAGTATTTTTTAACTGCGTCCGAGTTAACAGGGGACTGGAAGTCATCTCCATCCATAGTGGTGAGCATCAGTGCTCCTCCTGAGAAGACTTTCTTCACTATGAATGGTCCTTCGTAGTTTGGGGTCCACTTGCCCCTGTGATCTGAACCTGGAGGAACGATCCTTTTCAGCACAAGCTCTCCTACTTGATACTCCCGAGTATGTACTCGTTGGTCGAATGCTCGCTTCATTCTCCTCTGATAAAGCTGACCATGACAGATAGCCGCTAATCTCTTTTCCTCAATTAGACATAGCTGATTGTAACGAGCACGTACCCATTCATCCTCATCAAGCTTTACATCCATCATCACACGCAATGAAGGAATCTCTACTTCAACAGGCAAGACTGCCTCCATGCCATATACCAATGAGAAGGGAGTTGCCCCAGTTGACGTCCTGACTGACGTTCGGTACCCATGCAGTGCAAATGGTAACATCTCATGCCAATCTTTGTAAGTGACAACCATTTTTTGCACAATCTTCTTGATATTCTTATTTGCCGCCTCTACCACACCATTCATCTTCGGTCGGTAAGGAGAAGAATTATGATGCTGAATCTTGAATTCCCGACACAACTCTGCCATCATCTTGTTGTTGAGGTTAGAACCATTGTCAGTAATGATTCTTTCGGGAACTCCATATCTGCAAATGATATCCCTCTTCAAAAATCTGGCGACCACTTGACGAGTGACATTGGCATAAGATGCTTCTTCCACCCATTTTATGAAGTAATCAATCGCAACCAAGATGAAGCGATGACCATTTGAAGCAGTAGGCTCTATCTTTCCGATCATGTCAATGCCCCACATAGAAAAGGGCCAAGGAGATGACATGACGTTGAGCGGGCTAGGAGGAACATGCACTTTGTCTGCATATATTTGGCACTTGTGGCACTTGCGAGCGAATGAACAATAGTCTGCATCCATTGTCATCCAGTAATATCCTGATCTCAGTAATTTCTTAGCCATAGCATGCCCTCCTACATGGGTACCGAAAGATCCTTCGTGGACTTCCTGCATCAACAGGCTTACTTCGTGTCTACCCACGCATCTGAGCAAGACCATGTCAAAGTTTCTCTTGTACAACACCCCATCAGTATTCAAGAAGAAGCTAGCAGCAAGTCGCCTTAAGGTCTTCTTGTCATTGGAAGATGCCCCAGCTGGGTATTCTTGCTTTTCCAGGAATAACTTGATATCAAAATACCAAGGTTTCTCGTCAGACACTTCGTCTACAGAGAAGGCATGAGCTGGAGCGTCAAGCCTGGAAATATCAATTATGGGCACATAATTCCAACACAAGACTTTGATAGACGAAGAAAGAGTGGCCAATGCATCGGCAAATTGATTTTCATCACGTGGTATGTACTGAAGTTTAACTGTCGTGAAGAACGTCAACAGTTTTCTAGCATAATCCCTGTATGGAATTAGATGCTCCTGATGCGTATACCACTTGCCGGTAACTTGGTTAATGACGAGGGCTGGATCCCCGAATATATCGAGGGTCTTAATCCGAAGATTAATAGCCTCCTCTATTCCCATTATGCATGCCTCATATTTCGCTTCATTGTTGGTGCAGCCAAATGTAATTCTGACAGCGAAGGGAAAGTGAACACCTTCGGGAGTGATAAGAATGGCACCAACTCCATGTCCATTGATATTGACTACCCCATCAAACATCAACTTCCATTTGGATTCAGGGTATGGCCCCTCCTCCGGAAGTGGTTCCTCGCAATCGTTTGCTTTTGAGGTACATGATGTCCTTATCAGGGAAATCAAACTTCATTGGCTGATAATCATCTTCAAGAGGTTGATGTGCAAGGTAATCCGACAATACACTTCCCTTGATGGCTTTCTGAGAAGTATGCTGGATGTCATATTCAGTTAAAATCATTTGCCACCTAGCAACCCTTCCAGTTAATGCTGGTTTCTCAAAGATGTACTTGACAGGATCCATTTTGGAAATTAGCAGTGTGGTATGAGTCAACATGTACTGCCTCAGTCGGCGAGCAGCCCATACCAAAGCGCAGCAAGTTTTCTCGAGCAATGAGTAACGGGATTCACAGTCGGTGAACTTTTTGCTATGGTAATAAATAGCGTACTCTTTTCGACCAGACTCGTCATGTTGGCCTAGAACACACCCCATTGACCCTTCTAGCACAGTCAAGTACATGATTAAAGGTCTTCCTTCAACTGGAGGCATTATAATTGGAGGCTCCTGCAAATATTCTTTTATTTTGTCGAAAGCTCTTTGGCAGTCATCATTCCACTGACCGTTTGCTCTTTTCTTAGCAACTTGAATATTGGTTGTCACGTGGCAGTTAGATGAGATATGAACCGAGAAATGTAGTTCAACCTCCCTAAAAACCCGCGCACTTCTTTTTCTATTCTCGGTGCAGGCATATCTTGAATTGCTTTTACCTTTGCAGGATCTACCTCAATCCCTTTCTGACTAACAATGAAACCCAGCAGTTTCCCGGAACGCACTCCAAAAGTGCACTTGTTTGGATTCAACCTCAGCTTGTATTTTATCAGTCTATCAAACAGCTTCTTGAGGTTGACCAAATGCTCTTCTTCATCTCGAGACTTGGCAATCATATCGTCCACATAACACTCAATCTCCTTGTGTATCATGTCGTGGAATAATGTGACCATAGCCCGCTGATAAGTTGCCCCGGCGTTCTTCAAACCAAAAGGGCATGACCTTATAGCAGAACGTACCCCATGGGGTAATGAACATTGTTTTCTCCATGTCTTCTGGCGCCATCTTAATCTGATTATATCTGGAGAAGCCATCCATGAAGGAAAATACCGAGAATTGATCAGTATTGTCTACCAACACATCAATGTGTGGCAACGGAAAGTCATCTTTTGGGCTCGCTCTATTCAAATCCCGGTAGTCAACGCACATCCGGACCTTGCCGTCCTTCTTTGGTACAAGTACAATGTTAGCTACCCAAGGTGGATAACTAGTTACAGCAAGGAAATCGGCATCCCATTGCTTTTGAACCTCCTCTTTGATCTTCATCGCCATGTCAGGACGAGTTCTTCTCAATTTCTGTTTCACAGGAGGACAGTCTTCTCTCAAAGGTAGTTTATGCACAACGATGTCGGTATCCAGCCCTAGCATATCTTGATATGACCAAGCAAAGATATCCACATACTCTCGCAGTATACCAATCAGATCTTTCTTGACTTCGGCCTGCAGATTGGCCCCAATCTTGATCTCTTTCTTCACATCTTTAGTGCCGATGTTGATGATCTCAATTTCTTCCTGATGAGGCTGAATAACCCGTTACTCTTGTTTCAACAATCTGACCAATTCTTCAGGGAGTTCACAGTCTTCCTCAACCCCTTCATCAGCTTGGCAGATAGGATTGTCAAAGTCATGCGTGGTCATAGAAGGAATGTTATCAATGGAATCCGGATGATCAACACTGCACAAATGATGTGCTTATTTCAGAATCTGCTTATTTTCAAAAGAGACGCAAACACAAAAACAAAAAAAGGAAAACACATTACCATTTTTATATTTTCTTGTGAAAAATTTAAAACAAAAGAAAAAGAACACAATTTGTCTGAAAATGTCCTTTATTTCATGGTAAAATAAGTGCATAACAAACATGGTGGCCCAGTACAATGGATCCTAGCAGCTTGGGCAGAATGCTGGATTTGACAATGCAGTATGATAAGAAAAAGAAACAAATGAATTACTCTGAGTGCCAGGTAACTTGGACAATGTCTTCAGCAGACCAGTTTTTCAGCTCCTCTCCTGGCGCACACGGATGGATCTAGTTGTCCCAGTCACCATCATTGTCTCCATCTTGGCTTGTCACACAAATCTGGTTGCGGTCGAGCATCCCAGCGCTTGTAAAAGTAATGGCTTTACCACTTGGAGTAGATCCACCAGGCTGATAACCCAAACCAAACTTGTCGTCTTTCCTTTCCAATTCCAACAATTTGCCCCAGCCTTGGGCATTTCCTGACTGAACCACCTCCTTTGCCTGCTTGTAGGAATGGATGGAGGTGCCTTCTTTCTCACTGATCTTCTCTACAGGAGTAAGAATGCTGACGTTAACTGCTTAGAAGGCTTGACATAGAGTCTCATGGATCTCTCCATCCATCTCTACATATTTGAACGTTGATAAGTGGCTTACGAAGATGTCTTCCTCTCCGCATACTGTGATTACTTGGCCATCAACCACATATTTGAGCTTCTGATGCAGAGTGGAAGTTACAGCTCCAGCAGCATGAATCCACGGGCGTCCCAACAAGCAGCTGTACGCGGGCTGAATGTCCATGACATAGAAGACACTTTTGAATACTTGAGAACCTATTTTCACGGGTAACTCAACTTCTCCAAACACTAACCTTCTAGACCCATCAAAAGCTTTGACAATCAAATCACTGGGTCTTAGGACAATACCATCAACATTGAGCTTCATTAATGCTTTCTTCGGAAGTACATTAAGAGAAGATCATGTGTTTACAAGAACATGCGACAACACAGCACCCTTGCACTCCATAGTAATATGTAGTGCTTTGTTATGGTTACGGCCCTCCGATGTGAGGTCTCTGTCTGTAAAGCCCAGCCCGTGGCTTGCATTCACACTGCCCACGACAGCTTCAAGTTGATTGATAGTGATTTCTTGAGGAACATACGCCATCTGTAGCACTTTCAACAAGGCCTCTCTATGTGCAGGAGAACACATCAGCAAAGATAGAATGGATATCTTGGAAGGTGTCTGGTTCAACTGCTTGACCACCTTATAATCACTCTTTTTAATTATGCGCATAAATTCCTCGACCTCTTTCTCAAAGGTACCCTGCCCAGCAACAGGAGTTGTTGTTACTTCATTCAAAGTTTTTTTTCCTTTAGCCTTTGCCAAAGCCTCAGCCTCAGGATCCCCTCTCAGAACAGGTGGAGCAAATAGACGACCACTTCTCGTAAAGCCTCCAACTCCTCCGACGTTCACTACAGTCGGGTCAATAGCAACAGACTTGCTCTCAACTTTCTGTCCAGCCACGTACACATCTGAGTCGTAATGCCATGGAATGGCTTTATCATCTGTATAAGGAACAGGCCCAGGCACGGTGATAGTTACAGGACTAACTTCAGGAGCATAAATGGTCACAGGCTCTCTTCTGGCAGGCATCTCAGCTTCATCATAGAAAATGGTTATGGTGGACACATCATCAACTTCATTACCAACTCTGTTAAACTGTAAAGATCCTTCATCAATCAAATTCTGCAATCCTCTCTTCAGGTCTTCACACCCATTCTCTGAATTCCCACATTTCTCACAATCAGAACTGCATCCTGGAAACACTTGACCTTTCAGCAACCTCTCTTTCACTACCAACAACGGAGTCTTCACTTCTTCTACACTCAGAATCAGACTTAACTTTTCACCACCCTCGACAGCATGTATTCTAGCCCCTCCATGATTCGGAATAGGGTTTGAAGTAACATTTGGCGGTGGTGCAAAGTTAATCACCTTGGAGTCTATCAGATCTTGAACCTTGTGCTGTAGCACCCTGCACTTCTCAGTTGAGTGCCCGGGTGCCCCTGAATGGAAAGCGTATCTTGCATTGACATCGTACCCCACTGGAAGATCTCCAAGTGGTGGTGGTGCCAAAGTTCTCAATTGTATCAGATTCAGGTCCAGCAACCTTGGTAGCAAAGCAGCATACGTCATGGGGATTTCCTCAAGCACCCTATTAGCCGGGCAAGTTTGCCTTGGCTGATAAGGTCTCTGTTGATAGTTGTTACGTTGTGGCTGCTGTTGTTGTTGTTGTTGTTGAGGTTGCACCTGCTGCACAGGACTGGAAGGGATTGTGACAACCGCCACTTGCTCATATGATCTTCTATACCCTCGGTCCCGTCCTCGTCCAAACACAGCATTGGTTTCACCTTCCCTCCTTCTCGGGGGTCCGCTGAAAGCTTTTCTTACTCCATTAGAACTGTTTGCACTTGTATCCTGAATCTTTCCCATCTTTAACAAAGTCTCGACCCTCTCTCCATCAATCACTATATCATTGAATTTGGTAGCCGAACAAGACGCCAATCTTTCGATAACCACTCCTTACAATGTCCCCATAAACATATCAGCCATCTCATTCTCCAACAGCGGTGGTTGCACTCTGGCAGCAAGCTGACGCCACCTTTGAGCATATTCTTTGAATCCCTCCTTAGCAATTTGAGACATGTTTTGCAGTTGAGTGTGATTTGGAGCCATGTCCAAATTATACTGGTATTGTCTCACAAAAGCCTCTTCCAGGTCCTTCCAGCTCTTAATGTTGACTCTGTTTAACTTCATATACCATTCCAGGGAGGCCCCAACCAGGCTGTCTTGGAAGTAGTACATCCATAGCTTTTCATCATCAGTGTGAGCAGCAATCCTTCCTACAAAGGACTGAAGATGAGTTTTGGGACACACCGTGCCATTGTATTTCTCAAAAGTTGGAACCTTGAACTTGTAAGGGATTCTAACCCCTGGAACCAAGCCCAAGTCAGTAATGTCAAATCCCAAAGAATTCTGGGATTGAATAGCTCTGATCTGTTCTGCCATTTCCTCAAACTTCCTATTCATCTCAGCCCCCTTGCCTTCAGTTTCGTCCAACAGAGTGAACTATTCGTCCTGTCCGTCCATTTGCACATTATTCAGTCCATCATTGATTATAGTAACCCCTGGCTGTGTTACAGGGATTTCAACTTGACGGGCGCCCGCACCGTTACGATTACCTCCCTCAGCAGTACCGTTGTTTCTAGCTTGACCATTTTCTATCAACTCCCGCAGACGTTCTTGATTCTGACCCATTCCTGCCATCAGAGTCATAAAATTGACCATCCTTTGTCTCAAGTCAGCTAAGTCAGCTTGCATCTGATCCATGATTCTCTCTTTGTTGACCTTTGTTGGATATTTGTGTGCGACTGGCTGTTCTCGAACTTTTCTAGGAGCTATAGTGCCTGAAACACAAAAGACATTAGAAACTGAAGGACTACCTGCAAAACAAACAAACACGTCATATGCAATGCAATGTAACTGCTTATGTTCCCAAGTTTTAAACATTTGCATGCCCCAGTTCTGGTATCTACTCCAGACAGCCACTTTCAGTATTAACTTTCAAACTTTCTCTTTGAAGAACGTTCAGATATTAGCAGTATCAGACAAACGAGCCTTGCACATTCAGAAAAGATAATTTGCACATTAACATTGTATATCATGGACAAACCACTGCCGGCCAAAAGTTAGAGCACAAACAGAAATATTCCCCGAAGGGTTACAAGCCATTACATGAATAAAATACAAAACAAATAAAGCAAGACTCCTACAACAGGTCTGTAGGTAATCTAAAAAATAAACTAAACTAAGGACCTAGGCTCTGCCACCTCTGCTCTGCTCTTCTTGACACCCGCTCTCAGCTTGAGCTCTTCAATCTCCTTTCGTGCCTCCTCCAAGGCTAACTGACTTTGTGCTAACTGCTGAGTCTTTTCCCTCCGAATGTTGTGGACTTGCTCCACCTCTTCCTTCTTATAGGCCATTTGCACTTCAAAGAACTCTTCTTTCTCTTTAAACTTCTTCTGCTCTTCCTCCCCTTGGCCTTGAAACCAAACAATGGATTGACGAGCTTCCTTGAAAGTCTTCAAAGTCTTTTTGCGTTCAGCTTCTCTTTTTGCGTTCAGCTTCTCTTTTTGCCTCCATCAGACCCAACCTGTGAAAGTGAGCTTCCCTTCCAGCAAAGTCTTTCTCTTTAGCTTCCAAGGAGTCTTGGATCTTTAGCAGCTTTCCTTCAGCTTCATTTTTGGCCCTGTTGGCAAGATGGTACAGGCTTATCATTTCAGCATTCTCCACTCGAACTTCATGCAGCTGAGCTTCCAATTTCTTGTACTCTTCAAGGGAGACAATATTCTGACTTGGTACTTCTTTGGGATAAAGAGGAGCTTCAACTGAAAAAGGCATGAGAACCTCTTCTACATGTGTTTGCAACCATGCAGCAAACGGAGGATACGTCTTGGGATCTACTCTGCCAAAGTCTTTCTTACCCTTCCTTATCCTGTGAGCCCAAGCTTGGGATGCTTGTAGAACTAACTCCTTGTTTCCTTCCACAGGAAAATACAAAGACTCAGCAAACTCTTCCATCTGTGGAGGATCTCTCAAAGGATAACCAAACTGCTTCCTGGCTAATGTTGGATAGTAACTGATCATACCTTTCCTTCCCAGCAAAGGTACTCCAGCAAATCTTCCACAACTGACCAGCAATTCTTTTCCTAGTAGATCTCTGTCATATCCCCAGGCAATATCTTCAGCAGTTAGCCCCATCAACCTTCTTGACCATCTCCACTCATCCCTCATTTCCTTGAAGGCACCTGATTTTGGCAGTTGTCTGGCAAACCACTCAGCAAACAATGAAGCACGACAGCTCACTGATCCACCCCTACCTTTTTCATTCCTATAATGCACACTGTAGTAGAAGTCACCCAAAAGAGTTGGCACAGGATTGCCTTTTGCAAAGATGGAGATCACTTCCAAGCTTACAAATTCTTTCTCTCTCGGGAACAAGCTGGACCCATACACCATCAAAGCAAGCACATCACCAAAGTCACCCCAACTACCCTCTTTAGCATACTTCTCTGCCTCTGGTATGAGCACACTCCAAGGGAGTCCTTTACCTTCACTATCCTTCAGAGCCTTCTTAACTGTAGCAGCTGGCAAACGACAAACTTTGGCTATGTCTTCTTCTTTAAGCACCACCTCAGATCCATAGAAAGGCAATGTCTCTCTGACTGGAACATTCAGAATGCTGGCAATCTCTTCCAATGTAGGAGCTAAGATGTAACCCAGAAACACAAAGCAACGCAGCAGGGGATCATAAAACTGCAACAAGGTATGCAAACTGTCCTTCTGGTCTGCAGTGGGCTTGTCCACATATTTCAATATCTGGCCATATATTTTCCTGAAATTGCCCAAGACTTGGTCATTCATCAGACCTGCTAACTTCTGAACACTTCTGACTTCAGGTTGAAGAAAAGTATAGTGAACATTCTTTTTCCTTGTAACTCTTCTGATTTCTGCCATCTGGAGATAAGATTTACCAGAACTGGGAGCTGATTATGAATAATGACCTGAAAAATGGAAACATAAACAGTTAATGCAAGAATGATGCAAATGCAAATGCAATGCAGGCATATGATCAACTGGGACCATCTGGATACTAGACACTAAACACAAGGACCCTCTGAATACTGGCAAACCAAAAGTCCTCTGAATCACAACTCTCTGCTAGAAGATCTCAGAACCACAGTACGAAGAAAACCAGAACACCAGAACCATAGGACCATAAGACCATAAATTATAATAAGGACCACTGATAATGAGGGTATGTAGAGGCCAAGGGTTCCTGCAAACCTGTAAACCCCTCCCAATCTCACTGGTAGGCTCCGGGTTAGACATCACGGACTCTCAAAGCCGAATAGCAATAATACTTTCACCATCTCCGAGAAATGGCTCATGACCAAATCAGGGAATCGATTTGGCATTATATACTACGCAGGGAGGCCTCAGCTGAGTCCGGGAAACAAGGTCATCCTATGTAAGTCCCAGGTGGGCCCTCGGATGCGAATGGGTTTGCCACACAATGTGGTCTGCCACTATCATCACTAAAGAGGGATGTTTCCACAAGGTTCTCAATGATCGGTCCCCAGCTGCACATAACTATCAAGGTTATGAAATGAGAGAGGAAGATCCCTAAATCAAGACATTCCCAAGACGGTCGCAAATCTGGGCGTGGAACTCACTACTACCCCCATGACAAGATCTCACGAGGCCAAAGTGGAACCACTCTAAGTCCTAAGGTGCACTCGAGCCGTGGTAATGAGCTCATCTCTCAGAAATAGTATCACCCAATCCCACCAAACAGAAAATCCAGTCCAGACAGTCCAGTATATAATATGATGCAGAAAATAAATACTGAAAACTATAAATAAAGCTGTAATTAAAACTGTAAATAAACAACAGTAAAAATACAACACACAACAGCAAACAAACATCACCCAAAGAAATAGAAACAAACAAGCGCTAGGAGAGACTCACAGGGGAACCAGAGATGCTCTGGTTATGAGTCCCCAGCAGAGTCGCCAGCTGTCGCTCCCTGGATTTCCATCCTGGTACAAAATTGAAAGTGGAGCGGAAAAAGAATAGAGTCGCCAGCCAGGCATTTTTATCCCGAAGGAACGGGAATGGTAATGCTGCACAAACCAGAAGAAAAGAAAAGGAAGGACACGGGTCCTGCGAACCAAAGAGACTGAGTTCGGGAGTCGGTTACAACCTGGAAAGGTATTAGAACCCAGATCGTCCGTTGTACCCGAAGGGATCCACGCTTGCAATGAAAATGTTTCAAAGGGTGAAGAAATGAAAGCTGCTGCAAAGAAAAGGAACTGAACTGGATAAAAGAAAAGAAAAGGGAACTGAAAAATAAATGAAAAGGAAAAATGTAGGGAAAATAAAGATTGTGCTCGAACGGGCCCTACCCTGCTGCCTACGTACCTCATCTGGATAATGAGGATCAGAGTCGTCGTAGTTCCCCTAACTAGGGGTAGAAAAGAAATTGCTTGTGAATTAAAGCTTGAACTACCTATGCCATTGCTCAGGTGTTGCAGACTCGGACGACGAGTGCGTAACCGTCTTGCAAAATGACAAGTAGGAGCAAGTTCGCGTACGGAGCGAATGAGATGAGAAAAGAATTCCCGAAGGAAAGACGCTTATTGTTTGTTTGTGTTTTTTAAGAAGCTTTTTATGAGTGTGTCACAAGGAAGTGAACTCAAGCTCTTTTCCATGGAATGTGCACTTGTCACTACATTCCAAGATGGAATAATAGAACAAGCACACTCAAGTAAGGAGAAGATCCCCAAAACTTGAACCAAGAGATTAGGGCCTAAGCTCACTAACTCATTAATTTATTAGTTGTTTTGTATTTACAATGAAGAAGTATTTTTTTATGCTTTTCTTGGTGAAGAAGATACCTTGATCAGACTTGTGCATCACAAGATAAGCTTGTACTATCCCAAGATGGGAAAACTACAAATACCTCATGGGATAAAGCTATTGCTCAAGGTATCACTTCAAACTTTATTAAGTGTTTTCTTAGGATTTTGAGATGAGAAGAGAAGAAGAACCAAAAGGAACACAAAGGTAAAAGTCTAATGGGGGACTAAAGAAATCCTAAGTGTTGTCATGCATGGATATCCTAAGGTTAGTGTGGTTTTCTATCCTAAAGAAGAAAGAAAGAAGAAGAGGGATGAGTAAGTCCTAAGCCCAACAATCAAAGGTTAGCACAAGTAAGAATAAGAAAAGAATATATGAGATTTGGAGATGTGGGAATCACTTCCACACCTCTCACTTACCATAGCCCCTGAAAAGTTAGCAACATAAGCACAAAAGCAAAGCAAAATGAAACAAATGACAAGCCAACATCATACAAACAGAAGTGAAGTCATACATACAAATGCTCAATGGATATGCAAGTTACAAGAATGAAGAAAGAAGCATGCAAGTCAATTAAGAGGCAACATGAATCACATGGCAAACAAATGCAAACTTAAGAAGGATGCAAAGCAAAATGCCCAAAACAATGAACTCAAGGCACACAACCAGAACCAAACCAAGTTAAAGAAGAGCTTAAGAAGCAAGAGAGATGAAGAGAAGAGAGGCACAAGACCAAACAATCACAAAATGGAAGGAAAGAAGTAAGGAGATGAGGTGAAAGCACATAAGAAATGGAAGAACTTAAAAGGTAAGCCAAACACAAAATTTACAAGACATAAACCCTAAACCAAGACCAGAAAGGTACCCATACCCCAAAGAGACCCCAAATGAGAAGAAGAAGTTGGCACAAGTTCCCTTCTAAGCTAATAAAAGACCTTATGATCAAAAGGAAGCAAAATGGGACAAGGTATGAACCAAAATTCAAATCAAATCAACAATGCCTCTAAAAATTCCACAACTTAGGACAAATGATCTTCAAACATGCTATAACAATGAGCCAAAAGGATTGGGAGAAATTCAGAAGCTAGATAGGTCAAAAGAAGGCATAAACATGAACTAGGGTTAAGAAACTTCACTTACAAGGCAAGGACCAAAACCCAATGAACAAATTTCTAAAAATCAGGGAAAAAATCACACATAAAGTACATCATCTTATGGATCCAGAGCAAAAAGAACCAACAAGAAACTCAAAAAGATGAACACTATGGAAAATGGACAAGGCAGGGTGCTTGAAAAGGAATAAAAAAGAATTAATTTCAAGAGGAAAATAAATGACACGTGGATATTAGAAATAAATGGGAAATAAAAATATGGAAAAATAAAGAAAACTCAATTGGACTACCATAAATTAATTCAGAATTTTTTGATGATTGGAAGTATTTTTAATTATTGAAAAGCAAAATGATGATAAAAGAAATAAAAAAGAAAAGAAATAAAATGTGAAGAAGTGACTGGGGGTGAGAATAGAAGAGGATTATGTGGAAATGGTTTGGGCTTATGGCTATGGGGGGTGCGAAAAGCAGTCTATGGCCCATTAGTCTGCGCAGGAATACAACATGTTGGGTGGAAATTCACAAATAATTGGAAAAAACAAGGACCAGAGGATTAAATGGACACATCTCATGAAAGGGCTCATTAATTGACATGGCGTTTTGGCTGGATGAGGAGTGAGGGAATACGAGAGTTATGGTGAGGTGCATTACATGTTGAATTAAAACAGAATTGAAAATCACGTGAGAGAGAGGCTGGGTCATTAAAGGACGTGGCAAGATACTGAGAGGTGAGGGGGAAGATCCAATGGCACAGGGTTCATCTTCTACCTCACGAAACCCTAATCTCATGTTTCCAGATTCCGGTGACCGGAGCTAGGGCTCCGGCACCGGAAATTGCACCAGATGAACAAAACACCATAAAAATAAACATGAAGCTCCAGATTGACTAATTGAGATGCCCTGAGTTCGAAAATGACCATGAAAAAAACAATAGACCAATGGATTCTCTGGATCGAAAGGAAACAGTTGTGACCATAAAAGTTCAAATTCATATTACACACTCAATATTTCACCAATTTTGAAACCAAGACTAGCAGAATGATCAGTGAAGCAAGAGGATTATAATGCACACAATCAATTTCATTTTTAGATCTGAGGATTTGGATGTTACCTGAACTTGCAGATCTTGAGAAAACTTGCTAGAAGTCCAGATGATGAAGACAATCCACTCCAAATGCTCTCTAGTTGCAAAATAAATGCAACTAGAGCCTTGAATCTTGCTGGATCTTGAGCTTTGCAAGCAACTGCCCTGAAATGGCAAGGTTCTTGATCTTGAGAGATAGCTTGAACAAGGGTGAGATTAATGATCCTGAGCTTCCAAGGATCAAGGATCTACAATTTGTTTTTGGAGAGAGCTAGTGTGTGAGGAGATTTGAGAGAAAATGCAAGTTATGCACAAACTTGGAAGCTGAAGAATGAGAGAGAACTGAGCCTTTGCAAAACCCTAATTTGTTTTATATCATCTCATGAACCAATGCTGAAAAAATGAAGAAGTTTGCACATGGGAATGAAAAGTATTTGTGATTTTGCAAATTTTGCAATTTTGGTGTGATATCATGTAATCCTCATGATTTCCTTGGCCTCTTGCCCATGTGCACTCCAAATCCAGCCCTTAATCTCAAACAAACAAAATCCTGGCCATTAGATTAAAGTATCACACTCTTTTCATGTTCATGCATTTTTTGGCCCTTATGAAGTAACATTCTTGTTGTGCACGAATTTGTGAATTTCTTTGGAGAAAAGTATGCCAAATACATTGTATTTTAACATTGGAACCTCACTTGATCCATTCCATCACTCAAAATGAAGTTTCATGACTTTTGGCTCTTGGTGCATGCATGAAAATCAACTTTTTGCCCTAATTTTGTCAAATTTTCGAGGGCCTTAGATTCCTAGCTAAGAATGCTATGAAAAAGTACTTGTACTTTTTGAAAATGGGAGGCCTTAATCTCCAACTTTCATGTTTGACTTTGGTCCATTTGAAGAATTTTTCATTAAGTTAAGGTCACTTGAATTTTAGGGCAAAAGTTGCCAAAAATGACATTTTCTCAAAACCAACTTTGCACCAATTTTGCAAAAACCCTCATAACTTCATGATTCTTGATCTTTGAACTTGCCAAACCTATTATAAAATTGTAAGAACATCCCTTGGCTAGAAAAATTGGGTTGGACCCTTTGAAATCACACAGTTGACTTTTTTAAGGCACAGTTGACCAATTACTTCATCTGCAAGCAACTGAAGAATTCCTTGACTTCCCCAAGGAATTTTCTCACCAAAATTGGTACCTAGGATCCTCTTGACATATGAAAGACTTTGCCCAAATGAAATGGCCAGAGTTTTAAGGTTTTCAAGCTTGAATCTCAAACCCTAGTTAAGGACCATTGTGTAGGAGCTTTGCCCTAGCCTGGAATCCTTGATGATCTTCCAACCTTCTGAGCTTTTCTAAATGCACTTGAGCTTGTAAATGCAACATAGACCCCTCATAGGACTTGTACAAAACCATTTAGAGCCTTGTCATGGCTTGAAATTCTTCAAGAACCTCCACTGATGATCATATGCCTAATGTTAGGTCATGAGAAATGTTATGCCTCATCTTTCCATGCTAGGATGCTAAGAAAATGATATGTTCATGATGAATATGATGTGATATGATGCTTAAAATGAAGAGGGAAAATTTGGGATGTTACAATATCCATGGTTATCCATGGGCTCTTATTTACTTAGCTCACTTAAATGTTTTTGAAAAGTGTAGTGTGTGTCGTTCCCACCAAATGACACCAAGGTCAGATAGGGTACAGTCGCGAACGATCGGCGAAAGGAAAAGATGAAGATGAACTGAAAAGAGTCGCCAGCTAGGCATTTTTATCCCGGAGGAAAGGTAATACTGCATAAACCTGGGAAGAAATGGATAAGACGATCGCGAACCAGGGAAACTAAGAAAGGGGGTTGGTTACAACCTGGGAAGGTATTAGCACCCAGATTGTCCGTCGTACTCAACGGGATCCACACTTGAAAGTTTGTGTTTAAAGGGGTAGTGTCAGTGGTATCTGTGTGCAAAAACTGGAAGAGAATGTACAGGTGTCAGTGCAAGAATGTGAAGTGAAATGCTCAGGAATGAGGCTTAAAGAATAATGCTGGAAGAGGGGGGAAGAGATAGAGACTTTTGTTCGATAACAGTTAAGTTATGCCTATGTATCCTCTCGTGCAATGAGGAAGTCAGAACATCTTAGTTCGACTCAAAGAGACTGAAATATAAATTGACTATGAACTGCTTGCTTGTCTATGCTCAAGTGTAAGACCTGTCTGGCTCAGGTGCTAACTGTCTTGCATTAGACAGAAGAAGCGAGTTCTCGTTTGTGAGTGAAGATGATGAGAAAAGAATCCTGGAGGAGACGATTATTGTTTGTTTTTGGTGTTTTCAATCTTTTATTGCTTTTTTGTGTTTGTCATAAATTAATGAGATTAAGCCTAAACCAAGGGTTAGTAAACTCATCACATCCTCCCTCTGATTAGGGGTAATGAGAATACCTTAAGTATGAAGTAAGCACCTCAAACTTAATTACCATGACGTAGGATTAAGATCATTAACCTACTTGTGAATATTTAGATGTTTTTGGTATTTTTGTTTAGTGTTAAGTAATGAGTTTAAGCCATAATCAAGGATTTAATGGACTCATTACACCATCCTAATAGAAGGATAATAGATGAGAACATTTAAGCTGAGGAAGATACCTCAACTTAATCCATGATTAAGGATTAACCTCATGACAAAACAAAGCCTTTATTAAAGTGTATTTTAGTTAATGGTAAGATTAAGAAGTGGATTTTATGGTTTGTAAGACAACTTGAGGGGGACTTGTCCATTAACACTAGGGTTAGTCCTTCTTAACCAATTAAGGAAGAATTAGAACCCTAATGCAAGGCCCAAGTTACAAGTTTATTGTCTTAGTGATTATTAAGATGGATTAATTAAGAGGTTTAAACACATCAAGGGTTTAACACTTAGGATTAAAGTTATACACTCCATCCTAAGAGAAGGATGCAGGCATAATCTTAATCACAAAGCCTTAAGACCTTAAAGGTTTAGTCTCTGATTATGAGGTGAGAAGAGAGACACAAAAGGAGACACAAAGGTAAAACTAAAGGGGGACTAATCAAAACCCTAATTGTTATCATGCTTGGGTGTTCCTAGGGTTTATGAGGCTTGCGAGAGATCTTCAAGAAAAGCCACCAAGGAAGAAGCAGATGAAAGAAGGAGAAGCAGAAGAAACAAGTTAACTTACTTCACTTAAGAAGATAAGTTACTTGAAGAAAGAAAGTGAAGGAGGAAAATGAATGAGCAAGCTCACTCTAAAGCAAAAGCAAAATGCAGCAATGATGCATAAGAGAGAAATAGAAGAGAAATGAGAAGTGAAGGCAAATTCACTTCTCAAAGTACTTACCACCTGAAATGGTTAGCATATAAGAAAGAATGGAATGAAAATGGAATGTATGCAAGGATGCAAACCAAAAACATAAGCATAAACATGATTTTAATGATGCTAAGAGATGATGCAAATGTATGTCAAGTGCTATGGATGATCATACAAGGGATGAGAATGCTAATGAAGCATGAAGGAAGCATGAAAGCACATGAATATCCATGGAATGTAATGAATGCATAACATGGCAAATGGATGAATAAATGATCAAGCATGATTCTAATGTGTCCTAGGATTTCTTATAAGTCATGTGGATGTGTGAAATGTCATGGCAAATTCTTGAATGAATGCATATGCAAGATGTATGTGAATGGACATGAGAAATTAGGGTTTTTATGCAACATGAGATGCAAAAGTCAATAACAGAAGCAAATGACAAGATAAAAAATTGAAAATGCAAACAAAGGAACCCTAACCTCATATGATATCACACCCCAAAGGAGGAGACCTAACTCTTAACCCTAAGGAAGTTATGAATTTTCTAAGTTATCTAGGGTTTTAAGGTACCTAAAGGGAAAAAATGCAAATCAAATAAAAAATGCAGAAGAAATTTGTGACAAAATTATGCTAGATACTACATGCTAAATGAAGATCAATGCAAAAAAGAATCATTGTCATACTATTCATGGTTAGGCAGAAAAGAATTCTTGAAGTTAGGGTTCAAAAATGGAGATTTTATGAACCCTAAATTCAAGAAAATTGTTAAATATTGTTCAAAACCAAAAAGAAATTTGTATGAATGGCATGATAATGTTTCTAAATGTCCTAAGATGCAATGTGAATTTTTTTGGGATTTTTAGAAACCTAAATGATATTTTAATTAATTAATTTCCATTAATTAATTAAAATAAACATTAAAATATTTTTAAAATGATTTTTTTATGTAAAAAATAAAAATAAAATATTTTTTGGGTGAAGAAAATTATTTGGAGTGAAAATGCAGAACAAAATATTTTTTTGGATTTTCTAGGTAATTTTAATAATTTGTGCAAAATAAATAAGAAAAAATGAAATTAAAAAATGAATAAAACAAAAGTATGCATATCCAATGGTCTAGGTTGATTCTGGGAATTCTAAGGTTGACTGCGCGCCACATCCAATGGTCAATATTCAAATCCAGCTAATCTTATTTAATTAATTAATTAATCCAGGTTTGTAATTAATGAACTAATCTACACCATCCAACACACGTAGGAAAGAGAGATCAAACGACCCAGATTCAAACATTGCTCTAACCCTAATTAAGCCAGCTAATCACTTTCAGGTGGCCGGAGAAGACCTCCGGTCATCTTATCCGGCCAGACCTTCCCTGAGTAAACCCCAAACTCCAACCCTAGGTTATTTCTGGAGCTCTAAAGCTCCAGATCAACTCACCTCACTCTCCTGAACTCGAATCCACTCTCAAAACAGATTTATTATGGCTCAATCTCAAGATTCGAAGGAAAAATTAAAAACGGCAAAAGTTTCAGACAATCAGTACATGTTCATCTCTTCACCATTTTCAAAAATACAAAGCACAGAATGATCAGTGAAGCATGCTCTTCCACATTGGAACATAAAAATAGGGTTCTGGAAAAATGTTTTTGGATGGTTACCTGAGCTTGAGAAATGCAAATGAGAGCTTTCAGGACCCCTCCTTTGTGCAAAAAGCTTCCTTTGACCCTCCTGAGACCAATGGAATGCTTCAAAAGCTTTGAGAGTGGCTGGTTTGTGTTGTAGCAACTCAGCTGGCCAAGAATCGTGTTTCAGGTTAAAGGTGCTTTGAGGTTTGTTTGATGGTTGCTTTGTGTTCAGTGGATGATTTTGAGATGAATGGTGGAATTGGTTTGAAGATTGAGTGAGTATTCAGTGAGTTTTGAAGGAATTTGCAAGAGGGATGATTTTGTGGAATGCTGAGTTCTTGGAGGTTTCAGCTTGTGTGTGTTATGAAAAATGATCCTTGAGGCATGCATGTAGAGTTCTGGTTGGACAGAGAGTGGGTGGTGGCTGCAGCTGATTGGTATGGGCTTTTTGCCAAAAAGTCAAAAGTTTTGTACTTGAGGTATGTGCAATGGTGCAGCTGGCTTATTGGCTTGTCCATGCGCAGCATGGATCAAGGAGGTCCATGGAATTAGTCTTGAGGCAATTCAGCAAGTAGAAACAAAGTTATGTGTTGTTTTGCAATTTGGAGAAAGTTTGGCCCCTTTGAGATTTCTTCATGGGCAAGGCATGAAATCTTGAAATTCCTTGGGCAATTCTGAGTTTTAGACAATGTGCTATATTTTTATGATGATTAAAAGTGTGTTTGAAGCCACAAAATGAATTGGCAAGTGGTTTTGCAAAGAATCCTCTTTGGTGCATTCTTGAAAATTATGTGATTTTGCCAACTTTGAAAAGCCATAACTTGAGTTCCATAATGAATTAGGACTTGTTCTTGTACTTTTTGAAAAGGGAATGATCCAATTTACAACATTCATGACCAACAATTTTTCATTTGAAGCATTTTTGGTTGAGGAAGGGGAGGTTGAAAAACTTTCCCAAAATGGAAAGTTTACATTACAAGTCATTTCCATTTTTGGCAACTTTTGGATTAGCTCAATTTTCTTCAATTTTGTGAACTTCCAAGCACTTCAATGATCAAATAAAGATCATATAACTTCAATTTGATGAAAAATCCATTTTGGTTCCATGTTGGGGGGCCTCAGATGCCCTAATTTTGCTCTGACTTGCTCAAGAAGTTACCCAGTGATCAGATGACTTCCACACTGAATTTTTCCATCAAACTTGGTACACATTATCCTCATAACATATTGAGACTATTAGAAACAATAATAAACAAAAAAATTGGAGTTATGGCCTCTGAAACCAAAACCCTAATTTTAGGTCATTTGTGCTGTGAAACCCTAGCTCTGCTTCCATGCTTTGCAAGTTCTTGTGATTCTTTGGCTTGCTTGATCTCTGAGGGATATAATATGATGATTGAACATACATGGACCCTATTGGAATGATTGGATACCTTTGGAGTGGCTCAGATGGATCCTGGATTGCTCAGATCACAAACCCTAGATGCAGATGAACTTGAACTAATACAGTGAAGCAAATATGCCATATGATATGATATGCCTATACTAATGCAAATATGAAAGATCAAAATACATGGTGTGAACTTAGTGAGGGCAAATTTGGGGTGTTTACAGTGTGTGATTAGAAATTTTCTAAGTAGTTTGTAATGATCCTCGTATGGATGTATACAAAGCCTTTAAGTTTGAAAATTGTTTGAAAAGTGAGGTGTAAAGAGTATTTTGAAAAAGTGAGCAAGTATGTGAGAGCTACCTACCCTAGACTAGCCTTTCGTATTATTTTATTTCCTTTCAAGGGTAAGACTGTCCCTACTATTTAGGAGTAGGTAGTCATTACCTTGGATTCTATTTGAGGGACGGGCGTATGGTTATCGTATGGTCAATGAAGGCAACTTGAGGGATGTCTTTAGCAATTGGAAGGGACTATCATCTTTTAAACCGAAGGGACAAGATCATTATCAAAGGCAACATCGTAGGGACTTGATCTTTTAAACTGGGGAGGGACAAGATGATTTTTATTTGTAGGGTCGTTTGCTTAAGACACCCCCATTTTCGAGGGACCTGACCATTTATTAAAGGCAACCAAGAGGAATACCCTAGGAAGTGCAGATGGCGATCAAAGATCGACTTACGTGTGTGAATGTTTATTTTTAAATATTTATCTTTTTAAAGTTAATTATCTAAATTAATTTAATCACAAGTAGGTTTTCACACCCTATAGACTAACCACGCAGTAAATATTTACAAAGAAAAATAATGACGGAAAATAAATCTACGAATTATTACATGACTTTGGCAGATACATAATAATCGGATAAAAAGAATTATAGAGCAATAGAAAAATAATAAATAAACAATAGTAAAGCAATAATAATAAAAATAAAGTCATAATGAAAAGAAATTAAGATTAGAATTTGAAAAGAAATTATTTTAGGTTAGACAAATTAGATTTTTTAGAAGTTATTAGAAAAATATAAGTTTAAATAATTTAGTATAATAATAATAAAAGAATGATATGTTAAAAATTATTAATGTACAACTTATAGAATAAAAAAGAGTTATTATAAAAAAAATAAGTTAGTATTTATTTAGGGTTAGAGAAAATTAGGGTTTATTAGAATTAGTCAAAAAATTAGGGTTTTGAAAGAATTAATTTAAACTTAATTAGTTAGTTTTATTTACAAAATTATATATAAAAAACCATTAAAATAAAGTTATTATTACAAAAAATATGCTTCTCTCCTTTTAAAGAAATAATAAAGTTTTAATTAAAAAAAAGAAATATTTTTGTGGTTTAATTTTAATAAATTAGTTAAAATAAAGTTAATAATAAAAGAAAATTAGAAAATAAGGAAAAAGTAAGAAGAGAAATTGATAAAAAAAGATAGGACCTGGGAATTGAACTCAGGCCCTTTACCTCAATCACGCAGCATAAAAACCAATCAGGCCAGCGCGCGCTGGTGTTAATGATATAGACCAAAATCATCTTATGTTCAATCTGCAAAACAAAACAAATTATAAGAAGAAAAATAATGGGGACCTTGGGATCGAACTCGTCCCCTTATTCTTTACAGAAACCTCCTCTATCCACTGGGCCATCACGCGCATGCATATGGCATGTTATAAACAAATCATAATATATTATAAACGTCAAAAAATTACAGGTTTTAAAAAAAATTGTCATCGGACAGGCTCGAACCCACGCCTTGTAGATCACATAAGAACTTCTTTGCCACTGGGACAACGTGTGAATTATGAATATTATATGGCACGAATAATATATAAAAAAACATAGAATTTGAATATATTTTTCACGCCAGACTTCATCTTCCTCCCAGAACCGTCCAGTTAGGCTATAATTACGGTTTTCTGTAGCTAAAGGTTGTAGTGACGGATTTGGTCCGTCACTACATGTCCTGCACATAAAAAAATGTAATACATAATATAAATATGTTCTAAGCATGGAATCAAACAAAGGAAGTCCTATAAGTCTTATTAATCCATTGATTTCGTGTGAAATTGCCTCTATGAAATGTTCCCAATTTCGACCTCCAAAACCCTAATCATGGCGTGCTTTGAATCCTGCGATGAAACTCAAATATAATGACCCAGGAAGCTTCTATACAACCAAACAAACAACATTATATGATCAAAATCAAATAAACAAGCATGAATCAATCAAATCGAAAATCAAGATTTTAAGACAATATGTAAATTCGGTCCACATGATTTATGAATTCTTTGATGATGGTGATGATTGTTATAGCTTCGGAATTCATCAAGGAAGGTCATGAACCTTTCAAACCTTTGAAAAGACACTAGAATGACCAAACCGAATGGTCAATTTTCTTGAGAATTTTTGAAGTGACAATGGCTCTTTTTGTTCTCAAAATTTGTCCCTTGTGTTTTGGTTGAGTTGTATACTTATAGTAGAGTGAAATTAGGTCAAAAAAACATATGACTTTGTGGGCTTATGGATACCTTGAGTGTGAAAAAAAACCTGACCATAAATGTGAGAAAAAATCAAATATTTTCATACTTCAAAGGTCTTGCACGAATTTTAATTGCATCCAATCACTTTAAATGTCCTAAGATTCATTCCAAAACCAATATTTGATCTAACTATCAACTTTTTATATTTTATTTTGATTTAAAATGAATTTTAAAGAATAAAATCCAAATAAATAATAAATAAATTATAAAAATCAGAGAATACTTGAATTGGGTCGTGCTTGATGTTATCATGAAGATTGGGTTGCAAAATGATAGGCCCATTTGGGGAAAAAATGGATTTAAGCCCTTATTTTCTTCATACACCCCTTGAAAATCTCCCAACTTTGACAAAGAATAAATCCTTCAATTTTAAGGCCATGAAGATGTTCTTGGACATTTTGGAAAGCTTAAAGAGTCCTATAACAAACCTCTTTGGTCTCATATCCATATCTTTCACAATTTTCAAATTATGCCCTTTGGAAAAAGTTGACTTTTTGTTGACTTTTGAAATGATTTGTAATATTTTAGCTCATACCTTCCAAATGAAGCATTTTTAGGATTGGCTTGTGAGACACAAAGTTGTAGATAATTCAAATTCCTTCAAAATGAGATTTGGATGGGAGATTTTTGATAAAGCATGTGAAAGTTATGGCTGGTCAAAGTTCAGTTGACTTTTCTTAAGAAAACCCTAATTTAGAAACTCCTGATTCTTGATGATCTGAAACTTCCTTGATGAATCATGATCAACCCTTGATCAAATGATGAATTTTACTTCATAAAATTGATGTTGGAAAAAAATCTTGAAGTTTTACTTTAATTTGACCACGGTTGACCTCAATTTGACTTTTTAACTACTTTGACTGATTTTTGCATATCGGATCATCTGACTGGGCAAGCTCTTTGGGAAAGCTTTGAAACTTGACATAGGGATTCTTGAGGTCATATGGGATACCATGAAGCTCACTTGAAGCCTTGAAAGTCATTTTAACCTGAGGAAACCCAAAACCCTGGTTTTAGACACTTTGCTTAGGAGGAGGCATTGTCTGGGGAAACTTCCACACTTCTTAATCAATTGGGAGTCTTGAGAACCTTATAATCACTTAGAAGTATTTAGAGATATTGTCTTGATTGTGGGAGGTAAAATTTTGGGGTGCAATAGTGATGAATCCCCACCTTGATTTCTTCTTCAATTTCTTCACTCTTGGGTTGTTAAAGATCTGCCTTTCGCTTCCTCTCTTGAGCAATCTTGATTTCGAGCTGGGCTATCTGTTTCTCTTAGGGTATGTTTGGATTGTTGGGATGTGATGGAATGGAATGGAATGAAGTGGTAACTAATGTGATTCCATTGTTTGGATTTGCAAATAATTGATGGAATGGAATGGAACATGATGGAATCCATTCCATCCCATTCCATCCAAATCCTCATTTTTTGTTCCATCCAATTTGGGGTGTATGTGATGGAATGTGATATTTTTAATAAGATATCCAAACAATGGAGTGGGATCTATATTCCATTCCGCTCCGCTCCATTCCGCTCCGCTATGTTCCATCAATCCAAACATAGCCTTAGTCTTTAATGTTTTTGTCACATTCAGCCACTTCTTTGGAATAACCTCAGAGTGTTTTGACAACTCTGAAACCTTCTCAGTCAAAGCTATCACAACGTCCCACTCAGCAGTCTGGGAGTCGGTCTTTTTGGAGATCAATTGGACATACTCCCTTCGACGGTTGAGGTCCTCACTTGCAACCTCAATCATCTGAGCAAGGTCCATTACCAGACGAGTTTCATCAGCACTGGCCTCCAAGACATTCACTTGTTTAAGGATTTTTTTCAGTTCAGATTGCTGGGTGGGATCCTCCTCCAAAATTTTGAACAAATCGACACCAAGCACTTTTGCCTTAACTTCAGCCATGATGGAGCTGCGAGTTTTAACCTTAGAAGTAGCCCCAGAGGTAGTTGAACTGCTGGAGGAGTCCTGGAAGTTGTAGCGGTTGTTGAGCATGGCCTTCAAATACTCCAAAGGCTTCCTTGTTTTCAGGTTCTCAAGCTCCTCACGAGAGAAGATAGTCGAACCAGAAGATGGAGGATTGCTTTGTAATGGATCAGGAGTGATGTGAGTGTTAGGCCCAGCCTACTTGTTCGACTAACCTTTGTCGTTTGTAGTCTTGGAATTAGGGTCCTTTTCACCAGCATCTTTGAATTTTTTTTGCTCTTCCCCTTCTTGGACATTGGATCCGACATCAGCCTTTTTGCCTTTGTCATCTTTGGTGGGACTTTCTTTGTTAGCAGTGGACTTTGGATGATCAGGGGAATTGTCTGCAGAACGTTCCTCCATGGTGATGTCGAATTCAGCCACGGCTTGGGGTTCCAGCATATCATCCTTGGAGGTATTTTCTTCTTGGACCTTTTCACCCAAGATGGTTTCTCCAAGAGGTGAGTTTTGCAGTTGGTCTTTCTTTGCTTCTGATTCTTTAATCGAATCAGTTTGGGTTAGAGGGCCGGAATTGATGGGAGGTTCATCAGTGTTGATTTGAACCTGAAACAAAATAGAGTTTAATAAACGCAAGAGTATACAAAGATCGAAGTTAAATTTAGTCGCAAATAGTTACCTGGGGGATCTCAGTGTGGAAACTAGAATTCCCACTTTCTGCGTCTTGCGCATGCCTGATTATTAGGCTTGCAGGAGGGGTCTTTTTCGGCTTCACCAGTGATCTTTGGGAGGTGACCGTTTTCATCTTTGTAGGTTTTTTCCTTTTCAAAGGCTTTTGGTCTGGGGATTCGTCACCGGAGTCTTCAGAAGGCACTTGCACTTCCTCTTTCTTCCGTTTTTGAGGAGTAGGTGGTTTTCGACTCACCTGAAACATCAAGGGGAGTTCAATGAGCCCAAGACTAAGATAATTGCATGATTAAGATAGTCTCTTCTAAAAAGAAAAAGAAAAGAACCTTTTTCGCAGTGGAGGAAGATTCCTTGGTAGATTTGCCAGGCTTGTCTTCAACAGAGCTCTTTTTGCCAGTGATCTTAACAGCTGAAAAGGAAAAGAGAAGTTAGAAAAGAAGAAAATAAAACATAAAGATGTGAACACAAAGATGAAATCGAAATTGTGGTTACACCTTCAAGAATGGTAGATTCTACGCGAAAGTGTTCTATTCCAATATGAAGGTGCCCTGGGTAATTATCCAGATGATATTTGGTTGGAACCACACGCTCAGCAAGCTTTTTTCGTGACTCTTGAAGCATTTTTAAGTCGGATCCACATACGAACCAATCTGGAAAAGGTGGGCTCAGGGCCACACCAAAATCAGCAGATGGTAGAGGTGGAAACATTGGTGTATAGCAAGTATATGCAAATTTATAACGCGCCTCTAGTGGAACGTATGGGGGCAATGCCAATTTCCTTATTCTTTCTGCGAATTTATTCTTCAGAGTCACAGATGCTTCGCCTAAGATCATCTGGCCTATAAATTGTTTCAAAATATTTTTGGAACTTTTGAATCTCTTTAACATGTTGTTGGGTACCTTTCTTGGTTCGATCCTGCACAAAAGCAAAGGCATTTGTTAGAAGAGTGTTGAAGGCAGTTACGTCATAAAAGCTGGTGAGATAGTACTCCTTCCACCAAGCGTCGAACTCTTGAGTACAGAGGAAGGTTGGTCGAAAGACCACTGGTCGAACCTCCAAAGCAGCATCATTGAGTTTTTTTTTAGATCTCTATACTCTTCGACCCAGTGAGGAACGAATTGTAAAAAAGAATGGAGCCTTTCTTGGGATAGATTGACCTTGGTTTCAGTTGTATCAGCCCAAATTGTCGAGCAACAAAATTTGGATGATAAACTATTAAGGCCACTTTGGAGTTGGAAATAGTTGGGTAAGAGAATAGAAGCCTGGGTGTAAGTAAAAATTCCCATATGGCTAGGAAATTGTCTTCTTCCTTTTTATGTTCCACGTGAAGTTGTCTGGTGAACCACTTGGGTCTGACGGTCCTGTTGGCGAAAGGTGCCATGCTTGCAGTGAAGTTGTAGCTCTTGGCGAACATGTTCACATAGTTGGTAAGGAATCGTCGAAGACCCAGTCCCTCTTCAGAAGGAGTTAACTGCACTAGTCTCTCCCATTCGACATGTCTGTCTTTGACGTATTCTTCATCCACTATACCCTTGTCGGGAAGACTTAATTCAAAGGTGGCATTGAGCCATAGTTGAAGGAGCCAGAATGGGCCTGCCAAACTAAGTTTGCCCTTATCCTTGATCTGTTTTATAGA
The DNA here is from genome assembly GCA_963966055.1 of Lathyrus aphaca. Taxonomy (NCBI): domain Eukaryota; kingdom Viridiplantae; phylum Streptophyta; class Magnoliopsida; order Fabales; family Fabaceae; genus Lathyrus; species Lathyrus aphaca. The sequence continues at coordinate 352,744,956 of OZ014520.1, read as the reverse complement.
TTCGACACTCTCACTATGGAATCGTAGAGATTGGCCAGAATCAGTTCATTTAAGCGCAGGTTCGTACCAGCATGGAGCTGATTGGATATGGTCATGTACTTCTTGGCCACTTGAAGAGATCTTATGTAGAACACAAATTTCGACAGCCAAAGGGTGAGGAAGGCTATGTGTTCTACATTTGATACATCAGGAGATTTTTTGTCATGGTAGTGGGTAATGAAGGGAGAGTACGAAGCGAAACTAGTTTCAAAAGCTATGGTGTTTTTGTCCAGTACAATTGGATCGAAATCTACCCCTAGTGGGCTAAGACCTACTATAGCAGCTAGGTCGAAGAGGGTGGGGGTCACCATTCCACAAGAAAGGTGAAAAGTGTTGTAAGTGCTATCCCAAAAGTAGAGGGAAGCAAGAATCATATTGGTACAGTAGCTAGGGCCTTCCTTCGACAACTGGATCAAGTCATAAATGCCAACTTTCTTCCAGAGTTTGCCCTTGACTTTTTCGACTTTGTCTACCCAGTCTACGTATTTAGAAGGGTCTTTCGACCAAGGACAACTTCTAAAGATCCTAGGCTGATTTAAGTAAGTCAAATCTAGGGCAGTCGGCTCGAGGTTTTGTTCGGTGTGTTCTGGTGATTTGTCACTAGATTTAGGTATTTTTTCCTGCGCCTATGGGTTTTGAACGCGAATAGGTGGGGAAAAACTCCTTAAGGTGAGTTTGATCAGCATTAGGGTTAGGGAGAGGACCTAACATAGCATGGCACTTGCCAGATATTAAGACAGGGATAAGTACCTGAGAGTAGTAGATGCTTGCTTTCTCCCTTTCGTTTGGATGTTCTGGGACGTACTGCTGGTTACCCACAAGCTTTGGTACAAGAATTTTATGTGCATAGGGGAGATCAACTTTGTTCTTGTCTTTCTGTTTGCTTGAAGTTGCCATTATTAATGGTGAATAAGCTTGAGCAAGAAAGGATGGAGATTGGGTATGTGAGAAGAGAGAGATGAAATGTATAAGTTTAGAGAGCGAAAAGTTCTTCAGAAGGAAGAAGATGGTTATTTATACTAAAGGTTGGGGAGAGAAATGTTTGAGTTTTAAAACAGTTATGGCACGTGTCGACATGTTAGTGGATGTGGAAAGGGCTATGGAAGTTGAAAAGAGTATGGCAGACCTAGTTTCATAGAGTAATGGAGATCATGTCCAAAAATGTGGGTTAGACGTGATGGGTTAGGAGAATCTGATGATTACTCTTTTATCATTTGACAAAAGTAAGATTTTCGGAATCAGCGTATTTAATGCAAGACATGGAGTTGAAATAAAGTTTCGACAGCAAAGATGCTTTCTCCAGAAGTCAGTCGAAATACCTTTGCTGGGGGCAGTTTGTATACACGTAATTTTGACACCATGGTTTTTAATAAATAAGAACCTTAGTAGCTGGTAGCTTCGTCAACTATTCTTCCATAAGTCACCATTATTCGACATTGAAGTTTCTCGGCACTCCCCATCTCATTGTGTTTTGAACAATGATGTACGTAGATGTGAAGATATTCGACAGATTAGGATCACTCTTTCTTCCAAACATGTCCAGAATCTTGAGAAGGTTTGTGATGATTTGGTTCGTGATACAACGAACGGATGTCTGTCGAAGGAGCGGTCGAGATTCCAGCTAAAAGTTCTTCACATGACTACGAACAAGTTTTCTTGTGTTTTTGACAAGGGATATGAAGGAAAGAATTCGACGAAGGAGATGTTATGACTTCATATTTGAATTTCAAATGAATTCGATGTGACGAGAAGATGCGTCGCTTCTCTAGTTAAAGAGCAGTTTTAATATGAATAACGGCTTCGCTTGGTAGAAAATACATGGAGGACTCCTAGAGATTAGTAGCATGCAGAACGCCAAGTGGTGAATTCTTAGGAGTTGACCTTTATTCGACGGTTATTTTATTTGTATATAAATATGATAGCTTTGTTTTGTTTTAAGTGTGTGAAATTCTGTACAACATTCCTGTAAAAGTTACTCTAATACTCGTGTGTAAGAGAAAAGAGAAGTATCTGGAAAATGTACATGTAAACACCATTTCTATTTCAGTTATAAAATTTAGATTTCCTTTATTTCTTGTTCAAGTTTATGCTTTCATTTATTTTTCAAGCAATTTACTTTCAAGCAAATTTACATTCCAGAAATCCTTTAATGCGAACCTCAAGTTCTTTATTAGTTTTATTATACAAACAAATTCGTACTTTGACATAGACAAGAACAATTTCATTAGATATCGTTCGACAGACTCATAAAAAACTAGTAAGACTTTTATATTAAGAAGCAAACCCCAAGAATTTAGCACATATGTCCTAGGACTTGTGTGGTTGGTCCTGCAAGTAACCCAATTCCAAGGAATTGGTAAACCAGAGGTTGTTCGCCAAAATCACAAGCGAACACACTCATTCAGAAGTATGAAGCGTTCAAGATGGAAGAAGATGAAATAATTGAGAAAATGTTCTCAGGGTTTCAAATTCTGGTAGCTGGATTAAAAGTGTTGGATAAAGGTTACTCAACAACAGATCCTGTGAAAAAGGTCATCAGAAGCTTTTCAAAGGCATAGAGGCCTATGGTCATTGCTCTAAAGCTGTCAAAGAATATGAATGAAATATCTCTTGAAGAATTGACCAGCTCTTTAAGGAGTCACGAGATAGAACTTGAAGAAGATGAACCTTAGAAGAAAGGTAAGTTTGTTTCTCTTAAATCTAACAAATTTGAATCTAAAGATTTTAAGGAAAAAGAAGAAAGATTTGGCGGCTCATCAGAAGAAGACAAACCATCACTACTTTCCAGAAGAGTTCAACAACTCTAGAAGCACAGACAAAAGAAATTCAGGAATCCTAGAAGATCAAGCAATACCTTTGTATCATCCTCTAGTTACAAGAAGTATAGAAGCAAAGAAGTAGTGTGCTACGAATGCAAGGAACCTGGACACTACAAAAGTGATTGTCCCAAACTACAAAAATAAAAGCCTAGAAGAAATTCAACAGAGACAAGAAAAAAGTCTTGTGGCTACTTGGGATGACTCAGAATCTTCTGAAGCCGAATCAGAATCAGAAGATGAACATGCCAACATCACTTTAATGGCCAACGTATCAGATGATACCAACTCATCAGAATCTGGATCAGATTCAGAAACAGAAGAGGTATTCTCTAAACTATCTAGAACTCAATTAGAAGGCAATCTCTCAGAAATTCTTGAAAAATATTAGAAACTTCAATTCAAATACAAAAACCTAAAACACGATCTAGTATCTGAATCTGAGGAAACTAGGAAACTAAGACCAGAAAACTCCGAGCTTAAAGAAAACATTTCAAAACTTGAAAAATCGTTTGAAAAACATAAAGCTCGGAAAGAATATGACTCATAAGTTCTATCTAGTTCTGATAGCATCATAAAACAATATGATCATAGTTTTAAATTTTTTTCTAAAAACATATATAGAAGCAGAATTGCCTCAATGATCTATGGAGTTAGCAAAAATGGTAGAAGAGGCATAGGATGCGTTAAACCTATAGGAAAAACACCACATAAATTTAAACAAGTTGATGACATGGTCATAAAATACAACACATCTTTAAATTATCACTTTACATATGGACACAAACATGATTTAAAATATACTAGTGAGTCATCTTGTTCTACAAGTTCTATTGAGAAATCTAAACTCAATCAGAATTTTGTAAGTTCTAACAAATAAGGACCCAGAAAGATATAAGTGTAATACCTCAAAATTTGGCCTTATATTTATTACCACAACTAGCTTATCGCTTCGCATTTCATCTACATTTTCCCATTAGGTCGTAGTATTCACAGTCATGCATTTTCATCAACTCCTAAGGCATGGGATCAGTGCCATCTGAAGAGCTAGGTTATTCCATTGTTTTTGTGGTTTCTATTTCACCGGAGTGTGTGTCATGGATTATGGAATTAGGGATTCGCACCCTATGTATGGTTATTCGATGAAGTCAAAGCTTTGGTTATGGGGCTATTAACAATATTAGCTTCTTAAGTGCTTGCTACTCGATTAGGGTTTATTTCCCTGATCAAGTTGATTATTAAGGAACTCTCTTGTAAGGACCATTCATTGGTGCCTCGGGCTCATCATCAATGGATTAGGGTTCTTGTTCCAGGGTATTCAAGTCATACGTCCTTCCATATTTCAAGGCTTATCAGCATCCATCATTGAAGTCAAGACTTTAGGGGCCGCTTACAAATTGATTCGAGTGGTGTCATTTCCAAATTATTCAGGGAACATGTTTTGAGGTGTTGATTTTGGGATCCATCATGGCATCGGAGTTTTGGTTCAAATAATGTGACTCAAATCAAAGGTTGAAAAATGGGAAAAGCATCATTCAAGTTCAAATCCAAGTTTATTCGAAAAATACCTGATATCCATTCCAAATATGTCATTACCATTTTCCATAACCATTTTTCGATTCAACTTAACTCACACTAAACCATTATTGCATTCGTATTACCATCCTATTCATCATTTAATTTTATCGTGGTCATATCCCTTTTCATTAACCAAAGTCACTTACCCGATACCATAGGCCATTTTGAAAATCACATTTCAGAATTCCTTAGTTTGTTTAAACCTAAGCCCATTTAGATTTTTAAACTAAAACCACTTGTTAATATTCAAGTTAGTTCATAATCATTTCATTCACTTTCAAAAGTCAATCATAAAATCCTACACTAGTCAAATTAGTCTTCTTTTAAGTTCATGTCATATGTCATTTGTCTTCATCTATCTTAACTTCAAAAATTATACGACAAAAAAAATAAAGGATTTCAATTGGTGCTATAGTGGTTCTTGGTATGAAGTCAATCACCATCATTGACAAAGTCCATTCTTATTGGAAAAATTCATTGGTTTACAACAGATTCGGAATTCATAGGCAATTGGAAAAAAATCCAGTTAAGTGACTGATACAAAAATAACAGAAAACCAAAAAGTGGGAAAAAATAGATAGAGTAGAAAAATCAGTGGGAAACGATTTTCACAATAAAAAATATCAAAAATTTATACCAAAAGATTCAACAAGAGTTAAACGAAAACATCAACAAAATTCAGCTACAAAATCTAAAAGAAAATCAGTTGCAACCGACTGAATGGAATAAAGAATTCTAGCACGAATTCAGGAAAAAGAAAGAAAGGGATACATAGCAGTTAGAAGAAAATTCAGAAAAGAAGAGATAAGTCAAAGACACTCAGGAAACTCTGAAGCCTGGACCCTCCCTCATGATCTTCGCTCATCACTCTATCCATCATCAATCCTTAGCACACTTTCTGAAACGGTATCTGCATCGATAAATTGTTAGCATTCTCTCTGCATATCAACTTGTCCTTCAACAATCAACGTCAACCTGCGTTGGATTCTTCAACCTGCATCAACAATTTACAAACAAAATTTCAATAACAACCCGTTTCAGCGGCGAATTTCTTTGAGAGCAAGGATCGCGGGAATACAACAACAAAAGTGAAGTCAAGTCACGCAATTCAGAACTCAAAACCGAACACAGACAAAAAAGTAGAGATCGAAAGCGATTTCGTACCGATTTCGTATCGTTTGCACCTTCATCAATCTCTCTAAGGACTCACTTAGCCTACATTCCTGATCTATTTTCTGAAGCAAGACCCTCACCTTCAATCATAATCTTTCATTCGTAATGTGATATGCCTATTCCCATAATAACCAAATTAGTGAAAACTCAGAAATATAGAAGCAGAGGATTACAACTTAAAACAGAAAATTAAAATCAATAACAGAATAATAACAAACTTCTAACCGTTTTTGTTCTGGAAGCTTCACCTGAACTCTCCACACAAGCCTTGATCTTCACTTTTAAAAAGGATAATCCTTCACCATTTTCGGCTTCTTCTTCTTCACAACTTCACTTCATTCATCTCTCTTCTTACAACTTCTTCAATTCTTCTTCTCCTTGAATCATCCTTCACTACTTTTCCGTCATTCGAACATGATTCTTCATCATTATTATTCAATCTCTTCTCACCCTTCTTCTTCCTCAATCGGTTCTCTGCAAACCTCAACCCTCACCATTATCAATCGTTTTGCTTCACCATCCATAGCAAAGCTTGATAATACTATCACCTGCAATCATATGTCAAACTCATAGAGCCCTGCAACAGTCAATAACAAAATTTCAGGTTCGTCACCGATGACACGGATTCAAATACGTAGTGAGAAGACGAAGACACGTGAACGGTTATCAATGGCAATTTCACAGAGGCAGAGTAAGGGAGAACAAAAGAACAGATTCAATTTTTAAACTAACCTCTTCGTCATCATCCAAAGTTCTTGTCTGCACCTTCGCGACAACCTCATTCTTCAATTGGAAGAGCAATCAATGTATTCGCGGCATTGAAACTACTGAGTCATCGTTCGCCTTCGTAATATCGTCAATACGACACCGAGAGTAAGGTACGAATTCACCGTTCCTGATAGAGGTGTTGTTGTGATGATTACTTAATATCTTATTCGGTTTGTTTTCTGAGTTTGCATTATGGCTTAGAATGGAGAACGACGGTTAGGTAGCATTGGTGATTCTTGGTTCAGAGTCGTGTTAGGGTTTTCCTTTAGAATCAATTAGGATAAGGGCGAGAAGAAGGCGACGCGGTGAGGTATAGACGGTGGTGGTGTTAAGGTGATAGCGGCGGAAGGAGAAAGGAAGAAGAGAATATTAGGGTTTTCTTTAGGTTTCATTTTTCAACCCCATTTGTATTCATTTTTGTTTACAATTGTTAATTATAAAAAACGATTAATATAAATTAATGTTGATTAGGAGAATATCATGAAATTCAAAAAAGAAATTAAGATTAATGAATGCAGTTAATGACCATAAAAATGAAATTAATCCTCACTTAATTCCCAATAACTTACCGTTAAAGATTCCATTGTGATAAGATTGGGTAATTTTGTGGATTCCCAGCCACACCGGCGGTGACACTTGTCACCGTCCGGTTGGAACTTCATGCGGTGGTCATGTGTGCGTCGTCCACCATAGCTTTTCATAGGCGTGTGTCGCTCCCACCAAATGACACCTGGTCAAGAGGGGTACAGACGCGAACGGTCGGTGAAAGGAGAGAACACACAAGGGTGAACTGAAAAGAAAAGAGTCGCCAACTAGGCATTTTTATCCCGAAGGAAAGGTAATGCTGCATAAACCTAGAAAAGATATGGATAAGACGGTCGCGAACCAAAGAAACTAAGAAAGGGGGTTGGTTACAACCTGGGAAGGTATTAGCACCCAAATTGTCCGTCTTACTCGACGGGATCCACGCTTGAAAGTTTGTGTTTAAAAGGGGTAGTGTCAGTGCTATCTGTGTGCAAAGGCTGGAAAAAGAATATAAGTGTCAGTGTAAAAGAAATGTGAAGTGAACAAGATAAGTGTCAGTGTAAGAAAAGAGTATGAAGCTCAAGACTATGAGGCTTAAAGAATAAAGATGGAAGAGGGGGGAATATACAGAGACTTTTGTTCGATAACCATTAAGTTATGCCTACGTATCCTCTCGTGCAATGAGGAAGTCAGAACACCGTAGTTCGACTCAAAGAGACTGAAAGATAAATTGACTAATGAACTGCTTACTTGTCTATGCTCAAGTGTATGACCTGTCTGGCTCAGGTGCTAACTGTCTTGCATTAGACGGGAGAAGCAAGTTCTCGTTTATGAGTGAATGAGATGAGAAAAGAATCCCGGAGGAGACGATTATTGTTTGTTTTTGGTATTTTCAATCTTTTATTGCTTTTTGGGGTTTGTCATAAGAAAATGAGCTTAAGCCTAAGCCAAGGGTTAGTAAACTCATCACATCCTCCCTTTGATTAGGGGTAATGAGAATACCTTAAGTATGAAGTAAACACCTCACACTTAATCACCATGATGTAGGATTAAGATCATTAACCTAATTGCATTTATTTAGATGTTTTTGGAGTTTTTGTTTAGTGTTAAGTAATGAGTTTAAGCCGTAATCAAGGATTTAATGGACCCATTACACCATCCTAATAGAAGGATAATAGATGAGAACATTTAAGCCGAGGAAGATACCTTAACTTAATCCATGATTAGGGATTAACCTCATGACAAAACAAAGCCTTTATTAAAGTGGATTTTAGTTAATGGTAAGATTAAGAAATGGACTTTATGGTTTGTAAGACAACTTGAGGAGGACTTGTCCATTAACACTAGGGTTAGTCCTTCTTAACCAATTAAGGAAGAATTAGAACCCTAATGCAAGGACCAAGTTACAAGTTTGATGTCTTAGTGATTATTAAGTGGATTGATTAAAGGAATTAAACACATTAAGGGTTTTACACTTAGGATTAAAGTTATACACTCCATCCTAATAGAAGGATGCAGGCATAACCCTAATCACAAAGCCTTAAAACCTTTAAGGTTTAATCCTTGATTATGAGATGAGAAGAAAAGACACAAAGATGACACAAAGGTAAAACTAATGGGGGACTAATCAAACCCTAATTGTGATCATGCTTGGGTATTCCTAGGGTTTGTGAGGCTTGCAAGAAGATCTTCAGAGGAACCACCAAGGAAGAAGCAGATGAAATGAAAGGAAGCAGCAAGAAGCAAGACAACTTGCTTCACTTAAGAAGACAAGTTGCTTGAAGAAAGAAAGAGGAGAAGGAGCATGAATGAACAAGCTCACTCAAATACAAAAGTAAAATGCAGCGAGGGGTGCATAAAAGAGATAAGAAGATATTGTGAGAAGTGAAGGCAAATTCACTTCTCATAGTAACTTACCACCTGAAATGGTTAGTATAAAGAAAGAATGAGATGAAAATGAGATGTATGCAAAGATGCAAACCAAAACCAGAAGCACAATCATGATGCAAATGATGCTATGAGATGGTATGAAAGCATGTCAAGAGATGAGGATGATCATACAAGTAATGTAGATGCAAATGAGACATGAAAGGAAGAAAGGAAGTTCATGAAAACTTATGAAATGCAATGGATGCATAACATGGCAAATGGATGATGAAATGATCAAACATGATTTCAATATGCCCTAGGATGTCTTACATGTCATGTGGATGCACAAAATGTCATGGCAAGTTCATGTATGCAAGCATATGAAGAATGAATGCAAATGAAGGAAAAATTAGGGTTTACATACAATATGCAATGCAAAAATCCAAAATTAGAAGCAAAGCAAGAGATAAAAAATTGAAAATGGTATCAAAGGAACCCTAAACCCATATAAGTTCACTGCCCAAATGGGGAGGTCAGAAACTAAACCCTAATGGACTTATGATTTTTCTAAGTTGGCTAGGGTTCTAAGGGTGATCCTAAAGGAAAAATGCCAAACAAATTGAAAATGCAAGATAAAATTGAAACAAAAATGTTTTTAGAAGGTTGAAAGTATGTATAACACAATGCAAAAAGAACCATTCACAAACTCAACTTGGATCAAAAGTTATTAATTTTTGAAGTTAGGGTTAAAAATATTCAAATTAAAGAACCCTAATTCAAATGAACATTATTAAAGCATGATCAAAATCAAAAAGAAATTTATCTTGTGAGTTTGTAAATGTTTCTAAATGTTTTAAAATGCTCTCTGAATTTTTTTTGGAATTTTTAAATACCTAAATGTATTTTTAATTAATTAATTCTCATTAACTAATTAAAAATAATCATTTAAATGATTTAAAAATAATTTTTAATGCAAAAAATAAAAATAAAAATATTTTTGGTTTCTGAAAATAAATAGAAGCTTGGATAAAAATTTTCAGAATTTTTTGATATCATTTGCTATTTTTAAAAATTCATTCAAATAAAATAGAAAACAAATGAAATAAATATTAAATAAAATGAGAAAAAGGGAAAGTCAACCAATCCAAAGGCCTAGGTTTAAAGTCAGATTGGAGGTAATTGACTTCGCGCGTAATCCAAGGGCCAGAATTCAAACTACACTAATTATGATTAGAGTCCTAATCTGAACCCTAATTACTTTCAGGTGACCGGAACAGTGTTTCGGTCATCTTCTCCGGCCAGCCTCTCATGCTATCTCACTTAATACGTAACCCCAAGCTCTCAAACTTTCCAGAAATGATCCTCACCTCACTCCCAACAAGAATCAAACAACAAAAATCATTTATTTACCATCAAGAACATGAATCGAAGCAAAACGGAAAATACATCAAAAGTTTCAGAAGCTTCATACATGCTTGTTTCTCAATCATTTTCAAAAGTAAAGACATAATGATCATCAAGAGAGCATATAGAATCAATTAGGAACTTAAAATGAAGGTTCTGGAAAAATAAATTCCATGGCTACCTGAAGTGAATCTTTCGAAAATGGCACTGGTTGGCTGCTTCTTTGCCTCAAATCAGCTCCAATGATCCTCCTGAAGAGTTTGTGATGCTTGGTTGGAGTCTATATGGCCTCTAAGTGGTGTTGGCTGAAACTCAGTTCAAGAGATGTGAAAATCGTGTTTTTGATACAAGGTCTTTCCGGGCAAAATGAAGGGTGGGAAATGATCAGTGATGAATGTGGAGTTGAATGGTGGAAAAAGTTTAGAGATTTGTTGGCTGAGTTGTGTGTTTCGAAGGGAAATGCCCAAGAGAGGATTTTGGTGAATGCTGAGTTCTTGGAGGTTTCAGCTTGTGTTGTGTTATGTGTTGGGTTGCTTGAGGTCCACATATCAATCCTTGATAGGTCAGAGAGTTGTTGTGGAGCAGTGTGATTGGTATGGAGCAAAATGCATAAAGTCCACAAAGTTGTCTTTGGAGGTATGGGTTCATGGCAGGCCAAGGACAATGGGGTGTCCTGCGCAGCTGACTTTAGGGAGGTCCATGGAATTGGCTTTGAGGCAATTCAGCAAGTGGGATGAAGTTTGTGTGATGTTTTGCAATTATGTGAAGCTTTGGCCCTTTTGTAATTTCTTGATGTTCAAGGCATGAAACTTGAGATTTCTTTGGGCAATTCTGAATTATAGGTCATGTACTATGTTTGTGTAATGGTTAGAAGTGTGTTTGAAGTCACAAAATGCTTTGGCAAGTGGTTTTGCAAGTTTCCCTCTTTGGTGCATAAGTGAAATTTTGTGATTTTTCCCAACTTTGCAAGGCCATAACCTTAGATCTATGATGAATTAGATCAAGTTCTTGTACTTTTTGAAAAGGGAATGATCCAATCTAAAACTTTTATGACCAAGAATTTTTCATTTGAAGCATTTTTGAATTAAAAAGAGGAGGTTGAAAAACTTTCCCAAAATGGCAAGTTTGCATTACAAGTCACTTTCCCAAAATGGCAACTTTGCAAATGGCTTGAAATTCTTAAATTTTGTGAACTTATAACTTCTTCTAAGATCAAATAAATATCATACACACCCAAAATGATGAAGAAGACTCTTTGGTTGGGTGATTGAGGGCCTCAGATGCCCTGATTTTACACTGACTTGCTCAAGAAGTCATATATTGATCAGATGCCTTCCCCATTGAATTTCTTCATGAAAATTGGTATGTATGATCCTTATATAATATAGAGACCAATAGAAACAAGAATGACCAACAAATTTGGAGTTATGCCCTTTGAAACCAAAACCCTAATTTTAGGTCATCTGTGCAGTTAAGCTTGGCTCTGCTTCCATGCCTTTCTCAGTTCTTGTGATTTTCTGACTTTCTTGACCTTGGGAGGATATAATATGATTCTTGAACATACATGGACCCTCTTGAGATGATTGGAGACTCTTGGAGTGGCTCATATGGCTCTTGGATTGCTCAGATCACAAACCCTAGATGCAGATGACTTTGAACCAATGCAGTGAAGCAAAAATGCAATATGAGATGATATGATTGAACCTATGCAAATGAAAATAATCACAATCCATGGTGAAAAGAGTGAGGGAAAATTTGGGGTGTTTACAACTTCCCCTATTCAAGCATGAGTTAGCTGTGTAGGGTGTAAGCGCCCGGCTTAACAGACAAACAAGATAACTTGTGGTTGAATACCAAAGACAGTCCAAGATTTGCACTCACTAGAAGAAGAAAAGGGATATAGATTGTAAAAGAAAGTAAAGTATGATTATAAAGTGCGGGCGACAGAGGACGACCGTCGAGCAGAGGACGACTGCTGGGGATAAAGCAATGACGGGGACGGCCGACATGCTGGGGAAAATAGAGATTGTGATGGGGACGACCATCAAATACAATAATAAGGTTCTTTGGGGATTAAAGGTAAATGATGGGGACGACCATTGAGTTGAAGAAATAAATGATAAGGGACGGTCATCAAGGGTGAAGGACGATCACCTAGAAGGGGACGACTGCTCTGTTGGGGATAAGGATGAGGGACGGTCATCCAAGGTGAAGGACGATCACCTGGCAAAGTACGGTTGCCGAAAATATCATGACATAGGACGAATGTCAGGCAGAAAGAGTCAACGATGGGGATGACCATCGGATAAGCATGATGAAGGACGATCATCAAAAGGGTGAAGGACGATCACCTAGCAGGGTACGGCTGCTTTCGGGGTTTATCATGACATAGGACGAACGTCAGATAACAAGATCGACGATGGGGACGGCCATCGGATAAAATGATGAAGGACGATCATCAAGAGGTGAAGGAAAATCACCTAGCAAGGTACGGCTGCTGGAACATCACGACATAGGACGAATGTCGGATAAGAAAAGGGTTCCAACAATGGAGACTCCACTAGGGGAATGATGAAGGACGATCATCAAGAGGTGATGGACGATCACCTGGCAGGGTACGGCTGCCGGAAGTATCATGACATAGGACGAATGTCAGGTAAAAAGGAAATAATTTTCTTTACCAAGGATTTGCTGGGGACTCTTCTGGGAATGGTAGACACGGACGAGTGTCCAAAGAGTGTATATTGATATATCTGTTTGTAGAGAAAGTTCGGGCGACTTTACTAGGGAATGATGACACGGACGAGTGTCAAAAGGAGCATGTATCTGTATTTTGAGAGTGCAAAGGAGACGCTTTGGCTTTTTTCCGGGGAAATTGAAGGGTATCTTGTACACTGCTGATGGAATGTTGGTATACACAGGTATTTGTTCAAAGCATGGCTTATGATTATGCAATATGTGTGATTTTTGCCATAATGCTCCGTATTAGACGGAATGCTACGCTCTGGGGGGAAATATGATGCGAATGCTATGATTATGCAAAAGATACCGATCTGGGATTCGGATCCCGTTGCGGTGAAGATTCCTGACTGATCTGCTTTGGAAGAAAGTCCCAGCTGGGGATGAGATCATTGGCAGATCTTGATAAGATGTATGATTCTGCTTGGGGAAACAGGTCACTGATAGACCTATCTTAATGATGAGGAGCCTAGCTGGGGTCTATGGAAGCTTTCGTTACTTTGTTGTGAGATCGTCAGATATTGCTCTTCTGGATAGAGGTTGAGACTCTGCGGGGAGATGATTCCCTGTCCAACACTGGGCTTAAGGAGGGATGATCACTGCATGACCTTCCTAGAGATTTTTTGTGATTCTGTTGAAGATGATTGAAGCCCGGCAACTCAGCTGGGGAGAAGGCATCTCTGGTGCTATAGTGATTTGGCAGCTTGCTGGGGAGAAGCTTTCATGCCCCATGTTGCGCTTTGACTGCCTGCAATCCTGTATGACAAAGAAACGTACAAGTATCCCGAGGTATACCTTACTGGATTCCATCATAGGAGCTTAGACACTCCCGGGAGCAAATATATTTCCTGTAAGCATGTAATTTAGAAAAGACGCATCTGTATTTATGCAATCATCGGACATTTTCGCAAATGAAAATGAAATGTACGAGACGAAATATGACTAAAAATCTGATTTTATTAATTTGTGTGCCCTGAATTGGCTAGTACAGTCAAAGAAACAGATCCCCTGAAATGAGGAGATTGTTACAAATTGAGAAACAAAAAGATGCTGGCAATGTTGATGACGCTTTAGTGAGCTTCCCCTTGCTATGACTTGTATGACATTTGACGTTCTTCTCATCTTGCTTTCTGAAGAAGGCTGATTCTGACCGATGCTCGAACCTTTCGAAGCTTGCCATGTTGTAAGTGATATAGACGAATTCAGAATGCAGTTTTTCGCTTATTCCCTTATTTTGCGTGGATCGCCCTTTCGGGTTTTCAATCCACCGGGATACCCATTTTTGCCTGAGTTGTCCAATGTGGCTTTTCAACTCAGCGGGTGTACATTTTTTTTATTTATTTTCCCTTATTTTTTCCCGAGTCTTTTATTCTATTTTTGACTCGCCGGGATGCCCTATTTTTTCCTGGACTTACATTCTGTTTTTATGTCCAGCGGGTCATTTTATGCGAAGTATTTTTTAACTGCATCTGAATTCACAGGGGACAGGAAGTCTTCACCATCCATAGTACCGAGCATCAGTGCTCCACCAGAGAATACTTTCTTTACTATGAATGGACCATCGTAATTAGGAGTCTACTTGCCCCTGTGGTCTGTATGAGGAGGAAGGAGTCTTTTCAGCACAAGATCTCCTACTTGGTATTCCCGAAGCCTGACTTTCTGATCGAAGGCTTTCTTCATTCTTTTCTGATATAGCTGCCCATGACAGATTGCAGCTAATCTCTTTTCTTCGATCAGACTCAACTGTTCGTACCGGGATCGGACCCATTCTGCTTCATTCAGCTTAACATCCATTAGTACCCGTAATGAGGGTAATTCAACTTCAACAGGTAGGACTGCCTCCATACCATACACAAGCTGATACGGTGTTGCCCTAGTGGATGTTCTGATCGACGTACGGTACCCATGCAAGGCAAATGGTAGCATTTCATGCCAGTCTTTGTAGGTGACCACCATCTTCTGCACAATCTTCTTGATATTCTTGTTAGCTGCCTCTACAGCGCCATTCATCTTTGGCCTGTAAGGAGAAGAATTGTGGTGTTGGATCTTGAAGTCCCGGCACAGTTCTGTCATCATTTTATTGTTTAGGTTGGAACCATTATCAGTAATGATTCGCTCGGGCACTCCATACCGACAGATGATGTCTCTCTTCAGGAATCGGGCTACCACTTACCTGGTGACATTTGCATACGAAGCTGCCTCAACCCACTTGGTGAAATAGTCAATGGCTACCAGGATGAATCTGTGGCCATTTGAAGCAGTCGGTTCAATCTTGCCAATCATGACAATGCCCCACATGGCAAAGGGCCAAGGTGAAGACATCACATTCAAAGGATTTAGAGGCACATGCACTTTATCTGCATAGATCTGGCATTTATGGAATTTTCTGGCATAGGCACAGCAGTCTGCATCCATTGTGATCCAGTAGTAGCCTGATCTTAGCAACTTTTTAGCCATAGCATGCCCTCCAGCATGGGTACCAAAAGATCCTTCGTGCACCTCGTGCATCAGCAAGTCTGCTTCTACCTTATCAACACATCTGAGAAGTACCATATCAAAGTTTCTCTTGTACAAGGAACCATCAGTATTCAGAAAGAAACTACCAGCCAGCCTTCTTAATGTCTTTTTGTCATTGGATGATGCCCCAGGTGGGTATGTTTGATCCTCCAAGAAGCATTTGATGTCATAAAACCAAGGCTTATCATCTTTAGCAAGGTCTGCTGAGAATACATATGCTGGTCTATCAAGTCTGGATACTGAAATCCGAGGCACAAAGTTGGCAGTTTGAACTTTGATCATGGATGAAATGGTAGCCAGAGCATCTGCGAACTGATTTTCATCTCGAGGGATATACTCAAGTTTGACTGTGGTAAAAAATGTGAGTAATCTCCTTGTATAATCCCGGTAAGGAATCAGATGCTCCTGGTGATGTCGCTCCCGATAAGTGAAACAGGGTCAAATAAGGGTACAGACGCGAACGGTCGGCGAAGGGAACAGTGAGAACACACAGCCGTGGACTCACTGGAGATGAATAGAGTCGCCAGCTAGGCATTTTTATCCCGGAGGAAAGGTAATGCTGCATAGACCTAGAAAGAGATGGATAAGACGGTTTGCGAACCAGAGAGACTGAGAAAGGGGGTTGGTTACAACCTGGGAAGGTATTAGCACCCAGATTGTCCATCATACTCGACGGGATCCACGCTTAAAAGATTTGTGTTTTAAAGGGGTAGTGTCAGTGCAATCTGTGTATGAAAGAGCTGGAAAAGATGTACAGGTGTCAGTGTATAGTGTATAAGTGCTATGAAGTATGAAAGTGTTAGTGTGAGAACAAGAATAAGATGCTCATGATAATGAGGCTCAAAGAATGAGGCTAGAAGGAGGGGGAATGTACAGAGACTTTTGTTCGATAACCATTAAGTTATGCCTACGTATCCTCTCGTGCAATGAGGAAGTCAGAACACCGTAGTTCGACCCAAAGAGACTGAAAGATGAATTGACTTGTGAACTGCTAGCTTGTCAATGCTCAAGTGTATGACCTGTCTGGCTCAGGTGCAAACTGTATTGCATTAGACGGAAGAAGCAAGTTCTCGTTTGTGAGTGAAGGTGATGAGAAAAGAATCCCGGAGGAGACGATTGTTGTTTGTTTTTGTGCTTTCAGTCTTTTATTGCTTTTGAAAGTTTGTCATAAGTTAATGAGCTTAAGCCTAAACCAATGGGTTAGTAAACTCATCACATCTTCCCTCTGATTAGGGGTAATGAGATTACCTTAAGTGTGAAGTCAGATTCTCACACTTAATCACCTTTGATATAGGATTAAGATCATTAACCTACTTGTGATTATTTAGATGTTTTTTGGTGGTTTTGTTTAGTGTTAAGTAATGAGATTAAGCCTTAATCAAGGATTAAACAGACTCATTACACCATCCTAAAAGAAGGATAATAGATGAGAATGTTTAAGCTGAGGAAAGCTCCTCAACTTAATCCATGATTAGGGATTAAACTCATGACAAAACAAGCCTTTGATTAAGTGGATTTTATTCAATGGTATGATGATGAAATGTTTTTTATGATTTGTAAGACAACTTGAGGGGGACTTGTCCATTAACACTAGGGTTAGTCCTTCTTAACCAGTTAAGGAAGAATTAGAACCCTAATGCAAGGCCCAAGTTACAAGTGATGTCTTGATGATTATTAGATGGATTGATTAAGAGATTTAAACACATTAAGGGTTTAATACTTAGGATTAAAGTTATACACTCCATCCTAAAAGAAGGATACAGGCATAAGTTTAATCACAAAGTCTTAAAACCTTTAGGGTTTAGTCTCTGATTATGAGGTGAGAAGAGAAGATTCAAAGAGAGACACAAAGGTAAAAACTATGAGGGAGACTAATCAAAGCCCTAATTCATTGTCATGCTTGGTTGATCCTAAGGTTTGTGAGGTTTTCAAGAACAATCTTCAAAGAGAACCACCAGGAAGCAGATGAACAGGATCAAGAGAAGCAAAGTGGCTTGCTTCATTCAAGAAGTCAAGTCACTTGAAGAAAGAAAGTGGGAGAAGCAAGAATGAGCAAGCTCAAACTCAAACACATGTAAGAATGCAGCATGGTATGCAAGAGAGATGAAAAGAAAAGGTATGAGAAGTGAAGGCAAATTCACTTCCCAAGTTACTTACCACCTGAAATGTTAGAAAGAAATGCAATGCAATGCAAGATGAGATGAAATGACATGATGCTAGACCAAACCAGAGGCATGTTGATGATGATTATGATGCTACAAGGTGCTGCAAACATGTGGTAAGACATGGAGATGTTCATACAAGTTCATGTATGCATATGATGCAAGCTAAGAAGCATGAACAAGCATGAAATGTTATGAGACATACAAGACAAATGACATGGCAAATATGGGGTGCAATGATCAAACATGCTTCCTACATGTCTTAAGATGTCAAATGAATCATAAGAATGCACAAGATGCAATGACAAGTCAAGTTATGCAAGAGTATGCAAGGAGGATGCAAAAGAAAGCCCAAAATTAGGGTTTATGGATCAAACATCAAACACAAACCAAAAACAGAAGTAAACCCTAATACAAAAAATGGAAAATGGTACTCAAAGAAATCCTAAACCTATGATGAACCACTTCCCAAAGGGGAGCTCTCAACTCTCAACCAAACTCAAGTTATGATTTTTACAAGTTATTAGGGTTTTTTAGGGTTCTCAACAAAAGAAATGCCAATCAATTAGGAAATGCAAGATCAAATCATGGCCTTTTTATCCTTGAAAATACATGCAAAATGGAAAACAATGCAAGAAGA
The DNA here is from genome assembly GCA_963966055.1 of Lathyrus aphaca. Taxonomy (NCBI): domain Eukaryota; kingdom Viridiplantae; phylum Streptophyta; class Magnoliopsida; order Fabales; family Fabaceae; genus Lathyrus; species Lathyrus aphaca. The sequence continues at coordinate 352,726,726 of OZ014520.1, read as the reverse complement.
ATCAATGTCTCAACCTTCACCAATAGGCAGAAATGAATTTTCAAACATGTGATCAAAATAATGCATAAAAAATGATTTAATTCAATGGAAAATTCTTAAAATGCATCAAGATCAAAAAAGAAATTTGGTTTGAAGGTTGGACAATGTTTCTAAATGTCTTAGAACATTTCATGAATTTTTTTTGTAATTTTTAAATACCTAAAAGTATTTTTTATTAATTAATTCTCATTAATCAATTAAAAATAATCTTTTAAATATTTAAAAATACTTTTTAATGATAAAAAAAAATAAAATAAAAATATTTTTGGGTCATAAAAATTAATAAAACCTTAAAGAAAAAGTTTCATAATTTTTATGAATTTTTAACTATTTTAAAATAAATATACAAGTTTAAATGAAATAAAACAAATAAAATGAGAAGTAATCAGATTGGATGGCTGGGATCGAAGCTGGGTTCAAAGGCATTGACTGCGCGCCAGAATGAAAGGCCTAGATTCACTCTGAGCAGATTAGTTTAATCACGAATTAATTAACTAAATGAAAAAGGTTAGGGCTAATCAAACGCATTTGGGCCATCAAAACTGGAGGGAAGTCAGCTGGTCAACGCTCATCTACGGCTCACATTCAAACTAACATTAATGACTTGTAATTAGGGCAAATTACTTTCAGGCGGCCGGAGAAGACTTCCGGTCGTCTTCTCCGGCCAGCTCTCACCTGAAAATTTCCCAAATCCCTCAAAACGTACCAAAAACGAAAACTAAGAACATGGAAATGATCCTCATCCTCTCACGAATCAAACCCCTCTCTCAAAACACATTTATATTTCCTAAATCAACTGAATCGAAGCAAACAAATTCTAGGTCACGCAAGCTTCAGAGACAAATTAAATGTTCAAATCACAGCCATTTTAAAAACAAAAAGCATCAGGATGATCAGCAAGACATGTAGAACAAGTTTGTAACAAGAGAAATGATTTCTGGAAAAATTATTTTCGAGCTACCTGAGATTTGGAGCTTTCAACCTGAGAACTTTCTGGCCACCTCTCCTTGTGCAAACTGATCCACTTGGTCCCCAGATGATGTTTGAATGCTCAAATGGAGTTTAAGTTGGCTTGATGATGTGTTTCGAAAGCTTCTGCTTCAGTTCAGTCAAAAATGGCAATGGAGATTCTGGAGGTTTCAAGCCATGGTGGTGGGTTATTTGTGATCCTGAGGATGAATGGAGAAGGTCTGTGGTGTTTGTTTGTGTGTTTGTGGCTTGTGGAGAGAGATTCGATAGAAAGTGCAGGCTGAGGTGAAGAATGGTTATGGAGTTTTCAGGCTGTTTCAAGCTTGTGCTTTGGGTGGTTTCTTGTCTATGAAGTGTGTTGAGTTGGATGATGAAGGAAGTTTTAGTGTTTGCAGGCTGTATAGAGAAATTTGAAGGTTTTTGCAATGTGAGGTGATTTTGTGAATGTGGTGAATGGTAATGTTTCAGCCTTGCCTTGTCTTATGTTTTGCTTGCAAATTGTCCACATGACTCTCTCTCATTGGTTAGATGATTAGACACATGCTTTATTGATTGGTAAGTTGCCTTTTGCAAAAAGTCAAATAATGTGTAAGAGAGGTATGGTTCATGATCTAGGCAAGTACAAGGGCTAAGGCTGGCGCAGCATGGTGAGTGTGAGAGGCTGGCTTGACTCAAGGATCAATGCAGCAAGTTGGTGAAAAGATCATGAGTGTTTTGCAACTTGGTTAGCTTTATGGATTTTCATGAAAATGCCTTGTTACACAAACCAAACCATGGGCAAACTTGATCAAATTCTGATTTTTGTAACTTAGAGGATGTTTACATGCTGGTTTGAAGTGGATTAGAGGTTGCATTTGGCTTTGGTTCAAGACTTTGCAAAATTTCCATTTGGTGCATAACTTGAAAATTAATGATTTTTGCTAACTTTGCATTGCCATAACTTTTGATCCATGAAGAGTTTGATCATGTTCTTGTACTTTTTGAAAAGGGGAAAATGAGATCTACAACTTTCATGACCAAAGTTTTTCCATTTGAAGCCTTTTTGGATCAAAAATCAAGGCTTGAAAGGTGACCTAAAATGATGCATTCTTGAAAAGTCAACTATGCCCAAAAAGTCAACATTTGCAAAAAACCTAAATTCTTGATTTCTATGAACTTCAACCTTCTTCCATGATCAAATAAAGATCATATACACTCAAAATGATGAAGATCACCCATTGGTTGGGTCATTGGGGGCCTCAGATGCCCTGATTTTGCACTGACTTGTCTGAAAAGTCAACTCTTGATCAGATGACTTCCCCATGGAATTTCTTCATGAAAATTGGTGTGCATACTCCCTATACCATATAGAGATCAATGGAAACAAGAATGACCAAAAAATTTGGAGTTATGGCCTCTGAAACCAAAACCCTAATTTTCAGTCAACTGTGCAGTTCATCCTGGCTCTGCATCCACTCAAACCCTAGTTCTTGTGATTCCTCTGCAATTTTGACTCTGTGAGGATGTAACATGATACAAGAACACACATGGACCCCTTTGAGTTGATTGGTGGCCTTTGGAATGGCTCAAGATGCTTTAGGGATTGCTCGGATCACAAACCCTAGGTGCAGATGCCCTAGAAACTATGCAGTGAATCAAAAGTGAGATATGAGGTGATATGATTGTGTTTATGCATATGAGATGATCACAAGCCATGGTGTGAATGGGTGAGGGCAAATTTGGGGTGTTTACAGCTGCCCCTATTCAAACATGAGTTAGCTGTGCAGGTTGTAAGCAACGGCTTAACAGGCCAAACAAGATAACTTGTGGTTGAATACCAAAGACAGTCCAAAATTTGCACTCACAGAATGAAGAAGAAAAGGGATATAGATTGTAGAAGAAAATAAAGTATATTGTAAAGTGTGAGCGACGGAGGACGATCGTCGAGCAGAGGACGACTGCCGGGTAAAGAGCAATGACGGGGACGGCCGACACGCTGGGGAAGGTGAGAAAAACAAAACAATGACGGGGACGGCCGACATGCTGGGGATATAAGGTAAAGCTAAGACGGGGATGGCCGACTAGCTGGGAAAATAAAATCATATGATGGGGACGGCCATCAAGATAAAGCTGTAAAATTCTCTGGGAGTTAATGAATCATGATGGGGACGGCCACCAAGTTCACCAAGGTAAAGTAACCAACGATGGGGACGGCCATCGGGTTAAAGAAGGAAAAGGGACCACGATGGGGACGGCCATCGGGTTAAAGAATAAATGAAATAAACAGATGATGGGGTACGGCCATCAAAGGTGAAGGACGATCACCTAGCAGGGGACGGCTGCTCTGTTGGGGATAAAAGAAATATGATGGGGACGGCCATCAAAGGTGGAGGACGACCACCTGGCAGGGTACGGCTGCCAAAAATACCAACGATGGGGACGGCCATCGGATAGAAAAGGTCAACGATGGGGACGGCCATCGGACGAGCATGATGGAGGACGACCATCAAGAAGTGGAGGACGACCACTCAGCAGGGGACGGCTGCTCTCGGGGTTTATCATGACATAGGACGAATGTCAGATAACCAAAATCAACAATGGGGACGACCATTGGATAAAGTGATGAAGGACGATCATCAAAAGGTGGAGGACGACCACCTAGCAGGGGACGGCTGCTAAAAATCAACGATGGGGACGGCCATCGGATGAGCATGATGGAGGACGACCATCAAGAAGTGGAGGACGACCACTCAGCAGGGTACGGCTGCTCTCAGGGTTGTCATGACACAGGACGAGTGTCAGATAAAAAGAAAATTTGCTTTGTTGGCGATCTACCGGGGATCTGGTGAACACGGACGAGCGTTCACAACCAAGAAAGAAGAGTATAAGTGTTTGGTATTGTGTATAGATTAAAGATACGGACGAGCATCCTTAAGGCTATGATACGGACGGGTATCATGTAGAAATAAATACTGACACGTGTTCAAAGATGATGATACAGACGAGTATCAACTGGTTAACAGAGAACACGGACGAGCGTTGCATCTGACAGAATTCTTCTGGGGAATAATAGACACAGACGAGTATCTATATTCAAGAAGACACAAGTGTTTGAAACAGTGTATGGATTAAAGATGCGGACGAGCATCCCTAAGACTATGATACGGACGAGTATCATGTAGAAACAAACATTAGACGCAATGTTCTGGGATGATGGTACGGACGAGTACCAACTGGTTAACAAAGAACAAGGACTACTGTCGAATCCGTGGGGATATGAATGGTATATACAAGATACGGACGAGTATCTGTATAAGGGTAGCATGAGTAGTGTATAGTTGAGTGTTTTTCTGCTGGGGAGGGTGACACGGACGAGTGTCAGGAGAAGAAAAGTATAATATTAACAAGTATGTGGGTGATAAAGGTGCAAGCGTCTGCGCTAGGGATATGACACGGACGGGTGTCAAGGGGGTGTATGTACAAGTATAGGCGACCACGCTGGGGATATGACACGGACGGGTGTCAAGGATTGTGTATAGGTATATGTGAGTGCAAAGAGGATGTCTTTGGCTTTCTGCTGGTGATATGACACGGACGGGTGTCAGGAAGTATCTGTAGTACGGGTGGTTTTCAGGCAACCTGCTTGGGGAAGGATGACACGGACGGGTGTCAAAAGGTGTATATACTGATGTTCGTGATTTGAGAGGCAACCGCTTTTGCTGGGGACTCTGGCGGGGATTTTTTTGTATATATATTCTGTATGCCGACAGATTGTCAATATTTACAAGTGTTCAACCCACAACATGACTTATGATTATGCTATGCATTTGATTTTTGCCGTAATGCTCCGTATTAGACGGAATGCTACGCTTTGTGGGTGATAGTATGATGCGGATGCTATGATTATGCAAAGAGGCACGGAAACCGGGATTCGGATCCCGTTGCCGCGAAGATCTCTGGTTGATCTGCTTGAAGTGAACATCCCAGCTGGGGATGAGATCATTGGTAGATCTAATGATGTATCTGCTTGGGGACATAGGTCACTGATTGACATATCCTTATAATGGGACCCAGCTGGGGTTTGTAGAAGCTTTCTCCCTCTGTTGTGACTTCTTCGTGCGTTGCTCTTCTGAACGGAGGCTTGAAGCTCTGTGGGGGGATGATTCCCTGATTCTTGCATCTTGCTGAGGAAAGACAGTTGGTTCTTCAGCTGGGGAATGCTGCTGGTAACTCAGCTGGAGAGAGTAATGAGAGGCAACTCGGCTGGGGATAGAGCATTTCGGATGCTGATGTCTTTTGTTGATTTGCCAACTTGCCGGGATATACCTTGCATGCCCCCAAGTTGCGTTCTGGATACCTGCAATCCTGCAAAGATAAGGAAACGCGCAAATGGTCCCGAGGTATCCTTTACTGGATTCCGTCATAGGAGATAAGTACTTCCGAGAGTAAGTATATTCCCTGTAAGCATGTGCTTCTATTTTTTAGAGAAAGGCATCTGTACTTATGCAATCGTATTTTTAGAGATATCAGACAAATCTTTGCAAAACATAAATGTAAAAGTGAAACATGACTGAAAAATCTGATTTTATTAATTCATGTGCCCTGAATTGGCAAGATACAGTCAAAGAAACATATCTCCTGAAATGAGGAGATTGTTACAAATTGAGAAACAAAGTGCTGGCAGGGTTGATGACGCTTTGAGGGGCTTCCTCTCCCGCTATGACTCGTATGACAATGACGTTCTTCTCGTCTTGCTTTCTGGAGAAAGTTGATTCTGATCGGAGCTTGACCCTTCCGAAGCTTACCAAGTTGCTGACGATACAGACGAATTCAGAATGCAGTTGTTCGCTTATTCCCTTGTTTTGCATGGATCGCCCTTTCGGGTTTTCAATCCATCGGGATACCCATTTTTGCCTGAGCTGTCCAATGCGGCTTTTCAACTCAGCGGGTGTACGTTTCTTTTTCATTTATTTCCCTTATTTTTGCCCGAGTCTTTTATTCTGTTTTTGACTCGCCGGGATGCCCTATTTTTGCCTGGACTTTCATTCTGTTTTTATGTCCAGCGGGTCATTTTTATGCGAAGTATTTTTTAACTGCATCTGAATTCACAGGGGACGGAAAATCTTCGCCATCCATGGTGCTGAGCATCAGTGCTCCACCAGAGAAAACTTTCTTGACGACGAATGGCCCTTCATAATTTGGAGTCCATTTGCCCCTGTGGTCTGTATGAGGAGGGAGGATTCTTTTCAGCACAAGATCTCCCACTTGGTACTCTCGATGCCTGACTTTCTGATCGAAGGCCCTCTTCATTCTCTTCTGGTATAGCTGCCCATGACAGATTGCAGCTAATCTTTTCTCTTCGATCAGACTCAGTTGGTCGTATCGGGCCCGAACCCACTCTGCTTCACTCAGTTTGACATCCATTAATACCCGTAGCGAGGGTAATTCAATTTCAACAGGTAGGACTGCTTCCATGCCATATACCAGTTGATACGGTGTTGCCCCAGTGGACGTTCGGATTGATGTACGGTACCCATGAAAGGCAAATGGTAGCATTTCGTGCCAGTCTTTGTAGGTGATTACCATCTTTTGCACAATCTTCTTGATATTCTTGTTTGCCGCCTCAACAGCACCATTCATCTTTGGTCTGTAAGGAGAAGAATTGTGATGTTGGATCTTGAAATCCCGGCATAATTCAGCCATCATTTTGTTGTTGAGATTGGAACCATTATCAGTAATGATTCGCTCGGGAACTCCATATCGACAGATGATATCTCTTTTCAGAAATCTGGCTACCACTTGCCTGGTGACATTTGCATACGAGGCTGCTTCAACCCACTTTGTAAAATAGTCGATGGCGACCAGGATGAATCTGTGGCCGTTCGAAGCAGTTGGCTCAATCTTGCCAATCATATCAATGCCCCACATGGCGAAGGTCCATGGTAAAGACATGATGTTCAAAGGATTTGGAGGTACATGCACTTTATCTGCGTAGATCTGGCATTTGTGGCATTTCCTGGCATAGGCACAACAGTCCGCATCCATTGTGATCCAGTAGTAGCCTGATCTTAACAACTTCTTAGCCATTGCATGTCCTCCAGCATGGGTACCAAAAGAGCCTTCGTGCACTTCATGCATCAGTAGATCTGCCTCCGTCTTGTCAACACATCTGAGGAGTACCATATCAAAGTTCCTTTTGTATAAAGACCCGTCAGTATTCAGGAAGAAACTCCCAGCAAGCCTTCTCAAAGTCTTCTTATCATTGGAAGATGCCCCAGGTGGGTATGTTTGATCCTCCAAGAAGCACTTGATGTCGTGGAACCAAGGCTTATCATCTTTGACAACTTCTGCTGCAAATACATATGCTGGTCTATCAAGTCTCGATACTGAAATCTGAGGTACAAAATTAGCAGCTTGAACTTTGATCATGGACGAAATGGTAGCCAAGGCGTCTGCAAACTGATTTTCGTCCCGAGGGATATACTCAAGTTTGACCGTTGTGAAGAAAGTCAATAACCTTCTTGTATAATCCCTGTAAGGTATCAGATGGTCTTGGTGTGTGTACCATTTTCCGTTGGTCTGATTGATTACCAAAGCTGAATCTCCGAATACGGTCAATGTCTTGATCCTGAGGTCGATGGCTTCCTCAAGACCCATAATGCAAGCTTCGTATTCAGCTTCGTTGTTAGTGCAGTTGAAAGTGAGTTTTGCCGAGAAAGGCATGTGAACTCCTTTAGGTGTAATGAGTACTGCACCAACACCACGGCCGTTCATGTTGACAGCCCCGTCAAACATCATAGTCCATTCTTCTTCTGGGTCAGGCCCTTCAGTGTGAATAGGCTCTTCGTGATCTTTTGCTTTAATGAACATGATGTCCTCATCAGGGAAGTCAAACCTCATAGGCTGGTAATCATCAATGGGTTGCTCAGCAAGATATTCAGATAGTACACTGCCCTTGATGGCTTTCTGAGATGTGTACTGTATGTCGTATTCTGTGAGAATCATCTGCCATCTTGCAACCCGTCCGGTAAGAGCTGGCTTCTCAAATATGTACTTGACCGGGTCCATTTTTGAGATCAATAGAGTAGTGTGGGTCAACATATACTGCCTTAGTCGGCGAGCAGCCCACGCTAAAGCACAGCAAGTTTTCTCGAGCAGTGAATAACGTTGTTCACAGTCGGTAAACTTTTTGCTTAGGTAGTATATTGCATACTCTTTTCGACCATACTCGTCATGCTGGCCCAACACACACCCCATTGATTCTTCCAATACTGTCAAGTACATAATCAGAGGTCTTCCTTCAACTGGCGGCATGAGGATTGGAGGTTCTTGCAGATACTCTTTGATCTTGTCAAAAGCCCTTTGGCAGTCTTCGTTCCACCTGACCGTTTGTTCCTTTCTTAACAGCTTGAACAAGGGTTCACAGGTTGCTGTGAGGTGAGATATGAACCTTGAAATGTAGTTCAATCTACCTAAGAATCCTCGAACTTCTTTCTCTGTTTTCGGTGCAGGCATCTCTTGGATGGCTTTGACTTTATCAGGGTCAACCTCAATCCCTTTCTCGCTTACAATAAAGCCCAGCAGCTTACCGGATCGCACCCCGAATGTGCATTTGTTGGGGTTCAACTTCAGTTGATACTTCCTCAGACGCTTGAACAACTTCAGCAGATTCACCAAATGGTCTTCTTCAGTAAGGGATTTGGCAATCATGTCATCCACATAGCACTTGATTTCCTTATGGATCATATCGTGGAATAGTGTTATCATAGCCCGTTGATATGTTGCACCGGCGTTCTTGAGCCCAAATGGCATTACTTTGTAGCAGAACGTGCCCCAGGGTGTAATGAATGTTGTCTTCTCCATGTCTTCAGGTGACATTTTAATCTGGTTGTATCCCGAAAATCCATCCATGAAGGAGAATACCGAGAACTGAGCCGTATTATCCACCAATACGTCAATGTGAGGTAATGGGAAATCATCTTTCGGGCTAGCTCTATTCAGATCCCGGTAATCAACACACATCCTTACCTTACCGTCCTTCTTAGGCACAGGTACTATGTTAGCAACCCACGGCGGGTAGCTTGTCACAGCAAGGAATCCGGCATCCCATTGCTTTTGTACCTCCTCCTTGATCTTCATAGCCATGTCTGGACGAGTACGGCGCAGCTTTTGTTTGACTGGAGGGCAATCTTCCCTCAAAGGCAGCTTGTGCACAACAATATCGGTATCCAACCCTGGCATGTCTTGATACGACCAAGCAAACACATCAACATACTCTTGCAGTAGATCTATCAGTTGCTTCTTCACTGAGTCTTGCAGGCAGGCCCCGATCTTGATTTCTTTCACATTTTCCTCTGTACCAAGATTGATCACTTCAACCTCCTCCTGGTGAGGAGTAATGACCCTTTCCTCTTGTCTTAACAACCTGGCTAGCTCTTCAGGAAGCTCATATTCTTCTTCAACCCCTTCATCAGCTTGATTGATCGGATTGTCAAAGTCATACGATGTCATAGCCGTGCTGTTGTCGGTGCTGTCAGGAAGGCACTCTCTGCAAGGGTTTGATTGGTTTATTTTAGTGATCTGATTTTAGTCTTATTTAGAAAAGTGAAATGAAGTTATCATTTTGAAAACACTGCCATTTTATTTTTGTACAAAAAGAAAAATGGAAAAACAGTGAACGAAAAAAGAAAAGACTCGTTTGCAAAAAGATGTTTGATATTTCATTATTTGATCTTGTTTGCACAAAAGTACAGATGGCCCTATTACAAAATGAGTCTTGTCATCTTGGGCAAGATGCAAGACTTTGATGCATGCTTATAAAATACAGGAAATAATAATTACTCTGCTCGAGTAACACTTATAATTCCCTGGGAAGACCAGTTCGAGACAAGGCTCCCCGGGATCTTCGGACGAATCCAATTCTCCAGGTTGCGCTCCTCTTCCAGCTCGTCTTCCAGACAGTTGATAGCATCGGGGGTAAGCATTCCCCCACTGACAAAACCAGGCTCTTCAGCAGCCTTTGCTTGATGTTGAGTTGGTCTGTAACCCAACCCAAATTTGTCCTTCTTCTCTTCCACAGCTAAAACCTTGCCCCAGCCTAGGGCAGTTCCTTCCTCAACAACCTTCCGGGCTTGTTGGTATGATGACATGGGGATACCAGATACAGCAGATGCTTCATTGACATTCAAGGCTTCGAAACCCTGGCTCATTGTTTCAACGATCTCCCCATCCATTTCAATATACTTGTAAGTAGCCAGATGGCTAACAAATATATCCTCTTCCCCACAGATTGTGACAACTTGACCTTCCCACTCAAATTTTAACTTTTGGTGAAGGGTAGACGTTATTGCGCCGGCGGCGTGAATCCAGGGTCTACCCAACAAACAGCTGTAGGCGGGCTGAATGTCCATCACATAAAAGATAGTTTTAAAAGTCTGCGGGCCAATTGTCACAGGCAGCTCAATCTCTCCCAGAACCGATCTCTTCGAACCATCAAAGGCTCGTACCACCAGGTTGCTGGGTCTCAATGCCAGTCCATCATATTCAAGCTTCACCAGAGCCTTCTTTGGTAAGACATTCAGGGAAGAACCCGTGTCCACCAGCACATGAGAAAGGACAGCTCCTTTGCATTCCATGGTTATGTGCAAGGCTTTGTTGTGGTTGCGGCCATCCGCTGTCAAGTCAGAATTGGTAAACCCTAGCCCATTGCTAGCAGTAACATTTCCAACTACGGTTTCCAACTGGTTGACAGTAATCTCTTCAGGCACGTAAGCTGCGTGCAAGACTTTGAGTAATGCATTCCGATGGGCTTCTGAACACATGAGCAGTGAGAGGATAGAGATTTTGGATGGCGTTTGGTGAAGCTGATCCACAATTTTATAATCACTCTTTTTGATGATTCGCATAAACTCATCAACTTCTTGATCGAACGGAGTCTTCAAGGCTTCTCTAACAGCTTGATCTTCCTGCACCGGACTCTTTCCCTTTGCCTTGGCAGCAGCTTCTGCTTCGGCAGTAGGTCTTTGAACTTGTGAAGCAAAGAGACGTCCGCTTCGGGTGAAGCCTCCGCCTCCCCCCACATTATCTACTTGTGGTGCAGGTGTTGATGTTTCCAGAGTGATTCTTTTCCCTTCACAGTACACGTCAGAGCCATAGTGCCAAGGGATGGCCCTATTGCTTTCATATGGTACAGGTCCAGGTACTGTGATGGTAACCGGACTGATTGATGCTGCTGAAGGGACTGTTATTGTTTGTGGATCATAAAAGATTGTAACTGGTGCTCTAGCGGGAGCAGCACCTTCTGAATGGTAGGCGGAGTTATTCTCAGGATCGTAGAATATGGTAACAGTAGAGACATCTTCATGATTGTTTGCTGGTGTTGTAGGAGGTTCCGTTGGAAGGACTGTTGCTGTTGTTGATGGAGAGTCGAAATGGAATGAAGCTGAAGTTGTAGCAGGAGAAACTGTTGAAAACTGATCATTTGGGAGGACAGATGAAGTACTTGCTGATGTTGAATTGTTGGGAACAATAGTTGCTGCAGTTGTAGGAGGTTCTGGAACCGTTGTTGAAGAAGTTGTAGGATTTGTCGGAAATGATGTAGTGATCTGTAGCAGGCCACTCTGAATAAGGCTGTCAATGCCATTCCTCAAGTCCTCACACCCATTCCAGGAAATATTGCAGTAGGGGCACCCTAGTTCACACCCCGGAAATATATTGCTTTCACGGAGCTGAGCTTTGATTTCCACCAATGGTGTCCTGATCTGGTCCACACTAGTTATCAAATGAGACGGTTGGTCGTCTTCAATAGCGTTAATTCGAGGACCACCATGGTTTGGCATTGGGTTTTTATTGACATTGGGTGGAGGTGCAAAATTCAGAGCCTTGGAGTCAAACAAGTCTTGTACCTTCATATGCAGAGCCCTGCATTTTTCTGTACTGTGACCAGGTGCGTTGGAATGAAAAGCACACCTAGCATTGGAGTCATAGTTTCTTGGTAGACTGTTGGGATCCGGCGGTGCCAACGTTCTTAGCTCAACCAGGTTGAGTTTCAGAAGTTGTGGCAGCAAAGCAGCATACGGCATTGGGATCGGGTCGATCACTCGGTTAGCTTGAGAGGGCCTCTGTTGAAATGGCCTCTGTTGATTGTTGTTGTTGTTGTTGTTGTTGTTGTAGTTCCTTGGAGGATATTGATTCTGATACTGAGGTTGTTGTTGGAAGTTTTGTTGAGGAGGTTGACAGATTGGCTGAGGATGAGCTGGAGCAGGGATAGTGACTGCTGCTATTGTTCTGGGAACATAATGGGGCCTACCCCTGTTGGTGTGAGTGGCATTGGTCTCGCCAGTTCTTCTCGGGCCTGCAAAAGGCTTTCTTGTACCACTGGACGAGCTTGCACCATTATCAGATATCTTACCCATTTTTAACAGGCTTTCAATTCTCTCCCCAGCTATAACAACATCGGCGAAGCTAGTGGAAGAGAAAGCAGCCAACCTGTCAATATACGTTCCCTGGAGAGTGTTCATAAACATGTCTGCCATTTCTCTCTCAGACATTGGTGGTTGAACGGCAGCAGCCAATTGCCTCCATCTTTGGGCGTATTCTCTGAAACTTTCCCTTGAAGACTGTGACATTCCCATCAGGAGAGTCCTATTGGGTGCCATATCTAAGTTGTATTGATACTGTCTGATGAAGGCCTCTGCCAGGTCCTTCCAGCATCTCACAGTTGCCCTTGTCAAATGGGAATACCATTCCCTTGATGCTCCAGTCAAGCTGTCTTCAAAGTAGAACATCCAGAGCTTCTCATCCATTGTATAGGCCTTCAGCCTTCCCAGAAACGATTGTAGATGAGTCCGGGGGCATGAAGTCCCATTATACTTTTCGAAACAAGGAGGCTTGAACTTATGGGGGATCCTGACCCCGTCTACCAGCCCCATGTCCATGACGTCGAAGCCCAAAGAATTTTGAGACTCCAGTGATCTCAACTTCTCAGCTATTTCATCCAGTCGCCTGTCATAGGCTTCTTCTCCAGCACCCATTACTGTGAATTGGTCCTCCTGAGGATCTTCTTGAAGTACTCTGGCTGCAGTGGCTGTTCCTTGAACATTTGCGGGAATGTTAATCTCAGGATGCAAATGTGGGCCAAACACAGGAGGGTTAACATGGGGTTGCACCCTTTCATTGTTGCTTGTGCCTGCAGTTCCTACATGAGGCTCCTCTTGATTTTGCCTCTCCACCATGGCCCTCAGTCTCTCTTGGCTCTGAGCCATGTTATTCATAACTTCCATGAACTGCGTCATCTGTGTTCTCATCTCCAATCTTTCATTGGCCAGCTGATTCCTAACATCAGCCAGATCTTGCTGTACCTGATCCATTTGAATTCCCGGAAGGTTGTTTCTAGTTGGGTACCTGTGTGGCCTGTTGAGGGGAAACACCCGGCGGCGAGCAATACTGCCTGAATATCACAACAGAGGTTAGTAACAATAAAACAAGACCTACAAAACAAACAAAAAGGGTTATTATGCAATGCAGTTATGCTTATTTGCTCTCAAGGTATCCGGTTTGGTCTTCAGTTTTGACCCTTCCAGACCCTTGAGGATGATGCTGTTGAAGTTGTTTTTGGAGTGAACCCAGACGGAAACTAACACAAATATATTACAAAAGGTGAAATAACACAATTTGTTCATTTTACAACACAAGCCCTTAAAAGGGTCAGAAATACATCAAAAAAAGCAAAAGTACATGGAATAGGAGTAACAACAAGCAAATGATCAAACTCCAAGGCCAAACTCATCCTCGCGAACTTCCTTAAGAAGTGCTTCGGTCACAGGATCAGCCGGACGCTCCGTAAGATTCCTGATGAGAAGGTTTCTTGTTGCAACAGCTGCAGTCAACCTCTTGTTCTGACTTTGGTCCTTAGACCTCTTCACTCCAGCTCTGATTTCTAGCTCTGATATTTCCTTCTGGGCTGCTACCAGGGCTTTTTCCATCTGCTCCATCTTGTCCTGAACTCTCTTGTCTTCTAGAGTACGGGCCTCAGTGATCCGGACCCACCTGGCCTGACTCTCTTTCAAATACAAGTCTGTTCTTGCTCTCTGGAACTGGGCTTCTTTACAAGCATTCTTCAGAATCTGCTCACCAGCTTTAGACTTGTTGATATACTCTCCAGACTTCTCAATTTTAGTCAAGTGCTCTACTCTCAACTTCTCCAATCTCTCAATCTCCCTCACACCTTCACTCCTCTCCCGGAGGGTCTTCTGCAAAGCCTGGGTTAACTTCTCATTTCTTTCTTTTAAGCTTTCAAACTCCTCCAAACTGATGGTGGCAGGGGGTGGTGCTGAAGATGACTCAGGCATGTCTTCTATGGTAAAGGGCATTCCAGAGAATTGGGCCCTAGCACAGGACCACTCATTGTATTGTGCTGATGCTACATTATTGCACTTCCCCAGGATGGTGACTCCCTTGGTTTGCACATTATCCCAGGCCCAGGCAGCCTGCCTAACAGTTGCCAGACTAATCTTGTTTTCACAGTAGAGGGTCTCCACCAAGTCCTGTGCTCTGGGAGCATGGACCAGTGCATAGCCTAATTGCCTCTTGAACAGCAGAGGGTTGTAGTTGATACTCCCCTTAACTCCTATTAAAGGCACATTGGGAAAGTGCCCACAGCTTGTGAGGATATCTCTGCCCTTGGTGCTTTGAGTACACCATCTGATGTCTGCTGAAGTGAGAGTAGTGAGCCTCTTAGCCCAATTGCTTTGCTGATGAGGGTTCAGGAATGCATCTGTCCTGGGTAGATGCTTGAGAAGCCAAGTATGAAATAATGGAGCACACATCCTCACTAGCCTTCCCCTCTGCTTCTCATTCCTCTGATGTACTGAGTAATAAAGATCACCCAATAAGGTTGGCACTGGGTTCTTCAGGATGAACAGGTGGATTGCCTTCTTGCTGATGAATCGAGGCTCGTCTGCAAACAACACAATTCCATAGACACTTAAGGCCAACAGAGCACAAACAGCTTTCCACTCCCCCAGGGAGGCCTTCAGACTAGCTTGAGAAATTAGGAAGTCCAGATGAAAACCAGGGATCCCAGCTTTAGAGGTCATGTGCTGCTCAATCAAAACGGGCTCCAGATGTAAAGCTTTTGCTACCTCTCCATTGCTAGGAAAGACCATCTCAGGATTGAAAGGGATTTCTCTCCTGATAGGCAAACCAACCAATGATGAGTATTCTTCTAAAAGAGGGCCCAACTGGAAGTCTTGAAAGGTGAAACATCTCAATGGGGGGTCATAAAACTGAATGCAGGTGTGGATGAGGCTCCTCTGAGATGGGTCCATATCCATAACCAAGTCAAGTATATCCCCATAGCTCTCTCTGAACAAAGATATGTGATCTGGAGTGATTAGGGTTTGAACCCTCCTAATGTCTGATAAGTCTGGTTGGAAGAAATGATAAGTGATGTTGCTTTTCTTTGGAGCCATAAGTGCTGAAGACTGAGTAGAATAAGTGCTGATGAAGATGCTGAGGAGTGAGCCACTGACTGGCTAATGCAAGTAACTGAAGTATATGGCTGACAAACTGAAGCAAGTGCTGGTGGAAATAAGTCAAAACTGTAGATGGGGTCAAAACCAAAACCAGATAAAGGTGGATACCCTGAAACACAAATAAGCACATGTTAATATGATGCAATGAGTATGTATGCAAATGAAATGCATAGGGTCTGTGACTGAGCTGGATCTGGCCAAAGTATCTGATATAGGTCCAAGTGTGTTTAAGAATTCCAGTTGGAGGTCTATAAATCCAGTAACCAAGGTGGGGGACTCAAATAAAGAGCCACAAGTCCAGGGTTTTAGAATCACAAGAACTATCCAACATAGAGTATTCTTAACAAAGTCAAAGTAACAGGGTATTCTGAGGTCAAGGTACCTGCAAACCTGTAAACAGCCCAACCCCCTCACAGGTAGTGATCTAGAACAAGGATCCTCAGACTTGGATCCGTTATGAGAAGTGTAAACACTTCTAACCCGGAGGTACAGTGTTTACAATAACCATAACAATTCCTCCTCTAATTCACCTCAGTTTCTGAAGGTCAAAACTAAAAGGTCATCCAGACTTAGCAGGCTTCCCAGATAGCCCTAGCATTGCAGGAAATCTGCAACACAGAGTTCTCAAGAAGAAACCCATATCTGAACCGTGTTTCATATTCCCGCACCAGACCGAAATGGAATGGGAAAGAATATGATTCACTCTAGCCTAGGTGTCACTCAGGTCCCAGGTATAGGACCTTAACTCTCAATGAACCCCACCCACCAAAACAGAGAAACCAGATCCAGCCAGCAACAGTATGACAATATGATATATACAAATGCAAATAAAGAAAGCAGTAAAGTAAACTGTACATAAAGCAATAAATAAATACAAGCACAAATAAGCACATAACACCCCAGCAAACACAAATCAATCAAGCGCTAGGAGGAACCCACGAAAAGAACCAGAAGCCCTGGTTGCAATATAAGGGTCCCCAGCAGAGTCGCCAAGCTGTCGCTCCCGATAAGTGAAACAGGGTCAAATAAGGGTACAGACGCGAACGGTCGGCGAAGGGAACAGTGAGAACACACAGCCGTGGACTCACTGGAGATGAATAGAGTCGCCAGCTAGGCATTTTTATCCCGGAGGAAAGGTAATGCTGCATAGACCTAGAAAGAGATGGATAAGACGGTTTGCGAACCAGAGAGACTGAGAAAGGGGGTTGGTTACAACCTGGGAAGGTATTAGCACCCAGATTGTCCGTCGTACTCGACGGGATCCACGCTTAAAAGATTTGTGTTTTAAAGGGGTAGTGTCAGTGCAATCTGTGTATGAAAGAGCTGGAAAAGATGTACAGGTGTCAGTGTATAGTGTATAAGTGCTATGAAGTATGAAAGTGTTAGTGTGAGAACAAGAATAAGATGCTCATGATAATGAGGCTCAAAGAATGAGGCTAGAAGGAGGGGGAATGTACAGAGACTTTTGTTCGATAACCATTAAGTTATGCCTACGTATCCTCTCGTGCAATGAGGAAGTCAGAACACCGTAGTTCGACCCAAAGAGACTGAAAGATGAATTGACTTGTGAACTGCTAGCTTGTCAATGCTCAAGTGTATGACCTGTCTGGCTCAGGTGCAAACTGTCTTGCATTAGACGGAAGAAGCAAGTTCTCGTTTGTGAGTGAAGGTGATGAGAAAAGAATCCCGGAGGAGACGATTGTTGTTTGTTTTTGTGCTTTCAGTCTTTTATTGCTTTTGAAAGTTTGTCATAAGTTAATGAGCTTAAGCCTAAACCAATGGGTTAGTAAACTCATCACATCTTCCCTCTGATTAGGGGTAATGAGATTACCTTAAGTGTGAAGTCAGATTCTCACACTTAATCACCTTTGATATAGGATTAAGATCATTAACCTACTTGTGATTATTTAGATGTTTTTTGGTGGTTTTGTTTAGTCTTAAGTAATGAGATTAAGCCTTAATCAAGGATTAAACAGACTCATTACACCATCCTAAAAGAAGGATAATAGATGAGAATGTTTAAGCTGAGGAAAGCTCCTCAACTTAATCCATGATTAGGGATTAAACTCATGACAAAACAAGCCTTTGATTAAGTAGATTTTATTCAATGGTATGATGATGAAATGTTTTTTATGATTTGTAAGACAACTTGAGGGGGACTTGTCCATTAACACTAGGGTTAGTCCTTCTTAACCAGTTAAGGAAGAATTAGAACCCTAATGCAAGGCCCAAGTTACAAGTGATGTCTTGATGATTATTAGATGGATTGATTAAGAGATTTAAACACATTAAGGGTTTAATACTTAGGATTAAAGTTATACACTCCATCCTAAAAGAAGGATACAGGCATAAGTTTAATCACAAAGTCTTAAAACCTTTAGGGTTTAGTCTCTGATTATGAGGTGAGAAGAGAAGACTCAAAGAGAGACACAAAGGTAAAAACTATGAGGGAGACTAATCAAAGCCCTAATTCATTGTCATGCTTGGTTGATCCTAAGGTTTGTGAGGTTTTCAAGAACAATCTTCAAAGAGAACCACCAGGAAGCAGATGAACAGGATCAAGAGAAGCAAAGTGGCTTGCTTCATTCAAGAAGTCAAGTCACTTGAAGAAAGAAAGTGGGAGAAGCAAGAATGAGCAAGCTCAAACTCAAACACATGTAAGAATGCAGCATGGTATGCAAGAGAGATGAAAAGAAAAGGTATGAGAAGTGAAGGCAAATTCACTTCCCAAGTTACTTACCACCTGAAATGTTAGAAAGAAATGCAATGCAATGCAAGATGAGATGAAATGACATGATGCTAGACCAAACCAGAGGCATGTTGATGATGATTATGATGCTACAAGGTGCTGCAAACATGTGGTAAGACATGGAGATGTTCATACAAGTTCATGTATGCATATGATGCAAGCTAAGAAGCATGAACAAGCATGAAATGTTATGAGACATACAAGACAAATGACATGGCAAATATGGGGTGCAATGATCAAACATGCTTCCTACATGTCTTAAGATGTCAAATGAATCATAAGAATGCACAAGATGCAATGACAAGTCAAGTTATGCAAGAGTATGCAAGGAGGATGCAAAAGAAAGCCCAAAATTAGGGTTTATGGATCAAACATCAAACACAAACCAAAAACAGAAGTAAACCCTAATACAAAAAATGGAAAATGGTACTCAAAGAAATCCTAAACCTATGATGAACCACTGCCCAAAGGGGAGCTCTCAACTCTCAACCAAAATCAAGTTATGATTTTTACAAGTTATTAGGGTTTTTTAGGGTTCTCAACAAAAGAAATGCCAATCAATTAGGAAATGCAAGATCAAATCATGGCCTTTTTATCCTTGAAAATACATGCAAAATGGAAAACAATGCAAGAAGAATCAATGTCTCAACCTTCACCAATAGGCAGAAATGAATTTTCAAACATGTGATCAAAATAATGCATAAAAAATGATTTAATTCAATGGAAAATTCTTAAAATGCATCAAGATCAAAAAAGAAATTTGGTTTGAAGGTTGGACAATGTTTCTAAATGTCTTAGAACATTTCATGAATTTTTTTTGTAATTTTTAAATACCTAAAAGTATTTTTAATTAATTAATTCTCATTAATCAATTAAAAATAATCTTTTAAATATTTAAAAATACTTTTTAATGATAAAAAAAAATAAAATAAAAATATTTTTGGGTCATAAAAATTAATAAAACCTTAAAGAAAAAGTTTCATAATTTTTATGAATTTTTAACTATTTTAAAATAAATATACAAGTTTAAATGAAATAAAATGAAATAAAACAAATAAAATGAGAAGTAATCAGATTGGATGGCTGGGATCGAAGCTGGGTTCAAAGGCATTGACTGCGCGCCAGAATGAAAGGCCTAGATTCACTCTGAGCAGATTAGTTTAATCACGAATTAATTAACTAAATGAAAAAGGTTAGGGCTAATCAAACGCATCTGGGCCATCAAAACTGGAGGGAAGTCAGCTGGTCAACGCTCATCTACGGCTCACATTCAAACTAACATTAATGACTTGTAATTAGGGCAAATTACTTTCAGGCGGCCGGAGAAGACTTCTGGTCGTCTTCTCCGGCCAGCTCTCACCTGAAAATTTCCCAAATCCCTCAAAACGTACCAAAAACGAAAACTAAGAACATGGAAATGATCCTCATCCTCTCACGAATCAAACCCCTCTCTCAAAACACATTTATATTTCCTAAATCAACTGAATCGAAGCAAACAAATTCTAGGTCACGCAAGCTTTAGAGACAAATTAAATGTTCAAATCACAGCCATTTCAAAAACAAAAAGCATCAGGATGATCAGCAAGACATGTAGAACAAGTTTGTAACAAGAGAAATGATTTTTGGAAAAATTATTTTCGAGCTACCTGAGATTTGGAGCTTTCAACCTGAGAACTTTCTGGCCACCTCTCCTTGTGCAAACTGATCCACTTGGTCCCCAGATGATGTTTGAATGCTCAAATGGAGTTTAAGTTGGCTTGATGATGTGTTTCGAAAGCTTCTGCTTCAGTTCAGTCAAAAATGGCAATGGAGATTCTGGAGGTTTCAAGCCATGGTGGTGGGTTATTTGTGATCCTGAGGATGAATGGAGAAGGTCTGTGGTGTTTGTTTGTGTGTTTGTGGCTTGTGGAGAGAGATTCGATAGAAAGTGCAGGCTGAGGTGAAGAATGGTTATGGAGTTTTCAGGCTGTTTCAAGCTTGTGCTTTGGGTGGTTTCTTGTCTATGAAGTGTGTTGAGTTGGATGATGAAGGAAGTTTTTGTGTTTGCAGGCTGTATAGAGAAATTTGAAGGTTTTTGCAATGTGAGGTGATTTTGTGAATGTGGTGAATGGTAATGTTTCAGCCTTGCCTTGTCTTATGTTTTGCTTGCAAATTGTCCACATGACTCTCTCTCATTGGTCAGATGGTTAGACACATGCTTTATTGATTGGTAAGTTGCCTTTTGCAAAAAGTCAAATAATGTGTAAGAGAGGTATGGTTCATGATCTAGGCAAGTACAAAGGCTAAGGCTGGCGCAGCATGGTGAGTGTGAGAGGCTGGCTTGACTCAAGGATCAATGCAGCAAGTTGGTGAAAAGATCATGAGTGTTTTGCAACTTGGTTAGCTTTATGGATTTTCATGAAAATGCCTTGTTACACAAACCAAACCATGGGCAAACTTGATCAAATTCTGATTTTTGTAACTTAGAGGATGTTTACATGCTGGTTTGAAGTGGATTAGAGGTTGCATTTGGCTTTGGTTCAAGACTTTGCAAAATTTCCATTTGGTGCATAACTTGAAAATTAATGATTTTTGCTAACTTTGCATTGCCATAACTTTTGATCCATGAAGAGTTTGATCATGTTCTTGTACTTTTTGAAAAGGGGAAAATGAGATCTACAACTTTCATGACCAAAGTTTTTCCATTTGAAGCCTTTTTGGATCAAAAATCAAGGCTTGAAAGGTGACCTAAAATGATGCATTCTTGAAAAGTCAACTATGCCCAAAAAGTCAACATTTGCAAAAAACCTAAATTCTTGATTTCTATGAACTTCAACCTTCTTCCATGATCAAATAAAGATCATATACACTCAAAATGATGAAGATCACCCATTGGTTGGGTCATTGGGGGCCTCAGATGCCCTGATTTTGCACTGACTTGTCTGAAAAGTCAACTCTTGATCAGATGACTTCCCCATGGAATTTCTTCATGAAAATTGGTGTGCATACTCCCTATACCATATAGAGATCAATGGAAACAAGAATGACCAAAAAATTTGGAGTTATGGCCTCTGAAACCAAAACCCTAATTTTCAGTCAACTGTGCAGTTCATCCTGGCTCTGCATCCACTCAAACCCTAGTTCTTGTGATTCCTCTGCAATTTTGACTCTGTGAGGATGTAACATGATACAAGAACACACATGGACCCCTTTGAGTTGATTGGTGGCCTTTGGAATGGCTCAAGATGCTTTAGGGATTGCTCGGATCACAAACCCTAGGTGCAGATGCCCTAGAAACTATGCAGTGAATCAAAAGTGAGATATGAGGTGATATGATTGTGTTTATGCATATGAGATGATCACAAGCCATGGTGTGAATGGGTGAGGGCAAATTTGGGGTGTTTACAGGTGAGAATACCATTTGCCGTTGGTTTGATTAATTACCAGAGTTGAATCTCCGAACACAGTTAAAGTCTTGATCCTGAGGTAAATGGCTTTCTCAAGACCCATAATACAAGCTTCGTATTCATCTTCGTTGTTAGTGCAGTTAAAGGTGAGTTTTGCCGAGAAAGGCATGTGAACTCCCTTAGGTCTAATGAGTACTGCACCAACACCTCGACCATTCATATTAAAAGCCCCATCGAACATCATAGTCCATTCTTCTTCTGGGTCAGGCCCTTCAGTATGAATAGGCTCTTCATGATATTTTGCTTTTATGAACATGATGTCTTCATCAGGGAAGTCAAATTTCATAGGCTGGTAATCATCAATGGGTTGCTCAGCAAGATAATCAGACAATACACTGCCTTTGATGGCTTTATGAGAGGTGTACTGAATATCATATTCTGTGAGGATCATTTGCCATCTTGCAACTCGTCCGGTAAGTGTTGGCTTCTCAAAAATGTACTTAACTGGGTCCATCTTGGAGATTAATAAAGTAGTGTGGGTCAACATATACTGCCTCAGTCGGCGAGCAGCCCACGCTAAAGCACATCAAGTTTTCTAGAGCAGTGAATAACGTTGTTCACAGTCGGTAAACTTTTTGCTTAGGTAGTAAATTGCATACTCTTTTCGACCAGACTCGTCATGCTGACCCAGCACACACCCCATTGATCCTTCTAATACTGTTAAGTACATTATCAGAGGTCTTCCTTCAACTGGAGGCATAAGGATTGGAGGCTCCTATAGGTATTTCTTGACTTTGTCAAAAGCCCTTTGGCAATCTTCGTTCCACCTGACCGTTTGTTCTTTCCTTAACAACTTGAACAAAGGCTCACAGGTCACTGTAAGGTGAGATATGAACCGTGAAATGTAGTTCAATCTACCTAGGAACCCTCGAACTTCTTTTTCAGTCTTTGGTGCAGGCATTTCTTGAATGGCTTTGACTTTATCAGGGTCAACTTCAATCCCTCTCTCGCTTACAATAAATCCCAGCAGCTTACCGGATCGCACCCCGAATGTACATTTATTGGGGTTTAACTTCAACTGGTACTTCCTCAGACGCTTGAACAGCTTCAACAGATTCACCAGGTGGTCTTCTTCTGTGAAGGACTTGGCAATCATGTCATCCACATAATATTCAATTTCCTTGTGGATCATGTCGTGGAATAATGTTACCATAGCCCGTTGATAAGTGGCACCAGCATTCTTCAGTCCGAACGACATCACCTTATAACAGAATGTGCCCCAGGGTGTGATGAAGGTTGTCTTTTCCATGTCTTCAGGTGACATCTTGATCTGATTATATCCTGAAAATCCATCCATGAAGGAGAACACCGAGAACTGAGCCGTATTATCAACCAATACATCAATGTGAGGTAAAGGGAAGTCGTCTTTCGGACTGGCTCTGTTCAGGTCCCGGTAATCCACACACATCCTCACCTTGCCATCCTTCTTAGGCACAGGTACAATGTTAGCAACCCACGGCGGATAGCTAGTTACAGCAAGGAAACCGGCGTCCCACTGTTTTTGTACCTCTTCTTTTATCTTCATTGCCATATCTGGGCGAGTACGGCGTAACTTCTGTTTTACTGGCGGGCAATCTTCTTTCAGAGGCAGCTTGTGCATAACAATGTCGGTGTCCAACCCTGGTGTAACACGGTGGGAGAACTGACTTTAGTTAAATGTTGCGGATAGCAAGAGTCGCCACCGACTTTTATTTTATCCAAAGGAAAGGACATAAAAGAACAGGAAAGACCTTAAAAGATTTTTGGGTTCGGGGGGTAGGTTATGTAAAGGGAAGGTGTTAGCACCCTTTACATCCATGGTTATCCATGGGCTCTTAGTTACTTAGCTCACTTTAAACTGTTTTGAGAAGTGTAGTGTATGATTAAAAAATTTCTTAAGTACTTTATAATGATCCTAGTATGGATATATATAAAGACTTTGTTTTGAAAATTGTTTAAAATGTAAAGTGTAATGAAGTAATTTGATGAAAAAAGTGAGCAAGTACTTAAGAGGAACCTACCCTAAGTTAAATCTTTACTGTTCTTAAATGTTCTTTCAATGGTAAGACTATCCCTATTATTAAGGAATAGGTGTCGCTCCCGATAAATGGGAATGGCCCAAATAAAGGTACAGACGCGAACGGTCGGCGAAAGGACAATGAGAACACACGGCAGTGAACTCACTGGAAAAGAAAAGAGTCGCCAGCTAGGCATTTTTATCCCGGAGGAAAGGCAATGCTGCATAGACCTAGAAAAAGATGGATAAGACGGTTGCGAACCAGAGAGACTGAGAAAGGGGGTTGGTTACAACCTGGGAAGGTATTAGCACCCAGATTGTCCGTCGTACTCGACGGGATCCACGCTTAAAAGATTTGTGTTTTAAAGGGGTAGTGTCAGTGCGATCTGTGTATAAAAGAGCTGGAAAAAGATGTACAAGTGTCAGTGTAAGAGAAAAGTGAAATGTATAAATGATGTGTCAGTGTGAGAACAAGAATGAAATGCTCAGGATCAATGAGGCTTAAAGAATGGTGCTGAAAGAGGGGGGATATACAGAGACTTTTGTTCGATAACTGTTAAGTTATGCCTACGTATCCTCTCGTGCAATGAGGAAGTCAGAACACCGTAGTTCGACCCAAAGAGACTGAAAGATAAATTGACTTGTGAACTGCTTACTTGTCTATGCTCAAGTGTATGACCTGTCTGGCTCAGGTGAAAACTGTTTTGCATTAGACGGAAGAAGCGAGTTCTCGTTTGTGAATGAAGATGATGAGAAAAGAATCCCGGAGGAGACGATTATTGTTTGTTTTTGCATTTTTCAGTCTTTTATTGCTTTTGAATTTGTCATAAGTTAATGAGCTTAAGCCTAAACCAATGGGTTAGTAAACTCATCACATCTTCCCTCTGATTAGGGGTAATGAGAATACCTTAAGTGTGAAGTCAGCTTCTCACACTTAAACACCTTTGGTGTAGGATTAAGATCATTAACCTACTTGTGATTATTTAGATGTTTTTGTGGTTTTTGTTTAGTGTTGAGTAATGATATTAAGCCATAATCAGGGATTAAACAGACTCATTACACCATCCTAATAGAAGGATAATAGATGAGGATGTTTAAGCTAAGGAAAGCTCCTCAACTTAATCCATGATTGGGGATTAAACTCATGTCAAAACAAGCCTTTGGTTAAGTGGATTTTATTTAATGATATGATGATGAAGTGAATTTTAGGGTTTGTAAGACAACTTGAGGGGGACTTGTCCATTAACACTAGGGTTAGTCCTTCTTAACCAATTAAGGAAGAATTAGAACCCTAATGCAAGGCCCAAGTTACAAGTGTGGTGTCTTGATGATTATTAAGGGGATTGATTAAGAGATTTAAACACAAGAAGGGTTTAACACTTAGGATTAAAGTTATACACTCCATCCTAATAGAAGGATGCAGGCATAAGCTTAATCACAAAGCCTTAAAGCCTTTAGGGTTTAGTCCCTGATTATGAGGTGAGAGGAGAAGACTCAAAAGAGACACAAAGGTAAAATTAAGAGGGGAGACTAATCAAAACCCTAATCATTGTCATGCTTGGGTTTCCCTAAGGTTTGTGAGGTTTGCAAAAGAAATCTTCAGAGGAGCCACCAGGAAGCAGATGAAAGGATTAAGAGAAGCAAAGTAACTTGCTTCACTCAAGAAGTCAAGTCACTTGAAGAAAGAAAGTAAGAAGGAGAAGAATGAGCAAGCTCAAACTCAAACACATATCAAAATGCAGCATGGATGCAAGAGAGAGATGAGAAGAAAGTATGAGAAGTGAAGGCAAATCCACTTCTCAAAGTTACTTACCACCTGAAAAGTTAGTGAAAGGAATGCAATGCAATGCAAAATGAGATGAAATGACATGATGTAAATCAAAACCAGAAGCACATACATGATGTTAATGATGCTATGAGATGCTACAAACATGAAACAACACATGGGGATGATCATACAAGCTTGTGGATGCAAATGAAACAAGTTAGGGACCATGAACATACATGAAAAGTAATGAAATGCAAATGGCATACAACATGGGAAATGCAAGATGCAATGGTCAAACATGCTTTCAATATGTCTTATGATGTTAAATGAATCACATGGATGCATAAAATGTCATGGCAAGTCAAGGTATGAATGCAAATGCAAGATGGATGCATATAGAAGCCCAAATTAGGGTTTATGATCAAAGCATCAAACACAAACCAAAATCAGAAGCAAACATCAATATAAAAAATTGAAAATGCACTCAAAGGATCCCTAATCCTATGCTAACTCACTGCCCAAAGGAGAGGGGCCAACTCTTAACCTATTTCAAGTTATGATTTTCCTAAGTTTTCTAGGATTTTAGGGTTCCTTAACAAGAAAAATGCCAATCAAATGGAAAATGCAAGATCAATTCATGACCATTTAATCTCACAAACTTCATGCTAAACACAATGCAATGCAAAAAGAATCAAGGTCCAACACTCAATGGTTAGGCAGAAATGATTTTTGGAAGTTTGGATCAAAATAATGCTTGAAAAATGAATTAATTCCATGGAAAATTCTCAAAATGCATCAAGATCAAAAAAGAAATTTGGTTTGAGGGTTGGACAATGTTTCTAAATGTTTTTAAATGTTTCATTAATTTTTTGGTGATTTTTAAATACCTAAAAGCATTTTTAATTAATTAATTCTCATTAATTAATTAAAAATAAACTTTTAAATATTTAAAAATATTTTTTGAATGCTAAAAATAAAAATAAAAATATTTTTGTGTTCTGAATTTTAATAAAAGTTTGTACAAAAAAATTCAGAATTTTTGAATGAGTTTTACTATTTTAAATAAATTGGAGAAAGAAATACCAAATAAATGGAATAAAAATAAAGAAAAAGAAAAGTAATCACAATGGATGGCCAGGATGGGTTCTGGGGAAAAGCCAGTTGACTACGCACGCAAATCAATGGTCCATATTCAAACCTGACTAAACTGAGTTTATGAATTAATTAATTGGATTTAATTAAACTAATTGAGATTAGGGCAAAATGGATGCATCTGGGCCACACAAACGCGCGCCAGGTCAACTAAGTCAAAGGATCCAACGCATCAGATTCAAACACCAATTAATTACAGGGATTAGGGTTGATGGTTCTCAGGTGGCCGGAGAAGACTTCCGGTCGTCTTCTCCGGCGAATCAAAACCCTAGATCATGATTCAGACCACCACGCTTCAAATTAAACACAGCAAAATGATCCTCTAACATCCTAGAACACAAATCATCCCTCAAACAACATTTAAACTTCAAGAATCAGGCAAATCGAAGAAATCATTTTTCACGGGTGAAATTTCAGAGCATCAGTACAAACTCATTTTTCACTCATTCTCAAATCTAAGAACATCCTCATGACCAGCAAGACATACACTATCAATTTATAACATAAAATGCAAGCTCTGTGAGAAAAAGTTCATGGCCATACCTGAGCTGGAAAGCTTCAATGGTGAGCTTCCAGAGTCTCCCACTTGTGCAAATGAACTTCTTTGACCCTCTTGAACTCAATGAGATGCTTCAAAGTTCTTGTGGATGGCTGATTTGAGAAGAAGTGTTCTGGTGCAGCAGATTCCACAGTCAGGATTTGTGAAGCTTCAAGCTACTTCAATGGTGGATTTTGGTTCCTTTGAGTGTGTTTGATTTGTTGGTGAAGAGAAATGGGGTGTCTAATGGTTGTGGAAGGTGATTCGAAGAAGAGAAGTTCTTTGACAGTTTTTGTGAAGGCTATGCTCTGGCTTGCTTCAAGGGCCAATGCTGTGCTATAACACTCCCAAGATGTGTGAATAGCCTGTGGAGCAGGTCAGTAGGGGTGGCTGCTTACTGTTCCATGAGTATGGGGGTTTTGGCCAAAAATTCAAGTTGGCTTGTACTTGCAGCATGGGCTATGACAGCAGCAGTTTGAGGGCATGTCTTGCTTCAGCTTGGGTCAAGGATGACCCTTAGATTGCTTGTGAGTGACTGCAACATGTGGATCATGAGCTATGCTAGCTTTTGCAACTTGCCCACTTGGTGTTTTCTCATGATTTTGTGCTATGTATGTGAGATGATTCTTGCTGAATTTTGGTGCATGGAACTTCATTTAGTCATGGCAATGCATAGAAATCAGCTAGTGATCACATAACTCCTTGGAAAATGATTTTGCCAAGAATCCCCCTTTTGCACTTGTAATGAAAAATGACTTAAGGATCTTTGAAAATCAAAGCAAACAATGCAAAATCCCTTGGGCCAATTCTGTTTTTAGGGCATGTGTGATGTTTGTATAAGGGTTAGACATCAATTAGAAGTCACAAATTACCTTGGTACAAGAATTTGCAAGTTTTTCCATTTGGTGCATAACTTGAATTTTAGTGATTTTTGCCAACTTTGATGAGCCATAACTTTTGATCCAAAATGAATTAGGTCATGTTCTTGTACTTTTTGAAAAGGGAAAGATCTATTCTACAACTTTCATGACCAAAGTTTTTCCATTTGGAGCTTTCTTGAATCAAAAGGTAAGGGTTGGAAAAGTTGCATAAAATGACATTTTCATTAAAAGTCAAACTTGCCCAAAAAGTCAACTTTGCAAAAGACTTGAAATTCTTGAATTTTGTGAACTTCCAACTTCTTCTATGATCAAATAAAGATCATATACACTCAAAATGATGAAGATCACCCCTTGGTTGGGTCATTGGGGGCCTCAGATGCCCTGATTTTGCACTGACTTGTTCAGAAAGTCAACTCTTGATCAGATGACTTCCCCATGGAATTTCTTCATGAAAATTGATATGCATACTCCCTATACCATATAGAGATCAATAGAAACAAGAATGACCAAAAAATATGGAGTTATGGCCTCTGAAACCAAAACCCTAATTTTAGGTCATCTGTGCAGTCAAACCTGGCTCTGCTTCCATACCAATCCCAGTTCTTGTGATTCTTTGGCATTCTTGACTTTGAGAGGATAGAATATGATACTTGAACACATGTGGACCCCTTTGAAGTGATTGATGACCTTTGGGAGTGGCTCAAGAAGCCCTTGGCTTGCTCAGATCACAAACCCTAGATGCAGATGACTTTGAATCTATGCAGTGAATCAAAAATGTGATATGAGATGCTATGATTGAGTTTATGCATATGAAATGATCACAAGCAATGGTGTGAATGGGTGAGGGCAAATTTGGGGTGTTTACAGCTGCCCCTATTCAAACATGAGTTAACTGTGCAGGATGTAAGCGAAGGCTTATCAGGCA
Source organism: Lathyrus aphaca (assembly GCA_963966055.1). Taxonomy (NCBI): domain Eukaryota; kingdom Viridiplantae; phylum Streptophyta; class Magnoliopsida; order Fabales; family Fabaceae; genus Lathyrus; species Lathyrus aphaca. The sequence goes on along the minus strand of OZ014520.1, from coordinate 352,697,750 downwards.
AACAAGATAACTTGTGGTTGAATACCAAAGACAGTCCAAAATTTGCACTTGCAGAATGAAGAAGAAAAGGGATATAGATTGTAAAAGAAAACAAAGTATATTGTAAAGTGTGGGCGGCGGAGGACGACCGTCGAGCAGAGGACGACTGCTGGGTAAAGAGTAATGATAGGGACGGCCGACATGCTGGGGATAAAAGGTATTATGATTGGGACGGCCATCAAGATAAAGTTGTAAGATTCTCTGGGGATTAAATGAAACATGACGGGGACGGCCATCAAGTTCATAAAGTTGTGTAACCAACGATGGGGACGGCCATCGGGCTAAACTGATGAAGGACGATCATCAGGAAAAGGAAAAGGGACCACGACGGGGACGGCCATCGGGTTAAAGAATAAATGAAATAAACAGATGATGAGGTAAGGTCATCAAAGATGAAGGACGATCACCTAGCAGGGGACGGCTGCTCTGAAAGGGTCAAGATGAGGGACGGTCATCTAAGGTGAAGGACGATCACCTGGCAGGGTACGGCTGTCGAAAATATCGCGACACAGGACGAATGCCGGATAAAAGGTCGACGATGGGGACGGCCATCGGATGAGCATGATGGAGGACGACCATCAAGAGGTGGAGGACGACCACCTAGCAGGGGACGGCTGCTCTCGAGGTTTATCATGACATAGGACGAATGTTAGGTAACCAAAGATCAACAATGGGGACGGCCATTGGATAAAATGATGAAGGACGATCATCAAAGGGTGGAGGACGACCACCTAGCAGGGGACGGCTGCTAAATATCGCGACTGTAATACCTCAAAATTTGCCCTCATATTTATTCCCTCTATTGGCTCATCATCTTGCATTCACCTGCATTTGTCACCAGGTTATTTATATCATAAGGCATGGGATCAAGGCTCAAGGAGATTAGGGTTCTTTGCACCTTATCTGTATCTGCCAGGGATTGAAATGATAGAGAATATTCACTGGACTATGATTCTATTCCGAATGCGGTTGCTCAGTTGTGTCTCAACTCAGATGGGAGTTTGACCTAATTATGGTCAAACTATCAAAAGACTACTGCAATTGCAAGATTATTTTGGACCAACGGACTATCTCTTGGATAGTGCATATTCAAGGATCATGTTGTCGTATGCGGAGATTCATCTGTGTATCGAGCAGTGTTTGGTGTGAAATTGTTTCAAATTTTCAGTTTATCGGTGATTCATCTGGATTCGAATGGTCATGACATGTTTCAGACAATTCAGAGGGGGTTTGACTTATCTGGAAAATTGTTCATTGGTTCAGAAGTGGTCATGTTCATAGGTTTGTGGAAAGAGTTTAAAATGGACCTAGGGTTAAAACCGAGATTTCACATCCATTCATTGCTTTCGTGCTCATTGTCATAAACCATTCCCGATGATTTCGTTGCATTTTTATTTCCACTTTCAATTTCTTTTACTCGTCTTTCCACTTATTTTTATCCATGTCCGATTACCAGTATAATCCTTATTCAATAAATTCCATTTTTTATTTCAATACTCATAATTGTCACATTCACACACTCATTTGTTCAATTTTTTGTGTTGTTTATGGATTGCTATAGTGGTTATAAAGGAACTGATCTTAGGGTTGAAAACATACTTATGAGATTTATGTCTCAAATTATCTTGGTAGTTTAATAGATAACTGAAACTAAATTCCCTTATACATTAATATTTCATAATTTCATTTCAAACAATTTGCAGTTGCTAATATAGTTTATGAAAAAGGAACATATTAAGTCAAATTGGGTCCAACCCATGTGATTAAAGAACATTGTCCAAATTTGAAACCTCATTATTGGTGCCTTCTGTACAAAATCTTGCAAAGAAAATCAACACAACTGTACAAAATCTTGCAAAGAAACCCAACTTACAAGTTCCACAACAATATCTATATCCAAATTAAGACTCTATTCTTGTATCAAATACAACTTATTTACCACAAGTCCCTGTTATCGACCTTACTAAATTGTTATCTGAAGATTCATCTGAGCTAGAGAAGCTAGACCTTGCTTGTAAAGAATGGGGCTTCTTCCAGCTGATTAATCATGGAGTCGATCGTTCATTGGTTGAAAACGTGAAGATACGTGTTCCGGAGTTCTTAAGTCTTCCATTTGAAGAGAAGAAGAAATTTTGGCAAACTTCAGATGACTTAGAGGGGTTTGGTCAGTTGTTTGTTGTGTCTGAGAATCAGAAACTAGAATGGTCAGATTTATTCTTCGCTATAACTCTTCCATCTTATGCGAGGAATCCCCGCATATTTCCAAATATTCCTCAACCATTAAGAGATGATATAGAAGCCTATTGTTTAGAATTGAAAAAATTTGCATCACAATCATCAAACATATGGAAAAAGCTCTTAAAATTGAACCAAATGAAGTGCTAGAGTTATTTGATGATATAAATCAAACCACGAGAATGAATTACTACCTTCCATGTCCACAACCAGAAAATGTCATTGGACTGAATCCTCATTCTGATGCTGCTGCATTAACCATTCTTCTCCAAGCCACTGATGTTGAAGGCCTGCAAATAAAAAAAGATGGACAATGGATTGCTATTACACCTCTCACCAATACCTGTTTACTCAATAACAGAACAAATAGAAAGGTTGACAGGATTCCATAACGAATCTTAACAGAATTTCATTTATGATTAACCGAAACCGTAATAGAATTGATCAAACCTCAAGGAACAGAAGGGGTTGCCAAGCTCAAGAAAAAAAAGCAAAGAGAAAAAGGGAATCCTGCACGATTCAACAAAAAAAAATCAGTTGCCTAATTAACTGTAAAAGCAAATGCCAATGATCAAACTCAGAGCTGAAATCATAAAAAGGTTCAGAATGCTACCCTATTTTCTCAACTGAATTCACAACAGAATTCTTAGCAGTCATAACAGAATCCTCTAACTAATTATTACCTGAAGCTTCTAGATTATTCTTTGAACATTTCCTATAAAGCCAAAGTTTCTGATTCAATCAAGGGTTCTTCTTCTTCACATCTTTCCTCTCTCAATCAATCTCCTTCACTTCCTCTTCTTCCTCTCAATCTCTGGATTTCGATTCTTGCATCACAGTAATACCATAGATGGATTTCATCACAACCTTCTGTGAAGCGGCATCCTTAGCTCTGTGATATTCATCTGCGGTAATCCTTTGTGGGTCCAATGGTTATGATGAATCCGCAAGCTCCTTAATGATCTGTCTGCAACAAATCAAGAACATATTACATAAATTAGTGCAGTTCAAAGATAGGGCTTGTGAAAGAATTCGAGGAAGAAGCACAAATTAGAGTTCGGCGAGAAACCGTAAGTGTCGCGTAAGCCAATTGTCTTCTGCGTGTTCATCTACGAACGATTGTTGAAGCTAGGTCTACGAGTTTCGTTGGTGGCTCATCAAGAACGAGATATTCAGTGTGTCAATCGAACGAAGCCGTCGTCAATCTCGCAACGCCGTCAAAGCCACTCCGATTCAAGGTACTGAAATCTAAACTCTTGTTAGTGGTGTTAGCTCAGTTGCTCCATTGATTTCGTCGATTTGCATTTCTGTGGCCGTAGTTTTGAGCTGGTGATGAAGTTAGGGTTTGTTAAGAAAGGGAATTAGGGGATCGGGGAAGACGAAGTGGGAGAGGACGGAGGTTTCGAGCTAGCGGCGAAGTAGGTTGCAAAGAGGACTTAGGGTTTTTTGTAAATTCAGTTTGATCTTGTATAAGGCTTAGAGGGTTCGGGGTTGTTGATGGTGGGTTTGGAGGATTCAAGGAGGCGGTTGAGGGTGTTGTTCTTCTGGCGGCGAAGAGGTGTGGGAAGACGGAGAAGAAGGAGGCGGAAGGTTTTTGTCGGCGGCTTCAAGGGGAAGAAGAAAGGGATTAGGGTTAGGCTGGTTTTGGGCTTTGATCTTTTATTGTTTGTATCCTCACTAAGCCTGATTGTAATATTAAATTTTAATTTAATTCAGTTGTTAATTAAGTTTTGTATTAAAATTATAGTCTAGTTAGGATTATCAATTAATTCATTTTTAGATTAAGGATTTAAGTTGAATTTTCTAATAGAACCATAGCCTAATTCAGATTTTAGAAAAAATATATTTTATATAAGTTTAGCTTATTTCATTTTTTAATTAAGATTTTAGAAAACTTGATCATAAGATTATTAGCATTTTATTTTATTTTCTCAAATTAAGATTTTTAGAAGAAAAAATTACCATAAGTTTAATTTAATATTTTCCTTAAGTTAAAATTTTTTAGAAAATATTAGCATAGGTTTAGTTTATCATTTTTAAATTAAGATTGTTAAGAAAAACATTATTACAAGATTATTAGAATTTTTACTCTTTTTAAATTAAGTTTCTTTTTAGAAAAATATTTTTATAAGTTTAGTTTAATTCTAAATTAAGTTTTTAGGATAATATTTTGATAAGTTAAATTAGAATATTAAATTGATACAATAGAAACTTTAGTTTGTTTTATTTGTTAAGTTAAGATTTTAGAAGATTTTAGATTTTTTTATTCATTCATTTTTCTAATTTAGGGATTTATAAAAGAAATGTTATGATAAAATGTTAGTTAATTCATTTTCTTCTTTAATTAAGATTTTTAGAAAAAAAATAACATTAAGACTATAGTTTAATTCACTAGCTTAAATTAAGATTTTTTAGAAAATATTTTTATAAGATTAGTTTAATAGTATTTAGATTAAGACTTTTGAAGAATATTATAATAGGTAGTTTAATTCTTTTTCTTTAATTAAGTTGTTAGAAATAATAATAGTCTAGTTTAAGATTAGGCTATTTCTTTTTTTATTTTATGAATTAGTTCATTTCTTTAAGTTAATTAAGAAATATGTGTTAAAAATATGTTCAAGTTAAAAAATACTGTTATCAGCACCCCCTTTATGAGCCCAAGAAAAAAAACAACATAAAATAACTGCTGTTTGTACCCCTTTCAAAGGCCTGTATCAAAAGCAACTAAGGAAAATGCTTCCTGAACCCCCATTCTCACTTCTTTTAGATTTTAATTCTATTTAGGCATAGTTTAGAAATAAATCCCCAAAAAATAGTAAAAATCATTAGGAAATTCTATAAAAATTAAGGTAGTTCAATAAATCAATTTAGAAATTTATGACATTTTTATTTTTCTGAAATTTGTTCATTTTTGAATTAATTATGAATTTTTCTATTAATTAGTGTTATTGAATTTCCATTAATTATGCTGGATTTTGTTTATTTTATTTAAATAGCTTCTAACCACTTTTTTGAGCCATTCTTTTTTCTGTAATTAAAAGACTCATGATAGTTCTTAGAATTTTTTTTAGTGGATTTTTAGGAATTTTTATCATAGGTTTTAGTGGAGTAATCCTTAGGAAATAATGGTTAATTTTAGCTGAAATTAAATAATTTTTAGGCATAAGAAAAATAAGTATTTTTAGAATCCCTTTTAGTACCATATTAGAGATAATGTTAGGACCTTGCAATTTAATTTTCACAATTTTTCTAGAAGTTTTAGTATTTTTTTTAGAATATTAATTTTGGCTTAGTTATGCATAATTCCATTAGATTAGGCCATTAAAAGAAAATATAGTTCAATACAAAAAAAAATAATAACAATAGTCTAGATTAATTTTAGTCATAGAATTTAACATTAGACTTAGGTTTAGTTTAATTTGTTTTAGGATGAATATTAAGTTTGACCTAGATTTAGAACTTAGTATAAAATTCATTTCCATATAGAAATAGAATAAATAAATAAGACTATTTATTATTCATGCCTTTAAGGCATTTTTAGAATATTATTTCTCATAGTTGATTTCATTGTTTTGCCTTATTTTTATTTTTACAATTCTAATAGGATTTCCCCATTGTTCTTAGAATCAACTTAACTTCATTAAGAAGTAAGTTGAATTCTAATAGTTTTATTTCCATTAGGATTAGAAAACCTCACTAACCATTAGGACCACCTTGTAAATAAATAACAAAATTAGGATTGAGTCTTAGTCCCTTAGATTTTTACCTTTTGCAATTTGAGTCATTCTCTTCTTATCTTCAAACAAAATCCAAAAACACTTAACAAATAAATGGAAGGATTCCTTGTGTATAGCCTTATTCCATGAAGCACTTGCATTCATTCCATCTTGGAGTGGTGTAAGCGTGTTTATCATGATGCACAAGTCTCGTCAAGGAATTGTTCGCAAAGAAAGCATAAAAAAATACTTCTTCACAAAAGCAACAAAAACACTTAGTAAAAGTTCAACAAGCCGGTGAACTTAAACCCTAATCCTAGGAAACCAGTCTTGGATAAATTCTCCTTGCTGGGTATGCTTGTTCTATTATTCCATCTTGGAATGTAGAGTCAAGTGTACATTCCATGGAAAAGAGTTTGAATTCACTTCCTTGTGTCAAATTCATACAAAACTCATAAAAGCCAAAAACAAATAATAAGCGACTATCCTGCGGGAACTTCTTTTCTCATCTCATTCATTCACAACGCGAACTCGCGACGACTTGTCTCGCATGCAGGACGGTAAACGCACTCGTACCAGACGAGCCTGCAACACCTGAGCATAGACACACGCAGTTCCAGCATAAAAATCACAAACAAATAGTTCCCGCCTAGGTTAGGCGAACTACGTCGACTCTGATCCTCATTATCCCGATGAGGTACGTAGGCAGCGGGGTAGGGCCCGTTCGAGCACATTCTTTATTTTCCCTACATTTCCCCTTTTATTCTCATTCTCTTTTTTCCAGTTCCTTTCTCATTTCATTTCCATTCCAGTTAGCGGTTTTATTCAACAGCAGTTATTTTTTCACACCCTTTGAAACAAAACAAGCAAGCGTGGATCCCGTCGGGTACGACGGACGATCTGGGGTGCTAATACCTTCCTAGGTCGTAACCGACTCCCGAATCCAGATCTTTGGTTCGCAAGGCCTTGTCCTTTCCTTCTTCCTCAGGTTTGTGCAACATTACCTTTCCCATTCATTCGGGATAAAAATGTCTGGCTGGCGACTCTACCTTTTCCGCGCCACTTACGCGTTTGTACTAGGATGAAAATCCCGGGAGCGACAGCGACATAGGACGAATGTCGGATAGAAAATCAACAATGGGGACGGCCATCGGATGAGTATGATGGAGGACGACCATCAAGAGGTGGAGGACGACCACCTAGTAGGGGACGGCTGCTCTCGGGGTTTATCATGACACAGGACGAATGTCAGATAAAAGGAAAATTTACTTTGGTAGCGATCTACTGGGGAATAGTAAACACGGACGAGTGTTTATATCCAAGAAATAAAAGGTATAAGTGTTTAGATGTTTGTGTATAGATTAAATATGCGGACGAGCATCCCTAAGACTACGATACGGACGAGTATCGGGTAGAAACAAATACTGACACGTGTTCAGAGATGATGATACGGACGAGTATCAACGGGTTAACAGAGAACACGGACGAGTGTTGAATCTGAAAGGACTCTTCTGGGGAATAGTAGACACAGACGAGTGTCTATATTCAAGAAGACAAAAGTGTTTGACACAGTGTATGGATTAAAGATGTGGACGAGCATCCTTAAGACTATGATACGGACGAGTATCAAGTAGAAACAAACGCTTGACACATGTTCTGAGATGATGGTACGGACGAGTACCAACTGGTTAACAAAGAACACGGACTAGTGCCGAATCTATGAGGATATAAGTGCTATATACAAGATACGGACGAGTACCTGTATAAGTAGTAAGTATGATGTACAGATGAGTGTTTAATCTGCTGGAGAGAGTGACATGGACGGATGTCAAAAGGAAAGTATAGTATAAACAAGTATCTGATGTACAAGGTGTTTAGGTTACTGTACTAGGGAAAATGACACGGACGAATGTCAGGGAAGTGTATATATATGAGTATATGTGAGTGCAAAGAGAATGTCTTTGGCTTTCTGCTGGGGATATGACACGGACGGGTGTCAAAAAGGTATCTGTAATGCGGGTGGTACTGTTTGCACAGAGTGTTCAGGCGACTTTACTGGGGAATATTGACACGGACGGGTGCCAAAGAGGGTATATACTGGTGTTTGTGAATGTGAGGCGACTGCTTTTGCTAGGGAATCTGGGGGGTATTCTGTATATTGTTGGTGGATTGTTAATATTCACAAGTGTTTCGATTCAAGACATGGCTTATAATTATGCTATATGTTTGATTTTTGTCGTAATGTTCCGTATTAGACGGAATGCTACGCTTTGTGGGTGAATATGATGCGAATGCTATGATTATGCGAGGATACCAATCCAGAATTCGGATCCCGTTGCTACGAAGATCCCTTGCCAATCTGGTTCGAGATGGACATCCCAGCTGGGGATGAGATCATTGGTGGATCTGATGAGATGTATCTGCTTGGGGATATGGGTCAATGATAGACCTATCCTTGTATTGAGGGGACCCAGCTGGGGTTTGTAGAAGCTTTCGTCACTCTGTTGTGATTCTTTCATGCGTTGCTCTTCTGGATAGAGGCTGAAGCTTTGTGGGGAGATAGTTCCCTGACTGTTGTACTCAGCTGAGGGTGAAATGACAACTCGGCTGGGGAGAAAGAGAGATCACTGAAAGATCTTCTTAGAGATTCTGTTGAGGAGGATTCTTGACTCAGCCGGGGGTATGGGCGCCTTCTGGTACCGCCCTGTTGGAGAAGTGATGCCTGGCAACTCTGATAGGGATAAGTAATAAGTGGCAACTCAGCTGGGGAGAAGACACTTTGGGTGCTAAGACTGAGTGAGTACTGATTCGCCAGCTTGCTGGAATGAAGCTTACATGCCCCAAGTTGGATTCTGGATACCCGCAATCCTGCAAAGATATAGAAACGCACAAATAACCCCCGAGGTATCCCTTACCGGATTCCGTCATAGGAGTTAGACACTTCTGAGAGTAAGTATATTTCCTGCAAGCGCGTGTTTTCATTATTTTTGAAAATAAGCATCTGTATTTATGCAATCAGTTTTTTTAGAGACATCAGACATTTTGCAAATGAAAAGGTACAAGACGAAACATGACTGAAAATCTGATTTTATTAATTCAAGTGCCCTGAATTGGCAAGGTACAGTCAAAGAAACATATCTCCTAAAATGAGGAGATTGTTACAAATTGAGAAACAAAATGCTGGCAATGTTGACGACGCTTTAAGGAGCTTCCCCTTGCTATGACTCGTATGACCTTTGACGTTCTTCTCGTCTTGCTTCCTTAAGAAGGCTGATTCTGAAAGAAGCTTGATCCTTTTGGAGCTTGCCAAGTTGTAAACGATACAGACGAATTCAGAGTGCAGTTGTTCGCTTATTCCCTTATTTTGCATGGATCGCCCTTTCGGGTTTTCAATCCATCGGGATACCCATTTTTGCCTGAGCTGTCCAATGCGGCTTTTCAACTCAGCGGGTGTACGTTTTTTATTCATTTTCCCTTATTTTTGCCCGAGTTTTTATTCTGTTTCTGACTCTCCGGGATGCCCTATTTTTGCCTGGACTTACATTCTGTTTTTATGTCCAGCGGGTCCTTTTATGCGAAGTATTTTTTAACTGCATCTGAATTCATAGGAGATGGGAAGTCTTCACCATCCATGGTGCCGAGCATTAGTGCTCCACCAGAAAAAACTTTCTTTACTACAAATGGTCCTTCATAATTCGGAGTCCACTTGCCCCTGTGGTCTGTATGAGGAGGGAGGATTCTTTTCAGCACAAGATCTCCTACTTGGTACTCTCGGTGCCTGACTTTCTGATCGAAGGCTCTATTCATTCTCTTCTGATATAACTGCCCATGACAGATTGCAGCCAATCTTTTCTCTTCAATCAGACTCAGTTGTTCGTATCGGGCCCGAACCCATTCTGCTTCACTCAGTTTAACATCCATCAGTACCCGTAGAGAGGGTAATTCAACTTCAACCGGTAGGACTGCTTCCATACCATACACAAGTTGATACGGTGTTGCTCCAGTGGATGTTCTGATTGACGTGCGGTACCCATGCAAGGCAAATGGTAGTATTTCATGCCAGTCTTTGTAGGTGAATACCATCTTCTGCACAATCTTCTTAATATTTTTATTTGCTGCCTCAACAGCGCCATTCATCTTTGGCCTGTAAGGAGAAGAATTGTGGTGTTGGATCTTGAAGTCCCGGCACAGTTCGGCCATCATTTTGTTGTTCAAGTTGGAACCATTATCAGTAATGATTCGCTCGGGCACTCCATACCGACAGATGATATCTCTCTTCAGGAATCGGGCTACCACTTGTCTTGTAACGTTTGCATATGAAGCTGCCTCGACCCATTTGGTGAAATAGTCAATGGCAACCAGGATGAATCTGTGGCCATTTGAAGCAGTCGGTTCAATTTTGCCAATCATATCAATGCCCCACATAGCAAAGGGCCAGGGCGAAGACATTATATTCAAAGGATTGGGAGGCATATGCACCTTATCCGCATAAATTTGGCATTTATGGCATTTTCTGGCATAGGCACAACAGTCGGCATCCATTGTGATCCAATAATACCCTGATCTTAGCAACTTCTTGGTCATTGCATGCCCTCCAGCATGGGTACCAAAAGATCCTTCGTGCACTTCATGCATTAACAAGTCCGCTTCTGTTCTATCAACGCACCTGAGGAGTACCATATCAAAGTTCCTCTTGTACAGGGAACCATCAGTGTTCAGGAAGAAACTTCCAGCAAGCCTTCTTAATGTCTTCTTATCATTGGAAGATGCCCCAGGTGGGTATGTCTGATCCTCCAAGAAGCATTTAATGTCATGGAACCAAGGCTTATCATCTTTGACAACATCTGCTGCGAACACATATGCTGGTCTGTCAAGTCTGGATACTGAAATCTGAGGTACAAAGTTGGCAGCTTGAACTTTGATCATGGACGAAATGGTAGCAAGAGCATTTGCAGACTGATTCTCGTCTCGAGGGATATACTCAAGCTTGACCGTTGTAAAGAAAGTCAATAACCTCCTTGTATAATCCCTGTAAGGTATCAGATGATCCTGGTGTGTGTACCATTTGCCGTTGGTCTGATTAACTACCAGAGCTGAATCTCCGAATACAGTTAAAGTCTTGATCCTAAGGTCAATGGCTTCCTCAAGACCCATAATGCAATCTTCGTATTCAGCTTCGTTGTTAGTGCAGTTGAAAGTGAGTTTTGCCGAGAAAGGCATGTGAACTCCCTTAGGCGTAATGAGTACTGCACCAACACCACGACCATTCATGTTAACAGCCCCATCAAACATCATAGTCCATTCTTCTTCCGGGTCTGGCCCTTCAGTGTGAATAGGCTCTTCATGATCTTTTGCTTTTATGAACATGATGTCTTCATCAGGGAAGTCAAATCTCATAGGCTGGTAATCATCAATAGGTTGCTCAGCAAGATATTCAGACAATACACTGCCCTTGATGGCTTTCTGAGATGTGTATTGGATGTCATATTCTGTAAGAATCATTTTCCATCTTGCAACCCATCCGGTAAGTGATGGCTTCTCAAAAATATACTTGACTGGGTCCATTTTTGAGATCAATAAAGTGGTGTGGGTCAACATATACTGCCTTAGTCGGCGAGCAGCCCACGCTAAAGCACAGCAAGTTTTCTCGAGCAGTGAATAACGTTGTTCACAGTCGGTAAACTTTTTGCTTAGGTAGTATATTGCATACTATTTTCGACCAGACTTGTCATGCTGGCCCAGCACACACCCCATTGACTCTTCTAATACTGTCAAGTACATTATCAGAGGTCTTCCTTCGACTGGAGACATAAGGATTGGAGGTTCTTGCAAATACTCCTTGATCTTGTCAAAAGCCTTCTGGCAGTCTTCATTCCACCTGACCGTTTGTTCTTTCCTCAACAGCTTGAACAAGGGCTCACAGGTTGCTGTAAGGTGAGATATGAACCTTGAAATGTAGTTCAATCGACCTAAGAACCCTCGAACCTCTTTTTCGGTTTTTGGTGCAGGCATTTCTTGAATGGCTTTGACTTTATCAGGGTCAACTTCAATCCCTTTCTCGCTCACAATAAAACCCAGCAGCTTACCAGATCGCACCCCGAATGTGCATTTGTTGGGGTTCAACTTCAGTTGGTACTTCCTCAGACGTTTGAACAATTTCAGCAGATTCACCAGGTGACCTTCTTCAGTGAGGGACTTGGCAATCATGTCATCCACATAACATTCTATTTCTTTATGGATCATATCGTGGAATAATGTTACCATAGCCCGTTGATATGTTGCACCAGCATTCTTCAGTCCGAATGGCATTACCTTGTAACAGAACGTGCCCCAAGGTGTGATGAAGGTTGTCTTCTCCATGTCTTCAGGTGACATTTTGATCTGGTTGTATCTTGAAAATCCGTCCATGAAGGAGAATACCGAGAACTGAGCTGTATTATCCACCAATACATCAATGTGAGGTAATGGGAAGTCATCTTTTGGGCTAGCTCTGTTCAGATCCCGGTAGTCAACACACATTCTTACTTTGCCGTCTTTCTTAGGCACAGGTACTATGTTAGCAACCCACGATGGGTAGCTTGTTACAGCAAGGAACCCGGCGTCCCATTGCTTTTGTACCTCTTCTTTGATTTTCATTGCCATGTCTGGGCGAGTACGTCGCAGCTTCTGTTTAACCGGCGGACATTCTTCTCTTAAAGGTAACTTGTGTACAACAATGTCGGTGTCCAACCCTGGCATATCTTGATAAGACCAAGCAAACACGTCCACATATTCCTGAAGCAGATCAATCAGTTGTTTCTTCACTGAGTCTTGTAGGCAGGCCCCGATTTTAACCTCTTTCACGTCTTCATCTGTACCAAGATTAATCGTTTCGACCTCCTCCTGATGAGGAGTGATAACCTTTTCCTCTTGTCTCAACAACCTGGCTAGCTCTTCGGGAAGCTCATACTCTTCTTCAACCCCTTCATCAGCTTGATTGATTGGATTGTCAAAGTCATACGAAGTCATAGCCGTGCTGTTGTCGGTGCGGTCCGGAAGGCACTTTCTGCAAGGGTTCAGTTTGTTCATTTTAGTGATTTGATTTTAATTTTGTTTAGAAAAGTGAAATAAAGTTGTCATTTTGAAAACATTGCCATTTATTTTTGTACAAAAAGAAAAATGGAAAAACAGTGAGCGGAAAAGAAAAAGACTCATTTGCAAAAAGATGTCTGATATTTCATTGATTAATCTTGTTGCACAAAAATTACAGATGGCCCGATTACAAAATGAGTCTTGTCATCTTGGGCAAGATGCAAGACTTTGATGCATGCTATAAAATACAGGAAATAATAATTACTCTGCATGAGTAACTCTTATAATTTCCTGGGAAGACCAGTTTGGGATACTGCTCCCCGGAATCTTTGGACGGATCCAACTCTCCAGGTTGCGGTCGCTTTCATCCTCGTCTTCCAAGTTGTTGACAGCATCAGGGGTGAGCATCCCCCCACTAACAAAGCTGGGCTCCTTAGCAGCCTCTGCTTGATCTTGTTGAGTTGGTTTGTAACCCAACCCAAATCTATCCTCTTTCTTCTCCACAGGTAACAGCTTGCCCCAGCCTTGGGCAGTCCCTTCTTCAACAACCTTCCGGGCTTGTTGATAAGATGTCATTGAGGTTCCAGGTACAGCAGATGTTTCATTTATGTTCAAGGCCTCAAACCCTTGACTCATCGTTTCGTGGATCTCCCTATCCATCTCAATGTATTTGTATGTAGCCAGATGGCTGACAAAGATATCTTCCTCTCCACAAATAGTAACGACTTGGCTCTCCCACTCGAATTTTAACTTCTGGTGAAGGGTAGACGTAACTACGCCAGCGGCATGAATCCATGGTCTACCCAACAAACAGCTGTAGGCAGGCTGAATGTCCATCACGTAGAAGGTCGTTTTGAAAGTTTGTGGGCCAATCGTTATCGGCAACTCAATTTCCCCCAGAACTGATCTCTTAGAACCGTCAAAGGCTCTTACTACCAGGTTGCTGGGACATAATGCCAATCCTTCATACTTCAGCTTCACAAGGGCTTTTTTAGGTAAGACATTGAGGGATGATCCTGTGTCTACCAGCACATGGGAAAGAACTGCACCCTTACACTCCATGGTAATGTGCAGAGCCTTGTTGTGATTGCGGCCTTCCATAGTCAAATCAGTGTTGGTAAATCCTAGTCCATTACTAGCATTAACATTTCCAACCACAGCTTCCAACTGATTGACTGTGATCTCTTCCGACACATAAGCTGCGTGCAAGACTTTTAGTAGTGCGTTCCGGTGAGCCTCGGAGCACATTAACAATGATAGAATGGAGATCTTGGAAGGCGTCTGATGAAGCTGGTCCACTATCTTGTAATCACTCTTCTTGATGATTCTCATGAACTCATCAACTTCTTGATCAAAGGGTGTTTTCAAAGCTTCCTTAACAACTTGGTCTTCCTGTACCAGGCTCTTCCCTTTTGTCTTGGCAGCAGCTTCTGCTTCGGCAGTGGGTCTTTGAATTTGTGGAGCAAAGAGACGTCCGCTTCGAGTGAAGCCTCCGCCTCCTCCCACATTGTCTATTTGTGGTGCAAGGGTTGATGATTCAAGAGTGATTTTCTTTCCTTCGCAGTATAGGTCAGAGCCGTAATGCCAAGGGATGGCATTACTGCTTTCATAAGGTACTGGCCCAGGCACTGTGATAGTGACTGGACTGATGGCAGCTGCGGAAGGGACCATGATAGTCTGTGGATCATAATATATTGTGACTGGTGCTCTGATGGGAGTAGCACTTTGCGAGTTGTAGGCAGAATCATTTTCGGGATCATAATAAATTGTAACTGTTGAGACATTTGCTACTGAAGTTGTAGGAGACATTGTTGGAAGGATGGGTGTTTTTGTTGTGGGAGATTCAAAATGAAGTGGTGCTGAAGTTGTAGAAGGGATGTTTGTTGATATCTGGTCAGCTGAAATGACAGATGAAGCATTTGTTGATGAAACCGAAGAGTTGTCTGGAACAATGGTTGTTGCAGTTGTAGAAGACTCTGGAACTGTTGTTAATGAGATTGCTGGATTTGTTGGAATTGATGTTGTAATCTGAAGCAGGCCACTCTGGATGAGACCATTTATGCCATCTCTCAAATTATCACAGCCATTCACTGAAATGTTGCAGTAGGCACACCCTAGCTCACATCCCGGGAACATTTGACATTCGAGGAGTTGAGCTTTAATCTCTACCAACGGTGTCCGAATCTGACCCACACTGGTTATTAAGTAAGACGGCTTGTCTTCTTCAATAGCATTGATTCTGGGACCTCCGTGGTGTGGCATAAGGTTTTTGTTAACATTTGGTGGTGGTGCAAAATTCAGAGCCTTAGAGTCTACCAAGTCTTGGACCTTCATGTGCAAAGCTCTGCACTTCTCTGTACTATGGCCAGGTGCATTTGAATGAAAAGCACATCTGGCGTTGGAGTCGTAATTTCTAGGTAGACTGGTTGGATCTGGAGGTGCCAATGTCCTTAGCTCAACCAGGTTGAGTTTCAGGAGTTGTGGCAGCAATGTTGCATAGGGCATAGGGATCGGATCAATCACCCTATTGGCCTGAGATGGTCTCTGTTGATATGGTCTTTGCTGATTGTTGTTGTTGGTGTTGTTGTAGTTTCTCTGAGGAGGATACTGAGTTTGTTGCTGATAATTTTGTTGCGGAGGTTGATAAGCTGGTTGTGGATGAACTGGAGCGGGAATGGTGACTGCTGCCACAGACCTATGAACATATTGGGGCCTGCCCCTACTGGTATGGATAGCATTGGTCTCACCAGTTCTTCTTGGGCCCACAAAAGGCTTTCTTGTGTTGCTGGATGAGCTGGCACCGTTGTCAGAAATCTTGCCCATCTTTAACAGGCTCTCAATTCTCTCTCCAGCTATAACGACATCTGCAAAGCTGGTAGAAGAGAAAGCAGCCAGCCTGTCAATGTATGTCCCTTGGAGGGTGTTCATAAACATATCTGCCATCTCCCTCTCTGACATAGGTGGCTGGACAGCAGCAGCCAGTTGCCTCCATCTCTGGGCGTACTCCCGGAAGCTTTCTCTAGATGATTGTGACATCCCCATTAGGAGGGTCCTGTTGGGTGTCATATCCAAATTGTACTGGTATTGTCTAATGAAGGCTTCTGCCAAATCCTTCCAGCACCTGATGGTTGCTCTAGTCAGATGAGAATATCATTCCCTTGAAGCTCCGGTCAAGCTATCCTCAAAATAAAACATCCATAGCTTTTCGTCCATGGTGTATGCCTTCAACCTCCCCAGAAAGGATTGTAAGTGGGTCCGTGGGCAGGAAGTCCCGTTGTACTTTTCAAAACAAGGAGGCTTAAACTTATGGGGAATCCTGACCCCGTCCACCAAGCCCATGTCCATAACATCAAAACCCAAAGAGTTTTGAGACTCCAAGGATCTTAATTTCTCAGCTATCTCATCCAGCCTTCAGTCATAGGCCTCATCCCCAGCTCCCATCACTGTGAACTGATCTTCCTGGGGGTCTTCTTGCAGCACTCTGCCTGCAGTGGCAGTCCCTTGCACATTAGCAGGAATGTTGATCTCTGGATGAAGGTGGGGTCCAAATACAAGGGGATTGACATGAGGTTGGACCCTCTCATTGTTGCTTGTCCCAGCAGTCCCTAGATGGGGATCTTCTTGATTCTGCCTCTCTACCATTGCTCTTAGTCTCTCTTGGCTCTGAGCCATATTGTTCATCACCTCCATAAACTGTGTCATCTGAGCCCTCATTTCCAATCTCTCGTTGGCCATTTGGTTCCTGACCTCTGTAAGGTCCTGCTGTACCTGGTCCATCTGTATGCCCGGAAGATTGTTACGGGTTGGATATCTGTGTGGACGGTTGAGTGGGAACACCCGTCGGCGAGCAATAGTTCCTGAAACCACAACAGAGTTAGCAACAAAACAAACCTACAAAACAAACAATGGTTAGCATGCAATGCAGTATGCTTATTTGTTTCCAAGGTATCCGGCTTGGCACTTGGTTTCGACCCTTCTAGACCCTTGAAGATGCTGTTGATGTTGCTTGAAAGAAACTCAGATGGAACAAACTGATACATATATTACAAAAAGCAAATGATACATAGTTTGTTTACAAATACAAGCCCTCTGAGGGGTCAAAATACATCATAAGAAAATAAAAGTACATGAAATGAAAGCAACAACAAGCAAAAGTCAGACACCGAGGCCAAACTCATCCTCCTGAACTTCCTTGAGAAGTGCTTCAGTCACAGGATCAGCTGGACGCTCTGTGAGATTCCTGATAAGGAGGTTCCTTGTAGTAACAGCTGCAGCTAGCTTCTTGTGCTGACTCTGGTCCTTTGACCTCTTCACTCCAGCTCTGATCTTCAATTCTGATATTTCCCTCTGGGCTGCTGCCAGGGCCTCCTGTTGCTCTTTTGCACTAGCTTCCAGCTGCTCAATCTTGTCCTGAGTACTCTTATCTTCCAGGGTACGAGCTTCGGTGATCCTGACCCACCTAGCTTGACTCTCCTTCAGATACAAATCAGTCCTGGCCTTCTGGAACTGGGCTTCCTTGCAGGCATTCTTCAAGATCTGCTCTCCAGCCCTAGACTTCTTGATATAATCCTCTGACCTCTCAATTCTAGCCAGATGCTCCACCTTCAGCTTCTCTAATCTCTCAATATCCAACCTTCCATCACTCCTCTCCCAGAGGGCCTTCTGTAGAGCCTGAGTCAACTTCTCATTTCTCTCTTTCAAATTCTCAAACTCCTCTAAGCTGACAGTGACAGGAGGTGGTGCTGAGGATGGTCCAGGCATATCCTCCATGGTGAAGGACATCCCAGAAAATTGAGCCCTGGCATGGGACCACTCATAGTACTGTGCTGATGCCACATTGTTGCACTTCCCCAGAATGGTTACTCCTTTAGTTTGAATATTGTCCCAGGCCCAGGCTGCTTGCCTGACAAGAGCCAGGTTAGGCTTATTCTCACAGTAAAGAGTCTCAGCCAAATCTTGTACCTTAGGAGTGTGGACCAATGCATAGCCCAGTTGTCTTCTGAATAGCAGAGGGTTGTAGTTGATGCAACCCTTTACTCCTATCAGGGGTACATTGGGAAACTGCCCACAACTAGTAATGATATCCCTACCCTTAGTGCTTTGAGTGCACCACCTGATATCAGCTGAGGTCAAAGCAGTGAGTCTTCTAGCCCAGTTTCTTTGCTGGTGAGGGTTCAAGAATGCATCTGTCTTGGGCAAATGCTTGAGAAGCCAAGTATGGAACAAAGGAGCACAACACCTCACTAATCTTCCCCTCTGCTTTTCATTCCTCTGGTGGACTGAGTAGTAGAAATCTCCCAGTAAGGTAGGCACTGGGTTCCTCAGGATGAAAAGATGGATTGCACTCTTGCTAAAAAACTTAGGCTCATCTGCAAATAAAATGACCCCATATATGCTAAGGGCCAATAAAGCACAGACTGCCTTCCATTCTCCTGAGGAGGCCTTCAGGGTAGCCTGAGATATCAAGAAATCCAGATGTAAACCAGAGACTCCAGCCTTGGTAGTCATATTCTGCCCAATCAGGACTGGTTCCAAATACAAAGCCTTTGCCACCTCTTCATTACTAGGAAAGACCATCTCAGGGTTGAAGGGGACACGACCCCTGATAGGTATACCAACCAGTGATGAGTATTCCTCCAATAAAGGCCCCAACTGAAAATCCTGAAAGGTAAAACACCTCAGAGGGGGATCATAGAACTGCAGGCAAGTATGAATCAAGCTCCTCTGTGAAGGGTCCAAATCCATAACCACATCTAGTATGCCTCCATAGTGTTCTCTGAAATGTGGTATATGGTCTGGAGTAATCAGGGTCTGAATCCTCCTGATGTCAGCTAGCTCAGGCTGAAAGAAGTGGTAGGAGATATTACTCTTCTTAGGGGCCATGCTGCTGAAGATGAGTTGAGACAGGTGCTGATGATGGAGAATGATACTGATGATGGGCCACTGACAAGCTGAGACTGGTGGCTGAAGCAGGTAGCTGACAGCTGAGGTAGATACTGATGAAGATAGGTCTATGCTGATGATGGGGTCAAAACCAAGCCAAAATAAAGTATGGATACCCTGAAAAACAAATAAGCAAATGTTAAAATGATGCAATGATGATGTATGCAAATGATATGCAAGGGTTTGTGACTGAGCTGGATCTGATCAAGTGCTCTGATATAGGTCCAAGTGTGTTTAAGAAATCCAGATGGAGGTCTATAAGTCCAGTAACCAAGGTAGGGGACTCAAATAAAGAGTCACATGTCCAGGGTTTAGAATCACAAGAACTGTTCCAAGATGGAGTACTCTTAAACAAAACAAAGTAACAATGTATGATGAGGCCAAGGGTACCTGCAAACCTGTAAACAGCCCAACCCCCTCACAGGTGGTGTTCTAAAACAAAGATCCTCAGACTTGGATCAATTATGAGAAGTGTAAACACTTCTAACCCGGAGGTACAGTGTTTACAATAACCAGAAAAGTTCCTCCTCTAATTCACCTCAGTTTCCGAAGGTCAATACTAAAGGTCATCCAGACTTAGCAGGCTTCCCAGATAGCCCTAGCACTGCAGGAAATCTGCAACACAGAGTTCTCAAGAAGAAACCCATATCTGAACCGTGTTTCATATTCCCGCACCAGACCGAGATGGAATGGGAAAGAATATGAACCACTCTAGCCTAGGTGTCACTCAGGTCCCAGGTATAGGACCTTAACTCTCAATAGAACACCCACCCAACAAAGCAACCAAACAGATCCAGCCAACACGGTATGACAATATGATAAATGCAAAGCTGTAAAGAAAGCAGTAAACAAGAACTGTACATAAAGCAAAAATAAATACAAAAATACAAACACAATTAGCACATAACACCCCAGTAAACACAAATCAATCAAACGCTAGGAGGAACCCACAAAAAGAACCAGAAGCCCTGGCTACAGTATAAGGGTCCCCAGCAGAGTCGCCAAGCTGTCGCTCCCGATAAATGGGAATGGCCCAAATAAAGGTACAGACGCGAACGGTCGGCGAAAGGACAATGAGAACACACGGCAGTGAACTCACTGGAAAAGAAAAGAGTCGCCAGCTAGGCATTTTTATCCCGGAGGAAAGGCAATGCTGCATAGACCTAGAAAAAGATGGATAAGACGGTTGCGAACCAGAGAGACTGAGAAAGGGGGTTGGTTACAACCTGGGAAGGTATTAGCACCCAGATTGTCCGTCGTACTCGACGGGATCCACGCTTAAAATATTTGTGTTTTAAAGGGGTAGTGTCAGTGCGATCTGTGTATAAAAGAGCTGGAAAAAGATATACAAGTGTCAGTGTAAGAGAAAAGTGAAATGTATAAATGATGTGTCAATGTAAGAACAAGAATGAAATGCTCAGGATCAATGAGGCTTAAAGAATGGTGTTGAAAGAGGGGGGATATATAGAGACTTTTGTTCGATAACTGTTAAGTTATGCCTACGTATCCTCTCGTGCAATGAGGAAGTCAGAACACCGTAGTTCGACCCAAAGAGACTGAAAGATAAATTGACTTGTGAACTGCTTACTTGTCTATGCTCAAGTGTATGACCTGTCTGGCTCAGGTGAAAACTGTTTTGCATTAGACGGAAGAAGCGAGTTCTCGTTTGTGAATGAAGATGATGAGAAAAGAATCCCGGAGGAGACGATTATTGTTTGTTTTTGCATTTTTCAGTCTTTTATTGCTTTTGAATTTGTCATAAGTTAATGAGCTTAAGCCTAAACCAATGGGTTAGTAAACTCATCACATCTTCCCTCTGATTAGGGGTAATGAGAATACCTTAAGTGTGAAGTCAGCTTCTCACACTTAAACACCTTTGGTGTAGGATTAAGATCATTAACCTACTTGTGATTATTTAGATGTTTTTGTGGTTTTTGTTTAGTGTTGAGTAATGAGATTAAGCCATAATCAGGGATTAAACAGACTCATTACACCATCCTAATAGAAGGATAATAGATGAGGATGTTTAAGCTGAGGAAAGCTCCTCAACTTAATCCATGATTGGGGATTAAACTCATGACAAAACAAGCCTTTGGTTAAGTGGATTTTATTTAATGATATGATGATGAAGTGAATTTTAGGGTTTGTAAGACAACTTGAGGGGGACTTGTCCATTAACACTAGGGTTAGTCCTTCTTAACCAATTAAGGAAGAATTAGAACCCTAATGCAAGGCCCAAGTTACAAGTGTGGTGTCTTGATGATTATTAAGTGGATTGATTAAGAGATTTAAACACATGAAGGGTTTAACACTTAGGATTAAAGTTATACACTCCATCCTAATAGAAGGATGCAGGCATAAGCTTAATCACAAAGCCTTAAAGCCTTTAGGGTTTAGTCCCTGATTATGAGGTGAGAGGAGAAGACTCAAAAGAGACACAAAGGTAAAATTAAGAGGGGAGACTAATACAAACCCTAATCATTGTCATGCTTGGGTTTCCCTAAGGTTTGTGAGGTTTGCAAAAGAAATCTTCAGAGGAGCCACCAGGAAGCAGATGAAAGGATTAAGAGAAGCAAAGTAACTTGCTTCACTCAAGAAGTCAAGTCACTTGAAGAAAGAAAGTAAGAAGGAGAAGAATGAGCAAGCTCAAACTCAAACACATATCAAAATGCAGCATGGATGCAAGAGAGAGATGAGAAGAAAGTATGAGAAGTGAAGGCAAATCCACTTCTCAAAGTTACTTACCACCTGAAAAGTTAGTGAAAGGAATGCAATGCAATGCAAAATGAGATGAAATGACATGATGTAAATCAAAACCAGAAGCACATACATGATGTTAATGATGCTATGAGATGCTACAAACATGAAACAACACATGGGGATGATCATACAAGCTTGTGGATGCAAATGAAACAAGTTAGGGACCATGAACATACATGAAAAGTAATGAAATGCAAATGGCATACAACATGGGAAATGCAAGATGCAATGGTCAAACATGCTTTCAATATGTCTTATGATGTTAAATGAATCACATGGATGCATAAAATGTCATGGCAAGTCAAGGTATGAATGCAAATGCAAGATGGATGCATATAGAAGCCCAAATTAGGGTTTATGATCAAAGCATCAAACACAAACCAAAATCAGAAGCAAACATCAATATAAAAAATTGAAAATGCACTCAAAGGATCCCTAATCCTATGCTAACTCACTGCCCAAAGGAGAGGGGCCAACTCTTAACCTATTTCAAGTTATGATTTTCCTAAGTTTTCTAGGATTTTAGGGTTCCTTAACAAGAAAAATGCCAATCAAATGGAAAATGCAAGATCAATTCATGACCATTTAATCTCACAAACTTCATGCTAAACACAATGCAATGCAAAAAGAATCAAGGTCCAACACTCAATGGTTAGGCAGAAATGATTTTTGGAAGTTTGATCAAAATAATGCTTGAAAAATGAATTAATTCCATGGAAAATTCTCAAAATGCATCAAGATCAAAAAAGAAATTTGGTTTGAGGGTTGGACAATGTTTCTAAATGTTTTTAAATGTTTCATGAATTTTTTGGTGATTTTTAAATACCTAAAAGCATTTTTAATTAATTAATTCTCATTAATTAATTAAAAATAAACTTTTAAATATTTAAAAATATTTTTTGAATGCTAAAAATAAAAATAAAAATATTTTTGTGTTCTGAATTTTAATAAAAGTTTGTACAAAAAAATTCAGAATTTTTGAATGAGTTTTACTATTTTAAATAAATTGGAGAAAGAAATACCAAATAAATGGAATAAAAATAAAGAAAAAGAAAAGTAATCACAATGGATGGCCAGGATGGGTTCTGGGGAAAAGCCAGTTGACTACGCGCGCAAATCAATGGTCCATATTCAAACCTGACTAAACTGAGTTTATGAATTAATTAATTGGATTTAATTAAACTAATTGAGATTAGGGCAAAATGGATGCATCTGGGCCACACAAACGCGCGCCAGGTCAACTAAGTCAAAGGATCCAACGCATCAGATTCAAACACCAATTAATTACAGGGATTAGGGTTGATGGTTCTCAGGTGGCCGGAGAAGACTTCTGATCGTCTTCTCCGGCGAATCAAAACCCTAGATCATGATTCAGACCACCACGCTTCAAATTAAACACAGCAAAATGATCCTCTAACATCCTAGAACACAAATCATCCCTCAAACAACATTTAAACTTCAAGAATCAGGCAAATCGAAGAAATCATTTTTCACGGGTGAAATTTCAGAGCATCAGTACAAACTCATTTTTCACTCATTCTCAAATCTAAGAACATCCCCATGACCAGCAAGACATACACTATCAATTTATAACATAAAATGCAAGCTCTGTGAGAAAAAGTTCATGGCCATACCTGAGCTGGAAAGCTTCAATGGTGAGCTTCCAGAGTCTCCCACTTGTGCAAATGAACTTCTTTGACCCTCTTGAACTCAATGAGATGCTTCAAAGTTCTTGTGGATGGCTGATTTGAGAAGAAGTGTTCTGGTGCAGCAGATTCCACAGTCAGGATTTGTGAAGCTTCAAGCTACTTCAATGGTGGATTTTGGTTCCTTTGAGTGTGTTTGATTTGTTGGTGAAGAGAAATGGGGTGTCTGATGGTTGTGGAAGGTGATTCGAAGAAGAGAAGTTCTTTGACAGTTTTTGTGAAGGCTATGCTCTGGCTTGCTTCAAGGGCCAATGCTGTGTTATAACACTCCCAAGATGTGTGAATAGCCTGTGGAGCAGGTCAGTAGGGGTGGCTGCTTACTGTTCCATGAGTATGGGGGTTTTGGCCAAAAAGTCAAGTTGGCTTGTACTTGCAGCATGGGCTATGACAGCAGCAGTTTGAGGGCATATCTTGCTTCAGCTTGGGTCAAGGATGACCCTTAGATTGCTTGTGAGTGACTGCAACATGTGGATCATGAGCTATGCTAGCTTTTGCAACTTGCCCACTTGGTGTTTTCTCATGATTTTGTGCTATGTATGTGAGATGATTCTTGCTGAATTTTGGTGCATGGAACTTCATTTAGTCATGGCAATGCATAGAAATCAGCTAGTGATCACATAACTCCTTGGAAAATGATTTTGCCAAGAATCCCCCTTTTGCACTTGTAATGAAAAATGACTTAAGGATCTTTGAAAATCAAAGCAAACAATGCAAAATCCCTTGGGCCAATTCTGTTTTTAGGGCATGTGTGATGTTTGTATAAGGGTTAGACATCAATTAGAAGTCACAAATTGCCTTGGTACAAGAATTTGCAAGTTTTTCCATTTGGTGCATAACTTGAATTTTAGTGATTTTTGCCAACTTTGATGAGCCATAACTTTTGATCCAAAATGAATTAGGTCATGTTCTTGTACTTTTTGAAAAGGGAAAGATCTATTCTACAACTTTCATGACCAAAGTTTTTCCATTTGGAGCTTTCTTGAATCAAAAGGTAAGGGTTGGAAAAGTTGCATAAAATGACATTTTCATTAAAAGTCAAACTTGCCCAAAAAGTCAACTTTGCAAAAGACTTGAAATTCTTGAATTTTGTGAACTTCCAACTTCTTCTATGATCAAATAAAGATCATATACACTCAAAATGATGAAGATCACCCCTTGGTTGGGTCATTGGGGGCCTCAGATGCCCTGATTTTGCACTGACTTGTTCAGAAAGTCAACTCTTGATCAGATGACTTCCCCATGGAATTTCTTCATGAAAATTAATATGCATACTCCCTATACCATAGAGATCAATAGAAACAAGAATGACCAAAAAATATGGAGTTATGGCCTCTGAAACCCAAACCCTAATTTTAGGTCATCTGTGCAGTCAAACCTGGCTCTGCTTCCATACCAATCCCAGTTCTTGTGATTCTTTGGCATTCTTGACTTTGAGAGGATAGAATATGATACTTGAACACATGTGGACCCCTTTGAATTGATTGATGACCTTTGGGAGTGGCTCAAGAAGCCCTTGGCTTGCTCAGATCACAAACCCTAGATGCAGATGACTTTGAATCTATGCAGTGAATCAAAAATGTGATATGAGATGCTATGATTGAGTTTATGCATATGAAATGATCACAAGCCATGGTGTGAATGGGTGAGGGAAAATTTGGGGTGTTTACAATAGGTAGTCATTACCTTGGATGTAATAAGGGACATGTGAAGGGACATCTGTGTATAGGCAACTGTAAGGTGTACTTAGCAATTCGAAGGGACTTATCATCTTTTATTCGAAAGGGACAAGATCATTTACAAAGGCAACCTTGAAGGGACTTGATCTTATAATCTTTAAAAGGGACAAGATGATATTGATAAGAGAAGGGACTTTGCTTTATACACCTTACTTGACCTTTTTCTTTAGGCAACATGAGAGGTAACCCTTAAGAAGTGAGATGACGATCCAAGATCGACTTACGTGTGTGCGTGTACAAATTCAAGTATTTATCTTATAATTAGTGATCTAAATTCAATTTTTAAATACAAACATGTTTTCACTCCCTAATTTACTAACCATAGCAATTTAAGTAAATAATAAAAATTCTACCACTATTACATAGCTTGCACAATTACATTATAATAAAACAATTTAAATAATAAGCATATAATAAATAAATAAAAGGTTAGTAATAATAAAAAATAAATATAAGAGAAAAAAAAAGGTTAGCACAATAATATACAAATCAATTAAAAAATTTTAGATTTTTTTAGATAAGCAATTTTTAAATAATTTTAAGATGAGAATAATAATAATAATTATATACTAATTTATTTACATGAATAAACATAATTAATAATTCAATTATATATATATTAAAAATATTTATTAAGTATAATTTTAAAAAAAAATAAGTAATTAAAATTAAAAGGAAATTTAGGGTTTTGAATTGTTTAGAAAAAATAAATTAGGGTTTTAAATATTAGGTTTTAGAAAATAATTAGATTTTATATAAACATATTAGTTTTTTTAATTTAATATCAATTTAATTATTAAATAATATATACATATAAACATTAAAAAAACAAATAAACAAATATACATATTAATTTAGGTTTTATGAAAATAAAGTCTAATTAGCATATATTTTTAAATATTTTTTAGAAATTAATTTAATTAAGGAATAATATAAGAAATTAATAAAACAAATAAACATAAAAAAAAGCCAAAAAAAAGGACCTGGGATTTGAACCCGGGTCCTTTACCTGGAAATGCAAGAGGATCACCACTGGGCCAGCCTGCGCGTGGTGATAGTAGCCTGCTTCCATTTGCTTTTGTTCTTGTCCTGTAAAACAAAAAAAATTGAACAAAAAAATGCCCTGAGGCTGGTTTGGAACCCAAGCCCCTTCGCATACCAAGCCAAACACCTTACCACTGGGACACACGCTTGTGTGTGACATATAAACGAAACAGATTCGTTATAAAATATGACAAAAATTCAAATTATGAAAAACGCGCGCAGGTCTTCTTCTACCTCCAGACCTGCAAAATTTCCTGCGAATTTTGCTAGGGTTTTTGCTGCGAATTTGTTTTCCTAGGACAACCTGCGTTTTATCAAACATCAAGCAAACAACAACATTTTATGAAATTAATGGGTGCAAAACATTCCTTGAGGTCCATACAACACAGCCATGTTTCCAGAATTCATTTATATATGATAAATCAAAGAACCCTAAAATGGCCGAAGAACCCTAGCCATGGTGATTCTTCAATCTTGTACCTAAAATTGAATTAATTTGTCCAGAAATACTTGGAATCCGAATGTGAGTTTTTGAAGTGATTTTGTGAAGTTTTAGAGTGACTTTGGAGGCTTCCAATTCGTGCTCTATGGTTTGCTAAATGTTGTATATATATGAGTGAATGAATTAGGTCAAAGACTTCACCAATTTGATGGATATTTGGATCATTGAAGATTGAAAAAGATTAGCTTTAAAAATTTGAATATTCTTGATATGAACTTGCTATTTTAAGACAATCTTCATAGTTTTTGTATCAATTAGATCCAAATAACTTTTATGACATTCTAGAAACAAAATAATTTTAAATCTTCACCATTTTATATTTTATTTGAATTTAAAATGATTTTTAATATAAAAAATCATAATAAATAAAAATAAAATGAATAAAATTATGAAAATATTAAATTAATTTCGTGCATGATGTCATGGAACATATTGGATCACCAAAAAGTCAGCCCATTTGAAGAATTATGGTTTTAAGACCCCATTTTCTTCATAAACCTCTCAAAAATTTCCCAACTTTGCAAGGGCACAAATCCTTCAGTTTTAATGCTATGAGGGTGTTCTTGGACATTTTGGAAAGCTTAAAGAGTCCTCTAACCAACCTCTTTGGTCTCATGTCCATATCTTGTACCATTCTCAAGTTATGCTCTTTGGAAGTTGTTGACTTTTAAAAGGACCTATAATGTCTTAGCTCATACCTTCCAAATGAAGCATTTTTGGGCTTGGCTTGTGAGACACAAAATTGTAGAGAATTCAATTTCCTTTAAAATGAGCTTTGGATGGAAAAAATTTGATGAAGCATGTGAAAGTTATGACTGGTCAAAGTTCAGTTGACTTTTTAACTACTTTGACTGATTTTAACCTATCTGATCATCTGACTGAGCAAATCTTTTGGGAAAGTCTTGAAACTTGACATGGGGCTTCTTGAACACATATAAGATGCTATGAAGCTCAATTGAAGCCTTGGAAGTCCATTTATCCTGATTAAAGTCAAAACCCTAGTTTAGGATGCAGTGCTTAGGAGGATGCATTGTCTGAGGGAATTGTCAAATCTTCTGACTAATTGTGAACTTTGTGAACCTTGTGAACCTCATGAGATGTCTTGTGAACCTTGTGAACCTTGTGAGCCTCTTAGTACACAATGACTTTTCTTGTGGAGGGCAAATTTTGGGGTGCAACACCTGGCATATCCTGATAAGACCAAGCAAAAACATCCACATACTCCTGAAGCATGTCAATCAGTTGCTCTTTCACTGAATCTTGCAGGCAGGCCCCGATCTTAACTTCTTTTAAATCTTCTTTCGTACCAAGATTAACCGTCTCAACCTCCTCCTGATGAGGAGTTATAACCTTCTCCTCTTGTCTTAACAACCTGGCTAGCTCTTCGGGTAGCTCATAATCTTCTTCAACCCCTTCATCAGCTTGATTAATCAGATTGTCAAAGTCATACGAAGTCATAGCGGTGTTGTTGTTGGTGCAGTCTGGAGGGCACTCTCTGCAAGGGTTTAGATTTGTTCATTTTAGTGATCAATTTTATCTTGTTTAGAAAAAGTGAAAATGAAGTTATTATTATTTTGAAAACATTGCCATTTTATTTTTGTACAAAAAATAAAAAATGAAAAACAGTGAGCGAAAAAAGAAAAAACTCATTTGCAAAAGATGTCCTGATATTCATTAATTGATCTTTGCACAAAAGATAAGATGGCCCGATTACAAAATGAGCCCTGACATCTTGGGCAAGATGCAGGACTTGATGCATGCTTAAAAACAGGAAATAATAATTACTATGCAGGAGTAACTCTTATAATTTCCTAGGAAGACCAGTTTGAGACACGGCTCCCCGGGATCCTTGGACGTATCCAGCTTTCTAGGTTGCGCTCGTCTTCTGACTCATCTTCCAAACTATTCACAGCATCCAGGGTGAGCATTCCTCCGCTGACAAACTTGGGCTCCTTTGCAGCCTCTGGTTGATCTTGTCGAGTTGGTCTGTAACCCAACCCGAATCGGTCCTCTTTCTTCTCTATGGGTAACAGCTTGCCCCAGCCTTGGGCGTTACCTTCCTCAACAACCTTTCGGGCTTGTTGATATGATGTGATGGAGGTCCCAGACACAGCAAATGTTTCATTAATATTAAGGGCCTCAAACCCTTGGCTCATGGTTTCATGGATCTCCCCATCCATTTCAATGTATTTGAAAGTAGCCAGTTGGCTAACGAAGATATCCTCCTCCCCACAAATGGTAATGACTTGGCCTTCCCACTCGAATTTTAACTTCTGGTGAAGGGTTGATGTCACGGTGCCAGCGGCGTGTATCCATGGTCTACCCAATAGACAGCTGTAGGCAGCCTGTATATCCATCACAAAGAAGGTCGTTTTGAAAACCTGTGGGCCAATCATTATTGGTAACTATATCTCTCCTAGAACTGATCTTTTAGAACCGTCAAAGGCTCTTACTACCAAGTTGCTTGGGCGTAGTGCCAATCCATCATGCTCCAGCTTCACAATGGCTTTCTTGGGTAGGACATTGAGGGATGACCCTGTGTCCACCAACACGTGAGAAAGAACTGCACCCTTACACTCCAAGGTAATGTGCAAATCCTTGTTGTGATTGTGACCTTCCATTATCAGATCAGCATTGGTAAATCCTAGTCCATGACTAGCGTTGACATTTCCAACCACAGCCTCTAACTGATTGACGGTAATCTCCTCCGGCACATAAGTTGCGTGCAGGACCTTTAATAGTGCGTTCCGGTGAGCCTCGGAGCACATTAGCAATGATAGTATGGAGATTTTGGAAGGTGTTTGGTGAAGCTGGTCCACCACCTTATAATCACTCTTTTGATGATCCGCATGAATTCATCAACCTCTTGATCAAAAGGAGTCTTTAAAACTTCTTTAGCAACTGATTCTTCTTGCACCACGCTCTTCCCTTTTGCCCTAGCAGTAGCTTCTGCTTCAATAATGGGTCTTGGTATTTGCGGGGCAAAGAGACGTCCGCTTCTAGTGAAGCCTCCGCCTCCCCCCACATTGTCTATATGAGGTGAAGAAGTTGATGATTCTAAAGTGATTTTCTGCCCCTCGCAGTATAGATCTGAGCCATAATGCCAAGGGATGGCATTATTGCTTTCGTAAGGAATTGGCCCAGGCACTGTGATAGTGACCGGACTGATAGCAGTTGTAGAGGGGACCACAATGGTGTGTGGATCATAATATATGGTAACTGGAGCTCTGACAGGAGTAGCAATTAGTTGTGAGTTGTTGGAAGGAAAATCTGCAGGATCGCAGTATATTGTAACCATTGAGACGCTTTCATTAACTGTTGTTGATGTTGTAGAAGGTACTGTTGATTTGTCAGGTGTTGAAGTTGTAGCAGGAACTGATGGAATAATGGGTGTTGTCGTTGTAGAAGGAATTGTGACTGAACTTGTATCTGTTGAAGTGATTGACTGAGTAATTGTTGGAGTTGTAGTAGAATCTGTTGGAACAATGGTTGCTGACGTTGTAGGAGTATTTGTGATTGTTGATGAAGGAATTTTTGGAATTGTAGTTTCTGTTGTCGTAATCTGAAGAATGCCATCTTTAATGAGACCATCTATGCCATTTCTCAGTCTCTCACATCCATTAATGGCAATGTTGCAATATCCACAGCCGACCTCGCATCCGGGGAACACTTGGCACTCTAACAATTGAGCTTTGATTTCAACCAAGGGTGTTTGGATTTGTGCAACGCTGGTAATTAATGTGGATGGTTTGCCTTCCTCGATAGCATTAATCCTAGGCCCGTTGTGACTAGGCATTGGATTTCTTGTAACATTTGGAGGAGGTGCAAAGTTGAGAGCTTTTGAGTCCACTAGATCCTGGACTTTCATCTGTAGGGCCCTGCATTTTTCAGTATAATGCCCCGGTGCGTTCAAGTGGAATGCACACCTGGCATTTGCATCATAGTTCTTTAGCATATTAAGAGGATCTGGAGGTGCCAATGTCCTTAACTCAACTAGGTTGAGCTTTAGGAGTTGTGGCAAGAGTGCAACATACGACATTAGAATTGGGTCAATCACCCTGTTTGCCTGTGATGGTCTTTGTTGAAAGGGGCGTTGTTGTTGGTTGTTATTGTTGTTGTACGACCTTTGTTGCGGATAATGAACTTGTTGTTGATATTGTGGTTGTTGTTGTTGAGGATATGCTGATTGTTGTGGCAATGGAGTTGGGATGGTAACAGCTGCTACTGACCGGTGAGCATATTGAGGCCTGCCCCTGCTTGTATGAATGAAATTTGTTTCACCTGCCCTTCGGGGTCCTACAAAAGGTTTTTTGGGATTGCTGGACGAACTTGCACCACTGTCGGAAATTTTGCCCATCTTTAAGAGGCTTACAATCCTCTCACCAGCTATGACCACATCAGCAAAACTGGTAGAGGAAAAAGCAGCCAGTCTATCAATATAGGTTCCTTGCAACGTATTCATGAACATGTCGGCCATTTCCCTCTCTGACATGGGTGGTTGGACAGCAGCAACAATCTGCCTCCATCTTTGAGCATACTCTCTAAAGCTTTCTCGGGAAGATTGAGACATTCCCATTAGAAGGGTCCTGTTGGGAGCCATGTCCAGGTTGTATTGATATTGACGGATGAAAGCTTCGGCCAGATCCTTCCAGCATCTTATGGTGGCCCTAGACAAATGTGAATACCATTCCCTCGAAGCTCCAGTCAGATTGTCTTCAAAGTAGAACATCCACAACTTTTCATCCATAGTATAAGCTTTGAGCCTTCCCAGGAAAGACTGCAGATGAGTGCGAGGACAGGAGGTAACATTGTACTTTTCAAAACATGGGGGCTTGAATTTGTGGGGAATTCTCACCCCATATATTAATCCCATGTCTATCACATCGAAGCCCAAAGAATTCTGAGATTCCGAAGATCTTAACTTTTCGGCAATCTCGTCCAATCTTCTGTCATATACCTCATCTTCGGCCCCTATAACAGTAAATTGTTCTCCCTGGGGATCTTCCTGTAGGATTGGGCCCCCAGTAGCATTACCTTGACCATTCCTTAGGATATTAACTTCTGGATTTAGGTGAGGTCCAAATTCTGGTGGGTTAATACGAGGCTGGCCTCCTTCATTGTTTCTAGTCCCTCCTGTCCCAAGATGAGGCTCTTCAGGAGTTTGCCTCTCCACCAGCTCTCTTAACCTCTCCTGGCTCTGGGCTAGGCCAGTCATCACTGCCATGAACTGAGACATCTGATTTCTCATCTCAAATATCTCATTGGTCATCTGATTTCTGACCTCAGTCAGATCCTGCTGTACTTGTTCCATTTGAATGTCGGGAAGATTGTTACGAGTCGGGTACCGGTGCGCACGGTTGACAGGGAACACTCGACGATGAGCAATGTTTCCTGAGATCATAACAAAGTTAGAAACAAAAATAATAACAAACCTACAAAACAAAGACAAAGTTAGTATGCAATGCAGTATGCTTATTTGTTTTCTAAGGTATCCGGTTCGGTTCTTGGTTTTGACCTTTCCAGACCTCGAGGAAGATGCTTGATGTTGTTAAGAGAAAACCAAATGGAAACACAATGAAATATATTACAAATGGTGAACAATACATAGTTTGTTTTACAACACACGCCCATGGAGGGTCAAAATACAATAAAAGGAAAAGTACATCAAATGGAAACAAACAACAAGCAAAGAATCAGACATCCAACCCAAACTCATCTTCTCTGACCTCCTTCAGGAGTGCCTCAGTCACTGGACCAGCCGGGTGCTCTGTAATGGTCCTAATGAGGAGGTTCCTAGTAGCAATGGCAGTGGTCAGCTTCTTATGCCTGTCCTGATCTTTTGACCTCTTCAATCCTGCTCTAAGCTTTAATTCTGAAATCTCCTTCTGAGCTGCCAACAAAGCTTCCTGCTGCTCCTTTTCACTGGCCTCTAGCTGTTCAATTTTGGCTTGAGTCTTCTGGTCTTCTTGTGTACGGGCTTCAGTGATCCTGACCCACCTAGCCTAACTCTCTTGCAGATAGTGCTCAGCCCTAGCCTTCTGAATTTTGGCCTCCTTACAGGCATTCTTCAATATATGTTCCCCATCCCTTGCTTTCCTGATGTAGTCCTCTGTCTTCTCAATTTTGGCAAGATGCTCCACCCTGAGCTTTTCCAACCTCTCAATGTCCAAATGACCATCACTTCTTTCCCAAAGAGTCTTCTTCAAGGCCTGGGATAGCTGCTCATTCCTTTCCTTCAACTTTTCAAATTCCTCCAGGCTAACTATTGTTACAGGCTGTACTGTGGATGGCCCAGGTATGCCTTCCAAGATGAAAGGCATTCTGGTAATCTGAGCTCTAGTACGGGACCAATATGAGTACTAAGCTGAAGCAACATTGTTACATCTTCCAAGAATAGCTACCCCTTTTGTCTGGATGTTGTCCCAAGCCCAGGATGCTTGTCTGACAACAACTGAATTAGGTTTCACTTCACAATACAGGGTCTCAGCTAAATCCTGTCCTCTGGGAGGGTGAACCAAGGCATAACCCAGTTGTCTCCTAAACAGTAAAGGATTGTAATTGATGCAACCCTTTACTCCTATCAGAGGCACATTTGGGTATTGCCCACAGCTGGTGATAATGTCTTTGCCTTTGGTGCTCTGGGTGCACCATCTGATATCATCTGAAGTCAAGGCAATGAGCCTTTTAGCCCAATTCTTCTGCTGGTGGGGATTCAAAAAGGTATCTGACTTAGGCA
The DNA here is from genome assembly GCA_963966055.1 of Lathyrus aphaca. Lineage (NCBI taxonomy): Eukaryota > Viridiplantae > Streptophyta > Magnoliopsida > Fabales > Fabaceae > Lathyrus > Lathyrus aphaca. The sequence continues at coordinate 352,664,262 of OZ014520.1, read as the reverse complement.
GGTGTCTGAGAAGCCAGGTGTAAAACAAAGGAGCACAACATCTTACCAACTTCCCCCTTTGTTTCTCATTTCTCTGATGGATGGAGTAATAAAAATCTCCAAGCAATGTGGGTACTGGGTTCTTCAGGAGAAACAGATGGATGGCATTCTTGATGATAAACTTAGGCTCATCTGCAAACAGTATAGCCCCATATATGCCGAGGGCTAACAGTGCACAGACTGCCCTCCACTCTCCCAATGAAGCTTTCAGGATGGCCTGAGAAATCAAGAAGTCTAAGTGCAAACCAGGGATCCCAGCCTTTGTTGTCATACTTTGCTCAATCAAGGCATGCTCCAAGTATAGTGCCCTTGCTATCTCCTCATTTCTGGGAGCAGTCATCTCTGGATTGAAAGGGATTCCACCTCTGATAGGTACTCCAATCAATAGAGAGAACTCTTCCAGCAGGGCCCTAGCTGAAAGTCTGGAAATGTGAAACATCTCAAAGGAGGGTCATAAAACTGCAAGCATGCGTGGATCATGCTCCTCTAAGAAGGATCAAGGTCCATAACTATATCCAGGATACTTCCATAGTGCTCTCTAAACAATGGGATGTGATCAGGTGTGATGAGTGACTAGACCTGCCTGATACCAGTCAACACAGGCTCAAAGAAGTGGTAGGATATGTTGCTTTTCCTGGGAGTAGCCATAAGTGCTTGTTGAAGAAACTGAAGACAAATGCTGGTGAAGGTCACAGACTGAGAACCTGAAGGTAAGTCACTGGCAGACTGATACTAATGAGGATGGAGATAACTAAAGCAGATAGCTGATGGAGACAGCTGAAGCAGAGGTCTATGTAGAAGAAGGGGTCAAAACCAAAACCAAGATACAATGAGATGGATACCCTGAAAATCAAATAAACAAATGTTAAATGATGCAATTATGATATATGAAAATGATATGCAAGGGTTTGTGATCAAGCTGGATCTGATTATCTGTCTTGATATAAGGCCTGTGTGTGTTCAAAAAGTCCAGATGGAGGTTTGGAAGTCCAGTAACCAGGGTGGGGGACTCAAATAAAGAGTCACATGTCCAGGGTTAATCACAAGAACTTTCCAAGGTGGAGTACTCTTAAACAATACAGTAACAGGATATGATGGGGCCAAGGGTTCCTGCAAACCTGTAAACAGCCCAACCCCCTCACAGGTAATGTTCTAGAACAAGGATCCTCAGACTTGGATCAGTTATGAGAAGTGTAAACACTTCTAACCCGGAGGTACAATGTTTACAATAACCATAAAAGATCCTCCTCTAATTCACCTCAGTTTCTGAAGGTCATAATAAAGGTCATCCAGACTTAGCAGGCTTCCCAGATAGCCCTAGCACTACAGGAAATCTGTAGCACAGAGTTCTCAAGAAGAAACCCATATCTGAACCGTGTTTCATATTCCCGCACCAGACCGAAATGGAATGGGAAAGAACATGAACCACTCTAGCCTAGGTGTCACTCAGGTCCCAGGTATAGGACCTTAAACTCTCAATGGAACCCCACCCACTAAAACAGAAAACCAGATCCAACAGATGACAGTATGAAATATGCAAAAACTGTAAAGAAAGCAATAAATAAAGTTGTACATAAAGCAGTAAATAAAGCAAAATAAATATTCACACATAGCACATAACACCCTAGTAAACACAAATCAAACAAGCGCTAGGAGGAACCCACAAAAAGAATCAGAAGCCCTGGTTGCAATATAAGGGTCCCCAGCAGAGTCGCCAAGCTGTCGCTCCCACCAAATGACACCTGGTCAAGAGGGGTACAAACGCGAACGGTCGGCGAAAGAGAGAACACACAAGGGTGAACTGAAAAGAAAAGAGTCGCCAGCTAGGCATTTTTATCCCGAAGGAAAGGTAATGCTGCATAAACCTAGAAAAGATATGGATAAGACGGTCGCGAACCAAAGAAACTGAGAAAGGGGGTTGGTTACAACCTGGGAAGGTATTAGCACCCAGATTTTCCGTCGTACTCGACGGGATCCACGCTTGAAAGTTTGTGTTTAAAAGGGGTAGTGTCAGTGCTATCTGTGTGCAAAGGCTGGAAAAAGAATATAAGTGTCAGTGTAAAAGAAATGTGAAGTGAACAAGATAAGTGTCAGTGTAAGAAAAGAGTATGAAGCTCAAGACTATGAGGCTTAAAGAATAAAGATGGAAGAGGGGGGAATATACAGAGACTTTTGTTCGATAACCATTAAGTTATGCCTACGTATCCTCTCGTGCAATGAGGAAGTCAGAACACCGTAGTTCGACTCAAAGAGACTGAAAGATAAATTGACTGATGAACTGCTTACTTGTCTATGCTCAAATGTACGACCTGTCTGGCTCAGGTGCTAACTGTCTTGCATTAGACGGAAGAAGCAAGTTCTCGTTTATGAGTGAATGAGATGAGAAAAGAATCCCAGAGGAGACGATTATTGTTTGTTTTTGGTATTTTCAATATTTTATTGCTTTTTGGGGTTTGTCATAAGAAAATGAGCTTAAGCCTAAACCAAGGGTTAGTAAACTCATCACATCCTCCCTTTGATTAGGGGTAATGAGAATAACTTAAGTATGAAGTAAACACCTCACACTTAATCACCATGATGTAGGATTAAGATCATTAACCTACTTGCATTTATTTAGATGTTTTTGGAGTTTTTGTTTAGTGTTAAGTAATGAGTTTAAGCCATAATCAAGGATTTAATGGACCCATTACACCATCCTAATAGAAGGATAATAGATGAGAACATTTAAGCTGAGGAATATACCTTAACTTAATCCATGATTAAGGATTAACCTCATGACAAAACAAAGCCTTTATTAAAGTGGATTTTAGTTAATGGTAAGATTAAGAAATGGACTTTATGGTTTGTAAGACAACTTGAGGAGGACTTGTCCATTAACACTAGGGTTAGTCCTTCTTAACCAATTAAGGAAGAATTAGAAGCCTAATGCAAGGCCCAAGTTACAAGTTTGATGTCTTAGTGATTATTAAGTGGATTGATTAAAGGAATTAAACACATTAAGGGTTTAACACTTAGGATTAAAGTTATACACTCCATCCTAATAGAAGGATGCAGGCATAACCCTAGTCACAAAGCCTTAAAACCTTTAAGGTTTAATCCTTGATTATGAGATGAGAAGAAAAGACACAAAGATGACACAAAGGTAAAACTAATGGGGGACTAATCAAACCCTAATTGTGATCATGCTTGGGTATTCCTAGGGTTTGTGAGGCTTGCAAGAAGATCTTCAGAGGAACCACCAAGGAAGAAGCAGATGAAATGAAAGGAAGCAGCAAGAAGCAAGACAACTTGCTTCACTTAAGAAGACAAGTTGATTGAAGAAAGAAAGAGGAGAAGGAGCATGAATGAACAAGCTCACTCAAATACAAAAGTAAAATGCAGCGAGGGGTGCATAAAAGAGATAAGAAGATATTGTGAGAAGTGAAGGCAAATTCACTTCTCATAGTAACTTACCACCTGAAATGGTTAGTATAAAGAAAGAATGAGATGAAAATGAGATGTATGCAAAGATGAAAACCAAAACCAGAAGCACAATCATGATGCAAATGATGCTATGAGATGGTATGAAAGCATGTCAAGAGATGAGGATGATCATACAAGTAATGTAGATGCAAATGAGACATGAAAGGGAGCAAGGAAGTTCATGAAAACTTATGAAATGCAATGGATGCATAACATGGCAAATGGATGATGCAATGATCAAACATGATTTCAATATGCCCTAGGATGTCTTACATGTCATGTGGATGCACAAAATGTCATGGCAAGTTCATGTATGCAAGCATATGAAGAATGAATGCAAATGAAGGCAAAATCAGGGTTTACATACAATATGCAATGCAAAAATCCAAAATCAGAAGCAAAGCAAGAGATAAAAAATTGAAAAAGGGATCAAAGGAACCCTAAACCCATATAAGTTCACTGCCCAAAGGGGGAGGTCAGAAACTAAACCCTAATGGACTTATGATTTTTCTAAGTTGGTTAGGGTTCTAAGGGTGATCCTAAAGGAAAAATGCCAAACAAATTGAAAATTCAAGATAAAATTGAAACAAAAATGTTTTTAGAAGGTTGAAAGTATGTATAACACAATGCAAAAAGAACCATTCACAAACTCAACTTGGATCAAAAGTTATGAATTTTTGAAGTTAGGGTTAAAAATATTCAAATTAAAGAACCCTAATTCAAATGAAAATTATTAAAGCATGATCAAAATCTAAAAGAAATTTGTCTTGTGAGTTTGTAAATGTTTTAAAATGCTCTCTGAATTTTTTTTGGAATTTTTAAATACCTAAATGTATTTTAAATTAATTAATTTTCATTAACTAATTAAAAATAATCATTTAAATGATTTAAAAATAATTTTTAATGCAAAAAATAAAAATAAAAATATTTTTTGTTTTTGAAAATAAATAGAAGCTTGGATAAAAAATTTTCAGAATTTTTTGATATCATTTGCTATTTTTAAAAATTCGTTCAAATAAAATAGAAAACAAATGAAATAAATATTAAATAAAATGAGAAAAAGGGAAAGTCAACCAATCCAAAGGCCTAGGTTTAAAGTCAGATTGGAGGGAATTGACTTCGCGCATAATCCAAGGGCCAGAATTCAAACTACGCTAATTATGATTAGAGCCCTAATCTGAACCCTAATTACTTTCAGGTGACCGGAACAGTGTTCCGGTCATCTTATCCGGCCAATCTCTCATGCTATCTCACCTAATACGTAACCCCAAGCTCTCAAACTTTCCAGAAATGATCCTCACCTCACTCCCAACAAGAATCAAACAACAAAAATCATTTATTTGCCATCAAGAACATGAATCGAAGCAAAACGGAAAATACATCAAAAGTTTCAAAAGCTTCATACATGCTTGTTTCTCAATCATTTTCAAAAGTAAAGACATCATGATCATCAGGAGAGCACATAGAATCAATTAGGAACTTAAAATTAAGGTTCTGGAAAAATAAATTCCATGGCTACCTGAAGTGAAGCTTTCGAAAATGGCACTGGCTGGCTGCTTCTTTGCCTCAAATCAGCTCCAATGATCCTCCTGAAGAGTTTGTGATGCTTGGTTGGAGTTTATATGGCCTCTAAGTGGTGTTAGCTGAAACTCAGTTCAAGAGATGTGAAAATCTTGTTTTTGATACAAGGTCTTTCAGGGCAAAATGAAGGGTGGGAAATGATCAGTGATGAATGTGGAGTTGAATGGTGGAAAAAGTTTAGAGATTTGTTGGCTGAGTTGTGTGTTTCGAAGGGAAATGCCCAAGAGAGGATTTTGGTGAATGCTGAGTTCTTGGAGGTTTCAGCTTGTGTTGTGTTATGTGTTGGGTTGCTTGAGGTCCACATATCAATCCTTGATAGGCCAGAGAGTTGTTGTGGAGCAGTGTGATTGGTATGGAGCAAAATGCATAAAGTCCACAAAGTTGTCTTTGGAGGTATGGGTTCATGGCAGGCCAAGGATAATGGGGTGTCCTGTGCAGCTGACTTTAGGGAGGTCCATGGAATTGGCTTTGAGGCAATTCAACAAGTGGGATGAAGTTTGTGTGATGTTTTGCAATTATGTGAAGCTTTGGCCCTTTTGTAATTTCTTGATGTTCAAGGCATGAAACTTGAGATTTCTTTGGGCAATTCTGAATTATAGGTCATGTACTATGTTTGTGTAATTTTTAGAAGTGTGTTTGAAGTCACAAAATGCTTTGGCAAGTGGTTTTGCAAGTTTCCCTCTTTGGTGCATAAGTGAAATTTTGTGATTTTTCCCAACTTTGCAAGGCCATAACTTGAGTTCTATGATGAATTAGATCAAGTTATTGTACTTTTTGAAAAGGGAATGATCCAATCTACAACTTTCAGGACCAAGAATTTTTCATTTGAAGCATTTTTGAATAAAAAAGAGGAGGTTGAAAAACTTTCCCAAAATGGCAAGTTTGCATTACAAGTCACTTTCCCAAAATGGCAACTTTGCAAATGGCTTGAAATTCTTCAATTTTGTGAACTTCTAACTTCTTCTAAGATCAAATAAAGATCATACACACCCAAAATGATGAAGAAGACTCTTTGGTTGGATGATTGAGGGCCTCAGATGCCCTGATTTTACACTGACTTGCTCAAGAAGTCATATATTGATCAGATGCCTTCCCCATTGAATTTCTTCATGAAAATTGGTATGCATGATCCTTATATCATATAGAAACCAGTAGAAACAAGAATGACCAAAAAATTTGGAGTTATGCCCTTTGAAACCAAAACCCTAATTTTATGTCATCTGTGTAGTTAAGCTTGGCTCTGCTTCCATGCCTTTCTCAGTTCTTGTGATTTTCTGACTTTCTTGACCTTGGGAGGATATAATATGATGCTTGAACATACATGGACCCTATTGAGATGATTGGAGACTCTTAGAGTGGCTCAGATGGCTCTTGGATTGCTCAGATCACAAACCCTAGATGCAGATGAATTTGAACCAATGCAGTGAAGCAAAAATGCAATATGAGATGATATGATTGAACTTATGCAAATGAAAATAATCACAAGCCATGGATGCATTCACTTAAACCCTAATCAAATTAATTAATTTAATTAAGGTTAATTAGCCAAATTCAATTTGGGCCTTAGGATAGCGCGCGCAGTCTTCTCCCTTTTGAATCTCAACCATCAGATTGGATTACTTTCCCTTTATTTCATTTTTATTTTCATTTTATTGCATTTTCTTTCACATTTATTTTAAAAATAGCAAAAATCATTAAAAAATTCTTAAAATTTTTATCTTGACTTTTATTAATTTTCAGAAACCAAAAATATTTTTATTTTTATTTTTTGCATAAAAATTGTATTTTAAAAATATTTTAATGTTTATTTTAATTAATTAATTGAATTGAATTAATTAAAATAACATTTAGGTTTCTAAAAATCACCAAAAATTTCATATTGCATATTAATACATTTAGAAACATTTTCAAACCCCTCATACAAATTTCTTTTTGGTTTTGATCGTCATTTGACAATTTTCTTTGAATTTAGGGTTCATAAAATCACATTTTTAAACCCTAACCTTTGAAAAATCTTTTATGCCTAATCATGAAGGGTTTGAAATTGGTTCTTTTTGCATTGTTTCACACACATCATGTAGTTTCTAGGATATTTTTGGCATGAATTTATCTTTCACTTTCAATTTGTTTAGCATTTTACATGGAAGATCACCCAAAAAACCCTAGAAATTTAGGAAATTCATAACTCCTTCTAGGTTTAGCTTCTGACCTCCCCTTTTGGATGGTAACCTAGTATAGGTTTAGGGTTCCTTTGAGTGCATTTTCAATTTTTTATAATGTCATTTGCTTCTGTCTTTGCCATATGCATCTCATGTTGCCTTAAAACCCTATTTTTGCATCTTCACTTGCATTCATCTTGCATATGCATCCATACATGAACTTTCCATGACATTTCATGCATTCATATGTCATATTAGACATCTTAGGACATGTTAGAATTATGCTTGATCATTTCTTCATTCATTTGCCATGATTTGCATTCATTTCTTTTCATTAACTTTCATGAACTTTCAAACTTCAAAGCATGTTTCCATTTGCATCTCATCTTTGTATGATCATTCATATACACTTTGTATGCCTTTGCATCATTTCATGTCATCATTTGTATCATGTGTTTGCTTCTGGTTTTGGTTTTTGTCTTTTCATATGCTTCATTCCATTTCTTTTCTTTCCTTATGCATCTTGTGCTAACATTTTCAGGTGGTAAGTTAATCTGAGAAGTGGATTTGCCTTCACTTCTCATTTCTTTTCATCTTTTTCATTTACATCTTTGCTGCATTTTTGATTGTCTTTGAGTGGGCTTGCTCACTTGTGTTCTTTCTCTCTCACTTTCTTTCTTTAGGTTACTTATCTTCTTCATTGAAGTAAGTGACTTATTTCTTCTGCTTCTCCCTGCTTTCATCTGCTTCTTCCATTGGTGGCTTCCTTGAAGATCTTTCTCAAGCCTTACAAACCATAGGAACATCCAAGCATGATAATAATTAGGGTTGTGATTAGTTCCCCCCTAGCTTTTACCTTTAAGTCTCCTTGAGTCTCTCTTCTCATCTTCATAATCAGAGACTAAACTCTTAAAGTTTTAGGACTTTGGAATTAGGGTTATGCTTGTATCCTTCTATTAGAATGGAGTGTATAACTTTAATCCTAAGTGTTAAACCTTTAATTTGTTTAAACCTCTTAATCAAATCATCTTAATAATCACTAAGACTTCATCTTGTAACTTGGGCCTTACATTAGGGTTCTAATTCTTCCTTTATGGTTAAGATGGACTAACCCTAGTGTTTAATGGACAAGTCCCCCTCAAGTTGTCTTACAAACCATAAAACTTCATTTCTTAATCTCATACCTTAACTAAATTCCACTTAATAAAGGCTTGTTATATAATGAATTTAATCCCTAACCATGGATTAAGTTAAGGTATCTTCCTCAGCTTAAGTGTGCTCATCTATTATCCTTCTATTAGGATGGTGTAATGAGTTCATTAATCCTTGATTATGGCTTAAACTCATTACTTAACACTAAACAAAAACCCAAAAACATCTAAATAATCACAAGTAGGTTAATGATCTTAATCCTACATCATCATGGCAATTAAGTTGAGGTGCTTATCTCACACTTAAGTATTCTCATTATCCCTAATCAAGGGAGGATATAATGAGTTTACAACCTTTGATTTAGGCTTAAGCTCATTAACTTATGCAAAACTCCAAAAACAATAAAAAACTGAAAACAAAAAAACAAACAATAATCGTCTCCTCCGGGATTCTTTTCTCATCATCTTCACTCACAAACGAGAACTCGCTTCTTCCGTCTGATGCAAGACAGTAGCACTTGAGCCAGACAAGTCGTACACTTGAGCATAGACAAGCAAGCAGTTCACAGTCAATTTATTTTCAGTCTCTTTAAGTCGAACTACGGTGTTCTGACTTCCTCATTGCACGAGAGGATACATAGGCATAACTTAACTGTTATCGAACAAAAGTATCTTTGTCTTCCCCCTCTTTCAGCATTCTTTTCTAAGCCTCAGTTCCTGAGCATTCACCCCTTTTGCACTGACACTTGTATATTCTTTTCCAGCTCTTGCACACAGATAACACATATACCTACCCCTTTTAAACACAATCTTGTAAGCGTGGATCCCGTCGAGTACGACGGACAATCTGGGTGCTAATACCTTCCCAGGTTGTAACCAACCCCCTTTCTAAGTTTCTCTGGTTCGAAACCGTCTTATCCATCTTTTTCTAGGTTTATGCAGCATTACCTTTCCTTCGGGATAAAAATGCCTAGTTGGCGACTCTATTCATCTCACCTTTCATTTCTCCTTTCGCCGACCGTTTGCGTCTATACCCTATCTGACGAGGTGTCTTTTCGGGGGAGCGACAGCTGCCTACCACAGCCTCCAATTGGTTGACAGTTATCTCTTGTGGTACATACGCCATTTGTAAAACTTTCAGCAAAGCCTCTCGATGATCTTGGGAACACATCAGCAACGATTGAATGGATATCTTGGACGGGGTCTGATTCAGCTGTTCAACCACCTTATAGTCGCTTTTCTTAATTATCCTCACGAATTCCTCGACTTCCTTCTCAAAAGTGCCCTGACCGGCAGCAGGAATTGTCACCTCTTCAGTTGCTATCTGTTTACCCTTAGCCTTTGCAGTTGCTTCAGCTTCAGGATCGCCTCTAAGAGCTTGAGGAGCAAAGAGATGCCCACTCCTTGTAAATCCGCCAACTCCTCCAACATTCACAACAGTCGGGTCAATTGTTAATGCTTTATTCTCCACCTTCTGGCCTTCTATATACACGTCTGAACCGTAGTGCCAAGGAATGACCTTGTCATCAGCATAAGGGACTGGTCCCGGAATAGTAATGGTCACTGGACTCACTTCGGGAACATAGATAGTCACCGGCTCTCTTCGGACAGGAACTTCAGCAGGATCAAAATAAATTGTCACTGTAGACACACAATCACTTTTATCATCAACTCTGTCAAACTGTAGAGACCCTTCGTCGATCAAACACTGCAGCCCAGCTTTCAAATCCCCACAACCATTACCCGAATTCAAACAAACCCCGCAGTCAGAATCATACCTGGAAAAACCTGCCCTTTCAACAATCTATCCTTCACAACAACAAGGAAGTCTTCACTTCATCCACATTCAAGATCAGGTTCAACCCTTAGCCACTGTCAACGGAATTTATCCTGGCCCCTCCATGATTTGGAATGGGGTTTGATGTAACATTTGGAGGCGATGTGAAGTTAATTGCCTTTGAATCAATCAGGTCCTGGACCTTATGCTGCAATGCCCTGCACTTCTCTGTTGAGTGTCCGGGAGCTCCTGAATGAAATGTGCATCTTGCATTAGCATCATACCCTAGTGGAAGCTCTCCAGGTCGAGGTGGCGCTAATGTCCTCAACTGAACCAAATTCAACTCCAACAACCTTTGAAGTAGTGTCGTGTACGTCATTGGGATGGCCTCGAGCACCCTGTTAGCTGGACGAGCTTGCCTCTACTGATAAGGCCTTTGCTGATAGTTATTACGCTGCGGTTGTTGCTACTGTTGTTGTGGTTGTTGTTGTTGTTGTTGTACAGGACCTGTGGGGATGGTGATAGTTGCCACCTGCTCATAAGATCCTCTATATCCGCGGCCCCGACCTCAACTGCTCACATCATTAGTCTTTCCTTCCCTTCTTCTTGGGGTCCACTGAAACCCTTTCTTACTCCACTTGAGCTACCTACACTAGTGTCTTGAATCTTCCCCATTTTCAGCAGAGTTTCAACCCTCTCTCCTGCTATCACGATGTTGTTGAACTTCGTTGCCGAACAAGACGCCAATCTCTCAATAAACACCCCCTGTAGTGTTCCCATGAACATGTCTGCCATTTCATTCTCCAAAAAGGGAGGTTGCACTCGAGCAGCAAGCTGACGCTACCTCTGGCATACTCTTTGAACCCTTCTTTAGCATTCTGAGACATTGTCTGTAACTGGGTACGATTTGAAGCCATATCCAAATTATATTGATACTTCTTCACAAATGCCTCAGCTAAATCCTTCCAGCTTCGGATATTGACCCTGCTAAGCTTCATGTACCATTCCAAGGAAGCTCCTACAAGACCATCTTGGAAGTAATACATCCACAACTTTTCATCATCTGTATGCGCGGCAATCCTTCCTACAAACGACTAAAGATGAGCTTTCGGGCACGTCGTGCCGTTGTACTTATCAAAAGTAGGAACCTTGAACTTGTAGGGAATCCTCACCCCTAGCACCAAGCCCAGATCAGTGATGTCAAACCATAGAGAGCTCTGAGATTGAATAGCACGACTCTGCTCAACCATTTCTTCAAACCTTTTATTCATGTCAATCCCTTGTCCTTCTGCCTCATCCAGCAAAGTAAACTGCTCATCTTTCCCATCCATCTGCAGGTTATTCACTCCATCATTGACAATAGTGACCCCTGGTTTCACTACGGGGATTTCAACCTGACGGGAGCAAGCCCCATTGCGATTGCCTCCCTCTACTGTCCCATTGTTCCTGACTTGATTATTCTCTACCATCTCACGCAGACGCTCTTGAGTTTGACCCATCCCAGCCATGAGGGTCATGAAGTTGTGCATTCTTGTCCTCAAGTCAGCCAGATCTGCTTGCATTTGTTCCATTGCTCTCTCTCTCTGTTTACCTTTGTAGGGTATCTGTGCACCGTTGACTGTCTCTGAACCTTCTTGGGAGCTATAGTGCCTGAAAGTGACACGAACGTTAGAACATTGGAGAAATACCTACAAAACAGAAAACATGTTATATGCATGCAATGTAACTACTCATGTTCCCATGTCTGGGCATTAATGTGCCCCAGTTCTGGTATTTTGACAGAAAATACTCCATATGACCTTTTGGAAACTGACTTTTCAAACTCTTTTGAGGAGTATTCAGACCCTGACGACTTAGGACGACCAACTTTGCTCATTCAGAAACAGTAATTGGAAAATATCATTGCATAACATAAACAAATTACCAACAATCAGAGTTATAGACAAAAACAACATTCCCTCAAAGGGTTTCAATTCAATACAAAAGACAAGAAGATAAAGCGAGACTCCTACAACATGCCTGTAGGTAGTCTGAATACAATAAACTAAAACCCTAGGCTAAAAGGACGATCCAGGCTCCTCTTCTGCAGTCACCACCTTTGTCCGGCTCTTCTTGACGCCTGCTCTCAGCTTAAGATCTGCGATCTCCTTCATTGCTTCCTCCAAGGCCAGCTGGCTCTGTTCCAATTGCTGAGTCTTTTCCCTTCATATCTTGTGGGATTGTTCGACCTCTTCCTTCTTGAATTCCATTTGTGCTTCAAAGAACTCTTCATTTTCTTTGTATTTCTTCTGCTCCTGTTCTCTTTGGCCCTCTAACCAAGCAATGGACTGTCGAGCTTCTCTGAGAGTCTTCACAATCTTCTTGTGCTCTGCCTCTCTCTTTGACTCTGTTAAACCCAATCTCTGAAAATGAGCTTCTCTCCCAGCACACTCCTTTTCTTTAGCTTCTAAGGTGGCCTGCATCTTCTGTAGCTTGTCTTCTGCTTCTCGCTTAGCATGGTTAGCACGGTGATACAAACTAGCCATTTCAGAATTCTTTACCCGAAACTCGTGCAACTAAGCCTCCAACTTCTTGTAATCTTCAAGAGACATAGCGGTTTGCCCCAGTACCTCCTTTGGATATAGTGGAGCTTCAACTGAAAACGGAAGGAAAAAGGTATCAACCCTCCTTTGTATCCAAGCAGCAAAAGAGGGATAAGTCTTAGGGTCTACCTTTCCGAATTCTTTCTTACCCTTTCTAACTTTCGTTTCCCAAGCTTGGGATGCTTGAATAACCAATCGTTCATTACCTTCAGCTGGAAAATACAAAGTCTTAGCTATTTCCTCATCTGATGGAGGATCCTTCAGTGGATAACCAAATTGCTTTCTGGACAGCACATGGTTATGACTTATCACTCCTTTTCTTCCTAACAGCGGCACATAGGGGAACTCACCACACTTTGTAATAAACTCCTTCCCTACCAAGTTTCTGCTACATCCCCAAGCTATATCATCAGATGTTAGCCCCATCAACCTTCTAGCCCACTTCCAATCTTGCTTAATATCTTTGAACGGTCCTGACTTTGGAAGCTTCTTGGCAAACCACTCAACAAACACGGGAGCGCAAAAATTCACGTATCCTTTTCTCTTCTCATTTTTGTGATGAACGCCGAAGTAAAAGTCTCCCAACAACGTAGGCACCGGGTTTCTTTTAATGAAAAGAGTGATAGCATCCAAGCTTACCCATCCTTTCTCTCCTGGGAAAAGACATATCCCGTAGACCATTAATGCTAACAGCGCACTGAACTCTAACCATTTTCCTCCCAGAGCAAACATATGGGCTTCTATGATAAGAAAATCCAGATTGAATCCCTTCCCTTTACTGGCTTCTAACTCCATCTTCACTCTCAGTATACTCAAATGACAAGCACCTGCAATATCCTTGTACGGGGTACACCTCTCCGCAGCATAATAGGGAACACCATTCTTGATAGAAATCTTCAGGATGTCAGAGATCTCTTCCATAGTGGGAGCCAAGATGTAGTCAGCAAACACAAACATTCTCAACTAAGGGTCATAAAAATGCAACAAAGAATGAAGACTATCTCTCTGATCGACAGTAGGTTTGTTCATGTAACCCAAGATCTTCCCATATCGACTTCTGAAATCATCTGAAACCTTGTCACTCATCAAGTCTACCAGTTTCTGAATACTCTCAATTTCTGGCTGCAGGAAAGTGTAATGAACATTCCTTTTTCTGGGTATCTCTGGGATTTCTGTCATCTAGAGAAGTAATGAATACCAGAATTGGGTACAGAGATGAAGGATAACCTGTAATGGAAACACAAACAGTTAATGCAAGTATTATGCGATGCAAATGCAATGCAGGCACATGATCAACCACTGGGACCGTCTGGATACGGAACATGGGACCTAAGTGACTAAGAACCACGATCCTCTGAATAAAGCCCCATGAACAAGAATTCAGTCTCAAATAAGTCCCAAAACCAAAGATCCAAACCCATGTAGCCTTATCAAACCATAGAACTGTATTAGCAATGATGTATGATGAGGTTAAGGGTTCCTACAAACCTGTAAACCCCTCCCAATCTCACGGGTGTGCTCCAGGTCAAACATCACGGACTCTCAAAGCCGAATAACAATAATACATTCACCATTTCCGAGAAATGGCTCATGACCAAATCAGGGAATCGGTTTGGCATTATGTACTACTCAGGGAGGCCTCAACGTGAGTCCGGGAAAAACAAGCATCCTTTATAAGTTCCCAGCTTCAAGCGCTGGAATCGAGAAACAATAGTACATTCATCCCGAAGGGTACAATACTATCTTCATACGACCAGATGCTTTGACTGAGTTCCTATAAGAGAACGAGGCCATCCTATGTGAGTTCCAAAGTGGGCCCTCGGGTGTGAATGGGTTTGCCACAAAATGTGGTCTGCCACTGTCACCACGGGAGAGGGATGTTTCCACGAAGGTCCTCAATTATCGGTCCCTAGATGCACATAACTATCGAGGTTGTGTATTACCCCAGAAAAATTCCGGCATAATACATTTCCAAGACGGTCGCAAGTTTGGGTGTGGAACTCACTACTACCAACATAGCAAAATACCATGAAGCCAAAGTGACTGTCCACTCTAAGTCCTATGGTGCACTCGAGCCCCGATTACGAGCTCATCTCTCAGTAACAGTTCCCAATCCCACAGAAAAAAAGGAAACCAGCACAGCCAGACAGTCCAGTATAATATATGATGCATGAATATAAATACTGAAAGCGGTAAATAAAGCTGTAAATAAACAACAGTAAAGTAAACACACAACAGCAAACAATCAACACCCAACGAAACAGAAACACGCAAGCGCTAGGATTGACTCTCAGGGGAACCAGAGATTCTGGGTTCGATCCCCAACAGAGTCGCCAGCTGTCGCTCCCCGGATTTCCATCCTGGTACAAACGCGAAAGTGGCGTGGAAAGAGGTTAGAGTCACCAGCCATGCATTTTTATCCCGAAGGAACGAGAATGGTAATGCTGCACAAACCGAAGAAACGAAAGGAAGGACACGGGTCCTGCGAACCAAAGAGACTGGGTTCGGGAGTCGCTTACGACCTGGGAAGGTATTAACACCCCAGATCGTCCACCGTACCCGACAAGATCCACGTTTGCAAAGAAATCTGTTTCAAAGGGGTGAAGGAATGAAAGCTGCTGCGAAACTGAAACTGAAATTGGATAAGAAAGAAAAGAAAGGGGGGAAATATAGGGAAAATAAAAGAGTGTGCTCGAACGGGACCTACCCCGCTGCCTACGTACCTCACCTGGACAGTGAGGATCAGAGTCGTCGTAGTTCCCCTAACTAGGGGTGGAAAAGATTGCTTGTGAATTAAGGCTTGAACTACCTATGTCAATGCTCAGGTGTTGCAGGCTCGGACGACGAGTATGTTACCGTCTTGCATAATGACAAGAAAAAGCAAGTTCGCAGACGGAGCGAAGGAGATGAGAAAATAATTCCCGAAGGAAAGATTATTATTGTTTGTTTGTGTTTTTTAGAGCTTTTTATTTGTGTGGCACAAGAGAATGAACTCAAACTCATTTCTATGGAATTTGTACTTGTCACTACATTCCAAGATGGAATAATAGAACAAGCACACCAAGCAAGGAGAACTTATCCAAGACTTGTTTCCAAAGGCAAGGACCTAATTTCATTGACTTGTTGAATTTATTAAGTGTTTTAGTGATTAAAAATTGAAGAAGTGTTTTTTAGGGTTTTTCTTTGATGAAGATGACTTCATGATCCGACTTGTGCATCATGCTAGACAAATGCACTATTCCAAGATGGAATGAATACATATGCCCCATGGAATAAGGCTATTACACAAGAAGTCACTTATTTCTTTATTAATGTTTTTTAGGTTTTGTTTTGAGATGAGAAGAGAAAGAACCAAAGGAGCAAAAAGGTAAAATCTAAAATGGGGAAAGACTAATCTTAATGTTATCATGCAAAAGAGGTCCTAGGGTTAGTGAGGTTTCAACTATCCTAATGAAGAAGAAAGAAGAAACAAAGAGGAGCAAAAAGAAGAGGAAGCAAGAGCTAGCAAGCAACTTACTCCTCTAAAGGAGATAAGTTGCTCCTAGAGGGGGAAGAAAATAGTTGAATTACATGATGGCATAAGGCACATCAAAGCACAAAGAGAAAGCAACTTGAAAAAGGAAAAGGATGAAGAGTTGAAATGTGGATGAACATCCACACTTCTCTTACCACGAGCCCCTGCAAGTTAGCCAAAAATCCAGCACATGCCTATCACTAAAATCATGGCAATGACATGCTCAAATTTCACACCAACCAAGATCAAACGATCATGCCAAACATAGCACAAACAAGCATTTATGTGTCGAGAACACGGAAGCATGCATCAATCAGTAAGAAACTCACCCAAAGAAACATATTCAAGGATCATACAATGATCCATGGCATTTACAACTAGTATGGGGATCAAACATGCTCAAAATAAGGCAAAAATGGCTCACTGCTTTAGTGTTAACCGGTTAACCAAAGCATTAACCGGTTAACCATGCCAGAACCTATATAAAAACAACACAAAACAGGTGAGTTAACCGGTTAACTAATCCGTTAACCGGTTAACACTGTTAAGACAGCAGCAAATCCTGCAAAAATCAGCTTACAACCAGCTTTTCCAAACAATCTTATACCAGATCAGCAAGCATATGTGTAACACGGTGGGAGAACTGACTTTCTATAAATGTTGCGGATAGCAAGAGTCGCCACCAACTTTTATTTTATCCAAAAGGAAATGACATAAAAGAACAGGAAAAACCTATTTTTTAAAAGACTTGAGTTCGGGGGTAGGTTATACAAAGGGAAGGTGTTAGCACCCTTTATATCCATGGTTATCCATGGGCTCTTAGTTACTTAGCTCACTTTGTTTGTTTGCAAGAGTGTAGTGTGTGATTAGAAAAATTTCTTTTAAGTACTTGGTAATGACCCTCGTATGGGTGTATACAAAGCCTAGTTTAGAAACTGTGAGGTGTAAAAGTAATTTTGAAAAGTGTGAGCAAGTAACTATGAGATACCTACCCTAGATTAAGTCTTTCGTGTTCTCGTATGTTCTTTCAATTGGTAAGACTAACCCTATTATTAAGGAATAGGTAGTCATTACCTTGGATGTTAAGGGACAAATGTAGGGTCATAGAAAGCAACAGATAAGGGTGTCTTTAGCAATTCGTAGGGACTATCATCATTTATTCGAAGGGACAAGATCATTATTACGTAGGCAACCTCGAAGGGACTTGATCTTTTAAACTGTAGGGACTTGATGATTTTATAAGTGAAGGGACTTTGCTTAAGACACCCCTATATTCGAGGGACTTGACCATATTATTTAAGGCAACCAAGAGGGGTAACTTAGGAAATGCAAGATGGCGATCAAAAAACGACTTACGTGTGTGAGTGTTTATATTCATGTATTTATCTTATTTAAATTAATTCTCTAAGTTCAATTTAATCACATATAGGTTATGCACACCCTAAGGTTACTAACCATACAATAAAAATAATTACAAAAATAAAGCAAAGATATAAAATAAACCTATTACATGGCTTTAGCAATTACATAATAATAAAATAATAATGATAATAATAAATATAATAAGAATAATAAATAAACAATAATCAAATATTAGTAATAATAAAATAATAACAATAAGGATTAGAATAATAAATAAAGGAAATAAGAATTTAAAAAGAAAAAATTAATATTAGAACATTTTTAGAAGTTAATTAAGAAAGTAAGTTTAATAATAATAAACAAATAACAAATTATTTACATGTTAATAAAGATTAAGATTAATAATTTAATTAAGGTTTAGAATTTTTTTTTTAATTTTTAGGGTTAGGAGAAAATTAGGGTTAAGAAAAAAATTAGGGTTAGTATTTAAATTAAGAAAATTAGGGTTTTTAATTATAATTAAAATACACTATTAATTTATTTACAAAAATACATAATAATTATATATAAACATATTATAAAATTAATACAAATAATTTACATTTAAGAAAATAAATATGAATTTTAGAAAATATAAAGTTTTATGAAAATATTATTAGTTATTATTTTAGAAATTATTTCAATTATATTAGTTTAAATTAAAAATAAGAAAATAGTTAAAATAAGGAAAATATGAGAAAAAGTCCTAAAAAGATAGTACCTGGGATTTGAACTCAGGTCCTTTACCTAAACAACAACATTCAAAACCAGTTGAGCCAGCATGCGCTGGTGTAGGCTATGTACAATGCAATCATCATATTGTAAAACCGGCAAAATAAATGAAATTAAAACAAAATGGCCTGCGACCAGATTCGAACCCAGGACCATCACAACAACAACCAAACACTCCAACCACTAAGCCACATGGGGCACGTCTGCAAGCTAAGCAACAAACAATGATAATATATTAAGTCAACTGAATAATGGAAAAATTAAGCAAAATATGTTGTCACCAAGGATTGAACACAGGTCACAGCCATAACACGCACACGCCTTCACCACTGGGCCAAGCAGCATCTGTTGAAATAATATGAAAACAATTCAATAAAATATTAAGTCAAATATTTGAATTCCAGCTGTGCACCAAACTGACTTCATCTTCTTCCTATTTCCTGCGAAAACACCTGCAAAATCACATACAATTTTTCCTGCGAATTTTGGATTTCAAGAACCTACGAAAACTGGATCTTCCACAATATGTAAAATTTCATCAAATTAAACACACATACATGATCCTTACAATGAATACAGTCCAACCATGGTTTCATTAGTCATTTATATTAGGTATTTCGCAAAACCCCAAATGAGGAGCATAAACACTAACAATGGCAGTTTTCGATTCAGGTCATGGTTCTTCAATCTCTTTGCCCATAAACAATCTAAACATCATTGCTAACAAGAATATATGATTAGAATTCATCAACAACACACAAACAATCAGAATCGAAAAAAAATAAAACATGAACAAGTTTGATTCGGTTTATGCAATTAATGATGATTTGGATGCTGCAAATGATTCAAATAGATTCAATGATCATCCAGGAATGTATTACAACCTTCAAAACTTCTTGATATGGCCTGCAATTAAAAATCCGAATGTGACTTTTTGTGTGAAATTTTGAAGTTGAATGGTGTTCTTGGAGGCTCTGAATTTCGTCCCTTGAGTTTGTAATAGGTTTGTGAACTTATAGTGATCTGAATTAGGTCAAAAGTTTGTGGATTTGTGGGCTTTCTTGAATAACTTGAGTGTGAAGAAATCTCATGATCAAAATATGTGAAAAATCAAATCTTTGTATGCCAATCTGGTCTAGCACGAATTTGAATCAGATCAATCATCTCTAAATAATGTTTATGACCTTCTAGAACAAGAATCAAATTTAAATATTGAGTTTTCATATTTTATTTTAATTTAAATTGATTTCTAATGAATAAAATCAAAATAAATAAAAAATAAACTATAAAAATCTGAATAAATGATATTTGATTCGTGCATGATGTCATGGTAGATATTGGGTCATAAAAATGCAAGCCCATGTGGAAAGAATTAGTTCTAAGACCATATTTGCTCAATAAACCTCTCAAACATTTCCCAACTTCACAAAGGCACAAATCCTTCAATTTTAAGTCTATGAAGGTGTTCTTGGACATTTTGGAAAGCTTATAGAGTCCTCTAACCAAAATCTTTGGTCTCATGTCCATATCCTTTACCATTTTCAAATTATGCCCTTTGGAAGATGTTGACTTTTTGTTGACTTTTAAAATGACCTATAATGTCTTAGCTCATACCTTCCAAATGAAGCATTTTTGGGTTTGGCTTGTGAGACACAAAGTTGTATAGAATTCAATTTCCTTCAAAATGAGCTTTGGATGGAAATTTTTTGATGAAGCATGTGAAAGTTATGGCTGGTCAAAGTTCAGTTGACTTTTCCTATGAAAACCCTAATTTAGAAACTCCTGATTCTTGATGATCTGAAACTTCCTTGATGAATCATGATCAACCCTTGATCAAATGATGAATTTTACTTCATATAATGGATGTTGGCAAAAAATCATGAAGTTTGACTTTGGTTAGACCACAGTTGACCTTAGTTTGACTTTTTAACTGTTTTGACTGATTTTAGCCCATCTGATCATCTGACTGAGCAAACCTTTTGGGAAAGTCTTGAAACTTGACATAGGGATTCTTGAAGACATATAGGATGCTATGAAGCTCACTTGAAGCCTTGGAAGTCCATTTAGCCTGATGAAATCCAAAACCATAGTTTAGGGTGCATTGCTTATGAGGATGCTTTGTCTGAGGGGATTGTCAAACTTTCTGACTAATTGTGAACCTTGTGAACCTCTTGAGATACCTTATGAACCTTGTGAACCTCTTGAGATACCTTGTGAACCTTGTGAACCTCTTGAGATACCTTGTGAACCTTGTGAACCTCTTGGGACACCTTAGTACACAATGTTTTGTCTAGGTGAGGGCAAATTTTGGGGTGCAACAATATGAACATGAAAATAATGCATCAATTCATATCAATTGGCATCATGAAGCTTATAAACATCAATACATAGATCCGGTCACAAATCGATCAATCAATTCAATCAACACAAGCAAATACGCAAACATATGGTGGATCTAAAGCACAAGCATGCAAATAAGCTAGAAACAGAGCTAGATCTGAATTTAACCAACCTACAAAGTTGAGGGATGCTTTGGTAATTGTTGATTGAGCTGAAAGTGATAGATCTCGCGCAAAACCTTGAAGATCCGATGCAAAGCTTCACACTCTGTGCAAAATAAATGCAAGAACAAGCTCTTGATGCAGAATTTTGGATCCAAAAGCACTTCTAGATCCCAAACCAGATCTGAATCACCACTTAAACCAGAAAAAAGATGCAATGAAGCTATGGATGGAGGTCTAGTTCCAAGATCTACACACCTCAAGGCAAGGTTGTGTGATCTTCAAAGAGGAACTTTGAGTGATTTGGAAAATTGGGAGAGAAAAGTGAGAGAATTGTGAGTGAGAGGAGTGAAAATTCAGAATGAGAATGAAAAATGAGGGGAGGTCCATTTGGTTTGGAGAGAAATGATTAAATATGGTTTAGGTTTGGGGCCTAAAAATTAGGCCTGGGATCCAAAATTATGGTTTGGGTAGTGTGATTAAGACTTTGCAATGGGATCAGGCTTGGATAAGTGCTCTAGATCCTTCTTTTTAATTTCCAATTAATTCAAAATGAATAAAATCAGAAAAATGGAAATTGGAACAAAAAACACACATGCTGAAATGCTACTGGAAATTCAAAATTCATGGTCGTTAACTGGTTAACCAATCCGTTAACCGGTTAACGCCAGTGAATTTTGAATTTCCCTCCTTTTGGTGTGAACCCTAAAAAATAAGCTGGTGCCAACCGTTTGATCTGATTTTGATCCTCAATCCTTTCTTTAGGCTTTGACCCTGATGTCAAACTCGTAACATGCCCTGTGAACTTTGAATTTCCCTGATGATTGATCATATGCCTTATGCTGGAACATGCAAGTGTTATGCCTCATTTTTCCATGCAATATGTTAAGGACATGACATGCTGATGATTATTATGATATGATGATGATGCTAAACAGGAGAGGGAAAATTTGGGGTATTACAGTAACCGAATCCCGAACCTAGATCTTTGGTTCGCAAGACCTTGTCCTTTCCTTCTTCCTCGGGTTTGTGCAGCACTACCTTTCCCGTTCCTTCGGGATAAAAATGTCTGACTAGTGACTCTACCTTTTTCGTGCCACTTTCGCGTTTGTACTCGGATGAAAGTCCCGGGAGCGGCAATAAGTACCCAAGGATAAAAATTTCTATGTTGCAGATGTCTTTAACAACAAGATTGAAACACGAATCTTGGTACCTGGACTCTGGGTGCTCGCTCGACATGATGGGAAGAAAGTATATGTTCCAAAGTCTTGAGCTTAAAGCTGAAGGCTATATAGGTTTTGGAGACAATCAAAAAGGAAAAATCATTGGCTCTGGAACCATGGTAACGATACTCTTCCCTCTATATCTAATGTTCTGTTAGTTGAAGGATTGATGCATAACTTATTATCAATAAGTCAATTAAGTGATAACAATTATGATATAATCTTTAATCAAAAGTTTTGCAAAGCTGTTAGTCAGAAAGATGGAATAATCCTCTTTAATGGGAAGAGAAAGAACAACATTTATAAAATAAAACTTTATGAACTGAAAAGTCAAAATGTGAAATGTCTTATGTCTGTTAATGATGAGCAATGGGTTTGGCACAGAAGATTGAGACATGTTAATATGAGAAGATTATCTCAGATTAACAAACTCAATCTGGTCATAGGACTTCCTAATTTGAAGTTTAACTCAAAAGCTCTGTGTGAAGCATGTCAGAAAGGCAAGTTTGCTAAACCTGCTTTCAAATTAAAAAATGTTGTTTCTTCCTCTAGACCATTAGAAATTTTGCATATTGATTTGTTTGGACCAGTGAAAACTTCCTCAATCAGTGGTAAGAAGTATGGATTAGTGATCGTAGATGACTATAGCAGATGAACATGGGTAAAGTTCCTTAGACACAAGGACGAGTCAATCTTTGTATTTTCTACCTTCTGCAAACAAGTACAAAATGAAAGGAGTTTAGAATTATAAAAGTCAGAAGTGATCATGGTGGAGAATTTGAAAATAAAAAATTGGAATTATTTTTTAATGAAACTGGCATCTCTCATGATTTCTATTATCCTAGAACTCCACAACAAAATGGAGTTGTAGAACAAAAGAATAGAACCTTACAAGAGATGGCCAGAACCATGATAAATGAGACTAACATGGCTAAACACTTTTGGGAAGAAGCAGTAAATACAGTGTGCTATATTCAGAATAGAATCTCTATATAAGATTTATTCTGGAGAAGACTCCATATGAATTGTGGAAGGATAAAAAGCCCAACATTTCGTATTTCCATCCTTTTGGATGTATTTGTTTTATTCTAAACACTAATGATCCTCTGAACAAGTTTGATTCTAAGGCACAAAAATGTTTCATGTTAGGATACTCTGAATGTTCGAAAGGATACATAGTATACAATACAGAAACACGTATTGTGATGGAATCTATTTATGTCAGATTTGATGTTAAGCTTAGTCTTGAAAAGCCAAAGCAGAATGAATATCTTGCAGATATAGAAGTTCAAATTAGAGAAATCAGAACATCTGAAGAACAACCATCTATAGAAAAAGACAACATAAATGCCACAACAAGTCCTGAAGAACCCAGTCAGAAGACACAATCCAGAAGCATGATGAATCATCCAGAAGATAAAATTTTGGGAAAGAAAGATGATCCAATCAGAATAAAATCTTCATTCAGAAACTCTGAAGAATCTTTAATGAGATTGGTCTCTCTGATTGAAACCACTTCAATTGACGAAGCTCTCTCAGATAATGATTGGATACTTGCAATGCAGGAAGAACTAAATCAATTCACTATAAATGACGTATGGGATCTAGTTCCAAAACCCAAAAGATTCAACATCATTGGAACTAAATGGGTCTTCAGAAATAAGTTGAATAAACAAGGAGAAGTTGTCAGAAACAAAGCACGACTGTTTACACAAGGTTATAGTCAGCAACGGGGAATAAACTATACAAAAACCTTTACACCAGTCTCAAGGTTAGAATCCATCAGACTTTTAATTTCCTTTGCTGTAAATAATGACATCACTCTCTATCAGATGGATGTCAAGAGTGTATTTTTAAATGGTTACATTGATGAAGAAGTTTATGTGCATCAACCCCCTGGTTTTGAAAATACTAAACATCCATAATATGTTTATAAACTTAAGAATCATTATATGGTCTGAAATAAGCTCCCAGAGCTTGGTATGAAAGATTAAGTAACTTTCTTTTAGAAAATAATTTTACCAGAGGGAAGGTGGACACAACTCTTTTCTGTAAAACATTTAAAAATGATATTCTGATTTGTCAAATTTATGTAGATGATATAATATTTGGATCTAATAAAAGCTCTCTAGGCAAAGAATTTGCTAAGACTATGCAGGCAGAATTTGAAATGAGCTTAATGGAGAACTCAAGTTCTTTCTGGGAATCCAAGTGAATCAAACGTCAGAAGGAACCTACATTCATCAAAGCAAATATGTTAAAGAACTTATGAAGAAATTTGATATGTCAGAAAGTAAACCATCTAAAACTCCAATGCATCCTACATGCATTTTGGAAAAGGAAGAGGTAAGTAAGAAAGTAGATCATAAGATCTATAGAGGTATGCTTGGCTCTATCATATACTTAACTGCCTTAAGACCTGATATTCTATATAGTGTTTGCCTCTATGCTAGATTCTAATAAGATCCTAGAGAATCTCACTTAACAGTTGTTAAGAGAATTTTTAGGTATCTAAAAGGTACTACTAATCTTGGCCTTTACTATAGAAAATCCAGAGAATACAAACTTGTAGGGTACTGTGATGTCAACTTTGCTGGAGACAGAACAGAAAGAAAAAGTACTTCTGGAAGTTGTCAATTTCTGAGAGACAGCTTAATCTCTTGGTCCAGCATAAGACAATCTACAATTGCACTTTAAACTGCTAAAGCTGAATACATAGCAGCAGCTAGATGTAGTACTCAGATGCTCTGGATGAAGAATCAGCTTGAGGATTTCAATATTTATGAGAGTAACATTCCTATCCTCTGTGATAATACTTCTGTTATCTGTCTTTCTAAGAATCTTATTTTATATTCTAGAGATAAACATATAGAAATTAAACATCATTTCATTAGGGACTATACTCAGAATGGAATCTTATTTTTAAAATTCATAGACACAAACCATCAATAGGTTGATGTTTTTATAGAACCCCTGCTGAAGATAGGTTTAATTTCATTCTGAAACATCTCAGTATGGAATTATATCCATAATGAATATGCTAATTCTATACATTTAACTCTCATAACTTCTTTCTCTTTGAACTTCTGACCAATATTTCTTCTGAAGTAAGAAGGAGAATTACATCAGAATCTATTCAGAAAGATCTGACAGTTCGTATCTAAGAACATCTCTTTTCAAGGACAGAACATGCATATCATAACATCAACATCTATCAGCGAAGCTCCAAGTGTCTTCTGAATCTGAATACATGTTTAAACTTTGAGAAAGGACAGAACATGCAGTTCATGACATGAACAACTGTCAACCTAAGCTCCAGGTGTCCTTTGAGGCTGAATACATGCTCAAATTCCGAAAAACTGAAACTGATGAACTGACAAAGTTGAGGCATTAAGTCACATTGGTAACTGTTCAAAAATATTTTACGCCATCCCCCTTGTCAGAATTCATTAATGCTTTTAATCATTGTGTTTGTGATTTAATTTATTCAGTAATTATGTTTTATAACCATTGAAAACTCTATATATACGTGCTCATTCTCACCTCACAAACACTTTTCACTTTCTCACAATCACTTTCACTACGTTCTTGCTTTCTTGCTCTACTTGTGTTCTCTTGTTTTCTGCACTTTATTACCAAACTCTCTTGTGAACAATGGTTTCATCTTCCAAGCAAGCTCAACCCACTTTTTCTTCTCAACAAGCTTCTGCAAATCAAGCTTCTGAAGAAAATCATGTTACTCCAGTCAGAACTCTTCTCACTCCGGTTGATAAGTTATAAGTTCTCTGTGAACTATTTGTGGACTTTGATAGCATGAAGGAGAATGGATATGATCTCACTCCTGAAGTAAAATTTCAAGGATGGACGAAATACTTTGATTGTCTTATGGGTTCCATTTTCCCTAAGTTGGTCAAATAATTCTGGATTTTTGCTACAACTTCAAACAACTAGGTTACTTCTTATGTCACGGGGAAGAAGATCATCATCAATGAAGATCTTATTGGAAGACTTATTGAGTATGATGGTAATTGAATCAAATGCAGTGACATGGAGAAAATCTCTGACCTAACAACAATTTCTAGATAGATCTTTACTTTTGGGCAACATTCAAACAAGATCAAGGATCTCAAAGATCGCCAGAGAATCTGGGCATAGATTATTCTGGGTTGCATCAGTCACAAAAAACCAACAAGCTCTCTAGATTATATCAACATTGATCAACAATATCTTCTCTACTTCATCTCCACCAACAAGAAAGTTAACCTTACTCATAGTCTGTTCAATCATCTAAAAAACAACGTCAAAGAAACTAGAGAAAAGGAGAAGACCAAAAGAAATTGGATACCTCTGGGAAGGCTAATCTCAGATATTCTAACAGAGAACAAACTGTTAGAACATCTTATTGAAGCCCAAAAAATTGATGATCTGGAAGCAATTGCTGGAAAACCTCTTAATGCGAAGAATCTCAAACAGATGAAGTTTATTGACAACGTCAAAAAGGATCTTGTTTTGCACTCAAGGGAAGTGATTACTACAAGGAAAATCCCTCTGAAAAATTTTCCTCTATTCTCAACCGATACCCATCCATAAGTTATTGTAAGATATCTGGAAGCTTGCAAATAGGATGACACTGTTCTTGAGATCAATCCAGAAGATCTCAGAAGACCAGCTCCAGAAGTTGCACTGAAGAAGACAAAGAAAAGGAAAGCTTCTGAAGGAACTTCTCAGAAGACACCAAAAGTTGCTAAAAAGAAATGTAACCCATCTGCTTTTGTTTCGGTAGTCGAGTCAGTATTAAAGACAACATCTGATAACCCTTCTCTTAATCCTCCTCCTTCTGCAACTCCTTCTTCTGACATTCCTACCTCTTCAAACCATATTACTTCTGAAACCCCACCTTCTGAAATCACACCTCCTGAAAACCCTCAACCTGAAAACCCTTCACCTTCTCCCAGACCTTCTGAACCCTATTCACCACAAACTCTTGATGAGTTCGACATTCCTATTGACCCAAATCCTCCCTCTGACCTAAACTCCACACCATTTGTTGAAACCCAATCAGAACTTCAACAAGTTCTTTCTGGTATTGATAAGTTTCCACCAAACTTTGAAACTTCTCAGTCCAACACCCTCAATCCACCTTCTACCACCACACCATCCATACCTGGCATCAATTATCCCATTAACTCCTCTCAACCTCTGCTTATTTTTGACATACCCACACCACCAGAAGATTCACTTTCTTCTTATGAATCCACTCCAGCAAGATCTCCTGCTTTCGTCACCATTCCTGACACCTCACTCCCTCTAATGAACCAGAAGACCCCCTTAGAACGGTCATTGACATAGAAGCCCTAGAAAAAATAGCTTTTAACTCTAAGAAAATTTCCATACTTAAACCCAAATCTAAAACAACCAAATCAGATGTTGGTGTTTTACTGCTGGCTTTTGAAGCAGAAATGATAGATTGGGTGAACTCTTTGAAAAACGCTTGTGCAGAAAATCTGAACCCTACAACATCTGATCACCTTTGGACCAAGTTCATTAAATGGTTCAATGTTGAATCCAAGAAGCTAAAGGATCTCAGCTACGATATTGCTCAGTAGAACTTTTGTGAAAAGTTGAACATCTTTAAGGAAAAAGTTCTTAGCTGCTGGGAAGAAAAGACTCTTCATCTTATGGATAATACACCTTGGACAGAACCAAAGTAACCTTCTTCTGGACTTCAGTTCATGGTTGTTTTTGAAGACAAAGGGAAAGATGTTGCAACGTCACCATCTGAAACTCCTGCACCAAGCTCCGAGCATCTGGCTACTTCTGCAGAAGAAACTTCTTCATCTTCTCTTATGCTGAAAACTCTGGAAGAGTTAAAGAAAGAGAATGAAGGGTCAAGATCAGACTGGAGAAAAAAGATGAAACAAATACATAACTCAAGAATATGATTGGTTAGCAAGTGAAGTCTACTTCTTAGATCAAAAGTCTTCTGGAAGCATTGTTCACAAGACTTCCTCCTCCACAACCTTAGTTTCTGTTTATTTGTTTGTTTCTATGTTTTGTTCTTTGCTTTTCTACTTATGTGCTATCCTGATTATCATTAATGAAAGTTTCCATGTTCTATTTATATATGTTCTGATTACATCTTTTTTTTATTACATTGCTTTTTGAATTATGACAAAAAGGGGAGAATGTAAAATATTTTGATCAATAACAACTCACCAAGACTAAACATCAAACATCCTAAACTCTGATAATTTTAATTTGATGTTAAGTAAACAGGAAAAGGTTTCAACTCAGGGGGAGCTTCTCTCAAAAGAACTTCCGATCAAACACTCTGAAGGAACATTTTCAAAGGACTTCATAACTCAAAGGGAGTCTCACTATCATCTTTTGTTATTATTTAAATATCTCAAAATATAAATTTTGTCATCATCAAAAAATGGGAGATTGTTAGAAAAAGAATTTTGATTCTACTCTCTTTTATTAAGTTTTGATGATAACAAATATTTTCATGTTATAAAGAACAAAATATACTTCTAAAAATTATTGATTTTAGTGTGCAGATTCTATGATGAAAAACAAGAAGATTCTCATAATAGAAGTTCTGATGCAGAAATAAGAAAATTCTCATAATAGAAGTTCTGACACAAAAATAAGAAGATTTTCAGTTCTACAACAAGAAAATATTCTGAAATTCTTTATAGAATATCTCAATATGCAACACACGCTCAACACAAGCTGCAAAGTTAATCAAACTCTGATACACTCTGATACTCTGATACATGCAAGTGCTGATTTTTAGAATCAAGCTCATTTATTGAAGATCAAGAATTAATGGCTCCAGACACAAATCTTTATTTTTGGAAACTCTTAAATGACTTTTATCTTCATCCAAAAATATATCAAGATGTCTCCAACGGTACAAATATCCACATCTATATAAAGGAGACAACTGAAGAAATTTGCAACAACTCTCTCTCTCTCTCGCGCATATTCATTATTCAAATTTCTATTTTCCATCAATTGTGAAATAACCCTGTGTAAAAATATCACAATTGTGATAATAGCTTTTTAGAAGCAATTTTCGTTACACACTTTGTAATCAATTTTTGATATACCTTGAGTGACTAAGTGTTAGTCAATAGACTCAAGAAGACTTTGACAGTAGGTCATTGTGACTTTGTAATATTTAAGATTAGTGAATTAAGACCTCACTGAGAGATGCGAAATCACCTTGGTGGGTGGACTGAATATAGTTTGAGTCCAAACGAACCAGGATAAATCAATCGTGTGCATTGCCTTAATTTTTAAAAACCTCAATTCAACCCCCCTTTCTTGTGTTTTTCGTCCCTTCACCTATAAAGAAAGATTTTGTTACTTCTTGGACTAATAAAGTCACACATATAAGGAACACAACAACGAACAAGTACATCGATGTGAATATGAATATAGTTACATTACTAATTAACAAATAATAACATATTGTTACATTTATGTTTTTAGGGTTGCATATGCTCATTTAAGACTAAAAAATAAGTTGACAAGTAACATGGGAGATTTATGTAGACATTGTGATGCTATTAACACCATGTTAAAGCCGTAATTAGGTTCAATTAGAGTATAATTTCAAAAAAGTGTTGCCAACATTTGTAACACCCCAAAATTTGCCCTCATTATTTATAACCATTAACTGGCTTTATGCTTCGCTTTTAGCTGCATCATCTAATAGTTCATGAAATCCATCATACAATTCATTGGCTCATAAGGCATGGGATCAAAGGATTTATGGTAATGTGAATTGGCCACATCCAAAGATAATTCGGTTGGTTCATGCTTTAATCAAGTTAGGGCAAGGGTTGGACTCACAGTATCATGAATGCTTCCCTATTGTAGAGGTTTATAATTTCGTTGGTGTGAATCGGGAAAAAGGGTTTCTCCTTAAGGCTACATTAAGATTTCTTCCTCATGGCATGTTCATCATCATATAATGGATAGTTTTGTTTTCATTTAGTCATGGGTATAAGAGCGATTGAATTCGTCTTTAAATGGAGCAGGTATTCAAGGAGTGTGCTCAATTAAGGTGGTTCGAATTAAGGGTGGAGGATTCATGGTCTTGGTTTATTCTGAAGGCATCATTCAAGTTCTCTCGAATTTAACCGATGTCTGTTTCAATCCATTTCCATTTTGGTTCAATTCTAAACTATGGGCCATCTTTGAGCCAATTGGTTTAAGTCCATGATCC
Source organism: Lathyrus aphaca (assembly GCA_963966055.1). NCBI lineage: Eukaryota > Viridiplantae > Streptophyta > Magnoliopsida > Fabales > Fabaceae > Lathyrus > Lathyrus aphaca. The sequence goes on along the minus strand of OZ014520.1, from coordinate 352,633,901 downwards.
TTCATTTAGTCTATAATATCCAATTCTTATTTTTCTTTTGTGAATCCAATTATCAAAATATTTCATTTCTCAATAACCATTTAATTCGTCTCGAGTCATTTCCTAAGAATTGTTTTTGAAATCTTTGGTTCATCCAATTACCCGATATCCATACAAGTCATTATCCATATTAAACCACCTTGATCAAATGTCCATTTTGTTTTATACCATTTATTAAACTAGGAAAAAAATGATGATGATAACAAATTTTAAAGCCTGATAAACATCTCAAGTCTTAGTCCATTATTCAATTATTTATCGGAAAAAGGGGGAAACAAGTCAAATATATGTTCACGTGGAAACAAATTTCAGCCATTTACTACATGATGGTTGTGGACCAAAACACCCAGTTCCCTCACTTCCCCGAAACCAACTTTTCCAGCTTCACTGTACATGTAAAACACAGACAATACCAACACAAAATGCAGCCAAGCTGCTCTCCAAAATACAACACCATCATAGAAAATTATTTTTAAAAAAAAAACTCAGGGAAAGTTCCACACAATGTAAAAGTCAGTTACAGAAACTAAAAAAAAATCCTAACCAACTATAACCAATTTCCAACTAACTCTCTAACCGAATTTCAATTGAAAAAAATCAATAAACACTTCATTGTTCATCACTTATAAGAATCAGTGGCAATAGACTGAAGGCTGGTCCCCATTTTTTTGTTTTCCCCTACATCAACCTTCACCTTCTTTCTCTCATCTCCATCAACAATCATAAAATCCCGAATCTTCATCGCTCTCCCATTTTCTTCAGTTTTCCAAATCCTTAACCTCCATTTCATCTTCGATTTCTCATCACTCTACCATCTCATTCACCTTAATATTCATCATCTTCTTCAACCATTTTTCATCACATTCTTCATTCTAATCCAATCCGAATCTACACCTAAAAAACCCTCATTGAATCCGCAAATCATCGATCCCTTTAACCTCTATCAATTCTTCATCAACGCTTAAACAACAATCTTCAATAATGCCACTTTTCGTAACAATCCGCATCAATAATGCAACTGCAAAAAAATCAAGGAAAACGAAGAATTGATCAACATCGACACAGGGTTTGCAAAACTTATATCATTCGATAATACCTCTTTATGTTTATCATGGTGACTCAATACCTGCAATTCGGATAACCGTGTTAGCCGCAATCTTCATCCTCTTCAATCTTGTGATCACCAACCTCATTCTCGTATCTTCAACTCCCTCAACAGAATCGAAATCTCTCATTTCTTTCATTCATTCTTCACTCAATCTTCATTCATCATCATCGTTTCGTCAAAAAAACTGCAAAAGAAATTGAAATTACAACCATGATTCAGGAGTCGTACAAAAGGGGAAATAAGAAGTTCATAATAGTCACGTATACAATTGTGCAGAAAGAGAAGTGGACGGAAAATCAAGATGGAGATCAGAAATAATTTCGAGCAAGAACATACCTCCATTCGCGTCTTTGTCAAAGTCATCAGATCGACTTTATCATTCGCGTACATCATCCGCTACATCACTCCTTATCACCATCATCACAGCGTCATCCTTGTCAAGCTTCGTCGACATCCGCGTATCACAAAGGCTCTGCATCATGGTTCACACGGTTAGAGGTTGAACAACAACAACGATTCAATCATGATTCTCATCGGCAAACCCAACATGTAACAACTACAGGTTGTAGCAAAAAAGGAGGGCGAAGGGAAGAAGAACACCGAATCAAGGAGTTTTCGTACCTTCTCATTTTTCAGGTCTCAACTTTAGACCAATCGCCGCTTTTGCTCCGAATGAGACATTGATTTTGATATATGTTATGTTCGCTCTCCACCATGGCCGGCCTTGAGTCACGGCATGATAAAGCGGAGGTTTCGATTGAGGAAGAAGGAAGACGAGATATCAGGGATTAGGTTATCGTCGAAGCATTCGTCATCGTTGAAACATTCGTCATCATCAGAAGGATGTGAGGCTGAGAGAGAGGGATCGACCGGAAAGGAAGGTGGCGGTGACGCGATTAGGGTTTATTGATGAGGGAAGAAGATGAAGTGATGGGGAGAAAAGGGAATGCGTTTGGGAGGTGAGGGATGAGGCCTGAATTTTCTTTTGCTTTTAATCCGTTTTTTTAATTAATTATGATTTGAATATAATAATTAGATGTTTCTTTGATTTTATTATTAATGAATAAGGATAAAATTCTTTAATCCCTATTAATGAGACGTTTCATATTTTAAGACTCTCAAAGCCATTTAATCCACCGCCCCAAATTTCTGGATAGGATTATGTTGGTGTCAGGTCCAATCCGGCGGTGACACTTGTCACCGTCCGGTTGGACCAATGTTTACACATTTTCCCTTTGAATTCCAGCGAACTGGATTTTTTAAGATTGCTATATACACCCCTTTTTCTAGGCCCATCCCATTTTAACTTAAAAATAATTCTATTCTCACCCCATTTCTATAATTCTATTTATTTTAATTTCTGTTTTCACACCCTTTCAAATTAATTCATAAAAAATAGTAAAATGAATAATAAAAATCCCAAAAAATTATATTAGGATATTAATTCAATTTTGAAACATTCCCAATTTTTACTTTCTGAATTGTTGCATTTTTCAATTTAAATTCGATTTTTCATTTTTTATTGATTTATATTGAATTCCTTCATAAACACATAAATTTGTACATTTTATTTCTTCCACCTCCTGTAACATTTTTGATCCATTCTTTTTGCTTTGGTTAGAAGACAAGTTAAAGTACCTAGAATATTTTTGGTGTATGTTTTAGCGCATTTTATCTACTGTTTTGGTAGTGTGATTTGTATAAATTTAGGATTGAATCTTAGATAGATTTAAAGGACCATTTGACATAGTTAGACTTAGAACTTTTAAGAGATTTTTTAACAAAATGTTATAATCAGGTTAGAGACCCTAAGGAATTAATTTCACATTTTTTCCATGACTTTTGATATTTTTGTCATTTTAATTCATTTCCATCATATTATGCATATTCATGATTCATCTCATTTATTAACTATTTTCTTTTTGTGCAAGGTATTTTCCGAGGATTTGCTTATGGACTTGGATTATTATTATGCCTCAATTATGTGTTGTGTACTTTATGATGTAATATCTTAGAACTTGTATGCTTTTATAGTTTCTACAAGTAGGATAGAAAAGATAAAATGAATTGATAGAAAACCAAAATCTCAAAAGCAAAATAAAGATACTCGATCCAACGTCGAGTAAATTTTCAAATAAATAAATTTACATGTGACTTTAGGATTCCTCGATTATCATTGTTCCATTCCATTACACCAAAACCAAGCCTTGTATGTTGCACACCATAAGTCGTGTGTCTCAGCACCACGCAATCGACCCACCCGATCCATCGTTTCATCCCATTTATGTTTCATACACGTTTTTACCCACCATGACTTAGGAAGACCATGTTCATTAACTTTTTTGTACTCATTTCTAGTTTAATATCCTTAGGTGGATTTAATATTTCAAACCTCACTAACCATAAGTCATCTTTAAATTCAATTAACTTAGGGTAAGTCTAGTTTCCCTTAGAATTTTTCCTTTTATAAATTGAGTCTCACTTCTCATCTTTAAGAAAAATCAAAACACTTAATAAAGGAAAATGTGTACAATGCGCCACGAGCCTTAAGCTATACATGAAATGACTAGTGAAGGTCTCCTCCACTCTTCTAGGATGCTTTACAAATGTTCCATTGGGGGCGATCTTGGAAAGTATTCGCTCATGTGTCATAGTCTTTAGTGTTGTACATACAATAAAACACAAGTTCAAAACACTTCCCATAAAAAACAACAAACCAGGACACCACGTCTTCTCCTCTCATCTCATACTCTTTGCGGACGAACATGACTTGTCTTGACAGTTTAAACAGCGATACGGTAAACACCCTCGAGTCAGAGCTGGTAACACCTGAGCTAGAGCTATGGCAACGTCATCCTAAAAAACACAAACGAGTTTCAGCCTTAATTAGATGAACTATGGCGTCTCTGATCCTCATTTATCCCGATGAGGTACGTAGGCAGTAGGGTAGGGCCCATTCGAGCACAATCTTCTTTTTCCCTACATTTTCCCCCTTTATTCCCATTTTTCAATTCCCTTTCTTTTCTCATTCCATTCCATTCCGGATAGCCACTCTTTTATTCAAACAACATATTATTTCTCACCATTTGAAAACAGACTTACAAGCGTGGATCCCATCGGGTACGGCGGACGGATTGGGGTGCTAATACCTTCCCAATTCGTAACCGACTTTCGGACTCAGATCTTTGGTTCGCAAGGCCTCGTCCTTTTCCTTCTTCCTTAGGTTTGTGCAACATTACTTTTCCCATTCCTCCGGGATAAAAATGTCTGGCTGACGACTCTAACTTTTCCGCGCCACTTTCGCGTTTGTACTAGGATGAAAATCCCGGGAGCGACAACATTGAGCATCAGTATAACACTCTATTTTAATCCAGATTGCACGACTTTGTTTCAATATAATGTATACAAACACAATGGAAAGGAGCTGAAAAAGATAAAATTCACTGGTTGTGAAAAAACAACATGTAGTTGCTTTATTAGAACAATACATGTGTTACCTTATGTGTGAACATGCAAATTATCAAATACAAGGAGAGTCTATTCCGTTAGAATCAATACATAAATTTTGGAAGAAATTATTCATTCAAGAACACGTGTCACTGAAAAAAGAAAGTAGGACACAATTGGATTTAGAAGAAGAATGTGAAAATCTGAAGAAATATTTAGGTACAATGGATATTATAGGCTAGAGTGCGAGAAGTATTTATCTACAACTTCCATGTGTCCACCACCAGTGAAGTACAAGTCAAGGAAGGGAAATATGAAGAGTAAAAAGGATGAAGATAATGATGTGCATCGTGATCCTTCATAATGAGACCATGCTGAGAGCTCGTATGGAAGTCAGAGTACAAAGAGATTATTTAGAAAACCAACTAAAAGTCAACCGTGTAATATGTCTTCAAAACTAAAATATTTGTCTCAGTTGTTTGTTTGCTTACATGTACATTGATGACATTGTTGATGTGGAAGATGATGAAAATTATGGTTTTCAAGCTCTTACAATTTTAGTTGAATGTGGCGAAGAGTCTTTACTTTGGTCCAAACACAATTAGATACTGAAATTTATCAACACCATTAATTATATCATACTAAATTATAATTCTATAACTTCTTCATCAATTTTTCCCTCCAAAATTTTTAGGGTTACAGTTGGTATTTTAACTTCTACATTTTTCACAAATTAAATAATAGTAATTAATTAATTGAATAATTATTTTATTTATAAAAGTTGTTAATTCACTTAATAAATTTTTGAGACAAAATGATGGCCAATTCTCTAATTTATTATTTAATTTAATTAATTAATTTAATAATAATTATCCCATTAATTTGACATTATTTTCTGTTAATTAATAAAATATTATGTAATTTCCAAAAACTAAAAAAAAAAAAAAAATTCATGAAACTCACATACTTCTCATTAAAAAAACACCGCTATTATTTTTAATTAAATAATTGAAAATGGATTATCACTTTTAATGTATTATTTTTATTTAATTAAGTAATTTCAACCAATTATAAATGTGGAAATGAGTTATTTTTTTTATTAATTAAATAATTGAATAATTAAATAATTAGAAATGGATGAGAACATAAGGATGGATTATTTTTTATGGAAATCATTTCACTATTAGTTTTTTTTCTACTAACCATCTCCACTAACTAATTGAAAATATGAGAGTGAGTTGTTTTTTTAATTCTTTATTAATTAAATAATTGAAATAATTAAATAATTAAAATTCAGTAATTTTTATAACAACTACTCATTAGTGGAAAGTTATACATGTTGAGAATCAAGTGTGAGGAAATAGTCCCATGTTGATTAGAAAATGAAAGATTGAACACTATATAAGTGAGATAACCCACACACCTATTACCTTAAGGTTTTAGGTGAATATGTGGTGTGTATCTCACAAAGGTGTATCCCAAAGTAAGAAATGCTCCCTCGTTGACCCCCCGAATCGTTCCAACAGTGGTATCATGAGCCTTTGGTTTCAAGTAAAGAGACCGACTTACTTGTATCGAAACACTTCTCGCAGGTGTGGGTGATACAAGTGTATGTGGAAGAAAAAACTTCTACTTGAGAAAAAGCATTGTGTGTAGACTCACACTTGAGTGAGGATGTTGAGAATCAAGTGTGAGGAAGTAGTCCCACATTGATTAGAAAATGAAAGATTGAACACTATATAAGTGAGAGAACCCACACACATATTACCTTAAGATTTTAGGTGAATATGTGGTGTGTCTCTTACAAAAGTGTGTCCAAAAGTAAGAAATACTCCCCCGTAGACCCTCCGAATCGTCCCAACAATACATAATCCATTTTCTTATGAAATATATATATATATATATACCCTTCTTCATTACTCTATATATAAAACATGAAATCAACTCTAAATTACCATCCCTCTCACAATCATCAATCATACTAAATTATAATCCTATAACTTCTCCATCAATTTTTTCCTCCAAAATTTTTAGGGTTACAATTGGTATTTTAACTTCTACATTTTTCACAAATTAAATAATAGTAACTAATTAAATAATTATTTTATATATAAAAGTTGTTAATTCACTTAATAATTTTTGGAGACAAAATGAAGGTCAATTATATAATTTGTTATTTAATTTAATTAATTAATTTAATTAATTAATTTAATAATAATTTTCCCATTAATTTGACATTATTTTCTTTTAATTAATAAAATATTATGCAATTTCCATAAACTACTAAAGAAGAAATTCATGAAACACTCATACTTCTCATTAAAAAAACGTCACTATTATTTTTAATTAAATAATTGAAAATAGATTATCACTTTTAATGGATTATGTTTATCTAATTAAGTAATTTCAACCAATTATAAATGTGAAAGTGAGTTTTTTTTATTAATTAAATAATTGAATAATTAAATAATTAAAAATGGATGAGAATATGGGGATGAATTATTTTTTATGGAAATCATACCACTATTAGTTTTTTTCTGCCAACCATCTATACTAACCGATTGAAAATATGGACGTGAGTTATTTTTTTAATTCTTTATTAATTAAATAATTAAAAATCATTAATTTTATAACAACTATATTCTTCATCACTCTATATATAAAACATGAAATCACCTCTAAATTACTCTCTTCACAATCATCAATCTATATATCGAACATGAAATCACCTCTAAATTACTCCTCCTTGCTCACAATGTAATTATTGTTATTAATTCTATATTATCCTCTTTATTATGTAATTTTCTATTCTTTAATTTCTCTCTCAATCAATTTCTCTATTTTCTTTGTTTTTGTTTTTATCACGCTATTTTTTCTTTATCTTCTTCCACTATCCATTTTTTTTCTTTCTCTTCCCATTTGCATATTTTTATAAATGGTAAAATTGCACATAAAATTAAGATATAATTCACTATATATCATTCTATATATTATTCAATTGTCAATAATATTTTTTTACATTATTTAATTTTTATCAATATTAAAATGTCACAAGAGTGTTGAAATTACATCTAAAAATAAAATTCACTGTTGGATATATTTATATCAAAGAATAGATTATAAAATTTAGGGTTTTGATATTCATTATAGTCACAAATATTTATCAATATAATATTTATGTTTTTTTTATTGTTTGAGTTAAATATAATAACATATAAATAAAAATGGAATCACCACCGCCACTAACTTTAATTAATGGGTTAATTCATATTTATAGGAACTTTTAATATTTTTAAATAATTTACTTTATTAATTTTTAAGTATTGTTTTTGAAACTCTATTCAATGTTGTTTATTAATTTTGAGTTAGTATATTATTCTTTTTTTTTTTCTTTATTTCTATTTTTAATTATGTTTTATTTTCATTTAATTACTATTCATTTTTCTTTTCTTTTCGTTTTGTTTATTATAATTTATCCAATTCTATTTCTCTTTAATTTTAGATTCTATAAGATAAGTTAATTTGTATAAAATTGATTAGTATTAAATGAATTGTTGTTTATAATCATATTGTATTTTTTATAAATACTTTGTGTTTTTTAATTATATTAAATGTAATATATTTTATTTTTTTCATTAAATTTAAATTATTAGATTATTTATATTTTATAATAAAACACAATCAATATGAAATGATTAAATAAATTTTTAAATATATATTTAATAATAATTTAATAAAAGAGGCTAGTTCCAATTTATTCTATGACACAGTAAATTAAAGGGGTGCCGGGTCAAAAATCGGAGGTAGCATGAAAAGCCTCAATAGTTAGGCATCTAGAATAGCCCATTTAGAGGCTAAAAAAACACATTTAGAAGAATGAATAAAAAAATAAAAAAAATAAAAATCTAATTTCCAATCTTCAAAAGCGTGGAAGAAAAGGGGAAGAAGAGGGAAAGCCAAAACGAAAACCGAAATACACAAACAAGATTAGAGCGCCTTACAAATACTCTTGACAGTCTCAAATATAAAAGAGAAAAAAAAACTAAGCACAAACGATTTTTCCCTCTTCTTCTCGCTCATCTTCAGCAAGTATAAAACCCTAGTAATCTCATTTCTCTCTTTCTAGAATCTTCAATCCAAGATCCATCAACTTGCCTTTACTCGGGTCAAGTAAATGTGTGATCCCTCTGGTATCCACTTCTACCTTCGTTCCGACTGCTGCCGTGATTCACCACCGTCGCCGTCCGTAAATAAACCGTTACTCAACAATGCTGGCCGTGGTGCGACTGCACCTTCCTTCTGATATCCCCATTGTTGGCATCGAACTCTCGCCGTATGTTCTTATTCGCCGCCCTGATTCAACTGTTACTGCCGATGATATCCCTGAATCCTCCCCTGTAGACGGCCATTTCTTGCGCTATAAGTGGTTCGTTTTTTTCTCTCCCTCTCTTTGTTTATTGTTTACCGAAAATTCAAACTGTTATTGCAAAAGAATTGTCGTTAAGATGCTCCTTAAGTGAAGCACATTGATATACTTGCTATTAGGTTTTGTTCAATCTTGTGTATTTAGTATTGCTATTAGGTTTTCATGGTGTTAGACCTATGGTTCTTCGTGATTCAGAGTTCGGCAAGCCTAATCAAGAACTGTTCATCCAATATACAAATTCAAATTTGTTCTAGTTTACTCCTTATTTGTTACATTCCTATTATTTATGGATTGTTCTATATGCTATTGAATTAATTTTGTATGAAATTTTGAAGCTAATTGAAAATTGTATGAAGTATATTAGAGTTAATAATGTGTGTCTTTGGTAGTTCCTTGTTAGAAATAATCTTTTCTAACTGTTTCATTTTGGGCGATTTTTTAGGCTGTGCATTTTATGTTTTTAAGGATTGCAACCTTATAATTATAAGGTGTGTCTTATAATAGTTTGTGTTTTTTTTTATGAACATCTCATGTTGATATTTCTTTTGCCTCCTATGGTGTCACTGAGTATTTGCTTGAAGTCAGATGGTTGAGTGGAGACAGATATCAGTTCAGTAATATGATTGCATTGTAATTGCTTTATGCATGAGATGGGCTAGTATTGAGACGTGGTCTTTAATTTTATTATTAAATCCGTTTGTTGATAATAGGTTGTGCTTGTAATGATTTTATATTAGGATGAAGTGTCTATGTATTAATATGTTCTGTATTTGGTTACTTCGTATATTTTGTTTTTCTAAATTTATTTTTCACTTGTGATTGATGCACTATTTAGAAAGATATTGAGATTAACTGGTTGGATAGAGATTAGCTGGTTGGATAGAGATATGCTCTTTGATTGAACATTATAGTGTTATTTGATCCATGTAGCCGACCCCACTTGATGGGATAAGGCTTGGTTGTTGTTGTGAATGATGCACATATTTTTTAGCGCTTAGTTTCGGTGAGATAGTAAGTTGATCCCAAATGTTCTGCAACTTTTTACTTTTCTATTGATATGATTAATGGCCGGTCTCTTCAATTTTAACACTGCATCTTTTGACCCTTATTTGTGGCAGGTATCGTGTACAAAGTGATAAAAATGTTGCTGTATGTAGTATACATCCATCTGAGCCGGCCAAATTACAGTGTCTAGCCTGTCATCATAAGCCCCAAATACCTGCTGCTAAAAGTTACCATTGCACCCCAAAGTGTTTTCAAGATGCATGGCCGCACCATCGTACCTTACATGAGCGTGTTACAAATGCAGTTAATGGAACTGAGGACAAATTTGGGCGGGTTAATAATTCTGTTTCAAGTGCTAACTTGACAATTGGATATACACCTCCTATATATCCGGCAGGTATCAAACATGGCGATGAAACTTGGTTCGAAGTTGGACGGTCTAAGACTTATACCCCAACTGATGATGACATTGGGCATGTTCTTAAGTTCGAATGTTCTATAGCTAGTACAGTGACAAAATTACGTGTGGGGCAACCTAACACTTTATTAACTAATCGGGTCATTACTGCTCCTTCACCTACTCCGCGTCAGCTGATACATGTCGATGGGATGGGGCATTTAGATCTAGATAGGCGGGGAAGTTTTACTGTCATGTCATACAAGGTATTGTCCGAGACATGTGCCTCAAAGGATCTGTATAATTACTGCCCTCCATGGGCACTTTCTTGGCCATATCGCAGGCAAAATTTATTACGGGAAATTGTTGGTTACCAAGCAGACATTATTTGCCTTCAGGAGGTAATTAGCATGTTCTTGGTTATGTTTTTGGTGTTGCATTAATATTCTTATTTATTTCACTTTTTTTTTAACTCGTCTTTAAAGTTTAATTCCTGTTTGTTTTGATGAACGCTTGATTATGGAATTGGTTGTGCCAAAATATCTGGCTATTCTATTATACCGAATCTTGTATTTCTACAGATATAGATGATTAGAATGCTCTTACGGATTGCATAAATTACAAAAAACATTACTTTAATTTCCATGCATGTGAATGTGTGTTGTCTTTTCTTTTTTGATGACGGGTGGGGCGGGGAGATGGGAGTTTGAGTTAGAATTCTTTATTTTCTTATGTCATTGTAGTTCATAATCCAGTCCCTCAGAAACGCATGGCAACATTATGTAGAAGATAATTGCTTATATAGAAGATAACAGATCACCTTTTTTTCTCCAGGTTCAAAATGACCATTATGATGATTTTTTTACCCCTGAATTAGACAAACATGGCTATTACGGTATTTTCAAGAAAAAAACAACCGAGGTGATTGCAATACTCTGATCCCATGTGATTCTTAATCTTCATTTTTTTGTAAAGTTAACCTGTTTATTTTGTGCTTCCAGGTACCCGGTGGGAAAACAATTGATGGTTGTGCAACATTTTACCGCAGAGACAAATTTGCCCATGTGAAGAAATATGAGGTTGGGAATTGAGTTTTATTTAGTTAGTTCAGCTCTATTTGTACAGACATTAGAACCATGTATGCTTGCATGCAGGTTGAGTTCAATAAGGCTGCACAGTCTTTAACAGAAGCTGTGATTCCAACTACTCAGAAGAAAATTGCCTTGAATCGACTGGTCAAGGTGGCTTATTTCCCCAAAATTACATTTCAGTTCTGCTTTTCTGGGCTAAAATTATAGTCTTGTGACTGATGCTTACCAAAATTTCATTGTGTTCTTAGGATAATGTTGCACTAATAATGGTTCTGGAAATGAAAGTTAACAATCAAATAGCTGACAGTATTGCAAAAAAACAACTTGTTTGTGTGGTAAGTTACTCTCTTATGTTGCTATAATTTTTACGGTTGTTTTTGTTCATGTCCTAATGGTTTCAGGTTTTATAGTTAGCATTTTATTTTCATTGCTTTTGTTTGTTTTTTTGGAGTACCAGATTGAAATTGCAATGTTTGTTGAATATTTGTCCCAAAAGGATAATCTAGTGACTTGCTTCATGGGTGTTTATTTATTAATTATCTTTTGTCAGTAAGAGTGATCGTTGCCATGTCTTAGGTTGTAAGGTTTTTCTCTGGTGGCTACTAATGTGGAGGTGTGCTATCTTATTTTGCTGATGGTTGTTAGTCATGTATAAAATCTTTTTATAGTACTGGTCCTAAGGTGCTTTTTCCACTCTTATTTGCTCAACTATCTCATTCAAAGGACCGTGTTAGATGTCTGGTTTCAGAGATTAATTTTTAAACCAAATTTTGATATTCCTTTAAGATATTGTTTTTCATACCTTTCAGCCCCTCTTTTCAGAATAGGTCATTTTTTTGTTGTAGTAGTTGTAGCATTAACTTGCATATTGCTTGTGTGGACTTAGGCAAATACACATGTGCATGTCCAGCAAGATTTAAAAGATGTCAAACTTTGGCAGGTAAGCTATTTCTTTGGTTTGTTCATGCTTTACAGTCACATTTGAAAGTAGCATCTACTAATTTTCTCCTCTTCCTTTAGGTGCATACTCTCTTAAAAGGGTTGGAAAAAATAGCTGCAAGTGCAGACATTCCAATGTTGGTTTGTGGAGACTTTAATTCAGTTCCAGGAAGGTATGGTGAATCTTTATAACATTTTTTTTATATTATTTTGCGAGTTATTTATTTGTTTATTCAAAAGGTTATTTATGACTTTTTGCAGTGCTCCTCATGCACTTCTTGCTCTGGGGAAGGTAGACCCATCACATCATGATTTAACTGTTGACCCACTCAAAATTTTACACCCTCATAACAAGCTGGTTCATCAGTTGCCACTGGTAATATATTCATTTAAGTTCATCCCTTAAAGATGTTGCTTATTTAAAATGTGTCTTTATTCATTCTAGTTCTATATTTTTTTCAATCTTTTTGACTTAATTTATTATCTTGTTGTATGTGACTTCAAATTTTAGGTCAGTGCGTACACGGCTTTTGCAAGAACAGTCGGTGTTGCATTCGAGCAGCATAAAAAGAGACTAGATAGCAGAACAAATGAACCTTTATTCACAAGTATGACTAGAGATTTTGTTGGCACTCTAGACTACATATTTTACTCAGGTGAGCTGCCTTGCCATGTTACATTTTTGTTATAAATTTGATTTTTGGTCATTTTTTAAATGAACTTATGTGTTTTGGTTTCAGCGGATTTATTGACTGTAGCGTCGTTATTGGAGTTATTGGATGAGGAGAGTTTGAGGAAGGACACTGCACTTCCTTCACCTGGATGGTCCTCAGATCATATAGCACTCTTAGCTGAGTTTCGCTGCCAGAATAAGTCTTGGCATTAATACTTTAGGGTAGGTACCACCATTCTTATCTATCCCTTCCATATTTATTTTAGTATTGATGTTGTTAACGTTAACTTGTTTAAGAATATTGTTTAATGTTTAGAGAGATGATTTGCTAAAGCCATTTTATTTCTGTTATAAACATATTGTTGGCTTAATGTTTACGTGTTCCCAAGAATTGTTCCAATACACATTAGCTGGTTAGTTTGTGCTAGGATGGTTTAATTTGTTATTGTTATTGATAATAGTTGTCAATCTTTGTAGGAATCAAGATCCAGAGACACATAAAGAAAAAGGCTGAAAGAAGCATTTGGTTGGAAGTTTTATATAAAAATGGTGGGTCATGCCTGTATTTTCCAGGTATCCCCATAAGGGATCCTTGCAGCGATCTGCTTTGTAACATGTCATTCTTAATCTCATAGAAAAATTATGATCAGGTCTTATTACTTAGTTTTTTTTACCCTTTTCACTCCAAACACTCCCTTCAGAACTTTTCCCCTTTCTAAAGGCAAAATTTTCTTTAAAGATTCCTTCTGGATCAAATACACCCTAGTGAACAAAGTTAGTCTTTCCAATCTAGTGGCTGCTGAGCCTATAGTTTTAATTGATAGCAAAGTAGGAGAATTCAAGAGAAGTTGCTTAACATGGACATATGAAGTTTTGAATTGTTGCTTCATTGGTTGCAATATAGGAAGAGATTTTTACTGTTAACAATTGTAAAAAAAGGTTGCTCTGCAAGTTAGACACATTTTTCTATCCTTGTTTTACAAGTATAATAGATAGAATGCATATATTTTGGTCCTATAATTGTTTATCTATGCTGTTTTAGCTAATTAATTTTTCTGCTGCTGTTTATAGATAGAATCATTTTTTTCTTCTTGGTAACCTTTTAGTTCTCTATTCAGACTACTAAAATTGATGTTTTGATGATAGAATATATATATATATATATATATATATATATATATATATATATATATATATATATATATATATATATATATATATATATATACTACAGTCGTATAGGAAGCGTAAGTTTGATGTCCCTGACACGCCATTAATGCAAGTGTTTCTTGTTTCATGATTTTCTTGGAATGTGTTTGATTAAATTTTTAACTATGTAAACTTGCGTCTGCAACGCATACTCAGAAATAAAAACGTGCAAAAGCTGAAGAACGTGCAAAAGCTGAAGCTACTCATTGAAGTGTTACAAAACGTGCGTAATATGTTAATCCCTTTGTTCCTCAAAAAGGGACCCCGTTGACCATTTCACATAGATTACTCCCTCAACATAGATTAGTCCCCTGTATCAAAATAATAGTCTTTTAAGGTTGTTTAAATATAACAATTTTATTAAACTATCATTAATTATTATTGGTTGTTATAAAGATATAGTATGATCTAATATATTGAAAGTAATGTAAATAATAATTATTAAGGATAAAGTTGGTAAAAACTAATTAATATTGCATTGAAAAATTATTATTTTGTGACAATATTTTTTTACCTTAAAAGACTTATTTTGGGACAAAGGGAGTAAGAAAAAAAATAATTGAAAGATAAATAATTGTTATGAAATTAACCAAAATGATATAGAGATCAAAGTGAGAGAAAGAATAGAGAAATTAACATTATATTATATTATATAAAAGTACACTTTACATTGCAATGTGGATCTTATTTATAGTATATGATCAATGAATAACCATTAACTTAAGGAATACACAAATATTAGAAAATTAACTCATAGGAGTTAAGGAATATAGAAAGTTGGGTAAATGAACATCCAACTTTCTATATTCATAACACCCCCTTGGATGTTCATTGAGGATATGCCTCATTAAAACCTTATTAGAAAAAATCCAGTGGGAAAAAATCTAGTGAAGGAAAAAATATCCTTTGAATGAGAATTGTCTCGTTAAAATTTTACCATGAAAATCCGGTGGGACAAAACCACGATGAAGGGAAAAAAAGTGCAGAACATGTTTATTTCTCCCCCTCACGCATACATTTATATGTGAGACGATATTCTTTGTAGTAGTTGCTTAAATTTTCTTCTTGGAAGTGACTTCATGTAGTGCTAATAGTTATGAAGAATTTGACGAAGTTGTTGCCATGAGTTGTTTCTTAGATCTTCATGAAATGGTTGTACCTCCACAAGTAAACAAGTGACATATTTGTGATTTACCATTATAAGGATCTTATAAGTAACCTAAACCTCTACGGTAGCAAAGTATTTGTCTGACTTTGTTTCAACTTCTTTGTGTTGTGAAGAACTATATCTTTCTAATAGATTGATAGAAATTGATATATCATGGTCTTGTATAATCAGCAAGATAAATCAATGCTTGAATGATACTGATATATGGTACTTCGGGACCAATTAGCAAGATAAATCGTGGTTTTGTATAATTAGCAAGATAAATCAATGCTTGAATGATACTGAGATATGGTACTTCGGGACCAATTAGATTTTATCCTCTTTCTGAGGTCTATTAGAATTTCTACACATTCAATGATCTAACATCATCGGGGTACATGACATACGAGATTTGTCAATATACAAATATTTGAACACATTTGTCTTTTCTATTGTCGAAATGCTTAATTTATGAATCTAGACATAACTGTCTTTTCTATGTCCTTTATCTCAAACTGTTTCTATAAGAGATTTATAGCTTTCAGAATCTCTTCAGAAGTTCCAGTAATTTTATATGCTACAAGGATAATTAAATATGAAAAATTGAATTGTAGTCACTACAAGTGGATATGTTTCATCAAAATAATTTTTAGGTCTTTGTGAAAATCATTGAACAACAAATCAAGCTTTATACCATTCTTATTTTGCTTTTTCACAAAAACTCAATTATATCTCATTGGTTTCACACCTTGAGGTGTTTGGACTACAGGTCCAAAATCGAGTCACTTATAAAGTGAGTTTAATTCTTCTTCAATTGAATATATTCATTTTGGCCAATTCCCACTTTGTCTATAATCTTTGATAGACTTTGATTCATAATCCTCGTTATCATTTATCATCTTTAGCGCTATATTTTATCTGAAGACAATGTCAATATTGACTTTATTTTAATTTCGGTTCCATCACATTTCATTCATGACATAATTTATCGATATCTCTTTATTTTCATGAGTTTCAGGTACCTGATCAATCTCTTCTAAAGATGAAATGTTTATTATGTCTGATGCTTCTTTTAGATTTTCTATATCCTCACTTGGTCCATCTTTATGCTTAGCTCCCTTTCTTGTTCGAGGACTTTTATCTTTGGAACCGATTGGTCTGCCACGCCTCAGGCGTGGTTGAGACTCATTGGATTGTCCAACAGGGATATCAATTTTTATTGGAGCATTTGCAACTGGTATATATGATTTAGTCACACCTTTAGGATCAATGAATGCATTTGGTAATTGATTTGCTAATTTTTGCAGCTGGATTATCTTTTGAACTTCTAGTTCACATTGTTTGTTCGAGGATCAAGATTAGATAATGATAATTCATTCCATCTGATCTATTCATTCCAATTGAGGACCCATCTTATTGCGTTGTGGTAGAGAAATTGGAACATACACCGCACACCAAAAAATTCTTAGATGAGAAATATTAGGTTCTTTACCAAAAACTAATTGTAAAGGGGGAAAAGGTGTGATAACTTGTTGGCCTGATGCGAATTAATGTTGCAGCATGCAAAATTTCATGTCCCCAAGCAGAAACAGGGAGTTTGCATCTCATAATAAGTGGTCTTGCAATTATTTTATATGTTTAATAAATGATTCTGCAAGTCCATTTTGTGTATGAACATGTGCTACTGGATGTTCAATATCAATTTCAATAGATACACAATACTCATTAAATGCTTGAGATGAAAATTTTGCAGCATTATTAAGACATATTTTCTTGATAGGATAATCGGGGAAATGAACTCTTATTCGAATTAGTTGAGCTAGCAATCTTGCAAACGCCTGGTTGCGGGTTGACAACAAATAAACATGTGATCATCTAGTTGATGCATCAATTAAACCCATAAAATGTCTAAATGGTCCACATAACTGATAGACTCATTTATAATTTTTGTTGGTGATGACATAATTATCAATTTCCCTTGTGAGCAATAATTGCATGAGAACTTATTTGATTGATTAATTTCCTGACTCATTAATTGATGACCGCATGAATTTTCAATTATTTTTCGCATCATTATATAACCGGGATGGCCCAACCGGTCATGCCAAATTAGAAAATTTTCAAGTGATAATTAGCCTATTGGGTTGCAATCAAGTATTTGATTATTTTCTCAAATTATATCCTTAAAATTAGGATTCATATCAATTATATTTTTCCAATATTCTTTCTTGCCTTAACATAATGTATTGTATTGGAGAAATTGGAATATACACTACACATCCAAAAGTTCACTTAGATGAGAAGTTGAGAAGAATTATAATAAATTAGGGAGGACTAAGATATAAAATCTTATTGACTTGATGCGAATAAATATTTCAATGTACATGATTACATTTTCCCAAAGCATAATTTAGAAGTTATACTCTCGTAAGTATCAATCATGCAACTAACTTTAGACATCTATAGAATGGATCTTCAAGTCCATTTTTCTCATATGAACATATGCTACAAGATGTTCAATATCAATTTTAATAATAAATGTGATACTTATCAAGGAATTTTTGAAAAATCCAAAAAACAAGACCTTAGTCTAATCAGTTGGGAAAATAATTTCACAAACTTCTGACTGTGAATGTCATAAAAACTCAATTTCTCAAATTTTCCTTTAGAAACACATAAATTTTATTGGATTGAAGAAATTTCTGGTTCTTCAAAACTAGTTCTCTCATTATAATATATTTGAGATGACCTAACTGATTTTGCCAACAACACACTTAAGTGTAATTCTTCTAATTTGCTTCAATCTTTAGTAAATATAGAATAATTTATATAAAATATATATTTTTCAATCTTAATAAATTTACAATTATTAATTTTATTCATGCAATCCTTCTATGATTGTCACCTTTTCTAAGATCCATGAAAATTATCATTGATACTTTTTCTGATCAATGGAGACAAAATAATCATTTTCTTATCAATCATCAAGGGATAACTATTTCTTTGATGAATGAATAAAAGTAATTCATTCTTTGAACAATCCTCTAGGGATCCTTTATAATAGATCATAGATCTTCAAACAATGATAAAGATAAATAATTTTCGTGTAATCCTTCGGGGATGCATTATAGGTTCTTCAAGAACTATATAAATTATTACTTTTCAGATATAATTTTTTTCGAGAGGTAGATCATAAATCTTCAGACAATGATAAAGATAAATAATTTTTCGTGTAATCCTTCGGGGATGCATTATAGTTTCTTTAAGAACTATATAAATTATTATTTTTCTATCATCCAGGGATCTTGATTAGTTCTTCAGGAACTATATAATAAATTATTATTTTTCAGATATTCATCCAATCCTTCTGGGGTGCATAAAAATCATCGTTGATTTTTTTCTTCTAAACAATATATCAATACATAATAGGCATAATTAAAAAAATATTACTGAACAAAATAATAATAATACTATCTTCTAAATCTTGGAACTTCATATAGTTAGAGCTTCATTATCAAATTATTTGTATCACTTCTAGACAATTGGTTAACATTCATATGGTAGAGTTTCGTGCTGATAACATGTTATGAAATTAACCAAAATGATATAGATATAAAAGAGAGAAAAATAATAGAGAAAGTAACATTATATTATATTCTGCAAAAGTACACTTTACATTGCAATGTGGATCTTATTTATAGTACATGACAAATGAATAACCATTAACTTAATGAATACACAAATGTTAGAAAATTAACTCATATGAGTTAAGGAATAAAGAAAGTTGGGTAAATGAACATTCACATCTATTTACTATTATTCATAACAATAATGATATTCTTACTAAAGTACCATTATCTTGTATTGAAAATGATGAAAGTAATATTTAATTAGAGGGTAAAATTGAAAAAGATGCATTGGAAATTAAAATGAATCATTCATTTTGAGACACTTTTTTATTCCAAACAGATTTCTCATTGTGAGACATATGGAGTACATGAAATATGATTATTTAAGAAATTATCAAAGCAAGTGAAGTTTAAGAAATGATGTATATATTGATTGATTTATGTAAGCAAAACTCTAATCAAGGTATGAAAGAAGAAAAAAAAAGTTTTGAAAAAGTGAAGAAAATGAACAATGTCTATTTGATCTCACTTGAGCAGAAAGGATCTTCAGTGACCTGCAACACGTCTCTGACGGTTGATGGAGAGATGAGGGTGTACCTGCAAGGAATTTTGATGCTAAAGTGAAAATCATAATGTAGAAGATCAAGTACATAAGGTAAGAGAGAGAATAATTTAGAAAACTTGCCATTCTAGTGGAAAAGGGTATTTATAGAGGACCCCCAGTGATGGGTCTAAGTCTCTTTCGTGGGCTGGATCCTTAGGTCCACAATGAAGACTGCCAGAATCCTACGTGAAAGTAGGGGAAAACCAGCACGTGGTCTTCATCCTGGGTCAACTTCTCTATCGTATCCGGAGGTGGGAGATTAGCTCCCCACGAAGGGCAAAATGGCTCCATGGAATGAGGGGGACAATTGACCACATGCCCTCTAGGGAGAACACGGGGAACTGCTCAACGACTATACAAGATTGGGCCGCTTATGTGGGTCTTCCATGACATAAGATGGAATGGGTTGTGCTCGACGGTAGGTCATCCCAAGACACAGTCCAAAACAGGATCCCCAAATCGTTCCAAGGAAAATGAGCAATGACTTAGGAGTCGGTTCGCGTGTCGAGATGGAAGGACGTTGCGTTTGTTCGACCATCGTTGTTGGCACGGTCGAGGACGTGCCCATTCGAGTGAAATCACATGGAAATATGCTCGAAGACACATTAGCAGACCCATTCATATGTTCGACATTATGGTTGTTTTGTTTTTCGAGGTTGTGCTTGTAACACCCTTCTACCCCATCACAAGTTAAGCGATTTAAATCAAATATCAGAGTAAAACTTATAAAAAGGGCATCACAATACTTCTTAAATTCAAAAGTCAAAACATCGCATTGAGTTTTGTCCCGTAACACGGGTTAATAAAATCATCAAACTCGTTTGTATTTCTTTTTGAAACAATATGCAGTGGAAAAACAACTAAAACATCATAAACATCTTTTATAAAAAGGAAACTTCATTCTATAATCCAAACATCATTTAAAATCAAAAGTAATCGAAATAAATAAACATCTTAATTCTCTTAAAACCATAAAAAAGTGAAACCCAATCCCGAATGTTACTGGACATAGAGCAGGACTCCACTTCTAACTAACTCAATGACTCACTATCCCCGAGTCAAGCACACACCGAGCTAACCTTGATTATCTGCAGGATGGCATAATAAACCATCACCAGAAGGCATGCAGGGTGAGTAAATTCACATTCAATAAAATAATATAGAAATAAGAATTTAAAACATAACATCAACATCAATCTATCATCCCTAGCTCAATTATACTAATCATCATTTTCATTACATCATAATAACATTCACCACACTCATGTATACACAACATCAAATACATCTCATCATTATACAAAATCAATGCAACTCATGCTATGTCATTTACAATGAAATTCAACCTCTTAATAATGCATATGGTACCGAAACATCCTCATGGATGAACACTGGGCCATCAACCATCCTCTAAGGGAGCACATCATAACATCATATCACTCCAATCCACACAATGAGATTGAAGCTACCAATAGACCGAAGTCCCCTCATAATTCAATGACATGAATGCAAGACACAATATACATATATCATCCTCAAAACATCATAACATTGCATCCGCATTCACTATTAACCAATCATTCCTCACATTCATTCATACCATTATATACATACTCATGGAACATCATGCAATGCACTCATCCAACATCATATTTCTATCTCATGAAATCATACCTCATAACTTGAAGGAAATCAAATAATTCATTATACATCACTTAATTACTAACTCTACTCATATAGCCTCTAAAACACATCATGTGATAACTCTACAAGATCATAGAAATACAGGACATTTTACCTCAAAAGCAGTTTTCGGAAAAAAGGACATTTTTCAAAGTTTCTCAGGGCTCGCTAAGGAGACATCCTGCTCGCTCAGCACCTAACTCCTTATTTGTGCTCGCTAAGCAAGCTGTAGCTCGTTAAGCAAGCTTCGCGATTTCTGCATATTTTCTGCGATTTCCAGATTCTTACCTCTGCGATTAAACCCCTCAAAATACAGAATTTGACAACAATACATCAGAAAACATCATCAACATCAACATTCCTCTTTATAACATCATATACATCATTAAAAACATCACAATTCACACAAAAATTCATTATCAACAAATCAATTCATCACAAAATCCCATACCCTAAAACCTATACCTCAAAACCCCAATTCTATTTCCCACATTATAATACTGAAAGGAAAATACTCTCCATACCTTAGGTTCCTTAATTCCTTCGTTAATATTCACGAAACTTCAAGCCTCTTGCCCTAGCTTTTCCTTCCTCAGAGCTTTTATCCTTCTCTCCAAAAATGCGATCGTTTCCAATTGATTGTTCACAAAATCCCCTTTACTCTTTTTTTGTCACTCTTGCCCCTAAGACCTCAATAGACCTTCTCCAAAATACCCTTAATAATTCTCAATCAAAAGACCACATTACCCTTATCCTCCAATTCCTCTTATTTAATTTAATCTCAATTAATAACTAAATCCACTAAACTTAATATTTCTAATATTCATAATATATTAAGTCATCCCCACAATTCCTCAAAACATTAAATAACATCATAAACATCAAAATTCACAAGTAAACACATCAATTAAATCAAAATCGACTTTGGGGTGTTACAATGCTCATGAAAGATTTGAGTAATTGCTATGTGCTCGACATCGTAACCGAATCTTATTGGCGGGCACGTGTCCGCGGGGAGAGTGGATTCGACGAGCTTATTCGACGTCTTGGGATATGTAGAGTTTAGGGAATCTAGGGAAGCTCAAATGACTAATCCCTTGGGTGCCACGCATGGTGGATAATTAATGTGCAATTATGTCTAGGGGAATCTAGGGTCTAGGCAATGATGGCCTAGATCATGCTTCCCCGCATGACAATTTTGCTATAAAAAGGGTGAGGGGAAGTTCATTTGGAATATTTCCAAACTTCTGCTCCCCTATTCTAGCGTTTGTTATGCTTTCCCGTCTTCATCGCCATTGCACGAAGTTTTCCGTCGTCGTCTTACCACCGTCACCAACCAAATAAGTTCTTCTTCTTCTCCGTTTTACATGCTAGTTGTAGGGTTTTCTGTTAGAGTTAGGTACTGTCTGGGGAACACACAAATTCCCCAACGAACATAAAGTTTCCGGTCAAAGTTCATGGGTTTCACGACAGATTCATGAATTCGTCGATTAAGGCATGAATTTTCCGATGAATTTTCCTGCGTGTTCATGAATTTTCCGGTGAACTATGGGTTTTCCGATGAAGACTCATGAACATTCACCGGGGTTTGCATTGGGGACGATCTTCCCCATGAAATTCATGTTTCTCATTGTGTCAAGGAGATCATTCCCCGAAGAGTCGTGCATTCCATTACATCAGACATATCGGCTCCCCGAGCGTAATAGAGGATAAGATCCTCGCGGTCCCATGTCCGCTGACAAAGGGCCTTGGTCGAAGGCGTATCCTCGGGCCTCTCCTCGCCCTTTCACTTGATTTGCGGTGAAAAAGTGGATTTGACTCGACGTAGAATTCAATATATTCCTCTACTTTTCAAATAAAATGGAACAGTGTAATGGGGAAGAAGACATGTCCGAGGTAAATGCGGAACATGATGTGTCTTTTGTAACGCTCGTATTTAATTAATTAATTAAATTAAATATTATCACGTATTTTTCCCGATTAATTATTGTTAGATGTTATTTTGTCGAGTGTGTTATTAAGTTGTTTAAGTTGGTATTAAGTTGATGGTTAAGTCGTGGTTGGGTTAGTCGAGCTAATTAAGTCGAGATGATAATAGAATTATTAATGAAATAATATTAGTAAGTGGACTTAGTGGTAGTGTGAGAGAAGAAAAGGTGGGGGGGGGGGGTTTCTATTTTAGACCCATTAGTAATTGAATTAATTAGTGAATTATAGTATTACTAAGCTGAAAACCTAATTAGAAGAGTTAATCTTAATTTTGAGGAAGAACAAGTCTTGTGGAAGAACAAGGTGGCTAGGTTTTAGATTTTCGTAGAGATTTGGCAGTGAATTCGAGCTGCCTTCAATCCAAGGTAAGGGTGGGGTTCAAATTCTATAACCGGGATTAGGATAATTCGTATGTAGGATGGGTATTTTGTATGATTGTTGTTGTGTTCAAGTATAATATGTTGTTGTTGATTTTCGTATGGATCTGTCGTGAAGAATATGTTGTGCTTATTGTGTTGTTGTCATAAACTTGTTCATGTTGTTGTATTTTGTTGTCGTTGCTGGACTGGTTTTGTTGCACGAAAATTGTGTAGAAAGGAGATTTAGGACTCCTAATCGAACGTAGTAATTGTTAGATGAGGTGTATACAAAATATTTGAGGTCTAAAATCAATGTAGAAACCCAATTAGGCTTGGATTGATTATTGAAGTTGTGAGATTCGTAGCAGAAGTGGGACTAGTGTGAAGAATTGTGAATCATGTAACACCCACTTTTCCCAATTTCAAAAATCACATAAATCTTTGTTAAAATCAGAGTTCAAATAACAAAGTGAGTGATTACACTTCAAAAAATTTCAATAATTCGATTCATTTTATCATAAGCAGCGGAAATATGTTTTCGATAACAATTGTGCCCAACGGCAAAACAACCCAACAACATAAAACGGGTCCTCTAGTTTACTAAACTAATACGTAACTTAACAAAGTTGAAAAACAAAGTAAAATAGCATAATCCAAAAATCTCCATTCCCGTGTTACGTATCAGAGCGCCCTAGGACTCGAACAAGCAACACCAGAGCATTTCTCAGGTACCTGAGTTATCTGTACTTCCGAAGAAGCACAAACATAATAACACAAACAAAGGGGTGAGAAAAAATTTCATATCATAATGGTGCAAACAACATATTTGAAGGATTAATTACACACCAACCCTAACATACAACACCAATCATACATTCAAATAAATATATATGCAATGTGACTATATACACAATGCAAATGCGGTACCAACTTCAACAAATGTCCATCGATTCAGACCGGATGCATCGCTTACGCTCCTACTGAGACACGATCATCCCCCACATATTGATTCCCAATGAATTCGAATAACCACTTATGCTCCATCCGAGACATGGTTATTCCCCTGTCATGTATGCATATGCAAAACTCGATTACACATACAATATCATCAACATGCATAAATATAAATTATGCTCATACGATCCGCTCGATCCTCATCATTCATCAATCAACATATAAAACACAAAACAAACATCTCCATAATAAACACAAATCAATCGTCTTTAAAACTCATTTACTAAACAGTGGTTGTCAGGTCCTATGGTTGCTACTAAACATTATCCTCAACGCCTTAAATTAATGGTACGAACCTTAATTAGAGGAATGAGACGAAACTGACTCAAAATATCGCATTTTTCCAGTTACAGAGGCCTGTCACGACCCCCTGTGTCCCCTGACACGGCCCGTGTCCGGTGTCCTGAAGAGCACCCCAAACAAATCAACTTTTTTTATGAAAGATAGGGGGCTGACACAGTCGCCCGTGTCGTGTGACACGGCCCGTGTCACACCTCCTGAAGACCCTTCCCCAAAAATCCATCCAAAATCATATTCCCGTAGCCTGACACGGCCACCCGTGTCCTATGACACGACCCGTGTCAGGGAGCCTGCGCCAAAAATTTCTTTTTCACCCAAAGATCAATTTTTCTCTACCTTTGATACCAGTACGAATTCAGTTCTTTTTACATGGATTTTTCACTCGTTAACAGTCACATCATGGTTCTTAGGATCAAATTATACCTATAACATCTTCTAAATTATTAGCCTAACTTTTACTAATCAAATTATTAAAAATCATAATTCTCTTCATCTTCCCTAATCATCTAACATCATCAACAACCATAACCCAATTCACATATCACAATACACACACAAACAATTCAATCAACCTCAAACATATATCAACAATCATCATATTATTCATAAATATATCATAAATCCATCAATTTCAACCCAAATTCATAAATCCCTAAGGGAGTAAGGAACTCCCAATTACCCTTCTATGTTAGGTCACCAATATAAAACCCTTTCTCCCCCTTACCTCAGATTCAATTGATCCTTGGAGAAATCTTGATCTTCAAATCCTACGATTCTTGATCTCCCTCTTCTTCTCCCTTTTCTCCAGAGCCCTCTGTTCTTCGTCAAAAATCACGATAATGAGAAATGTATCGTGTTCTCCCTTTTTCACAATATAACCAAATTACCACCTTACCCCTTAGACCTCCAACTTACTCTTTTATTTTATTTTATTAAATAATATTATAATAATAATACACATCATCATATTATAATTATTTACATAAAATACCTTATTCCCCATAAGTCCAAATATCTCACCATAGTCTTAATATTTATTTTATAAAAATAATTTATAAAATCGGGGCATTACAAATCACATAGTAGATCTGGTGATATGCGTAACAAATGACTGTTACGCAGACATTACACGTAAGAGAAGGCCTGTGGTACGACTCTCTGGTCATTTACATAGGTTACACGTAATGGCAAGTCTTACGCGTAATGGGTTTCATAGAAACAAGAGTGATACGCGTATGAGCAAGTCTATACGTGTATAGGCAGAATGGTGTGCAGAAAATGCAATTTTTGGCGATTCGTCCTGTTTTCGCATCCGAGTCGAACTGAGTTAATTCTAGAAATTAATTAGAGATAAAATAAGTTGAATTTAATAGAATTGAGGACTAAAATAATTAATTTAGAAATTTAATTAAATTAAGCCGTAATTAGTTGGTTTTCTGTGTTGTGGTCATATTAAGCCGATATAAGTTGTGTTGTCCCGATCTTGGGAAATATTAAGTTGCAGGTCGATTGACCAATGTTGATACATGTTCTTGAATTGTTAAGTTGTTTTTCATGTTGTTGTTATTATATGCCATTCATAAATCGCATACATTTGCATATTTTTAAGTTGGAGCGAATGCTCAAATCAAGTTGGCCTAGATTAGCAAATAAGTTATCGATGCCTCGATAAATTGACAAGGTTTTAAGTTGGGAGTTTTACTCCAAATGGTACCACATTCATATACATAAGTTGAGTCACATTATATACGTGTTGTTAATCAATGTTGATTGAAGTTATATGTTGATGTTGCTTGTTCAGTGAAGTGGTGTGATTGCATGATTTCTCGTTTGTGTGTTGATTATCATACTCTTGTTTATATTATTCAATATTTCACCCTTATATTTGAATGTTGCCCTTATGCTGGTAACATGCAGGTAATTAAGAGTCGAGTACTTAGTAGCTTCAAGTTGCTGTTTATCGCTCTGATACGTATCACCTCGGGGGGGGGGGGGGGGGATGAACGCATGTCTTGTGTTTTGTGTTGAATTATACTTAGTTGTTAAATTTGATAAATTTGTTTATTTTGACAACTATGTTGAATGTAGTTTAATGTTGAAAGCGAATGATGTTATTTTAAAGTTGTAATTTTGACGAATCCGCTTTGTAGTTTTGAAGCATTTATATTAATGAAGTTTATGTTGATTGGTTTTAAAGTTGAAAATCTGATATCCCATGTTTGTGGAGAATATTTTATAACTCCGATTTAATTATAAAGTCGGGTAGAAATGGGGTGTTACATTAGTTGTATTAGAGCAGGTCGATCTGTCCGATCAAGTTGTCGAGTTTTAGTTTGTTTAACAATCAAGTATTGTTAAGTGGTTCTAAATTTCGTTATGTTGTAGTGTTAAGTTGAGATGGCATGAAGGAATGTTGTTGCGATGGCTGCTTTTATGCAAGCAATGGCTCAGGCAGTGCAAAACTTACCGAATACTGGCGAGAATGATGAGTCTCGTACCTTGGCGACTTTTCAGAGAGAGAGAGAATCTGCCTACTTTCAAGGGCAAGTATGACCCTGATGCAACATTGGCTTGGTTGAAGGAAATTGAGAGGATTTTCCATGTGATGGATTGCACTCCAGCGCAGAAGGTTCGTTATGAGACCCACATGTTGGCTGTAACACCCCAAAGTCGATTTTAATTTAATTGATGTGTTTTTTTTTGTAAATTTTGATGTTTATGATGTTATTTGGTATTTTGTGGAGTGTCGAGGAAGGCTTAATATATTATTAATATTAGAAATATTAAGTTTAGCGGGTTTAGTTTATTATTTGAGATTAAATTAAATAATATGAGAGGAATAAGAGGATAAGGGTAAGGTGGTCATTTGATAAAGGATAAGTGAGGCTTTTATGGGGAAAGACTAAAGAGGTCCTAGGGGAAAGAGTGACAAAAAGAAGGAAAGATGGGAGAGTATGATCATTTGGAATGATCACACTTTTGGGAGAAGAGCTCTGGTGAAGAAGAGAATCTAGGGCTTGAAGGTTGGAAAGATTTACGAGGAGATTATCGGGAAAAAAAACCTTACGGAACCTAAGGTATGAGGAGTATTTTCCTTTCAGTATTATAATATGGGAATAGAATTGGGGGTTTTGTGGTGTAGTTTTAGGGTATAGGGTTTTGATTGATGATTTTGTGTTTTGATGATGATTACATGATAATTGATGAATATAATGATGTTAGATGATGTATTTGATGTTATGGTAAAAAATGTTGATGTTAAATGTGATTCTGATGCTATGTTGATGTTAAATGATGCTTGCTTAGCGAGCACAAATAGGGAGTTGGGCGCTTAGCGAGCAAGATGCCTCGCTTAGCGAGCCCTAGAAAGTTTGAAAAATTATTTTTGTGTATTCCAAAGATTGTTTCTTGAGGTGGTTTAGGTCTTAGGTTACTATGATGTTATAGAGTTTTTGTATGATGTGTTTTGGGGATTTATGAGTAGAATTAGTGATTATGTGATGTATGTGTTTATTTGATTTTCCTCGAGTTATGAAATCTGAGTATATGATGTAGAAATATGATATTGGATGAGTACGTAGTATGATGTTCTATGAGCATGTAATATGATGGTATGAATGAGTATGAGGAATGATGATTAATAATGAATGCGGATGCAATGTTATGGTGTTTTGAGGATGATGTGTGCATATTACGTCTTGCATTCATGGCATTGAATTATGAGGGGAATTCAATCCATTGGTAGCTTCAATCCCATTGTGCGGATTGAAGTGATATGTGTCGCTCCCCGGAAAAGACACTAACTCCCTCGGTGCAAACGCGAACGGTCAGCGAAAGAGAAATGGTTGAATTGAATAGAGTCGCCAGCTAGGCATTTTTATCCCGAAGGAAAGGTAATGCTGCATAAACCTGGAAAGAGATGGATAAGACGGTTGCGAACCAAAGAAACTAATAAAGGGGGTTGGTTACGACCTGGGAAGGTATTAGCACCCAGATTATCCGTCGTACTCGACGGGATCCACGCTTACAAGATTATGCTTAAGGGGGTAGGTGTATGTGCTATCTGTGTGCAAAAGCTAGGGAAAGAAAGTACATGTGTCAGTGCAAAAGGTGTGAATTTCTCAGGAACTTAGGCTTAAAAAAGAATGCTGAAAGAGGGGGAAGACACAAAGACTTTTGTTCGATAACTGTTAAGTTATGCCTACGTATCCTCTCGTGAAATGAGGAAGTTAGAACACCGTAGTTCGACTCAAAGAGACTGAAAAATAAATTGACTGTGAACTACTTGCTTGCCTATGCTCAAGTGTATGACTCGTCTGGCTCGAGTGCTAACTGTCTTGCATTAGACGGAAGAAGCGAGTTCTCGTTTGTGAATGAGTGTGATGAGAAAAGAATCCTGGAGGAGACAATTATTGTTTGTTTTTGTGTTTTCAGTTTTTTATTGTTTTTGGTGTTTTGCATAGGATTATGAACTTAAGCCTAAATCAAAGGTTGTAAACTCATTATATCCTCCCTGATTAGGGATAATGAGCCTACTTAAGTGTGAGATAAACATCTCAACTTAATTACCTTAATGATGTAGGATTAAGATCATTAACCTACTTGTGATTATTAAGACGTTTTTGGGTTTTGTTTAGTGTTAAGTAATGAGTTTAATCTCTAATCACAGATTAGTGAACTCATTACACCATCCTAATAGAAGGATGATAGATGAGAACACTTAAGCTAAGGAAGATACCTCAACTTAATCCATGGTTAAGGATTAAATTCATTATATAACAAGCCTTTATTAAATGGATTTTAAATAAAGGGTGAGATTAAGAAGTGGATTTTATGGTTTGTAAGACAACTTGAGGGGGACTTGTCCATTAAACACTAGGGTTAGTCCCTCTTAACCATATGGAAGAGATAGAACCCTAATGTAAGGCCCAAGTTACAAGATAAAGTCTTAGGGATTATTAATGTGTTTTGATTAAGAGGTGTAAACAAATTAAATATTTAACACTAAGGATTAAAGTTATACACTCCATCCTAAGATAAGGATGCAGGCATAACCCTAATTCAAAGTCCTAAGGCTTTAAGAGTTTAGCCTCTGATTAAGAGATGAGAAGAGAGACTCAAGGAGACTCAAAGGTAAAAATTTAGGGGGGACTATAAACAACCCTAAAAGTTATCATGCTTGGATATCCTATGCGTAATACCTCAAAATTTTCCCTCTCATTTCCTCAGCATTTTGCATAGCATGTTGCATACATAAATTCATAAAATAATCAAAAACATTGCATCATATATATAGCATAGCTGAGGCATGGGTATGTGATCAATGATCGGAGTAACCGAAAGTTATGAAGAGGCTATCGAAGGGCCACAAAGCTTCTCAACCTTGTGCAAAGGGTTCATAATATCCCACAAGTCTTCACTTGAAGCCACAAGCCATGGAAAGATGGGGGTTTGATTGAAGGAGGCAAGCCGTGCTATATTTCCTGAGGGAAAAGAGCCGAATTAGGGTTTCGTTTCTACGGGGCTTCTGCGTGAAGTTTTGATTCAAGAAGGATTCCTTTGACTTATATATGATGTCAAGTGCCTGAGGTTCAGATCTCGTCTATAAATTCATTTTGGAAGGGGTTCAACTGGTCGGACGACGGAAAATCAAGGAATCGGAGAAAAGGCATCCGAGCAGGGTAAAAAGGGTCGACTCCGGACTTTTAAGATCGAGATCATGAAATTAGGATTACAATGATCCTATGGTTCATATTTGGTCAAGAAATGATGGAGGAATCATAAAAAAAAAATCAATCAAAGGGAAAAATCATTTGAAAAGTAGTTGGTTTTGCATTTCCCTCCACTTTTCCTTCCACTTTCTTTCCACACTTCCTTTCATTCTTTCCATTTTGCTTTTTCCACTTCAATTCCACTCCATTTCCCTTGGAAGCTTCCACCATCTTCTACCATCTTCTAGAGTATTCCAAGGAATATTCCAAGGAATATTCCCTTTTTCAACCCTAACCCTAACTAACTACCAAACCTAATTTTGGATCCCAAGCCTAATTTTTGGGCCCCAAACCCAAACTTAGCTCCAAGCCTAGCCTCTATATATTCAATAATCACTTCATTGAGGGGGGTTCACACCATTTTCCAATTTTTCACTCTTTCACAAGCACTTTTTCTCTATCACTTTTTCCTCCTTTTTCCCTCCTTTCACCAAAGCTTTTCAAATAAGCTCTTCAATTTTCACATTGAAACTGGAAGATCTTAAAGCTTAAGCCTTCAACCTTCATATTTTGTGGATTGTGGAAGAAGAAGCTACTGAATTTTGTGAGGATTTTCGACTTATCGGAAGCACAAGAAGATCAAAACGTCAAGAACACATTTATTTTGCGATTTCTCGGTTTTCGGGTTCCTCTTCGATCAAGCTCCGATTCTTGCAACATACACCGAAGCATTCCTCCGCTTCATAGGTTGGTGACCTTAATCACTTTTTCTTTAAGTTATTCTCTTCATCTCGCCATTTCGGCATTCTTTAAGTGCTTTTCGCTTTGTTTAAAATCGTTTCCGTTTTCGATTATGTGTTGCTTGCATTTTGTGATTTTTGTTGGTTTTGGATTTAAAGTGTTGATAGTTATAGGTCCTACCATGTGTAAATAAGCTCAAATTAAGTAGAAATTAGTGGTAGCATGTTCCTAGGTATGTTAGGGATCATTAGAAGCAAGATTGTGGCCAAAAGCACTTATTTTAAAAGCTTTTTTTCAATTCTGTTCAGCGTTAACCGGTTAACGCATTTGGTTAACCGGTTAACGCGTGCGTTTTGCCACAAAATACTGCTGTTTTAGGTCTGTTAACCGGTTAACACATACGGTTAATCGGTTAACGCTGTTGATTTTTGTGTTTTTGGATTCTTTGATTGCTCATTCCTAAGTCCTAGTGCCTCTAATGTTCATACATGTTTAGGTAGTGATTTTAGGGAATTTTTGGGTCCATTTTCAGTAGCTCATTCCCCCATTTCGAGTCGTTTCGACACGATTCCGTTCATGTCGCATGTTAAGCGTTTTTGTGTTCTTTGGTACATAGCTTAAGTTCTTGCATTGTGTTGCCATGTTCATGCATCATTTGGTATGTAATAATCATGTTGCATTCTGTTTTTACATGTTTGCATTGCATTAAATCATTTTGCATTTCATTGTATCATTATGTTGATGTATGTTGCATGTTGCATAAACATGTATGTATGTGCATTTGGTTGCATTTAGTTGCATGCTTGATCATAGCATTTACATCAATTCAATTCTGAATTTTGCATTGAGTTTGACATTATGTTTGATCTAACATATTGCATGTTCATAGTCAATAATCATCATGCTCATATGATATGTTCATGTGCCACTTTGTGCATTACTTGTTGCATAATCAACCATATGATGCATTCTTGCATAATCATAAAAAATGTTCATGTTCTTGCATTTGTATATGTCGATTTAGGTTCAAATGTATGTTCATGTGGAAATTAATGCATGTTTTATTGAGTTTGTGCATTAAAAAATGAAAATAAGCAATTCTGGATTTTGCATTTCATAGCTGTTTTTGCATATAAGTGCTGTAAAATGTGTGCTGTTTGTTTGTTTGCATGCTATTTGTAACCTTTTACACCTACTTTTTCATGTTGCATGCTGGCTGTAAAAAGCTGACTTGTGTTATGCTTTGTTTTCATAGCTGATTGTGTAATAAGTGCTG
Source organism: Lathyrus aphaca (assembly GCA_963966055.1). Taxonomy (NCBI): domain Eukaryota; kingdom Viridiplantae; phylum Streptophyta; class Magnoliopsida; order Fabales; family Fabaceae; genus Lathyrus; species Lathyrus aphaca. The sequence goes on along the minus strand of OZ014520.1, from coordinate 352,601,114 downwards.
TAAATAGTTACTGGATTTTGGTTTAGCATAGTGTAGGCACCCTTAAACCTAAGTTTGAGTCTAGTTTAGGTCCAAGAGACTTAGGATTTAATTAGGGTGTGTTTGCCTATTTTTTTTATAATAAAGATGCAACATTAACCTTTGTTTTGTAGAGGGGAAGATTGAGGTAAGTTTCCTTTACCTTATCCTTTTCTTTTTATGCATTTCGTTTATGCATTTTAATTCATTTTTCCTTCCATATTTGTGTTTGGTAGGGTTCCCCCTTGTTAGGATCAACTTATCTTCATTAGGAAGTAAGTTGCATCCTTTTTCGTTCTTTCTTTTCCTTTTCTTCCTTAGGATTAGAAAACCTCACTAACCATTAGGATCTCCCTTTTGTGGATAATAAATAACTTAGGGTGTGTCTTAGTCCCCCCTAGTTTTGTCCTTTTTCAACTTGAGTCATTCTTTCTCGCCTCATAAAGAAAAGCAATAAAACACTTAATAAAAACCGAACTTTCTTGTACGATACGAGACTTTGTTGCGGAGTGCTTATACGCGTCCTGTTTCGGGGAGAGGTTTAAGTACTTCCCGCGATGGATAGGTCTTAGTATGAGAATATTCACAAACAAATTCAAAACATTTCTCATAAAAGACAAAAACAAAGAATAAGCGAATTTCCCGCGGGAACTTCTTTTCTCATCGCATTCATTCTATACGCGAATTTGCGACGACTTGTCTCGCATGCAAGACGGTAAAGGCACTCGTACCAGACGAGCCTGCAACACCTGAGCATAGACATACGCAGTTCCATCCATAAAAAATACAAATAGTTCCCGCCTTAGTTAGGCGAACTACGTCGACTCTGATCCTCATTATCCCGATGAGGTACGTAGGCAGCGGGGTAGGGCCCGTTCGAGTACATTCTTTATTTTCCCTACATTTCCCTCTTTTATTCTCATTCTCTCTTTTCCAGCCCCTTTTCTCATTTCAGTTCATTCCAGTTAGCAGTTCATTTGTTCAACAGCAGTCATTTCTCAGCTTTTGAAACAAAACAAACAAGCGTAGATCCCGTCGGGTACGGCGGACGGTCTGGGGTGCTAATACCTTCCCAGGTCGTAACCGACTCCTGAACCCAGATCTTTGGTTCGCAGGACCTTGTCCTTTCCTTCTTCCTCAAGTTTGTGCAACATTACCTTTCCCATTCCTTCGGGATAAAAATGTCTGGCTGGCGACTCTACCTTTTTTGCGCCACTTTCGCGTTTGTATTAGGATGAAAATCCCGGGAGCGACAGCTGGCGACTCTGCTGGGGATCGAACCCAGAGTCTCTGGTTTCCCTTGTAGAGTCAATCCTAGTGCCTATTTGGTTTTGTTTCTTTGGGTGTTTATATGTTTGTTGTTTAGTTTGGCTTTACTGTTTTATTTACAGTTTTACTTTACAGCTTTACTTTACTGCATTTATTTACCGCTTTCAGTATTTATATTCCATGCATCATATTATACTGGACTGTCTGGCTGTGCTGGTTTTCATTTTTTCTGTGGGATGGGAGTTACTGTGAAAAAAGCCAACTACCCGGCTTGAGTGCACTATAGGATTAACGTGGACACGTTGTGCTCGCATGGTTACATGATGAGTGGCAATGTGTTCCACACACAGATTGCGACCGTCTCGGGACTATTCTGTGTGGGGATTCTTCTCCACTTCAGGGTACAACCTTCATAGTTATGTGCATCTGGTGACCGATCTTAAAGGACCTTAATGGGAACACCCCTCTCCAGTGATGACAGTGGCATACCACATTTGTTGGCAAACCCACTTGCATCCGAGGGTCTATTGGGAACTCGCATAGGATGGCCTGGTTCTCTCATAGGAATTCAGTTAAAGGAAACTGTTCGTATGATGGTAGTATTGTACCCTTCGGGATGAATGTACTATTGTTTCTCGATTCATTGATTGAAGCTGGAGACTTGTGAGGGATGCTTGTTTTCCGGACTCAACTGAGGCCTCCCTGAGTAGTACATAATGCCAAACCGATTCCCTGATTTGGTCATGAGCCATTTCTCGGAAATGGTGAACGTATTATTGCTATTCGGCTTTGAGAGTCCGTGATGTTGACCCGAGTAGCACACCCGTGAGATTGGGAGGGGTTTACAGGTTTGCAGGAACCCTAATGCCTTCAGCATACCCACTTTGCCTTTGGTTCAGTTTTGTGATCTGGATTTCTGGTTCTAAGATATGGATCCCGAATCAGAGGGATTGTTATTGTGATATATGGATTTTGAGACCTTGCACCGACACCTGATTATATGATTGGCACATCACAGACACTTCACTGATCACATGCCTCGCCTTGCATAAGTATCATATCATCATTAATCATTTTTGTTTCTTTTATTCTCTGGGGCTGCATTACTCCCGGTTCCTGGTCATATCATTGCTTCAGAATGGAAGACGTTAAAAAGAGAATTGTTCGCTACAAATTCTTTGATACCAAGATGGACCTGATCAACCAACTGGTGTCTCTGATTACCCCAGGTCATTTGGGTTACTTCAAGGAAAAGTATGGTGATATTCTGGATTTGGTATTCAACTTGGATAGCTCTCAGAGAAGCGTCATTCACACTTTGTTGCAGTATTACGATCCACGGCTCAGGTGTTTCACATTTCATGAATTTCAGTTGGGTCCTTTGCTAGAGGAGTATGCTGAGATTATGGGAGTGTCAATCAAGGATCAGATTCCTTTCAACTCAGAGATGACAAGACCAACTCATGCTAACATCGCTAATGCTCTTTATTTGATCCCATCATAGGTATCTTCTAATATGGTTGCCACCAAGGCGGGAGTACTTGGTTTTCCCTTAGAGTTTCTGGTCAGAAGAGCTGAAGAATATGCCGTGGAAAAGAAGTGGGATTCAGTTTGCGCTATCTTGGCATTATCTGTGTATGGGATAGTTTTGTTTGCTGATATGGACAAATTTGTGGGCATAAATGCTATTCATTTGTTTGTGTTGAAGAATTCGGTGCCCACTCTCCTAGGTGACTTGTATTATTCAGTGCACTATAAGAATGAGAAGAAGTGAGGAGGTCTGGTTAGATGTTGTGCTCCCTTATTCTACAAGTGGGTCATGAGACATTTGCCTACTACTGAGAGTTTTACTGATCCTAATACTACTTGGGCCCAGAAGCTGAGTACTTTGTCTGCTAGAGATATCAGGTGGTTTACTTTGAGGTTGAAGGGAAAGAGTTTCATTACCAGTTGTGGGAATTACCTTAATGTGCCTTTGTTGGGAGTATCGGGAGTTATCAACTACAATCCCATTCTCTTAAGAAGATAATTAGGGTATGCGCTCAAGGAGATTCCTGATGAATCCGAGTTATTCCAAACTTTTTGCTTCTCGGTGAAAGACAATCTTCCGTTGGTCAGGAAAGTTGCAGGTTCTTGGAAGGTGATAAAAAGAAAGGACACAGTATGTTTAGGCAAGAACAACAATCGGATGTTCCCAGAATTCGAAGCTTGGATAAAGGAGGAGGTTCAAACGGCTCTAGTCCCTTTTTTCTGTACCAACTCTGCCTCCAACAACGGTGCCTTTAGAAGATTATCAGAAGTTGGAAGCTTTGGTCAAGCAGCTTAGGGTTGAGAATCAAGAGGCTTACAATTTCTGTCAGAAATTGATGATTCAGAACCAGCAGTTAGAAGGTAGAGCTCTGTCGCTCCCACCTGATGACACATGGACAAGAGGGGTACAGACGCGAACGGTCGGCGAAAGGAGAACACGAGGGTGAACTAAAAAGAGTCGCCAACTAGGCATTTTTATCCTGAGGGAAAGGTAATGCTGCATAAACCTAAGAAAAGATGGATAAGACAGTTGCGAACCAGAGAAACTGAGAAAGGGGGTTGGTTACAACCTGGGAAGGTATTAGCACCCAGATTTTCCACCGTACTCGACGGAATCCACGCTTGAAAGATTTGTGTTTAAAGGGGTAGTGTCAGTGTTATTTTGTGTGCAAAACTGGAAAAGAATGCAAGTGTCAGTGCAAAATAAATGTGAAGTGAATTGCTCAGGTAATGAGGCTTAAAATAATGAATCTGAAAGAGGGGGGAATATACAGAGACTTTTGTTCGATAACCGTTAAGTTATGCCTACGTATCCTCTCATGCAATGAGGAAGTCAGAACACCGTAGTTCGACTCAAAGAGACTAAAATATAAATTGACTTGTGAACTGCTTACTTGTCTATGCTCAAGTGTAAGACCTGTCTGGCTCAGGTGCAAACTGTCTTGCATTAGACGGAAGAAGCGAGTTCTCGTTTATGAGTGAATGAGGTGAGAAAAGAATCCCGGAGGAGACGATTATTGTTTGTTTTTGTGTTTTCAATCTTTTATTGCTTTTTGTATTTGTCGTAAGAAAATGAGCTTAAGCCTAAACCAAGGGTTAGTAAACTCATCACATCCTCCCTCTGATTAGGGGTAATGAGAATACCTTAAGTACGAAGTAAGCACCTCACACTTAATCACCATGATGTAGGATTAAGATCATTAACCTACTTGCATTTATTTAGGTGTTTTTTGGAGTTTTTGTTTAGTGTTAAGTAATGAGTTTAAGCCATAATCAAGGATTTAATGGACCCATTACACCATCCTAATAGAAGGATAATAGATGAGAACATTTAAGCTGAGGAAGGCTCCTCAACTTAATCCATGATTAGGGATTAACCTCATGACAAAACAAGACCTTTATTAAAGTGGATTTTAGTTAATGGTAAGGTTAAGAAGTGAATTTTATGGTTTGTAAGACAACTTGAGGGGGACTTGTCCATTAACACTAGGGTTAGTCCTTCTTAACCAATTAAGGAAGAATTAGAACCCTAATGCAAGGCCCAAGTTACAAGCTTGATGTCTTAGTGATTATTAGATGGATTGATTAAAGGATTTAAACACATTAAGGGTTTAACACATAGGATTAAAGTTATACACTCCATCCTAATAGAAGGATGCAAGCATAAGCTTAATCACAAAGCCTTAAAACCTTTGAGGTTTAGTCCTTGATTAAGAGGTGAGAAGAGAAGACACAAAGATGAAACAAAGGTAAAACTAATGGGGGACTAATCAAACCCTAATTGTTATCATGCTTGGGTATTCCTAGGGTTTATGAGGCTTGCAAGAAGATCTTCACGAAGAGCCACCAAGGAAGGAGAAAGATGGAAGGAGAAAAAGCAGAAAGAAGCAAGACAACTTACTTCACTTAAGAAGATAAGTTGCTTGAAGAAAGAAAGTGAGGAGGGAGCATGAATGAGAAAGCTCATTCTAATACAAAAGTAAAATTCAGCAATGAATGCATAAGAGAGATGAGAAGAGATTGTGAGAAGTGAAGGCAAATTCACTTCTCAAGCACTTACCACCTGAAAAGTTAGCAAAAGGAAATGAAATGGAATGAGGATGAAATGAAATGCAAAGATGGAAACCAAAACCATAAGCATGTTCATGATGCTAATTATGCAATGATATGACATAAAGGTATGTCATGAAATGAAGATGATCATACCAAGGATGGGAATGCAAATGAAGCATAAAGGAATCATGAAAGTTCATGAATGCACATGGAATGAAATGACATAAAACATGGCAAATGGATGATGCAATGATCAAACATGATTCTAATGTGTCCTAAGATGTCTTATATGTCATGTGAATGCACAAAATGTCATGGAAAGTGCATGTATGCAAGCTTATACAAGATGAATGCAATGGAAGATGCAAATTAGGGTTATACGATCATGTGAGAGGCACAATTCAAAAACAGAAGCAAAACTTAAGATAAAAAATTGAAAATGGACTCAAAGAAACCCTAAACCTATACAAAGTTACCATCCAAAGGGGGAGGTTAGAAGCTTAACCTAGAAGGACTTATGATTTTTCTAAGTTTCTAGGGTTTAAAGGGTGATCCTAAAAGTAAAATGCCAAACAAATTGAAAATGCATTATAAAAATGAAACAAAAATGTTTTTAGATGCTTGAAACCATTCATAACACAATGCAAAAAGAATCATTCACAAACTCACTTTGGTTCAAAAGTTTTGAATTTTTTAAGTTAGGGTTAAAAATATTCAAATTTAAGAACCCTAATTCGATTGAAAAATGTCAAAGTATGATCAAAACCAAAAAGAAATTTGTGTGGTGAGTTTGTAAATGTTTCTAAATATTTCAAAATGTTCTCTGAATTTTTTTTGTGATTTTTAAATACCTAAATGCATTTTTAATTAATTAATTCTCATTAACTAATTAAAAATAACATTTAAATGATTTAAAAATAATTTTTCAATGCAAAAAATAAAAATAAAAATATTTTTGGGTTCTGAAAATTAATTAAAGGCTGGATAAAATATTTCAGAATTTTTTGATGTCTTTTTCTATTTTTACAAATTCGTGCAAAATAAAATAAAGAAAATGAAATAAAAATGAGAAATAATGAAAGTATGCACAATGGAAGGCTCAGATTGATTCTGGGTTTAAAATGTTTGACTGAGCGCACATCTGGACGACCCAAGTTCAAACTTCCTTAATTCTGATTAATTAATTAAATTAACCTAATTAATAACTAATCAAGAGATCCAGGCCACTCAAACACGCGCGGGAACTCCATCCAACGACCCTGTTCAAAACAAACCCTAACCCTAATTAATTACACTAACCACTTTCAGGTGGCCGGAAATAACCTCCGGGCATCTTCTCCGGCCACACCCTTCCCTGAGAATTGCTATCTCACTCCCTAGGCCATGCCAAACCCCCCAAATCTCCAGAAATGATCCCCAAACCCCATAGAACAAGAATCCAACATCATATTTCATTTATCTTTCATCAAAATCATGATTCGAACAAAAACATAAAAATGGACAAAATTTCAGAACATGCATACACAGTCAATACTCCACCATTTTCAAAACTACAAAGCTCAGTGTAATCAGGAGAACAAACTCTACCATCTCATTACTAAAGAAAGGATTTCTGGAATAAAGTTTCAAGGAGATACCTGAGATGGAGCTTTGCCAATGGAGCTGCTTGGGCCTTCTGCTTGATGCAAACAACCTCCTCTAACCTCCCTTGAGCTTCCTTGATGCTTTGCTGAAGTGTTTGTGTCCTCTCTTTGAAGTTCAGTGAAGCTCAGTTCAAAAGGGGAAAAAATCGTATTTGGTATATGGTGGCTTTTAGGGCAAAGTGAAGGGTGGGAAATGATCAGTGATTGATGCTGAGATGAATGGTGGTGTTGGTTTGAAGAATGGATGGCTGAGTTGGGAAATTCGATATAAAATGCAAAGAGGGAGGTTTTTGTGAATGCTGACTTGTGGGAGAGTTCATGCTATGTTCTTGTTATGTTTTGGCTTGCATTTGATTAGTATAAACAAATGTGATTGGTCAGAAAGTTGGTAATGGCATAGTGTGATTGGTATGAGTGAAAATGCACAAAGTCAAGGTTATGTGTCCTTTGAGGTATGGGCTGTTTCAGGCCAAGGACAAGGGGGTGTTTGGCGCAGCATGATTCAAGGGCAACCATGGAAATCAGTTTGAGGCAATTTGACATGTGTGTGGGAAGTTGTGGGAGGTTTTGCAATTTTGGAAAAGTTTGGCCCTTTCTTGATTTCTTCATGTACAAGGCATGAAATGGAATGATTCAAAGCACAAATCTGATCCTTAGAGGTCACATGAGCATGTTGTGAAGTGTTTGTGCATATTTGAAACCTTTAGAATGCATTATCATGCCATTTTGCAAAATGCCTCTTTGGTGTAAAAGTGATTTTTATGTGATTTTTCCCAACTTTGGAAAGCCATAACTTGAGTTCCAAAATGAATTAGATCTTGTTCTAGTACTTTTTGAAAAGGGAATAATCCAATCTACAACTTTCATGACCAAGAATTTTTCATTTGAAGCATTTTTGGTTAAGAAAGAGGAGGTTGAAAAACTTTCCCAAAATAGAAAGTTTACATTACAAGTCATTTCCATTTTTGGCAACTTTTGGTTTAGCCCACTTTTCTTCAAATTTGTGAACTTCTAAGCACTTCAATGATCAAATAAAGACCATATAACTTCAATTTGATGAAAAATCCACTTTGGGTCCATTGATGGGGGCCCCAGATGCTCTGATTTGGCTCTGACTTGCTCAGGAAGTTACCCAGTGATCAGATGACTTCCATAATGAATTTTTCCATCAAACTTGGTATGCATGATCCTTATATCATATTGAGACCAATAGAAACACGAATGACCAAAAAATTTGGAGTTATGGCCTCTGAAACCAAAACACTAGTTTTAGGTCATTTGTGCAGTTAAAGCTGGCTCTGCTTCTATGCCTTGCAAGTTCTTGTGATTTTCTGACTTTCTTGATCTTGGGAGGATATAATATGATGTTTGAACATACATGGACCCTCTTGAGATGATTGGAGACCTTTGGGGTGGCTCAGATGGATCTTGGATTGCTCAGATCACAAACCCTAGATGCAGATGACTTGAACCAATGCAGTGAAGCAAAAATGCAATATGATATGATATGATATGATTGAACTTATGCAAATGAAAAAGATCACAAGCCATGGTGTGAACTTAGTGAGGGCAAATTTGGGGTGTTTACAGCTGCCCCTATTCAAACATGAGTTAGCTGTGCAGGATGTAAGCGACGAGTTTAACATACAAACAAGATAACTTGTGGTTGAATACCAAAGACAATCCGAAATTTGCACTCACTGGATGTGAAGAAGAAAAGGGATATAGATTGTAAAAGAAAATAAAGTATTATTATAAAGTGCGGGCGACGGATGACGACCGTCGAGCAGAGGACGACTGCTGGAGATAAAGCAATGACGGGGACAACCGACATGCTGGGGAAATGGAGGTATCATGATGGGGACGACCATCAGGTAAAGAAATAAGATTCTCTGGGGATTAAAGGTAAAGTCAATGATTGGGACGAGCATCAGGTTTGTAAAGTAAGGGTAAACAATGATGGGGACGACCATCGGGTTGAAGAAATAAATGATGAGGGACGGTCATCAAAGGTGAAGGACGATCACCTAGCAGGGGACGGCTGCTCTGTTGGGGATAAGGATGAGGGACGGTCATCTAAGGTGAAGGACGATCACTTGGCAGGGTACGGCTGCCGAAAGCATCGCGACATAGGACGAATGCCGGATAGAAAAGATCGACGATGGGGACGGCCATTGGATAAGCATGATGAAGGAAGATCATCAAGAGGTGAAGGACGATCACCTAGCAGGGTACGGCTGCTCTCGGGGTTTATCATGACATAGGACGAATGTCAGATACCAAGATCAACGATGGGGACGACCATCAGATAAAAATGATGAAGGACGATCATCAAGAGGTGAAGGACGATCACCTAGCAGGGGGCGACTGCTAAAATATCACGACATAGGACGAATGTCGGATATGAAAGGGTTCCAATAATGGAGACTCCGCTATGAGAAAGATGAGGGACGATCATCAAAAAGGTGAAGGACGATCACCTGGCAGGGGACGGCTGCTCTGTATCATGACATAGGACGAATATCAGATAGAAAAGACATTTTGCTTTTTACTAGGGATTTGCTGGGGACTCTTCTGGGGAATGGTAGACACAGACGAGTGTCTATATTCAAGAAAAGAAAAGTATAAGTGTTTGACGCTGTGTATAGATTAAAGATGCGGACGAGCATCCTTAAGACTATGATACGAACGAGTATCAGTAGAAACAAATGCTGACGCATGTTCAGAGATAATGATACAGACGAGTATCAACTGGTTAACAAAGAACAAGGACGAGTGTTGAATCTAAGGAGAGATAAGTGGTGTATACAAGATACAGACGAGTATCTGTATGAGTAAGAAATAAGCATGAGTGAGACACAGATGAGTGTTCAATTTGCTGGGGAAAGTATGACACGGACAAGTATCATGAAAGAAAATGTATAAGTTATGAACTTATGAGTGTAAAAGATATTCTGAAGATCTGTGGGGATAAGATGACACGGACGGGTGTCGAAAGAAGTGTATTATAACCAAGTGTTTGGTTGACAATAAGTGTTTAAGCAACCATGCTGGGGAGTGGTGGCACAGACGGGTGTCAATGAAGTGTATATAAATATATCTGTTTGTGGTTTATATCTGCAGGGGAATGATATGGCACGGACGAGTGTCGAAAAAGAGTATATATTAACATGTACTTGTGAGTGCAAAGGGGACGCTTTGGATTTCTGCTGGGACTGTGAGTCTATATATACATTGCTGGCGGCATGTTGGTATGTACAGGTGTTTGATTCAAAACATGACTTGTGATTATGCAATATGTTGGAGTTTTTACCGTAATGCTCCGTATTAGACGGAATGCTACGCTTTTGTGGTGATTTATGATGCGAATGCTATGATTAAGCAAAAAGATACCGATCCGGGATTCGGATCCCGCTGCTGTGAAGATCAATGGCCGATCTGTTTGAAGGAATATCCCAGCTGGGGATGAGATCATTGGTAGATCTGATACAGATGATTCTGCTTGGAGAAATAGGTCACTGATAGACCTATCTTATTAATGAGGAACCCAGCTGGGGAAGTGGATGCCTTCATCACTTTGTTGTGAGATTTTCAGACATTGCTCTTGTGGATAGAGGCTAGGGCTCTGTGGGGAGATGGTTCCCTGTCTAGCATTCTGCAGGGGAGGAGAAAGATCACTGAACGATCTTCCTATAGATTTCTGCAGGGATCCTGCTGAGGATGATAATATCTAACAACTCAGCTGGGGAAATGAACACCTTCTAGTCCTGCTCTAGAGAGAGATGTGTTGAAGAAGTGATGCCTGGCAACTCTGATGGGGAGAAAGACCTTCTCTGGTGCTGTTTGGAAGATGTGCTGAGGAAATGATTTGGCAGCTTGCTGGGGAGAAGCTTTAATGCCCAGTATTGCGCTTTGAATACCTGCAATCCTGTTATGACAAAGAAACGTACAAGTACCCCGAGGTATCCCCTACTGGATTCCATCATAAGAGTTTAGACACTTCCGGGAGTAATATATTTCCTATAAGCATGTGATTAGAAAAGGCGCATCTGTATTTATGCAACCATTATATCAAGGATATCAGACATTTTTGCAAATGAAATAAAAAATGTATAATACGAAGTGTGACTGAAAATCAGATTTTATAGATTTGTGCGCCCTGAATTGGCAAATACAGTCAAAGAAACAGATCCCCTGAAATGAGGAGATTGTTACAAGATTGAGAAACAAAAAGGTGCTGGCAATGTTGATGACGCTTCAGTGAGCTTCCCTTTTGTTATGACTCGTATGACATTGACGTTCTTCTCATCTTGCTATCTGAAGAAGGCTGATTCTGACCGATGCTTGAACCTTTCGAAGCTTGCCATGTTGTGAATGATACAGACGAATTCAGAATGCAATTGTTCGCTTATTCCCTTATTTTGCGTGGATTGCCCTTCCGAGTTTTCAATCCACCGGGATACCCATTTTTGCCTGAGCTGTCCATTGTGGCTTTTCAACTCAGCGGGTGTACATTTTTCTTTATTTTTCCCTTATTTTTTCCCGAGTCTTTTATTCTATTTTTGACTCGCCGGGATGCCCTATTTTTGCCTGGACTTACATTTTGTTTTTATGTCCAGCGGGTCATTTTATGCGAAGTATTTTTTAACTGCATCTGAATTCACAAGAGACAGGAAGTCTTCACCATCCATAGTAGTGAGCATCAGTGCTCCACCAGAGAAAACTTTCTTTAATATGAATGGACCGTCATAATTCAGAGTCCACTTGCCCCTGCGGTCTGTATGAGGAGGAAGGAGTCTTTTCAGCACAAGATCTCCTACTTGGTATTCCCGAAGCCTGACTTTCTGATTGAAGGCTTTCTTCATTCTCTTCTGGTATAGCTGCCCATGACAGATTGCAGCTAATCTCTTTTCTTCGATCAGATTTAGTTGATTGTATCGAGACCGGACCCATTATGCTTCATTCAACTTGACATCCATTAGTACCCGCAAGGAGGGTAATTCAACTTTAACTGGTAGGACTGCCTCCATACCATACACAAGCTGATACGGTGTTGCCCCAGTGGATGTTCTGATTGAGGTACGGTACCCATGCAAGGCAAATGGTAGCATCTTATGCCAATCCTTGTAGGTGACTACCATCTTTTGCACAATCTTCTTAATGTTCTTCTTAGCTGCCTCAACCGCGCCATTCATCTTTGGCCTGTAAGGGGAAGAATTGTGATGTTGGATCTTGAAGTCCCGACACAATTCTGCCATCATTTTGTTGTTCAAGTTGGAACCATTATCAATAATGATCCGCTCGGGCACTCCATACCGACAGATGATGTCTCTCTTTAGGAATCTGGCTACCACTTGCCTGGTGACATTTGCATATGAAGCTGCTTCGACCCACTTGGTGAAATAGTCAATGGCTACCAGGATGAATCTGTGGCCATTTGAAGCAGTCGGTTCAATCTTGCCAATCATATCAATTCCCCACATGGCAAAGGGCCAAGGTGAAGACGTCACATTCAAAGGATTCGGAGGCACATGCACTTTATCTGCATAAATCTGGAATTTGTGGCACTTTCTGGCATAAGCACAACAGTCTGCATCCATTGTGATCCAGTAGTAACCTGATCTTAATAACTTTTTAGCCATTGCATGCCCTCCAGCATGGGTACCAAAAGATCCTTCATGCACCTCGTGCATCAACAGGTCGGCTTCTGCCTTATCAACACATCTGAGAAGTATCATATCAAAGTTTCTCTTGTACAAAGAACCATCAGCATTCAGGAAGAAGCTACCAGCCAACCTTCTTAATGTCTTCTTATCATTGGATGATGCCCTAGGTGGGTAGGTTTGATCCTCCAAGAAGCATTTGATGTTGTAGAACCAAGGCTTATCATCTTTAGCAAGGTCTGCTGAGAATACGTATGCTGGTCTGTCAAGTCTGGATACTGAAATCCGGGGCACAAAGTTGGCATCTTGAACTTTGATCATGGAAGAAATGGTAGCCAAAGCATCTGCAAACTGATTTTCATCTCGAGGGATATACTCAAGCTTGACTGTAGTGAAGAAAGTCAGTAATCTCCTCGTATAATCCCGGTATGGAATCAGATGCTCCTGGTGAGTGTATCATTTGCCGTTGGTTTGATTGATTACCAGAGCTGAATCTCCGAATACAGTTAAATTCTTGATCCTGAGGTCAATGGCTTCCTCAAGACCCATGATGCAAGCTTCGTATTCAGCTTCGTTGTTAGTGCAGTTAAAAGTGAGCTTTTCCGAGAAAGGCATATGGACTCCTTTAGGTGTAATGAGTACTGCACCAACTCCACGACCATTCATATTAACAGCCCCATGAAACATCATTGTCCATTCTTCTTCTGGGTCAGGCCCTTCAGTGTGAATAGGCTCTTCATGATCTTTTTCTTTCAGGAACATGATGTCTTCATCAGGGAAGTCAAATCTAATAGGCTGGTAATCATCAATGGGTTGCTCAGCAAGATAATCAGACAGTACACTGCTCTTGATGGCTTTATGAGATGTGTAATGAATGTCATATTCTGTGAGAATCATTTGCCATCTTGCAACCCGTCCGGTAAGTGTTGGCTTCTCGAATATGTACTTGACTGGATCCATCTTTGAGATCAACAAGGTAGTGTGGGTCAACATATACTGCCTTAGTCGGCGAGCAGCCCACGCTAAAGCACAACAAGTTTTCTCGAGCAGTGAATAACGTTTCACAGTCGGTAAATGTTTTGCTTAGGTAGTATATTGCATACTCTTTTCGACCAGACTCGTCATGTTGGCCTAGCACACACCCCATTGACTCTTCCAATACTATCAAGTACATTATTAGAGGTCTTCCTTCAACTGGAGGCATAAGGATCAGAGGCTCTTGTAAGTATTCCTTGATTTTGTCAAAAGCCCTCTGGCAGTCTTCATTCCACCTAACCGTTTGTTCTTTTCTTAACAACTTGAACAAGGGCTCACAGGTTGCTGTAAGGTGAGATATGAACCGTGAAATGTAGTTCAATCTACCTAGAAACCCCCGAACTTCTTTTTCAAGCTTTGGTGCAGGCATCTCTTGGATGGCTTTGACTTTGTCAGGGTCAACTTCAATTCCCTTTTCACTTACAATAAATCCCAGCAGTTTACCGGACCGTACCCCGAATGTGCATTTGTTGGGGTTTAGCTTCAGCTGATACTTCCTCAGACGCTTGAATAGCTTCAAAAGATTCACCAGGTGGTCTTCTTCTGTGAGGGACTTGGCAATCATGTCATCCACATAACATTCAATTTCTTTATGGATCATGTCATGGAATAATGTTACCATAGCCCGTTGATAAGTGGCACCAACATTCTTTAGTCCGAATGGCATTACCTTATAACAGAAAGTGCCCCAGAGTGTGATGAAATTTGTCTTCTCCATGTCTTCAGGTGACATCTTGATCTGATTATATCCTGAAAATCCATCCATGAAGGAGAACATTGAGAACTGAGCCGTATTGTCGACCAATACATCAATGTGAGGTAATGGGAAGTCATCTTACGGGCTAGCTCTGTTCAGATCCCGGTAATCCACACACATCCTTACTTTGCCATCTTTATTAGGCACAGGTACAATGTTAGCAACCCACGACGGGTAACTAGTTACAGCAAGGAAACCGGCGTCCTACTGTTTTTGTACCTCTTCTTTTATCTTCATTGCCATATCCGGACGAGTACGGCGAAGCTTCTGTTTTACCTGAGGACAGTCTTCTTTTAGTGGCAGCTTATGCATAACGATGTCGGTATCCAGACCTGGCATGTCCTGATAAGACCAAGCAAAAACATCCACATACTCTCGAAGCATGTCAATAAGTTTCTCTTTCACTGAATCTTGCAGACGGGCCCCGATTTTAACTTCTTTCAAGTCTTCTTCTGTACCAAGATTAACCGTCTCAACTTCCTCCTGATGAGGAGTGATAACCTTCTCCTCTTGTCTCAACAACCTGGCTAATTCTTCAGGTAGCTCATAATCTTCTTCAACCCCTTCATCGGCTTGATTAATCGGATTGTCAAAGTCATACGAAGTCATATCGGTGTTGTTGTCGGTGCAGTCTGGAGGGCATTCTCTGCAAGGGTTTAAATTTGTTCATTTTAGTGATTGATTTTATCTTGTTTAGAAAAAAGTGAAAATGAAGTTATTATTTTGAAAAACATTGCCATTTTATTTTTGTACAAAAAATGAAAAATGAAAAACAGTGAGCGAGAAAAAAAAGAGACTCATTTGCAAAAGATGTCCTGATATTCATTAATTGATCGTTTGCACAAAATACAAGATGGCCCGATTACAAAATGAGCCCTGACATCTTAGGCAAGATGCAGGACTTGATGCATGCTTAAAGACAGGAAATAATAATTACTCTGCAGGAGTAACTCTTATAATTTCCTGGGAAGACCAGTTTGAGACTTGGTTCCCCGGGATCCTTGGACGTATCCAGTTTTCCAGGTTGCGTTCGTCTTCTGACTCATCTTCCAAACTGTTCACATCATCCAGGGTTAGCATTCCCCCGCTGACAAACTTGGGCTCCATTGCAGCCTCTGGTTGATCTTGTCGATTTGGTCTGTAACCCAACCCGAATCTGTCTTCTTTCTTTTCAACTGACAGTAGCTTGCCCCATCCTTGAGCGGTACCCGCTTCAACAACCTTCCTGGCTTGTTGATATGATGTGATGGAAGTCCCAGACACAGCAGATGCTTCATTGATGTTAAGGGCCTCAAACCCCTGACTCATGGTCTCATGGATCTCCCCATCCATCTCTATGTATTTGTACGTAGCCAGCTGGCTAACAAAAATATCCTCCTCCCCACAGATGGTGATGATTTGGCCCTCCCACTCGAATTTCAAATTTTGGTGAAGGGTAGACGTAACAGCGCCAGCGGCGTGGATCCAAGGTCTACCCAACAGACAGCTGTAGGCCGGCTGTATGTCCATCACAAAGAAGGTAGTTTTAAAGGTCTGCAGGCCAATCAACACAGGTAGATCGATCTCTCCAAGCACCGATCTCTTAGAGCTGTCAAATGCTCTCACCACCAAATTACTCGGGCGCAATGCCATGCCATCATACTCCAACTTCACCAAGGCTTTCTTTGGGAGGACATTGAGTGAAGACCCAGTGTCCACCAGTACGTGAGAAAGAACAGCACCCTTGCATTCCAAGGTGATGTGCAAAGCCTTGTTATGGTTGCATCCCTCCGTTTATAAATCAACATTTGTAAAGCCCAGTCCATGACTGGTGTTGACATTTGCAACCACGGTCTCTAGCTGATTAACAGTAATCTCCTCCGGCACGTATGCTGCGTGCAGGACTTTCAACAATGCGTTCTTGTGAGCTTCGGAACACATTAACAATGATAATATGGAGATTTTGGAGGGTGTTTGGTGAAGCTGGTCCACCACCTTATAATCACTCCTTTTTATGATTCTCATGAACTCGTCTACATCTTATTCAAAAGATGTCTTTTGAGTGTCTTTGGCAGTTGGCTCTTCGGATACCACATTCTTTCCTTTTGCCTTAGCAGCAGCTTCTGCTTCAACATTAGGTCTTTGTGTTTGTGAGGCAAAAAGGCGTCCGCTTCTGGTGAAGCCTCCGCCTCCCCCAACGTTGTCAATTTGTGGTGAAGAGGTTGATGAATCCAGAGTGATTTTCTCCCTATTGTAGTAGAGATCAGAGCCGTAGTGCCAAGGTATGGCATTACTGCTTTCATAAGGAACAGGCCCAGGTACCGTAATGGTAATTGGACTGATCGCAGCAACGGAAGGAACTGTGATGGTGTACGGATCGTAGTAAATCGTGACTGGAGATCTGGTAGGAGGTGCTGCAGTTTGTTGTCGGAAATTGTTGCTGTTGTGAACATTTGCTGGGTCATAATAGATTGTGACCGTTGAGACATCTTCATTAATGTTTGTTGGCGTTGTAGAAGATTCCACTGATAAAAGGGGTGCTGATGTTGTAGAAGAAAAAGTTGTTGAACTTTGACTTGTTGAAATAATGGGCGAAGTGATTGCTGGTATTGTTGATGAATCAGTGGGAATGATAGTTGTTGTGGTTGTAGAAGAAACTGTTGAAGGAAGAATTGTTGGTGTTGTAGGAGGATCCATTGTTGTTGAAACAAGAGTTGCTGAAGGAGCCGTTGAAGTAATTTGCAAGATTCCATCTTTGATGAGGCCATCTATGCCAAACCTTAGCTTCTCACAACCATTACTAGCTATCTTGCACAATTCAAAGCAGGCCCCACAGCCCGGGAACACTTGGCATCTTAAAAGTTGAACTTTGACTTCAGCCAGTGGTGTTTGAATCTGTGCAACATTATCAATTAGTGTAGATGGTTGGTCCTCTTCAATGGCATTAATCCTAGGCCCACCATGATTAGGCATAGGATTTCTGTTAACGTTCGGAGGAGGTGCGAAATTGAGAGCTTTGGAATCGACCAAATCCTGAACCTTCATCTGTAAGGCTCTGCATTTCTCCGTATTGTGACCAGGTGCGTTAGAGTGAAAGGCACATCTGGCGTTAACATCATAATTCTTCGGAAGATTGAGAGGATCTGGTGGTGCCAACGTCCTTAACTCAACCAGGTTAAGCTTCAGGAGTTGCGGCAATAAGGCAACATAAGGCATAGGGATAGGATCAATTACCCTATTTTCCTGAGATGGCCTCTGTTGAAAGGGACGCTGCTGTTGGTTGCTATTGTTGTTATTGTAAGTTCTCTATTGCGGAAAATGAGAAGGTTACTAATAGTGATGTTGTTGTTGTTTTTGTTGAGGATATAACGGTTGTTGTGGAACCGAAGCTGGGATGGTAACAGCTGCTACTGATCTGTGAGAATATTGGGATCTGCCCCTGCTTGTATGAATAGCATTCGTTTCACCCGCCCTTCGGGGTCCTGCAAAAGGTTTTCGGGGGTTGCTGGAGGAACTTGCACCATTGTCAGAGATTTTGCCCATCTTCAAAAGACTTTCAATTCTCTCACCAGCTATAACCACATCAGCAAAACTGGTAGAGGAGAAAGCAACAAGTCTATCAATATAAGTTCCCTGCAAGGTGTTCATGAACATGTCAGTCATCTCCCTTTCTGACATGGGTGGCTGGACAATAGCAGCAAACTGTCTCCACCTCTGAGCATAATCCCGGAAGCTCTCCCTTGAGGATTGAGACATGCCCATTAGAAGAGTTCTATTGGGGGCCATGTCTAGGATGTACTGGTATTGCCGGATGAAGGCTTTGGCTAAGTCTTTCCAACATCTTATAGTGTCCCTTGTCAGATGCGAATACCATTCTCTTGAAGCTCTAGTCAGACTGTCCTCAAAATAGAACATCCATAACTTCTCATCCATGGTATAAGCCTTGAGTCTTCCTAGGAAAGATTGCAGATGAGTACGCGGGCAGGAGGTAGCATTATACTTCTCAAAGCAAGGGGGTTTAAATTTGTGGGGAATCCTCACCCCATCTACCAGCCCTATATCCATCACGTCAAAGCCCAAAGAATTCTGAGATTCCAAAGATCTTAACTTTTCAGCAATCTCATCCAATCTTCTATCATATACCTCATCTCCAGCCCCTATAACAGTAAACTGTTCTTCTTGGGGGTCCTCTTGCAGGATTCTGCCCCCAACAGTATTACCTTGAACGTTTCTTGGGATATTAACATCCGGATTCAAATGAGGCCCATACTCTGGAGGGTCAATACGAGGCTGCCCTTGTTCATTATTGCTGGTTCCCCCTGTTCCAAGATGGGGCTCCTCAGGTGTTTGTCTTTCTACCAGCTCTCTCAGTCTTTCTTGGCTCTGGGCTAAGCCAGTCATGACAGCCATAAACTGAGACATCTGGTTTCTCATATCGACCCTTTCATTTTCCATCTGATTTCTGACCTCATTCAGGTCCTGCTGTACCTGCTCCATTTGAATGCCTGGAAGGTTGTTGCGATTTGGGTACCGGTGTGTGCGGTTGACAGGGAACACTCGGCAACGAGCAATGTTTCCTGAGATCACAACAAAGTTAGTCATAATAATAATAAACAAAACCTACAAAACAAAGAAAAAAGTCAGTATGCAATGCAACATGCTTATTTATTTTCCAAGGTATCCGGTTTGGTTCTTGGTTTTGACCTTTCCAGACCTCGAGGAAGATGCTTGATGTTGAGAGGAAGCCCAATGAAAACAAACTAAATATATTACAAATGATGAAAAATACATAGTCTGTTTACAATACATGCCCATGGAGGGTCAAAAATACAACAAAAGGAAAAGTACATCAAAAGGAAAGAACAACAAGCAAAGAGGAATCAGACATCCAATCCATAATCATCCTCCCTGACCTCCTTCAGGAGTTCCTCCGTCACCGGACCCGCTAGGTGCTCTGTAATGGTCCTAATGAGGAGATTCCTAGTAGCAATGGCAGTAGTCAGCTTCTTATGCCTGTCCTGGTCTTTTGATCTCTTTAACCCTGCTCGAAGCTTCAATTCTGAAATCTCCTTCTGTGCAGCCAACAAAGCTTCCTTCTGCTTCTTCTCATTGGTCTGCAGCTATTCAATCTTGGCTTGAGTCTTCTGGTCTTCTTGTGCACGGGCTTCGGTGATCCTGACCCACCTAGCCTAGCTCTCTTGCAGATAGTGCTCAGCCCTAGCTTTCTGAATCTTGGCCTCCTTGCAGGCATTCTTCAATATCTGTTCCCCAGCCCTTGCTTTCCTTATGTAGTCCTCTGTCTTTTCAATCTTGGTCAGATGCTCAATCTTGAGCTTTTCCAATCTCTCAATGTCCAGACGACCATCACTCCTTTCCCAAAGGGTCTTCTTCAGGGCTTGAGATAGCTGCTCATTCCTTTCCTTCAACTTTTCAAATTCCTCCAGGCTAACTGTTGCTGCAGGCTGTACTGAAGATGGTCCAGGTGTGTCTTCCAAGGTGAAAGGCATCCTGGTGATCTGAGCTCTAGTACGGGACCAGTCTGAGTACTGAGCTGAAGCAACATTGTTACATCTTCCAAGAATAGCTACCCCTTTTGTCTGGATGTTGTCCCAAGCCCAAGAGGCTTGCCTGACAATAGCTGAATTAGATTTCACTTCACAATATAGGGTCTCAGCTAAATCCTGTCCTCTAGGAGGGTGAACTAAGGCAATGAACCTCTTGGCCCAATTCTTCTGCTGGTGTGGGTTCAAGAAGGCATCTGATTTAGGCAGGTGTCTGAGTAACCAAGAGTGGAACAAGGGAGCACAACATCTGACCAACTTCCCCCTTTGTTTTTCATTCCTCTGATGGATGGAGTAGTAAAAATCACCTAGCAATGTAGGCACTGGGTTCCTTAGAAGAAACAAATGGATGGCATTCTTACTGACAAATTTAGGATCATCTGCAAACAATATAGCCCCATATATGCTGAGGGCTAACAGTGCACAGACTTCCTTCCATTCTCCCACTGCAGCCTTCAGGATGGCCTGAGAAATCAAGAAGTCTAGATGTAAATCAGGAATCCCATCTTTTGTTGTCATACTTTGCTCAATAAGGGCAGGCTCCAAGTACAATGCCCTTGCTATCTCTTCACTTCTGGGAGCAGTCATCTCTGGGTTGAAGGGGATCCCTCCTCTGATAGGCACTCCAATCAACAAAGAAAACTCTTCCAACAGAGGCCCTATCTGAAACTTTGGAAAGGCGAAGCATCTGAGTGGAGGGTCATAGAACTACAAGCATGTGTGGATCATGCTTCTCTGAGAAGAATCAAGATCCATAACCATGTCCAAAATACCCCCATAGTGCTCTCTAAACAGTGGGATGTGGTCAGGTGTGATGAGTGACTGGACCTTCCCGATACCAGTCAATATGGGATCAAAGAAGTGATAAGATATGTTGCTTTCCCTTGGAATATCCATGAGTGCTGATGAAGAAGCTGTAGTCAGATGCTGATGAAGATCACAAACTGAGAAGTTGGAGGTAAGTCTCTGACAGACTGATGCAGGTGATGATGGAGATAACTGAAGCAGATAACTGAAGAAGACAACTGAAGCAGAGGTCTAAGAAATGGAAGGGGTCAAAACCAAACCAAGATATAATGAGGTGGATACCCTGAAAAACAAATAAACAAATGTTAAATGATGTAATGGTGATATATGCAAATGATATGCAAGGGTTTGTGATCAAGAGCTAGATCTGATTATCTGTCTTGGTATAAGGTCCATGTAAGTTCAAAAATTCAGATGAAGGCTCAGAAATCCAGTAACCAGGGTGGGGGACTCAAATAGAGAGTCACATGTCCAGGGTTTAATCACAAGAACTGTCCAAAGTGGAGTACTCTTAAACAATACAGTAATAGGGTATGATGTGGCCAAGGGTTCCTGCAAACCTGTAAACAGCCCAACCCCCTCACATGTAATGTTCTAGAACAAGGATCCTCAGACTTGGATCAGTTATGAGAAGTGTAAACACTTCTAACCCGGAGGTACAGTGTTTACAATAACCATAAAAGATCCTCCTCTAATTCACCCCAGATTCTGAAAGTCAAAGTAAAAGGTCATCCAGACTTAGCAGGCTTCCCAAATAGCCCTAGCACTACAGGAAATATGTAGCACAGAGTTCTCAAGAAGAAACCCACATCTGAACCGTGTTTCATATTGACGCACCAGACCGAAATGGAATGGGAAAGAACATGAACCACTCTAGCCTAGGTGTCACTCAGGTCCCAGGTATAGGACCTTAATCTCTTAATGGAACCCCACCCACCAAAACAGAAAACCAGATCCAGCAATGACAGTATGAAATATGCATAAGACTGTAAAAGAAAACAATAAATAAAGCTGTACATAAAGCAATAAATAAAGCACATAAATAAACACAAATAACACATAACACCCCAGTAAACACAAATCAAACAAGCGCTAGGAGAAACCCACAAAAAGAACCAGAAGCCCTGGTTGCAGTATAAGGGTCCCCAGCAGAGTCGCTAAACTGTCGCTCCCACCTGATGATACATGGCCAAGAGGGGTACAGACGCGAACGGTCGGCGAAAGGAGAACACGAGGGTGAACTGAAAAGAGTCGCCAGCTAGGCATTTTTATCCCGAGGGAAAGGTAATGCTGCATAAACCTAAGAAAAGATGGATAAGACGGTTGCGAACCAGAGAAACTGAGAAAGGGGGTTGGTTACAACCTGGGAAGGTATTAGTACCCATATTGTCCGCCGTACTCGACGGGATCCACGCTTGAAAGATTTGTGTTTAAAGGGGTAGTGTCAGTGCTATTTTGTGTGCAAAACTGGAAAAGAATGCAAGTGTCAGTGCAAAAGAAATGTGAAGTGAATTGCTCAGGTAATGAGGCTTAAAAGAATGAATCTGAAAGAGGGGGGAATATACAGAGACTTTTGTATGATAACCGTTAAGTTATGCCTACGTATCCTCTCGTGCAATGAGGAAGTCAGAACACCGTAGTTCGACTCAAAGAGATTGAAAGATAAATTGACTTGTGAATTGCTTACTTGTCTATGCTCAAGTGTAAGACCTGTCTGGCTCAGGTGCAAACTGTCTTGCATTAGACGGAAGAAGCGAGTTCTCGTTTATGAGTGAATGAGGTGAGAAAAGAATCCCGGAGGAGACGATTATTGTTTGTTTTTGTGTTTTCAATCTTTTATTGCTTTTTGTATTTGTCGTAAGAAAATGAGCTTAAGCCTAAACCAAGGGTTAGTAAACTCATCACATCCTCCCTCTGATTAGGGGTAATGAGAATACCTTAAGTACGAAGTAAGCACCTCACACTTAATCACCATGATGTAGGATTAAGATCATTAACCTACTTGCATTTATTTAGGTGTTTTTTGGAGTTTTTGTTTAGTGTTAAGTAATGAGTTTAAGCCATAATCAAGGATTTAATGGACCCATTACACCATCCTAATAGAAGGATAATAGATGAGAACATTTAAGCTGAGGAAGGCTCCTCAACTTAATCCATGATTAGGGATTAACCTCATGACAAAACAAGACCTTTATTAAAGTGGATTTTAGTTAATGGTAAGTTTAATAAGTGAATTTTATGGTTTGTAAGACAGCTTGAGGGGGACTTGTCCATTAACACTAGGGTTAGTCCTTCTTAACCAATTAAGGAAGAATTAGAACCCTAATGCAAGGCCCAAGTTACAAGCTTGATGTCTTAGTGATTATTAGATGGATTAATTAAAGGATTTAAAAACATTAAGGGTTTAACACCTAGGATTAAAGTTATACACTCCATCCTTATAGAAGGATGCATGCATAAGCTTAATCACAAAGCCTTAAAACCTTTGAGGTTTAGTCCTTGATTAAGAGGTGAGAAGAGAAGACACAAAGATGACACAAAGGTAAAACTAATGGGGGACTAATCAAACCCTAATTGTTATCATGCTTGGGTATTCCTAGGGTTTATGAGGCTTTCAAGAAGATCTTCAGGAAGAGCCACCAAGGAAGGAGAAAGATGGAAGGAGAAAAAGCAGAAAGAAGCAAGACAACTTACTTCACTTAAGAAGATAAGTTGCTTGAAGAAAGAAAGTGAGGAGGGAGCATGAATGAGCAAGCTCATTCTAATACAAAAGTAAAATGCATCAATGAATGCATAAGAGAGATGAGAAGAGATTGCGAGAAGTGAAGGCAAATTCACTTCTCAAGCACTTACCACCTGAAAAGTTAGCAAAAGGAAATGAAATGGAATGAGAATGAAATGAAATGCAAAGATGGAAACCAAAACCAGAAGCATATTCATGATTCTAATGATGCAAAGAGATGACATAAAGGTATGTCATGAAATGAAGATGATCATACCAAGGATGGGAATGCAAATGAAGCATAAAGGAAGCATGAAAGTTCATGAATGCACATGGAATGAAATGACAGCAAAACATGGAAAATGGATGATGCAATGATCAAACATGATTCTAATGTGTCCTAAGATGTCTTATATGTCATGTGAATGCACAAAATGTCATGGCAAGTTCATGTATGCAAGCTTATACAAGATTAGGGTTATATGATCATGTGAGATGCACAATTCAAAAATAGAAGCAAAACTTGAGATAAAAAATTGAAAATGGACTCAAAGGAACCCTAAACCTATACTAAGTTACCATCCAAAGGGGGAGGTCAGAAGCTTAACCTAGAAGGACTTATGATTTTTCTAAGTTTCTAGGGTTTAAAGGGTGATCCTAAAAGTAAAATGCCAAACAAATTGAAAATGCATTATAAAAATGAAACAAAAATGTTTTTAGATGCTTGAAACTATGCATAACACAATGCAAACAGAATCATTCACAAACTCACTTTGGTTCAAAAGTTATGAATTTTTGAAGTTAGGGTTAAAAATATTCAAATTTAAGAACCCTAATTCAATTGAAAAATGTCAAAGTATAATCAAAACCAAAAAGAAATTTGTGTGGTGAGTTTGTAAATGTTTCTAAATGTTTGAAAATGTTCTCTGAATTTTTTTTGTGATTTTTAAATACCTAAATGTATTTTTAATTAATTAATTCTCATTAACTAATTAAAAATAACATTTAAATGATTTAAAAATAATTTTTCAATGCAAAAAATAAAAATAAAAATATTTTTGGGTTCTGAAAATTAATTAAAGGCTGGATAAAAAATTTCAGAATTTTTTGATGTCTTTTTCTATTTTTAAAAATTCGTGCAAAATAAAATAAAGAAAATAAAATAAAAATGAGAAATAATGAAGTATGCACAATGGAAGGCTCATATTGATTCTGGGTTTAAAATGTTTGACTGGGCGCGCATCTGGACGACCCAAGTTCAAACTTCCTTAATTCTGATTAATTAATTAAATTAACCTAATTAATAACTAATCAAGAGATCCAGGCCACTCAAACACGCGCGGGAACTCCATTCAACGGCCCACATTCAAAACAAACCCTAACCCTAATTAATTACACTAACCACTTTCAGGTGGCCGGAAATGACCTCCGGTCATCTTCTCCGGCCACACCCTTCCCTGAGAATTGCTATCTCACTCCCTAGGCCATGTCAAACCCCCCAAATCTCCAGAAATGATCCCCAAACCCCATAGAACAAGAATCCAACATCATATTTCATTTATCTTTCATCAAAATCATGATTCGAACAAAAACATAAAAATGGACAAAATTTCAGAACATGCATACACAGTCAATACTCCACCATTTTCAAAACTACAAAGCTCAGTGTAATCAGGAGAACAAACTCTACCATCTCATAACTAAAGAAAGGATTTCTGGAAAAAAGTTTCAAGGAGATACCTGAGATTGAGCTTTGCCAATGGAGCTGCCTGGGCCTTCTGCTTGATGCAAACAACCTCCTCTAACCTCCCTTGAGCTTCCTTGATGCTTTGCTGAAGTGTTTGTGTCCTCTCTTTGAAGTTCAGTGAAGCTCAGTTCAAAAGGGAAAAAAATCGTATTTGGTATATGGTGGCTTTTAGGGCAAAGTGAAGGGTGGGAAATGATCAGTGATTGATGCTGAGATGAATGGTGGTGTTGGTTTGAAGAATGGATGGTTGAGTTGGGAGATTCGATAGAAAATGCAAATAGGGAGGTTTTTGTGAATGCTGACTTGTGGGAGAGTTCAGGCTATGTTCTTGTTATGTTTTGGCTTGCAATTGATTAGTATAAACAAATGTGATTGGTCAGAAAGTTGGTAATGGCATAGTGTGATTGGTATGGGTGAAAATGCACAAAGTCAAGGTTATGTGTCCTTTGAGGTATGGGCTGTTTTAGGCCAAGAACAAGGGGGTGTCTGGCGCAGCATGATTCAAGGACAACCATGGAAATCAGTTTGAGGCAATTTGGCAAGTGTGTGGGAAGTTGTGGGAGGTTTTGCAATTTTGGCAAAGTTTGGCCCTTTCTTGATTTCTTCATGTACAAGGCATGAAATGGAATGATTCAAAGCACAAATCTGATCCTTAGAGGTCACATGAGCATGTTGTGAAGTGTTTGTTCATATTTGAAACCTTTAGAATGCATTATCATGCCATTTTGCAAAATGCCTCTTTGGTGTAAAAGTGATTTTTATGTGATTTTTCCCAACTTTGGAAAGCCATAACTTGAGTTCCAAAATGAATTAGATCTTGTTCTTGTACTTTTTGAAAAGGTAATGATCCAATCTACAACTTTCATGACCAAGAATTTTTCATTTGAAGCATTTTTGGTTAAGAAAGAGGAGGTTGAAAAACTTTCCCAAAATAGAAAGTTTACATTACAAGTCATTTCCATTTTTGGCAACTTTTGGTTTAGCCCACTTTTCTTCAAATTTGTGAACTTCTAAGCACTTCAATGATCAAATAAAGACCATATAACTTCAATTTGATGAAAAATCCACTTTGGGTCCATTGATGGGGGCCTCAGATTCTCTGATTTGGCTCTGACTTGCTCAGGAAGTTACCTAGTGATCAGATGACTTCCATAATGAATTTTTCCATCAAACTTGGTATGAATGATCCTTATATCATATTGAGACCAATAGAAACAAGAATGACCAAAAAATTTGGAGTTTTGGCCTCTGAAACCAAAACACTAATTTTAGGTCATCTGTGTAGTTAAAGCTGGCTCTGCTTCTATGCCTTGCAAGTTCTTGTGATTTTCTGACTTTCTTGATCTTGGGAGGATATAATATGATGTTTGAACATACATGGACCATCTTGAGATGATTGGAGACCTTTTGGGTGGCTCAGATGGATCTTGGATTGCTCAGATCACAAACCCTAGATGCAGATGACTTGAACCAATGCAGTGAAGCAAACATGCAATATGATATGATATGATTGAACTTATGCAAATGAAAAAGATCACAAGCCATGGTGTGAACTTAGTGAGGGAAAATTTGGGGTGTTTACAAGCTCACCGGGCTGAAGAGACGGTTCGTCTCAAGCAGAAGGACTTCGAGGAAAGGGAGCTATACTTCAGGAAGAGAGGATTGGCTGAGATCCCTAAGGCGAGTCAGCGCCAGAAGGATAAGAAAGAACTTAATGAGGCTAATGAAGCCATCACACTTTGGAAGAAGAATTGGAGTGATAATCAGAAGAAGCAAAAGGAGGTAGAAGCTGAATTCGAGTTGAAGATCAAGAACCTCCAGGATGCTTTGGTTGAGCAAAAGAAGTTAGTTCGGAAGGCACAAGAGCAACAGAGAGAGTATCTTCGTCAGATGAAAAAGAGTCAACAAATAGCTGAAGATGTCCAGAAAGAAGTTGAAGAGCCGAAGCTTCATGCTGATTTGAAGAGGTCAAATGTCGAGTCAGGTCCGAGCAAAGAGAATAAGGCAACTTTCCTGCAGCAGATTGAAGAGTTACATGCTTCCTTTGATCTAAGGGATCTCCTCATCTAGAGACTCATCCAGGAGCCTAATCATCCGGATATCGTTAGTTGTTCCAGAATGTCAAGCGTCTTATGTAACACCCTTTTACCCCAAACATAATATTTAAATAATATCAGAGTAATCATCAAAAAGGGTATCACATTTTCATCATAAATCAACACAACAGTGTCCTGTCCCGTAACACGGGTTAATCAACATCAAAATACCATAAATCATTTCGCAGCGGAAATTAACTTCATAAAAATCATTTTCACCATCCTGAATTTAACATCATAAAATGGAAAACATTATCCAGATAACAACATACTGAAAACAATTTAACAAAAGAAACCCATCCCAGTGTTACATGACACAGAGCAGGACACATAACGATAACCACTCCTAAGGAACACTAAAGCATGCTCCGAGACTCATGAATTACTCCTATTACGCTGCAGGACTATTCTTCGACATCTGCAAGTTACCCACGAAAGAGGCAACATTTCCAAGCAGGCAGGGTGAGTAATCATAATATATCATAAAATTACAAGAATATAGAATCATAAATAAATTAGTACACATAACATGACATCGTCAACTACAAAATTCAGCAACAACCACAACATTATCATGAAATCAATCAACACCAACACAATCATGAAATTCATCCAGAATATGCAATTCTACATCCTGATATGCAATATGCATGTGGTACCATTTTCATCGTGAGATGGATACATGACCATCAACCCTCCACAAGGGAGCACACCATAATCATCGAGACACTTCAATCCACACAATGGGATTGAAGCAAATAAATAGGCTGAAACCCCATCGTGAATGTTATGAAATGCAATGATGCGCTACATTGGAAAATTCATCAAAACAATTCGCATCATTCATTTCAATCAGCAAAACAACCATCAAATATTCATATATATCATCATGACATTACACCCTGAACACTGGTTTTCTAACCATTCTGACACATTAAGAATTAACCCTTACCCGGTAATTTATAAGGTAATTATAAGGTTATTTCACAAATTCATTTATCAAAAACTGTTGCATTTTTCTCGCTTCCATTCATCAAAATAAAGTCCAGTTTGTACTCGTTCCGACGCTTCAAACGGAATGCGAATCGGACTTACGGTTTAAAAGATATGAATTTTTAAAGAAATAAAATTTGCTGTCCCAACAGTGTTAATCGGTTAACCAAAGCGTTAACCGGTTAACGCCTGCGTAATTTCAGAAAATACCCCAAAATTTCCAATGGTTAACCGGTTAACCAAAGCGTTAACCGGTTAACGCACGCGTTCCAGCAGTCTTCTGCTACACAATTGCAGACTGTTTCATTTTTCAAAAATTCCCAAACCCCATTACGGATTTCACATCATAACACCCAAAAACCATTCAGAAACATCAATTAAACCTCAACAACATCCCAGACAACAATTATACAGACAAATATACGATTATAACTCATTCTAATCGCCCTAATTCATCAAGATTTCTCATAAAACTCAACCTAACTCAAAACCCCAAAACTCCTAAAATTCATACCACCTTAATCTATTCATATTCTAATTCCTATACATTTATCATAGATTATGAAAACTCCCCATACCTTAGAGAATTTCGCCGCTTTACACGCTTCTCTTGGGTTCTCCACAGCCTCCTGACTCTGAGCTTCTCTTTCTTCAGAGCACTTCCAAAACACGATGGAAACAACAAAAATGAGAAAACTGATCGTATTCTCTTCTTTGGCTATAATATCCCAGTTTAGCCTTTTCCCATATTACCCTCATGATTTCACAAAAGGACCATCTTACCCTTTTCTTTAATATATTTTTAATAATAAAAATAAAATAGTATAATAAAACAATATTTATTCTTATTATATAAAAATACTCATTTTCTCCAAAATTCTCAAAATAATCCAAACTCTCCAAATTTTTCTAAATTAATTAAATAAATAATTAAATAATTAAATTTAGATTTTCGGGGCGTTACAACTCTCCCCTACTTAAAGAATTTTCGTCCTCGAAAATTACCTGAAGTAAATAGAGTCGGATACGACTCCCTCATCTAATCTTCGCGCTCCCAAGTCCAACTTTCTCCAGCTGGTCCGCCCCACAATACCTTCACTAAAGCAATTTCCTTACCTCGAAGTTGCTTCAATTCTCTACCATCAATCCTCACTGGTAAAGCTTCAATCGTCAGATTATCTCTCACCTGAACATCATCTGTCTGAATTACATGCGACGGGTCCGTAATGTACTTCCTCAACTGTGATACATGGAATACATCATGTAAATTCGCAAGAGAGGGAGGTAAAGCCACCCGATAGACCACTTCCCCTATCCTCTGCATAATCTGATACAGACCGACGAAATGTGGAGTGAGCTTTCTAGACTTCAAAGCTCTTCCCACACCAGTCATAGGAGTAACTCTTAAGAACACATGATCTCCCTCTTGGAACTCAAGTGCTTTCCTTCTCTTATCGTGATAACTCTTTTGACGACTCTACGACGTTTTCATCCTTTCCTGAATCATTTTTATCTTTTCAGTTGTTTCTTGGACAATCTCTGGCCCAAGCACCAAACTCTCTCCTGACTCATACCAACATAATGGAGTACGACAACATCTACCATACAATGCCTCATATGGAGCCATCCCGATACTAGCATGAAAACTGTTATTGTACGTAAACTCAACCAACGGAAAATGACTATCCCAAGACCCTCCTTGATCTAATACACAAGGTCTCAGCAAATCTTCTAAAGATTGGATTGTTCTTTCCTTCTGGCCATCCATTTGCGGGTGATAAGCAGAACTCATCCTCAACTTAGTACCCAAGGCATCCTGCAAACTCTTCCAAAACCTCGATGTAAACCGCAGATCTCTATCCGATACAATACTTGAAGATATACCATGCAACTTCACAATTTCCTCAATATAAATCTCAGCTAACCTTTGCATGGAATGGTTAATCCTCATCGGCAAGAAATGTGCCGACTTAGTTAACCGATCAATAATTACCCAAATCGAATCATTACCTCTAGCAGTCTTAGGTAACCCAGTCACGAAATCCATGGAAATACTATCCCATTTCCACTCAGGAACATTCAATGGTTGCATCATACCTGAAGGTCTCTGATGTTCTATCTTTGACTTCTGACATGTCAAACAAGCATATACAAATTCAACAATGTCTCTTTTCATACCCGGCCACCAAAACAACCTGCGTAAATCCTGATACATCTTCGTAGCACCAGGATGAATACTCAGTCGACTCTTGTGCCCCTCTTCTAAAATACTCTTTTTAATTCCTGCAATATCCGGAATACATACTTTATCTCTAAATCTCAAAATTCCATCTTCATCGACTCGAAAGTCACCTGCATTACCTTGATCAACCAACATCAATTGATCGACTAATTTCAAATCAGATTTCTGACCCTTACGAATCTCTTCCAAAATCTCACTGGACAGCTTTAACATTCCCAATTTCACGCTATCAGTAGTAGTTTCACACAACAAGCTCATATCTCTGAATTTCTCGATCATTTCCAATTCTTTCACCATAAGCATTGAAATATGCAACGACTTCCTACTCAAAGCATCAACCACAACATTTGCCTTACCCGGATGGTAATTCAAATCAAAATAAAAATCTTTCAATAATTCAATCCACCGCGTCTGTCTCATATTTAACTCTTTCTGATCAAACAAGTACCTTAAACTTTTGTGATCACTGAATACTTCAAATTTCGAACCAAACAAGTAGTGCCTCTAAATCTTAAGCACAAACACCACCGCTACTAACTCTAAGTCGTGAGTAGGATAGTTCCTCTCATGAACTCTTAACTGTCTAGAAGCATAAGCAACCACCTTATTATCCTGCATCAAAACTCCACCAAGACCCATCTTGGAAGCATCACAATAAACTACAAAGGACTCATCTGGATTCGGTAAGACCAACACTGGCGCGGTCGTTAATCTTTTCTTTAGTTCTATGAATCTCTCTTCACAAGCAACATCCCATACATACGCTTGACCCTTCCTAGTCAATTGCGTCAACGGTAAAGCTATCTTAGAAAAACCTTCAATGAACTTACGATAGTAACCAGCCAACCCAAGAAAACTACGAATTTCTGTAGCTGACTTCAGAGTCTCCCACCGCAATACCGCATCAATCTTTGAAGGATCCACCAAAATTCCACCACTTGAAATTACATGGCCGAGGAAACTCACTTCCCTTAGCCAAAATTCACACTTAGATAATTTAGCAAACAATTTCTTTTCTCTCAACACTTGCAACACAACTTTCAAATGCTCGGCATGTTCCTCTTCTGATTTAGAATATACCAAGATATCATCTATGAAAACCACCACGAACTTATCTAGATACTCATGAAATATTCTATTCATATATTCCATAAACACACCAGGCGCATTAGAAACCCCAAACGGCATCACCGTATACTCATAATGCCCATATCTCGTCCTGAAAGCTGTCTTCGGAATATCATCAACTTTAACTCGAATCTGATGATAACCAGACCTCAGATCAATTTTACTAAAGACACAAGCACCTACTAGCTGATCTATAAAATCATAGATCCTCGGAAGTGGGTACTTATTCTTGATAGTCACTTTATTCAATTGTCGGTAATCGACACACAATCTCATACTACCATCCTTCTTCTTAACGAGCAACACCGGAGCACCCCAAGGAGAAACACTGGGTCTAATGAACCTCTTCTCTAACAATTCTTCTAATTGTTTCTTCAACTCATTCAACTCTGAAGCCGACATTATATAAGGAGCCATCGAGACAGGACTTGTACCCGGTACTAAGTCCACAGAAAAATCAATCTCACGTTCTGGTGGTAAATCACTTATATCACCAGGAAACACATCTTGAAATTCACAAACCACAGGCAACTCTGCACTGACAGTCTTATCATCAACTTGCAATGAGGTAGATACTGCAAACATCAAAGCTTCATCTAAAACAAGTTCATCCACTTGTTTAGCAGATAAAAACATCAACTCACCATTCCCGCTCAAATCAGGGAACTGCACCGTCTTACTATAACAATTAATATGAACATAATTGAATTCCAACCAATTCATACCAAGGATAACATCGATTTGGTGTAATGGTAGGCACACCAAATCCATCACAAAATTCTTCTCGAAAATTGTCAAAGGACATTTCAAACAGACAAGCATGGTAGTCACAAAACCATTAGCAGGAGTCTCTATTATCATATTACCATTCATATTAGACAACTTTAAACCCAATCTATTAGCACACTCAAGAGAAACAAATGAATGTGTAGCTCCAGTGTCAATAATAACAATCAACTCAATATTATTAATAAAACAGGTACCTCTGATCAAGTTGTCCTTCTTTAGAGCTTCTGAACCAGCTAATGCAAACACTCTTCCAGCATTCTGAGTAGTAGCAGCATTCTTCTTTGGTTTCTGGCATTGGGTGCTGATATGCCCCTGTTCACCACAATTGTAACAGGTTGGGCCTTCATTAGGACAATCACTCACCTTATGCCCAAGCTTGCCACAACGGTAATATTTCATAACTC
This sequence comes from Lathyrus aphaca, assembly GCA_963966055.1. Classification (NCBI taxonomy): domain Eukaryota; kingdom Viridiplantae; phylum Streptophyta; class Magnoliopsida; order Fabales; family Fabaceae; genus Lathyrus; species Lathyrus aphaca. The sequence continues at coordinate 352,568,178 of OZ014520.1, read as the reverse complement.
TGGTGGTACACACATCGGCCTTATGACCTGCCTCTCCACACTTGTAACACTTAACAGGTACATTAGCAGCTCCCCTACTTTGCTTCTTCTCATCATATGCCTTCTGCTTCCCCTTATCACCGGTAGTCACATAAGGTTTTCCTCTATACTGACTCTTGCCTTTCTTCTCGCTCAGCTGTTTATAGTGAGCTGACCGAGCTCGGCTATCCTCATCATAAATACGGCTCTTATCCACTAACTTTGCATACTTACGAATTTGTTGGCATCCAATTCCCTGCTTAATTTCAGGTCTCAGCCCATTCTCAAACTTAAGGCACTTGGAAAGTTCAGCATCTGCCCTGTTGTAGTGAGGACAAAACTTCACCAGCCTTTCAAATTTGGCAGCATACTCTGCCACAGTCAAGTTTCCTTGCTTCAGCTCAAGGAATTCTATCTCCAACTTACCATAAGCATCTTCCGGAAAATACTTCTTAAGGAACTCCTCCTTAAACACAGTCCAAGTCACCACAACAACTTCATCCTCGAGACGTTGACGAGTATTATCCCACCAGTCTTCAGCTTCCTCAGACAACATATGAGTTCCGAATTGAACCTTCTGCGCTCGCCGGGTCATGAGTTCCTTCAAACACAGGTGGATTATTTCTCTGGAATTTCTCCAATGCACAAAACTCATCATGAGCATTATTTCGAGCAACAGTCTGAGCAAGAGCTGCAATAACATCATCGAGAGCACGCGAGTTGTTTCCAGCCATTCTGCACAACACTTACCACATCAGAAGAGAATAATCGTTAAATAAATAACGACTTGACAACTGACTGACAACAACAAGACTTGGCCGGACAGACCGACCTGCTCTGATACCACTAATGTAACACCCTTTTACCCCAAACATAATATTTAAATAATATCAGAGTAATCATCAAAAAGGGTATCACATTTTCATCATAAATCAACACAACAGTGTCCTGTCCCGTAACACGGGTTAATCAACATTAAAATACCATAAATCATTTCGCAGCGGAAATTAACTTCATAAAAATCATTTTCACCATCCTGAATTTAACATCATAAAATGGAAAACATTATCCAGATAACAACATACTGAAAACAGTTTAACAAAAGAAACCCATCCCAGTGTTACATGACACAGAGCAGGACACATAACCATAACCACTCCTAAGGAACACTAAAGCATGCTCCGAGACTCATGAATTACTCCTATTGCGCTGCAGGACTATTCTTTGACATCTGCAAGTTACCCACGAAAGAGGCAACATTTCCAAGCAGGTAGGGTAAGTAATCATAATATATCATAAACTTACAAGAATATAGAATCATAAATAAATTAGTACACATAACATGACATCGTCTATTACAAAATTCAGCAACAACCACAACATTATCATGAAATCAATCAACACCAACACAGTCATGAAATTCATCCAGAATATGCAATTCTACATCTTGATATGCAATATGCATGTGGTACCATTTTCATCATGAGATGGATACATGACCATCAACCCTCCACAAGGGAGCACACCATAATCATCGAGACACTTCAATCCACACAATGGGATTGAAGCAAATAAATAGGCCGAAGCCCCATCGTAAATGTTATGAAATGCAATGATGCGCTACATCGGAAAATTCATCAAAACAATTCACATCATTCATTTCAATCAGCAAAACAACCATCAAATATTCATATATATCATCATGACATTACACCCTGAACACTGGTTTTCTAACCATTCTGACACATTAAGAATTAACCCGTACCCGGTAATTTATAAGGTAATTATAAGGTTATTTCACAAATTCATTTATCAAAAACTGTTGCATTTTTCTCGCTTCCATTCATCAAAATAAAGTTCAGTTTGTACTCGTTCCGACGCTTCAAACGGAATGCGAATCGGACTTACGGTTTAAAAGATATGAATTTTTAAAGAAATAAAATTTGCTGTCCCAACAGTGTTAACCGGTTAACCAAAGCGTTAACCGGTTAACGCCTGCGTAATTTCAGAAAATACCCCAAAATTTCCAATGGTTAACCGGTTAACCAAAGCGTTAACCGGTTAACGCACGCGTTCCAACAGTCTTCTGCTACACAATTGCAGACTATTCCATTTTTCAAAAATTCCCAAACCCCATTACGGATTTCACATCATAACACCCAAAAACCATTCAGAAACATCAATTAAACCTCAACAACATCCAGACAACAATTATACAGACAAATATACGATTATAACTCATTCTAATCGCCCTAATTCATCAAGATTTCTCATAAAACTCAACCTAACTCAAAACCCCAAAACTCCTAAAATTCATACCACCCTAATCTATTCATATTCTAATTCCTATAAATTTATCATAGATTATGAAAACTCCCCATACCTTAGAGAATTTCGCCGCTTTACACGCTTCTCTTGGGTTCTCCACAGCCTCCTGACTCTGAGCTTCTCTTTCTTCAGAGCACTTCCAAAACACGATAGAAACAACAAAAATGAGAAAACTGATCGTATTCTCTTCTTTGGCTATAATATCCCAGTTTAGCCTTTTCCCATATTACCCTCATGATTTCACAAAAGGACCATCTTACCCTTTTCTTTAATATATTTTTAATAATAAAAATAAAATAGTATAATAAAACACTATTTATCCTTATTATATAAAAATACTCATTTTCTCCAAAATTCTCAAAATAATCCAAACTCTCCAAATTTTTCTAAATTAATTAAATAAATAATTAAATAATTAAATTTAGATTTTCGGGGCGTTACATCTTAGCTGGAGGCTGCAAGACTTAGGTTCCCTGGGGTTTAGTTTCATGCTATTGTAATTGGATTACCCACAGGCTTGTTGTGGGATTCCTTTTTTTTTATATGCTTTGATGTACTTTGTTAGCACCCTTTGGGGACTCTATTGTTGCAAAATTCAGTTTATGTGATTGACTTGCTTTGAATATTTTGTTTGCTATTTGTTGCACCGACACGGGGTAATGAGCACCAATTCTCCACGACCTTCATTGTATTTGAGCATCACTTGGGTCTTCTTCCCAATTATTATTCTCCAAATGCCAGGACCGGAAATAGGGAAAGCCTTGAGAATGAAAGGAACACATTGCATTGCATACGCATCATTTGCATTCTTTCTTTGTTTTGCAGGTTTTCTACAGGATTCTTAACTTATCTGTGTTTCAGGAAACGATTGCGAGAGCCGCCAAGACCCGACATCTTCAGCAGAATATTCCGCATCGCTACACAACTCGCAACAACCAGAGGACAGTCATAGACGCTATGCAAACTGAGCTTAATGAGTTTCGCACCAGAATGGGAGAGTTCATGGTGATGATGCAAGGGATGGCTCAGGGAGAACAAGAGTTAGGGAATGCAGTTCAGGGGCTCAACCCTCCTCAGACTAATAGTCCTGTGACCACTCCCGACGTCCAAATGACTCCTCCCAACACCAACAATGGCCCAGGCGGACCTCAAATTCCAGAGCATGGCACAACAACTTTCATTCCGATACAAGATAAGCAGGATGATCAGTTCCCTTCTTTCAACAATGACATGGGGTTCGGCGGAGAAGGAAATCTCCAAGACTTTTTTATGCTTGCTGAGAAAGTCAAAGCCCTCGAGTGTAGAGACACTTTGGGGATATATGTGTCTGACATGGGTCTAGTCCCCGGGGTGGTTATTCCTCACAAATTCAGGCCGCCTACTTTTGACAAGTATAACGGTAGCTCCTGCCCAAAGACTCACTTGCAGGCATTCTACCGAAAAATTGTTGCCCATACTCGGGATGAAAAACTATGGATGTACTACTTCCAGGATAGTCTCTCCGGAGGGTCCTTGGAATGGTATATGAAGCTAGAGAGAAGCTCTGTAAGAAACTGGAAGGAATTGGGAGAAGCATTCCTCAAGCAATATCAGTATAATATCGACATGGCGCCCAGTCGCACCCAACTTCAAAGTCTGACTCAGAAGAATTTCGAGAGCTTCAAGGATTATGCGCAAAGGTGGCGTGAGGTGGCTGCTAGAGTGCAACCGCCTTTGCTAGAGAGAGAAATGGTAGACCTATTCCTGGATACCCTTCCTGGGCATTTCATGGAAAGACTAGCTGGATGTTCTTCAAGCGGATTCTCAGATATCATCTTGACCGGCGAGAGGATAGAAAGTTGGATGAAGCAAGGGAAGATTCAGAATGGAGGCACTTTGAGTTCTGGTGTCAAGAATCCCTTCGTGAAGAAGAGAGAAGGAGAGACCGGGGCAGTGTACGCGCAGAGGGGAGGAACTAACAGAGGATTTTATCAGCAAGTGGCCCCTGTCACTATCTCAGCTCAACCTGTTCAACCGCAAGTCCAACAACCACAACAACAACGCCAACAAGGGTATCAACAAAGAGCTCCTCGTCCATATTACCCCCATAAGCCCAGAGAAAGACATTTCGAAGCTCCGCCGATGTCCTATTCACATCTTTTGAAGAACCTCCTACAACTTCAGATGGTTCAACTCCGAACTCTACAACCCCCGAAGCCCGGTCAAATCCCCGAGGGTTATGATACAAATGCCAGATGCGAATTCCATTCTGGAGCTCCCGGGCATACCACAGAGAACTGCAAAGCACTGAAGCATACTGTTCAAGACCTACTGGATTCTAAAGCAATCAACTTTGCTCCTACTCCTAATGTAATTCAGAACCCCATGCCTCCTCACGGAAGTACGGTTGGGGCAGTTGATGAAGGGGAGAATCTAAACCTCGTGCGCGATGTTGATGACTTGCAGACTCCGTTGAGTGTTGTTAAAGTTTGCTTATCAAAGAAAGGTATCTTCCCTGAGTGTGAAGAGGATCGTCAAGGATGTGATGAAGCTACCAACAGGTGTGAGCAATTGAAAGTAAGGATCCAGGGTATGATTGATGAGGGAATGCTGCAGTTTGACAAGATTGTAAAAGAAAGCGAAGTCTCCACAATAACTATCTTCTACGGTCCATCTCAAGTTCCTCTACAGGCCAGGGTAGCACCGATAACCATCACCACTGCAGGACCAGTACTGTATCAGAATGATAAAGCCATTCCCTAGAATTATGGTGGTGAAGTATACTGTAACGGTCAGAAGCAAGAGTTGGCCACGTCTAGTACAACCCCAACTCAAGTAGAAAATGTTGGAGCAGGGGGCTTTACTAGAAGTGGAAGGTTATTTGCGCCGGAAACACTAAGAAATAGTGTGATACCACCCAGAGACACCGTAGAAGCCCAGGCTAGAGCAAGAGGGAAGTAGCTAGCAGTTGTCAATGATCTTGCACCAGCAACTGATCCAGACCTTACTTTTGATAAAGAAGCTGAAGAATTTCTGAGGATTATCAAAAAGAGCGACTACAAGCTTGTGGACCATCTGCAGCAGACGCCGTTGAAGATTTCCATCCTGTCCTTGCTCATGTGTTCTGATTCTCACAGGAAGGATCTCTTGAATATTCTGAACAAGGCGTACATGCCTCAGGATATTTCAGTAAATCAGTTGGAAGCGGTGGTATCCAGTGTAAATGCCAGTCACGGATTGGGTTTTACAGATTTGGATCTAACTTCTGACGGGCGTGCTCATAATCGGGCATTGCATATCTCTCTAGAATGTAAAGGTGCAATACTTTCTCACGTGTTGGTAGATACTGGATCGTCGTTGAACGTCTTGCCTAAGAAAGCACCGATGAAGTTGGATTATGATGGAGTGGTTCTAAAGCCCAACGACCTAGTAGTTTGAGCATTTGATGGGTCGAGGAGGTCGGTGTTCGGAGAGGTGGAGTTACCAATCAAAGTAGGTCCACAAATCTTCAACACCACGTTCTACGTAATGGATATACAACCTGCATACAGTTGTTTACTCGGAAGACCTTGGATACATTCAACAGGGGCGGTATCGTCCACACTCCATCAGAAGTTAAAGTTCGTCTAGGAGGGTCAAATTGTAACTTTCAGTGGGGAAGAAGATATTTTCGTTAGTCATCTGACTTCATTCAAATATGTGGAGATGGATGGCGAAATAGTTGAGACCCCATGTCAGGCTTTTGAACCCTTGAAGTCTGAACAAGCATCTTTAGTGGCAGCTTCTCCTGAAGAACCGAAGAAAGGGGTTTCCATAGCCTCTTATAAGCAAGCGCTTGAGTTGGTAGAATCTGGGATACGAGAAGGTTGAGGCAGTCCAGTCGAAGTTCCAGAAAAGAAAGACATGTTCGGAATTGGTTATCGTCCTGGGCAGTCATCGCCCGAACTGAATGCTAGAGGTCGTCAAGGCCCAATCACTTTCACGGGTGCGGGAGTGGTCAATTATGGAAACATCAGTGCTGTACAGGATGACGCAGTCGATAGTGATTGTGACCTAGATGGGTGGATCAGGCCTGCCGTCTCAGGAACTTAGCTTAGCAATTGGACATCAGAAAGGCTTATTTCAGTCACCTCTTTCAAAGAGTAATGATTTTTGTTTCTGTTTTTCCTGTATTCGAGCACTATGTCCTGCCCGGGGCATAGTAGCTTTTTTTAAGGGTTCTTATGTTACTAACACAATTTACAATCATAAATAAAGCTGACATTTCGCATTCATTCATGTTGTTCTTTGTCTTTCATTTTTGTTTTTGTTTTTCAAAAAGAAAGAAAATTTTTAAACCTGGCAATGTTTTGCATTTTCTCAAGCCTTTTCTAAAGCCTTGCATGAATCACCATTCATGCAGGTGCTCGTCACCGGATCTTATCAATGACGACCCTGTTATGGCTGAGTATAACTTCGACAACCCAATCTATCAAGCCGATGAGGAAGGTGAAGAGGATTGCGAACTACCTGAAGAATTAGCCAGACTGCTTAAGCAAGAGGAGAAGATGATTCAGCCACACGAGGAAGCCGTCGAAGTAATAAACCCGGGTACTGAGGAAGACAAGAAAGAAGTCAAGATCGGGGCTGCATTAGAAGAATCTGTCAAGACTCGTTTGATGGCTTTGCTTCGGGAGTATGTTGACGTCTTCGCATGATCCTACCAAGATATGTCGGGTTTAGACACTGACATTGTGGTACACAAGTTGCCTCTTAGAGAAGATTGTACTCCGGTAAAGCAAAAGTTGAGGCGCACACGTCCAGATATGGCAATTAAAATAAAAGAAGAAGTACAAAAACAGTTTGATGCTGGTTTCTTGGCCGTGACCAGTTATCTTCCGTGGGTTTCCAGCATTGTGCCGGTTCCCAAGAAAGACGGTAAAGTCAGGATGTGTGTGGACTACAAGGATTTGAATAGGGCTAGCCCCAAAGATGACTTCCCTCTACCTCACATAGATGTACTTGTCGATAATACTGCTCAGTTTTCTATGTTCTCCTTCATGGACGGATTCTCCGGCTATAATCAGATTAAGATGGCTCCCGATGACATGGAAAAGACGACCTTCATCACTCCTTGGGGCACCTTTTGTTACAAGGTCATGCCATTTGGTTTGAAGAATGCAGGAGCCACTTATCAGCGGGCGATGGTGACGCTATTTCACGACATGATTCATCATGAAATCGAGGTTTATGTTGATGATATGATAGAAAAATCCCAAACAGAGGAAGAGCACTTGGTTAATCTAGAAAGGTTGTTTGACAGACTTCGGAAGTTCAGACTGAGGCTGAATCCAAATAAGTGTACCTTCGGGGTCCGTTCTGGCAAGTTACTCGGCTTCATTGTTAGCGAGCGAGGAATTGAGGTTGATCCAGCCAAGGTGAAAGCTATCCAAGAGATGCCTGAGCCGAAGAATAAAAAGCAAGTTCATGGCTTCTTAGGGAGACTGAACTACATTGCACGGTTTATTTCTCACCTAACGGCCACATGTGAGCCCATCTTTAAGCTTCTGAGGAAGAATCAGGCCATTAAATGGAACAAAGACTGCCAGCAAGCCTTTGACCGAATCAAATAATACCTGCTAGAGCCTCCAATTCTTATGCCTCCAGTGCCAGGGAGACCTTTGATTATGTATCTTACTGTGCTTGAAGGATCGATGGGATGTGTGCTGGGTCAGCAAGACAAGTCTGGTCGAAAAGAGCACGCCATTTATTACCTTAGTAAAAAGTTTACCAATTGTGAGACGCGATACTCACTACTCGAGAAAACATGATGCGCTTTGGCATGGGTTGCTCGCCGACTAAGACAGTACATGCTGACTCACACTACTCTCTTAATTTCCTAGATGGATCCTGTGAAATATATCTTTGAAAATCCAGCTCTGACAGGAAGAGTAGCCCGGTGGCAGATGATATTAACGGAGTATGACATACAATACACTTCGCAAAAGGCAATCAAAGGAAGTGTATTGTCTGAATACTTGGCTCAACAGCCAATCGATGATTATCAACCCAAGAGGTTCGAGTTTTCGGATGAGGACATCATGTTCCTCAAGTCGAAAGACTACGAAGAACCACTTCCGGAGGAGGGGCCAGACCCCGAATCCAAATGGAAGTTGATGTTTGACGAGGTTGTGAACATGAACGGAAATGGAGTAGGTGCTGTTATCATCTCGCCAGAAGGGGTCCATACACCTTTAGCTGCTCGGTTGACTTTCGAATGCACTAACAATGAGGCGGAGTATGAAGCTTGTATCATGGGGATCGAAGGGGCAATCGACTTACGAGTCAAAAACCTTGAGATCTTCGGTGATTCCGCTTTGGTGGTAAATCAAGTCAACGACAAATGGCTGGTTCATCAACCTCATTTGGTTCCTTACAAAGATTATGTCAGGAGGCTGTTAACATTCTTCACCAAAGTCAAGCTGAATTATATTCCTCGAGATGAGAACCAATTTGCCGATGCTCTAACAACTTTGTCGTCCATGATTAAAGTTTGTCAAGAGAATTTCGTGCCTCGAATTATGGTCTCCCGTCTTGAAAGACCTGCTTATGTATTTGCAGTCGACGATGGTGAAGATAACAAGCCTTGGTATCATGATATGTTCATGTGCTACTTTGTGCATTACTTGTTGCATAATCAACCATATGATGCATTCTTGCATAATCATAAAAAATGTTCATGTTCTTGCATTTGTATATGTCGATTTAGGTTCAAATGTATGTTCATGTGGAAATTAATGCATGTTTTATTGAGTTTGTGCGTTAAAAAATGAAAATAAGCAATTCGAGATTTTGCATTTCATAGCTGTTTTTGCATATAGGTGTTGTAAAATGTGTGCTGTTTGTTTGTTTGGATGTTGTTTGTAACCTTTTACACCTACTTTTTCATGCTGCATGCTGGCTGTAAAAAGCTGACTTGTGTTATGATTTGTTTTCATAGCTGATTGTGTAATAAGTGCTGTAAATAGTTACTGGATTTTGGTTTAGCATAGTGTAGGCACCCTTAAACCTAAGTTTGAGTCTAGTTTAGGTCCAAGAGCCATAGGATTTAATTAGGGTGTGTTTGCCTATTTTTTTATATAATAAAAATGCAACATTAACCTTTGTTTTGTAGAGGGGAAGATTGAGGTAAGTTTCCTTTACCTTATCCTTTTCTTTTTATGCATTTTTTTTATGCATTTTAATTCATTTTTCCTTCCATATTTGTGTTTGGTAGGGTTCCCCCTTGTTAGGATCAACTTATCTTCATTAGGAAGTAAGTTGCATCCTTTTTTGTTCTTTCTTTTCCTTTTCTTCCTTAGGATTAGAAAATCTCACTAACCATTAGGATCTCCCTTTTGTGGATAATAAATAACTTAGGGTGTGTCTTAGTCCCCCCTAGTTTTGTCCTTTTTCAACTTGAGTCATTCTTTCTCGCCTCATAAAGAAAAGCAATAAAACACTTAATAAAAACTGAACTTTCTTGTACGATACGAGACTTTGTTGCAGAGTGCTTATACGCGTCCTGCGGGAACTTCTTTTCTCATCGCATTCATTCTATACGCGAAATTGCGACGACTTGTCTCGCATGCAAGACGGTTAACCACATTTGTTGCGGGAACTTCTTTTCTCATCTCATTCATTCTATACGCGAAATTGCGACGACTTGTCTCGCATGCAAGACAAAAACAAAGAATAAGTGACTTTCCTGCGGGAACTTCTTTTCTCATCTCATTCATTCTATACGCGAAATTGCGAAGACTTGTCTCGCATGCAAGACGGTAAACACACTCGTATCAGACGAGCTTGCAACACCTGAGCATAGACATACGCAGTTCCAGCCATAAAAAATGCAAATAGTTCCCGCCTTAGTTAGGCGAACTGCGTCGACTCTGATCCTCATTATCCCTATGAGGTACATAGGCAGCGGGGTAGGGCCCGTTCGAGCATACTCTTTATTTTCCATACATTTCCCTCTTTTATTCTCATTCTCTCTTTTCCAGCCCCTTTTCTCATTTCAGTTCATTCCAATTAGCAGTTCATTTGTTCAGCAACAGTCATTTATCACCTTTTGAAACAAAACAAACAAGCATGGATCTCGTCGGGTACAGCGGACGAGTATCACCTGGTTAACAGTGAACACGAATGAATGTTGAATCAGAGGGGACTCCTCTGGGGAATAGTAGACACAAACGAGTGTCTAAATTCCAGAAGACAAAAGTGTTTGACACAGTGTATGGATTAAAAATGCGGACGAGCATCCTTAAGACTATGATACAGACGAGTATCAGATAGAAACAAACGCTTGACGCATGTTCTGAGATGATGGTACGGACGAATACCAACTGGTTAACAAAGAACACGGACTAGTGTTGAATCTGTGGGGATTTAAGTGGTGTATACAAGATACGGACGAGCATCTGTATAAGTTAAATAAGTAGTAAGTATGAGTGGTGTATAGATGAGTGTTCAATCTGCTGGAGAGAGTGACACGGACGAGTGTCAAAAGTATAGTATAAACAAGTATCTGATATACAAAGTGTTTAGGTAACTGTGTTGGAGAAAGTGACACGGACGGGTGTCAAGAAAGTTATATATAAGTATCTGTGAGTGCAAAGAGGATGCTTTGGCTTTCTGTTGGGGATATGACACGGACGAGTGTCAAGAAGTATCTGTAATGCGGGTGCTCGGGCGACTTTACTGGGGAATGATGACACGGACGGGTGTCAAAAGGAGTATATGTTGATGTTTGAGAATGCAAGGCAACTGCTTTAGCTTTAGCTCTCCGCTGGGGAATCTGGGGAGCATTCTGTATGTTGATGGATTGTCATTATTCACAAGCGTTTGATTCAGAACTATGCTATATGTTGGATTTTTGCCGTAATGCTCCGTATTAGACGGAATGCTACGCTTTGTGGGTGAATATGGTGCGAATGCCATGATTATGTAAAGATACCAAACCGGGATTCGGATCCCGTTGCCGTGAAGATCTCTGGTCGATCTGTTTGAAATGGACATCCCAGCTGGGGATGAGATCATTGGTAGATCTGATGAAATGTATCTGCTTGGAGAAATGGGTCAATGATAGACCTATTCTAGTAAATGAGGGACCCAGCTGGGGTTTGTAGAAGCTTTCGTCACTCTGTTGTGATTCCTTCATGCGTTGCTCTTCTGGATAGAGGTTGAAACTCTGTGCGGAGACGATTCCCTGGCTATTGTACTTAGCTGAGGAGAAAGAATGATTGGCGCCTCGGCTGGGAGAAGTAAAAAGTGGCAACTCAGCTGGGGAGAAAATACTTGGAGTGCTAAGACTGAGTGAGTGTTGATTTGCCAGCTGGATGGGGTGAAGCTTTCATGCCCCATGTTGCGCTTTTGAATACCTGCAATCCTGCAAAGACAGAGGGACGCACAAGTAATCCCGAGGTATCCTTTACTGGATCCCGTTATGAGAGTTCAGACACTCCCGGGGGTAAGTATATTTCCTGCAAGCATGTATTATTATTTTTTTGAAGATAAGCATCTGTATTCATGCAATCAGTTTTCTAAAGACATCAGACATTTTTTGCAAATAAAAATGTACGAGACGAAACATGACTGAAAATCTGATTTTATTAATTCATGTGCCCTGAATTGGAAAGATACAGTCAAAGAAACAAATCCCCTAAAATGAAGAGATTGTTACAAATTGAGAAACAAAATGCTGGCAATGTTGACGACGCTTCAAGGAGCTTCCTCTTTGCTATGACTCGTATGACTTTTGACGTTCTTCTCGTCTTGCTTTCTGAAGAAGGCTGATTCCGAGTGAAGCTTGATCCTTTCGAGGTTTACCAAGTTGTAGGTGATACAGACGAATCCAGAATGCAGTTGTTCGCTTATTCCCTTGTTTTGCATAGATCGCCCTTTCGGGTTTTCAATCCATCGGGATACCCATTTTTGCCTGAGTTGTCCAATGCGGCTTTTCAACTCAGCGGGTGTACATTTTTTTTTGTTTATTTTCCCTTATTTTTGCCCGAGTCTTTTATTCTGTTTCTGACTCGCCGGGAGGCCCTATTTTTTGCCTGGACTTACATTCTGTTTTTGTGTCCAGCGGGTCATTTTTATGCGAAGTATTTTTTAACTGCATCTGAATTCACAGGGGACAGGAAGTCTTCACCATCCATAGTACTGAGCATGAGTGCTCCACCGGAGAAAACTTTCTTTACTACGAATGGTCCTTCATAGTTCGGAGTCCACTTGCCCCTGTGGTCTGTATGTGGAGGGAGGATTCTTTTCAGCACAAGATCCCCTACTTGGTACTCTCGGTGCCTGACTTTCTGATCGAAGGCTTTCTTCATTCTTTTCTGATACAACTGCCCATGATAGATTGCAACCAATCTTTTCTCTTCAATCAGACTCAGTTGTTCGTATCGGGACCGGACCCATTCTGCTTCGTTCAACTTAACATCCATCAGTACCCGTAGGGAGGGTAGTTCAACTTCAACAGGCAGGACTGCTTCCATACCATACACAAGCTGATACGGTGTTGCCCCAGTGGATGTTCTGATTGACGTACGGTACCCATGCAAGGCAAATGGTAGCATCTCATGCCAGTCTTTGTAGGTGACTACCATCTTCTGCACAATCTTCTTAATATTCTTATTAGCTGCCTCAACAACGCCATTCATCTTTGGCCTGTAAGGAGAAGAATTGTGGTGTTGGATCTTGAAGTCCCGGCACAGCTCTGCCATCATTTTGTTATTTAAGTTGGAACCATTATCAGTAATGATTCTCTCGGGAACTCCGTATCGACAGATGATATCTCTCTTCAGAAATCTGGCTACCACTTGCCTTGTAACGTTTGCATAGGAAGCTGCTTCGACCCACTTGGTGAAATAGTCAATGGCAACCAGGATGAATCTGTGGCCGTTCGAAGCAGTCAGTTCAATCTTTCCAATCATGTCAATGCCCCACATAGCAAAGGGCCAGGGTGAAGACATCACATTCAAAGGATTGGGAGGCACATGCACCTTATCCGCATAAATCTGGCATTTATGGCATTTTCTGGCGTAGGCACAACAGTCGGCATCCATTGTGATCCAGTAATATCCTGACCTTAGCAATTTCTTGGCCATTGCATGCCCTCCTGCATGGGTACCAAAGGATCCTTCGTGCACCTCATGCATCAACAAGTCTGCTTCTGTTCTATCAACGCATCTGAGGAGTACCATATCAAAGTTTCTCTTGTACAGGGAACCATCAGTGTTCAGAAAGAAACTACCAGCAAGCCTTCTCAAAGTCTTCTTATCATTGGAAGATGCCTCAGGCGGGTATGTTTGATCCTCCAAGAAGCACTTAATGTCATGGAACCAAGGCTTATCATCTTTGACAACATCTGCTGCGAACACATATGCTGGTCTGTCAAGTCTGGACACTGAAATTTGAGGTACAAAGTTGGCAGCTTGAACTTTGATCATGGATGAAATGGTGGCAAGAGCATCTGCAAACTGATTCTCGTCCCGAGGGATATACTCAAGCTTGACTGTTGTGAAGAAAGTCAATAACCTCCTTGTATAATCCCTGTAAGGTATCAGATGATCCTGGTGTGTGTACCAATTGCCGTTGGTCTGATTAACTACCAGAGCTGAATCTCCGAATACAGTCAACGTCTTGATCCTGAGGTCAATGGCTTCCTCAAGACCCATAATGCAAGCTTCGTATTCAGCTTCGTTGTTAGTGCAGTTAAAGGTGAGTTTTGCCGAGAAAGGCATGTGAACTCCTTTAGGTGTAATGAGTACTGCACCAACACCACGACCATTCATGTTAACAGCCCCATCAAACATCATAGTCCATCCTTCTTCCGGGTCGGGCCCTTCAGTGTGAACAGGCTCTTCATGATCTTTTGCTTTTATGAACATGATGTCTTCATCAGGGAAGTCAAACCTCATAGGCTGGTAATCATCAATAGGTTGCTCAGCAAGATATTCAGACAATACACTGCCCTTGATGGCTTTCTGTGATGTGTACTGGATGTCATATTCGGTGAGGATCATTTGCCATCTTGCAACCCGTCCGGTAAGCGCCGGCTTCTCAAAAATGTACTTAACTGGATCCATCTTTGAGATCAATAAAGTGGTGTGGGTCAACATATACTGCCTCAGTCGGCGAGCAGCCCACGCTAAAGCACAACAAGTTTTCTCGAGCAGTGAATAACATTGTTCACAGTCGGTAAACTTTTTGCTTAGGTAGTATATTGCATACTCTTTTCGACCAGACTCGTCATGCTGGCCCAGCACACACCCCATTGACTCTTCTAATACTGTCAAGTACATGATTAGAGGTCTTCCTTCAACTGGAGGCATAAGGATTGAAGGTTCTTGTAAGTACTCCTTGATCATGTCAAAAGCCTTCTGGCAGTCTTCATTCCACCTGACCGTCTGTTCTTTTCTTAGCAATTTGAACAAGGGTTCACAGGTTGCTGTAAGGTGAGATATGAACCTTGAAATGTAGTTCAATCGTCCTAAGAACCCTCGAACTTCTTTTTCTGTCTTCGGTGCAGGCATCTCTTGAATAGCTTTGACCTTATCAGGGTCAACCTCAATCCCTTTCTCGCTTACAATAAACCCCAGCAGCTTACCAGATCGCACCCCGAATGTGCATTTGTTGGGGTTCAACTTCAGTTGGTACTTTCTCAGACGCTTGAATAGCTTCAGCAGATTCACCAGGTGGTCTTCTTCAGTAAGGGACTTGGCAATCATGTCATCCACATAACACTCGATTTCTTTATGGATCATATCGTGGAATAATGTCACCATAGCCCGTTGATATGTTGCACCAGCGTTTTTTCAATCCGAAGGGCATCACCTTGTAACAGAACGTGCCCCAGGGTGTGATGAAGGTTGTCTTCTCCATGTCCTCAGGTGACATTTTAATCTGATTGTATCCTGAAAATCCGTCCATGAAGGAGAATACCGAGAACTAAGCCGTGTTATCCACCAATACATCAATGTGAGGTAAAGGGAAGTCATCTTTTGGGCTGGCTCTGTTCAGATCCCGGTAGTCAACACACATTCTTACTTTGCCGTCCTTCTTAGGCACAGGTACTATATTAGCTACCCACGGTGGATAGCTAGTTACAGCAAGGAACCCGGTGTCCCACTGCTTCTGTACCTCTTCTTTGATTTTCATTGCCATGTCTGGGCGAGTACGGCGCAATTTCTGTTTAACCGGTGGGCAATCTTCTTTCAAAGGCAGCTTGTGCATAACAATGTCGGTGTCCAACCCTGGCATATCTTGATAAGACCAAGCAAACACATCCACATATTCCTGAAGCAGATCAATCAGTTGTCTCTTCACTGAGTCTTGTAAACAGGCCCCAATCTTAACCTCTTTCACGTCTTCATCTGTACCAAGATTAATCATTTCGACCTCCTCCTGATGAGGAGTGATAACCTTCTCCTCTTGTCTCAACAACCTGGCTAGCTCTTCAGGAAGTTCATACTCTTCTTCAACCCCTTCATCATCTTGATTGATTGGATTGTCAAAGTCATACGAAGTCATAGCCGTGCTGTTGTCGGTGCGGTCTGGAAGGCACTCTCTGCAAGGGTTCAGTTTGTTCATTTTAGTGATTGATTTTAATCTTGTTTAGAAAAGTGAAATAACGTTGTCATTTTGAAAACATTGCCATTTATTTTTTGTACAAAAAGAAAAAAGAAAAAACAGTGAGCGGAAAAGAAGAAGATTCATTTGCAAAAGATGTCTGATATTTCATTGATTAATCTTGTTGCACAAAATTAAAGATGGCCCGATTACAAAATGAGTCTTGTCATCTTGGGCAAGATGCAAGACTTGATGCATGCTTTAAAAATACAGGAAATAATAATTACTCTGCAGGAGTAACTCTTATAATTTCCTGGGAAGACCAGTTTGAGATACTGCTCCCCGGGACCTTTGGATGGATCCAACTCTCCAGGTTGCGGTCGCTTTCATCCTCGTCTTCCAAGTTATTCACAGCATCGGGGGTGAGCATCCCCCCACTGACAAAATCGGGCTCCTTAGCAGCCTCTGCTTGATCTTGTTGAGTTGGTTTGTAACCCAACCCAAATCTATCCTCTTTCTTTTCTACGGGCAGCAACTTGCCCCAGCCTTGGGCAGTCCCTTCTTCAACAACCTTCCGGGCTTGTTGATAAGATGTCATTGAGGTTCCAGGTACAGCGGATGCTTCGTTTATGTTCAAGGCCTCAAACCCTTGACTCATAGTTTCGTGGATCTCCCCATCCATCTCAATGTATTTGTATGTAGCCAGATGGCTAACAAAAATATCTTCCTCTCCACAAATGGTAACGACTTGGCCCTCCCACTCGAATTTTAACTTCTGGTGAAGGGTTGACGTCACGGCGCCAACGGTGTGAATCCAAGGTCTACCCAACAAACAGCTGTAGGCCGGCTGAATGTCCATCACGTAGAAGGTCGCTTTGAAAGTTTGTGGGCCAATCATTATAGGCAACTCAATTTCTCCCAGAACTGATCTCTTAGAACCGTCAAAGGCTCTCACTACTAAGTTGCTGGGACGCAATGCCAATCCTTCATACTCCCGCTTCACAAGGGCTTTTTTTTAGGTAAGACATTGAGGGATGACCCCGTATCCACCAATACATGGGAAAGAACTGCACCCTTACACTCCATGGTAATGTGCAAAGCCTTGTTGTGATTGCGGCCTTCCGTAGTCAGATCAGTGTTGGTAAATCCTAGTCCATGACTAGCGTTAACATTTCCAACCACAGCTTCCAACTGATTGACTGTAATCTCCTCTGGCACATAAGTTGCGTGCAAGACTTTTAGCAGTGCATTCCGGTGAGCCTCGGAGCACATTAACAATGATAAAATGGAGATCTTGGAAGGTGTCTGGTGAAGCTGGTCCACTATCTTGTAATCACTTTTCTTGATGATTCTCATGAATTCATCCACTTCTTGATCAAAAGGGGTTTTCAAAGCTTCTTTGGCAACTTGCTCTTCTTGCACCATGCTCTTCCCTTTTGCCTTGGCAGCGGCTTCTGCTTCGGCATTGGGCCTTGGAATTTGCGGGGCAAAGAGACGTCCGCTTCGAGTGAAGCCTCCGCCTCCCCCCACATTGTCTATTTGTGGTGAAGAAGTTGATGATTCCAACGTGATTTTCCGTCCTTCGCAGTATAGATCGGAGCCGTAATGCCAAGGGATGGCATTACTGCTTTCATAAGGTACTGGCCCAGGCACTGTGATAGTGACTGGACTGATAGCAGCTGCAGAAGGGACCATGATAGTATGTGGATCATAGTATATTGTAACCGGTGCTCTGACAGGAGTGGCACTTTGTGAGCTGTAGGCAGAATCATTTGCGGGATCATAATAAATGGTAACCGTTGAAACACTTTCATTGTTTGCTGTTGATGTTGTAGGAGACATTGTTGACTGGATGGGTGTTGCTGTTGTAGGAGATTCTGAATGAAGGGGTGCTGAAGTTGTAGGAGGGATGTTTGTTGATATTTGGTCCGTTGAAGTGACAGATGAAGCATTTGTTGATGAGATTGAAGATTTGTTTGGAACAATTGTTGTTGCAGTTGTAGACGATTCCGGAATTGTTGGTAAGGAGATTGCTAGATTGGTAGGAATTGATGTTGTGATTTGAAGCAGGCCACTCTGGATGAGACCATCTATGCCATTTCTCAAGTTATCACATCCATTCACTGAAATGTTGCAATAAGCACATCCTAGCTCACATCCGGGGAACATTTGACATTCAAGGAGTTGAGCTTTAATCTCTACCAAAGGTGTCCGGATCTGCCCCACACTGGTTATCAAGTAAGACGGCTTGTCTTCCTCAATAGCATTGATTCTGGATCCTCCGTGGTTTGGCATAGGATTTTTACTGACATTTGGTGGAGGTGCAAAGTTTAGAGCTTTGGAATCCACTAGATCCTGTACTTTCATGTGCAGAGCTCTACACTTCTCTGTACTGTGGCCGGGTGCATTTGAGTGAAAAGCACATCTGGCGCTGGCGTCGTAATTTCTGGGCAGACTGGAAGGATCTGGGGGTGCCAATGTCCTTAGCTCAACCAGGTTGAGTTTTAGGAGTTGTGGCAGTAATGTGGCATAGGGCATAGGGATCGGATCAATCACCCTATTGGCCTGAGATGGTCTCTGTTGAAATGTTCTTTGCTGATTGTTGTTGTTGGTGTTGTTGTTGTTATAATTTCTATGAGGTGGATATTGAGCTTGTTGCTGGTAGTGGGGTTGTTGCTGAGGTTGGTATGCCGGTTGTGGATGAATTGGAGCGGGAATGGTGACAGCTGCCACAGACCTATGAACATATTGGGGTCTGCCCCTGCTGGTATGGATAGTATTAGCCTCACCCGTTCTTCTTGGGCCCACAAAAGGCTTTCTTGAGTTGCTGGAAGAGCTTGCACCGTTGTCAGAAATTTTTCCCATCTTCAATAGGCTCTCAATTCTTTCTCCAGCTATAACCACATCAGCGAAGCTGGTAGAAGAAAAGGCAGCTAGCCTGTCAATGTATGTCCCTTGGAGGGTGTTCATAAACATGTCGGCCATCTCCCTCTCCGACATGGGTGGCTGGACAGCAGCAGCAAGCTGTCTCCACCTCTGGGCGTACTCCCGGAAGCTTTCTCTAGATGATTGTGACATTCCCATCAGGAGGGTCCTGTTGGGAGCCATATCCAAGTTGTACTGGTATTGTCTAATGAAGGCCTCAGCCAAGTCCTTCCAACATCTGATGGTTGCTCTGGTCAAATGAGAGTACCATTCCCTTGAAACTCCTGTTAAGCTATCTTCGAAATAAAACATCCATAGCTTTTCATCCATGGTGTATGCCTTCAACCTCCCCAGAAAGGATTGTAAGTGGGTCCATGGACAGGAAGTGCCGTTGTACTTCTCAAAGCACGGTGGTTTAAATTTGTGGGGAATCCTGACCCCGTCCACTAAGCCCATGTCCATAACATCAAAACCCAAAGAGTTTTGAGACTCCAAGGATCTTAATTTTTCAGCAATCTCATCTAGCCTTCTGTCATAGGCTTCATCCCCAGCTCCCATCACTGTGAACTGATCTTCCTGGGGGTCTTCTTGCAGCACTCTACCTGTAGTAGCATTCCCTTGTGCATTAGCAGGGATATTGATCTCTGGATGAAGGTGGGGTCCAAATACAGGTGGGTTGATATGAGGCTGAACCCTCTCATTGTTGCTTGTTCCACCAGTCCCTAGATGGGGGTCTTCCTGAGTCTGCCTCTCTACTAAAGCCCTCAATCTCTCTTGGCTCTGAGCCAATCCATTCATCACCTCCATAAACTGTGTCATCTGATTCCTCATTTCCAGTCTCTCATTGGCCATTTGAGCCCTGACCTCTGTAAGGTCCTGTTGTACCTGGTCCATCTGTATACCCGGAAGGTTGTTACGGGTTGGATATTTGTGTGGACGGTTGAGTGGGAACACCCGACGTCGAGCAATAGTTCCTGAACCACAACAGAGTTAGTAACAAAAACAAACAAATCCTACAAAACAAAACAAAAGGTTAGTATGCAATGCAGTATGCTTATTTGTTTTCAAGGTATCCGGCTTGGCACTTGGTTTTGACCTTTCCAGACCCTCGAGGAAGATGCTTTTGATGTTGCTTGAAAGAACTCAGATAAAACAAACCAACACATATATTACAAAAAGTAAATGATACATATTTTGCTCCTTTTTACAATACATGCCCTCTGAGGGGTCAAAATATAACACAAAAAAGGAAAAGTACAATGAAATGAAAGCAACAACAAGCAAAAGTCAGACACCAAGACCAAACTCATCCTCCTGAACTTCCTTGAGAAGTGCTTCAGTCACAGGATCAGCTGGACGCTCTGTGAGGTTCCTGATAAGGAGATTCCTGGTAGTAACAGCTGCAGTTAGCTTCTTGTGTCGACTCTGGTCCTTTGACCTTTTCACACCAGCTCTGATCTTCAACTCTGAGATCTCTCTCTGGGATGCTAGCAGGGCTTCCTGTTGCTCTTTTGCACTAGCCTCCAACTTCTCAATCTTGTCCTGAGTCCTCTTATCCTCCTGAGTACGAGCTTCGGTGATCCTGACCCACCTAGCTTGACTCTCCTTCAGATACAAATCAGTCCTGGACTTTTGGAACTGAGCCTACTTGCAGGCATTCTTCAAAATCTGTTCTCTAGCCCTAGACTTCTTGATGTAATCTTCTGACTTCTCAATTCTGGCTAGATGCTCCACCTTTAGCTTTTCTAACCTCTCGATGTCCAGACGACCATCACTCCTCTCCCAGAGGGTCTTCTGTAGAGCCTGAGTCAAATTCTCATTTCTCTCTTTCAATTTCTCAAACTCTTCTAGGCTAACAGTGGCAAGAGGTGGTGCTGTGGAGGGTCCAGGTGTATCCTCAATGGTGAAGGGCATCCCAGAAATTTGAGCCCTGGCATGAGACCACTCATAGTACTGAGCTGAGGCCAAATTGTTGCACCTTCCAAGAATGGTTACCCCTTTGGTCTGAACATTGTCCCAAGCCCAGGATGCTTGCCTGACAATGGCCAGATTAGGCTTAATCTCACAATAAAGGGTTTCAGCCAAGTCTTGTGTTCTAGGAGGGTGGACCAATGCATAGCCCAATTGTCTTTTGAATAGCAGAGGGTTGTAGTTGATGCAACCCTTTACTCCTATCAGGGGTACATTAGGGAACTGCCCAAAACTAGTAACGATGTCCCTGCCCTTGGTGCTCTGAGTGCACCACCTGATGTCAGCTGAGGTCAAAGCAATGAGTCTTCTAGCCCAATTCTTTGGCTGGTAAGGATTCAAGAATGCATCAGTCTTGGGCAAGTGCTTGAGCAGCCAGGTATGGAACAGGGGAGCACAGCATCTCACCAATCTTCCTCTTTGCTTTTCATTCCTTTGGTGAACTGAGTAGTAGAAATCTCCCAGTAAGGTGGGCACTGGGTTCCTCAGAATGAAAAGGTGGATTGCATTCTTGCTGACAAACTTAGGCTCATCTGCAAATAATATGACCCCATATATGCTAAGGGCCAATAAAGCACAGACTGCCTTCCACTCTCCCAAGGAGGCCTTCAGGATGGCCTGAGAAGTCAAGAAATCCAAGTGTAGACCAGAGATTCCAGCTTTGGCAGAACTGGTTCCAAATACAATGCTCTTGCCAACTCTTCATTACTAGGAAAAGCCATCTCAGGGTTGAAGGGGACTCCACCCCTGACAGGTACACCAACCAATGATGAATACTCCTCTAATAAAGGCCCCAACTGAAAATCCTGAAAAGTGAAGCACCTCATAGGGGGATCATAGAACTGCAGGCAAGTATGAATCAAGCTCCTCTGGGAAAGGTCCAAATCCATAACCACATCAAGGATGCCTCCATAATGTTCTCTGAATAGTGGTATATGGTCTGGAGTAATCAGGGTCTGGATCTTCCTGATGCTAGCCAGCTCAGGCTCAAAGAAATGATAGGAGATATTGCTCTTTTTGGGTGCCATGTTGCTGAAGAAAAGCTGAGACAGATGCTGATGATGGAGAATAATACTGAAGATGGGCATTGATAGGCAGATGCTGGTGATAACAGGTGACTGAAGCAGGTAGGTGATGAGGGTAGCTGAAGCAGATAGGTCTATGCAGATGAAGGGGTCAAAACCAAGCCAAAATATAGTATGGATACCCTGAAAAACAAATAAACACATGTTAAATGATGCAATGATGATGTATGAAAATGATATGCAAGGGTTTATGATCAAGCTGGATCTGATTGCTGCTTTGATATAGGTCCATGTATGTTTAAGAAATCCAGATGGAGGTTCATAAGTCCAGTAACCAAGGTGGGGGACTCAAATAAAGAGTCACATGTCCATGGTTCAAAATCACAAGAACTGTTCCAAGATGGAGTACTCTTAATCAAAACAAAGTAACAGGGTATGCTGAGGTCAAGGGTACCTGCAAACCTGTAAACAGCCCAACCCCCTCACAGGTGGTGTTCTAAAACAAGGATCCTCAGACTTGGATCAGTTATGAGAAGTGTAAACACTTCTAACCCGGAGGTACAATGTTTACAATAACCATAAAAGATCCTCCTCTAATTCACCTCAGTTTCTGAAGGTCAA
Organism: Lathyrus aphaca; assembly: GCA_963966055.1. Classification (NCBI taxonomy): domain Eukaryota; kingdom Viridiplantae; phylum Streptophyta; class Magnoliopsida; order Fabales; family Fabaceae; genus Lathyrus; species Lathyrus aphaca. Next base: position 352,545,721 of record OZ014520.1, on the reverse strand, counting down.
TACTAAAGGTCATCCAGACTTAGCAGGCTTCCCAGATAGCCCTAGCACTACAGGAAATCTGTAGCACAGAGTTCTCAAGAAGAAACCCATATCTAAACCGTGTTTCATATTCCCGCACCAGACCGAAATGGAATGGGAAAGAACATGAACCACCCTAGCCTAGGTGTCACTCAGGTCCCAGGTATAGGACCTTAACTCTCAATAGAACCCCACCCATCAAAGCAACAAACCAGATCCAGCCAGACAGTATGACAGTATGATATATGTAAAGCTGTAAAGAAAGCAGTAAAACAACTGTACATAAAGCAATAAAATACATATACAAACACAATTAGCACATAACACCCCAGTAAACACAAATCAAACAAGCGCTAGGAGGAACCCACAAAAAGAACCAGAAGCCCTGGTTGCAGTATAAGGGTCCCCAGCAGAGTCGTCAAGCTGTCGCTCCCGATAAATGAGACCAAGCTCAAATAAAGGTACAGACGCGAACGGTCGGCGAAAAGAGGATGCGAGAACACACAAGAGTGAACTCACAGGGAATGAAAAGAGTCGCCAGCTAGGCATTTTTATCCCGGAGGAAAGGTAATGCTGCATAGACCTAGGAAGATATGGATAAGATGGTTGTGAACCAGGGAGACTGAGAAAGGGGGTTGGTTACAACCTGGGAAGGTATTAGCACCCAGATTGTCCGTCGTACTCGACGGGATCCACGCTTAAAAGATTTGTGTTGTAAAGGGGTAGTGTCAATGCAATTTGTGTATCAAAGCTGAAAAGAATGCAAGTGTCAGTGTAAAAGAATGTGAAGTGTATAAATGTACAGTGTCAGTGTAGGGATAAGATGCCCAAGATCATGAGGCTAAAAGAATGATGCTGGAAAGAGGGGGAATATACAGAGACTTTTGTTCGATAACTGTTAAGTTATGCCTACGTATCCTCTCGTGCAATGAGGAAGTCAGAACACCGTAGTTCGACCCAAAGAGACTGAAAGATGAATTGACTTGTGAACTGCTTGCTTGTCAATGCTCAAGTGTATGACCTGTCTGGCTCAGGTGCAAACTGTCTTGCATTAGACGGAAGAAGCGAGTTCTCGTTTGTGAGTGAAGATGATGAGAAAAGAATCCCGAAGGAGACGATTATTGCTTGTTTTTGAGTCTTCAGTCTTTTATTGCTTTTGAAAGTTTGTCATAAGTTAATGAGCTTAAACCTAAACCAATGGGTTAGTAAACTCATCACATCCTCCCTCTGATTAGGGGTAATGAGAATACCTTAAGTGTGAAGTCAGCATCTCACACTTAATCACCTTTGATGTAGGATTAAGATCATTAACCTACTTGTGATTATTTAGATGTTTTTTTTGTTTTTGTTTAGTGTTGAGTAATGAGATTAAGCCATAATCAGGGATTAAACAGACTCATTACACCATCCTAATAGAAGGATAATAGATGAGGATGTTTAAGCTGAGGAAAACTCCTCAACTTAATCCATGATTAGGGATTAAACTCATGACAAAACAAAGCCTTTATTAAGTGGATTTTAATTAATGGTAAGATGAAGAAGTGATTTTTATGGTTTGTAAGACAACTTGAGGGGGACTTGTCCATTAACAATAGGGTTAGTCCTTCTTAACCAATTAAGGAAGAATTAGAACCCTAATGCAAGGCCCAAGTTACAAGCTTGATGTCTTGATGATTATTAGATGAATTGATTAAAGGAGTTAAACACATTAAGGGTTTAACACTTAGGATTAAAGTTATACACTCCATCCTAATAGAAGGATGCAGGCATAAGCTTAACCACAAAGCCTTAAAACCTTTAGGGTTTAGTCCCTGATTATGAGATGAGAAGAGAAGACTCAATGAGACACAAAGGTAAAAAACTAAGTGGGGGACTAATCAAAACCCTAATCATTGTCATGCTTGGTTGTTCCTAAGGTTTGTGAGGTTTACAAGAAAGATCTTCAAAGGAACCACCAGGAAGCAGATGAAAGGATCAAAGAGAAGCAAAGTAACTTGCTTCATTTAAGAAGACAAGTCACTTGAAGAAAGAAAGTAAGAAGGAAAAGAAAGAGCAAGCTCAATATCAAACACATAACAAAATGCAGTAAGGATGCATAAAAGAGATGAAAAGAAATTGTGAGAAGTGAAGGCAAATTCACTTCTCAAAGTGACTTACCACCTGAAAAGTTAGTGAAAGGAATGCAATGCAATGCAAAATGAGATGAAATGGCATGATGCATACCAAAACCAGAAGCATATGTGTGATGATAATGATGCTATGAGATGATGCAAACATGAAACAAGGCATGAGGATGATCATATGAACAAATGAATGCAAGAGAAACATGTTTGGAACCATGAACATACATGAAAAGTTATGAAATGCAAATGACATACAACATGGCAAATAGAAGATGCAATGATCAAACATACTTCTAACATGTCCTAAGATGTCTAATGAACCAAATGGATGCACAAAATGCTATGGCAAGTCAAGGTATGAATGCAAATGCAAGATGAATGCAAAGGGAAACCCAAATTAGGGTTTATGATCAATGCAACAAACAAAAACCAAAACCAGAAGCAAACATCATGATAAAAAATTGAAAATGCATTCAAGGGAACCCTAAACCTACACAAACTCACTGCCCAAAGGAGGGGTTCTAACTCTTAACCTAATGAAAGTTATGAATTTCCTAAGATTGCTAGGGTTTTAGGGTACCTTGACAAGAAAAATGTTAAACAAATGGGAAATGCCAGATCAATTCATGCCAATTTAATCCTATAAACTACATGCTAAAAAAAATGCAATGCAAAAAGAATCAATGTCCAACTCTTAAAGGATAGGCAGAAATGATTTTTTGAAGTTTGGATCAAAATAATGCTTTGAAATGAAATTAATTCCATGGAAAATTATCAAAATGCATTAAGATCAAAAAATAAATTTGGTTTTAGGGTTGGACAATGTTTCTAAATGGTTTTAAATGTTTCATGAATTTTTTGGTGATTTTTAAATACCTAAAAGTATTTTTAATTAATTAATTCTCATTAATTAATTAAAAATAAACTTTTAAATGATTTAAAAATATTTTTTAATGCAAAAAATTAAAATAAAAATGTTTTTGATTTCTGAAAATTAATAAAAGTTTGTACAAAAATTTTCAGAATTTTTGAAATTGTTTTGCTATTTTAAATAAATTGGAGAAAAGAAATGAAATAAAATGCAAAATAAAAATGGATTTAATCTGAAAATGAGAAAGTATGCGCATCTAAGGGCCCAGATTCAAATTCACACGCGCGGGATTGGACCTGGCGCCACATCCAAAGGCTGAGATTCAAACTTCGCTAATTAAATGATTAAGCCCTAATCCAACCCTAATCACTCTCAGGCGACCGGAACACTGTTCCGGTCGTCTTCTCCGGCTAACTCCTCTTTCAAACTCTCTCAAAACGCCATGAAATCATGCCAAACTCTCCAGATTAACTAAACTAACATCCCTAAACAACAATCCAGCAACAAAATCCATTTATTTCAACTCAAGATCAAGATACGAAACAAAAATCAAAAACTGCCAAAATTTCAGAAACACAATACAACCTCATTTCTCAATCTTTTTCAAAAGTAAAAGGTTCAGTGAACTCAGGGAGGCATGCTTTATCATTTAGAAACAAGAAAAGAGAGTTCTGGAAAAATGAATTTCCATGGCTACCTGAATCGAAGCTTTGGTTTCTAGCACTTTCTGGCTGGTTTCTTGCTTCCAATCACCTCCAATGAACCTCCTGAGAAGCTTTCAATGCTTGTTTGGAGTTTACAATGCCTGGTTTGAGAGTTTGCTAAGGTTCTGCTCAATGAGGGGCAAAAATCGTATTTTTGTTTCTGGGGGTTTCAGGCTATGATGATAGGTGATTTGTGATCAGTGAAGCATATGGAGAATGTTTGTGAAGTTGGTTTATGTGTTTGAGGCTTGTGTGATGAGTTTCGAAGAGTTTTGCAAATGGAGCATAAACTTGAAAACTAGGGATTGGGTGTGTTTCAACTTGCAATGTGGTGTGCTTTGGCTTGCTTTTGATTTGTATATGCAACTGTGATAGGTCAGATGAGTTGATGTGTGCTTTTGTGATAGGTATGGCTCAAGTTGCCAAAATGTCAAAGTTGTGTAAGAGAAGCATGGGCTACTTTCTAGCCAAGGACAAAAGGTATGTCCTGCGCAGCATGATGTGGGGAGAACCCTAGGATTGATCAGCAAGTCAGCAAGCAAGTGGATTGTATCTTATGATGAGTTTTGCAACTTGCCTTGCTTTTGCTTCTTATGAGGTATCTTGCTCCATAAGCCACAAAAATGAGAGACTTCTTGGCCCATTCTGAATTTTAGGTCTTGTATGATCATGTTGTGAAGTTTAGAAGTCCATTTGATAACTTAATTTGCCTTGAGAGGTAAATTTGCAATTTTGCCTCTTTGGTGAAAAACTTCAAATTTTGTGATTTTTGCCAACTTTGACAAGCCATAACTTTTGATCCAAAATGGATTAGGTCATGTTCTTGTACTTTTTGAAAAGGGAATGATCCATTCTACAACTTTCATGACCAAAGTTTTTCCATTTGAAGCATTTTTGAATCAAAAGGCAAGGGTTGAAAAAGTTTCCCAAAGTGGTAATTTCATTAAAAGTCAAACTTTCCCAAAAAGTCAACTTTGCAAAAGACTTGAAATTCTTCAATTTTGTGAACTTCCAACATCTTCCATGATCAAATAAAGATCATATACAATCAAAATGATGAAGAACACCCTTTGGTTGGGTCATTGAGGGTCTCAGATGCCCTGATTTTGCACTTGCTTGAAAAGTCAACTCTTGATCAGATGACTTCCCCAAGGAATTTCTTCATGAAAATTGATATGCATACTCACTATACCATATAGAGACCAATAGAAACAAGAATGACCAAAAAATTTGGAGTTATGGCCTCTGAAACCAAAACCCTAATTTTAGGTCATCTGTGCAGTCAAACCTGGCTCTACTTACATACCATTTCCAGTTCTTGTGATTTTTTGACATTCTTGACTTTGAGAGGATATAATATGATGTTTGAACATACATGGACCCCTTTGAAGTGATTGATGACCTTTGGAGTGGCTCAAGAAGCTCTTGGATTGCTCAGATCACAAACCCTAGATGTAGATGACTTAGAAACAATGCAGTGAATTAAAAATGTGATATAAGATGCTATGATTGAGTTTATGCATATGAAATGATCACAAGCCATGGTGTGAATGGGTGAGGGCAAATTTGGGGTGTTTACACTCCTCATCAGGATGGACCAGATCAATGTAGTGATCATCATTTCTTCCTAGTCAAGCCATTTGGGATACTTGCAATCTCCTCGTCAGGGGACCCCCTTTTGCATTTGCATTTGCATTTAGTAATCATCATTACATTTGCATCCTCTAAAGCATAGCATTTCCATCATCATGGAGCATTACGCCATAAATTCAAACATATGCATGTCGGCATGGGCCAGTTTTGAGGTTTATCACGAACAAATTCTCAACCTGAAGTACTCCGCACGGAGGATACCAACATCAATTTTCAGACATCCTTGTCTTTTCAGATCATTGTTCGTCACTTATTCCGCGTCTTGTTTGGTACAACAGTCGCGTCGCAGTTTCCCGTTTTGTACAACGGACCTGTTTTCCTGGGCTCTCGTTTATGTACAACGATCCCGTTCCATTTTATCCTATTTCATTTGTGTTTCTGGTTATCGACTGAGGTCGGTATACCAGTGCATCTCCATTCGAGGATGGTTTCGTGTTAGATCCGAGGATCCCTTTTGAGAATTGTCATTCGAGGATGGAATTCTTTTCTTCAAGTCCTTTTGAGGTTGGTCTTGTTTGTTGTCGTGGCTATCACTTGAGGGTGATAGACCATTTTGAGCTTATTGATTGAGGTCAGTTTGTCTCTTTTGCAAAGTCTGTCCGAGGTCAGCTTTGTGTTTGGTTATCGACTGAGGCCGGTATACCATTGCGTCTCCATTCAAGGATGGTTTCGTGATAGATTCGAGGATCCCTTTTGAGAATTGTCATTTGAGGATGGCATTCTTTTCTTCAAGCCCTTCTGAGGTTGGTCTTGTTTATTATCGTGGCTATCACTTGAGGGTGATAGACCATTTTGAGCTTATTGATTGAGGTCAGTTTGTCTCTTTTGCAAAGTCTGTTTGAGGTCAGTCTTTGTGTTTCTGGTTATCGACTGAGGCCGGTATACCATTACGTCTCCATTCGAGGATGGTTTCGTGTTATATCCGAGGATCCCTTTTGAGAATTGTCATTCGAGGATGGCATTCTTTTCTTCAAGCCCTTCTGAGGTTGGTCTTGTTTGTTGTCGTGGCTATCACTTGAGGGTGATAGACCATTTTGAGCTTATTGATTGAGGTCAGTTTGTCTCTTTTGCAAAGTCTGTTCGAGGTCAGCTTTGTGTTTGGTTATTGACTGAGGCCGGTATACCATTGCGTCTACATTCGAGGATGGTTTCGTTTTAAGATCCGAGGATCCCTTTTGAGAATTGGCATTTGAGGATGACATTCTTCCCAATATTTTATTTCCCACAGAGTTCAAATTTTCAGGTTTTATTTGAGTATTCAATCACTCCATCCCTTGAACGTCTAAAAAGCTCTCGCAATTATTCGTTCGGGCCTGCAGATGATTGAATAGGGGCAGCTGTAATACCTCAAAATTTGCCCTCTTATTTCCTCAGCATTTTGCATAGCATGTTGCATACATAAATTCATAAAATAATAAAAAACATTGCATCATATATATAGCATAGCTGAGGCATGGGTATGTGATCAATGACCGGAGTAACCGAAAGTTATGAAGAGGCTACCGAAGGGCCACAAAGATTCTCAACCTTGTGCAAAAGGGTTCACAATATCCCACAAGTCTTCACTTGAAGCCACAAGCCATGGAAAGATGGGGGTTTGATTGAAGGAGGCAAGCAGTGCTATATTTCCTGAGGGAAAAGAGCCGAATTAGGGTTTCGTTTCTACGGGGCTTCCGCGTGAAGTTTTGATTCAAGAAGGATTCCTTTGACTTATATATGATGTCAAGTGCCTGAGGTTTAGATCTCGTCCACAAATTCATTTTGGAAGGGGTTCAACTGGTCGGACGATGGAAAATCAAGGAATCGGAGAAAAGGCATCCGAGCAGGGTAAAAAGGGTCGACTCCGGACTTTTAAGATCGAGATCATGAAATTAGGGTTACAATGATCATATGGTTCATATTTGGTCAAGAAATGATGGAGGAATCATTGAAAAAAATCAATCAAAGGGAAAAATCATTTAAAAAGTAGTTGGTTTTGCATTTCCCTCCACTTTTCCTTCCACTTTCTTTCCACACTTCCTTTCATTCTTTCCATTTTGCTTTTTCCACTTCAATTCCACTCCATTTCCCTTGGAAGCTTCCACCATCTTCTACCATCTTCTAGAGTATTCCAAGGAATATTCCCTTTTCCAACCCTAACCCTAACTAACTACCAAACCTAATTTTTGATCCCAAGCCTAATTTTTGGGCCCCAAACCCAAACTTAGCTCCAATCCTAGCCTCTATATATTCAATAATCACTTCATTGAGGGGGGTTCACACCATTTTCCAATTTTTCACTCTTTCACAAGCACTTTTTCTCTATCACTTTTCCTCCTTTTTCCCTCCTTTCACCAAAGCTTTTCAAATAAGCTCTTCAAGTTTCACATTGAAACTGGAAGATCTTAAAGCTTAAGCCTTCAACCTTCATATTTTGTGGATTGTGGAAGAAGAAGCTACTGAATTTTGTGAGGATTTTCGACTTATCGGAAGCACAAGAAGATCAAAAAGTCAAGAACGCATTTATTTTGCGATTTCTCGGTTTTCGGTTTCCTCTTCGGTCAAGCTTCGATTCTTGCAACATACACCGAAGCATTCCTCCGCTTCGTAGGTTGGTGACCTTAATCACTTCTTCTTTAAGTTATTCTCTTCATCTCGCCATTTCGAAATTCTTTAAGTGTTTTTCGCTTTGTTTAAAATCGTTTCCGTTTTCGATTATGTGTTGCTTGCGTTTTGTGATTTTTGTTGATTTTGGATTTAAAGTGTTGATAGTTATAGGTCCTACCATGTGTAAATAAACTCAAATTAAGTATAAATTAGTGGTAGCATGTTCCTAGGTATGTTAGGGATCATTAGAAGCAAGATTGTGGCCAAAAGCACTTATTTTAAAAGCTTTTTTTCAATTCTGTTCAGCGTTAACCAGTTAACGCATTTGGTTAACCGGTTAACGCGTGCGTTTTGCCACAAAATACTGCTGTTTTAGGTCTGTTAACCAGTTAAAGCATACGGTTAACCGGTTAACGCTGTTGATTTTTGTGTTTTTGGATTCTTTGATTGCTCATTCCTAAGTCCTAGTGCCTCTAATGTTCATACATGTTTAGGTAGTGATTTTAGGGAATTTTTGGGTCCATTTCCAGTAGCTCATTCCCCCATTTCGAGTTGTTTTGACACGATTCCGTTCATGTCGCATGTTAGGCGTTTTTGTGTTCTTTGGTACATAGCTTAAGTTCTTGCATTGTGTTGCCATGTTCATGCATCATTTGGTATGTAATAATCATGTTGCATTCTGTTTTTACATGTTTGCATTGCATTAAATCATTTTGCATTTCATTATATTATTATGTTGATGTATGTTGCATGTTGCATAAACATGTATGTATGTGCATTTGATTGCATTTAATTGCATGCTTGATCATAGCATTTACATCAATTCAATTCTGAAATTTGCATTGAGTTTGAAATTATGTTTGATCTAACATATTGCATGTTCATAATCAATAATCATTATGCTCATATGATATGTTCATGTGCCACTTTGTGCATTACTTGTTGCATAATCAACCATATGATGCATTCTTGCATAATCATAAAAAATGTTCATGTTCTTGCATTTGTATATGTCGATTTAGGTTCAAATGTATGTTCATGTGGAAATTAATGCATGTTTTATTGAGTTTGTGCGTTAAAAAATGAAAATAAGCAATTCGAGATTTTGCATTTCATAGCTGTTTTTGCATATAGGTGTTGTAAAATGTGTGCTGTTTGTTTGTTTGCATGTTGTTTGTAACCTTTTACACCTACTTTTTCATGCTGCATGCTGGCTGTAAAAAGCTGACTTGTGTTATGCTTTGTTTTCATAGCTGATTGTGTAATAAGTGCTGTAAATAGTTACTGGATTTTGGTTTAGCATAGTGTAGGCACCCTTAAACCTAAGTTTGAGTCTAGTTTAGGTCCAAGAGCCATAGGATTTAATTAGGGTGTGTTTGCCTATTTTTTTATATAATAAAAATGCAACATTAACCTTTGTTTTGTAGAGGGGAAGATTGAGGTAAGTTTCCTTTACCTTATCCTTTTCTTTTTATGCATATTTTTTATGCATTTTAATTCATTTTTCCTTCCATATTTGTGTTTGGTAGGGTTCCCCCTTGTTAGGATCAACTTATCTTCATTAGGAAGTAAGTTGCATCCTTTTTTGTTCTTTCTTTTCCTTTTCTTCCTTAGGATTAGAAAATCTCACTAACCATTAGGATCTCTCTTTTGTGGATAATAAATAACTTAGGGTGTGTCTTAGTCCCCCCTAGTTTTGTCCTTTTTCAACTTGAGTCATTCTTTCTCGCCTCATAAAGAAAAGCAATAAAACACTTAATAAAAACTGAACTTTCTTGTACGATACGAGACTTTGTTGCGGAGTGCTTATACGCGTCCTGCGGGAACTTCTTTTCTCATCACATTCATTCTATACGCGAAATTGCGACGACTTGTCTCGCATGCAAGACGGTAAACCACATTTGTTGCGGGAACTTCTTTTCTCATCTCATTCATTCTATACGCGAAATTGCGACGACTTGTCTCGCATGCAAGACAAAAACAAAGAATAAGTGACTTTCCTGCGGGAACTTTTTTTCTCATCTCATTCATTATATACGCGAAATTGCGAAGACTTGTCTCGCATGCAAGACGGTAAACGCACTCGTATCAGACGAGCCTGCAACACCTGAGCATAGACATACGCAGTTTTAGCCATAAAAAATGCAAATAGTTCCCGCCTTAGTTAGGCGAACTACGTCGACTCTGATCCTCATTATCCCTATGAGGTACATAGGCAACGAGGTAGGGCCCGTTCGAGCATACTCTTTATTTTCCATACATTTCCCTCTTTTATTCTCATTCTCTCTTTTCCAGCCCCTTTTCTCATTTCAGTTCATTCCAATTAGCAGTTCATTTGTTCAGCAGCAGTCATTTATCACCTTTTGAAACAAAACAAACAAGCATGGATCCCGTCGGGTACAGCGGACGGTCTGGGGTGCTAATACTTTCCCAGGTCGTAACCGACTCCCGAACCCATATCTTTGGTTCGCAGGACCTTTTCCTTTCCTTCTTCCTCAGGTTTGTGCAACATTACCTTTCTCATTCCTTCGGGATAAAAATGTCTGGCTGGCGACTCTACCTTTTTTGCGCCACTTTCGCGTTTGTACTAGGATGAAAATCCCGGGAGCGACAGCTGGCGAATCTGCTGGGGATCGAACCCAGAGTCTTTGGTTTCCCTTGTAGAGTCAATCCTAGCGCCTGTTTGGTTTTGTTTCTTTGGGTGTTTATATGTTTGTTGTTTAGTTTGGCTTTACTGTTTTATTTACAGTTTTACTTTACAGCTTTATTTTACTGCATTTATTTACCGCTTTCAGTATTTATTTTCCATGCATCATATTATACTGGACTGTCTGGCTGTGCTGGTTTTCATTTTTTCTGTGGGATGGGAGTTATTGTGAAATAAGCCAACTACCCGGCTTGAGTGCACTATAGGATTAGCGTGGACACGTTGTGCTCGCATGGTTACATGATGAGTGGCAATGTGTTCCACACCCAGATTGCGACCGTCTCGGGACTATTCTGTGTGGGGGTTCTTCTCCACTTCAGGGTACAACCTTGATAGTTATGTGCATCTGGTGACCGATCTTCGAGGACCTTAATGGGAACACCCATCTCCAGTGATGACAGTGGCAGACCACATTTGTTGGCAAACCCACTTGCATCCGAGGGTTCATTGGGAACTCGCATAGGATGGCCTGGTTCTCTCATAGGAATTCAGTTAAAGCAAATTGTTCGTATGACGGTAGTATTGTACCCTTCGGGATGAATGTACTATTGTTTCTCGATTCAGTGCTTGAAGCTGGAGACTTGTGAGGGATGCTTGTTTTCCGGACTCAACTGAGGCCTCCCTGAGTAGTACATAATGCCAAACCGATTCCCTGATTTGGTCATGAGCCATTTCTCGGAAATGGTGAACGTATTATTGCTATTCGACTTTGAGAGTCCGTGATGTTGACCCGAGTAGCACACCCGTGAGATTGGGAGGGGTTTACAGGTTTGCAGGAACTCTAATGCCTTCAGCATACCCACTTTGCCTTTGGTTCAGTTTTGTGATCTGGATTTCTGGTTCTAAGATATGGATCCCGGATCAGAGGGATTATTATTGTGATATATGGATTTTGAAACCTTGCACCGACACCTGATTATATGATTGGCACATAACAGACACTTCACTGATCACATGCCTCGCCTTGCATAAGCATCATATCATCATTAATCATTTGTGTTTCTTTTATTCTCTGGGTCTGCATTACTCCCGGTTCCTGGTCATATCATTGCTTCAGAATGGAAGACGTCAAAAAGAGAAATGTGCGCTACAAATTCTTTGATACCAAGATGGACCTGATCAACCAATTGGTGTCTCTGATTACCCCGGGTCATTTGGGTTACTTCAAGGAAAAGTATGGTGATATTCTGGATTTGGTATTCAACTTGGATAGCTCTCAGAGAAGCGTCATTCACACTTTGTTGCAGTATTACGATCCACGACTCAGGTGTTTCACATTTCATGACTTTCAGTTGGGTCCTTTGCTGAAGGAGTATGCTGAGATTATGGGAGTGTCAATCAAGGATCAGATTCCTTTCAACTTAGAGATGACAAGACCAACTCATGCTGACATCACTAATGCTCTTTATTTGAGCCCATCAGAGGTATCTGCTAATCTGGTTGCCACCAAGGCGGGAGTATTTGGTTTTCCCTTAGAGTTTTTGGTCAGAAGAGCTGAAGAATGTGCCGTGGAAAAGCAGTGGGATTCAGTTTGCGCTATCTTGGCATTATCTGTGTATGGGATAGTTTTGTTTGCTGATATGGACAAATTTGTGGACATAAATGCTATTCATTTGTTTGTGTTGAAGAATCCGGTGCCCACTCTCCTAGGTGACTTGTATTATTCAGTGCACTATAAGAATGAGAAGAAGCGAGGAGGTCTAGTTAGATGTTGTGCTCCCTTATTCTACAAGTGGGTCATGAGACATTTGCCTACTACTGAGAGTTTTACTGATCCTAATACTACTTGGGCCCAGAAGCTGAGTACTTTGTCAACTAGAGATATCAGGTGGTTTACTTTGAGGTTGAAGGGAAAGAGTTTCATTACCAGTTGTGGGAATTACCTTAATGTGCCTTTGTTGGGAGTATCAGGAGGTATCAACTACAATCCCATTATCTTAAGAAGACAGTTAGGGTATGTGCTCAAGGAGATTCCTGATGAATCTGAGTTATTCCAAACTTTTTACTTCTCGGTGAAAGACAATCTTCTGTTGGTCAGGAAAGTTGCAGGTTCTTGGAAGGTGATCAAAAGAAAGGACACGGTATGTTTAGGCAAGAGCAACAATCAGATGTTCCCTGAATTCGAAGCTTGGATAAAGGAGGAGGTTCAAACGGTTCTAGTCCCTTTTTCTGTACCAACTCTGCCTCCAGCAACGGTGCCTTTAGAAGATTATCAGAAGTTGGAAGCTTTGGTCAAGCAGCTTAGGGTTGAGAATCAAGAGGCTTACAATTCCTGTCAGAAATTGATGATTCAGAACCAGCAGTTAGAAGGTAGAGCTTACCGGGCTGAAGAGACGGTTCGTCTCAAGCAGAAGGACTTCGAGGAAAGGGAGTTATACTTCAGGAAGAGAGGATTGGCTGAGATCCATAAGGCGAATCAGCGCCAGAAGGATAAGAAGGAACTTAATGAGGCTAATGAAGCCATCACACTTTGGCAGAAGAAGTGGAGTGATAATAAGAAGAAGCTAAAGGAGGTAGAAGATGAATTCGAGTTGAAGATCAAGAACCTCCAGGATGCTTTGGTTGAGCAAGAGAAGTTAGTTCGGAAGGAACAAGAGCAACAGAGAGAAGTTGAAGAGCTGAAACTTCGTGCTGATGTGAAGAGGTCAAAGGTCGAGCCGGGTCCGAGCAAAGAGAATGAGGCAACTTTCCTGCAACAGATTGAAGAGTTACATGCTTCCTTTGATCTAAAGGATCTCCTCATCTAGAGACTCATCCAGGAGCCTGATCATCCGGATATCGTTCAGTTGTTCCAGAATGTCAAGCGTCTTAGCTGGAAGCTGCAAGACTTAGAGTTCCCTGGGGTTTAGTTTCATGCTATTGTACTTGGATTACCCACATGCTTGTTGTGGGATTCCTTTTTTTTTATATGCTTTGATGTACTTTGTTAGCACCCTTTGGGGACTCTGTTGTTGCAAACTTCAGTTTATGTGATTGACTTGCTTTGAATCTTTCGTTTGCTATTTGTTGCACCGACACGGGGTAATGAGCGCCAATTCTCCACGGTCGTCATTGTATTTGAGCATCACTTGGGTCTTCTTCCCAATTATTATTCTCCAAATGCCAGGACCGGAAATAGGGAAAGCCTTGGGAATGAAAGGAACACATTGCATTGCATACACATCATTTGCATTCTTTCTTTGTTTTGCAGGTTTTCTACAGGATTCTTAACTTATCTGTGTTTCGGGCAAAGATTGCGAGAGCCGCCAAGACCCGGCATCTTCGGCAGAATATTCTGCATCGCTACGCAACTCGCAACAACTAGAGGACAGTCATGGACGCTATGCAAAGATTGAGATGAAGCTTTCTCAATCTGAGCTTTCTGGACCTCTCCTTGGTGCAAAAACCACTCCAATGATCCCTTGATGCTTCTGGCAGGCTTGAATGAAGCTCGTATAGCTTGGTTTATGAGTTTCAGTTATGAATATGCAGAAATCGTGTTTGTGTTTGGGCTTGTTTCAGGCCATGGAAAGGGGTGGGAAATGATCCTTATGATGTGTGGAGACGATTGGTGGGGAAAGTTTTGAGTTTGAGTGGCTGAGGAGTGAGTTTCGAAAGCTTGAAGGTTTTGGGGATTTTTGAGCAATCTGAGTTGTGTGATGTTTCAGGCTTGTGTGTGTTATGAAATGAGCTGCATAAGGTTAGTATAGGCCAATGAGAGTGATCAGAAAGTGGGTGGTGGCATAGTGTGATTGGTATGGGCCAAGTTGCAAAAATGTCAACATTATGTACTTGAGGTATGGGCATGGTTCAGAGCTGTTTCAAGGGGTGTCTTGGCCTCAGTTGAGTTCATGGAAGGCCCTTGGATCAATAGAGTGCAGTTGGATGGCCTTGATCAAGTGTTTGCAAGCTTTATGCATTTTGACAACTTTGAAATTTCTTGAGAAATTGGCCATGAAAACTTGTGATGCAAGGCATGATTTTGATCCAAATGTGTTGCAATATGTTGTTATGATGTTTAGAAGTTTATTAGAGGTCATGAAATGGCTTGGTAAGTGAAATTGCAAAATTCCCTCTTTGGTGCACACTTGAAAATTATAGGATTTTTGCCAACTTTGAAAGGCCATATCTTGAGTTCTAGGATGAATCAAGACATGTTCTTGTACTTTTTGAAAATGGGAAGACATAATCTACAACTTTCATGTCCAAGAATTTTTCATTTGAATCATTTTTGGTCATGAAAGAATATGTTGAATATCTTTCCCATTTCCATTACAAGTCCTTTCCAAAAATAGCAAGTTTGCATTTGGATCAAAATTCTTCAACTTTGTGAACTTCTAACCACTTATAAGATCAAATAAAGATCATAGAACCTAAAAATGATGAATGTGACCCTTTGGTACCCTTGATGGAGGCCTCAGATGCCCTTATTTTGACTTTACTTGCTCAAGAAGTTACCCAATGATCAGATGACTTCCACAATGATTTTCTTCATCAAATTTGGCACACATGATCCTTATAACATATTAAGACCATTAGAAACAAGAATGACCAAAAAATTTGGGATTAAGGTCTTTGAAACCAAAACCCTAATTTTAGGTCATATGTGCAGGAAATCTTCAGTCTGCCTCTATGCCTTTGCCATGCTTTGTGATCTCTTAATTTTTATGAACTTTGGGGAGCATATTATGATCATGGAACACACATGGACCCTCTTGGAAAGCTTCAAGACCATTGGGATGGCTCGGATCATTTCTTGGAATGCTCAGATCACAAACCCTAGATGCAGATGAAATGAACTATGTAGTGGGATATGATATGCATATGCTAATGCAAAAATGAAAGATCACAAGCCATGGTGTGAGAAGGAGTGATGGAAAATTTGGGGTGTTTAAATCTTCCCCTATTCAAGCATGAGTTAGCTGTGCGGGATGTAAGCGCCTGACTTAACAGACAAACAAGATAACTTGTGGTTGAATACCAAAGACAGTCCGAAATTTGCACTCCCTGGGGAGAAAAAGAAAGAGGATATAAATTGTAAAAGATAATATAGTATGCTTATCAAGTACAAGCGATGGAGG
Organism: Lathyrus aphaca; assembly: GCA_963966055.1. Lineage (NCBI taxonomy): Eukaryota > Viridiplantae > Streptophyta > Magnoliopsida > Fabales > Fabaceae > Lathyrus > Lathyrus aphaca. The sequence continues at coordinate 352,529,999 of OZ014520.1, read as the reverse complement.
ACGACCATCGAGCAGAGGACGACTGCTGGGTGTAAAATGGTAAGTAAAGTAATGACGGGGACGACCATCATGCTAGGAAATAAAGAAACCGTGACGGGGACGGCCATCGGGTAAGGAAATAAAATTCTATGGGGATCAAAGGTATGAGGGAAAAATTGACGGGGATGGCCATTAGGTTAAATAGAAAAGATCAACGATGGGGACGGCCATCGGGTAAACCTGATGAAGGACGATCATCAGGAAAAAGGACCATAACGGGGACGACCATCGGGTTAAAGAATAAATGAAATATTCGATGAGGGACGATCATCTAAAGGTGAAGGACGATCACCTAGAAGGGGACGACTGCTCTTTATCACGACATAGGACGAATGCCGGATAGAAAAGAACAACGATGGGGATGACCATCGAATAAGCATGATGAAGGACGATCATCAAGAGGTGAAGGACGATCACCTAGCAGGGTACAACTGCTCTTGGGGATTATCGCGACATGGGATGAATGCCGGATAACAAGATCAATGATGGGGACGATCATCAGATAAATGATGAGGGACGATCATCATAAGGTGAAGGACGATCACCTAGCAGGGGACGAATGCTAAAAAAGATATCGCGACATAGGACGAATGCCAGATAGAAAGTTCCAACAATAGGGATTCCACTGGGGAAAGGATGAGGGACGGTCATCCAAAGGTGAAGGACGATCACCTGGCAGGGGACGACTGCCGAAAATATCACGACATAGGATGAATGTCGGATAGAAAAAGTTGTTTTATTTCTGTGGGAATGTAAACACGGACGAGTGCTTACGCTTTAAAATAAAAGGTATAAGTGTTTGATAGTGTGTAGACCAAAGACGCGGACGAGCATCCTTAGAACCATGATACAGACGAGTATCGTAGAAACAAATGTTGGCATGTGTTTGAAGGATGATGATACGAACGAGTATCAATTGGATGAGCGAAGAACACAAACGAGTGTTGAATCTGCTGAGGGGTGATATATATAAGATACAGACGAGTATCGAAGACTTCTGTATAAGTATGCACAAGTATGATCTGTCAGTGAAGTATGTGCAAGACACGGACGAGTGCCAAAAGATTGAGCAAGGGACACAGACGAGTGTTTGGACTTGCTGGGGAAGTATGACACAGGCGAGTGTCAAAAAGCATATGTACAAGTATGAAGAAATATCTGTATTGAGAATGCAGAAGGTATTCTGGCGACTTTACTGGGGAAATTTGACACAGACGAGTGTCGAAAAGAGCATGTATAAATGTGAACAGGCATCTGTGTTTGAGAGTGCAAAGGGGATGCTTTGGCTTTTATCTGCAGGGGTTAAGTTTTATATATTGTTGGTGAAGTGATGATGGTATTTGTAGGTGACTGGCTCGAACCTGGCTCATGATCATGCAAATGTTTGATTTTTGTTGTAATGCTCCGTTTTAGACGGAATGCTATGCTTATTTTGGTGAATATGATGCGAATTCTATGATTATGCAAATGAGAAACCCGATCCGAAATCTGGATCCTGCGGGGATAAAGATCTCTGGTTTATCTGTCAGGAGGGAGAACTCTACTGGGGATGAGGTAGTTTCAGCAACTCCGCTGGGGAAGTTTTTCATGCATTTCTCTACTGGGGAGAGAACGACAACTCTATGGGGAAGCAAATCCACCGACTCTGCTGAGGATGAAAAAATTCTGGCAACTCTGATGGGAAATAGAAAGTTCCTGACCACTTTACCGGGGAAAAGCCGTCAGGCATTGCTCGGGAGATCCTGCTTGGGGAGGAGATAAATTCGGGGAAGTAATATGTTGCTACTCCTTCATCCAGGAGATACGCTGGGGATTGACAAATTCCTTAAGGGATCCTCTGGGGGATAAAAACTTCGCGAGGAAATACTTTTTGTCAAAGAGTTATGCTGATGATGTGATTGCTGACTTGGCTGGGGATACTATGCTTGATATGCCACATGCTGTGAAATGGTCTGCCTTGAGTACCTGCAACCTGTTAAACAAAGGAAACACACAAGTGTCCCGAGGTATCCTCAACCGGATTCCGTCATAGGAGTTAGATTTGTCTGGGAGTAACATATTTCCTACAAGCATTTATTAAAAGTGGCTTATATGTTTTTTATGCAAGTATTGTATTATGAACTTTGGACATTTTATAAACGAAACAAAAAATGTATAAAAACAAAGTGTGACTAAATATTCTGATTTTACTGATTTGCGTGCCCTAAATAGGCAAGTACAGTCAAAGAAGCGAATCCCCTGAAAGAAGGAGATTGTTGTAAATTGAGAAAATAAAAGTCTTGGCAACGTTGAAGATGACACTCCAGTGAGCTTCCTTTGCTATGACCCGTATGACCTTGACGTTCTTCTTATCTTGCTTTCTGAAGAAGGTTGATTCTGACTGACGCTTTATCCTTTCGAAGTTTGCCATGTTGTGAGTGATATAGACGAATTCAGAATGTAGTTATTTGCTTATTCCCTGATTTTGCATGGATCGCCCTTTCGGGTTTTCAATCCACTGGGATACCCATTTTTGCCTGAGCTGTCCGATGTGGATTTTCAACTCAGCGGGTGTACATTTTTTTTCAATTTTTCCCTTATTTTTGCCCGAGTCTTTTATTCTGTTTTTGACTCGTCGGGATGACCTATTTTTGCCTGGACTTACATTCAGTTTTTGTGTCCAGCGAGTCATTTTATGCGAAGTATTTTTTACTACATCTGAATTCACAAGAGACGGGAAGTCTTCACCATCCATGGTTGCGGGCATCAGTGCTCCACCCGAGAAGACTTTAGTTATCAAATAGGGACCTTCATAGTTTGGTGTCCACTTGCCCCATGCGGTCTGTATGAGGAGGGAGGATCCTTTTCAGTACAAGCGCTCCCACTTGATATTCCTAAGGTCTAACTTTCTGATCGAAGTCTTTCTTCATTCGTTTTTGATATAACTGCCCATGACAGATGGCTGCTAATCTCTTTTCTTCAATCAAACTCAGTTGATTATATCGAGATTGGACCAATTCTGCTTCATCCAGTTTCACATCCATCATTACCCGTAAGGAGGGTAGTTCAACTTCAACAGGTAGGACCGCTTCCATACCATACACAAGCTGATATGATGTTGCCCCAGTAGATGTTCTGATAGAGGTTTGGTACCCATGCAAGGAAAATGGTAGCATTTCGTGCCAGTCTTTGTAGGTGACTACCATCTTCTTCACAACCTTCTTGATGTTCTTGTTAGCGGCCTCGACGACGCCATTCATCTTTGGCCTGTGAGGAGAAGAGTTGTGATGCTGAATTTTGAAGTCTCAACAAAGTTCTTCCATCATCTTGTTCTTCAAATTGGAACCAATATCATTAATGATTCGCTCGGGAACTCCATATCGACAGATGATATCCCTTTTCAGAAATCGAGCTACCACTTGTCTAGTGATGTTTGCATATGAAGTTGCTTCAACCCATTTGGTGAAGTAATCAATGGCTACCAGGATGAATCTGTGACCATTTGAAGCAGCCAGTTCAATCTTTCCAATCATATCAATGCCCTACATAGCGAAGGGCTAAGGTGAAGACATTATATTCAAAGGATTCGGAGGCACATGCACTTTATCTGCGTAGATCTGGCACTTATGGCATTTTATGGAATAAGCGCAACAGTCTGCATCCATTGTGATCCAGTAGTAACCTGATCTTAATAACTTCTTTGCCATTGCATGTCCTCCGACATGGGTACCGAAAGAACCCTCATGTACTTCGTGCATCAGTAGGTCTGCTTCCTTCTTGTCAGCACATCTGAGCAAGACCATGTCGAAGTTTCGTTTGTACAAAGAGCCATCAGTATTGAGGAAGAAACTGCCGGCTAGCCTTCTTAATGTCTTCTTATCGTTTGATGATGCCCAAGGTGGGCATATCTGATTCTCCAAGAAGCATTTGATGTCATGGTACCAAGGCTTGTTATCGGTGACAGTGTCCACAAAGAATACATATGCCGGTCTGTCCAGTCTGGATACTAAAATCCGAGGCACATAATTAGCAGTCTGTACTTTGATCATGGATGAAATGGTAGCCAAAGCGTCTGCAAACTGATTCGCATCTCGAGGGACGTATTCAAGCTTAACTGTTGTGAAAAAGGTCAACAATCTCCTCGTATAGTCACGGTAGGGAATCAAATGCTCTTGATAAGTGTACCACTTGTCGTTGGTCTGGTTGATTACCAAAGCTGAATCTCCAAATACATTCAAGATTTTGATCCTGAGGTCAATGGCTTCCTCAAGACCCATGATACAAGCTTCGTATTCTTCTTCGTTGTTAGTGCAAGCAAAGGTGAGTTTTGCTGAGAAAGGCATATGGACTTCTTTAGGTGTGATAAGTACTGCACCAACCCCACGACTATTGCAATTAACTGCCCCGTCAAACAACATAGTCCACGCTTCTTCTGGGTCAGGCCCTTTAGTGTGAATAGGCTTTTCAAAATATTTTTCTTTCAAGAACATTATGTCTTCATCAGGGAAGTCAAATCTCATAGGCTGGTAATCATCAATGGGTTGCTCAGCCAGATAGTCAAACAATACATTGTCCTTGATGGCCTTCTGAGAGGTGTACTGAATGTCATATTCAGTTAGAATCATTTGCCATCTTGCAACCCTTCTGGTAAGTGTTGGCTTCTCAAATATCTACTTGACTGGATCCATCTTTGAGATCAATAAGGTAGTATGAGTCAACATATACTGTCTTAGTCAGCAAGCAGCCCACGCTAAAGCACAACAAGTTTTCTCGAGCAGTGAATAACATTGTTCACAGTCGGTAACCTTTTTGCTTAGGTAGTATATTGCATACTCTTTTCGACCAGACTCGTCATGTTGGCCCAACACACACCCCATTGACTCTTCTAAAACTGTCAGATACATGATTAGAGGTCTTCCTTCGATCGGAGGCATGTGAATTGGAGGTTCTTGTAGATATTCTTTGATCTTGTCAAAAGCTCTCTAACAATCACCGTTCCACCTGACTGTTTGTTCCTTTCTTAATAGCTTGATCAAGGGTTCGCAGGTTGCAGTGAGATAAGATATGAACCTTGAGATGTAGTTCAATCTACCTAGGAACCCTTGAACTTCTTTCTCAGTCTTAGGTGCAAGAATCTCCTGAATGGCTTTGACTTTATCGGGATCAACCTCAATTCCCTTTTCACTTACAATACAACCCAGCAACTTACCAGAACGTACCCCGAATGTGCACTTGTTGGTGTTCAACTTCAACTGATACTTCCTCAGACACCTAAACAATTTCAGCAGATTCACCAGATGATCTTCTTCTGTGAGGGACTTGGCAATCATATCATCCACATAGCACTCGATTTCCTTATGGATCATATCGTGGAATAATGTTACCATAGCCCGTTGATATGTTGCACCGACGTTCTTCAGACCAAACGGCATTACCTTGTAACAAAACATGCCCCAAGGTGTAATGAAAGTTGTTTTCTCCAAGTCTTCAGGTGACATCTTAATCTGATTATATATCGAAAATCCGTCCATGAAAGAAAATACCGAGAACTGAGTTGTGTTGTCTACCAATACATTAATGTGAGGTAATGGGAAATCATCCTTCGGGCTAGCTCTATTCAGGTCCCGGTAATCCACACACATACGCACCTTGCCATCCTTCTTAGGTACGGGTACAATGTTAGAAACCCATGGCAGATAACTAGTTACATCAAGAAAACCGATGTCCCACTGCTTTTGTACTGCTTCTTTGATTTTCATGGCCATGTCCGAGCGAGTACGGCGTAATTTCTGTTTGAACGGTGGACAATCTTCTTTCAGTGTCAATTTGTGCATGACGATGTCTGTATCCAAACTCGGCATATCCTGATAAGACCAAGCGAACACATCGGCATATTCCCGAAGCATACTGATGAGTTGTTCTTTCACTGGAGCTTGCAGACTGGCCCCGATCTTCACCTCTTTCACATCTTCCTCGGTACCAAGATTGACAATTTCAACCTCCTCCTGATGAGGAGCAATCACTTTTTCCTCTTGTCTTAACAACCTGGCTAATTCCTCATGCAAATCATAGTCTTCATCAACCCCTTCATCTGCTTGATTAATTGGATTGTCGAAGTCATACAAGGTCATAGCAGTGTCGTTGTCGGTGCAATCTGGAGGATTATCTCTGCAAGGGTTGAGATTTATTCATTTTAGTGATTGATTTTATCTTATTTAGGAAAAAGTGAATGATGTTTATTAAAAAACATTGCCATTTATTACTTTGTGCGAAAATAAAAAAAATGAAAGACAGTGAGCGAAAAAGAAGATCGTTTGCAAAAGATGTCCATTTGTTCATTAATCATTCATTTGCACAAAATACAAATATGGCCCTATTACAAAATGAGTCCTGACACCTTGGGCAAGATGCAGGACTTGATGCATGCTTAAACAGGAAATAATAATTACTCTGCAGAAGTAATCCTTATAATTTCCTAGGAAGACCAGTTGAGGACTTGCGGGCCTGGGACCCTTGGACGAATCCAGCTTTCCAGGTTGAAGTCGCTTTCAGCCTCGTCTTCCACATTGTTGATTGCATACGGGGTCAGCATACCTCCACTGATAAACTTGGGAGCTTCAGCAGCCTCCTCTTGGACCTGTCGGGATGGTTTGTAACCCAACCCGAACTTGTCTTCCTTGATCTGAACTTGCGGAAGCTTGCCCCAGCCCTGGGCGTTCCCGTCTTCAACAACCTTCCTAGCTTGCTTATAAGAGGAGATCGAAGTACCAGACACTTCAGCTGTTGCTTCATTGACATTAAGGGCCTCAAACCCTTGGCTCATTGTCTCATGGATTTTTCCGTCCATCTCAATATACTTGTAAGTAGCTAGATGACTAACGAAGATATCCTCCTCCCCACAGATTGTGATAACTTGGCCCTCCCATTCGTATTTTAACTTCTGGTGAAGGGTCGACGTTACAGCGCCAACGACATGAATCCATGTCCGACCCAACAAACAACTATATGCAGGCTGAATGTCCATCACGTAGAAGATAGTTTTGAAGATATGTGGGTCAATCACCACAGGCAACTCAATTTCCCCAAGAACCGATCTTTTAGAAACATCAAAGGCTCTCACCACTAGGTTAGTTGGATGCAGTGCAAGACCATCATATTCCATCTTGACCAAGGCTTTCTTTGGAAGAACATTGAGTGAGGACCCAGTGTCAAACAATACATGAGAGAGAACAACACCTTTACACTCCAAGGTGATATGCAAAGCCATATTATGGTTACGGCCCTCCGTAGTTAGATCATCAACGGTGAACCCTAGTCCACGACTAGTATTGACATTAGAAACCACCATTTCTAGCTGATTAACTGTAATCTCTTATGGCACGTAAGCTGCGTGCAGGACTTTGAGAAGTGCATTCCTGTGAGCTTCGGAACACATTAGCAGTGATATAATAGAGATTTTGGATGGTGTCTGATGGAGTTGGTCCACAACCTTATAGTCACTCTTCTTGATTATTCTCATGAACTTGTCTACATCCTAGTCAAAGGATGTCTTCTGAGCTTCCTTGGCAATAGGTTCTTCAGGCACCACACCCTTTCCCTTAGCCTTGGCAGCAGCTTTTGATTCAGCATTAGCTCTTGGGAATTGTGAGGCAAAGAGACGTCTGCTTCGAGTGAAGCCTCCGCCTCCCCCCATATTATCAATCTGTGGTGTAGAAGTGTCAAGAGTGACTTTCTTTCCATCACAATAGAAATCTGATCCATAGTGCCAAGGCACGACACCGGTGTTGTCATATGGAACTGGTTCTGGTACCGTGATAGTAACCGGACTGATTGCCACGAAAGAAGGGATTGAGACAGTCTGAGGTTCATAATAAAAGGTGACAGGAGGTCTGACCAGAGATGGTGCTGGTGATGAAGGTTGCTGATGTTGATGGAGATGTTGATGTGAGTTGTTGAAAGAATCTAGAATGTGGATTGTTGTCGGATCATAGTAAATGGTAACTGTGGAAATGTCTTCATTGATGGCTGTTGTTGTTGTAGAAGGATGTGTTGAACTGATATCTGTTGAAGTTGAAGAAGGGATGGTTGTTGATGTTGTAGAAGAATCTGTTGGAATGATTGTTATTGAAGTTGTAGGAGTGATATCTGTTACATCTGGTGGAATAATGTGTGCTGGAGTTGTAGGAGGAATGGCTGTTGATGTTGTAGGAGCTAGAACTATTGAAGTGATCTGTAAAGTTCCTTCTTTGATAAGATTATTGATACCGGTCTTCAAATCTGCACAACCGTTGATGGAAGTCTTACAAGCTTTGCAGCGGGCCTCACAACTCGGGAACACTTGGCACTTTAAAAGCTGGGCTTTAACCTCGGCCAGAGGTGTGTGAATACTTGCAACACTGTCAATTAGGCTTATCGGTTGATCCTCCTCAATGGAATTTATCCTTGGCCCACCATGGCTAGGCATAGGATTCTTGGTAACACTTGGAGGGGGTGCAAAGTTGGCTGCCTTAGAATCAATCAAATCCTGAACCTTCATGTGTAAGGCTCTGCACTTCTCTGTTGTATGGCCAGGTGCATTGGAGTGGAAGGCACATCTGTCATTAACATCGTAGTTTCTTGGAAGATTCTGGGGATCTGGTGGGGCCAGAGTCCTCAATTCGATCAGGTTGAGCTTTAATAACTGTGGAAGTAAGGCAACATAGGGCATCGGAATGGGATCGATAACCCTATTGATTTGTGAATTCCTCTGTTGAAACATACATTGTTGCTGATTGTTATTGTTGTAAGATATCTATTGAGGAAATTGTTGTTGTGGTGGGAAGTGTTGTGGTTGTGGAGGATATTGTTGTTGAGGTGCTGGAGCTGGAATGGTGACAGCAACCACTGATCTTGGCATGTACTGAGGCCTACCTCTACCTGTGTGCACTAAGTTGGTCTCACCTGTCATGCGAGGTCCTGGGAAAGGTTTTCTTATATTGCTAGAACTAGCACCGTTGTCTGAAATTTTTCCCATCTTCAAAAGACTCTCAAATCTCTCACCAGCTATAACTACATCCGCAAAGCTGGTGGACGAGAAGGCAGCAAGTCTGTCGATGTAAGTTCCTTGCAATGTGTTCATAAACATGTCGGCCATTTCTCTTTCCGACATAGGAGGTTGGACAGCAGCAGCAAGTTATCTCCATCTTTGGGCATATTCCCTTAAACTTTCTCTTGAAGATTGAGACATACCCATCAGGAGGGTCCTGTTGGGAGCCATGTCCAAGTTATATTGATACTGGCGTATGAAAGCTTCGGCCAAATCCTTCCAGTTTCTGACTGTTGCTCTGGACAAGTGAGAATACCATTCACGGGATGCCCCGGTCAGACTGTCTTCGAAGTAGAACATCCACAACGTTTCGTCCATGGTATAAGCTTTCAGTATCCCCAGAAAATATTGAAGATGGGTACGAGGACAGGAGGTACCATTATATCTCTCAAAGCAAGGAAGCTTGAATTTATGAGGAATCCTGACTCCCTCAACTAAACCCATGTCCATTACATTAAATCCCAAAGAGTTTTGGGACTCCAAAGATCTCAGCTTCTCTGCTAATTCGTCCAGACGACGATCATATACTTCATCCCCAGCACTAATCACTATAAATTGTTTTTCTTGAAGGTCTCTTGCAAGGCACGACCTCTAGTGTTTCCTTGAGTATTTCTGATAGCATTGACTTCAGGATTAAGGTGAGGCCCAAACTCTGGCGCATCTGTTCGTGACTGCCCGTGATCATTGCTACTAGTACCTCCTGTACCTGGATAATTCTCTTCTGGAGTTTGCCGCTCGACTAACTCTCTTAATCGTTCTTGGCTTTGGGCCAACCCAGTCATTACTACCATGAACTGGTTCATCTGAGCTCTCATCTCAGTTCTTTCATTAGCCATCTGAGTTCTCACATCAGTCAAATCTTGTTGAACTTGGTCCATCTGTAAGCTCGGAAGGTTGTTTTTGGTTGGATACCGGTGAACTCTGTTGATGGGGAAAACCCTCCTATGAGCAATGTTTCCTGAAACACACAGCAAAGTGAGAAAACAACAACAGAAATACCTACAAAACAAAGATTGAGGTTACTATGCAATGCAGTATGCCTATTTGTCTTCCAAGGGTATCCGGTTTAGTTCTTTGATTTTGACCTTCTAGACCTCTGGGAATGAAGATGATGAAGAGAAATGAAGCCCAAGAGAAAATTCAAGTAATACATAAACCATATATTACAAATGCAAAAGGTACATAGTTCATGATTACAACAAGTTCCCATGGTGGGTCCAAATACAATCAATCCAAGAAATACAACAAAAATCACCATGAGAAATAAAGTACAACCCAAATAAAATACAAGTACAAAGAAATCAAACATCCAGCCCAAAGTCATCCTCCTTGACTTCCTTCAGGAGAGCATCAGTCACTGGTCCAACTGGATGCTCTGTGATGGTCCTGATAAGAAGGTTCCTGGTGGAAATGGAACTTGTCAAATTCTGGTACTTATCTTGGTCTTTTGATCTCTTCAACCCCGCCCAGAGTTTCAACTCGGAGATTTCCTAATGTGTCTCTAACAAGGCTTCCTCTGAACGACGTTGGCGAGTCCACATGAGGAAGAAAGAAGTAGCGCCGGCGAACTCTGTTTCTTCCAGAGAGTTGTTATCGTTGAATTTTGAAGAAGAAGAAGCACAGTTTTGGCGTCACGATTATTAAAGGAGAAAACGTTTCTAGCCGCACGATCTAAGAAGAAAGAGTAAGCCGACGGCGATTTCAATCGCGATTCACCGAGAGGACCAAAACGCCGCAAACGAAGTAAGAAGGACGAGGTCGACGCGTTGAGGCCAAGACGCGATTCCGTCAGGGCGGAGATTCTGGGATTCCACGGCGTTGAGCTTCATTTTGACGATGATGATTCTGCGGTTTCGGTGTCGAATGAAGAGGGGGACTCGATCCCTTTTCCCCCTTTTGTTCTTTATTATTATTATTATTATTATTCTGAATTCCTTGTTTTAGTTTCATTTTATTTTAATTCTTTTTTTTCTAATTTTCTTTTGTTTTATAAATACAGGTCTTGTTGTTTGTTATGGGCTCTTTAAGCCCAATTTGACCTGCTGATTCCACCTCCAAGTCCAGCGGACAGCCTCCCCCTCCTTTCTCACTTTTTACTTTTATACATTCACTCTTATTTCTAACTCTTTTTGTTTTTTTGGTTTTGATTATGTAATGTGTTATTTGAATATTTTGTGATGTAATAGCTTTATTAGTGTTTGATTTTTAATATAATTTTGTTTAGTTTTGGTTAGTTATTAGCTTTAGAATTTTTAGTCAACTTGTTTTAGAATTTATTTTAAGATTTTGATATTAATGGATTTAGAGATTTTTATCTTAGAATTTTTTTTAGTTTAGAAATTAGTTTTAATTTCATTTATTAACCTTAATATGGTTTAGCTTTTTATTTTGTTTTGTTAAATAGAATTGCGCTCAATCTTGGTTCTAGTTTGCGCTTGATTTTGTAGGTGCATTGTTCGATTTCGGTGATGGCGGATGTTGCTTGACGATGACTTTGTGACTAATTATTTTCGTGATCTTGTGTGGACTAATGAGACCTTTGGATGTCATTTGGACTTAGACTTTGGTTTTGCACATACTGATTCTCGGTTTTAATTCTGGATGTTGGATGCTTGCACTTGACTTTTTGTTTGATATCCTGATAATGAATAATTGTGCTTGACTTATAAATTTGTTCTGGGCTTGATACTTCTTATTGAATTTCTTTTGCACGTATTGAAGAGGCAACGGACCTTCTCCGTTAGGTAACACTGAGACCCAATCCTACCTTTGCATACTGCTGCATCTGGAAGTCCTACTGGTGTAGGCTCTGTTTGTGCATTGTTCGATTACTTCATTTCGCTTTCTCATCTCCTTATCCTATTTCTAATTCATCCAATTCTTCTTTTTCATCTTTATTCTTCTTCCTCATCTTCTTTTATTCTTAACTTGAGGTGTGCTTAGGCCACCATGGTTCTTCTTCTTTCTTCTTCTCTTCTTCTTTCTTTCTTCTTTAGGGTAGTAAGCCTCACTAACCTAGGATTTTCTATGCATGATAACAACTAGGATTCATTAGTCCCCCATTAGAAATTTTTACCTTTGTGATCCTTTTGTTTCTCTTCTCTTCTCATCTCAAAACCCTAAAGAAGACATCTAATAAAGTTTGAAGTGATACCTTGAACAATAGCCTTATCCCATGAGACACTTGTAGTCTTCCCATCTTGGGATAGTACAAGCTTTCCTTATGATGTACAAGTCTGATCAAGATATCATCTTCACCAAGAAAATCATTAAAAAAACACTTCTTCATTGTAAATGCAAAACACTTAATAAGTTAATGAGTTAGTGAGCTTAGGCCCTAATCTCTGGGTTCAAGTTTTGGGGATCTTCTCCTTACTTGAGTGTGCTTGTTCTATTATTCCATCTTGGAATGTAGTGACAAGTGCACATTCCATAGAAAAGAGCTTGAGTTCACTTCCTTGTGACACACTCATAAAAAGCTTCATAAAAAACACAAACCAACAATAAGCGTCTTTCCTTCGGGAATTCTTTTCTCATCTCATTCGCTCCGTACACGAACTTGCTCCTACTTGTCATTTTGCAAGACGGTAACACACTCGTCGTCCGAGCCTACAACACCTGAGCATTGACATAGGTAGTTCAAGCCTCAATACACAAACAATCTTTTCTCCCCCTAGTTAGGGGAACTACAGCGACTCTGATCCTCATTGTCCAGATGAGGTACGTAGGTAGCAGGGTAGGGCCCGTTCGAGCACAATCTTTATTTTCCCTACATTTTTCCTTTTCATTTCTTTTTTAGTTCCCTTTTTGTTCCTTTTATCCAGTGCAGTTCATTTTCTTTGCAGCAACTTTCTTTCCTTCACCCTTTGGAACAGTTTCTTTGCAAGCGTGGATCCCGTCGGGTACAGCGGACGATCTGGGTGCTAATACCTTCCCAAGTCGTAACCGACTCCCGAACTCAGTCTCTTTGGTTCGCAGGACCCGTGTCCTTCCTCTTCTTTCTTCTGGTTTGTGCAGCATTACCATTCCCGTTCCTTCGGGATAAAAATGCCTGGCTGGCGATTCTATTCTTTTCCGCGCTACTTTCGCGTTTGTACCAGGATGGAAATCCGGGGAGCGACAGCGGGCGACTCTGCTGGGGATCGAACCCAGAATCTCTGGTTCCCCTGTGAGTCTCTCCTAGCGCTTGTTTGTTTCTGTTTCTTTGGGCATTGATTGCTTGCTGTTGAGTGTTATATTTTACTGTTGTTTATTTACAGTCTCATTTACAGCTTTATTTATAGTTTCAGTATTTATTTTCTGCACCATATATTTATTACTGGACTGTCTGCACTGGATTTTCTGTTTGGTGGGCTTGGGTGATATTGTTTCTGAGAGATGAGCTCATTACCACGGCTCGAGTGCACCTTAGGACTTAGAGGGGTTCCACTTTGGCCTCATGAGATCTTGTCATGAGGGTAGTAGTGAGTTCCACGCCCAGATTTGCGACTGTCTTGGAAATGTCTTGATTTGGGGATCTTTCTCTCTCATTTCATAACCTTGACACTTATGTGCAGCTGGGGACCGATCATTGAGAACCTTGTGGAAATACCCTCTCTAGTGATGATAGTGGCAGACCACATTTTGTGGCAAACCCATTCGCATCCGAGGGCCCACCTGGGACTTGCATAGGATGACCTTGTTTTCCCGGACTCAGCTGAGGCCTCCCTGCCAAGTACATAATTCCAAACTGATTCCCTGACTTGGTCGTGAGCCATTTCTCGGAAATGGTAAACGTATTATTGCTATTCGGCTTTGAGAGTCCGTGATGTTTGACCTGGAGCACACCCGTGATATTGGGAGGGGTTTACAGGTTTGCAGGAACCATGACCTCAACATACCCTCATTACCAGTGCAGTCTTGTGTTTGATCCGGTCACTATGATCCTGGAGTTCTTAATCTTTGGTTCTGGATTATCATCTATGGTTATTATACAAAGATCTTGTGGTTACAGACACTCGATTATTGGCTCAGTATTCCAGATTCCAGGCAGTTTCCAGCTGTGATCCCATCCATGTCTTTGCATCTTTTGCATCATCATATTGCATTTTGCATTTCCATCTGCATTGCATTTCCTTCTTCTAGAGATCTCATCCTTCCTCTTTTGTCCATGACCAGCCAGCTGATTTCCCGGTACTCATTTTTAACAAGTTTTAACCATTGGAAGACGACCGAGTTGTTTGAAGCTAGACTGAGCAGTGTCAAGAACTAAGAAAAGGTCAATTTGGAAGCTGTTAGTAGCTATGTCAGAGAACAACCGTCAGAATGTTGAGTTTCCGCCTGGTTTCACTTCGATGACCAATCCTTTGTATGGTCTTTCTCCTGATGAGGATCTTCCACAAGTGAACAACCTTACTCAAGCTCAGCCTTCACAGACCCCGATCGTGAATCAGAGTGTACCTGAACCATCTGTTGTCCGAGGTGGACCTTCATCTTCTTCTGATGCTACGGATTATCAGAGCTTTGCTTTCCCTATGTCGAACTTCCAAGGGGCAATCCCTCTTGTGAAAACCGAGGATCCACCAACAATGGATCCTGCTGAAAGGTTTCGTGTGTTGGATGAGCAACTCAAAGCCTTAGCGGATCCTGATGCCTTTGGTTTTGATGCTTTAAACCTGTGTTTGGTACCTGGTCTTGTCATTCCTCCATATTTCAAAACTCCGAAGTTCGAGAAGTACACTGGTGTCAGTTGCCCGAAGCGTCATTTGGTGATGTTTTGTAGAAAAATGACTTCTTATACCCGCATCGATAAGTTGATGATTCATTATTTTCAGGACAGTTTAAGCGGTGCATCCTTAAGTTGGTATATGGATTTGGAAAGCAGTCGTATCCGATCATGGAATGATTTATCCAGAGCTTTCGTAAAGCAATACCAGTACAATATGGACATGGCGCCCTGTCGCGCACACTTGCAGAGCCTATCTCAGAGGAGTTTGGAGAATCTTTTAGAGACTATGCACAACGTTGGAGAGAGTTGGCAGCCCAAGTGCAACCACCACTTTCAGACAGAGAATTAGTTGACCTGTTCGTGGGCACCTTGAAAGGTCCGTACCTGGAAAGAATGAGTAGCATTGGGACATCAAACTTCTCTTATTTGATAATAGTGGGAGTGCGCATCGAGAGCCTACTCAAAAGTGGAAAGATCCAAGACTTTTCGAGCATCCCAACTAGTGAAGATGAATCTGTTGGTAGCTCCCAAGAGGAAGAAGGGTATGACATCAATGCAGTCATGGCAAATATTGAATATTCTGGACCAGCATCTTCTCAGAGATCATCCGTTCCTAGGTCTGGTTACTCTTATGGACAACAAGAGATGCTCAGAGCACCATATCAGAAACCCTGGACTCCTCCTTGTCCAAATCTGCAAGCTCATGGTCGAAGACCTCAGAATCAACTTCAGAGCCAGCCTAGGCCTCGCAACAATCTGGAAAGAAGGAATGCTCCTATTCATCCATTTCCCATGGTATACAGTGAACTTTTTCCATATCTAATTCAGAGCTCATTGGTGGTTCCTAAGCCTCTCAAGCCGTTGTCAGAGCCGTACCCTCCAGAGTATAATCCTCATGAGCAGTGTGGGTATCATGGTGGATCAATGGGGCATTCAACTGAAGATTGCAAAGCTTTTCAAGCCAAAGTACAACAGTTGATCGACAAGGGCTACATATCCCTTCCAGAAGGAAGCTTGGTTGTGCACATCAACCTCTCGCCTGCTTGAGTTCAAAGACTTCAGAAGAAACGTCTCCTGATTTCAAAGGTCCATACAAGAAGATGTCATCAGAATTGGTGATCATTGTATCCTTTTACCATTTTCATTGTAGTTTCTTTCCTGTTAGCAGCTACTTGTCTTTTAAGCATTGTTGTTTTAAATGGTAATGATAATGTATTGATCTTGCATTTTTGAATCAATTATGTCGCATTCGCTCATTTTTCTTTACTTGCATTGAAAAAACAAAACAAAAAATTGCATCCAATTACCTCCACTTATTTCACTATTGTTTAGCAGGTTTGAGGGAGGATGATGACAAATGAATACCCATAATTGTTGAAGGTATGCTTTCAGGGTAGAACCTGCTGACGATGTACAGGCATTGTTTCAATTCCCAAACACCGAAGATATAAGGGAGATAGACCCTCGTCAACCCCTTTGAGCCTTGAAGTAAGAGTTTCTTTTCTAAACAGAAAAACCCTCACATTCAACCCGGGGAAGGGTAGTCATCAGTTAATTTGTCCAAGCGTTCAAATTTCCAAAGGAGTGTGCATCCGAGTATCCATTACCTTTTATTCATCACACCTCAAGAAGTCAAGGGACGTGAAACCACAATGGTTATCCCTCAACAACAAAGGAATGAGGCAGTCACGACCCTTTATGCAAGTCAGACAACCAGTGTCACACGATTTGTTCAGGAAAAAAAAAGGAAATAAAGCCCGCTAAGTCGAAAAAAAATGTGAAAACATAGACTTAGGCAAAAGTTAGGGCATCCCGCTGGACTTCAAAATCGAAAAACATTCAGAAAGAATCAGTCCAGGCAAAAATTAGGGAGTAAAAAAAATAATAAGAAAGAAAAATCTTCCATTAGAACAAAGTCGTGTGACCAGAAACAAAGTCAAAGGGTTGACTGTTACTCCAAAAACCTCATGGGTGCTTAAACGTCAACGTCATTGGTTCCTCAATCATTACAAAACCCTTCCGAGAGGCGAGCGCTCAGGCCAAATTAGCTGAGTATAGGACTGGAGAACATCAAGGAGAATGGGTAGGCACAAATAAACTTTGAGCCATAAATATTTCTTTCTAAAACCGTGAACCAGGCCACGTCATAACCCTTGAAAGTCCTAATTGAATCAGGTTCGACTCTGAAAGCATACTGCGACAAGGTTGCGTAAACTGACTCCTAATGATTTTCTAACTCAGCACTACGTATGGACTAATGGTCCATTCGTCACACACTGTCACATCATTTAAATAAATGAATTTTCAAAACTTGCATATGCACTGCATTAAAATTACCATTTGTAAATGAGCAGTTTTAATTGCAAGCCAATCTGTGACATCAGGGGAGTTCCTATAAAAAGAAATCAGAGGGAACTTGATCATTCAACAATGATGACCAATATCAAGAGCATCCTGTAGGCCATTAAATTAGGGGCGTGTCATCCAGTGGTTTTGTTGACCAATGAATATGTCAGGGTTAAGGAAGTTCTCAAGCATCAGTCGATTGAGGAACATTATCCAAGAGTCAGTTGATCAGAGCTGAATCTGCCAAGCAGGGGAAAGACACCCATATTTTCTGTCGACCAAAGATATTTCGTCCAATGCTCAGTCAGAATGAGTCAATTCGCTTCCACGCTCATACCGGGGCAGGACATGTCCAGAGTTCACCAAGTGCAACTCTCCTCGAGAGGACATCCAAGTCTGCCATGCCAAAAGTTGGATAATCAGTGACAGTCTGTTCAGAGACTCACCCAACAGGGGCAATTTCAGCTACGCAGAGCAATTTATATCGGCGATCTCCGAGTTTAGACGAGTATCGGGGAATCATGCCATCCACCCTCGCCTTTGTCACCCTTCTCAGCCAGAAGCCTTATCACTAAGACCTTTCTTCCCATCCTCGGGAGCTTTTTCTAGCTTTTCATAAGCATTGCATAAATCATTTGCATACGTTATTCATGTCGTTTCGCTCGAGCATAGAGCATATGCATCATAATTGCATTGGGCATAACCCCCGCAACTTCAATCTCACATCAGGGCCTCGTAATCCCATATCACTCAACAATCCAAAGTCCAGTTCTCGTCTGGCAAACCAATCCAAAGTCCAGTTCTCGTCTGGCAAACCAGTTCAAAGTCCAGTTCTCGTCTGGAAAACCAACTTCAAATACCAGTTCTCGTCTGGTAAGCGAATCTTTTAACCAGTTCCCGTCTGGTCACCTTCTCATTTAGCCCATTGAACGCCAGTTCTCGTCTGGTAATCATTATTTTTCGGAGTCAATTCTCGTTTGACAATGAAGCCAAGGAGTCAGTTCTCGTTTGATGACTTATTTCTTTGCCCATCAGTTCTCGTCTGTTGGCCTTACCTTTAATAAACCGGTTCTCGTCTGGTAATTCACCTTCAAAGTCCAATTGATTGGCAACCAAAAACAAAATACCAAACATCTCTATCAACCTGGCTTTACGCCCCACATTCTTGTTTCATCACCCGTAGCTTGTGTAACACCCCAAATTTGCCCTCTTCATTTTGAGCATCATATCACATCATATTCATCATGAACATATCATATTCTTAGCATCCTAGCATGGAAAGATGAGGCATAACATTTCTCATGACCTAGCATTCGGCATATGATCATCTGTGGAGGTTCTTGAAGCATCACAAGCCATGACAAGGGGCCCAATGGATTTTTACAAGTCCTATGAGGGGTCTACATTGTATTTACAAGTTCAAGATCATTTACAAAAGCTCATAAGGTTGGAGGATCATCAGGTTATCCAGGCTAGGGCAAAGCTCCTACACAATGGTCCCAAACTAGGGTTTGAGTTTCAAGCATGAAAACCTCAAAACTTTGGCCATTTCATTTGGGCAAAGTCTTTTACATGTTAAGAGGATCCTAGGTACCAAATTTGGTGAGAAAATTCCTTGTGGAAGTCAAGCATTTCTTCAGTTGCTTGCAGATGAAGAAACTGGTCAACTGTGCCTTAAAAAAGTCAACTGTGTGATTTCAAGGGGTCCAATCTATTTTTATATCCAAGGGATGTTCTTAAAATGTTAGAAGAGGTTTGGAAAGTTCAAAGATCAATAATCATGGGGTTTTGAGGTGTTTTGCAAAATTGGTGCAAAGTTGGTTTTGAGAAAATGCCATTTTTGGCAAGTTTTGCCCTAAAATTCAAGTGAGCATAACTTCATGAAAAATTCTTCAAATGGACCAAATTCAAACATGAAAGTTGGAGATTAAGGTCTCCCATTTTCAAAAAGTACAAGTACTTTTTCATAGCCTTCATGGTTGAAGATATATGGCCCTCGAAAATTTCATCCAAATTAGGGCAAAAGTTGAATTTTCATGCATGCACCAAAGCCAAAAGTCTTGAAACTCAATTTTGAGTGTTGATATGGATCAAGTGAGGTTCCAATATTAAAATGCAATGCATTTGTCACACTTTTCTCAAAGAATTACACAAAATTCGTGCCAAGTGAGAATGTTATTCCATAAGTGTATTTTGTGCATGAACATGAAAAAAGTGTGACTCTCTAATCTAATGGCCAAGATTTGTTTGGATTGTGATTAAGGGTCAGATTAGGAGTGCACATGGGCATAAGGCAAGAGAATTCATGAGGATTACATTAGATCACAACAAATTGGCCAAAATTGCAAAATCACTCAAACTTTTCCTTCTCACGTGCAAACTTCCTCATTCTTTCAGCATTGGTTTATGACATCATATAAAGGAGAATTAGGGTTTTAGAGGAGCTAGTTCTCTCTCATTTTTTAGTTTCCAAGTTCTTGCACAATTTTCATTTTCTCTCAAATCTCTTCACACACTTGCTCTCTCCAAAAACAAATCACAGATCCTTCATCCTTGAGAGCTCAGGATCACAAATCTCACCATTTTGCAAGCTAATTCTCACGTTTCATCACCTTGCCATTTCAGGGCAGTTGGTTGCAAATCCTCAGATACAGCAAGATTCAAGGCTCTAGTTGCATTTATTTTTCAACTAGAGTGCATTTGGAGTGGATTGGCTTCATCATCTGGACTTCTAGCAAGCTTTCTCAAGATCTGCAAGCTCAGGTAAGCATCTAAATCTTCAGATCTGGAAATGAAATTGGTTATGTGCATTCTGATCCTTGATGTTCACTGATCACTCTGCTTGTTTTGGTTTTGAATTTGATGCAATATTGAGCTAGATATTTGAATTTGAATTTTCATGGTCCAAGCTGTTTGTTCACGATCCAGAGGATCCTTTGATCCATTGATTTTTTCATGCTCATTTTTTACCTCAGGGTAGTTGGTTTACTTGATCTGGAGCTTCTTGTTTATTATTATTGTTGTTTGTTCATGTTTGGATTTTTCCGGTGCCGGAGCCCTAGCTCCGGTCACCGGAATTTGGGAAAGTCTGTTTTAGGGTTTTAGAGGTTGAAGACGAACCCTGCGCCCTTGGATCATTTCCTTTCATCACTCAGGATGCTGTCACCTCATTTAATAAGGAGCCTCCCATTCACGTGCCCTGGCTTGTGTAATTTTGTTTCTGAATATTCCTCATGTGACGCACCACACAATAGCTAACATACTCCCTCATCTCTCATCCAACCAACATGCCACGTCAATTAATGAACCTAGCCACAGGATGCGTCCATTCCATCTATTGGCTCATGTTTTTTTATTTTATTTTTCTGAATTTCCACCCAGTCTACTATATTCCTGCGTAACCAAGTGGGATGAGATTGCTCTTCGCACCCCCTCTTGCATTGGGCCCAATTGTTTTGAACTATATTTCCTTCTATTCTCACCCCCAGTCCTCCTTTCTTATTTTATTTTCTTTTCTTTTATTTCTTTTCATTTCATTTTGATTTTTGATTTTTAAAAATACTTCCAATCATCAAAAAATTCTGAATTAATTCATGAGTGATCAATTTAGTTTTCTCTAATTTTCCATATTTTTCTTTTCCATTTATTTTCAATATCCACGTGTCAATTAATTCTTCCATTTAATTAATTCTTTTTAATTCCTTTTCAAGCATGCTGCCTTGTCCAATTTCCATAGTGTTCATCTTTTTGAGTTTTGTGTTGGTTCTTTTTGCTCTGGATTCATAAGAGGATGTAGTTCATGTGTGATTTTTTCCCTGATTTTTAGAAATTTTTTCATTGGGTTTTGGTCCTTGACTTGTAAGGGAAGTTTCTTAACCCTAGTTCATGTTTATGTCCCCATTTGACTTGTCTAGCTTCTGAGTTTCTTCCAATCCTTTTGGCACATTGTTGTATCTTGTTTGAAGATCATTTGTCCTAAGTTGTGGAATTTTTGGGTGCATTGTTGATTTGATTTGAATTTTGTCTTGTAACTTGTCCCATTTTGCTTCTTTTTGGTCATAAGGTCTCTTATTAGCTTAGAAGGGCACTTGTGCCAACTTCTTCTTCTCATTTGGGGTCTCTTTGGGGTATGGGTACCATTCTGATCTTGGTTTAGGGTTTGTGCTTTGGAGTCTTGTGTTTTGCTTACCTTTTAAGTTCTTTCTTTCTTATGTGCATTCACCTCACTCCTTTGCTCCTTTCCTCCCATAATGTGATTGTTTGGTCTTGTGCCTCTCTTTTCTTCATATTTCTTGCTTCTTAAGCATTTCTTTAACTTGATTTGGTTCTGGTTGTGTGCCTTGAGTTCATGTTTTGTGCATTTTGCTTTGCATCCTTCTTAAGTTCACTTTGTTTTGCCATGTGTTTCATGTTGCATCATATTGACTTGTATGCTTCTTCTCTCATTCTGGTTTCTTGCATTTGCATTGAGCATTTGTATGCATGACTTAACTTCTGTTTGTATGATGTTGTCATGTCATTAAGTTCATTTTGTTTTGCTTGTATGCTTGTGTTGATAACCTTTTCAGGGGCTATGGTAAGTGAGAGTTGTGGAAGTGATTCCCACATCTCCAAATCTCATCTCTTCTCTTATTATTCTTACTTGTGATAACCTTTGATTGTTGGGCTTAGGCCTTACTTCTCTCCTTTCTTCTTCTTCTCTTCTTCTTTCTTTCTTCATTAGGATAGGTAAACCACAATAACCTTAGGGCATCCATGCATGACAGCACTTAGGATTCTTTAGTCCCCCATTAGATTTTTTTTCCTTTTGTGATCCTTTTGGTGCTTTCTCTTCTCATCTTCAAACTTAATTTTAATTCACTTTAATAAATGTTGAGTACTTTCATGTGACATGAGACTTTGCTATGAGATACTTGCACACGTTTCGTTTCGGGGCGAGGTGTAAGTTATCCCTCATGGTGGATAGGTCTTAGCATGAGATTACTTCACAAAGAAAATCTAAATAACACTTCTTAACCAAAAAACCACAAAAAACACTTAATAAATGTTAATAGGGCAGTGTGTCTGAGCCTTCACTTGTGGGACTAGCTTTGGGGATTTCCTCCATAGATAGGTGTGCCTCTTGCGCATTCCATTTCGGGATGATGTGAGACGTACACATCCCAGTGAGTAAGACTTAGGTACACTTACCTATGCAAATTTCACTCATAAAAGCTTCATAAAAAACACAAACAAACAATAAGCGTCTTTCCTTCGGGAATTCTTTTCTCATCTCCTTCGCTTCGTACGCGAACTTGCTCCTACTTGTCATTTTGCAAGACGGTTACGCACTCGCCGTCTGATTCTGTAACACCTGAGCATTGACATAGGCAGTTCAAGCCTTAAGACACAAGTAATCTTTTCCACCCCTAGTTAGGGGAACTACAGCGTCTCTGATCCTCATTGTCCTGATGAGGTACGTAGGCTGCGGGGTAGGTCCCGTTCGAGCACAATCTTTATTTTCCCTACATTTTTTCTCTTTGTTTTCTTATTCATTTCTTTTCTCAGTTTCTTTTCCAGTTCCAGTTTCTTTTCTTTTCTTTTGCAGCAGCTTTCATTTCTTCACCCTTTGAAACAGTTTCTTTGCAAGCGTGGATCCCGTCGGGTACGGCGGACGATCTGGGTGCTAATACCTTCCCAGGTCGTAACCGACTCCCGAACTCAGTCTCTTTGGTTCATAGGACCCGTGTCCTTCCTTTTTCTTTCTTCTGGTTTGTGCAGCATTACCATTCCCGTTCCTTCGGGATAAAAATGCCTGGCTGGCGACTCTACCTCTTTCCGCGCCACTTTCGCGTTTGTACTAGGATGGAAATCCGGGGAGCGACAGCTTGCATTCATATCCTTAGTATCATGAGCATACGTCTGCATCTTGCATCATTTGCATTGCATTTTCATGCCGCATGGTTTCTGTTTTACCTCTGGCGTGGAGCAGAATCGCTACAAGGCGCAATCTGGGGCAATTATCTCAAATCTGTTGAATTTCTACGAGAGTTTGAAGACACTGGGGAAATTCTGGATGCCAGGTCTTCTGTAAAATCCTCTGGAAACGATCTCTTTGTAAATGATGCAGTATGGCACAATTTCAGGAATAAGGAATGCTTGTTCACTCTTGGTAATCAGTATGCAACAGTTGAGCTCAGAAGCTTGAAACACGGTGTTAATTCTCAGGGAATGTCTGGTATTTATTTTCCCAGCAGGGCATTGGAAGTCTATTTCCTCCCCGAGCATAAAATTTTCCTTCAGCTGACAAGGTTTCCTCGCGAAGAGTTGGTATTCTCCACAGTCAAAGTCCAATTTTCATTGACATATCTTCCCAACACAATTGTCATACTATATCTGGGGCATAATTTGGTTTATTTTGATCTCTAATTCTCCAGTAAAGTCTCTCCTCAGCAGAGCATTGCCAAATCTTTTCCTCAGCCAAGCCAGAAGGTTGTCATTTCCCCAGCTGAGTCAGAGCAGATGATATCCCCAGCAGAACTTCAAGGTTATTTGATTTGTTCTCATCCCCAAGTGAAGTTACCTTTCCACGTTGAAGTATTCCCGAAAGGCAGCAGAAGGCATTGCTTCCCCACAGAGCTTAGAATTAGCATAATTCTCTCCCCAGCTAGAGCATTATTGAAGCATCTTCCCCAGTCGAGTCTGAAGATGGTTATTCCCCACAGAGTTTCATGATTGGGATTCACTCCCATCATTGGCATATTCCCCAGAGAGGTCGCCAATTTATTTTTGGTTAATGTGATGACACAGACAGTCGTTCATCTCCCCAACCAGAGTTAAGTATCAAAGCCTCTTGACCTGGTTCTCCCCTGCAGATTTGATATTCTTGCTTCCAATTAGGACACTTTGTTGTTGCTCGTATGCATTTCCTGGCACTCGTCTGTGTTGGGTATCCGTTTGTGCTCGTCTGCATTTCCTGGCATTCGTCTGTGTTGGGTATTCGCTTTGTGCTCGTATGCATCTCCCTAGCACTCGTCTGTGTTTGATCTTTGATGTTGCTCGTCTACATTCCTCGACGCTCGTCTGTGTTTGATATTTGCTTATTGTTCGTCTGCAACTCCCAACACTCGTTTGTGTTCACACTTTGTTACTACTTGTTTGCTTTCCCCAACAGTTGCCCATGGTTGGTAGGTATTGTTGCTCGTCTGCACTTCCTGGCACTCGTCTGTGTGTAACTTCCTTTTGGTGCTCGACACTCGTCTGTGTTTGAACTTAGGTGTTGCTCGTCTGCAATCTCCTACACTCGTCTGTGTTTGTTATCTGTTTTTTTCTCGTCCGTACTTCCCAGCACTCGTCCATGTGTAACATCCGTTTGGTGTTCGGCACTCGTCTGTGTTTGAACTTATGTGATGCTCGTATGCATTCTCCGGCACTCGTCTGTGTTCGTTATCCGTTTGAAGCTTGTTTGCATTGTTTGGATACTCGTCTGTATCATCCCTCACACTCGTCTATGTTAGCCTATATCCTTATGTGTTGATTTGATAATCACTCTGGTACTCGTCTGTATTGCTACTCCAAATGCTCGTCTTTGTTTGAATTTCTGGTATTCGTCTGTACCAGTGGCTGATATTCGTCTGTATCATCGCCTGAACGCTCGTCTGTGTTTCTTAGATCATCGCCTGATATTCGTTTGTAACATTGACTTATGACGCTCGTCTGTGTTCTCTTGATGATCATCCAATACTCGTCTGTGTTGAAGAGGTTTGAAATCTTGACGGTGGGATTAAACGTCAAAATGGTTATCAGTCCTGGCGTAACAGGTGTATCCGAAGGAGATTCGGCTGTCTCAAGTCATATGTTTTGCAAAGTATGAGAGGACTCGTATGTCCAATTCCTGGCGTAACAGGATTGTTCGAAGAAGACTCGTCTGTCAAAGTATTCTTATCCCAAATAACAGTTGCAACTTGGAAGGAGCTCGGCTGCTTTGTTCCCGCTTCAGTCACCAAAGCGTCATTTGGTTGGGTTTATTTCCCATTGTCTGCATTCTCCGGCAGAGTGCAAATTTCTAGTTATTCTTGGTATTCAATCACTGTTTATCTCGAATGTCTGATAGCCGTTACTCTCATCCTTTTCAGATTAACAGTTGATTGAATAGGGGCAGCTGTAACACCCAAAATTTGCCCTTTGGTTTTCTGTCTTTGTCTGCCTTTTGTTTGCATCTCATCTGCATTTCCATTAGATCACTAACATTTAGAATTCATATCATGTGCATAAGACATGGGATCATTATTTTCTGAAGAATTAGGATTTCACATCTTTATTTGCGGATTATCAGAGAAGTCAAGTTCTTGGTTTTGCAGCCATCAGGGGCATCACTCTCTTTTTGCTCCCATCACATAATTAGGGTTTATTTCCCCAGTTATTTGGTTCTCAAGGATTTCACGTCTGAAGATTGTTCACCGGCGCATATGGCCCATCATCACCACTTAAGCATGAATTAAGGGTTTCTTCTTCATCAAGTCACAAGGTTATCTCTTTATTCTCAGCATCTCAGGCTATCAATATCTCAAGAACTTTGGCTTCATTTCGAGCGTGTTTATTCTGTCACGATCCAATTCAGATGGATTTTTGACCTGATCTTGGTCAAACTATTAGTGCTCACTTCAGTTGCTAATTATCTGGTTCAACAGACTATTTCTCAGTCGGTGTGCATCCAAAAGTCAAGTTTGTTTTATGTTGAGTTCATCGATTTATCTAGCAATGGTTCATGTGGGTTTTGGTTCAGAAAATTAGGTTTATTAGGATCATCTCAAGTTCAGCTGTGTTCATCTTTGGAGTTATTTTCTCGAAGATCGATTCTGACAAACTCAAAGATTCAAGGAATTTATTCAAACGAATTTGAATTAATCAGAGGCTTAGAAGATGATTAACTCAGATGGTTGTTTGCTTCAATTACGAATTGTTCAGTTGTTAGTGTGCTTCATTGCTTTTATCAGAGGCGTGTGGAGAAATGGACAAGTTGATTTTGAATTGAAATCGTGGGTTATGGCCGTATGTGTGTGGGTGAGAGCCAAGTCCATTTTAGTCGAGATTCACTTTATAAACCATTTATCATTTACCATTTTATTTTATTTTCCATAAAACCATTATCCACATCCAAATCCCTTTTATTAATCACATCTCATTTCATTAACCAATTCATTATCCAAATTTATTCATTGTTCATATGACCATTTTTTTTTCATTTTTCTCGATTTATCCTATTCATTCCATATCAATATAAATATTGATTTCTTTTATTTTTCCATTTCCTACTCATACATTTTTTTATCCATTTAAATTACAAAATAAAAATCATTCAAAATGTGTTTTTTAAGCCCATCGGACCACTCATTATACAAAAGAGGGAATTTTTTTATAAAAAAAATACAAGCCCATGACTTCAACACTTCCTACAGCCTATACCCGTAGAGCTCATTTGTTCTTCAGCTTTGTGAAAGAATACACTCCATCACGAACAGCCACGCGGGACCCACTCCAGCCGAATAACGTTACATTTTAGCTTCCCAGCCGCAACTTGGCTAGTGACTCCCGTACACAACTCCATTCAACAAGTCGAAGCCATACTTCAAGCTGCTACACCAAACACGCTGCAAAGACGGCTTCAGTTCCAAGCCAACAGCTTCGCACAACAACCAAAACGCTTAATACGCTACATAAAACGAATGAATTAACTCAGCAAGTCACGCGATACACTCCTGCATATAGTCGTTCAAAATATGACTAAAATGACGCATTCCGCACATACACCTGCACACAGCAAAACAAACTTCACTCTCCATAACACCAACGCACAACGTACTCCAAATTTCCTCAACGAAAAAAGCAGTTCCTCACATCTCAGCAGCCTCGCACAACCATTACTTCCACTCCTTAACCTTTGAACCTCGATGAATCCATCTCTTTTATCTTCATCAAACCCCTTTCAAAAACTTCATCACTTTTCCTCAACCTCATCTCCGCCGAACCATTAACACCAACACACAATCTCACATATTTCACCTTCTTCAATCCAACTCATCCTTTGTTTAAACACACCTTTCAACCACTACTCAACACCATTCCTCACTCTTCTTCTTTAACAAACCACCACCAACCACAACACAGATCCAAAAAGAAGAAGAAGTTGAGATGAAACGAGACAAATAGATTTGAATCAGAGTAGAAGAACAAACCGTGAATAGAAAACGAGAGAGGAAGAACATCTGAACGACGTTGGCGAGTCCATGTGAGGAAGAAAGAAGTAGCGCCGGCGAACTCTGTTTCTTCCAGAGAGTTGTTATCGTTGAGTTTTGAAGAAGAAGAAGAAGCACAGTTTCGGTGTCGCGATTATTAAAGGAGAAAACGTTTCTAGCCGCACGATCTAAGAAGAAAGAGTAAGCCGACAGTGATTTCAATCGCGATTCACCGAGAGGACCAAAACGCCGCAAACGAAGTAAGAAGGACGAGGTCGACGCGTTGAGGCCAAGACGTGATTCCGTCCGGGCGGAGATTCTGGGATTCCACGGTGTTGAGCTTCATTTTGACGATGATGATTCCGCGGTTTCGGTGTCGAATGAAGAGGGGGACTCGATCCCTTTTCCCCCTTTTGTTCTTTTTTATTATTATTATTATTATTATTCTGAATTCCCTGTTTTAGTTTCATTTTATTTTAATTCTTTTTTTTCTAATTTTCTTTTGTTTTATAAATACAGGTCTTGTTGTTTGTTTTGGGCTCTTTAAGCCCAGTTTGATCTGCCGATTCCACCTCCAAGTCCAGCGGACAGCCTCCCCCTCCTTTCTCACTTTTTATTTTTATACATTCACTCTTATTTCTAACTCTATTTTTTTTTATTTAGATTATGTAATGTGTTATTTGAATATTTTGTGATGTTATAGCTTTATTAGTGTTTGATTTTTAATATAATTTTCTTTAGTTTTGGTTAGTTATTAGCTTTAGAATTTTTAATCAACTTGTTTTAGAATTTATTTTAAGATTTTGATATTAATGGATTTAGAGATTTTTATCTTAGAATTTTTTTTTAGTTTAGAAATTTGTTTTAATTTCATTTATTAACCTTAATATGGTTTAGCTTTTTATTTTTATTTTTGTTAAATAGAATTGCGCTCAATCTTGGTTCTAGTTTGCGCTTGATTTTGTAGGTGCATTGTTCGATTTCGGTGATGGCGGATGTTGCTTGACGATGACTTTGTGACTAATTATTTTCGTGATCTTGTGTGGACTAATGAGACCTTTGGATGTCATTTGGACTTAGACTTTGTTTTTGCGCAGACTGATTCTCGGTTTTAATTCTGGATGTTGGATGCTTGCACTTGACTTTTTGTTTGATATCCTGATAATGAATAATTGTGCTTGACTTATAAATCTGTTCTGGGCTTGATACTTTTTATTGAATTTCTTTTGCACGTATTGAAGAGGCAACAGACCTTCTCCGTTAGGTAACACTGAGACCCAATCCTACCTTTGCATACTGCTGCATCTGGAAGTCCTACTGGTGTAGGCTCTGTTTGTGCATTGTTCGATTACTTCATTTCGCTTTCTCATCTCCTTATCCTATTTCTAATTCATCCAATTCTTCTTCTTCATCTTTATTCTTCTTCCTCATCTTCTTTTATTCTTAACTTGAGGTGTGCTTAGGCCATCATGGTTCTTCTTCTTTCTTCTTCTCTTCTTCTTTCTTTCTACTTTTGGGTAGTAAGCCTCACTAACCTAGGATTTTCTATGCATGATAACAACTAGGATTCATTAGTCCCCCATTAGAATTTTTACCTTTGTGATCCTTTTGTTTCTCTTCTCTTCTCATCTCAAAACCCTAAAGAAGACATCTAATAAAGTTTGAAGTGTTACCTTGAACAATAGCCTTATCCCATGAGACACTTGTAGTCTTCCCATCTTGGGATAGTACAAGCTTGCCTTGTGATGTACAAGTCTGATCAAGATATCATCTTCACCAAGAAAATCATTAAAAAAACACTTCTTCATTGTAAATACAAAACACTTAATAAGTTAATGAGTTAGTGAGCTTAGGCCCTAATCTCTGGGTTCAAGTTTTGGGGATCTTCTCCTTACTTAAGTGTGCTTGTTCTATTATTCCATCTTGGAATGTAGTGACAAGTGCACATTCCATGGAAAAGAGCTTGAGTTCACTTCCTTGTGACACACTCATAAAAAGCTTCATAAAAAACACAAACCAACAATAAGCGTCTTTCCTTCGGGAATTCTTTTCTCATCTCATTCGCTCCGTACGCGAACTTGCTCCTACTTGTCATTTTGCAAGACGGTAACGCACTCGTCGTCCGAGCCTGCAACACCTGAGCATTGACATAGGCAGTTCAAGCCTCAATACACAAACAATCTTTTCTCCCCCTAGTTAGGGGAACTACGGCGACTATGATCCTCATTGTCCAGATAAGGTACGTAGGCAGCGGGGTAGGGCCCGTTCGAGCACAATCTTTATTTTCCCTACATTTTTCCTTTTCATTTCTTTTTTAGTTCCCTTTTCGTTCCTTTTATCCAGTGCAGTTCATTTTCTTTGCAGCAACTTTCTTTCCTTCACCCTTTGGAACAGTTTCTTTGCAAGCGTGGATCTCGTCGGGTACGGCGGACGATCTGGGTGCTAATACCTTCCCAGGTCGTAACCGACTCCCGAACTCAGTCTCTTTGGTTCGCAGGACCCGTTGTAACACGGTGGGAGAACTGACTTTAGTTATGTTGCGGATAGCAAGAGTCGCCACCGACTTTTATTTTATCCAAAAGGAAAGGATATAAAAGAACAGGAAAGACCTTAAGAGATATTTTTGGGTCCGGGGGGTAGGTTATGTAAAGGGAAGGTGTTAACACCCTTTACATCCATGGTTATCCATGGTCTCTTAGTTACTTAGCTCACTTTTGAATTGTTTTTGAAAGTGTAGTGTGTGAATAGAAAAATTTTCATAATAGTTGATAATGATCCATGTACGGATGCGTAAAAACTTGTTTTTTTGAAAATTTGTTTGAAATTGTTAAGTGTTTGAAAATTTGAAATGAAGTGAGCAAGCAACTAGGAGGTACCTACCCTAAAGTTTAAGTCTTTCCTGTTCTTTATCCTTTAAGTGGTAAGACTATCCCTATTATTAAGGAATAGGTAGTCATTACCTTGGATGTAAGGGACATGTGAGGGACATATGTTTATGAAGGCAACTGTGGGGTGTATTAAGCATTTAGGAGGGACTATCATCATTATTCGAAGGGACTTGATCTTTAAAGGCAACCATTAGGGACTTGATGATTTTTTCTTTTAAGGGACTTGCTTTATACACCCCACTTGACCTTATGATTAGGCAACAATGAGGGATAGCCTTAGAAAGGTGAGATGGCGATTAAAAATCGACTTACGTGTGTGAGTGTTCAATATTATTTATCTTTAATTGAAGTGATCTAAATTAATTTTTAAATAAAATACATGTTTTGCACTCCCTAAATTACTAACCATAGCATAAAAATTAAATATTTGAATATTTACAAAATTACACCAAGAAGCAATTACATAACAATTATAATAAGCAAATTAAAATAAATAGCAAAAATAAATATATAAGCAAAATATAAATAAATAAGCAAAAAATAATAAATAAGCAATAAATAAATAAATAGAGGTTAGTAATAATAATAATTAAAATAGGGTTAGTAAAAATATTAAAAAAAATAAATAAAGTTAGTGAAATAATAATAATAATAAAATATATAAGATTAATGAAGCAAAAATAATAAATAATAACATGGTTAGTAATAATAATTAAAATAAATAAGATTAGCCAAAATATTATAAGAATAAAAGATTAACAATTTTTAATATAGTCAATTATATTTAGAAAGAAATATGAACAAAATAATTATTTTAATTTACAAATTATTAAATTATTTTTAAATGTATTATAATTACAAAATTTGATTATTATAAGTTAGATTATTTCTAAACAAAAAAGTTCTAAAAAAGTATTTTACATATTATATAAAGAAAAATAGGCTATAAGCATAGTATATAAAATATATTAGCATATTGTAAAAAAAAATAGGTCATAATTATATTTACAACAAATTGATTATATTAAAGATTAGATTAAGTAAATATATACATGATAATTAAGGATTAGAAAATAACAATTAGGTTTTTAATAAGTATTGAGAAAAATGAACTAGGGTTTCTAAAATTAGGGTTTTGATGGTTTATTAGAAAATATTTTTAGGATTTAATTTATAACATACAAAATTATTTTAACTAATATATATGTATAATTTAATTACACAAATAAAAATTTAAATTGAGAAAACAAGAGTTTAGAATTTTTAGAAAATAATATTAGGAATTAGAACACATAATATATACATATTTTATAATATAGAAAATAATAGAATAATATAATTTTAATTTATTTTATATATAATGGTAATTAAATTAAAGAAAAATAAAACAAAAGAAAAAAAAATCAAAACCTGATGGGGCTGGGGTTTGAACCCAGTCCCCTATGCTTGCCAACAATAGTCTCTTCCATTGGGCCATCAACGCGCGCGTGTCAACATAGGGAGGGGAAGTGGTTTTGTGCATTGTCTGGAAAATCAGGAAAATAAAGAAGCAAAAAGGCCTGGGGTGGTGTTGAACCCAGGACCTTTGAACACAAGCAAACACGCATAACCGCCTGGCTGGAAGAGCCCATCTGTTAGAATGCTGGCTACAATTGATTATATATTAAACCTGTAAAATAAACAAAATAAACAAGCAAAATGCCACAAACGGGGAATCGAACCCCAGACCAAGCCATCGCATACGCACACCTCCATCCACTGGGACAACACAAGTTGTTGTGATTTTAAACAGCAAACAATTAATAAAATATAATACAAATAATTTGAATTTAAAACACGCGCGGGAAGAGGTCTTCTTCTTCCTTGAGACTGGCCAAATTACCTGCGAAATTTGCTATAAACACACCTGCGAATTTTCATACGCACGTAACCTGTGTTTTTCAAACTACCATCAAACAACATCATTTTATCAAATCAGAGACATCTTTGAGTCCCTGACAACCTGTACAATTCAATTATGTCCAGAAAATACATTTATATTGTGTGAATCGAATAACCCCATTTTTGAACTCTAAACCCTAACTATGGTCGTTTGTCCATTAGGTCATGAAACTTCAAGTTTCTTGTCCAGAATCGATCCTTGGAACCTCACAAACACTAAAACTCAAACAAAATTCATTAGCAATGCATAAAAGATTAGAATCGAAAAATAATTTTCAAGAATAAACAAGCCACGGATTCATCATTATAGCACGATTTGGATGCATATGAATGATGGTTTATGATCAGTGATATCCAATGAAGCTCTCCATGTTCTTATTTTACCTTCTAGTGCTCTGAATCAAGGAATCCGAATATGAGTTTTGGATGGATTTTTGAGGTTTGTAACTTACACTTAGAGGCAGCAAAATCGTGAATGGGCAAGGGCAATGAGTTTAGTACTTATATGTGAATGAATTAGGTTAAGAAAATTGAATTGTTATGTGGAGATTTTGATATTTGAAGATTGAAAAAGATCATGGTTTAAAATTCAAATATTTGTTCATGAAGGCTTGCTATTTTTGTACCAATCTCATGATTTCCTTCCCTTTTAATTCCAATCATCAATTAAGACTTTCTAGAAGCCTAATCCACATAAAATCTCTTATTTTCATATTTTATTTTTATTTAAAATGATTTTTAATGATTTAAATCAAAATAAATAAAAACAAAATAATAAAAATTCTGAATTTTAGTCATTTGGGTCGTGCATGATGATAGTGTATGGGTTGGATCATAATTTGACAAGCCCATTTGAAAAGAATTGGTTTTAAACCTTCATTTTCATCATAAACCATCACAAAATTTCCCAACTTTGCAAGGGCACATCTCCCTCAATTTTAAAGGTATGAGGGTGTTCTTGGACATTTTGTAAAGCTTGAAGAGTCCTCTAAACAACCCCATTGGTTTCATATCCATATAATTTACCAATCTCAAGTTATGCCGTTTTGAAGTTGTTGACTTTTTGTTGACTTTTGAAATGACCTATAATGTCTTGGGCTTGACTTGCAAGATCAAAGTTGTAGAGAATTCAATTTCCTTCAAAATGAGCTTTGAGTGGAGACTTGGTGCTGAAGCATGTGAAAGTTATGGCTGGTCAAAGTTCAGTTGACTTTTACTGAGAAAACCCTAATTTAGAAACTCCTGATTCTTGATGATCTGGAATCTCCTTGATGAATCATGATCAAACCTTGATCAAATGATGAATTTTACTTCATATACTTGATGTTGGCAAAAAATCATGAAGTTTGACCTTGGTTTGACCACAATTGACCTCAGTTTGACTTTTTAACTGCATTGACTGATTTTGACTTATCTGATCATCTGGCTGAGCAAACTTTTGAGAAAAGTCTTGAAACTTGTCATGGGGGTTCTTACACACACATAAGATGTTATGAAGCTCACTTGAAGTCTTGGAAGTCCATTTAGCCTGATTAAATTCAAAACCCTAGTTTTGGATGCACTGCTTAGGAGGTGCATTGTCTGAGGGAATTGTCAACTCTTCTGACCAATTGTGAACCTTGTGAATCATCATAAATGTCTTGTGAACCTCATGGGAGGTATTGTGAACCTTGTGAACCTTGTGAACCTTCATGAAGTGACTTGTAAACTTCATGAACCTCATGAAAGGTCTTGTAAATGTTGTGAATATTGTGAACCTTGTGAACCTTCAAGAAGTAACTTGTAGACTTCATGAACCTCATGAAAGGTTATATAAACATTGAGAAACTTGTGAGCCTTGTGAACCTTGTGAACCTTCATGAAATGTCTTGCAGACTTCATGAACCTCAAGAAAGGTATTGAAAGTATTGTGGAACTTGTGAACCTTGTGAACCTTCATAAAGTAGCTTGTAGACTTCATGAACCTCAGGGAAGGTTACATAAGCATTGTGAAATTTGTGAATCTTGTGAACCTTCTTAGCACACAAAGTCTTGTATTGTGAGGGCAAATTTTGGGGTGCAACAGCTGCCCCTGTTCAATTTTCTGAAACCTGAGGGGTTAGATTGGTATGTTTGCCAGTCGTGACCTGGAAGGTTGAAGGGGATTGAACACAAAAGCCCAAAAATTTGCACTCACCAGTGCATAGCATGATATTGATTTTTTGGTTGTATATGCTTGAGTGGGCTTAAAGATGCCACTTGGAAGAACTGGGGATGGGCTTAAAGATGCCATCTAAAGTATCAGAATATGATGATGTCTTTATGTTGATACTGGATATCAGTACTAGGTCTTTGTATAGGCCATCTCTGAATCATTTATGCAACCTGATTTGAGTTGTTGGATGGACCAGTAGAAATAAATCTTGTGATGATTATCTCTTCTGGAAATATTTTGGATTAGTAAATGGATCTTTGTACAGACCATTTGCCTATTCTCCAAGGGCCAAAAGAACGTCAGGATTTGTTCTTAAGGATCAAAAGAACGTCAGGATTAGTTCCTCTGAAAAGTATCTTGAACAAGGGACCAAAAGAGCGTCAGGATTTGCTCTTAAGGATCAAAAGAATGTCAGGATTTGTTCTTCTGAAAGAGTATCTGGAACAAGAGGTCAAAAGAGCGTCAGGATTTGCTCTTAAGGATCAAAAGAACGTCAGGATTTGTTCTTCTGAAAAACGTCTTGGAGGACGAAGCAGTCCAGAAGTAATGATGATAGCTGTCAGGAGGATGGAGCAATCCTGAGGTAACGATATGATTTCAGGAGGATGAGGCAATCCTGATGTAATAAAAAGCTGTCAGGAGGATGGAGCAATCCTGAGGTAATAATATGATATGCTTTCAGGAGACTGGAGTAATCCTGATGTAACAGCATGTCTTCAGGAGGATAGAGCAGTCCTGATGAGATTATAAGCTTTCAGGAGGATGAAGCAGTCCTGAGAGATTGATGATATGCTTTCAGGAGACTGGAGTAATCCTGATGTAATAGCATGTCTTCAGGAGGATAAAGCAGTCCTGAGGATCATAAGTTTCTTTGTTGGATAATTAACCTGAAACCAAGGTGACATTCCGTATAATCATATTAGTTTATGCTTTATGTATGCATGCATAGTATGATGCACCTAAGTAATGTATTATGCACTCATGTATATGTATGTTATGGTATGATATAAATGATGTATGTATGGTATGATACTGCCGGAAGTGTCTGGATGTCTTTGTATAACAACTGCTAGCCAGGGAAAATAAATCCCGATTCATTGTTGAAGAATATGTTATACATAACCTTCCGTCTGCATGGGGATAACAGGGTATAGATAACCTCCCTTATGCTGGGGATAGTAAGGTATATATAGCCTCTCGTCTTTGATAGCAGAGTAGATAGAACACCCGTCTTCGTTCGTCGTACCCTTATTGGAAAGTAAATTCCCGAATATCCATATGAGGATAAAAGAGATGGATATAAATTCCGGCGGAGATAAAACTTTATGAAGATGGATTCATCCTACTGAGGGTTTGTAACTGTCTTGTTAGAGATGAGCCGGCGAAGCCTCGTTGAAATCCTTCCCTCGTTCGTCCTTAGTAAATACTATTACTGCATTTTCATGCATTTCTGGTAAACATCAATCATATTAAGCATTCATGCATTTTTTGGTAAACATTAATCATATTCAAAAGCATACATACATTCAAACACAATCAATGGACGTTTCGCTTACGTAAATAGGGTAAAAGTAAATCTGGATTCAAAAGATGGAATTTATTTATATCAAAAAGTGACCCATACACGGGTAAGTTTGTACAAGGAGACATAAACCCTAGTAAGAGGATTTTGTCACAAAGTTTTTTACAAAACAAAAATCAGCTGTGTGGGAAATAATCCTATTGAGTTTCAATTCTACTATTGCCATTATCTTCAAGTATCTCATCTTCTGTTGTTCAGACGGAAACGATTGGGTTGAGCTTTATCTGTTCGAGCTTGAATAAGTAACACAACTGGTTGCAGTTTCATGGGTGATCCAAACGAGACATAGTCATACGCTTTAATCCCTAACTTTTGCCTGGATTGCCCTTTCAGGTTTTCAATCCACCGGGATACCCTTTTTTGCCCAAGCCGCCTTTTCAGGTTTTCGACTTGCCGGGTGTACATCTTTTTATATATATCCCTAATTTTTGCCCAAACCCTTTTGGTTTGCCGGGATGCCCTTATTTTTTCCTAGGCCTGTCAACCTAGCGGGTCTCTTTTTATGCGTAGTATTTTTTAACTATGTCTGCGTTCACAGGCTGTGGGAAGTCTTCACCATCCATTGTAGTCAGTATCATGGCACCTCCTGAGAACACTGTCTTGACTACAAATGGTCCTTCATATGTTGGAGTCCACTTGCCCCTAGGATCACCCTGTGGTAATATGATACGCTTGATTACCAAGTCACCAGCCTGATATACCTTTGGCTTAACCTTCTTGTTAAAAGCTTTGATCATCCGTTTCTGGTACATCTGGCCATAACAAACTGCTGCTAGCCTTTTCTCATCAATCAAGTTTAACTGGTCCAGTCGAGTCTGAATCCACTCATCTTCATCCAAGCCTGCATCCTTCATAATTCTCAAGGAGGGAATCTGAACTTCAATGGGCAGAACTGCTTCCATACCATAGACCAAAGAGAATGGGGTTGCCCCTGTTGAAGTACGTATTGTGGTACGATAACCATGAAGAGCAAATGGTAACATCTCATGCCAATCCTTGTAAGTAACAGTCATCTTCTGTACAATCTTCTTAATGTTTTTATTAGCAGCTTCAACTTCCCCATTCATCTTTGGACGATACGGAGAAGAGTTATGATGCTTAATCTTGAACTGTGTGCAGAGATCGGTAATCATAGTGTTGTTCAGATTAGAGCCATTGTCAGTGATAATCCTTTCGGGGATGCCATACCTACATATGAGATTATTCTTAATAAATCGAGCCACAACATTCTTGGTAACAGATGCAAATGAAGCTGCCTCTACCCACTTCGTGAAGTAATCAATAGCAACCAGGATGAAACGATGCCCATTAGAAGCAGTAGGCTTGATCTCACCAATCATATCAATGCCCCACATGGCAAAGGGCCAAGGAGCAGTCAACACATTCAATGGTGATGGAGGTACATGGACTTTATCAGCATAGATTTGACACTTGTGACAAGTTCTGGAGTGTTGATAGCAATCAGCTTCCATGGTAGACCAATAGTAACCTGCTCTCAATATCTTCTTTGCCATAGTATGACCACTAGAATGAGTGCCAAAGATCCCATCATGCATATCTTCCATAATCTCAGTTGCTTCCTTCTTATCCACACAACGAAGCATAGTTGAATCATGATTGCGCTTGTACAGAATCCCATTACTCAAAAAGAACTTAGCAGAGAACCTTCTTAGAAATTTCCTATCTTTGACAGATGCCCCTTCAGGGAATTCCTGAGCTTCAAGATATCTTTTCACTTCATAGAACCAAGGCTTCTCCTCTGCCCCTTCAGTGCCAATCTCATTGCAGTATGCAGGCTTTTCAAATCTATCAATAGTAATCTTGGGAGCTTCATCATCCCAGCTGATCTCAAACATAGATGCCATGGTAGCTAATGCATCTGCCAACTGATTCTCTCTTCGTGAAATATGCCCAAAGGTAATCTCTTTGAAATGTGGGATCAAAGACAACACATGCTCTCTGTAAGGAATGAGATTATCATGCTTAGTATCCCAATCTCCTTTGATCTGACTTACTACCAGGGCTGAATCTCCATACACATCAAGGAACTGAATCTTCATATCAATAGCAGCTTTAATACCCAGGATACATGCCTCATACTCAGCCATGTTATTAGTACAATAGAAACAAAGTCTGGCAGTAATCGGGGTATGACACCCTTCAGGGGAACTAATCACAACACCAACACCATTACCAAGTGCATTAGAGGCACCATCAAAAACCATAGTCCATCGGGATCCTTGTTCAGGTCCGTCATATTGTCCAGGTTCTTTGGTAATAATCATAATGTCTTCATCAGGGAACTCAAAATTCATTGACTGGTAATCATCCACTGCTTGATGAGCCAAATGATCAGCAACAACACTTCCTTTAATGGCCTTCTGAGTAGTATATTGTATGTCATATTCTGTCAAGATCATTTGCCATCTTGCAATTCTTCCGGAGAGAGCAGGTTTCTCAAATATGTACTTGATTGGATCCATCTTTGAAATCAACAAGGTAGTATGGGTCAACATATACTGTCTTAGTCGGCGAGCAGCCCATGCCAAAGCGCAGCAAGTTTTCTCGAGCAGTGAGTATCTTGTTTCACAGTCGGTAAACTTTTTGCTAAGGTAGTATATTGCCTGCTCTTTTCGACCAGACTCGTCATGTTGCCCCAACACACACCCCATTGAGTTATCTAACATAGTTAAGTACATAATCAAGGGTCTTCCATCAACTGGTGGCATCAAAATTGGAGGTTCTAGCAGATATCTCTTGATTTCATCAAAGGCAGTCTGGCACTCATCATTCCATTCCATCACCTGATCTTTCTTCAATAACTTGAAGATTGGCTCACAGATGGCAGTCAATTGGGAAATAAATCTTGCAATGTAATTCAATCGTCCCAAGAAACCTCTAACCTCCTTCTCAGTACGGGGAGCTGGCATTTCTCGTATAGCTTTCACTTTTGCAGGATCCACTTCAATACCTTTTCCACTGACAATAAAACCCAAGAGTT
Organism: Lathyrus aphaca; assembly: GCA_963966055.1. NCBI lineage: Eukaryota > Viridiplantae > Streptophyta > Magnoliopsida > Fabales > Fabaceae > Lathyrus > Lathyrus aphaca. Next base: position 352,491,023 of record OZ014520.1, on the reverse strand, counting down.
TTCCAGATCTAACTCCAAAAGTACACTTGTTTGGATTCAATCTCAACTTGTATTTCTTCAATCTCTCAAACAACTTATGCAGATGATCAAGATGTTGTTCTTCATTCTGGGACCTGGCTATCATATCATCCACATATACCTCTATCTCATGATGAATCATATCATGAAACAAAGCCACCATAGCACGCTGATATGTTGCTCCTGCATTCTTCAAACCAAATGGCATTACCTTATAGCAAAAGGTGCCCCACTGTGTCACAAATGTTGTCTTCTCCATATCTTCAGGTGCCATCTTGATCTGATTGTAACCAGAGAAACCATCCATAAAAGAGAATACCTTATGCTGAGCAGTGTTGTCTACCAGAATATCAATATGAGGAAGTGGAAAGTCATCTTTAGGGCTAGCCTTGTTCAAATCTCTGTAGTCTACACACATACGTACCTTACCATCTTTCTTAGGAACTGGTACCACATTTGCGACCCACTGAGGATAAGAGGTCACTGCTAAGAACCCTGCATTGAACTGTTTCATTACCTCTGCCTTGATCTTTTCTGACATTTCAGGACGCATACGACGAACCTTCTGCTTCTTTGGACGACAATCTTCTTTCATTGGCAAACGGTGAACCACAATGTCTGTATCCAACCCTGGCATATCTTCATAAGACCAAGCAAAGATCTCCACATAGTCACGTAACATCTGAATCAATCTGCTCTTGACACTGTCCTCTAAATCAGCCCCTATCTTGACCTCTTTTCTGTTTTCTTCAGTTCCCAGATTCACAACTTCGACTGGCTCTTCATGTGGCTGTATAGCTTTCTCTTCTTGTTGTAACAACCTAGCAAGCTCTACAGGTATTTCACAATCGTCCTCATTTCCGTCTTCAGTTTGATAGATCGGATTCTCGAAATTATAATTGGCAATAGTAGAACTGTTATCAACAGGATCCAGAGTGGATGAGGATCTGCATTTTAGTGATGTGGGTGTGTGTAAGAACACATAGCTGATAAAACGAAAATAAAAGAAAAGAAAGACAAGGAACACAATATTTACGAAAACGAAACGTCCACTGATTTTATTGAATGAAGTATGCAAATGAAATGACAGCCCGTAACAAGCACACCATTGTGCCCCGGGTAAGGCACATGGCTTGAAAGTTTTATTGTTCAGAAATTACAAATTTAAAATATAACAATACAGTAATAGTATTTACTCCTGACTAAAGGAGATAGGGATAACATCTTCAGCTTTCCAATTATTGAGTCCAGCACCCACAGTAGGAAAAATCCATGCATCCAAGTTGTAGTCTTCATCTTGATCTCCCACAGCATTAATCTGGTCCTTCACAACCCCTTGATTAGTGATACGGGCAGCACGAGCACGACGAACAGCCTTCTGGGACTCTGCAGTGAAACCCAAACCAAACTTGTCAGACTTGTATGGAATATCAGGAAGCTGACCCCAAATAGTACAACCACCTTCATCCACCACAGCTCTAGCATCATTGAGGGAGGCCATTGCCATTGTTGGAGGCTTTCTGGTTACCACAGGAACTTTCTTTGCAACAGGAGGAGCTACATAATCATTAACAACCCAAGGAACCACTTCAAATGTCTGACACGGAGTCTCAATGTATTCACCTTCCATTTCCAGATACTTGAAGGTATTCACATGGCTGACAAAGTATTCTTCTTCTCCATAGACAGTAACAACCTTCCCATCCACCGGATATCTCAACTTTTGGTGCAATGTAGAGGTTACAGCACCTGCCCCATGGATCCAGGGCAGACCAAGCAGACAAGAGTACGAAGGACGAATATCCATCACAAAAAATGTAGCAGTAAACACCTGGGAGCCAACTTTGATTGGAAGATCGATTTCTCCATGTACTACTCTTCTAGAACCATCAAAAGCCTTTACCACAATATTACTGGGCTTCAGCACAGCATCTTCAGGACTCAGCTTGTTCAGGACTTCCTTAGGCAACACATTCAAAGAGGAACCATTGTCTATCAGTACATGTGACAGGGTAGTGCTCCTGCATTCAATTGAGATATGCAAGGCCCTGTTATGATCCCTCTTGGCAGGGGTCAAATCAGCATCAGAAAATCCTAACCCATTGTCATAGGTCAGGTGGGCAACACAGTTCTCAAATTGGTCAACAGAAATTGCACTGGGTACATGAGCAGTCTTCAGAAACTTGATCAAGGACTTGGCATGAGCCTCAGAACATAACAACAAGGATAGCATAGAAATCTTCGAGGGAGTATGCCCCAATTGATCAACAATGTCATAATCACTCTTGCGAATGATTTTCAATACTTCTTCCATCTGCTTAGAGAGGTCATCAGCAGCTGGCACATTAGTAGATTCAGGCTCAATAACAGGACCTTTGCCCCGAGCATCAGTGGTGGAAGTAGTAGCAGGAGTGACTGCATTCTTGGAAGTAACTGGAGGAGAGAAGACTCTTCCACTACGAGTGATCTTGCTAGATCCAGCAATATTATCAATGTCAACAGGCACATCAGCTACAGGCTCTTTCTTAACACCATGGATGTAGACATCAGACCCATAGTGCCAAGGCACAGCTTTGTCAGACGTATATGGGATAGGACTAGGAGTAGTAATGACCACAGGAGCTACTCTGGCTTCAGCAACAACTTTCACAGGACCTTCAGCAGTAATTTTGATTGGACCCTGGTGAGTGATTTTAATAGGACCCTTTGAAGTGATTATTATTGGTACTTTGTCAACCATGTCAACTTCTTCAGTCTTCTTACCTCTGGTCAGATGATCCACCATACTTTCTACAGACGATGGTCTTCTTTCAAACACTATAGTATACTTATCCATGAGACGTTGAATTCCATCTCTCAATATGAAGCAACTATCCGGCTTATAGGTGCAATACAAACAATCTTCACGACAACCTGGAAAGATTCCAGCTTGTACTAACCTCTTTTTGATAACAGACAGTGGTGTGGTCAACTCCATAACTGAATAGACATGTAGATCTTCATCAATGGCATTGACAGTCTTCTCGTGATTCGGCATTGGAGCAGTAATCACATTTGGAGTACCTGGAGGATCAAACTCAATTTCTCCAGCATCAATCATATCTTGAATTTTATTCTTCAAGATCCAGCAGTTATTAGTATCATGTCCCTGACAGTTTGAATGATATGCACATCGTGCATTGGGATTGTACCTGGGAGAGGTAACATTGGGATTCTGAGGAGCCTCTTTCAAAGTAATGAGTTCAGCCTTCAACAAGTGTTGCAATGCCTGTGCCATTGACATGTTGATCTTCGTGAACTGCCTTCTAGCCCTCTGTTGGTTGCCCTGTGGCTGCTCTGTTGGTGCAGGAGTTGGATTTGAAATATGAACTGCACTAACAGACTGATGCCTTCTGTTACGATCAGGTTGACCATAAACAGCATTGGATTCTTTCTTCCCAGTGGGAGGTTTCTTTGCAGCACCTGATGAAGAAGTGCCCACATGGATCTTACCATTCTTTATACCATTCTCTACTCGCTCTCCTGTCATAATCAATTCAGTGAAGCCAGATGATGAGCTTCCAATGAGATGACTGTAGAACAGACCATTCAGCGTACACATGAACATATCAACCAGCTCCCTATCTGTCAAAGGAGGTTGAACTCTTCCAGCTAAATCTCTCCACTTCTGAGCATACTCTTTAAAACTTTCCTTGGCACCCATTGACATACTCTGAAGCTGCATGCGAGTGGGGGCTAAGTCAGCATTGTATTGATACTGTTTATAGAAAGCTTCAGCAAGATCATTCCAGTCCCTGATGTTGACACTCTCCAACTGATAATACCACTCCAACTGAGCTCCAGATAAACTCTCTTGAAAGAAATGGATCCACAACTTCTTATCAGCAGTGTGGGGTTGAATTCTTCTAACATAAGACCTCAGATGCAGTTTGGGACAAGAGACCCCATCATAGACAACAAATGTGGGAACCTTGAACCCAACGGGTATGACTACCCCAGATATCAGACTCAAATCCTCAAAATCCAGCCCAGATGACTTCTGCAACTCCATGGCATCCATCCTATCCACCAGCATCTTGAATTTGTCTTCATTAGGATCATGGTAGTAATTAGCCTCAGAATCAGAGTCCCCCATAGTGTTGTGGAGACTGCCTCCCTCTTTTTCAGATTCCTCAGATTCATAGTCTTCCGCTGGTTCTTTGGTCTTGGCAAGACCTTTGAACCTTCTTCCCATGTTGATCAAACCAGCAGACCTTCTAGTCTTCTTAGTCTTCTTGGCCAGCAGTGCCTTCAATTCATCTTGCCCCTTGGACAGGTTCAAGATCAGCTCTTGGAACTGTGCATTTTGTGCCTGGATATCCTTAACTGATTGTTCAAGAGCCATTGCTGAAATAAACAACGAGAAGATGAGAAACCTGTGCACAATTGTAAACCTGTGATGCAATGAAATGATATGGTAATGCATATGCAATGTTTTCAAGGACCGCAGGATTTAAATTTGCTTAGACAAACACGAAAGTAAACTTTTATTAGAAATAACTTTGTTTTGCCTTTTAGGCTTACAAAAATGAAAATGAAATAAGTACAAAAGATGGGGTTTTAAGTCTCCCATGGACGTTTCCTCTTTGTATTGAGGTATGAGTTGAGGTTTCGTTCCTCATGAAGTTTCTTTGTTAGTTCTAGGATTCTTGCTTGGCTTGCTTTGTAATGAGCCTTGAAAGTATCCCTTTGCTCCTTCAGTTGGATCCATGATCTCTGCAAGTCTTCCATATCAGTAGGCATGTCTGGGTGAAGGATGGTATAAGCTGTGTCTCCTTCAGCAACAGGTTCCATGGTAACTGGTAGGACGGCAGGATATGGCATCATGAGAGTCTGAGCACGTGATCATACCCATCTGAGATAAGCTTCCATAGGAATAGTGTACTTAGGCTCCAGTGTCTTGCTGTCAATCCTGTTTACCTTTCCCCAAGCTCGTATGAATCTCTGTCGGTAACCCTGAAGATCGTTGTCGTAATCAAACACAATGCCCTGAATCAACATGTCATGTGGACCATCGCTCCGGGCGTAACCAAACTGTCGTAAAGCTAGAGAGGGGTTGTAAGTGATGCCTCCTCTTATGCCTAGAAGTGTCACATTAGGAAACTCCCCACAACGGTCAATGATGGTGACATTCTCCATAGATCTGGAGCACCAATGGATGTCTGAGTGAGAAAGTGACATGATCCTCTTGGACCATCTGAATCCTTGCTCATTCTTCATTACTGAGCGAGGAAGGTGAGAAATAAACCACCTAGAGAGTAAAGGTATGCAGCACATCAAAGTTCCTCTTGCCCTTGTAGTACGGGTGTGAAGAGAATGCAGGATGTCTCCAAGCAATGTAGGCACTGGATTGTGACTCAGGAAAATGTTGATGGCATGAACATCTATGAACTGATCTGGATTGGGGAACAATACTAAGCCATATATCAGCAAGGCTAAGACCCCCTCAAAAGCATCATAGCTCATGGCCTTCAAGAACATTTGAGCCTTATCCATTAGCACCTTGGCAAGAATACCCTTGACTCCACTTCTCATTTCTAGAACAATATCAGACTTTTTCAGATGTAGAGCTGCAGCAATAACCTCTGGTTTAAGCTCCTTCTCCAAGCCTGTGAAGGGTCTTTGATCAAGAACAGGTATACCCAGAAGTTTAGAGAACTCCTCCATGGTTGGAACCAGCTGATAATCAGGGAATGTAAAGAAGTGGTGCTTAGGGTCAAAGAACTGAAACAACACACTCATCATGTCTTTATTGAATCCTGAAGTGACTAGATCCAACAGGTGACCGTGTCTCTTGATAAACTGGGAATGATCAGACACTTGAGAAACCAACTCTTTAAGCTTGGGAGGTATCCCCACAAAGTTGATCCTGATGGTGTTTCTACGAGCAGAAGCCATGACCTGCAACAAAGAACAAAGATAAATCCTTTGGTCCTTGAAATGGTTAGTGAAAATGCTATGCTTATGATGCATGATGATGTCATGATGTTATGTTCAATCACAAACATGTGGCACACACAAACAAGTCACACCATAGCCCTAGGTTTAAAGGCTTGCATGAGGTTCAATGGTAAGTACCCTCCCCTGAAGTTAGTTGGTTCATCCTGTCCTACAAAAGTAACCAGGTTCTAAGGGATCTCAATATCATTGATCCTTCACAAGGGTGGTTGATCAGAAGGCAACTTACTTGCCAACCAAAACCCTCCAAGTTTAAGATCTCAATGAGCGTAGTATCGAGTGTCAACCAACTTCAGTCTGCACCAAAGTCGGTTACCTCACTACTTTCTAAAGGCCAAGATGAGTTAACTAGGGTTCTAAAAGTTAGTTAATGCATTGACAACATATGGCAGCCTCATATTATCCTCAACTTGACTTAAGGAACATAAGCACCAACCAGGAAGTCGCACTAACTATGGCCACCAGATCAACCGTATCGATATACGTCGTACAGTTTCCTTGGTCTATTGCCATTTACCTAAGGTACACTAGATCCGGGTTAGGACCTTTCACACATAAGAGCACCCAACAGATAAGTATAAAGCAAACAAGACAAACAAATTTAAAGTGATCTAATTCCTAAGGGTACCCCTCTTAAATTCAAATCCCCAGCAGAGTCGCCAGTTCTGTAACACGGTGGGAGAACTGACTTTAGTTATGTTGCGGATAGCAAGAGTCGCCACCGACTTTTATTTTATCCAAAAGGAAAGGATATAAAAGAACAGGAAATACCTTAAGAGATATTTTTGGGTCCGGGGGGTAGGTTATGTAAAGGGAAGGTGTTAGCACCCTTTACATCCATGGTTATCCATGGGCTCTTAGTTACTTAGCTCACTTTTGAATTGTTTTTGAAAGTGTAGTGTGTGAATAGAAAAATTTTCATAATAGTTGATAATGATCCATGTACGGATGCGTAAAAACTTGTTTTTTTGAAAATTTGTTTGAAATTGTTAAGTGTTTGAAAATTTGAAATGAAGTGAGCAAGCAACTAGGAGGTACCTACCCTAAAGTTTCAGTCTTTCATGTTCTTTATCCTTTAAGTGGTAAGACTATCCCTATTATTAAGGAATAGGTAGTCATTACCTTGGATGTAAGGGACATATGAGGGACATCTGTTTATGAAGGCAACTGTGGGGTGTATTAAGCATTTAGGAGGGACTATCATCATTATTCGAAGGGACTTGATCTTTAAAGGCAACCATTAGGGACTTGATGATTTTTTCTTTTAAGGGACTTGCTTTATACACCCCACTTGACCTTATGATTAGGCAACAATGAGGGATAGCCTTAGAAAGGTGAGATTGCGATTAAAAATCGACTTACGTGTGTGAGTGTTCAATATTATTTATCTTTAATTGAAGTGATCTAAATTAATTTTTAAATAAAATACATGTTTTGCACTCCCTAAATTACTAACCATAGCATAAAAATTAAATATTTGAATATTTACAAAATTACACCAAGAAGCAATTACATAACAATTATAATAAGCAAATTAAAATAAATAGCAAAAATAAATATATAAGCAAAATATAAATAAATAAGCAAAAAATAATAAATAAGCAATAAATAAATAAATAGAGGTTAGTAATAATAATAATTAAAATAGGGTTAGTAAAAATATTTAAAAAAATAAATAAAGTTAGTGAAATAATAATAATAATAAAATATATAAGATTAATGAAGCAAAAATAATAAATAATAACATGGTTAGTAATAATAATTAAAATAAATAAGATTAGCCAAAATATTATAAGAATAAAAGATTAACAATTTTTAATATAGTCAATTATATTTAGAAAGAAATATGAACAAAATAATTATTTTAATTTACAAATTATTAAATTATTTTTAAATGTATTATAATTACAAAATTTGATTATTATAAGTTAGATTATTTCTAAACAAAAAAGTTCTAAAAAAGTATTTTACATATTATATAAAGAAAAATAGGCTATAAGCATAGTATATAAAATATATTAGCATATTGTAAAAAAAAAATAGGTCATAATTATATTTACAACAAATTGATTATATTAAAGATTAGATTAAGTAAATATATACATGATAATTAAGGATTAGAAAATAACAATTAGGTTTTTAATAAGTATTGAGAAAAATGAACTAGGGATTCTAAAATTAGGGTTTTGATGGTTTATTAGAAAATATTTTTAGGATTTAATTTATAACATACAAAATTATTTTAACTAATATATATGTATAATTTAATTACACAAATAAAAATTTAAATTGAGAAAACAAGAGTTTAGAATTTTTAGAAAATAATATTAGGAATTAGAACACATAATATATACATATTTTATAATATAGAAAATAATAGAATAATATAATTTTAATTTATTTTATATATAATGGTAATTAAATTAAAGAAAAATAAAACAAAAGAAAAAAAAATCAAAACCTGATGGGGCTGGGGTTTGAACCCAGTCCCCTATGCTTGCCAACAATAGTCTCTTCCATTGGGCCATCAACGCGCGCGTGTCAACATAGGGAGGGTGTAAACACCCCAAATTTGCCCTCACCCATTCACACCATGGCTTGTGATCATTCTCATATGCATAAACACAATCATAGCATATCATGTCTCATTTTTGATCCACTGCATAGATTCAAAGTCATCTGCACCTAGGGTTTGTGATCTGAGCAATCCAAGAGCTTCTTGAGCCACCCCAAAGGTCACCAACCAATTCAAAGGGTTCTACATGTGTTTAAGCATCATAGTACATCCTCTCAAAGTCAAAAATGCAAAAGAATCACAAGAACTAGGGTTTGAGTGGATGCAGAGCCAGGTTTGACTGCACAGTTGACCTAAAATTAGGGTTTTGGTTTCAGAGGCCATAACCCCAAATTTTTTGGTCATTCTTGTTTCCATTGGTCTCTATATGGTATAGGGAGTATGCATATCAAGTTTCATGAAGAAATTCCATGGGGAAGTCATCTGATCAAGGGTTGACTTTTCAGACAAGTCAGTGTAAAATCAGGGCATCTGAGGCCCCCAATGACCCAACCAATGGGTGATCTTCATCATTTTGAGTGTATATGATCTTTATTTGATCATGGAAGAAGGTTGAAGTTCACAAAAATCAAGAATTTAGGGTTTTTGCAAATGTTGACTTTTTGGGCATAGTTGACTTTTCAAGAATGCTTCATTTTAGGTCATTTTTCAAGCCTTGATTCTTGATCCAAAAATGCTTCAAATGGAAAAACTTTGGTCATGAAAGTTGTAGATCACATTTTTCCCTTTTCAAAAAGTACAAGAACATGATCAAACTCTTCTTGGATCAAAAGTTATGGTGTGACAAAGTTGGCCAAAATCATTGATTTTCAAGGAATGCTTCAAATGAGAATTTTGCAAAATCATGAACCAAAGCCAATTGTAACCTCTAATTCACTTCAAACCAGTATGCAAACATCACATAGGCCCTAAAAATCAGATTTGGACCAAGAATCCCTCATGTTTATGGTTTGTGTAGCAAAATAGTCACATGTGAACCAAAAAGCCACAACTTGCAAAAGCTCATGATCATTCTTCCTACAACTTGCTGCATTGGTTACTGCACTTTGCTAGCCTCTCACCTCATCTTGCTGCACCAGAACCATGCCTTGTACTAGCTATAGATCAAGCCATACTTTCCTTACACAAAATTTGACTTTTTGCAAAAGCAAACTTACCTATCACAGCAGGCCATGTCACATCATCCAGCCAATTGGATTAGTTTATACTTTTCATTTGCAAGCCATTTCATACATCAAGCAAGGCTGAAACACTCTCTAACAACACATTCACAAAAACACCCCATTTTGCATTTTGCTTCGAATCTGCCTCCACAAGCTACAAACATCCAAATCATTTCCACACATCATCTCACCTGGTCTCATTGAGTACAAACCACCAAGGTTCAAGCCTGAAATCAGCATGGATTGAGCTTCACCATTCTTCACCTCAGCCTGCAGTTCTCTTCGAATCTCACTATCCAGCCAACAAACACATCATTTCTCTTCACCAACAAATCAGAAACATTCAAAGGAGTCAAAACCACCCTTTACTTTGATCTGAAGCAGCCTGTACACAAAGCTCATTTCCTGCTACACCAGAACTGGTTCTCACAAATCAGCCATCCACAAGAGCTTTGAAGCCTTCCATTAGCATCAGGGGATACAAGGGAGTCCATTTGCACGCAAGGAAAGCTCTGGAAGCTCAGTTTTGAAGCTTTCCAGCTCAGGTATGATCATGGAAACTTTTCTCTCAAAGCTTGATTTTTGAGTTACAAATTGATTATTCATGTCTTGCTGGTCATGGGGTTGGTTTCAGAATCAAAAATGAGTGAAAACTGAGCTTGTATGGTCCCTCTGAATTTTTGCCCGTGAATTTCATTTCTTTCGATTCCTTTGATTCATGATGCATAAATGATGTTTGAGCATGGATTCGTATCATAGGATGTTAGAGGATCATTTAGGGTTGTTTAATTTGTGGAATAGATGCCTGAAACGTGTTCTAGGGTTTTTGGGGTGCCGGAGAAGATGACCGGAGCTTCTCTCCGGTCACCTGAGGGTGATTAGCCCTAATCTCAGGTCATTAATGAGATTTGAATTCTGGGCGTTAGATCAGGTTGACCAGTTGACTTCGCGCATGAGTGGAAGGCCCAGATTCGTTGATTAGCCCTAATCCTTTCCATTTAGTTTAATTAATTCATAATTAAATTAATTACCTCAGCATCAATCCTGGCCATTGGATCTGGCGCCAGTCAACCATTTCAAACCAGGATGCAATCCCAGCCTTTCCTTGCGTTTACTTCTCCTTTTATTTATTTTAATTTCATTTCTTTTCCATTTAATTTACACAATTAATTTAAAATAGTAAAAAGTCTTAAAAAATTATGAAACTTTTTCTCCTGAGTTTAATTAATTTTTATGACACAAAAATATTTTCATTTTATTTTTTATCATTAAAAAAGTATTTTTAAATATTTAAAAGATTATTTTTAATTGATTAATGAAAATTAATTTATTAAAAATACTTTTAGGTATTTAAAAATCACCAAAAAATTCATGAAATGTTCTAAGACATTTAGAAACATTGTCCAACCTTCAAACCAAATTTCTTTTTTAATCTTGATGCATTTTGAGAATTTTCCATTGAATTAAATCATTTTTTGTGCATTAATTTGATCCAAAGTTCAAAAATTCATTTCTGCCTATCTAAGAAGAGTTGGACATTGATTCTTTTTGCTTTGTTTTGTGTTTAGCATGTAGTTTCTAGGATTAAATGGCCATGATTTGATTCCTCATTTTCAATTTGTTTGGCATTTCTTTTGTTTAGGAACCCTAAAAACCCTAATAACTTAGAAAAATCATAACTTGAGATTGGTTAAGAGTTGGAGCCTCCCCTTTGGACCTTGGTTTAGTATGGGATTAGGGTTTCTTTGGGTGGCATTTTCCATTTTTTATCTTAAGGTTTGCTTCTGTTTTTGGTTTTTGTTTGTTGTTTGATCCATGAACCCTAATTTGGGCTTTCATTTGCATCCTTCTTGCATTCTCTTGCATAACATGACTTACCATGACATTTCAAGCATTCATGTGATTCATTTGACATCATAAGACATATAGAAAGCATCTTTGATCATTGCATCTTGCATTTGCCATGTTGTATGCTTTGTATGCTCCCTAACTTTTCATGTGTATCCATGCTTCTGAGCTTGCACCATTTGCATCCATGAACTTGTATGAACATCTCCATGCCTTGCCTCATATTTGCAGCACTCCATAGCATCATTATCATCATCAACATGCTTCTGGTTTTGGTTTGCATCATGTCATCTCATCTCATTTTGCATTGCATTGCATTTTCTTTCTAACATTTCAGGTGGTAAGTAAACTTGAGAAGTGAATTTGCCTTCACTTCTCATAACTTTTCTTTTCATCTCTCTTGCATCCATTGCTGCATTCTTGTATGTGTTTGAGTTTGAGCTTGCTCATTCTTCTTCTTTTCACTTTCTTTCTCCAAGTGACTTGACTTCTTGAATGAAGCAAGTTACTTTGCTTCTCCTGATCCTTTCATCTGCTTCCTGGTGGTTCCTCTGAAGATTTCTCTTGAAAACCTCACAAACCTTAGGAACAACCAAGCATGACAATGATTAGGGTTTTGATTAGTCTCCCCACTTAGTTTTACCTTTGTGTCTCTTTGAGTCTTCTCTTCTCATCTCATAATCAAGGACTAAACCCTAAAGGCTTTAAGGCTTTGTGATTAAGCTTATGCCTGCATCCTTCTATTAGGATGGAGTGTATAACTTTAATCCTAAGTGTTAAACCCTTAATGTGTTTAACTCCTTTAATCAATTCACTTAATAATCATCAAGACATCAAACTTGTAACTTGGGCCTTGCATTAGGGTTCTAATTCTTCCTTAACTGGTTAAGAAGGACTAACCCTAGTGTTAATGGACAAGTCCCCCTCAAGTTGTCTTACAAACCATAAAACTCACTTCTTCATCATATCATCAAATAAAATCCATTTAATCCAAGGCTTGTTTTGTCATGAGTTTAATCCCTAATCATGGATTAAGTTGAGGAGCTTTCCTCAGCTTAAACATTCTCATCTATTATCCTTCTATTAGGATGGTGTAATGAGTCTGTTTAATCCCTGATTATGGCTTAACCTCATTACTTAACACTAAACAAAAAAACCAAAAACATCTAAATAATCACAAGTAGGTTAATGATCTTAATCCTACACCAAAGGTGGTTAAGTGTGAGAATCTGACTTCACACTTAAGGTATTCTCATTACCCCTAATCAGAGGGAAGATGTGATGAGTTTACTAACCCATTGGTTTAGGCTTAAGCTCATTAACTTATGACAAACTCTCAAAAGCAATAAAAGACTGAAAATACAAAAAACAAACAATAATCGTCTCCTTCAGGATTCTTTTCTCATCACCTTCACTCATAAACGAGAACTTGCTTCTTCCGTCTAATGCAAGACAGTTTGCATCTGTGCCAGACAGATCATACACTTGAGCATAGACAAGCAGGCAGTTCACAAGTCAATTCATCTTTCAGTCTCTTTGGGTCGAACTACGGTGTTCTGACTTCCTCATTGCACGAGAGGATACGTAGGCATAACTTAACAGTTATCGAACAAAAGTCTCTGTACATTCCCCCTCCTTCTAGCTTCATTCTTTAGCCTCATGGTCTTGAGCATTTCACTCCTTTCTTACACTGACACTTTCATATTACACTTCACACTTCTTTGGCACTGACACCTGTACATATTGCTTTCCAGCCCTTTACACACAAATTGCACTGACACTACCCCTTTAAAACACAAATCTTTTAAGCGTGGATCCCGTCGAGTACGGCGGACAATCTGGGTGCTAATACCTTCCCAGGTTGTAACCAACCCCCTTTCTCAGTCTCTCTGGTTCGCAAACCGTCTTATCCATCTTTTTCTAGGTCTATGCAGCATTACCTTTCCTCCGGGATAAAAATGCCTAGCTGGCGACTCTTTTCTTCTCCAGTGAGTTCACGGCTGTGTGTTCTCACTGTTCCCTTCGCCGACCGTTCGCGTCTGTACCTTTATTTGACCCTGTTTCATCTATCGGGAGCGACAGCTTGGCGACTCTGCTGGGGACCATTTATATTGCAACCAGGGCTTCTGGTTCTTTTTTGTGGGTTCCTCCTAGCGCTTGATTGATTTGTGTTTACTGGGGTGTTACGTGCTTATTTGTGCTTGTATTTATTTTTGCTTTATGTACAGTTGTTTACTGCTTTCTTTATAGCTTTGCATATTATCATACTGTTGTACTGTACTGCTGGCTGGATCTGTTGTTTGCCTTGGTGGGTGGGTATTTCATTGAGTGTTAAGGTCCTATACCTGGGACCTGAGTGACACCTAGGCTAGAGTGAATCATATTCTTTCCCATTCCATTTCGGTCTGGTGCGGGAATATGAAACACGGTTCAAATATGGGTTTCTTCTTGAGAACTCTGTGTTGCAGATTTCCTGCAATGCTAGGGCTATCTGGGAAGCCTGCTAAGTCTGGATGACCTTTAGTATTGACCTTCAGAAACTGAGGTGAATTAGAGGAGGAATTGTTATGGTTATTGTAAACACTGTACCTCCGGGTTGGAAGTGTTTACACTTCTCATAACTGATCCAAGTCTGAGGATCCTTGTTCTAGAACACCACCTGTGAGGGGGTTGGGCTGTGTACAGGTTTGCAGGTACCTTGACCTCAGAATACCCTGTTACTTTGACTTGTTAAGAGTACTCCATGTTGGACAGTTCTTGTGATTCTAAACCCTGGACATGTGGCTCTTTATTTGAGCCCCCTACCCTGGTTACTGGATTTATAGACCTCCATCTGGAATTCTTGAGTACACTTGGACCTATATCAGGGCATTTTGATCAGATCCAGCTCAGTCACAGACCCTTGCATTTCATTTGCATACATAATCATTGCATCATATTGACATTTGCTTATTTGTGTTTCAGGGTATCCATCTTTATTTTTGGCCAGTTTTGACCCCATCTTCAGTATTGGCCCATCTTCACCAACACCTGCTTCAGTTATCAGCTGTCTGCTTCAGCTATCACCAGCACCAGCCAATCTGTGGCCCATTTCTTCAGTGTTATCATCAGCACCTGTCTCTACTCAGTCTCAGCATCATGGCTCCTAAAAAGAGCAACATCACCTATCACTTCTTCCAGCCAGAGTTATCAGACATCATGAGGATTCAGACCCTGATCACTCCAGATCACATACCTTTGTTCAGGGAGCATTATGGAGATATACTTGACATGGTTATGGATCTGGACCCTTCACAAAGGAGCCTCATCCACACTTGCATTCAGTTCTATGATCCCCCATTGAGATGTTTCACCTTTCAAGACTTTCAGCTGGGCCCTCTGTTGGAAGAGTACTCCTCATTAGTTGGCATACCTATCAGGGGTGGAATCCCTTTCAACCCTGAGATGGTCTTTCCTGCTAATGGAGAAGTAGCAAAAGCTTTGCATCTGGAACCTGTTTTGATTGAGCAGCATATGACCTCTAAAGCTGGAATCCCTGGTTTTCATCTGGACTTCTTGATCTCTCAAGCTACCTTGAAAGCTTCTCTGGGAGAGTGGAAAGCTGTTTGTGCTTTGTTGGCCTTAAGTGTATATGGAATTGTGTTGTTTGCAGATGAGCCTCGATTCATTAGCAAGAATGCAATCCATCTGTTCATCCTGAAGAACCCAGTGCCAACTTTATTGGGAGATCTCTACTATTCAGTGCATCAGAGGAATGAGAAGCAGAGGGGGAGATTAGTGAGGTGTTGTGCTCCATTGTTCCATACTTGGCTTCTCAAGCATCTACCCAGGACAGATGCATTTTTAAACCCTCATCAGCAAAGCAACTGGGCTAAGAGACTCACTGCCCTAACTTCAGCAGACATCAGATGGTGCACTCAGAGCACCAAGGGCAGCGATATCATCACTAGCTGTGGGCACTTTCCCAATGTGCCCTTAATAGGAGTTAAAGGAAGTATCAATTACAACCCTCTGCTGTTCAAGAGACAACTGGGCTATGCACTGGTCCACACTCCTAGGACACAAGACTTGGTGGAAACTCTTTATTGTGAGAACAAGATTAATTTGGCTGTTGTTAGGCAGGCTGCCTGGGCCTGGGATCATGTTCAAACCAAGGGAGTCACCATTCTGGGGAAGTGCAATAATGTGGCATCAGCACAATATTATGAGTGGTCCCGTGCCAGGGCCCAATTCTCTGGGATGCCCTTTACCATAGAAGACATGCCTGAGTCATCTTCAGCACCACCCCCTTCCACCATCAGTTTGGAGGAGTTTGAGGGCTTGAAGGAAAGAAATGAGAAGTTAACCCAGGCTTTGCAGAAGACCCTCCGGGAAAGGAGTGAAGGTATGAGGGAGATCGAGAGATTGGAGAAGTTGAGAGTGGAGCATCTGACTAAGATTGAGAAGTCTGGGGATTATATCAAAAAGTCTAAGGCTGGTGAACAAATTCTGAAGAATGCTTGCAAAGAAGCCCAGTTTCAGAGAGCAAGGACAGACTTGTATCTAAAGGAGAGTCAAGCCCGGTGGGTCAGGATCACCGAGGCTCGTACCCTGGATGACAAGAGAGTTCAAGACAAAATGGAGCAACTGGAGGCTAGTGCAAAAGGACAGCAAGAAGCCCTGGCAGCAGCCCAGAGGGAGATATCAGAGCTAAAGATCAAAGCAGGGGTGAAGAGGTCCAAGGACCAAACTCAGCACAAAAAGCTAGCAGCAGCTGTTGCAACCCGGAACCTCCTTATCCGGAATCTCACGGAGCGTCCGGCTGATCCTGTGACCGAAGCACTTCTCAAGGAAGTTCGTGAGGATGAGTTTGGCCTTGGTGTTTGACCATTTTCTTGTTGTTGTTTCTATTCCATGTACTTTTACTTTTTTGTAATGTATTTTGACCCCTTAGGAGGCTTGTGTTGTAAAATGAACAAGTTGTATTATTTCACCTTCTGTAATATATTTGTGTTAGTTTTGTTCCATCCAAGTTTACTTCGGAAGCAACATCAACAGCATCTTCAAGGGTCTGGAAGGGTCAAAACTGAAGGCTAAACCGGATACCTTGAGAACAAATAAGCATAACTGCATTGCATGCTAACCCTTTGTTTGTTTTGTAGGTTTTTGTTTTGTCGTTGCTAACCTCTGTTGTGATGTTCAGGAACTATTGCTCGTCGCCGGGTATTTCCCCTCAATCGTCCGCACCGTTATCCAACCCGAAACAATCTTCCGGGCATTCAAATGGATCAGGTACAGCAGGACCTTGCAGAGGTCAGAAATCAGATGGCAAACGAAAGATTGGAAATGAGAACACAGATGACGCAGTTCATGGAAGTGATGAACAACATGGCTCAGAGCCAAGAAAGACTGAGGGCCATGGTGGAGAGGCAAAATCAAGAGGATCCACATATAGGGACTGCCGGCACCAGTAACAATGAAAGGGTACAACCTCATGTTAACCCCCCTGTGTTTGGCCCACATCTCCATCTAGAGGTTAATATTCCTGCAAATGTTCAAGGAACAGCCACTGCAGCCAGGGTACTTCAAGAAGATCCTCAGGAGGACCAATTCACGGTGATGGGTGCTGGGGAGGAAGCTTATGATAGAAGATTGGAAGAGATAGCTGAGAAGTTGAGGTCTTTAGAGTCTCAAAATTCTTTAGGCTTTGACGTCATGGACATGGGCTTGGTAGACGGGGTCAGGATTCCCCATAAGTTTAAGCCTCCATGTTTTGAAAAATACAACGGGACTTCCTGTCCTCGGACTCATCTACAATCATTTCTGGGAAGGCTGAAGGCCTATACAATGGATGAGAAGCTCTGGATGTTCTATTTCGAAGACAGCTTGACTGGAGCGTCAAGAGAATGGTACTCTCACCTGACAAGGGCAACTATTAGATGCTGGAAGGACCTGGCAGAGGCCTTCATCAGACAGTATCAGTACAACTTAGACATGGCACCCAACAGGACCCTCCTAATGGGAATGTCACAGTCTTCAAGGGAGAGTTTCCGAGAATATGCCCAGAGATGGAGGCAATTGGCTGCTGCTGTTCAGCCACCTATGTCTGAAAGGGAAATGGCAGACATGTTTATGAACACCCTTCAGGGAACATATATTAAAAGGTTGGCTGCTTTCTCTTCCACTAGCTTCGCAGATGTTGTCATAGCCGGGGAGAGAATTGAAAGCCTGTTGAAAATGGGTAAGATCTCTGATAATGGTGCCAGCTCGTCCAGTAATGCAAGAAAGCCTTTTGCAGGCCCGAGAAGAACTGGCGAGACCAATGCCATCCACACCAACAGGGGCAGGCCCCAATATGTTCAAAGGTCAATAGCAGCAGTCACCATTCCTGCTCCAGCTCATCCTCTACCAGTCTATCAACCTCCTCAACAAAACTATCAGCCACAACCTCAGTACCATCAGCAAAATCAGTATCCTCCGAGAAATTACAACAACAGCAACACCAACAACAATAGCCAGCAAAGGCCATTTCAGCAGAGGCCATCTCAAGCTAACAGAGTGATCGATCCGATCCCCATGCCATATGCTACCTTGCTGCCACAACTTCTGAAACTCAACCTGGTTGAGCTAAGAACGTTGGCACCTCCGGATCCCAACAGTCTACCAAGGAACTATGACTCCAATGCTAGGTGTGCTTTTCATTCAAACGCACCTGGCCACAGTAAAGAAAAATGCAGGGCTCTGCATATGAAGGTACAAGACCTGGTAGACTCCAAGGCTCTGAATTTCGCACCACCACCCAATGTCAATAAGAACCCGATGCCGAACCACGGTGGTCCTAGAATTAACGCTATTGAAGAAGACAAGCCGTCTTATTTAATAACCAGTGTGGGACAGATCAGGACACCGTTGGTGGAAATCAAGGCTCAGCTCTTGGAATGTCAGATGTTCCCAAGGTGTGAATTGGGTTGTGCTTACTGCAATATCTCGGTAAATGGGTGCGATAATCTGAGGAATGGCATAGATGGCCTTATTCAGAGTGGCCAACTTCAGATCACCACATCATTTCCAACGAATCCAGCAATCTCATCAGCAACGGTTTCAGAACCTCCTACAACTGCAGCAACCATTGTTCCTGACAATTCTTCGGCTTCATCAACAAGTACTTCATCTATCATCTCAACTGATCAGTTTGCAACAAATTTTCCTGCTACAACTTCAGCTTCACTCCATTTTGAGACTCCTACAACAACAACATCCACTCTTCCACCATTGACTCCTACAACACCAGCAACAAATCATGAAGATGTCTCTACTGTCACAATATTTTATGATCCTGAAAACAACTCTGCCTACCATTCAGAAGGTGCTGCTCCCATCAGGGCACCAGTTACAATCTTTTATGATCCACAAACAATTACAGTCCCTTCAGCAGCAGCAATCAGTCCAGTCACTGTCACGGTGCCTGGACCAGTACCATATGAAAGTAATAGGGCCATCCCTTGGCACTATGGCTCTGACGTGTACTGCGAAGGAAAAAGAATCACTCTTGAAACATCAACACCTGCACCACAAGTAGATAATGTGGGGGGAGGCGGAGGCTTCACCCGAAGCGGACGTCTCTTCGCTCCACCAATTCAAAGACCTACTGCCGAAGCAGAAGCTGCTGCCAAGGCAAAAGGAAAGAGCCCGGTGCAGGAAGATCAAGCTGTTAAAGAAGCCTTGAAGACACCGTTCAATCAAGAAGTTGATGAGTTTATGAGGATCATCAAAAAGAGTGATTACAAAATTGTGGATCAGCTTCACCAAACGCCATCCAAAATCTCTATCCTCTCACTGCTTATGTGCTCCGAAGCCCATCGGAATGCACTACTCAAAGTCTTGCACGCAGCTTACGTGCCTGAAGAGATTACTGTCAACCAGTTGGAAACCGTGGTTGGAAATGTTACTGCTAGCAATGGGCTAGGGTTCACCAATACTGACTTGACAGCGGATGGCCGCAACCACAACAAAGCCTTGCACATCACCATGGAATGCAAAGGAGCAGTCCTTTCCCATGTGCTGGTAGACACAGGTTCATCCCTTAATGTCTTACCAAAGAAGGCTCTGGTGAAGTTAGAATATGATGGATTGGCTTTAAGACCCAGCAACCTGGTGGTGAGAGCCTTTGACGGTTCAAAGAGATCGGTTCTGGGAGAGATTGAGCTACCTGTGACAATTGGCCCACAGACCTTTAAAACTATCTTTTATGTGATGGACATTCAGCCCGCCTACAGCTGTTTGTTGGGTAGACCTTGGATTCACGCCGCCGGCGCAATAACGTCTACCCTTCACCAAAAGTTAAAATTTGAGTGGGAAGGCCAAGTTGTTACAATCTGTGGGGAGGAGGATATATTTGTTAGCCATCTGGCTACTTATAAGTATATTGAAATGGATGGGGAGATCCATGAAACAATGAGCCAAGGATTTGAAGCCTTGAATGTGAATGAAGCATCTGCTGTATCTGGAATCTCCATGTCATCTTACCAACAAGCCCGGAAGGTTGTTGAGGAAGGAACTGCGCTAGGCTGGGGCAAGGTTTTAGCTGTGGAGGAGAAGAAAGACAAGTTTGGGTTGGGTTACAGACCAACTCAACATCAAGCAGAGGCTGCTGAGAAGCCCGGTTTTGTGAGTGGGGGGATGCTTACCCCCGATGCTATCAACTGTCTGGAAGACGAGCTGGAAGAAGAACGCAACCTGGAAAGCTGGATTCGTCCAAAGATCCCGGGGAGCAGTGTCTCGAACTGGTCTTCCCAGGAAATTATAAGAGTTACTCGAGCAGAGTAATTATTATTTCCTGTATTTTTATAAGCATGCATCAAAGTCTTGCATCTTGCCCAAGATGACGAGACTCATTTTGTAATCGGGCCATCTGTACTTTTTTGTGCAAACAAGATCAATTAATGAAATATCAGACATCTTTTTGCAAACGAGTCTTTTTCTTTTCTGCTCACTGTTTTTCCATTTTTCTTTTTGTACAAAAAAAATAAATGGCAGTGTTTTCAAAATGACAACTTCATTTCACTTTTCTAAATAAGACTAAAATCAGATCACTAAAATGAACCAATTAAACCCTTGCAGAGAGTGCCTTCCTGACAGCACCGACAACAACACGGCTATGACATCGTATGACTTTGACAATCCGATCAATCAAGCTGATGAAGGGGTTGAAGAAGAATATGAGCTTCCTGAAGAGCTAGCCAGATTGTTGAGACAGGAGGAAAAGGTTATTACCCCTCACCAGGAGGAGGTTGAAGTGATCAATCTTGGTACGGATGAAGACGTGAAAGAAGTCAAGATCGGGGCCTGCCTGCAAGACTCAGTGAAAGGACAACTGATTGACCTGCTTCGAGAGTATGTGGATGTATTTGCTTGGTCGTATCAAGACATGCCAGGGTTGGATACCGACATTGTTGTGCACAAGCTGCCTTTGAGAGAAGAATGCCCTCCGGTTAAACAGAAGCTACGCCGTACTCGTCCAGACATGGCAATGAAGATTAAGGAGGAGGTACAAAAGCAATGGGACGCCGGGTTCCTTGCTGTGACTAGCTATCCACCGTGGGTTGCTAATATAGTACCTGTGCCTAAGAAAGACGGCAAAGTAAGAATGTGTGTTGATTACCGGGATCTGAACAGAGCCAGCCCGAAAGATGATTTCCCATTACCTCACATTGACGTATTGGTTGATAATACGGCTCAGTTCTCGGTATTCTCCTTCATGGATGGATTTTCAGGATACAACCAGATCAAGATGTCACCTGAAGACATGGAGAAGACAACATTCATCACACCTTGGGGCACGTTCTGCTACAAGGTAATGCCATTTGGGCTCAAAAATGCCGGTGCAACATATCAGCGGGCTATGGTAACATTATTCCACGATATGATCCACAAAGAAATAGAATGTTACGTGGATGACATGATTGCCAAGTCCCTTACTGAAGAAGACCACCTGGTAAATCTGCTCAAATTGTTCAAGCGTCTGAGGAAGTATCAACTGAAGTTGAACCCCAACAAGTGCACATTTGGGGTGCGATCCGGTAAGCTGCTGGGTTTTATTGTAAGCGAGAAAGGGATTGAAGTGGACCCTGATAAAGTCAAAGCTATTCAAGAGATGCCCGCACCGAAAACTGAAAAGGAAGTTCGAGGGTTCTTAGGTCGATTGAACTACATTTCGAGGTTCATATCTCACCTTACAGCAACCTGTGAACCCTTGTTCAAGCTGTTAAGAAAAGAACAAACGGTCGGGTGGAACGAAGATTGCCAGAAGGCTTTTGACAAAATCAAGGAGTATTTACAAGAACCTCCAATCCTCATGCCGCCAGTTGAAGGAAGACCTCTGATAATGTACTTGACAGTATTAGAAGAGTCAATGGGGTGTGTGCTGGGCCAGCATGACGAGTCTGGTCGAAAAGAGTATGCAATATACTACCTAAGCAAAAAGTTTACCGACTGTGAACAACGTTATTCACTGCTCGAGAAAAATTGCTGTGCTTTAGCGTGGGCTGCTCGCCGACTAAGGCAGTATATGTTGACCCACACTACCTTGTTAATCTCAAAAATGGACCCAGTCAAGTACATATTTGAGAAGCCAGCGCTTACCGGGCGGGTTGCAAGATGGCAAATGATTCTTACAGAATACGACATCCAGTACACTTCTCAGAAAGCCATCAAGGGCAGTGTATTGTCTGAATATCTTGCTGAGCAACCGATTGATGATTACCAGCCAATGAGATTTGACTTCCCTGATGAGGACATCATGTTCGTTAAAACAAAAGATCATGAAGAGCCTATTCACACTGAAGGGCCCGACCCGGAAGAAGAATGGACTATGATGTTTGATGGGGCTGTTAATATGAATGGTCGTGGCGTTGGTGCAGTACTCATTACGCCCAAAGGAGTTCACATGCCTTTCTCGGCAAAACTCACTTTCAACTGCACTAACAACGAAGCTGAATACGAAGCTTGCATTATGGGTCTTGAGGAAGCCATTGACCTCAGGATCAAGACATTGACTGTATTCGGAGATTCAGCTTTGGTAGTCAATCAAACCAACGGAAAATGGTACACTCACCAAGATCATCTGATACCTTACAGGGATTATACAAGAAGGTTATTGACTTTCTTCACAACGGTCAAGCTTGAGTATATCCCTCGGGACGAGAATCAGTTTGCAGATGCTCTTGCTACCATTTCGTCCATGATCAAAGTTCAAGCTGCTAACTTTGTACCTCAGATTTCAGTGTCCAGACTGGAAAGACCAGCATATGTATTTGCAGCAGATGTTGTCACAGATGATAAGCCTTGGTTCCATGACATTAAACGCTTCTTGGAGGATCAAACATACCCACATGGGGCATCTTCCAATGATAAGAAGACTTTGAGAAGGCTTGCTGGAAGTTTCTTTCTGAACACTGATGGATCTTTATACAAAAGGAACTTTGATATGGTACTCCTCAGATGTGTTGACAAGACAGAGGCAGATTTGTTGATGCATGAAGTGCACGAGGGCTCTTTTGGTACCCATGCTGGAGGACATGCAATGGCTAAGAAGTTGTTAAGATCAGGCTATTATTGGATCACAATGGATGCAGACTGTTGTGCTTACGCCAGAAAATGTCACAAATGCCAGATCTACGCAGATAAAGTGCATGTGCCTCCCAATCCTTTGAACATAATGTCTTCACCATGGCCCTTTGCCATGTGGGGAATTGATATGATTGGCAAGATTGAGCCAACTGCTTCGAATGGCCACAGATTCATTTTGGTTGCCATTGACTATTTCACCAAGTGGGTTGAAGCAGCCTCATATGCAAACGTCACAAGGCAAGTGGTAGCCCGATTCCTAAAGAGAGATATCATCTGTCGGTACGGAGTGCCCGAGCGAATCATTACTGATAATGGTTCCAATCTCAACAACAAAATGATGGCAGAGCTGTGCCGGGACTTCAAGATCCAACATCACAATTCTTCTCCTTACAGGCCAAAGATGAACGGCGCTGTTGAGGCAGCTAATAAGAATATCAAGAAGATTGTGCAGAAGATGGTAGTCACTTACAAAGACTGGCACGAAATGCTACCATTTGCCTTGCATGGGTACCGCACATCAATCAGGACATCCACTGGGGCAACACCGTATCAACTTGTGTATGGTATGGAAGCAGTCCTACCTGTTGAAGTTGAATTACCCTCGTTACGGGTGTTAATGGATGTTAAACTGAGTGAAGCAGAATGGGTTCGGGCCCGGTACGAACAACTGAGTCTGATCGAAGAGAAAAGATTGGCTGCAATCTGTCATGGGCAGTTATATCAGAAGAGAATGAAGAAAGCCTTCGATCAGAAAGTCAGGCACCGAGAGTACCAAGTAGGAGATCTTGTGCTGAAAAGAATCCTCCCTCCTCATACAGACCACAAGGGCAAATGGACTCCAAATTATGAAGGACCATTCGTGGTAAAGAAAGTCTTCTCTGGTGGAGCACTGATGCTCAGCACCATGGATGGTGAAGATTTCCCGTCCCCTGTGAATTCAGATGCAGTTAAAAAATACTTCGCATAAAAATGACCCGCTGGACATAAAAACAGAATGTAAGTCCAGGCAAAAATAGGGCATCCCGGCGAGCCAAAAACAGAATAAAAGACTCGGGCAAAAATAAGGGAAATAAATGAAAAATGTACACCCGCTGAGTTGAAAAGCCGCATTGGACAACTCAGGCAAAAATGGGTATCCCGATGGATTGAAAACCCGAAAGGGCGATCCATGCAAAATAAGGGAATAAGCGAACAACTGCATTCTGAATTTGTCTGTATTGTCAGCAACTTGGTTAAAACTCCAAAGGATCAAGCTTCAATTAGAATTAGCCTTCTTCAGAAAGCAAGATGAGAAGAACGTCATTGTCATACGAGTCATAGCAGAAGAGGAAGCTCCTCAAAGCGTCATCAGCACTGCCAGCATTTTGTTTCTCAATTTGTAACAATCTCCTCATTTCAGGAGATATGTTTCTTTGACTGTATCTTGCCAATTCAGGGCACACAAATTAATAAAATAAGATTTTTCAGTCATGTTTCATTTTGTATATTTTTATTTGCAAAGAATGTCTGATGTCTCTAAAAAATACAATTGCATAAGTACAGATGCTTTTCTCTAAGAAAATAAAAACACATGCTTACAGGGAACATACTTACTCTCGAAAGTACTTAATTCCTATGACGGAATCCAGTAAAAGATACCTCGGGACCTTTTGTGCGTTTCCTTATCTTTACAGGATTGCAGGTATACAGGACGCAACTTGGGGCACGCAAGCTACATCTCAACAAGATGGCAAATCAACAAAAGACCTCAGCATCCAAAATGCTCTATCCCCAGCTGAGTTGCCTCTTGTTACTCTTCCTAGCTGATTTACCAACAGCATCCCCAGCTGTAGCACCAATCATTCTTCCTCAGCAAAATACAGGAATCAGGGAATCATCTCCCCACGAGATCCTCAGCCTCTATCCAGAAGAGCAATGCACGAAGAAGTCACAACAGAGCACAGGAGGCTTCCACAAACCCCAGCTGGGTCCTATTACAAGGATATGTCAATCGGTGACTTATATCCCCCAAACAGATACATCTCACCAGATCTACCAATGATCTCGTCCCCAGCTGGGAGGTCCATTTCAAACAGATCAGCCAGAGGTCTTCGCGGCAACGGGATCCGAATCCCGGTTTGATATCTTTGTATAATCATGGCATTTGCATCATACTATCCCCTCAGAGCGTAGCATTCCGTCTAATACGGAGCATTACGGCAAAAATCAAACGCATAGCATAATCACAAGCCATGTTCTAAATTAACACTTGTGAATAATAACTGTTCATCATCATTGTACAGAAATCCCCACCAGAGTCCCAGCAAAAGCAGTTGCTTCCCAAATCACAAACACCAGTATATATTTCCTTTTGATACCCGTCCGTATCAACATTTCCCAGTAAAGTCGCCTGAACACTCTTTACAAACAAGATTACCCGTATTACAGATACTTCCTGACACCCGTCCGTGTCAAATCACCAGCAGAAAGCCAAAGACATCCTCTTTGCACTCACACATACCTATATATACACTTTCTTGACACCCGTCCGTGTCATATCCCCAGCGCAGTCGTTTACACTTTTACCACCCATGTACTTGTTGATGTTATTATACTCTTCTCCTTTTGACACTCGTCCGTGTCACCTTCCCCAGCAGACAGATACTCATCTATATATACTCACTACTCATGATACACTTATACAGATACTCGTCCGTATCTCATATACACCGTTTATATCCCCACAGATTCGACAATAGTCCTTGTTCTTTGTTAACCAGTTGGTACTCGTCCGTATCATCATCTCAGAACATTGCGTCTAATGTTTGTTTCTACATGATACTCGTCCGTATCATAGTCATAAGGATGCTCGTCCGCATCTTTAATCCATACACTGTGTCAAACACTTATGCCTTCTTGAGTATAGACACTCGTCCGTGTCCCCAGAAGAGTCCCTTCAGATGCAACACTCGTCCGTGCTCTTTGTTAACCAGATGGTACTCGTCCGTATCATCATCTTGGAACACGTGTCAGTATTTGTTTCTACATGATACTCGTCCGTATCATAGTCTTAAGGATGCTCGTCCGCATCTCTAATCTATACACAATACCAAACACTTATACTTTCCTTTCTTGGTTGTGAACGCTCGTCCGTGTTCACTGTATCCCCAGTAGATCACCAACAAAGCATTTTCTTTTATCTGACACTCGTCCTGTGTCATGATAACCCTGAGAGCAGCCGTACCCTGCTGAGTGGTCGTCCTCCACTTCTTGATGGTCGTCCTCCATCATGCTCATCCGATGGCCGTCCCCATCGTTGATCCTTTTAGCAGCCGTCCCCTGCTAGGTGGTCGTCCTCCACCTTTTGATGATCGTCCTTCATCATTTTATCCAATGGCCGTCCCCATTGTTGATTTTTGGTTATCTGACATTCGTCCTATGTCATGACAAACCTCGAGAGCAGTCGTCCCCTGCTGAGTGGTCGTCCTCCACTTCTTGATGGTCGTCCTCCATCATGCTCGTCCGATGGCCATCCCCATCGTTGACCTTTTATCCGGCATTCGTCTTATGTCGCGATATTTTCGGCAGCCGTCCCCTGCCAGGTGGTCGTCCTCCACCTTTGATGGCCGTCCCCATCATGTTTCTTTTATCCCCAACAGAGCAGCCGTCCCCTGCTAGGTGATCGCCCTTCACCTTTGATGGCCGTACCCCATCATCTGTTTATTTCATTTATTCTTTAACCCGATGGCCGTCCCCGTCGTGGTCCCTTTTCCCTTTTAGCCCGATGGCCGTCCCCATCGTTGGTTACTTCACCTTTGTGAACTTGATGGCCGTCCCCATCATGTTTCATTAACTCCCAGAGAATTTTACAACTTTATCTTGATGGCCGTCCCCATCATGATTTTATTTTTCCCAGCTAGTCGGCCGTCCCCGTCTTGGCTTTACCTTTTATCCCCAGCATGTCGGCCGTCCCCGTCATTGCTATTTACCCAGCAGTCGTCCTCTGCTCGACGGTCGTCCTCCGTCGCCCACACTTTACAATATACTTTATTTTCTTTTACAATCTATATCCCTTTTCTTCTTCATTTTGTGAGTGCAAATTTTGGACTGTCTTTGGTATTCAACCACAAGTTATCTTGTTTGCCTGTCAAGCCGTCGCTTACATCCTGCACAGCTAACTCATGTTTGAATAGGGGCAGCTGTAAACACCCCAAATTTGCCCTCACCCATTCACACCATGGCTTGTGATCATTCTCATATGCATAAACACAATCATAGCATCTCATGTCTCATTTTTGATCCACTGCATAGATTCAAAGTCATCTGCACCTAGGGTTTGTGATCTGAGCAATCCAAGAGCTTCTTGAGCCACCCCAAAGGTCACCAACCAATTCAAAGGGGTCTACATGTGTTCAAGCATCATAGTACATCCTCTCAAAGTCAAAAATGCAAAAGAATCACAAGAACTAGGGTTTGAGTGGATGCAGAGCCAGGTTTGACTGCACAGTTGACCTAAAATTAGGGTTTTGGTTTCAGAGGCCATAACCCCAAATTTTTTGGTCATTCTTGTTTCCATTGGTCTCTATATGGTATAGGGAGTATGCATATCAAGTTTCATGAAGAAATTCCATGGGGAAGTCATCTGATCAAGGGTTGACTTTTCAGACAAGTCAGTGTAAAATCAGGGCATCTGAGGCCCCCAATGACCCAACCAATGGGTGATCTTCATCATTTTGAGTGTATATGATCTTTATTTGATCATGGAAGAAGGTTGAAGTTCACAAAAATCAAGAATTTAGGGTTTTTGCAAATGTTGACTTTTTGGGCATAGTTGACTTTTCAAGAATGCTTCATTTTAGGTCATTTTTCAAGCCTTGATTCTTGATCCAAAAATGCTTCAAATGGAAAAACTTTGGTCATGAAAGTTGTAGATCACATTTTTCCCTTTTCAAAAAGTACAAGAACATGATCAAACTCTTCTTGGATCAAAAGTTATGGTGTGACAAAGTTGGCCAAAATCATTGATTTTCAAGGCATGCTTCAAATGAGAATTTTGCAAAATCATGAACCAAAGCCAATTGTAACCTCTAATTCACTTCAAACCAGTATGCAAACATCACATAGGCCCTAAAAATCAGATTTGGACCAAGAATCCCTCATGTTTATGGTTTGTGTAGCAAAATAGTCACATGTGAACCAAAAAGCCACAACTTGCAAAAGCTCATGATCATTCTTCCTACAACTTGCTGCATTGGTTACTGCACTTTGCTAGCCTCTCACCTCATCTTGCTGCACCAGAACCATGCCTTGTACTAGCTATAGATCAAGCCATACTTTCCTTACACAAAATTTGACTTTTTGCAAAAGCAAACTTACCTATCACAGCAGGCCATGTCACATCATCCAGCCAATTGGATTAGTTTATACTTTTCATTTGCAAGCCATTTCATACATCAAGCAAGGCTGAAACACTCTCTAACAACACATTCACAAAAACACCCCATTTTGCATTTTGCTTCGAATCTGCCTCCACAAGCTACAAACATCCAAATCATTTCCACACATCATCTCACCTGGTCTCATTGAGTACAAACCACCAAGGTTCAAGCCTGAAATTAGCATGGATTGAGCTTCACCATTCTTCACCTCAGCCTGCAGTTCTCTTCGAATCTCACTATCCAGCCAACAAACACATCATTTCTCTTCACCAACAAATCAGAAACATTCAAAGGAGTCAAAACCACCCTTTACTTTGATCTGAAGCAGCCTGTACACAAAGCTCATTTCCTGCTACACCAGAACTGGTTCTCACAAATCAGCCATCCACAAGAGCTTTGAAGCCTTCCATTAGCATCAGGGGATACAAGGGAGTCCATTTGCACGCAAGGAAAGCTCTGGAAGCTCAGTTTTGAAGCTTTCCAGCTCAGGTATGATCATGGAAACTTTTCTCTCAAAGCTTGATTTTTGAGTTACAAATTGATTATTCATGTCTTGCTGGTCATGGGGTTGGTTTCAGAATCAAAAATGAGTGAAAACTGAGCTTGTATGGTCCCTCTGAATTTTTGCCCGTGAATTTCATTTCTTTCGATTCCTTTGATTCATGATGCATAAATGATGTTTGAGCATGGATTCGTATCATAGGATGTTAGAGGATCATTTAGGGTTGTTTAATTTGTGGAATAGATGCCTGAAACGTGTTCTAGGGTTTTTGGGGTGCCGGAGAAGATGACCGGAGCTTCTCTCCGGTCACCTGAGGGTGATTAGCCCTAATCTCAGGTCATTAATGAGATTTGAATTCTGGGCGTTAGATCAGGTTGACCAGTTGACTTCGCGCGTGAGTGGAAGGCCCAGATTCGTTGATTAGCCCTAATCCTTTCCATTTAGTTTAATTAATTCATAATTAAATTAATTACCTCAGCATCAATCCTGGCCATTGGATCTGGCGCCAGTCAACCATTTCAAACCAGGATGCAATCCCAGCCTTTCCTTGCGTTTACTTCTCCTTTTATTTATTTTAATTTCATTTCTTTTCCATTTAATTTGCACAATTAATTTAAAATAGTAAAAAGTCTTAAAAAATTATGAAACTTTTTCTCCTGAGTTTAATTAATTTTTATGACACAAAAATATTTTCATTTTATTTTTTATCATTAAAAAAGTATTTTTAAATATTTAAAAGATTATTTTTAATTGATTAATGAAAATTAATTTATTAAAAATACTTTTAGGTATTTAAAAATCACCAAAAAATTCATGAAATGTTCTAAGACATTTAGAAACATTGTCCAACCTTCAAACCAAATTTCTTTTTTAATCTTGATGCATTTTGAGAATTTTCCATTGAATTAAATCATTTTTTGTGCATTAATTTGATCCAAAGTTCAAAAATTCATTTCTGCCTATCTAAGAAGAGTTGGACATTGATTCTTTTTGCTTTGTTTTGTGTTTAGCATGTAGTTTCTAGGATTAAATGGTCATGATTTGATTCCTCATTTTCAATTTGTTTGGCATTTCTTTTGTTTAGGAACCCTAAAAACCCTAATAACTTAGAAAAATCATAACTTGAGATTGGTTAAGAGTTGGAGCCTCCCCTTTGGACCTTGGTTTAGTATGGGATTAGGGTTTCTTTGGGTGGCATTTTCCATTTTTTATCTTAAGGTTTGCTTCTGTTTTTGGTTTTTGTTTGTTGTTTGATCCATGAACCCTAATTTGGGCTTTCATTTGCATCCTTCTTGCATTCTCTTGCATAACATGACTTACCATGACATTTCAAGCATTCATGTGATTCATTTGACATCATAAGACATATAGAAAGCATCTTTGATCATTGCATCTTGCATTTTCCATGTTTTATGCTTTGTATGCTCCCTAACTTTTCATGTGTATCCATGCTTCTGAGCTTGCACCATTTGCATCCATGAACTTGTATGAACATCTCCATGCCTTGCCTCATATTTGCAGCACTCCATAGCATCATTATCATCATCAACATGCTTCTGGTTTTGGTTTGCATCATGTCATCTCATCTCATTTTGCATTGCATTGCATTTTCTTTCTAACATTTCAGGTGGTAAGTAAACTTGAGAAGTGAATTTGCCTTCACTTCTCATAACTTTTCTTTTCATCTCTCTTGCATCCATTGCTGCATTCTTGTATGTGTTTGAGTTTGAGCTTGCTCATTCTTCTTCTTTTCACTTTCTTTCTCCAAGTGACTTGACTTCTTGAATGAAGCAAGTTACTTTGCTTCTCCTGATCCTTTCATCTGCTTCCTGGTGGTTCCTCTGAAGATTTCTCTTGAAAACCTCACAAACCTTAGGAACAACCAAGCATGACAATGATTAGGGTTTTGATTAGTCTCCCCACTTAGTTTTACCTTTGTGTCTCTTTGAGTCTTCTCTTCTCATCTCATAATCAAGGACTAAACCCTAAAGGCTTTAAGGCTTTGTGATTAAGCTTATGCCTGCATCCTTCTATTAGGATGGAGTGTATAACTTTAATCCTAAGTGTTAAACCCTTAATGTGTTTAACTCCTTTAATCAATTCACTTAATAATCATCAAGACATCAAACTTGTAACTTGGGCCTTGCATTAGGGTTCTAATTCTTCCTTAACTGGTTAAGAAGGACTAACCCTAGTGTTAATGGACAAGTCCCCCTCAAGTTGTCTTACAAACCATAAAACTCACTTCTTCATCATATCATCAAATAAAATCCATTTAATCCAAGGCTTGTTTTGTCATGAGTTTAATCCCTAATCATGGATTAAGTTGAGGAGCTTTCCTCAGCTTAAACATTCTCATCTATTATCCTTCTATTAGGATGGTGTAATGAGTCTGTTTAATCCCTGATTATAGCTTAACCTCATTACTTAACACTAAACAAAAAAACCAAAAACATCTAAATAATCACAAGTAGGTTAATGATCTTAATCCTACACCAAAGGTGGTTAAGTGTGAGAATCTGACTTCACACTTAAGGTATTCTCATTACCCCTAATCAGAGGGAAGATGTGATGAGTTTACTAACCCATTGGTTTAGGCTTAAGCTCATTAACTTATGACAAACTCTCAAAAGCAATAAAAGACTGAAAATACAAAAAACAAACAATAATCGTCTCCTTCGGGATTCTTTTCTCATCACCTTCACTCATAAACGAGAACTTGCTTCTTCCGTCTAATGCAAGACAGTTTGCATCTGTGCCAGACAGATCATACACTTGAGCATAGACAAGCAGGGAGTTCACAAGTCAATTCATCTTTCAGTCTCTTTGGGTCGAACTACGGTGTTCTGACTTCCTCATTGCACGAGAGGATACGTAGGCATAACTTAACAGTTATCGAACAAAAGTCTCTGTACATTCCCCCTCCTTCTAGCTTCATTCTTTAGCCTCATGGTCTTGAGCATTTCACTCCTTTCTTACACTGACACTTTCATATTACACTTCACACTTCTTTGGCACTGACACCTGTACATATTGCTTTCCAGCCCTTTACACACAAATTGCACTGACACTACCCCTTTAAAACACAAATCTTTTAAGCGTGGATCCCGTCGAGTACGGCGGACAATCTGGGTGCTAATACCTTCCCAGGTTGTAACCAACCCCCTTTCTCAGTCTCTCTGGTTCGCAAACCGTCTTATCCATCTTTTTCTAGGTCTATGCAGCATTACCTTTCCTCCGGGATAAAAATGCCTAGCTGGCGACTCTTTTCTTCTCCAGTGAGTTCACGGCTGTGTGTTCTCACTGTTCCCTTCGCCGACCGTTCGCGTCTGTACCTTTATTTGACCCTGTTTCATCTATCGGGAGCGACAGAGGGGAAGTGGTTTTGTGCATTGTCTGGAAAATCAGGAAAATAAAGAAGCAAAAAGGCCTGGGGTGGTGTTGAACCCAGGACCTTTGAACACAAGCAAACACGCATAACCGCCTGGCTGGAAGAGCCCATCTGTTAGAATGCTGGCTACAATTGATTATATATTAAACCTGTAAAATAAACAAAATAAACAAGCAAAATGCCACAAACGGGGAATCGAACCCCAGACCAAGCCATCGCATACGCACACCTCCATCCACTGGGACAACACAAGTTGTTGTGATTTTAAACAGCAAACAATTAATAAAATATAATACAAATAATTTGAATTTAAAACACGCGCGGGAAGAGGTCTTCTTCTTCCTTGAGACTGGCCAAATTACCTGCGAAATTTGCTATAAACACACCTGCGAATTTTCATACGCACGTAACCTGTGTTTTTCAAACTACCATCAAACAACATCATTTTATCAAATCAGAGACATCTTTGAGTCCCTGACAACCTGTACAATTCAATTATGTCCAGAAAATACATTTATATTGTGTGAATCGAATAACCCCATTTTTGAACTCTAAACCCTAACTATGGCCGTTTGTCCATTAGGTCATGAAACTTCAAGTTTCTTGTCCAGAATCGATCCTTGGAACCTCACAAACACTAAAACTCAAACAAAATTCATTAGCAATGCATAAAAGATTAGAATCGAAAAAATAATTTTCAAGAATAAACAAGCCACGGATTCATCATTATAGCACGATTTGGATGCATATGAATGATGGTTTATGATCAGTGATATCCAATGAAGCTCTCCATGTTCTTATTTTACCTTCTAGTGCTCTGAATCAAGGAATCCGAATATGAGTTTTGGATGGATTTTTGAGGTTTGTAACTTACACTTAGAGGCAGCAAAATCGTGAATGGGCAAGGGCAATGAGTTTAGTACTTATATGTGAATGAATTAGGTTAAGAAAATTGAATTGTTATGTGGAGATTTTGATATTTGAAGATTGAAAAAGATCATGGTTTAAAATTCAAATATTTGTTCATGAAGGCTTGCTATTTTTGTACCAATCTCATGATTTCCTTCCCTTTTAATTCCAATCATCAATTAAGACTTTCTAGAAGCCTAATCCACATAAAATCTCTTATTTTCATATTTTATTTTTATTTAAAATGATTTTTAATGATTTAAATCAAAATAAATAAAAACAAAATAATAAAAATTCTGAATTTTAGTCATTTGGGTCGTGCATGATGATAGTGTATGGGTTGGATCATAATTTGACAAGCCCATTTGAAAAGAATTGGTTTTAAACCTTCATTTTCATCATAAACCATCACAAAATTTCCCAACTTTGCAAGGGCACATCTCCCTCAATTTTAAAGGTATGAGGGTGTTCTTGGACATTTTGTAAAGCTTGAAGAGTCCTCTAAACAACCCCATTGGTTTCATATCCATATAATTTACCAATCTCAAGTTATGCCCTTTTGAAGTTGTTGACTTTTTGTTGACTTTTGAAATGACCTATAATGTCTTAGCTCATATTTTCCAAATGAAGCATTTTTGGGCTTGACTTGCAAGATCAAAGTTGTAGAGAATTCAATTTCCTTCAAAATGAGATTTGAGTGGAGACTTGGTGCTGAAGCATGTGAAAGTTATGGCTGGTCAAAGTTCAGTTGACTTTTACTAAGAAAACCCTAATTTAGAAACTCCTGATTCTTGATGATATGGAATCTCCTTGATGAATCATGATCAAACCTTGATCAAATGATGAATTTTACTTCATATACTTGATGTTGGCAAAAAATCATGAAGTTTGACCTTGGTTTGACCACAATTGACCTCAGTTTGAC
Source organism: Lathyrus aphaca (assembly GCA_963966055.1). Taxonomy (NCBI): domain Eukaryota; kingdom Viridiplantae; phylum Streptophyta; class Magnoliopsida; order Fabales; family Fabaceae; genus Lathyrus; species Lathyrus aphaca. The sequence goes on along the minus strand of OZ014520.1, from coordinate 352,456,671 downwards.
TTTTTAACTGCATTGACTGATTTTGACTTATCTGATCTTCTGGCTGAGCAAACTTTTGAGAAAAGTCTTGAAACTTGTCATGGGGGTTCTTACACACACATAAGATGTTATGAAGCTCACTTGAAGTCTTGGAAGTCCATTTAGCCTGATTAAAGTCAAAACCCTAGTTTTGGATGCACTGCTTAGGAGGTGCATTGTCTGAGGGAATTGTCAACTCTTCTGACCAATTGTGAACCTTGTGAACCTTGTGAATCATCATAAATGTCTTGTGAACCTCATGGGAGGTATTGTGAACCTTGTGAACCTTCATGAAGTGACTTGTAAACTTCATGAACCTCATGAAAGGTCTTGTAAATGTTGTGAATATTGTGAACCTTGTGAACCTTCAAGAAGTAACTTGTTGACTTCATGAACCTCATGAAAGGTTATATAAACATTGAGAAACTTGTGAGCCTTGTGAACCTTGTGAACCTTCATGAAATGTCTTGCAGACTTCATGAACCTCAAGAAAGGTATTGAAAGTATTGTGGAACTTGTGAACCTTGTGAACCTTCATAAAGTAGCTTGTAGACTTCATGAACCTCAGGGAAGGTTACATAAGCATTGTGAAATTTGTGAATCTTGTGAACCTTCTTAGCACACAAAGTCTTGTATTGTGAGGGCAAATTTTGGGGTGCAACACCCGTGTCCTTCCTCTTCTTTCTTCTGGTTTGTGCAGCATTACCATTCCCGTTCCTTCGGGATAAAAATGCCTGGCTGGCGACTCTATTCTTTTCCGCGCCACTTTCACGTTTGTACCAGGATGGAAATCTGGGGAGCGACGCATTGAATTCATATTTGCATTCATTTTGAATACATCACAGTCGCTCATGTTCATCCGTTCTCGTCTTCAGAGTTATTGAGTACCCGTCAAGCTGATTCCTCCACGCAAATACAGAACTAGGGCCCACGAAAGAAGAAGAATGGCTGAACAAGAAGAGCACAACAAGCGAGTCAGGGAAGACATTGATGACCTAAAGAGTTATGTGAGAAAGATCATGGAAATGCTTCAAGCCTTGTCTACTAAAGACACTCAACCTCAGAGGATCGTCATCTCTAAAGTCAATAGCTTTATCATCAATCCTGAGTCTTCAATACCCGCTACTACTTGGCCAGAATTTGGTTTGCCACCAGGTTACACTCCGCCCTTTGCAACTACTCAGATGGCTGGTACATCCACTTTTTTCGAACCTGGAGTGTTCACTGAATCTCAACCTAACGTGCATATTGTTGCCTAAACTGCTCATATGAATCCTCCTTTCATGTACAATCCACCATCTTCAGTACAAGGAGAAGCTGATAACATTGAGGATGTTAGGGAATAATACATGACTCTATTGAAGAGGATAAGAGTTGTGGAAGGATTTGATGTCTTCAATGCTACTGCAGCGGACATGTGCTTGGTTTCGAATTTGGTTATGCCTGACAAGTTCAAAATGCCAGAATTTGAAAAATATAAGGGAGACACTTGTCCGAAAAGCCATCTAGTCATGTGCAGTCGCAAAATGGCTGCTCATGCTGACAAAGACAAATTGCTCATCCATTGTTTCCAGGATAGCTTGAGTGGAGCATCTCTGAAATGGTATATGGGACTCGAAAGGAGTCATATACAATGCTGGCAGGACCTGATGGATGCATTCCTGAAACAATACAAGTATAATCTGGACATGGCACCTAATCGTCGTTAGCTTCAAAACATGTCACTGAAAGAAAAGGAATCATTCAAAGAGTACACTCAACGTTGGAGAGAGTTAGCTGCTCAGGTGGAGCCTCCCTTGGCAGAAAAAGAGTTGACTGGTCTGTTTATGGACACCCTTCAACCTCTATACTAGGAAAGGATGATAGGCAGTGTATCATCTAGCTTTGCTGACCTAGTCACTATTGGAGAAAGACTAGAGGAAGGAATCAAGAAAGGCAAGTTCGGAAATGCCGAAGCTTCTAATGCTGCAAGAAAGTCCTCTGGGAACTTTCAAAAGAAGAAAGAATGGGATATTTATGTTGTCAACGCTGAAAGAAGACCCTACTACAGGAAAAAACAATATGGTGAACCACAGGTAGCTGCAGTTGCTCCTATGGCTAATGCTCCACCAGCTCGAGCTCCCTTACAAAGGAATGATGGTCATAATCAGACTCGAAATCTGAGGGCTAGAACTCAAATCGACCCTATTCCTATGAAGTATGTTTAGATGTACCCTTTCTTATGCCAGAAAGTTCTTGTCACCACTAGACCTCTCAATCCTCCAAATCTTATTCCAGCAGGATTTAAGACTGATCTTCATTGCCCATACCATGAAAGAGCAGCAGGTCATGATATTGAACATTGTTATGCCTTCCAGCATCGAGTTCAAGATTTGATCAGAGGATATGTGCTCACCTTCACACCAAGAGGGACTCCCTAGGTGGACATAGATCCCATGCCAAAATAGAGTGGCTGAAGATTTGGTCAAAGAGTTACAAGTTACTACCTAAAGCCAATGAATAGGACGGGAAAGCTCATCCTTGCTGCTGACTAGACATTAGGCCTTGTTTCTTTTCAGTTTTAATTTCTTTGTTTGTATTGTGTGAACTTGCTTTAAGACTTGTTTTTCTTTAATGTTAATGTTAATGAAATGAGCATTGCATATTTTGAATCAATTCATTCACTTTCATAATTGTGCATATTCATGTTTTTCCCTTTTCAAATATTCAAAAAAAATAAAATAATAATATCATTGTTTCTCTTATTCATTTGTTGTTTAAGAAAGGATTGGAGGGAGGATGATGAAAACGAAATACCCAAATTGTTGAATGATATGCTTTTAAAATAAAATCTTGCTGATGATATACAGACATTGTTTCAACTCTCAAACACTGGAGAAATAAGGAAGTTAATCCATTGTCAACCCCTTTGAGCCTTGAAGTTGGAGTTTCTTTCTACATGAAAAAACCCGCAATTTTAACCTGGGGCAGGGTAGTTCTCAATTAATTCAAATATGCATTCAATTTCTGGAGAATCATTCCTTACACCTTTCAATAAGGGTTTCAAGCCCAAGTTTTCCTTCGTACACATCAAAGAATTGTCGAAGAAGTTGATGGCAATCATTGACCAAAAATAAAAATAAAAAAAAGCCTCCAAGTCAAAACTCAAAAGGTGACTTAGGCATACCAATGGACTGAAAATGTCAAAGACACAATTCAAATCAAAAGAGGTCACCAAAAATTCTTCAACAAAGACAAAGATGAGTTGACCCAAAGTCCTCAATAAAACAACAAAATGTTGTGAAGAAGCAGTGACTGTTATTTCAATGCAATAATCCATTGGCTTTTGAGCCATCATCATCAATGCAACTCTCAAAACCTGAATGCATAGGTTGAATTAGTTGAGCGTGGGACTGGAGATCATCATGGAGAATGGGTTGGGTAAAAATTAAATTTTGAGCCTTATATCCTTTGTTTCATAAACTGTGGACCAGACCACGTTACAACCCTTTAAAGACCTAATTGAAGCTAGGTTTGTTTTGAAAGCATATTGCAGCAAGGTTGCGTAAGCTGACTCCCCAAGAGATTTGCCAATCATCTACTTTGGTATCATACCTTTTGCATTATCTTTCATTTTGGCATTATCTTTCACATTTTTATGTCTGAATAAACATTGTATTCTTACCAGTGAATCATTTGCTATACATTAATATCATTCCAATAATGATTTTGATTTCAAAAAATGCTTGAGCATTACATTAAAATTAACATTTTTGAATGAATATTTTATTTGCAAGTAAGCACTCATCATCAAGGAATTTTAAACAGTTAAGGAACTCGATCATTGATCCTATCAGGGGCATATCACAGTCAAAGATCATGTTATTCAGAGAAACTCTCTCCAAGACTCGTATTGGGGCAAGAATTTCAAGCGACCAGTGAAACAGTCATTCCAAAATCAATCAACATGGGGCAGTCTACTTCAAGCAATCCCCAAGCAAATCTTATAACTACTTCCCAAAAGGATCAACATCTTGATACTTCATACAAGTATGGTTGAAGTTGTGTTCAAGACATCTTTCAAAGGCATAGTTGGCAAAGTTCCATGTGTTGTGGAATCAGCTGCTTCAGCCGCACCTCTCCAAAAGAGTCTCACCCAGTGGTCTTAGCATTTGCATTGCAATCATTGACCATTTACATCATACAAAAATTCATATCAAGCATAACTCGAAGTTTACTTCGTGCTCTTTTGCATTTCCCGAGTTCTTGTCATTTTACCTTATGGTCAAAGTCCAATTTTGTTTGGCACCCTTAAATTCCAATTTCTATTGGCAGCCACCAAAAGTCAAAGTCCAACTCACTTGGCACCTACCAAAGAAGTCGTGTCTGTCACCCTGTCTTTCGTGTGTTTATTTTCTCTTCCTTCAAACTTTGTGAAGTTTGACGTGGACCCATTTCCTTCAAATTTGTCTTGTTAAGAAATTAGACGTGGATATTTTCCTTTTCCTTCAAACTTTGTGAAGTTTGGCGTACACATTTCCTTCAAAGGTCTCTCTATGGATAATTCCCATTGAGAAATTTGACGTGGATATTCTTTTACTTCCTTCAAACGTAGTTTGACATGGATATTTTCTTCTCCTTCAAATTTTTCTTGTTAAGAAATTTGACGTGGATATTTTATTTTCCTTCAAACTTTGTTAAGTTTAACGTGGACCACTTTCCTTCAAAGGTATCTCTTTGGATAATTTCTATTGAGAAATTTGACGTGGATATCTTCATTTTCCTTAAAACTTTGTGAAGTTTGACATGGACCCCTTCCTTCAAAGGTCTCTCTTTGGATAATTCCCATTGAGAATTTTGACGTGGATATATATTTCTCTTCCTTTAAACATTGTGAAGTTTGACGTGGATACCTTACCAAATTTTCTTATATGTCCAAGCTCAGTTTGTTTAGTCCATCTGATGTTTTATTTTCCCAGATCCCCCATTGTTTTGATGTATTTCTTCCCAAAACCATTTCGAGTACATCTGATGTTTTTGTTTCCCAGATGTCCCCTCGTCGAGCCCATATGATGTTTTTGTTTCCCAGATGTCCCTTCGTTTTGATGTTTTTGCTTTCCATAACCATTTCAGGCCCATCTGATGTTTTATTTTCCCAGATGTCCCTTTGTATTGATGGTTTTATTTCCAGAACCATTTCGAGTACATCTGATGTTTTTGTTTCCCAGATGTCCCCTCGTCGGGCCCATCTGATGTTTTTGTTTCCCAGATGTCCCCTCGTCGAGCCCATATGATGTTTTTGTTTCCCAGATGTCCCCTCGTCGAGCCCATATGATGTTTTTGTTTCCCAGATGTCCCCTCTTTCTGATGTATTTCTTTCCATAACCATTTCGAGTCCATTTGATGTTTTTTCAAATGTCCATTCGTTTTGATAACACTTATCTGATGCTCCTCCAGTTACGTGTGTCGTTCTAAAAATCTTCATGAATTTGTTCTTGTACATTCTGATTGTTTCAGAGGTATCTTCATAAATTGGTTTCATTCCATATCTAGTGCTCTTCTATATGTTTCGGGTGTTGATTTCCAAGTTTGGTACTTGTGCATCTAAGGCACTGCTAGATGTCATTAATTCTTTTTCCCAGAGTTTAATTGCTTTCACTCCAAGTATTCCTGATTATCCTCCATCGTTCATACAGATCTTCAGAAATATCTTGTTTTCCCCATCCATTTTCTTACCTCACTATTTTCAGTGTTTTCTCTTCATTCAGTCATTTCATTCATCCCCACAGACTTGGTGTCTCATTTCATATTGCATTCATGTTTAAAATCCTCAACAATTGCATCCATACAAACATACCATATTTCATTATCACATTGCATTTTGCATCGGACAAATTTTGGGATTTTCTTATATCTAATTGACTCTTACCCTAAAATCGAATGACCTGCAGCAGTTCAATTCTCCGGGTTCAAGACAATTAGATAGGGGCATCTGTCATACCCTAAATTTGTCCTACTCGCATATTTACTTTTTATTATTGAAGAAAAATCGGAAAAAACTTGTTTCTACCTGTTTGAGGTGAATTATGGATGGTATTGACTGAATTTCAGTTGTTTTATGTGTGATAATCATCAGGAGATCTTTATGTTTAATCAGAGCTTTGCGTACAAAATATTTTTTTTCCGTTCATCTTTCAATCATTCACTTTTAGTCCATTTTATCTTTCTTTTTTTTAATATCTCTATTAAGTTCCTTACCATTTCCCCCTTCTAAACCCACAAAATTATCAAAAAAATTATTGTCATTTTTCGTTGTTGTTATTATTATTATTATTATTATTATTATTATTATTATTATTATTATTATTATTATTATCAGTGTTATTATTATTTTTTCTTATTATCCTTACTGCTGATATTTTATGTTACTAATTTCATAACTATATTCCAGGTTTTGTATTAAAAAGGGGGGTTTATTGATGTCATGCTTTAGTCGCCCATCTCATTCCATCAGCACTTAGTCTTCTACGAGGGACCCCACCCTTTTCATAATTTCATAAAAATGCAGCATCTGACACTACCATTCTCTTAGCAACTTTTCCATAGACCCACCTCCCTTGTGTGCAAAATGCATCTGCAACAAAATACGTACGACAAATCAAAACAAAAAAAAACATACCGCAACAAATCCTTCATCAGCGCATAATCGCACAAAAAAGCCATTCCACTAACCAATATTCCTCAACGCACATGATTTCTAACACAACAATAACATATTTCTACAGCTCATTCAAATCCCTCTCAAATTTCCAACAATACCTTATGATTCTTTCTATATAAAAGGTCTCATTATCACTATCAATTTCAAGGGGGAGAACCATAAAATACTCTGCCATTTTAACTCACAAACTTTATCAAACCAACATCAAACAATCCATCACAATCTTCATTTTCATTTATAAAAACGAACCTTCCGCATTTGCAAACCCCCCAACTCTTTCTCGCCTTCTTATATGTTCTTCTACACTCATAATACCTTTCGCAGAACCATAAACACCAAACCAAACTCACCGACACAGATCCGAAAAAATGTGAAATCGAAAATCACCACCGTGAGCATAACGCATTTGTCAGAGAGAAGAGTGAACCACAAATTAAAACCTGAGTTTCGATCTAAACCACAAAGCCTTTCCCATCCATAAAACTGAAACCACAATCACTAAAAAGCCCTTGAGCCACCGTGAAAATCGTCGCGTGAGAACCATTCGCAAAACACCATGAAGGAGTGACGTACCACCGCGAGAATCAGAGAACGCTGCACGATACCTACTGAGAGAGAGAAAGCGAAGCATAAACCGTATCTGAGTTGGGAGAGATTCGTGAGGAACCTGAGAGTATCCGAGTCTGCCACGATTGAGAACCGAGCGAGAGAACGGAATCGCGCTGTGATTGAGTGAAACCGTGAGGAATGGAGAGATTGAGACAGAAATAGCGATTGAAAGTGAGAAGTCGCCGCTGGGATTTGAAAAGGGTGGGTCTTTCACTTTTCTAAACTGTTTAAAGTGCAGAGGAAAACGTTCCTCTGTTCTAATTAATTTTGTTTTTTTATTTATAAAAACCTTTATGTTAATCCTTTTTTTTCCTTTAGTTGTTTTTAAGGTTTAAAATATTTTGGGCTTAGCCCATAAATTTTGTTGTTTTCTATTCATGCACCAATATCTCACAGTGCACCTCTCTGATTTGTTATCTTATTGTTTAATGTTTAGATTTTGATTTTTAGTTTAAGTCTTTTAAGAATTGTTAGTATTTTTTTATCTTGTATATATTAATCTCTAATATTTGTTTTGTTTATCGAATTGATTTAGATTTTTTCTCTCTTATTTTCTATTTGGGCCAATGATATGATATAAGGTTTATTGATATTCGATTTTTTAATCGACATTATATGAGGCCAACTTTTCCATTATTTCCATTATTTATCGATTTATCGATTTTATTCACATATTTATGGTCTATGATATTATTATCCGATTTGTGACATTCGATTTATCGACGTTGTCCGAATTGATATGAGACCCATTTTCTATTATTTTTATGGTTTCTAATTAATTTTAGATCCATTGTCATTTATCGACTTTATTATTATTTTGGCCAATGATAAAAGGTGATATTCGATTTCTAATAAATCGACGTTATCTCCTAATTTGAGGTCACACCTTTATTTTCCTTATTATTTCCCGTTATCTCGATTTATTTTATTCGGCCGATGAATAAATGTTTAGATATTTGATTTCGAATAAATCGACGTTATCTAAATTAAATATGAGGCCATTCTTTTATTTTCACTATTATTTCTCGATTTACTTTATTTTATGGTCGATGATATAACAAACAGTTTAAATATTTGATTTCAACAAATCGACGTTATTTAAATCAATATGAGACCAATTTTATTTTTTATCACATTTATTTTTTTAAAATAATCGTTTGATTATAAAGTGACGCTCGACTTCTCATAGAATGATTCTAACTTTGAATCGATTCTAAGATAGTTAAAGGGAAACATTTCGACGCTTTCGGTTTAATCTCGAGCTCCAACGGCTCCGCGTTAGCTTAGGACTAGAACTAGATCTCGCGTAATCAATCAACATTTACACTCCATTTTGCATTCACCCATAAGTCGAGTGTTTCGCGCATCTCCATCAAACCAAAAACCAAAACAATTCATTTAGATCCAAACCCTTGATCCAACGTCAAGCGGTCTTGGGTAATAAAATATTCTAAACAAGTAATTCATTAGGCATAGACATCCTTTCGCGCGTGACAACTTAGAAGGTTCCCATCGAGTACGATGGATATAGGGGGTGCTAATACCTTCCCATTGCATAACCGACTTCCGAACCCAGACAATGGTTCTGACGAACTTATCTTTATCCCTTCTTCCCTGGGTTTTATCTATATTTTCTCTTTCCCTATTTTGGGAATAAATCAAAATTAGGTGGCGACTCTCAAGTCAGCCCAGCCACGACCGCATTCGCGAGGATCGTATTTTCCGAGGTACGACACACACTTGCTTCTTCAGCACACTTGCGACTATTGTTACACATAGTAACTTAGCATAATAGCATTTGCATACTCATTCATAATGTTTGTTTGATCTAAATATATAAAATATTCCTGATCTGTTCTTTAACAAACATCAGAACATAAAATGGTTCTTTCATAAATACTTCATTGTTATCATTAAAACATAAAGATGGAATGCAAGGACAGTTTTTGTTCTTACAATCTCCCTTTTTTTTATGATGACAAAACCATATATTTTGATAGAACATTTTATACATGCAATCACCAATCGTAACAGGGTAATAACGGGTAATCACCAGTGAGAACATATTTAGAGTTTCTTAGAGTAAGAACTCCCCCTGAATGTGTTATCCCCAAAATTTTATTAATGCTTGATCAGAGTTTCCCCCTGATTCCAAGACTTACAAAATATAAATTTTGAGTTGACCAGAATATACGATAGAGAAGGATTACTTCTCTATATTCATCAAAGTCTGAATAGAACACAAGCCTTCATATCAGAACCTTGTTACTATTAGAACTATGATCGTTCTAAGTCTGATACCAAATGCAATATCATTGCTTGGTCTATCAGAACTTCTTCATAGTTCTTCAAGTACAAAACACTATACTTCTAGAGTATCAGAGTTTGTCTTGACAGAAAGTTTTTCTTTGATCTTCATAACCTGTTTCTAAGAATGCCTAGTGAACTTGTTAAGTTCCTCGGATAAACATCAAACTTTAGTGATAAATAATTTATATCATTTGATTTATTTGAGTTTGCATTCTTTAGGTTATTATCAAAATCATCTTTTCATTTCTCCCTTTTTTTGACATCATCAAAAAGTTAGAGCATCTTAGCATTTTAAAGCATTATGATTCTGATTAAATGCATATGAATATGACAGATAAGATTATGCAGAGATAGAATTTAAAAAAATATTAAAACTTAATCATTCACATATATAAATAAAAAATTCATAATAGAAAATATTCTTCATTGATTAAGTAAATTTTGAATACAAGAACATGACCAGGATTTTTGAATTAAACTTCTATAGAGCTAGCTTCTTATACTAGACACCAAAAAACAAAGGTTCACAAGACTCAGAGCGAATTTTTGTTGTCATACCATTGCGCGTACAATGATCAATCACTCCATGGAGTTTAAGGATGTGAGATATAACTCTGCGTAACGGTACTTGATAAGTTAAATTGTCTATGGAATTGAGAATTTCTTCTTTCAAATGAAGAAACGTGGCTTTTGGCAAGTTGATTTTGATCTTAGAGATTAGGAAAAGAACAAAAAGCTTGTTCATGCCTGACATTAGTTCAATCCCTCTTTCTCTAGGTCTTAAGTTGGTTATCAAAATCTTAAACCAACTTCTTGCCTCAGGAGTGAGAGTGTCAGGATGAGCAACATCACCCTCTTTTTCGTAGATGACGTTCACGTACCCAACATACCTTCCTTCATTGTAGAAATCCTCAGGTATGACCCCTTCTTCATTGCACTCAGTAGCTTGAGCAATGATGGTTGGGTTTACCATTACTAGATCTCCTGCAACTATAGAGAGGACAACACAGCATGAAGGATCGATTTCTAAGACTCTAGCATTTGCCCAAAATTTTGTCACAAGTTCAGGGTAGACAGGTCCAACCAGCATGTTGAAGTAGTTTTCCCAATCTTGAGCTAGAAATACAGAAAGAATCATGTGTTTTCCTTGTTCAGTTAGAGAAGTTGTACTCACAGTGCATTCTTTCAGAGTTACTAGATCGGAGATATTTCCACGAATATTTTTGGAAGACATTCTTGACAGCGATTGAAGGATAGAGAGAAGTAAGTTTGTAACAAGGAAAGGGATGACGATGTGCAACTGAGAGGCTTGATGAGACACAAGAATAGAATTACTTCAATTTATAGAGAAATTAAGGTGGAGAGAGAAATGCTATCAATAAAGACATGTCGCTTTGGAACAGCAAACATTTCATCTAAATTGATACCGAGCATGAGTAATAGAAGTATTGATGCGACAATAATCATTGAACTAGATATAAGAATACAAATCGATGTATTCTTATGAGTTACAAGAATTGGCTAACACAAATATCAAAGAAAAAACCGAACGATTTATTTTTACTTGAATAATCTCAATCCTAATATTTATCTGGTCATAACTATATTCATGCATGACGATAGCTATCCTATTATGCTAATCATATAGCTATCCTATTATGTTAATCATGCAGCCAGTTGTTATTATGACATAATGATGCTATTATGTTAATCATGCAGCCAGTTGTTATTATGACATAATGATGCATGGGAAATATGACTTTTTAAAAACTAGACATGTTTCTAATTAAAGACTTGCATGCATTGTTACTTAGGCCAAATTCCCAACTTAACTAATAAGGCTAGTTATGAAATTAGGCAGTTCGGAGTTTAGTTTAGTTATTTTATCTATTAAAATTTGTTATATTTATTTCCGAAATTTGAGATTAAGTTCATCAAATGTCAAGCGAATTCGGTTCTCCATAATCTAACTAAGACGGTCAATTTTTGGTCTAGGCGAAATCTTATTAATGAAAGTTATTAAGTTTGTTTCTTAAAAAAACGGAGGTAGTATTAAATGCTAACAATACTATTAAGCTGAGAGGTAGGGAAATCATCTCACTTTTAATAGTTTCAAAATATGGTATTAACTTCTAAATCACTCTTTAATGGTAGTATTCTATTTTAAATGGTTAAGCTAATGAGAGTTACTCTGTTTACTTCACAAATAAATAATTATTATCACATCTAACACAATAATAATTTGAAGAAAAAAAATGTCTAATTAAATATAAGTACATGTGTTGTTGAACACCGAATGCGTATTCAATCTGAAGTGTCAGTGTTACATAGCTTAAAAATAACAGCTTCCAGTCGGAAAAATAGACTACTTTTGTAACCAAAGTTTCACTAACCACAGTTTAACTATGCACTTTAAAGCATTTCAAATATGGAAACAACTGAAGCAACTCTGCGCGACTTCGTTTCTGCAAGAAAACTATGAATTGTTAGACGAGAAAATGGTTCAGTTAAAACTAGTTATCGGTTATATATAGTATAGAGCTTCTTTGAAATAGGAATGTGCCTTAATGCCAATACATCCGTTCACATCAAGAGTCGTAATGCTGTTGGAACACGACTTAGAGAGTGCCTCGAGACATTTATCGGTCACGCCAACTATTCCGAATAAGCTGCAAATATGGCCATCCAATACATCAAGCCAAAAAGTGATTCTAGGATAACAGTTATCCAAGTGCTATAAACTTTTAAAAATACGATGATACCTTAGAAATTCAAGAGATGTACAACTCTTTGCAATGGCTATAACCCCTACGTCGGTCACACGTACGCACCTATCACGTAAAATCAGATACAGCTCGATTATTTTCATAAAATGAGATAAAAGGATATTCAAGTTGATATTTGATAAAAAAAAATTACCAAGTCAGATTGAGGGATATAAGGTTCTTGCATTTCGAAATACATTCAAGTCCTTCATCGGAAAGATTCTGCGAGCCAAACTTATTTCTATTAGCAGTTTGTGTTAGATAGGGTTGTGCAGAGAAATCTTCAACAACAGAAGATTTTACCTGGGCACCACAGAGATCCAAAAACGTGAGACGTGTCAGAAGGCCTATCTTCCTGTAAGCTTCATCTGTGAAACTGAATACGAGTAATGCGGTGAATTTTCAGGGAAAGACAAATTGAACTTGAATAGGTTGAGTTTCAATTCCTACCTAGACACTGCATAGAGATTCAAACTCTGAAGAGATAGGCATTTCTGCAACAACTGCTTCAGCCCCTCATCGGTTAACTTGACGCACCTAGGTGTCAAATGATATACGTTACGAACCCACAAGGAATAGAAAGTTTATCAACATCAAATCAAATCTAAATCTATAATATAATTTGAAACATCACAACACTCCCCCTCCAGTTGATGTGTATCATATGCATCTAGCTAGTTCCAACCTCACTTGTGTGGTTGCTCATTAGTCCAATGTGATGATCTACCCCGGTGTTTAAGGCTCCCCCTAAAGTTCTAACAGAGGTATCAGAGTCTGGTTTAACTCGGTGTTGTATCAAGGACGCGAAGAGTCTCACAATTGAGGGAGAGAATGTTGATAAGTCAAGTGTGAGTTAGAAGTCTCATATTGAATGGACGAGTAGATGTTAAACAGCATATAATAGAGATAACTTATATACCTAATACCTTAAATTATACTTTATACTAATCAATATGAACAATCAAATCCCTTGATTAGGGGTTAAGATCAGCATCTAATCATCTAAATCTATAACATAATCTCAAATATCTCAACATAAACAATTTCAGACAGCTAATGCAAAAGAGTAAAAAAAGCATATAATATAACTCATCCTTTGAGTAATGATATAAGAATCTATACCTTGTCAAGTTTAGCAACTCTAGTTTAGGGTAATTGTCAGCAACAAATTGTGCACCGCGATCTGAAATATTCTGCAATTATCATATCAAACCACTTATTTCAAAAGACACAAGTACCAAATTTCAACGAACACTATTATTTTCTAGCAAGACGATTAAGAATTCTAGTTCATACAACGTACTTCCCAGTCACGAACTTGATTTTCAAAATTTGTTTTTAGTAGAAACGCGCACCCGCACACACACAGAGACAGACAAACACACATAGACACACGCTGACGCAGACACATACACACAAAGCGCGCACACACGCACAAACGGTATGCATGCATTTCTTTATGTACATGTAATAACAAAACTTTATAAATAAACATTGAAGAATAATGTGATATAAAATTACAACTCCAAGGTATATCATCATGTACCTTACAGCCACTTATATTCAAATCAACTATATGTTTGCAGTTCCTCACTATATGCTTTAGTCCACTATCAGTTACCCTGAAAGAACACTCAAATTAAAATCCAAACTGATATTCTCATCTGCTAAATCAAACATTACGCGTTAACAAACAAATTCAAAGCACCTCACGTTCCAGTAGATGGAAAAGTTTTTCAGCCGAGGACAACAACTCGTTATTGCCTCAATTCCGGTATCCGATATTTTCTGACAGACGTTGAGATTTAAAGACTCCAAGCTTTGAAGAGAATCAAAACACTAGAATCGCTTAAAGTAATTCAGTCAGAAAATAGCATTCAATCTATATTCTACATTTCTACATGAATGTGTCAACTATGTTTACCTTTTGTTTAATAAGTATGAGATGTGTGTCTTCAATATCTCTAGCAAATTCAAGGTTAATTTCCTTTACATGGCTATATCTAGGCTACAAAAATAAACAATCAAATTCCGTAGCAAAACAATATTAATCAGAAGCATCGAATTTGATCTAAATTGAATGAAAATGAAAATTGATAATTAACATACCAGGGAAAGTGCAGCTATGAGGCGATTTCCGGCATTATTCAACTCACGAAAATTGAGTAACTAGTAGTAATAATAATAATAATAATTGATTAGTAATGGGAGAATGAAGGGGAAAGGGAAAGGTGAAGATTGATGTTGAAGACTTACTTGCCAGAGAGGTTGAGAAGAGAGAAGGGTGCGGTAGATGAAGGGACTGACGAGGAGGAGAGAAACAAGGTCGGTGTGAGTGAGAGTGAGAGATGAAGGGGAGGAAGAAACGAGTTTGAAGACTTTGGGGACTATGTCTTTGGACCAAACATCGTCGTTTGTTGTCTCCGTTGTCGTTGCTGTGGATGTTCTTTCCTCCATTTTTTGTTTCCGGCCCTAACTTGCTAGGGGACCGCTTTTACCCTGCTGCCATTTTTTCCATTTTTTTCTTTCAATGAGGTTTAAGTAAATAGTAATTAAAATAAATCCTCGTGGTTGGTAGGGATGTAAATGGATATCCATGGAATGGAACTGATACTATGATATCCGTATCCGCACCATTTGATAAAAATGATATTCATATCCGCCTCATATCCATATGAATATCCGTTAAGCGGATAATCCGCAGATTTAACGGTATCCATGGATATTTACAGATATTCATGGATAATTTTTTAATTTTTTTTTAAATTATTTTTAAAAAAATAATTTTAAAATTCTTTTAAAGAAACAAAAAAATATTATCATATAACATTCATATATTTGTTCTTAATTTAACAGCGAACGACCAAGGAATAGGAAGAAGACATTGGTTTGACAAAGGAATAACGACACTAGTTGGTTGGAAAGTGAAATTGTTGATTTGAGGTATGAAATATTGAATAGTTTAAATATGAAATGGCTAATAGAATTTGAATGGAATGTGAAAGGTTTTCTTAAAAGAAAATTTCAAAAAAAATAAGAAATATAAAAAGACTAATTTCTTATAGATGAAAAAAATAAGGTATAATAAACTAATAATATTAAAATTATTTTTATAATTTATTAACGAATATGGATATCCGCGGGTACGAATATCATTAAACTCGTATCCATATTCATTAACAAACAGATATTTAAATATACATTACCGTGGATATCCATTAAGTTATCTGTCTCATATCTCGGATGGATTTTATCCGCGGATATCCACGGGTACGGATAATTTTGGCATCCCTAATTGTTGGGGTACATGGTCTTTTCTCATAATGCTCATTTGTATTTTGTGTTGTTTTCTTGCAAAAACAAATATCTGAGCCTTCCTCATGATCTTCTCTACCCCCTCACTAGTAGAGTTTTTGTCTTCCGTGGGAATCGAACTCTGTACCCTAGGGTTCAAGTACATGTTCATTCCATTCCCACTACCACTTGAGCTAGTATGTAACACCCAAATTATTTAATTAATTATTTTATTAAATATTTAACTAATTATTTGTGTTCCGTCGGTATATTTTATGTTGTGGTTGATTAAGTCGATAAGTCGGAAAAATAAGTCGAAAGCCGTAGAATTTTTATTAGAATTAATAATATGGATGTTATGCTAATTGGGTTGGTGAGCCTAAAATCGTGTCTGAATTAGTAAAATAGGGGGTGTTATGTTTAGGCACATTATTAACTATAATATTTAATTAGCTTAATAAAAAGAAATAAAAGTATTAGAAAACAGAACATAAAAATAGAAAACATAAGTTATCAGGAGAAGAGGAAATTGGAAATTTGGAAAAACTGCTGCAAGATCGTGAGAGAAAGAGAACAAAGTTGGAATTCGATTTTAGGGCAACCTTCGATCCAAAACCTAAGATAAGGATGGGTTCGATTTTTATAATCGGGTATGAAATTCAATATTGTGATTGGGTTTGAATTGGATAGTTAGGTTTAGTTAAATATGTATTGATATGAATGAACTGCTGACAGTTGTTGTTGTGAATATTCGTGTGAAAATCGATTGTCCGATTATTGAATTTTACTGATTTTATCCTATTTTAATTGTGTTGGTCGTTGCTGTAAAAATCATGTCAAAATTGTTTCTGGAAAAATTAAAAATTTGGGGACAAAGACAAACCGGTAGAGCATCCATTTGCCAAAAGGCCAAGTGGTGGGAGCCACTTTCCAAAATGGCGGGTGCCATTTTGTGTGGGGGTGGATAGAAGTGGTAAGTGGCGGGTGCCACTTTGTATTGTGGTAGGTGCCACTTGATTTTTTTTTCCTTAAATCATATTAATGGGATTAAAACAAGTGTGTATCATGATGTGGCTTGAAACAAAAAAAAATATGATGGATTAGTTAGAGAATGGTGCAAGCCACTTCTCATAGTGGCAAGAGCCACTTTGTTGATTTTGTTTACACCATCATGTAACTATTGGTTAATTTAGGTGCATAATTAAATTAATTGGGTTAACTAAACTAATTAGGAAGGAAGGTGGCAATGTGGCGCACGCCACTTTTTCTGTTGGTGGAAGTCACTTTAAATGTTTTCTAATCACCTAGCCTCATTAAGTAATTAAGTATTGGATGATTTAATTAATATGGTAAATCAATTAAGATATGTAGCGCAAGCCACTATGAGATGTGATAGGAGTCACATTCTCACTAATTCATGAAACTTGAGAATCATAGTCATGAAGAAAAATTAAATAAACCTTAAATAAATTATAGTCTTGGAATAAGTTAATTACACAATGTTAACTTAATTATTTCAATTTCATCTAGTAAATTTAGAAACAATTAAAATGATTTCAATATTTTAGTCGTAGTAGAAAATTAGAGAATGCAGTAGTAGGTCAGTGAACTGAATGAATTAGTTACTGAGAAGGAGTTTTGACAGAACTGATAAAACTAGTCTTTCTAGCTGAAACCCCAGTAGCAATGGAATGAATATGACAGAAGATAATTATCAAAACACAGAAATTTCGATAATTGTAATAATACGCGATAAGTCGCGACAAGTCAGAAAACATTGTTGTTTTAGTCGGTTTAGCCGAATTAGGCGAAAAACGAAGTTGCCCAGAAATTAACGAAATTAATCGGGGTAAGTCGAATAAATTAAAAGTTGGTTTTTATCACGTGGTTTTGTCGAAATTGTGTCGTATAGTCGATTGCAGGTACATTTAAGTTGTTCTATAAGTTGATTATGTCGTAAAAGTTGTTGTGTTGCTATGTTGTTTTTGTTGTAAAGTTGTGTATGTCATGTAGATTCATATGCATTTTGTCGGAGCCGTTGCTCACACCATGTTGCCCTGGATTGACAAATTTTAAGTTGAAAGTTGAAGGCTTATGTCTTGATGCCTCGACAATCTGGCAATGATTTAAGTTGGGAGTTTTACTCCAAAATGGTACCACATGCATATTTAGTAGAGTCGCATATAAAGTCGCATGATTTTTGAGTTGTCGTTGTGTTGTTGTACTAGTTGATGTTATGAAGTGGTAAATTATGTGAAATCATTTTCTGTGTATTGCGTTTCATATACTGTTTATAATTATCGTAACTCACCCCTTCTGTTTGAATGTTGTCCTTATATTGGCAACGTGCATGTAATCCAGAGGAGTAGTCGATTACCTTTAGTCGAGTCGGTTGTCAATCGCTCTGATACGTAGCACTCGGGGGGAATGACGCGTGTTTGTGTTCTTGATTTTTTGAAATGCTTAATTTTGTTTTAATTGAAGAACTTAGAATGTTCATTTATAATTTTGAAGTTTTTTTTATGTTGGATAAGATACTGCAAGTTGTTTTATGAACCTGCTGCATAATGTTTTTATGAAGTTGAATTATTTAAGTGAAAGCAAGTTGTTTTATGTTTATTTATGAAAAGTGTTATGTATTAATCAGATTATAATGAAAGTTGAAATTTATCGAAAGTTGAAATGTGATATCCCGTTTATGCGGAAGTTTTTGTAAACTCTGATTTTAATTATATTTAAAGGGTAGAAATGGTGTGTTACATTAGTGGTATCAGAGAAGGTCGGTCTGTCCGGCTAAGTGTCGAGTCTTAGTTGTCTAACAATCGTGTATTGTTAGTGTTCTAACTTTTGGTTGTGTTGTAGTGATAAGCTGAGATGGCTGGAAGAAACGATGTTGCAATGGCTGCTGCAATGCAAGCAATGGCACAAGCTATGCAGAACTTGCCAAATGTTGGTGAAGATGTTGGATCACGTAGCTTGGAGACTTTTCAAAGTGATAATCCGCAAGTGTTCAAAGGAAAATATGATACAGATGCAACTTTAGGATGGTTGAAAGAGATTGAGAGAATCTTCCATGTTATGGATTGCACTTCGGCACAGAAGGTTAGGTACGGAACTCACATGCTGGCAGTCGAAGCTGATGACCGGTGGCTAGAAACTCGTGAGAGGTTGGATACTGCATGTGAAGTAATTACATGGGATGAATTTCATAGGGAATTCATGAGAAAGTATTATCCCGAGGAAGTCCGTGGCAAGAAAGAAATTGAGTTCCTTGAGCTGAAGCAAGGAAACATGTATGTCACCGACTATGTTGCTAAATTTGTTGAAATGTCCAAGTTTTATCCTCATTATACTGGTGTTGGTGCTGAATTTTCAAAGTTCATCAAATTTGAAAACGGGTTGCGCTCTAAAATCAAGAAGGTTGTTGGGTATCAGAAGATACACATCTTTTCTGAGTTGGTTGATAGCTGCAGGATATTTGAGGAGGACAATAATGCTCATTACAAGGTTATCAATGATCGCAGAGACAAACAACATCAGAATCGTAGCAAGCCGTATGATGCTCCAGCTGGAAAGGGGAAACAAAAAGTTTCTCCGGCTCAGAGAACTAGTGAGAGAGGTGCTCCTGCTAGTATAGTTTGCTTCAAGTGTGGTTAGACTGGTCATAAAAGTAATGTATGCACTGCTGAGATAAAGAGATGTTTTCGTTGTTGTAAGACTGGGCATGCAATAGCTGATTGCAATCACAAGGAAATGATATGTTTTAATTGTGGCAAAGAAGGGCATATTGGTAGCTAGTGTAAGAAGCCAAAGAAAGCTCAGATTGGAAAAGTGTTCGCGTTGACCGAAACTCAGATAGTTAACAAGGATAGACTTATCAGAGGTACATGTTTCATTAATAGTACTCATATAATTACTATTATTGATACTGATGCTACATGTCGCTCCCACCAAAAGACACCTAGGTCAAGAGGGGTACAGACGCGAACGGTCGGCGAAAGGAGAGGGAAATGAATAGAGTCTCCAGCTAGGCATTTTTATCCCGAAGGAAAGGTAATGCTGCATAAACCTGAGAAAGGATGGATAAGACGGTCGCGAACCAGAGAAACTGAGAAAGGGGGTTGGTTACAACCTGGGAAGGTATTAGCACCCAGATTGTCCGCCGTACTCGACGGGATCCACGCTTGAAATGTTTGTGTTTTAAAGGGGTAGTGTCAGTGCAATTTGTGTATAAAAGCTGGAAAGAATGCAAGTGTCAGTGTAAAATAAATGTGAAGTGTATAAGTGAAGTGTCAGTGTAAAGAAAGAATATGAAGCTCAAGATTATGAGGCTTAAAGAATAATGATGAAAGAGGGGGAATATACAGAGACTTTTGTTCAATAACTGTTAAGTTATGCCTACGTATCCTCTCGTGCAATGAGGAAGTCAGAACACCGTAGTTCGACTCAAAGAGACTGAAAGATGAATTGACTTGTGAACTGCTTGCTTGTCTATGCTCAAGTGTATGACCTGTCTGGCTCAGGTGCAAACTGTCTTGCATTAGACGGAAGAAGCAAGTTCTCGTTTGTGAGTGAATGAGATGAGAAAAGAATCCCGGAGGAGACGATTATTGTTTGTTTTTGGTATTTTCAATCTTTTATTGCTTTTTGTGTTTGTCATAAGAAAATGAGCTTAAGCCTAAACCAAGGGTTAGTAAACTCATCACATCCTCCCTCTGATTAGGGGTAATGAGAATACCTTAAGTGTGAAGTAAGCACCTCACACTTAATCACCATGATGTAGGATTAAGATCATTAACCTACTTGTATTTATTTAGATGTTTTTGTTGTTTTTGTTTAGTGTTAAGTAATGAGTTTAAGCCATAATCAAGGATTTAATGGACTCATTACACTATCCTAATAGAAGGATAATAGATGAGAACATTTAAGCTGAGAAAGACTCCTCAACTTAATCCATGATTAGGGATTAACCTCATGACAAAACAAAGCCTTTATTAAATGGATTTTAGTTAATGGTAAGATTAAGAAGTGATTTTTATGGTTTGTAAGACAACTTGAGGAGGACTTGTCCATTAACACTAGGGTTAGTCCTTCTTAACCAATTAAGGAAGAATTAGAACCCTAATGCAAGGCCCAAGTTACAAGCTTGATGTCTTGATGATTATTAAGTGAATTGATTAGAGGATTTAAACACATTAAGGGTTTAACACTTAGGATTAAAGTTATACACTCCATCCTAATAGAAGGATGCAGGCATAAGCTTAATCACAAAGCCTTAAAGCCTTTAGGGTTTAGTCCCTGATTATGAGATGAGAAGAGAAGACTCAAAGATGACACAAAGGTAAAAGCTAAATGGGGACTAATCAAAACCTAATTGTTATCATACTTGGAGATCCTAGGGTTTGTGAGGCTTAAGAGAGAAAGAATCTTCAAAGAGCCACCAAGGAGAGAAGCAGATGAAAGGAGAAAGAAACAGAGAGAAGCAAAACAACTTGCTTCACTTAAGAAGACAAGTTGCTTGAAGAAAGAAAGTAAGAGATGAACATGAATGAGAAAGCTCACTCAAATACACAAGATAAATGCAGCAAAGATGCAAGAGAGATAAGAAGAGATTGTGAGAAGTGAAGGCAAATTCACTTCTCAAAACAACTTACCACCTGAAAAGTTAGCAAAATAAATGAAATGCAATGCAAATGAGATGAAATGTCATGATGCAAACCAAAGTCAGAAGCCTTTACATAATGTTAATGGTGCTAAGAGATGATACAAACATGAGGCAAGACATGAGAATGATCAAACAAGCATAAGGATGCAAATGAGGCATGCTTTGAACCATGAATGTACATGAAAAGTTATGAAATGCAATGGACATATAACATGGCAAATGAAAGATGCAATGCTCAAACATGATTCCAATATGTCCTAAGATGTATTATGAATCAGGTGGGTGCACAAAATGTCATGGCAAGTCATTGGATGCAAGCAAGTGAAAGAAGGATGCAAAGGAAGGTACAAATTAGGGTTACATGCATCATGCAAAGCAAAAATCCAAAACCAGAAGCAAATGACATGATAAAAATTTGAAAATGCAATCAAAGATACCCTAAACCTACACAAGCTCACTGCCCAAAGGAGAGGATCCAACTCTTAACCTAGTGAAAGTTATGAATTTCCTAAGATTACTAGGGTTTTGGGGTATCTCATCAAGAAAAATTCCAAACAAATAGAAAATGTAAGATCAAATCAAACCAATTTTATCCTATGAACTACATGTGTTGAAGGATGCAATGCAAGAAGAATCATCATCCAACTCTCAATGGTTAGGCAGAAAGGATTTTTCAAAGTTTGCACAAAAATATTGCCTTAAAATGAATTTAATTCCAATGAAAATGATCAAAAGGCATCAAGAACAAAAAAGAAATTTGGTTTGAGAGTTGGATAATGTTTCTAAATGTTTCTAAATGCAATGTGAATTTTTTTGGTGATTTTTAAATACTTAAATGTATTTTTAATTAATTAATTTTCATAATTAATAAAAAATAAACATTTAAATGATTTAAAAATGATTTTTAATGCAAAAAATAAAAATAAAAATATTTTTGGGTTTTAAAAATTAATGAAATCTTTGACAAAAATTTTCATAATTTTTAAATGATTTTAGCTATTTTTAATAATTCGTGCAAAATAAATATGAAACAAATAAAATTAAAATGAGTTTAAATGGAAAAAGGGAAAGTCAAACAATCTGAAGGCTGAGATTCAAATTCACAGAGGCGGGAGTTGACCTGGCGCGCAAACGAACGACCCACATTCAAACCTACGTAATTATGATTAAGCCCTAATCAGAAGCCCTAATGACTTTCAGATGACCGGAACAGTGTTCCGGTCATCTTCTCCGGCCAACCGAAAATCAAAATATCTCCCTAGGCTGTTTCCAATGCTCTAACTCTCCAGAATTCATCCTCTACCCACCCCAAACACGAATCAAACACAAAATCATGTTTACCCTTCAACACAAACACGAATCGAATCAAAGAAGTTTTTAGGTCAAACTTTCAGAGACATGGTTCAGGCTCAAAACTCAATCATTTCAAAAACTAAGAACACCAGAATGATCAGTGAAGCATAAGCAACAATTCTATAACATAAAAAGCAATTTCTGGAAAAAAAAGTTCTTGAGGTACCTGAGCTGGAGCTTTCGAAACAGGGACTTTCTGGCCAGCTCTTTGCTTCAAACAAGCTCCAATGATCCTCCTCAGAAGCTTTTGACACTTAGCTGGAGTTTATATGGCCTCCAGAGGAAGTTTGCAGAAGCTCAGGTCAAGGGAGTGTTGAAATCGTGTTTTTGATTGTGGTGGTTTCAAGGACAAGTGAGGGGCGGGAAATGATCAGTGGGTCATGGTGAGTTGAATGGTGAAAGAATTTTTAAGTTTGAGTTGCTGGGTTGAGAGATTCGATAGAAAATGCAAAGGGAGGGATTTTTGTGAGTGCTGGCTTCTAGGGTGTTTCAGGCTCCAAGATGTTATGAAATGGCTTGCTTGAAGTGTGTTTGTAAAGTCTTGATTGGTCAGAATAGTTGGTGTGGCACTGTGGGATTAGTATGGGGTTTTAGCAAAAAGTCAAGTCTAGGTGTAAGAGAGGTATGGGCTATGGCAATGAAGGTACAAAGCATGGCTTGGCTGCAGCTTGAATCAGGGAGGACCATGGAAATGGATTAGAGGCAATGCAGCAAGTGGATTAGGGTTTGTGAGATGTTTTGCAACTTTGTCCAACTTTGGCCCTTTTGGAAATTTA
This sequence comes from Lathyrus aphaca, assembly GCA_963966055.1. Taxonomy (NCBI): domain Eukaryota; kingdom Viridiplantae; phylum Streptophyta; class Magnoliopsida; order Fabales; family Fabaceae; genus Lathyrus; species Lathyrus aphaca. The sequence goes on along the minus strand of OZ014520.1, from coordinate 352,433,181 downwards.
TGAAGTTCAAGGCACCAAAATGCATAACTCTTGGGCCAATTCTGATTTTTAGAAGTCACATGAGCATGTTGTGAAGAGTTTGTGCACATTTGAAGTCTTTAGAATGCTTGATCATACCATTTTGCAAAATGCCTCTTTGGTACAAAACTTGAAATTATGTGATTTTTCCCAATTTTGACAAGCCATAACTTTTGATCCAAAATGAATTAGGACAAGTTCTTGTACTTTTTGAAAAGGGAATGATCCATTCTACAACTTTCATGACCAAAGTTTTCTCATTTGAAGCATTTTTGAATCAAAAAGAAAGGGTTGAAAAACTTTCCCAAAATGACAAGTTTCCATTACAAGTCATTTTCCCAAAAAGGCAACTTTGCAAATGGCTTGAAATTCTTAAATTTTGTGAACTTCTAACATCTTCTATGATCAAATAAAGATAATACCCAATCAAAATGATGATGAACACCCTTTGGTTGGGTCATTGGGGGCCTCAGATGCCCTGATTTTACACTGACTTGCTCAAGAAGTCAACTCTTGATTAGATGCCTTCCCCATGGAATATTTTCATGAAAATTGATATGCATGATCCTTATACCATATAGAGACCAATAGAAACAAGAATGACCAAAAAATTTGGAGTTATGGCCTTTGAAACCAAAACCCTAATTCTAGGTCATCTGTGCAGTTAAACCTGGCTCTGCTTCCATGCCATTCTCAGTTCTTGTGATTCTTTGACTTTCTTGACTTTGTGGGGATATAATATGATGCTTGAACATACATGGACCCTCTTGAGATGATTTAATACCTTTGGGGTGGCTCAAATGGCTCTTGGACTGCTCAGATCACAAACCCTAGATGCAGATGACTTAGAAGCAATGTAGTGAACCAAAAATGTGGTATGAGATGCTATGACTGAATTTATGCACATGAAAAGATCACAAGCCATGGTGTGAATGGGTGAGGGAAAATTTGGGGTGTTTACAGCTGCCCCTATTCAAACATGAGTTAGCTGTGCAGGATGTAAGCAACGGCTTAACAGGCAAGCAAGATAACTTGTGGTTGAATACCAATGACAGTCCAAAATTTGCACTCACAGAATGAAGAAGAAAAGGGATATAGATTGTAAAAGAAAATCAAGTGTAATTATAAGGTGCGGGCGACGGAGGACGACCGTCGAGCAGAGGACGACTGCTGGGGATAAAGCGATGACGGGGACGACCGACATGCTTGAGAGATCATGATGGGGATGGCCATCAGGCAAAACTATAAGATTCTCTGGGGATTATAGGTAAATGAAACAGATGATGAGGTACGGTCATCAGAGGTGAAGGACAATCACCTAGCAGGGGACGGCTGCTCTGTTGGGGATAAGATGAGGGACGATCATCTAAGGTGAAGGACGATCACCGGGCAGGGTACGGCTGCCGAATGTACCACGACATAGGACGAATTGTCGGGTAACAAGGTTGACGATGGGGACGGCCATCGGAGAAGCATAATGAAGGACGATCATCAAGAGGTGAAGGACGATCACCTAGCAGGGTACGGCTGCTCTCGGGGTTAAGATGAGGGACGATCATCTAAGGTGAAGGACGATCACCTAGCAGGGGACGGCTGCTAAAGATATCACGACATAGGACGAATTTCAGATAAACAAGGGTTCTAATGAATAGAGACTCCACTTGAAGTTGATGAAGGACGATCATCAAAAAGGTGAAGGACGATCACCTGGCAGGGTACGGCTGCCGAAAAAGGTATCATGACATAGGACGAATGTCAGATAGAAAGGAAGTTTTGCTGAGGACTTCGCTGGGGAAAAGTAAACACGGACGAGTGTCTTCAACCAAGAGATGAGAGGGATAAGTGTTTCGGTGCTGTGTATAGATTAAAGATGCGGACAAGCATCCTTAAGACTATGATACGGACGAGTATCAGGTAGAAACAAATGTTGACACCTGTTCGGAGATGATGATACGGGCAAGTATTAACTAGTTAGCAAAGAACACGGACGAGTATTGATTCTGTGGGGACTCTTCTGGGGAATAATAGACACAGTCGAGTGTCTAAATTCAAGAAGACACAAGTGTTTGACACGGTGTACGGATTAAAGATGCGGACGAGCATCCTTAAGACTATGATACGAACGAGTATCGGTAGAAACAAACGCTCGACGCATGTTCAGAGATGATGATACGGACGAGTATCAACTGGTTAACAAAGAACACTGACGAGTGTCGAATCTGAGGGGATTTAAATGGTATATACAAGATACGGACGAGTATCTGTACGAGTAAAACAGGAGTAACAAGTATGAGTTTGGTACATATGAGTGTTTAACTTGCTGGGGAGAGTGACACGGACGAGTGTCAAAAAAAAGAAAAGTGTAATATAAACAAGTGTATGAGTACCAAGGAAGTTGTGTATTAGTATCTTGTGAGTGCAAAGGGGGTGCTTTGGCTTTCTACTAGGGATATGACACGGCCGGGTGTCAGGAAGTATCTGTATCTTTAAGGAAAGTGCCTTGGCTCTCTGCCAAGGAATCTGGGGATTCTTCTGTATATCGTTGATGGATTGTCAGTATTTACAAGTGTTTGATTCAGATCATGGCTTATGATTATGCATTATGTTTGATTTTTGCCGTAATGCTCCGTATTAGACGGAATGCTACGCTCTGTGGGGAAAATATGATGCGAATGCTATGATTATGCAAAGATACCGATTCGAGATTCGGATCCCGTTGTTGTGGAGATCTCCGGCTGATCTACTTGAAGGATATCCCAGCTGAGGATGAGATCATTGGTAGATCTGTCATGTATGACTCTGCATCGGGAAGTAGGTCACTGATAGACCTATCCTGGTAATGAGAGACCCAGCTGGGGTTTGTAGAAGCTTTCGTCACTCTGTTGCAAGATCTTCAGGCATTGCTTTGCTGGATAGAGGTTGAGACTTTGTGGGGAAGTAGTTCTCTGTCTAGCATTTGGCTGGGGAAGAAGAAAGATCACTGAAATATCTTCTTAGAGATTTTTGCGGGGATCCTGCTGAGGACGATACTTGACAACTCAGCTGGGGATATGAATACCTTCTGGTGCTGCTCTGAAGGAAGTGTTGGAGAAGTGATGCCTGTCGACTCTGACGGGGAGAACACATCCTTGGTACTGTTTGGAAAGTGTGCTGAGGAGACAATGATTTGGCAGCCTACTGGGGAGAATCTTCCATGCCCCATGTTGCACTTTGAATACCTGCAATCCTAAAAAGACAGAGAAACGCACAAGTATCCCGTGGTGTTCTCTACTGGATTCCATCATAGGAGTTTGGACATTCCCGGGAGTAAACATATTTCCTGCAAGCATGTAGTTTAGGAAAGACGCATCTGTATTTATGTGATTAACAAAATAATGACATCAGACATTTTCGCAAGTGAAAGAGTACGAGACAATGTGCGACTAAAAATCTGATTTTATTAATTCGTGTGCCCTGAATTGGCAAGATACAGTCAAAGAAACAAATCCCCTGCAATGAGGAGATTGTTATAAATTGAGAAACAAAAGATGTTGGCAATGTTAATGACGCTTCAAGGAGCTTCCCTTTTGCTATGACTCGTATGACATTTGACGTTCTTCTCGTCTTGCTTTCTGGAGAAGGCTGATTATGACCGATGCTTTAACCTTTCGGAGCTTGCCAGGTTGTAAGTGATACAGATGAATTCAGAATGCAGTTGTTCACTTATTCCCTTATTTTGCATGGATTGCCCTTTCGGGTTTTCAATCCATCGGGATACCCCTTTTTGCCTGAGTCGTCCAATGCGGCTTTTCGACTCAGCGGGTGTACATTCTTTATTTTATTTTCCCTTATTTTTGCCCGAGTCTTTTATTCTGTTTTTGACTCGCCGGGATGCCCTATTTTTTCCTGGACTTACATTCTGTTTTTATGTCCAGCGGGTCATTTTTTATGCGAAGTATTTTTTAACTGCATCTGAATTCACAGGGGACAGGAAGTCTTCACCATCCATAGTACTGAGCACCAGTGCTCCACCAGAGAAAACTTTCTTTACTATGAATGGACCATCATAATTCGGAGTCCACTTGCCCCTGTGGTCTGTATGAGGAGGAATGAGTCTTTTCAGCACAAGATCTCCTACTTGGTACTCTCGGAGCCTGACTTTCTGATCGAAGGCTTTCTTCATTATTTTCTGATACAGCTGCCCATGACAGATTGCAGCTAACCTTTTCTCTTCAATCAGATTCAGTTGTTCGTATCGGGATCGGACCCACTCTGCTTCACTCAGCTTGACATCCATCAATACCCGTAGAGAGGGTAGTTCAACTTCAACAGGTAGGACTGCCTCCATACCATACACAAGCTGATACGGTGTTGCCCCAGTGGATGTTCTGATTGACGTACGGTACCCATGTAAGGCAAACGGTAGCATTTCATGCCAATCTTTGTAGGTAACCACCATCTTCTGCACAATCTTCTTGATATTCTTGTTAGCTGCCTCAACAACGCCATTCATCTTTGGCCTGTAAGGAGAAGAATTGTGGTGTTGGATCTTGAAGTCCCGACATAATTCTGCCATCATTTTATTGTTTAAATTGGAACCATTATCAGTAATGATTCGCTCGGGCACTCCATACCGACAGATGATGTCTCTCTTCAGAAATCGAGCTACCACTTGCCTTGTAACATTTGCATAGGAAGCTGCTTCAACCCACTTGGTAAAATAGTCAATGGCAACCAGGATGAATCTGTGGCCATTCGAGGCAGTCGGTTCAATCTTGCCAATAATATCAATGCCCCACATAGCAAAGGGCCAGGGTGAAGACATCACATTCAGGGGATTCGGAGGCACATGCACTTTATCAGCATAAATCTGGCTTTTATGACATTTTCTGGCATAGGCACAACAGTCTGCATCCATTGTGATCCAGTAATAGCCTGATCTTAACAACTTTTTAGCCATTGCATGCCCTCCTGCATGGGTACCAAAGGATCCCTCGTGCACTTCGTGCATTAACAAGTCTGCTTCTGTCTTATCAACACATCTGAGGAGTACCATATCAAAGTTTCTCTTGTACAGGGAACCGTCAGTATTCAGAAAGAAACTACCGGCTAGCCTTCTTAAAGTCTTCTTATCATTGGAAGATGCCCCAGGTGGGTATGTCTGATCCTCCAAGAAGCACTTAATGTCATGGAACCAAGGCTTATCATCTTTAACAACATCTGCTGAGAACACGTATGCTGGTCTGTCAAGTCTGGACACTGAAATTCGAGGCACAAAGTTGGCAGCTTGAACTTTGATCATGGATGAAATGGTAGCCAAGGCGTCTGCAAACTGATTCTTGTCTCGAGGGATATACTCAAGCTTGACCGTTGTGAAGAAAGTCAATAACCTCCTTGTATAATCCCTGTAAGGTATCAAATGATCTTGGTGGGTGTACCATTTACCGTTGGTTTGATTGATTACCAGAGCTGAATCCCCGAACACAGTCAAGGTCTTGATCCTGAGGTCAATGGCTTCCTCAAGACCCATAATGCAAGCTTCGTATTCAGCTTCATTGTTAGTGCAGTTAAAGGTGAGCTTTGCCGATAAAGGCATATGAACTCCTATAGGTGTAATGAGTACTGCACCAACACCACGACCATTCATATTGACAGCCCCATCAAACATCATAGTCCATTCTTCTTCTGGGTCAGGCCCTTCAGTGTGAACAGGCTCTTCATGATCTTTTGCTTTTATGAACATGATGCCTTCATCGGGGAAGTCAAATCTCATAGGCTGGTAATCATCAATAGGTTGCTCAGCAAGATAATCAGACAATACACTGCCCTTGATGGCTTTCTGAGATGTGTATTGAATGTCATATTCAGTGAGGATCATTTGCCATCTTGCAACCCGTCCGGTAAGTGCTGGCTTCTCAAATATGTACTTGACGGGGTCCATCTTTGAGATCAACAAGGTAGTGTGGGTCAACATATACTGCCTTAGTCGGCGAGTAGCCCACGCTAAAGCACAACAAGTTTTCTCGAGCAGTGAATAACGTTGTTCACAGTCGGTAAACTTTTTGCTTAGGTAGTATATTGCATACTCTTTTCGACCAGACTCGTCATGCTGGCCCAACACACACCCCATTGACTCTTCCAATACCGTCAGGTACATTATTAGAGGTCTTCCTTCAACTGGAGGCATAAGGATTGGAGGCTCTTGTAAGTATTCCTTGATTTTGTCAAAAGCCCTCTGGCAGTCTTCGTTCCACCTGACCGTTTGTTCTTTTCTTAACAACTTGAATAAAGGTTCACAAGTTGGTGTTAGGTGAGATATGAACCGTGAAATGTAGTTCAATCTACCTAGAAACCCTCGAACTTCTTTTTCTGATTTTGGTGCAGGCATTTCTTGAATGGCTTTAACCTTATCAGGGTCAACTTCAATCCCTTTCTCACTTACAATAAACCCCAGCAGCTTACCAGATCTCACCCCGAATGTGCACTTGTTGGGGTTTAACTTCAGTTGGTACTTCCTCAGACGCTTGAATAGCTTCAACAGATTTACCAGGTGGTCTTCTTCAGTGAGGGACTTGGCAATCATGTCATCCACATAACATTCTATTTCTTTATGGATCATGTCATGGAATAATGTTACCATAGCCCGTTGATAAGTCGCACCAGCATTCTTCAGTCCGAATGGCATCACCTTATAACAGAACGTGCCCCAAGGTGTGATGAAAGTTGTCTTCTCCATGTCTTCAGGTGACATCTTAATCTGATTGTATCCCGAAAATCCATCCGTGAAGGAGAATCCCGAGAACTGATCTGTATTATCAACCAATACATCAATGTGAGGTAAAGGGAAGTCATCTTTTGGGCTGGCCCTATTCAGGTCCCGGTAATCCACACACATCCTTACTTTGCCGTCTTTCTTAGGCACAGGTACAATATTAGCAACCCACGGCGGATAGCTAGTCACAGCAAGAAAACCGGCGTCCCACTGCTTTTGTACCTCCTCTTTTATCTTCATTGCCATATCTGGGCGAGTACGGCGCAGTTTCTGCTTTACCGGTGGGCAATCTTCTTTTAAAGGCAGCTTGTGCATGACAATATCGGTGACCAACCCTGGCATATCCTGATAAGACCAAGCAAAGACATCCACATATTCTCGAAGCATATCAATCAGTTGTTCCTTTACTGAATCTTGTAAGCAAGCTCCGATCTTAACCTCTTTCACATCTTCTTCCGTACCAAGATTAACCGTCTCAACCTCCTCCTGATGAGGAGTGATAACCTTCTCCTCTTGCCTTAACAACCTGGCTAGCTCTTCAGGTAGCTCATAATCTTCTTCAACCCCTTCATCGGCTTGATTGATTGGATTGTCAAAGTCATACGAAGCCATAGTTGTGTTGTTGTCGGTGTAGTCTGAAAGGCACTCTCTGCAAGGGTTTAGATCGTTCATTTTAGTGATCGATTTTAATCTTTTTTAGAAAAAGTGAAATGAAGTTATCATTTTGGAAAACATTTCCATTTTATTTTTGTACAAAAAGAAAAATGAAAAACAGTGAGCGGAAAAGGAAAAGACTCATTTGCAAAAGATGTCTGATATTCATTGATTGATCTGTTTGCACAAAATTACAAGATGGCCCGATTACAAAATGAGTCTTGTCATCTTGGGCAAGATGCAAGACTTGATGCATGCTTAAAAATACAGGAAATAATAATTACTCTGCAGGAGTAACCCTTATAATTTCCTGGGAAGACCAGTTTGAGACATGGCTCCCCGGGGTCCTTGGACTTATCCAGCTCTTCAGGTTGCGCTCATCTTCCGACTCATCTTCCAAGTTGTTCACCGCATCCGGGGTGAGCATCCCCCCGCTGACAAAATTGGGCTTCTTAGCAGCCTCTGATTGATCTTGTTGAGTTGGTTTGTAACCCAACCCAAATCTGTCTTCCTTCTTTTCCACGGGCAGCAGCTTGCCCCAGCCTTGGGCAGTACCCTCTTCAACAACCTTCCTGGCTTGCTGATAAGACGTCATGGAAGTTCCCAGTACAGCTGATGCTTCATTAATGTTCAGGGCCTCAAACCCCTGGCTCATGGTTTCATGGATTTCTCCATCCATTTCAATGTACTTGTACGTAGCCAGATGGCTAACAAAGATGTCCTCTTCCCCACAGATGGTGATGATTTGGCCTTCCCACTCGAATTTCAGCTTCTGGTGAAGGGTAGACGTAACAGCGCCAGTGGCATGGATCCAGGGTCTACCCAACAAACAGCTGTAGGCCGGCTGAATATCCATCACATAGAAGGTAATCTTAAAAGTCCGCGGGCCAATCATCACAAGCAGATCAATCTCCCCAAGCACTGATCTTTTAGAGCCATCAAATGCTCTTACCACCAAATTACTCGGACGCAATGCCAAGCCATCATACTCCAGCTTCACTAAGGCTTTCTTTGGTAGAACATTGAGCGACGACCTAGTGTCCACCAGTACATGAGGTAAAACAACACCCTTGCACTCTAGAGTGATGTGTAAAGCCTTGTTGTGGTTACGTCCCTCAGTTGTTAAGTCAGCATTGGTAAAGCCCAGTCCATGACTAGTATTGACATTTGCTACCACAGTTTCCAGCTGATTAACGGTGATCTCCTCTGGCACGTAGGCTGCGTGCAGGACTTTCAGTAATGCATTCCTGTGAGCTTCAGAACACATCAACAGGGATAATATGGAGATTTTTTAGGGAGTTTGGTGAAGCTGATCCACTACCTTGTAATCATTTCTCTTTATGATTCTCATAAACTCGTCTACATCTTGTTCAAAATATGTCTTCTGAGTTTCTTTGGCAGCCGGCTCTTCAAATACCACACTCTTTCCTTTTGCTTTGGCAGCAGCTTCTGCTTCAACATTAAGTCTCTGAGTTTGTGATGCGAAAAGGCGTCCGCTTCTGGTGAAGCCTCCGCCTCCCCCAACATTATCAATTTGTGGAGAAGAGGTTGAAGAATCCAAAGTGATTTTCTCCCTGTTGCAGTAAAGATCAAAGCCATAATGCCAGGGTATGGCATTACTGCTTTCATATGGAACGGGTCTAGGCACCGTGATAGTAACTGGACTGACTGCTGCAGAGGAGGGTATTGAAATGGTGTGCGGATCGTAGTAAATTGTGACTGGTGGCCTGGCAGGAGGTGCCACTGTTTGCTGCTGGAAATTGTTGCTGGGAGGAACATTTGATGGATCATAGTAGATTGTAACTGCTGAGACATCTTCATTAATTTCTGTTGGCGTTGTAGAAGATTCTGCTAAAAGAGTGGATGTTGATGTTGTAGAAGGAATGGTTGTTGAAGTTTGACTTGTTGAAGTGATGGATGGAGCCATTGTTGATGATATTGATGAATCGGTCGGAATGATTGTTGCTGCTGTTGTAGGAGAATCAGGAATTGTTGTCAAAGGAATTGCTGGATTTGTAGGCGTCGTTGTTGTGATCTGAAGGATGCCATTCTTGATAAGACTATCTATGCCGCTTCTTAAGTTATCACACCCATTGACTACAATGTTGCAATACCCACAACCGAGCTCACACCCAGGGAACATCTAGCACTCTAGAAGCTGAGCTTTAATTTCTACCAGAGGTGTTCGAATCTGTCCAACACTGGTTATCAAGAAAGATGGCTTGTCTTCCTCAATGGCATTAATTCTTGGCCCTCCATGATTGGGCATGGGATTCTTATTGACATTTGGAGGGGGTGCAAAGTTGAGGGCTTTAGAATCCACCAGATCTTGGACTTTCATTTGCAAGGCCCTGCATTTTTCCGTATTGTGGCCAGGTGCATTGGAATGGAAAGCACATCTGGCGTTGACATCATAATTCCTTAGGAGATTGGAGGGATCCGGTGGTGCCAATGTCCTTAATTCAACCAAGTTGAGTTTCAGGAGTTGTGGCAATAAGGCAGCATAAGGCATAGGGATAGGGTCAATCACCCTATTTGCCTGTGACGGTCTTTGCTGAAAAGGTCTTTGTTGTTGATTGCTGTTGTTGTTGTTGTAGGTCCTTTGTGGCGGATACTGAACTTGTTGTTGATAATGTGGTTGTTGTTGTGGTTGATATGCTGGTTGCTGAGGAATCGGAGCTGGAATAGTGACAGCTGCTACTGATCTGTGGACATACTGAGGTCTGCCCCTGGTGGCATGAATGGCATTTGTCTCACTGGTTCTTCTAGGTCCCACAAAAGGCTTCCTGGGATTACTGGATGAACTTGCACCATTATCAGAAATCTTACCCATCTTCAAAAGGCTTTCAATCCTTTCCCCAGCTATAACTACGTCAGCAAAACTGGTGGAAGAAAAGGCAGCTAGCCTATCAATGTATGTCCCTTGCAGAGTATTCATGAACATGTCGGCCATTTCTCTTTCCGACATGGGTGGTTGGACAGCAGCAGCAAGCTGTCTCCACCTCTGGGCATATCCCCTGAAGCTTTCTCTGGAGGATTGAGACATTCCCATCAGAAGGGTTCTGTTAGGGGCCATGTCTAGATTGTATTGGTACTGTCTGATGAAGGCTTCAGCTAGGTCCTTCCAGCATCTGATAGTAGCTCTGGTCAAGTGTGAATACCACTCTCTTGAAGCCCCAGTCAAACTGTCTTCAAAATAGAACATCCATAGCTTTTCATCCATGGTATATGCTTTAAGTCTCCCCAGGAAGGACTGTAAGTGAGTTCGTGGATAGGAAGTTCCATTATACTTCTCGAAGCACGGGGATTTAAACTTGTGGGGAATTCTCACCCCATCCACTAACCCCATGTCCATTACATCGAAGCCTAGGGAATTTTGAGACTCTAGAGATCTCAACTTCTCAGCAATTTCATCAAACCTCCTATCATAAACTTCATCTCCAGCTCCCATTACAGTAAACTGCTCCTCTTGAGGATCTTCTTGCAAGATCCTGCCTGCAGCAGTGTTGCCCGGTACATTCCTTGGGATGTTGACTTCCGGATCTAGATGAGGTCCAAATACTGGTGGGTTAACATGAGGCTGACCTCCCTCATTATTACTAGTCCCTCCAGTTCCAGGGTGAGGTTCCTCGGGGGTTTGTCTTTCTACCAATGCCCTTAGCCTTTCCTGACTTTGAGCCAGGTTAGTCATTACAGTCATGAACTGGGCCATTTGGTTCCTCATCTCCACTCTTTCGTTAGCCATTTGAGTTCTGACCTCTGTCAGGTCCTGCTGTACTTGGTCCATTTGGATACCAGGAAGGTTGTTGCGAGTAGGATACCGGTGCGGACGGTTGAGAGGGAACACCCGGCGGCGAGCAATAATTCCTGAACCACAACAGAGTTAGTAATAAACAAACAAAGGCAAAACCTACAAAACAAAACAAAAGTTAGTATGCAATGCAATATGCTTATTTGTTTTCCAAGGTATCCGGCTTGGCTCTTGGTTTTGACCTTTCCAGACCCTGAGGAATATGCTTTGATGTTGCTTGAGAAAAGAAACTCAATGAAACAAACTAACAAATACATTACAAATGGTGGATCATACATAGTTTGTTTTTTACAACACATGCCCCTGAGGGGTCAAAATACAACAACAAAAGAAAAGTACATCAAATGGTAATAACAACAAGCAAAGAAGTCAAACATCTAATCCAAACTCATCCTCCTTAACCTCCTTCAAAAGTGCTTCAGTTACAGGACCAACCAGATGCTCTGTGATGTTTCTGATGAGGAGGTTTCTGGTGGCAATAGCAGTGGTCAGCTTCTTGTGCCTGTCTTGGTCCTTTGACCTCTTCAAACCAGCCCTAAGCTTCAATTCTGAAATCTCCTTCTGGGCTACCAGCAAAGCTTCCTGTTGTTTCTTTTCATTGGCCTCCAACTGCTCAATCCTGGCTTGAGTTCTCTTATCTTCTTGAGTACGAGCTTCAGTGATCCTGACCCACCTAGCTTGACTTTCTTGTAGATAGAGATCAGTCCTAGCCTTCTGAAACTGGGCCTCTTTGCAGGCATTCTTCAATATTTGCTCCCCAGCTCTTGCTTTCCTGATATAGTCCTCTGTTTTCTCAATCTTAGCCAGATGCTCCACCTTAAGCTTCTCCAACCTCTCAATGTCTAGACGACCATCACTCCTCTCTCAGAGGTTCTTCTTCAGAGCTTGAGACAGATTCTCATTCCTTTCCTTCAGCTTCTCAAATTCTTCCAGGCTGACAGTGGCTGGTGGCTGTACTGTGGATGGTCCAGGTATGTCCTCAATGGTGAAAGGCATCCCAGAAATCTGAGCTCTAGCATGGGACCATTCATGGTACTGAGCTGAAGCCACATTATTTCACCTTCCAAGAATGGCCATCCCTTTGGTCTGGATGTTGTCCCAGGCCCAAGATGCTTGTCTGACAGTAGCTTGATTAGGATTTATCTCACAATATAGGGTTTCAGCTAAATCTTGCACTCTAGGAGGGTGGACCAAAGCATAGCCCAATTGTCTCTTAAACAACAAAGGATTGTAGTTGATGCAACCCTTCACTCCTATTAGAGGTACATTGGGGTACTGCCCACAGCTAGTGATTATGTCCTTGCCCTTGGTGCTCTGGGTGCACCATATGATGTCATCTGAAGTTAAAGCAATAAGTCTCTTAGCCCAATTCTTCTGTTGGTGAGGATTTAGGAAGGCATCGGTCCTAGGTAAGTGTTTGAGCAGCCAGGTGTGAAATAGAGGAGCATATCATCTCACCAACTTTCCTCTTTGCTTTTCATTCCTCTGATGAATGGAATAATAGAAATCTCCCAGCAAGGTGGGTATTGGGTTCCTCAGAAGGAAAAGATGAATGGCATTCTTGCTGATAAACTTGGGCTCATCTGCAAATAGTATAACCCCATATATACTGAGGGCTAACAATGCACAAACTGCCCTCCATTCTCCCAAGGAGGCCTTCAGGATGGCCTGAGAAGTCAGAAAGTCTAAGTGCAAACCGGGGATCCCAGCCTTTGTTGTCATGTTCTGCTCAATCAATATAGGCTCTAGGTACAGTGCCTTTGCCACTTCTCCATTGATGGGAGAAGTCATCTCTGGGTTGAAGGGGACACCACCCCTGACAGGTGCTCCAATCAATGATGAGAACTCCTCCAGCAGAGGTCCTAACTGAAAGTTCTAGAATGTGAAGCATCTCAAAGGAGGGTCATAAAACTATAGGCAGGTGTGGATCATACTCCTCTGAGAAGGGTCCAGGTCCATAACCATATCAAGGATACCTCCATAATGCTCTCTGAATAATGGGATGTGGTCTGGAGTGATAAGTGTCTGGACCTGCCTGATGCCAATCAGCACAGGCTCAAAGAAATGGTATGAAATGTTGCTTTTCCTGGGAGGAACCATGACTGCTGATGAAGAGATGAAGACAAGTGCTGATGAAGATCAAGACTGATACTGGATATGGGCCACTGATAGGCTGGTGCTGATGATGAAGGCAACTGAAGCAGGCAGCTGATGAAGATAGCTGAAGCAGATAGCTGATGAACAGAGGTCTATGCAGATGAAGGGGTCAAAACCAAGCCAGATGTAATGTGGATACCCTGAAAAACAAATAAACAAATGTTAAAATGATGCAAATGATGAGTATGCAAATGATATGCAAGGGTTTGTGATCAAGCTGGATCTGATTAACTGTCTTGATATAAGTCCATGTATGTTCAAGAAGTCCAGATGGAGGTTCAGAAATCCAGTAACCAAGGTGGGGGACTCAAATAAAGAGTCACATGTCCAGGGTCAAATCACAAGAACTGTCCAAAATGAGGTACTCTCAATCAAAACAAGCATCAGGGTATGATGTGGCCAAAGGTACCTGCAAACCTGTAAACAGCCCAACCCTCTCACAGGTGGTGTTCTAAAACAAGGATCCTCAGACTTGGATCAGTTATGAGAAGTGTAAACACTTCTAACCCGGAGGTACAATGTTTACAATAACCATAAAAGATCCTCCTCTAATTCTCCCCAGTTTCTGAAGGTCATAATAAAGGTCATCCAGACTTAGCAGGCTTCCCAGATAGCCCTAGCACTACAAGAAATCTGTAGCACAGAGTTCTCAAGAAGAAACCCACATCTGAACCGTGTTTCATATTCCCGCACCAGACCGAAATGGAATGGGAAAGAACATGAACCACTCTAGCCTAGGTGTCACTCAGGTCCCAGGTATAGGACCTTAAACTCTCAGTAGAACCCCACCCACCAAAACAAAAACCAGATCCAGCCAGATGACAGTATAACAGTATGATATATAGAACTGTAAAGAAACAATAAAGTTGTACATAAAGCAGTAAATAAAGCAAATAAATAAACACAATCAGCACATAACACCCCAGTAAACACAAATCAAACAAGCGCTAGGAGGAACCCACAAAAGGAACCAGAAGCCCTGGTTACAGTATAAGGGTCCCCAGCAGAGTCGCCAAGCTGTCGCTCCCACCAAAAGACACCTAGGTCAAGAGGGGTACAGACGCGAACGGTCGGCGAAAGGAGAGGGAAATGAATAGAGTCGCCAGCTAGGCATTTTTATCCCGAAGGAATGGTAATGCTGCATAAACCTGAGAAAGGATGGATAAGACGGTCGCGAACCTGAGAAACTGAGAAAGGGGGTTGGTTACAACCTGGGAAGGTATTAGCACCCAAATTGTCCGCCGTACTCGACGGGATCCACGCTTGAGAGATTTGTGTTTTAAAGGGGTAGTGTCAGTGCAATTTGTGTATCAAAGCTGGAAAGAATGCAAGTGTCAGTGTAAAATAAATGTGAAGTGTATAAGTGAAGTGTTAGTGTAAAGAAAGAATATGAAGCTCAAGATTATGAGGCTTAAAGAATAATGTTGAAAGAGGGGGAATATACAGAGACTTTTGTTCGATAACTGTTAAATTATGCCTACGTATCCTCTCGTGCAATGAGGAAGTCAGAACACCGTAGTTCGACTCAAAGAGACTGAAAGATGAATTGACTTGTGAACTGCTTGCTTGTCTATGCTCAAGTGTATGACCTGTCTGGCTCAGGTGCAAACTGTCTTGCATTAGACGGAAGAAGCAAGTTCTCGTTTGTGAGTGAATGAGATGAGAAAAGAATCCCGGAGGAGACGATTATTGTTTGTTTTTGGTATTTTCAATCTTTTATTGCTTTTTGTGTTTGTCATAAGAAAATGAGCTTAAGCCTAAACCAAGGGTTAGTAAACTCATCACATCCTCCCTCTGATTAGGGGTAATGAGAATACCTTAAGTGTGAAGTAAGCACCTCACACTTAATCACCATGATGTAGGATTAAGATCATTAACCTACTTGTATTTATTTAGATGTTTTTGTTGTTTTTGTTTAGTGTTAAGTAATGAGTTTAAGCCATAATCAAGGATTTAATGGACTCATTACACTATCCTAATAGAAGGATAATAGATGAGAACATTTAAGCTGAGAAAGACTCCTCAACTTAATCCATGATTAGGGATTAACCTCATGACAAAACAAAGCCTTTATTAAATGGATTTTAGTTAATGGTAAGATTAAGAAGTGATTTTTATGGTTTGTAAGACAACTTGAGGAGGACTTGTCCATTAACACTAGGGTTAGTCCTTCTTAACCAATTAAGGAAGAATTAGAACCCTAATGCAAGGCCCAAGTTACAAGCTTGATGTCTTGATGATTATTAAGTGAATTGATTAGAGGATTTAAACACATTAAGGGTTTAACACTTAGGATTAAAGTTATACACTCCATCCTAATAGAAGGATGCAGGCATAAGCTTAATCACAAAGCCTTAAAGCCTTTAGGGTTTAGTCCCTGATTATGAGATGAGAAGAGAAGACTCAAAGATGACACAAAGGTAAAAGCTAAATGGGGACTAATCAAAACCTAATTGTTATCATACTTGGAGATCCTAGGGTTTGTGAGGCTTAAGAGAGAAAGAATCTTCAAAGAGCCACCAAGGAGAGAAGCAGATGAAAGGAGAAAGAAACAGAGAGAAGCAAAACAACTTGCTTCACTTAAGAAGACAAGTTGCTTGAAGAAAGAAATTAAGAGATGAACATGAATGAGCAATCTCACTCAAATACACAAGATAAATGCAGCAAAGATGCAAGAGAGATAAGAAGAGATTGTGAGAAGTGAAGGCAAATTCACTTCTCAAAACAACTTACCACCTGAAAAGTTAGCAAAAGAAATGAAATGCAATGGAAATGAGATGAAATGTCATGATGCAAACCAAAGTCAGAAGCCTTTACATGATGTTAATGATGCTAAGAGATGATACAAACATGAGGCAAGACATGAGAATGATCAAACAAGCATAAGGATGCAAATGAGGCATGCTTTGAACCATGAATGTACATGAAAAGTTATGAAATGCAATGGATATATAACATGGCAAATGAAAGATGCAATGCTCAAACATGATTCCAATATGTCCTAAGATGTATTATGAATCAGGTGGGTGCGCAAAATGTCATGGCAAGTCATTGGATGCAAGCAAGTGAAAGAAGGATGCAAAGGAAGGTACAAATTAGGGTTACATGCATCATGCAAAGCAAAAATCCAAAACCAGAAGCAAATGACATGATAAAAATTTGAAAATGCAATCAAAGATACCCTAAACCTACACAAGCTCACTGCCCAAAGGAGAGGATCCAACTCTTAACCTAGTGAAAGTTATGAATTTCCTAAGATTACTAGGGTTTGGGGGTATCTCATCAAGAAAAATACCAAACAAATAGAAAATGTAAGATCAAATCAAACCAATTTTATCCTATGAACTACATGTCTTGAAGGATGCAATGTAAGAAGAATCATCATCCAACTCTCAATGGTTAGGCAGAAAGGATTTTTCAAAATTTGCACCAAAATATTGCCTTAAAATGAATTTAATTCCAATGAAAATGATCAAAAGGCATCAAGAACAAAAAAGAAATTTGGTTTGAGAGTTGGATAATGTTTCTAAATGCAATGTGAATTTTTTTGGTGATTTTTAAATACTTAAATGTATTTTTAATTAATTAATTTTCATTAATTAATAAAAAATAAACATTTAAATGATTTAAAAATGATTTTTAATGCAAAAAATAAAAATAAAAATATTTTTGGGTTTTAAAAATTAATGAAATCTTTGACAAAAATTTTCATAATTTTTAAATGATTTTAGCTATTTTTAATAATTCGTGCAAAATAAATATGAAACAAATAAAATTAAAATGAATTTAAATGGAAAAAGGGAAAGTCAAACAATCTGAAGGCTGAGATTCAAATTCACAGAGGCGGGAGTTGACCTGGCGCGCAAACGAACGGCCCACATTCAAACCTACGTAATTATGATTAAGCCCTAATCAGAAGCCCTAATGACTTTCAGATGACCGGAACAGTGTTCCGGTCATCTTCTCCGGCCAACCGAAAATCAAAATATCTCCCTAGGCTGTTTCCAATGCTCTAACTATCCATAATGCATCCTCTACACACCCCAAACACGAATCAAACACAAAATCATATTTACCCTTCAATACAAACACGAATCGAATCAAAGAAGTTTTTAGGTCAAACTTTCAGAGACATGGTTCAGGCTCAAAACTCAATCATTTCAAAAACTAAGAACACCATAATGATCAGTGAAGCATAAGCAACAATTCTATAACATAAAAAGCAATTTCTGGAAAAAAAGTTCTTGAGGTACCTGAGCTGGAGCTTTCGAAACAGGGACTTTCTGACCAGCTCTTTGCTTCAAACAAGCTCCAATGATCCTCCTCAGAAGCTTTTGACACTTAGCTGGAGTTTATATGGCCTCCAGAGGAAGTTTGCAGAAGCTCAAGTCAAGGGAGTGTTGAAATCGTGTTTTTGATTGTGGTGGTTTCAGGGACAAGTGAGGGGTGGGAAATGATCAGTGGGTCATGGTGAGTTGAATGGTGAAAGAATTTTTAAGTTTGAGTTGCTGGGTTGAGAGATTCGATAGAAAATGCAAAGGGAGGGATTTTTGTGAGTGCTGGCTTCTGGGGTGTTTCAGGCTCCAAGATGTTATGAAATGACTTGCTTGAAGTGTGTTTGTAAAGTCTTGATTGGTCAGAATAGTTGGTGTGGCACTGTGGGATTGGTATGGGTTTTTTTTGCAAAAAGTCAAGTCTAGGTGTAAGAGAGGTATGGGCTATGGCATTGAAGGTACAAAGCATGGCTTGGCTGCAGCTTGAATCAGGGAGGACCATGGAAATGGATTAGAGGCAATGCAGCAAGTGGATTAGGGTTTGTGAGATGTTTTGCAACTTTGTCCAACTTTGGCCCTTTTGGAAATTTATGAAGTTCAAGGCACCAAAATGCATAACTCTTGGGCCAATTCTGATTTTTAGAAGTCACATGAGCATGTTGTGAAGAGTTTGTGCACATTTGAAGTCTTTAGAATGCTTGATCATACTATTTTGCAAAATGCCTCTTTGGTACAAAACTTGAAATTATGTGATTTTTCCCAATTTTGACAAGCCATAACTTTTGATCCAAAATGAATTAGGACAAGTTCTTGTACTTTTTGAAAAGGGAATGATCCATTCTACAACTTTCATGACCAAAGTTTTCTCATTTGAAGCATTTTTGAATAAAAAAGAAAGGGTTGAAAAACTTTCCCAAAATGGCAAGTTTCCATTACAAGTCATTTTCCCAAAAAGGCAACTTTGCAAATGGCTTGAAATTCTTCAATTTTGTGAACTTCTAACATCTTCTATGATCAAATAAAGATCATACCCAATCAAAATGATGATGAACACCCTTTGGTTTTGTCATTGGGGGCCTCAGATGCCCTGATTTTACACTGACTTGCTCAAGAAGTCAACTCTTGATTAGATGCCTTCCCCATGGAATTTCTTCATGGAAATTGATATGCATGATCCTTATACCATATAGAGACCAATAGAAACAAGAATGACCAAAAAATTTGGAGTTATGGCCTTTGAAACCAAAACCCTAATTCTAGGTCATCTGTGCAGTTAAACCTGGCTCTGCTTCCATGCCATTCTCAGTTCTTGTGATTCTTTGACTTTATTGACTTTGTGGGGATATAATATGATGCTTGAACATACATGGACCCTCTTGAGATGATTGAAGACCTTTGGGGTGGCTCAAATGGCTCTTGGACTGCTCAGATCACAAACCCTAGATGCAGATGACTTAGAAGCAATGCAGTGAACCAAAAATGTGGTATGAGATGCTATGACTGAATTTATGCACATGAAAATATCACAAGCCATGGTGTGAATGGGTGAGGGCAAATTTGGGGTGTTTACACTACGCATTGTTTTATTGTTGCTGACTATGTTCAAAGATTGGGTTTAAATTTGGCTGCTATGAATGTTGAATTAATTGTTGAGATTCCAGCTAAGGGATCAATATCTAATTCTCTTGTGTGTTTAAAGTGTCCTTTGTTAATATTCGATAGAGACTTCTATGTTGATTTAGTGTGCTTACCGTTGACTGGGATGGATGTAATTCTTGGTATGAATTGGTTGGAGTATAACTACGTTCATATAGATTGTTATCGCAAGTCTGTGAGGTTTTCTACTCCTGAAGAGGAAGGTGTTGGTTTGTTATCTTTCAGAGAGTTACAACAATTGATGAGAGAAGAAGCTCATATGTTTTCTTTGATAGCAACATTGTCTGTTGAGAGTAAAGCTAAGATTGATGAGTTGGTGATAGTGAAGGAATTTCCTTCAATTTTCCTTGATGAGATTCCTAGTGTACCGCCAGAGAGAGAAGTTGAATTTGCTATTGATTTGGTACCTAGTATTAGACCTGTTTTGATGGCACCGTACAGAATGTCGGCATCCTAATTGTCTGTATTAAAGAAGCAGTTGGAAGCTCTACTTGAGAAAAAGTTTGTAAGACCAAGTGTATCACCGTGGGGAGCTCCAGTATTGCTAGTGAAGAAGAAAGATGGTAGTATGCGACTTTGTGTTGATTATAGACAGCTGAATAAAGTGACGATCAAGAATAAGTATCCGCTTCTGAGAATAGAAGATTTAATGGACCAGTTGGTGGGTGCTTGTATGTTCAGTAAGATTGATTTGAGATCGGGTTATCATCTAATCAAAGTGAAATATGAGGATATTCATAAGAAGGCGTTCAGAACACGGTATGGACATTATGAGTATTCTGTGATGCCTTTCGGTGTGACTAATACGTCGGGAATATTTATGGAATACATGAACCGTATTTTTCATACGTATCTGGACCGTTTTGTAGTTGTATTTATTGATGATATTGTGATTTACTCTAAGTCAGAAGAGAAGCATAAGGAACATTTGAGATTGGTGTTGGAAGTTTTGAGATATAAGAAATTGTATGTGAAGTTGTCCAAGTGCGAGTTTTAGCTGAAAAAGGTCAGTTTTCTTGGCCATGTAATTTCAGGAAAAGGTATTGTTATGGATCCTTCAAAGGTAGAAGTTGTGTTGAAATGGGAAACTCCAAGGTCGACAACTGAGATTAGAAGCTTTTTGGGGTTAGCTGGATATTATAGAAGGTTTATTGAAGGATTTTCTAAGTTGGCACTTCCGTTAACTAGATTAACTTGTAAAAGTAAAGCTTTTGTGTGGGATGTTTACTGTGAAGAGAGTTTTACCAAATTGAAGAAGAGATTGACATCGGTGTCAGTTTTGACTTTACCAAATTCAGAAGAACCGTGTGTAGTTTACTACGATGTTTCATTGAGGGGTTTAAGAGGTGTGCTTATGCAGAATAATAAAGTAATTTCTTACGCTTCGAGATAGTTGAGAATCCATGAGAAGAACTATCATACGCATGATTTAGAGCTTGATGCAGTTGTGTTTGTGTTAAAAATCTGGAGGCATTATCTATATGGTTCCAGATTCGAAGTTTATAATGATCATAAAAGTCTATAGTATTTGTTTGACCAGAAAGATTTGAATATGAGACAACGTAGATGGTTAGAGTTGCTGAAGAATTATGATTTCGGTTTGAACTATCATCCAGGAAAAGCGAATGTTGTGGCCGATACTTTAAGAAGAAAGACCTTGCATATGTCAGCAATGATGATTAAGGAGTTGGAATTAATTGAACAATTTCGATATATGAGTTTGGTTTGCGAAGTGACACTGCAGAGTGTGATGTTAGGAATGTTGAAGATTAATAATGACTTTATGGATAGTATTCGAGAGGCCCAGATGTTGGATGTGAAATTAGTAGATATCATAAACAGTTGTGGTCAATCAAAGAATAGTGACTTTAAGATTGATGCGGGAGGTGTGTTGAGACTGCATGAAATAATTTGTATTCCTGATGATGCAGATATGAAAAGGAGAATTCTCGAAGAGGGTCATAGGAGTAGTTTGAGTATTCATCTGGGAGCTACTAAAATGTATCAAGATTTAAAGAAGATATTTTGGTGGTCTGAAATGAAAGAAGATGTAGCTCGTTTTGTGTATGCGTGTTTGACTTGTCAGAAGTCGAAGATTGAGCATCAGAAACCTGCTGGGTTGATGCAACCGTTGGAAGTTCCAGAATGGAAATGAGATAGCATTTCTTTGGACTTTGTGACAGGGTTGTCTGTTACTTTAAAAGGGCATGATTCAATTTAGGTGATTGTTGATAGGCTTACGAAGTCGGCTCATTTTATACATATTATCATCATGTATCCAATTGATAAGTTGGCAAAGATTTATATCCAAGTAATTATGAAGCTGCATGGTGTTCCTCTATGTATTTGTAATACCTCAAAATTTGCCCTCATGTTTATTCCCCCTGTTGGCTCATCATCTTGCATTCATCAGCATTTCTCATCAATTTATTAACATCATAGTAGTTCATTTCGTTGTTTCATAAGGCATGTGATCAAGGCCTGTGGAGATTAGGGTTTCGTGCCGTATCTGTATCTATTGTGGTGTGAACTTATGGAGAATATTCACTGGTGCATATAACTTATTATTGAGGTGTTCAGTCAGATTGGCTTTGGGTGAGAGTATTGGCTTTTCTTGATGTCTCAAGTAGTGTTCTTCATCATTGAATATCTTAAGGAAAATTTGGAGTCCTTATTCATGATTTTGATTTGAAGGGGACTTTATCAACGGAGGTCCATTGTATCAAAGATTGGGTTAGATCCATTTGTTCACAGAATAATAATTTGAGGCTGTGCGAAGTTTAGTATGGCCTCAAAGTTCATAGGAGTGGATTATGTAGAAGGACCTGATTTATGTCAAGGGAGAATGCACAATTATTGACCTTACTTAGGAGACATCGTTGACGTTCAAATTCTAGTTCTTGATATTCAAATACAAGCCATTGCCATTCTGCATGTCAACTAGCTAATTCACTGTTCTTTTAGTCACCATGACCTTATCCTGTTTTGCTAACCAAAGTTATCTTTTTGTGTCCATATACATATTTCTAACATTCTATTTTTCATGTCCTTTGTCTCTAAATATCAACCATTTCTTTTCAACATTGAGCCCATTTTTCTTTTCTAAAATCAATCCATTATTCATTTCTAGTTCCATTTCCATTTGACCATTTTAATCCATTCTCGATTCCGAATCCATTTGTTTGACAATATTACTAATCGTTCTTATCCATTATTACCATTTTCAAATCATTTTTGTGATTATTTCTAACGACCATTTTCTTTCTCCAATTTAAGTCACTTATGGAAAGCCCATTCTCAGTTCCAAGGCCCATATCCATTTAACAAATTTGTTCACTTTTATAAACCATAACATCTAAATCTCATTTTAATTCTTTTCATCCAATTGCCTTTTCTTATCCATTTATTAAATCAGGTCACCATTCACTATTTTAATTTTTAGAATGCTTTTGTTTACCTATCCGACATCCAGGTAATAAAGCTCATCGGTCATATTTTTTTGCCAATACTTTCTTATTGTCCAAAACTCAAAGGAACTATTTTAGTACCATTTCCATCCAAAGATTCTGAAGAGAAAAAGAAACAACAAATAATTTCCGAAGTTCGAAGTGACGGAACCATATAGAAGTGGTGAAGATATATATATACTGGTCATGATAACAAACCGCACGATGGTATTATTGAAGTTGTTAATGGGAGAGAGAACAATGTTTATGTTACAATTAAGTAGCGAAACTCTAAGCAATTTAAAGAAGAATGCCAGCGGCATGTTGTAATTATTTTACAAGTTGGCAAAAATAAAAGGTAGAAAAATCCATCAAGAGCTAAAAAGAAAAAAACTCAGTAGGAATTTGAAGCCTCCTGTAGTTCTGGTTATTGTGATGATCATCATGATCTTCGATCTAGCGAGAGCAATACTTCCTACGTAGATTATGCTGCTAGAATGTGTAGGCGCTGTGAGGAAGCGCATCTCAGGTGTATAATGTTTTGGACATACAGTCTGAACATGGTGAACAATCCCCTGAATCTAAATCAAAAGAAAATAACTTATCAGCAAGGTTTGAACTGGGAGGTACTACATGTGAAGAATATGAAAAACACTTACGAGACGAGCGCAATTGCTGGTGCTCAATTATATGAAAGAGCTTAACACTTCCAATGGAGCCTCAAAGGCAAAGTCCTAAGCGTCACACAAAAATTAGTTCCAAAACCTCATAATTTTGTTAGCAGGAGAATGATAGCTATTTTCAAGTTTCAATTACCGAAAAAATAAGGAAATATATGGGTGAATAATGGCAACGGTAACAAAGACTCAGTCAAAGAAAAAAGAAGAAGCACACAGAGAGTCGTTTTTCCACCTTGATTGATAAACTCCAAGGATGTTTAAGTGGTAGCACTTGGAGAATTGTATAACTTGACCGCCATCTTTCGGTAATCTACATAACGCATCCCAAAGAAAAATAATTACAGCTATGCCAGATTCACAAGACTCATAATGATTGTAAGACTATCGAATATGTTTGTTACCTTCTTGATTGCTCCAAAGCTGTGCGGCTTGCGGATTTAGAGGTGAACTAATGTTTGGCTCTACATTATTATAAGTTATGAAAGAATTAAGATCAGCACCAAAAAAAAAACCGAGAACTAAATCTATCTATGCATTTGATAAGATTACAGTATTTACCTTCAAGAAGACTTTGAATTGATGGCAGAATTGTTTTGACATCATAGGCAGAGGACTGCTCGTTCTAGAAAAAGCAGATAACAAATCAATAGGATCGGTTCATTAACCTGCATATTTTGATCCAAAGGAAAGTATCAAGCATTGGTAACTACCTAACCGAACCATAACAGTTCCAAGCAAAAGGAAAACCATAACAGAAAGCCGAAACAGAAAAAACAGTTGCAATCCATAATTAACTAATCAAAACCGAAAAAGGCATAGCAGAATCAATAATGAACTGGATTCACAACAGTGCATAACAGAATCAGGTTCTAACTGAAAAATAACTAACTTCCTAACAGAAATCTTCCAGAAGTTTCACCTGATTTTCTTCATCCCACACTCTTCAAACCTCTATAAATCAGAGCATTCTCACTCCATTTGCTTTCTTCTTCAATCTTTTTCTCTTTCTCCATTCTTCTCTTCCAATCTTCATCAACTCATCACCATTTTTGATGATTGGCTATCATCTTCATGAACCTGTGAATTCAGAGAAACAGGTATTCGAAACCAAATCATAAGCAAAGGCCCTAGTGAATCAGCGTTATGCAAAAGATGAGGAAGATTGATTTTTGGTAGAATTTTCTTACCTAAAGCAAATCCTCTCATCAATTTCAATCTGTGACCTCAATTTCCAATCCTCCATCAAATCTTCGTCCTCTGTAACGACACTGATATTGCTGGCAATCTGCAATTGAATCAAGAACATATTTCAGCAGTAAATCATCAAGAATTCTGAGCAAATATTGTTAAGAGATTTGAGGACGAAGGCCATCGCGTCAAGAACGCGCAGAGTAGGACAAAGTTAAGATTACCTGAAGCATCACGTAAAGCTTCTATTGCGTTCCATCAAGCGAAGCTCTCATCATCCATCGGCGTTTCAATTGCCATCTTCCTCACGGTGTTCGTCTGCCTTCATCGACAACTTCAGGACATCGACATCAACATCTTTGTCGCGACAACTTCACAACAGAATCATCATCTTCGACGCACTCAGTTCATCAGGTACGGCTTTAAATGCATTCCTGAGGTGCGATGTTGTTTTAATGGCGCTGAGAGTAGTCTAAGGTATAGGTTTCAGTTTCGGATTCCAAGTTTTGATTAGGTTAGAGTTTGTGGAATTTTGTTTGGTTTTGCCTAAGAT
Source organism: Lathyrus aphaca (assembly GCA_963966055.1). NCBI lineage: Eukaryota > Viridiplantae > Streptophyta > Magnoliopsida > Fabales > Fabaceae > Lathyrus > Lathyrus aphaca. The sequence continues at coordinate 352,407,993 of OZ014520.1, read as the reverse complement.
AATGGTGGAAATGGCGATAGTTTGAAGAAAGAGGTTGGGGATGGCAATGGTAAGGTGGCGGCGGTGCCGAAAGGGGGAAAGAGCTTAGGGTTTTTGTAATTCATTTGTGTTTAATTTTAGGGTTGAGTTAGTTTCTGTTTAGAAGAAGATGAAGGGTAGGTTAAGTTGTTGTTGAAGAATAGGGAAGAAGATGAGAGGAAGGAGGCGGAAGGGTTTGTTAATGGCGGAAGAAGAAGAAAGTTTGAAGCGGCGGAGGGAGACATAGGGGTTTCATGTGTTCGCCCTTTCGATTTCCAGGAGCTGGATTTAGTTGTGATTGCGTTAAGCTTTGGTGAAATTTTAGGTTTGTTGTGATGGTAAAAGAGACGAACCAGAGAGGGAGAAGCACGACGGAGATGGCGGCGAGTGTGAGGGTTTAGGTTTGAGTGCTCCGGCGGCGGGTGAGAGAGGAGAGGAAGAAGGTCTTTAGGGTTTCAGTAATTGTATTCAACATTCTTTTGTTTTCATTTTAATAATAAAAAAGAAAAGCAATTAATTTGATTTAATTAATTAGATTAAGGATAATGTTAGGAATTAAAATGTTATAATAAATATAGTCTAATTCAGTTTTGTTGAAATATTAGTTTAAAATTAGTTTATTGCTTTTTTTAATTAGGATTGTAGAAAATTTTATCATAGGCTATAATTTTATTCATTAGCCTAAATTAAGTTTTTTTAGGAAAATATTTTGATAAGTTAAATTAGAATATTAAATTGATATAATCTAAAACTTTAGTTTAATTCATTTTTCCTTAATTTAAGATTTTTTAGAAAAAACATTATACGGAGATTAGTTAATTCATTAGTTTAAATTAAGATTTTTAGAAAATTAGTTTAATTCATTAATTCAAATTAAGATTTTAGGAAGTAATATTAAAACTATAGTTTAATTCCTTTTTCCTTAATTTAAGATTTTTTAGAAAATATCATATTTAAGATGAGTTTAATTCTTAAGTTAAAATTTTAGGAAAAAAAAACATGATACTCACACCCCTTTATGAGCCCAAGAAAAAAAAACACTATAAGTAATTGCTGAACACACCATCCCCTTATCCCTGCGTTTTGGGCTTTGTTAGTCTGCTGTCTGCACCCCATATTTTAGGCCCCTTACAAAAATAACTAGAGATAACCACTAAAGTCACCCCCTGAATATTTCTTTAGACTTTTAATTTTTAGTTTAATTATAGTTTCAAATTAAATCTAATAAAAATAAGTAAATGCTTAAGAAAATTCCCAAAAAATTAAAGTGGCTTAATAAATCAATTTAGAAATTTGTGATATTTTTATTTTCTGGAATTTGTTTATTTTTGAATTAATTCTGAATTATTCTTTTATTTAGCTTTATTGAATTTCTTCTTAATTGTGCTGAATTTTGTTTATTTTATTTAAATAGCTTCCAGCAACTTTTTTGAGCCACTCTTTTTTCTGTAATTAGGGGACTCATGATAGTTCTTAGGATATTTTTTAGTGGATTTTTAGGAATTTTTATCTTAGGTTTTGGTGATAAAATCCTTAGGAAATAATAGTTAATTCTTAGCTGGAAATAATTAATTGTTAGGTATAGGAAAAATAAGATTTTTAAGAATCCCTTTTAGTACTATATTAGAGATAATGTTAGGACCTTGCAATTTAATTTTCACAATTTTTCTAGAAGTTTTAGTATTTTTTTTAGAATATTAGTTTAGGCTTAGTTAGGCATAATTCCCATTAGATTAGGCCATTAAAAGAAAATATAGTTCAATACAAAAAAAATAATAATAATAGTCTAGATTAATTTTAGTCATAGAATTTAATAGTAGACTTAGGTTTAGTTTAGTTTGATTTTTTAGAATGAATATTAGGTTTAGCTTAGAATTAGAACTTAGGCTTGAAAATTCATTTTCCATGTAGAAGTAGAATAAATAAATAGTTTATATTTTTTTAATTCATGCCTTTAAGGCATTTTTTAGAATTTATGTCTTATGTTTAGTTTCATTGTTTTACCTCATTTGATCTTACAACTTTAATAGGTTTCCCCATTGTCCTTAGAATCAACTTAACTTCATTAAGAAGTAAGTTGAATTCTAGTAGTTTTTAAGTTTCCATTAGGAATAGAAAACTTCACTAACCATTAGGACCACCTTGTAAATAAATAAACAAAAATAGGATTGAGTCTTAGTCCCTTAGATTTTTCCTTTTTGCAACTTGAGTCTTTCTTTCTCCCTTCAAAAGAAAAGTAATAAAACACTTAATAAAAACCGGACAATCTAGTACGACACGAGACTTTGTTGCGGAGTGTTTATACGCGTCCTGTTTCGGGGCGAGGTGTAAATACTTCCCGCGATGGATAGGTCTTAGTACAAGACAGTTCACAAACAAATTCAAAACACTTCTCTTAAAAGACAAAAAACAAATAACAAGTGACTATCCTGCGGAAACTTCTCTTCTCATCTCATTCACTCACAACGCGAACTCGCGACGACTTGTCTCGCATGCAAGACGGTAAACGCACTCGTACCAGACGAGCCTGCAACACCTGAGCATAGACATACGCAGTTCCAGCGGTAAAAAACACAAACAAATAGTTCCCACCTTAGTTAGGCGAACTACGTCGACTCTGATCCTCATTTTCCCGATGAGGTACGTAGGCAGCGGGGTAGGGCCCGTTCGAGTACACTCTTTATTTTCCCTACATTTCCCCTTTCTTTCCATTCTCTTTTTCCAGTTCCTTTCTCATTTCATTTCCATTTCCAGTTAGCGGTTTTATTCAGCAGTATTCTTATTTCTCACCCTTTAAAAACAAACAAGCAAGCGTGGATCCCGTCGGGTACGGCGGACGATCTGGGGTGCTAATACCTTCCCAGGTCGTAATCGACTCCTGTATCCAGATCTTTGGTTCGCAGGACCTTGTCCTTTCCTTCTTCCTCAGGTTTGTGCAACATTACCTTTCCCATTCATTCGGGATAAAAATGTCTGGCTGGCGACTCTAACCTTTCCGCGCCACTTTCGCGTTTGTACTAGGATGAAAATCCCGGGAGCGACAGCTGGCGACTCTGCTGGGGACTAACCTGATTCTTCCGGTTTCCCTTGTAGAGTCAATCCTAGCGCCTGATTGGTTTTGTTTCTTTGGGTGTTTATCTGTTTGTTGTTGTGTGCTTTAGTTTAGCTTTATTGCTTTCATTTACAGTTTTATTTACAGCTTTACTTTATCGCATTTATTTACCGCTTTCAGTATTTTATTTTCCATGCATCATATTATACTGGACTGTCTGGCTGTGCTGGTTTTCATTTTTTCTGTGGGATGGGAGTTATTGTGAGATAAGCCAAATACCCGGCTTGAGTGCACCATAGGATTAGCGTGGACAGACATTGTACTCTTATGGTATCTCACCATGATGGGTGGCGATGTGTTCCACACCCAGATTGCGACCGTCTTGGAACTATTCTGTGTGGGGATTACCTCACTTCAGGGTACGACCTTGATAGTTATGTGCATCTGGTGACCGATCTTCGAGGACCTTAATGGGAACACCCCTCTCCAGTGATGACAGTGGCAGACCACATTTGTTGGCAAACCCACTCGCATCCGAGGGTCCATTGGGAACTCGCATAGGATGGCCTGGTTCTCTCATAGGAATCCAGTCAAGGCAAACTGTTCATATGACGGTAGTATTGTACCCTTCGGGATGAATGTACTATTGTTTCTCGATTCAGTGCTTGAAGTTGAGGACTTATGAGGGATGCTTGTTTTTCCGGACTCAACTGAGACCTCCCTGCGTAGTACATAATACCAAACCGATTCCCTGATTTGGTCATGAGCCATTTCTCGGAGATGGTGAACGTATTATTGCTATTCGGCTTTGAGAGTCCGTGATGTTGACCCGAGTAGCGCACCCGTGAGATTGGGAGGGGTTTACAGGTTTGCAGGAACCCTGGTACCTTCAGCATACCCACTTTGCCTTTGGTTCAGTTTTGTGATCTGGATTTCTGTTCTTAAGTTATGGACCCCGGATCAGAGGGATGATTATTGTGATATCTGGATTTTGAGACCGTGCACCGACACCTGATTATATGATTGGCACATCACAAACACTTCACTGATCACATGCCTTGCCTTGCATAAACATCATATCATCATTAATCATTTGTGTTTCTTTTATTCTCAGGGTTTGCATTATTCCCGGTTCCTGGTCATATCTTTGCTTCAGAATGGAAGACGTCAGAAAGAAGAATATTTTTTACAAGTTTTTTGATACCAAAGTGGATTTGCTCAAGCAGATGGTGTCTCTCATTACCCCGGGTCACTTGGATTTCTTCAAACAGCAGTATGGTGATATTTTGGATATGGTTTTCAGTTTGGATAGTTCGCAGAAGAGTGCCATTCATACTTTGCTATAGTACTATGATCCTAGACTCCGATGTTTCACATTTCCGGATTTCCAGCTAGGTCCGTTGCTAGAAGAGTATGTTGAGATTCTAAGGCTACCGATTCAAGATCAGATTCCGTTCAATTCAGAGATGACAAGACCAACTCACACTGACATTGCTAAGGCTCTTTATTTGAGCCCATCAGAAGTATCTGCTAATCTGGTTTCCACCAAGGCCGGGGTGCTTGGTTTTCCCTTAGAGTTTCTGGTCAGAAAAGCTGAAGAGTGTGCCGTGGAAAAGCAGTGAGATGCAGTTTGCGCCATCTTGGCATTGTCTGTATATGGGATAGTTTTGTTTGCTGATATGGACAAGTTTGTGGACATAAATGCTATTCATTTGTTTGTGTTGAAGAATCCGATACCTACTCTCCTAGGTGACTTGTATTATTCAGTGCATTATAGGAATGAGAAGAGACGAGGTGGTTTGGTTAGATGTTGTGCTCAGTTGTTCTACACTTGGTTTATGAGGCACATCCCTATTGCTGGAGTGTTCACGGATCCCAAAGTAATCTGGTCGCAGAAGCTCAACACATTGACTGCCAAAGACATCAGATGGTTCACTTTAAGGTTGAAAGGAAAAGAGCTTATCTCCAGCTGTGGAAAGTATCCTAATGTTCCTCTCTTAGGAGTAGCTGGTTGCATTAACTACAACCCCATACTCTTGAGAAGACAATTAGGGTACGCTTTAAAGAATGTTCCTAAAGATTCAGAGTTGGGTCAGACTTTTTATTTTCCTACGAAGGATAATCTCCCATTGGTGCGGGAGGCTGCAGGTGCTTGGAAAACGGTTATTAAAAAGGGTATAGATCATTTGGGCAGGAGAAACAACCAAATGTTTCCCGAGTTCGAAGCATGGGTAAGAGAAAAGGCCCAAGTGACTCTAATTCCTTTTTCTGCACCATTACCACCACCTACTACGGTGCCTTTGGAGGAATATCAGAAGTTAGAAGCTTTGGTTAAGTAACTGAGGGTTTAAAATCAAGAGGCTATTAATTCTTGTCAAGCGCTGATGATCCAGAACCGTCAATTGAAAGATAGAGCTGTGCAAGCCGAAGAAATAGTCCGTCTCAAGCAGAAGGACTTTGAAGATAGAGAACTTTACTTACGAAAGAGAGGTTTAGCTGAGACTCATAAGACGGCCCAGCGCCGAAGAGAGAAGAAGGATCTTAGTGAAGCCAATGAAGCTGTTACTTTATGGCAGGAGAAATGGGACGAAAATCTGAAGAAACAAAAGGAGTTAGACGCCAAGCATAAACAGGAAGTCAAAAGTCTTCAAGATTCTTTAGATGGGCAGAAAGAACTTCTCAGGAAAGCTTATTATCAAGAGGAAGATCGTATCCAGCGCGTAACAGAAAGCCAGCAGGCACTGAAGGAAGCTCAAAAGGAGATTGAAGACTTGAAGTTGAAAGCTGAGGTGAAAAGGTCGAAGGCCGAGTCTAGTCGAAGCAAGGGGAATGAAGCAGCATTTCTACAGCAGATCGAGGAGTTGCACGCTTCTTCTGATACGAGGGATCTCCTCATTCAGAAGCTCATCCAGGAACCCGGTCATCCAGATGTGGTTCAACTGTTCCAGAGCGTCAAATGCCTTAGCTGGAGATTGAAAGATATAGAGTTCCCTAGGGTTTAATTTCATGTTGTTGTACTTGGATTACCCACAGGCTTGTTGTGGGATTCCTTATATGTGATGTACTTTTGTTGTTATTTTGTTTGGTACCCTTCAGGGACGTTGTATTTTCAAATTCCAGTTTATATGATTGATTTGTTCCGGATTTCTTGTTCGTTATTTGCACCGACACGGGAAATGAACACCAATTCTCCACAGCCGTCATTATGTCTGAATATTACTTGGGTCTTCTTCCCAATTCTTATCTTCTTAATGCCAGGACCGGACACAGGAAAATACTCGGGAATAAAAGGAACACATTGCATTGCATACACATCATTTGCATTTTGTCTTTGTCTTTGCAGGTTTTTCTTCGAGATGTCTAATTTATCTGTGTTCATCAGGCAAAGATTGCGAGGGCCGCCAAGACCCGATACCTTCGACAAAATATTCCTCATCGGTACGCGACCCGCAGTAATCAAAGAACAGCAATGGACGCCATGCAGACAGAACTCAATGAAGTCCGTACCAAGATGGCAGAATTTATGACTCTGATGCAGGGGATGGCCCAGGGGCAACAGGAGCTGAGAAATGCAATTCAAGGATTAACTCCTCCTAACACTAATGCTCAGGCAACTACTTCCGGCGGACTAGGGGGTCCTCCCAACACTAACAACGGTACAGGTGGACCTCATGTTCCAGATCCAGCTATGGCTACGTATGTTCCTGTGCACGACAGGCAGGAAGACCAATTCCAGTACTTCAACAACGATATGGGTTTCGGCGGTGACGGAAATCTCAACGACTTCTTGGTGCTTGCAGAGAAGGTCAAGGCCTTAGAGTGCAAGGACACTTTGGGAATTGACGTGTCAGATATGGGTTTAGTACCTGGGGTGGTCATTCCACACAAGTTCAGACCACCAGCATTTGATAAATACAACGACAGCTCTTGCCCGAAAACTCACCTACAGGCCTTCTACAGAAAGATTGCGGCCCACACGCGAGACGAGAAACTATGGATGTACTATTTCCAGGATAGCCTTTCTGGAGGGTCCTTGGAGTGGTACATGAAGTTGGAAAGGAGCTCTATTAAAAGTTGGAAGGATTTGGGAGAGGCCTTCCTCAGACAATATCAATACAATATTGACATGGCACCTAGCCGTACTCAACTTCAAAGCTTGACACAGAGGAGCTCGGAGAGCTTCAAAGACTATGCACAGAGGTGGCGTGAGGTGGCCGCCCGAGTGCAACCACCTTTATTGGAAAGAGAGATGGTCGATCTTTTCCTGAATACCCTCCCAGGGCATTTCATGGAAAGGTTGGCTGGTTGTTCCTCAAGTGGTTTTTCGGACATTACCCTGACTGGAGAAAGAATTGAAAGCTGGCTCAAACAGGGGAAGATTCAAAATGGAAGCGCTTCAGTATCTGGCATCAAGAAACCCTTTGTGAAAAGGAGGGAAGGAGAAACAGGTGCAGTATATACACAGAGGGGAATGATTAATCGAGGATATTATCAGCAAGTGGCCCCCGTCACTATTTCAACTCCTCCAGTTCAACAACGGATTCAGCCTCCACAGCCGCAACGCTCACAGGGGAATCAGCCAAGACCCCCTCGTCCGTACTACCCTCAGAAGCCGAGGGATAGACATTTTGAAGCTCCACCGATGTCTTACTCCCAACTTTTGAAGAATCTCCTACAGCTTCAAATGATTCAGCTCCGGACCTTGCAACCTCCGAGGCCAGGCCAAATTCCTGAAGGTTATGACTCGAATGCTAGATGCGAGTTTCATTCTGGAGCTCCCGACCATAGTACTGAGAATTGTAAAGCATTGAAACATGTTGTTCAGGACTTGTTGGATTCTAAAGCGATCAATTTCGCTCCCTCTCCTAATGTGCTGGAAAATCCCATGCCTCCTCACAGGGGCACGGTTGGTGCAATTGGTGAAGGGGAGAAATTGAATTTAGTGGATGATGTAGATGACTTGCAGACTTCATTGGCTGCTATCAAGGTTTGCTTGTTGAAGAAAGGCATTTTCCCCGGATGCGAGGATGATTGTTCAGAATGCACAAAAGCTACCAACGGTTGTAAAAGATTGAAGGCCGGAATTCAAGGTATGATTGATGAAGGAGTGCTGCAATTTGACAAGATCGTGAAAGAAAGTGAAGTATCTACAGTGACTATCTTTTATGATCCATCCCAAGTTCCTTCGCGTGCCAGAGCGGCGCCAATAACTATTACCACTGCTGGACCCATAATGTACCAAAGTGACAGAGCAGTTCCTTGGGATTACGGTGGCGAAGTGTATTGCAACGGCCAGAAGCAAGAGTTGGCCACGACTAGTATAACCCCAGCTCGAGTAGAGAATGTTGGAGTAGGGGGTTTTACTAGAAGCGGAAGACTATTTGCGCCGGAAGCACTGAGAAGCAATGTGATACCACCCAGGGATACTGCCGAAGCCCAAGCTAGAGCCAGGGGAAAGCAACCAGTAGTTGCCAATGATCCAACTCCATCAGCTGATCCAGATCTCACCTTTGATAAGGAAGCCGAAGAATTCCTGAGGATCATCAAGAGGAGTGACTATAAGATTGTAGATCATTTGCAGCAGACGCCGTCAAAGATCTCCATCTTATCATTACTCATGTGTTCGGACTCTCACAGGAAGGCCCTTTTAAATATTCTGAACAAGGCATACGTGCCTCAAGATATTTCCGTAAACCAGCTAGAAACGGTGGTGTCCAGCGTTAATTCCAGTCATGGATTGGGTTTCACGGACTTGGACTTAACTTCTGATGGGCGTGCTCACAATCGGGCATTGCATATTTCTCTGGAATGCAAGGGTGCAGTGCTCTCCCATGTGCTGGTGGATACTGGTTCATCTCTGAACGTCTTGCCTAAGAAGGCATTGATGAAGCTGGACTATGACGGAGTGGTGCTAAAGCCCAGTGATTTAGTAGTCCGAGCATTTGATGGATCAAGAAGATCGGTATTTGGAGAGGTGGAGTTACCTATCAAGGTAGGTCTACAAGTCTTCAATACCACGTTTTACGTGATGGATATCCAGCCGGCATATAGTTGTTTACTTGGAAGACCCTGGATACACTCGGCAGGAGCGGTTTCTTCTACACTTCATCAGAAATTAAAGTTTGTCTGGGAAGGTCAAGTTGTGACGGTCAGCGGGGAAGAAGATATCTTCGTCAGTCATCTAGCCTCATTCAAATATGTGGAGATGGATGGCGAAATAGTCGAAACCCCATGTCAAGCTTTCGAGCCTTTGAAGTCCGAGCAAGCATCCGCCGTAGCGACTTCTCCTGAGGTGCCGAAGAAGGGGGTGTCTATAGCCTCTTATAAACAAGCGCGTGAATTAGTAGAATCTGGAGTGCGAGAAGGCTGGGGCAGCCCAATCGAGTTGCCAGAGAAGAAAGACATGTTCGGGATTGGCTATCACCCTGGAGGATCCTCGTCTGAAACAAGTGCAAAAGGTTGTCAGAGCCCGTTCATTTTCACAAGCGCAGGAGTGGTAGACTACGGAAATATCAGCGCAGTGCAGGATGAAGCTGTTGATAGTGACTGTGACTTAGACGAATGGATTAGGCCTGCCGTCCCAGGAGCTCAACTTAGCAACTGGACGTCAGAAAGGCTCATTTTAGTAACATCTTTTGAAGAGTAATGTTTTTTGTTTTTGTTTTCCTGTATTAAAGCACTATGTCTTGCCCGGGGCATAGTGGCTCTTTGTAAGGGTTCATTTGTTCATTAACACAATCATTAATAAAATTGACGTTTCACATTCATTTCATGTTGTTCTCTGTCTTTCGTTTTTTTACTTTTGTTTTTCAAAAAGAAAGAAAAGTTTTAAAATGGCAATGTTTCTCATTTTCTCAAGTTGTTGCTAAAGCCTTGCATGAATCATCATTCATGCAGGTGCTCGTCACCGGATCTTATTAATGACGACCCTGTTATGGCTAAGTATGACTTCGACAATCCAATTTATCAAGCCGATGAGGAAGGTGAAGAGGATTGTGATTTACCCGAAGAATTGGCCAGACTGCTCAAACAGGAAGAGAAGATGATTCAGCCGCATGAGGAAGATGTTGAAGTGATAAACCTGGGTACTGAAGAGGACAAGAAAGAAGTCAAGATCGGAGCTGCATTAGAAGAATCTGTCAAGACTCGTTTGATGGCTATGCTTCGAGAATACGTTGACGTCTTCGCATGGTCCTACCAAGATATGCCTGGTTTAGACACTGACATTGTGGTACACAGGCTACCTCTCAGAGAAGGTTGTCCTCTGGTAAAGCAGAAGTTGAGGCGCACGCGTCCAGACATGGCAATTAAAATAAAAGAAGAAGTGCAAAAACAGTTTGATGCTGGTTTTTTGGCCGTGACTAGTTATCCTCCATGGGTTGCTAACATTGTGCCGGTTCCTAATAAAGATGGCAAAGTCAGAATGTGTGTGGACTACAGGGATTTGAATAGGGCCAGCCCCAAAGATGATTTCCCTCTACCTCACATAGATGTACTTGTCGATAATACTGCTCAGTTTTCCGTGTTCTCTTTCATGGACGGATTCTCAGGCTATAATCAAATCAAGATGGCTCCCGAGGATATGGAAAAGACAACTTTCATCACTCCTTGGGGCACTTTTTGTTATAAGGTCATGCCATTTGGTTTAAAGAATGCAGGAGCTACCTATCAAAGGGCAATGGTGACGTTGTTTCACGACATGATCCATCATGAAATTGAGGTCTATGTTGATGACATGATAGCAAAATCCCAGACAGAGGAAGAGCACTTGGTCAACCTAGCAAAATTGTTTGATAGGCTTCGAAAGTTCAGACTGAGGTTGAATCCGAATAAATGCACCTTCGGGGTTCGTTCTGGCAAGTTGCTCGGCTTCATTGTTAGTGAACGAGGAATTGAAGTTGATCCGGCCAAGGTGAAAGCTATCCAGGAAATGCCTGAGCCGAAGACTGAAAAGCAAGTGCGTGGCTTCTTAGGGAGACTAAACTACATTGCACGGTTTATTTCTCACCTAACGGCCACGTGCGAGCCCATCTTCAAGCTTCTGAGGAAGAATCAGGCCATTAAATGGAATGAAGACTGTCAGCGGGCCTTCGACAGAATCAAAGAATACCTGTTGGAACCACCAATTCTTATGCCTCCAGTGCCAGGGAGACCTCTGATCATGTATCTTACTGTGCTCGAAGGATCGATGGGGTGTGTACTGGGTTAGCAGGACGAGTCTGGTCGAAAAGAGCACGCCATTTATTACCTTAGCAAAAAGTTTACCGATTGTGAGACGCGATACTCACTACTCGAGAAAACTTGCTGCGCTTTGGCATGGGCTGCTCGCCGACTAAGACAGTACATGCTGACTCACACTACTCTCCTAATTTCCAAGATGGATCCTGTGAAATACATCTTCGAGAAGCCGGCTTTGACAGGAAGAGTGGCCCGTTGGCAGATGATACTCACGGAGTATGACATACAATACACTTCACAAAAAGCTATCAAGGGGAGTGTGTTGTCAGAATACTTGGCCCAGCAGCCGATTGATGATTATCAACCCATGAGGTTTGAGTTTCCGGATGAGGACATCATGTTCCTCAAGTCGAAAGACCATGAAGAACCACTTCCGGAGGAGGGGCCTGACCCTGAATCCAGATGGAAGTTGATGTTTGACGGAGCTGTAAACATGAATGGGAGTGGAGTGGGTGCTGTTATTATCTCCCCAGAAGGAGTCCACACACCTCTCGCTGCTCGGTTGACCTTCGAGTGCACTAACAACGAGGCAGAGTATGAAGCTTGCATCATGGGGATCGAAGAGGCAATAGACTTGCGAGTCAAGAACCTCGAGATCTTTGGAGATTCTGCTTTGGTAGTAAATCAGGTCAATGGCAAATGGCTAGTTCATCAAGCTCGTTTGATTCCTTACCGAGATTACGTCAGGAGGCTGTTAACCTTCTTTACCAAAGTAAAGCTGAGCTATGTTCCTAGGGACGAAAACCAGTTCGCCGATGCTCTCGCAACTTTATCATCCATGATTAAAGTATGCCGAGAGAATTTCGTGCCTCGAATTTCGATCTCTCGTCTTGAAAGACCGGCTTATGTCTTCGCAGTTGGTGATGGTGAAGATGACAAGCCTTGGTACCATGACATCAAACAATTCCTGAAGGCTCAAGAATACCCGGCTGGGGCATCCAGTAAAGATAAGAAAACTCTTAGAAGACTGGCGGGAGGTTTCTTCTTGAATCAGGATGGTGTGCTATACAAACGGAACTTTGACATGGTGCTGCTCAGATGTGTGGACAGACACGAGGCAGACCTGTTAATGCAGGAGGTTCACGAAGGCTCCTTTGGTACCCATGCCGGAGGTCATGCCATGGCCAAGAAATTATTGAGATCGGGATACTATTGGATTACCATGGAATCTGATTGTTGTAAATATTCCCGCAAATGCCATAAGTGTCAAATTTATGCCGACAAGGTCCATGTGCCTCCGAATCCGTTGAGTGTCATGTCTTCACCGTGGCCATTCGCTATGTGGGGCATCGATATGATTGGAAAGATTGAGCCAACAGCTTCTAATGGGCATCGCTTCATCCTAGTTGCTATTGATTATTTCACGAAGTGGGTTGAAGCAGCTTCCTACACCAATGTCACTAAACAAGTGGTCGCTCGATTTATTAAGCGGGACATCATCTGCCGGTATGGAGTCCCTGAAAGGATCATTACTGATAATGGTTCTAATCTCAACAACAAAATGATGGCCGACTTGTGTCGAGACTTCAAAATAGAACACCACAACTCTTCTCCATATCGTCCGAAGATGAATGGCGCCGTCGAGGCGGCTAATAAAAACATAAAGAAGATTGTTCAGAAGATGGTTGTGACATACAAAGACTGGCACGAGATGTTGCCATTCGCGTTGCATGGGTACAGGACGTCAGTACGCACTTCAACTGGGGCAACTCCATTCTCATTAGTATATGGTATGGAAGCAGTCTTACCGATCGAAGTGGAAATCCCTTCCTTGAGGTTGATGATGGATATCAAGCTAGATGAAGTTGAATGGCTCCGATCCAGATATAATCAATTAAGCCTCATTGAAGAGAAGCGTCTAGCAGCTGTATGCCATGGGAAGTTGTACCAACAACGAATGAAGCAAGCTTTTGACAAGAAGGTGCGACCACAGAGGTACATGCCAGGAGATTTAGTGCTGAAAAGGATTCTTCCTCCTCTCAACGATCACAGGGGCAAGTGGACACCCAACTATGAAGGACCGTTCGTGGTTAAAAAGGTTTTCTCAGGTGGAGCCTTAATGCTGACAACCATGGACGGAGAAGACTTTCCATCCCCTGTCAACGCAGACGCAGTAAGAAAATACTTCGTGTAAAAAAGGACCCGCTGGATAAAAACAGAATAAAGATCCAGGCAAAAATGGGCATCCCGGCGAGCCAAAAACAGAATAAAAGGCTCGGGCAAAAGTTAGGGAAATTTTGGAAAAAATGTACACCCGCTGAGTTGAAAAGCCACATCGGACAACTCAGGCAAAAAAGGGTATCCCGGTGGATTGAAAACCTGAAAAGGCGATCCACGCAAAAGAGGGATTAACACGAACGACTGCGATCTGCGAGATCCATGACCTACCTACAGTTGAGGCTATCCTAAAGGTTTGAAGGTCAGTTCATTTACTTTTTCTCAAGAGGCAGAGCGAGCGGAGCGTCTTGAAGACATACGAGTCATAGCAGGGTTGAAAATCGATTGAGATTCATTTCTCACATTGCCAATATGGTAGTTTTGTTTTTCTTTTAGTTGTTCCCTCATTCCAGGGAACTGCTTCCTTTGTATTGCCTATTCAGGGCCACCTTTCCAAATCAATAAAAGTTCAACTTCAGTCAATTGACCATTTTTTTTTTCATCTAGCATTGATCGATTGTGAAAACGTCTAGAAAATAGTAACTTGCATTGTGTTATGAACATTTGAATGTTTTGCTAACTCGTGCAGGAGAATAGAAACATTGAATACAACTCTGAAAGGGTGCTGAGATACCTAGACAATGATTCATGCTATGAGCCTGGGGCAAGCAGGTCCCAAACTAATTCTCTATGTTGCAGGTACTATCGATTGAGTTCATGCAGGTACAGGTACTGGTGTTGCTAACAGAGCTAAAGATCATTATCCAGGATGGGCATTCCCTTTTGTTTGAACAGAAACAAGTATCTCCCAGGGTGTTTCCAATCATTCCCAGCCATGTGCAAGTTGAAATTTCACCCAGCCAGATAGCAGAGAGTGGGTGTCGTCCCCAAGCTGAAGTCTCCTTTCAGACAGGAGCAATTATCGGCAGTATAAGGAGTGTCTTGCCTCCCCTGCAGTTGCTTCCTCAGCAGTGTCAGGCCTTTGGTTCCCAGAAAGTCCTCACTTCCCCATCAGAGTTCAAGAAGGGTTCGCCTCCAGCAGGGTCTTGGCGCTCCAATCTCAAAGTCCAATTTATTTTTGGCAGTGGCGGCTATTCTGAGCCAGTGAATTATTAACAGCTTTCCCCGCAGAGTTGTTTCCTCCTCACCAGGATGAACTAGATCAATGCAGTGATCATCGTTTCTTCCCAGCCAAGTTATCTGGAAATACCTGCAGTCTCCTTATCAGGAAATCTTCTTTGCATTGTCATTCGCATAATCATCATTGCGTCAGCATCCTCCAAAGCGTAGCATTTCCATCGTCATGGAGCATTACGCCATAAATTCAAACATATGCATGCCAGCAGGGGCCAATTTTGAGGTATATTATGTACGACTTATAACATCTTCTCAACCTGAAGTACTCCGCACAGAGGATACCAACATCACTTCTCAGACATCCTTGTCTTTTCAAGTCAATGTTTGTCACTTTTTTCCGCGTCTTGTTTGGTACAACAGTCGCGTCGCAGGTTCCCGTTTTGTACAACGTTCCTGTCTGCTTGGGTTTTCGTTTATGTACAACGATCCCGTTCCATCTTGCCCTATTTTCTTTGTTTCGGGTTACCGCCTGCGGCCGGTATACCTTCGCGTCTCCATTCGAGGATGGTTTCGTGTTAGATCCGAGGATCTTTTGGTTTGTCATTCGAGGATGGCATTTCTTTTCTTCAAGTCCTTCTGCGGTTGGTCTTATTTGTGTGGCTATTATTCGAGGATAGTAGTTCACTTTTCGAGCTTATTGATCGAGGTCAGTTTGTCTCTTTTGCAAAGTCTGTCTGAGGTCAGCTTTGTGTTTGGTTATCAGTCGAGGCTGGTATACCTTTGCGTCTCCATTCGAGGATGGTTTCGTGTTAGATCCGAGGATCTTTTGGATTGTCATTCGAGGATGGCATTTCTTTTCTTCAAGCCCTTCTGCGGTTGGTCTTGTTGTGTGGCTATTATTCGAGGATAGTAGTTCACTTTTCGAGCTTATTGATCGAGGTCAATTTGTCTCTTTTGCAAAGTCTGTCTGAGGTCAGCTTTGTGTTTGGTTATCAGTCGAGGCTGGTATACCTTTGCGTCTCCATTCGAGGATGGTTTCGTGTTAGATCCGAGGATCTTTTGGATTGTCATTCGATGATGGCATTTCTTTTCTTCAAGCCCTTCTGCGGTTGGTCTTGTTGTGTGGCTATTATTCGAGGATAGTAGTTCACTTTTCGAGCTTATTGATCGAGGTCAGTTTGTCTCTTTTGCAAAGTCTGTCTGAGGTCAGCTTTGTGTTTGGTTATCAGTCGAGGCTGGTATACCTTTGCGTCTCCATTCGAGGATGGTTTCGTGTTAGATCCGAGGATCTTTTGGATTGTCATTCGAGGATGGCATTTCTTTTCTTCAAGCCCTTCTGCGGTTGGTCTTGTTGTGTGGCTATTATTCGAGGATAGTAGTTCACTTTTCGAGCTTATTGATCGAGGTCAGTTTGTCTCTTTTGCAAAGTCTGTCTGAGGTCAGCTTTGTGTTTGGTTATCAGTCGAGGCTGGTATACCTTTGCGTCTCCATTCGAGGATGGTTTCGTGTTAGATCCGAGGATCTTTTGGATTGTCATTCGAGGATGGCATTTCTTTTCTTCAAGCCCTTCTGCGGTTGGTCTTGTTGTGTGGCTATTATTCGAGGATAGTAGTTCACTTTTCGAGCTTATTGATCGAGGTCAGTTTGTCTCTTTTGCAAAGTCTGTCTGAGGTCAGCTTTGTGTTTGGTTATCAGTCGAGGCTGGTATACCTTTGCGTCTCCATTCGAGGATGGTTTCGTGTTAGATCCGAGGATCTTTTGGATTGTCATTCGAGGATGGCATTTCTTTTCTTCAAGCCCTTCTGCGGTTGGTCTTGTTGTGTGGCTATTATTCGAGGATAGTAGTTCACTTTTCGAGCTTATTGATCGAGGTCAGTTTGTCTCTTTTGCAAATTCTGTCTGAGGTCAGCTTTGTGTTTGGTTATCAGTCGAGGCTGGTATACCTTTGCGTCTCCATTCGAGGATGGTTTCGTGTTAGATCCGAGGATCTTTTGGATTGTCATTCGAGGATGGCATTTCTTTTCTTCAAGCCCTTCTGCGGTTGGTCTTGTTGTGTGGCTATTATTCGAGGATAGTAGTTCACTTTTCAAGCTTATTGATCGAGGTCAGTTTGTCTCTTTTGCAAAGTCTGTCTGAGGTCAGCTTTGTGTTTGGTTATCAGTCGAGGCTGGTATACCTTTGTGTCTCCATTCGAGGATGGTTTCGTGTTAGATCCGAGGATCTTTTGGATTGTCATTCGAGGATGGCATTTCTTTTCTTCAAGCCCTTCTGCGGTTTGTCTTGTTGTGTGGCTATTATTCGAGGATAGTAGTTCACTTTTCAAGCTTATTGATCAAGGTCAGTTTGTCTCTTTTGCAAAGTCTGTCCGAGGTCAGTCTTTGTTGTTGATGGTTATCGCCTGCGGCCGATATACTATCGTGTTCCTATTCCAGGATGGTTTTAGTATTGGATTCGAGGATCCCTTGTGAATTGTCGTTCGAGGATGGCATTCTTCCTAGCATATTTTCACCTGGTCTTATGATTCGCTACCTATTCAGAGGTCAAAATCAAAAGTACATAAATAAATAAATGGGCAGATGGCATTTCTGTTGCCCTCAGTGTGCAAATTTTCAGGTTTTATTCGAGTATTCAATCACTCCATACCTTGAATGTCTAAAAGCTGTTGCAATTATGCATTCGAGTCTGCAGATGATTGAATAGGGGCAGCTGTAATACCTCAAAATTTGCCCTCATGTTTATTCCCCCTGTTGGCTCATCATCTTGCATTCATCAGCATTTCTCATCAATTCATTAACATCATAGTAGTTCATTTCGTTGTTTCATAAGGCATGTGATCAAGGCCTGTGGAGATTAGGGTTTCGTGCCGTATCTGTATCTATTGTGGTGTGAACTTATGGAGAACATTCACTGGTGCATATAACTTATTATTGAGGTGTTCAGTCAGATTGGCTTTGGGTGAGAGTATTGGCTTTTCTTGATGTCTCAAGTAGTGTTCTTCATCATTGAATATCTTAAGGAAAATTTGGAGTCCTTATTCATGATTTTGATTTGAAGGGGACTTTATCAACGGAGGTCCATTGTATCAAAGATTGGGTTAGATCCATTTGTTCACAGAATAATAATTTGAGGCTGTGCGAAGTTTAGTATGGCCTCAAAGTTCATAGGAGTGGATTATGTAGAAGGACCTGATTTATGTCAAGGGAGAATGCACAATTATTGACCTTACTTAGGAGACATCGTTGACATTCAAATTCTAGTTCTTGATATTCAAATACAAGCCATTGCCATTTTGCATGTCAACTAGCTAATTCACTGTTCTTTTAGTCACCATGACCTTATCCTGTTTTGCTAACCAAAGTTATCTTTTTGTGTCCATATACATATTTCTAACATTCTATTTTTCATGTCCTTTGTCTCTAAATATCAACCATTTCTTTTCAACATTGAGCCCATTTTTCTTTTCTAAAATCAATCCATTATTCATTTCTAGTTCCATTTCCATTTGACCATTTTAATCCATTCTCGATTCCGAATCCATTTGTTTGACAATATTACTAATCGTTCTTATCCATTATTACCATTTTCAAATCATTTTTGTGATTATTTCTAACGACCATTTTCTTTCTCCAATTTAAGTCACTTATGGAAAGCCCATTCTCAGTTCCAAGGCCCATATCCATTTAACAAATTTGTTCACTTTTATAAACCATAACATCTAAATCTCATTTTAATTCTTTTCATCCAATTGCCTTTTCTTATCCATTTATTAAATCAGGTCACCATTCACTATTTTAATTTTTAGAATGCTTTTGTTTACCTATCCGACATCCAGGTAATAAAGCTCATCGGTCATATTTTTTTTGCCAATACTTTCTTATTGTCCAAAACTCAAAGGAACTATTTTAGTACCATTTCAATCCAAAGATTCTGAAGAGAAAAAGAAACAACAAATAATTTCCGAAGTTCGAAGTGACGGAACCATATAGAAGTGGTGAAGATATATATATACTGGTCATGATAACAAACCGCACGATGGTATTATTGAAGTTGTTAATGGGAGAGAGAACAATGTTTATGTTACAATTAAGTAGCGAAACTCTAAGCAATTTAAAGAAGAATGCCAGCGGCATGTTGTAATTATTTTACAAGTTGGCAAAAATAAAAGGTAGAAAAATCCATCAAGAGCTAAAAAGAAAAAAACTCAGTAGGAATTTGAAGCCTCCTGTAGTTCTGGTTATTGTGATGATCATCATGATCTTCGATCTAGCGAGAGCAATACTTCCTACGTAGATTATGCTGCTAGAATGTGTAGGCGCTGTGAGGAAGCGCATCTCAGGTGTATAATGTTTTGGACATACAGTCTGAACATGGTGAACAATCCCCTGAATCTAAATCAAAAGAAAATAACTTATCAGCAAGGTTTGAACTGGAAGGTACTACATGTGAAGAATATGAAAAACACTTACGAGACGGGCGCAATTGCTGGTGCTCAATTATATGAAAGAGCTTAACACTTCCAATGGAGCCTCAAAGGCAAAGTCCTAAGCGTCACACAAAAATTAGTTCCAAAACCTCATAATTTTGTTAGCAGGAGAATGATAGCTATTTTCAAGTTTCAATTACCGAAAAAATAAGGAAATATATGGGTGAATAATGGCAACGGTAACAAAGACTCAGTCAAAGAAAAAAGAAGAAGCACACAGAGAGTCGTTTTTCCACCTTGATTGATAAACTCCAAGGATGTTTAAGCGGTAGCACTTGGAGAATTGTATAACTTGACCGCCATCTTTCGGTAATCTACATAACGCATCCCAAAGAAAAATAATTACAGCTATGCCAGATTCACAAGACTCATAATGATTGTAAGACTATCGAATATGTTTGTTACCTTCTTGATTGCTCCAAAGCTGTGCGGCTTGCGGATTTAGAGGTGAACTAATGTTTGGCTCTACATTATTATAAGTTATGAAAGAATTAAGATCAGCACCAAAAAAAAACCGAGAACTAAATCTATCTATGCATTTGATAAGATTACAGTATTTACCTTCAAGAAGACTTTGAATTGATGGCAGAATTGTTTTGACATCATAGGCAGAGGACTGCTCGTTCTAGAAAAAGCAGATAACAAATCAATAGGATCGGTTCATTAACCTGCATATTTTGATTCAAAGGAAAGTATCAAGCATTGGTAACTACCTAACCGAACCATAACAGATCCAAGCAAAAGGAAAACCATAACAGAAAGCCGAAACAGAAAAAACAGTTGCAATCCATAATTAACTAATCAAAACCGAAAAAGGCATAGCAGAATCAATAATGAACTGGATTCACAACAGTGCATAACAGAATCAGGTTCTAACTGAAAAATAACTAACTTCCTAACAGAAATCTTCCAGAAGTTTCACCTGATTTTCTTCATCCCACACTCTTCAAACCTCTATAAATCAGAGCATTCTCACTCCATTTGCTTTCTTCTTCAATCTTTTTCTCTTTCTCCATTCTTCTCTTCCAATCTTCATCAACTCATCACCATTTTTGATGATTGGCTATCATCTTCATGAACCTGTGAATTCAGAGAAACAGGTATTCGAAACCAAATCATAAGCAAAGGCCCTAGTGAATCAGCGTTATGCAAAAGATGAGGAAGATTGATTTTTGGTAGAATTTTCTTACCTAAAGCAAATCCTCTCATCAATTTCAATCTGTGACCTCAATTTCCAATCCTCCATCAAATCTTCGTCCTCTGTAACGACACTGATATTGCTGGCAATCTGCAATTGAATCAAGAACATATTTCAGCAGTAAATCATCAAGAATTCTGAGCAAATATTGTTAAGAGATTTGAGGACGAAGGCCATCGCGTCAAGAACGCGCAGAGCAGGACAAAGTTAAGATTACCTGAAGCATCACGTAAAGCTTCTATTGCGTTCCATCAAGCGAAGCTCTCATCATCCATCGGCGTTTCAATTGCCATCTTCCTCACGGTGTTCGTCTGCCTTCATCGACAACTTCAGGACATCGACATCAACATCTTTGTCGCGACAACTTCACAACAGAATCATCATCTTCGACGCACTCAGTTCATCAGGTACGACTTTAAATGCATTCCTGAGGTGCGATGTTGTTTTAATGGCGCTGAGAGTAGTCTAAGGTATAGGTTTCAGTTTCGGATTCCAAGTTTTGATTAGGTTAGAGTTTGTGGAATTTTGTTTGGTTTTGCCTAAGATAATGGTGGAAATGGCGATAGTTTGAAGAAAGAGGTTGGGGATGGCAATGGTAAGGTGGCGGCGGTGCCGAAAGGGGGAAAGAGCTTAGGGTTTTTGTAATTCATTTGTGTTTAATTTTAGGGTTGAGTTAGTTTCTGTTTAGAAGAAGATGAAGGGTAGGTTAAGTTGTTGTTGAAGAATAGGGAAGAAGATGAGAGGAAGGAGGCGGAAGGGTTTGTTAATGGCGGAAGAAGAAGAAAGTTTGAAGCGGCGGAGGGAGACATAGGGGTTTCATGTGTTCGCCCTTTCGATTTCCAGGAGCTGGATTTAGTTGTGATTGCGTTAAGCTTTGGTGAAATTTTAGGTTTGTTGTGATGGTAAAAGAGACGAACCAGAGAGGGAGAAGCACGGCGGAGATGGCGGCGAGTGTGAGGGTTTAGGTTTGAGTGCTCCGGCGGCGGGTGAGAGAGGAGAGGAAGAAGGTCTTTAGGGTTTCAGTAATTGTATTCAACATTCTTTTGTTTTCATTTTAATAATAAAAAAGAAAAGCAATTAATTTGATTTAATTAATTAGATTAAGGATAATGTTAGGAATTAAAATGTTATAATAAATATAGTCTAATTCAGTTTTGTTGAAATATTAGTTTAAAATTAGTTTATTGCTTTTTTTAATTAGGATTGTAGAAAATTTTATCATAGGCTATAATTTTATTCATTAGCCTAAATTAAGTTTTTTTAGGAAAATATTTTGATAAGTTAAATTAGAATATTAAATTGATATAATCTAAAACTTTAGTTTAATTCATTTTTCCTTAATTTAAGATTTTTTAGAAAAAACATTATACGGAGATTAGTTAATTCATTAGTTTAAATTAAGATTTTTAGAAAATTAGTTTAATTCATTAATTTAAATTAAGATTTTAGGAAGTAATATTAAAACTATAGTTTAATTCCTTTTTCCTTAATTTAAGATTTTTTAGAAAATATCATATTTAAGATGAGTTTAATTCTTAAGTTAAAATTTTAGGAAAAAAAACATGATACTCACACCCCTTTATGAGCCCAAGAAAAAAAAACACTATAAGTAATTGTTGAACACACCATCCCCTTATCCCTGCGTTTTGGGCTTTGTTAGTCTGCTGTCTGCACCCCATATTTTAGGCCCCTTACAAAAATAACTAGAGATAACCACTAAAGTCACCCCCTGAATATTTCTTTAGACTTTTAATTTTTAGTTTAATTATAGTTTCAAATTAAATCTAATAAAAATAAGTAAATGCTTAAGAAAATTCCCAAAAAATTAAAGTGGCTTAATAAATCAATTTAGAAATTTGTGATATTTTTATTTTCTGGAATTTGTTTATTTTTGAATTAATTCTGAATTATTCTTTTATTTAGCTTTATTGAATTTCTTCTTAATTGTGCTGAATTTTGTTTATTTTATTTAAATAGCTTCCAGCAACTTTTTTGAGCCATTCTTTTTTCTGTAATTAGGGGACTCATGATAGTTCTTAGGATATTTTTTAGTGGATTTTTAGGAATTTTTATCTTAGGTTTTGGTGATAAAATCCTTAGGAAATAATAGTTAATTCTTAGCTGGAAATAATTAATTGTTAGGTATAGGAAAAATAAGATTTTTAAGAATCCCTTTTAGTACCATATTAGAGATAATGTTAGGACCTTGCAATTTAATTTTCACAATTTTTCTAGAAGTTTTAGTATTTTTTTTAGAATATTAGTTTAGGCTTAGTTAGGCATAATTCCCATTAGATTAGGCCATTAAAAGAAAATATAGTTCAATACAAAAAAAATAATAATAATAGTCTAGATTAATTTTAGTCATAGAATTTAATAGTAGACTTAGGTTTAGTTTAGTTTGATTTTTTAGAATGAATATTAGGTTTAGCTTAGAATTAGAACTTAGGCTTGAAAATTCATTTTCCATGTAGAAGTAGAATAAATAAATAGTTTATATTTTTTTAATTCATGCCTTTAAGGCATTTTTTAGAATTTATGTCTTATGTTTAGTTTCATTGTTTTACCTCATTTGATCTTACAACTTTAATAGGTTTCCCCATTGTCCTTAGAATCAACTTAACTTCATTAAGAAGTAAGTTGAATTCTAGTAGTTTTTAAGTTTCCATTAGGAATAGAAAACTTCACTAACCATTAGGACCACCTTGTAAATAAATAAACAAAAATAGGATTGAGTCTTAGTCCCTTAGATTTTTCCTTTTTGCAACTTGAGTCTTTCTTTCTCCCTTCAAAAGAAAAGTAATAAAACACTTAATAAAAACCGGACAATCTAGTACGACACGAGACTTTGTTGCGGAGTGTTTATACGCGTCCTGTTTCGGGGCGAGGTGTAAATACTTCCCGCGATGGATAGGTCTTAGTACAAGACAGTTCACAAACAAATTCAAAACACTTCTCTTAAAAGACAAAAAACAAATAACAAGTGACTATCCTGCGGAAACTTCTCTTCTCATCTCATTCACTCACAACGCGAACTCGCGACGACTTGTCTCGCATGCAAGACGGTAAACGCACTCGTACCAGACGAGCCTGCAACACCTGAGCATAGACATACGCAGTTCCAGCGGTAAAAAACACAAACAAATAGTTCCCACCTTAGTTAGGCGAACTACGTCGACTCTGATCCTCATTTTCCCGATGAGGTACGTAGGCAGCGGGGTAGGGCCCGTTCGAGTACACTCTTTATTTTCCCTACATTTCCCCTTTCTTTCCATTCTCTTTTTCCAGTTCCTTTCTCATTTCATTTCCATTTCCAGTTAGCGGTTTTATTCAGCAGTATTCTTATTTCTCACCCTTTAAAAACAAACAAGCAAGCGTGGATCCCGTCGGGTACGGCGGACGATCTGGGGTGCTAATACCTTCCCAGGTCGTAACCGACTCCCGTATCCAGATCTTTGGTTCGCAGGACCTTGTCCTTTCCTTCTTCCTCAGGTTTGTGCAACATTACCTTTCCCATTCATTCGGGATAAAAATGTCTGGCTGGCGACTCTAACCTTTCCGCGCCACTTCCGCGTTTGTACTAGGATGAAAATCCCGGGAGCGACAGTATTGTGTCGGATAGAGATTTGAGGTTTACGTCGGAGTTCTGGAAAAGTCTACAAGAGGTGTTGGGTTCTAAGTTGAGATTGAGTTCGACATATCATCCTAAAACTGATGGCCAAACTGAGAGAACTATTCAATCGTCGGAGGACTTGTTGAGAGCTTATGTTCTTGAGCAGAGAGGTTTGTGGGACACTTATCTTCCATTGATCGAGTTCACATATAATAATAATTACCATTCTAGTATCGGAATGGCACCTTTTGAAGCACTATATGGTCGGAGGTGTAGAACTCCATTGTGTTGGCATGAATATGGTGAGAGTGTAGTACTTGGACCGGTTTTTATAATCAGGTATGAAATTCAATACTATGATTGGGTTTGAATTGGGTAGTTAAGTTTAGTTAAATTTGTACTGATATGAATGAATTGCTGACTGTTGTTATTATGAATATTCGTGTGAAAATCGATTCTCCGATTAATGAATTTTACTGGTTTTATCCTATTTTAATTGTGTTGGTCCTTGCGGGAAAAATCACGTCTAAATTGTTTCTAGAAAAATTGAAAATTTGGGGATGAAGACAGACCGGTAGAGCACCCATTGTCCACAAAGGCCAAGTGGTGGGAGCCACTTGCCAAAGTGGCGGGTACCATTTTGTGTGGGGGTGGGTAGAAGTGGTAAGTGGCGGGTGCCATTTTGTATTGTGGCAGGTGCCACTTGATTTATTTTGCGTTAAATCATATTAATAGGATTAAAACAAGTGTTTATCATGATGTGGCTTGAAACAAAAAAATAATAATTAGGATGGATTAGTTAGAGAGTAGCGCAAGCCACTTCTCATAGTGGAAAGAGACACTTTGCTAATTTTGTTTACACCATCATGTAACTATTAGTTAATTCAGGTGCATAATTAAATTAATTGGGTTAACTAAACTAATTAGGAAGAAAGGTGGCAATGTGGCGCACGCCACTTTCTCTCTGTTGGTGGAAGTCACTTTGAATGTTTTCTAATCACCTAGCCCCATTAAGTAATTAAGTATTGGATGATTTAATTAATGTGGTAAATCAATTAAGATATGTGGTGCAAGCCACTATGAGATGTGACTGGAGCCACATTCTCACTAATTCATGAAATTTGAGAATCATAGTCATGAAGAAAAATTAAATAAACCTTAAATGAATTATAGTCTTGGAATAAGTTAATTACATAATGTTAACTTAATTATATCAATTTCATCTAGTAAATTTAGAAACAATTAAAATGATTTTAGGATTTTAGTCGTAGTAGAAAATTAGAGAATGCAGTAGCAGGTGAGTGAACTGAATAAATTGGTTACTGAGAAGGAGTTTTGACATAACAGATAAAATTAGTAATTCTAGCTGAAAACCCAGTAGCAGGAGAATGAATATGACAGAAGATAATTAACAAAACACAGAAATTTCGATAATTGTAATAATACGCGATAAGTCGCAACAAATCAGAAAACAATGTTGTTTTAGTCGGTTTAACCGAATTAGGCGAAAAAGGAAGTTGCCCAGAAATTAATGAAATTAATCGGGGTAAGTTAAGTAAATTAAAAGTTGGTTTTTATCACGTGGTTTTGTCGAAATTGTGTCGTATAGTCGATTGCAGGTACAGTTAAGTTGTTATATGTTTCTGGTTTACGGAATAGTTCCAAAGTCGTTATGTTGGAGGCTTTCATGCCAAAGTTGATTATAAGTTGATTATGTCGTAAAAGTTGTTGTGTTGATCGTGTTGCTATGTCGTTTTCATTTTAAAGTCGTGTATATCATGTAGATTCATATGCATTTTGTCGGAGCCGTTGCTCACACCACGTTGGCCTGGATTGGCAAATTTTAAGTTGAAAGTTGAAGGCTTATACCTTGATGCCTCGATAACCTGGAAATGATTTAAGTTGGGAGTTTTACTCCGAAATGGTACCACATGCATATTTAGTAGAGTCGCATATAAAGTTGCATTATTTTTTAGTTTTCGTTGTGTTGTTGTACTAGTTGATGTTGTGAAGTGGTGAATTATGTGAAATCCTTTTTTGTGTATTGCGTTTCTTATACTTCTTATAATTATCGTAACTCATTCCTTCTGGTTGAATATTGTCCTTATGTTGGCAACATGCAGGTAATCCAGAGGAGTAGTTGGTTACCTTTAGTCGAGTCGGTGGTTAGTTGCTCTGATACGTAGCACTCGGGGGGAATGACGCATGTCTATTTTGTTGATTTGTTGAAATGCAGAATTTTATTTTAATTAAAGAACTTAGAATGTTCATTTATCATTTTGAAGTTGTTTTTATGTTGGATAAGATGTTGCAAGTTGTTTTATGAACCCGCTGGATAATGTTTTTATGAAGTTGAATTATTCAAGTGAAAGCAAGTTATTTTATGTTTATTTATGAAAAATGTTATATATATTAATCAGATTATAATGAAAGTTGAAATTTATCGAAAGTTGAAATGTGATATCTCGTTTATTCGAAAGTTTTTGTAAACTCGTATTTTAATTATATTTAAAGGGTAGAAATGGGGTGTTACAATACTCGTGCACTCACACGGATACCCGTCAGTGACGTGCATTCATCTCTTAATGTGTGTATGATAATGTTTGATGCAAATTGTAATGCATAACTTTAAATTTTTTTCCGCTATTTTTTTCATCTAATTCGTCTTCTCTTTTTGATGTTGTCAAAGGGGGACATGTAATTGTGTAAAGGATTTTTTGTTGTGGCATATATTCAGAGGGAGCATGTTAGTGTATGTGATGCTCTTAAAACTGTAACATGTTTTGCCATCATCAAAAAGGGGGAGTTTGTGAGAGTATTAGTCGTTTTAATGATGTCAAAACTAGTATGATTCAGGAATGCACATTGGATCACAAGATGTTGGCATATAAAATCATCAAGAAATGTTTTTCTGCTGATCTAAAGTGAATGAGTCAGCTCATCAACAAGAACAGGTCGACTCATTTAGTTAAGAAAATTTGAGTAGACTCATTGGATGATTTAGGTCGACTCAAATGAAGGCCATAATTCTTTGGAACTCACGGGTCCCAACAGGATAACTGGGGAAAATTTTAGGTCGACTCAATCCATCAGTCAGGTCAACGCAAAGCTTCCAACAGGTTGATGCAAACCTGACTAGAGGCGCATTTCTCCAACTCTCTCTCTCTCTCTTTCTCTCTCTCTCTCTCTCTCTCTCTCTCTCTCTCTTACTTTATTTTTATTATTTCCTTTATTTTTGCTAACAAGTATAAATAGTTGGAATTTTTTATTTTGTTAAAACCAACAAGAAAAGTGAAAGATATACACAAGTGCTCTCATCATCTTTTCCTTCTTTAGAATTCATCAACAAATACACACAATCATTTTTGTTGATCAAAGTGCAAGATTCAAGGTGATAACATTCAAACAGTGGAATTGAAATTTCAGTTTGAGTTGAGAGATTTGTGGATTTTTCTTGAATAAACCTTGAGGGTTTGTCCTCCAAGATCATTGTGATTTGGGGGTTTTGCACATATCATTCGTTCGTAGATTCAACAGAGTGAAGAGGTTTGAAGATCAAGGTGATTGTTCAACCATATCACGGTAACCGGAGGATTGCAAAGAACGGTGTGGGTTCACAAGTATTGATCAAAGAGGTTGTGCTCAAAGTTTGAAGAATCGTGTATTTTTGCAAGAAGGGAGCAATTAATCGGAGGTTTGTTCGACACGCATGAAAAAATTGATTCAACTTGAATCAAGGAGCAAAGAGAAACATAGCTATAACAACAATTAGGATTGGTTTATCGTTCATAATTTCTCTTTGTATAAATGTTGCAATTTTAATAAAAAGTCCCAATTCGAATTTTGAATTGGGGGTAGAGGTACCCTTAGCAAGGACGGTAGGGAAACTGCCTAAACAAATTCGTGTATCTTTTACATTTTTCTTTCGGTAAATTTTCTGCACAAAATGAAATAGTGTTGTTTTAAAAATTTTGTTTTGCATAGTTTAGTGCACACCAAGTGTTAATGAAATTGTTGTTATCAAAAACTACATAGCAACTTGAGAAAAATTATGTACTACAATACTTGGCAAAACACACTAAGTGTGGTGTGCACACCAAGTGTTTGATAAAATTCAAAACACATTATTTCTTGGTTATTGTGTCTATTTCTTCTCTCTCTCTCTCTCTCTCTCTCTATATATATATATATATTATTGGTAGTAGTTTAATCAATTGTGTAACACCTACTTTTTCCCGTTCTAAAATTATATAAATTTTTCATAAAATCAGAGTTAATCCATTAAAGTGAGTCGCTACATCATCAACCAACCTTCTTTAATTTATTCAAAACAAGCAACAAAAATAAATCTTTTAACATCAAAATGCCCAAAGGCCTTACAAGTCAATCATAATACTGTTCATTAACCCAATACTTAATTATAAGAAAATTTACGAAAACCAAATGAAATATTATGATAAAAATCCCCGTTCCCGTTACATATCAGAGCTCCTAGGACACAAACATCAACATCAAAAGCATTCCTCAAGCACCTGAATTATCTGTACTTCCGAAGAAGCACAGACACAACAAAACAGAAAAAAGGGGTGAAAAATAGTTTCATAACATAACAGTGCAAATAACACCTCAAGGATAATCACACTTAATTACACATCAAGTAACATCAACAATCATTCAAACAGATGCAATGTGACTCACTGACACAATGCAACAATGCGGTACCAACTTTCAATAATGGTTCATTAATTCGAACTCGGATGTATCGCTTACGCTCCAGCGAGACACGATCATCCCTGCACCAACGATTCACAATGAATCCGAATGATCACTTACGCTCCACAAAGACATGATCATTCCACCAAATGTGTATACATATGCAGACTCAAACACATACACCATAATACCAATACACATGACAATAGTCATGCCTTCACGATCCAAATGATCTCATCAATTATCAATCACATCATCCTATCATTATGTTAAACATATAACACATGCTCATAATTCATACAACTCAATTTTAATATTAGCTAACTTATGCCTCTAATACAATCATCACAATTTCATTCACTAAAGTTTAGTTGTCAAGTCATATACTTATTACAAAACCTCAATTTATTGCCTTAAATACTCAGAGGAACCTAAACTAAAAGAATGGGTCAAATCCGTATCAAAATTCCTTAATTTTCCAACATACAGAGGCCTGACACTGCCTCCCGTGTCCCCTGACCAAGCCTTTGTTAGGTGCTCTGCACACGCACCTCAAAACAACAAACTTTCCCCAGAACCAGAGGGCTGACACGGGCGCCCGTGTCGTGTGACATGGCTCGTGTTACACGTCCTGATGCCCATTATCATTAAAATTATTCCCCATTCTTCTTCCCGTGGCCTGACACGGCCACCCGTGTCCTGTGACACGACCCGTGTCAGGTTACTACGTGAAAATTCCACTTTTTCATAAAATCCCTCTTTTCTTCCCTTCCTCACACCAGACCAAAACCAGTTCATTTTAACTTACTTTTAGCATCTATCACCATCAAATTCTCATATTTTATACCGTTATATACTCCTAACATCAATTAATCATTTAATCTAACATTGGTGAATCAAATTGGGAGACTATAAATATTATTCATCTTCTCTAGTTTTCCTCTTCATATATGACATTTATCCCTCAATTCACATAACATAAATACATGGACAATCCAACACCATTATAACAAACATACACAATCATTCACACAATATTCATCATCAAATCATAAACACAACAATAATTCGCCCATTACTCATACATGTATCACAAATTTTACCAATTCCAATTCTCATATATATAAACCCTAAGGGAGGAAGGATCTCCCAATTACCCTTTTGTGTTAATTCACCAATTATAAAACCCATTATCCCCCTTACCTTGAATTAGGATGATTTCTTCACAAACTTCGATCCCGATTATCTACGCTCCTTGGCTTTTCTCCTCTTCTCCTTTTTCTCCAAAAATCACTGTTCTTCGTAAAAAAACGATGAATGAGAATTGTATCCCTTTTTCCACTTACATAATAATATTATAATAATATTTCACCTCATCCTCATATTATTATTTTTAAAAACCACATAATTCTTTAATTATTTCCAATTATACTCCAAAATTCTTAATATTATTTTACAAAAATAATTATAAAAATTAAGGCGTT
Organism: Lathyrus aphaca; assembly: GCA_963966055.1. NCBI lineage: Eukaryota > Viridiplantae > Streptophyta > Magnoliopsida > Fabales > Fabaceae > Lathyrus > Lathyrus aphaca. Next base: position 352,377,960 of record OZ014520.1, on the reverse strand, counting down.
ACAACTCTCCCCCACTTGATTTATTTTCGTCCTCAAAAATCTACCTGAATGGAATAACTCTGGATATGATTCTCGCATCTTGCGCTCCAGTTCCCAGGTAACACTTCCACCGGCAGCTCCTCCCCAATCTACTCTCACAAGAGGTATCTCCTTGCCTCTTAGTTGCTTCATCTTACGATCCTCAATTCTCAAAGTTAAGGTTTCCACTGTGAGGTTGTCACAAACTTGAACTTCATCCCTCTGGATGACATGTGACGGATTAGATACATATTTCATGAGCTGCGACACATGAAACACTTCGTGCAGGTTCGAAAGTTCCGAAGGTAATGCCACTCTGTAAGCAACTTTGCCCACTCTTTGCATAATCTGATACGGTCCGATAAACTTAGGATCCAACTTCTTGGATTTCAAAGCACGACCAACACCGGTCATCGGGTTGACTCTCAAAAACACATGGTCACCCTCACTGAACTCTAAGTCCTTTCTTCTATTCTCATGGTAGCTTTTCTGTCGACTTTGAGATGCTTTCATTTTCTCTTTAATCATCTGAATAGTTTCAGTAGTCTGCTGTATAATCTCAGGTCCAAGCATAACATTTTCACCTGTCTCATACCAACACATAGGTGTTCTACATCTCCTACCATATAGAGCTTTGAACGGTGCCATTCCAATACTTGAATGGTAACTGTTATTATAAGTGAATTCAATCAGTGGCAAATGAGTATCCCAAGCACCACCTTTTTCTAACACACAAGTTCTTAGTAAATCTTCCAGTGACTGAATAGTCCTCTCCGATTGCCCATCTGTCTGTGGGTGATAAGCCGAACTCAATTTCAACTCAGAACCCAAAGCCTCATGAAAACTTTTCCAAAATTCTGAAGTAAACCGCGGATCTCTATCGGATATTATACTCGACGGTACGCCGTTCAATTTCACAACAACCCGAATATAAATCTCCGCCAACTTAGTTAACATAAACCTGATATTGATTGGGATAAAGTGTGCCGACTTAGTCAATCGGTTTACAACCACCCAAATAGCATCATAGCCTCTCGCTGTATTCGGCAAACCTGTCACAAAATCCATAGCAATACTATCCCATTTCCACTCCGGAATCTCTAAAGGTTGCATTAGCCCCGAAGGCTTCTGATGTTCCACTTTAGATTTCTGACACACCAAGCAAGCATAAACAAACTGCGCGATATTCCTCTTCATACCGTGCCACCAAAATAACTTCCTTAAATCATGGTACATCTTCGTAGCTCCTGGATGAATACTCAAGCTACTCCGCTGACTTTCTTACAAAATTGCTTTCTTTAATTCAACATTATCCGGCACACAAATTCTTCATTGGAACCTCAAAGTACCATCACTATCTAGACTAAAATCACCACCTTGATTGTTTTCTTCGGTAGGTATTAAGTCCACCAATTTTACATCTTGCATTTGACTTGTTCTAATTACCTCAAGAAATTCATTATTTATCCGCAACATACCCAACTTAACACTTTCAGACGTCATTTCACATATCATACTCAAGTCTCTAAATTGTTCAATTAAGTCCATTTCTTTCATCATCATAGCCGACATATGAATTGTCTTTCGGCTCAACGCATCTGCTACCATGTTTGCTTTTCCTGGGTGGTAGCTCAAATTAAAGTCATAATCTTTTAGAAATTCTAACCACCTTCTCTGCCTCATATTAAGCTCCTTCTGATCAAATAAGTACTTTAAGATTTTATGGTTACTAAAGACCTCAAACCGCGAACCATACAAATAATGCCTCCAAATTTTTAACATGGATACCACTGCAGCCAATTCTAGATCGTGAGTAGGATAGTTCCTCTCGTGCACCCTTAGTTGTCTCGAAGCATATGCTACTACTTTACCAACTTGCATTAACACACCACCTAAACCCATCTTAGATGCATCACAATAAACGATAAAGGCTTCACTCAGATTCGGTAAGACTAGTACCAGTGCCGAAGTTAGCTTCTTCTTCAATTCCTCAAAACTTCTTTCACAAGCTGCATCCCAAAAAAAGGCTTGACTCTTCCGAGTCAATTGAGTCAACGACAACGCCAAACTAGAAAATCCTTCAATGAACCTTCGGTAATAACCAGCTAAACCAAGAAAACTTCTAATTTCCATTACCATCTTCAGAGGCTCCCACTCAAGCACAACACTGACCTTTGAAGGGTCCACTGCTATACCTTGACCAGATATTACATGCCCCAAAAAGCTTACCGTCTTCAACCAAAATTCGCATTTGGAGAACTTGGCAAATAATTTGTTATTTTTCAGTACCTGCAATGCAATTCGCAAATGCTTCGCATGGTCTTCCTCAGACTTTGAATATATCAGTATATCATCAATAAATACTACGATAAACTGACCCAAGTAAGAATGGAATATTCGGTTCATATACTCCATAAACACGCCTGGAGCATTAGATACTCCGAAAGGCATCACTGCATATTCATAATGACCATATTGAGTTCTAAATGTCGTCTTCTAGATATCTTCCTCCTTCACTCTTATTTGATGATATCCAGACCTCAAATCAATTTTTCTAAAAACACAAGCTCCCACAAGTTGATCCATCAAGTCATCAATCCTTGGAAGTGGATACTTGTTCTTAATGGTAACTTCATTCAGCTGTCGGTAGTCAATGCACAAACGCATACTACCATCCTTCTTCTTAACCAATAACATTGGTGCACCCCACGACGATACACTGGGTCGAATGAACTTCTTATCAAGCAAATCACCAAACTGAGATTTCAACTCAGCTAACTCAATAGCAGACATCCTGTACGGTGCCATAGAAATAGGTCTAGTACCAGGAATCAAGTCAATAGTGATGGGCTAAAGACGTATCTAATTATGTGTCTAGCGGTATCTTAACTGCAAGTGCACAGCCTATCGAAGTAATATTTAAGATTATCGATCCACAGGGACTCTATGGTTACTTAGTGCTAGATGAACTTCTAGTTTAGCTAAGGTGAAGGGTTGTCACGATTTTTTGTTGTTTTTAAAGATTAAAGGTGGGAATTAAATTTAAGTTTAATAAAATAATACTAAGACGGTCGGTATGTAATTATGCTAACTTAGGCAGATCAATCTAACCTAGGCTTATAAGGATGATTCGCTTAATCTATTCTGTAGAGGTTACCAGTTTGAATACCTTTAACTCACACTCTCGTGGTCTTATCTCAGATCTTACCCCTAAAGCCCTATGCCTGCTCTCGCTAGCCCATAAGTGTTTAGAGATAATTTTTGGAAACTTAGTAATTCTAATTTATTTTAAAGCGCTTTCGCTGTGTTTAATTTAAATGCCTAACTTTAGCTATCTGGTTAAAATCTCACACTCTCGTGGTCTTGACCTAACCTAATACACTTTCCTTACTCTCGTAACGAAAAGGTCGATTTTAAATAAAAAGTATCAGCCAGAATGTTAAGCTATTAATTATTTTAAGCCTATGGTTGATTTTACCGATTTAGTTTGTTTTAACTACATACCGCCCTAAGGTAATTAGCTACTCATTTTTGTTGAACCAGACAGAGGCAGAGAAACAATAAACAAAATATTCATGGCAGAAAAATAAATAAATAACATAAATATAAAATTGCAATTAATATAAACCTGGTTAACAATAAAATGGCAGACTCCTTCTTCCACAAACCGGAAAGCTCGAAGTATTTGGCGGAATCGAAAATAACTAAAAATTCTGAAGGCTTTGAAACAATAAATTTTATAACAATTTCCTGATGTTGGAAATTGTTATAGGTTGGGTTTGGATACAATAAAAATAAACAATGAAAATAATGCTGAAAAAGAAATAAGGTTGTAAAATAATTCGGCAGAGCTTCCGCAGGAAATTGATAAAAAAATGCTCTATAAATTGTTCAAATGAATTATGCTATTTATAGAAGAATTAATGGGCTGGTAGTTGAACTTGCTGCATGGGCCTCGTAGGAGAGAATCCAGGAACGTGGATACAGGGTCAGCTGGAAAGTAGCAGTTTCACATGCACGTAGCCTTGTGACCAAGTCTCAGTCAATATAACCTATTTTTCCCTTGTAACGGTCGTGACAAGGGAATCACGTTCGTGTCATGTGTAATTTAAGTGTCACGGTCGTGAGGGATATGTCACGGTCGTGATTGCTCCTTTTGGGGTGTCACGGTCGTGACACCTAGGTGACGACCGTGAGTGTTACAAAATATGCAGGTTTTGCAGCATTCTTCATTTCTTCACCTTTTTATGGTTGTTTTCGCTCCTTTTGCTCTTGGATCATGATTTAGCTCTTTATACGATGTACCTGCAAAATGGTAAGGAAAACTCGAGGAATCGGGTGTTAAAGAGACGATTAAGCGATAAAACGGTAATGAAACTTAGCAATATAATCGATACATTTTCTCGTTATCAAACTTCCCCAAACTTAAACCTTTGCTTATCCTCAAGCAAATAGTTGGTTGAAAATCGGCGGACAAGTTTTTATCGATGCATACACGTAACAAACCGTACGAGGGATCGTTTTGTCGGACATACCGGTACTATGATAAAACACTAACGATACATTAATGACACAAGCAACAAGCTAAATTGTCGACTTCCCGTTAAACGACACATTCGGCAATTGCTTTACGATTTCACCTAGAGTCTTTCGATCTTATTTTGCCCGGTTTCATTCTAGCGCAATCACATTAAGCCCTTTGCCTTAGCACGCACGTAGTGGAGTAGCCGGTTAGCGAATTTGATCCTTTTTAAGCACGGGGTCTGGTACACGAGTGCGGTAACCCTACATACATAATCCGATTTGGAGGTTGTGGGGGATCGAGTCGTAGCACGCCCTACCAAGTTCAGAACCAGTACCTCTGAACCAACCCGCAATGGACTCCTTCTCATATTTCTCGTTTCTTATATGCGACCGTGTACTTTGGTGCAATTTCTTTTCATTTGCCTCGAGATATGAAGGATTATTTTAGATTAGGCATCAAACGCTTATATTCATCGGCTCCCCACGTGGTTTGTGTTCAGACAGTGCTGACTGCTAGTATAAACTACTAGGGGTTACTTTTGAACTGGAACTTAAGGTGTACTCGTAACGATAAACGGAATGGAATCGCTTAAGTGGGAAGTCAAAGGTGTCAAGATTGTATTGGTCTTGTTGAATCGTTCTCAGCTTCCAAATTTTGATTTCGTAGGTAAGTCGGGTAATGCGAATAATTAAAGATTTTTTTTTCGGTATGGCTAAATAAACGGGGAAAGTTCGAAACTAAATAAAATAGCACAAAAATTGCTCGTTTCATTAATTTACGAAAAGAAATACAATGGAATGGAAAAATAACGGAATGGAAAAATGCGAAAAGGGAAAATGCGGAAAATGAAAGGTACCTCTCCCACACTATATCAGACATTGTCCCCAATGTTGTGATATAATAGCGGTAAAAGTACAATACAAACTACAAAAACGAAAAACAAACATAAGCAAAAACTAAAACTAAGGCTGCTGAGGACCGCAGGCTCGGCTTCTGGTGCGGGAGCGTCTGGTAGGAGTCGCTTCAAGATCAGAACCGGTACCGGTAACAGCAGTGATGTCAATGCGTAAGGCCTCTAGCTCGCTGAAAATTTCTCCGAGCTTCTCATCAGTAGCTGTCTGGTTGCTTGCAATAGTGCGGAGTAAAGCATCATGATGTTCCTTCTGCCTTCGCTCCAGTGCGGCATTCATCTGATTTTGCTGATGAATCGCACGGAGGACGTCCTCAAGAGTGAATTCTTGTGCAGGAGGCTGTCGGGTAGATGACTCTGGAATGTCCTGGACAGGCTCAGCTGCATCCATAGCGTCCTGCATCTCATCCGCTGGAGGATCGGCCTGATCATCATGAATTGGAGTGTGGCCGGCAGCATCCGGTAAAGCAAAGAGCCAGTTGGCTCGGCTAGATGGATCGATGCGGTCACGGGATGGCAGAATGATATGGTGATAAACAGTGCCGTGGATAACAGGGCTATACCTGCCATCCTCTCTCTGCGCAATCAAGTGTGCGGACCTGCAATAGTTCTTGGTTAGGTACTCGGCGTCTCTGAAAGGCTGATCTACGACCAAGTCACCAAGCCCCAACTGAATGGCGAGGGTGGTGACGATTCCGCCAATGAAAAATGGGGTTGAGCCTCTTTGCGCAATGGCCTGGATGTGAGAAAGCATGAACGGGGCAGCGTTGATTGGCTCGTCATTGAGAGCGCAGTGCAAGAACAGAAGCTCCTTGGAGTTGAGCTTATGGTTACTCTCTCGTGCAAAGATGGTGTTGCAAATGATTCGGTGAAAATATCGGATTGCCGGGTTGTGGATGTGTGTAACATTAAGGCTTTGGAAGGATGAGGCACGAGTGTTGGTTATGTCGTGCCATAAAGTGAAAGCGGTTTCACTGAAATTATCTGGCACGCGGAGGTGAGCTTCATTCCCATGATCGAAGCCTAGAAACTCGGCTATCCTGTTTTGCGAAAGTTCGAACTCCCGGCCATGCAATCTGAATTTGGCGAAACCGGTAAGTTGACTCTGAGAACCGGTAGGAGTGATGTAGTGGAATGAGCTTAGGAACTCCAGTGTCAGAAGCTCGAATGTGGGCTGAGGTTGACTGCAAAGATCCCACAGACCGACTTTTTGAAGCAGGCTCTTGACACTGTTAAGCATTCCCAATTCTCTCAAACAGACAGTGTCGATATAACGCGTAGGTTGCACACCGCGGTTCTGGAATCAGATGAATCTTTCTCTCTGGTTTTCTCCATTCTCACCCTCTCTGAATTGTATAGCATCCATTGCATGCAAGAACTAAAGTGGGAGATGAGGAGTTTGGGTTTTGGTGAAAAAGTGATAAAATGAGAGAAATAATGGTTCGGATAAATATCGGAAGGTGAGAATGTGATAGGTGTGGTGATAATGGAGAGGTTAATGAGTTTTAATTTGGTAATGGGAGGTTACGGAAGTTGGGGGAGATAATGGGTGGTTTAGGAAGTTATGGAAGAAGAAGATGAAGGGGATTCGAAAGAGAAACAATTTTGTTTCTCACGAATTCTATATTTAGGGTTGTCACGGTCGTGACAAGGAGATGACGGTCGTGACACGCTAAATTGGCTTGTCACGATCGTTAGGGGGGTGTGACGACCGTGAGGGTTGAATTCCTTTAATAATTTCCAGAAATCATTATCTCTCACGCTTCATATACTTTATATAATATTTTTGATCACAACTCACTCAATATTAAATATAAACACCATATAATAAATAATTTCAACATAGCACTTGTAAATTTGCATGATACGAGAGATTGTATAAAATATGAATCAATTCAAGCATAACAGTACATAGAATGAAAACATATAAATTGATTAAAATGGAAAAATTTGTAAACTAGAAGTGCATTGAATATGGTAATTGAAATGAAATTACATTAATGAAAATACGGTAAGAAATTGTTTGCGAAAAGTAAAACTAACTAGAAACGAAAACAATAAGTAAAATAAACTAGATCACTTATAGCATTTTCAAAAGTGTTTCTTCAAATCTCCGATTGCGGAGTTCAAGTGATAGAATTGTTCACAGGTTATGTCAGTTAGACCTATAATGTCCAATCGCATGCTCTTAATTTCATCCTTAAATGTATTTATATCAGTTTGGTAAGCTTCAAGAGTGTTCATGATATTCTGTAAGTTGTTAGCATAATCTCCTTGATTCACTTCAGGGGTTTCAATCACTTCGTCAGTGTTATCAATGTCATGGTAACCAGGAGGTGTCTCAGGGTCTTTTTCGACATCGGTCATTATATCATCTTTTATCTTGTAAGACTGAGGTGTTTCAGGAGTAGATGGATAATCAGGTGGGGTTAATTCATAAAGCCAGTTATCCTTATTGTGAACACTTACTCTAGCATGGTTTGGTAGTGTGAACAGGGTTACTACCTCATTCCGGATTAGGTATTCGAAAGGTGGATGTCCTAAATTCCTTATGATATGGCGATTAAAGCAAAAGTTAAGATTCATAGGACGGATGGTACCTAAACGGTTGCACCTGTGCAATTGGTACCTAAGTCCTAAGGCATCAGCAATCATGGTTACAAGACCTCCTACTAATATAGGTAATTCAGGTTCTTCTTGGATTCGGGTGAAGGTTTGCATCATGAAAGGCACACCATTAACAGGCTGTCCATTAGTGAAACATGACATAATGAATATCTCATCTTTAGATACTCCGGTAATGTTTTCTTCTTTTCCAAAGAAGGTGTGGGCAAGAATCTTATGGAAGTAATGGATAGCTGGGTTATGGATCTCATCATTGTTCATGTTATTTGGTTCAGGGTGGTAGTTTCCGGTTAATGTTCCCCAAAAGAAATCCAGCTCAATGTCCATCAATTCTACCTGTGTGGTAGTAAAAGCAAAGGGTCCACTAGGGAATCCTAATAAGTCAGCTAGTTCTTTATGGTTAAAGTCATATTCTATTCCAAATAGGTGGAAACTGATAAATCCCTTTCTGAATCCAAAACCGCGCTCAGGTAGGTAAACTAAGGAGCTAAGGAACTCAAGGGTGAGCTCGCGGTAAGTCACAAACTTATGTTGAATCAGTGAATTCTCCTATCCAAGTCGGTTAAACAAGTACAGGATGCTATCATGTATACCTAGGGTTTCCATAGTCAGATCATCCGGATACAGGGTCAAATCCATTGGCCTCTGTGATAACTCTTCAAACTTCATTCTTTAGTTCCTACCTCTAAATTTGGTTTCCATATGGTTTATCGGTTGGTTAGCCATGGTCAGTGCAAATATGGTGGAAACAAATCAGGGGGAGAAGGAAAATGGAAAAGACTTTAGAAAATCTGTAAAAGTGATTTAAGATTAAAATAAGGGAAAATAAGAAAATAAAATGCATAGATTAAAAGCAATAATAGTAATATTGAAATAAAACTATAAAACGACAAAACAAATAAATGAATAGTAAAACGATAAATGACAAAATAATAGAATGATAAATATGATTTAAATAATTAAATGATTAAATGAGTAAATGGGTTGCCTCCCACTAAGCGCTGTTTTTATCGTCAAAAGCCTGACGTAATGCTTAGGTGTAGATTAATCAGGGGAATTAGTGGACAACTCTAAAAGCCTTAGACTATTTGCATAATCTCTATTTTCAACTTTATGATAATGTTTTAAACGTTGTCCGTTTACTATGAATGGTTCACTATTCCTACCCTTAATTTCTATTGCTCCACTTGGGAATACTTTAGTTATTTCAAAGGGTCCTGACCATCTAGATTTTAATTTTCCAGGAAAGAGCCTAAGTCTTGAATTAAAGAGGAGTACAACGTCTCCCACACTAAATTCTTTCCTAGATAGGCGTTTAGCATGCCATCGCTTAGTTCTTTCTTTATATATCTTAGCATTCTCATAAGCATCTAATCTTAATTCTTCTAATTCGTTAATATCTAGGATTCGCTTTTCTCCTGCAGCATTATAGTTTATATTGAGAGTTTTGATCGCCCAATAAGCTTTGTGTTCTAGTTCTACCGGGAGGTGACAAGATTTTCCATAAACTAATTTGAAAGGTGTAGTTCCTATGGGTGTCTTGTAAGCGGTCCTATAAGCCCATAAAGCTTCATTAAGTTTAGATGACCAATCTTTCCGAGATATGGCGACAGTCTTTTCTAAGATTTGTTTGATTTCTCTGTTTGAGACTTCGACTTGTCCACTTGTTTGTGGGTGATACGGTGTTGCCACACGGTGTCTTACTCCATACTTAGATAGTAATTTGTCAAAGATTTTTGAAATGAAGTGCGAGCCACCGTCACTTATGACAAGTCTAGGCACACCAAATCTGGGAAAAATTATATTTTTGAAAAGCTTTATTACTACTCGTGTGTCGTTTGTAGGAGAAGCTATAGCTTCAATCCATTTTGAAACATAATCAACGGCTACGAGTATGTAATTATTACCGAAAGATGATGGGAATGGTCCCATGAAATCTATTCCCCAAACGTCAAAGATTTCTACTTCTAATATTCCTTTTTGAGGCATTTCATCTCTTCTTAAAATATTACCGATGCGTTTACACCGATCGCAATTTATAACAGCGATGTGGACATCTTTCCATAGATTAGGCCAGAATAAATCGGCTTGCAAGATTTTTGCACAAGTCTTGGAAGTACTTGCATGTCCACCATAAGGAGATGAATGGCATTGAGCAATGACATCTTCTATTTCTTCTTCGGGAATACATCGACGAAAGATTCCATCGGGTCCTCTTTTGAACAATAATGGTTCATCCCAATAATAATGTTTTAGATTGTGAAAGAATTTCTTTTTCTGCTGATAGGTCAAATCAGGTGGAAGAGCTCCTGCGGCTAGGTAGTTAACAATGTCAGCGTACCATGGCAGTCCTACAGTTGTCTGGATTGTTTCCATGGGTTCTGGTTCATTTAAGTCTAACTGAACTAGGTCACTTCCTATTTGTGCTATCAGCTGTTCATACGGAAAATCATCGTTAATCGGCACTTGTTCGGGTTTAATACCTTCTATTCTAGATAAATGGTCCGCTACGACGTTTTCAGTACCTTTCTTATCTTTTATTTCGAGATCAAACTCTTGTAAGAGTAAAATCCATCTTAAGAGTCTCGGTTTAGCATCTTTCTTAGTTAATAGATATCGGATAGCAGCATGGTCTGTGTAAACGATTATTTTCGCTCCCACTAGGTAAGAACGGAATTTATCAAGCGCAAAGACAACTGCTAACAGTTCTTTTTCAGTAGTGGCATAGTTCATCTGAGCAGAATCTAAGGTTCTACTGGCGTAGTAAATCGCATGAAGTTTCTTTTCCTTCCTCTGGCCTAGAACTGCGCCTACAGCATAGTCACTCGCATCGCACATGATTTCGAAAGGTAATCTCCAGTCAGGGGGTTGCATGATTGGTGCAATGATGAGGGCTGTTTTTAGAGTTTCGAATGCTTTAAGACAATCTTCATTGAATATGAACTCAACATCTTTCATTAATAAACCAGTAAGAGGTTTAGTGATTTTCGAGAAATCTTTGATGAATCGTCGGTAAAAACCGGCGTGTCCTAAAAAGCTTCGTATTTCTCGAATGGTTTTAGGGGGTTGAAGATCTTTTATGACTTCTATCTTAGCTTTATCTACTTCAATTCCCTTGTCGGATATGACGTGTCCTAATACGATTCCTTCTCTGACCATAAAATGACATTTCTCCCAGTTAAGCACGAGGTTTACTTTTACACATCTTTCTAACACAATTTCTAAATTCGATAGGCATCCTTCAAAACTTTGCCCGCATACAGAGAAGTCGTCCATGAACACTTCCATGATGTTGTCTATAAAATCTGCGAAGATTGACATCATACATCTTTGAAAGGTTGCAAGAGCGTTGCATAATCCAAAGGGCATTCGTCTATAAGCGAACGTTCCATAGGGGCATGTGAATGTAGTCTTCTCTTGATCATCTGGATGGATAGGGATTTGGAAAAATCCTGAGTAACCGTCAAGATAACAGAAATAAGAATGCTTGGCTAATCGTTCTAACATTTGATCTATAAAGGGTAGTGGGAAATGATCTTTTCGAGTGGCTTTGTTTAGTTTACGATAATCTATGCACACTCTATGTCCTGTCACTACTCTTTGCGATATCGATTCGCCTTGAGCGTTTTTCACCACAGTGATACCTCCTTTCTTTGGTACTACATGTACTGGACTAACCCATTTACTATCAGAGATTGGATATATTATTCCGGGATCTAGTAGTTTCTTAACTTCTTCTTTCACTACAGTGCTAAGGATTGGGTTAATTCTTCTTTGAGATTCTCTGGAGGTTTTGCAATCTTCTTCTAGCAGAATACGATGCATACAGATTGAAGGGCATATTCCTTTGAGATCAGATATGTTATATCCTAATGCAGTTGGATATTTCTTTAAGACATCTAAAAGTTTCTTTGTTTCTATAGTTCCTAAACTGGAATTTATTATAACTGGTCTTTTACATTCAATGTCTAAGAATTCGTACCTTAGGTTATTAGGTAAAGTTTTTAATCCTAATGTAGGTTTATCTTTACTTGGCATGGGATCCGGTGTAAGTGCTAAACTTTCGCTTAGACCATCGTCCTGATACGGTGCACGCCAATTATCATCTTTGAAAATTGGAGGGATTTGAATTTTCATAATTTCAGAATAGGTAGTTTCTTTCAGTTCCATTTCTCTTACACATTCGTCAATTACGTCCATCAGATAGCATGTATCCTCTATAACTGGTGATTGTAAGAATTATGTTAAAATAAATTCAACTTTCTCTTCACCTACTTCAAAGGTGAGCTTTCCTCTTTTTACGTCTATTATAGCTCCGGCGGTAGCTAAGAATGGTCTTCCTAGTATGATAGGTGTAGTGGAGTCTTCAGAGATGTCCATGATTATGAAATCAGTAGGGATGTAGAATTGTCCTATACGTACTGGGACGTTTTATAGTATGCCTACAGGATATTTAACAGAGCGATCGACTAGTTGAACAAACATTTTAGTTGGTCTTAGGTCTCCCATGTCTAGCCTCTTGCAAATCGTTAAGGGTATAACACTGATACTGGCTCCTAAATCGCATAGAGCTTTGTCAATGACGAATTTTCCTATTACACAGGGTATAGAGAAACTTCCTGGATCTTTTAGCTTAGGAGGCATATTATTCTGAATTATGGCGCTACACTCAGCAGTAAGTGTAACTGTTCCGTTATCCTCTATCTTTTTCTTATTAGATAAGATCTCTTTTAAAAACTTAGCATACAAGGGTATTTGAGTGATCGCTTCTGTAAACGGAATAGTAATATTCAACTGTTTCAGAAGTTCGACAAATTTTTTAAACTGACCCGTCGTCTTGGAATTGGTTAATCTCTGAGGGTACGGAATTGGTGGTTTATAGGGTGGTGGAGGCACATAGGGATTTTCTTTCTCCACTACCTCTTGATTATCATCTTCCTTTTCTTCTGGATCATTCACCACTTCAGTCGGTTTATCCGGTTTTTGGTACATGGCTGGATTGTCAAGTCTTGGATCGGTAGGTCCGTCAAGTTCCTTGCCACTTCTTAATATTACAGCATTGGCATGTCCTTTCGGATTAGGTTGAGGTTGTCCAGGAAATACTCCAGCTGGTGCAGCAGTAGGTGCTTGTTGTTGAGCTACTTGTGAAATCTGGGTTTCAAGCATTTTGTTATGTGTAGCTAATGCATCTACTTTGCTTACTAATTACTTAATCTGCTCACTAGTGTGAATGTTTTGGTTTAAGAAGTCCTTGTTTGTTTGAGATTGGTTAGCTATAAAGTTCTCCATCATCAACTCAAGGTTCGATTTTCTAGGGACATTAGGAGCAGTCTTTTGATATCCTGGTGGTGTAGCTGGTGCTTGACCTGGTGCGTATAAAGCATTGTTATTCTTATAGGAGAAGTTCAGATGATTCTTCCAACCTGGGTTGTATGTGTTTGAGTATGGGTTTCCTTGAGCATAATTCACTTGATCTGTCGGAATTCCTGTCAATAGTTGACAATCAGGAACTTCGTGTCCTAGAACTCCACATAACTCACAGTTAGGTGTTACTGCAGCCACGGTGGCTGTTGGTGTTATGGCTAAGTTGTCGATCTTTTGGTTTAGTTGGTCAAACTTTGCATTGACTTGGTCCATACTACTCACTTCGTACATACCTCCTTTTGTTGGTTTCTCAGTTGCGACTCTCTCGCTTCCCCATTGGTAATGGTTTTGAGCCATACTTTCGATAAGTGCATAAGCATCATTATATTCTTTGTCCATCAGTGCACCGCCTGCGGCAGCGTCAATTGTCATTCTTGTATTATACAAGAGTCCATTATAGAAGGTATGGATGACCATCCATTCTACTAATCCGTGATGTGGACAAAATCTCAGCATATCCTTATAGCGTTCCCAAGCTTCGAATAGTGATTCGTTTTCCCTTTGCTTAAATCCGTTGATCTGAGATCTCAGCATAGCTGTCTTGCTAGGTGGGAAGTATCTGGTCAAGAAAACTCTCTTTAGTTCCTCCCATGTAGTTACTGAGTTCGAAGGCAGAGATTGAAGCCAGGCTCTTGCTCTGTCTCGAAGTGAAAAAGGAAACAAACGTAGTCTAATAGCTTCTTGGGTAACTCCATTGGCTTTTACGGTATCTGCGTATTGCACAAAGATCGAAAGATGAAGGTTCGGATCCTCGGTAGGATTTCCGGCGAATTGATTTTGTTGCACGGCTGATATCAACGAAGGTTTTAGTTCGAAGTCATTTCGGTTAATAGCTGGTGCGACAATGCTAGAATGCGGTTCAGCTTGCGAAGGACTGACGTAATACTTGAGTGGGTGATTCTGCTCTTCAGCCATCTCTGCGTCCTTTGATGTTACCACTGGTTTAGGTGGATCTACTTGAAGATCTGGAATATTGTAACTTTGTTCGTAATCGAATATCCGTCTTCTTACGTGTAAGAAGCGTTCCGATTCTGAGATTAGAGGTTGCAAGTCTTCGCTTTTAGAGCGAGTACTTGGCATACACTCGGGAATTTAGATTAAGAAAAGAAAATAGTTGTCACCTTAGTCTAGACAATGCTACCTAAAGTGCACTAGTAACTAAATTAAGGTCCCCGACAACGGCGCCAAAAAACTTGATGGGCTAAAGACGTATCTAATTATGTGTCTAGCGGTATCTTAACTACAAGTGCACAGCCTATCGAAGTAATATTTAAGATTATCGATCCACAGGGACTCTATGGTTACTTAGTGCTAGATGAACTTCTAGTTTAGCTAAGGTGAAGGTTTGTCACGATTTTTTGTTGTTTTTAAAGATTAAAGGCGGGAATTAAATTTAAGTTTAATAAAATAATACTAAGACGGTCGGTATGTAATTATGCTAACTTAGGCGGGTCAATCTAACCTAGGCTTATAAGGATGATTCGCTTAATCTATTCTGTAGAGGTTACCAGTTTGAATACCTTTAACTCACACTCTCGTGGTCTTATCTCAGATCTTACCCCTAAAGCCCTATGCCTGCTCTCGCTAGCCCATAAGTGTTTAGAGATAATTTTTGGAAACTTAGTAATTCTAATTTATTTTAAAGCGCTCTCGCTGTGTTTAATTTAAATGCCTAACTTTAGCTATCTGGTTAAAATCTCACACTCTCGTGGTCTTGACCTAACCTAATACACTTTCCTTACTCTCGTAACGAAAAGGTCGATTTTAAATAAAAAGTATCAGCCAGAATGTTAAGCTATTAATTATTTTAAGCCTATGGTTGATTTTACCGATTTAGTTTGTTTTAACTACATACCGCCCTAAGGTAATTAGCTACTCATTTTTGTTGAACCAGACAGAGGCAGAGAAACAATAAACAAAATATTCATGGCAGAAAAATAAATAAATAACATAAATATAAAATTGCAATTAATATAAACCTGGTTAACAATAAAATGGCAGACTCCTTCTTCCAAAAACCGGAATGCTCGGAGTATTTGGCGGAATCGAAAATAACTAAAAATTCTGAAGGCTTTGAAACAATAAATTTTATAACAATTTCCTGATGTTGGAAATTGTTATAGGTTGGGTTTGGATACAATAAAAATAAACAATGAAAATAATGCTGAAAAAGAAATAAGGTTGTAAAATAATTCGGCAGAGCTTCCGCAGGAAATTGATAAAAAAATGCTCTGTAAATTGTTCAAATGAATTATGCTATTTATAGAAGAATTAATGGGCTGGTAGTTGAACTTGCTGCATGGGCCTCGTAGGAGAGAATCCAGGAACGTGGATACAGGGTCAGCTGGAAAGTAGCAGTTTCACATGCACGTAGCCTTGTGACCAAGTCTCAGTCAATATAACCTATTTTTCCCTTGTAACGGTCGTGACAAGGGCATCACGTTCGTGTCATGTGTAATTTAAGTGTCACGGTCGTGAGGGATATGTCACGGTCGTGATTGCTCCTTTTGGGGTGTCACGGTCGTGACACCTAGGTGACGACCGTGAGTGTTACAAAATATGCAGGTTTTGCAGCATTCTTCATTTCTTCATCTTTTTATGGTTGTTTTCGCTCCTTTTGCTCTTGTCTCATGATTTAGCTCTTTATACGATGTACCTGCAAAATGGTAAGGAAAACTCGAGGAATCGGGTGTTAAAGCGACGATTAAGCGATAAAACGGTAATGAAACTTAGCAATATAATCGATACATTTTCTCGTTATCAAATAGTAAACTCCACTTCACGCGTCGGAGTCAACTCTGAAATATCACTTGGAAATACTTTAAGAAATTCATTCACCACATACAGCTCTTCAACTGTAACCTTTTCTTCTACCGATAAAGAAGCAAACACGGCAAACATCTTCGCTTCGTCTTCCAATAAGGTCTTCAATTCCTTAGCAGAAACTGAACTGGCCAAAATTTCCTCTTCGGGAGTTAGGAACAATAATCTCTTCCTAAAGCAATCGATATACACTCGGTTGGATTCCAACCAGTCCATACCCAAAATTACATCAAGATTACTGAGTGGTAGACATATAAGATCCACTTTAAACTCTTTATCAGATATTTCCAAAACACAATCACGACATACCAAAGTAGAAGTCACAAAACCTATAGATGGAGTATCAATTACCATCCCACGACTCAACTGAGAAGGCTCCAACCCTATCTTCTTCACACATTCTAAAGAAATAAACGAGTGTGTTGCACCCGTGTCAATAATCACAAACAAATGAGTATTATTGATAAAGCAAGTACCTTTGACCAATCGCTCCTCACCAGTAGGATGAACTCCCACTAATGCAAACACTTTACCACCAAATTGTTGCTTCTTTGGTTTCTGGAAATTGGTGTTGATATGGCCCTGCTCTCCATAATTATAGCAAGTAGGGACGTTCACCTTACAATTGGTCGCCACGTGACCCGGCTTCCCGCACTTGAAGCACTTCTTCTCCTTATTAGAACAATCATTGGCACGATAACCCGCACTGTGGCATCTATAGCATTTGAGCACGCCGGGAGTACCTCCTCCCCCACTTGGTATCTTCTCATTACTGACTTTTTGTTTCCCTTTGTCAGCTGGAGCACTGTAAGGAGTACCACCAAATCTCTGTTTTCCTTTCTTTTCATTCACAGCTTTATAGTGTGCAATTCGCGCCCTGTTGTCATTATCATAAATCCTGCTCCTACTTACCAGCTCTGGATAATTCCTGATATTCTGACAAGCAATACCCAACTTAATCTCAGGACGCAATCCATTCTCATACTTCAGGCATTTGGAAGTTATAGCCTCTTCAGTATTGTAGTGCGCACAAAATTGCACCAATTCTTCAAATTTGGCAGCATACTCCGCCACCGTCATATTACCTTGCTTGAGTTCCAAGAACTCAACCTCTTTAGCACTGCAGATGTCTTCCGGGAAGTACTTCTCTAAGAACTCTCTTCGAAATACAGCCCAAGTGATAGTCGTACCCGCATCTTCCAACCTTTGGCGACTGTTGTCCCACCAGACTCCAGCTTCTCCCTCCAGCATGTGAGTACCAAACCTCACCTTCTGATCATCATAGCACCCCATGGTTCTAAAGATCTTCTCAACAGCTTTCAACCACTTCTGTGCAGCCTCTGGATCCATAATTCTACCTTCATACTTAGGCGGCTTGTTACTCCTGAACCGGTCCAATGCACGAGACAAAGCATCACCCCCACCCTGAACAACCTAAACGATGTTCTCGACCGTCTGCACCATGGCTTGCATAGCCGCAGCAAGAGCAACATCATTCCTTCATGCCATTCTGATGCAACAAACAAACAATTACTGGTTAGGACTCTCAACAACTCCTATTCTAGGGACTGACTCAATCTGGCCGGTTGGACCGACCTGCTATGATACCAATTGTAACACCCACTTTTTCCCGTTCTAAAATTATATAAATTTTTCATAAAATCATAGTTAATCCATTAAAGTGAGTCGCTACATCATCAACCAACCTTCTTTCATTTATTCAAAACAAGCAGCGAAAATAAATCTTTTAACATCAAAATGCCCAAAGGCCTTACAAGTCAATCATAATACTGTTCATTAACCCAATACTTAATTATAAGAAAATTTACGAAAACCAAATGAAATATTATGATAAAAATCATCGTTCCTGTTACATATTAGAGTTCCTAGGACACGGACATCAACATCAAAAGCATTCCTCAAGCACCTGAATTATCTGTACTTCTGAAGAAGCACAGACACAACAAAACAGACAAAGGGGTGAGAAATAGTTTCATAACATAACGGTGCAAATAACACCTCAAGGATAATCACACTTAATTACACATCAATTAACATCAAAAATCATTCAAACAGATGCAATGTGACTCACTGACACAATGCAACAATATGGTACCGACTTTCAACAATGGTTCATTAATTTGAACCTGGATGTATCGCTTACGCTCCATCGAGACACGATCATCCCTGCACCAATGATTCACAATGAATCCGAATGATCACTTACACTCCACCAAGACATGATCATTCCACCAAATGTGTATGCATATGCATACTCAAAAACATACACCATAATACCAATACGCATGACAACAGTCATGCCTTCACGATCCAAATGATCTCATCAATTATCAATCACATCATCCTATCATTATGTTAAACATATAACACATGCTCATAATTCACACAACTCAATTTTAATATTAGCAAACTTATGCCTCTAATACAATCATCACAATTTCATTCACTAAAGTTTAGTTGTCAAGTCTTATACTTATTACAAAACCTCAATTTATTGCCTTAAATACTCGGAGGAACCTAAACTAAAAGAATGGGTCAAATCCGTGTCACACTTACTGATGCCCATTATCTTCAAAATTATTCCCCCTTCTTCTTTCCTTGGCCTGACATGGCCACCCGTGTCCTGTGACACGGCCTGTGTCAGGTTACTACGTGAAAATTCCATTTTTTCATAAAATCTCTCTTTTATTCCCTTCCTCACACCAGACCAAAACCAGTTCATTTTAACTTACTTTTAGCATCTATCACCGTCAAATTCTCATATTGTATACCATTATATACTCCTAACATCAATTAATCATTTAATCTAACATTGGTGAATCAAATTGGGAAACTATAATTATTCTTCATCTTCTCTAGTTTTCCTCTTCCTATATGACATTTATCCCTCAATTCACATAACATAAATACATGGACAGTCTAACACCATTATCACAAACATACACAATCATTCACACAATATTCATCATCAAATCATAAACAAAACAATAATTCGCCCATTACTCATACACGTATCACAAATTTTACCAATTCCAATTCTCACATATATAAACCCTAAGGGAGGAAGGATCTCCCAATTACCCTTTTGTGTTAATTCACCAATTATAAAACCCATTTTCCCCTTACCTTTAATTGGGATGATTTCTTCACAAACTTCGATCCTGATTATCTACGCTCCTTGGCTTTTCTCCTCTTCTCCTTTTTCTCCCGAACTCTCTGTTCTTCGTCAAAAAAAATACGATGAATGAGAATTGTATCCCTTTTTCCACTTACATAAAACAAGCAAATTCAACCTTTGCCCCTTAGACCTATAACTTCTTATTTCTCATTTAAATAATAATATTATAATAATATTTCACCTCATCCTCATATTATTATTTTTAAAAACCACATAATTCTTTAATTATTTCCAATTATACTCCAAAATTCTTAATATTATTTAAAAATAATTATAAAAATTAAGGCGTTACAAATTGTATCAAATTTAAGTGATAAATTTTCTTGGTATTGATTAGTTAATTCATCTTCATTATCCCATTATGTTTGATAACGCATATCCGATCACCGGTGACTTAAAATAATTTAGACGTGAATTTTTCCGGGGAACTTCCACCAAACATTTTTCAATTAATTTTGAAATGTGAAAATAATTTTAAAAAGGGATCTATTCAACCTCCCCTTCTAGATCCGCGCCATTGTCTAACAAGTGGTATCACGAGCACCGGTTCATCTAGTACTTCACATATAACTTCTTAGAAAATGGATAACGATCCAACATGGGTGTATAATATAGCACCTATTTTCACCGAAGAAAACTATAGTCACTGGAAGGATTGTATGCATATTCATATCAACTCTGTTGATAGAAAGATATGGAAGGTTATTCAGGACGGTCCTATACAAATAACTATTACCGACGTGAATAACATTGAAGTACCTAAACCCGAAGCACAATGGGATGAAAGTAAGAGTACTAAGTCAAAAGGGTTATTCTACAATTGTGGAAAGCCCGATCATTATAAACTGGATTGCCCTATGTTGAAGAAAGATAAAGGTAAAGATAAATATCAAAAGAAGGGTAGCAAGGCAATGAAAGCTTATATCGCATGGGAAAATGATAGTGAGGTCTCGAGCAACGGCAACTCAAGTGATGAAGAAGAGAAAGTGAACCTTTGTCTTATGGCTCATAAAAAGGTAAAAAAGCAAGTAAGACATGCTAAATATGATAACTTTGAAAAATTGTCTTATTCTGATTTACTTAGTACTTTTAGATTTCTCCACCATGAAGCTAAAGAAGCTTTTAAACGCTTAACCTCCAATAAGAAATTTTTTACACATTTGGAGAAAAAGGTTTCCGACTCTCAAAAAGAATTGGAAGCTCTTAAGCCTTCCATGGTGGATCCAATTAAGGAATACAAGTGAGGGTGGTTTAATTTCCATAGTTGTGAAACTTGTTGTATTTTCCAAAAAGAGGTCAAAACTCTTTAAACCAAACTAGACAAAGTATCACAACCAAAAATGACATTTCCTATTGATCGTTCTAATTTTATAAATTCTATGAATAATCCATATCAAAAATACACCTATGTGGTGAAGGATCAAATTAACAAATGAGACACTAAACCAAATTTAACTTGTCTCTATTGTTGCAAGAGGGGACATGCTATTGTCAAATGCCGATTTAGGAGATTTTTAGTTCCTAAAGGCATTTTCCAATGGTTGCCAAAATGAAACCAAAGTTTCACTCACACACAAGGACTCAATGAAAATTGGGTACCTCCTTATCTTGTTTAAATTTGTAGGTGCAGTGTCTTGAGGTTACAGAGAAAAGATGGTTTCTCGATAGTGGTTGCACAAGACATATGATTGGTGACATCTCCTTATTCTATGACTTTGTGGCTAAGAATAAGGGATTTGTAACCTATGGTGATAATAACAAGGGTGCAATACTTGGCAAAGGTAGTGTAGGTAATCCCTCTTCTACATCTATCTCCAATGTCCTTTTAGTTGAAGTCCTTAAGCACAATCTTATTAGCATTAGTCAATTATGTGACAAAGGATATAAAGTATCCTATTCAAAGGAAGGTTGCATAATTGAACATGAGGATAAAAAGAACGACGTGTTTAAGGGCTTGAGGGTTAATAATGTATATATGCTTGACTTGAATGATGTGTCCGTTAATGATCCTAAGTGTCTAGTCTCCATGAGTGATGACTATTGGCTTTGGCATAAGTGATTAGCACATATTAACTTTGACTTGCTAAATAAGATCGTTTCAAAGATTTAGTAGTTAGCTTACCTAAAATCAAATTTACTAAAGATCACCTTTGTGATACATGCCAAATTGGGAAGCAAACAAAGGTCTCTTTTAAATCCAAAAACATTGTTTTAACAACTAGACCTCTTGAACTTCTTCATATGGATTTATTTGGTCCATCTAGAATTAAAAGTCTAGGTGGAAACTATTATGGTTTTGTTATTGTAGATACTACTCAAGATTTTGTTGGACCATCTTTTTAGCAAGTAAAAGTGACACCTTCTTGGCATTTAAAATGTTTGCCAAGTTGTCTCAAAATAAACTAAACACTAGCATTATTAGAATTCGAAGTGACCATGGAGGTGAATTTGAAAATCATCTCTTTGAAGCATTTTGTGAGAAACATGGAATTGATCATAATTGTTCCGCTCTGAGAACTCTGCAACAAAATGGTGTTGTGGAGCATAAAAATTGTGTTCTAGAGGAGTTAGAAAGAACTATGATCAATGATTGTGGTCTTCCTAAATATTTTTGGGTTGACGCCATAAGTACAACGTGCTATGTTTTGAATAGGGTGATTATTCGTCATATTCTCAATAAAACGCCCTATGAACTCTTACAAGGTAGGAAGCCAAATGTGACTCATCTTCATGTCTTTGGTTGTAAATTCTACGTGTTAAATAATGGTAAATAAAACATTGGCAAATTTGACTCAAAAGCGGATGAAGGTATCTTTCTTGGATACTCTAATTCAAGTAAAGCTTATAGAGTATACAACGAGAGATTACTTATCATTGAAGAATCTGTGCATGTATCTGTTATCCCTAAATTTCGTCGCTATCAATTAATGAGGTCATTTGGCTTAATAAAGAGTTTTCTTGTTATAAGCTAAAAATGAGGTTTTTGACCTTGCTCATTAAAAGGATGAAAGTCAAAGGAACCCACTTACAGGTTCTGTACTTAGAGAAATTTTGAGTTGAAATATTTTCTAAGTGTTGGGATGATTCGACCATGCAAAAATTCGACAAAAATGGCAGTTACATGGGTTTGACATGTTCAGGTTTGGAGGGAAGTTATGTAATTTTCCATTCAAATGCAGGGACAAGTGGCACAAAGATCAAGCTTCTTCAGCACGTTAGTGGGATAAGTGTCATCATCATAGCATAGTCTTAGGAAGAAACCGTCAAAAACGGTTACTTTGTAATGTATATAAATAACTTAGTCTAGTGTTATAATAAGTGTGTGGAAATCATATGTACTAGTAACTTTGTATACTCAAAGTATCCGCGGGTAGAGAAAAGAGTGTAGTGAGAATGTACGTGATTGAAACACCGCTAATATATCTTTAAATGTAAATTTATCTTCAAGTTATTTATATTTTAAGCCATTTAAACTTTCAAGTCTTTTATGTTAAAGCATTTATCTTTCAAAGCCATTTACTTTTCAAGCAATTTACTGTGTTTCCTTTACAATTTTTGCCTTTTACTTTTCTAGCACTTTAATATTTTGCCTTGCACTTATATTTCCTTTACACTTTAGTCATTTAAATTGCCTTGCCTTTAATTTTTCATTTACCTTCAAGCCTGCCCTTTCTTTTTGTTTTATTTTGAAAGCTCTTGCTTTTTATTTCATTTTCATTTATTTTAAAACACCTTCTGAATCCTATTGAAGGATTCAAGACCCTTTTCCCAAAAACATTACAAGTCACAAACCTTTTAGCACATGTCTTAGGATCAATCTGGTCGATCATGTGAGTAACTGAGGGTATTTTGGTATCTTCAGAGGGCCAGCGGTTGTTTACCAATTTTGGGGGTAAACAAATTGGCACGTCCAGTGGGAAAGTGCTAAAAATGGTTTTTGAGAAGTTTTATAACTTATCTTTTCATAACTTCCTTTTTATAACTTCTTTTGTAACTTCTTTTACATGGGCATACTGGTCAAAAGAATGGTTACTTCTGTTGCATGCATTTGAGAAGTGGGAAAGTAGCCAGTACAAACCATTATATACCCAAAAGAAGAAATACAAGGAGGATGGCATCTAGCCAAAGAAACCCAAGTGATTCAATCCTCGTAACAAGTGGGTCGAATCCCCAAGTGAGCAGTTCAAATTTTCATCGTATGAATACACATGATGTGCCTAGGAGTGAGGCCATCCCAGTCTCCAATCCTTCGACAGGGGCTTCGACGATGCTAAGTGTGGTGTCAGAACCAACCCCTTCGACAAGGCCATGAGCAGTAGTTATTAGCACATACACTAGTTACTATGATCAACCAATGTTGGAGTGCCTTGGGCCAAATGCTCAAACTCCACCACCAAATTCATCTGCGTTCAGACTTTACATGCCTGTAGGATTTTCTCAGCCTATGACCAGAAATCCACCCTATGGTATGCCAACAACCATGATGGAGAACCTAAGAAATGCACCTCAAGTTTTTTCAGACAATGTTGCTTCTTAGCCCTTGCAAGAATCTGGTTCTGCAATAAACATGAGAAGGAACAACCAAACTGTTGGTTTTGGGCACTCGACTCAGGGTCATGCTTTAACAAACGAGTCTGCAACCTATTTAAGACAACAAATGGATGAGAGCAACATGCAAATGGTTCATACTCTATCCCAAACCATGGGATAGGTTTTTCAGCCTTTTATCCAAAATATAACCCAGACGAATCAACATATGATGTCTCAAATGACGTGCATAGCAGAATTCATGGGAGTCCTAACACCAGTTTGACAACCCAATTGCATGCCAAATGTAGGAGAGGCTATGCAGCCACCAAATCAAGAGAATCTTCCAGTGGCCGAACCATTGGAAGTCGAACCCATCAGGGATCAAAGATAAATGCCAATAGAGGAGGAACCAAAGGTGATAGTGGTGAATAGGCACCATGATGCAGACCATGTGGTTCAACAAGTTCGACAAAATAATTTGGCAGCAGAAAACAATTTGACAGCCCTTATTGAGCGAATAATGGCTAGAAGTGGGATAAATACAGGTTTTGCCGGGCCAAATTTCATCTCACCAATAGTAGAATATATACTTCAGTCAGAACTGCCTCCTAGGACAAAGGTTCCTAAGTTCACTAAGTTCTCATGAGATACGACTGAATCTATAGTCAAACATGTGGCACGTTAGATGATAGAGACTTGGGAGATTTCTAATGATGAAAGTCTAAGAATTAAATATTTCCCTAGTTCCCTCACCAAGAATGCTTTCACTTGGTTTACTACGTTGCCACCTGGTTCAATATGTAACTGGACTCAATTAGAGCGTTTGTTTCATGAGCAATTCTACATGGTTCATACCAAGATTAGTTTGAAAGAATTGGCCAGTGTCAAACAAAAGTTCAATGAGTCTATTGATGATTACCTAAATAGATTTCGACTGCTCAAAGCCAGATGTTTCACATAAGTACCTGAGCGTGAACTAGTCGAAATGGCTGCTGGTGGCCTTGACTATTCTATCAGGAAAAAGCTGGATATCCAGTACTTGAGAGACATGGCCCAATTAGCAGATATAGTTTGACAACTTGAACGTCTGGAAGACAAAAAAAAAGCCAGGGCGAACAAACATAAGAAGATAGCTTACATCGAATATCAAGATAAGGTTGAAAACGTCTATGACGAAAATCTACCTCTAGATGATAATGAGATAGACTTAGCTGAGCTTAAGCAGGGTCCTCCTTATTCCTGTAAACTTTTAGTTCCCTCAAATGGAAAGAATCCTGTCAAAACTGAAAAGAATGATAGATTTCCAAAGAAAACATACACTTTCGACGTCACCAAATGTGACAAAAAAATTTATTTATTAGTTTAGGATGGCCAAATACTTGTGCCTCCTGGTGCTAATAGGCCACCTTTAGATTAAAGAAAGAAAAGAGATTTTTGTAAAATACCATAATTATTTGGGTCATAAAACTTCTCAATGTTTTCTTTTCAGGTATTTGGTGCAAAATGCAATTTTGGAGGGAAGACTCAAATTTGAAGACAAGCCTAAAGAAAAGATGAAGATTGATACTGATCCTCTTCGGGTGGCTGAGGCGAACTATAATGAACCCTATGCAGTGAACTAGATTGAGGTTGTTGAGAAAGTTGCTAATGATGATAGCAACCCTGATTCAAATTAAGTTATAGTGGGTCCTATGGTAGTTGAGGTTACTGAAAACTTCAACAATGATGCTATATTGTTCAAGGCTATTGAAGAGTTGACCAGTGAACAATGGGAACACCTGATATGCAAGGATGCTGAAGGATTCTTCAAGACATCACCAGATGTCGAAAATTTCAATATGGGGGTTAGTATCGTCCCTCATGAGGAAGTCGAAGAGTCAGGCCTCCCACTGATTACAAAAGAAACTACTGAGAGTTACATGAAGATGGACAAGGCTATTGATGGCCTTGAACTAAACTTCTCCAAGATGGAACTTAGGGATGAAGTTAATGTCAATATGGTCGAAGTGACAGACAACCAAGTGGCAAAAATGGATCATTCTGCACTTCAGAAGGATCAATACAAGAAGGCTTATCCCAAGGAGGATGAGACAATAGTTTATTTCTTGCATAGATGTCAAAGCAAGAAATCAGAAGTAATGTTGTGTCAAAGATGAAGTTCCATCTTTGACAGAGAAGCTTCCCAAAGCCTTCAACAGGCGTATAAGGCAAATGAGGGGCATAAGTTGAAAGCTGCCCAAAAGCATGGCCGCTTCGACCCAAGGTGTACTAATCCCTATCAACAAAGTGGTATACCCTGATCTCTCAAGTCCAAGCAACCCACATTTAAACCAAGTGGGGAAGTCCCTAATGACAAGTGGTTCAAGCCTGATGAGTCAGGAAAAAGGGGAGGCCAGAAGTGGAGGAAGTTTGAGGTCGAAAGAGGGTCATCAATGGGATACAGAAAGGAGGCCATAACTTCAAAAAAATTTGTGTATGTATCTGAAAATTACAAGGGTAAAAACCATATGTCTAAGTCGCAATGGCGTAAAGAACAGCGTAGGAGGAAGGCTCAAAGAGAAGCCTTCAAAGGTGATAATGATTAATCAAGCACAAGTGTACTAGGTGAAGTTGGGGACAACCTTAAAACAAGAATAAATAACAATGTGCATGTGGGGCGCAAATAACTCTCGTCCATAAACAAAGAAGCTGAGATAAAAGAAGAAATTAAGGCTGAGTTGAGAGTTGTCGAAGATAAAGATATGACAGATAATTTCGACTATGAATCTGAAGTTTCTATGGACGTCTTGGTTAAAGTAGTTTCAGTAATGCCCATAGAGTATGGCGCATCACAGAGGTCGAAAACCTGGATGCAAACACTGAAGCAGAAATGGCAGCACATCAACTAGTGTGCTACTATGTAATGAACAATAGGTGTGTCGAAGAACAAAATTCTTTCTTTGAAAGACCCAGTGGGGCCATGAGGGGGCATCTAAAACCCCTATATATCATTGGGAAGGTGGAAAACATGGCCATCAACAAAATTCTGGTTGATTGTGGTGCCACAGTAAACATAATGCCACACTTCTTGCTGGCTAGAATTGGCAAATTCGACACACACCTTAAACCTCACAATTTGGTCATGTCGAACTATGAAGGCAAGACTGGACCAACTATGGGGGTCCTACAAGTTGACTTGACTGTGGGAACGGTCACAAGGCCCACTCTCTTTATGGTGGTTGAGAGTAAGGCCAACTATAACCTCCTACTAGGGAGGGAATGGATACATGGCATAGGTGCAGTGCCATCTTTAATGCATCAGAGGGTCACCATATTGCGGCCAGATGGTATTGTTGAAAACATTGAAGCTGACCAAGGGTACTTCAAGGTACCAGTAAATCATGTGGAAGATGTAGAGTTCGACAAAAACTTGGAACACATTGGCCCATGTGCACCAGCGGAATACGAGTTCACGCCTGATGATCACGCATTCTGCTCATTTCACCTACATCCTGTCGAAGGTTTCCGCTGGGATATGGAGGTTGTAGAAAAAGTAGGCAATATCCCACCATATTTTCCAAATCCTGCAATTCAGCCTCTCCACAGGGTAGGGAAGCAAAGGCAATAACAATGGTTGACTTCGACGCATTGAAAATAATTTCGGCCTACGTGGCTGAAACAAGATTACAAGCGGCCTTAGAGGCTGCAGGAAATTATATGGTTGTTGAGGCCATTATAGAATTTGTTGAGGAAAATCCTGTGAAGGATTTCGACCAAGAGCCCCCAGATAAGGCTCAAGAAGACTCAGACCAAATACTTGATGCAATCTAAGATAATGAGCCTTTGGGATTTGAAAAGGACCCTTTGTTAGAAAGCACTAAAATGTTGGCTCAGTATCCTCTAGAAGAGATTGACCTGGGAGAAGGGGAGTTGAAAAGGCCCACTTATATCAGTGTGTACCTCGACCCAGAACTCAAGGTTGAAGTGGTCCACTTGCTAAAGGAATTTAAAGATTGCTTTGCTTGGGTTTACAATGAAATGTTTGGTTTAAAAAGAGAGCTTGTCGAACATAATCTGCCAATCAAGCTTGGGGAGAAACCTGTCAAGCAAAATCCAAGACGGTTCGTCCCAGCAATCCTCACCAAAATTAAAGAGGAGATTGAGTGGTTACTTCAATGCAAGTTCATTCGCACAGCTAGGTATGTCGAATGGTTAGCAAACATTATATCAGTAATTAAAAAGAATGGCTCTTTAAGGGTGTGCATAGACTTTAGAGATCTAAATTCAACAACCCCTAAAAATGAGTATTCAATGCATGTGGCAGAAATGCTAATTGATTCTGCTGTATGACATGAGTATCTAAGTATGCTGGATGGCTACTCAAGATACAATCAGATATTCATTATTGAGGAAGATGTCCCTAAAACTACTTTTTGATGCCTATGGGCCTTGGCACCTATGAATGGGTGGTAATGCCTTTTGGTTTGAAAAATGCAGGGGCAACTTACCAAAGAGCAATGAATTCAATTTTTCATGATTTCATAGATACGTTTATGCAAATTTATATTGATGACATAGTTGTAAAGTCTATTTCAAGACTAGACCACGTCAGTCATCTTCAAAGTTCTTTTGAAAGAATGAGAAAACATAGTCTTAAAATGAATCCTTTTAAATGTGCTTTTTGTGTGCAGGCAGGGGACTTTTTGGGATTTGTGGTCCATAAAAAAAGGATCGAAATCAATCAAAATAAGACTAAAGCTATCATGGAGGCTAAAACGCCTTCAACAAAGAAGAAGTTGCAATCACTCTTAGGAAAAATCAACTTACTAATGAGGTTCATATCAAACCTAAACGGCAAAACGCAAGCCTTTTCACCTTTGCTGCGAATGGAAAAAGAAGGGTTTCAATGGGGGCAAGCTCAACAAGAAGCCTTTGACGAGATCAGGGAGTACTTGAGCCATCCTCCAATTCTTTTTCCACCTTGTAGGAAGAAAAATATGAGATTGTACATAGCTGCTTCAGATAGAACCTTAGGGAGTATGTTAGCCCAAGAGGATGATGATGGCGTCGAAAGAGCCATTTATTACCTTAGTAGAGTTTTAAATGATGTAGAAACTAGGTATAGTATGATAGAAAAATTATGCCTATGTTTGTATTACTCTTGTACTAAATTGAAGCAATATATAAAACCAGTTGATGTATATGTTTCTTCTCGAATTGATGTTATCAAACATATGTTGTCCAAACCTATTTTGCATAGTCGAATTGGAAAATGGGCATTAGCATTAACTGAGTATTAATTAACTTATAAACCTTTGAAAGCTGTCAAAGGGTAGGTGGTTGCAGACTTTATAGTCGATCACTCCTGTTGCACCCTAATTTTTACCCTAAGTTTTCTTTGCATTTTCATCTGCATCTTGCATACAAACAAGATCGCACTGGTTGCACAGTTCTTCTCGGGTTAGGTTTATGCCTCGCAGGGGATCACCGTTGTCTTTAATTACTTTATTTGTCTATGTTTACTAACCATTAATCAAAATCCAAAAATATTTTGTTTCCTTTTACTAACCTTTTTTTCAGGAAGAGGAACCATTGAAAATGCCAAAAATAACAGTCCTGCAGCTCGAGTAAATTTCACAGACAAAAGTCGAAGACGATCCGCAAATAATTCAATTTATCTGATCGAGGATTTCCCAAGTTAATTGATTCACTCAAAGGATTTCCAAGGATCATGTGTTTACTTCTTCGACGTACAAGAAGAATCGGGCCGATACAACCAAGTAACCTCATTTGAATAAAATATTCAAATTTTGGCTTGCTTAACCGGTTAACCATTTGGTTAACAGGTTAACCAGTGCGAAATTTGAATATTTTATTCAAATTCAGCACCCTTAGATCATTGATTTAATTGGAATATTCTGGATCCATTGGTTTCTGATTTCTCTACATCACTTTGATCATTTCCTACCATAAACCCTCATTAATCACCACTCTTTTCCATTTCCCACCAAAATTCCAATTACCAAACCTAAATTCAAATTACCAAAGCAAGCTCCATTCCATCAAATTTCCATACCTAAGGCCTTTAAATAGGACCACAATTTCATTCCTTCCACAAGCTTTTGATAGCCACAAAACCTCTTGCAAAATACTTCCCCAACACCAAAATTCTCCAAAGCTCACTTTCTTTCTTTTGAAGTTATCAAGAATTCACATTGAATTCTTGACTAACTTGAGCTAAACCTTCATCCTTTCCTTCTTTTGTTCATCAATTTCAGTAGATCTAAGCTTGTTTTGGTCCAATTTGAAGAAGAGCTTTTGGTAATTCATCTTTCTCCATAAACCCATATTCACCATCAACATTCAAGATGTAGATCTTTGGTGCCTTTGTTTCTAGATCCTTTGGATCTTTATTTGTTGTTTGATTGCAGGGATTCCACTGTATTTTGGTTTTAAAATTCGTGCAAATTCATATCATGATCATCAAATGTTTGAGGAAAGGTTTCAAAATGGATCACGCCGAATTTTCTGCATTTTTCTGCTACTGGTATAGCGTTAACCGGTTAACCAATTGGTTAACCGGTTAACCAGTTTAAAAACAGCGTAAATATTCAAAATCTGCTTGCGTTAACCGGTTAACCATTTGGTTAACCGGTTAACACAAGACAAAATGGTGTTTTTAGCTTGTTTTAAGCCCCTTCTTGGTTCCTCTTTCTTCTTCTTCTTCTTCCTCCTTTTTATTTTTACCTTGGGAAGCACTTTTGGGAGTGATTTCTCCTTAATTTCAATGAACTTTGGGTGTAGAGTAGAGTAGTTAATGTTCATTAATTCAAAACTACCTTTAAGTGGATTATTTGGTACTTTGCATTAGTGATACATTTTCATGCTTGAATCCACCAAGATGAGTGATTGAACTTAAGGATGGAAGAATACCATAAGTGATAGGGGTAGCAAAACGGGCCGCCCGCCCCGCCCCACACTGCCCCGCCTAAAGCCCGCCAAAAAACGAGCGGGACGGGCATGCCTGCCAAGTTGAAATGGGCATAAAAGTTTAGCCCGCCCCACCAAAGTGGCGGGTTGGCGGGTGGCGGGCTTGCCCGCCTTCATTATTTATTTATTTTTTTCTATTTTTTAAAATAAATTAAATGTTTTTTTTTAATTTCAATAAAAAAACATCATACCAACATTTTGAAAGCATAAATGGCAAAAGACTAAGTCCATCAAGTATTAATCTTCAATAAAAAATAGAACTTTCAACAAGCTTTCACCTAAATTATAAGCAAAATATAAGGAAAAATGTTTATTTCATAGGTGCGGCGGGCTTTGGCGGGTGGCGGGTTTTGGCGGGGCGGGCTTTGGCGGGTGGCGGTCTTTAGCGGGGCGGGCTCGAAATCCCAACCCAACCCGCCATTTTTAGGCGGGTGCGCGGGCCGGGCCGGCGGGCCACGACCCGTTTTGCCACCCCTAATAAGTGAGGCTCAATTTGGTATTCACCTTTAGTTTTGTGCAGTATCGCATCCGGATAACGATTTACATATCGTTTATCTCGCATGCATTAGCACTAACATTATTCGCCTTAATTGGTGGTGGCCGGCCTCATTTGTAGGGTAATTACTTCGTAAATTACTCGGCGATTATTTAACATAGACCTAAATGTGTCCCGACTTCGGAATAAAAATCTAATTGGGTACTTTCACTTTCGTGGACCGGATCTCTTGTTGATCGTGTAATCCCAAAGTGGTTAATCATATTGCATTAAGAACCGAGACTTATGAATGTTTGATGCGTAGGTGCTTTGGGTCTCCCAATCGCATTTCAAATTTCATTGAATTCGGCTCGGTTTGCCTTGATTAGTTGCTATAGTGTAAGATGCTAAGCGGATCCGGTTGCCTTCGATTTTGGTCACTCTTTCTTTTTGGTTGTGGTTGATTAAGTTCACCATACCATTATTATGTAAATATTATTATACTTTTATTATTGTTAATATTTAGATTCTTGCACTTTAATTTTTTTGTTACTAACATTTAATTTCTTGCACTTTTATTGCTTTTATTTTATTATGCTTTATTATGTTTTATTCATCCATATCATGTTTATTATTTGCTCTTATTATTTTGTTGATTTTCCTTTTGTCCATTTGGACACACAAAAAATTAATAAAGGACTAAACCTCTAAAAAAACTTGTGACTTTAACTTGAGGACTATTGGTTACTATCCTTGGCTTTTGGAATGAAGATTTGGACTTAGATTCTTAGGACACTTCCTTTGCCTTGATCTTCATGAAGTTGAAATTAGCCTTTATTTGTCTATTTTCTAGCTTATAAGGATGGAACTCTTATGCTCATAATTTGGAATTTCATCAAGTTTGGTTAGATCTTTCTTCCCTTATCTCCTTTTTTTCTTTTTTAGGATAGTCCCTTCATCTCCTCTTCTTCTTTAATTTTCAAAATCTTCTCCCTTTTTCAAAGGATTCCTTCTTTTTAAATCATCACCTCTTTAATAAACAAAACCTTGACTTTTGTCAAGTGGCTTTTACTCTTTTTTTCTTTTCTTTTAAAATCAATGAATCTAATCATGTTGACCTTAATTCAAAAAAATAAAAAGAATCAAACTCATTCAAGTTGTTTTGTGCCTTTGTGCACTTTTGTTTTTTTCCCCTTTAAAGAGTGTCGATTATGAGTCATTATTCTTTAGTCGGGTGCTAGTCTTTCAATCTCCATGGTTGTAGTTTGATGTAATTGAGTCTCTTGTCATTTGTGGGGGTTTAGTGGTATACTCGTTACCTTTATCCGAGTTGGCGCCCTCCCCATAATGATGTATGAGTCCATGCCTTCATTCTCATGGTAGTTTGTTTGGCCATCCACTTGAAGATGACAAATTCTATTCACTTAATAAAATTAATCATAACCCACCTTTTTCACTATTTGTACCACGAACTATGGGGTTTTGATCTCGCATTGCACTTTGTGGGTACGTAGGCATGAGGTGGTAAACCTCTCCAAACACAAAAATATTAAAAAATAATTCTTTTTCTCACCTCTTCACTCTCATTTTTGGAAACCATTTCCAAACCAAAAGCAGTAAATTTTTCAAAGGGCTCCCGTGGAGTACCACTGACATTTTGGGTGTGTAAAACCTTCCCATTTTGTAACCTATCCCCTTACCTATTTCTCTGTTGTGTTTCTTTAGATTTTAGATTCATTAGGTTTTATTCGCTCTTTTTTCCTTTTCCTCTTGGAATAAAAATAAAGCGTGGTGGCGACTCTGTTTACTTTGTGTTAAGTTAATCAATAGCTTACACTCATGATTTTACCGCTACAGAAAAGTGGCGACTCTATTGGGGAGTAATCTCTAAATGGATTCGGCCTACTTTGATTTATTTACTGCTTTGGTTTGATTTGTTTGTTATTTGTTTGTTCTATTTCGGTTTTGGTGATCCTCTGTGAGTGAGATAGATTCTAACCCGGATCTGAGTTGAACTTATGATAGGACGACGATATTCGAAGCGATAAGCGATGGAGTAGTCCAAAGCTATATCAATTTGATAATCTCCACTCGGTTAGGCTCTCTTGGATTATCAATGTCATGATGAGTAATCATACGTGGCATTATTTTCCGACCTTGAGCTGATCATATTGAGGACCGTAGAACCCTTAACCCATCCAAGCCAATTTAGGAACGTAGTACGAAAACCATCTGGGTGTAAACCTAAGGTGGTTGTCGCGTGATACTACACTTGTACAAGGTCTATTTTAAGAATGTAACCGGTTGGGGAGTAATCTAACGTACCGATAATATTCTAAAGATGGTTGTTAACTTCGGGCACCTCTGTTAGCACCCTTTTGGTTTTCTGCAGGTACAATGAAGACAAAACCTTAGTACTTACCTGTGTGGGTTGGTGTTCTGTTACCTTGACTTCATGCTCGTGACTCGGAACCTAAACCTGTGTGATTTGTGTGATCTTGTTTGTGGTTGATGCATACATACCATCATACATTCATGAGCATTGTTCTTGAGATTTCAAGGGACTCATAAGATACTATTGCAAAATTTCAGATGTCTATGGTTATGAATTTTGAAAGAAGGAACAAAAAGAAGTACACCTTCAAGAATCCTAATATAGTATAGCTGAGAAAGCTAGGAGCATTGGTGGTTGACACCCAGGAGTTTCAGAAATATTATGGAAAGCTCTTGTTTATTTTGGATACCGATGAACCAGAGGGGATTCTCCCTACCTTAGCCCAGTTTTATGATCCGTTGTATCATTGTTTCACTTTTCCTGATTATCAGCTTGCGCCGACCTTGGAGGAGTATTATCATTGGATGGGTTTACCTATTTTGGACAAAGAATTTCTTTTTAGTGGTTTAGAGAAGGAGCTTACGACCAAAGTCATCGCCAAAACCCTTTTTCTCAAGGAGTCCGATCTTAATGGGAAGTTTCTTCCAAAAGGGAGTGTATGTGGTATTAATGCTAAGTTCTTGATGGGAAAAGCTTCTACTTCTCTTACTTTGGGTCATAAGGATTCATTTGAGGATATTCTTGCTTTTCTCATTTATGGGATTGTTTTGTTTCCTAACTTAGATGGTATTGTGGATGAGAATGCCATTCAGATTTTCTTGAAGAGGAATCCGGTACCTACTTTGCTTGGAGACATGTATCATGCATTTCATTATACGACCTCCAAAGGTGATGGAGAGATTGTGTGTTGTGCGCCTCTTCTCTACAGGTGGTTTATTTCGCACCTACCAAAGTCCGACGTCTTCAAGGATAATAGAGAGAAGCGAAGATGGTCTCAAAGGATTATGTCACTTTCTCATAAGGATATGACTTGGTATTGTTCCTATTATGATACTGGAGTGCTCATTTACAGTTGTGGAGATTTCCTAACGTACCTCTTCTTGGTACACATGGGGGAATTAGTTACAACCCTATTCTTGCTAGGCGACAGTTAGGATATTGTTTGAAGGACATACCAAACAACCTTTCCTTATCATGTTTCTTCTTTCTTAATGGTGCAGATCATGTAGAAATGAAGAAAAGGATTGCTCATTCTTGGCATGCAGTTCATCGGAAAGAGAAGGGTCAATTGGGAAGACAACACCTTGCTCCCTCCGAGTGTTACATCCAGTGGGTTCGATCTAGGGCTTCTAAGATCAAGATGCCTTATCCATCCGAGGAGCCTTTGTTTCCTATATTACCATTGTCCGCTTTTCTTCCTCCCGTTGATGAGAAGGTTGTTCTTCAAGAAGAGTTGGACAAGATGAAGAAAGAGAAAGAAGAATGGCTACTTGAGTGTCTATCGTCATTCATGCCATCTAGTAAAGTTATTTAAATAGGGGCAGCTGTCACACCCTAAATTTTACCCCTAAGTTTCATTCACACATTTGTCTCATCATTAATGTACCATTATTTATACTAGATATTTTGGATTTGCAACAAGTTTTTAGGCGGTCTTATGAATCGTGTGACTCGAGTTTCCTCCTTTCGGGTGTTGTTAGTCTAATTGCCAATTTTTCACTTCAACCTTTCATTTCAAATTGTCAAGTTTATTTCCAATTTTATTTTAAATCCTATTTTAAATTTTCAAGTTTATATTCCAATTTTGTTTCCAATTCCCATTTCAAGTCATCAATTGCCATTGCAAATTCAAATACCATGTATGTTTCTAAATTCCAATTCTTTTAATTTTTAATTTTAATATTAAATTCAATTTCTTTTCCAAGTTCTCAATTTCAAATACTAGATATAATTTCCCTTTCAAATTCTATTCCAAGTTTTAATTTAATTTCTAATTTCATTCCCAACCATATTTCAAATTCATCCCATTTCAAGTCCCCATTTTTATTTATGTTCATGGACCAAATAACTTTCATCCATTCAATCCTTCTCAATTTGAGTTATATTTATGTTCAAGTATTCATTCATATTTATTCATTTTTTTTAAATTAACTATTCACTTGTTCATATCCAAAATTAATCTTTTTATGCATAAAAATACTCATCCAATTTAAAAATAAATGTTTAACTAATTCACTTCATAATCATTCATTTCAATCTGCTCTTTCATAACATTTTTGTTCAAGTTTCAAACATAATTCATTAATGCATTATATTCAAAATTCATCAAATCCAGATAATCAACATTCATTCATACACACCATTCATATGCATTTTAGTATTACATATATGATTAGGAATTTACATTAAACTAGTTTTTAAGTTCACAAAACTTCCAAAAATTTATTATTGTTACATCATTTTTTGAATTTCCAAGTAACTCCGTGGGTTCTTCATATCCAAGCATTCATGAAATCTTCTTTCTCCATGACTATTTGTCCATCGTTCCAAATCCATCAATTAGCACATGAAATCGAAAAAGCAAGTTAGCATTCCTTCACTCAAAAATCAAATTCAATCACACATGTTTAATTCATTCAATTTCAAGAACATTCACATTCTAATTCATTTACAAAAAATCACATTCACTTAAAATTCAAATCCATATTTCATTCAAAGATCAAAATTCATTCAAATATCCAAAGTTCAATTTCAATTCATATAAACCATGCATCATGTTTTGTTCATACATAATCTAACTTCATTCAAGTTTCACATAAACATTATCACATTAAAATCCATGTCACATTCAAATTCATCATATTTCCTACTACCAAACATTTGCAATTTCGTCGAACGTAATCCATACAATCATACAATTTCACATTTCATCAAAGCATCATCCAAATTGCATCAGCCAAGTTCAACTTCATATTTTAGTTATTCATGTTAAATTGCATCAAATCCAGTATATTCATTCATTATCATGTGTTAGCATAAATTGTCATACAAGTTTTCAAAGTTGCAGAGGTAATAAAAAACAGGCAGGGACCACAACAACACAGTCACAACAGACAAAACAACAACCTCTGCAAACAGCAGCATCCGCAGACCACTATTGTTCCACTACAACAACAATTCAGACATTGTCCCCAACCTTTCATGAGCAAGTTTTCACAAAATTCAAAATCACAAACCCTGAACCAAGTCCTATATAACATCTACTGTTTCATTCATCAGGCATCAAGAAAAAACCCTAGCCACCACATAAAAAAAACCACAACCATTTTTCACACCAAAGAAGAAAACAACCACACTCAAATCCTAGTTCTATCATAACCAAAAAATATCAACAAGAAACTAGAACCTAGCATCAACAGTAACGTAGAAAAAACATACCTCTAAAGGTCTTGAACCCTCAACTTCAACAATCATCCTAAAGCACCAATCTCATCATCACTCCCATAACCTTGCCAACCACGATATAACCTTAAAAAAAAGAGAACAACAGCTTTACAATCAACAAACCTTCGTTCCTCTTCAACAATCAGCAAAATGAACAACAACCGAACGAAGCTGGCGGAGACCACTGCGAGTCTGAGCAAAGACGATGCCACTGTAAGCTAATCGAAGGAACCGCAGAGAGACGCAGGTGAAAGCAAAACAAAGAGTGAGATCGCCGCGAAAACTGTGATTGACGAGCAAAGAGAATCCATTCGCACATAGTAGATCGCGAGAACGGAAGCCGAAATTTCATCAGAGCCGCTTTTGGATTCTGGTATTTTTTCTGATTTCTTTTCATACCCTTTTCTCATTCCATAATTTATGTTTGTGATAGGATTAAGCTTGTGTATTTTTGTTTGTTCATGTATAAGGTTTGATTTTTGATTTGGTGATAGAATGATTGATAGTTAATAAGAGGAATGAGAGAGACCGAAGGCGAATTTCAGAGAGATAGAAGAAGAATCGTAGGAATTTGGGTGGATAGAAAAAGAATTGATTGATTTTATTGTGAGAGGTTCAGAGCGTGAGATTAATGTGGAAGAGTGATAACGTTTTTAATTACACTTTAATTGGGAATTAAATAAATAAGTGTGAGAATATTTTAAAAATAAACATAATAATAACTTGCAACGGCTGATAGTTGAGATTAGGGTTCACAATTAACCCTCTTTCATGGTTATAAAATCGAACCGGGTCTAGGTCAGAACCAACCCATCAAACCCAAAACCTGGTCCGCCTCATATATGCTCTTTCATACCCCATTTTTTACTTATTATTCCAGGCCCTTTTTGTTTTAATTTTTGTTTTGTTTATTTATTTATTATTTAATCAATTTCTTAATTTCTAAAAATAAAAAATATTTTATTTAGTACTTAGGTTTTTTTTCTAACAATTTCCATTTTATTATATTCATTTAAGATATCCAAAATTCAAAAAAACTCTTTAGATATTATTTAGTTTTTTTTATTATTATCTAATATTTTTTTATATGTTATTTCTTTTAATATACCTAAAAAAATCAAAGTCATTTTTCTTAACCTTTATATTTATTTTTGCTAACCCATGTCGTTTATTTTAATTAATCTATTTAGGTTTTAATTTTCTTCTTCTTCTTAAGTAGCTTTTTTTAACTCAATTATCTTCTTTCTTAGTTTAATTTTTATACTAAAAATTCTAAAAAACATGTTTCGTTTCATTTTCGTTTTAGATAGTTATTAGTTAGTTTAGGTTTGAATTATTTAGAGGTGTCCCATTAGTGTAAGAGAGTTTAGTTTAATATTGAAAAAAAAATATAAGAATATATTAGTCTTTTTTTTAGTATTGTATTTAGTCATTGATGTTAATATTAAAATTCAAAAAAAATATTTTTATTATATTAAAAAAATAAAAATAAAAAAGTATTTATTTTCTTTAAATAATATCTAAAAAAGACTCAAAATATATGTTTATTTTCTATATCTAAAAAATAATTCTTAAAAATTTTTTTTATTTTCTTAATATCTAAAAAAAAAAAATATTGAGTTTCTATATCTAAAAAGATTTAAAATATGTTATCTTTCTATGTAAGTAAAAAAAGCAAAAAAATTAAGGCATTTATTCTCATTTACTCTTTTAGATATTATTATAATTACTATATTTATTGTGTTTTCAATATTTGTTTAGATTATGTTATAAAAAAAATCAAAAAAGGGTTCATGCATTTATTTCCTTTCCTTAATTTTAGATATTATTATTATAAAAAAAATTCAAATCAAAACCAACCAATATACTTATCCTCTTTCATTATTTTTAGATATTGTTAGAAAAATAACAAAAAAAAAAAAGGTTAATACATTTTTCTCTTTCCTATTTTTTTAGATATTATTAGAAAAATACAAAAAAAAAAATATTTTCTTACTTTAGACTTTTATTTGTTTATTTAGTTATGTTTTAATTTTGTACTTAATTTTTCGTCATTTAATTTCTATTTATCATTTTCCTTAATATATCTAAAAAAACTAAAAAGAAAACTTTTTCTTATTTATTTCTTAATTTTTGTTTATTCTAAATAAAAACATTTCTTTATCTTTATTAAACTTTTGTTATTAAATTTTTTTTTATTATTATCATTTTAATTTTAATTTATTACTTTCTTTAAGTATATCTAAAAAATAAAATATAAACATATATTTTCTTCTATTTTGTCTAATTATTTTCAAAAATCAATTTTATCTTATTTCAAACTTAAGGTTTTAGAATTTATTTTCAATTTATCTTCTCTTTGAAAAATCTAAAAATAATAAAAAATAAAAATAATGTCCTTTTTTCGTTTTTATTTAGTTGTGAGGTAGTTTAGGTTTGACTTCTTTATGTGTGTCTCATTAGAATGAGAGTTTGAGTTTATATTTTTTTTTCTTTGTGTGAGTGCGAGCTTCTTGTTTACCATTTTGGTTGTATATATGCCATGAATTTTTTATTTTTATTTTGCATCAAGACCATAAAATGCTAAGATAAAATTTGAAGCGCCACACCATTTAAGACTTTAATTCTTCAAAGATAATAATCCTTGGTCCACTATGCCAAACAAGACCTTAGACAGCGCTTTTTTTAGCCTTAGACAGCGCTTTAAAGCGCTGTCTAAACCTCCGCTGCTAAAGGTTTAGACAGCGCTTTTTTAAATCTTAAAAGCGTTGTCTAAGAGCTGTCTAAGGTACCCTTAGACAGCGCTTTTAGGAATACCTTAGACATCGCTTTTGAAAAAGCGCTTTCTAAGCCCCTATACCTTAGACAACGCTTTTGGTGAAAGCGCTGTCTAATCCTCTCCTATTTTAATTTTTTTAGGTATACCTTAGACAGTGCTTCTCAAAAGCGCTGTCTAGGCCCCCCCTTAGACAATGCTTTTGCCAAAAGCGCTTCCTAAGCCCCCCCCTTAGACAGCGCTTTTGCCAAAAGCGCTGTCTAAGGTATACGAAAATTTTTGCAACTTTTGTTTTGAAACC
Source organism: Lathyrus aphaca (assembly GCA_963966055.1). NCBI lineage: Eukaryota > Viridiplantae > Streptophyta > Magnoliopsida > Fabales > Fabaceae > Lathyrus > Lathyrus aphaca. The sequence continues at coordinate 352,337,606 of OZ014520.1, read as the reverse complement.
ACATTTTTTCCAGGTTTATAAACCAGAATTTCTACCTGTTTTCAACCAAATTTTGGTAGACAAATATCACATTTTATATATGCCATTTCAAACCATTTTGGCCTTTTTTCTACTAATTTTTGGCTAACAGATATATATATACCAATTCAAACCAATTTTACCTTAAATGTATCAAAATATATACAAATTTATGTACAAATTTACAAGTCATTACATATACTACAAATGTACAATATAATTACACAAATTTATGTACAAATTTACAAGTCATGTACAATATACTACAAATTTACAAGTCATTACATAAAACATTGAGCTCTATGATGAATTGACACCATTCCTCTTTGATTTTGTCCACTTGATCCTTTGTATAAAATGCACACTTGAATTCATCAAAGTACTACATAATAATATAACATAGTTTGATTTAATTTCAACTATTTAATTATATGAGATATGTGTAAATATAAAAATAACTCATAAGTTAGAAATACATACATCGGTGGGAATCTCTAATCGGCCCAAAACAAGAGTATCTCGCATAAACCTCAACATGAAATACCCGCAATCTATTTGATTACGTTGTTGAGGACACTACATATGAAAAAAAAGGATAAATCCTAAGTTTTATCAAGTCTCATCACTAATATAATAAAAAATGTGATAATTAAAAATATACCGCCACTCGAATCCATGTAATGGAGTTGGCGCCCCTCTTTGAGGTTTGGATATCTCGTTGGGCTCGAAAAGCTTGTAGGGTGCTAATAAAATAAAAATGAAGTAATTAGAACAATTCACATAAACTAAGAAATACACACAATTTTTTTTTGAACATTCTCACTTACGTGTCAATTATGACCTTCATATCCGGGTATGTTGTCCAATCATTTCCTAACGAGTCAAGATAATAAACGATTTCTCGGATATGATTGATTGCGAGCAACAACCAATGTCCACTGTAATGATTAAGCAAATGTTAGATGTCAACTTGGAAAAAAATTATAATAGATGAATTTAGAATGAAATTCTAACCCGGTATTAAACGGTATAAAGAACAACTTCTCCGCATCTTTGTTGGCCATAAGGATCCGAAGAACGTACTCCGTCACGGTATCCGGTCTACTTAAGATTGAACTTAAGTTGACGGTCGCGGGTGCTAAGAATCCAAATGACACGTCCAAACCATTGGGGCGCATCAATTTGTCATACAAAAACCTAATATAAAAACATCATTAACATTAGACACCTCTTTTGAAACATAAAATAAATAAGTTGTTCAATTAATATAACAAAGTAGACCGGATTTACCTAATATATGTATTGACAACGGTGACGCCGATTTCTTCACGACCAAAAACTTGCATGAAGTCTTCATTACCAATCATTTGGTCGTAATCAAAGCCGAAAATACCTACCTCCATATGTACAAGCCGAACACCTTCGGTAGGTATATCGGTCATCTCTAGAAATGTCTTGAGGCACGACCTATACTTGGTGGTAGGTTTTTTCCTAGCTACGGTCTTCTTAGCACCAGCACTTTTTACCCGTGCGGAGGCGTTGCTAACCTCCTTTTTTTGTTGTGCGGAGGCGTTGCTAACCTCATTTTCTTGAAGCTACATGTCATATAAATAGTTAGATCAAATTAAGAATGTAACAACTTCCATGAATATATGTCATACAATTGTATATTACCTCTTTTCTTGAAACCACGGACTCGGTATGCCGCGGAATAGCATTATCTTTTGATTTGGATTTTGTGGGAGTCTATTTAACATAAACAAGGAAAATATGTACGTAAAATGCGCGTAAAAACTTTGAATATACACATTAAAGTTAACATAGGTTTTAGGCATACCTCATATCCTACGCATATGAGGTTTGTCGGCCATGCAACAAACGAACCTACTGCTTCGTCCACCGTTGTTGCATCCGAATCATCGTTAGGATATGGTAATGATGCATTCGGCTCAACTGCAATATCAACTGATACTTTCAAACATCCAGTAGGGAGCTCTCTAGTGTGGAGTAATACTCCGCTAACGTTATGCACTTTTCCCTTGCCAACCATCCGATAGTATGGTGACGACAAATATAGCTGACAATGGGAAATGCCCTAAAACCAATAATAACAAGAAATTGTTAATGTGTATATATGTCAAATACATAATTTAAGCAAATAGTTCAATTTAAGGCAATTATATGTAATTACCTCTGGAATGTTCGGCTAAAAGGTACAATTGATATTGTCTTTGTCCGAACCATCTTTGAAACATGCTGAGGCGCTAGCCTCTCTTTCTCTCCTGAATGCATCAAGCTCAGCTTGCATGGCTTCCAATTTTGTATGAAGCTCCCGATTACTAGGAGCCTTTCCTTTTTTAACACTCAGGGAGGTTGGAGTGACTCCAAATCCCTTACCCCTCACCCGACCAGAATACTCAGGGACATCTAATGCCCGCTAAGTATGCTCCTAGTATCATCGGGAGATAAAGACTGAGACAGCGCCTCCTGAAAAATCAGATGAATACCGTATACTTGTCAAATATTTGTGTATAAAAATGTTATTCAATTAATTAAAAAATGTTATACTTACACATTTCTGGTATACGTGTAAAACGTCTTCTTGAGGAACTCCAGATTTGCCCACACGGGCTTCCTTCCACAAAACATGTGCAGGAAGAGATGTTTCTGAACTTTTCTCCTTCTGCAGCTACACATTAAGTCATACAATTTGATCAGATAAAACTAATATATGATGAACAAATTTGTTATCGCAATTTATAAATACTTACCATGGATTGTTCTAAGCGTCCATATCCGACACGTCCTTTTCGGTACGGATATGCGGGACTTGATGCTCTTTCCCGATTTGTGGCAGTTATTCTTTTAAAAATCGGGTCTTGTCGTTTGGATTTGAAAGCTTCCCATTCTTCAGCTGATATCAAACTTTCATATTTTTTAGGAAGCTCCGCATCCACATAATTACCATCCGCATCCCTAAGGAACTTGGATGATAAAAATGTTCAAAACCCTCTTACAAGCTTTCCGGCCAATTTCATACAAAAACCTCTTCTTTCTTATTTGATGTTAAAACATCGCTAAGAAAAACATACAGATTGATAGTTAGTACCGGTAATTGAAAAAACATAATTGATACCGTATAATTAAGGGCCAAATGATTGTACCTTTATCTCACTCCAAATTTTTTCTTTGGAGTCATTCAGCTCTTTGTTTCTCCAATCATCACAGGTAATGGGAATTTCATTCCTTACTAGTGCACCGATAAAACTAGTTAAGGTATGCCCATTAGGTTCTACAAGCTGTCCCTGGTGGCTCCAATAGACATCTAGTATGATGCCTCGAGATCTTCCTTGCACCACCCTTCTCATTACTGTTATGCCTCTTCGAATCTCTTCTTCCGCGGATACTTTTTTACTAACTTCCTCATGTTGGTTATCAGCCATGTCTAACCTGTAATAAACCAAGGAAACCATCAAATATCAAATATAACTTATAATCAAAGCAATTAAAAACAAAAAAATAAAGAAATCATGCATTATCAGATATAACTTATAATCAAAGCAATTGAAAACAAAAATATAACGAAATCATGCATTATCAGATATAACTTATAATCAAAGCAATTAAAAACAAAAAAATAAAGAAATCATGCATTATCAGATATAACTTATAATCAGAGCAATTGAAAACAAAAATATAACGAAATCATGCATCATAAGATATAACTTATAATCAAATCAATTGAACAACTAAAAAATAAAGAAACCATGCATTATCAAATATAACTTATAATCAAAGCAATTGAAAACAAAAATATAACGAAATCATGCATTATCAGATATAACTTATAATCAAAGCAATTGAAAACAAAAAAAATAAAGAAACCATGCATAATTTACCTCAGTCACTAACATCTCTTTCTTTTCTTTGTTGGAATATTAATCACTTGTTTCTTAGCAATGCGTACGGATGAATTGATCCAAATTCCCTCATTATGATCGTTTATTATATATGACTCATCCGGTATAAGATCCTCAACTTCATCATTTCTATTCAACTCATTCCGTCTAATGCATGACAAATTCTCAACATCAATATCACATTGATCGACACCGCTATCATCAGTCACTTTGTTAGAGAAAAGCACTATAGACCATTTTGTACTCTTCGGGTCATTCACATAGAACACTTGTTTAGCTTGAGATGCTAGAATAAAAGGTTCATCTTTGTACCCCACCCTAGTAAGATCAACTTGCAAAAATCCAGACTTATCCATTCGTATGCCACTACTATTCACCCACTTGCAACCAAAGATGGGAATCTAAAACTTCTCGTAATCAAACACCCAAATGTGCTCAATAACTCCAAAATATGACAAATTTGCATATTTGGGGTTTAAGTCCTTCATACTTGATATATGCATTGCTTCAGCTAGCACGGTGACACCCCTATTTTGCATAGTACTATTATCATCTTGTTCTTTGGTATAAAATGTGTATCCATTAATTGAGTATGCGCTATGAGAAAACACATGCAAACTTGGACCATATGCCAAACATCTCAACCTTTCTGTTACCGAAGAAGGATCTGAAGAGCACTTCGAATAAATATGATCCTTCAACCATTGTATGAAACTTTGATTGTGCTCTATAACTATCCAATTTTCATTTCTGTTCGGATTTAACCTTCGGAGTACATCCTTGTGCATTTCAAGATATGGCTCAACCTCATTATTATTGTGCAGAACATACAAATGAACTTGATCCCGTTCATCCCTTGATATTGTCACAATTTTATTCCCAATTAATTTTTTACCTTCCATTTTTTCGAAAATCTGAGCTCTGGGGAGTCCAATCGATTGAACGTTAGACAAATATTCAGTACAAAACTCAACAGCTTCTTCAACAATGTATCGTTCAACAATACAACCCTCTATTCGACTTCGGGATTTCACGTACCCTTTTAATATTTTCATATACCGTTCAGCAGGGTACATCCATCTCATATAAGCTGGTCCACACAACTGTGTCTCTTTCACAAGATGAACAACTAAATGAACCATTATGTCAAAAAAAGACGGAGGAAAATACATTTCAAGCTCACACAAGGTAATTACAATCTCTTTTTGTAGTGTTGGTAAGATCTCGGGATCGATCACCTTACTACATATTGACCTAAAGAAAAAACATAATTTAGTTATGGCACTTCTTACTTTTTCTGGCAAAATAGAACGTATACCTATCGGTAGAAAATGTTCCATTATAACATGGCAATCATGTGTCTTCAAATTCTTCAACTTGAGGTCTTTCATAGAAACAAGTCTTCTGATATCTGATGAGTATCCTTCTGGAACCTTAACTTCACTCAGAGACTTACACAAAATTTTTCTCCTTTCTAGATAAAGTAAAAGCAGCAGGTGGTAGATATGTTCGTCTTCCTTTCTTCACGGGTGCTAATTCAGTTCTCATTCCCATTTTTAACATGTCCTCCCTTGCTTTAAGGCCATCCTTAGACTTTCCTTTTATATTGAGTAATGTACCGATAACACTTTCAAATACGTTTTTTTCAATATGCATAACATCAAGAAAATGTCTCACGTACAAAGACTTCCAATATGGCAATTCAAAAAATATCGACCTTTTCTTCCACCCACCTTTCACAACCTTATGTGCAAAAGGCTTGCCAAACTCAGTACGCACATCTTTCACCTTTTCAAAAACTTGTTCACCTGACAATGCGGGTGGAGCTCTACGATGTTCGGTGTCTCCATTGAATGCTTTTCTCCACCCACGGTAGTGATGTTTAGAATGTAAGAATCTACGATGACCGAGAAACACATTCTTCTGGAAAAGTTCCAATCGAATCGTATCGGTTCCGTCTTCACAAACAGGACACGCACGTTGACCTTTAATGCTATACCCAGATAGATTCCCGTATGCTGGAAAATCATTAATTGTGCCAAATAACATCGCCCTCAAATTGAAACTTTCTTTCCTATATCCATCATAAACCTCCACACCGTTCTCCCACAAAATCTTTAAATCTTCGATCAAAGGTGTCAAGTATACATCAATGTCATTCCCTGGTTGTTTAGGCCCAGAGATTAACAGAGATAACATCATGTACTTACGCTTCATACATAGCCACGGAGGTAGGTTATAAATCATAAGAATCACAGGCCATGTGGTATGTGAGATACTTTGAAGACCATGGGGGTTCATTCCATTAGTAGATAATGCCAATCGAAGGTTTCTTGCTTCTGATCCAAACTCAGGATAATCATTATCAATCTTCGACCACTGTGGTGAATCAGCCGGATGCTGATACTTTCCATCAATAATTCTTTCATCTGCATGCCCAGTAAGATGTCTTGCATCGGTTTCACTATGAAACATGCGCCTAAATCTCGAAATTATCGGAAAATACCATAAGACTTTTGTGGGAGATAATCTTTTCTTATATCGAGACAAACCGCATTTAGGGCACTCAGTTAACGTTGCATATTCGTTACGAAACAAAATGAAATCGTTAGGACAAGCATGTATCTTATCATAGCTCATGCCAATAGAGAAAAACATTTTTTTTGCCTCATAGGTTCGATTAGGAAGAACATTATCATCCGGTAGCATTTCTCTCATAAGGGCCAACAACTCTGTGAAACTTTTATCCGACCATCCATTGCCCGCCTTTAAGTTGTACAACTTTAATACCGCAGACAGTCTTGAGAATTTAGTGCAACCTTTGTACAACGGTTTCTCTGCATCGCTTACCATCCTCTCAAACATTTCAGGACAATCATGAAGATCTTCTTCCAGTGCTTCTACAATCTCTTCAACTCGATCACAATCGTATGTTTCCGTGTCTTTGTCGTATGAAGCATAGGTTGTATTCTTTTTCCAGTCGATTCAACATTCTCGTTAATTTTCTCACCATAAAATATCCAACACTAATAACTTTGATCAATTCCATGCCTCAGCAAATGCGATTTCAATCCATATGCGTCAACCTTACCAATATAACAACAACGCAAGCAAGGACAATGCATTCGTCTGGGGTTTTCAGCGTGTTGAACAACATACTTAACAAATTCCGCAACCCCACTCTCGTACTCTTTGGTCATTCGATCGGCACAGATCCATGTTTTATCCATGGTTTTCCTACTTATTAAGGTAAACAATCAATCCAGATGAAAATACATAACTAAGGTAGTATCTTTGAATATTCTAACAATTTTAAAGTTCAATTCATTTTAAACTTCAATAACGTATACATAACCAATGTTAATATAAACTTCAATAACGTATCCGATACGTCGATATACCAACTTTAATTACCTCATCACTTTCATTTTTCTATTACAAGAATCAAACTTTTTCTATTACAATATACCTATAACTATACCTATAACACGTTAATTTTTCTATAAATAACTTTAATTTTCTATTAGAATATACCTATAACTATACCTATAAACATTTTCTATTACAAACATTTTTGTATTACAACATTTTTCAAGGAAGAACATTTTTCTATTACAACATTATTACTTATCCAACATAACAACTTTAATTACCTCATCACTTTCATTTTTTCTATTACAAGAATCAAACTTTTTCTTCCATTACTTTTCTCTTATCAACATTATTCTATTATCAACATTTTTCTATTATTAACATTATTACTTATCAAACATAACAACAACAATGTACCTTATGAACTCAGTTTTTACAAACTCAATTTTTATTGTTTTCCTTACAAACATCAACATTTTTATATTGTCCACTTCTAAACTCAGTTTTTACAAAAATAGCTAGAATGAATCAAAACAACTTCCACAAGAATAATACACTAAACTCAGTCAACAAGATTATGCACATTCTCAACATTAGTAAACTACTTCTAAACTCAGTAGAAAGATTAATGTCGAGACAGTAGAAACGAAGAAATGAAGAAATGAAGAACATACCGCAAGAAATGAAGAATAGTAGAAACGAAAAACGAAGTCAACACCCAAATGTCGAGACACATACGATTCTTCAAACACGTTCAATGATTGAAACCGAAAAATGGAAGTGTATTCGTGTTCGCTGTTGTGGTTTTCGCTGTTAGGGTTTCAACGTTCGCGGGAGGGAAAACAAAAGAACAGAGAACGAAAATAGAAATGGAGTCTGAAATTTTATTTTAATTAGACCTTAGACAGCGCTTTTGTGGAAAGCGCTTTCTAAGGTATGCCTTAGATAGCGCTTTCCAAAAGCGCTTTCTAAACCCCCCCCCCCCTTAGACAATGTTTTTGGTTTTAATTTTTTTTTTTTTTAATTTAAAGACTTTAGATAGCGCTTTATCAAAAGCGCTGACTAAGGTCTATATTTAAAAGCGCTGTCTAAGGGGGGGTCTTAGACAACTCTTTTAGAAAGCGCTGTCTAAGACCCCCCTTAGACAGCGCTTTCATTATTTTTTTGGAACATTTTCCGTGTTTTATTTTAATTTTAACCTTAAACAGCGCTTTCTTTTAAAAGAGCTGTCTAAGATGCGCTGTTAAAAGTCATTTTTGGCGTAGTGGTCCAATGCCAAGTTGAGTTCATATACACTTCACTCACACACGTAAGTCGGTCGTTCTACGATCGCCATCTGCACAGTCTTTACACTTCACAACCTTCCAACTTAAGCAAATTGATGCACCGCGTTTGTTTTCCACCTCGCATTATCGATCCATATATCGAGTCATAGCCCGGTTACTAAGCCTTTTACCTTGTATTTCCATTTACTTTATTCAGTCTATTATTGCGAGTAGCAACCTATGCCTTAGACTTAGGAGCTCACACCCTCATTTATTTACTTTATTTTTTCGCATTTAAATCCAAAAGGGAAAGAACTCCTGCAGTTGACTCAATGTCATAGGAAGTTTAGCCATCCCTAATTCCTTTTCGACCTTAGCCATTAGGACTTTTTTATTTTACAATTTTTTGTGACTTTGTTAAGTCACGTGAGTGTTTGCCATAACACTTACCTTCCCCCGCGAACCTTGAGCGTAACCAAGTGTTCGTTAATCCTTCGGAGAACTACGAGTGCTCTGATTCTATACCCGATACATAGGCATCGATGCGATGTTGTGCGAGCACCATTAGAAATAAAAACCTTAGGTTCCCTTAATTTTATCAAGCAATAAATAACAATAACACAAATATTCACAAGAGGTTCCCGTAGGATACTGCAGATGCTTAGGATGTGAACACCTTCCCTAGGTATAACCAACCCCCGAACCTAGATTCTCCACAATTAGGTTTTTTACGATCTTTTTCCCTTTTCCCTTTGGATTAAATTAAAGTCGGTGGTGAATATTTAATAATTGTGATTCAAGCTTAATCAATAGCTTGGTATCCGATTCTCACCGCAACAGAAATGGCGACTTCACTGGGGAGTACTTTTGAGGGTTAAACCCACCTTGTATATTTATATATTTGTTATTGTATTGCTTGTAATTATTTGGGATTTTTGTTGGGTGTTCCATGTGTGGTGAGATAAGTCCTAACCCGGATTTGAGTGCAAAATAATATAGGACGGTGGTATAGTCGAGTAGGCATATATTGAGTTTAGTCCCGAACATGCTGAATCGAGAATCCACCACTCAGTGTATGCCTCCTCGAGGGTAGTTTTGTTTATCGAGTTCAGTCGTGAAAACATTACTACTTTCGACCTGAGAGCCGTTAAAGCTGAGGACCGTAGAACACTTACCCCCACTTGGCCTTTTTAGGATGTAGTGCAATGACTATGAGGGTGTAAATCCGAAATAGTTGATACGCGATGCTGCACTCAGATGAGACTCTCTTGAGAATATTATTAACTACCAAGTGAGTTGGGAAATTGATAATATCCGAAAGATGGGACAGTGATTCTGGGAACTTGTAGAACCCATTGTACAGGTACAAATAAACCCCTAGTATATACCTTTGGGAGGGTTGAACCTTCGACCTCATGCAAGCCTTAAACCTTTGTCTGTGTGTTTGTACATTCATTCATGCATCATAAACATCTTTATTTCCAACAAATTTTCAAGGAACTTAAAAGTGTTATTTACAAATATCACAGGTTTATCATGGATTTTGAAAGGAGAAAGACTCGAAAGTATACCTTCAAAAGCCCTAAGATAGGAAGTCTAAGGAGTTTAGGTTCCTTGGTTGGTGACATTGATGCTTTCAAACAGAAGTATGGGGATTTTCTTTATCTCATGAAGATCGACATGGCAGATGGACTTCTTAGTACTTTACCTCAGTTCTATGACCCTGTGTATCATTGTTTTACCTTTCCTGACTACCAGCTAATGCCAACCCTTGAAGAGTATTCTCATCTGCTGGGTGTACCTATTCCTAAGGATCAAGCTCTGTTTTCTGGATTATAGGGAGATCTTAAGGATCAAGAGATCGTAGAGGCAACTCATTTGAAGATATCAGAGATCAAGGGTCACATAACTACAAAGGGGAAAATGCGCGAATTGTCGGCTCAGTTCTTGATCAACAAAGCTCAGTATTTTTCTTGGATGAAGAGTATGGTTGCATTTAAGGCCATATTGGCTATACTTGTCTATGGACTCTTCTTGTTTCCTAGTTTTGACGATTTTGTTGCCATGAAGGCCATTAAGATTTTCTTAACGGGAAATCTGGTTCCCACATTGCTCGCCGACGCTTACCATTCGGTTCACCTGGGAATTCCTATGGAGATGGAATGATTACTTGTTGCGTACCTATGTTGCACAAATGGTTCACCACTTATTTTCCTAAGTCTCGTGCTTTTTGGGACTTGAAGGTTGGTCTTTTATGGTCACAAAAGATCATGTCACTCACGCATTCAGATATTGATTGGTATAGTCGAGTTTATGATGGAGTTAGTATCATTGACAGCTGTAGAGGATTCTCCAATGTGCCTCTTCTTGGTACGAATGGAGGTATCAGCTACAACCCAGCTCTAGCACATCGTCAACTCGGTTACCCAATGAAGGATAGACCTAAGAATATTTACTTGGAGGGAATCTTCTTTGTGGATGGTGAAGGTAGTGATGAGCTGAGAAAGAAGATTGCAAAAGCTTGGGATCATGTTCACATTTTGGAAAAGAGTGTTTTAGGAAGGACAAATTGTGTCTCTTTGGAACCTTATCTCAAGTGGGTGCAAAATAGGGCCATTGGTTTGAAAATGCCTTATTCCCGCCAAACACCTTTGCCTCTGGTTGACAGGAAACCCATTCTAGTATTTATGGACGATGTGGAAAAGTTGAAGATTGCGTTGAAGAAGGAGCAGCGAGAGAAGGATGCATGGAAGAATCAACATCAGATCATCAGTAATGAGAATGAAGAACTTCGAAGACAAATAAATAGGAAGGAGGAAGAAGATCTCTCCAACAAGAAAAGGAAAACGCAAGGGGATTTAGTCTCCTCCAGCGTGCAAGGGGACAGTTCGTGGAAGTTAATTGTGCACCAGCTTGTGCTCGAGAAGGCTCATATGGAAGCGCAAATCAATAAGCTAAACTTGAGGCTTTTAGGAGAATCTCCTTAGGACTTCATTTTATGCTTTTATTTAGCTTTATTTTAGGGCGTTTTGAAGATGTACTTAAAACTTTGTAATGCTTTTTGAAATTAATGAAATGAGTTCCTTTTGGCCATTGTTATATTCTTTGATACTTGCAAATCATCTTTTGAGTTCCTTGAATAAATATAATTTTTGCATTGCACTCATACATTTGGAATTTCATTTGCATTTCTTTTTCCTTTAAAACTTATTCCCGTCATCTCCTCTCTAGCTTTCACACTGAGGATCTCACGCAAATACTCCACTCGAGCTCAGGTCAGGAACAAGATGGATAATAGAGACCTAGAGATGGACAAGGTTAATGAGGAGCTTACTGATCTTTGTGGAAATGTGGGCCAGATAATGGAAATGCTGCAAATCATTCGAGCAAAGATGGATACCCAACAGTGTGGTTTCTGAGATTGTCACTTCAACGACTGAGCCTACACCATCAGTCACTACCCCCGTAACTTGGCCCCCTTTTGGGCTTCCTCACGGGTTTGTACCTCCTCCCCAAGGATTTTCTTCTCACGATTTTATACTTCCTTCCCAAGGATTTGCTTCTCAAGGTTTTATACCTCCTTCCCAAGGATTCACTTCTCAAGGTTTTATACCTCCTTCCCAAGGATTTACTTCCCAAGGTTTTATACCTCCTTCCCAAGGATTTGCTTCTCAAGGTTTTGTACCTCCTTCCTAAGGATTTGCACTTCCTTTGCAAGGTTTCGTGCCTCCTCCTCAAGGATTTACCACTCAGCAAACTATTCCTTTTACTAATGAGGAGAACCACGTGGTTCCTAATTTCACCCCAGATATTGTGCACACCCTCATTCAACCATATTTTAACGATCCTCATCAGGTGTACGATGTTCCAGACATGTCTGAAAATGGTAATGAGAAACACGAGAGACTGCAGGAGAATTTTGACACTCTTGAAAAGAGGTTGAGAGCAATTCAAGGTGACCAGATTTTTGGTGGTGCTTCCAGAGAGATGTGCCTTGTGTCTGGACTAGTGATACCTCCCAAGTTCAAGACGCCCACCTTTGATATGTATGAAGGCACAACTTGTCCTAAAATCCATCTTTTAATGTACTATCAGAGAATGGCAGCACAAGTTGACAATGACAAACTGATGATCCACTGCTTCTAGGATAGTTTGAAAGGAATTTCCTCCAAGTGGTATCTAACTCTAGATCAGTCAAAAATTCGTTGTTTCCAAGACCTGACTGATGCCTTCACTCAACAATACAAGTACAATATGGATCTTGCCCCCGAAAGGAGGCAATTGCTGAGCATGTCCCAGAAAGACTCCGAGTCTTTTAAAGAATATGCTCAAAGGTGGAGAGGGACCGCTTCTTAAGTAAAGCCCCCATTGACCGAAAAAGAATTAGCTGATTGGTTCGTTGACACTGTGCGACCAAAATTCTATGAGAGAATGGTGGGGAACATAACTGCTAATTTCTCTGATCTAGTGGCTATGGGAATCAAGGTAGAACTTGGTCTGAAGAATGGCAAGATGGGTGGTGCATATGGCAGCTCTAGCAACAACAATGGAAATAATGCAAAGAAGTTCATTGGCAATTTCCACAAAAAGAAAGAAGGCGAAACAAATGCAGTAATGGCGAGTCATAAGAGAAATCAACTTTGGTAGAGGCCTCCACCTGTGACGCAACAGCAGTATGCCCATCCATCACAGTACGTTCAACATCCATATGTGGCAGCAGTTCAACCATCATATAATCAACATATTCTAATGTATCGGCCAACTCAAGCAGTACCGATGTATCAACAAACGGCTCTAGTGGTTCCATCCTATCAACCAGTGCTCAAAGCTCCGGGCTATCAATAAGCGCCCAATTCTTCAGCCTATCAACAGAGGACTCCAGCTCCTCATCCGAATTCCAACTTTCAGAACAAAAGACCAGGAGGAAGGCATCATAATCCTCGAATCCCTATGACCTATACTGAATTATATCCTTCACTGCTAAAAAAAGGTTTGGTTACTCCAAGGCCTTTGGGTCCTCCACCAAATCCGCTCCCACCAAATTACAACCCAAATGCCCACTGTTTATTCCATGAAGGTGCCCCAGGGCATGATTTAGAGGGTTGTTATGCTTTGAAGTACATCGTGAAAGATTTGATGGAGAAAAACATTCTGTCATTTGGAAATGTTGGTCTGAATGTCAAAGATAATCCTTTACCCAAACATGGGTCCATAAATTCCATTGTTGATGAATCTGACAAAGATTTGATTTTCGATGCTACTGAGATCAAGACCCTGCTTCGAGACTTCCATGCAAAATTAGTGGGGGCGGGTATACTAAAAAGCTATCATAAGAATTGTGAAGATTGTGCTGATAGTCCAAGGGGATGTGAACTGGTCTTAAAAGATGTTCAAGATTTGATTAATGAAGGTGTCTTACAAGTGAGCAGTCATATGAATAAGAATGAAGTGGCAATGATTGAACCTATCTTCAATTTTCCTGAGTCTGATTCTACCATAGCACCAGTATTGAGCATACTTGAATCTTCAGGAGTTCAACCATCTTCAATATTCCAGAATCTGTGGTGCCAATTTTCAATTTACCATATCCAAGGATTGAGCATAGGAGTAACCCTTTCCCTTATGAGAATACCAAAGCAGTTCCATGGAAGTATGATATAGGGGGAGTTCATCAAAAGACTGAGCAGGCTGGTCAAAGGGAAAGTTTGAAAGTAGCAAGTGCTGATATAACAGATGCAAGTCGAATAACTCGCTGCGGTCGTGTTTATACTCAGCAAGTCAATACAATTCCACCGGTTCCTCCTAAAGAAGTCATTCCCACTATTGCCAACAAAGATAAAGGAGTGGTCTTGGAAGAGGATGATGCAGAATTTCTCAAAATCATTAAGAAGAGTGACTATAAGGTTATTGATCAGCTACATCAAACACCTTCCAAAATATCTATCTTGTCACTTCTTATGCATTCGCCGACTCATTGAAGTGCTCTTTAGAAGTTGCTAGCTCAAGCACATGTTACACATGATATAACTGTGAATCAATTTGATGGTGTCATTGCTAATATCACTGCATGCAATAATCTCAGCTTCAGTGTGGAGGATCTTCCAAAATATGGCCTAGACCATAACCGTGCTCTTCATATATCTGTGAAATACCAAGCAGACACTTTAGCATGGGTTCTTGTGGATACTGGATCTTCATTGAATGTTTTGCCGAAAAGGACGCTTGCTAAGTTATCATATCAAGGGGCAGAAATGAGACCCAGTGCACTGATTGTTAAAGCTTTTGATGGGTCACGAAGGATTGTTATCGGAGAGGTGGACCTTCCAATCTTGATTGGACCACAAGTGTTCAAAGTCATTTTTCAGGTTATGGATATTAACCCTAATTACAGTTGTTTATTGGGAAGACCATGGATACATGCTGCAGGGGCAGTCACTTCTACCCCACATCAGAAGATGAAGTTTGTGGTCGATAATAAGCTGGTAACCGTGTCTGGGGAAGAAGATCTCATGGTTAGCAACCTTTCATCCTTTAGCTATATTGAGGCTGATGAAGATGCTTTGGAAACTTCTTTCCAAGCTCTTGAGATAGTCAATGATGTCCTTTTGGAAGTAGAGGAACCAAAAGGGAAGGGTATCCCATCTTTTGCATCATTAAAGAGTACCATTTCCACCATTGAAGAAGGAAGCTATGAAGGTTAGGGTGATGTCATCGACATCAAGCTGAAACTGGATCGCTATGGGTTGGGTTACAAACCGACTCATGTGAAGGAAGGAGCATCAACCTCCGTTGAAGGACGTCCGAAGGCCATTCAAGAGGTGTTTTCCAGTGCTGGTTATCAGGTCAATGAAATTGGTGGAGATTCTAAAGATGAAGATGTGAATCATTTGGTGTATCAGTGTAAAGCAGCCTTGGGAAATTGGGAGGCAGTCGAGATCCCAGAGTTTTTTCCATTGTCAAAGTAATTTATTGTTTTTTTAAGTGTTTTCAAAGTTCCCTAGCTCTGCCCAAGGCTATGGGAGTATTTTGTAGGGCCCCTTCTCATTTTCAAAGTTATTATCAACGAAGGCATTTTATTAAACTCTTATTTTGATCATTTACTGTTTTTTCCTCTTTTCACTCTTAAAAGAAAATGGCAATCTTCCAAAACCAATAAAAAAGTTTCTTCTCTTGCATTTCTCTATTTTTCCAATTTTAATAAAAGAAAATCATTCCCATATGCAGAATAAATGAAAACCCTGTTGAATCCAATGACTCTACATTCTCTCCTAACTTTGATTCGCCCATCTACCAAGCGGAAGATGAAAATGAGGAAGATTATGATGTTCCCGAGGAACTGGCAAGATTGGTTGAGTATGAGTATACAGATCTCCAGCCGCATAAAGAGCAAGTAGAGACAATCAACCTTGGCACTGATGAAGACAAGAAAGAGGTAAAGATTGGTACAACGCTTGGGGCTGACGTCAGAGAAATATTGGTCAAGCTTCTCAAAGAGTACGTGGATGTATTTGCATGGTTGTATCAGGATATGCCCGGTTTGGACACAAACATAGTTGTTCATAAGTTTCCGCTTCGACCAGATTGCCCGCCAGTAAAGCAAAAGCTCCGAAGAACAAAACCAGACATGGCTTTGAAGATTCGAGAGGAAGTCAAAAGACAGTTTGATGCTGGATTCCTTACTATTGCAAAGTACCCTGAGTGGGTAGCTAACATTGTGCCAGTCCCTAAAAAGGATGGCAAAGTCAGAATGTGTGTGTACTATAGGGATTTGAATAAAGCTAGTCCAAAGGATGACTCCCCCCTTCCGCATATTGATACTTTGGTTGACAACACTGCTAAATTTGTTGTTTTCTCCTTCATGGATGGGTTTTCAGGATAAACCAAATCAAGATGGATCCTGATGATATGGAAAAGACCACTTTCATCACACCATGGGGCACTTATTGTTACAAGGTTATGCCATTTGGTCTCAGAAATGCAGGTGCCACCTATCAGAGGGCAATGGTCACCCTTTTCCATGATATGATGCATAAAGAGATAGAAGTTTATGTGGATGACATGATTGCAAAATCACAGAGTGATGAGGATCATTTGAATCATCTCTTGAAGTTATTCGAATGCCTCAGAAAGTTCCAACTGCGTCTGAATCCAGCTAAGTGTACCTTTGGTGTCCAATCAGGGAAGTTACTTGGTTTTATTGTTAGTCAGCAAGGAATTGAAGTAGATCCAGACAAGGTCAGAGAAATTCAAGAAATGCCAGCTCCAAAAACAGAAAAGCAAGTTAGAGGTTTTCTTGGAAGATTGAACTACATCTCCAGATTTATCTCCAACATGACAGCTACATGTGAGCCCATATTCAAGTTGCTCCGAAAGGATCAAGAAATTGAGTGGAACTCTGATTGTCAATGGGATTTTGAGAAGATTAAGATTTACCTGCAGGAACCTCCTATATTGATCCTACCTACTCCAGGGAAGCCTCTCTTCATGTATTTGACTGTACTAGAAGGATCTATGATCTATGGGTTGTGTATTAGGCCAACAGGATGAAACTGGTCGTAAAGAACATGCAATTTATTACTTGAGCAAGAAGTTTACCGATTGTGAAAGCAAATATTCACTTTTAGAAAAGACTTGTTGTGCTTTAGCATGGGCTGCCAGGCGCCTTAGGCCGTATATGATTTGTCACACTACTTTGTTGATCTCGAAAATGGACCCGATAAAGTATATTTCTGAAAAGCCCGCTTTGACCGGAAGACTCGCCCGTTGGCACATGTTATCTGAATACAACATCCAATATGTAACCTAGAAGTCTATCAAAGGAAGTGTTTTGTCTGATTACCTTGCTGATCAACCCGTTGAAGAATATGAACCTTTGAAGTTTGATTTCCCAGACGAGGATATTATGTTGGTAAAGGATTGTGAAGTTCCCGGTCCAGATGAAGGTCCCGAGCCAGGTTCTCATTGGAAGATGATGTTTGATGGTTCCTCCAATTATATGGGGCATGGTGTGGGAGCTGTTTTGATGAATCCTGGTGGTGGTTATTCTCCTTTCATAGCCAAATTATATTTTGAATGTACGAACAACATTGCAGAGTATGAAACATGTGTTTTGGGTATCGAAGCTGCAATTGATACCAGAATCAAGATCCTTGAAGTATATGGAGGCTCAGATTTGGTGATCTACCAAGTCAAAGGTGAATGGGAAACCCATGATGAGAAGTTGATCCCGTACCGTGCCCATATTGTGGAATTGATCAAATACTTTGATGAAGTCACTTTCCATCACGTTCCAAGGGCAGAGAATCAAATAGCAGACGCCTTGGCTATGTTGGCCTCTATGTTTCAAGTCAGATTTCTTAATGAGGCTCCGCTCATTACAATCGAGCGAAGAACTACACCAGCCTACTGTCTACTGGTCGAAGAAGAAACTAATGAGAAACCATGATTCTATGACATTAAGAACTACTTGCAAAATCAGGAGTACCCAGAAAATGCAACAACTCTAGACAAGAAGACTATGAGAAGATTGGCGTCCAAGTTTTTACTCAGCAACAATGTGCTCTATAAGAGAAATCATGATATGGTTTTGCTCAGATGTGTGGACAAGCGCGAAGCAGATTTATTGGTAAGAGAAATCCATGAAGGATCATTTGGAACACATGCCAATGGACATGCCATGTCCAGGAAGATCTTGAGAGCTGGCTACTTCTGGTTGACCATGGAATCAGATTGTTTCAAATACGCCAGAAAGTGTCATAAATGCCAGATTTATGCCGATAAGGTGCATGTACCTCCGACCCTTTTGAATGTTCTATCATCACCTTGGCCTTTCTCAATGTGGGGCATCGCCATGATAGGGGAAATTGAGCCTAAAGCTTCCAATGGTCACCGATTCATCTTGGTTGCAATTGATTACTTTACCAAGTGGGTAGAAGCAGCTTCCTACGCCAATGTGACAAAGCAAGTGGTTGCCCGCTTCATCAAGAACCAGATTATCTGCCGTTATGGGATCCCAAGCCAAATCATCACAGATAATGGGACCAATTTGAACAACAAAACGATGAAAGAGCTGTGTGAGACATTCAAGATTGAACATCATAACTCTTCTCTGTATCGTCCGAAGATGAATGGAGCTGTTGAAGCTGCAAACAAGAACCTCAAAAAGATTCTGCAGAAGATGGTAAAAAATTACAAAGATTGGCACGAGATGTTGCCATATGCTTTACACGGATACAAAACATCAGTTCGCACTTCAACAGGGGCACCCCCTTTTTCTCTGGTATATGGGATGGATGCAGTTCTACCTATTGAAGTAGAGATACCATCTTTGAGAATCTTGATGGAAACCAAATTGGAGGAAGCTGAGTGGGTCCAGAACATATATGACCAACTGAACCTCATTGATGAGAAGAGAATGACCGCCATGTGCCATGGCCAGTTGTACCAGAAGCGCATCAAGAGAGCATTTGACAAGAAAGTCCGTCTCCGAGAATTCAAAGAAGGAGATCTTGTACTCAAGAAAATCTTGCCAGTCCACATAGACATGCGTGGAAAATGGAGTCCTAACTATGAAAGCCCATATGTTGTGAAGGTGGCATTCTCTGGAGGTTCCTTAATCCTTACAACTATGGATGGTGAACAGCTGAAACACCCGGTGAATTCTGATGCAGTCAAAAAATATTATGCCTAAATAAAACCCGATAGGTCGAAAACCAGAAATGGCGACCTGTTCAAAAAATGGGTATCCCGGTGGATCAAAACCTATGAAGGAGATCCAGGCAAAAGTTAGGGATAAAAATGAAAAAATAAGAGCTCGCTAAGTTGAAAACCCGAAAGGGCGGCTTAGGAAAAAAAAGAGCGTCCTAGTGGATTGAAAACCCGAAAGGGCGGTCCAGGCAAAAGTTAGGGACAAAGGCATTTGACTGTATCAGATGGTGTTTACCACTGCTGAAGAAACTTATTTGACCAATCTAGTTGCTCTTGTCAGAAGGAAAGTGTTGGGCAGTCTTAGTCATTAGGGGTTGTAGTGGTCGTTTGGATTCAATGAAGACCTTTCCCCATTGCCATTTTTAAATTGTAATTTTCCATGGAGTTTTTGCCATTGGCAAGCTACCATTCTTGAATAAAATACAAACTTTGCCTATGAATTTTGTTGTTCAGCCTCTTATTTTCTTTTGTTATGCAAAATGCATTTACTTGATTACAATTTAACTCTGAAAATGACAATTTTTTTTAAGGAAATGTTTTTTGAAAACATACTGAAAAACTTTCAAGTTTCTTTGACTTTGGAAATATTGGAAAAACCTTTTGTTTCCCCAAGAAGTCCTGGTTTGCAACAACACTTCTATACCATTATTACAGAAATCCCCATAGAAGTTCAAAACTGATAACACTCTTGGATGGATCCTTGGACCAAGCATGATTTCCAAGTTCGAAGACATCTCCCCAGTGTTTTTCATATTGCTCATCTAAGTATTGGTGTTGAGAGCCTGCTCCCTATTGAGTCTTGTCAAAACTCTTTGTCCCTTTAGAGTCGACATTTACATATCATGATCATTAGCACCATGCTCAATCATGCGCATTTGACATTAGCATTTGTCTTTCCCCAGTTGTCGTCTTTCTAACTCCAATTCCAGATATCATTAGCGTTCAATTTTAGAATTCATTGTTGTTGGTACCCGAAGTTTGGTTTACCAATGTTTTTGTCCCCAGTAATTGCTGGTGTCCCCCGTGGAATTCTAATTGTGGTTGGTATTTGTCTTTATGACCACCAATATCTCCTTGAAGTCCAATTGTCATTGGAATAAATCTTTTAAGCGACTCGTGAAACTTGTTTGCTTAAAATCCAAGTCCATTTGATTTTGGCACATACTTGTACCTTTCTCCTGATGGTTCATGAAGGAATTTCCAGAGGTTGGATGTTTTATCTTATTTGAAAACTCCAACATATTTTGTTGTTACTTCTTTGCGTTAGCCGGTCGCTTAGAGCCGTTGATCTATCTTTGGGTGATTTGCATTCTATCCCCAATGCTAGTTGGTCGCATAGAGCCGCTGCTAAATCACTGTGATTTCCTTCCTTATCCTCGGTGTCAGCAATTACATTTGAACCTGCTAATTTACCGTTTTGAATACTTTGACTACTTTTTCTTTATCATTCTTAGTGTCGACTGGTCATGAACCTGTTGCGCATTCACTTTGAGTGTATCTTGGCTTCTATTCTTAGTGTCAATAGGTCTCGAACCTATTGCGCTTTCACTTCGAATATTTTGTTGTTATTCTTGGTGTCAGTTGGTCATATCGAGCCACTGTGCATTCACTTTGAATAATTTTGTTGTTGTCATTCTCAGTGTCAACCGGCAATGACCGTTGCGCATTCGCTTTGAATGTTTATCTTATCTTTATTCTTGGTGTCAGTTGGTCGCATCGAGCCGTTGCGCATTCACTTTGAGTATTGTGTCGTTTCCATTCTTAGTGTCAGTTGGTCGCATAGAGCCGCTGCACATTCACTTTGAATATTATGTTTTTCCATTCTTAGTGTCAGTTGGTTGCATAGAGCCGTTGCACATTCACTTTGAATGTTTATTTTGTTGTTATTCTTAGTGTCAGTTGGTCGCATCGAGCCGCTGCACATTCACTTTGAATATTGTATCATTTCCAGTGACAGTTAGTCGCATAGAGCCGCTGCACATTTACTTTGAATGTTTATTTTGTTGTATTCTTAGTGTCAGTTGGTCGCATCGAGCCGCTGCGCATTCACTTCGAATATGTTGTTGCTTTTTATTTCTTAATGTCAATTGGTCGCATAGAGCCGTTGATATACCACTTCAATTATTTCCTTGTCTTATTTTTATTCTTGGTGTCAGTTGGTGGTATCGAGCCACTGCGCTTTCACTTTGGATTATTTCCTTGTCATCCTAAGTGACAACTTGGTTTTACTAAGTGTTCGTTGAACCAATGCTTTGGATTTACTCTTATTCCCGTCTTTTTTTATTCTTAGTGTCAACAGTTACACTTGAACCTGTTGATTTATCACTTCAAATATGTCCCATTTTCGTTTCTTTATCCCCAGTGAGTCTTTGCCCATGGTCGTCGACATATCTCATACTTATCGCTCATATCATAATCATCATTCATCGCATAAAAATACAATAAAGAGATTAGTTAGTTTGTAGTCTAGCATGCCATTGCATTTAGGGGGAAAATTTACGGTTATTTCTATATTTAAATACCTTTCACCCTGATCTCATGAGTGTCTATCGTCATTCATGCCATATGGTAAAGTTATTTAAATAGAGAAACTGTCACACCCTAAATTTTACCCCTAAGTATCATTCACGCATTTGTCTCATCATTAATGTACCATTGTGTATACTAGATATTTTGGATTTGCAACAAGTTTTTAGGTGGTCTTATGAACCGTGTGACTCGAGTTTCCTCCTTTTGGGTGTTGTTAGTTTAATCGCCAATTTTTCACTTCAACCTTTCATTTCAATTTGTCAAGTTTATTTCCAATTTTATTTTAAATCCTATTTCAAATTTTCAAGTTTATATTCCAATTTTGTTTCCAATTCCCATTTCAAGTCATCAATTGCCATTGCAAATTCAAATACCATGTATGTTTCTAAATTCCAATTCTTTTCCATTTTTAATTTTTATTTTAAATTCAATTTCTTTTCCAAGTTCTCAATTTCAAATACTAGATATAATTTCTCTTTCAAATTCTATTCCAAGTTTTAATTTAATTTCTAATTTCATTCCCAACCATATTTCAAATTCATCCTAATTCAAGTCCCCATTTTTATTTATGTTCATGGACCAAATAACTTTCATCCATTCAATCTTTCTCAATTTGAGTTATATTTATGTTCAAGTATTCATTCATATTTATTCATTTTTTAAAATTAACTAGTCACTTGTTCATATCCAAAATTAATCTTTTTATGCATAAAAATTCTCATCCAATTTCAAAATAAATGTTTAACTAATTCACATCATAATCATTCATTTCAATCCGCTCTTTCATAACATTTTTGTTCAAGTTTCAAACATAATTCATTAAAGCATTATATTCAAAATTCATCAAATCCAGATAATCAACATTCATTCATACACACCATTCGTATGCATTTTAGTATTACATATATGATTAGGAATTTACATTAAACTAGTTTTTAAGTTCACAAAACTTCCAAAAAATTATTATTGTTACATCTTTTTTTGAATTTCCAAGTAACTCCGTGGTTTCTTCATATCCAAGCATTCATGAAATCTTCTTTCTCCATGACTATTTGTCCATCGTTCCAAATCCATCAATTAGCACATGAAATCGAAAAAGCAAGTTAGCATTCCTTCACTCAAAAATCAAATTCAATCACACATGTTTAATTCATTCAATTTCAAGAAAATTCACATTCTAATTCATTTACAAAAAATCACATTCACTTAAAATTCAAATCCATATTTCATTCAAAGATCAAAATTCATTCAAATATCCAAAGTTCAATTTCAATTCATATAAACCATGCATCATGTTTTGTTCATACATAATCTAACTTCATTCAAGTTTCACATAAACATCATCACATTGAAATCCATGTCACATTCAAATTCATCATATTTCCTACTACCAAACATTTGCAATTTCGTCGAACATAATCCATACAATCATACAATTTCACATTTCATCAAAGCATCATTCAAATTGCATCAGTCAAGTTCAAGTTCATATTTTAGTTATTCATGTTACATTGCATCAAATCCAGTATATTCATTCATTATCATGTGTTAGCATAAATTGTCATACAAGTTTTTAAAGTTGCAGAGGTAATAAAAAACAGGCAGGGACCACAACAACACAGTCACAACAGACAAAACAACAACCTCTGCAAACAGCAGCATCCGCAGACCACTATTGTTCCACTACAACAACAATTCAGACATTGTCCCCAACCTTTCATGAGCAAGTTTTCACAAAATTCAAAATCACAAACCCTGAACCAAGTCCTATATAACATCTATTGTTTCATTCATCAGGCAGCAAGAAAAAACCCTAGCCACCACATAAAAAAAACCACAACCATTTTTCACACCAAAGAAGAACATAACCACACTCAAATCCTAGTTCTATCATAACCAAAAAATATCAACAAGAAACTAGAACCTAGCATCAACAGTAACGTAGAAAAAACATACCTCTAGAGGTCTTGAACCCTCAACTTCAACAATCATCCTAAAGCATCAATCTCATTATCACTCCCATAACCTTGCCAACCATGGCATAACCTTAAAAAAAAGAGAACACCAGCTTTACAATCAACAAACCTTCGTTCCTCTTCAACAATCAGCAAAATGAACAACAACCGAATGAAGCTTGCAGAGACCACCGCGAGTCTGAGCAAATACGATGCCACTGTAAGCTAATCGGAGGAATCGAAGAGAGACGCAGGTGAAAGCAAAACAGAGAGTGAGATCGCCGTGAAAACCGCGATTGACGAGCAAAGAGAATCCATTCGCACATAGTATATCGCGAGAACGGAAGCCGAAATTTCATCAGAGCCGCTTTTGGATTCTGGTATTTTTTACGATTTCTTTTCATACCCTTTTCTCGTTCCATAATTTTTGTTTGTGATAGGATTAAGCTTGTGTATTTTTGTTTGTTCATGTATAAGGTTTGATTTTTGATTTGGTGATATAATGATTGATAGTTAATAAGAGGAATGAGAGAGACCGAAGGCGAATTTCAGAGAGATAGAAGAAGAATCGTAGGAATTTGGGTGGATAGAAAAGGAATTGATTGATTTCATTGTGAGAGGTTCAGAGCTTGAGATGAATGTGGAAGAGTGATAACGTTTTTAATTACACTTTAATTGGGAATTAAAGAAAGAAGTGTGAGGATATTTAAAAAAAAACATAATAATAACTTGCAGCGGCTGATAGTTGAGATTAGGGTTCACAATTAACCCTCTTTCATGGTTATAAAACCGAACCGGGTCTAGGTCAGAACCGACCCATCAAACCCAAAACCTGGTCCGCCCCATATATGCTCTTTCATACCCCATTTTTTACTTATTATTCCAGGCCCTTTTTTTTGTTTCAATTTTTGTTTTGTTTATTTATTTCTTATTTAATCAATTTCTTAATTTCTAAAAATAAAAAATATTTTATTTAGAACTTAGGTTTTTTTCTAACAATTTCCATTTTATTATTTTCATTTAAGATATCCAAAATTCAAAAAAACTCTTTAGATATTATTTAGTTTTTTTTTATTATTATCTAATATTTTTTTATATGTTATTTCTTTTAATATACCTAAAAAAATCAAAGTCATTTTTCTTAACCTTTATATTTATTTTTTCTAACCCATGTCGTTTATTTTAATTAATATATTTAGGTTTTAATTTTTTTTCTTCTTCTTAAGTAGCTTTTTTTAACTCAATTATCTTCTTTCTTAGTTTAATTTTTATACTAAAAATTCTAAAAAACATGTTTCATTTCATTTTCGTTTTAGATAGTTATTAGTTAGTTTAGGTTTGATTTATTTAGAGGTGTCCCATTAGTGTAAGAGAGTTTAGTTTAATATTGAAAAAAATATAAGAATATATTAGTCTTTTTTTTAGTATTGTATTTAGTCATTGGTGTTAATTTTAAAATTCAAAAAAAAAAATATGTTTCTTATATTAAAAAAAATAAAAATAAAAAAGTATTTATTTTATTTAAATATATCTAAAAAAGACTCAAAATATATGTTTATTTTTTATATCTAAAAAAAAAATTCTAAAAAAAATGTTTATTTTCTTAATATCTAAAAAAAAATAAAAATATTGAGTTTCTATATCTAAAAAGATTTAAAATATGTTATCTTTCTATGTAAGTAAAAGAAGCAAAAAAATTAAGGCATTTATTCTCATTTACTGTTTTAGATATTATTATAATTACTATATTTATTGTGTTTTCAATATTTGTTTAGATTATGTTATAAAAAAAATCAAAAAAAGGTTCATGCATTTATTTCCTTTCCTTAATTTTAGATATTATTACTATAAAAAAAAATTCAAATCAAAACCAACCAATATACTTATCCTCTTTCATTATTTTTAGATATTGTTAGAAAAATAACAACAAAAAAAAGGTTAATACATTTTTCTCTTTCCTATTTTTTTTATAGATATTATTAGAAAAATACAAAAAAATATTTTCTTACTTTAGACTTTTATTTATTTATTTAGTTATGTTTTAATTTTGTACTTAGTTTTTTCGTTATTTAATTTCTATTTATCATTTTCCTTAATATATCTAAAAAACTAAAAAGAAAACTTTTTCTTATTTACTTCTTAATTTTTGTTTATTCTAAAAAAACATTTCTTTATCTTTATTAAACTTTTTTTATTAAATTTTTTTTATTATTATCATTTTAATTTTTATTTATTACTTTCTTAAAGTATATTTAAAAAATAAAAAATAAACATATATTTTCTTCTATTTTGTCTAATTATTTTGAAAAATCAATTTTATCTTATTTCAAACTTAAGGTTTTAGAATTTATTTTCAATTTATCTTCTCTTTGAAAAATCTAAAAATAATAAAAAATAAAAATAATGTCATTTTTTCGTTTTTATTTAGTTGTGAGGTAGTTTAGGTTTGACTTCTTTATGTGTGTCTCATTAGGATGAGAGTTTGAGTTTAGATTTTTTTTTCTTTGTGTGAGTGCGAGCTTCTTGTTTATCATTTTGGTTGTATATATGCCATGAATTTTTTATTTTTATTTTGCATCAAGGCCATAAAATGCTAAGATAAAATTTTAAGTGCCACACCATTTAAGACTTTAATTCTTCAAAGATAATAATCCTTGGTCCAACGCCAAGTTGAGTTCATATACACTTCACTCACACACGTAAGTCGGTCGTTCTACAATCGCCATCTGCACAGTCTTTACACTTCACAGCCTTCCAACTTAAGCAAATTGACGCACCAAGTTTGTTTTCCACCCCGCATTCTCGATCCATATATCGAGTCATAGCCCGGTTACTAAGCCTTTTACCTTGTATTTCCATTTACTTTATTCAGTCTATTTTTGCGAGTAGCAAACTATGCCTTAGACTTAGAAGTTCGCACCCTCATTTATTTACTTTATTTTTTCGCATTTAAATCCAAAAAGGAAAGAACTCCTGCAGTTGACTCAATGTCATAGGAAGTTTAGCCATCCCTAATTCTTTTTCGACCTTAGCCATTAGGACTTTTTTAGTTTATAATTTTTTGTGACTTTGTTAAGTCACGTGAGTGTTTTCCATAACACTTACCTTCCCCCGCGAACCTTGAGAGTAACCAAGTGTTTGTTAATCCTTTGGAGAACTATGAGTGCTCTGATTCTATACCCGATACGTAGGCATCGATGCGATGTTGTGCGAGCACCATTAGAAATAAAAACCTTAGGTTCCCTTAATTTTAGCAAGCAATAAATAACAATAACACAAATATTCACAAGAGGTTCCCGTAGGATATTGCGGATGCTTAGGATGTTAACACCTTCCATAGGTATAACCAACCCCCGAACCTAGATTCTCCATAATTAGGGTTTTTACGATCTTTTTCCCTTTTCCCTTTGGATTAAATTAAAGTCGGTGGTGAACATTTAATAATTGTGATTCAAGCTTAATCAATAGCTTGGTATCCGATTCTCACCGCCATTCCTCCTACATCCGGTGCTTGGAAGGCCATTGTTGACCAGTTGGTGAAGGATAAGGAAGACATGGAGAATCGGTATAAGAAAGAGATTAAGAGGATTCACATGAAGTACCAATCGGGATTCGGATCTTCTTCGAATGTGACCCCCTAGGCATAGTTTACTTTTTCTCTCATGTATTAGGATTGTTGAGGCTTGTACTTCACTTGTAATCCTTACTTTGATTTTAATGAGAATGAGTTTTTAAGTACTTCAAAAAGTGTTTCTTTATAAATATTGCAATTTATCTTATAGTTCTTTGAAATCTTTGCATTTGCATACGGATACCATGCATCATGCCCGCATTGGTCTTGCTTTTTGAGTGTTTTCTAGGGATCTTATGTTGTTTCTTGGTCTTCATTAAGTTCTCCTGTCAAGCTAACTCACAAGGTTGATACTCGAGCTAATCGGAAGAAGATGTCGGAAACCTTACAACAAGAGAATCGCGAGCTACGCGAAGAAGTTGCATATCTGAGGGAAAGCTTGGAAAGAGTTACTGCCATGATGGAAAGCTTGGTGGCTGCTCAGAATCAGCCACCTCCCCCTGATTCTCTGGTACAAAATACAATCATCTCTGAGATTGTCACTGCATCAATTCCTGCTGAAACTGTCCTTTCTCCTCGTTACTGCATGCCTTCTAGCACACCGTGGGGCATGCCAGTTGATTTCATTCCTGCTGGTTATCATCCTCCTCCTCCTGAGACTGCTGCATTTAATACTCTTCCGCCAGTGATGAATACTCTTCCGCCAGTGATGACTACTGCACCGCCTGTGATGCACACTATTCCGCACCATGATGAAGTGATTTACCATGCTGAGCCCAGTGAAGGCGCTGGTGTGATTGAAAGACTTGATGATTTTCAAGGTCGTTTTGCTGAGATGCTGTAACACTCCAAATTTGCCATCTTCTTTTTAGCATCATCATCATATCGTAATCATCATTAGCATGTCATATCCTTAACATTTTGCATAGAAAAATGAAGCAAATCACTCACATGTTCTAGCATAAGGCATATGATACATCATCCGGTAAGTTCAAAGCACTACAAGTCAAAATCGAGAGCATGTTGACATGGCAAGAAGCTCACGGGATCTTTTATGCAAGCTCTTCATCATGGTCAAGGCCCTAAAGAAGGATTGAGGATCAAAATCAGATCATACGGTTGGCGCTGGGTTATTATGGAGGTTCCCCACCAAAAGGAGGGAGAATTCAAAATTCACTGGCGTTAACTGGTTAACGCTTTGGTTAACCGGTTAACGGCTGCGAATTTTGAATTCCAGTAGCAAGTTCAGCATGTGGTTTTGGCTCCAATTTTGCATTTTTCTGATTTTTATTCATTTTGAATTAAGGAGAAGGATCTAGAGCATTTATCCAAGCCTAATTCCAATGCTAGATCCTAATCACTTTCCCAAACCACATTTTTGGATCCCAAACCAAAATTTTGGGCCCCAAACCTAAACCATATTTAATCTATTTCCCTCCAAACTAAGAGAGGGCTCTCTCATAATTTTCAATTTCCATTTTCTGAATTTTGATCTCTCTCACCATTCTCTCACATTTTCTCTCCCAATTTTTCCAAGTTCACTCAAAGTTCCTCTTTGAAGATCATATAACTTTGGACTAAAGTGTGTAGATCTTGGAACTAGACCTCCATCCATAGTTTCTTTGCATCGATTTGCTGGTTTCACTACTTGGTTCAGATATGGTTTGGAGATTAGAAGTGCTTTCGGAGCCAAAATTCTGCATCAAGACCCTTTGCTTGCAAATATTTTGCACGGAGTGTGAGGATTAACACCAGATCTTCTAAGTTTTCCACGAGATCTCTCATTTCCCGCTCAAACAACAGTTACCAAAGCATACCTCGGCTTTGTAGGTTGGTTAAATTCAGATCTAGCTCTGTTTTTAGCTTATTTGCATGTTTGTGCTTTAGATCCACCATATGCTTGTGTTGCTTGAATTGATCGGTTAATTTGTAACCGGATCCGTGTGCCAATGTTCATGAGCTTAATGATGTCAATTAATGTGAATTGATCCATTTATTTCATGCTTAATTGATTGCTGGTCTGGTGTGGAATTATTTGAATGAACTGGATTTGAGCTGATTTTCATGCAGGATTTGTTGCTGTTTTGACAGTGTTAACCGGTTAACACTTTGGTTAACCGGTTAACGCACCCTTTTTCTGCATAATTTGCTGCAGGTTTGAACTGGTTAACCGGTTAACACTTTGGTTAACCGGTGAACACTGATGCAGAATCTCATTTTGGAGCTGTTTTGAGCTTATTTGATCCCCTTGCTTGCTTTAATTGCTATGGATCATTGTATGATCATTGAATATGCTAGTTTAGGGTGATTTGCTTGCTTGTTGATGCATGCCTTCATGTTCTCGACACATAAATGCTTGTATGTGCAAAGTATGGCATGTTTGTTTGATCTTTGTTGATTTGAACTTTGAGCATGCTAATTCCATGATTGTGTTGTTGAACATATGCTGGACTTTTTGCTAACATTGTAGGGGCTCATGGTAAGAGAAGTGTGGATGTTTATCCACATTTCAGCTCTTCATCTTTTCTTTTTAAGTTTCTTTCTATTTTGTGGTTTTTGATGTGCCTTATGCCATCATGTGATTCAACTCTTTTCCTCCCCTTTAGGAGCAACTTATCTCCTTTAGAGGAGTAAGTTGCTTACTAGCTTTCTTCTCCTCTTCTTTTCTTCTCCTTTGGTTCTTCTTTTCTCTTAGGATAGAGTTCAAACCTCACTAACCTTAGGACCACTTTTGCATGATAACTTTAGGTTTAGTCTTTCCCATTAGACTTTTGCCTTTTTCTCTTTTGGTTCTTTCTCTTCTCATCTCAAAACAAAAACCTAAAAAACATTAATAAAGAAAGAAGTGACTTCTTGTGTAATAGCCTTATTCCATGGGGCATATGTATTCATTCCATCTTGGAATAGTGCATTTGTCTAGCATGATGCACAAGTCGGATCATGAAGTCTTCTTCATCAAGGAAAATCCTAAAAAATACTTCTTCACATTAAATTACAAAAAAACACTTAATAAATACAACAAGTCAATGAAATTAGGCCCTTGCCCTTGGAAACAAGTCTTGGATAAATTATCCTTACTTGGTGTGCTTGTCCTATTATTCCATCTTGGAATGTAGTAGCAAGTACACATTCCATGGAAAAGAGTTTGAGTTCATTCTCTTGTGCCACACAAATAAAAAACTCATAAAAAACACAAACAAACAATAAGCGTCTCTCCTTCGGGACTTCTTTTCTCATCTCCTTCGCTCCATGCGCGAACTTGTCACTACTTATCATTTTGCAAGACGGTAACGCACTCGTCGTCCGAGCCTGCAACACCTGAGCATTGACATAGGCAGTTCAAGCCTTAAGACACAAGCAATCTTTTCCACCCCTAGTTAGGGGAACTACGGTGTCTCTGATCCTCATGTCCAGATGAGGTACGTAGGCAGCGGGGTAGGGCCCGTTCGAGCACACTCTTTTATTTTCCCTACATTTCCCCCCTTTATTTTCTTTTTTATCCAGATTCAGTTTCAGTTTTGCAACATCTTTCATTCTTATACCCTTTGAAACAGTTTCTTTGCAAGCGTGGATCCCATCGGGTACGGAGGACGATCTGGGGTGCTAATACCTTCCCAGGTCTGTAAACACCCCAAATTTGCCCTCACCCATTCACACCATGGCTTGTGATCAGTTCATATGCATAAACACAATCATAACATCTCATACCTCAATTTTGAGTCTTTGCATTGGTTCTAAGTCATCTGCATCTAGGGTTTGTGATCTGAGCAATCCAAGAGCTTCTTGAGCCACTCCAAAGGTCATCAATCACTTCAAAGGGTTCTATGTGTGTTCAAGCATCATATTATATCTTCCCAAAGTCAAGAATGCCAAAGAATCACAAGAACTGGGATTGGTGTGGAGGCAGAGCCAGGTTTGACTGCACAGATGACCTGAAATTAGGGTTTTGGTTTCAGAGGCCATAACTCCAAATTTTTTGGTCATTCTTGTTTCTATTGTTCTCTATATGGTATGGGGAGTGTGCATATCAATTTTCATGAAGAAATTCCATGGGGAAGTCATCTGATCAAGAGTTGACTTTCTGGACAAGTCAGTGCAAAATCAGGGCATCTGAGGCCCCCAATGACCCAACCAAGGGGTGATCTTCATCATTTTGAGTGTATTTGATCTTTATTTGATCATAGAAGAAGGTTGAAGTTCACAAAAATCAAGAATTACAAGTTTTTGCAAAGTTGACTTTTTAGGGCATGGTTGACTTTTAATGAAATGTCATTTTATGCAACTTTTTCAACCCTTGCTTTTTGATCCAAAAATGCTTCAAATGGAAAAACTTTGGTCATGAAAGTTGTAGATTAGATCTTTCCCTTTTCAAAAAGTACAAGAACATGACCTAATTCATTTTGGATCAAAAGTTATGGTGTGTCAAAGTTGGCAAAAATCATTAAAATTCAAGTTATGCACCAAATGGAAAACTTGCAAATTCATGTACCAAGCATTCTAGTGACTTCAAAATGACTTCAAAACTTCATCATATGATCATACATGACCCCAAAAACAGAATTGGCCCAAGGGATTTTGCATTGCTTACTTTGGTTTTCAAAGATTTCTAAGGCATTTTCCATAAGAGTGCAAAGAGGGATTCTTGGCAAAATCATCTTCCCATGAGTTATGTGATCACTAAATGACTCCTATGCATTGCCATGACTAAATGTAACATTATGCAACAAAATTCAGCAAGAGTTTTTTTCATGTACATAGCACAAAATCATGAGGAAACATCAAGTGGGCAAGTTGCAAAAGCTAGCATAGCTTGTGATCCATATGTTGCAGTCAGCTACAAGCAATCCAAGGGCCCTCCTCAACTCAAGCTGAAGCAAGACATGACTTCAAACTGCTGCTGCCATGACCCATGCTGCTAGTACAAGCCAACTTGACTTTTTGGCAAAAGTTCCCATACTCATGGCACAGTGAGCAGCCACCCCTACTGACCTGCCCCACAGGCTATCCACACAACTTGGAGATGTTATAGCAAGGCATTGGGCATTGAAGCAAGCCAGAACACAGCATACCACAAAACTGTCAAAGAGCTTCTTCTCTTCGATTCTCATTTTCCAGCCACCAAACATCAAAACTCTCTTCACCAACAAATCAAACACATAAAAAGGAACCAGAATCAGCCATTAACAGAGCTTGAAACCACTCACACACAAACTCCATTTTCTGATACACCAGAACTGGACCTCTCAAAATAGCTTGCTTAAGCTCATTCCAAGCCTACCATTAGCATCAGGAGAACCATTGGAGTGAGTCTGCATCAAAGAGAAGCCCAGAAAGCCCAGAAACAGGATCTTCCATCTCAGGTATGGCCATGAACTTTTTCTCTCAGAGCTTGCATTTTAAGTTATAAATTGATTGCTTATGTCTTGCTGGTCATGGGGATGTTCTTAGAATCGAAAATGAGTAAGAAATGAGTTTGTACTGATGCTCTGAAATTTCACCCGTGAAATTTGTTTCCTTAGATTTGCTTGATTCTTAGTGTTTAAATGATGTTTGAGGGTGGATTTGTATCTTAGGTTGTTAGAGGATCACTTGGCTGTGTTTAATTTGATGATTGGTAGCCTGAATCATGATCTAGGGTTTTGATGTTGCCGGAGAAGATGACCGGAGCTTCCCTCCAGTCACCTGAAAATGCTTAAGCCCTAATCCCTGTAATTAATGGCATTTGAATTTAGAGCGTTGGATTAGCTGACCCCTTTGACTTGGCGCGTGAACGTCTGGCCCAGATTCACTCATTTTGCCCTAATCCCCTTTCATTAGTTTAATTAATCATAATTAAATTAATTTAATCAGGACAAGCCTCAGCCCTTGGATGACGCGCCAGTCAACCATTTCCATTCCAGTTTAAATATCAGCCATCAGATCTGCTTACTTCTTCATTTATTTTATTTTCTTTTCAATTTTTCTCATTTATTTTATACAATTTATTTAAAATAGTAAAAATGCTCTAAAAATTATGAGATTTTTTACCAAAGGTTTCATTAATTTTTAAAACACAAAAATATTTTTATTTTTATTTTTAGCATTAAAAAAGTATTTTTAAATATTTAAAAGTTTATTTTTAATTGATTAATGAAAATTAATTTATTAAAAATACTTTTAGGTATTTAAAAATCACCAAAAAATTCATGAAATGTTTTAAGACATTTAGAAACATTGTCCAACCCTCAAACCAAATTTATTTTTTGATCTTGATGCATTTTGAGAATTTTTCATTGAATTAAAATCATTTTGATGCATTATTTTGATCCAAGCTTCAAAAAATCATTTCTGCCTAACCCCAAAGAGTTGGACCTTGATTCTTTTTGCATTGCATTGTGTTTAGCATGTAGTTTGTGAGATTAAATGGCCATGACTTGATCTTTCATTTTCAATTTGTTTGATAATTTTCTTGTTAAGGAACCCTAAAACCCTAGAAGACTTAGAAAAATCATAACTTGAAATTGGTTAGGAGTTGGAACTTCTCCTTTGGGCAGTGAGTTAGTATAGGATTAGGGATCCTTTGAATGGATTTTCAATTTTTTATAATGTTGTTTGCTTCTGATTTTGGTTTTTGTTTGTTGCATTGTTCATAAACCCTAATTTGGGCTTTCATATGCATCCATCTTGCATCTTCTTGCATAACATGACTTGCCATGACATTCCATGCCTCCATTTGATTCATTTAACATCATAAGACATATTGAAAGCATGTTTGATCATTGCACCTTGCATTTGTCATGTTGTATGCCATATGCATCTCATAACTTTTCATGTATGTTCTTGGTTCTTAACTTGCTCCATTTGCATTCATAAGCTTGTATGATCATCCACATGTTTTGTTTCTGGTTTGTATCATCTCATAGCATCATTAACATCACATATATGCTTCTGGTTTTGGTTTGCATCATGTCATTCCATCCCATTTTGCATTGCATTGCATTTCTTTTCTAACCTTTCAGGTGGTAAGTGATTTTGAGAAGTGAATTTGCCTTCACTTCTCATAACTCTTCTCTTCATCTCTCTCTTGCATCCATGCTGCATTTTGATATGTGTTTGAGATTGAGCTTGCTCATTCCTCCTCTTCCCACTTTCTTTCTTCAAGTGACTTGACTTCTTGAATGAAGCAAGTTGCTTTGCTTCTCTTGATCCTTTCATCTGCTTCCTGGTGGTTCCATTGAAGACTTCTCTTGAAAACCTCACAAACCTTAGGAACAACCAAGCATGACAATGATTAGGGTTTTGATTAGTCTCCCCTCTTAGTTTTACCTTTGTGTCTCTTTTGAGTCATCTCTTCTTATCTCATAATCAGGGACTAAACCCTAAAGGCTTTAAGGCTTTGTGATTAAGCTTATGCCTGTATCCTTCTCTTAGGATGGAGTGTATAACTTTAATCCTAAGTGTTAAACCCTTAATGTGTTTAACTCCTTTAATCAATCCATCTAATAATCATCAAGACACCACACTTGTAACTTGGGCCTTGCATTAGGGTTCTAATTCTTCCTTAATTGGTTAAGGACTAACCCTAGTGTTAATGGACAAGTCCCCCTCAAGTTGTCTTACAAATCATAAAACTCACTTCATCATCATATCATTAATAAAATCCACTTAATCAAAGGCTTGTTTTGTCATGAGTTTAATCCCTAATCATGGATTAAGTTGAGGAGTTTTCCTCAGCTTAAACATTCTCATCTATTATCCTTCTATTAGGATGGTGTAATGAGCCTGTTTAATCATTGATTATGGCTTAATCTCATTACTTAACACTAAACAAAAACTCCAAAAACACCTAATTAATCACAAGTAGGTTAATGATCTTAACCCTACACCAAAGGTGATTAAGTGTAAGAATCTGACTTCACACTTAAGGTACTCTCATTACCCCTAATCAGAGGGAAGA
Organism: Lathyrus aphaca; assembly: GCA_963966055.1. Lineage (NCBI taxonomy): Eukaryota > Viridiplantae > Streptophyta > Magnoliopsida > Fabales > Fabaceae > Lathyrus > Lathyrus aphaca. Next base: position 352,302,333 of record OZ014520.1, on the reverse strand, counting down.
TGTGATGAGTTTACTAAATCCATTGGTTTAGGCTCAAGCTCATTAACTTATGACAAATTTTCAAAAGTAATAAAAGACTGAAAACACAAAAACAAACAATAATCGTCTCCTCCGGGATTCTTTTCTCATCTCATTCACTCATAAACGAGAACTTGCTTCTTCCGTCTAATGCAAGACAGTTTGCACCTGAGCCAGACAGGTCATACACTTGAGCATAGACAAGTAAGCAGTTCACAAGTCAATTTCTTTCAGTCTCTTTGGGTCGAACTACGGTGTTCTGACTTCCTCATTGCACGAGAGGATACGTAGGTATAACTTAACAGTTATCGAACAAAAGTCTCTGTATATTCCCCCTCTTTCCAGCTTCATTCTTTAGCCTCATGATCTTTAGCATCTCATCCCTGTCCTTACACTGACACTGTACATATTACACTTCACACTTCTTTTGCACTGACACCTGTACATCCTTTTCCAGCTCTTTGACACACAGATTTCACTGACACTACCCCTTTAAAACACAAATCTTTTAAGCGTGGATCCCGTCGAGTACGGCGGACAATCTGGGTGCTAATACCTTCCCAGGTTGTAACCAACCCCCTTTCTCAGTCTCTCTGGTTCGCAACCGTCTTATCCATCTCCTTCTAGGTTTATGCAGCATTACCTTTCCTCCGGGATAAAAATGCCTAGCTGGCGACTCTTTCATCTCCAGTGAGTTCACGGCTGTGTGTTCTCATTGTCCCTCTCGCCGACCGTTCGCGTCTGTACCTTTATCTGGGCAGGTCCCATTTATCGGGAGCGATAGCTTGGCGACTCTGCTGGGGACCCTTATACTGCAACCAGGGCTTCTGGTTCTTTTTGTGGGTTCCTCCTAGCGCTTGATTGATTTGTGTTTACTGGGGTGTTATGTGCTTATTTGTGTTTGTATATCTGTATTTATTTTTATGTACAGTTGCTTTACTGCTTTCTTTATTGCTTTACATATTGTCGCTCCCGATAAATGAAGCAGGGTCAAATAAGGGTACAGACGCGAACGGTCGGCGAAAGGGACAATGAGAACACACAGCCGTGAACTCACTGGAGGATGAATAGAGTCGCCAGCTAGGCATTTTTATCCCGGAGGAAAGGTAATGCTGCATAGACCTAGAAAAGAATGGATAAGACGGTTGCGAACCAGAGAGACTGAGAAAGGGGGTTGGTTACAACCTGGGAAGGTGTTAGCACCCAGATTGTCCGCCGTACTCGACGGGATCCACGCTTAAAAGATTTGTGTTTTAAAGGGGTAGTGTCAGTGCAATTTGTGTATAAAGAGCCGAAAAAAGGATGTACAGGTGTCAGTGTAAGAGAAGTGTGAAGTGTATAAATATATAGTGTCAGTGAAAGGAATAAGAGTGGAATGCTCATGACTATGAGGCTTAAAAGAATGAAGCTGGAAGGAGGGGGAATATACAGAGATTTTTGTTCGATAACTGTTAAGTTATGCCTACGTATCCTCTCGTGCAATGAGGAAGTCAGAACACCGTAGTTCGACCCAAAGAGACTGAAAGATAAATTGACTTGTGAACTGCTTACTTGCCTATGCTCAAGTGTATGATCTGTCTGGCACAGATGCAAACTGTCTTGCATTAGACGGAAGAAGCAAGTTCTCGTTTGTGAGTGAATGAGATGAGAAAAGAATCCCGAAGGAGACGATTATTGTTTGTTTTTGAGTTTTTCAGTCTTTTATTGCTTTTGAGAGTTTGTCATAAGAAAATGAGCTTAAGTCTAAACCAATGGGTTTAGTAAACTCATCACATCTTCCCTCTGATTAGGGGTAATGAGAATACCTTAAGTGTGAAGTCAGCTTCTCACACTTAAACACCTTTGGTGTAGAATTAAGATCATTAACCTACTTGTGATTATTTAGATGTTTTTGTTGTTTTTATTTAGTGTTGAGTGATGAGGTTAAGCCATAATCAGGGATTAAACAGACTCATTACACCATCCTAATAGAAGGATAATAGATGAGAATGTTTAAGCTGAGGAAAGCTCCTCAACTTAATCCATGATTAGGGATTAAACTCATGACAAAACAAGCCTTTGATTAAGTGGATTTTATTTAATGGTATGATGATGAAGTGATTTTTAGGGTTTATAAGACAACTTGAGGGGGACTTGTCCATTAACACTAGGGTTAGTCCTTCTTAACCAATTAAGGAAGAATTAGAACCCTAATGCAAGGCCCAAGTTACAAGTGTGATGTCTTGATACTTATTAAGTGAATTGATTAAGAGATTTAAACACATTAAGGGTTTAACACTTAGGATTAAAGTTATACACTCCATCCTAAGAGAAGGATGCAGGTATAAGCTTAATCACAAAGCCTTGAAGCCTTTAGGGTTTAGTCCCTGATTATGAGATGAGATGAGAAGACTCAAAAGAGACACAAAGGTAAAAACTAAATGGGGAGACTAATCAAAACCCTAATCATTATCATGCTTGGTTGTCCCTAAGGTTTGTGAGGTTTTCAAGAGAAGATCTTCAATGGAACCACCAGGAAGCAGATGAAAGGATCAAGAGAAGCAAAGCAACTTGCTTCATTCAAGAAGTCAAGTCACTTGAAGAAAGAAAGTGGGAAGAAGAAGAATGAGCAAGCTCAAACCCAAACACATATAAAAATGCAGCATGTGTGCAAGAGAGATGAAAAGAAAAGTCATGAGAAGTGAAGGCAAATTCACTTCTCAAAGTCACTTACCACCTGAAAGGTTAGAAAAGAAATACAATGCAATGCAAAATGGGATGAGATGACATGATGAGAAACAAAAACAGAAGCATTTACATGATGCTAATGATGTTATGAGATGCTACAAACATGAGGCAGCACATGGAAATGATCATACAAGTTCATGAATGCAAATGAAGCAAGTTAGGAACTATGAACATACATGAAAAGTTATGAAGTGCACATGGCATACAACATGGCAAATACATGATGCAATGATCAAACATGCTTTCAATATGTCTTATGATGTCAAATGAATCAAAAGGATGCTTGGAATGTCATGGCAAGTCATGTTATGCAAGAGAATGCAAGATGGATGCAAATGGAAGCCCAAATTAGGGTTTATGAACTAAACATCAAACAAAAATCAAAATCAGAAGCAAACCCTAAGATAAAAAATTGAAAATGCCACAAAAGGACCCCTAAACCTATACTAAACCAATGCCCAAAGGAGAGGTCTCAACTCCTAACCAAGTTCAAGTTATGATTTTTACAAGTTTGCTAGGGTTTTAGGGTTCCTAAACAAGAAAATTACCAAACAAATGAAAAATGAAAGATCAAATCATGGCCATTTAATCTCAAAAACTATATGCTAAACACAATGCAATGCAAAAAGAATCAATGTCCAACTCTTCATGGATAGGCAGAAATGATTTTTTGAACTTAGGATCAAAATAATGCACAAAAATGATTTTAATTCAATGAAAAATTCTCAAAATGCATCAAGATCAAAAAAGAAATTTGGTTTGAAGGTTGGACAATGTTTCTAAATGTCTTAGAACATTTCATGAATTTTTTGGTGATTTTTAGATACTTTAAAGTATTTTTAATAAATTAATTTCCATTAATCAATTAAAAATAATCTTTTGAATATTTAAAAATACTTTTTTAATGCTAAAAATAAAATAAAAATATTTTTTGTGTCATAAAAATTATTAAAACTCATAAGAAAAAGTTTCATAATTTTTAGACAATTTTTACTATTTTAAATTAATTGTACAAATAAAATGAAAAGAAATTAAAATAAATTGAGATAAATGGAAAGTATGCTCAATGAAGCGTCCAGATTGAATCTGGGCTTGGGAGGTTTGACCTGGCGCGCATCTGGACGGCCCAGGTTCAAACTTCCCTAAACTCAATTAATCAAATAATTAACATTTAATTAAATACGGATTAGGGCTAATGATCAGATCTCCACCACTCAATGCACGCGGGAAAGGAGAATCGCACGGCCTAAATTCAAACTTGCCCCTAAACCCTAATTAACTCATTAATGACCTTCAGGCGGCCGGAGAAGACTTCCGGTCATCTTCTCCGGCCAGCTCCCTCCCTGAAAAATGCTAACTCTCACCCTAGCTCACTAAAACCTAATTTTCTTGCCCAGAAATCAACCCCACGCATCATATAACAAGAATCCATAGCCAAAACAAATTTATTTTACACAACAAAACTGAATCGAAGCAAAAGGGATTTAGGTCAAAAAATTTCAGGAACATCATACATGCTCAAAACTCAATGATTTTCGAAACCAAACACATCATCATGACCAGTGGAACATGGAGAACCAATTAAGAACTTAAAAACAAACTCCTGGGAAAAAAGTTCATGGAGCTCACCTGAACTGGAGCTCTGATCTCTGGCACTTTCTGGCTAGTTCTTTGGCTCAAACAGGTCCCAATGATCCCCCTTTGAAGCTTTGGATACTTGGTTGGAGTTTAAACAGCCTCCTGAGTGAGTTTGCATAAGCTCTGACCAAGGGAGTGTGAAAATCGTATTTGAGTTATGGAGGGTTTCAGGCCAAAGTAGTGGGTGGTTTCTGGTCAGTGAAGCAAGGTGAGTTGATGTGTGGAATTTGTTTGAGTGTTTATGGCTTGTAGAAGCAGATTCGAAAGCTTTTGCCTTATGGAGTGAAAATGGTGAAATGGAGTTATGGCTTGTTTCAGGCCTGGTTCTTTGTTGGTTTAGGCTTAGTGGAACATGGTGAGATGATTGGTGAAAATGGTTTGGATGTTTGAAGTTTGTGGAGGCAGATTCGAAGGGTTTTGCACAAGGGAGTGTTTTTGTGTATATGGTGTTGTGTGTTGATTCAGCCTTGCCTCTTGAGTGTTATGGCCAGCATTTTCCTTGCATAAAGAACTCCCATTGGTCAGGTGATGTGACCTGGCCTGCTGTGATTGGGATGTCCACTTTTGCAAAATGTCAACTTGGTTGTAAGAGAGGCATGGGCTTGGTTCTAGCTTGGTACAAGGGCTAGGTCTGGCGCAGCATGGTGTGGTGAGAGACTATGGCTAGTTCAAAGGCCAAGGCAGCAAGTGGTGAGAAGTATCATGATGGTTTTGCAAGTTGGCACACTTTTGAAACTTCATGGAAAAGTCTTGTTACGCAAACCATAACCATGTGATCTTTGGTCCAATTATGATTTTTAGGTCACATAGAATGTTTGTGTCATGGTTTGATGTCAACTATGGGTTACAAATGGCATTGGTTCATGATTTTGCAAAGTTCCCATTTGGTGCATGTCTTGAAAATCAATGATTTTAGCCAACTTTGTCACACCATAACTTTTGATCCAAGAAGAATTTGATCATGTTCTTGTACTTTTTGAAAAGGGAAAAATGTATTCTACAACTTTCATGACCAAAGTTTTTCCATTTGAAGCATTTTTGGATCAAGAATCAAGGCTTGAAAAATGACCTAAAATGAAGCATTCTTGAAAAGTCAACTATGCCCAAAAAGTCAACATTTGCAAAAACTCCAAATTCTTGATTTTGTGAACTTCAACCTTCTTCCATGATCAAATAAAGATCATATGCACTCAAAATGATGAAGATTACCCATTGGTTGGGTCATTGGGGGCCTCAGATGCCCTGATTTTGCACTGACTTGTCTGAAAAGTCAACTCTTGATCAGATGACTTCCCCATGGAATTTCTTCATGAAAATTGATATGCATACTCCCTATACCATATAGAGACCAATAGGAACAAGAATGACCAAAAAATTTGAGGTTATGGCCTCTGAAACCAAAACCCTAATTTTAGGTCAACTGTGCAGTCTATCCTGGCTCTGCTTCCATGCAAACCTCAGTTCTTGTGATTCTTTTGAAACCTTGACTTTGAGAGGATGGAATATGATATAAGAACACACATGGATCCCTTTGAAGTGATTGGTAGCCTTTGGAGTGGCTCAAGAGGCTCTTGGATTGCTCAGGTCACAAACCCTAGATGCAGGTGACTTAGAAACTATGCAGTGAATCAAAAGTGAGATGTGAGGTGATATGATTGTGTTTATGCATATGAAATGATCACAAACCATGGTGTGAATGGGTGAGGGAAAATTTGGGGTGTTTACAGCTGCCCCTATTCAAACATGAGTTAGCTGTGCAGGATGTAAGCAATGGCTTAACAGGCAAGCGAGATAACTTGTGGTTGAATACCAAAGACAGTCCAAAATTTGCACTCACAGAATGAAGAAGAAAAGGGATATAGATTGTAAAGGAAAATAAAGTATATTGTAAAGCGTGGGCGACAGAGGACGACCGTCGAGCAGAGGACGACTGCTGGGTAAATAGCAAGGACGGGGACGGCCGACATGCTGGGAAAAGCGTGCTAAATAAAGCGATGACGGGGACGGCCGACATGCTGGGGATAAAAGGTTAAGCCAAGACGGGGACGGCCTACTAGCTGGGAAAAATAAGATATTATGATGGGGACGGCCATCTAGATAAAGCTGTAAAATTCTCTGGGAATTAATGAAACATGACGGGGACGGCCATCAAGTTCATAAAGCAAAGTAACCGACGATGGGGACGGTCATCGGGCTAAAAAGAAAAGGGACCACGACGGGGACGGCCATCGGGTTAAAGAATAAATGAAATAAACAGATGATGAGGTACGGTCATCAAAGGTGAAGGACGATCACCTAGCAGGGGACGGCTGCTCTGTTGGGGATAAGATGAGGGACGATCATCTAAGGTGGAGGACGACCACCTGGCAGGGTACGGCTGCCGAAAGGATCGCGACATAGGACGAATGCCGGATAGAAAAGGTCAACGATGGGGACGGCCATTGGACGAGCATGATGGAGGACGACCATCAAGAAGTGGAGGACGACCACTCAGCAGGGTACGGCTGCTCTCGAGGTTTGTCATGACATAGGACGAATGTCAGATAACCAAAAATCAACAGTGGGGACGGCCACTGGATAAAATGATGAAGGACGATCATCAAAAGGTGGAGGACGACCACCTAGCAGGGGACGGCTGCTAAAATATCAACGATGGGGACGCCCATCGGATGAGCATGATGGAGGACGACCATCAAGAAGTGGAGGACGACCACTCAGCAGGGTACGGCTGCTCTCAGGGTTTATCGGGATACAGGACGAGTGTCAGATAAAAAGGAAGGTTTGTTTGTTGATAATCTACTGGGGAAAAGTAAACACGGACGAGTGCTTACATCCAAGAAACAAAGGTATAAGTGTTTGGTACTTGTGTATAGATTAAAGATGCGGACGAGCATCCTTAAGACTGCGATACGGACGAGTATCATGTAGAAACAAAGACTGACGCATGTTCCGAGATGATGATACGGACGAGTATCAACTGGTTAACAGAGAACATGGACGAGCGTTGCATCTGAAGGGACTCTTCTGGGGAATAGTAGACACAGACGAGTATCTATATTCAAGGAGACGTAAGTGTTTGAAACAGTGAATGGATTAAAGATGCGGACGAACATCCTTAAGACTATGATACGGACGAGTATCATGTAGAAACAAACACTAGACGCAATGTTCTGAGATGATGATACGGACGAGTACCAACTGGTTAACAAAGAACAAGGACTACTGTTGAATCCGTGAGTATATAAATGGTGCATACAAGATACGGACGAGTATCTGTATAAGTGTAACATGAGTAGTGAATACGAGTATTGTACAGACGAGTGTTTATCTGCTGGGGAGAGTGACACGGACGAGTGTCAAAAGGAGAAGAGTATAATAATATCAACAAGTATATGGGTTGTAAAAGTGCAAGCGACTGCGCCGGGGATATGACACGGACGGGTGTCAAGAAAGTGTTATATATAGGTATATGTGAGTGCAGAGAGGATGTCTTTGGCTTTCTGCTGGTGATTATGACACGAGCGGGTGTCAGGAAGTATCTGTAATACGGGTGGTCTTGTTTGTAAAGGGTGTTCAGGCAACTTTACTGGGGAGTGATGACACGGACGGGTGTCAACCGGTGTTTGTGAATCGTGAGGCAACTGCTTTTGCTGGGGACTCTGGGGGATTTTGGGGAAAGTAGTCTGTAATGGTTAATATTCACAGGTGTTTGACTCATAACATGACTTATGATTATGCTATGTACTTGATTTTTGCCGTAATGCTCCGTATTAGACGGAATGCTACGCTCTGAGGGGATAATATGATGTGAATGCCATGATTATGCAAAGATACCAAACTGGGACTCGGATCCCGTTGCTGTGAAAATCTCTGGCTGATCTGTTTGAAGTGAGGATCCCAGCTGGGGATGTGATCATTGGTAGATATGGAGAGATGTGTCTGCTTGGGGATACAGGTCACTGGTTGACGCATCCTTATAATATAGGACCCAGCTGGGGTTTGTAGAAGCCTTCTGTACTCTGTTGTGACTTCTTCGTGCGTTGCTCTTCTGGATAGAGGCTGAGGATCTTGTGGGGAGATGATTCCCTGATTCCTGTATTTTGCTGAGGAAGAATGATTGGTACTACGGCTGGGGAGAATTGTTGGTAACCCAGCTGGGGAGAGTAACGAGAGGCAACTCAGCTGGGGAGAAAGCACCTTGAGTGCTAAGGCTGTTTGTTGATCCCTGCAATCCTGCAAAGATAAGGAAACGCACAAAAGGTCCCGAGGTACCCTTTACTGGATTCCGTCGTAGGAGTTGAGCACCTTCGAGAGTAAGTATATTCCCTGAAAGCATGTGTTTTTATTTTCTTAGAGAGAAGCATCCGTACTCATGCAATCAGTTTTTCTAGAGACATCAGACATTTTTGCAAAATAAAAATGTACAAAACGAAACATGACTGAAAAATCTGATTTTATTAATTCATGTGCCCTGAATTGGCAAGATACAGTCAAAGAAACAGATCCCCTGAAATGAGGAGATTGTTACAAATTGAAAAATAAAGTGCTGGCAATGTTGATGACGCTTTAAGGAGCTTCCTCTTCTGCTATGACTCGTATGACAATGACGTTCTTCTCGTCTTGCTTTCTGAAGAATGTTGATTCTGATTGAAGCTCGATCCTTTCGAAGCTTACCAAGTTGTAAACGATACAGACGAATTCAGAATGCAGTTGTTCGCTCATTCCCTTATTTTGCATGGATCGCCCTTTCGGGTTTTCAATCCATCGGGATACCCATTTTTGCCTGAGTTGTCCAATGCGGCTTTTCAACTTAGCGGGTGTACATTTTTTATTATTTTCCCTTACTTTTGCCCGAGTCTTTTATTCTGTTTTTGACTCGCCGGGATGCCCTATTTTTGCCTGGACTTACATTCTGTTTTTGTGTCCAGCGGGTCATTTTATGCGAAGTATTTTTTAACTGCATCTGAATTCACAGGGGATGGGAAGTCTTCACCATCCATAGTGCTGAGCATCAGTGCTCCACCAGAGAAAACTTTCTTTACCACGAATGGTCCTTCATAGTTTGGAGTCCATTTGCCCCTGTGGTCTGTATGAGGAGGGAGGATCCTTTTCAACACAAGATCTCCCACTTGGTACTCTCGGTGCCTGACTTTCTGATCGAAGGCCTTCTTCATTCTCTTCTGATATAACTGCCCATGACAGATTGCAACCAATCTCTTCTCTTCGATCAGACTCAGTTGCTCGTATCGGGCCCGGACCCATTCTGCTTCACTTAGTTTAACATCCATCAGTACCCGTAGGGAGGGTAATTCAACTTCCACTGGTAGGACTGCTTCCATACCATATACAAGTTGATACGGCGTTGCCCCAGTGGACGTTCTGATTGACGTGCGGTACCCATGAAAGGCAAATGGTAGCATTTCGTGCCAGTCTTTGTAGGTGACTACCATCTTCTGCACAATCTTCTTGATATTCTTATTTGCGGCCTCAACAGCGCCGTTCATCTTTGGCCTGTAAGGAGAAGAGTTGTGATGTTGGATCTTGAAGTCCCGGCACAGCTCTGCCATCATTTTGTTGTTTAGATTGGAACCATTATCAGTAATGATTCGTTCGGGAACTCCATATCGACAGATGATATCTCTCTTCAGAAATCTGGCTACCACTTGCCTTGTGACGTTTGCATATGAGGCTACTTCAACCCACTTGGTGAAATAATCAATGGCGACCAGGATGAATCTGTGGCCATTTGAAGCAGTTGGCTCAATCTTACCAATCATGTCAATGCCCCACATAGCAAAGGGCCAGGGTGAAGACATTATGTTCAAAGGATTCGGAGGCACATGCACTTTGTCTGCATAGATCTGGCATTTGTGGCATTTTCTAGCATAGGCACAACAGTCGGCATCCATTGTGATCCAATAATAACCCGATCTTAGCAACTTCTTAGCCATTGCATGTCCTCCAGCATGGGTACCAAAGGAGCCTTCGTGCACTTCATGCATCAACAAATCTGCTTCCGTCTTGTCAACACATCTGAGGAGTACCATATCAAAGTTCCTTTTGTACAATGACCCGTCAGTGTTCAGAAAGAAACTACCAGCAAGCCTTCTCAAAGTCTTCTTATCATTGGAAGATGCCCCAGGTGGATATGTTTGATCCTCCAAGAAACACTTAATGTCATGGAACCAAGGCTTATCATCTTTAACAACATCTGCTGCGAACACATATGCTGGTCTATCAAGTCTTGACACCGAAATCTGAGGTACAAAGTTGGCAGCTTGAACTTTGATCATGGATGAAATGGTAGCAAGAGCATCTGCAAACTGATTCTCGTCTCGAGGGATATACTCAAGCTTGACTGTTGTGAAGAGAGTCAATAACCTCCTCGTATAATCCCTGTAAGGTATCAGATGATCTTGATGGGTGTACCATTTGCCGTTGGTTTGATTGATTACCAAAGCTGAATCTCTGAATACGGTCAATGTCTTGATCCTGAGGTCAATGGCCTCCTCAAGACCCATAATGCAAGCTTCGTATTCAGCTTCGTTGTTAGTGCAGTTGAAAGTGAGTTTTGCCGAGAAAGGCATGTGAACTCCTTTGGGTGTAATGAGCACTGCACCAACGCCACGACCGTTCATGTTAACAGCCCCGTCAAACATCATAGTCCATTCTTCTTCTGGGTCAGGCCCTTCAGTGTGAACAGGCTCTTCATGATCTTTTGCTTTTATGAACATGATGTCTTCATCAGGGAAATCAAACCTCATAGGTTGGTAATCATCAATGGGTTGCTCAGCAAGATATTCAGACAACACACTGCCCTTGATGGCTTTCTGAGATGTGTATTGGATGTCATACTCTGTAAGGATCATTTTCCATCTTGCAACCCGTCCGGTAAGAGCTGGCTTCTCAAATATGTACTTAACTGGGTCCATCTTTGAGATTAATAAAGTAGTGTGGGTCAACATATACTGTCTCAGTCGGCGAGCAGCCCACGCTAAAGCACAGCAAGTTTTCTCGAGCAGTGAATAACGCTGTTCACAGTCGGTAAACTTTTTGCTTAGGTAGTATATTGCGTACTCTTTTCGACCAGACTCGTCATGCTGGCCCAACACACACCCCATCGATTCTTCTAATACTGTCAAGTACATTATCAGAGGTCTTCCTTCTACTGGAGGCATAAGGATTGGAGGTTCTTGTAAGTATTCCTTGATCTTGTCAAAAGCCTTTTGGCAGTCTTCATTCCACCTGACCGTCTGTTCCTTTCTCAACAATTTGAACAAGGGTTCACAGGTTGCTGTAAGGTGGGATATGAACCTCGAGATGTAGTTCAATCGACCTAAGAACCCTCGGACTTCTTTCTCTGTCTTTGGTGCAGGCATCTCTTGAATAGCTTTGACTTTATCAGGGTCAACTTCAATCCCCTTCTCGCTTACAATAAAACCCAGCAGCTTACCAGATCTCACCCCGAATGTGCATTTGTTGGGGTTCAACTTCAATTGGTACTTCCTCAGACGCTTGAACAGCTTCAGCAGATTTACCAGATGGTCTTCTTCAGTGAGGGACTTGGCAATCATGTCATCCACATAGCACTCGATTTCTTTATGGATCATATCGTGGAATAACGTTACCATAGCCCGTTGATATGTTGCACCGGCATTCTTGAGTCCAAATGGCATTACCTTGTAGCAGAACGTGCCCCAAGGTGTGATGAATGTAGTCTTCTCCATGTCTTCAGGTGACATCTTAATTTGGTTGTATCCTGAAAATCCATCCATGAAGGAGAATACCGAAAACTGAGCCGTGTTATCCACCAATACATCGATGTGAGGTAAAGGGAAATCATCTTTCGGGCTGGCTCTGTTCAGATCCCGGTAATCAACACACATTCTTACCTTGCCGTCTTTCTTAGGCACAGGTACTATGTTAGCAACCCACGGTGGATAGCTAGTCACAGCAAGGAACCCGGCGTCCCATTGCTTTTGTACCTCTTCCTTGATTTTCATAGCCATGTCCGGACGGGTACGGCGCAGCTTCTGTTTGACCGGTGGGCATTCTTCTCTCAAAGGCAGCTTGTGCACAACAATGTCGGTATCCAACCCTGGCATGTCTTGATACGACCAAGCAAACACGTCCATATACTCTTGAAGCAGGTCAATCAGTTGTCTCTTCACTGAGTCTTGCAGGCAGACCCCGATTTTAACCTCTTTCACGTCTTCGTCTGTACCAAGATTGATCACTTCAACCTCCTCCTGGTGAGGAGTAATAACCTTTTCCTCTTGCCTTAACAACCTGGCTAGCTCTTCAGGAAGCTCGTATTCTTCTTCAACCCCTTCATCAGCTTGATTGATTGGATTGTCAAAGTCATACGAAGTCATAGCCGTGCTGTTGTCGGTGCTGTCTGGAAGGCATTCTCTGCAAGGGTTTAGTTTGTCCATTTTAGTGATTGATTTTAATCTTGCTTAGAAAAGTGAAATAAAGTTGTCATTTTGAAAACACTGCCATTTATTTTTTTTGTACAAAAAAGAAAAATGGAAAAACAGTGAGCGAAAAAAAAAGAAAAAGACTCGTTTGCAAAAAGATGTCTGATATTTCATTAATTAATCTTGTTTGCACAAAAAGTACAGATGGCCCGATTACAAAATGAGTCTTGTCATCTTGGGCAAGATGCAAGACTTTGATGCATGCTATAAAAATACAGGAAATAATAATTACTCTGCATGAGTAACTCTTATAATTTCCTGGGAAGACCAGTTTGAGATACTGCTCCCCGGGATCTTTGGACGAATCCAATTCTCCAGATTGCGCTCCTCTTCCAGCTCGTCTTCCAGACAGTTGATAGCATCAGGGGTGAGCATTCCCCCACTGACAAAACCAGGCTTCTCAGCAGCCTTTGCTTGATGTTGTTGAGTTGGTCTGTAACCCAACCCAAATTTGTCCTTCTTCTCCTCCACAGCTAAAACCTTGCCCCAGCCTTGGGCAGTTCCTTCCTCAACAACCTTCCGGGCTTGTTGGTATGATGACATGGAGATTCCAGGTACAGCAGATGTTTCATTCACATTCAAGGCTTCGAACCCCTGGCTCATTGTTTCATGGATCTCCCCATCCATCTCAATGTACTTATAAGTAGCCAGGTGGCTGACAAAAATGTCCTCTTCTCCACAGATTGTAACGATTTGACCCTCCCACTCATATTTTAACTTCTGGTGAAGGGTAGAGGTTACCGCGCCAGCGGCATGAATCCAAGGTCTACCCAACAAACAGCTGTAGGCAGGCTGAATGTCCATCACATAGAAGATAGTTTTGAAAGTCTGCGGGCCAATCGTTACGGGCAACTCAATCTCTCCCAGAACCGATCTCTTTGAACCATCAAAGGCTCTTACCACCAGGTTGCTGGGTCTCAACGCCAATCCGTCATATTCTAGCTTCACCAGAGCCTTTTTGGGTAAGACATTGAGGGATGACCCCGTGTCTACCAGCACATGAGAAAGGACAACGCCTTTGCATTCCATGGTTATGTGCAAGGCTTTATTATGGTTGCGGCCTTCCGCTGTCAAATCAGTATTGGTGAACCCTAGTCCGTGACTAGCATTAACATTTCCAACTACAGCTTCCAGCTGATTGACAGTGATCTCTTCAGGCACGTAAGCTGCGTGCAAAACTTTGAGTAGTGCATTCCGATGGGCTTCGGAGCACATAAGCAATGATAGGATTGAGATCTTGGAAGGCGTCTGATGAAGCTGATCCACTATTTTATAATCACTCTTTTTGATGATTCGCATGAACTCATCAACCTCTTGATCAAAGGGTGTCTTCAAAGCTTCCTTAACAGCTTGATCTTCCTGCACAGGGCCCTTCCCTTTTGCCTTGGCAGCAGCTTCTGCTTCGGCAGTGGGTCTCTTAATTTGTGGGGCGAAGAGACGTCCGCTTCGAGTGAAGCCTCCGCCTCCTCCCACATTGTCTACTTGTGGTGCAGGGGTTGATGATTCAAAAGTGATCTTTTGTCCTTCACAGTACAGGTCAGAGCCGTAATGCCAGGGGATGGCATTACTGCTTTCATAAGGTACTGGTCCAGGCACCGTGATAGTGACTGGACTGATTGCAGTTGTGGAAGGAACTGTGATAGTTTGTGGATCGTAATAAATTGTAACTGGTGCTCTGATGGGAGCAGCACTTTCTGAGTTGTAGACAGAGCTGTTTTCAGGATCATAGAATATGGTGACAGTTGAGGCATTTTCATGATTTGTTGCTGGTGTTGTAGGAGACATTGTCGGGAGTGTGGATGTTGTTGTTGTAGGAGCTTCAAAATGGAGTGGTGCTGGAGTTGTAGAAGGAACATTCATTGATATCTGATCAGTTGAAATGACAGATGAAGTACTTGTTGATGAAACCGAAGAATTGTCAGGAACAATGGTTGCTGCAGTTGTAGGAGGTTCTGAAACCGTTGCTGATGAGATTGCTGGATTTGTTGGAAATGATGTGGTGATCTGAAGCTGGCCACTTTGAATAAGGCCATCTATGCCATTCCTCAAATTATCGCACCCATTTACAGAGATATTGCAGTAAGCACAACCCAACTCACACCCCGGGAACATTTGACATTCCAAGAGTTGAGCCTTGATTTCTACCAACGGTGTCCGGATCTGACCCACACTGGTTATTAAATAAGACGGTTTGTCTTCTTCAATAGCGTTAATTCTGGGACCACCGTGGTTTGGCATTGGGTTTTTATTGACATTGGGTGGTGGTGCGAAATTCAGAGCCTTTGAGTCTACCAGGTCTTGTACCTTCATGTGCAGAGCTCTGCACTTTTCCGTACTGTGGCCAGGTGCGTTTGAATGGAAGGCACACCTAGCGTTGGAGTCATAGTTTCTGGGTAGACTGTTGGGATCTGGAGGTGCCAGCGTCCTTAGCTCAACTAGGTTGAGTTTCAGGAGTTGTGGCAGCAATGTAGCATATGGCATAGGGATCGGATCGATCACCCTATTAGCTTGAGATGGCCTCTGCTGAAATGGCCTTTGTTGACTGTTGTTGTTGGTGTTGCTGTTGTTGTAATTTCTTGGAGGATACTGATTTGGTTGATGGTACTGAGGTTGCTGCTGATAGTTTTGCTGCGGAGGTTGATAGACAGGTTGAGGATGAGCGGGAGCAGGAATGGTGACTGCTGCTACAGACCTGTGGACATATTGGGGCCTGCCCCTGTTGGAGTGGATGGCATTGGTCTCGCCAGTTCTTCTTGGGCCTGCAAAAGGCTTTCTTGTACTACTGGACGAGCTGGCACCATTATCAGAAATCTTGCCCATTTTTAACAGGCTCTCAATTCTCTCCCCAGCTATGACAACATCTGCGAAGCTAGTGGAAGAGAAAGCAGCCAGCCTGTCAATATATGTCCCCTGAAGGGTGTTCATAAACATGTCTGCCATTTCCCTTTCAGACATAGGTGGCTGGACAGCAGCAGCCAATTGCCTCCATCTCTGGGCATATTCTCGGAAACTCTCCCTTGAAGACTGTGACATTCCCATTAGGAGAGTCCTGTTGGGTGCCATATCTAAGTTGTACTGATACTGTCTGATGAAGGCCTCTGCCAGGTCCTTCCAACACCTGATAGTTGCCCTTGTTAGGTGAGAGTACCATTCTCTTGACGCTCCAGTCAAGCTGTCTTCGAAATAGAACATCCAGAGCTTCTCGTCCATAGTATAGGCCTTCAACCTCCCCAGAAATGATTGTAAATGAGTCAGGGGGCATGAAGTCCCGTTGTATTTTTCAAAGCAAGGAGGCTTGAACTTATGGGGAATCCTGACCCCGTCTACCAAGCCCATGTCCATGACGTCAAAGCCCAAAGAGTTTTGAGACTCTAAGGACCTCAACTTCTCAGCTATCTCTTCCAACCTTCTATCATAAGCTTCTTCCCTAGCACCCATTACTGTGAATTGGTCCTCCTGAGGATCTTCTTGAAGTACCCTGGCTGCAGTGGCAGTCCCTTGAACATTTGCAGGAATATTGACCTCAGGATGGAGGTGTGGCCCAAAGACAGG
The DNA here is from genome assembly GCA_963966055.1 of Lathyrus aphaca. NCBI lineage: Eukaryota > Viridiplantae > Streptophyta > Magnoliopsida > Fabales > Fabaceae > Lathyrus > Lathyrus aphaca. The sequence continues at coordinate 352,285,918 of OZ014520.1, read as the reverse complement.
GGGGTTAACATGAGGTTGAACCCTTTCATTGTTACTGGTGCCGGCAGTCCCTATATGTGGATCTTCTTGATTTTGCCTTTCCACCATGGCCCTCAATCTTTCCTGGCTCTGAGCCATGTTGTTCATAACTTCCATAAACTGAGTCATCTGCGTTCTCATTTCCAATCTTTCGTTTGCCATTTGATTTCTAACCTCTGCAAGGTCCTGCTGTACCTGATCCATTTGAATGCCCGGAAGATTGTTACGGGTTGGATAACGGTGCGGACGGTTGAGGGGAAATACCCGGCGCCTAGCAATAGTTCCTGATGCATCACAACAGAGGTTAGCAACAATAAAACAAAACCTACAAAACAAACAAAGGGTTAGCATGCAATGCAGTTATGCTTATTTGTTCTCAAGGTATCCGGTTTGGCATTCAGTTTTGACCCTTCCAGACCCTTGAAGATGCTGTTGATGTTGCTTTCGAAGTGAAACTTGGATGGAACAAACTAGCACATATATTACAAAAATAAAAAGGTACATAGTTTGTTTTACAAATACAAGCCCTCTGAGGGGTCAAAATACATCACAAGAAAGGAAAATAAAAGTACATGGAACGAAAACAACAACAAACAAATGGTCAAACACCAAGACCAAACTCATCCTCACGAACTTCCTTGAGAAGTGCTTCGGTCACAGGATCAGCCGGACGCTCCGTGAGATTCCTGATGAGGAGATTCCGGGTTGTAACAGCTGTAGTGAGCTTCTTGTGCTGACTTTGGTCCTTTGACCTCTTCACTCCAGCTTTGATCTTCAGTTCTGATATCTCCCTCTGGGCTGCTGCCAGGGCTTCTTGCTATTCTTTTGCACTAGCTTCCAGTTGCTCCATCTTGTCTTGAACTCTCTTGTCCTCCAGAGTACGGGCCTCGGTGATCCTAACCCACCGGACTTGACTCTCCTTCAAATACAAGTCTGTCCTTGCTCTCTGGAACTGGGCTTCTTTGCAAGCATTCTTCAGGATTTGTTCTCCAGCTTTAGACTTTTTGATATAATCCCCAGACTTCTCAATCTTAGTCAGGTGCTCTACTCTCAACTTCTCCAACCTCTCAATCTCCCTCGTACCCTCACTCCTCTCCCGGAGGGTCTTCTGCAAAGCCGGGGTTAACTTCTCATTCCTTTCCTTCAAGCTCTCAAACTCCTCCAAACTGATAGTGGCAGGGGGTGGTGCTGAAGATGACTCAGGCATGTCTTCTATGGTAAAGGGCATTCCAGAGAATTGGGCCCTGGCACGGGACCACTCATAATATTGTGCTGATGCCACATTGTTGCACTTCCCTAGGATGGTCACTCCCTTGGTTTGCACATTATCCCAGGCCCAGGCAGCCTGCCTAACAGTAGCCAAATTAGTCTTGTTCTCACAATAAAGGGTCTCCACCAAGTCCTGTGCCTTAGGAGTGTGGACCAGTGCATAGCCCAGTTGTTGTCTAAACAGCAGAGGGTTGTAATTGATACTACCCTTAACTCCTATTAAAGGCACATTGGAAAAATGCCCACAGCTGGTGATGATATCCCTACCCTTAGTGCTTTGAGTGCACCATCTGATATCAGCTGAAGTTAGAACAGTGAGTCTCTTAGCCCAGTTACTCTGCTGATGAGGGTTTAGAAATGCATCTGTCCTGGGTAGGTGCCTGAGAAGCCAAGTATGGAACAATGGAGCACAACACCTCACTAATCTCCCCCTCTGCTTTTCGTTCCTCTGATGCACTGAATAGTAGAGATCCCCCAATAAAGTGGGCACTGGGTTCTTTAGCATGAATAAGTGGATTGCATTCTTGCTAATGAATCGAGGCTCATCTGCAAACAACACAATTCCATATACACTTAAGGCCAGTAAAGCACAGACAGCTTTCCAATCTCCTAAAGAAGCTTTCAGGGTAGCTTGAGAGATCAAGAAATCCAGATGAAAACCAGGGATCCCAGCTTTGGAAGTCATATGCTGCTCAATCAGTATGGGTTCCAGATGCAAAGCCTTTGCTACTTCTCCGTTAGCAGGAAAGACCATCTCAGGGTTGAAAGGGATTCCACCTCTGATAGGCATACCAACTAATGAGGAGTACTCTTCCAATAAGGGGCCCAACTGAAAGTCTTGAAAAGTAAAACATCTCAGTGGGGGATCATAGAACTGAATGCAAGTGTGAATGAGGCTCCTCTGTGATGGGTCCAGATCCACAACCAAATCAAGTATATCTCCATAATGTTCCCTGAACAATGGTATCTGATCTGGAGTGATCAGGGTCTGAATCCTCCTGATGTCTGATAGCTCTGGCTGGAAAAAGTGATAGGTGATGTTGCTCTTTTTAGGAGCCATGATGCTGAGACTGAGTAGAGATAGGTGCTGATGATAATTCTGAAGAAGTGGGCCACTGACTGGCTGGTGCAGGTGATAGCTGAAGCAGATGCTGGTGAAGATAGGTCAGTACTGAAGATGGGGTCAAAACCAAAACCAAATGAAGATGGATACCCTGAAACAAAGAAGCAAATGTCAATATGATGCAATGATTATGTATGCAAATGATTATGCAAGGGTTTGTGACTGAGCTGGATCTGATCAAATGCTCTGATATAGGTCCAAGTATGTTCAAGAATCCCAGATGGAGGTCTAGAAATCCAGTAACCAAGGTGGGGGGACTCAAATAAAGAGCCACATGTCCAGAGTTTTAGAATCACAAGAACTGTCCCAAAGTGGAGTACTCTTAAACAAACAAAGTAACAGGGTATTCTGAGGTCAAGGTACCTGCAAACCTGTAAACAGCCCAACCCCCTCACTGGTGGTGTTCTAAAACAAGGATCCTCAGACTTGGATCAGTTATGAGAAGTGTAAACACTTCTAACCCGGAGGTACAGTGTTTACAATAACCATAAAAGTTCCTCCTCTAATTCACCTCAGTTTCTGAAGGTCAAAACTAAAAGGTCATCCAGACTTAGCAGGCTTCCCAGATAGCCCTAGTATTACAGGAAATCTGCAACACAGAGTTCTCAAGAAGAAACCCATATCTGAACCGTGTTTCATATTCCCGCACCAGACCGAAATGGAATGGGAAAGAATATGATTCACTCTAGCCTAGGTGTCACTCAGGTCCCAGGTATAGGACCTTAACTCTCAATAGAACCCCACCCACCAAGACAAATAACCAGATCCAGCCAGACAGTATGACAGTATGATATATGTAAAGCAGTAAAGAAAGCAGGAAAGTAACTGTACATAAAGCAAAAAGAAACAACAAATATACAAACAACAAATAAGCACATAACACCACAAATCAATCAAGCGCTAGGAGGAACCCACAAAAAGGAACCAGAAGCCCTGGTTGCAATATATATCCCCAGCAGAGTCGCCAAGCTGTCGCTCCCGATAAATGAAGCAGGGTCAAATAAGGGTACAGATGCGAACGGTCGGCGAAAGGGACAATGAGAACACACAGCCGTGAACTCACTGGAGGATGAATAGAGTCGCCAGCTAGGCATTTTTATCCCGGAGGAAAGGTAATGCTGCATAGACCTAGAAAAGAATGGATAAGACGGTTGCGAACCAGAGAGACTGAGAAAGGGGGTTGGTTACAACCTGGGAAGGTGTTAGCACCCAGATTGTCCGCCGTACTCGACGGGATCCACGCTTAAAAGATTTGTGTTTTAAAGGGGTAGTGTCAGTGCAATTTGTGTATAAAGAGCCGGAAAAAGGATGTACAGGTGTCAGTGTAAGAGAAGTGTGAAGTGTATAAATATATAGTGTCAGTGAAAGGAATAAGAGTGGAATGCTCATGACTATGAGGCTTAAAAGAATGAAGCTGGAAGGAGGGGGAATATACAGAGATTTTTGTTCGATAACTGTTAAGTTATGCCTACGTATCCTCTCGTGCAATGAGGAAGTCAGAACACCGTAGTTCGACCCAAAGAGACTGAAAGATAAATTGACTTGTGAACTGCTTACTTGCCTATGCTCAAGTGTATGATCTGTCTGGCACAGATGCAAACTGTCTTGCATTAGACGGAAGAAGCAAGTTCTCGTTTGTGAGTGAATGAGATGAGAAAAGAATCCCGAAGGAGACGATTATTGTTTGTTTTTGAGTTTTTCAGTCTTTTATTGCTTTTGAGAGTTTGTCATAAGAAAATGAGCTTAAGTCTAAACCAATGGGTTTAGTAAACTCATCACATCTTCCCTCTGATTAGGGGTAATGAGAATACCTTAAGTGTGAAGTCAGCTTCTCACACTTAAACACCTTTGGTGTAGAATTAAGATCATTAACCTACTTGTGATTATTTAGATGTTTTTGTTGTTTTTATTTAGTGTTGAGTGATGAGGTTAAGCCATAATCAGGGATTAAACAGACTCATTACACCATCCTAATAGAAGGATAATAGATGAGAATGTTTAAGCTGAGGAAAGCTCCTCAACTTAATCCATGATTAGGGATTAAACTCATGACAAAACAAGCCTTTGATTAAGTGGATTTTATTTAATGGTATGATGATGAAGTGATTTTTAGGGTTTATAAGACAACTTGAGGGGGACTTGTCCATTAACACTAGGGTTAGTCCTTCTTAACCAATTAAGGAAGAATTAGAACCCTAATGCAAGGCCCAAGTTACAAGTGTGATGTCTTGATACTTATTAAGTGAATTGATTAAGAGATTTAAACACATTAAGGGTTTAACACTTAGGATTAAAGTTATACACTCCATCCTAAGAGAAGGATGCAGGTATAAGCTTAATCACAAAGCCTTGAAGCCTTTAGGGTTTAGTCCCTGATTATGAGATGAGAAGAGAAGACTCAAAAGAGACACAAAGGTAAAAACTAAATGGGGAGACTAATCAAAACCCTAATCATTATCATGCTTGGTTGTCCCTAAGGTTTGTGAGGTTTTCAAGAGAAGATCTTCAATGGAACCACCAGGAAGCAGATGAAAGGATCAAGAGAAGCAAAGCAACTTGCTTCATTCAAGAAGTCAAGTCACTTGAAGAAAGAAAGTGGGAAGAAGAAGAATGAGCAAGCTCAAACCCAAACACATATAAAAATGCAGCATGTGTGCAAGAGAGATGAAAAGAAAAGTCATGAGAAGTGAAGGCAAATTCACTTCTCAAAGTCACTTACCACCTGAAAGGTTAGAAAAGAAATGCAATGCAATGCAAAATGGGATGAGATGACATGATGAGAAACAAAAACAGAAGCATTTACATGATGCTAATGATGTTATGAGATGCTACAAACATGAGGCAGCACATGGAAATGATCATACAAGTTCATGAATGCAAATGAAGCAAGTTAGGAACTATGAACATACATGAAAAGTTATGAAGTGCACATGGCATACAACATGGCAAATACATGATGCAATGATCAAACATGCTTTCAATATGTCTTATGATGTCAAATGAATCAAAAGGATGCTTGGAATGTCATGGCAAGTCATGTTATGCAAGAGAATGCAAGATGGATGCAAATGGAAGCCCAAATTAGGGTTTATGAACTAAACATCAAACAAAAATCAAAATCAGAAGCAAACCCTAAGATAAAAAATTGAAAATGCCACAAAAGGACCCCTAAACCTATACTAAACCAATGCCCAAAGGAGAGGTCTCAACTCCTAACCAAGTTCAAGTTATGATTTTTACAAGTTTGCTAGGGTTTTAGGGTTCCTAAACAAGAAAATTACCAAACAAATGAAAAATGAAAGATCAAATCATGGCCATTTAATCTCAAAAACTATATGCTAAACACAATGCAATGCAAAAAGAATCAATGTCCAACTCTTCATGGATAGGCAGAAATGATTTTTTGAACTTAGGATCAAAATAATGCACAAAAATGATTTTAATTCAATGAAAAATTCTCAAAATGCATCAAGATCAAAAAAGAAATTTGGTTTGAAGGTTGGACAATGTTTCTAAATGTCTTAGAACATTTCATGAATTTTTTGGTGATTTTTAGATACTTTAAAGTATTTTTAATAAATTAATTTCCATTAATCAATTAAAAATAATCTTTTGAATATTTAAAAATACTTTTTTAATGCTAAAAATAAAATAAAAATATTTTTTGTGTCATAAAAATTATTAAAACTCATAAGAAAAAGTTTCATAATTTTTAGACAATTTTTACTATTTTAAATTAATTGTACAAATAAAATGAAAAGAAATTAAAATAAATTGAGATAAATGGAAAGTATGCTCAATGAAGCGTCCAGATTGAATCTGGGCTTGGGAGGTTTGACCTGGCGCGCATCTGGACGGCCCAGGTTCAAACTTCCCTAAACTCAATTAATCAAATAATTAACATTTAATTAAATACGGATTAGGGCTAATGATCAGATCTCCACCACTCAATGCACGCGGGAAAGGAGAATCGCACGGCCTAAATTCAAACTTGCCCCTAAACCCTAATTAACTCATTAATGACCTTCAGGCGGCCGGAGAAGACTTCCGGTCGTCTTCTCCGGCCAGCTCCCTCCCTGAAAAATGCTAACTCTCACCCTAGCTCACTAAAACCTAATTTTCTTGCCCAGAAATCAACCCCACGCATCATATAACAAGAATCCATAGCCAAAACAAATTTATTTTACACAACAAAACTGAATCGAAGCAAAAGGGATTTAGGTCAAAAAATTTCAGGAACATCATACATGCTCAAAACTCAATGATTTTCGAAACCAAACACATCATCATGACCAGTGGAACATGGAGAACCAATTAAGAACTTAAAAACAAACTCCTGGGAAAAAAGTTCATGGAGCTCACCTGAACTGGAGCTCTGATCTCTGGCACTTTCTGGCTAGTTCTTTGGCTCAAACAGGTCCCAATGATCCCCCTTTGAAGCTTTGGATACTTGGTTGGAGTTTAAACAGCCTCCTGAGTGAGTTTGCAGAAGCTCTGACCAAGGGAGTGTGAAAATCATATTTGAGTTATGGAGGGTTTCAGGCCAAAGTAGTGGGTGGTTTCTGGTCAGTGAAGCAAGGTGAGTTGATGTGTGGAATTTGTTTGAGTGTTTATGGCTTGTAGAAGCAGATTCGAAAGCTTTTGCCTTATGGAGTGAAAATGGTGAAATGGAGTTATGGCTTGTTTCAGGCCTGGTTCTTTGTTGGTTTAGGCTTAGTGGAACATGGTGAGATGATTGGTGAAAATGGTTTGGATGTTTGAAGTTTGTGGAGGCAGATTCGAAGGGTTTTGCACAAGGGAGTGTTTTTGTGTATATGGTGTTGTGTGTTGATTCAGCCTTGCCTCTTGAGTGTTATGGCCAGCATTTTCCTTGCATAAAGAACTCCCATTGGTCAGGTGATGTGACCTGGCCTGCTGTGATTGGGATGTCCACTTTTGCAAAATGTCAACTTGGTTGTAAGAGAGGCATGGGCTTGGTTCTAGCTTGGTACAAGGGCTAGGGCTGGCGCAGCATGGTGTGGTGAGAGACTATGGCTGGTTCAAAGGCCAAGGCAGCAAGTGGTGAGAAGTATCATGATGGTTTTGCAAGTTGGCACACTTTTGAAACTTCATGGAAAAGTCTTGTTACACAAACCATAACCATGTGATCTTTGGTCCAATTCTGATTTTTAGGTCACATAGAATGTTTGTGTCATGGTTTGATGTCAACTAAGGGTTACAAATGGCATTGGTTCATGATTTTGCAAAGTTCCCATTTGGTGCATGTCTTGAAAATCAATGATTTTAGCCAACTTTGTCACACCATAACTTTTGATCCAAGAAGAATTTGATCATGTTCTTGTACTTTTTGAAAAGGGAAAAATGTATTCTACAACTTTCATGACCAAAGTTTTTCCATTTGAAGCATTTTTGGATCAAGAATCAAGGCTTGAAAAATGACCTAAAATGAAGCATTCTTGAAAAGTCAACTATGCCCAAAAAGTCAACATTTGCAAAAACTCCAAATTCTTGATTTTGTGAACTTCAACCTTCTTCCATGATCAAATAAAGATCATATGCACTCAAAATGATGAAGATTACCCATTGGTTGGGTCATTGGGGGCCTCAGATGCCCTGATTTTGCACTGACTTGTCTGAAAAGTCAACTCTTGATCAGATGACTTCCCCATGGAATTTCTTCATGAAAATTGATATGCATACTCCCTATACCATATAGAGACCAATGGGAACAAGAATGACCAAAAAATTTGAGGTTATGGCCTCTGAAACCAAAACCCTAATTTTAGGTCAACTGTGCAGTCTATCCTGGCTCTGCTTCCATGCAAACCTCAGTTCTTGTGATTCTTTTGAAACCTTGACTTTGAGAGGATGGAATATGATATAAGAACACACATGGATCCCTTTGAAGTGATTGGTAGCCTTTGGAGTGGCTCAAGAGGCTCTTGGATTGCTCAGGTCACAAACCCTAGATGCAAGTGACTTAGAAACTATGCAGTGAATCAAAAGTGAGATGTGAGGTGATATGATTGTGTTTATGCATATGAATTGATCACAAACCATGGTGTGAATGGGTGAGGGCAAATTTGGGGTGTTTACACATATATCATACTGTCATACTGTGCTGCTGGCTGGATCTGTTTGTTTGCTTTGGTGGGTTGGTTTCTATTGAGAGTTAAGGTCCTATACCTGGGACCTGAGTGACACCTAGGCTAGAGTGGTTCATATTCTTTCCCATTCCATCTCGGTCTGGTGCGGGAATATGAAACACAGTTCAGATATGGGTTTCTTCTTGAGAACTCTGTGTTGCAGATTTCCTGCAATGCTAGGGCTATCTGGGAAGCCTGCTAAGTCTGGATGACCTTTTAGTATTGACCTTCAGAAACTGAGGTGAATTAGAGGAGGAACTCTTATGGTTATTGAAAACACTGTACCTCCGGGTTAGAAGTGTTTACACTTCTCATAACTGATCCAAGTCTGAGGATCCTTGTTTTAGAACACCACCTGTGAGGGGGTTGGGCTGTTTACAGGTTTGCAGGTACCCTTAGCCTCAACATACCCTGTTACTTTGTTTGATTAAGAATACTCCATGTTGGAACAGTTCTTGTGATTCTAAACCCTGGACATGTGGCTCTTTATTTGAGTCCCCCACCTTGGTTACCGGATTTATAGACCTCCATCTGGAATTCTTGAACATACTTGGACCTATATCAGAGCATTTGATCAGATCCAGATCAGTCACAAACCCTTGCATACCATTTGCATACATCCTCATTGCATCATTTTGACATTTGTTTATTTGTTTTTCAGGGTATCCATTTTCATCTGGCTTGGTTTTGACCCCATCATCAGTATTGACTTATCTTCACCAGTACCTGCTTCAGCTATCAGTTATCAGCTACCTGTTTCAGTCACCTGCACCAGCCAATCAGTGGCCCATTCTTCAGTGTTATCATCAGCACCTGTCATCCTCAACATCATGGAACCTAAAAAGAGTAACATCACTTACCACTTCTTCCAGCCAGAGCTATCTGACATCAGGAGGATTCAGACCTTGATCACTCCAGATCATATACCACTGTTCAGGGAACACTACGGAGATATACTTGATGTGGTTATGGATTTGGACCCTTCACAGAGAAGCCTGATCCACACTTGCCTTCAATTTTATGATCCCTCACTGAGGTGTTTCACTTTTCAGGACTTTCAGCTGGGCCCTCTATTGGAAGAATACTCATCATTGGTTGGTATACCTATCAGGGGTGGAGTCCCTTTCAACCCTGAGATGGTCTTTCCTGGTAATGAAGAAGTAGCAAAGGCTTTGCATCTGGAACCAGTTCTGATTGGGCAGCATATGACTTCTAAGGCTGGAATCCTTGGCCTGCATCTGGATTTCTTGATCTCTCAAGCTACCCTGAAAGCTTCTTTAGGAGAGTGGAAAGCAGTCTGTGCTTTATTGGCCTTGAGCATATATGGGATCATATTATTTGCAGATGAGCCTCGATTCATTAGCAAGAGTGCAGTCCATCTTTTCATCCTGAGGAACCCAGTGCCCACTTTATTGGGGGATCTCTATTACTCAGTGCATCAGAGGAATGAAAAGCAGAGGGTAAGATTAGTGAGGTGCTGTGCTCCTTTGTTCCATACTTGGCTTCTCAGGCATTTGCCCAAGACAGATGCATTTTTGAATCCTCATCAGCAGAGAAACTGGGCTAGAAGACTCACTGCTCTAACTTCAGCTGATATCAGGTGGTGCACTCAAAGCACAAAAGGCAGGGATATCATCACCAGCTGTGGGCATTTTCCCAATGTACCCCTGATAGGAGTTAAGGGTAGCATTAACTACAACCCTCTGCTGTTCAAAAGACAACTGGGCTATGCACTGGTCCACACTCCTAAGGCACAAGACTTGGTTGAGGCTCTTTATTGTGAGAACAAGCCTAATCTGGCTATTGTTAGGCAGGCAGCCTGGGCCTGGGACAACGTTCAAACTAAGGGAGTAACCATTCTGGGAAAGTGCAACAATGTGGCATCAGCACAATATTATGAATGGTCCCATGCCAGGGCTCAATTCTCTGGAATGCCCTTTACCATGGAGGATATGCCTGGATCATCCTCAGCACCACCCCCTTCCACTGTCAGTTTAGAGGAGTTTGAGGGCTTGAAAGAAAGAAATGAGAAGTTGACTCAGGCTTTGCAGAAGACCCTCCGAGAGAGGAGTGATGGTAGGATGGATATTGAGAGGTTAAAGAAGCTGAAAGTAGAGCATCTGGCTAAGATTGAAAAGTCTGAGGATTATATCAAGAAGTCTAGGGCTGGGGAACAAATTCTGAAGAATGCTTGCAAAGAAGCCCAGTTCCAGAAAGCCAGGACAGACTTGTATCTGAAGGAGAGTCAAGCTAGGTGGGTCAGGATCATTGAGGCTCGTACTCTGGAGGACAAGAGGGTCCAAGACAAGATAGAGCAACTGGAAGCTAGTGCAAAAGAGCAGCAGGAAGCCCTGGCAGCAGCCCAGAGGGAGATATCAGAACTGAAGATCAAAGCTGGAGTGAAGAGGTCAAAGGATCAAAGTCAACACAAGAAGCTAACTACAACTGTTACTACCCGGAACCTCCTTATCAGGAATCTCACGGAGCGTCCGGCTGATCCTGTGACCGAAGCACTTCTCAAGGAAGTTCGGGAGGATGAGTTTGGTCTTGGTGTTTGACCATTTGCTTGTTGTTGCTTTCATTCCATGTACTTTTATTTTCTTGTAATGTATTTTGACCCCTCAGAGGGCTTGTATTTGTAAACAAACTATGTACCATTTGCCTTTTGTAATATATGTATTAGTTTGTTCCACTTCAAAAGCATCATCAACAGCATCTTCGAGGGTCTGGAAGGGTCAAAGCTGAATGCCAAGCCGGATACCTTGAAAACAAATAAGCATACTGCATTGCATGCTAACCCTTTGTTTGTTTTGTAGGTTTTTGTTTTATTGTTGCTAACTCTGTTGTGATGTTCAGGAACTATTGCTCGACGCCGGGTATTTCCCCTCGACCGTCCGCACCGATATCCAACCCGTAACTACCTTCCGGGCATACAAATGGATCAGGTACAGCAGGACCTTGCAGAGGTCAGAAATCAAATGGCAAACGAAAGATTGGAAATGAGAACGCAGATGACGCAGTTTATGGAAGTGATGAACAACATGGCTCAGAGCCAAGAAAGATTGAGAGCCATGGTGGAAAGGCAGAATCAAGAAGATCCACATATAGGGACTGCTGGCACAAGCAACAATGAGAGGGTCCAACCTCATGTCAACCCCCCTGTATTTGGCCCCCACCTTCATCCAGAGGTCAACATTCCTGCAAATGTTCAAGGGACTGCCACTGCAGGCAGGGTACTGCAAGAAGACCCCCAGGAGGATCAGTTCACAGTAATGGGAGCTGGGGAAGAAGCTTATGACAGAAGGCTGGATGAGATAGCTGAGAAATTGAGATCCTTAGAGTCTCAAAACTCTTTGGGTTTCGATGTTATGGACATGGGCTTGGTAGACGGGGTCAGGATTCCCCATAAGTTTAAGCCTCCTTGTTTTGAGAAATACAACGGGACTTCATGCCCCCGGACCCACTTACAATCATTTATGGGGAGGCTGAAGGCCTACACCATGGACGAGAAACTCTGGATGTTTTATTTTGAGGACAGCTTAACTGGAGCGTCAAGGGAATGGTACTCTCATCTGACAAGAGCAACCATCAGGTGTTGGAAGGACCTGGCAGAGGCCTTTATCAGACAGTATCAGTACAACTTAGATATGGCACCCAACAGGACCCTCCTAATGGGAATGTCACAGTCGTCAAGGGAAAGTTTCCGAGAGTATGCCCAGAGATGGAGGCAATTGGCTGCTGCTGTTCAGCCACCTATGTCAGAGAGGGAAATGGCAGATATGTTTATGAACACCCTCCAGGGAACATATATTGACAGGCTAGCTGCTTTCTCTTCCACTAGCTTTGCAGATGTTGTCATAGCTGGAGAGAGAATTGAGAGCCTGTTGAAGATGGGCAAGATTTCTGACAATGGTGCCAGCTCGTCCAGCAATACAAGGAAGCCTTTTGCAGGCCCAAGAAGAACTGGCGAGACCAATGCTATCCACACCAACAGGGGCAGACCCCAGTATGTTCATAGGTCTGTGGCAGCAGTCACCATTCCCGCTCCAGCTCATCCACAACCAGCTTATCAACCTCCGCAACAAAATTATCAGCAACAACCTCAGTACCATCAACAAGCTCAGTATCCTCCGAGAAATTACAACAACGCCAACAACAACAACCAGCAAAGGCCATTTCAGCAGAGGCCATCTCAAGCCAATAGGGTGATCGATCTGATCCCTATGCCATATGCTACATTGCTGCCACAACTCCTGAAACTCAACCTAGTTGAGCTAAGGACATTGGCACCTCCAGATCCTAATAGTCTACCCAGGAATTATGACTCCAACGCCAGATGTGCTTTTCACTCAAATGCACCTGGCCACAGTACAAAAAAGTGCAGAGCCTTGCACATGAAGGTACAAGACCTGGTAGACTCCAAAGCTCTGAATTTCGCACCACCACCCAATGTTAACAAAAATCCTATGCCACACCACGGAGGTCCCAGAATCAATGCTATTGAAGAAGACAAGCCGTCTTATTTAATAACCAGTGTGGGTCAGATTCGGACACCGTTGGTGGAGATTAAGGTTCAGCTCCTCGAATGTCAAATGTTCCCGGGGTGTGAGTTAGGGTGTGCTTATTGCAATATTTCAGTAAATGGGTGTGATAACTTGAGGAATGGCATAGATGGTCTCATACAGAGTGGCCAGCTTCAAATCACCACATCATTTCCTACAAATCCAGCAATCTCATCAGCAACAATTCCAGTATCTCCTACAACTGCAACAACCATTGTTCCCGACAATTCTTCGGCTTCATCAACAAATGCTTCGTCTGTCATCTCGACTGACCAGATGTCAATGAACATTCCTTCTACAACTTCAGCACCACTTCATTTCGAAACTCCTACAGCAACAACATCCATTCTTCCAACAATGTCTCCTACAACACCAGCAACAAACTCTGAAGATGTCTCAACAGTTACAATCTATTAGGATCAAGAAAATAACTCTGCTTACAACTCACAAAGTGCGGCTCCCATCAGAGCACCAGTCACGATATACTACGATCCACAGACTATCACAATTCCTTCTGCAGCTGCAATCAGTCCAGTCACTATCACAGTGCCTGGGCCAGTACCTTATGAAAGCAGTAATGCCATCCCCTGGCATTACGGCTCTGATTTATACTGCGAAGGACAAAAGATCACTTTTGAATCATCAACCCCTGCACCACAAATAGACAATGTGGGAGGAGGCGGAGGCTTCACTCGAAGCGGACGTCTCTTTGCTCCACAAATGCAGAGACCCACTGCCGAAGCAGAAGCTGCTGCCAAGGCAAAAGGGAAAAGCTTGGTGCAGGAGGAGCAGATTGTTAAAGAAGCTTTGAAAACGCCCTTCGATCAAGAGGTTGATGAATTCATGCGAATCATCAAGAGAAGTGATTACAAAATAGTGGATCAGCTTCATCAGACGCCTTCCAAAATCTCAATCCTATCATTGCTTATGTGCTCCGAAGCTCATCGGAATGCACTACTCAAAGTCTTGCACGCAGCTTATGTGCCTGAAGAGATCACCGTCAATCAGTTGGAAGCTGTGGTTGGAAATGTTAATGCTAGTCATGGACTAGGGTTCACCAACACTGATTTGACCACGGAAGGCCGCAACCATAACAATGCTTTGCACATAACCATGGAATGTAAAGGTGCAGTCCTTTCCCATGTGCTGGTAGACACGGGGTCATCCCTCAACGTCTTACCTAAAAAAGCCCTTGTGAAGCTAGAGTATGACGAATTGGCGTTGCGTCCCAGCAACCTGGTGGTGAGAGCCTTTGATGGTTCTAAGAGATCGGTTCTGGGAGAGATTGAGTTGCCCATAACGATTGGCCCGCAAACTTTCAAAACGACCTTCTACGTGATGGATATACAGCCTGCCTACAGCTGTCTATTGGGTAGGCCATGGATTCACGCCGCTGGCGCCGTGACCTCAACCCTTCACCAAAAGTTAAAATTCGAGTGGGAGGGTCAAGTCGTTACTATCTGTGGAGAGGACGATATTTTCGTCAGCCACCTGGCTACCTATAAATACATTGAGATGGATGGGGAGATCCATGAAACAATGAGTCAAGGGTTCGAGGCCTTGAACATAAATGAAACATCTGCTGTACCTGGAACTTCAATGACATCATACCAACAAGCCCGGAAGGTTGTTGAAGAAGGAAATGCCCAAGGCTGGGGCAAACTACTACCGGTGGAGAAGAAAGAGGATAGATTTGGGTTGGGTTACAAACCAACTCAACAAGATCAAGCAGAGGCTGCGAAAGAGCCCAACTTTGTTAGTGGGGGGATGCTCACCCCCGATGCTGTCAACAATTTGGAAGACGAGCTGGAAGAAGAACGCAACCTGGAAAGCTGGATTCGTCCAAAGATCCCGGGGAGCAGTATCTCAAACTGGTCTTCCCAGGAAATTATAAGAGTTACTCATGCAGAGTAATTATTATTTCCTGTATTTTATAGCATGCATCAAAGTCTTGCATCTTGCCCAAGATGACAAGACTCATTTTGTAATCGGGCCATCTGTACTTTTTGTGCAACAAGATTAATCAATGAAATATCAGACATCTTTTTGCAAACGGGTCTTTTTTTCTTTTCCGCTCACTGTTTTTCCATTTTTCTTTTTGTACAAAAAAATAAATGGCAGTGTTTTCAAAATGACAACTTTATTTCACTTTTCTAAACAAGATTAAAATCAAATCACTAAAATGAACAAACTGAACCCTTGCAGAGTGTGCCTTCCAGACAGCACCGACAACAGTACGGCTATGACTTCGTATGACTCTGACAATCCAATCAATCAAGCTGATGAAGGGGTTGAAGAAGAATATGAGCTTCCTGAAGAGCTAACCAGGTTGTTGAGACAAGAGTAGAAGGTTATCACTCCTCACCAGGAGGAGGTTGAAACGATTAATCTTGGTACAGATGAAGACGTGAAAGAAGTTAAAATCGGGGCCTGCTTACAAGACTCAATGAAGAGACAACTGATTGACCTGCTTCAAGAGTATGTGGACGTGTTTGCTTGGTCTTATCAAGATATGCCAGGGTTGGATACCGACATTGTTGTGCACAAGCTGCCTTTGAGAGAAGAATGCCCACCGGTTAAACAGAAGCTGCGCCGTACTCGCCCGGACATGGCTATGAAATTCAAGGAGGAGGTACAAAAGCAATGGGACGCCGGGTTCCTTGCTGTGACTAGCTATCCACCGTGGGTTGCTAACATAGTACCTGTGCCCAAGAAGGATGGCAAAGTAAGAATGTGTGTTGACTACCGGGATCTGAACAGAGCCAGCCCGAAAGATGATTTCCCTTTACCTCACATTGATGTATTGGTGGATAATACGGCTCAGTTCTCGGTATTCTCCTTCATGGATGGATTTTTAGGATACAATCAGATTAAGATGTCACCTGAAGACATGGAGAAGACAACCTTCATCACACCCTGGGGCACGTTCTGCTACAAGGTAATGCCATTTGGGCTCAAGAATGCCGGTGCGACGTATCAACGGGCTATGGTAACATTATTCCACGATATGATTCATAAAGAGATAGAATGTTATGTGGATGAAATGATTGCCAAGTCCCTTATTGAAGAGGACCATCTGGTAAATCTGCTCAAGTTGTTCAAACGTCTGAGGAAGTACCAATTGAAGTTGAACCCCAACAAATGCACATTCGGGGTGAGATCTGGTAAGCTGCTGGGTTTTATTGTAAGCGAGAAAGGGATTGAAGTTGACCCTGATAAAGTCAAAGCCATCCAAGAGATGCCTGCACCAAAGACAGAGAAGGAAGTTCGAGGGTTCTTAGGTCGATTGAACTACATTTCACGGTTCATATCTCACCTTACAGCGACCTGTGAGCCTTTGTTCAAATTGTTGAGGAAAGAACAAACGGTCAGGTGGAATGAAGACTGCCAGAAGGCATTTGACAAGATCAAGGAATACCTACAAGAGCCTCCAATCCTTATGCCTCCAGTTGAAGGAAGACCTCTGATAATGTACTTGACAGTATTAGAAGAGTCAATGGGGTGTGTGCTGGGCCAGCATGACGAGTCTGGTCGAAAAGAGTATGCAATATACTACCTAAGCAAAAAGTTTACCGACTGTGAACAACGTTATTCACTGCTCGAGAAAACTTGCTGTGCTTTAGCGTGGGCTGCTCGCCGACTGAGACAGTATATGTTGACCCACACTACTTTGTTGATCTCAAAGATGGACCCAGTTAAGTACATATTTAAGAAGCCAGCACTTACCGGACGGGTTGCAAGATGGCAAATGATCCTTACGGAGTATGACATCCAATACACATCTCAGAAAGCCATCAAGGGCAGTGTATTGTCTGAATATCTTGCTGAACAACCTATTGATGATTACCAGCCAATGAGATTTGACTTCCCTGATGAAGACATCATGTTCATAAAAGCGAAAGATCATGAAGAGCCTGTTCACACTGAAGGGCCCGACCCGGAAGAAGAATGGACTATGATGTTTGATGGGGCTGTTAACATGAATGGTCGTGGCGTTGGTGCAGTACTCATTACACCTAAAGGAGTTCACATGCCTTTCTCGGCGAAACTCACTTTCAACTGCACTAACAATGAAGCTGAATACGAAGCTTGCATTATGGGTCTTGAGGAAGCCATCGACCTCAGGATCAAGACTTTAACTGTATTCGGAGATTCAGCTCTGGTAATTAATCAAACCAACGGCAAATGGTACACTCACCAGGATCATCTGATACCTTACAGGGATTATACAAGGAGGTTATTGACTTTCTTTACAACAGTCAGGCTTGAGTATATCCCTCGGGACGAGAATCAGTTTGCAGATGCTCTGGCTACCATTTCGTCCATGATCAAAGTTCAGGCTGCCAACTTTGTACCTCAGATCTCAGTGTCCAGACTGGACAGACCAGCATATGTGTTTGCAGCAGATGTTGTTAAAGATAATAAGCCTTGGTTCCATGACATTAAGTGCTTCTTAGAGGATCAAACATACCCACCTGGGGCATCTTCCAATGATAAGAAGACCTTGAGAAGGCTGGCTGGTAGTTTCTTTCTGAACACTAATGGGTCTTTATACAAAAGGAACTTTGATATGGTACTCCTCAGATGTGTTGACAAGACAGAAGCAGATTTGTTAATGCATGAAGTGCACGAAGGATCCTTTGGAACCCATGCTGGAGGACATGCAATGGCCAAGAAATTGCTACGATCTGGGTATTACTGGATCACAATGGATGCTGACTGTTGTGCCTATGCCAGGAAATGCCATAAATGCCAGATCTACGCGGATAAGGTGCATGTGCCTCCCAATCATTTGAATGTGATGTCTTCACCCTAGCCCTTTGCTATGTGGGGCATTGACATGATCGGCAAGATTGAACCGACTGCTTCAAATGGCCACAGATTCATCCTGGTCGCCATCGACTATTTCACCAAGTGGGTCGAAGCAGCTTCCTATGCCAATGTTACAAGGCAGGTGGTAGCCAGATTTCTGAAGAGAGATATCATCTGTCGGTATGGAGTTCCCGAGCGAATCATTACTGACAATGGTTCCAATCTGAACAACAAAATGATGGCAGAGCTGTGCCGGGACTTCAAGATCCAACATCACAATTCTTCTCCTTACAGGCCAAAGATGAACGGCGCTGTCGAGGCAGCTAATAAGAATATCAAGAAGATTGTGCAGAAGATGGTAGTCACCTACAAAGACTGGCATGAAATGCTACCATTTGCCTTGCATGGGTACCGCACGTCAATCAGAACATCCACTGGGGCAACGCCGTATCAGCTTGTGTACGGTATGGAGGCAGTCCTACCGGGTGAAGTTGAATTACCCTCCTTGCGGGTACTAATGGATGTTAAACTGAGTGAAGCAGAATGGGTTCGAGCCCGATACGAACAACTGAGTCTGATCGAAGAGAAAAGATTGGCTGCAATCTGTCATGGGCAGTTG
Organism: Lathyrus aphaca; assembly: GCA_963966055.1. Taxonomy (NCBI): domain Eukaryota; kingdom Viridiplantae; phylum Streptophyta; class Magnoliopsida; order Fabales; family Fabaceae; genus Lathyrus; species Lathyrus aphaca. The sequence goes on along the minus strand of OZ014520.1, from coordinate 352,267,369 downwards.
TATCAGAAAAGAATGAAGAGAGCCTTCGATCAGAAAGTCAGGCACCGAGAGTACCAAGTAGGAGATCTTGTGCTGAAAAGAATCCTCCCTCCTCATACAGACCACAGGGGCAAGTGGACTCCAAATTACGAAGGACCATTCGTGGTAAAGAAAGTTTTCTCTGGTGGAGCACTGATGCTCAGCACCATGGATGGTGAAGATTTCCCGTCCCCTGTGAATTCAGATGCAGTTAAAAAATACTTCGCATAAAATGACCCGCTGGACACAAAAACAGAATGTAAGTCCAGGCAAAAATAGGGCATCCCGGCGAGTCAAAAACAGAATAAAAGACTCGGGCAAAAATAAGGGAAAATAAATGAAAAATGTACACCCGCTGAGTTGAAAAGCCACATTGGACAACTCAGGCAAAAATGGGTATCCCGATGGATTGAAAACCCGAAAGGGCGATCCATGCAAAATAAGGGAATAAGCGAACAACTGCAGTCTGAATTCGTCTGTATCGTTTACAACTTGGTAAGCTTCGAAAGGATCAAGCCTTAGTCAGAATCAGCCTTCTTCAGAAAGCAAGATGAGAAGAACGTCAAAAGTCATACGAGTCATAGTAAGAGAGGAAGCTCCTTAAAGCGTCATCAACATTGCCAGCATTTTGTTTCTCAATTTGTAACGATCTCCTCATTTCAGGGGATTTGTTTCTTTGACTGTATCTCGCCAATTCAGGGCATATGAGTTAATAAAATCAGATTTTCAGTCATGTTTCGTCTTGTACATTTTTATTTGCAAAGATGTCTGATGTCTTAAAGAAAAAACTGATTGCATGAATACAGATGCTTATCTTCAAAAACTATAATAAAAGTCATATGCTTGCAGGAAATATGCTTACTCTCAGAAGTATCTAAACTCCTATGACGGAATCCAGTAAAGGATACCTCTGGATTACTTGTGCGTTTCTCTATCTTTTCAGAATTGCAGGTATTCGGAACGCAACTTGGGGCATGTAAGCTTCATCCCAACAAGTTGACAAATCAACACTCAGCGCCCAAAGTGTCTTCTCCCCAGCTGAGTTGCCACTTATTACTTATCCCCGTCAGAGTTGCCAGGCATCACAGAAGGCACCCATATCCCCGGCCGAGTCAAGGATCCTCTTCAACAGAATCCCTAGGGAGGTCTTTCAGTGATCTCTCTTTCTCCCCAGCCGAGTTGCCATCTCACCCTCAGCCGAGTACAAAAGTCAGGGAGTCCTCTCCCCACAGAGCTCCAGCCTCTATCCAGAAGAGTAACGCATGAAGAACTCACAACAGAGTGAAGAAAGCTTCCACAAACCCCAGCTGGGTCCCCCATTACTGAGACGGGCCTATCAGTGACCCGAATCCCCAGGCAGATATCACTTAATGACAGATCTACCAATGATCTCACCCCCAGCTGGGATGTCTACTTCAAGCGGATCGACCAAAGATCTTCGTGGCAGCGGGATCCGAATCCCGGTTTGGTATCTCTGCATAATTATAGCATTCGCATCATACTCACCCACAAAGCGTAGCATTCCGTTTTAACACGGAGCATTACGGCAAAAATCAAACATATAGCATATTCATGAGCCATGTTTTGAATCAACACTTGTGAATAATGACAATCCATCAATATACAGAATACTTCCCCCATATCCCCAGCGGAAGTTTTCCCCAGCAAAAGCAGTTGCCTCACATTCACGAACACCGGTATATACTCCCCTTGACACCCGTCCGTGTCACCACTCCCCAGCAAGGTCACCTGAACACTCTGTGCAAACAATAACATTCGTATTACAGATATTTCTTTTTGACACCCGTCTGTGTCGTAACCCCAGCAGAAAGCCAAAGACGTCCTCTTTGCACTCATATATACTCACATATAACAATTCCTTGACACCCGTCCGTGTCATGTCCCCAGCGCAGTCATCTACACTTTGTATATCAGATACTTGCTTATATTACGCTCTTCTCCTTTTGACACTCGTCCGTGTCATTTTCCCCAGCAGTTAAACATTCATCTATACACCGCTCATACTTATACAGATACTCGTCCGTATCTTGCATATACCACTCAAATCCCTTCAGAGTCAACACTCGTCCGTGTTCTTTGTTAACCAGATGGTACTCGTCCGTACCATCATCTCAGAACATGCATCAAGCGTTTGTTTCTACCTGATACTCGTCTGTATCATAGTCTTAAGGATGCTCGTCCGCATCTTTAATCCATACACTGAGTCAAACACTTTTGTCTTCTTGAATATAGATACTCGTCTATGTCTACTGTTCCCCAGAAGAGTCCCCTCAGATTCAACACTCGTCCGTGTCCTCTGTTAACCAGTTGATACTCGTCCGTATCATTATCTCTGAACACGTGTCAGTATTTGTTTCTACCTGATACTCGTCCGTATCATAGTCTCAAGGATGCTCGTCCGCATCTTTAATCTATACACAACATCTAAACACTTATACCTTTTTTTTCTTGGATATAAACACTCGTCCGTGTTTACTATTCCCCAGCAGATCGCCAACAAAGCAATTTTCTTTTTATCTGACATTCGTCCTATGTCATGATAAACCCTGAGAGCAGCCGTACCCTGCTAGGTGGTCGTCCTCCACCTCTTGATGGTCGTCCTCCATCATGCTCATCCGATGGCCGTCCCCATCGTTGATTTTCTATCCGACATTTGTCCTATGTCGTGATATTTAGCAGCCGTCCCCTGCTAGGTGGTCGTCCTCCACCTTTTGATGATCGTCCTTCATCATTTTATCCAATGGCCGTCCCCATTGTTGATTTTGGTTATCTGGCATTCGTCCTATGTCATGATAAACCTTGAGAGCAGCCGTCCCCTGCTAGGTGGTCGTCCTCCACCTCTTGATGGTCGTCCTCCATCATGCTCATCCGATGGCCGTCCCCATCGTTGACCTTTTATCCGGCATTCGTCCTATGTCGCGATATTTTCGGCAGCCGTACCCTGCCAGGTGGTCGTCCTCCACCTTAGATGACCGTCCCTCATCTTATCCCCAACAGAGCAGCCGTCCCCTGCTAGGTGATCGTCCTTCACCTTTGATGAACGTACCTCATCATCTGTTCATTTCATTTATTCTTTGACCCGATGGCCGTCCCCGTCGTGGTCCCTTTTTCTTTCAGTTTAGCCCGATGGCCGTCCCCATCATTGGTTACTCTACTTTATGAACTTGATGGTCGTCCCCATCATAATTCTTTTATCCCTAGCATGTCAGCCGTCCCCGTCATTGCTTTATTTTCTGCCCTTTTCCAGCATGTCGGCCGTCCCCGTCATTGCTCTTTACCCAGCAGTCGTCCTCTGCTCGACGGTCGTCCTCCGTCGCCCACGCTTTACAATATACTTTATTTTTCTTTACAATCTATATCCCTTTTCTTCTTCATTTCTGTGAGTGCAAATTTTGGACTGTCTTTGGTATTCAACCACAAGTTATCTCGCTTGCCTGTTAAGCCGTTGCTTACATCCTGCACAGCTAACTCATGTTTGAATAGGGGCAGCTGTAAACACCCCAAATTTGCCCTCACCCATTCACACCATGGCTTGTGCTCAGTTCATATGCATAAACACAATCATAACATCTCATACCTCAATTTTGAGTCTTTACATTGGTTCTAAGTCATCTGCATCTAGGGTTTGTGATCTGAGCAATCCAAGAGCTTCTTGAGCCACTCCAAAGGTCATCAATCACTTCAAATGGGTCTATGTGTGTTCAAGCATCATATTATATCTTCCCAAAGTCAAGAATGCCAAAGAATCACAAGAACTGGGATTGGTGTGGAGGCAGAGCCAGGTTTGACTGCACAGATGACCTGAAATTAGGGTTTTGGTTTCAGAGGCCATAACTCAAAATTTTTTGGTCATTCTTGTTTCTATTGTTCTCTATATGGTATGGGGAGTGTGCATATCAATTTTCATGAAGAAATTCCATGGGGAAGTCATCTGATCAAGAGTTGACTTTCTGGACAAGTCAGTGCAAAATCAGGGCATCTGAGGCCCCCAATGACCCAACCAAGGGGTGATCTTCATCGTTTTGAGTGTATTTGATCTTTATTTGATCATAGAAGAAGGTTGAAGTTCACAAAATTCAAGAATTACAAGTTTTTGCAAAGTTGACTTTTTAGGGCATGGTTGACTTTTAATGAAATGTCATTTTATGCAACTTTTTCAACCCTTGCTTTTTGATCCAAAAATGCTTCAAATGGAAAAACTTTGGTCATGAAAGTTGTATATTAGATCTTTCCCTTTTCAAAAAGTACAAGAACATGACCTAATTCATTTTGGATCAAAAGTTATGGTGTGTCAAAGTTGGCAAAAATCATTAAAATTCAAGTTATGCACCAAATGGAAAACTTGCAAATTCATGTACCAAGCATTCTAGTGACTTCAAAATGACTTCAAAATTTCATCATATGATCATACATGACCCCAAAAACAGAATTGGCCCAAGGGATTTTGCATTGCTTACTTTGGTTTTCAAAGATTTCTAAGGCATTTTCCATAAGAGTGCAAAGAGGGATTCTTGGCAAAATCATCTTCCCATGAGTTATGTGATCACTAAATGACTCCTATGCATTGCCATGACTAAATGTAACATTATGCAACAAAATTCAGCAAGAGTTTTTTTCATGTACATAGCCCAAAATCATGAGGAAACATCAAGTGGGCAAGTTGCAAAAGCTAGCATAGCTTGTGATCCATATGTTGCAGTCAGCTACAAGCAATCCAAGGGCCCTCCTCAACTCAAGCTGAAGCAAGACATGACTTCAAACTACTGCTGCCATGACCCATGCTGCTAGTACAAGCCAACTTGACTTTTTGGCAAAAGTTCCCATACTCATGGCACAGTGAGCAGCCACCCCTACTGACCTGCCCCACAGGCTATCCACACAACTTGGAGATGTTATAGCAAGGCATTGGGCATTGAAGCAAGCCAGAACACAGCATACCACAAAACTGTCAAAGAGCTTCTTCTCTTCGATTGTCATTTTCCAGCCACCAAACATCAAAACTCTCTTCACCAACAAATCAAACACATAAAAAGGAACCAGAATCAGCCATTAACAGAGCTTGAAACCACTCACACACAAACTCCATTTTCTGATACACCAGAACTGGACCTCTCAAAATAGCTTGCTTAAGCTCATTCCAAGCCTACCATTAGCATCAGGAGAACCATTGGAGTGAGTCTGCATCAAAGAGAAGCCCAGAAAGCCCAGAAACAGGATCTTCCATCTCAGGTATGGCCATGAACTTTTTCTCTCAGAGCTTGCATTTTAAGTTATAAATTGATTGCTTATGTCTTGCTGGTCATGGGGATGTTCTTAGAATCGAAAATGAGTAAGAAATGAGTTTGTACTGATGCTCTGAAATTTCACCCGTGAAATTTGTTTCCTTCGATTTGCTTGATTCTTAGTGTTTAAATGATGTTTGAGGGTGGATTTGTATCTTAGGTTGTTAGAGGATCACTTGGCTGTGTTTAATTTGATGATTGGTAGCCTGAATCATGATCTAGGGTTTTGATGTTGCCGGAGAAGATGACCGGAGCTTCCCTCCGGTCACCTGAAAATGCTTAAGCCCTAATCCCTGTAATTAATGGCATTTGAATTTAGAGCGTTGGATTAGCTGACCCCTTTGACTTGGCGCGTGAACGTCTGGCCCAGATTCACTCATTTTGCCCTAATCCCCTTTCATTAGTTTAATTAATCATAATTAAATTAATTTAATCAGGACAAGCCTCAGCCCTTGGATGACGCGCCAGTCAACCATTTCCATTCCAGTTTAAATATCAGCCATCAGATCTGCTTACTTCTTCATTTATTTTCTTTTCTTTTCAATTTTTCTCATTTGTTTTATACAATTTATTTAAAATAGTAAAAATGCTCTAAAAATTATGAAATTTTTTACCAAAGGTTTCATTAATTTTTAAAACACAAAAATCTTTTTATTTTTATTTTTAGCATTAAAAAAGTATTTTTAAATATTTAAAAGTTTATTTTTAATTGATTAATGAAAATTAATTTATTAAAAATACTTTTAGGTATTTAAAAATCACCAAAAAATTCATGAAATGTTTTAAGACATTTAGAAACATTGTCCAACCCTCAAACCAAATTTATTTTTTGATCTTGATGCATTTTGAGAATTTTTCATTGAATTAAAATCATTTTGATGCATTATTTTGATCCAAGCTTCAAAAAATCATTTCTGCCTAACCCCAAAGAGTTGGACCTTTATTCTTTTTGCATTGCAATGTGTTTAGCATGTAGTTTGTGAGATTAAATGGCCATGACTTTATCTTTCATTTTCAATTTGTTTGATAATTTTCTTGTTAAGGAACCCTAAAACCCTAGAAGACTTAGAAAAATCATAACTTGAAATTGGTTAGGAGTTGGAACTTCTCCTTTGGGCAGTGAGTTAGTATAGGATTAGGGATCCTTTGAATGCATTTTCAATTTTTTATAATGTTGTTTGCTTCTGATTTTGGTTTTTGTTTGTTGCATTGTTCATAAACCCTAATTTGGGCTTTCATATGCATCCATCTTGCATCTTCTTGCATAACATGACTTGCCATGACATTCCATGCCTCCATTTGATTCATTTAACATCATAAGACATATTGAAAGCATGTTTGATCATTGCACCTTGCATTTGTCATGTTGTATGCCATATGCATCTCATAACTTTTCATGTATGTTCTTGGTTCTTAACTTGCTCCATTTGCATTCATAAGCTTGTATGATCATCCACATGTTTTGTTTCTGGTTTGTAGCATCTCATAGCATCATTAACATCACATATATGCTTCTAGTTTTGGTTTGCATCATGTCATTCCATCCCATTTTGCATTGCATTGCATTTCTTTTCTAACCTTTCAGGTGGTAAGTGATTTTGAGAAGTGAATTTGCCTTCACTTCTCATAACTCTTCTCTTCATCTCTCTCTTGCATCCATGCTGCATTTTGATATGTGTTTGAGATTGAGCTTGCTCATTCCTCCTCTTCCCACTTTCTTTCTTCAAGTGACTTGACTTCTTGAATGAAGCAAGTTGCTTTGCTTCTCTTGATCCTTTCATCTGCTTCCTGGTGGTTCCATTGAAGACTTCTCTTGAAAACCTCACAAACCTTAGGAACAACCAAGCATGACAATGATTAGGGTTTTGATTAGTCTCCCCTCTTAGTTTTACCTTTGTGTCTCTTTTGAGTCATCTCTTCTTATCTCATAATCAGGGACTAAACCCTAAAGGCTTTAAGGCTTTGTGATTAAGCTTATGCCTGCAACCTTCTCTTAGGATGGAGTGTATAACTTTAATCCTAAGTGTTAAACCCTTAATGTGTTTAACTCCTTTAATCAATCCATCTAATAATCATCAAGACACCACACTTGTAACTTGGGCCTTGCATTAGGGTTCTAATTCTTCCTTAATTGGTTAAGAAGGACTAACCCTAGTGTTAATGGACAAATCCCCCTCAAGTTGTCTTACAAATCATAAAACTCACTTCATCATCATATCATTAATAAAATCCACTTAATCAAAGGCTTGTTTTGTCATGAGTTTAATCCCTAATCATGGATTAAGTTGAGGAGTTTTCCTCAGCTTAAACATTCTCATCTATTATCCTTCTATTAGGATGGTGTAATGAGCCTGTTTAATCCTTGATTATGGCTTAATCTCATTACCTAACACTAAACAAAAACTCCAAAAACACCTAATTAATCACAAGTAGGTTAATGATCTTAACCCTACACCAAAGGTGATTAAGTGTGAGAATCTGACTTCACACTTAAGGTACTCTCATTACCCCTAATCAGAGGGAAGATGTGATGAGTTTACTCAATCCATTGGTTTAGGCTCAAGCTCATTAACTTATGACAAATTTTCAAAAGTAATAAAAGACTGAAAACACAAAAACAAACAATAATCGTCTCCTCCGGGATTCTTTTCTCATCTCATTCACTCATAAACGAGAACTTGCTTCTTCCGTCTAATGCAAGACAGTTTGCACCTAAGCCAGACAGGTCATACACTTGAGCATAGACAAGTAAGCAGTTCACAAGTCAATTTCTTTCAGTCTCTTTGGGTCGAACTACGGTGTTCTGACTTCCTCATTGCACGAGAGGATACGTAGGCATAACTTAACAGTTATCGAACAAAAGTCTCTGTATATTCCCCCTCTTTCCAGATTCATTCTTTAGCCTCATGATCTTTAGCATCTCATCCCTGTCCTTACACTGACACTGTACATATTACACTTCACACTTCTTTTGCACTGACACCTGTACATCCTTTTCCAGCTCTTTGACACACATATTGCACTGACACTACCCCTTTAAAACACAAATCTTTTAAGCGTGGATCCCATCGAGTACGGCGGACAATCTGGGTGCTAATACCTTCCCAAGTTGTAACCAACCCCCTTTCTCAGTCTCTCTGGTTCGCAACCGTCTTATCCATCTCCTTCTAGGTTTATGCAGTATTACCTTTCCTCCGGGATAAAAATGCCTAGCTGGCGACTCTTTCATATCCAGTGAGTTCACGGCTGTGTGTTCTCATTGTCCCTCTCGCCGACCGTTCGCGTCTGTACCTTTATCTGGGCAGGTCCCATTTATCGGGAGCGACAAGGTCGTAACCGACTCCCGAACTCAGTCTCTCTGGTCCGCAGGACCTTTGTCCTTCCTTTCTTTTCTTCGGTTTGTGCAACATTACCATTCCCGTTTCTTCGAGATAAAAATTCCTGGCTGGCAACTCTACCTCTTTCCGCGCCACTTTCGCGTTTGTACCAGGATGGAAATCCAGGGAGCGATAGCTGGCGACTCTGCTGGGGATAAAGCCTAGAATCTCATGTTCCCCTTGAGAGTCAGTCATAGCGCTTGCGTGTTTCTGTTTCTTTGGGTGTTGATTGTTTGCTGTTGCGTGTTTATTTTACTGTTGTTTATTTACAATTTTATTTACAGCTTTATTTACAGTTTTCAGTATTTATTTTCATGCATCATATTATACTGGACTGTCTGGCTGCTGGTTTCCTTTTTTCCGTGGGATTGGGAACTGTTACTGAGAGATGAGCTCGTAACTGGGGCTCGAGTGCACCCTAGGACTTAGAGTGGTTCCACTTTGGCTTCATGGCATCTTTCTATGTTGATATTAGTGAGTTCCACACCCAGATTGACGACCGTCTTGAGAATGTATTGATATCGGAATCTTTCTGGATCAATATAGGACCTTGATAGTTATGTGCCTCTGGGGACCGATCATTGAAGACCTTTGTGGAAGAAACCCTCTCTAGTGGTGACAGTGGCAGACCACATTCTGTGGCAAACCGATTCGCACTCGAGGGCCCGTTGGGAACTTGCATAGGATGGCCTGGTTCTTTTATAAGAACTCAATCAAAGCATCTGGTCGTATGACGATAGTATTGTACCCTTCAGGATGAATGTACTATCGTTTCTCGATTTCAGCGCTTGAAACTGGGAACTTATAAAGGATGCTTGTTTTTCCCTGACTCACGCTGAGACCTCCCTGAGTAGTACATAATGCCAAACCAATTCCCTGATTTGGTCATGAGCCATTTCTCGGAAATGGTGAATGTATTATTGCTATTCGGCTTTGAGAGTCCGTGATGTTTGACCCGGAGCACACCCGCGAGATTGGGAGGGGTTTATAGGTTTGTAGGAACCCTTGACCTCATCATACCTCATTGCCAGTACAGTTCTATGGTTTGATATGGCTACATGGATTTTGGAGTTCTTAAGTCATCTGATATCCGATTTGGGGCTTATTTGAGACTGAATTCCGGTCCAGGAGGATTTATTCAGAGGATCTTAGTTCTTGGTCACTTGGGTCCAGTGTTCCGTATCCAGATAGTCCCAGTTGTTGATCATATGCCGACATTGCATTTGCATCGCATCATACTTGCATTAACTATTTGTGTTTCCATTTCAGGTCAGCATTTAGTCTTTGTACCCAGTTCTAGTATTCATTGTTTCTCCAGATGACAGAAGTACAAGAGATACCCAGAAAAAGGAATATGCATTACACTTTCCCGCAACCAGAGACTGGGAGTATTCAGAAGCTGATAGATTTGATGATTGATAAGGCTTTAGCAGATTTCAGGAAGAAATTCGAGAAGGTTTTTAATTATGTAAACAAGCCAACTGCTGACCAGAGGGATAGTCTTCATTCTTTATTGCAGTTTTATGATCTTCAATTGCGAATCTTTGTATTTATGGATTACATCCTGGCTCCTACCTTGGAAGAGATTGCTAGCATCTTGAAGATTCCTATCGGAAAGGGTATTCCTTATTATGCTTCAGGGAGAGCTCCCTTGCATGCAGACATAGCCAGTGCTTGCCACCTTAGTATGCTCAGAGTCAAGATGGGTTTAGAAGCTAGTGAAGGGAAAGGGATTGCCTTGGATTTCCTAGTGAAAAAGGCTCATTTGTTTGCTTTTGGGAACAATTGGGAAGGTTTCAATGCATTACTAGCTTTGATGGTTTACGGGATAAGTTTGTTCCCAGGGGAGAAGGGGTTAATTGGTATAGAGGCAATTTCCATCTTTATTTAGAAGAATCCAGTACCTATTTTGTTGGGAGATTTTTACTACAATGTTCATTATAGGAACGAGAGAAGAAAGGGATTCATAAACTATTGTGCACCCTTATTCGCTGACTGGTTTGATAAACAACTTCCAAAGTCAGGACCTTTCAAAGATCTGAAGCAAGAATGGAAATGGGCTAGAAGATTTATGGGCTTGACCTCATCCGACATAGCTTGGGGATGTAGCAGAGACTTATTGGGAAAAGAGATGATTATCAGTTGTGGAGAGTTTCCCAATGTACCTTTGCTGGGTAGGAAAGGGATGATTAATTATAATCCCGTGCTGGTTCAGAAACAATTTGGCTACTCTTTGAAAGATCTTCCCCCTGCTGAAGAGATTTTGGAATCACTGTACGTACCGTTGGAAGGGAATGAGAAGCTAGTCACTCAGGCGTTTCAGGCATGGGAGGTGGGATTGAGTAAGGGAAAGAAAGAGTTTGGAAAGGTGGATGCTAAGACTTTTCCCTCTTTTGCTACTTGGATACAAGGTAGGGTTGATACCTTCTTCCTTCCATTTTTAGTTGAGGCTCCATTATATTCAAAAGAAGCACCGGTACAAACCATTATTTCTCTTGAAGATTACAAGAAGTTGGAAGCTCAGTTGCACGAGGTTCGGGTAGAAAATTCTGAAATGGCTAGTTTGTATCGCCGTACCAATCACGCTAAGCAAGAAGCAGAAGAAAAGCTACAGAGGATGCAGGCTACCTTAGAAGCTAAGGAAAAGGAGTTTGCTGGGAGAGAAGCCCATTTTTAGAGATTGGGTTTAACAGAGTCCAAAAGAGACGCGGAGCATAAGAAGATTGTGAAGACTCTTAGAGAAGCTCGTCAGTCCATTACTTGGTTACAGGGCCAAAGAGAACAGGAGCAAAAGAAGTACAAAGAAAAGGAAGAATTCTTTGAGGTGCAGATGGCATTCAAGAAAGAAGAAGTAGAACAAGTTCACAAGATATGAAGGGAAAAGACTCAGCAATTGGTACAGAGCCAGCTAGCCTTGGAGGAGGCAATGAAGGATATCGCGGATCTTAAGTTGAGAGCAGGCGTCAAGAAGAACCGGACGAGGGTGGTGATTGCAGAAGAGGAGCCTGAATCTTCTTTTAGCTTAGGGTCTTAGTTTATTGTTGATTGTATCCAGACTACCTACAAGCTTGTTGTAGGAGTCTTGCTTTATCTTTCTGTCTTTTGTATTGAATTGTAACCCTTTAGGGAGTTCTGTTTATGTCTATGACTCTGGTCGTTGGTAGTTTGTTGATATAATGCAACGATACTTTCCAGTTACCATTTCTGAATGAGAAAATTTGTTGGTCCTAAGCCATCAGAGTCTGAATACTCCTCAAAAGAGTTTGAAAAGTTAGTTTCCAAAAGTCATCTGGAGTATTTTCCGTCGAAATACCAGAACTGGGGCATGTTAATGCCTGAACATGGAAACATGAATAGTTACATTGCATGCATATAACATGTTTGTTGTTTTGAAGGTATTTCTTCGGTGTTCTAATGTTCATGTCACTTTCAGGCACTATAGCTTCCAAGAAGGTTCAGAGACAGTTAACTGTGCACAAATACCCTACGAAGGTGAACAAAGAGAGAGCAATGGAGCAAATGCAAACAGATCTGGATGATTTAAGGACAAGAATGGACAACTTCATGACCCTCATGGCTGGGATGGGTCAAAATCAGGAGCGTTTGCGTGAAATGGTGGAGAACAATCAAGCCAGGAACAATGGGATAGCAGATGGAGGTAATCGCAATGGGGCTGGCGCCCATCATGTTGAAATCCCTGTGGTGCAACCAGGGGTTACTATTATCAATGATGGATTAAATAACATGCAGATGGATGGGAAGGACGAACAGTTCACTTTGCTGGATGAGGCAGAAGGCCAAGGGGTTGATATGAATAGGAGGTTTGAAGAAATGGCTGAGCAGATTCGTGCCATTCAGTCTCAGAGTTCTCTAGGGTTTGGCATCACTGAACTGAGCTTAGTGCCAGGGGTGAGAATTCCCTACAAGTTCAAGGTCCCTACTTTTGATAAGTACAACGGAACGGCTTGCCCGAAAACTCATCTTCAGTCTTTTGTGGGAAGGATTGCTGTGCATACAGATGATGAAAAGCTGTGGATGTATTACTTCCAGGATAGTATTGTAGGAGCTTCCTTGGAATGGTACATGAAGCTGAGTCGGGTCAATATTCGAAGCTGGAAGGATTTAGCTGAGACGTTTGTGAAGCAGTATCAGTACAATTTGGATATGGCTCCAAATCGTACCCAGTTGCAGACAATGTCTCAGAGTGCTAAAGAAGGGTTAAAAGAGTACGCCCAGAGGTGGCGTCATCTTGCTGCTCGAGTGCAACCTCCCTTGTTAGAGAATGAAATGGCAGACATGTTTATGGGAACACTACAGGGGGTGTTTATTGAGAGATCGGCGTCTTGTTCAGCGGCAAAGTTTAATGATATCGTGATAGCTGGGGAAAAGGTTGAAACCCTGCTGAAAATGGGGAAGATCAAAGACAATGGTGTAAGAAAGGCTTTCAGTGGACCTCCAAGGAGAAGGGAGGGAGAAACTAATGCTGTGTACGGCCAAGGCCGGGGCCATGGATACAAGGTATCTTACAAGAAGGTGGCAGTTGTCACCATTCCAGCAAGTCATGTGCCACAACAACAACAGTAACAACAACAGTCACATCGCAATAACTATCAGCAAAGACCCTATCAACAGAGATAAGCTCGTCCAGCTAACAGGGTGCTTGAAGCCATCCTGATGACGTACACAGCTCTGCTCCAGAGATTGTTAGATTTGAACTTGGTTCAATTGAGGACTTTAGCACCACCTCCACCTGGAGAGCTTCTAGTGGGGTATGATGCTAATGCAAGATGCGTATTTTATTCAGGAGCTCTCGGGAACTCAACGGAGAAGTGCAGGGCATTACAACATAAGGTCCAAGACTTGATTGACTCGAAAACAATTAAATTCGCACCACCTCCAAATGTTACATCAAACCCCATTCCAAATCATGGAAGGGCCTGGATAAATACTGTTGACAGTGGCGAGAGGTTGAACCTGATTCTGAACGTGGATGAAATGAAGACTTCGTTGTTGGTCGTGAAAGACAAATTGTTGAAAGGGAAGGTGTTCCCCGGTTGTGATTTTGACTGTGAGGATTGTTCGAATTCAGTTAATGGTTATGGAGAGTTGAAAGCTGGGCTGCAGTGTTTGATCGACAAGGGGTCCCTACAGTTTGACAGTGTTGACAATAGAAGCGATTGTGTGTCTACAGTGACTATTTATTTTGATCTTGCTGAAGTTCCTACCCAGAGAGAGCCGGTGACTATCTATGTTCCAGAAGTGAGCCCAGTGACCATCACTATTCCGGGACCGGTTCCTTATGTTGATGACAAGGCCATCCCTTGGCACTATGGCTCAGACGTATACGTAGAAGGACAGAAGGTGGAGAGTAAAACAGTGACAATTGACTCGACGATTGTGAATGTCGGAGGAGTTGGTGGATTTACACGGAGTGGGCGTCTCCTTGCTCCTCAAGCTCTTAGAGGTGATCCCGAAGCTGAAGCTGCTACAAAGGCTAATGGTAAACAAATAGAAACTGAAGAGGTGACAACTCCTGCTGCTAGTCACGACACTTTCGAAAAGGAAGTCGAATAGTTCATGAGAATAATTAAGAAAAGTGACTACAAGGTGGTTGAACAACTGAATCAGACCCCGTCCAAGATATCCATTCCGTCGTTGCTGATGTGTTCCCAAGCTCACCGGGAGGCCTTACTAAAAGTTTTGCAGATGGCATATGTACCACAAGAGATAACTGTCAACCAATTGGAGGCTGTAGTAGGAAGTGTGAATGCCAGCCATGGGCTGGGATTCACATATAGAGATCTCACTTCCGAGGGTCGTAATCACAACAAGGCCTTACATATCACCATGGAGTGTAAGGGAGCTGTTCTATCACACATCTTGGTAGATACATGCTTTTCTCTCAATATGCTCCCTAAGAAGGCCTTAATGAAGCTGAATGTTGATGGCATTGTTTTGCGACCCAGTGATTTGATTGTGAAAGCCCTTGATGGATCCCGAAGATCTGTGTTTGGGGAGGTGGAGCTACCGGTAAAGATTGGGTCTCAGGTATTCAAGAGTACATTCTATGTTATGGATATTCAACCCGCTTATAGCTGTCTGCTGGGACGTCCTTCGATTCATGTTGTCGGTGCAGTGACATCCACGTTGCATCAGAAGTTGAAGTACGTGGTAGACAGCCAGGTTGTTACTGTATGCGGAGAAGAGGATATTTTCATAAGTCATCTATCGACCTTCAAATACGTGGAAATGGACGGGGAGATCCATGAAACACTTTACCAAGCTTTTGAGATGGTTAATGTCAGTACTTTGTCTCTGATTGCTGCAGTTCAGAGCAATGAAAAGGAAGGGACTCCTATCTACTCCTACAAGCAAGCTAAGGAAGTAGTTCAATCTGGAAACGCCCAGGGCTGGGGAAAGCTGCTAGAAGTGGAAAAGAAAGATGACAAGTTCGGTATCGGATATCAACCTGGTCAGTCCAGCTGGTCTCATGGCAGTAAGCCCATAGCGTTCACAAGCGCTGGAATGCTCGACTACAACGTCATTTGTGCAACAAATGCAGAGGGGGATAGTGACTGTGACTTGGATAACTGGATTCACCCATGCGTACCTGGGGAGGAGCTCCAGAATTGGTTTACTGAAGATTTTGTTCAAGTTACTTGGCAGTCAAAGTAATTTTCCTTGTTTCCATTTTTATCATACTGCATGTCAAATCCTGCACTCTGCCCAAGGGGCATGAATCCATATGTAGGGCCACCGTGTTTTAATGCATTTACTTTTTCCATGAAATAAAGGACATTTTTCAAGCAAATTGTGTTCTTTTTCTTTCGTTTTAAAATTTTTCACAAAAAACAAACAAAATGGGAATGTTTTCTTTCTAGTGTTTTGTGTGTTTGCGTCTCTTTTGAAAATAACAGATTCTGAAATAAGCACATCATTTGTGCAGTGTTGATAATTCGGAATCTTGTGATAACGTTCCTGCTATGAACATGCACGACTTTGACAATCCTATCTACCAAGCTGATGAAGGGGTTGAGGAAGACTGTGAACTCCCGGAAGAATTGGCTAGGTTGTTGAAATAAGAGGAAAGGGTCATTCAGCCTCATCATGAAGAAATAGAGATCGTCAACATCGAGTCTGAAGGCATAAGGAAAGAAATAAAGATTGGGGCTAGTCTGCAGGCCGAGATAAAGAAGGAGTTGATCGGTATGCTGCGTGAATATGTGGATATCTTCGCCTGGTCGTATCAAGATATGTCAGGGCTGGATACTAACATCGTTGTCTACAAGCTGCCATTAAGGGAAGTATGTCCTCCTGTAAAGCAAAAGCTGAGAAGAACTAGCCTTGATATGGCTATGAAGATCAAGGACGAAGTTCAAAAATAGTGGGATGTCGGGTTCCTTGCTGTAACTAGTTACCCACCTTGGGTAGCTAACATTGTGCCTGTACCAAAGAAAGATGGCAAGGTCCGAATGTGCGTCGATTATCGGGATCTAAACAGAGCAAGTCCAAAGGATGACTTTCCATTACCTCACATTGATGTGCTGGTAGATAACACTGCTCAGTTCTCGGTATTTTCTTTCATGGATGGCTTCTTCGGGTATAATAAGATCAAAATGGCACCGGAAGACATGGAGAAAACGACGTTCATTACCCTGTGGGGTACATTCTGTTATAAGGTTATGCCCTTCGGATTGAAAAATGTCGGGGCAACGTATCAACGGGCTATGGTAACTTTGTTCCACGATATGATACACAAGGACATTGAATGCTACGTGGACGATATGATTTCCAAGTCCCAGGACGAAGAAGAGCATCTGGTCAATCTCAAAATGCTGTTTGATAGATTGATAAAGTATAGACTGAGGTTGAATCCAAACAAATTCACTTTCGGAGTGCGGTCTGGTAAACTGCTGGGTTTCATTGTTAGTCAAAGAGGGATTGAGGTAGATCCTGCAAATGTAAAAGCAATACAAGACATGCCTACACTGAAAACAGAAAGAGAAGTGCGTAGGTTTTTAGGGAGATTGAACTACATTTTGCGGTTTATATCTCATCTTACTGCCACATGCGAGCCAATCTTCAAATTGTTAAGAAAAGAACAAACGGTCATGTGGAATGAGGACTGTCAAAAAGCCTTTGAAAAGATAAAAGAATATTTGCAGGAGCCTCCGATTCTGATGCCTCCAGTTCCAGGACGACCACTTATCATGTACTTGACTGTGTTAGAAGGATCGGTGGGGTGTGTGCTAGGCCAACATGACGAGTCTGGTCGAAAAAAGCATTCTATTTACTACCTTAGCAAAAATTTTACCGACTGTTGTCACTCCCGAAGATTTGCATCCCGATGCAGACACGAACGGTCGGAGAAAAGAGAAAATGAATGAATAGAGTCGCCAACTAGGCATTTTTATCCCGAAGGAAAGGTAATGCTGCATAAACCTAGAAAGAGATGGATAAGACGGTTGCGAACCAGAGAAACTGAGAAAGGGGGTTGGTTACAACCTGGGAAGGTATTAGCACCCAGATTGTCTGCCGTACTCGATGGGATCCACGCTTACAAGATTGTGTTTAAAAGGGGTAGTGTATGTGCTATCTGTGTGCAAAAGCTAAGGAAAGAAAATACAGGTGTCCGTGCGAAAGGTGTGAATTGCTCAGGAACTGAGGCTTAAAAGGAATGCTGAAAGAGGGGGATGACAGAGAGACTTTTGTTCGATAACAGTTAAGTTATGCCTACGTATCGTCTCGTGCAATGAGGAAGTCAGAACACTGTAGTTCAACTCAAAGAGACTAAAAATGAATTGACTGTGAACTGCTTGCTTGCCTATGCTCAAGTGTATGACTCATCTGGCTCTAGTGCTAACTGTCTTGCATTAAACGGAAGAAGCAAGTTCTCGTTTGTGAATGAGTGTGATGATAAAAGAATCCCAGAGGAGACGATTATTGTTTGTTTTTGTGTTTTCAGTCTTGTTCTTGTTTTTGGTGTTTTGTATAAGTTAATGAGCTTGAGCCTAAATCAAGGGTTTGTAAACTCATTATATCCTCCCTGATTAGGGATAATGAGCCTACTTAAGTATGAGAAAAGCATCTCAACTTAATTACCATGATGATGTAGGATTAAGATCATTAACATACTTGTGATTATTTAGATGTTTTTTTGGGTTTTTGTTTAGTGTTAAGTAATGAGTTTAATCTCTAATCACAGATTAGTGGACTCATTACAACATCCTAATAGAATGATAATAGATGAGAACACCTAAGCTAAGGAAGATACCTCAACTTAATCCATGGTTAGGGATTAAATTCATTATATAACAAGCCTTTATTAAATGGATTTTAATTAAAGGGATGAGATTATGAAGTGGATTTTAAGTTTGTAAGACAACTTGAGGGGGACTTGTCCATTAAACACTAGGGTTAGTCCCTCTTAACCATAAGGAAGAGATAGAACCCTAATGTAAGGCCCAAGTTACAAGATAAAGTCTTAGTGATTATTAGTGTGATTTGATTAAGAGGTGTAAGAAAATTAAAGGTTTAACACTAAGGATTAAAGTAATACACTCCATCCTAAGAGAAGGATACATGCATAACCCTAATTCCAAAGTCCTAAAACTTTAAGAGTTTAGTCTCTGATTATTGAGATAAGAAGAGAGACTCAGGGAGACTAAAAGGTAAAAGTCTAAGGGGGACTATACAAAACCCTAAAAGTTATCATTCTTGGATATCCTATGGTTTTTTAGGCTTAAGAGAAAGGATCTTCAAGGCCACCAATGGAAGAAGCAGATGAAAAGAGAAGGAAGAAGAAGAATAAGTTACTTACTTCCTGAAGAAGATAAGTAACTTAAAAGAAAGAAAGTAAGAAGAATGGAACACAAGTGAATTAGATTCACTTAAAAGACAAGTAAATATGCATATTAATGATGAGAAGAGATAGGAAGTGAAGGCAAACCCACCTCCCAAATGACTTACCAAAAATTCCTGAAAATGTTAGAATGAATTCATAAAGCAGAAAGCAAAAGGAAATGAATTGAAATGAGATGTGAAGACCAAAGTCAGAAGTGAAAATGCAATGTAAATGACATATTAAATGATGCAAAGTCATACAAGATGCATATGAATGATCATACAAAGATGAGATGCAATGAAAGCATGTTTAGAAGCTTGAAAACACATGGATGTTTATGAAATGTAATGAATGCAAGACATAGCAAATGAATGAATAAATGATCAAGAAATGTTCAAGCATGTCTTAAGATGTCTAAGATGTCATACAAATGCTTGAAATGTCATGGCAAGTTCACATGATGATGATATGCAAAGATGAATGCAAATGAACATGAGAAATTAGGGTTTTATGAATGTATGAGATGCAAATGACCAATACAGAAGCAATAAACATGATAAAAAATTGAAATCAAGCTCAATAAAACCCTAATACCATATAAGATCACACCCCAAAGGAGAAGGTCAGAAGCTAATCCTATTAAGGGTTATGAATTTTCTAAGTTTGCTAGGTTTTTTGGGTGATTATTAAGACAAAATGCAAATCAAATTGAAAATTAAAGATAAATTCATGAGAAAAATAACCTAGAAACTATATGAAATATGTGAAACAATGCAAAAAGAATCAAGTTCAAACTCATCATGGTTAGGCAGAAATGAATTTTTCAAGTTAGGGTTAGAAAATGTGATTTTTAAGAACCCTAATTCAAAGAAAATTGTGAAATTAGGATCAAACTTAAAAAGAAATTTGTATGATGAGTTTGAAAATGTTTCTAAATGTATTGGAATGGTTCATGATTTTTTTGGTGATTTTTAGAAACCTAAATGTATTTTTAATTAATTAAAATCCATTAATCAATTAAAAATAACATTTAAATATTTTAAAAATACTTTTCAAATGCAAAAAATAAAATAAAAATCATTTTTGGGTTGAGAAAAATATTTGGATCAGAAATGCAAAAGATTATATTTTTTTGATTTTTTTTAACTATTTTAAATAAAATATGCATAAAAAATGAATAAAAATGAAATAAAAATAAATAAAATGGAAAGTAAACGCATTTGAGGGTCCAGATTCAAACTTGGGAGAGGGACCATTGACTGCGCGCATTTTTGTGTGATATGGATTTAATCTGGCATAATTTTTAATTAAACCTAATTAAATTAATTAAAGATTAGGGTTTAAGTGAACTAATCCTGGCCCTCCACGCACGCGGGAATCAAGATCCAAGGGCCCAAATTTAAACTGGGGAATTAATTACACATTAGGGTTTAATGACTTTCAGGTGGCCAGAGAAGACCTCCGGTCATCTTCTCCGGCAGCTCACTCTTCCTATCTCTCTCAAAACGCCATGAAATCAACTCAAACTCTCCAGAATCACTCATTAGACATCCAAGAACAAGAATCCAGCAACAAATTCCATTTATTTTTCATCAAATCCATGAATTGAAGCAAAACAGAAAATTGTACAAAACTTTCAAAAGGCTATGAAATGCTGAAAACTTAACCATTTTCAAAAGTAAACATATTAGAGTTATCAGGGGAACCTATAAAGTCATATTGTAACTTAAAAGAAGATTTATGGAAAAAAAGTTCTTGATGACTACCTGAGATGATGAACTGCAAATATGGGCTTTCAGAGCTCCTCCCTTGTGCAATCCAACCCCCTTGAGTCCCCTGATGCTATTGAGAAGCTTTGCAAGAGTTTAAATGGCCTCCTTTGTGAGTTTCAGTTTTGAGAGGTGAGAAATCGTGTTTTTGATTCAGAGGCTTTTAGGTCAATGTGAGGGTTGCTTTGTGATCCTGAGGATGTGTAGGATTGAATGGTGCAAAGAGTTTTTAGGTTTGTGGTTTGTGTTGAGAGAATCGAAGAGATGAAGATTTTTGTGGATTTTGTGCAATCTGACTTGTGTTGTGTTTCAGGCTCCAAGAACATATGAAATGAGGTCCATGAGGCTTGTATGTGATGTCTTGATTGGTCAGAAGAGTTATTGTGGCTCAGCTTGATTGGTATGAGAGGTTTTGCAAAAAAGTCAATTTTGTGTACTTGGAGGTATGGGCCATGGCAGAGCTGGCTTCAAGGGGTGTCTGGCCTCAGCAAAATTCATGGAGGGCCATAGGATTGGTTTTATGCAGCTGGCACAAGTGGATGGAAGGTTCCAAGAGGTTTTGCAACTTTCCCTCTTTGAGAATTTTATGAAAATGTCTTGAGGAATCTTGCAATCCAAGGCACAATTTTGGTTCAAATGCATTGCACTATGTTTGTATGATGCCTAACAATCAATTAGAGGTCATGAAATGGCTTGAAACTTGAATTTGCACAAAATCCTCTTTGGCATGAACTTGAAAATTATAGGATTTTTGCCAACTTTGAAATGCCATATCTTGAGTTCTAGGATAAATCAAGACATGTTCTAGTACTTTTTGAAAAGGGAAAGACATAATCTACAACTTTCATGTCCAAGAATTTTTCATTTGAAGCATTTTTGGTCATGAAAGAATAGGTTGAAAATCTTTCCCAAAATGGAAAGTTTCCATTACAAGTCATTTCCAAAAATAACAAGTTTGCATTTGGCCCAAAATTCTTCAACTTTGTGAACTTCCAACCATTTCTAAGATCAAATAAAGATCATAGAGACTCAAAATGATGATGATGACCCTTTGGTACCCTTGTTGGGGGCCTCAGATGCCCTGATTTTGACTTTACTTGCTCAAGAAGTTACCCAATGATCAGATGACTTCCACAATGAATTTCTTCATCAAACTTGGCACACACGATCCTTATAACATATTAAGAACATTAGAAACAAGAATGACCAAAAAATTTGGAGTTAAGGCCTCTGAAACCAAAACCCTAATTTTGGTCATCTGTGTAGGAAAACCATAGCTCTGCCTCTATGCCTTTGCCATTCTTTGTGATCCTTTGAATTTCATGAACTTTGGGGAGCATATTATGATCATGGAACACAGATGGACCCTCTTGACAAGCTTCAAGACCTTTGGTATGGATCATATCACTTCTTGGATTGCTCAGATCACAAACCCTAGATGCAGATGAAAATGGACTATGCAGATGAAACAAATATGCAATGAGAGATGATATGTTTATGCTAATGAAAAAATGAAAGATCACAAGCCATGGTGTGAGAAAAATTCAGGACAAATTTGGGGTGTTTAAAACTGTGAATCCCGTTACTCACTGCTCGAGAAAACTTGTTGCGCTTTGGCATGGGTTGCTCGCCGAATGAGACAATACATGTTGACCCATACCACATTGCTAATCTCAAAAATGGACCCTATCAAGTATATTTTCGAGAAACCAGTATTAACTGGAAGGGTTGCAAGGTGGAAGATGATATTAACAGAGTATGACATACAATAGACTTCCCAGAAAGCCATCAAAGGAAATGTATTGTCAGATTATCTTGCACAGCAACCGCTTGAGGACGACTATCAACCGATGAAGTTTGATTTCCCTGATGAGGACATCATGTACCCCAAGGCAAGAGATTGCGAGGAACCACTTCTGGAGGAGGGGCCAGACCCTGAATCCAAATGGAAGTTGATGTTTGATGGGGAAGTCAATGTTAACGGACGTGGAGTTGGTGTTGTTCTTATCACTCCTGAAGGTGTTCACTTTCCCTTCGCTGCCATAATTACTTTTGGTTGCACCAACAATGAAGCGGAATACGAGGCGTGCATAATGGGAATAGAGGAGGCTATTAATCTTCAGATTAAGACCCTCGATATATTCGGAGATTCAGCCCTCGTTATCAATCAAATTACTGGCAAGTGGTATACACATCAAGAGCACTTAATTCCTTATAGGGATTATGCTAGAAGACTGTTGACATTCTTCACAACAGTTAAGCTTCAATATATACCACAAGATGAGAATCAATTTTTCGATGCATTGGCTACTCTTTCTTCGTCCATCAAAGTCTTGTGTTGGAACTATGTGCCCAGGATTGACATTTCCAGGCTTGACGCACCAGCTTATGCCTTCTCTGTACACGCAGTGTCTAATGAGAAACCTTGGTACTTTGATATCAAGCTCTTCCTGGAAAATCAGGAATACCCAGCTGAGGCATCATACAACGACAAGAAGACCTTGAGACGACTTGTTTCTAGCTGCTTTTTGAATGCAGACGGGGTTCTGTATAAGAGGAACTTTGACATGGTCTTGCTCAGATGTGTGGATAGACACGAAGCAGGCCTGTTAGTGTAGGAAGTCCACGAGGGATCCTTCGATACTCATGCAGGAGGGCATGCAATGGCTAAGAAGTTATTGAGATCAGGGTATTATTGGCTAACAATGGATGCAGACTGTTGTTCGTACGCCCGTAAATGCCACAAGTGCCATATTTATGCAGACAAGGTGCATGTTACTCCTAGACCGCTCAACGTCATGTCATCTCTTTGGCCCTTTTCTATGTGGGGCATTGACATGATCGGAAAGATAGAGCCTACTGCTTCAAACGGTCATCGTTTCATCTTGGTCGCGATTGATTACTTTACCAAATGGGTTGAAGCAACATCTTATGCCAATGTCACTCGCCAGGTGGTAGCCAGGTTTCTGAAGAGAGACATCATTTGCAGATACGGAGTGCCCGAGCGAATCATTACTGATAATGGTTCCAACTTAAACAACAAGATGATGGCAGAACTGTCCGGGTCTTCAAGATTCAGCATCACAATTCTTCTCCTTACCGGCCAAAGATGAATGGTGCGGTAGAGGCAACTAACAAGAATATTAAGAAGATTGTGTAGAAGATGGTTGTCACTTACAAAGATTGGCATGAGATGTTACCATTTGCGATGCATGCGTATCGAACGTCTGTCAGGACGTCAACCAGGGTAACTCCTTTCTCCTTGGTGTATGGCATGGAGGCAGTCTTGCCTGTCGAGGTAGAAATTCCTTCATTACATGTGATGATGGATGTGAAGCTTGATGAGGCTGAGTGAGTACGTGCTCAATATAATCAGTTGTGCCTAATTGAGGAAAAGAGATTGGCGGCTATCTGTCATGGTCAGCTTTATCAGAGGAGAATTAAGCGAGCATTCGACAACAAGTATGTACTCGAGAATACCAAGTAGGCGAGCTTGTACTCAAGAGGATCATTCCTCCAGGTTCAGATCACAGGGGCAACTGGACCCCAATTTACGAAGGCCCATTCATAGTAAAGAAAGTTTTCTCAGGTGGGGCGCTGATGCTCACTACTATGGATGGAGAAGATTTATAGTCTCCTGTTAACTCGGACGCAGTTAAAAAATACTTCGCATAAAAAGATCCGCTGGACACAAAAAATGAATTAAAGTCCAGGAAAGAAACGGGCATCCCGGCGAGCTAAAAACAAAATAAAAAGCTCAGGCAAAAGTTAGGGAAATAAATGAAAAGATGTACACCCGTTGAGTTGAAAAGCCACATCGGACAGCTCAGGCAAAAAAGGGTATCCCGGTGGGTTGAAAACCCGAAAGGGAGATCCACGCAAAATAAGGGAATAAGCGAACAACTGCGATCCGGGTAATCTGAACCAAATCACCGTTTCAAACAGTCTGACAATATCAGAATGATAGGAATCAGTCCCCTCATCTTCTTCGGAAAGCAAAGGCAAGAACAGAAAGTCTTGAAGACATGCTGGTCATAGCAAGAAGGAAACTCATTGGAATACCGTTTACATTTCCATTAGGATAGTTTCTTTTCTCAATTTTATGGTGGCTACCTCTTACAGGTAGTTGCTTCCTGATGTAAAACATTGCCTATTCAGAGGCCATTCAATAAACGAATATTCAATCAAAAGCCGTGTTGTGTTTTGTTTGTTTTGTTTGCAAAAATGTCCTGAATTTTTGGCAAAAGAGCATTGCATATGAAACTTGTTGATTTTTCTAAGAAAATTGACATTGCAGGGAAACAATTAAAACTGTCTTTGAGTGTCGGGTGACAATGGATGAACAGATCATACCATGCAAGTCCCCGGGGCACATGTGCGTATACTGTTGTTGCAGGTTTTGCAGGGCGATGTGGTATTTCCCCAAGCAGAAGTGCTCCCCAGTTGAGCTAGAGCAAGTGGAATCACCAGCAAAACTTCAAACCTAATCAAAGAGGTGTCCTCCCCAAGCGGTGGTTGTTCTTCACAAGAAAGACATGGTTATCCCCAGTAGAGTTCAGGTTGAACCTTCCCCGGCTGAGCTATAGCAAGTGGAATCCCCAATAGAACTTCAAACCCAAACGAAGAGGTTTGTCCCCAAGCGGAGTCTTTATGTCAGAATGGGCTATTCCCAGCGAGAAGCTGAATGCCTATTTCCCCACAAAGTTGTAACTATCAGAACTCTTTCACTAGTGAAGGTTATTGGACCAAGTATTCCCCCAGCCGGGTCGGAAGTTCGTCATTTCCTCACAGAGTTTCATGATTGGTACGCAACCATCATTGAAATATTACCAGCGAGTCCGCCAATTTATTTTTGGCCAGTGGGACAGAGTAATGCAGACATTTGTTCACATTCCATTCCTCAACCAAGTATTGCCGGGATATCTTGATTATTTCCCCAGCGAAATTCCAAGGCTAACTGAAGAGCTTTCCTCCCCAAGCGGATTATCTTTCCACGAGCGAAGTCCTCCCTAGCGAGTAGCTGTGCGCCTGGTTTCCCCATAGAGTCAGAATTTTCAGAATTCTCTCCCCAGCTAGAGTCTTGACCAAGCCTCTTTCCCAGCCAAGTTTGAAGATGGTTATCCCCCGCAGAGTCATGATCGGCATTCACTCCCGTCATTGGAGTATTCCCCAGAGAGGTTGCCAATTTATTTTTGGCCATGTGATGATACAAACAATTATTCATCTCCTCAACCAGCGTCAAGCATTGTCAAAGCCTCTTGACCTAGTTCTCCCCTGCAGAGTCGGGATTATTGTTGCCAATCAGGGCACTTTGTTTGATGCTCGTATGCATTTCCTGGCATGCGTCTGTGCTCGCATTTTGCTCGTCTGCATCCCTAACACTCGTCTGTGTTTGATGTTTGATATATGTTGGATGTTCGTCTACATTCCCAACACTCGATCGTTTGTGAATTATTTTTCTTTTGATTCTCCCCGGCAGAGTTTTGGTTCTTATCAGGCATCTGTATGATGCTCGTCTGCATTTCTCAACACCCGTCTGTGTTTGAAATCTATTTATTGATCGTCTGCATTCTATGGCACTCGTCTGTGTTTGATATTTGATTGTTGCTCGTCTGCATTTCCCAACACTCGTCTGTGTTTGATGTTTGGTTGTTGCTCGTCCGTATTCCCCAACACTCGTATGTGTTTGATATTCGTCTGATGCTCGTGTGCTTTTCCCAACAGTCGCCTATGTGTGGTAGATGTTGTTGCTCGTATGCACGTCTCGGCACCCATCTGTGTTTTTTATCTGTTTGAAACTCGTTTGCATTGTTTAGATACTCGTCTGTATCATCCCTCACACTCGTCTGTATCGCTACGCGAAATGCTCGTCGGTGTTGGATTTCTGGTATTCATATATATATCAGTTGTTGATATTCATCTGTATCATCGCCTGAAGCGTTCTTCTGTGTTTCTTATATCATCATCTGATATTCGTTTGTATCATTGACTTATGGCACTCGTTTGTGTTCTCTTGATGATCATCCAATAATCGTCTAGGTTGAAGAGGTTTGAAGTCCTGACGGTGGGATTAAACGTCAAAATGGTTACCGATCCTGGCGTAACAGGTTTATCCGAAGGAGGTTCGTCTGTCTCAGAGACCACTTATATACGTAAGATTTGTGAAGAGGGTACGTCCAATCCTAATGTTGCACCTGGCGTAACAGGTTATCTGAAGAAGACTCGTCTGTCTTAGACCATATATCCACGGATAATATATGAAGAGGGTTCATCTATCATGATTATGCATGTCTATCCCACAGACTTAAGTGCATCACCGGTCCTAGCGTAACAGGTTTATTTGAAGGAGATTCGTTTGTCTCAGGTCATATATTGCAAAATGTATGAAGAGGGCTTGTATGTCCATTTCCTGGCGTAACAGGTTTATTTGGAGAGGGCTCGTATGTCCATTTCCTGGCGTCACAAGTTGGCTTGAAGAAGACTCGCCTGTCTAAGTTTTTCTTAACCAAAGTAACAATTCAGGTTGGAAGGAGCTCGTCTGCTTCGTATTCACCTCACTTATCCAAAGCGTCATTTGGTCGGGTTTATTTCCCATTCTTGCATTCTCCAGTAGATTGCAAATTTCAGGTCTTCTTAGTATTCAATCATAGTTTATCTTGAACGGTCGATAGCCGGGCTACCGTCTTTTTCCAGATTAACAGTTGCTTGAATAGAGGCAGCTGTAACACCCCAAATTTGCCCTCTTCTTTTTAGCATCATCATTAGCATGTCATATCCTTAACATTTTGCATAGAAAAATGAAGTATAGAACTCACATGTTCTAGCATAAGACATATGATCAATCATCCGGGAAGTTCAAAGCACTACAAGTCAAAATCGAGAGCATGGTGACCTGGCAAGAAGCTCACAGGATCTTTTATGCAAGTTCTGCATCATGGTCAAGGCCCTAAAAAAGGATTAAGGATCAAAATCAAATTATATGGTTGGCGCCGGGTTATTATGGAGGTTCCCCACCAAAAGGAGGGAGAATTCAAAATTCACCGGCGTTAACCGGTTAACGCTTTGGTTAACCGGTTAACGGCTGCGAATTTTGAATTCCAGCAGCAAGTTCAGTATGTGGTTTTGGCTCCAATTTTTCATTTTTCTGATTTTTATTCATTTTGAATTAAGGAGAAGGATCTAGAGCATTTATCCAAGCCTAATTCCAATGATAGATCCTAATCACTTTCCCAAACCACATTTTTGGATCCCAAACCAAAATTTTGGGCCCCAAACCTAAACCATATTTAATCCATTTCCCTCCAAACCAAGAGAGGGCTCTCTCATAATTTTCAATTTCCATTTTCTGAATTTTGATCTCTATCACCATTCTCTCACATTTTCTCTCCCAATTTTTCCAAATTCACTCAAAGTTCCTCTTTGAAGATCACATAACTTTGCACTAAAGTGTGTAGATCTTGGAACTATACCTCCATCCATAGTTTCTTTGCATCGATTTGCTGGTTTCACTACTTGGTTCAGATCTGGTTTGGAGATTAGAAGTGCTTTCGGAGCCAAAATTCTGCATCAAGACCCTTTGCTTGCATTTATTTTGCATGGAGTGTGAGGATTAGCACCGGATCTTCGTAGTTTTCCACGAGATCTCTCATTTCCCGCTCAAACAACAGTTTCCAAAGCGTACCTCGACTTTGTAGGTTGGTTAAATTCAGATCTAGCTCTATTTTTAGCTTATTTGCATGCTTGTGCTTTAGATCCACCATGTGCTTGTGTATTTGCTTGTGTTGCTTGAATTGATCGGTTAATTTGCAACAGGATCTGTGTGCTAATGTTCATGAGCTTAATGATGTCAATTAATATTGATCCATTTATTTCATGCTTCATTGATTTTTGGTCTGGTGTGGAATTATTTGAATGAGCTGGATTTGAGCTGATTTTCATGCAGGATTTGTTGATGTTTTGACAGTGTTAACCGGTTAACGCACCCTTTTTCTGCATAATTTACTGCAGGTTTGAACTGGTTAACCGGTTAACGCTTTGGTTAATCGGTTAACACTGATGCAGAATGTCATTTTGGAGTTGTTTTGAGGTTGTTTGATCCCCTTGCTTGCTTTAATTGCCACGGATCATTGTATGATCATTGAATATGCTAGTTTAGGGTGATTTGCTTGTTGGTTGATGCATGCCTTCATGTTCTCGACACGTAAATGCTTGTATGTTCAAAGTTTGGCATGTTTGTTTGTTCTTTGTTGATTTGAACTTTGAGCATGCTAATTCCATGATTGTGTTGATGAACACATGCTGGATTTTTTGCTAACATTGCAGGGGCTCATGGTAAGAGAAGTGTGGATGTTTATCCACATTTCAACTCTTCATCTTTTCTTTTTAAGTTGCTTTCTATTTTGTGGTTTTTGATGTGCCTTATGCCATCATGTGATTCAACTCTTTTCCTCCCCCTTTAGGAGCAACTTATCTCCTTTAGAGGAGTAAGTTGCTTGCTAGCTTTATTCTCCTCTTCTTTTCTTCTCCTTTGGTTCTTCTTTTCTCTTAGGATAGAGTTCAAACCTCACTAACCTTAGGACCACTTTTGCATGATAACTTTAGGTTTAGTATTTCCCCATTAGACTTTTGCCTTTTGCTCTTTTGGTTCTTTCTCTTTTCATCTCAAAACAAAAACCTAAAAAACATTAATAAAGAAAGAAGTGACTTCTTGTGTAATAGCCTTATTCCATGGGGCATATGTATTCATTCCATCTTGGAATAGTGAATTTGTCTAGCATGATGCACAGGTCGGATCATGAAGTCATCTTCATCAAGGAAAATCCTAAAAAATTCTTCTTCATATTAAATTACAAAAAAACACTTAATAAATACAACAAGTCAATGAAATTAGGCCCTTGCCCTTGGAAACAAGTCTTGGATAAATTCTCCTTACTTGGTGTGCTTGACCTATTATTCCATCTTGGAATGTAGTAGCAAGTACACATTCCATGGAAAAGAGTTTGAGTTCATTCTCTTGTGCCACACAAATAAAAAACTCATAAAAAACACAAATAAACAATAAGCATCTCTCCTTCGGGACTTCTTTTCTAATCTCCTTCACTCCGTATGCGAACTTGTCACTACTTGTCATTTTGCAAGACGGTAACGCACTCATCGTCCGAGCCTGCAACACCTGAGCATTGACATAGGCAGTTAAAGCCTTAAGACACAAGCAATATTTTCCACCCCTCGTTAGGGGAACTATGGCGTCTCTGATCCTCATGTCCAGATGAGGTACGTAGGCAACGGGGTAGGGCCCGTTCGAGCACACTCTTTTATTTTCCCTACATTTTCCCCATTTCTTTTCTTTTTTATATAGATTCAGTTTCAGTTTTGCAGCAACTTTCATTCTTACACCCTTTGAAACAGTTTCTTTGTAAGGGTGGATCCTGTCGGGTACGACAGACGATCTGGGGTGCTAATACCTTCCTAGGTCGTAACCGACTCCCGAACTCAGTCTCTCTGGTTCGCAGGACCTTTGTCCTTCCTTTATTTTCTTCGGTTTGTGCAACATTACCATTCCCGTTTCTTCAGGATAAAAATGCCTGGCTGGCGACTCTACCTCTTTCCGCGCCACTTTCGCGTTTGTACCAGGATGGAAATCCAGGGAGCGACATATACAGAAGGAGATGAGAGCCTTGAAGCATAAGGATTTGTTCGGAAAAGATGCTTATGATCTCTGTCTGGTTCCTAATGTCAAAGTTCCGTACAAGTTCAGGTTTCCTGAGTTCGAGAAGTATAAGGGTAACACTTGTCCTCTGAGTCATTTGACTATGTATGCTAGGAAGATGTCTGCTCAGACAGACAATGATCAGCTGCTGATTCATTATTTCCAAGATAGTTTGACTAGTGCAGCCATGAGATGGTATATGAGTTTGGATAATAGCCAAATAAAGACTTTCAATGATTTGGGAGAGGCTTTTGTTAGGCAATACAAGTATAATGTTGATATGGCACCAGACAAAGATTAACTCCGTGCTATGTCCCAGAAGGACAAAGAAACTTTCAAAGAATATACGTAGAGATGGCGCGAGCTAGCAGCTCAAATTGTTCCTCCTTTGGAAGAGAAAGAGATGACAAAGATATTCTTGAAGACTTTAGGTTCTTTCTACTATGAGAGGATGATAGCAAGTGCTCCTTTTGATTTCACTGAAATGGTGAGTATGGGGATGCGACTAGAAGAAGGTGTCTGTGAGGGACGGTTGAGCCAAGAGAGTGGAAATGGTTCGAGCTCTAGGAGGTTAAATTTTGGTAAAAAGAAAGAAGGTGAGACTAATGATGCGCCTCATGAAAGTTACAGAAGACCTCATGGTCGTGAGAATAGTCATCAGTAGCATGTAGCTTCTGTAACTCTGATGATTAATGTGACTCCAACTGTGCCAACAACTCCAAAGTATCAGTCTCGTTATCAACAACCTTCTGTGCAACAGAGTGGTAATCAACAAGTTCGTGCTAAGCCGAGTTTTGACCCCATTCAAATGTTGTATGCGGATTTGCTTCCATCTCTGATTGCGAAGAATATTGTGCAAACACGTTCTCCACCTCTAGTTCCAGAGTCTATCCCATGGTGGTATAAGCCAGAGGCTCACTGTGCTTTTCATCAAGGTGCCCCGGGGCACGATGTTGAGAACTATTATCCATTGAAGTTTGAAGTGCA
The DNA here is from genome assembly GCA_963966055.1 of Lathyrus aphaca. NCBI lineage: Eukaryota > Viridiplantae > Streptophyta > Magnoliopsida > Fabales > Fabaceae > Lathyrus > Lathyrus aphaca. The sequence goes on along the minus strand of OZ014520.1, from coordinate 352,236,362 downwards.
GAAATTTATAAGGAGCAATGTTCTGTCTTTCAATGATGTTAATCCGAATGTGAAGACAAATCCGCTTCCGAAGCATGGTAATATGTCTGTGAATATGGTTGATGGTTGTCCTGGTTTGTTCAAGATTTATGAGGTCCGCCATATTCGAAGGTCTTTGGTTGAGATGCATGCTTTCTTAAGTGAATATCATGATATTGATCATGATTATGCTGGTTGTTGCATTTTCTCGGTGAACCCTCGTGGTTGCGTGATTGTTAAGAGAGACATTCAAAATATGATGGACGATAAGTTGATTGAAGTGACAACAAAAAGAGATGAGTATGAAAATGAAGTGAATGTTATTGTGCCTCAGTTCAATATTCCTGAGAAGGTTATTCCTGAGAAGGTGGTTATTTCTTTTGATAGTCGCAAATATGTTGTTACTCCCTTGGTGATCAATTTTCCTGGTCCAATGCCATATGATTCTGACAAAGCTGTTCCGTACCGGTATAATGCTACGATGATAGAAAATGGTAAGGAAGTTCCTATTCCTTCTCCAAGGTCTGTGGTTAGCATTGCTGATGTGACAAAGGTTACTCGAAGTGGTAGAGTTTATGTTTCGGATCCTCCGAAGAGAGCTGAAGATACAAGTGCGAGTAAACAGATTATGGATGTTGTTGCCCGATCAGGCCAATTCGGTGATAATGAAGAGGAGGTGTTAAAATCGATAAAGAAAAGTGAGTACAACGTTACTGAGCATTTGTTGCATACTCCGTCAAAAATATCAGTTTTATCACTCTTGATGTGCTCTGAGGCTCATAGGCAGTCTTTGCAGAAGATTCTTGATCAAGCTTATGTTGACCACGATGTGGCTGTTGATCAGTTTGATAGTATTGTGGCTAATATCACATCGTGCAATAATCTGAGTTTCTGTGATGATGATTTGCCTGAAGAAGGAAGGAACCATAATTTGGCTCTGCATATTTCAGTGAATTTTCAGGAAGATGCTATGTCTAAAGTGCTGGTTGATACCGGGTCTTCTCTAAATGTGATACCGAAGTCGACTTTGTCAAGGCTTGCGTACCAAGGTGCTCCCATAAGGCATAATGGGATTATTGTGAAAGCTTTTGACGGATCGAAGAAGACTGTGATTGGTGAAGTTGATCTTCCTATTTTGATTGTACCTTTTATATTCCAGATTACTTTTCAAGTAATGGATATACGTCCCGCTTATAGTTGTCTCCTTGGAAGACCCTGGATTCATGAGGCAGGAGCTGTGACATCTACTCTCCATCAGAAGCTGAAGTTTGTGAAAGATGGGAAATTAGTGACTATTGATGGTGAACAGGCGATGCTATTGAGCAATTTGTTATCTTTCTCCTATATTGATGTTGAAGCAGAGGTGGGAACTTCATTCCAGGCTCTTTCTATTATTGATAATACTGCTAAGAAGAATGTTATGCCTATGTCTTCTCTCAAGGATGCTCTCCATGTGCTCAAAATTGGTCGATCTGACGGTTGGGGACGAGTTATTGATGTTGTTGACAACAAAGAAGGTTTTGGTATTGGTTTTACACCAGGTGTGGTTCTTAATGACCCAAAGACTATTCAGGAAGGATTCCGAAGTGCTGGATTTATCAACGATCATTCCGCTGCTGCCATCATTAAAGATGATGAAGATGAAGAAATGCCTAACTTTGTTACGCACAGAAAGATTTGCAAGAACTGAATTGTTGTTGATGTTCCTTCTATTGTTCATGCTTCAAAGTAATTTGTTTTATTTTCTTTCAAAAATCCTTTCACTTTGCCCAAGGTGAAAGTGATGTTTGTTGGGCTTTGTTTCAAATTTTATCATCATCAATAAAATGTTATTTTGTTATTTCTATATGAGTTTTTCCTTTTTGCTTTATTCTATAAAATGGTAACATAAAAAACCCAAAATAAAAATAATCACTATTATCTACATGATGTTTGCACTTTTGTTCATACTCTAAAATAAAAATAAAATCATTGTGCAGATTGATTGATAAACCCATTGAAAACAATGATCTTATGCCCACTCCCAACTTTGAATTCCCTGGGTTCGAAGCTGAGGAAGAGGATGTTGAAGAGATTCCTGATGAGATTTCTCGGTTGCTTGAGCAAGAGGAGAAGGTTATTCAGCCTCATGGAGAGTCTATGAGATAGTCAACTTGGGTTCTAAAGATGATAAGAAAGAAGTCAAAGTTGGAGCATTGCTTGGTCCTGATGTTAAGAAGAGGATTGTAGAGATTCTTAGAGAGTATGTTGATGTGTTTTCTTGGTCTTATCAAGACATGCCAGGTCTTGATACTGATATTGTGGAGCATAGATTGCCGCTGAAGCCTGAATGTCCACCTGTGAAGCAAAAGTTGAGAAGAACTCATCCTGATATGGCAGTAAAGATCAAAGAGGAGGTTCAAAAGAAGATTGATACATGTCTTCTTGTGACATCTAATTATCCTCAATGGGTGGCCAATATTGTGCCTGTTCCAAAGAAAGACGGAAAAGTCTGAATGTGTGTTGATTACAGAGATTTGAATAAAGCCAGTCCAAAAGATGATTTTCCATTGCCACACATTGATGTGTTGGTAGATAATATAGCTAAGTTTCACGTGTTCTCTTTTATGGAAAGATTTTCCGGTTATAATCAAATAAAGATGGCACTCGAGGACATGGAAAATACCATATTTATTACACCATGGGGAACATTCTGCTACAGAGTGATGCCCTTTGGATTGAAGAATGTTGGTGCGACATACCAAAGAGCTATGACCACGCTTTTCCATGATATGATGCACAAAGAAATTGAGGTATATGTTAATGATATGATCGCTAAGTCGAGGACTGAAGAGGATCATGTTGAACATTTGCTGAAGTTGTTTCAAAGGTTAAGGAAGTTTAAGCTTCGTTTGAATCCGAATAAGTGCACGTTTGTTGTACGTTCTGGAAAGTTGTTAGGTTTCATTGTCATCCAAAGAGGCATTGAAGTTGATCCTGATAAAGTGAAAGCTATTCAGGAAATGCCTGCTCCAAGAACTGAAAAGCAAGTAAGAGGATTCTTGGGCCGTTTGAATTATATTTCGAGGTTTATCTCTCACATGACTGCCACATGTGCTCTGATTTTCAAGTTGCTTCAAGAAGACAAAGGTTGTGTCTGGACAGATGATTGTCAGAAGGCGTTTGAAAGTATCAAAGAATATCTGGTTGAACCTCTTATTTTGTCTCCTCCTGTGGAAGGTAGACCGTTGATCATGTACTTGTCTGTGCTGGAATATTCCATGGGTTGCATGCTTGGTCAGCAAGATGAATATGGAAGAAAAGAATATGCAATTTACTACTTGAGTAAGAAATTCACTGATTGTGAGTCTCGGTACTTCATGCTCGAAAAACCTTGTTGTGCCTTAGCTTGGGCTGCAAAGCGTCTTCGCCAGTATATGCTGAATCATACAACTTGGTTGATCTCTAAAATGGATCCGATCAAGTATATATTTGAAAAGCCTGCTTTGACTGGGAGGATTGCTCGTTGGCAAATGTTATTGTTAGAATATGATATCGAGTATCGAGCTCAAAAAGCTATAAAAGGTAGTATCTTGGCTGACCATTTGGCACATCAACCGATTGATGATTACCAACCTATTAAGTTTGATTTCCCAGATAAGGATGTAATGTATTTGAAAATGAAAGATTGGGATGAACCTTTGGTTGAGGAAGGGTCGGAGCCTGGATCTCGATGGAGTTTAGTTTTTGATGGTGTTGTGAATGCCCATGGAAGAGGAATTGGGGCAATGATCATTACTCCCCATGGTTCACATATTCCTTTTGCCGCGATGTTGACTTTTCCTTGTACCAATAATGAAGTTGAGTATGAAGCCTGTATTATGGGTCTTGAGGAAGCTTTTGATCTGAGGATTAAGCATCTTGATGTGTATGGAGATTCTACCTTGGTAATCAATCAGATCAAGGGTAAGTGGGTAACTCATCAACCCCATTTGATCCCTTATAGAGATTATGCCAGGAGGATATCAACTTTCTTCACTAAAGTTGAGTTTCATTATGTGCCTCGTGATGAAAATCAGTTGGAAGATGCTTTAGCAACTATAGCTTCTATTATAAAAGTGCACCAGTGGAATGATGTTCCCATGATCAGGGTGATGCGGCTTGAAAGACCGGCTCATGCGTTTGCAGTTGAAGAGGTCCATGATGACAAGCCTTGGTATCATGATATTAAATGTTTTCTCCAAAGTCAGGAATACCCACTTGGGGCATCCGATAAAGATAAGAGGACTTTGAGGAGATTGGCAGGCAATTTCTTCTTGAAGGGAAATGTGCTTTATAAGAGGAATTTTGACATGGTCTTGCTCAGATGCGTGGATAGACACGAAGCAGACATGTTAATGAAAGAAATTTATGAAGGATCTTTTGGTACTCATGCTAATAGGCATGCAATGGCTAAAAAGATGTTGAGAGCAGGTTACTATTGGATGACAATGGAATCTGATTGTTGCAAGTATGTGAAAAAGTGCCATAAGTACCAAGTGTATACTGATAAGATTCATGTGCCACCAAATCATCTCAATGTAATTTCTTCCCCGTGGCCTTTCTCTATTTGGGGAATTGATATGATTGGTATGATTGAACTCAAGGCTTCGAATGGACATCATTTTATTCTTGTGGCAATCGACTACTTCACCAAGTGGGTGGAAGCAGCATCGTATGCTAATGTGACCAAGCAAGTTGTGGTTTGGTTTATCAAGAATAACATTATTTGCAGATATGGTGTTCCGAATAAAATCATTACAGATAATGGTTCGAACTTAAATAATAAGATGATGAAAGAGCTTTGTGAAGAATTCAATATTCAACACCATAGTTCTTCTCCTTATAGACCGAAGATGAATGGGGTTGTTGAAGCTGTGAATAAGAACATTAAGAAGATTATTCAGAAGATGGTTGTGACATATAAGGACTGGCATGAGATGCTCCCTTTTGATTTGCATGGGTATCGTACATTTGTCTGCACTTCAACAGGGGCAACCCCATTCTCACTTGTTTAAGGTACAAAAGCAGTGCTCCCCGTCGAGGTTGAGATCCCATCAATGAGAGTTCTGATGGAAGCCAAGTTGACTGAGGCTGAATGGTGTCAGAGTAGATTTGATTAGTTGAATTTGATTGAGGAAAAGAGAATAACAACTTTGTGTCATGGTCAGTTGTACCAGCAAAGAATGAAGAAAGCTTTTGACAAGAAGGTCAAACCTCGTGTATTCAGAGAAGGCGACCTCGTGCTAAAAAAGATCCAGTCTTTCATTACATATTCTCGGGGCAAGTGGACTCCGAACTATGATGGCCCATATGTTGTCAAGAAAGCCTTCTCTAGTGGTTCATTAATTCTTGCAACTATGGATGGTGAGGAGATCACTTGTCCTGTGAATGCGGATGCAGTCAAGAAATACTTTTCCTAAAAAATAATAAAAGAACAACTCACTAAGTTGAAAACTCGAAAGGGCGGCTTAGGCAAAAATGAGCGTCTCGGTGGATTGAAAACCCGAAAGGGCGGTCCAGGCAAAAATTAGAGACATAAAAAAAATAATTATCCCGGTAGATTGAAAACCCGAAAGGGCAATCTAAGAAAAAGTTAGGGATCATGGCAAGTAACTGTGTCGATAGACTGGATCACTTAAAACGACCAAGGATTTCAGATTCTATTCCTCAGAAGAATTTCCCATCAAAGTTGATAGGGAGAATAGTGATCATTGTATTTCAATGTAGCCATTTTCCCTGTATTTACCATTTTTCAAACTTGTAAAGATCCATGGAGTCACGCCATTTGTTGACTACCATTCTATCAATGAATTTGAGCTTTTATCCATTTGTTTGAAACTCTTTAAATTGTTTCTGTTTACAAAATTTCAATTTATTGTTGATGATGATTTTTGAAACAAATTTAATAAATTTAATCTTTGAAGATTATAAAAACATTTTTCTTTTGATATATGAACAAAGAAAGGATATCAATAGTGACTCCAGGGATGGTAAAGTCTGGATGTGTGTAACTTGTCTCTCCCAAAGCAGGGTTTGATCCGTTTGTGTCCTTATGGAATTCCTGATTGGTCCTGGCATGTTGATATTAATGGTGTTTTGTGCCCAACAACCAGCATGAGCAAGGATTCTAAATACTCTTAATTTTGTTCCCTTCCCCCAGAAGAGTTGTTGGAAGGTATATCCTAGAAAATCCCCAGCTGAGTTTTGATCTCTTCCTCAGAAGTTTACCCTTGACTTGAAAGGTCTTGGAAATCCCCAATCGAGTCTTTGCTCCTAAGCATAAGTTGGTTACATCCCTCAGCAGAAGTATTGGTATATCAATCAGTTTAGAGGTTTTCTTTCACTTGTTGGTGATTATTGATTTAAAATCCCCCGTAATTGTGATTTGCTATGATGGTAACTTCTGGTATCCCCACATGGTTCGAAAAGTCCAAATGTTCAGTGATGAATGATCTCCTTAGATCCCTAGTAGGTCTGCATGTGATGGTTTCTAGCAGATTTCTATTTGATCTTCAACAAGTTTTACACTCTTTCCCCAAGCAGAGCAAGAGTGGCATAACTTCTCCCCCAAGCAGAGCAAGAGTGACATAACTCTTTCCCCGAATAGAGCAGGAATAATATGATGATTATTCCATGTAGGAGTTTGATTAAGAACACTTTTGTCTTTAGCATGGATCGTGGAAGTTTTCCCCATCCTAGGAAGATCATTACCTTTCCTCAGTAGGGTGGTATCCCTATGCAGAGTTGATGTTTAAAACTCTAGTAGGCTATGCTGTATTTGCATCACTGGTAGATCTTTATCTTGTTTCCCCAAACAAAGTTATGAAGATATTTGTCCCCATCAGTGTTTAACAGGGACAATTCCCTCTTCCCTCAGGGTATGGAAGATTTTGTGTTGTTGAGGTATCTCCGACATGTTGTCCTCTTAGAGTGGAATTTCTGATGTTATCCTTTTATGGATTCTTGAAGATTTCTTTGTGGATTGGATCCCTAGCAGATGTTTTCTCAGTATAAGTTAAGCCTTGTAGCAGGATTTCATTCCTTTGATGGCTTTTGATGTTCCCTGCAGGATTTTGAATCGAATCTCCAGCATGGTCCCCGAACTTGTTGCCCTGATTAGCCGAGTATCCAGTTGTTGTGGTGTTTATGTCACCCGTTTCTTATCTTTATGTCTGTTTTGTCAGCATATTCATACACATGAGCATAGCATCGTTGGCTTGCATTCTTGCGCTTATCTTTGTTCCCCACTCTTTGGTGCGATCTTTCCCCATAGAGTGTGTATGTTGTCTTCCTCTCAAGTTTAGAGTGTCGACCATTAAGCAGAAACTGTTTATCCTTTCTAATTCCCCACTGAGTTTGTTTCTCGTGGATGATGTTGATTCGGTTTACTCCCCAGTTTATTATCTGGATGGAATTTTCTCCAGTTGAGATTTTTCCTTCCCGAGATAAGTCTTGTTTGACCGTTTCTCTCCAATTTGTTCTTGGATTGAACTTTGGTCCCCTTTTGTGAGTAATATTGCTTTGGAATTAAGCTATCGTTGTTTGATGGTGGGCAATATTTTCTCCAGCTTGAGTATATTACTTTGGAATTAAACTATCAGTTATTCGATAGTGGGTAATATTACCAAATTAATCAAGCTCTTTTGCTTGTACTCCTACCCAGTAAATTCGTTAGTCGAGATCTCTTCTTCCTACCTAGTAAAAAGGTAATAAAAGTTGTTTCCCTTTGTTGTGATCCTACCCAGTGTAACACCCTAAATTTGCCATCTGGTTTTTCTATCTTTCGCATCGTCTTTAGGTCATATCATTTGCATCGTGCATAAGACATGGGATTGTATCTTCTGAGGAATTAGGGTTTATTTCCCTGATTGATTGGTATTCAAGGTTTTCACTCGCAAAGACTATTCACTGGCGCATCTGGCCCATTATCAGCATTGAAATGTGAATCAAGGCGTTTCCTCTTAGCACCTCAGACTATTCCTCTCTCTCAACACCTCGAAAAGCAATGATTTCGGTTCGAGTGCAGCCGTTTGTTTATGGTTCAATTCAGACATATGTTTGACCTAATTTTGGGTCAAACTACCATGAGGTTTCTTCAAGTGCAAGTTACTCGTATTTGTGGTTTATTTCTCAGGAGGTGTGTGTCCCAATTTAAGTTGCAGTGTGTGGATTTCTTCAGGTTATCAAGTAGTGATCTGTGTAAGGTTTGATTCAGAAAATCGGATGGTTGTCGCGAATTGTCTGGTTTTTTAGGAGCGTGTTCAATCATTTTAATCAGAAGTTGCGTAAAAAGGTTCAAGTGTCATTGTTGGTTTAAATTCAATTAATATGGATGTGGAGGGTATATTCAAGTTCATTCCGAATTTTATTCAATTTCAAGTTTACGATCAAGTTATATCGTAATCGTGTCCATTTTCAATTCAAGTCTCTATCCATTTCTCATGTTCAATCATCCATTATCTGATTATTTTGTTCTTCTTCTTTAGTCATATTTCATCCAATAAACCATTTTTGTTTCATTTTAAAACCTATTCTCCAAGTCCAAACATATCTTTTTAATTAGATTCATGATTAATATCCATAATTCATTCCAAAGTTCACCTCTTTTTTTTATTTCTTTTAACCCATTCTTTTAGAATAATGTTTAATATCATTTATTAACCAAATTCTTGTTGTAAGACCATCCATTTAGCATTAATTCATATTTAACTATCAATCCAAGCCCGTTCATTTTTTTATCATTCATCATTAATAATAATTTCCTTAAAACTCATTACCAAAAAAATATACATAATCCCATGGATTTCCTCTACTCAACAATATACACCACCACAAACCATTTCACTTATTGGCAAAAAATATGGATTTCATAGCTACATAACAAGAAAATCATGCCATACAAAACCGTACAAAAGCTGTTAGCCCTGGACCCACACACAATTTTTTCCTTCCCACCAATTTTCACGGCCCCACCACTCTGCACAATCCGCGCACCATATTCACACACGCATCACAGATCACTCACTACCACACGGGGAAAACACACATTTTCACACAAAAATTGCTAATATACAAAAAGCCTTAGCAAAACGCAAAAAACACACACAAGAACAACAACAACGTAATACTTTTCCTGACTATCACAACAAATTCGCTGGCCTTCACACATTTTAAACCTTGATTTTTCCTCTCGTACACGCACAATACACACTCTTTTTTTTCATCACTCACTGGCCATCCTCTCTCAGCATCATCAAACTCACTCTCTTCTTCACCATCAACCACAAACAACAACCGAAAATAAAAACACCAATTTCCTCCTTCATTTGACAGCCCACCCAACAACAATAACATTTTCTCCTCTTCACTTTTCGGCAAACAAACCCAGCAAAGAAACCTTCAACTCCCTTCTTGAACAAACCCCTCAATCAACCTTTTCAAACCACACCACCATCCATTCGGCACCACCTTCAACTCAACCGCACAACAACAAACCGTGTAATCACCAACCGGATCCTTCTTCACTCACCCTTCACTTTTTCCTCACAAACCAACAACCTTTCATTACAACTCACAACCGTAACCATCCTCATTTCATAAACAACATCACCATCCACCATCCACCATACCATAACCTCTCACAAAAACACAACAAATCTCATCACTCTTCTTGAACGATAACAAAACAAAACTTCATCACTTTTCCTCAACCTCATCTCCGCCGAACCATTAACACCAACACACAATCTCACATATTACACCTTCTTCAATCCAACTCATCCTTCGTTTAAACACACCTTTCAACCACTACTCAACACCATTCCTCACTCTTCTTTAACAACCAACACCAACCTCACCTCAACAACTTCTCCAAACAACATAAACCTGCAGAACGCAATTCCTACTTCATCAGCAATAACAATAGATTCGAAACCAAAATCAAAGAAGAGAAGAAAAATGAGAAGAAGATGGAATCTGAGGCAAGGACCAAGACCAGTGATTTGTACGGCGGATGAGGAGACGAATCTGTGAGATTCAATGGCCATCAACGTCGCGACTGTGGTGCTGCTTCCGGCGGCTATTTTGTTCCACAGTGACGCAACGCGATGAAGAGGGAGTTCGTTCCCGTTTTGACGCCAAGACTTTGAGAATCGGCCAAGGCAGTGGTTGGCGGTGTGCGTCGCTTTGTGGGAGGAAGGGTTGAAATGTTGCGTTTTGAAACAGGGGACCGTGCTATGAGTTATTGGTGTTGACCTATTATATCATCTTTCTCTTTTAAAACATTTCTGACTTTTTCTTTTTTATTATTTTGTGTTAATTTATTTTTCTCTTTTGGTTATTGTTGATTGATGTTAATGTGGGATAAGCCCACTAAATTTACTTAACCTAACTCCCGATCCTGCGCATGACCCCTTTTCCTTGTTTATTTTGTTTCTTTTGTACTTATTTTATGTCTTACTTTTTTAGTTTAATTAATTGCCTTATAATTAATTTAGTTCATTAATCCTTGTTAAGAAATATTTTTTTAGAAGTTTATTATAATTTTATTTAGTTGATTTTGCTTGTTAATTCTAATTTTGTTTTGACTGTAATTTTGATTTTTGATTTAATTTGGTTTAATAGCGTGGTGTTTAATCTGGATTCTAGTTTGCGTTTGATATTTTGTAGGTTCATTGTTTCAAATTCGACGATGAGGGATAAAGCGTGGAAATGACCTGTTGACTATTTATTTTTCATAATCTTGTTCGGGCAAGTGGAATTTCCGGATGCAAATTGTTTAGACTTTGGCTATGTACAGACTAATTCGTGGTCTTAATTCTAGATGTGGGAAGCTCATATTCAACCTTGGTCCGATATCGTGATAATGAACGCTTGTGCTTGACTGTTGAAATTATTCTGGACTTGATGTTTCTTTTTGCGCTTATTGAAGAGGCAACAGACTTTCTCCGTTAGGTAACACTGAGGCCTGATTTTGCTTATAGCATGCTGCTGCATCTGGAAGTCCTACTGGTGTAGGCTCTGTTTGTGCATTGTTCGGTTACTTTATTCTGCATTTTCATCTCCTTATCTTATTTATTTTTCATCCATTTCTTCTTCCTCATCTTCTCTTTTTCTTTCTCGACTTGAGGTGTGCTTAGACCACCATGGAGGTTCTCCTTTCATCTTTCTCTTCTTCTTTCTTTCTTCTTTAGGATAGTAAGCCTCACTAACCTAGGACCATCTGAGCATGTGAATATTAGGATTAGACTTTTCCTGTTAGCCTTTACCTTTTTGATCCTTTGGTTTTTCTTCTCTTCTCATCTCATAAACCCTAAAAAGCACTTAATAAGGTTTGAAGTGATGTCTTGATCCATAGCCTTATCCCATGAGGTATGCTTGTAGTCTTCCCATCTTGGGATAGTACAAGTTTTACCTTGTGATGCACAAGTCTGATCAAGGTATCTTCTTCACCAAGAAAATCATAAAAAACACTTCTTCACTGTAAGTACCAAAAACACTTAATAATTTAACAAGTTAGTGAGCTTAGGCCCTAATCTTTGGGTTCAAGTTTTGGGGATCTTCTCCTTACTTGAGTGTGCTTGTTCTATTATTCCATCTTGGAATGTAGTATCAAGTACACATTCCATGGAAAAGAGCTTGAGTTCATTTCTTTGTGACATACTCAGTAAAAAGCTTCTAAAAAACACAAACAAACAATAAGCATCTTTCCTTCAGGAATTCTTTTCTCATCTCATTCACTCCTTACGTGAACTTGCTCCTACTTGTCATTTTGCAAGACGGTTACGCACTCGTCGTCCGAGTCTGCAACACCTGAGCAATGGCATAGGCAGTTCAAGCCTTAATTAACAAGCAATTTCCTTGCCACCCCTAGTTAGGGGAACTACGGCGACTCTGATCCTCATTGTCCAGATGAGGTACGTAGGCAGCGGGGCAGGGCCCGTTTGAGCACAATCTTTTATTTTCCCTACATTTTTCTCTTACAGTTCCTTTCTCAGTTTCTTTTCTAGTTCCAGTTTCTTTTCATTTTTATTTCTTTTGCAGCAGCTTTCATACCCTCACCCTTTGAAACAGTTTCTTTTGCAAGCGTTGATCCCGTCGGGTACGGCGGACGATCTGGGTGCTAATACCTTCCCAGGTCGTAACCAACTCCTGAACTCAGTCTCTTTGGTTCGTGGGACCTGTGTCCTTCCTATTCTTTCTTCTGGTTTGTGCAGCATTACCATTCCCTTTCTTTTGGGATAAAAATGTCTGGCTGGCGACTCTATTGTTTTCTGCGCCACTTTCGCGTTTGTACCAGGATGGAAATCCGGGGAGCGACAGCTAGGAACTCTGCTAGGGAAATCATAACCAGAGTATCTCTGGTTCCCCTGTGAGTCTCTCCTAGCGCTTGTGTGTTTCTGTTTCTTTGGGTGTTAATTGTTTGTTGTTGTGTGTTGTATCTTTACTGTTGTTTATTTACAGCTTTATTTAAAGTTTTCAGTACTTATTTTCATTGATCATATATTATACTGGACTGCCTGGACTGGTTTTCTGTTTGGTGGGATGGGTGTTACTGTGTCTGAGAGATGAGATCATTACCACGACTCGAGTGCACCTTAGGACTTAGAGTGGTTCCACTTTGGCCTCATGAGATCTTGTCATGGGGGTAGTAGTGAGTTCCACGCCCAGATTTGCGATTGCCTTGGAAATGTCTTGATTTGGGGATCTTCCTCTCTCATTTCATAACCTTGATAGTTATATGCAGCTGAGGACCGATCATTGAGAACCTAGTGGAAACATACCTCTCTAGTGATGACAGTGGCATACCACATTTTGTGTCAAACCCATTCGCATCTGAGGTCCCACTTGGGACTTTTATAGGATGACATTGTTTCCCGGACTCAGCTGAGGCCTCCCTGAGTAGTACATAATGCCAAACCGATTCCCTGATCTGGTCATGAGCCATTTCTCAGAAATAGTGAAAGTATTATTGCTATTCGACTTTGAGAGTCCGTGATGTCTGACCCGGAGCACACCCGTGAGATTGGGAGGGGTTTACAGGTTTGCAGAAACCCATGACCTCAACATACCCTCATTACCAGTGCAGTCTTATTGTTTTGATCCAGTCACTATGATCCTGGAGTGATTGACCTTTGGTTCTCGACTACTATTTTGGGTTATTATACAGAGATCTTGTGGTTACAGACACTCGATTCTTGGCAGTATTCCAGATTCCAGGAAGTTTCCAGCTGTGATCCCATGTCTTTGCATCTTTGCATCAGCATATTGCATTTTGCATTTGCATCTGCATTGCATTTCCTTCTTCCAGAGAGCTCATCCTTCCTCTTTTGTCCATGACCAGCCAGCTGATTTCCCGGTACTCAGTTTGAACAAGTGTTAACCGTTGGAAGACCAAATTTGTTTGAAGCTAGACTGAGCAGTGTCAGGAACTAAAAAAAAGGGTCAGTTTGGAAGACATCAGTAGCTATGTCAGAGAGAAACCGTCAGAATGTTGAGTTTCCACCTGGTTTCACTTCAATGACCAATCCTTTGTATGGTCTTTCTTCTGATGAGGATCTTCCACAAGTGAACTACCTTACTCAAGATCAGCCTGCGCAGAGCCCGATCGCGAATCAGAGTGTACCTGAACCATCTGTTGTCCGGGGTGGACCTTCATCTTCTTCTGATTCTACAGATTATCAGAGTTTCGCTTTCCCTATGCCGAACTTCCAAGGGGAAATCCTTCTTGTGAAAACCAAGGATCCAGCAACTATTGATCCTGCTGAAAGGTTTCGTGTGTTGGATGAGCAACTCAAAGCCTTAGCAGATCCTGTTGCCTTTGGTTTTGATGCTCTAAACCTGTGTTTGGTGCCTGGTCTTGCCATACCTCCAAATTTCAAAGCACCGAAGTTTGAGAAGTACACTGGTGTCAGTTGCCCAAAGCGTCATTTGGTGATGTTTTGCAGAAAAATGACTTCTTTTTCCCGCAACGATGAGCTGATGATTCACTGTTTTCAGTACAGTTCAAGTGGGGCATCCTTAAGTTGGTATATGGATTTGGAAAGCAGTCGTATCCGATCTTGGAATGATTTATCCAGAGCTTTCGTAAAGCAATACCAGTACAATGTGGACATGGCGCCCTGTCGCACGCACTTGCAAAGCCTATCTCAGAGGACTAGTGAATCTTTCAGAGAATATGCACAACGGTGGAGAGAATTGGCAGCCCAAGTGCAACCACCACTTTCAGACAGAGAATTAGTGGACCTGTTTGTGGGCACGTTACAAGGTCCATACTTGGAAAGAATGAGTAGCATTGGGACGTTAAGTTTCTCTGATTTGATGATAGTTGGAGTACGCATCGAGAGCCTGCTCAAAAGTGGAAAGATCCAGGACTTTTCGAACATCCCAACTAGTGAAGATGAGTCTGTTGTTAGCTCCCAAGAGGAAGAAGGGTATGACATCAGTGCAGTCATGGCCAATATTGAATATTCTGGACCAGCATCTTCTCAGAGATCATCTATTCCTGTGTCTGGGTACTCTTATGGGCATTCAGCAATGCTCAGAGCACCATATCAAAAACCATGGACTCCTCCTCGTCCACATCTGCAAGCTCAGGGTCGAAGACCTCAGAATCAATTTCAGAGCCAGCCTAGGCCTCGCAACAACCTGGAAAGAAGGAATACTCCTCTTCATCCAGTTCCCATGGCATACAGTGACCTTTTGCCACATCTAATACAGAGCTCATTGGTGGTTCCTAAGCCTCTCAAGCCGTTATCAGCGTCGTACCCTCCAGAGTACAATCCTCATGAGCAGTGTGGGTATCATGGTGGATCAATGGGGCATTCAACTGAAGACTGCAAAGCTTTTCAGGCCAAAGTACAACAGTTGATCGACAAGGGCTACATATCCTTTCCAGAAGGAAGCTTGGTTGTGCACGTCAACCTCTCGCCTGATTGAGTTCAAAGACTTCGAAGGAGCGTATCCTGTTTTCAGTGGCTTAGACAAGAAGATGTCATCAGACCTGGTGATCATTGTATCCTTTTTATCATTTGCATTGTAGTTTCTTTCCTATTAGCAGCTACTTGTCTTTTAAGCGTTGTTATTTTGAATGGTAATGTTAATGTAGTGATCTTGCATTTTTGAATCAATTATGTCGCATTCGCTCATTTTTCTTTACTTGCATTGAAAAAAAAACAAAAAACAAATATATATATATATATATATATATATATATATATATATATATATATATATATATATATATATATATATATATATATATATATATATATATATATATGCATCCATTTACCTCTCATCTGTTTCACTGTTGTTTGGCAGGTTTGAAGGAGGATGATGACAACTGAATACCCATAATTGTTGAAGGTATGCTTTCAGGGTAGAACCTGCTGACGATGTACAGGCATTACTTCAATTCCCAGACACCGTAGATATAAGGGAGATATACCCTCGTCAACCCCTTTGAGCCTTGAAGTAGGAGTTCTTTTCTGAACGAAAAAAACCCTCACATTTAACCCGGGGCAGGGTAGTTATCAATTAATTTGATCGAGCGTTCAAAATTCCAAAGGAGTATGCATCCGAGGATCCATTACCTTTATTCATCACACCTCAAGAGGTCAAGAGACGTGAAACCATAATGGTTATCCTTCAACAACAAAGGATTGAGGCAGTCATAACCCTTTCAGCAAGACAGACAACCAGTGTCACACAATTTGTTCAACAAAGATCAAAAGAAAAAAATATAAATAAAGCCCGCTAAGTCGGGAAAAAAAATGTGAAAACAGATGACTTAGGCAAAAGTAAGGCATCCCGATGGACTTCAAAATCGAAAAATTCAAAAAAAAAAAGGGGATTCAGTCAAGGCAAAAATTAAAAAAAAATATCAAAAAGAAAAAGTTCCATAAGAACAAAGTCGTGTGACCAGACACAAAGTCAGAAGGGGTGACTGATACTCCAAGAAACTTCACGGGTGCGTAAATCGTCAACCTCATTGGTTCCTCAACCATTACAAAGCCCTTCCGAGAGGCGAGCGCTCAGGCAAAATTAGCTGAGTATAGGACTGGAGAACATCAAGGAGAATGGGTGGGCACAGATAAAACTTTGAGCCATAAATCTTTCTTTCTAAAAACCATGAATCAGACCATGTTACAACCCTTGAAAGTCCTAATTGAATCAGGGCCAATTCTGAAAGCATACTACGGCAAGGTTGCGTAAACTGACTCCTAACGATTTGCTAACTCAGTACTACGTTTGGACTAATGGTCCATTCGTCACACACTGTCACAACATTCAAATAAATAAATTTTCAAAACTGGCATGTGCACTGCATTAGAATTACCATTTGTGAATGAACAATTTTAATTGCAAGTCAGTTTGTGACACCAGGGAAGTTCCTACAAAGAGCAATCATGAGGGAACTTGATCATTCAACAATGATGACTAGAATCAAGAGCATCTTGTTATCCTTTGAAGCAGGGGCATGTTATCCAGTGGTTTTGTCGACCAAGGAATTTGGAAGTGTAAAGCAAGCTCCATAGCTTCAGTTGATTGAGGAACATCATTCAAACTCAGTTGATCACAGCTGAGTCTACCAAACAGGGGCAGGTCTCCCGGATTCTCTGTTGACCAAGGATGAATTCTTCCAATGCTCAGTCAGAATGAGTCAGGTCGCTTCCGCGCTCATACCGGGGCAGGACATTTCCAAAGATCACTAAGTGCAACTCTCCTCGAGAGAACATCCAAGTCCGCCATTCCAGGAATTGGATAATCAGTGACAGTCTGTTCAGAGACTCACCCAACCAGGGGAAACTTTAGCTATATAGAGCAAGTTATATCAGTAATCTCAAAGTGAGTGTCGGGAAATCATGCTACCCACCCTCGCCTTTGTCACCCTTCTCAACATGAAGCCTTTCCGCCAAAGACCTTCCTATCCACCTCGGGAGCTTTTCTGGAGCTTTTCATGAGCATTGCATAAATCATTTGCATACGTTATTCATGTCGCGTCTAGAGAATATGCATCATAATTGCATTGAGCATACCCCCCCGCAACATCAGATCTCATCCAGGGCCTCGTAACCCCAACTTCTTGACATCTCAAAGTCCAGTTCTCGTCTGGAAAACCATTTTAAAGTCCAGTTCTCGTCTGGCAAGCCAACCCAAAGTCCAGTTCTCGTCTGGAAAACCAACTTCAAATACCAGTTCTCGTCTGGTAGGTGAATCTTGTAACCAGTTCTCGTCTAGTCACTTTGTCATTTAGCCTTTTGAACGCCAGTTCTCGTCTGGTAATCATTCTTTTTCAGAGTCAATTCTCGTTTGACAATGAACCCAAGGAGTCAGTTCTAGTCTGACGAATTATTCTTTGCCCATCAGTTCTCGTCTGTTGGCCTAACTTCAATAAACCGGTTCTCGTCTGGTAATTCACCTTCAAAGTCCAATTTTGTGGCAACCCAAAAACCAAAAAAAGATAAAAATATCTCTTAACCCTGGCCTTACGCCTAACCATCATTGTTTCATCTCCCGTGACTTATATCATCATATCCTTAGCATCCCGAGCATACGTCTGCATCTTGCATCATTTGCATTACATCTTCAGACCGCATGGTTTCTGTTTTCTCTCTGGTGTGGAGCAAGAGCCGTTACAAGACGCAATTTGGGGCAGTTATCTCAAGATCTGTTGAATTTCTGCGAGAGTTTGAAGACACTGGGGCAATTCGGGACACCAGGTCTTCTGTAAAATCCTCTAGAGACGATCGTTTCACATACGATGCAATCTGAGGCAATTTGAAGAGTAAAGGGATGCTTGTGCACTCTTAATAATCAGTATGCAACTGTCGAGCTCTGAAGTTCGAAGCATCGACTTAATTCTCAGGGAATTTCTGGTATTTATTTTACCAGCAAGGCATTGAAAGTTTATTTCTTCCCCGAGCATAAAATTTTCCTTCAGCCAACAAGGTTTCCTCATGAGGAGTTGGTATTCTCCACAGTCAAAATCCAATTTTCATTGGCATATCTTTCCAACACAGTCGTCATACTACACCTGGGGCACAATTTTGTTTATTGTGATCTGATTCTCCAGCAAAGTCTCTCCTCAGCAGAGCATTGCCAAACTTTGTTTCTCAGCCAAGCCAGAAGGTTGACATTTCCCCAGCTGGGTTATAGCAAATGATATCCCCAACAGAACTTCAAAGCTAACTGAATTATTCACATCCCCGAGCGGAGTTATCTTTCCACAGTGAAATATTCCCAACAGGCAGCTGAAGGCCATGCTCCCCACAGAGTTGGAATTGTCAGGATTCTCTCCCCAATAAGGGTTATGTAATCAAAGCATCTTCCCCAGTCGAGTCTGAAGATGACTCTTCCCCACAGAGTTCATGTTGGATTTTCACTTCCGTCAGTGAAATATTCCCCAGCGAAGTTGCCATTTTGTTGGTCAATTTGATGATACAAGCAGGTATTCATCACCTTAGTCAGAGTTAGGTATCCAGGCCTCCTGACATATCTTCCCCTGCATAGTTGTAACTCTTGTGGCCAATCAGGCATTTGTTTGATGCTCGTCTGCACCTTTCCAGCACTCGTCCGTGTTCGTACTTTATTACTGCTCGTCTGCATCTTTCATTACTCGTCTGTGTTATCACTGTGGTATTGCTCGTTTGCTTTCCCCAGCAATGGCCTATGATTACTTTGTTGTTGCTCGTCTGCAATTTTCTAACACTCGTCTGTGTTTGATATGTACTCTCTGCTGTTTGCTCATCTGCAAGTCCCAACACTCGTCTATGTTTGGGTATTTGATCCTTGTTGTTGTTCGTCTGCAATTTCCCAATGCTCATCTGTGTTATCATTTGTGGTTGCTCGTCTGCAATTCCCAGCAATCGTCTGTGCCTATTGTTATCACTTTGTTGTTGCTCGTCTGCAACTTCCCGACACTCGTCTGTGTTTATTACTTGCTCGTCTGCTTTGCTTGGATACTCGTCTGTATCATCCCCAACACTCGTCTGTGCTAGCTTATACCTGTTTGTGAGGATTTGATGTTTATCCTGATTTTCTTCTGTTATTACTCCAAATGCTCGTCTGTGTTTGAATTTCTGGTATTCGTCTATACCAGTGGCTGATACTCGCCTGTATCATTGCCTGAAGCGCTCGTTTGTGTTTCACAGATCATCGTCTGATACTCGTCTGTATCATCGACTGTTGGCACTCGTCTGTGTCACCTTGATGGTCATCCAATACTCGTCTGTATTGAAGAGGTTTAAAATCCTGACTGTGGGAATTAATGTCAAAATGGTTACCGGTCCTGGCGTAACAGGTAAATCCGAAGGAGGTTCGTCTGTCTCAGGCACATTGTTGCTGCACCTGGCGTAACAGGTTTGCTCAGAAGACTCGTCTATTTTGTACTATATATCCACGGATAATATATGAGGAAGGTTCGTCTACCTTAATTATGCATGTCTATCCCACGAACTTTAGTGCATCCCGGTCCTGGCGTAACAGGTATAGCCGAAGGGGACTCGTCTGTCTCAAGTCATATGGCTCGCAGTGTTTGAGGACTCGTATGTCCAGTTCCTGGCATCACAGGATTGTTTGAAGACTCGTCTGTCCAAGTATTCTCATCCCAGATATCAGTTTCAGCTTGGAAGAAGCTTGTCTGCTTTCTCCCCTGCAATCACCAAAGCATCATTTGGTTGGGTCTATTTCCCAGTTTCTTGCATTCGTCGTCAGAGTGCAAATTTCGGGGTCTTTGTGGTATTCAATCACTGTTTATCTCGAACGTCTGATAGCCGTTGCTTTCATCCTTTTCACATTAACAATTGATTGAATAGGGGCAGCTGTAACACCCTAAATTTGCCCTCTGGTTTTTCTATCTTTTGCATCGTCTTTAGGTCATATCATTTGCATCGTGCATAAGACATGGGATTGTATCTTCTGAGGAATTAGGGTTTATTTCCCTGATTGATTGGTATTCAAGGTTTTCACTCGCAAAGACTATTCACTGGTGCATCTGGCCCATTATCTGCATTGAAATGTGAATCAAGGCGTTTCCTCTTAGCACCTCATACTATTCCTCTCTCTCAACACCTCGAAAAGCACAGATTTCGGTTCGAGTGCAGTCGTTTGTTTATGGTTCAATTCAGACATATGTTTGACATAATTTTGGGTCAAACTACCATGAGGTTTCTTCAAGTCAAGTTACTCGTATCTGTGGTTTATTTCTCGGGAGGTGTGTGTCCCAATTTAAGTTGCGGTGTGTGGATTTCTTCAGGTTATCAAGTAGTGATCTGTGTAAGGTTTGATTCAGAAAATCGGATGGTTGTCACGAATTGTCTGGTGGTTTAGGAGCGTGTTCAATCATTTTAATCAGAAGTTGCGTAAAAAGGTTCAAGTGTCATTGTTGGTTTAAATTCAATCAAGATGGGTGTGGAGGGTATATTCAAGTTCATTCCGAATTTTATTCAATTTCAAGTTTACGAGCAAGTTATATCGTAATCGTGTCCATTTTCAATTCAAGTCTCTATCCATTTCTCATGTTCAATCATCCATTATCCGATTATTTTGTTCTTCTTCTTTAGTCATATTTCATCCAATAAACCATTTTTGTTTCATTTTAAAACCTATTCTCCAAGTCCAAACATATCTTTTTAATTAGATTCATGATTAATATCCATAATTCATTCCAAAGTCCACCTCTTTTTTTTTTATTTCTTTTAACCCATTCTTTTAGAATAATGTTTAATATCCTTTATTAACCAAATTCTTGTTGTAAGACCATCCATTTACCATTAATTCATATTTAACTATCAATCCAAGCCCGTTCATTTTTTTTATCATTCATCATTAATAAAAATTTCCTTAAAACTCATGACCAAAAAAATATACATAAGCCCATGGATTTCCTCTACTCAACAATATACACCACCACAAAGCATTTCACTTATTGGCAAAAAATATGGATTTCATAGCTACATAACAAGAAAATCATGCCATACAAAACCGTACAAAAGCTGTTAGCCCTGGACCCACACACAATTTTTTTCCTTCCCACCAATTTTCACGGCCCCACCACTCTGCACAATCCGCGCACCATATTCACACACGCATCACAGATCACTCACTACCACACGGGGAAAACACACATTTTCACACAAAAATTGCTAATATACAAAAAGCCTTAGCAAAACGCAAAAAACACACACAAGAACAACAACAACGTAATACTTTTCCTGACTATCACAACAAATTCGCTGGCCCTCACACATTTTGAACCTTGATTTTTCCTCTCGTACACGCACAATACACACTCTTTTGTTTCATTACTCACTGGCCATCCTCTCTCAGCATCATCAAACTCCCTCTCTTCTTCACCATCAACCACAAACAACAACCGAAAATAACAACACCAATTTCCTCCTTCATTTGACAGCCCACCCAACAACAATAACATTTTCTCCTCTTCACTTTTCGGCAAACAAACCCAGAAAAGCAACCTTCAACGCCCTTCTTGAACAAACCCCTCAATCAACCTTTTCAAACCACACCACCATCCATTTGGCACCACCTTCAACTCAACCGCACAACAACAAACCGTGTAATCACCAACCGGATCCTTCTTCACTCACCCTTCACTTTTTCCTCACAAACCAACCACCTTTCATTACAACTCACAACCGTAACCTTCCTCATTTCATCAACAACATCACCATCCACCACACCATAACCTCTCACAAAAACACAACAAATCTCATCACTCTCCTTGAACGATAACAAAACAAAACTTCATCACTTTTCCTCAACCTCATCTCCGCCGAACCATTAACACCAACACACAATCTCACATATTACACCTTCTTCAATCCAACTCATCCTTCGTTTAAACACACCTTTCAACCACTACTCAACACCATTCCTCCCTCTTCTTCAACAACCAACACCAACCTCACCTCAACAACTTCTCCAAACAACATAAACATGCAGAACGCAATTCCTACTTCATCAGCAACAACAATAGATTCGAAACCAAAATCAAAGAAGAGAAGAAAAATGAGAAGAAGACGGAATCTGAGGCAAGGACCGAGACCGGTGATTTGTACGGCGGATGAGGAGACGAATCTGTGAGATTCAATGGCCATCAACATCGCGACTGTGGTGCTGCTTCTGGCGGCGATTTTGTTCCACAGTGACGCAACGCGATGAAGAGGGAGTTCGTTCCCGTTTTGACGCCAAGACTTTGAGAATCGGCCAAGGCAGTGGTTGGCGATGTGCGTCGCTTTGTGGGAGGAAGGGTTGAAATGTTGCGTTTTGAAACAGGGGACCGTGCTATGAGTTATTGGTGTTGACCTATTATATCATCTTTCTCTTTTAAAACATTTCTGACTTTTTCTTTTTTATTATTTTGTGTTAATTTATTTTTCTCTTTTGGTTATTGTTGATTGATGTTAATGTGGGCTAAGCCCACTAAATTTACTTAACCTAACCCCTGATCCTGCGCATGACCCCTTCTCCTTGTTTATTTTGTTTCTTTTCTACTTATTTTATGTCTTACTTTTTTAGTTTAATTAATTGCCTTATAATTAATTTAGTTCATTAATCCTTGTTAAGATTTATTTTTTTAGAAGTTTATTATAATTTTATTTAGTTGATTTTGCTTGTTAATTATAATTTTGTTTTGACTGTAATTTTGATTTTTGATTTAATTTGGTTTAATAGCGTGGTGTTTAATCTGGATTCTAGTTTGCGTTTGATATTTTGTAGGTTCATTGTTTCAAATTCGATGATGAGGGATAAAGCGTGGAAATGACCTTGTGACTATTTGTTTTTCATAATCTTGTTCGGGCAAGTGGAATTTTCGGATGCAAATTGTTTAGACTTTGGCTTTGTACAGACTAATTCGTGGTCTTAATTCTAGATGTGGGAAGCTCATATTCGACCTTGGTCAGATATCGTGATAATGAACGCTTGTGCTTGACTGTTGAAATTATTCTGGACTTGATGTTTCTTTTTGCGCTTATTGAAGAGGCAACGGACTTTTTCCGTTAGGTAACACTGAGGCCTGATTTTGCTTATAGCATGCTGCTGCATCTGGAAGTCCTACTGGTGTAGGCTCTGTTTGTGCATTGTTCGGTTACTTTATTCTGCATTTTCATCTCCTTATCTTATTTATTTTTCATCCATTTCTTCTTCCTCATCTTCTCTTTTTCTTTCTCGACTTGAGGTGTGCTTAGACCACCATGGAGGTTCTCCTTTCATCTTTCTCTTCTTCTTTCTTTCTTCTTTAGGATAGTAAGCCTCACTAACCTAGGACCATCTGAGCATGTGAATATTAGGATTAGACTTTTCCCGTTAGCCTTTACCTTTTTGATCCTTTGGTTTTTCTTCTCTTCTCATCTCATAAACCCTAAAAAGCACTTAATAAGGTTTGAAGTGATGTCTTGATCCATATCCTTATCCCATGAGGTATGCTTGTAGTCTTCCCATCTTGGGATAGTACAAGTTTTACCTTGTGATGCACAAGTATGATCAAGGTATCTTCTTCACCAAGAAAAGCATAAAAAACACTTCTTCACTGTAAGTACCAAAAACACTTAATAATTTAACAAGTTAGTGAGCTTAGGCCCTAATCTTTGGGTTCAAGTTTTGGGGATCTTCTCCTTACTTGAGTGTGCTTGTTCTATTATTCCATATTGGAATGTAGTATCAAGTACACATTCCATGGAAAAGATCTTGAGTTCATTTCCTTGTGACACACTCAGTAAAAAGCTTCTAAAAAACACAAACAAACAATAAGCGTCTTTCCTTCGGGAATTCTTTTCTCATCTCATTCACTCCTTACGTGAACTTGCTCCTACTTGTCATTTTGCAAGACGGTTACGCACTCGTCGTCCGATTCTGCAACACCTGAGCAATGGCATAGGCAGTTCAAGCCTTAATTCACAAGCAATTTCCTTGCCACCCCTAGTTAGGGGAACTACGGTGACTCTGATCCTCATTGTCCAGATGAGGTACGTAGGCAGCGGGGTAGGGCCCGTTCGAGCACAATCTTTTATTTTCCCTACATTTTTCTCTTTCAGTTCCTTTCTCAGTTTCTTTTCCAGTTCCAGTTTCTTTTCATTTTTATTTCTTTTGCAGCAGCTTTCATACCCTCACCCTTTGAAACAGTTTCTTTTGCAAGTGTGGATCCCGTCGGGTACGGCGGACGATCTGGGTGCTAATACCTTCCAAGGTCGTAACCGAATCCCGGACTTAGTCTCTTTGGTTCGTGGGACCCGTGTCCTTCCTCTTCTTTCTTCTGGTTTGGGCAGCATTACCATTCCCTTTCTTTTGGGATAAAAATGCCTGGATGGCGACTCTATTCTTTTCCGCGCCACTTTCGCGTTTGTACCAGGATGGAAATCCGGGGAGCGACACCCAGTAAATCAGGTAGTTGAGAATATTTTTCTACCCAGTAAAAAGGTAGTGGATGTTATCCATCTTTGTTTTGCTCCTATCCAGTAAATTGATAGTCGAGTCCCTTGTTTTCCTACCCAGTAAACTGGTAGTTGATGATTCTGTTCCAACTCGGTATTCCTCCTTTTTTGGACTAGAATACTTTGATTTGTTATTATTCCCTGGAAGAGTGTTTACTCTTTCCTGTTGAACCCTTTTATCTTGATTATGTCATATTTTCTTTCCCCATGAAGAGTCAGCTATCCAGTGATTTATTTTCCTGGAAACTCTTTTGGTGTCCTTTGTTTTTCCCAGCGGATTTTTCTTCTTCTGTGTCCCCAAGCTTTTTTGTTTCTCTCTGATGGTCGTGATTTCCCCACAAATATCTTGGGTTTGCATACCTTATCATATCATTTCATATCATGTTCTCTTAGGACAAAAATTTGGGTTTTCTGTATTTAAGTCTCTCCCATCCTGCAGAGACGAAGATGTCAATCTTCGTATCTTCAGATTGAAGAAACTTAAATAGGGGCAGCTGTTGCACCCTAATTTTTTCCCTAAGTTTTCTTAGCATTTTCATCTGCGTCTTGCATTCAAACAAGACCACACTAGTTGCGCGGTTCTTCTCGGGTTAGGTTTATG
Organism: Lathyrus aphaca; assembly: GCA_963966055.1. NCBI lineage: Eukaryota > Viridiplantae > Streptophyta > Magnoliopsida > Fabales > Fabaceae > Lathyrus > Lathyrus aphaca. Next base: position 352,211,267 of record OZ014520.1, on the reverse strand, counting down.
CCTCGTAGGGGATCACCGTTGTCTTTAATTACTTTATTTGTTTATGTTTACTAACCATTAATCAAAATCCAAAAATATTTTGTTTCCTTTTACTAACCTTTTTTTTCAGGAAGAGGAACCATTGAAAATGCCAAAAATAGCAGTCCTGCAGCTCGAGTAAATTTCACAGACAAAAGTCGAAGACGATCCGCAAATAATTCAATTTATATGATCGAGGATTTCCCAAGTTAATTGATTCACTCAAAGGATTTCCAAGGATCATGTGTTTACTTTTTCGACGTACAAGAAGAATCGGGCCGATACAACCAAGCAACCTCATTTGAATAAAATATTCAAATTTTGGCTTGGTTAACCGGTTAACCAGTGCGAAATTTGAATATTTTATTCAAATTCAGCACCCTTAGATCATTGATTTAGTTAGAATATTCTAGATCCATTGGTTTCTGATTTTTCTACATCACTTTGATCATTTCCTACCATAAACCCTCATTAATCACAACTCTTTTCCATTTCCCACCAAAATTCCAATTACCAAACCTAAATTCAAATTACCAAAGCAAGCTCCATTCCACCAAATTTACATACCTAAGGCCTTTAAATAGGACCACAATTTCATTCATTCCACAAGCTTTTAATAGCCACAAAACCTCTTGCTAAATACTTCCCCAACACCAAAATTCTCCAAAGCTCATTTTCTTTCTTTTGAAGTTATCACGAATTCACATTGAATTCTTGACTAACTTGAGCTAAACCTTCATCCTTTCCTTCTTTTGTTCATCAATTTCAGTAGATCTAAGCTTTTTTTGGTCCAATTTGAAGAAGAGCTTTTGGTAATTCATCTTTCTCCATAAACCCATATTCACCATCAACATTCAAGATGTAGATCTTTGTTGCCTTTGTTTCTAGATCCTTTGGATCTTTATTTGTTGTTTGATTGCAGGGATTCCATTTTATTTTGGTTTTAAAATTCGTGCAAATTCATATCATGATCATCAAATGTTTGAGGAAAGGTTTCAAAATGGATCATACTGAATTTTCTGCATTTTTCTGCTACTTGTACAGCGTTAACCAGTTTAAAAACAACGTAAATATTCAAAATCTGCTTGCGTTAACCGGTTAACCAATTGGTTAACCGGTTAACACAAGACAAAATGGTGTTTTTGGCTTGTTTTAAGCCCCTTATTGGTTCCTTTTTCTTCTTCTTCTCCCTCCTTTTTATTTTTACCTTGGGAAGCACTTTTGGGAGTGATTTCTCCTTAATTTCAATGAACTTTGGGTGTAGAGTAGAGTAGTTAATGTTCATTAATTCAAAACTACCTTTAAGTGGATTATTCAATTCATTTAAGGTACTTTGAATTAGTGATACATTTTCATGCTTGAATCCACCAAGATGAGTGATTGAACTTAAGGATGTAAGAATACCATAAGTGAGGCTTAATTTGGTATTCACCTTTAGTTTTGTGCGGTATCGCGTCCGGATAAAGATTTATATATCGTCTATCTCGCATGCATTAGCAATCACATTATGTGCCTTAAATTGGTGGTGGCCGACCTCATTTGTAGGGTAATTACTTCGTAAATTACTCGACGATTGCTTAACATAGACCTAAATGTGTCCCGACTTCGGAATAAAAATCTAATTGGGTACTTTCACTTTCGTGGACCGGATCTCTTGTTGATCGCATAATCCCAAAGTGGTTAATCATATTACATTAAGAATCGAGACTTATGAATGTTTGATGCGTAGGTGCTTTGGGTCTCCCAATCGCCTTTCAAATTTCATTGAATTCGGTTCGATTTACCTTGATTAGTCGCTATAGTGTAAGATGCTAAGCGGATCCGGTTGCCTTCGATTTTGGTTACTCTTTCTTTTTGGTTGTGGTTGATTAAGTTCACCATACCATTATTATGTGAATATTATTATACTTTTATTATTGTTAATATTTAGATTCTTGCACTTTAATTTCTTTTGTTACTAACATTTAATTTCTTGGACTTTTATTGCTTTTATTTTATTATGCTTTATTATGTTTTATTCATCCATATCATGTTTATTATTTGCTCTTATTATTTTGTTGATTTTTCTTTTGTCCATTTGGACACAAAAAAATAAAAATAAAGGATTAAACCTCTAAAAAAAATTGTGACTTTAATTTGAGGACTATTGGTTACTATCCTTGGCTTTTAGAATGAAGATTTGGACTTAGATTCTTAGGACACTTCCTTTGCCTTGATCTTCATGAAGTTGGAACTAGCCTTTATTTGGCCATTTTCTAGCTTATAAGGATGGAACTCATATGCTCATAATTTGGAATGTCATCAAGTTTGGTTATATCTTTATTCCCTTATCTCCTTATTTTCTTTTTTAGGATAGTCCCTTCATCTCCTCCCCTTCTTTAATTTTCAAAATCTTCTCCCTTTTTCAAAGGATTCCTTCTTTTTAAATCATCACCTCTTTAATAAAAATAAAACCTTGACTTTTGTCAAGTGGCTTTTACTCTTTTTTTCTTTTCTTTTAAAATCAACGAATCTAATCATGTTGACCTTAATTCCAAAAAATAAAAAGAATCAAACTCATTCAAGTTGTTTTGTGCCTTTGTGCACTTTTGTTTTCTTTTCTTTTAAAGAGTGCCGATTATGAGTCATTATTCTTTAGTCGGGTGCTAGTCTTTCAATCTCCATGGTTGTTGTTTGATGTAATTGAGTCTCTTGTCATTTGTGGGGGTTTAGTGCATACTCGTTGATTTTATCCGAGTTGGCGCCCTCCCCATAATGATGTATGAGTCCATGCCTTCATTCTCATGGTAGTTTGTTTGGCCATCCACTTGAAGATGACAAATTCTCTTCACTTAATAAAATTAATCATAACCCACCTTTTTCACTATTTGTACCACAAACTACGAGGTTTTGATCTCGCATTGCACTTTGTGGGTACGTAGGCATGAGGTGGTAAACCTCTCCAAACACAAAAGTATTAAAAGATAATTCTTTTTCTCACCTCTTCACTCTCATTTTTGCAAACCATTTCCAAACCAAAAGTAGTAAATTTTTCAAAGGGCTCTCGTGGAGTACCACGGACATTTTGGGTGCGTAAAACCTTCCCATTTTGTAACATATCCCCTTACATGTTTCTCTGTTGTGTTTCTTTAGCTTTTTGCTTTTAGATTCATTAGGTTTTATTCGCTCTTTTTTCCTTTTCCTCTTGGAATAAAAATAAAGCACGGTGGCGACTTTGTTTACTTTGAGTTAAGTTAATCAATAGCTTACACTCATGATGTTACCTTTACAACCCTGTAAATGAAAGTCCTTTGAATTACCTTGAGATTGAGCCCCGGAAGTTATACTTCGAAGGGTCTAGTCATAAAGATGGGACTAGTATATGAGTGCTTGTTATTTCTCCTAATAAAATTCCAACAACACTCAAGTATAAAATTGAAGTCCATTGTTCAAATAATGAAGCTTAATACGAGGCTTTAATAGTTGGACTTGAGGTATTGTTGGAATTGGGGGCAACTCATGTCGAGATAATGGGAGACTCAGAGTTGGTGATAAAACAAGTCACTAAAGAATACAAATGCATAAAAGAAAAATTAATTATGTACTTTGTAGTAGTAAATAGACTGCTGACAAAATTTGAAGCAGTTACCTTTCGACACATTCCTAGACTAGAGTACCAATTTTCAAATGACTTGGTTCAAATTGCATCAGGATACAAAATTTCAAAAGAGAAATTACAAAGTGCAATTGAGGTCAGAGGAAAAGTGTTGTTGTAGGGTTATCCCCATCATATCTAGAAAAGACTAAGCTTGGGTATGCTGATGAAGAAAATTTTGCAATAGTGGTGGTTGACAACATAAGTGATAAGGATTGGAGGAAGCCCATAGTGGACTACATAGAAAATCCAACAGCTTCAATAGAAAGAAAAATCAATACCAAGCCTTAAGTTATGTTCTTTTGGGAAATGAGTTATTTAAAAAGACTCCTGATGGAGTATTGCTCAAATGCCTTAGTGAGGCAGAAGCATATTTAGCTCATTCAACTGTCTATAGTGGGGCATGTGGAGCACACCAAGTAGGTCACAAAATGAAGTGGCTTTTATTTCGACAGGGTGTATATTGGCCCACTATGTTAAAAGATTGCATTGAATTTGCTAAAGGATGTCAAGAATGTCAATTACATGCTAGCATCCAACATGTGCCTGCAAGTGAGTTGCACTCTATAATTAAACCTTGGCCCTTTAGAGGATGTGATTTGGACCTGGTTAGAGATATTCGACCAGCATCTTCAAAAAATCACAAATACATTTTGGTAGGAATTGACTGTTTCTCTAAATGGGTCGAAGCCATTCCATTTTCTAATGTCGATCAAGAAGATGTAATTGAGTTCACCCAGAAGCAGATCATTTATAGGTATGGCATTCCAGAAACAATCACCACAGACCAAAGGTGTGTGTTTACTGGTCGAAAGATGCAAGAGTTTCCACTGAAACGGGTTTCAAACTCCTGACATCCACTCCTTACTATGCGCAGGCTAATGGCCAGGTCAAAGCATTAAACAAAATAGTTACTGGTTTGATTAAGGAACATGTGGGTAATAAGCCAAGAAATTGGCATAAGACATTTGTCGCTCCAGAAGATTTGCATCCCGGTTCAAGCGCGAACGGTCGGCGAAAGGAGAAAATGAAGATGAACTGAATAGAGTCGCCAACTAGGCATTTTTATCCCAAAGGAAAGGTAATGCTGCATAAACCTGGAAAGATATGGATAAGACGGTTGCGAACCAGAGAAACTGAGAAAGAGGGTTGGTTACAACCTGGGAAGGTATTAGCACCCAGATTGTCCGTCGTACTCGACGGGATCCACGCTTAAAAGTTTGTGTTTAAAGGGGTAGTGTCTGTGCTATCTGTGTGCAAAAGCTGGAAAAAAATGTACAGGTGTCAGTGCAAGAAAGTGAAGTGAGGTGCTCAGGAATGAGGCTTAGAAAAGAATAAAGCTGAAAGAGGGAGAAGACACAGAGACTTTTGTTCGATAACAGTTAAGTTATGCCTACGTATCCTCTTGTGCAATGAGGAAGTCAGAACACCGTAGTTCAACTCAAAGAGACTGAAAGATAAATTGACTGATGAACTGCTTACTTGTCTATGCTCGAGTGTATGACCTGTCTGGCTCAGGTGCTAACTGTCTTGCATTAGACGGAAGAAGCAGGTTCTCGTTTGTGAATTAAGATGATGAGAAAAGAATCCCGAAGGAGACGATTATTGTTTTTTTTGTGTTTTCAATCTTTTATTGCTTTTTTGTGTTTGTCATAAGTTAATGGGCTTAAGCCTAAAGCAAGGGTTAGTAAACTCATCATATCCTCCCTTTGATTAGGGATAATGAGAATACCTTAAGTAGGAGATAAACATCTCAAACTTAATTACTATAATGTAGGATTAAGATCATTAACCTAATTGTGATTATTTAGATGTTTTTGTGTTTTTTTTTAGTGTTAAGTAATGAGTTTAAGCCATAATCAAGGATAATAGATGAGAGCACTTAAGCTGAGGAAGATACCTCAACTTAATCCATGATTAAGGATTAACCTCATGACAAAACAAACCTTTATTCAAGTGGATTTTAATTAAGGGTGAGATTAAGAAGTGAAGTTTATGATTTGTAAGACAACATGAGGGGGACTTGTCCATTAACACTAGGGTTAGTCCTTCTTAATCAATAAAGGAAGAATTAGAACCCTAATGCAAGGCCCAAGTTATAAGCTATTGTCTTAGTGATTATTAAGATGGATTGATTAAGAGGTTTAAACACATTAAGGGTTTAACACTTAGGATTAAAGTTATACACTCCATCCTAAGAGAAGGATGCAGGCATAACCCTAATCACAAAGTCTTAAAACCTTAAAGGTTTAGTCTATGATTATGAGATGAGAAGAGAGACACAAAGGTAAAACTAAAGGGGGACTAATCAAAACCCTAATTATTGTCAGGCTTGGGTGTTCCTATGGTTTATGAGGCTTGCAAGAGATCTTCAGAGAAGCCACTAATGGAAGAAGCAAATGAAAGGAAGGAGAAGCAGAAGAAACAAGTTGACTTACTTCATTGAAGAAGATAAGTTACTTGAAGAAAGAAAGTGAATGAAGAACATGAATGAGCTATCTCACTCTAAAGCAAAAGAAAATGCAGCAAGGATGCATAAGAAGAGGATGAAGAGAAATGAGAATTGAAGGCAAATTCACTTGTCAGAGTACTTACCACCTGAAATGGTTAGCATAAAGAAAGGAATGAAATGAAAATGAAATGTATGAAAAGATGCAAACCAAAAATAGAAGCATAAACATGATGTAAATGGTGCTAAGAGATAATGCAAAGACATGTCAAGGGTTATGAATGATCATACAAGAAATGAGAATGCAAAGGAGCATGTTTAGAAGTATGAAAACACATGAAAGTTCATGGAATGAAATGAATGCATATCATGGCAAATGGATGAAGAAATGATCAAGCATGATTCTAATGTGTCCTATGATGTCTAAGATGCCATATGGATGCAAGAAATGTCATGGCAAGTTCATGAATGAATGCATATGCAAGATGAATGCAAATGTACATGAGAAATTAGGGTTTTATGATAACATGAGATGCAAAAGTAAAAAACAGAAGCAAAACATAAGATAAAAAATTGCAAATGAACTTAAAGGAACCCTAACCCCATATGATATCACACCCCAAAGAAGAAGTTCTAACTCTTAACTTAAAGAAAGTTGTGATTTTTCTAAGTTATCTAGGGTTTTAAGGTACCTAAAGAGGAAAAATGCCAATCAAATGGAAAATGCAAGATAAATTTGTGACAAAACTATGTTAGACACTACATGCTATATGAAGATCAATGCAAAAAGAACCAATGCCAAACCCTTCATGGTTAGGCAGAAAAGAATTCTTGAAGTTAGGGTTCAAAAATGGGATTTTATGAACCATAAATTCAAGAAAAATGTCAAAGAGTGGATCAAAACCAAAAAGAAATTTGTATGAATGGTTTGAAAATGTTTCTAAATGTCCTAAGATGCAATGTGAATTTTCTTGGAATTTTTAGAAACCTAAATGATATTTTAATTAATTAATTTCCATTAATTAATTAAAATAAACATTTAAATATTTTTTTTAAAATGATTTTTTTATGCAAAAAATAAAAATAAAAATTTTTCTGGTTGAGAAAATTATTTGAAACAAAAATGCAGAAGGAAAATATTTTTGGAAATTTTTAAGTAATTTAAATTAATTATGCAAAACAAATGATAAAAATATGAAATAAAAATGAATTTATGGGTTGGTCAACTGATCCAAGGGATCAGATTCAAATCTGGGGATGGAGGGAAGACTTGGCGCATGATCTAATGGTCCAAATTCAAATTTGCCTAATCTTAATTAATTAAATAATTAAACATAATTAATACTTAATGAGCTAATCCTGGCCTTTCATCTCACGCGGGAAGCAAACATCAAACGGCCCACGTTCAAACTCACGCTAACCCTAATTAAAACCCTAATCCTTTTCAGGTGACCGGAACAGTGTTCCGGTCATCTTCTCCGGCAGCACCCCAAGAACAAAATCTTCCCTAGGCCATTTCTGGAGCTCTAAAGCTCTAGATCAACTCCCATAACCTCCCTGAGCATGAATCTACCCTCGAAACAAATTTCTAATGGCTGAATCACAAGATACGAATCAAAATGCAAAAACTGGAAAAGTTTCAGAACACGCATACAAGCTTATTTCTCAACCATTTTCAAAAGTAAGAAGTGCATTGTGATCAGTGAAGCATCAAGAACATTCTAAGAACTTAAAATAGCATTTCTGGAAAAAAGTTTGAAGAGGTTACCTGAGCTTGAGCTTCCTCAGTTTGAAGCTTCTGAACCTCCTCTCTTGTGCAAAAACACTCCAATGATCCCTCTGATGAAGCTTTGATGCTTGGAAGGAGTTTGTAGTGGCTGAAATGAGAGCTTGAACTCTTGCTGGCCAGAAATCGTGTTTCAGTTTTGGGAGCTTTTTGGCTTTTTTAATGGTTGGGAAATGTTCTCTAGGTCATGGTGAGTTGATTTATTTGATTGGTTTGAAGTTTGAGTGGTTGAGTTATGAATTTCGAAGGCTTGAAGGTTAAGGGCAATTTTTGTGAATGCTGAGTTCTTGGAGCTCTTGGCTTGTGTGTGTGTGTTATGAAATGAACTCCTTGAGGCATGTTTGTAAAGTCCTGATAGGCCAGAGAGTGGGTGGTGGACTGTGGTGATTGGTATGGGTCATCTTGCACAAAGTCAACAAATCTTGTACTTGAGGTATGGGCTCTTGTGCAGCTGGCTTTTTGGCTTGTCCTGGTTCAGCAAGGATCAAGGAGAGCCATGGAATGCATTTTGTGGTGATTCAGCAAGTTTGTGAAAGGTTTTGTGCTCTTTTGCAAATTGGAAGAAGTTTGGCCCCTTTTGAATTTCTTGAAGTTCAAGGCATAGAATGAGATGATTCTTGGGCCAATTCTGACTTTTAGGTAATGCACTATGTTGGTATGATGCTTAGAAGTGTATTTGAAGTCACAAAATGGCTTGGCAAGTGGTTTTGCAAAACATCCTCTTTGGTGTATTCTTGAAAATTATAGGATTTTTGCCAACTTTGAAAGATCATAACTTGAGTTCCATAATGAATTAGAACTTGTTCTTGTACTTTTTGAAAAGGGAATGATCCAACCTACAACTTTAATGACCAACAATTTTTCATTTGAAGCATTTTTGGTTGAGAAAGAGGAGGTTGAAGAACTTTCCCAAAATGGAAAGTTTCCATTACAAGTCATTTCCATTTTTGGCAACTTTTGGTTTAGCTCACTTTTTTTCAATTTTGTGAACTTCCAAGAACTTAAATGATCAAATAAAGATCATATAACTTCAATTTGATGAAAAATCCACTTTGGTTCCCATATTTGGGGCCTCAGATGCCCTGATTTTGCACTGACTTACTCAAGAAGTTACCCAATGAACAAATGACTTCCACAATGAATTTCTTCATCAAACTTGGTACACATGATCCTTATAACATATTGAGACCATTAGAAACAAGAATGACCAAAATATTTGAAGTTATGGCCTCTGAAACCAAAACCCTAATTTCAGGTCATCTGTGTAGTGAAACCCTAGCTCTGCTTCCATACTTTGCCAGTTCTTGTGATTCTTTGACTTCCTTGATCTTTGAGGGATATAAAATGATGATTGAAAATACATGGACCCTCTTGGAATGATTGGAGACCTTTAGAGTGGCTCAAATGAATCCTTGGATTGCTCAGATCACAAACCCTAGATGTAGATGATCTTGAACTAATGTAGTGAAACAAACATGCAATATGATATGATATGCTTAAACTAATGCAAAGATGAAAAGATCACAAGCCATGGTGTGAACTTAGTGAGGGAAAATGTCAGATAGAAAAGGTGAAGGACGATCACCTAGCAGGGGACGGCTGCTCTTTATCATGACATAGGACGAATGTCAGATAGAAAAGGTCGACGATGGGGACGGCCATCCGATAAAATGATGAGGGAAGGTCATCAAGAGGTGAAGGACGATCACCTAGCAGGGTACGGATGCTCTCGGGGTTTATACGGACATAGGACAAATGTCAGATAACAAGATCAACGATGGGGACGACCATCAGATAAAATGATGAAGGACGATCATCGAAAAGGTGAAGGACGATCACCTAGCAGGGGACGACTGCTTGTTGGGGATAAGGATGAGGGACAGTCATCCGAGGTGAAGGACGATCACCTGGCAGGGGACGGTTGCCGAAAGATATCACGACATAGGACGAATGTCGTATAGAAAAGGGTTCCAATAATGGAGACTTCGTTGGGGAAAGGATGAGGGATGGTCATCCATAGGTGAAGGACGATCACCTGGCAGGATACAGCTGCCGAAAGTATCACGACATAGGACGAATGTCGGATAGAAGAAAAATGTTCTGCTTTTACTAGGGAATGGTAAACACGGACGAGTGCTTACGCTTAAGAAATAAAAGGTATAAGTGTTTGACACTGTGTATAGATTAAAGATGCGGACGAGCATCCTTAAGACCATGATACGGACGAGTATCGGTAGAAACAAACGTTGACACATGTTCAGATATGATGGTACGGACGAGTACCAATTGGTTAACAAAGAACACGGACGAGTGTCGAATATGTGGGAAATAAGCGTATACAAGATACGGACGAGTATCTGTATAAGTATGAACAAGTATTGTGAAGTATGAGCAAGACACGGACGAGTGTTCGATTTGCTGGGGAAAAGTGACACGGACGAGTGTCAGAAGAGAAAGTATATAAGTTATGAACTTATGAGAGTGTAAAAGGTGTTTCGGCGACCTGTGGGGATAGGATGACACGGACGGGTGTCGAAAAGGAATGTATTATAAACAAGTGTTTGGTTTGCGACAAGTGTTTGGGCAACCATGCTGGGGAGCGGTGACACGGACGGGTGTCAAGAGAGTGTATATAGGTTTCTGTATTCAAAAAGGATGTGTATAGCTTATCTGCGGGGGATAAAATGACACGGACGAGTGTCGAAAGAGGTATATAAACAGGCACTTATGTTGGAGAGTGCAAAGGGGACGCTTTGGCTTTCTGTGGGGAGATGTATTTTGTATATTGTTGATGAGGTATTGTTGGTATTTACAGGTGACTGGTTCAAAACCTGACTTGTGATCATGCAATATGTTTTATTTTTGCCGCAATGCTCCGTATTAAACGGAATGCTACGCTTTGTGGGGAAAGATGATGCGAATGCTATGATTATGCAAAAGAAACCGATCCGGGACTCGGATCCTGCTGCCGTGAAGATCTCCGGCTGATCTGCTTGGAAGGATATCTCAGCTGGGGATGAGATCATTGGTAGATCTGATAAAATGTATGGCTTTGCTTGGGGAAATAAATAACTGATAGATCTATCCAATAAGGAGGAAACCCAGCTGGGGATGAGGGAGATTCCGTCACTTTGTTGTGTGAGAATTTCAGACATTGCTCTTCTGGGGAGAGGCTGGAACTCTGTGGGGAGATAGTTCCCTTGTCTTCGAGACCTGGCACTCTGTTTGGGGGAGGAAAGATCACTGAATGATCTTCCTAGAGATTTCTGTGGGGATCCCGACTGGGGATGAGGATGCTTGACAACTCAGCTGGGGAGAAGGCTTTTCAGAGGTTGCTTGAAGAAGATGTGCTGAGGAAATGATGCTTGGCATGCCCCATGCTGCGTATCGAATACCTGCAATCCTGTTAAGACAAAGAAACACACAAGTATCCCGAGGTATCCCTTATCGGATTCCATCATAGGAGTTAGATATTCCTGAAAGTAAATACATCTCCTGCAAGCATTTAATTAGAAAGGCACATCTGTTTTATGCAAGTATTATATCATGGATATTGGACATTTTGCAAACGAAACAAAAATGTACAAGACAAAGTGTGACTGAAAACTCTGATTTTATTAATCTGGGTGCCCTGAATTGGCTAATACAGTCAAAGAAACAAATCCCCTGAAATGAGGAGATTGTTACAAATTGAAAAAGTAAAAGTGTTGGCAATGTTGACGATGCTTCATTGAGCTTCCTTTGCTATGACCCGTATGACCTTGACGTTCCTCTCATCTTGCTTTCTGAAGAAGGTTGATTCTGACCAATGCTTTAACCTTCCGAACCTTGCCACGTTGTAAGTGATACAGACGAATTCAGAATGCAGTTGTTCGCTTATTCCCTAATTTTGTGTGGATCTCCCTTTCGGGTTTTTAATCCACCGGGATACCCATTTTTGCCTGAGCTGTCCAATGCGGCTTTTCAACTCAGCGGGTGTACACATTTTTTTTGATTTTCCCTTATTTTTGCCCGAGTCTTTTATTCTGTTTTTGACACGCCGGGATGCCCTATTTTTTCCTGGACTTACATTCTGTTTTTGTGTCCAGCGGGTCATTTTATGCGAAGTATTTTTTAACTGCATCTGAATTCACAGGGGATAAGAAATCTTCACCGTCCATAGTAGTGAGCATCACTGCTCCACCTGAGAAAACTTTCTTTACTATGAATGGACCATCGTAATTCGGAGTCCACTTGCCCCTGTGGTCTGTATGAGGAGGAAGAAGTCTTTTTAGCAAATGATCTCCTACTTGGTATTCCCGAAGCCTGACTTTCTAATCGAATGCTTTCTTCATTCTTTTCTGATATACCTGCCCATGACAGATTGCAGCTAATCTCTTTTCTTCGATCAAATTCAGTTGATTGTATCGAGAATGGACCCATTCTGCTTCATTCAACTTGACATCCATCAGTACCCGTAAGGAGGGTAATTCAACTTCAACTGGTAGGACTTCCTCCATACCGTACACAAGCTGATATGGTGTTGCCCCAGTGGATGTTCTGATTGAGGTTCGGTACCCATGCAAGGCGAATGGTAGCATTTCATGCCAGTCTTTATATGTAACCACCATCTTCTGCACAATCTTCTTGATGTTTTTGTTGGCTGCCTCAACAACACCATTCAACTTTGGCCTGTAAGGAGAAGAGCTGTGATGTTGAATTTTGAAGTCCTGGCACAATTCTGCCATCATTTTATTGTTCAAATTGGAACCATTATCAGTAATGATTCGCTCGGGTACTCCATATCGACAGACGATGTCTCTTTTCAGGAATCTGGCTACCACTTGTCTGGTGACGTTTGCATACGAAGCTTCTTCAACCCACTTGGTGAAGTAATCAATGGCTACCAAAATGAATCTGTGGCCATTTGAAGCAGTCAGTTCAATTTTTCCAATCATGTCAATGCCCCACATGGCAAAGGGCCAAGGTGAAGACATTACATTCAAAGGATTTGGAGGCACATGCACTTTGTCTGCGTATATCTGGCATTTATGACACTTTCTGGCATAGGCGCAACAGTCTGCATCCATTGTGATCTAGTAATAACCTGATCTTAACAACTTTTTAGCCATTGCACGCCCTCCAGCATGGGTACTGAAAGAACCTTTATGCACCTCGTGCATCAGCAAGTCTGTCTCTTTCTTATCAACACATCTGAGTAGCACCATGTCAAAGTTTCTCTTGTATAATGAACCATTCGCATTAAGGAAGAAACTACCAGCCAGTCTTCTTAATGTCTTCTTGTCATTGGATGATTCCCCAGGTGGGTATGTTTGTTTCTCCAAGAAGCATTTGATGTCATGGAACCAAGGCTTGTCATCTTTAGCAATGTCCACGGAGAATACGTATGCTGGTCGGTCCAGTCTGGATACCGAGATCCGAGGCACATAATTGGCAGTCTGAACCTTGATCATGGAGGAAATGGTAGCCAAGGCATCTGCGAACTGATTTTCGTCCCGAGGGATATACTCAAATTTGACTGTTGTGAAGAAAGTCAATAATCTTCTCGTGTAGTCACGATATGGAATCAGATACTCTTGGTGAGTGTACCATTTGTCGTTGGTTTGATTGATTACAAGAGTTTAATCTCCGAATACAGTTAAAGTCTTGATCCTGAGGTCAATGGCTTCCTCAAGACCCATGATACAGGCTTCGTATTCAGCTTCATTGTTAGTGCATGTGAAGGTTAGTTTTGCCGAGAAAGGCATGTGAACTCCTTTAGGTGTAATGAGCATTGCACCAACTCCACGTCCATTCATATTGACAGCCCCATCAAACATCATTGTCCATTCTTCTTTTGGGTCAGGCCCTTCAGTGTGAACAGGCTCTTCATGGTCTTTTTCTTTTAGGAACATGATGTCTTCATCAGGGAAGTCAAATCTCATTGGTTGGTAATCATCAATAGGTTGCTCAGCTAGATAGTCAGATATTACACTGCCCTTGATGGCCTTTTGAGATGTGTACTGAATGTCATACTCTGTCAGAATCATTTGCCACCTTGCAAACCTTCCGGTAAGTGTTGGCTTCTCAAATATGTACTTGACTGGATCCATATTTGAGATCAACAAAGTAGTGTGAGTCAACATATACTGTCTTAGTCGGCGAGCAGCCCACGCTAAAGCACAACAAGTTTTCTCGAGCAGTGAATAGCGTTGTTCACAGTCGGTAAACTTTTTGCTTAGGTAGTATATTGCATACTCTTTTCGACCAGACTCGTCATGCTGGCCCAACACACACCCCATTGATCCTTCTAATACTGTCAGGTACATTATTAGAGGTCTTTCTTCAACTGGAGGCATAAGAATTGGAGGTTATTGTAAGTACTCCTTGATTTTGTCAAAAGCTTTCTGACAATCTTCATTCCACCTGACCGTTTGTTCCTTCCTTAGTAATTTGAAAAGGGGCTCACAGGTTGCAGTAAGATGAGATATGAACCTTGATATGTAGTTCAATCTACCTAAGAACCCCCGAACTTCCTTTTCAGTCCTAGGTGCAGGCATCTCCTGAATGGCTTTGACTTTGTCAGGATCAACTTCAATTCCTTTTTCACTTACAATGAATCCCAGCAGCTTACCGGAACGTACCCCGAATGTACACTTGTTGGGTTTTAGCTTCAGTTGATACTTTCTCAGACGCTTGAACAACTTCAGCAGATTTACCAGATGATCTTCTTCAGTGAGGGGCTTGGCAATCATGTCATCCACGTAGCATTCAATTTCTTTGTGGATCATGTCATGGAACAATGTTACCATAGCCCGCTGATAAGTAGCACCGACATTCTTTAATCCAAAAGGCATTACCTTATAACAGAATGTGCCCCAAGGTGTGATGAAAGTTGTCTTCTCCATGTCTTTGGGTGACATCCTGATCTGATTATACCCGGAAAATCCATCCATGAAGGAGAATACCGAGAACTGAGCTGTGTTGTCAACCAATACATCAATGTGAGGTAATGGGAAATCATCCTTTGGGCTAGCTCTGTTCAGATCCCGGTAATCCACACACATCCGTACTTTGCCATCCTTCTTAGGCACTGGTACAATGTTAGCAACACACGGCGGGTAACTAGTTACAGCAAGGAAACCGGCGTCCCACTATTTTTTACTTCTTCTTTAATCTTCATGGCCATATCTGGACGAGTACGGCTAGCTTCTGCTTCACTGGAGGACAATCTTCCTTCAAAGGCAGCTTGTGCATAACAATATCAGTATCCAGGCCTGGCATGTGATAACGAGAAAACGTATCGATTATATTGCTAAGTTTCATTAACGTTTTATCGTATAATCATCGTTTTAACACTCGATTCCTCGAGTTTTTCTTACCATTTTGCAGGTACATCATATATGGAGCTAAATCATGAATTAAGAGCAAAAGGGACAAAAACAACCATAAAAAGATGAAGAAATGAAGAAGCCTGCAGAACTGCATAATTTGTTGCACTCACGGTCGTCACCACATTGTCACGACCGTGACACCCCAAAAGAAGCCATCACGACCGTGAGCACATTGTCACGACCGTGACACTCAAAATGCAAGGAACACGAGCGTGAAGACCTTGTCACGACCGTGACAAGGTAAAAAGTAGGTTATTGACTGAGACCACGTCAAAACGTTACGTGAAGAAGTTTTTGCCTATTTTTTAGCCACGTTCCTATATTTCCTCCACTGCTTCAGCAAGGCCCAATGCAACAAGTCCAAATTTCAAAGCCCATTAATTGTTCTATAAATAGTTCAAGTTTTATGAAGAAACGACAGAGCATTTTTTCTATCAATTTCCTGCGGAAGCTCTGCCGATTTATTTTACGACCCTGTTTTTATTTCAGCATTATTTTCAGTTTTTCATTCTTATTGTATCCAAACCAAACATATAACAATTTCCAACATCAGGAAATTGTTATACATTTACTTGTTTCTAAACCTTCAGAATTTGCTTTATTTTCAATTTCCGCCAATTACTCCAAGCTTTCCGGTCTGTGGAAGAAGGAGTCTGCTATAGTATTGTTAACCAGGTTTTTTATTATATTGCAATTTTAATATTTATGTTGTTTATTTATTTTTCTGCCATAATATTTTGTTTAATGTTTTTCTGTCTCTGTCTGGTTCAACAAAAATGAGTAGCTAATTACCTTAGGGCGGTATGTAGTTAAAACAAACTTAATCGGTAAAAATTAACCATAGGCTAAAAATAATTAATAACTTAACATTCTGGCTGATACTTTTTAATTAAAATCGACCTTTTCGTTACGAGAGTAAGGAAAGAGTATTAGGTTAGGTCAAGACCACGAGAGTGTGAGATTTTAACCAGATAGCTAAAGTTAGGCATTTAAATTAAACACAGCGAGAGCACTTTAAAATAAATTAGAATTACTAAGTTTCCAAAAATTATCTCTAAACACTTATGGGCTAGCGAGAGCAGGCATAGGGCTTTAGGGGTAAGATCTGAGATAAGACCACGAGAGTGTGAGTTAAGGGTATTTAAACCGGTAACCTCTACAGAATAGATTAAGTAAACACCTTTATAAGCCTAGGTTAGATTGACCCACCTAAGTTAGTATAATTACATACCGACCGCCTTAGTATTATTTTATTAAAACTTAAATTTAATTCCACCTTTAATATTTTAAAATCAACAAAAAATCGTGACAATCCTTCACCTTAGCTAAACTAGAAGTCCATCTAGCACTAAGTAACCATAGAGTCCTTGTGGATCGATAATCTTAAATATTACTTCGATAGGCTGTGCATTTGCAGTTCAGATACCGCTAGACACATAATTAGACACGTCTTTAGCCCATCAAGTTTTTGGCGCCGTTGCCGGAGACCTTAATTTAGTTACTAGTGCACTTTAGGTAGCATTGTCTAGACTAAGGTATCAACTATTTAATTTATTTAATTTAACTTCCGAGTGTATGCCAAGTACTCGCTCTAAAAGCGAAGACTTGCAACCTCTAATCCCTGAATCGGAACGCTTCTTACACGTAAGAAGACGGATATTCGATTACGAAAAAAGTTACAATATTCCAGATCTTCAATTAGATTCACCTAAACCAGTCGTAACATCAAAGGACGCAGAGATGGCTGAAGAACAGAATCACCCACTCAAGTATTACGCAGTCCTTCGCAAGCTGAACCGCATTCAAGCATTGCCGCACCGGCTATCAACCGAAATGATTTCGAACTAAAACCTTCGTTGATATCAGCCGTGCAACAAAATCAATTCGCCGGAAATCCTACCGAGGATCCGAACCTTCATCTTTCGATCTTTGTGCAATACGCAGATACCGTAAAAGCCAATGGAGTTACCCAAGAAGCTATTAGACTACGTTTGTTTCCTTTTTCACTTCGAGACAGAGCAAGAGCCTGGCTTCAATCTCTGCCTTCGAACTCAATAACCACGTGGGAGGAACTAAAGAGAGTTTTCTTGACCAGATATTTCCCACCTAGCAAGACAGTTATGTTGAGAGCTCAGATCAACGAATTTAAGCAAAGGGAAAGCGAATCATTATTCGAAGCTTGGGAATGCTATAAGGATCTGCTGAGACTTTGTCCACATCACGGATTAGTAGAATGGATGGTCATCCATACCTTCTATAATGGACTCTTGTACAATACAAGAATGACGATTGACGCTGCCGCAGGCGGTGCATTGATGGACAAAGAATATAATGATGCTTATGCACTTATCGAAAGTATGGCTCAAAACCATTACCAATGGGGAAACGAGAGAGTCGCAAATGAGAAACCAACAAAAGGAGGTATGTACGAAGTGAGTAGTATGGACCAAGTCAATGCAAAATTTGACCAACTAAGCCAAAAGATCGACAACTTGGCCATAACACCAACAGCCACCGTGGCTGCAGTAACGTCTAACTGTGAGTTATGTGGGGTTCCAGGACACGAAGTTTCTGATTGTCAACTATTGACAGGAACTCCCACTGATCAAGTGAATTATGCTCAAGGAAACCCATACTCAAACACATACAACCCAGGTTGGAAGAATCATCCGAACTTCTCCTATAAGAATAACAATGCTTTATACGCACCAGGTCAAGCACCAGCTACACCACCAGGATATCAAAAGACTGCTCCTAATGTCCCTAGAAAATCGAACCTTGAGTTGATGATGGATAACTTTATAGCTAACCAATCTCAGACGAACAAGGACTTCTTAAACCAAAACATTCACACTAGTGAGCAGATTAAATAATTAGTGAGCAAAGTAGATGCATTAGCTACACATAACAAAATGCTTGAAACTCAGATTTCATAAGTAGCTCAACAACAAGCACCTACTGCTGCACCAGCTGGAGTATTCCCTGGACAACCTCAACCTAATCCGAAAGGACATGCCAATGTTGTGATATTAAGAAGTGGCAAGGAACTTGACGGACCTACCGATCCAAGACTTGACAATCCAGCCATGTACCAAAAACCGGATAAGCCGACTCAAGTGGTGAATGATCCAGAAGAAAAGGAAGATGATAATCAAGAGGTAGTGGAGAAAGAACAGCCTTATGTGCCTCCACCACCTTATAAACCACCAATTCCGTACCCTCAGAGATTAACTAATTCCAAGACGACGGGTCAATTTAAGAAATTTGTTGAACTTCTGAAACAGTTGAATATTACTATTCTGTTTACAGAAGCAATCACTCAAATACCCTCGTACGCTAAGTTTTTAAAAGAAATCTTATCCAATAAGAAAAAGATAGAGGATAACGGAACAGTTACACTTACTGCTGAGTGTAGCGCCATAATTCAGAATAATATGCCTCCTAAGCTAAAAGATCCAGGAAGTTTCTCTATACCCTGTGTAATAGGAAAATTCGTCATTGACAAAGCTCTATGCGAATTAGGAGCCAGTATCAGTGTTATGCCCTTAACGATTTGCAAAAGGCTAGACATGGGAGACCTTAGACCAACTAAAATGTCTGTTCAACTAGCCGATCGCTCTGTTAAATATCCTTTAGGCATACTAGAAAATGTCCCAGTACGTATAGGACAATTCTACATCCCTACTGATTTTATAATCATGGACATCTCTGAAGACTCCACTACACCTATCATACTAGGAAGATCATTCTTAGCTACCGCCGGAGCTATAATAGACGTAAAAAGAGGAAAGCTAACCTTTGAAGTAGGTGAAGAGAAAGTTGAATTTATTTTAACACAATTCTTACAATCACCAGCTATAGAGGATACATGCTATCTATTGGACGTAATTGACGAATGTGTAAGAGAAATGGAACTGAAAGAGACTACCTATTCTGAAATAATGAAAATTCAAATCCCTCCGATTTTCGAAGATGATAATTGGCGTGCACCGTATCAAGACGATAGTCTAAGCGAAAGTTTAGCACTTACACCGGATCCCATGCCAAGTAAAGATAAACCTACATTAGGATTAAAAACTTTACCTCATAACCTAAGGTACGAATTCTTAGACGTTGAATGTAAAAGACCAGTTATAATAAATTCCAATTTAGGAACTTTAGAAACAAAGAAACTTTTAGATGTCTTGAAGAAATATCCAACTGCATTAGGATATAACATATCTGATCTCAAAGGAATATGCCCTTCAGTCTGTATGCATCGTATTCTGCTAGAAGAAGATTGCAGAACCTCCAGAGAATCTCAAAGAAGAATTAACCCAATCCTTAGCACTGTAGTGAAAGAAGAAGTTAAGAAACTACTAGATGCCGGAATAATATATCCAATCTCTGATAGTGAATGGGTTAGTCCAATACATGTAGTGCCAAAGAAAGGAGGTATCACTGTTGTGAAAAACGCTCAAGGCGAATCGATATCGCAAAGAGTAGTGACAGGACATAGAGTGTGCATAGACTATCGTAAACTAAACAAAGCCACTCGAAAAGATCATTTCCCACTACCCTTTATAGATCAAATGTTAGAACGATTAGCCAAGCATTCATACTTCTGTTATCTTGACGGTTACTCAGGATTTTTCCAAATCCCTATCCATCCAGATGATCAAGAGAAGACTACATTCACATGCCCATATGGAACGTTCGCTTATAGACGAATGCCCTTTGGATTATGCAACGCTCCTGCAACCTTTCAAAGATGTATGATGTCAATCTTCGCAGATTTTATAGACAACATCATGGAAGTGTTCATGGACGACTTCTCTGTATGCGGACAAAGTTTTGAAGGATGCCTATCAAACCTAGAAATGGTGTTAGAAAGATGTGTAAAAGTAAACCTCGTGCTTAACTGGGAGAAATGTCATTTTATGGTCAGAGAAGGAATCGTATTAGGTCACGTAATATCCGACAAGGGAATTGAAGTTGATAAAGCTAAGATAGAAGTCATAAAAGATCTTCAACCCCCTAAAACCGTTCGAGAAATACGAAGCTTTTTAGGACACGCCGGTTTCTACCGACGATTCATCAAAGATTTCTCGAAAATCACTAAACCCCTTACTGGTTTATTAATGAAAGACGCTGAGTTCATATTCAATGAAGATTGTCTTAAAGCATTCGAAACTCTAAAAACATCCCTCATCACCGCACCAATCATGCAACCCCCTGACTGGAGATTACCTTTCGAAATCATGTGCGATGCGAGTGACTATGTGTTGCACCCCAAAATTTGCCCTCACAATACAAGACTTTGTGTTCTAAGAAGGTTCACAAGGTTCACAAGTTTCCCAACACTTACAAGACCTTTCATGAGGTTCATGAAGTCTACAAGTTACTTTATGAAGGTTCACAAGGTTCACAAGTTCCACAATGCTTTCAATACCTTTCTTGAGGTTCATGAAGTCTACAAGTCACTTCTTGAAGGTTCACAAGGTTCACAAGTTTCTCAACATTTACAATACCTTTCATGAGGTTCATGAAGTCTACAAGTTACTTCTTGAAGGTTCACAAGGTTCACAAGATTCACAATGTTTACATAACCTTTCATGAGGTTCATGAAGTCTACAAGTCACTTCATGAGGTTCACAAGGTTCACAAGCTTCACAATACCTCCCCTGAGGTTCACAAGACACTTTATGAGGTTCACAAGACATTTTATGATAGTTCACAAGGTTCACAAAGTTCACAATTGGTCAAAAGAGTTGACAATTCCCTCAGACAATGCACCTCCTAAGCAGTGCATCCAAAACTAGGGTTTTGACTTTAATCAGGCTAAATGGACTTCCAAGACCTCAAGTGAGCTTCATAACATCTTATATGTATATAAGAATCCCCATGACAAGTTTCAATACTTTTCTCAAAAGTTTGCTCAATCAGATGATCAGATAAGTCAAAATCAGTCAATGCAGTTAAAAAGTCAAACTGAGGTCAACTGTGGTCAAACCAAAGTCAAACTTCATGATTTTTTGCCAACATCAAGTATATGAAGTAAAATTCATCATTTGATCAAGGGTTGATCATGATTCATCAAGGAGATTCCAGATCATCAAGAATCAGGAGTTTCTAAATTAGGGTTTCCTCAGTAAAAGTCAACTGAACTTTGACCAGCCATAACTTTCACATGCTTCATCACCAAGTCTCCACTAAAAGCTCATTTTGAAGGAAATTGAATTCTCTACAACTTTTATCTTGCAAGTTAATCCCAAAAATGCTTCATTTGGAAGATATGAGCTAAGACATTATAGGTCATTTCAAAAGTCAACAAAAAGTCAACAACTTCAAAAGGGCATAACTTGAGATTGGTAAATGATATGGACATGAAACCAATGGGGTTGTTTAGAGGACTCTTCAAGCTTTCCAAAATGTCCAAGAACACCCTCATACCTTTAAAATTGAGGGAGATGTGCCCTTACAAAGTTGGGAAATTTTGTGATGGTTTATGATGAAAATGGAGGTTTAAAACCAATTCTTTTCAAATGGGCTTGGCAAATCATGATCCAATCCATACACTATCATCATGCACGACCCAAATGATTAAAATTCAGAATTTTTATTATTTTATTTTGATTTATTTTGATTTAATCCATAAAAAATCATTTTAAATAAATATGAAAATATGAAAATACAATATTTGATGAAGATTGAGCTTCTAGAATCTCTTCAATACTGATTTGAATTAAAAGGGAAGGAAATCATGAGATTGGTACAAAAATAGCAAGCCTTCATGAACAAATATTTGAATTTTAAACCATGATCTTTTTCAATCTTCAAATATCAAAATCTCCACACAACAATTCAATTTTCTTAACCTAATTCAATCACATATAAGTACTGAACATAACCCTATCACTCATACACGATTTTGCTGCCTCTAAGTGTAAGTTACAAACCTCAAAAATCCATCCAAAACTCATATTCGGATTCCTTGATTCAGAGCACTAGAAGGTAAAATAAGAACATGGAGAGCTTCATTGGATATCACTGATCATAAACCATCATTCATATGCATCCAAATCGTGCTATAATGATGAATCCGTGGCTTGTTTATTCTTGAAAATTATTTTTTCGATTCTAATCTTTTATGCATTGCTAATGAATTTTGTTTGAGTTTTAGTGTTTGTGAGGTTCCAAGGATCGATTCTGGACAAGAAACTTGAAGTTTCATGACCTAATGGACAAACGGCCATAGTTAGGGTTTAGAGTTCAAAAATGGGGTTATTCGATTCACACAATATAAATGTATTTTCTGGACATAATTGAATTGTACAGGTTGTCAGGGACTCAAAGATGTCTCTGATTTGATAAAATGATGTTGTTTGATGGTAGTTTGAAAAACACAGGTTACGTGCGTATGAAAATTCGCAGGTGTGTTTATAGCAAATTTCGCAGGTAATTTGGCCAGTATCAAGGAAGAAGAAGACCTCTTCCCGCGCGTGTTTTAAATTCAAATTATTTGTATTATATTTTATTAATTGTTTGCTGTTTAAAATCACAACAACTTGTGTTGTCCCAGTGGATGGAGGTGTGCGTATGCGATGGCTTGGTCTGGGGTTCGATTTCCCGTTTGTGGCATTTTGCTTGTTTATTTTGTTTATTTTACAGGTTTAATATATAATCAATTGTAGCCAGCATTCTAACAGATGGGCTCTTTCAGCCAGGCGGTTATGCGTGTTTGCTTGTGTTCAAAGGTCCTGGGTTCAACACCACCCCAGGCCTTTTTGCTTCTTTATTTTCCTGATTTTCCAGACAATGCACAAAACCACTTCCCCTCCCTATGTTGACACGCGCGCGTTGATGGCCCAATGGAAGAGACTATTGTTGGCAAGCATAGGGGACTGGGTTCAAACCCCAGCCCCATCAGGTTTTGATTTTTTTTCTTTTGTTTTATTTTTCTTTAATTTAATTACCATTATATATAAAATAAATTAAAATTATATTATTCTATTATTTTCTATATTATAAAATATGTATATATTATGTGTTCTAATTCCTAATATTATTTTCTAAAAATTCTAAACTCTTGTTTTCTCAATTTAAATTTTTATTTGTGTAATTAAATTATACATATATATTAGTTAAAATAATTTTGTATGTTATAAATTAAATCCTAAAAATATTTTCTAATAAACCATCAAAACCCTAATTTTAGAAACCCTAGTTCATTTTTCTCAATACTTATTAAAAACCTAATTGTTATTTTCTAATCCTTAATTATCATGTATATATTTACTCAATCTAATCTTTAATATAATCAATTTGTTGTAAATATAATTATGACCTATTTTTTTTACAATATGCTAATATATTTTATATACTATGCTTATAGCCTATTTTTCTTTATATAATATGTAAAATACTTTTTTAGAACTTTTTTGTTTAGAAATAATCTAACTTATAATAATCAAATTTTGTAATTATAATACATTTAAAAATAATTTAATAATTTGTAAATTAAAATAATTATTTTGTTCATATTTCTTTCTAAATATAATTGACTATATTAAAAATTGTTAATCTTTTATTCTTATAATATTTTGGCTAATCTTATTTATTTTAATTATTATTACTAACCATGTTATTATTTATTATTTTTGCTTCATTAATCTTATATATTTTATTATTATTATTATTTCACTAACTTTATTTATTTTTTTTAATATTTTTACTAACCCTATTTTAATTATTATTATTACTAACCTCTATTTATTTATTTATTGCTTATTTATTATTTTTTGCTTATTTATTTATATTTTGCTTATATATTTATTTTTGCTATTTATTTTAATTTGCTTATTATAATTGTTATGTAATTGCTTCTTGGTGTAATTTTGTAAATATTCAAATATTTAATTTTTATGCTATGGTTAGTAATTTAGGGAGTGCAAAACATGTATTTTATTTAAAAATTAATTTAGATCACTTCAATTAAAGATAAATAATATTGAACACTCACACACGTAAGTCGATTTTTAATCGCCATCTCACCTTTCTAAGGCTATCCCTCATTGTTGCCTAATCATAAGGTCAAGTGGGGTGTATAAAGCAAGTCCCTTAAAAGAAAAAATCATCAAGTCCCTAATGGTTGCCTTTAAAGATCAAGTCCCTTCGAATAATGATGATAGTCCCTCCTAAATGCTTAATACACCCCACAGTTGCCTTCATAAACAGATGTCCCTCACATGTCCCTTACATCCAAGGTAATGACTACCTATTCCTTAATAATAGGGATAGTCTTACCACTTAAAGGATAAAGAACAGGAAAGACTTAAACTTTAGGGTAGGTACCTCCTAGTTGCTTGCTCACTTCATTTCAAATTTTCAAACACTTAACAATTTCAAACAAATTTTCAAAAAAACAAGTTTTTACGCATCCGTACATGGATCATTATCAACTATTATGAAAATTTTTCTATTCACACACTACACTTTCAAAAACAATTCAAAAGTGAGCTAAGTAACTAAGAGCCCATGGATAACCATGGATGTAAAGGGTGCTAACACCTTCCCTTTACATAACCTACCCCCCGGACCCAAAAATATCTCTTAAGGTCTTTCCTGTTCTTTTATATCCTTTCCTTTTGGATAAAATAAAAGTCAGTGGCGACTCTTGCTATCCGCAACATAACTAAAGTCAGTTCTCCCACCGTGTTACAGAACTGGCGACTCTGCTGGGGATTTAATTTAAGAGGGGTACCCTTAGGAATTAAGATCACTTTAATATTGTTTGATTTGTTTGCTTTATATTATCTTGTTGGGGTGCTCTTATGTGTGAAAGGTCCTAACCCGGATCTAGTGTACCTTAGGTAAATGGCAATAGACCAAGGAAACTGTACGAGGTATATCGATACGGTTGATCTGGTGGCCATAGTTAGTGCGACTTCTTGGTTGGTGCTTATGTTCCTTAAGTCAAGTTGAGGATAATATGAGGCTGCCATATGTTGTCAATGCACTAACTAACTTTTAGAACCCTAGTTAACTCATCTTGGCCTTTAGAAAGTAGTGAGGTAACCGGCTTTGGTGCAGACTGAAGTTGGTTGACACTCGATACTACGCTCATTGAGATCTTAAACTTGGAGGGTTTTGGTTGGCAAGTAAGTTGCCTTCTGAACAACCACCCTTGTGAAGGATCAATGATATTGAGATCCCTTAGAACCTGGTTACTTTTGTAGGACAGGATGAACCAACTAACTTCAGGGGAGGGTACTTACCTTAAACCTCATGCAAGCCTTTAAACCTAGGGCTATGGTGTGACTTGTTTGTGTGTGCCACATGTTTGTGATTGAACATAACATCATGACATCATCATGCATCATAAGCATAGCATTTTCACTAACCATTTCAAGGACCAAAGGATTTATCTTTGTTCTTTGTTGCAGGTCATGGCTTCTGCTCGTAGAAACACCATCAGGATCAACTTTGTAGGGATACCTCCTAAGCTTAAAGAGTTGGTTTCTCAAGTGTCGGATCATTCCCAGTTCATCAAGAGACATGGTCACCTATTGGATCTAGTCACTTCAGGATTCAATGAAGACATGATGAGTGTTCTGTTTCAGTTCTTTGACCCTAAGCACCATTGCTTCACATTCCCTGATTATCAGCTGGTTCCAACCATGGAGGAGTTCTCTAAACTTCTGGGTATACCTGTTCTTGATCAAAGACCCTTCACAGGCTTAGAGAAGGAGCTTAAACCAGAAGTTATTGCTGCAGCCCTACATCTGAAGAAGTCTGACATTGTTCTAGAGACAAGAAGTGGAGTCAAGGGTATTCTTGCTAAGGTGTTGATAGAGAAAGCTCAGGTGTTCTTGAAGGCCATGAGCTATGATGCTTTTGAGGAGATCTTAGCCTTGCTGATATATGGCTTAGTATTATTCCCCAATCCAGATCAGCTCATAGATATTCATGCCATCAACATATTCCTAAGTCACAATCCAGTGCCTACATTGCTTGGAGACATCCTGCATTCTCTTCACACCCGTACCACAAGGGCAAGAGGAACTTTGATGTGCTGCATACCTTTGCTTTCTAGGTGGTTTATTTCTCACCTTCCTCGCTCAGTAATGAAGAATGAGCAAGGGTTCAGATGGTCCAAAAGGATCGTGTCACTCTCGCATTCAGATATTCATTGGTGCTCCAGATCTATGGAGAATGTCACCATCATTGACCGTTGTGGGGAGTTTCCTAATGTGCCACTTTTAGGCATAAGAGGAGGCATTACCTAGAACCCCTCTCTAGCTTTACGACAGTTTGGTTACGCTCGGAGTGATGGCCCACATGACATGTTGATTCAGGGTATTGTGTTTGATTATGACAACGATCTTCAGGGTTACCGTCAGAGATTCATACGAGCTTGGGGAAAGGTAAACAGGATTGACAGCAAGACACTGGAGCCTAAGTACACTATTCCTATGGAGGCTTATCTCAGATGGGTACGATCTCGTGCTCAGACACTCATGATGCCATATCCTGCCATCCTACCAGTTACCATGGAACCTGTTGCTGAAGGAGACACAGCTTATACCATCCTTCACCCAGACATGCCTACTAATATGGAAGACTTGCAGAGGTCATGGATCCAACTGAAGGAGCAAAGGGATACTTTCGAGGCTCATTACAAAGCAAGCCAAGCAAGAGTCCTAGAGTTAACAAAGCAACTTCATGAGGAACGAAACCTCAACTCATACCTCAACACAAAGAGGAAACGTCCATGGGAGACTTAAAACCCCATCTTTTGTACTTATTTTATTTTCATTTTTGTAAGCCTAAAAGGCAAAACAAAGTTATTACTAATAAAAGTTTACTTTCGTGTTTGTCTAAACAAATTTAAATCCTGCGGTTCTTGAAAACATTGCATATGCATTCACATACCATTTCATTGCATCACAGGTTTATAATTGTGCACAGGTTTCTCATCTTCTCGCTGTTTATTTCAGCAATGGCTCTTGAACAATCAGTTAAGGATCTCCAGGCACAAAATGCACAGTTCCAAGAGCTGATCTTGAACCTGTCCAAGGGGCAAGATGAATTGAAGGCACTGCTGGCCAAGAAGACTAAGAAGGCTAGAAGGTCTGCTGGGTTGATCAACATGGGAAGAAGGTTCAAAGGTCTTGCCAAGACCAAAGAACCAGCTGAAGACTATGAATATGAGGAATCTGAAAAAGAGGGAGGCAGTATCCACAACACTATGGGGGACTCTGATTCTGAGGCTAACTACTACCATGAGCCTAATGAAGACAAATTCAAGATGCTGGTGGATAGGATGGATGCTATGGAGTTGCAGAAGTCATCTGGGCTAGATTTTGAGGATTTAAGTCTGATATCTGGGGTTGTTATACCCATTGGTTTCAAGGTTCCTACGTTTGTTGTCTATGATGGGGTCTCTTGTCCCAAACTGCATCTGAGGTCTTATGTTAGAAGAATTCAACCCCACACTGCTGATAAGAAGTTGTGGATCCATTTCTTTCAAGAGAGTTTATCTGGAGCTCAGTTGGAGTGGTATTATCAGTTGGAGAGTGTCAACATCAGAGACTGGAATGATCTTGCTGAAGCTTTCTATAAGCAGTACCAATACAATGCTGACTTAGCCCCTACTCGCATGCAGCTTCAGAGCATGTCAATGGGTGCCAAGGAAAGTTTTAAAGAATATGCTCAGAAGTGGAGAGATTTAGCTGGAAGAGTTCAACCCCCTTTGACTGACAGGGAATTGGTTGATATGTTCATGTGCACACTGAATGGTCCATTTTACAGTCATCTCATTGGAAGCTCATCATCTGGCTTCACTGAGTTGATCATGACAGGAGAGCGAGTAGAAAATGGTATAAAGAATGGTAAGATCCAAGTGGGTGCTTCCTCATCAGGTACTGCAAAGAAGCCTCCCACTGGGAAGAAAGAATCCAATGCTGTTTATGGTCAACCTGATCGTAACAGAAGGCATCAGTCTGTTAGTGCAGTTCATATTTCAAATCCAACTCCTGCAACAACAGAGCAGCCACAGGGCAACCAACAGAGGGCTAGAAGGCAGTTCACGAAGATCAACATGTCAATGGCACAGGCATTGCAACACTTGTTGAAGGCTGAACTCATTACTTTGAAAGAGGCTCCTCAGAATCCCAATGTTACCTCTCCCAGGTACAATCCCAATGCACGATGTGCATATCATTCAAACTGTCAGGGACATGATACTAATAACTGCTGGATCTTGAAGAATAAAATTCAAGATATGATTGATGCTGGAGAAATTGAGTTTGATCCTCCAGGTACTCCAAATGTGATTACTGCTCCAATGCCGAATCACGAGAAGACTGTCAATGCCATTGATGAAGATCTACATGTCTATTCAGTTATGGAGTTGACCACACCACTGTCTGTTATCAAAAAGAGGTTAGTACAAGCTGGAATCTTTCCAGGTTGTCGTGAAGATTGTTTGTATTGCACCTATAAGCCGGATAGTTGCTTCATATTGAGAGATGGAATTCAACGTCTCATGGATAAGTGTACTATAGTGTTTGAAAGAAGACCATCGTCTGTAGAAAGTATGGTGGATCATCTGACCAGAGGTAAGAAGACTGAAGAAGTTGACATGGTGTAATACCTCAAAATTTGCCCTCTCATTTCCTCAACATTTTGCATAGCATTTTGCATATATGGATTCATAAAATAACCAAAAAAACATTGCATCAAACATTGCATAGCCGAGGCGTGGGTATGTGATCAATGATCGGAGCAACCGAAAGTTATGAAGAGGCTACCGAAGGGCCACAAAGCTTCTCAACCTTGTGCAAAGGGTTCACAATATCCCACAAGTCTTCACTTGAAGCCACAAGTCATGAAAAGTTTTGGTTTGATTGAAGGAGGCAAGCAGTGCAATACTTCTTGAGGGAAAAGAGCCGAATTAGGGTTTCATTTCTACGGGGTTTCCGCATAAATTTTTGAGTCGAAGTGGATTTCTTTGACTTATATATGATGTCAAGTGCCTAGGGTTCAAATCTCGTCCACAAATTCATTTTGGAAGGGGTTCGACTGGCCGGACGACGGAAAATCGAGGAATTGGAGAAAAGGCAACCGAGCTAGGTAAAAAGGGATCGACTCCGGACTTTTAAGATCGAGATCGTGAAATTAGGGTTACAATTATCCTATGGTTCAAATTTGGTCAAGAAACGATGGAGGAATCATGAAAAAAATCAAAGAAAAATCATTTGAAAGTTAGTTGGTTTTGCATTTCCCTCCACCTTTCCTTCCACTTTCTTTCCACACTTCCTTTCATTCTTTCCATCTCATTTTTCCACTTCAATTCCACTCCATTTCCCTTGGAAACTTCCACCACCTTCCACCATCTTCTAGAGTGTTCCAAGGAATATTCCAAGGAATATTCCAAGGAATATTCCAAGGAATATTCCCTTTTCCAACCCTAACCCTAACTAACTTCCAAACCTAATTTTGGATCCCAAACCTAATTTTTGGGCCCCAAACCCAAACCTAGCTCCTAGCCTAAGCCCTATTTAAGCCATTTTCATCCAAACCAAAGGGGTTGACACCATTTTTTCATTTTTTCACTCTTTGAGAATCACTTTTTCTCTCTCACTTTTCCTCTCCCTTTCACCAAAGCTTTTCCAAATAAGCTCTTCAAGTTTCACATTGAAACTTGAAGATCTTGAAGCTTAAGCCTCAACCTCCATTGATTTTGTGGATTGTGGAAGAAGAAGCTACTGAATTTTGTGAGGATTATCGACTTATCGGAAGCATACGAAGATTCAAGCTCAAGAACGCATTTATTTTGCGGTTTTCGGTTTTCGGTTTTCTCTTCGATTCAAGCTTCGATATTTGCAACAATCACCGAAGCAATCCTCCGCTTCGTAGGTTGGTGATCTTAATCACTTCTTCTTTAAGTTATTCTCTTCATCTCGCCACTTTTGGCATTCTTTAAATGCTTTTCGCTTTGCTTGAATTAATTCCGTTCGATTATGTGTTGTTTGCATTTTTGTGATTTTTGTTGAATTAGTTTTTAGAGTGTTAATAGATATAGGTTCTATCATGTGTAAATAAGCTCCGAATAAATAGAAATTAGTGGTAGCATGTCCCTAGGTATGTTAGGATTGTCAAGAAGTGAATTTGTGGCCAAAAGCACTTTTTTTAAAAGCTTTTTTTCAATTCTGTTCAGGGTTAACCGGTTAACGCATGGGGTTAACCGGTTAACGCATGCGTTTTGCCACAAATTGCTTCTGTTTTGGGTCTGTTAACCGGTTAACCCATATGGTTAACCGGTTAACGCTGTGAATTTTTGTGTTTTTGGTTTCTTTGATTGCTTAGCCCTAAGTCCTAGTGCCTCTAATGTTCATACTTGTTTAGGTAGTGATTTTAGGGAATTTTTGGGTCCATTTCCAGTAGCTAGTTCCCCCATTTCGAGTCGTTTCGACACGATTCCGTTTATGTTGCGATTTATGCGTTTTTGTGTTTCTTTGGGCATGCCTTGATTTCTTGCATTTTGTTGCTATGTTCATACATCATTTGGCATATAATAATCATGTAGCATTCTATTTTTACATGTTTGCATTGCATTAAATCATTTTTGCATTTCATTATGTTGATGAATGTTGCATTTTGCATAATCATGTGTATGTGCATTTGGTTGCATTTTTGTTGCATATTTGATCACATCACTCATGTCAATTCAATTCTGATTTTGTATTGAGTTTGGTATGTTTGTCGAGCCATCATGTTGCATATTCATAATCAATAATCACCATGTTCATATGCATGTTCATGTGATTCATTTTTGCATTACTTGTGACATAAGTGACCATGTGATGCATGCTTGCATAATCATTCAATAATGTTCATGTTCTTGCATTTATGTATGTTGATCCATGTTCAAATGCATGTTTGTGATGTGTTTAGGGCATTTTTAATTGAGTTTGTGCATTAAAAAATGAAAATAATCAATTCTGGATTTTGCATTTCATAGCTGTTGTTTTGCATAAGTGCTGTAAAATGTGTGCTGTTTGTTATATTTGCATGCTGTTTGTAACCTTTTACACCTTCTTTTTCATGCTGCATGCTGGCTGTAAAAAGCTGGTTTGTGTTAGGCATAGTTTTCATGGCTGTTTGTATTTTAGGGGCTGTAATAGGTGCTATATTTTGGTTTTAGCATTTTTCTAGTTCCCTTAGGATTAAAATAGAGTCTAGTTTAGGTCTAAGGTGTCTTAGAATTTAATTAGGACTTAATTAATGTGTGTTTGCTTTATTATCTTCAATAAAAATGTGCATTAACCATTTGTTTTGTAGTGGGGAAGATTGAGGTAAGGTTACTTCACTTTATCCTTTATTTTTTATGCATTTCTTTAGGCTTTTTTAATTCATTTTTCCTTCCATATTTGTGATTGGTAGGATTCCCCATTGTTAGGACCAACTTATCTTCCTTAGGAAGTAAGTTGCATCCTTTTTCCTTTTTTTTCTTTTCCTTTTTATCTTTAGGATTAGAAAAACCTCACTAACCATTAGGATCTCCCTTTGTGCATAATAAATAACTTAGGGTTGTGTCTTAGTCCCCCTTAGTTTTTGTCCCTTTTGCAACTTGAGTCATTCTCTTTCTCATCTCAAAAGAAAAGCAATAAAACACTTAATAAAAAACCGAACAATCTTGTACGACACGAGACTTTGTTGCGGAGTGTTTATACGCGTCCTGTTTCGGGGCGAGGTGCAAACACTTCCCGCGATGGATAGGTCTTAGTACAAGACTGTTCACAAACAAATTCAAAACAAAACTTTTAAAAGCCAAAAACAAACAATAACCGACTAATCCTGCGGGAACTTCTTCTCTCATCTCATTCATTCATAACGTGAACTCGCGACTACTTGTCTCGCATGCAAGACGGTTAACGCACTCGTACCAGACGAGCCTGCAACACCTGAGCATAGACATACGCAGTTCCAGCTGTAAAAAACACAAACAAGTTAGTTCCCGCCTAGGTTAGGCGAACTACGTCGACTCTGATCCTCATTATCCCGATGAGGTACGTAGGCAGCGGGGTAGGGCCCGTTCGAGCACATTCTTTATTTTCCCTACATTTCCCCCTTTCTTTCCATTTTCTTTTTAATTCCTTTCTCATTCCCATTCCCTTTATTCCAGTAGCGGTTTTATTCAGCAGCAATCATATTTTTCTCACCCTTCAAAACAAGCAAGCGTGGATCCCGTCGGGTACGACGGACGGATTGGGGTGCTAATACCTTCTCAATTCGTAACCGACTCCCGTATCCAGATCTTTGGTTCGCAGGACCTTGTCCTTTCCTTCTTCCTCAGGTTTGTGCAACATTACCTTTCCCATTCCTTTGGGATAAAAATGTCTGGCTGGCGACTCTAACCTTTCCGCGCCACTTTCGCGTTTGTACTAGGATGAAAATCCCGGGAGCGACAGCTGGCGACTCTGCTGGGGATGAACCTGATTCTTCCGGTTTCCCTTGTAGAGTCAATCCTAGCGCCTGTTTGGTTTTGTTTCTTTGGGTGTATATGTGTTTGTTGCTGAGTGCTTTAGTTTAGCTTTACTGTTTTCATTTACAGTTTTACTTTACAGCTTTGCTTTATCGCATTTATTTACCGCTTTCAGTATTTTATTTTCCATGCATCATATTATACTGGACTGTCTGGCTGTGCTGGTTTTCATTTTTTCTGTGGGTGGGAATTACTGTGAGATAAGCCAATTACCCGGCTTGAGTGCACCCTAGGACTTAGAGTGGTTCCACTTTGGCTTCATGGCATCTTGCTATGTTGGTAGTAGTGAGTTCCACACCTTGACTTGCGACCTTCTCGGGAATGTATTGATACCGGAATCTTTCTGGGTTGATACGCTACCTTGATAGTTATGTGCAGTCAGGGGACCGATCATTGAGAACCTTTGTGGAAATATCCCTCTCCAGTGATGACAGTGGCAGACCACATTTGTTGGCAAACCCACTCGCATCCGAGGGCCCACTGGGAACTCGCATAGGATGGCCTGGTTCTCTCATAGGAATTCAGTTAAAGCAAACTGTTCGTATGACAATAGTATTGTACCCTTCGGGATGAATGTACTATTGTTTCTCGACTCAGTGCTTGAAGCTGGAAACTTGTGAGGGATGCTTGTTTTTCCGGACTCAACTGAGACCTCCCTGAGTAGTACATAATGCCAAACCGATTCCCTGATTTGGTCATGAGCCATTTCTCGGAAATGGTGAACGTATTATTGCTATTCGGCCTCGAGAGTCCGTGATGTTTGACCCGAGTAGCACACCCGTGAGATTGGGAGGGGTTTACAGGTTTGCAGGAACCTTAATACCTTCAGCATACCCACTTCGTCAGTGTTGTTCAGTATTCTATGGTTCTCTGATTCTGAGATTCGGGGTTTCTATTCAGAGAAATTGTTACTGTGATTACCATCGTGACCCTGATATTGTGACTGTTATTATGACTCTCCACAGACACTTGGCTCGTTGTTCAGCTTCAACACCATCAGTGACTGTTCAATTATGTGATCCAGTTCTACAGTTATTGTGTTCTCAGTTATGGGGTTCTATACAGAGATGGTATTACTATTATGGTTCTATTCAGACACTTGACTCATTGCTCAACACCGGCACCAACATCAAACTATTGATCACATGCCTGTTGCATACATAACATCATAGCATTCCATCACACATGTTCAGTTATTTCCGAGGATCACATATCTGTATCATGCCATTGGACCTTTTCTGTGTCAAAATTTGAACCAAAGCAGATAGATTCCTTAGAAATAACTGAACATGGCATTTGCATACATCCTTGCATTCTTGACAGGTGTTCAGAGACAGATTCTTCTCTTGACTTGATTTCTCATCAGAATGGACAACTTGAATCACATTCATCAAGGTATATATTTGGAGCAATTCCGAGCGGAGGTAATCGAAGGAAGACCCAGCTGAGGCCATTCAGGACAGAGGTGTAAGCTTTATTTCAAAACCAGAAACTGCTGAAATAGGAAGTCAACCAGATGAAGACTCAGATGAGCTTGGTTATGGAAATTCTGAACAAAGCTATTTTCATCCCTATTGAGGGGAACTACGCTGCTCTGATTCTCCATTAGTCAATGGAGATACGTAGGCAGGAGATCATATGAGATCTTTCCGAGCAACCTTATATATTAACTTTATCAGCCTCTTCCCTCCAGATGTCATTTGTCAGCATCCAACCTTAACTTCCCAAGAGAGTCCTAAGGGCAGAGCATAGGGATAAAGGCCAAAGCAGCTTGAGAAGAAGTTTGATCATATTCCGAGGTCATACGCGCAACAAGTTTCCTCATTTTCCCAGATTCAAATTGGTTGAGTTAATCACATCAGGATCATCTCCGACAAACCTTTCTTTGGGGTTTCAATGCCAAGTATGACTATCATTCTGGGGCACCTGGCCATTTAATTGAAGATTGCAAGTCTTTCAGAGACAAAGGTGAAGACAAGGTCCCAAATTTGATTGACTCCAAGACTATTATGTTCACGCCAGGTAAAAGTGAGGATGTGGCACCAAAACAGTAATGATATGAATATCCAGATTTCTGACTGTTGAAAGTTTCCA
This sequence comes from Lathyrus aphaca, assembly GCA_963966055.1. NCBI lineage: Eukaryota > Viridiplantae > Streptophyta > Magnoliopsida > Fabales > Fabaceae > Lathyrus > Lathyrus aphaca. Next base: position 352,176,383 of record OZ014520.1, on the reverse strand, counting down.
AGAGCAATAAATTCATACGGAGTCAAGCCTCCTCAATAATGGAAACCACGATGTAAAGGCTAGATGCAAGTACCGCTCAAGGGCATTTAGGCATACCATTTGACAACTGTGATGCGTTCAGGCACAAGGTTCAAATTTTGATCGGCTCAAAGGTCATCATGCCAGGTAGTCTGCCCATATATTGAAGTCTCCTCATCAAATGGGTCTCCCAATTTGCCAAGGCGTCTTCAGAAGCAATAAGTCCAGACGGAGTCAAGTCTCCTCAACGACGGCAATGTTCAACTTCTTTACTGCATTTTCATTTATAGTTTATATTGTTTGTTTAAACATTTGTATGCATGCATGAAACTTATTTGTTTTTGAATGATAACCATAATAAAATGCACATGTTTTTCTTGAAGTAATCCATTTGTATTCACTCATGATTTTGTGTATGTGCATTGCAATACCAACTGTCGTGCTTAAACTCTATCAGGGAGGATGACGGAATGAAAACGCAAAAACTTTAATTGTATGCTTTTGAGAAAGACCCTGTTGACGATGTACAGGCATTGTTTCAAATCCTAAACACCGGAGATATAAGGGAGATAGACCCTCGCCAACCCATTTGAGCCTTGAAGTAGGAGTTTATTTTCGCATGAAAAAACCCTTGCATTTAACACAGGGGCAGGGTAGGTGTCAGCTAGCTGGACCGATCGCTCAAATTTCGAAAAGGAGTGCAAATCTGAGGATCCATTACCTTTCGTTGTACCAAATCAAGAGGTCCAAAGACCAGAAACCACAATGGTTATCCCAATCAAGAGTCCAAAGACCGGAAACCACATTGGTTATTAATCATTGACCAGAGAATGAGGCAGTCACGGCCCTCGCAAAGCAACCAAGACAAACAGTGTCACACGATTTGTTCAAAAAAAAAAAAGAGAATTAGAAAAAAGAATGAGAAAGCCCGCTAAGTCGAAACTTGAAAACAAGCGACTTAAGCAAAAATTAGGGCGTCCCGCTGGACTTCACAATCAAAGATTCACAAGAATTCAGTCCAGGCAAAAGTTAGGGATAAACAAAATAATGCAAAAGTGAAAGACAAAAAGGATTACACAAGAAAGATCCTTGAACAAAAACAAAGTTGTGTGGCACAGACACCAATGATAAGAGGGGTGACTGACTCCAAACAACAACCTGTTTGGTGCTTAAACCGTAAGTGTAATTGGTTCCTCAACCACTACAAAACCCTTTTTGAAAAGGGAGCGCTTGTGAAAGCTAGCTGAATATAGGAATGGAGAACATCACGAAGATGGGTGGGCACAAATAAACTTCGAGCCTATAGCTTTTGTTTCTATAACCGTGAACCAGGCCACGATACAACCCTCAAAAGTCCTAACTGAAACAGGGTTATTTTTGAGAGCGTACTACCACGAGACTGCGTTCCTGACTCCTATGAGTAATATTGAAAGATCTTTGTTGGTGTTGCATGTGCATGCTTTCTATTAAAAAAATTAATGTCATATCTTAACCAGTGATTCACTCACAAAGGTTGGTGACATCTTTTTACAGTAAAACTTCAAGATTAACACGTGTGTTGCATTAGAATTTTCATTCTTAGAATAAACATTTTCTGCTTGCATATATTTGTTTGGCATCATAAGAGTCCATGTATGGAATCTCAGTCCAGAAGCTTAATCTTGCCAAGTTGAGAAGTCTGAAACTTCCGAAGGACAATCTATCGAGGTGCACTTTTCAAGAAGACTCCATTGAGTAGGGACTTTCCCGACAGTCGTGGTAAGAGCCAACTAATCCGGGGCAATCATGTCGAGCAATCTCTTCAAAATTCAGCCAAGCTGGGGCAATCACTTCGAGATTCAAATCTCTCAAAGAGCCATCAGGCGGAAGCATTATTCAAATTTCAGCCAAACTGGGGCAATTACTTCGAGATCCAATCTCTCAAAGAACAGTTGGTCTGGGTGTTTTCTTCAAAGCACGGACTGTCAGAGGTGATCACTTCAAGGTTTGTACTGGGGCAGGCCACCCCAAGAGCACTAGAAGCTACTCTCTCCCGAAGACGGTTTATCAAAAGCACCTATCCGGAGTTCAATATACTGGGGCAGAATATCTCACAGTGATATGAGTTTCTTCATGAATCCTTGCGTGGCAAATTCTTGCATGAACCATGTAGTCTGGGGCAGTTATTTCGAGATCCGACGAATCTCTCCAAGAGTTTGAAGACACTGAGGCATCTCGTATGCCAGTTCTCTGTAAAATCCTCTTGAGACATTATCTTGTGATAGATCCTAATAGAAGGCGAGTTGAAGATTGTAAAGGACCCTTGTTCACTCATGATTAGTTGACGACCTATCAACCCGGAGCTAGGGGCAAAGCCATTGTCAGCACAGTGCTGCAAGAGTTGTTTCATCTGCGAGCTTCATTGATCAAAATTCCTTAGCAAGTCTCATTAGACAACCCCTTCTCCAGTAGTGCGGCGAATGGAAGATTACTTCTTGAGCAGAAGGATATCATCGTCTCTCATTCCCGACGTGAGACGCCTTACATCTCTCATTCCCAACATGAGAGGATTTATCTTTTATCCCCAGCAAGTGGCAACTTGAGCTCTTATCTTCAGCAGGAAGCTTTATCATTGACATTATCTGTCATCCCCAGTAATGTGGAAGTTGAAATTTCTCCCAGCAAGGTAGCAGAAGGTGGGTGTCATCCCCAAGCAGAGACTTTCCTTTCAGACAGGGGCAATCCCCAGCAGTACAAGGAGTGTCATTCCTCCCCAGCAGTTGCTTCCTCAGCATTATCATGCCTTTGGTTCCCCATCAGAGTTCAAGAAGAGTCCATCTCCAGCAGGGTCCTGGCGCCCCAATCTCAAAGTCCAATTTATTTTTGGCAATGGCGGTTGTTCAGAGCCGGTACATCATTGACAGCATTCCCCGCAGAGTTGTCTACTCCTCACAAGGATCAACCAGATCAATGCAGTGATCATCGTTTCTTTCCAGCCAAGTTATAGGGAATTACCTGCAGTCTCCTTATCAGGAGATCTTTTTTTGCATTGTCATTCGCATAATCAACATCACATTTGCATCCTCCAAAGCGTAGCATTTCCATCATCATGGAGCATTACGCCATAAATCCAAACATATGCATACCAGCATGGACCAGTTTTGAGGTATATTACATCAGACCCGTTACATCTCCAATCAGATTGAAGTGTTCCCCACAGAATGCAACTTCATCTCCCAGGATGGGTGCTTCAACCAAGTCTTGTTGTTATCCCCAATTGAGTCTTGTTTCAGTACAACAGTCTCATTTTTTCGCGTCTCCGTTTCAGTACAATGGTCGCGTCTTGGGCTCTCGTTTAAGTACAACGATCCCGTTCCTTCCGAGTCTCCATTTAAGTACAATGGTCTCGTCGTTGAGTCTTGTTTCAGTACAACAGTCTCATTCTTTCGCGTCTCCGTTTCAGTACAACGGTCGCGTCTTGGGCTCTCGTTTAAGTACAACGATCCCGTTCCTTTCGAGTCTCCATTTAAGTACAATGGTCTCGTCGTTGAGTCTTGTTTCAGTACAACAGTCTCATTCTTTCGCGTCTCCGTTTCAGTACAACGGTCGCGTCTTGGGCTCTCGTTTAAGTACAACGATCCCGTTCCTTTCGAGTCTCCATTTAAGTACAATGGTCTCGTCGTTGAGTCTTGTTTCAGTACAACAGTCTCATTTTTTCGCGTCTCCGTTTCAGTACAACGGCCGTATCTTGGGCTCTCGTTTAAGTACAACGACCCCATTTCATCCGAGTCTCCATTTAAGTACAATGGTCTCGTCGTTGAGTCTTGTTTCAGTACAACAGTCTCATTCTTTCGCGTCTCCGTTTCAGTATAACGGTCGCGTCTTGGGCTCTCGTTTAAGTACAACGATCCCGTTCCTTCCGAGTCTCCATTTAAGTACAATGGTCTCGTCTTTGAGTCTTGTTTCAGTACAACAGTCTCATTTTTTCGCGTCTCCGTTTAAGTACAATGGTCGCGTCTTGGGCTCTCGTTTAAGTACAACGATCCCGTTTCTTTCGAGTCTCCATTTAAGTACAATGGTCTCGTCTCAGTGCAAAGATAATGGATCGGTTGATACCATTTCTGTTAGATCGGTTGATCTTATTTGAGTCATGAATCGGTTGATGTCATTTCTCTTCGAGTTGTAAATCGGTTGATATTACATTCTCGTTTTTCTTGGTTATGGATCGGTTGATACCATCTCCATGTTAGATCGGTTGATCTTATTTGAGTCATGAATCGGTTGATGTCATTTCTCTTCGAGTTGTAAATCGGATGATATTACATTCTCGTTTTTCTTGGTTATGGATCGGTTGATACCATCTCCAGGTTAGATCGGTTGATCTTATTTGAGTTATGAATCGGTTGATATCATTTCTCTTCGAGTTGTAAATCGGATGATATTACATTCTCGTTTTTCTTGGTTATGGATCGGTTGATACCATCTCCAGGTTAGATCGTTTGATCTTATTTGAGTCATGAATCGGTTGATATCATTTCTCTTCGAGTTGTAAATCGGATGATATTACATTCTCGTTTTTCTTGGTTATGGATCGGTTGATACCATTTCCATGTTAGATCGGTTGATCTTATTTGAGTCATGAATCGGTTGATATCATTTCTCTTCGAGTTGTAAATCGGATGATATTACATTCTCGTTTTTCTTGGTTATGGATCGGTTGATACCATCTCCATGTTAGATCGGTTGATCATATTTGAGTTATGAATCGGTTGATATCATTTCTCTTCGAGTTGTAAATCGGATGATATTACATTCTCGCGTTTCCGGGGTGGATCGGTTGATACCATCTCCGTGTTAGATCGGTTGATCTTATTTGGGTCGCAAATCGGTTGATGTTGCGTTAAGTCCTGTTTCGCCAACAGGCACCCTCGGTGTGGCTTTGATTCGCTCGGCAGTTACAGTGATTGCATTGATTCTATTCCACCTGTTTCTATTTTTCCGCTACCTATTCGGAGGTCAAAATCAGAAAATACATAAATAAATAAATGGGTAGATGGCATTTCCATTATCCAGTGTGCAAATTTTCAGGTTTTATTTGAGTATTCAATCACTCCATACCTTGAACGTCTAAAAGCTGTTGCAATTATCCGTTCAGGTTTGCAGTTGATTGAATAGGGGCAGCTGTAATACCTCAAAATTTGCCCTCTCATTTCCTCAACATTTTGCATAGCATTTTGCATATATGGATTCATAAAATAACCAAAAAAACATTGCATCAAACATTGCATAGCCGAGGCGTGGGTATGTGATCAATGATCGGAGCAACCGAAAGTTATGAAGAGGCTACCGAAGGGCCACAAAGCTTCTCAACCTTGTGCAAAGGGTTCACAATATCCCACAAGTCTTCACTTGAAGCCACAAGTCATGAAAAGTTTTGGTTTGATTGAAGGAGGCAAGCAGTGCAATACTTCTTGAGGGAAAAGAGCCGAATTAGGGTTTCATTTCTACGGGGTTTCCGCATAAATTTTTGAGTCGAAGTGGATTTCTTTGACTTATATATGATGTCAAGTGCCTAGGGTTCAAATCTCGTCCACAAATTCATTTTGGAAGGGGTTCGACTGGCCGGACGACGGAAAATCGAGGAATTGGAGAAAAGGCAACCGAGCTAGGTAAAAAGGGATCGACTCCGGACTTTTAAGATCGAGATCGTGAAATTAGGGTTACAATTATCCTATGGTTCAAATTTGGTCAAGAAACGATGGAGGAATCATGAAAAAAATCAAAGAAAAATCATTTGAAAGTTAGTTGGTTTTGCATTTCCCTCCACCTTTCCTTCCACTTTCTTTCCACACTTCCTTTCATTCTTTCCATCTCATTTTTCCACTTCAATTCCACTCCATTTCCCTTGGAAACTTCCACCACCTTCCACCATCTTCTAGAGTGTTCCAAGGAATATTCCAAGGAATATTCCAAGGAATATTCCAAGGAATATTCCCTTTTCCAACCCTAACCCTAACTAACTTCCAAACCTAATTTTGGATCCCAAACCTAATTTTTGGGCCCCAAACCCAAACCTAGCTCCTAGCCTAAGCCCTATTTAAGCCATTTTCATCCAAACCAAAGGGGTTGACACCATTTTTTCATTTTTTCACTCTTTGAGAATCACTTTTTCTCTCTCACTTTTCCTCTCCCTTTCACCAAAGCTTTTCCAAATAAGCTCTTCAAGTTTCACATTGAAACTTGAAGATCTTGAAGCTTAAGCCTCAACCTCCATTGATTTTGTGGATTGTGGAAGAAGAAGCTACTGAATTTTGTGAGGATTATCGACTTATCGGAAGCATACGAAGATTCAAGCTCAAGAACGCATTTATTTTGCGGTTTTCGGTTTTCGGTTTTCTCTTCGATTCAAGCTTCGATATTTGCAACAATCACCGAAGCAATCCTCCGCTTCGTAGGTTGGTGATCTTAATCACTTCTTCTTTAAGTTATTCTCTTCATCTCGCCACTTTTGGCATTCTTTAAATGCTTTTCGCTTTGCTTGAATTAATTCCGTTCGATTATGTGTTGTTTGCATTTTTGTGATTTTTGTTGAATTAGTTTTTAGAGTGTTAATAGATATAGGTTCTATCATGTGTAAATAAGCTCCGAATAAATAGAAATTAGTGGTAGCATGTCCCTAGGTATGTTAGGATTGTCAAGAAGTGAATTTGTGGCCAAAAGCACTTTTTTTAAAAGCTTTTTTTCAATTCTGTTCAGGGTTAACCGGTTAACGCATGGGGTTAACCGGTTAACGCATGCGTTTTGCCACAAATTGCTTCTGTTTTGGGTCTGTTAACCGGTTAACCCATATGGTTAACCGGTTAACGCTGTGAATTTTTGTGTTTTTGGTTTCTTTGATTGCTTAGCCCTAAGTCCTAGTGCCTCTAATGTTCATACTTGTTTAGGTAGTGATTTTAGGGAATTTTTGGGTCCATTTCCAGTAGCTAGTTCCCCCATTTCGAGTCGTTTCGACACGATTCCGTTTATGTTGCGATTTATGCGTTTTTGTGTTTCTTTGGGCATGCCTTGATTTCTTGCATTTTGTTGCTATGTTCATACATCATTTGGCATATAATAATCATGTAGCATTCTATTTTTACATGTTTGCATTGCATTAAATCATTTTTGCATTTCATTATGTTGATGAATGTTGCATTTTGCATAATCATGTGTATGTGCATTTGGTTGCATTTTTGTTGCATATTTGATCACATCACTCATGTCAATTCAATTCTGATTTTGTATTGAGTTTGGTATGTTTGTCGAGCCATCATGTTGCATATTCATAATCAATAATCACCATGTTCATATGCATGTTCATGTGATTCATTTTTGCATTACTTGTGACATAAGTGACCATGTGATGCATGCTTGCATAATCATTCAATAATGTTCATGTTCTTGCATTTATGTATGTTGATCCATGTTCAAATGCATGTTTGTGATGTGTTTAGGGCATTTTTAATTGAGTTTGTGCATTAAAAAATGAAAATAATCAATTCTGGATTTTGCATTTCATAGCTGTTGTTTTGCATAAGTGCTGTAAAATGTGTGCTGTTTGTTATATTTGCATGCTGTTTGTAACCTTTTACACCTTCTTTTTCATGCTGCATGCTGGCTGTAAAAAGCTGGTTTGTGTTAGGCATAGTTTTCATGGCTGTTTGTATTTTAGGGGCTGTAATAGGTGCTGTATTTTGGTTTTAGCATTTTTCTAGTTCCCTTAGGATTAAAATAGAGTCTAGTTTAGGTCTAAGGTGTCTTAGAATTTAATTAGGACTTAATTAATGTGTGTTTGCTTTATTATCTTCAATAAAAATGTGCATTAACCATTTGTTTTGTAGTGGGGAAGATTGAGGTAAGGTTACTTCACTTTATCCTTTATTTTTTATGCATTTCTTTAGGCTTTTTTAATTCATTTTTCCTTCCATATTTGTGATTGGTAGGATTCCCCATTGTTAGGACCAACTTATCTTCCTTAGGAAGTAAGTTGCATCCTTTTTCCTTTTTTTTCTTTTCCTTTTTATCTTTAGGATTAGAAAAACCTCACTAACCATTAGGATCTCCCTTTGTGCATAATAAATAACTTAGGGTTGTGTCTTAGTCCCCCTTAGTTTTTGTCCCTTTTGCAACTTGAGTCATTCTCTTTCTCATCTCAAAAGAAAAGCAATAAAACACTTAATAAAAAACCGAACAATCTTGTACGACACGAGACTTTGTTGCGGAGTGTTTATACGCGTCCTGTTTCGGGGCGAGGTGCAAACACTTCCCGCGATGGATAGGTCTTAGTACAAGACTGTTCACAAACAAATTCAAAACAAAACTTTTAAAAGCCAAAAACAAACAATAACCGACTAATCCTGCGGGAACTTCTTCTCTCATCTCATTCATTCATAACGTGAACTCGCGACTACTTGTCTCGCATGCAAGACGGTTAACGCACTCGTACCAGACGAGCCTGCAACACCTGAGCATAGACATACGCAGTTCCAGCTGTAAAAAACACAAACAAGTTAGTTCCCGCCTAGGTTAGGCGAACTACGTCGACTCTGATCCTCATTATCCCGATGAGGTACGTAGGCAGCGGGGTAGGGCCCGTTCGAGCACATTCTTTATTTTCCCTACATTTCCCCCTTTCTTTCCATTTTCTTTTTAATTCCTTTCTCATTCCCATTCCCTTTATTCCAGTAGCGGTTTTATTCAGCAGCAATCATATTTTTCTCACCCTTCAAAACAAGCAAGCGTGGATCCCGTCGGGTACGACGGACGAATTGGGGTGCTAATACCTTCTCAATTCGTAACCGACTCCCGTATCCAGATCTTTGGTTCGCAGGACCTTGTCCTTTCCTTCTTCCTCGGGTTTGTGCAACATTACCTTTCCCATTCCTTTGGGATAAAAATGTCTGGCTGGCGACTCTAACCTTTCCGCGCCACTTTCGCGTTTGTACTAGGATGAAAATCCCGGGAGCGACACATGGTTGACAAAGTACCAATAAGAATCACTTCAAAGGGTCCTATTAAAATCACTCATCAGGGTCCAATCAAAATTACTGCTGAAGGTCCTGTGAAAGTTGTTGCTGAAGCCAGAGTAGCTCCTGTGGTCATTACTACTCCGGGTCCTATCCCGTATACGTCTGACAAAGCTGTGCCTTGGCATTATGGGTCTGATGTTTACATCCATGGTGTTAAGCAAGAGCCTGTAGCTGATGTACCTGTTGACATTGATAATATTGCTGGATCTAGCAAGATCACTCGTAGTGGAAGAGTCTTCTCTCCTCCAGTTACTTCCAAGAATGCAGTTACTCCTGCTACTACTTCCACCACTGATGCTCGGGGCAAAGGTCCTGTTATTGAGCCTGTATCTACTGATGTGCCAGCTGCTGATGACCTCTCTAAGCAGATGGAAGAAGTATTGAAAATCATTCGCAAGAGTGACTATGACATTGTTGATCAGTTGGGGCATACTCCTTCGAAGATTTCTATGCTATCCCTGTTGTTATGTTCTGAGGCTCATGCCAAGTCCTTGATCAAGTTTCTGAAGACTGCTCATGTACCTAGTGCAATTTCTGTTGACCAATTTGAGAACTGTGTTGCCCACCTGACCTATGACAATGGGTTAGGATTTTCTGATGCTGATTTGACCCCTGCCAAGAGGGATCATAACAGGGCCTTGCATATCTCAATTGAATGCAGGGGCACTACCATGTCACATGTGCTGATAGACAATGGTTCCTCTTTGAATGTGTTGCCTAAGGAAGTCCTGAACAAGATAAGTCCTGAAGACGCTGTGCTGAAGCCCAGTAATATTGTGGTAAAGGCTTTTGATGGTTCTAGAAGAGTAGTGCATGGGGAAATTGATCTTCCAATCAAAGTTGGCTCCCAGGTGTTTACTGCTACATTTTTTGTGATGGATATTCGTCCTTCGTACTCTTGTCTGCTTGGTCGTCCCTGGATCCATGGGGCAGGTGTTGTAACCTCTACATTGCACCAAAAGTTGAGATATCCGGTGGATGGGAAGGTTGTTACTGTCTATGGAGAAGAAGAATACTTTGTCAGCCATGTGAATACCTTCAAGTATCTGGAAATGGAAGGTGAATACATTGAGACTCCGTGTCAGACATTTGAAGTGGTTCCTTGGATTGTTAATGATTATGTAGCTCCTCCTGTTGCAAAGAAAGTTCATGTGGTCACCAGAAAGCCTCCAACAATGGCAATGGCCTCCCTCAATGATGCTAGAGCTGTGGTGGATGAAGGTGGTTGCACTATTTGGGGTCAGCTTCCTGATATTCCGTACAAGTCTGACAAGTTTGGTTTGGGTTTCACTGCAGAGTCCCAGAAGGCTGTTCGTCGTGCTCGTGCTGCTCGTATCACTAATCAAGTGGTTGTGAAGGACCAGATTAATGCTGTGGGAGATCAAGATGAAGACTACAACTTGGATGCATGGATTTTTCCTACTGTGGGTGCTGGACTCAATAATTGGAAAGCTGAAGATGTTATCCCTATCTCCTTTAGTCAGGAGTAAATACTATTACTGTGTTGTTATATTTTAAATTTGTAATTTCTTGAACAATAAAACTTTCAAGCCATGTGCCTTACCCGGGGCACAATGGTGTGCTTGTTACGGGCTGTCATTTCATTTGCATACTTCATTCAATAAAATCAGTGGACGTTTCGTTTTCGTAAATATTGTGTTCCTTGTCTTTCTTTTATTTTTGCTTTATCAGCTATGTGTTCTTACACACACCCACATCACTAAAATGCAGATCCTCATCCACTCTGGATCCTGTTGATAACAGTTCTACTATTGCCAATTATAATTTCGAGAATCCGATCTATCAAACTGAAGACGGAAATGAGGACGATTGTGAAATACCTGTAGAGCTTGCTAGGTTGTTACAACAAGAAGAGAAAGCTATACAGCCACATGAAGAGCCAGTCGAAGTTGTGAATCTGGGAACTGAAGAAAACAGAAAAGAGGTCAAGATAGGGGCTGATTTAGAGGACAGTGTCAAGAGCAGATTGATTCAGATGTTACGTGACTATGTGGAGATCTTTGCTTGGTCTTATGAAGATATGCCAGGGTTGGATACAGACATTGTGGTTCACCGTTTGCCAGTGAAAGAAGATTGTCGTCCAAAGAAGCAGAAGGTTCGTCGTATGCGTCCTGAAATGTCAGAAAAGATCAAGGCAGAGGTAATGAAACAGTTCAATGCAGGGTTCTTAGCAGTGACCTCTTATCCTCAGTGGGTCGCAAATGTGGTACCAGTTCCTAAGAAAGATGGTAAGGTACGTATGTGTGTAGACTACAGAGATTTGAACAAGGCTAGCCCTAAAGATGACTTTCCACTTCCTCATATTGATATTCTGGTAGACAACACTGCTCAGCATAAGGTATTCTCTTTTATGGATGGTTTCTCTGGTTACAATCAGATCAAGATGGCACCTGAAGATATGGAGAAGACAACATTTGTGACACAGTGGGGCACCTTTTGCTATAAGGTAATGCCATTTGGTTTGAAGAATGCAGGAGCAACATATCAGCGTGCTATGGTGGCTTTGTTTCATGATATGATTCATCATGAGATAGAGGTATATGTGGATGATATGATAGCCAGGTCCCAGAATGAAGAACAACATCTTGATCATCTGCATAAGTTGTTTGAGAGGTTGAAGAAATACAAGTTGAGATTGAATCCAAACAAGTGTACTTTTGGAGTTAGATCTGGAAAACTCTTGGGTTTTATTGTCAGTGGAAAAGGTATTGAAGTAGATCCAGCAAAAGTGAAAGCTATACGAGAGATGCCAGCTCCCCGTACTGAGAAGGAGGTTAGAGGTTTCTTGGGACGATTGAATTACATTGCAAGATTTATTTCCCAATTAACTACCATCTGTGAGCCAATTTTCAAATTGTTGAAGAAAGATCAGGTGATGGAATGGAATGATGAGTGTCAGACTGCCTTTGATGAAATCAAGAGATATCTGCTGGAACCTCCAATTTTGATGCCACCAGTTGATGGAAGACCCTTGATTATGTACTTAACAGTGTTAGACAACTCAATGGGGTGTGTGTTGGGGCAACATGACGAGTCTGGTCGAAAAGAGCAGGCAATATACTACCTTAGCAAAAAGTTTACCGACTGTGAAACAAGATACTCACTGCTCGAGAAAACTTGTTGCGCTTTGGCATGGGCTGCTCGCCGACTAAGACAGTATATGTTGACCCATACTACCTTGTTGATTTCAAAGATGGATCCAATCAAGTACATATTTGAGAAACCTGTTCTCTCCGGAAGAATTGCAAGATGGCAAATGATCTTGACAGAGTATGATATACAGTATACTACTCAGAAAGCCATTAAAGGAAGTGTTGTAGCTGATCATTTAGCTCATCAAGCAGTGGATGATTATCAGTCAATGAGTTTTGAGTTCCCTGATGAAGACATTATGATTATCACCAAAGAACCTGGACAATATGACGGACCTGAACAAGGATCCCGATGGACTATGGTTTTTGATGGTGCCTCTAATGCACTTGGTAATGGTATTGGTGTTGTGATTAGTTCCCCTGAAGGTTGTCATACCCCGATTACTGCCAGACTTTGTTTCTATTGTACCAATAACATGGCTGAGTATGAGGCATATATCTTGGGTATTAAAGCTGCTATTGATATGAAGATTCAGTTCCTTGATGTGTACGGAGATTCAGCCCTGATAGTAAGTCAGATTAAAGGAGATTGGGATACCAAACATGATAACCTCATTCCTTACAGAGAGCATGTGTTGTCTTTGATCCCACATTTCAAAGAGATTACCTTCGGACATATTCCACGAAGAGAGAATCAGTTGGCAGATGCTTTGGCCACCATGGCATCTATGTTTGAGATCAGCTGGGATGATGAAGCTCCCAAGATTACTATTGATAGATTTGAAAAGCCTGCATACTGCAATGAGATTGGCACTGAAGGGGCAGAGGAGAAGCCTTGGTTCTATGAAGTGAAAAGATATCTTGAAGCTCAGGAATTCCCTGAAGGGGCATCTGTCAAAGATAGGAAATTTCTGAGAAGGTTCTCTGCTAAGTTCTTTTTGAGTAATGGGATTCTGTACAAGCGCAATCATGATTCAACTATGCTTCGTTGTGTGGATAAGAAGGAAGCAACTGAGATTATGGAAGATATGCATGATGGGATCTTTGGCACTCATTCTAGTGGTCATACTATGGCAAAGAAGATATTGAGAGCAGGTTACTATTGGTCTACCATGGAAGCTGATTGCTATCAACACTCCAGAACTTGTCACAAGTGTCAAATCTATGCTGATAAAGTCCATGTACCTCCATCACCATTGAATGTGTTGACTGCTCCTTGGCCCTTTGCCATGTGGGGCATTGATATGATTGGTGAGATCAAGCCTACTGCTTCTAATGGGCATAGTTTCATCCTGGTTGCTATTGATTACTTCACGAAGTGGGTAGAGGCAGCTTCATTTGCATCTGTTACCAAGAATGTTGTGGCTCGATTTATTAAGAATAATCTCATATGTAGGTATGGCATCCCCGAAAGGATTATCACTGACAATGGCTCTAATCTGAACAACACTATGATTACCGATCTCTGCACACAGTTCAAGATTAAGCATCATAACTCTTCTCCGTATCGTCCAAAGATGAATGGGGCAGTTGAAGCTGCTAATAAAAACATTAAGAAGATTGTACAGAAGATGACTGTTACTTACAAGGATTGGCATGAGATGTTACCATTTGCTCTTCATGGTTATCGTACCACAATACGTACTTCAACAAGGGCAACCCCATTCTCTTTGGTCTATGGTATGGAAGCAGTTCTACCCATTGAAGTTCAGATTCCCTCCTCGAGAATTATGAAGGATGCAGGCTTGGATGAAGATGAGTGGATTCAGACTCGACTGGACCAGTTAAACTTGATTGATGAGAAAAGGCTAGCAGCAGTTTGTTATGGCCAGATGTACCAGAAACGGATGATCAAAGCTTTTAACAAGAAGGTTAAGCCAAAGGTATATCAGGCTGGTGACTTGGTAATCAAGCGTATCATATTACCACAGGGTGATCCTAGGGGCAAGTGGACTCCAACATATGAAGGACCATTTGTAGTCAAGACAGTGTTCTCAGGAGGTGCCATGATACTGACTACAATGGATGGTGAAGACTTCCCACAGCCTGTGAACGCAGACATAGTTAAAAAATACTACGCATAAAAAGAGACCCGCTAGGTTGACAGGCCTAGGCAAAAATAAGGGCATCCCGGCAAACCAAAAGGGTTTGGGCAAAAATTAGGGATATATATAAAAAGATGTACACCCGGCAAGTCGAAAACCTGAAAAGGCGGCTTGGGCAAAAAAGGGTATCCCGATGGATTGAAAACCTGAAAGGGAAATCCAGGCAAAAGTTAGGGATTAAAGCGTAGGACTATGTCTCGTTTGGATCACCCATGAAACTGCAACCAGTTGTACTACTTATTCAAGCTCGAACAGATAAAGCTCAATCCAATCATTTTCGTCTCAATAGCAGAAGATGAGATACTTGAAGATAATGGCAATAGTAGAATTGAAACTCAATAGGATTATTTCCCACATAGCTGATTCTTTTTTGTTTTGTAAAACTCTATGACAAAATCCTCCTACTAGGGTTTATGTCTCCTTGTACAAACTTACCCATGTATGGGTCACTCTTTGATATAAATAAAAATCCATTTTTAAATCCAGATTTACTTTTACCCTATTTACATAAGCGAAACGTCCATTGGTTATGTTTGAATGTATGTATGCTTTTGAATATGATTGGTGTTTACCAGAAATGCATGTGTGCTTAATATGATTGATGTTTACCAGAAATGCATGAAAATGCAGTAATAGTATTTACTAAGGACGAACGAGGGAAGGATTTCAACGAGGCTTCGCCGGCTCATCTCTAACAAGACAGTTACAAAAACCTCAGTAGGACGAATCCATCTTCACAAAGTCTTATCTCCCCTGGAATGTATATCCATCTCTTTTATCCTCATACGGATATTCGAGAATTTACTTTCCAATAAGGGCACGACGAACAAGGACGGGATGTTATATCTGCCCTACCATCGAACGAAGACGAAGGTTATGTATACCTTACTATCTCTAGCATACAGGAGGTGATATAGACCTTATTATCCCCAGCATCCGGGAGGTTATATATACCTTGCTATCCCCAGCAGACGGAAGGTTATGTATAATATATTCTTCAACAATGAATCGGGATTTATTTTCCCTGGCCAGCAGTTGTTATACAAAGACATCCAGACACTTCCGGCAGTATCATATCATACATACATCATTTACATCATACCATAACATACAAATCCATAAATACATAATACATTTACTTAGGTGCATCATACTATGCATGCATACATAAAGCATAAACTAATATTATTATACGGAATGTCACCTTGGTTTCAGGTTAATTATCCAACAAAGAAACTTATGATCCTCAGGACTGCTTTATCCTCCTGAAGACATGCTGTTACATCAGGATTACTCCAGTCTCCTGAAAGCATATCATCAATCTCTCAGGACTGCTTCATCCTCCTGAAAGCTTATAATCTCATCAGGACTGCTCTATCCTCCTGAAGACATGCTGTTACATCAGGATTACTCCAGTCTCCTGAAAGCATATCATATTATTACCTCAGGATTGCTCCATTCTCCTGACAGCTATCATCATTACTTCTGGACTGCTTCATCCTCCAAGACATTTTTCAGAAGAACAAATCCTGACGTTCTTTTGACCCTTAAGAGAAAATCCTGACGCTCTTTTGACCCCTTGTCCAAGACATTTTTCAGAGGAACAAATCCTGACGTTCTTTTGATCCTTAAGAACAAATCCTGACGTTCTTTTGGCCCTTGGAGAATAGGCAAACGATCTGTACAAAGATCCATTCCCTAATCCAAAATATTTCCAGAAGAGATAATCATCATAAGATTTATTTCTACTGGTCCATCCAACAACTCAAATCATGTTACATAAATGATTCAGAGATGGCCTATACCAAGACCTAGTACTGATATCCAGTATCAGCATGAAGACATCACCACATCTAGTTCTTTAGATGGCATCTCTAAGCCCATCTCCAGTTCTTCCAAGTGGCATCTTTAAGCCCACTCAAGCAAATACAACCAAACATCAATATCATTCTACGCACTGGTGAGTGCAAATTTTTGGGCTTTTGTGTTCAATCCCCTTTAACCTTCCAGGTCATGACTGGCAAATATACCAATCTAACCCCTCAGGTTTCAGAAAATTGAACAGGGGCAGCTGTTGCACCCCAAAATTTTCCCTCACAATACAAGACTTTGTGTTCTAAGAAGGTTTACAAGGTTCACAAGTTTCCCAACACTTACAAGACCTTTCATGAGGTTCATGAAGTCTACAAGTTACTTTATGAAGGTTCACAAGGTTCACAAGTTCCACAATGCTTTCAATACCTTTCTTGAGGTTCATGAAGTCTACAAGTCACTTCTTGAAGGTTCACAAGGTTCACAAGTTTCTCAACATTTACAAGACCTTTCATGAGGTTCATGAAGTCTACAAGTTACTTCTTGAAGGTTCACAAGGTTCACAAGATTCACAATGTTTACATAACCTTTCATGAGGTTCATGAAGTCTACAAGTCACTTCATGAGGTTCACAAGGTTCACAAGCTTCACAATACCTCCCCTGAGGTTCACAAGACACTTTATGAGGTTCACAAGACATTTTATGATAGTTCACAAGGTTCACAAAGTTCACAATTGGTCAAAAGAGTTGACAATTCCCTCAGACAATGCACCTCCTAAGCAGTGCATCCAAAACTAGGGTTTTGACTTTAATCAGGCTAAATGGACTTCCAAGACCTCAAGTGAGCTTCATAACATCTTATATGTATATAAGAATCCCCATGACAAGTTTCAAGACTTTTCTCAAAAGTTTGCTCAGTCAGATGATCAGATAAGTCAAAATCAGTCAATGCAGTTAAAAAGTCAAACTGAGGTCAACTGTGGTCAAACCAAAGTCAAACTTCATGATTTTTTGCCAACATCAAGTATATGAAGTAAAATTCATCATTTGATCAAGGGTTGATCATGATTCATCAAGGAGATTCCAGATCATCAAGAATCAGGAGTTTCTAAATTAGGGTTTCCTCAGTAAAAGTCAACTGAACTTTGACCAGCCATAACTTTCACATGCTTCATCACCAAGTCTCCACTCAAAGCTCATTTTTAAGGAAATTGAATTCTCTACAACTTTGATCTTTCAAGTTAATCCCAAAAATGCTTCATTTGGAAGATATGAGCTAAGACATTATAGGTCATTTCAAAAGTCAACAAAAAGTCAACAACTTCAAAAGGGCATAACTTGATATTGGTAAATGATATGGACATGAAACCAATGGGGTTGTTTAGAGGACTCTTTAAGCTTTCCAAAATGTCCAAGAACACCCTCATACCTTTAAAATTGAGGGAGATGTGCCCTTACAAAGTTGGGAAATTTTGTGATGGTTTATGATGAAAATGGAGGTTTAAAACCAATTCTTTTCAAATGGGCTTGGCAAATCATGATCCAATCCATACACTATCATCATGCACGACCCAAATGATTAAAATTCAGAATTTTTATTATTTTATTTTTATTTATTTTGATTTAATCCATAAAAAATCATTTTAAATAAATATGAAAATATGAAAATACAATATTTGATGAAGATTGAGCTTCTAGAATCTCTTCAATACTGATTTGAATTAAAAGGGAAGGAAATCATGAGATTGGTACAAAAATAGCAAGCCTTCATGAACAAATATTTGAATTTTAAACCATGATCTTTTTCAATCTTCAAATATCAAAATCTCCACACAACAATTCAATTTTCTTAACCTAATCCAATCACATATAAGTACTGAACATAACCCTATCACTCATACACGATTTTGCTGCCTCTAAGTGTAAGTTACAAACCTCAAAAATCCATCCAAAACTCATATTCGGATTCCTTGATTCAGAGCACTAGAAGGTAAAATAAGAACATGGAGAGCTTCATTGGATATCACTGATCATAAACCATCATTCATATGCATCCAAATCGTGCTATAATGATGAATCTGTGGCTTGTTTATTCTTGAAAATTATTTTTTCGATTCTAATCTTTTATGCATTGCTAATGAATTTTGTTTGAGTTTTAGTGTTTGTGAGGTTCCAAGGATCGATTCTGGACAAGAAACTTGAAGTTTCATGACCTAATGGACAAACGGCCATAGTTAGGGTTTAGAGTTCAAAAATGGGGTTATTCGATTCACACAATATAAATGTATTTTCTGGACATAATTGAATTGTACAGGTTGTCAGGGACTCAAAGATGTCTCTGATTTGATAAAATGATGTTGTTTGATGGTAGTTTGAAAAACACAGGTTACGTGCGTATGAAAATTCGCAGGTGTGTTTATAGCAAATTTCGCAGGTAATTTGGCCAGTCTCAAGGAAGAAGAAGACCTCTTCCCGCGCGTGTTTTAAATTCAAATTATTTGTATTATATTTTATTAATTGTTTGTTGTTTAAAATCACAACAACTTGTGTTGTCCCAGTGGATGGAGGTGTGCGTATGCGATGGCTTGGCCTGGGGTTCGATTCCCCGTTTGTGGCATTTTGCTTGTTTATTTTGTTTATTTTACAGGTTTAATATATAATCAATTGTAGCCAGCATTCTAACAGATGGGCTCTTCCAGCCAGGCGGTTATGCGTGTTTGCTTGTGTTCAAAGGTCCTGGGTTCAACACCACCCCAGGCCTTTTTGCTTCTTTATTTTCCTGATTTTCCAGACAATGCACAAAACCACTTCCCCTCCCTATGTTGACACGCGCGCGTTGATGACCCAATGGAAGAGACTATTGTTGGCAAGCATAGGGGACTGGGTTCAAACCCCAGCCCCATCAGGTTTTGATTTTTTTTTCTTTTGTTTTATTTTTCTTTAATTTAATTACCATTATATATAAAATAAATTAAAATTATATTATTCTATTATTTTCTATATTATAAAATATGTATATATTATGTGTTCTAATTCCTAATATTATTTTCTAAAAATTCTAAACTCTTGTTTTCTCAATTTAAATTTTTATTTGTGTAATTAAATTATACATATATATTAGTTAAAATAATTTTGTATGTTATAAATTAAATCCTAAAAATATTTTCTAATAAACCATCAAAACCCTAATTTTAGAAACCCTAGTTCATTTTTCTCAATACTTATTAAAAACCTAATTGTTATTTTCTAATCCTTAATTATCATGTATATATTTACTTAATCTAATCTTTAATATAATCAATTTGTTGTAAATATAATTATGACCTATTTTTTTTTACAATATGCTAATATATTTTATATACTATGCTTATAGCCTATTTTTCTTTATATAATATGTAAAATACTTTTTTAGAACTTTTTTGTTTAGAAATAATCTAACTTATAATAATCAAATTTTGTAATTATAATACATTTAAAAATAATTTAATAATTTGTAAATTAAAATAATTATTTTGTTCATATTTCTTTCTAAATATAATTGACTATATTAAAAATTGTTAATCTTTTATTCTTATAATATTTTGGCTAATCTTATTTATTTTAATTATTATTACTAACCATGTTATTATTTATTATTTTTGCTTCATTAATCTTATATATTTTATTATTATTATTATTTCACTAACTTTATTTATTTTTTTTAATATTTTTACTAACCCTATTTTAATTATTATTATTACTAACCTCTATTTATTTATTTATTGCTTATTTATTATTTTTTGCTTATTTATTTATATTTTGCTTATATATTTATTTTTGCTATTTATTTTAATTTGCTTATTATAATTGTTATGTAATTGCTTCTTGGTGTAATTTTGTAAATATTCAAATATTTAATTTTTATGCTATGGTTAGTAATTTAGGGAGTGCAAAACATGTATTTTATTTAAAAATTAATTTAGATCACTTCAATTAAAGATAAATAATATTGAACACTCACACACGTAAGTCGATTTTTAATCGCCATCTCACCTTTCTAAGGCTATCCCTCATTGTTGCCTAATCATAAGGTCAAGTGGGGTGTATAAAGCAAGTCCCTTAAAAGAAAAAATCATCAAGTCCCTAATGGTTGCCTTTAAAGATCAAGTCCCTTCGAATAATGATGATAGTCCCTCCTAAATGCTTAATACACCCCACAGTTGCCTTCATAAACAGATGTCCCTCACATGTCCCTTACATCCAAGGTAATGACTACCTATTCCTTAATAATAGGGATAGTCTTACCACTTAAAGGATAAAGAACAGGAAAGACTTAAACTTTAGGGTAGGTACCTCCTAGTTGCTTGCTCACTTCATTTCAAATTTTCAAACACTTAACAATTTCAAACAAATTTTCAAAAAAACAAGTTTTTACGCATCCGTACATGGATCATTATCAACTATTATGAAAATTTTTCTATTCACACACTACACTTTCAAAAACAATTCAAAAGTGAGCTAAGTAACTAAGAGCCCATGGATAACCATGGATGTAAAGGGTGCTAACACCTTCCCTTTACATAACCTACCCCCCGGACCCAAAAATATCTCTTAAGGTCTTTCCTGTTCTTTTATATCCTTTCCTTTTGGATAAAATAAAAGTCGGTGGCGACTCTTGCTATCCGCAACATAACTAAAGTCAGTTCTCCCACCGTGTTACACTATGCTGTAGGCGCAGTTCTAGGCCAAAGGAAGGAAAAGAAACTTCATGCGATTTACTATGCCAGTAGAACCTTAGATTTTGCTCAGATGAACTACGCCACTACTGAAAAGGAATTATTAGCAGTTGTCTTTGCGCTTGACAAATTCCGTTCTTACCTAGTAGGAGCGAAAATAATCATTTACACAGACCATGCTGCTATCCGATATCTATTGACTAAGAAAGATGCTAAACCAAGACTCTTGAGATGGATTTTACTCTTACAAGAGTTTGATCTCGAAATAAAAGATAAGAAAGGTACTGAAAACGTCGTAGCGGACCATTTATCTAGAATAGAAGGTATTAAACCCGAACAAATGCCGATTAACGATGATTTTCCGTATGAACAGCTGATAGCACAAATAGGAAGCGACCTAGTTCAGTTAAACTTAAATGAACCAGAACCCGTGGAAACAATCCAGACAACTGTAGGACTGCCATGGTACGCTGACATTGTCAACTACCTAGCCGTAGGAGCTCTTCCACCCGATCTAACCTATCAGCAGAAAAAGAAATTCTTTCACAATCTCAAACATTATTACTGGGATGAACCATTATTGTTCAAAAGAGGACCCGATGGAATTTTTCGTCGATGTATTCCCGAAGAAGAAATAGAAGATGTCATTGCTCAGTGTCATTCATCTCCTTATGGTGGACATGCAAGCACTTCCAGGACTTGTGCAAAAATCTTGCAAGCCGGCTTATTCTGGCCTAATCTATGGAAGGATGTCCACATCGCTGTCATAAATTGCGATCGGTGTCAACGCACCGGCAATATTTCAAGAAGAGATGAAATGCCTCAAAAAGGAATATTAGAAGTAGAAATCTTTGACGTCTGGGGAATAGATTTCATGGGACCATTCCCATCATCTTTCGGTAATAATTACATACTTGTAGCTGTCGATTATGTTTCGAAATGGATTGAAGCTATAGCTTCTCCTACAAACGATACATGAGTAGTAATAAAGCTTTTCAAAAATATAATCTTTCCCAGATTTGGTGTGCCCAGACTCGTCATAAGTGACGGTGGCTCGCACTTCATTTCAAAAATCTTTGACAAATTACTATCCAAGTATGGAGTAAGACACCGTGTGGCAACACCATATCACCCACAAACAAGTGGACAAGACGAAGTCTCAAACAGAGAAATTAAACAAATCTTAGAAAAGACAGTCGCCATATCTCGGAAAGATTGGTCATCTAAACTTAATGAAGCTTTATGGGCTTATAGGACCGCTTACAAGACACCCATAGGTACTACACCTTTCAAACTAGTTTATGGAAAATCTTGTCATCTCCCGGTAGAACTAGAACACAAAGCTTATTGGGCGATTAGAACTCTCAATATAAACTATAATGCTGCAGGAGAAAAGCGAATCCTAGACATTAACGAATTAGAAGAATTAAGGCTAGATGCTTATGAGAATGCTAAGATATATAAAGAAAGAACTAAGCGATGGCATGATAAACGCCTATCTAGGAAAGAATTTAGTGTGGGAGACGTTGTACTCCTCTTTAATTCAAGACTTAGGCTCTTTCCTGGAAAATTAAAATCTAGATGGTCAGGACTCTTTGAAATAACTAAAGTATTCCCGAGTGGAGCAATAGAAATTAAGGGTAGGAATAGTGAACCATTCATAGTAAACGGACAACGTTTAAAACATTATCATAAAGTTGAAAATAGAGATTATGCAAATAATCTAAGGCTTTTAGAGTTGTCCACTAATTCCCCTGATTAATCTAAACCTAAGCATTACGTCAGGCTTTTGACGATAAAAACAGCGCTTAGTGGGAGGCAACCCATTTACTCATTTAATTATTTAAATTATTCTCTTTATCATTCTACTATTTTTGTTATTTATCGTTTTACTATTTATTTATTTGTTTTGTCATTTTATAGTTTTATTTTATATTACTATTATTGCCTTTAAATTATGCATTTCATTTCCTTATTTTAATCTTAAATCACTTTTTACAGATTTTCTAAAAGTCTTTTCCACTTTCCTTCTCCCCCTGATTTGTTTCCTCCATATTTGCACTAACCATGGCTAACCAACCAATAAACCATATGGAAACCAAATTTAGAGGTAGAAACCAAAGAATGAAGTTTGAAGAGTTATCACAGAGGCAAATGGATTTGACCCTGTACCCGGATGATCAGACTATGGAAACCCTAGGTATACATGATAGCATCCTGTACTTGTTTAACCGACTTGGATGGGAGAATGCATTGATCCAACATAAGTTTGTAACTTACCGCGAGCTCACCCTTGAGTTCCTTAGCTCCTTAGTTTACCTACCTGAGCGCGGTTTTGGATTTAGGAAAGGATTTATCAGTTTCCGCCTGTTTGGAATAGAATATGACTTTAACCATAAAGAACTAGCTGACTTATTAGGATTCCCTAGTGGACCCTTTGCTTTTACTACCACATAGGTAGAATTGATGGATATTGAGCTAGATTTCTTTTGGGGAACTTTAACCGGAAACTACCACCCTGAACCAAATAGCATGAACAATGATAAGATCCATAACCCTGCTCTCCGTTACTTCCATAAAATCCTTGCCCACACCTTCTTTGGAAAAGAAGAAAATATTACCGGAGTCTCTAAAGATGAGATATTCATTATGTCATGTTTCACTAATGGACAGCCTGTTAATGGTGTACCTTTCATGATGCAAACCTTCACCCGTATCCAAGAAGAACCTGAATTACCTATATTAGTAGGAGGTCTTGTAACCATGATTGCTGACGCCTTAGGACTTAGGTACCAATTGCATAGGTGCAACCGTTTAGGTACCATCCGTCCTATGAATCTTAACTTCTGCTTCAATCGCCATATCATAAGGAATTTAGGATATCCACCCTTCGAGTACCTAATCCGGAATGAGGTAGTAACCCTGTTCACACTGCCAAACCATGCTAGAGTAAGTGTTCACAATAAGGATAACTGGCTTTATGATTTAACCCCACCTGATTATCCATCCACTCCTGAAACACCTCAGTCTTACAAGATAAAAGATGATATAATGACCGATGTCGAAACTGACCCTGAGACACCTCCTGGTTACCATGACATTGACCACACTGACGAAGTTATTGAAACCCATGAAGTGAATCAAGGAGATTATGCTAACAACTTACAGAATATCATGAACACTCTTGAAGCTTACCAAACCGATATAAATTCATTTAAGGAAGACATTAAGAGCATGCGATTGGACATTATAGGTTTGACTGACATAACCTGCGAACAATTCTATCACTTGAACTCCGCAATCGAAGATTTGAAGAAACGCTTTTGAAAATGCTATAAGTGATTTAGTTTATTTTTCTCATTGTTTTCGTTTCTAGTTAGATTTATTTTTCGCAAACAATTTCGTACCGTATTTTCATTTATGTAATTTCATTTTCAATTACTATATGCAATGCACTTCTAGTTCCCAAAAATTGTTCCATTTTAATCAATTTATATATTTTATTCTATGTACTGTTATGCTTGCATTTATTCCTATTATATAAAAATCTCTCATGCCATGCAAGTTAGCAAAGTACTATGTTGAAATAAATTATTATATGGTATTTAAATGTATTATTGAGTGAGAAGTGAAAAAAAAATTATTATAAAGTATGTGAAGCATAAGAGATAGTGTTATCTGGAAAGTATTCAACGAAACAAGCTCTCACGGTCGTCACACCCCCCTAACGATCGTGACGTGCTCATTTAGCGTGTCACGACCGTCACCTCCTTGTCACGACCGTGACAACCCTAAATATAGGATTCGTGAGAAACAGAACTGTTTCTTTTCGAAACCTCTTCTTCTTCTTCCTCCATAACTTCCAAAAACCACCCATTTTCTCCATAACTTCCGTAACCTCCCATTACCAACTTAAAACTCATTAACCCCCCCATTATCATCACACCTATCACATTCTCACCTTCCAATATTTACCCGAATCATTATTTCTCTCATTTTATCACTTTTTCACAAATATCAAAAATCTTCATCTCTCACTCTAGCTCTTGCATGCAATGGATGCCATTCAATTTAGAAAAGGTGATGCTGGAGAAACCCAGAGAGAAAGATTTATCCGATTCCAGAACCGCGGTGTGCAACCAACGCGTTATATCGACACTGAATGTTTGAGAGAGCTCGGAATGCTCAACAGTGTCAAGAACCTGCTTAAGAAGGTTAATCTGTGGGTTCTATGCAGTCAGCCTCAGCCCACATTCGAGTTGCTGACACTGGAGTTCCTAAGCTCGTTCTGTTACATCACCGGTTCCGGTTCTCAGAGTCAGCTTATCGGCGTTGCTAAATTCAGATTGTTTGGCCGGGAGTTTGAACTTTCGCAAACAAGGATAGCCGAGTTGCTAGGCTTCGCTCACGGGAACGAAGTTCACCTCCGTGTGCCGGATAATTTTAGTGAAACCGCTTTCACTTTATGGCACGACATAACCAATACCCGTGCCTCAGCCTTTCAAAGCCTCAATGCTACACACATCCACAACCCGGCAATCCGTTATTTCCACCGAGTCATTTACAACACCATATTTGCTCGAGAAAGTAACCATAAGCTCAACTCCAAGGAGCTTTTGTTCTTGCACTGCGCTCTAAATGACAAGCCGATCAACGCTGCCCCGTTCATGCTTTCTCACATCCAAGCTATTGCGCAAAGAGGCTCCACCCCATTTTTCATTGGCGGCATTGTCTCCGCCCTCGCCTTTCAGTTAGGGCTCAATGACTTGCTCGACAATTTGCCTGGCATAGCCGCAGAATTCCTCACCAAGAGCTATTGCAGGTCCGCTCACCTGATTGCACAGCGAGAGGATGGCAGGTATAGCCCTGTTGTCCAAGGCACTATTTATCATCATATCATTCTGCCGTCCCGTGACCGCATCGACCCATCCAGCCGAGCCAACTGGCTCTTTATTTTACCAGATGCTGCCGACCACGCCCCTATTCATGATGATCAGGCAGATCCTCCAGCGGATGAGATGCAGGATGCTATGGATGCAGCTGAGCCTGTCCAGGATATTCCAGAGTCATCTACCCGACAGCCTCCTGCACAAGAATTCACTCTTGAGGATGTCCTCCGTGCGATTCATCAGCAGAACCAGATGAACGCCGCACTGGAGCGAAGGCAGAAGGAGCAGTATGATGCTTTACTCAGCACTATTGCAAGCAACCAGACATCTACTAATGAGAAGCTCGACGAAATTTTCAGCGAGCTAGAAGCCTTACGCATTGACATCACTGCTGCCACCGGTACCGGTTCTGATCCTGAAGCGACCCCTTCCAGACGCTCCCGCACCAGAAGCCGAGCCCGCGGTCCTCAGCAGCCTTAGTTTTAGTTTTTCTTATGTTTGTTTTTCATTTTCATGGTTTGTACTGTACTTTTTCCGCTATTATATCACAACATTGAGGACAATGTCTGATATAGTGTGGGAGAGGTACCTTTCATTTCCGTATTTTTTCCTTTTCGCATTTTCCCATTCTGTTGTATTTCTTTTCGCAAGTTAATGAAACGAGCAATTTTTGTGCTATTTTCTTTAGTTTCGAACTTTCCCTGTTTATTTAGCCATACCAGAAAAAAATCTTTAATTATTCGCATTACCCGACCTACCCACGGAATCGTAATTAGGAAGCTGAGAACGATTAAACAAGATCAATACAATCTTGACACCTTTGATTTCCCACTTAAGCGATTCCATTCCGATTATCATTACGAGTACACTTTTAGTTTCAGTTCAAAAGTAACCCCTAGTAGTTTATACTAGCAGTCAGCACCGTCTGAACACAAACCACGTGGGGAGCCGATGAATATAAGCGTTTGATGCCTAATCAATAATGATCCTTCATATCTCGATGCAAAATGAAAAGAAATTGCACCAAAGTACACGGTCGCATATAAGAAACGAGAAATATGAGAAGGAGTCCATTGCGGGTTGGTTCAGAGGTACTGGTTTTGAACTTGGTAGGGCGTGCTACGGCTCGATCCCCCACAACCTCCAAATCGGATAATATATGTAGGGTTACCACACTCGTGTACCAGACCCCGTGCTTAAAAAGGATCAAAGTCGCTAACCGGCTACTCCGCTACGTGCGTGCTAAGGCAAAGGGCTTAATGTGATTGCGCTAGAATGAAACCGGGCGAAATAAGATCGAAAAACTCTAGGTGAAATCGTAAAGAAATTACCGATTGTTTCGTTTAACGGGAAGTCGACGACATATCTTGTTGCTTGTGTCATTAGTGTATCGGTAGTGTTCTATCAAAGTACCGGATTATCCGACAAAACGATCCCTCGTACGGTTTGTTATGTGTATGCGTCAATAAAAACTTGTCCAACGATTTTCAACCGACTATTTGCTTGAGGACAAGCAAAGGTTTAAGTTTGGGGAAGTTTGATAACGAGAAAACGTATTGATTATATTGCTAAGTTTCATTAACGTTTTATCGTATAATCATCGTTTTAACACTCGATTCCTCGAGTTTTTCTTACCATTTTGCAGGTACATCATATATGGAGCTAAATCATGAATTAAGAGCAAAAGGGACAAAAACAACCATAAAAAGATGAAGAAATGAAGAAGCCTGCAGAATTGCATAATTTGTTGCACTCACGGTCGTCACCACATTGTCACGACCGTGACACCCCAAAAGAAGCCATCACGACCGTGAGCACATTGTCATGACCGTGACACTCAAAATGCAAGGAACACGAGCGTGAAGACCTTGTCACGACCGTGACAAGGTAAAAAGTAGGTTATTGACTGAGACCACGTCAAAACGTTACGTGAAGAAGTTTTTGCCTATTTTTTAGCCACGTTCCTATATTTCCTCCACTGCTTCAGCAAGGCCCAATGCAACAAGTCCAAATTTCAAAGCCCATTAATTGTTCTATAAATAGTTCAAGTTTTATGAAGAAACGACAGAGCATTTTTTCTATCAATTTCCTGCGGAAGCTCTACCGATTTATTTTACGACCCTGTTTTTATTTCAGCATTATTTTCAGTTTTTCATTCTTATTGTATCCAAACCAAACATATAACAATTTCCAACATCAGGAAATTGTTATACATTTACTTGTTTCTAAACCTTCAGAATTTGCTTTATTTTCAATTTCCGCCAATTACTCCAAGCTTTCCGGTCTGTGGAAGAAGGAGTCTGCTATAGTATTGTTAACCAGGTTTTTTATTATATTGCAATTTTAATATTTATGTTGTTTATTTATTTTTCTGCCATGAATATTTTGTTTAATGTTTTTCTGTCTCTGTCTGGTTCAACAAAAATGAGTAGCTAATTACCTTAGGGCGGTATGTAGTTAAAACAAACTTAATCGGTAAAAATTAACCATAGGCTAAAAATAATTAATAACTTAACATTCTGGCTGATACTTTTTAATTAAAATCGACCTTTTCGTTACGAGAGTAAGGAAAGAGTATTATGTTAGGTCAAGACCACGAGAGTGTGAGATTTTAACCAGATAGCTAAAGTTAGGCATTTAAATTAAACACAGCGAGAGCACTTTAAAATAAATTAGAATTACTAAGTTTCCAAAAATTATCTCTAAACACTTATGGGCTAGCGAGAGCAGGCATAGGGCTTTAGGGGTAAGATCTGAGATAAGACCACGAGAGTGTGAGTTAAGGGTATTTAAACCGGTAACCTCTACAGAATAGATTAAGTAAACACCTTTATAAGCCTAGGTTAGATTGACCCACCTAAGTTAGTATAATTACATACCGACCGCCTTAGTATTATTTTATTAAAACTTAAATTTAATTCCGCCTTTAATATTTTAAAATCAACAAAAAATCGTGACAACCCTTCACCTTAGCTAAACTAGAAGTCCATCTAGCACTAAGTAACCATAGAGTCCCTGTGGATCGATAATCTTAAATATTACTTCGATAGGCTGTGCACTTGCAGTTCAGATACCGCTAGATACATAATTAGACATGTCTTTAGCCCATCAAGTTTTTGGCGCCATTGCCGGGGACCTTAATTTAGTTACTAGTGCACTTTAGGTAGCATTGTCTATACTAAGGTATCAACTATTTAATTTATTTAATTTAACTTCCGAGTGTATGCCAAGTACTCGCTCTAAAAGAGAAGACTTGCAACCTCTAATCCCTGAATCGGAACGCAGCTTGCCCCAGCCTTGAGCAGTACCTTCTTCAACAACCTTCCGGGCTTGCTGATAAGAAATGATTGAAGTACCCATCCTGTATTCCTGAGATGCAGCCAGAACTCCAGTAGCCTCATTAACATTTAGGGCCTCAAACCCTTGGCTCATTGTCTCATGGATTTCACCATCCATATCAATATACTTGTATGTAGCCAACTGGCTAACAAATATGTTTTCCTCACTACAGATGGTGATAATCTGTCCTTCCCATTTGTACTTCAGTTTCTGGTGAAGGGTCGACGTTACAGCGCCTGCGGTGTGAATCCAGGGTCGACCTAACAAACAGCCGTAAGCAGGTTGTATGTCCATCACATAGAAAACGGTTTTAAAAACTTGTGGACCGATCATCACTGGAAACTCCACCTCTCCAAGGACTGATCTTTTAGAGCCATCAAAAGCTCAGACCACAAGATTACTTTGCCGGAGAGCTATCCCATCATACTCGAGCTTGACAAGGGCTTTCTTGGGTAGGACATTGAGTGAGGACCCAGTGTCTACAAGAACATGAGATAAGACAGCTCCTTTGCACTCCAAAGTTATATGCAAAGCTTTGTTGTGGAGACGTCCTTCAGATGTCAAATCAACATCAGTAAAACCTATCCCATGGCTAGTATTGACATTTGACACTACTGTTTCTAGTTGATTTACAGTAATCTCTTCTGGCACGTAGGCAGCATGCAGAACTTTGAGTAGTGCATCCCGATGGGCTTCGGAACACAGCAGCAGTGATAAGATTGAGATCTTTGAAGGAGTCTGGTGGAGCTGGTCCACAACTTTGTAGTCACTTCTTTTAATGATTCTCATAAACTCATCCACATCTTGATCGAAGGGTGATTTATGAGTTTCTTTAGGTGCAGATTCTTCCGGTATCACACTCTTCCCTTTGACTCTGGCAGCAACCTCTGTTTCAGTGTTGGTTCTAGGGACTTGTGAAGCGAAGAGACGTCCGCTTCGGGTGAAGCCTCTGCCTCCCCCAACATTATCCACTTGGGGAGTGAGAACTGGAGAATCAAGAAGGACTTTCTCTCCGTTGCAGTATAGATCAGCACTATCATATGGGATTGGCCCGGGCACCGTGATAGTGACTGGGCTCACTGTAGAAGATGTTGGGACTGTAATAGTTTGTGGGTCATAGAAAATAGTAATAGGACCTCTGGTGGATGTTGGTGGAGGTGAATTGAAGCTTTGTTGAGACTATTGTTGATTTTGCTGAAAGTTGCTGGAGTTCGGGACCGTTGTCGGGTCATAGTAAATTGTGACAGTGGAAACATCATTGTTGGTTGTTGAAGTTGTAGTAGCTGGTGCAAATGGATTGTTGTGTGTTGAAGTGACAGATGGAATGATTGCTGAAGTTGTAGCTGAATCAGTTGGAACAATAGTTGTTGCAGTTGTAGAAGAAAAGGTGGTTGTTGCATTTGTAGAAGATTCACCTGTTGTTGGAAAAAGGGTTGTTGGAGTTGTAGAAGCTGTGGTTGTTGCATTTGTAGAAGATTCACCTGTTGTTGGAAAAAGGGTTGTTGGAGTTGTAGAAGCTATGGTTGTAATTTGTAGAATGCCTTCCTTAATCAAATCATTAATGCCTTTCCTCAAACTGGCCCACCCATTCTCAGAAAGTTTGCATGATTCGCAACAGGCCTCACAACCTGGAAACACTTGGCACTTTAAAAGCTGGGCTTTAACCTCTGCCAGATGTGTTTGAATATATGCAATGTCTTCTATTAAACTTATGGGTGAACCATCCTCTACAGCATTAATCCTTGGCCCACTGTGGCTTGGCATAGGATTCTTCATCACATTGGGAGGAGGTGCAAAGTTCAGGGCTTTTGAATCTACTAGATCCTGAACCTTCATATGCAGGGCTCTGCATTTTTCCGTAGAGTGACCAAGTGCGTTTGAATGAAAAGCACACCTAGCATTGACATCATAGTTCCTAGGAAGATTTTGAGGATCAGGTGGAGCCAATGTCCTCAACTCAACCAAATTGAGGTTTAGGAGTTGTGGCAATAGTGTAGCATATGGCATAGGAATGGGGTCAATTACCCGGTTGACCTGAGATGGCCGCTGTTGAAACGGGCGTTGTTGTTGATTGTTGTTATTGTTGTTGTAAGATCTCTGTTGTGGAAATTGTTGTTGTTGCGGAAAGTGTTGCGGTTGTTGAGTATACTGAGGAGGTGGAGCAGGGATAGTAACTGCAACAACTGTTCTGGGCAAGTATTGGGGTCTCCCTCTTCCCACGTGCACAAAATTTGTCTCACCAGATCTATGGGGCCCAGCAAAAGGCTTTCTTGTACTGCTGGAACTGGCACCGTTATTGGAGATCTTTCCCATCTTCAATAGGCTCTCTATTCTTTCCCCAACTATCACCACATCTGCAAAGCTGGTAGAAGAAAAAGAAGCCAATATGTCAATGTAGGTTCCTTGAAGAGTATTCATGAACATGTCTGCCATTTCTCTCTCAGACATAGGAGGTTGAACTGCAACAGCAAGTTACCTCCACCTCTGGGCATATTCCCTGAAGCTTTCACGGGAAGATTGAGACATCCCCATCAGGAGGGTCCTGTTTGGGGCCATGTCCAAGTTGTACTGATACTGACGGATAAAAGCTTCATCCAAGTCTTTCCAGTTCCTCACTGTGGCTCTAGTCAAGTGGGAATACCATTCTCGGGATGCCCTAGTTAGACTATCCTCGAAGTAAAACATCCATAGCTTTTCGTCCATGG
Source organism: Lathyrus aphaca (assembly GCA_963966055.1). Classification (NCBI taxonomy): domain Eukaryota; kingdom Viridiplantae; phylum Streptophyta; class Magnoliopsida; order Fabales; family Fabaceae; genus Lathyrus; species Lathyrus aphaca. The sequence goes on along the minus strand of OZ014520.1, from coordinate 352,144,639 downwards.
TGTATCCTTTTAACCTTCCCAAGAATGATTGAAGGTGGGTGCGTGGGCAGGATGTGCCATTATACCTTTCAAAACACGAGGGTTTGAATTTGTGAGGAATTCTCACCCCTTCCACCAGTCTCATGTCCATTACATCAAAGCCTAGGGAGTTATGGGATTCAAGAGACCTCAACTTCTTTGCAATTTCATCCATCCTACGGTCGTAAACTTCATCCCCAGCTCCAACAACTGTAAACTGCTCTTCTTGAGGATCCTCTTGCAAGATCCTACCTCTAGTAGTGTTACCTTGAGTATTCCTTATGGCATTAACTTCTGGGTTTATATGAGGCCCAAATTCTGGTGGATCAGTGCGAGGCTGCACATGATCATTGTTACCGGTACCTCCCGTACCTGGATGTTGTTCTTCAGGAGTTTGCCTTTCAACCAGCTCCCTTAGCCTTTCCTGGCTTTGAGCTAAACCAGTCATTACAATCATGAATTGGGTCATCTGATTCCTCATCTCAACCCTCTCATTAGCCATTTGGGTCCTTACTTCATTCAAGTCTTGTTGTACTTGATCCATTTGGAGTCCCGGAAGGTTGTTTCGCATCGGATACTGGTGTATTCTGTTGACAGGGAACACTCTTCTGCGAGCAATGTTTCCTGAAACCACAACAAAGTGAGAAACAACAAATAAATAAGAACCTACAAAACAAATAGAAATGTTAGTATGCAATGCAATATGCTTATTTTTCTTCCAAGGGTATCCGACTTGGTTCTTTGGTTTTGACCTTTCCAGACCTCGAGGAAATGCTGATGATGTTGAGAGATAGATAAAGCCCACCAAAATAATACAAACTGATATATTACAAAATGATGAAAATACATAGTCTGATTACAATACATCCCCATGGTGGGTCAAAATACAACAACAAAAGAAAAGTACAACAAAATAAAGAAATACAAGCAAAAGGATCAGACATCCAATCCAAAGTCATCCTCTCTGACTTCCTTCAGGAGGGCCTCAGTCACTGGACCAACCGGGTGCTCTGTAATAGTCCTGATGAGGAGGTTCCTGGTAGCAATGGCACTGGTTAACTTCTTATGCTTGTCCTGATCTTTTGACCTCTTCAACCCCGCCCGGAGTTTCAATTCAGATATCTCTCTCTGAGCTGCTAGCAAAGCCTCCTGATGCTTCTTTTCACCAGCCTCCAACTGCTCTATCTTAGCCTGAGTCCTTTGATCTTCCTGTGCATGGGCTTCAGTGATCCTGATCCACCTAGCCTGGATCTCCTCTAGATAGTGCTCTGCCCTAGCCTTCTGAGTCTTTCCTTCCTTGCAAGCATTCTTCAGTACTAATTCCCCTGCCCTCACCTTCCTAATGTAGTCACCCGTCTTCTCAATCTTGGCCAAATGCTCGATCATGAGCCTTTCCAATCTCTCATTATCTAGACGACTATCATTTCTCTCCCAAAGAGTCTTCTTCAAGGCTTCAGATAACTGATTATTCCTCTCTTTCAGCTTTTCAAACTCTTCCATACTAACAGTAGCTGCAGGCTGCACTGTAGAAGTTCCAGGTGCATCTTCTAAAGTGAATGGCATCAGGGTGATTTGAGCTCAAGTATGGGACCAATCAGAATACTGTGTAGAAGCAATGTTGTTGCACTTGCCAAGGATGGATGTCCCCTTGGTCTGAATGTTATCCCAAGCCCAGGAAGCTTGTTTGACAACAGCAGAGTTGGGATGGATTTCACTGTAAAGAGTTTCAGCCACATCTTGTCCTCTGGGAGGATGAACCAAAGCATATTCCAATTGTCTCTTAAACAGTAAAAGGTTGTAGTTGATGCAACCTTTCACTCCTATCAAAGGCACATTAGGATACTGCCCACAGCTAGTAATGATGTCCTTGCCCTTGGTGCTCTGAGTGCACCATCTAATGTCATCTGATGTCAAGGCAATGAACCTCTTAGCCCAATTCTTCTGTTGATGTGGGTTCAGGAAAGTATCTGATTTTGGCAAGTGTCTTAGTAGCCAAGAGTAGTAAAGAGGAGCACAGCATCTGACCAACCTTCCTCTTTGCTTTTCATTCCTCTGGTGTACTGAGTAGTAGAAGTCTCCTAGCAATGTAGGAATTGGGTTCCTCAATAAGAACAGGTGAATGGCATTCTTGCTCACAAACTTGGGCTCATCTACAAACAAGATAACCCCATATATACTGAGGGCTAGAAGTCCACAGACAACCTTCCATTCTCCTATTGCAGCATGCAGGGTAGCCTGGGAGATCAAGAAGTCTAGGTGGAGGCCTGGAACTCCAGCCTTGGTTGTCATGTTCTGCTCAATGAGGGCAGGCTCCAAATGCAATGCCCTGGCTATGTCTTCATTTCTGGGAGTAGTCATCTCAGGGTTGAAAGGAATCCCTCTCCTGATAGGAACTCCTAACAACAAGGAAAACTCTTCTAGCAAAGGTCCCAACTGGAAATCAGGAAATGTGAAGCATCTAAGTGGAGGATCATAAAACTGCAAGCAAGTATGGATCATGCTCCTCTGAGATGCATTTAAATCCATGACCATGTCTAGTATGCCTCCATAATGCTCTCTGAATAGTGGGAAATGGTCAGGAGTGATGAGGGTTTGGATCTGCCTGATGCCAGTCAGGGTGGGCTCAAAGAAGTGGTAAGTGATGTTGCTCTTTCTTGATGTGTCCATGGGTGCTGGTGAAGAAGCTGAGAGCAACTGCTGATGAAGATCAATGACTGAGATGCTGGAGGTGAGTCTCTGATGAATATAGATGGAGGAAAAATCACTGACAAACTGGAGAAGGATCACTGTCAACTGATGAAGGTGCTAGAGAAGATAACTGAAGCAGTCTGAGTAGCAGAAGGGGTCAAAACCAAACCAAAGACAATATGATGGATACCCTGTAAAACAAATAAGCAAATGTTAAATGATGCGATAATGATGTGTGAAAATGATATAAAAAGGGTTTGGGATCAAGAGCTGGATCTGTTTATCTGCCTTGGTAAAAATCCATGTATGTTCATAAGTCTGGATGGAGGCTTAGAAATCCAGTAACCAGGTGGGGGACTCAAATAAAGAGTTACAAGTCCGGGGTAATCAAAAGAACTGTCCAAATATTACAACCTTAACAAATCTAGTACAAAGGGTATGATGAGGCCAAGGGTTCTTGCAAACCTGCAAATATCCCATCCCCCTCACATGTAATGTTCTAGAACAAGGATCCTCAGACTTGGATCAGTCATGAGAAGTGTAAGCACTTCTAACCCGGAGGTACAGTGTTTATAATAACCATAAAATATCCTCCTCTAATTCACCTCAGATGCTGAAGGTCATATAAAGGTCATCCAAACTTAGTAGGCTTCCCAGATAGCCCTAGTACTACAGGAAATCTGTAGCACAGAGTTCTCAAGAAGAAACCCATGTCTGAACCGTGTTTCATATTCCCGCACCAGACCGAAATGGAATGGGAAAGAAAGCCACTCTAGCCTATTGTCGCTCCCACCAAATGAGGCCAGGTCAGAAGGGGTACAGACGCGAACGGTCGGTGAAAGGGATGAGAACACACAGAAGTGTACTCAGAAAGACAAGAGTCGCCAGCTAGGCATTTTTATCCCGAAGGAAAGGTAATGCTGCATAAACCTAGAAAAAGATGGATAAGACGGTTGCGAACCAGAGAGACTGAGAAAGGGGGTTGGTTACAACCTGGGAAGGTATTAGCACCCAGATTGTCCTTCGTACTTGACGGGATCCACGCTTAAAAGATTTGTGTTTCAAAGGGGTAGTGTCAGTGCAATCTGTGTATCAAATCTGGAAAGAATGCAAGTGTCAGTGTAAAAAAGAATGTGAAGTGTATAAGAGAAGTGTCAGTGTAAGAACAAGAATGAAATGCTCAAGACCATGAGGCTTAAAGAATGAGACTGGAAAGAGGGGGAATATACAGAGACTTTTGTTCGATAACTGTTAAGTTATGCCTACGTATCCTCTCGTGCAATGAGGAAGTCAGAACACCGTAGTTCGACCCAAAGAGACTGAAAGATGAATTGACTTGTGAACTGCTTACTTGTCTGTGCTCAAGTGTATGACCTGTCTGGCTCAGGTGCAAACTGTCTTGCATTAGACGGAAGAAGCAAGTTGTCGTTTATGAGTGAATAAGATGAGAAAAGAATCCTGGAGGAGACGGTTATTGTTTGTTTTTGTGTTTTCAGTCTTTTATTGCTTCTGGATTTGTCATAAGTTAATGAGCTTAAGCCTAAACCAATGGGTTAGTAAACTCATCACATCTTCCCTCTGATTAGGGGTAATGAGAATACCTTAAGTATGAAGTAAGCACCTCAAACTTAATCACCATGATACAGGATTAAGATCATTAACCTACTTGTATTTATTCAGATGTTTTTGTTGTTTTTATTTAGTGTTAAGTAATGAGTTTAAGCCATAATCAAGGATTTAATGGACTCATTACACTATCCTAATAGAAGGATAATAGATGAGAGCATTTAAGCTGAGGAAGACTCCTCAACTTAATCCATGATTAGGGATTAACCTCATGACAAAACAAAGCCTTTATTAAAGTGGATTTTAGTTAATGGTAGAATGAAGAAGTGATTTTTATGGTTTGTAAGACAACTTGAGGGGGACTTGTCCATTAACACTAGGGTTAGTCCTTCTTAACCAATTAAGGAAGAATTAGAACCCTAATGCAAGGCCCAAGTTACAAGCTTGATGTCTTAGTGATTATTAAGTGGATTGATTAAAGGATGTAAACACAGTAAGGGTTTAACACTTAGGATTAAAGTTATACACTCTATCCTAATAGAAGGATGCAGGCATAAGCTTAATCACAAAGCCTTAAAGCCTTTAGGGTTTAGTCCCTGATTATGAGATGAGAAGAGAAGACTCAAAGATGACACAAAGGTAAAACTAAATGGGGGACTAATCAAAACCCTAATTGTTATCATGCTTGGAGATCCTAGGGTTTGTGAGGCTCAAGAGAGAAAGATCTTCAAAGAACCACCAAGGAGAGGAGCAGATGAAAGGAGAAAGAAGCAGAGAGAAGCAAGACAACTTGCTTCACTTAAGAAGACAAGTTGCTTGAAGGAAGAAAGTAAGATGAACAAGAATGAGCAAGCTCAATCCAATACACATACAAAAATGCAGCAAGGGAAGCATGAAAGAGATGAAAAGAGATTATGAGAAGTGAAGGCAAATTCACTTCTCAAACAACTTACCACCTGAAATGTTAGCATAAGAAATGAAATGCAATGCAAATGAGATGAAATGTGATGATGCAAACCGAAACCAGGAGCAAGATCATGAAGTGAATGATGCTAAGAGATGATACAAACATAAGGCAAGGCATGGGAATGATCAAACAAGCATAAGGATGCAAATGAGGCATGCATTGAATCATGAAAGTACATGAAAAGTTATGAAGTGCAATGGACATACAACATGGCAAATAAAAGATGCGATGATCAAACATGATTCTAATATGTCCTAAGATGTATTATGAATCAAAAGAATGCACAAAATGTCATGGCAAGTCAATGGATGCAAGCAAATGCAAGATGGATGCAAGGGAAGGCACAAATTAGGGTTATATGCATCATACAAAGCAAAAATCCAAAACCAGAAGCAAATGACATGATAAAAATTTGAAAATGCAATCAAAGATACCCTAAACCTATACAAACTCACTACCCAAAGGAGGGGATCCAACTCTTAATCTAGTGGAAGTTATGAATTTCCTAAGATTGCTAGGGTTTTAAGGTACCTTGTCAAGAAAAATGCAAAACAAATTGAAAATGGAAGATCAAGTCCAACCAATTTTACCCTATAAACTACATGATATACAAGATGCAATGCAAAAAGAATCATCATCCAACTCTCATTGGTTAGGCAGAAAGAAATTTTTGAAGTTTGACATAAAATATTGTCTTGAAATGAAATTAAATCCAATGAAAATGATCAAAAGGTATCAAGAACAAAAAAGAAATTTGGTTTGAGAGTTGGACAATGTTTCTAAATGTTTTATAATGCTATATGAATTTTTTTTATGATTTTTAATTACCTAAATGTATTTTTAATTAATTAATTTCTATTAATTAATTAAAAATAAACATTTAAATGATTTAAAAATAATTTTCAGTGCAAAAAATAAAAATAAAAATATTTTTGGGTCTTAAAAATTAGTGAAACTCTTGACAAAAAAATTTCATAATTTTTAAAGGTGTTTTGCTATTTTAAATAAAATGTGAAAGATAAATCAAATTAAATGAAATAAAAAATAAAATAAATGGAAGTATGTAGATCTGAAGGCTGAGATTCAAAGCTGAGAGTCCAGGGTTGACTGCGCGCGCTATCCTACGGCTGGCATTTAAACTGACCCAATTAACTTAAATTGAATTAATTTATCTAATTAAATATGATTAGGGTTTTAATGATAGATCCAGGCCATTCGTTCACGCGGGAGTCAACCAAAGTCAAACGCATCTACGGTCCATGTTTAAACTCTCATTAATGACGCAATTAGGGCTAAGCACATTCAGACGACCGGAACAGTGCTCCGGTCGTCTTCTCCGGTGGAACCAAATACCTGGCTTTCACTACAGGCCACCCCAACCCAAATTAATTTCCCAGAAACAATCTCCTATCAAATCTAAACTCAAATCCATCATCAAACAACATTTATCAAGCATGAGCAAGGAGAATCGAAGCAAAACATTTTTACGGGCAAATATTCAGACATTCAATACATGCTTGTTTCTGGCTCATTTTCAAAAATAATTAGATCCCCATGATCAAGGAAACATATAGAACAACATTCTAACAAGAAATCAAAGTTCTGGAAAATTTGTTCATCATGTTACCTGAGATTGAGCTTTCAGTCCAGGAGCTTTCTGCTTGCCTCTTTGCCTCAAAATGGTCCCAATGGTCCTCTTGATGAAGTTATGAAGCTTGGTTGGAGTTTAAAATGGTTGGTTTGTGAGTTTGAAGAAGTTCTGTTCAGGGGGGGGGGGAAGGAATCGTGTTTCAGTTTGAGGAGGTTTCAGGGATGAATGGGGGTAGGGAAATGATCAGGGGAGCATGCTGAGATGTTCTATGGAGTTTTTTCTTATGTTTGATGCTTGTGTTATGTATTTCGAATGAAAATGCATAAGAGGGCAAAGCTTGGAGCTATGGCTTGGAGAGTGTTTCAGGCTTGTGTATCTGGTGAGTTATGATGCATTTGGTCCACTTATCACAACTAGAGAGGTCAGAGAAATTGGTGTGGCACAGGCTGATTGGTATGGGGTTTTTGCAAAAAAGTCCAAGTTAGGTGTACTTGAGGTATGGGCAAGTGTGAGGCTGTGATAGGGGCATGGCTTGGCTCAGCTGAGTTTAGGGAGAACCATGGAATTTGATTAGAAGCAATGCAGCAAATGAATTAGGGTTTACCATAGGTTTTGCAACTTTGTGACCTTTGGGCCCTTTTGAAGTTTCTTGATCCACAAGTCATGAAAATGGCCAAACCTTTGATGCAATATGACTTTTAGGCATTGGTTTATGTTTGTGTAATGCATAGAAGTCACTTTGAGGTATCATTTTTCCTTGGCAAGGGATTTTGCAACCTTGCCTCTTTGGTGCATAACTTGAAATTATGTGATTTTTCCCAACTTTGACAAGCCATAACTATTGATCCAAAATGAATTAGCATGAATTCTTGTACTTTTTTAAAAGGGAATGATCCATTATACAACTTTTATGACCAAAGTTTTCTCATTTGAAGCATTTTTGAATCAAAAATCAAGGGTTGAAAAAGTTTCCCAAAATGACAAGTTTTCATTACAAGTCATTTTCCCAAAAAGGCAACTTTGCAAATGGCTTGAAATTCTTCAATTTTGTGAACTTCTAACACCTTACATGATCAAATAAAGATCATACATAATCAAAATGATGAAGAACACCCTTTGGTTGGGTCATTGGGGGCCTCAGATGCCCTGATTTTACACTGACTTGCCCAAGAAGTCAACTCTTGGTTAGATGCCTTCCCCATTGAATTTCTTCATAAAAATTGATATGCATGATCCCTATACCATATAGAGACCAATAGAAACAAGAATGACCAAAAAATTTGGAGTTATGGCCTTTGAAACCAAAACCCTAATTCTAGGTCATCTGTGCAGTTAAACCTGGCTCTGCTTCCATGCCATTCTCATCTCTTGTGATTCTTTGATTTTCTTGACTTGGTGAGGATAAAATATGATGCTTGAACATACATGGATCCCTTTGAAGTGATTGATGACCTTTGGAGTGGCTCAAGTGGCTCTTGGATTGCTCAGATCATAAACCCTAGATGCAGATGACTTTGAACCAATGCAGTGAATCAAAAATGCAATATGAGGTGCTATGATTGAACTTATGCATATGAAAAGATCAAAATCCATGGTGTGAATGAGTGAGGGAAAATTTGGGGTGTTTACAGCTGCCCCTATTCAAGCATGAGTTAGCTGTGTAGAATGTAAGCAACGGCTTAACAGGCAAACAAGATAACTTGTGGTTGAATACCAAAGACAGTCCAAAATTTGCACTCACAGAATGAAGAAGAAAAGGGATATAGATTGTAAAAATAAAATATATCACAAAGCGCGGGTGACGGAAGACGACCGTCGAGCAGAGGACGACTGCTGGGGAAAGAGCAATGACGGGGACGGCCGACATGCTGGGGATATAAGAGATCATGATGGGGACGGCCATCAAGTAAGTTATCTGGGGATTATAGGTGAATGAAATAAATGATGAGGTACGGTCATCAAAGGTGAAGGACGATCACCTAGCAGGGGACGGCTGCTCTGATGGGGATAAGATGAGGGACGGTCATCTAAGGTGAAGGACGATCACCGGGCAAGGTACGGTTGCCAAAAGTATCGCGACATAGGATGAATGCCGGATAAAAAAGTCGACGATGGGTACGGCCATCGGATAAGCATGATGAAGGACGATCATCAAGAGGTGAAGGACGATCACCTAGCAGGGTACGGCTGCTCTGAAGGTATCATGACATAGGACGAATGCCAGATAACAAGATCAACGATGGGGACGGCCATCAGATAAAATGATGAAGGACGATCATCAGGAGGTGAAGGACGATCACCTAGCAGGGGACGGCTGCTAAAAAAACACGACATAGGACGAATGCCAGATAAGAAGGGTTCCAATAATGGAGACTCCGCTGGGGAAAGGATGAGCGACGGTCATCCAAAGGTGAAGGACGATCACCTGGCAGGGTACGGCTGCCGAAAGTATCATGACATAGGACGAATGTCAGATAGAGAAGAAATAGCTCGCTGGGATTTGTTGGGACAAGTAAACACGGACGAGTGTCTATATCCAAGGAATGAGAGGTATAAGTGTTTGGGTACGGTGTATAGACTAAAGATGCGGACGAGCATCCTTAAGACTATGATACGGACGAGTACCAGGTAGAAACAAACGCTGACACATGCTCAGAGATGATGATACGGACGAGTACCAACTGGTTAACAAAGAATACGGACGGGTATTGATTCTGCGGGGACTCTTCTGGGGAATAGTAGACACGGACGAGTGTTTACATTCAAGAAGACATAAGTGTTCGACACGTGTGTAGATTAAAGATGCGGACGAGCATCCTTAAGACTACGATATGGACGAGTATCGAGTAGAAACAAACGCCTGACGCGTGTTCTGAGATGATGATACGGACGAGTACCAACTGGTTAACAAAGAACACGGACGAGTATCGAATCTGAGGGGATTTGAGTGGTATATACAAGATACGGGCGAGTATCTGTATGAGTAAAACAGGGGTAACAAGTATGAGTGTTGTACAGACGAGTGTTTAACTTGCTAGGGAGAGTGACACGGACGAGTGTCAAAAGAGAAAGGTGTAATATAAACAGGTGTATGGTTTACAAAGTATTTAGGTAACTATGCTGGGAAGGTGACACGGACGGGTGCCAGGGAATTTGTATATACGTATCTGTGAGTGCAAAGGGGACGCTTTGGATTTCTACTGGGGACATGACACGGACGGGTGTCGGGAAGCATCTGTAATATATAGGTGTTTGTTTGTAAAGAAATGCCCGGGCGACTCTACTGGGGAATCATGACACGGACGGGTGCCAAAAGGAGTGTACATTTGTATTTATGAGTGTAAAGCAAATGCCTTGGCTTTCTGCCGGGGAATCCGGGGAGTTTTCTGTATATCGTTGAGGGATTGTCAATGTTCACAAATGTTTGATTCAGAACATGGCTTATGATTATGCAATATGTTTGATTTTTGCCGTAATGCTCCGTTTTAGACGGAATGCTACGCTCTGTGGGGAAAATATGATGTGAATGCTATGATTATGCAAAGATAACGACACAGAGTTCGGATCCCATAGCTATGAAGATCTCTGGTTGATCTACTTGAAGTGGACATCCCAGCTGGGGATGAGATCGTTGGTGGATCTGACATATGGAACTCTGCTTGGGAATATAGGTCACTGATAAACCTATTTTGGTAATGAGGGACCCAGCTGGGGTTTGTAGTAGCTTCCTTCACTCTGTTGTGAGATCTTCAGACGTTGCTCTTCTGGATAGAGGCTGAAACTCCGTGGGGAGGTGGTTCCCTGGCTTTTGCACTTGGCTGAGGAGGAAATAAATGGCAACTCGGCTGGGGAGAAGGCACCTCCAGTGTTGGGACTGAGTGGATAATGATTTGCCAGCTTGCTAGGATGAAGCTTTCATGCCCCATGCTGTGCTTTGAATACCTGCAAGCCTGAAAAGTCAGAGAAACGCACAAGTAACCCCGAGGTATCCTTTACCAGATTCCATCATAAGAGTTTTAGGCACTCCTGGGAGTGAGTGTATTTCCTGCAAGCACGCATTCTAAGAGAAACATTTGTATTCATGCAATCAGTAATCTAAAGACGTCGGACATTTTTGCAAATGAAGATAAAGTGTACGAAACAAAACATGACTGAAAATCTGATTTTATTAATTCATGTGCCCTGAATTGGCAAGATACAGTCAAAGAAACAAATCCCCTAAAATGAGGAGATTGTTACAAATTTAGAAATAAAAGGTATTGGCAATGTTGATGACGCTTCAAGGAGCTTCCCTTTGCTATGACTCGTGTGACATTTGACGTTCTTCTCGTCTTGCTTTCTGAAGAAGGCTGATTCTGAAAGAAGCTTGATCCTTTCGAAGCTTACCAAGTTGTAAGTGATACAGACGAATTCAGAATGCAATTGTTCGCTTATTCCCATATTTTGCGTGGATCTCCCTTTCAGGTTTTCGATCCACCGGGATACCCATTTTTGCCTGAGTTGTCCGATGCGGCTTTTCAACTCAGCGGGTGTAAATTTTTTTTTTAATTTTCCCTTATTTTGTCCGAGTCCTTTATTCTGTTTTTGACTCGTCGGGATGCCCTATTTTTGCCTGGACTTACATTCTGTTTTTATGTCCAGCAGGTCATTGTTTATGCAAAGTATTTTTTAACTGCATCTGAATTCACAGGGGATGGGAAGTCTTCACCATCCATAGTACTGAGCATGAGTGCTCCACCGGAGAAAACTTTCTTTACTACGAATGGCCCTTCATAGTTCGGAGTCCATTTGCCCCTGTGGTCTGTATGAGGAGGGAGGAGTCTTTTCAACACAAGATCTCCTACTTGGTATTCTCGGAGCCTGACTTTCTGATCGAAGGCTTTCTTCATTCTTTTCTGATACAGCTGCCCATGGCAAATTGCAGCCAATCTCTTCTCTTCAATCAGATTCAGTTGTTCGTATCGGGATCGGACCCATTCTGCTTCATTCAACTTAACATCCATCAATACCCGTAAAGAGGGCAACTCAACTTCAACAGGTAGGACTGCCTCTATACCATACACAAGCTGATACGGTGTTGCCCCAGTGGATGTTATGATTGATGTACGGTACCCATGCAAGGCAAATGGTAGCATTTCATGCCAGTCTTTGTAGGTGACTACCATCTTCTGCACAATCTTCTTGATATTCTTATTAGCTGCCTCAACAGCGCCGTTCATCTTTGGCCTGTAAGGAGAAGAATTGTGGTGTTGGATCTTGAAGTCCCGGCATAGTTCTGCCATCATTTTGTTGTTTAAAATTGAACCATTATCAGTAATGATTCGCTCGGGAACTCCGTATCGACAGATGATATCTCTCTTCAGAAATCGGGCTACCACCTGCCTTGTAACATTTGCATAAGAAGTTGCTTCAACCCACTTGGTAAAATAGTCAATGGCAACCAGGATGAATCTGTGGCCATTTGAAGCAGTCGGTTCAATATTGCCAATCATATCAATGCCCCACATGGCAAAGGGCCAAGGTGAAGACATCACATTCAAAGGATTGGGAGGCACATGCACCTTATCCGCATAAATCTGGCATTTATGGCACTTTCTGGCATAGGCACAATAGTCTGCATCCATTGTGATCCAGTAGTAACCTGATCTTAGAAATTTCTTTGCCATGGCATGCCCTCCTGCATGGGTACCAAAGGATCCTTCGTGCACTTCATGCATCAACAATCCTGCTTCTGTTTTATCAACGCATCTGAGAAGTACCATATCAAAGTTTCTCTTGTACAGGGAACCGTCAGTATTCAGGAAGAAACTGCCAGCAAGCCTTCTCAATGTCTTCTTATCATTGGAAGATGCCCCAGGTGGGTATGTTTGATCCTCCAAGAAGCACTTAATGTCATGGAACCAAGGCTTATCATCTTCAACGACGTCTGATGTAAATACATATGCTGGTCTGTCAAGTCTGGATACTGAAATCTGAGGCACAAAGTTGGCAGCTTGAACTTTGATCATGGATGAAATGGTAGCCAGAGCATCTGCAAACTGATTCTCGTCTCGTGGGATATACTCAAGCTTGACCGTTGTAAAGAAAGTCAATAACCTCCTTGTATAATCCCTGTAAGGTATCAGATGATCCTGGTGTGTGTACCATTTGTCGTTGGTTTGATTGATTACCAAAGCTGAATCTCTGAATACAGTCAAAGTCTTGATCCTGAGGTTAATGGCTTCCTCAAGACCCATAATACAAGCTTCGTATTCAGCTTCGTTGTTAGTGCAGTTAAAGGTGAGTTTCACAGAGAAAGGCATGTGAACTCCTTTAGGTGTAATGAGTACTGCACCAACACCACGACCATTCATATTAACAGCCCCATCAAACATCATAGTCCATTCTTCTTCTGGGTCAGGCCCTTCAGTGTGAATAGGCTCTTCGTGATCTTTTGCTTTTATGAACATGATGTCTTCATCAGGGAAGTCAAATATCATAGGCTGGTAATCATCAATGGGTTGCTCAGCAAGATAATCAGACAATACACTGCCCTTGATGGCTTTCTGATATGTGTACTGAATGTCATATTCTGTGAGGATCATTTGCCATCTCGCAACCCGTCCGGTAAGTGTTGGCTTCTCAAAAATGTACTTAACTGGATCCATCTTGGAGATCAATAAGGTGGTGTGGGTCAACATATACTGCCTTAGTCGGCGAGCAGCCCACGCTAAAGCACAACAAGTTTTCTCGAGCAGTGAATAACGTTGTTCACAGTCGGTAAACTTTTTGCTTAGGTAGTATATTGCATACTCTTTTCGACCAGACTCGTCATGCTGGCCCAGCACACACCCCATTGACTCTTCTAACACCGCCAGGTACATTATTAGAGGTCTTCCTTCAACTGGAGGCATAAGGATCGGAGGCTCTTGTAAGTATTCCTTGATTTTGTCAAAAGCCCTCTGGCAGTCTTCATTCCACCTGACCGTTTGTTCTTTTCTTAACAACTTGAATAAAGATTCACAGGTTGCTGTTAGATGAGATATGAACCTTGAAATGTAGTTCAATCTACCTAGAAACCCCCGAACTTCTTTTTCAGACTTTGGTGCAGGCATTTCTTGAATGGCTTTGACTTTATCAGGGTCAACTTCAATCCCTTTCTCACTTACAATAAATCCCAGCAACTTACCGGATTGCACCCCGAATGTGCATTTGTTGGGGTTTAACTTCAGTTGGTATTTCCTCAGACGCTTGAATAACTTCAGCAGATTTATCAGGTGGTCTTCTTCTGTGAGGGACTTGGCAATCATGTCATCCACATAACATTCAATTTCTTTATGGATCATGTCATGGAATAATGTTACCATAGCCCGTTGATACGTTGCACCAGCATTCTTCAGTCCAAATGGCATCACCTTATAACAAAACGTGCCCCAGGGTGTGATGAAAGTTGTCTTCTCCATGTCTTCAGGTGACATCTTGATCTGATTGTATCCTGAAAATCCGTCCATGAAGGAGAATACCGAGAACTGAGCCGTATTATCAACCAATACATCAATGTGAGGTAATGGGAAGTCATCTTTCGGGCTGGCTCTGTTCAGATCCCGGTAATCCACACACATTATCACCTTGCCGTCTTTCTTAGGCACAGGTACAATATTAGCAACCCACGGAGGATAGCTAGTCACAGCAAGGAACCCGGCGTCCCACTGCTTTTGTACTTCTTCCTTAATCTTCATTGCCATATCTGGGCGAGTACGGCGCAGCTTCTGTTTTACTGGCGGGCAGTCTTCTTTCAGTGGCAGCTTGTGCATGACAATATCGGTGTCCAACCCTGGCATATCCTGATAAGACCAAGCAAAGACATCCACATACTCCCGAAGCATGTCAATCAGTTGCTCTTTCACTGAATCTTGTAAGCAGGCCCCGATCTTGACTTCTTTCACGTCTTCTTCCGTACCAAGATTAACCGTTTCAATCTCCTCCTGATGAGGAGTGATAACCTTCTCCTCTTGCCTTAACAACCTGGCTAGCTCTTCAGGAAGCTCATAATCTTCTTCAACCCCTTCATCAGCTTGATTGATTGGATTGTCAAAATCATACGAAGTCATAGCAGTGTTGTTGTCGGTGCGGTCTGAAAGGCACTCTCTGCAAGGGTTTAGATTGTTCATTTTAGTGATCGATTTTAATATTGTTTTAGGAAAAGTGAAATGAAGTTATCATTTTGGAAAACATTGCCATTTTATTTTTGTACAAAAAGAAAAATGGAAAACAGTGAGCGGAAAAGGAAAAGACTCATTTGCAAAAGATGTCTGATATTCATTGATTGATCTGTTTGCACAAAATTACAAGATGGCCCGATTACAAAATGAGTCCTGTCATCTTGGGCAAGATGCAAGACTTGATGCATGCTTAAAAATACAGGAAATAATAATTACTCTGCAGGAGTAACCCTTATGATTTCCTGGGAAGACCAGTTTGAGATATGGCTCCCCGGGGTCCTTGGACGTATCCAGCTCTCCAGGTTGCGCTCATCCTCCGACTCATCTTCCAAGTTGTTCACTGCATCTGGGGTGAGCATTCCCCCGCTGACAAAGTTGGGCTTCTTGGCAGCCTCTGATTGATCTTGTTGAGTTGGTTTGTAACCCAACCCAAATCTGTCCTCCTTCTTCTCCACGGGCAGCAGCTTGCCCCAACCTTGGGCAGTACCCTCTTCAACAACCTTCCTGGCTTGCTGATAAGACGTCATGGAGGTTCCCAGTATAGCAGATGCCTCATTAATGTTCAGGGCCTCAAATCCCTGGCTCATGGTTTCATGGATTTCTCCATCCATTTCAATGTACTTGTACGTAGCCAGATGGCTAACAAAGATGTCCTCTTCGCCACAGATGGTGATGATCTGGCCTTCCCACTTGAATTTCAGCTTCTGGTGAAGGGTAGACGTAACAGCGCCAGCGGAATGGATCCAAGGTCTACCCAACAAATAGTTGTAGGCCGGCTGAATGTCCATCACATAGAAGGTAATTTTAAAAGTCTGCGGGCCAATCATCACAGGCAGATCAATCTCCCCTAGCACTGATCTTTTAGAGCCATCAAATGCTCTTACCACCAAATTACTCGGACGCAATGCCAAGCCATCATACTCCAGCTTCACTAAGGCTTTCTTTGGTAGGACATTGAGCGATGACCCAGTATCCACCAGTACATGAGATAGAACAACACCCTTGCATTCTAGAGTGATGTGTAAAGCCTTGTTGTGGTTACATCCCTCAGTTGTTAAGTCAGCATTGGTAAAGCCCAGTCCATGACTGGTGTTGACATTTGCCACCACAGTTTCTAGCTGATTAACAGTGATCTCCTCTGGCACGTATGCTGCGTGCAAGAGTTTCAGTAATGCATTCCTGTGAGCTTCAGAACACATCAACAGGGATAATATGGAGATCTTTGAGGGAGTTTGGTGAAGCTGGTCCACCACCTTGTAATCACTTCTCTTTATAATTCTCATAAACTCGTCTACATCTTGCTCAAAAGATGTCTTCTGAGTTTCTTTGATGATTGGTTCTTCAGGTATCACACTCTTCCCCTTTGCTTTTGCAGCAGCTTCTGCTTCGGCATTAGGTCTTTGCAATTGTGAGGCAAAAAGGCGTCCGCTTCTGGTGAAGCCTCCGCCTCCCCCAACATTATCAATTTGTGGAGAAGAGGTTGAAGAATCCAAAGTGATTTTCTCTCTGTTGCAGTAGAGGTCAGAGCCATAATGCCAAGGTATGGCATTACTGCTTTCATATGGAACTGGTCCAGGCACCGTGATGGTAACTGGACTGACTGCTGCAGAGGAGGGTACTGAAATGGTGTGCGGATCGTAGTAAATGGTGACCGGTGACTTGGCAGGAGGTGCCACTATTTGTTGTTGAAAGTTGTTGTTTGGAGGAACATTTGATGGGTCATAGTAAATGGTGACTGCTGAGATATCTTCATTAATTGCTGCTGGTGTTGTAGAAGATTCTGTAGAATAAATGGGTGCTGATGTTGTAGAAGAAATGGTTGTTGACATCTGATTTGTTGAAGTGATGGATGGAGCCATTGTTGATGATATTGATGAATTGGTCGGAATGATTGTTGTTGCAGTTGTAGAAGAGTCAGGAATTGTTGTCAAAGGGATTGCTGGATTTGTAGGCGCCGTTGTTGTGATCGGAAGTATACCACTTTTGATAAGACCATCTATGCCGCTTCTCAAGTTATCACACCCGTTGACCGAAATGTTACAATAACCACAATCGAGCTCACACCCGGGGAACATCTGGCACTCTAGAAGCTGAGCTTTAATTTCTACCAGAGGTGTTCGAATCTGCCCAACACTGGTGATTAAGAAAGATGGCTGGTCTTCCTCAATGGCATTAATTCTTGGCCCTCCATGATTGGGCATGGGATTCTTGGTGACACTTGGAGGGGGTGCAAAGTTGAGGGCTTTAGAATCCACCAAGTCTTGTACTTTCATTTGTAAAGCCCTACACTTCTCTGTATTGTGGCCAGGTGCATTGGAGTGGAAAGCACATCTGGCGTTGGAATCATAATTTCTCGGCAGATTGGAAGGATCTGGTGGTGCCAATGTCCTTAATTCAACCAAGTTGAGTTTCATGAGTTGTGGCAATAAAGCGGCATAAGGCATAGGGATAGGGTCAATCATCCTATTTGCCTGTGATGGTCTTTGTTGAAAAGGTCTTTGTTGTTGATTGTTGTTGTTGTTGTTGTAGGTTCTTTGTGGCGGGTACTGGACTTGCTGTTGATAATGTGATTGTTGTTGTGGTTGATATGCTGGTTGCTGAGGAATCGGAGTTGGAATAGTGACAGCTGCTACTGATCTATGGACATACTGAGGTCTGCCCCTGCCGGCATGAATGGCATTTGTTTCACCGGTTCTTCTAGGTCCCACAAAAGGCTTCCTGGGATTACTTGACGAACTTGCACCATTATCAGAAATCTTACCCATCTCCAGAAGGCTTTCAATTCTTTCTCCAACTATTACTACGTCAGCGAAGCTGGTGGAAGAAAAGGCAGCTAGCCTATCAATATATGTTCCTTGCAGAGTGTTCATAAACATGTCGGCCATTTCTCTTTCTGACATGGGTGGTTGGACAGCAGCAGCAAGTTGTCTCCACCTCTGGGCATATTCCCTGAAGCTTTCCCTGGAGGATTGAGACATTCCCATCAAGAGGGTCCTGTTAGGCGCCATGTCCAGATTGTATTGGTACTGCCTGATGAAAGCTTCAGCTAGGTCCTTCCAGCACCTTATAGTAGCTCTGGTCAAGTGAGAGTACCACTCCCTTGAAGCCCTAGTCAAACTGTCTTCAAAGTAAAACATCCACAGTTTCTCATCCATGGTATATGCTTTAAGTCTTCCCAGAAAGGACTGTAAGTGAGTTCGTGGACAGGAAGTTCCATTGTACTTCTCGAAGCACGGGGGTTTAAACTTGTGGGGAATCCTTACCCCGTCCACTAACCCCATATTCATGACATCAAAACCTAGGGAATTTTGAGACTCTAGAGATCTCAACTTCTCAGCAATTTCATCAAACCTCCTATCATAAACTTCATCCCCAGCTCCCATTACAGTAAAATGCTCTTCCTGGGGGTCTTCCTGTAAGATCCTTCCTCCGATAGTATTTCCTTGCACATTACCCGGGATGTTGACTTCCGGATGTAGATGAGGCCCATACACTGGTGGATTAACATGAGGCTGACCCCTCTCATTGTTACTTGTTCCTCCAGTTCCCAGAGGAGGTTCTTCCGGGGTTTGTCTTTCTACCAATGCCCTCAACCTTTCTTGACTTTGGGCCAAGCCATTCATTACTTCCATGAATTGGGTCATTTGGTTTCTCATCTCCAGCCTTTCATTAGCCATCTGAGTTCTGACATCTGTCAGATCTTGCTGTACTTGATCCATCTGGATACCAGGAAGATTGTTGCGAGTAGGATACCGGTGCGGACGGTTGAGAGGGAACACCCGACGGCAAGCAATAATTCCTGAACCACAACAGAGTTAGTAACAAACAAAACAAAAACCTACAAAACAAAACAAAGGTCAGTATGCAATGCAGTATGCTTATTTGTTTCCCAAGGTATCCGGCTTGGCTCTTGGTTTTGACCTTTCCAGACCCTGAGGAATATACTTTGATGTTGCTTGAGAGAAAGAGACTTAATGAAACAAACTAACAAATACATTGCAAATGGTGAACCATGCATAGTTTGTTTTTACAACATATGCCCCTGAGGGGTCAAAATACAACATAAAAGAAAAGTACATCAAATGGAAATAACAACAAGCAAAGTAGTCAAACATCTAAGCCAAACTCATCCTCCTTATCCTCCTTCAAAAGTGCTTCAGTTACAGGACCAGCCGGATGCTCTGTGATGTTTCTGATAAGAAGGTTTCTGGTGGCAATAGCAGTGGTCAGCTTCTTGTGCCTGTCTTGGTCCTTTGACCTCTTCACACCAGCCCTAAGCTTTAATTCTGAGATCTCCTTCTGGGCTGCCAGCAAAGCCTCCTGTTGCTTCTTCTCATTAGCCTCTAGCTGCTCAATCCTGGCTTGAGTTCTCTTATCTTCTTGAGTGCGAGCTTCAGTGATCCTGACCCACCTAGCTTGACTTTCCTCTAGATAGAGATCAGTCCTAGCCTTCTGAAATTGGGCCTCTTTACAGGCATTCTTTAATATTTGCTCTCCAGCTCTTGATTTCTTGATGTAGTCCTCTGCTTTCTCAATCTTGTCCAGATGCTCCACTTTAAGCTTCTCCAACCTCTCAATGTCTAGACGACCATCACTCCTCTCCCAGAGGGTCTTCTTCAGAGCTTGAGACAGATTCTCATTCCTTTCCTTCAGCTTCTCAAATTCTTCCAGGCTGACAGTGGCTGGAGGTGGTACTGTGGATGGTCCAGGTGCATCCTCAATGGTGAAGGGCATCCCAGAAATCTGAGCCCTAGCATGAGACCATTCATAGTACTGAGTTGAAGCCACATTATTGCATCTTCCAAGAATGGCCATCCCTTTTGTTTGGATATTGTCCCAAGCCCAGGATGCTTGTCTGACAACAGCTAGATTAGGTTTTATCTCACAATACAGGGTTTCAGCCAAATCTTGCACTCTAGGAGGGTGAACCAAAGCATAGCCCAATTGTCTCTTAAACAGCAAAGGGTTGTAATTGATGCAACCTTTCACTCCTATTAGAGGTACATTGGGGTACTGTCCACATCTAGTGGTTATGTCTCTGCCCTTGGTGCTCTGGGTGCACCATCTGATGTCATCTGAAGTCAAAGCAATAAGTCTCTTAGCCCAATTCTTCTGTTGGTGAGGGTTCAGGAAGGCATCAGTCCTGGGTAAGTGTTTGAGCAGCCAAGTGTGAAATAGAGGAGCACAGCATCTCACCAACTTTCCTCTCTGCTTCTCATTTCTTTGGTGAACAGAATAATAGAAGTCTCCCAGCAATGTGGGTACTAGGTTCCTCAAAAGGAAGAGATGAATGGCATTCTTGCTGATAAACTTGGGCTCATCTGCAAAAAGTATAACCCCATATATACTGAGGGCTAACAATGCACAAACTACCTTCCATTCCCCTAAGGAGGCCTTCAGGATAGCCTGAGAAGTCAGAAAGTCTAGGTGCAAACCAGGGATTCCAGCCTTTGTTGTCATGTTCTTCTCAATCACAATAGGTTCCAGGTGTAGTGCTTTTGCCACTTCTCCATTGCTGGGAGAAGTCATCTCTGGGTTGAAGGGGATATCACCCCTGACAGGTACTCCAATCAATGATGAGAACTCCTCCAGCAAAGATCCCAGCTGAAAGTTCTGGAAAGTGAAGCATCTCAAAGGAGGGTCATAAAACTGTAGGCAAGTGTGGATAAAACTCCACTGAGAAGGATCCAGATCCATAACCATATCAAGGATGCCTCCATAATGCTCTCTGAATAATGGGATGTGGTCTGGAGTGATAAGTGCCTGGACCTGCCTGATGCCAGCCAGCACAGGCTCAAAGAAATGGTATGAAATGTTGCTCTTCTTGGGTGCCATGACTGCTGATGAAGAGCTGGAAACAGATGCTGATGAGGATCAAGACTGGTACTGGAGATGAGCCACTGATAGGCTGGTGCTGGTGATGAAGGCAACTGAAGCAGGCAGCTGATGAAGATAGCTGAAGCAGATAGCTGATGAACAAAGGTCTATGCAAGTGAAGGGGTCAAAACCAAGCCAGATGTAATATGGATACCTTGAAAAACAAATAAACACATGTTAAAATGATGCAAATGATGAGTATTCAAATGATATGCAAGGGTTTGTGATCAAGCTGGATCTGATTACTGTCTTGATATAAGTCCATGTATGTTCAAGAAGTCCAGATGGAGGTTCAGAAATCCAGTAACCAAGGTGGGGGACTCAAATAAAGAGTCATATGTCCAGGGTTAAATCACAAGAACTGTCCAAAGTGAGGCATTCTTAAACAAAACAAGTATCAGGGTATGATGTGGCCAAGGGTTCCTGCAAACCTGTAAACAGCCCAACCCCCTCACAGGTGATGTTCTAAAACAAGGATCCTCAGACTTGGATCAGTTATGAGAAGTGTAAACACTTCTAACCCGGAGGTACAGTGCTTACAATAACCATAAAAGATCCTCCTCTAATTTACCTCAGTTTCTGAAGGTCATAATAAAGGTCATCCAGACTTAGCAGGCTTCCCAGATAGCCCTAGCACTACAGGAAATCTGTAGCACAGAGTTCTCAAGAAGAAACCCACATCTGAACCGTGTTTCATATTCCCGCACCAGACCGAAATGGAATGGGAAAGAACATGAACCACTCTAGCCTAGGTGTCACTCAGGTCCCAGGTATAGGACCTTAAACTCTCAATAGAACCCCACCCACCAAAACAAAAACCAGATCTAGCCAGATGACAATATGACAGTATGATATATAAAACTGTAAAGAAAGCAATAAATAATTGTACATAAAGCAATAAATAAAGCAACTATATACACACAATCAGCACATAACACCCCAGTAAACACAAATCAAACAAGCGCTAGGAGGAACCCACAAAAAGAACCAGAAGCCCTGGTTACAGTATAAGGTTCCCCAGCAGAGTCGCCAAGTTGTCGCTCCCACCAAATGAGGCCAGGTCAGAAGGGGTACAGACGCGAACGGTCGGCGAAAGGGATGAGAACACACAGAAGTGTACTCAGAAAGACAAGAGTCGCCAGCTAGGCATTTTTATCCCGAAGGAAAGGTAATGCTGCATAAACCTAGGAAAAGATGGATAAGACGGTTGCGAACCAGAGAGACTGAGAAAGGGGGTTGGTTACAACCTGGGAAGGTATTAGCACCCAGATTGTCCTTCGTACTCGACGGGATCCACGCTTAAAAGATTTGTGTTTCAAAGGGGTAGTGTCAGTGCAATCTGTGTATCAAAGCTGGAAAGAATGCAAGTGTCAGTGTAAAAAAGAATGTGAAGTGTATAAGAGAAGTGTCAGTGTAAGAACAAGAATGAAATGCTCAAGACCATGAGGCTTAAAGAATGAGACTGGAAAGAGGGGGAATATACAGAGACTTTTGTTCGATAATTGTTAAGTTATGCCTACGTATCTTCTCGTGCAATGAGGAAGTCAGAACACCGTAGTTCGACCCAAAGAGACTGAAAGATGAATTGACTTGTGAACTGCTTACTTGTCTGTGCTCAAGTGTATGACCTGTCTGGCTCAGGTGCAAACTGTCTTGCATTAGACGGAAGAAGCAAGTTCTCGTTTATGAGTGAATGAGATGAGAAAAGAATCCCGGAGGAGACGGTTATTGTTTGTTTTTGTGTTTTCAGTCTTTTATTGCTTCTGGATTTGTCATAAGTTAATGAGCTTAAGCCTAAACCAATGGGTTAGTAAACTCATCACATCTTCCCTCTGATTAGGGGTAATGAGAATACCTTAAGTATGAAGTAAGCACCTCAAACTTAATCACCATGATACAGGATTAAGATCATTAACCTACTTGTATTTATTCAGATGTTTTTGTTGTTTTTGTTTAGTGTTAAGTAATGAGATTAAGCCATAATCAAGGATTTAATGGACTCATTACACCATCCTAATAGAAGGATAATAGATGAGAGCATTTAAGCTGAGGAAGACTCCTCAACTTAATCCATGATTAGGGATTAACCTCATGACAAAACAAATCCTTTATTAAAGTGGATTTTAGTTAATGGTAGAATGAAGAAGTGATTTTTATGGTTTGTAAGACAACTTGAGGGGGACTTGTCCATTAACACTAGGGTTAGTCCTTCTTAACCAATTAAGGAAGAATTAGAACCCTAATGCAAGGCCCAAGTTACAAGCTTGATGTCTTAGTGATTATTAAGTGGATTGATTAAAGGATGTAAACACATTAAGGGTTTAACACTTAGGATTAAAGTTATACACTCCATCCTAATAGAAGGATGCAGGCATAAGCTTAATCACAAAGTCTTAAAGCCTTTAGGGTTTAGTCCCTGATTATGAGATGAGAAGAGAAGACTCAAAGATGACACAAAGGTAAAACTAAATGGGGGACTAATCAAAACCCTAATTGTTATCATGCTTGGAGATCCTAGGGTTTGTGAGGCTCAAGAGAGAAAGATCTTCAAAGAACCACCAAGGAGAGGAGCAGATGAAAGGAGAAAGAAGCAGAGAGAAGCAAGACAACTTGCTTCACTTAAGAAGACAAGTTGCTTGAAGGAAGAAAGTAAGATGAAAAAGAATGAGCAAGCTAAATCCAATACACATACAAAAATGCAGCAAGGGAAGCATGAAAGAGATGAAAAGAGATTATGAGAAGTGAAGGCAAATTCACTTCTCAAACAACTTACCACCTGAAATGTTAGCATAAGAAATGAAATGCAATGCAAATGAGATGAAATGTGATGATGCAAACCGAAACCAGGAGCAAGATCATGAAGTGAATGATGCTAAGAGATGATACAAACATAAGGCAAGGCATGGGAATGATCAAACAAGCATAAGGATGCAAATGAGGCATGCATTGAATCATGAAAGTACATGAAAAGTTATGAAGTGCAATGGACATACAACATGGCAAATGAAAGATGCGATGATCAAACATGATTCTAATATGTCCTAAGATGTATTATGAATCAAAAGAATGCACAAAATGTCATGGCAAGTCAATGGATGCAAGCAAATGCAAGATGGATGCAAGGGAAGGCACACATTAGGGTTATATGCATCATACAAAGCAAAAATCCAAAACCAGAAGCAAATGACATGATAAAAATTTGAAAATGCAATCAAAGATACCCTAAACCTATACAAACTCACTGCCCAAAGGAGGGGATCCAACTCTTAATCTAGTGGAAGTTATGAATTTCCTAAGATTGCTAGGGTTTTAAGGTACCTTGTCAAGAAAAATGCAAAACAAATTGAAAATGGAAGATCAAGTCCAACCAATTTTACCCTATAAACTACATGCTATACAAGATGCAATGCATAAAGAATCATCATCCAACTCTCATTGGTTAGGCAGAAAGAAATTTTTGAAGTTTGACATAAAATATTGTCTTGAAATGAAATTAAATCCAATGAAAATGATCAAAAGGTATCAAGAACAAAAAAGAAATTTGGTTTGAGAGTTGGACAATGTTTCTAAATGTTTTAAAATGCTATGTGAATTTTTTTTGTGATTTTTAAATACATAAATGTATTTTTAATTAATTAATTTCTATTAATTAATTAAAAATAAACATTTAAATGATTTAAAAATAGTTTTCAGTGCAAAAAATAAAAATAAAAATATTTTTGGGTCTTAAAAATTAGTGAAACTCTTGACAAAAAAATTTCATAATTTTTAAAGGTGTTTTGCTATTTTAAATAAAATGTGAAAGATAAATCAAATTAAATGAAATAAAAAATAAAATAAATGGAAGTATGCAGATCTGAAGGCTGAGATTCAAAGCTGAGAGTCCAGGGTTGACTGCGCGCGCTATCCTACGGCTGGCATTTAAACTGACCCAATTAACTTAAATTGAATTAATTTATCTAATTAAATATGATTAGGGTTTTAATGATAGATCCATGCCATTCGTTCACGCGGGAGTCAACCAAAGTCAAACGCATCTACGGTCCATGTTTAAACTCTCATTAATGACGCAATTAGGGCTAAGCACATTCAGACGACCGGAACATGTCGCTCCCGGGATTTTCATCCTAGTACAAACGCGAAAGTGGCGCGGAAAGGTTAGAGTCGCCAGCCAGACATTTTTATCCCGAAAGAATGGGAAAGGTAATGTTGCACAAACCTGAGGAAAAAGGAAAGGACAAGGCCTTGCGAACCAAAGATCTGAGTTCGGGAGTCGGTTACGACCTGGGAAGGTATTAGCACCCCAGATCGTCCGTCGTACCCGACGGGATCCACGCTTGCTTGTTTTGTTTCAAAGGGTGAGAAGTAAGAATGCTTCTGAATAAAACCGCTAACTGGAATGGAAATGAGGAATGAGAAAAGGAATAAGAAAAGAGAATGGAACTAAAGAATGGGGAAAATGTAGGGAAAATAAAGAATGTGCTCGAACGGGCCCTACCCCGCTGCCTACGTACCTCATCGGGATAATGAGGATCAGAGTCGACGTAGTTCGCCTAACCTAGGCGGGAACTATTTGTTTGTGTTTTTTATGTTGGAACTGTGTATGTCTATGCTCAGGCGTTGCATGCTCGTCTGGTACGAGTGTGTTTATCGTCTTGCATGTGTGACAAGTCGCCGCGAGTTCGCGTTGTGAGTGAATAAGATGAGAAGAGAAGTTCCCGCAGGATAGTCGCTTGTTATTTGTTTTTGTCTTTTAAAAGAAAGTGTTTTTGAATTTGGCACAAGGAAGTGAATTCAAACTCTTTTCCGTGGAATGTACACTTGACTCTACATTCCAAGATGGAATAATAGAACAAGCATACCCAGCAAGGAGAATTTATCCAAGACTGGTTTCCTAGGATTAGGGCTTAAGTTCACTGGCTTGTTGAACTTTATTAAGTGTTTTTGTTGCTTTTGTGAAGAAATGTCTTTTAAGTTTTTCTTTGTGAACAACTCCTTGATGAGACTTGTGCATCATGATAGACAAGCTTACACCACTCCAAGATGGAATGAATGCAAGTGCTTCATGGAATAAGGCTATACACAAGGAATCCTTTCATTTATTTGTTAAGTGTTTTTGGATTTTGTTTGAAGATGAGAAAGAATGACTCAAATTGGAAAAAGGACAAAATCTAAGGGACTAAGACTCAATCCTAATTTTGTTTATTTACAAGAGGTCCTAATGGTTAGTGAGGTTTCTAAGCCTAATGGAAAAACTAGAAACTACTAGAATTCAACTTACTTCTTAATGAAGTTAAGTTGATTCTAAGAACAATGGGGAAGCCTATACAAGTTATAAAAACCAAATAACAAGGCAAAACAATAGAAATGAACATAGGGAATAAAATTCTAAACAACACATTAAAGGCATGAACTAAAAAATAGTCCTATTTTATTTATTCTAATTCTAATGAAAATGAAACTTTAAACCTAAGTTCTAAATCTAAGTCAAGCCTAATATTTTCATTCTAAAACTCAATTTAAACTAACCTAAATCTATATTAGATTCTAGGATTAAATCTAATCTAAACTATATTTTTTCCAATTTTATTTTCAATGGCCTAAACTAATGGGAATTATACATAAATAGGCCTAAGAACTAATATTCTAAAAAATATTAAAACTTCTGAAAAAAAATATGAAAATTAAACTATAGGGACCTAATACTATCTATAATATTGTATTAAAAGGGATCCTAAAAAATCCTATTTTTTCTATGCCTAAAAAATGATTATTTTCACCTAAGAATTAACCACTAATTTCTAAGGATTACACCATTAAAACCTAAGATAAAAGGTCCTAAAAAATCCACTAAAAATATCCTAAGAACTATTATGAGTCCTCTAATTATAGAAAAAAGAATGGCTCAAAAATCCTACTGGAAGTTACCTAAATAAAATCAACAAAATCCAGCACCATTAAAGAAATTCAATAAAAGCTAACTACATGAAAAAATTCAGAATTAATTCAAAAATAAAGCTAATTCAGAAAAATAAAATGCTAAACATTTCTAAAATGACTTAAAATCCTACTTTAATTTTTATAGATTTTTATTAACCATTTTCCTATTTTTATTGAATTATTTTCTAACCTAATACTAAACTAAAATAAATTCTAAAGAAACATGACAGGGGGGTGAGCTAAGCATATTTTTCTAGTATTTTTATTAACTGGGCCTAAAAGAAGGGGTGCAGAAAGCAGAATTGTTAAGGCCCATGCGCAGGTTTGAGGGGAGGTGCAAGAAGAAACTTATTTGTGTGGTTTTTTATGTGGGCTCAGAAACGGGGTGTGATTAGCAATAGGCTGAGGCCCAGAATGCAGGAAGCATGAGAGAGGTGTAGTAGGCAATTTTTTCATGTTGTTTTCGTGATGGGCCTTAAAATGAGGTGCCAATAGCAGAATGGCAAGAGCCTACCGGACGGTGACAAGTGTCACCGCCGGTATGGCTGGAAAATTCAAATCTTATCCCATTCTATCTACCAGAATTTATAACGGTGGATTTTATTGGAAATTATGAAGATTTGTTAGATTAAGACAAAAATCAAGACTCTTAATTGCCTTTAATTATTAAGATTTTTCCTTAATTGCTATTAAACTATCCTAATTATCTTCATAATTTAAACTAAAAATTGAAAACAAGACAATAAGCTGAAACCAAAAGGGGTGAACACAAAATCCAAACCCTAATTCTTCGCCGTCCCCCATCATCTTCTTCGCTCTCTTCTCTCCTCTATCCTACAAATCCTCCTACTCTCCGCCGGAACCTCCTCCTATTCTGGCTACCAACACTCATCATAACGCTAAACCCTAACTTCTTGCTCAGAAACGAAAGCTCAACAGTGTTGCGATTGCGACCTCTTATACTTCAAAGATTCGAACGCGTACCTTGAACTGAAGCCTCGAAGAAGATGACGCGAAATGTCAGTGATGAAAGTGATTTCGTTGCTTCGAAGCTACTGCGATTTGGAAGCTTGCTCGTACCGATTCACTCCATAAATACCTCTTCTCGGATCCGTGCGAGTTGTCGTTGCGGTGTCTCTGCGGTGGCGGTGAACGCTTTAGGTACGAAACTCTGAGTTATTCCTCCGCTTCCTCTTTTCTTGTGATTCTGAAATATATTTCGATCGATCCTCGTCCTGAACTGCTCGCGCCCTGTTATTGCTTGAACAAACCTCTTATTGAATTTGCATTGCCAAATTTTGTGCAGGTTCCATGGAATCCTTATTAGACCCTCAGCTTCATTGAAAGTGTGATGAAGAGGGATGAATGCGGATTATAGGGGATTCAAGAACAGAGGTTGATGAAGCCTTGGTTGGAACTGAATAACAACAAGCTGAAGCCTATGAAGAGATGATTAGAAGAATGATGAATGATTGATTGAGGGAAGAAGAAGAATCGAAGGAGTTCTGAGAAGAGAGATGAATGAAGTGAAATTGTGGTGGAGGGTGAAAGAGATTTGAGAAAGAAAAGATTGCAGAAGAAGAAGAATTCGTGTGAGCAGAATGTTGTCAAGAAGAAACGAAGTAAAAGAAGTTTTGATTTATATAGGATTTCAGATGAAACTTCCAGAAGAAAAATCGGTTAAGCAAGTTAGTTATTCTTTATTTATTCGTTTTTGATTTCTGAAATTATGTTTTAGCTAGTTTTGCTCATTGGTTGTATTGATTTTCAGAAGAATGGAGGGTGGAGATCAAGAGCTGAAAAAGGAAATTGAATGTAAAGTTTGGTCAAGAATGAAAGCCTTGAAGTGTTGAAGTATTGAAGTACTTTTCGAATTTCGGTTCAAGAAGGTGAGGTTGAGGGACTCGTCTATTTCTCTTTACTTCTGAGGTTTGCTATGGAATCTTCACCATGACTGAATTTTTCTTTTCTTTTGTCCTGTAACTTTTCTTACTATAACTGTTTTTTCGTTTCTGTTTTTGTTGATCGACAGATTTAGAACAGCCGTGATCAAGTCCTCATGGAGTTCCGGGTCTATACAAGCTACGCTTTCTGATAAAGGACTAAACAAATTTTTAATCACTTCCGAGTCACCAAAAAGGGTTCGAAACGGAGGCATTTGCTTTGCTAAAAGCCGAAGCTCTCTCGCAGCTTCTTTTTTGATCCAATGCAGACAATGGCAGCTTGCAAAGCAATGACTGTAACAGACATTGGTAGCTCATCTCCATGCTGAGTTTGAGGGCATTCTCTATGGACTTCACTTAGCCAATTCTGAATGAATGGTTTGTCATAAGTTCGAGAAAGAAACACTGGATCCCATGTCCCTGAGAACAAAAGGTGCGGTGATGGCTTCCTCAGCAGCATGCCGAGTGAAATTGTCGTCTTCAACAATAGTATTAACAAGTTCACATAACTTGTCCTTCAATGCAAATGTCTGCTCCGGGTTGTTTGACATTGCAGAACGAGAATTTGTTGCTGGGGTTTGAGATACGAAACTGACAAGTGTTGGAGGAGTGTTGAAAAAAAATTGGAGACGGTGATGCCATGTATTGAGGAGTGATTCCCGAAAGTTGCAGAGGGAGCCCTTTCCTCGAGAATCTTGTTAATTTCTTTTTGTCCACTATGATATTTCCTGATGTAATATCCTTTCTCCTAATAATTTGAATCCAAAGTCCCATATATGAAGAAAAGTCAACCAATATAAGTATTGAAAGATGTCCCTTAAATTCCAATCCTGTCATTTCCAATTCTGGATTTCTTTTGTGTAGTTTTATGTGATTTTTGGGTTATCATGATTTTTCTTTATGTATATTGGTTATGGGAAAATTAAAAGGACAATGTAGAATTAAATGAATATTAATAGGGGAATCCAAAAGTGAATAAAGAGTTGATTTCAAAACATATAAGTGTGGTTAAAATGGTTATATACAACATGGACTAGAAGATGATTTTATGGGTGTAGGCCTAGAAAATGAATATTAAATATGGAATTACAAAAAAAATGGTTTAATGACTTTGATTAGAAACACAGGCTTAAGAGAGAAAGATTTACAAAGAGATCTTTGGGCTTGGGTTAAAATGTGTGGAAATTAACGAACAACATAGGGAATTATAGAAAGGATATGGATTGCAAAAAATAAAATGAACATTGGTAATTCACCATGGACTTAAAGGAATGATTTCAATCGAATTGAAAGAATGGCAAATGGTAATGGCTCATATCCCAAATAAACATTGCGTATTCGAGTTCGAACTTGAATGATGCCTTCCAAATAAACCAATAGTCATGCATTCTCCTTTAATCTGAATTGAATCAACACAATCCAACTTTAGGAACTTCGATGCCATACTTAAATCCACACAATCTCGAAATATTATTCCATAAACAAAAGGATCCAAACCAATCTCTGATACAATGGGCCTCCATTGGTGAAGTTCCCTAAAGAAAATCTGATTGAACACCTCAATAATGGGTTAGATGCACCAATGAATAACCTCCCTCATTTCAAACCCTGGTAGGTACAGATAAGGTATGAAACCCTATTCCCGTATGGCCTAAATCACATGCCTTATGAAACAACGAAATGCACTAATATGCTGTTAATGACTTAGTGAGAAATGCATATGAATGCAAAACGATATGCCAGTAAAGGGAATAAATATGAGGGCAAATTTTGAGGTATTACAACTGCCCCTATTCAATCATCTGCAAGCCTGAACGAATAATTGCGACGGCTTTTATACGTTCAAGGCATGGAGTGATTGAATACTCGAATAAACCTGGAAATTTGCACATTGAGGGTAACAGAAATGCCATCTGCCCATTTATTTATTTATATATTTATGATTTTGACCTCTGAATAGGTAGCGAAAATAGAACCAGGTGGAAATATGCTGGGAAGAATGCCATCATTGAATGACCACTCACACGGGATCCTCAGATCCAGTACTAAAACCATCCTTGAATAGAAGCACAATGGCATACCGGCCGCAGGCGATAACCATCAACAACAAAGACTGACCTCGGACAGACTTTGCAAAAGAGACAAACTGACCTCGATCAATAAGCTCGAAAAGTGAACTACTATCCTCGAATAATATCCACACAAAACAAAAACAAGACCAACTGCAGAAGGACTTGAAGAAAAGAAATTCCATCCTCGAATGACAAATCAACAGATCCTCGGATCTAACACGAAACCATCCTCGAATGGAGACGCAAAGGTATATCAGCCTCGACTGATAACCAAACACAAAGCTGACCTCAGACAGACTTTGCAAAAGAGACAAACTGACCTCGATCAATAAGCTCAAAAAGTGAACTACTATCCTCGAATAATAGCCACAACAACAATACCAACCGCAGAAGGACTTGAAGAAAAGAAATGCCATCCTCGAATGACAAATCAAAAGATCCTCGGATCTAACACGAAACCATCCTCGAATGGAGACGCAAAGGTATACCATCCTCGACTGATAACCAAACACAAAGCTGACCTCAGACATACTTTGCAAACGAGACAAACTGACCTCGATCAATAAGCTCAAAAAGTGAACTACTATCCTCGAATAATAGCCACAACAACAAGACCAACCGCAGAAGGACTTGAAGAAAAGAAATGCCATCCTCGAATGACAAATCAAAAGATCCTCGGATCTAACACGAAACCATCCTCGAATGGAGACGCAAAGGTATACCAGCCTCGACTGATAACCAAACACAAAGCTGACCTCAGACAGACTTTGCAAACGAGACAAACTGACCTCGATCAATAAGCTCAAAAAGTGAACTACTATCCTCGAATAATAGCCACAACAACAAGACCAACCGCAGAAGGACTTGAAGAAAAGAAATGCCATCCTCGAATGACAAATCAAAAGATCCTCGGATCTAACACGAAACCATCCTCGAATGGAGACGCAAAGATATATCGGCCGCAGGCGGTAACCAAACACAAAGCTGACCTCAGACAGACTTTGCAAAAGAGACAAACTGACCTCGATCAATAAGCTCAAAAAGTGAACTACTATCCTCGAATAATAGCCACAACAACAAGACCAACCGCAGAAGGACTTGAAGAAAAGAAATGCCATCCTCGAATGACAAATCAAAAGATCCTCGGATCTAACACGAAACCATCCTCGAATGGAGACGCAAAGGTATACCGGCCGCAGGAGGTAACCGGAAACACAAAGAAAATAGGACAAGATGGAACGGGATCGTTGTACATAAACGAGAGCCCAAGCAAACAGGACCGTTGTACAAAACGAGAACCTGCGACGCGACTGTTGTACCAAACAAGACATGAAATAAGTGAAAAACATTGACTTGAAAAGACAAGGATGTCTGGAACATGATATTGGTATCCTCTGTGCGGAGTACTTCAGGTTGAAAAGATATTATAAGTCATACGTAATATACCTCAAAACTGGCCCATGCTGGCATGCATATGTTTGAATTTATGGCGTAATGCTCCATGATGATGGAAATGCTACGCTTTGGAGGATGCAGACGTAGTGATGATTATGCGAATGACAATGCAAAGAGATCTCCTGATAAGGAGATTGCAGGTATCCCAGATAACTTGGCTAGGAAGAAACGATGATCACTGCATTGATCTGGTTCATCCTGATGAGGAGGAAACAACTCTGCGGGGAAAGCTGTTAATACTTCACTGGCTCTGAATAGCCGTCACTGCCAAAAATAAATTGGACTTTGAGACTGGAGTGCCAAGACCCTGCTGGAGATGGACCCTTCTTGAACTCTTGTGGGGAAGTGAGGACTTCCTGGCTTGGCTGGGGACCAAAGGCCTGACATTGCTGAGGAAACACCTTGCTGGGGAGGAAAGAACTCCTTATACTGCTGAGGATTGCCCCTGTCTGAAGGGAACCTTTTGCTTGGGGATTGCACCCACTCTCTGCTACCTTGATGGGTGAAATTTCAACTTCCACATGGCTGGGGATGATTGGAAACACCCTGGGAGATACTTGTTTCTGTTCGAACAAAAGGGAATGCCCATCCTGGGTAATAATCTTTAGCTCTGTTAGCAACACCAGTACTTGCACCTGCATGAACACAATCGATAGTACCTGCAACATAGAGAATTAGTTTGGGACCTGCTTGCCCCAGGCTCATAGCATGGATCATTGTCTGGGCATCTCGATACCCTTTCAGAGTTGTATTAAATGTTTCTATTCTCCTGCACGAGTTAGAAAGCATTCAAATGTTCATAACACAATGCAAGTTACCATTTGCTAGACGTTTTCACAATCAATCAATGCAAGATGAAAAAAGTAAAAACAAAGAAGCAAAATAGTCAATTGACTGAAGTTGAATTCTTATTGATTTGGAAAGGTGGCCCTGAATAGGCAATACAAAGGAAGCAGTTCCCTGTAATGAGGGAACAACTAAAAGAAAAACAAACTATCCTATTGGCAATGTGAAAAGTGAATCTCATCAAGTCTCAACCCAGTTATGACTTGTATGTCTTCAAGACGCTCCGTTCGCTCTGCTTCTTGAGAGAAAGTAAAAGAACTGATCTTCAACCCTTAGGATAGCCTCAACTGTATGTAGGTCATGGATCTCGCAGATCGCAGTCGTTCATGTTAATCCCTCTTTTGCGTGGATCGCCCTTTCAAGTTTTCAATCCACCGGGATACCCTTTTTTGCCTGAATTATCCGATGTGGCTTTTCAACTCAGCGGGTGTACATTTTTTTTTCAAGATTTCCCTAACTTTTGCCCGAGCCTTTTTATTCTGTTTTTGGCTCGCCGGGATGCCCATTTTTGCCTGGATTATTATTCTGTTTTTATCCAGCGGGTCCTTTTCACACGAAGTATTTTCTTACTGCGTCTGCGTTGACAGGGGATTGGAAGTCTTCTCCATCCATGGTTGTCAGCATTAAGGCTCCTCCTGAGAAAACCTTTTTAACCATGAATGGTCCTTCATAGTTGGGTGTCCACTTGCCCCTGTGATCGTTGAGAGGAGGAAGAATCCTTTTCAGCAATAAATCTCCTGGCGTGTACCTCTGTGGTCGCACCTTCTTGTCAAAAGCCTGCTTCATTCGTCGCTGATACAACTGTCCATGGCATACAGCTGCTAGACGCTTCTCTTCAATGAGGCTCAATTGATTATACCTGGATCGGAGCCACTCAGATTCATCTAGCTTGATATCCATCATCAACCTTAACGAAGGGATTTCTACTTTGATTGGTAAAACTGCCTCCATACCATACACCAATGAGAATGGAGTTGCCCCAGTCGAGGTACGTACTGATGTCCTGTACCCATGTAACGCGAATGGTAACATCTTGTGCCAGTCTTTGTACGTCACAACCATCTTCTGCACAATCTTTTTGATGTTTTTATTTGCCGCCTCGACGGCGCCATTCATCTTCGGACGATATGGAGAAGAGTTGTGGTGTTCTATTTTGAAGTCTTGACACAAGTCAGCCATCATCTTGTTGTTGAGATTAGAACCATTATCAGTAATGATCCTTTCAGGAACTCCGTATTGGCAGATGATGTCTCGCTTAATAAATCGAGCGACCACTTTTTTAGTGACATTAGTGTAGGAAGCCGCTTCCACCCACTTCGTGAAATAATCAATATCGACTAGGATGAAGCGATGACCATTAGAAGCTGTTGGCTCAATCTTTCCAATCATATTGATGCCCCACATAGCGAACGGCCATGGTGAAGACATGACACTCAACGGATTCGGAGGCACATGGACCTTATCGGCATAAATTTGACACTTATGGCATTTACGGGAGTATTTACAATAATCAGATTCCATGGTAATCCAATAGTATCCCGATCTCAATAATTTCTTGGCCATGGCATGTCCTCCAGCATGGGTACCAAAGGAGCCTTCGTGAACCTCCTGCATTAACATGTCTGCTTCGTGTCTATCCACGCATCTGAGCAGTACCATGTCGAAGTTCCATTTGTACAACACACCATCTTGATTCAAGAAGAAACCTCCTGCCAGTCTTCTAAGAGTCTTCTTATCCTTACTAGATGCCCCGGCCGGGTATTCTTGAGCCTTCAGGAATTGTTTGATGTCATAGTACCAAGGCTTGTTATCTTCACCATCACCAACTGCAAAGACATAGGCAGGTCTTTCCAGACGAGAGATCGAAATTCGAGGCACGAAATTCTCTCGACAAACTTTAATCATGGACGACAAAGTTGCGAGAGCATCGGCGAACTGGTTTTCGTCTCTAGGAACATAGCTCAGCTTGACTTTGGTAAAGAAAGTTAACAACCTCCTGACATAATCTCTGTAAGGAATCAAGCAAGCTTGATGAACTAGCCATTTGCCATTGACTTGATTTACCACCAAAGCAGAATCTCCAAAGATCTCAAGGTTCTTGACTCGCAAGTCTATTGCCTCTTCGATCCCCATGATACAAGCTTCATACTCTGCCTCATTGTTAGTGCACTCGAAGGTCAACCGAGCGGCTAAGGGTGTGTGGACCCCTTCTGGCGAGATAATAACAGCACCTACTCCATTCCCATTCATGTTTACAGCCCCGTCAAACATCAACTTCCATCTGGATTCAGGGTCAGGCCCCTCCTCCGGAAGTGGTTCTTCGTAGTCTTTAGACTTGAGGAACATGATGTCCTCATCCGGAAACTCAAACCTCATGGGTTGATAATCATCGATCGGCTGCTGGGCCAAGTATTCTGATAACACACTCCCCTTGATAGCTTTTTGTGAAGTGTATTGTATGTCATACTCCGTGAGTATCATCTGCCAACGGGCCACTCTTCCAGTCAAAGTCGGCTTCTCAAAAATGTATTTCACAGGATCCATCTTGGAAATTAAGAGAGTAGTGTGTGTCAGCATGTACTGTCTTAGTCGGCGAGCAGCCCATGCCAAAGCGCAGCAAGTTTTCTCGAGTAGTGAGTATCGTGTCTCACAATCGGTAAACTTTTTGCTAAGGTAATAAATGGCGTGCTCTTTTCGACCAGACTCGTCCTACTGACCCAGCACACATCCCATCGATCCTTCAAGCACAGTAAGATACATAATCAAAGGTCTCCCTGGCACTAGAGGCATAAGAATTGGTGGTTCTAACAGGTACTCTTTGATTCGGTCAAAGGCTTGTTGACAGTCTTCGTTCCATTTAATGGCCTGATTCTTCCTCAGAAGCTTAAAGATGGGCTCGCACGTAGCCGTTAGGTGAGAAATAAACCGCGCAATGTAGTTTAGTCTCCCTAAGAAACCACGCACTTGCTTTTCAGTCTTTGGCTCAGGCATTTCTTGGATAGCTTTCACCTTGGCTGGATCAACCTCAATTCCTCGTTCACTAACAATGAAACCGAGTAACTTGCCAGAACGAACCCCGAAGGTACACTTATTCGGATTCAACCTCAGTCTGAACTTCCGAAGCCTGTCAAACAATTTAGCTAGGTTAACCAAGTGCTCTTCCTCTGTTTGGGATTTTGCTATCATGTTATCAACATAAACCTCAATTTCATGATGGATCATGTCGTGAAACAACGTCACCATTGCCCGTTGATAGGTAGCTCCTGCATTCTTTAAACCAAATGGCATGACCTTGTAACAAAAGGTGCCCCAAGGAGTGATGAAAGTTGTCTTTTCCATGTCCTCGGGAGCCATCTTGATCTGATTATAGCCTGAGAATCCGTCCATGAAGGAAAACACGGAAAACTGAGCAGTATTATCGACAAGTACATCTATGTGAGGTAGAGGGAAATCATCTTTGGGACTGGCCCTATTCAAATCCCTGTAGTCCACACACATCCTGACTTTGCCATCTTTCTTGGGAACCGGCACAATATTAGCAACCCACGGAGGATAACTGGCCACGGCCAAGAAGCCAGCATCAAACTGTTTTTGCACTTCTTCTTTTATTTTAATTGCCATGTCTGGACGCGTGCGCCTCAACTTCTGCTTTACCGGAGGACAACCTTCTCTGAGAGGTAGCTTGTGTACCACAATGTCAGTGTCTAAACCAGGCATATCTTGGTAGGACCATGCGAAGATGTCAACGTATTCTCGAAGCATAGCCATCAAACGAGTCTTGACAGATTCTTCTAATGCAGCTCCGATCTTGACTTCTTTCTTGTCTTCTTCAGTACCCAGGTTTATTACTTCGACATCTTCTTCATGCGGCTGAATCATTTTCTCCTCTTGTTTAAGCAGTCTGGCCAATTCTTCGGGTAAATCGCAATCCTCTTCACCTTCCTCATCGGCTTGATAAATTGGATTGTCGAAGTCATACTCAGCCATAACAGGGTCGTCATTGATAAGATCCGGTGACGAGCACCTGCATGAATGATGATTCATGCAAGGCTTTAGCAACGACTTGAGAAAATGAGAAACATTGCCATTTTAAAACTTTTCTTTCTTTTTGAAAAACAAAAGTAAAAAAACGAAAGACAGAGAACAACAGGAATGAATGTGAAACGTCAATTTTATTTATGATTGTGTTAATGAACAAATGAACCCTTACAAAGAGCCACTATGCTTCGGGCAAGACATAGTGCTTTAATACAGGAAAAGTAGAAACAAAACATTATTACTCTTCGAAAGAGGTGACCGAAATAAGCCTTTCCGATGTCCAGTTGCTAAGCTGAGTTCCTGGAGCGGCAGGCCTGATCCATTCATCCAAGTCACAATCACTATCGACAATGTCATCCTGCACAGCACTGATGTTTTCGTAGTCTACCACTCCCGCACTTGTGAAAGTAATCGGGCTCTGACAACCTTTAGCACTTGTTTCAGACGAAGATCTTCCAGGGTGATAGCCAATCCCGAACATGTCTTTCTTCTCTGGCACTTCTACCGGACTGCCCCAGCCTTCTCGTATTCCAGATTCTACCAATTCAAGCGCTTGTTTATAAGAGGCTATGGAAACCCCTTTTTTTGGTACTTCAGGAGAAGTTGCCACTGCAGATGCTTGCTCAGACTTCAAGGGCTCAAAAGCCTGACATGGGGTCTCAACTATTTCGCCATCCATCTCCACATATTTGAATGAAGCTAGATGACTAACGAAGATATCTTCTTCCCCACTGACAGTCACAATTTGACCCTCCCATACAAACTTTAACTTCTGATGGAGTGTAGACGACACCGCTCCTGCCGAATGTATCCAAGGTCTTCCGAGTAAACAACTATACGCAGGTTGGATATCAATCACGTAGAACGTGGTATTGAAGACTTGTGGACCTACCTTGATAGGTAATTCCACCTCTCCAAACACCGATCTTCTCGACCCATCAAATGCTCGAACTACTAGATCACTGGGCTTTAGAACCACTCCATCATAGTCCAACTTCATCAATGCTTTCTTGGGCAAGACATTCAAAGAGGATCCGATATCTACCAACACGTGGGAGAGTACTGCACCTTTACATTCCAGAGATATATGCAATGCCCGATTATGAGCACGCCCATCAGAAGTCAAATCCAAGTCTGTGAAACCCAATCCATGACTGGCATTGACGCTGGACACCACCGTTTCTAACTGATTTACAGAAATATCCTGAGGCACGTATGCCTTGTTCAGAATATTTAGGAGAGCTTTTCTGTGAGAGTCGGAACACATGAGCAAGGACAAGATGGAAATCTTCGACGGCGTCTGCTGCAAATGGTCTACGATCTTGTAGTCACTCTTCTTGATGATCCTCAGGAATTCTTCAGCTTCTTTATCAAAGGTGAGGTCTGGATCAGTTGATGGAGTTGGATCATTGACAACTACTGGTTTCTTCCCTCTAGCTCTAGCTTGGGCTTCGGCAGTATCTCTGGGTGGTATCACGTTGTTTCTCAGTGCTTCAGGCGCAAACAACCTTCCACTTCGAGTAAAACCCCCTACTCCAACATTTTCTACTTGAGCTGGGGTTATACTAGTCGTGGCCAACTCTTGCCTCTGGCCATTACAGTACACTTCACCACCATAATTCCAAGGAACAGCTCTGTCACTTTGGTACATTATGGGTCCAGCAGTGGTAATAGTTATTGGTGCCGCTCGGGCCCGTGAAGGAACTTGGAATGGATCATAAAAGATAGTTACTGTGGATACTTCACTTTCTTTTACAATCTTGTCAAATTGCAGCACTCCTTCATCAATCATACCTTGGATTCCGGCCTTCAATCATTTACAACCGTTGGTAGCTTCAGTACATTCTGAACAATCATCCTCGCATCCAGGGAAGACACCTTTCTTCAACAAACAAACCTTGATAGCAACCAATGAAGTCTGCAAGTCGTCAACATTATCTACCAAATTCAAATTCTCCCCTTCATTAATCGCACCAACCGTGCCCCTGTGAGGAGGCATGGGATTTTGCAGCACATTAGGAGAGGGAGCAAAATTGATCGCTTTAGAATCCAACAAGTCCTGGACAACATGCTTCATTACTTTGCAATTCTCAGTACTATGGCCGGGAGCTCCAGAATGAAACTCGCATCTAGCATTTAAGTCATAACCCTCAGGAATTTGGCCTGGCTTTGGAGGTTGCAAGGTTCGGAGCTGAATCATTTGAAGTTGTAGGAGATTCTTCAAGAGCTGGGAGTAAGACATCGGTGGAGCTTCAAAATGTCTATCCTTCGGCTTCTGAGGGTAGTACGGACGAGGGGCTCTTGGCTGATACCCTTGTGAGCGCTGCGGCTGTGGAGGCTGGACCTGTTGTTGAACGGGCGGAGTTGAAATAGTGACGGGGCCACTTGCTGATAATATCCTCGGTTAATCATTCCCCTATGTGCGTATACTGCACCTGTTTCTCCTTCCCTCATTTTCACAAAGGGTTTCTTGATACCAGACACCGAAGCGCCTCCATTCTGAATCTTCCCCTGTTTGAGCCAACTTTCAATTCTTTCTCCAGTCAAGATAATGTCCGAGAAACCACTTGAGGAACAACCAGCCAACCTTTCCATGAAATGCCCTGGGAGGGTATTCAGGAATAGGTCGACCATCTCTCTTTCCAATAAAGGGGGTTGCACTCGGGCGGCCACCTCACGCCACCTCTGTGCATAATCCTTAAAGCTCTCTGAGCTCCTCTGTGTCAAGCTCTGAAGCTGAGTGCGGCTAGGTGCCATGTCAATGTTGTATTGATATTGTTTGAGGAAGGCCTCTCCCAAATCCTTCTAGCTTCTAATAGAGCTCCTCTCCAGCTTCATGTACCATTCCAAGGATCCTCCGGAGAGGCTATCCTGGAAATAGTACATCCATAGTTTCTCGTCTCGCGTGTGGGCCGAAATCTTCCTGTAGAAGGCCTGTAGGTGAGTTTTCAGGCAGGAGCTGCCGTTGTATTTATCGAATGCTGGTGGCCTGAACTTGTGTGGAATGACCACCCCAGGTACTAAACCCATGTCTGACACGTCAATTCCCAAAGTGTCTTTGCACTCAAGGGCCTTGACCTTCTCTGCAAGCACCAAGAAGTCATTAAGATTTCCATCACCGCCGAAACCCATATCGTTGTTGAAGTACTGGAATTGGTCCTCCTGCCTATCGTGCACAGGAACATACGTAGCCATAGCTGGATCTGGAACATGAGGTCCACCCTGACCGTTGTTGGTGTTGGGAGGAGCGCCTAGCCCGCCGGAAGTGGTTGCCTGAGCATTAGTATTAGGAGGAGTTAACCCTTGAATTGCATTTCTCAGCTCCTGCTGCCCCTGGTCCATCCCCTGCATCAGGGTCATAAATCCTGCCATCTTGGTACGGACTTCATTGAGTTCTGTCTGCATGGCGTCCATTGCTGTTCTTTCATTGCTGCGGGTCGCGTACCGATGAGGTATATCTTGTCGAAGGTACCGGGTCTTGACGGCCCTCGCAATCTTTGCCTGTTGAACACAGATAAATTAAACATCCCGTAGAAAAACCTGCAAAGACAAAGACAAAATGCAAATGATGCGTATGAAATGCAGTGTTTTCCTTTTATTCCCGAGTCTTTTCCTATTTCTGGTCCTGGCATTAAGAAGATAAGAATTGGGAAGAAGAACCAAGTAATATTCAAACATAATGATGGCCGTGGAGAATTGGTGCTCATTATTCCGTGTCGGTGCAAATAACGAACAAGAAATCCGGAACAGATCAATCATATAAACTGGAGTTTGAAAATACAAAGTCCCTGAAGGGTACCAATCACAATAACAACAAAAGTACATCAAATATAGGGAATCCCACAACAAGCCTGTGGGTAATCCAAGTACAATAACATGAAATTAAACCCTAGGGAACTCTATATCTTTCAATCTCCAGCTAAGGCGTTTGACGTTCTGGAACAGCTGAACTACATCTGGATGACCGGGCTCCTGGATGAGCTTCTGGATGAGGAGGTCCCTCGTATCAGAAGAAGCGTGTAACTCCTCGATCTGCTGTAGGAATGCTGCCTCATTCTCCTTGCTTTGACTCGACTCGGCCTTCGACCTTTTCACATCAGCTTTCAGCTTCAAGTCCTCAATTTCCTTTTGAGCTTCCTTCAGTGCCTGCTGGCTTTCTGCTACGCGCTGGAGACGGTCCTTCTCTTGATGATAAGCCTTCCTGAGAAGTTCCTTCTGCCCATCCAAAGAATCTTGAAGACTTTTGATTTCCTGCTTGTGCTTGGTGTCCAACTCCTTTTGTTTCTTCAAATTTTCGTCCCATTTCTCCTGCCATAACGTAATAGCTTCATTGGCTTCACTAAGATCTTTCTTCTCTCTTCGGCGCTGGGCAGTCTTGTGAGTCTCAACTAAACCTTTCTTTCGGAAGTAGAGCTCTCTATCTTCAAAGTCCTTCTACTTGAGACAGACTATTTCCTCGGCTTGTACAGCTCTATCCTCCAATCGACGGTTCTGGATCATCAGCTTTTGACAAGAATTAAGAGCCTCTTGATTTTCAACCCTAAGTTGCTTAACCAAAGCCTCTAACTTCTGATATTCCTCCAAAGGTACCGAAGTCCTTGGTGCTACCTCTTTAGGGTAGAGAGGTGTCTCTCTAGAAAATGGTAGAAGATGAGTCTTCACACGATCCTCCAGCCAGCTGGCGAAAGGATCATAGGTATTAGGATCTACTCTTCCAAAATCTTTCTTTCCTTTCATCACCCTAACTTCCCAAGCTTGGGATGCTAGCATGCTCATTTTGGAGTTTCCCTCTGCTGGAAAATATAAGGACTCATTTGCATCGTCGATCAAAGGTACGTCTCTTAAAGGATAGCCGAACTGTTTCCTGG
Organism: Lathyrus aphaca; assembly: GCA_963966055.1. NCBI lineage: Eukaryota > Viridiplantae > Streptophyta > Magnoliopsida > Fabales > Fabaceae > Lathyrus > Lathyrus aphaca. The sequence continues at coordinate 352,102,569 of OZ014520.1, read as the reverse complement.
ACAAGATAGGATTGTAGCTAATCCCACATTTCCTTCCCATCAAAGGCACATTTGGAAAGCTACCACAACTAACCAACATTTCTTTGCCTACCAAATCTCTGTTGCATCCCCAAGCAATGTCAGCTGAGGTTAAGCCCATTAATCTTTTGGACCACTTCCAAGATTGTTTCAAATCCTGAAAGGGTCCTGATTTAGGGAGTTGCCTTACAAACCAATCAGCAAATATGGGAGCACAACAGTTCACATATCCCTTCCTCTTTTCATTTCTGTGGTGAACTCCATAATAAAAGTCAGCTAGTAATGTAGGAACAGGATTTCTCTTGACGAAGATGGTGATGGCCTCCATGCTAATTAGCCCTTTCTCTCCTGGAAACAAACTGGTTCCATATACTATCATGGCTAACAATGCTTTGAAGTCTGCCCACTTCTTTCCCGATACCATGACATGTGCCTCTGCAATAAGAAAGTCCAAAGGGATCCCTTTACTTTGGCCAGACTCTAATCCCATCTTGAGTCTAGGCATACTCAAATGACAGGAAATAGTGATATCCTCATGAGAAGGGATCCTCTCTGAAACATAATAAGGTACACCCTCCTTAACAGGAACACTCAGCATGCTAGAAACCTCCTCTAATGTAGGTGCCAGGATGTAATCAGGAAAAACAAAGACCCTCAGCTGTGGATCATAGAACTGCAACAAAGAATGCAAGCTATCTTTCTGGTCGACTGTGGGCTTGCTCACATAATTCAGTATCTTGCCATACTCTTTCCTGAAATCATCAAGGACTCGGTCACCCATCAAGCTAATCAAACCCTGAACACTCTCTGTTTCTGGATGCGGGAAAGTATAATGAACATTTCTCTTCCTCGGAATCTCCATGTTGAAGTAGCAAATATGACCAGGACCTAGGAAGTAATGAACCCTGAGAATAAAAAGAACACGAAATGATTAATGATGATATGATGCTTATGCAAGACAAGGCATGTGATCAGTGAAGTGTCTGTGATGTGCCAATCATATAATCAGGTGTCAGTGTCAGGTCTCAAAATCCAGATATCACAATAATCATCCCTCTGATCCGGGGTCCATATCTTAAGAACAGAAATCCAGATCATAAAACTGAACCAAAGGTAAAGTGGGTATGCTGAAGGTGTCAGGGTTCCTGCAAACCTGTAAACCCCTCCCAATCTCACGGGTGTGCTACTCGGGTCAAACATCACGGACTCTCGAGGCCGAATAGCAATAATACGTTCACCATTTCCGAGAGATGGCTCATGACCAAATCAGGGAATCAGTTTGGCATTATGTACTACTCAGGGAGGTCTCAGTTGAGTCCGGAAAAACAAGCATCCCTCACAAGTCTCCAGCTTCAAGCACTGAGTCGAGAAACAATAGTACATTCATCCCGAAGGGTACAATACTATCGTCATACGATCAGTTTGCTTTAACTGAATTCCTATGAGAGAACCATGCCATCCTATGCGAGTTCCCAGTGGGCCCTCGGATGCGAGTGGGTTTGCCAACAAATGTGGTCTGCCACTGTCATCACTGGAGAGGGATGTTTCCACAAAGGTTCTCAATGATCGGTCCCCTGACTGCACATAACTATCAAGGTAGCGCATCAACCCAGAAAGATTCTGGTATCAATACATTCCCGAGAAGGTCGCAAGTCAAGGTGTGGAACTCACTACTACCAACATAGCAAGATGCCATGAAGCCAAAGTGGAACCACTCTAAGTCCTAGGGTGCACTCGAGCCCCGGTTACGAGCTCATCTCACAGTAACCCCATCCCACAGAAAAAATGAAAACCAGCACAGCCAGACAGTCCAGTATAATATGATGCATGGAAAATAAATACTGAAAGCGGTAAATAAATGCGGTAAAGTAAAGCTGTAAAGTAAAACTGTAAATGAATAACAATAAAGCTAAACTAAAGCACACAACAACAAACAGATATACACCCAAAGAAACAAAACCAAACAGGCACTAGGATTGACTCTACAAGGGAAACCAGATATTTTGGGCTCTCATCCCCAGCAGAGTCGCCAGCTGTCGCTCCCGGGATTTTCATCCTAGTACAAACGCGAAAGTGGCGCGGAAAGGTTAGAGTCGCCAGCCAGACATTTTTATCCCGAAAGAATGGGAAAGGTAATGTTGCACAAACCTGAGGAAAAAGGAAAGGACAAGGCCTTGCGAACCAAAGATCTGAGTTCGGGAGTCGGTTACGACCTGGGAAGGTATTAGCACCCCAGATCGTCCGTCGTACCCGACGGGATCCACGCTTGCTTGTTTTGTTTCAAAGGGTGAGAAGTAAGAATGCTGCTGAATAAAACCGCTAACTGGAATGGAAATGAGGAATGAGAAAAGGAATAAGAAAAGAGAATGGAACTAAAGAATGGGGAAAATGTAGGGAAAATAAAGAATGTGCTCGAACGGGCCCTACCCCGCTGCCTACGTACCTCATCGGGATAATGAGGATCAGAGTCGACGTAGTTCGCCTAACCTAGGCGGGAACTATTTGTTTGTGTTTTTTATGCTGGAACTGCGTATGTCTATGCTCAGGCGTTGCATGCTCGTCTGGTACGAGTGCGTTTACCGTCTTGCATGTGTGACAAGTCGCCGCGAGTTCGCGTTGTGAGTGAATAAGATGAGAAGAGAAGTTCCCGCAGGATAGTCGCTTGTTATTTGTTTTTGTCTTTTAAAAGAAAGTGTTTTTGAATTTGGCACAAGGAAGTGAATTCAAACTCTTTTCCGTGGAATGTACACTTGACTCTACATTCCAAGATGGAATAATAGAACAAGCATACCCAGCAAGGAGAATTTATCCAAGACTGGTTTCCTAGGATTAGGGCTTAAGTTCACTGGCTTGTTGAACTTTATTAAGTGTTTTTGTTGCTTTTGTGAAGAAATGTCTTTTAAGTTTTTCTTTGTGAACAACTCCTTGATGAGACTTTTGCATCATGATAGACAAGCTTACACCACTCCAAGATGGAATGAATGCAAGTGCTTCATGGAATAAGGCTATACACAAGGAATCCTTTCATTTATTTGTTAAGTGTTTTTGGATTTTGTTTGAAGATGAGAAAGAATGACTCAAATTGGAAAAAGGACAAAATCTAAGGGACTAAGACTCAATCCTAATTTTGTTTATTTACAAGAGGTCCTAATGGTTAGTGAGGTTTCTAAGCCTAATGGAAAAACTAGAAACTACTAGAATTCAACTTACTTCTTAATGAAGTTAAGTTGATTCTAAGAACAATGGGGAAGCCTATACAAGTTATAAAAACCAAATAACAAGGCAAAACAATAGAAATGGACATAGGGAATAAAATTCTAAACAACACATTAAAGGCATGAACTAAAAAATAGTCCTATTTTATTTATTCTAATTCTAATGAAAATGAAACTTTAAACCTAAGTTCTAAATCTAAGTCAAGCCTAATATTTTCATTCTAAAACTCAATTTAAACTAACCTAAATCTATATTAGATTCTAGGATTAAATCTAATCTAAACTATATTTTTTCCAATTTTATTTTCAATTGCCTAAACTAATGGGAATTATACATAACTAGGCCTAAGAACTAATATTCTAAAAAATATTAAAACTTCTGGAAAAAAATATGAAAATTAAACTATAGGGACCTAATACTATCTATAATATTGTATTAAAAGGGATCCTAAAAAATCCTATTTTTTCTATGCCTAAAAAATGATTATTTTCACCTAAGAATTAACCACTAATTTCTAAGGATTACACCATTAAAACCTAAGATAAAAGGTCCTAAAAAATCCACTAAAAATATCCTAAGAACTATTATGAGTCCTCTAATTACAGAAAAAAGAATGGCTCAAAAATCCTACTGGAAGTTACCTAAATAAAATCAACAAAATCCAGCACCATTAAAGAAATTCAATAAAAGCTAACTACATGAAAAAATTCAGAATTAATTCAAAAATAAAGCTAATTCAGAAAAATAAAATGCTAAACATTTCTAAAATGACTTAAAATCCTACTTTAATTTTTATAGATTTTTATTAACCATTTTCCTATTTTTATTGAATTATTTTCTAACCTAATACTAAACTAAAATAAATTCTAAAGAAACATGACAGGGGGGTGAGCTAAGCATATTTTTCTAGTATTTTTATTAACTGGGCCTAAAAGAAGGGGTGCAGAAAGCAGAATTGTCAAGGCCCATGCGCAGGTTTGAGGGGAGGTGCAAGAAGAAACTTATTTGTGTGGTTTTTTATGTGGGCTCAGAAACGGGGTGTGATTAGCAATAGGCTGAGGCCCAGAATGCAGGAAGCATGAGAGAGGTGTAGTAGGCAATTTTTTCATGTTGTTTTCGTGATGGGCCTTAAAATGAGGTGCCAATAGCAGAATGGCAAGAGCCTACCGGACGGTGACAAGTGTCACCGCCGGTATGGCTGGAAAATTCAAATCTTATCCCATTCTATCTACCAGAATTTATAACGGTGGATTTTATTGGAAATTATGAAGATTTGTTAGATTAAGACGAAAATCAAGACTCTTAATTGCCTTTAATTATTAAGATTTTTCCTTAATTGCTATTAAACTATTCTAGTTATCTTCATAATTTAAACTAAAAATTGAAAACAAGACAATAAGCTGAAACCAAAAGGGGTGAACATAAAATCCAAACCCTAATTCTTCGCCGTCCCCCATCATCTTCTTCGCTCTCTTCTCTCCTCTATCCTACAAAGCCTCCTACTCTCCGCCGGAACCTCCTCCTATTCTGGCTACCAACACTCACCAAAACGCTAAACCCTAACTTCTTGCTCAGAAACGAAAGCTCAACAGTGTTGCGATTGCGACCTCTTATACTTCAAAGATTCGAACGCGTACCTTGAACTGAAGCCTCGAAGAAGATGACGCGAAATGTCAGTGATGAAAGTGATTTCGTTGCTTCGAAGCTACTGCGATTTGGAAGCTTGCTCGTACCGATTCACTCCGCAAATACCTCTTCTCGGATCCGTGCGAGTTGTCGTTGCGGTGTCTCTGCGGTGGCGGTGAACGCTTTAGGTACGAAACTCTGAGTTATTCCTCCGCTTCCTCTTTTCTTGTGATTCTGAAATATATTTCGATCGATCCTCGTCCTGAACTGCTCGCGCCCTGTTATTGCTTGAACAAACCTCTTATTGAATTTGCATTGCCAAATTTTGTGCAGGTTCCATGGAATCCTTATTAGACCCTCAGCTTCATTGAAAGTGTGATGAAGAGGGATGAATGCGGATTATAGGGGATTCAAGAACAGAGGTTGATGAAGGCTTGGTTGGAAATGAATAACAACAAGCTGAAGCCTATGAAGAGATGATTAGAAGAATGATGAATGATTGATTGAGGGAAGAAGAAGAATCGAAGGAGTTCTGAGAAGAGAGATGAATGAAGTGAAATTGTGGTGGAGGGTGAAAGAGATTTGAGAAAGAAAAGATTGCAGAAGAAGAAGAATTCGTGTGAGCAGAATGTTGTCAAGAAGAAACGAAGTAAAAGAAGTTTTGATTTATATGGGATTTCAGATGAAACTTCCAGAAGAAAAATTGGTTAAGCAAGTTAGTTATTCTTCATTTATTCGTTTTTGATTTCTGAAATTATGTTTTAGCTAGTTTTGCTCATTGGTTGTATTGATTTTCAGAAGAATGGAGGGTGGAGATCAAGAGCTGAAAAAGGAAATTGAATGTAAAGTTTGGTCAAGAATGAAAGCCTTGAAGTGTTGAAGTATTGAAGTACTTTTCGAATTTCGGTTCAAGAAGGTGAGGTTGAGGGACTCGTCTATTTCTCTTTACTTCTGAGGTTTGCTATGGAATCTTCACCATGACTGAATTTTTCTTTTCTTTTGTCCTGTAACTTTTCTTACTATAACTGTTTTTTCGTTTCTGTTTTTGTTGATCGACAGATTTAGAACAGCCGTGATCAAGTCCTCATGGAGTTCCGGGTCTATACAAGCTACGCTTTCTGATAAAGGACTAAACAAATTTTTAATCACTTCCGAGTCACCAAAAAGGGTTCGAAACGGAGGCATTTGCTTTGCTAAAAGCCGAAGCTCTCTCGCAGCTTCTTTTTTGATCCAATGCAGACAATGGCAGCTTGCAAAGCAATGACTGTAACAGACATTGGTAGCTCATCTCCATGCTGAGTTTGAGGGCATTCTCTATGGACTTCACTTAGCCAATTCTGAATGAATGGTTTGTCATAAGTTCGAGAAAGAAACACTGGATCCCATGTCCCTGAGAACAAAAGGTGCGGTGATGGCTTCCTCAGCAGCATGCCGAGTGAAATTGTCGTCTTCAACAATAGTATTAACAAGTTCACATAACTTGTCCTTCAATGCAAATGTCTGCTCCGGGTTGTTTGACATTGCAGAACGAGAATTTGTTGCTGGGGTTTGAGATATGAAACTGACAAGTGTTGGAGGAGTGTTGAAAAAAAATTGGAGACGGTGATGCCATGTATTGAGGAGTGATTCCCGAAAGTTGCAGAGGGAGCCCTTTCCTCGAGAATCTTGTTAATTTCTTTTTGTCCACTATGATATTTCCTGATGTAATATCCTTTCTCCTAATAATTTGAATCCAAAGTCCCATATATGAAGAAAAGTCAACCAATATAAGTATTGAAAGATGTCCCTTAAATTCCAATCCTGTCATTTCCAATTCTGGATTTCTTTTGTGTAGTTTTATGTGATTTTTGGGTTATCATGATTTTTCTTTATGTATATTGGTTATGGGAAAATTAAAAGGACAATGTAGAATTAAATGAATATTAATAGGGGAATCCAAAAGTGAATAAAGAGTTGATTTCAAAAAATATAATTGTGGTTAAAATGGTTATATACAACATGGACTAGAAGATGATTTTATGGGTGTAGGCCTAGAAAATGAATATTAAATATGGAATTACAAAAAAAATGGTTTAATGACTTTGATTAGAAACACAGGCTTAAGAGAGAAAGATTTACAAAGAGATCTTTGGGCTTGGGTTAAAATGTGTGGAAATTAACGAACAACATAGGGAATTATAGAAAGGATATGGATTGCAAAAAATAAAATGAACATTGGTAATTCACCATGGACTTAAAGGAATGATTTCAATCGAATTGAAAGAATGGCAAATGGTAATGGCTCATATCCCAAATAAACATTGCGTATTCGAGTTCGAACTTGAATGATGCCTTCCAAATAAACCAATAGTCATGCATTCTCCTTTAATCTGAATTGAATCAACACAATCCAACTTTAGGAACTTCGATGCCATACTCAAATCCACACAATCTCGAAATATGATTCCATAAACAAAAGGATCCAAACCAATCTCTGATACAATGGGCCTCCATTGGTGAAGTTCCCCAAAGAAAATCTGATTGAACACCTCAATAATGGGTTAGATGCACCAGTGAATAACCTCCCTCATTTCAAACCCTGGTAGGTACAGATAAGGTATGAAACCCTATTCCCATATGGCCTAAATCACATGCCTTATGAAACAACGAAATGCACTAATATGCTGTTAATGACTTAGTGAGAAATGCAGATGAATGCAAAACGATATGCCAGTAAAGGGAATAAATATGAGGGCAAATTTTGAGGTATTACAGAACAGTGCTCCGGTCGTCTTCTCCGGCGGAACCAAATACCTAGCTTTCACTACAGGCCACCCCAACCCAAATTAATTGCCCAGAAACAATCTCCTATCAAATCTAAACTCAAATCCATCATCAAACAACATTTATCAAGCATGAGCAAGGAGAATCGAAGCAAAACATTTTTACGGGCAAATATTCAGACATTCAATACATGCTTGTTTCTGGCTCATTTTCAAAAATAATTAGATCCCCATGATCAGGGCAACATATAGAACAACATTCTAACAAGAAATCAAAGTTCTGGAAAATTTGTTCATCATGTTACCTGAGATTGAGCTTTCAGTCCAGGAGCTTTCTGCTTGCCTCTTTGCCTCAAAATGGTCCCAATGGTCCTCTTGATGAAGTTATGAAGCTTGGTTGGAGTTTAAAATGGTTGGTTTGTGAGTTTGCAGAAGTTCTGTTCAGGGGGGAAGGAATCGTGTTTCAGTTTGAGGAGGTTTCAGGGATGAATGAGGGTAGGGAAATGATCAGGGGAGCATGCTGAGATGTTTTATGGAGTTTTTTCTTATGTTTGATGCTTGTGTTATGTATTTCGAATGAAAATGAATAAGAGGGCAAAGCTTGGAGCTATGGCTTGGAGAGTGTTTCAGGCTTGTGTATCTGGTGAGTTATGATGCATTTGGTCCACTTATCACAACTAGAGAGGTCAGAGAAGTTGGTGTGGCACAGGCTGATTGGTATGGGGTTTTTGCAAAAAAGTCCAAGTTAGGTGTACTTGAGGTATGGGCAAGTGTGAGGCTGTGATAGGGGCATGGCTTGGATCAGCTGAGTTTAGGGAGAACCATGGAATTTGATTAGAAGCAATGCAGCAAGTGAATTAGGGTTTACCATAGGTTTTGCAACTTTGTGACCTTTGGGCCCTTTTGAAGTTTCTTGATCCACAAGTCATGAAAATGGCCAAACCTTTGCTGAAATCTGACTTTTAGGCATTGGTTTATGTTTGTGTAATGCATAGAAGTCACTTTGAGGTATCATTTTGCCTTGGCAAGGGATTTTGCAACCTTGCCCCTTTGGTGCATAATTTGAAATTATGTGATTTTTCCCAACTTTGACAAGCCATAACTTTTGATCCAAAATGAATTAGCATGAGTTCTTGTACTTTTTGAAAATGGAATGATCCATTATACAACTTTTATGACCAAATTTTTCTCATTTGAAGCATTTTTGAATCAAAAAGCAAGGGTTGAAAAAGTTTCCCAAAATGGCAAGTTTTCATTACAAGTCATTTTCCCAAAAAGGCAACTTTGCAAATGGCTTGAAATTCTTCAATTTTGTGAACTTATAACACCTTCCATGATCAAATAAATATCATACATAATCAAAATTATGAATAACACCCTTTGGTTGGGTCATTGGGGGCCTCAGATGCCCTGATTTTACACTGACTTGCCCAAGAAGTCAACTCTTGGTTAGATGCCTTCCCCATTGAATTTCTTCATAAAAATTGATATGCATGATCCCTATACCATATAGAGACCAATAGAAACAAGAATGACCAAAAAACTTGGAGTTATGGCCTTTGAAACCAAAACCCTAATTCTAGGTCATCTGTGCAGTTAAACCTGGCTCTGCTTCCATGCCATTCTCAGCTCTTGTGATTCTTTGATTTCTTGACTTAGTGAGGATACAATATGATGCTTGAACATACATGGACCCCTTTGAAGTGATTGATGACCTTTGGAGTGGCTCAAGTGTCTCTTGGATTGCTCAGATCACAAACCCTAGATGCAGATGACTTTGAACCAATGCAGTGAATCAAAAATGCAATATGAGATGCTATGATTGAACTTATGCATATGAAAAGATCAAAAGCCATGGTGTGAATGAGTGAGGGCAAATTTGGGGTGTTTACACCTATGTGTCACTCAGGTCCCAGGTATAGGACCTTAATCTCTCAATGAACCCCACCCACCAAGGAGAACACAAATCCAGCACATGTTAATGACAGTATGAAAATGCATAAACTGTAAAGGAAAGCAATAAATAAAGTTGTACATAAAGCAATAAATAAAGAAAATAAATAAACACAAGTAGCACATAACACCCATGTAAACACAAATCAAACAAGCGCTAGGAGGAACCCATAAAAAGAACCAGAAGCCCTGGTTGCAATATAAGGGTCCCCAGCAGAGCCGCCAAGCTGTCGCTCCCGAAGATTTGCATCCCGGTACAAGCGCGAACGGTCGGCGAAAGGAGAAAATGAAGATGAACTGAATAGAGTCGCTAGCTAGGCATTTTTATCCCGAAGGAAAGGTAATGCTGCATAAACCTGGAAAGATATGGATAAGACGGTTGCGAACCAGAGAAACTGAGAAAGGGGGTTGGTTACAACCTGGGAAGGTATTAGCACCCAGATTGTCCATCGTACTCGACGAGATCCACGCTTGAAAGTTTGTGTTTAAAGGGGTAGTGTCTGTGCTATCTGTGTGCAAAAGCTGGAAAAGAATGTATAGGTTTCAGTGCAAGAAAGTGAAGTGAGGTGCTCAGGAATGAGGCTTAGAAAAGAATAAAGCTGAAAGAGGGAGAAGACACAGAGACTTTTGTTCGATAACTGTTAAGTTATGCCTACGTATCCTCTCGTGCAATGAGGAAGTCAGAACACCGTAGTTCGACTCAAAGAGATTGAAAGATAAATTGACTAATGAACTACTTACTTGTCTATGCTCGAGTGTATGACCTGTCTGGCTCAGGTGCTAACTGTCTTGCATTAGACGGAAGAAGCAGGTTCTCGTTTGTGAATGAAGATGATGAGAAAAGAATCCCGAAGGAGACGATTATTGTTTGTTTTTGTGTTTTCAATCTTTTATTGCTTTTTTGTGTTTGTCATAAATTAATGGGCTTAAGCCTAAACCAAGGGTTAGTAAACTCATCATATCCTCCCTTTGATTAGGGATAATGAGAATACCTTAAGTAGGAGATAAACATCTCAAACTTAATTACCATGATGTAGGATTAAGATCATTAACCTACTTGTGATTATTTAGATGTTTTTGTGTTTTTGTTTAGTGTTAAGTAATGAGTTTAAGCCATAATCAAGGATTTAGTGGGCTCATTACACCATCCTAATAGAAGGATAATAGATGAGAGCACTTAAGTTGAGGAAGATACCTCAACTTAATCCATGATTAGGGATTAACCTCTTGATAAAACAAACATTTATTCAAGTGGATTTTAATTAAGGGTGGGATTAAGAAGTGAATTTTATGATTTGTAAGACAACTTGAGGGGGGCTTGTCCATTAACACTAGGGTTAGTCCTTCTTAACCAATAAAGGAAGAATTAGAATCCTAATGCAAGACCCAAGTTACATGCTATTGTCTTAGTGATTATTAAGATGGATTGATTAAGAGTTTTAAACACATTAAGGGTTTAACACTTAGGATTAAAGTTATAAACTCCATCCTAAGAGAAGGATGCAGGCATAACCCTAATCACAAAGTCTTAAAACCTTAAAGGTTTAGTCTCTGATTCTGAGATGAGAAGAGAGACACAAAAGAAGACACAAAGGTAAAACTAAATGGGGACTAATCAAAACCCTAATTATTGTCATGCTTGGGTGTTCCTATGGTTTATGAGGCTTGCAAGAGATCTTCAGAGAAGCCACCAATGGAAGAAGCATAAGAAAGGAAGGAGAAGCAGAAGAAACAAGTTGACTTACTTCATTGAAGAAGATAAGTTACTTGAAGAAAGAAAGTGAATGAAGAACATGAATGAGCTAGCTCACTCTAAAGCAAAATAAAATGCAGCAAGGATGCATAAGAAGAGGATGAAGAGAAATGAGAAGTGAAGGCAAATTCATTTCTCAAAGTACTTACCACCTGAAATGGTTAGCATAAAGTAAGGAATGAAATGAAAATGAAATGTATGCAAAGATGAAAACCAAAACCAGAAGCATAAACATTATGTAAAGGGTTCTAAGAGATGATGCAAAGACATGTCAAGGGTTATGAATGATCATACAAGAGATGAGAATGCAAAGGAGCATGTTTAGAAGTATGAAAACAGATGAAAGTTCATGGAATGAAATGACTGAATATCATGGAAAATGGATGAAGATATGATCAAGCATGATTCTAATGTGTCCTATGATGTCTAAGATGCCATATAGATGCAAGAAATGTCATGGCAAGTTCATGAATGAATGCATATGCAATATGAATGCAAATGTAATTGAGAAATTAGGGTTTTATGACAACATGAGATGCAAAAGTCAAAAACAGAAGCAAAACATAAGATAAAAAATTGCAAATGAACTTAAAGGAACCCTAACCCCATATGATATCACACCCCAAAGGAGAAGTTCTAACTCTTAACCTAAAGAAAGTTGTGACTTTTCTAAGTTATCTAGGGTTTTAAGGTACCTAAAGAGGAAAAATACCAATAAAATGGAAAATGCAAGATAAATTTGTGACAAAAATATGCTAGACACTACATGCTATATAAAGATCAATGCAAAAATAACCAATGCCAAACCCTTCATGGTTAGGCAGAAAAGAATTCTTGAAGTTAGGGTTCAAAAATGGGATTTTATGAACCCTAAATTCAAGAAAAATGTCAAAGAGTGGATCAAAACCAAAAAGAAATTTGTATGAATGGTTTTACAATGTTTCTAAATGTCCTAAGATGCAATGTGAATTATTTTGCAATTTTTAGAAACCTAAATGATATTTTAATTAATTAATTTCCATTAATTAATTAAAATAAACATTTAAATATTTGTTTAAATGATATTTTAATGTAAAAAATAAAAATAAAAATGTTTTCTGGTTGAGAAAATTATTTGAATCAAAAATGCAGAAGGAAAATATTTTTGGAAATTTTTAAGTAATTTAAATTAATTATGCAAAACAAATGATAAAAATATGAAATAAAAATGAATTTATGGGCTGGTCAACTGATCCAAGGGATCAGATTCAAATCTGGGGATGGAGGGAAGACTTGGCGCGTGATCTAATGGTCCAAATTCAAATCTGCCTAATCTTAATTAATTAAATAATTAAACATAATTAATACTTAATGAGCTAATCCTGGCCTTTCATCTCACGCGGGAAGCAAACATCAAACGACCCACGTTCAAACTCACGCTAACCCTAATTAAAACCCTAATCCTTTTCAGGTGACCGGAACAGTGTTCCGGTCATCTTCTCCGGAAGCACCCCAAGAACAAAATCTTCCCTAGGCCATTTCTGGAGCTCTAAAGCTCCAGATAAACTCCCCTAACCTCCCTGAGCATGAATCTACCCTCAAAACAAATTTCTAACGGCTGAATCACAAGATACGAATCAATATGCAAAAACTGAAAAAGTTTCAGAACACATATACAAGCTTAGTTCTCAACCATTTTCAAAAGTAAGAAGTGCAGTGTGATCAGTGAAGCATGAAGAACATTCTAAGAACTTAAAATAGCATTTCTGGAAAAAAGTTTGAAGAGGTTACCTGAGCTTGAGCTTCCTCAGTTTGAAGCTTCTGAACCTCCTCTCTTGTGCAAAAACACTCCAATGATCCCTCTGATGAAGCTTTGATGCTTGGAAGGAGTTTGTAGTGGCTGAAATGAGAGCTTGAACTCTTGCTGGCCAGAAATCGTGTTTCAGTTTTGGGAGCTTTTTGGCTGTTTTAATGGTTGGGAAATGTTCTCTAGGTCATGGTGAGTTGATCTATGTGATTGGTTTGAAGTTTGAGTGGCTGAGTTATGAATTTCGAAGGCTTGAAGGTTAAGGGAAATTTTTGTGAATGCTGAGTTCTTGGAGCTCTTGGCTTGTGTGTGTTATGAAATGAACTCCTTGAGGCATGCTTGTAAAGTCCTGATAGGCCAGAGAGTGGGTGGTGGACTATGGTGATTGGTATTGGTCATCTTGCACAAAGTCAACAAATCTTGTACTTGAGGTATGGGCTCTTGTGCAGTTGGCTTTTTGGCTTGTCCTGGTTCAGCAAGGATCAAGGAGAGCCATGGAATGCATTTTGTGGAGATTTAGCAAGTTTGTGAAAGGTTTTGTGCTCTTTAGCAAATTGGAAGAAGTTTGGCCCCTTTTGAATTTCTTGAAGTTCAAGGCATAGAATGAGATGATTCTTGGGCCAATTCTGAATTTTAGGTAATGCACTATGTTGGTATGATGCTTAGAAGTGTATTTAAAGTCACAAGCTTGGCAAGTGGTTTTGCAAAAAATCCTCTTTGGTGTATTCTTGAAAATTATAGGATTTTTGCCAACTTTGAAAGATCATAACTTGAGTTCCATAATGAATTAGAACTTGTTCTTCTATTTTTTGAAAAGGGTATGATCCAACCTACAACTTTCATGACCAACAATTTTTCATTTGAAGCATTTTTGGTTGAGAAAGAGGAGGTTGAAGAACTTTCCCAAAATGGAAAGTTTCCATTACAAGTCATTTCCATTTTTGGCAACTTTTGGTTTAGCTCACTTTTCTTCAATTTTGTGAACTTCCAAGCACTTCAATGATCAAATAAAGATCATATAACTTCAATTTGATGAAAAATCCACTTTGGTTCCCATGTTGGGGGCCTCAGATGCCCTGATTTTGTACTGACTTGCTCAAGAAGTTACACAATGAACAAATGACTTCCACAATGAATTTCTTCATTAAACTTGGTACACATGATCCTTATAACATATTGAGACCATTAGAAAAAAGAATGACCAAAAAATTGAAGTTATGGCCTCTGAAACCAAAACCCTAATTGCATGTCATCTATGTAGTGAAACCCTAGCTCTGCTTCCATGCTTTGCCAGTTCTTATGATTCTTTGACTTCCTTGATATTTGAGGGATATAAAATGATGATTGAACATACATGGACCCTCTTGGAATGATTTAAGACCTTTGGAGTGGCTCAAATGAATCCTTGGATTGCTCAGATCACAAACCCTAGATGCAGATGATCTTGAACTAATGTAGTGAAACAAACATGCAATATGATATGATATGCTTAAACTAATGCAAAGATGAAAAGATCACAAGCCATGGTGTGAACTTAGTGAGGGAAAATTTTGGGTGTTTACAACATTATACCAAATCCTTTGGGCATGTCGAACTTCATCTAAAGAGGCAATCAATACTACCCATTTTCGACTCACTTATGGGCATGATGCAGTCTTGCCTCTTGAAATTTACCTTCAGTCCACAAGAATTCAAAGGCACCATGAGATTCCATCTGAAGTCTATTGGAATATGATGCTCGATGAGTTGCTGGATTTGGACGAAGAGAGACTTCATGCCTTAGAATTACTAGAAAGGCAGAAGAAAAGGATAGAAAAATCCTACAACAAGAAGGTTAAGGAAAATACCTTTTCAGTTGGTGAATTAGTGTAGATAGTCATTTTTCCTATGGATCGAAAAAGCAGATCCCTAGGGAAATGGTCACCCAAATGGGAGGGTCCCTTCCAAGTTGCTAAAATATTTAGCAACAATGCTTATGAGGTACATGAAATTGAAGCTGATTTAAGAATATTAAAAGTAAATGGAAAATATTTAAAAACATATAGGCCAACGCTTCAAGATTACATTTTATTAATGATTAGAAGGGCTATAAATGGCCCATAAGTACAAAAATCCAAAACATGGTTTAACAACCAGAAAAGAAAAACTATACTATTCAGCTTCCTCCCAGGTAAGGGAGTTAAGATAATTCATCCAATCTTCATCAGCTTCATCATCATCATCTGGACGTTCACCCTTTGGAGGCTCCTTTTTGGGAGAGGTTATTCTACCTTCCTTAGTCTTGGAGCGAGTGACCATCCCCAGATGAGAAGAAGGAGTTCCCTTCTTTTTGGTGCTTTTTCCTTGCTTGTGTGAGATAGTATCATCCACCTTCCTTGCAGAATTTTCCATGTTTGTTGTGATGAAGAAGATGGACTGGGTGGTGGTTATTTATAGTGGAAGGACTTGTGCGCTGATTGGCCAGTCAAAAGGCAGCCAAAAAGCACGTGAATTCTTTTTGGAAATAACACCTTAATAGGCATTATAGTTATAGTCGTTAAATGGTAACGTGTGCCACGCAATTATGCAATCCATTAAAAGCTATAACATTACCATAAAAATCAAGGTCAAAGCAATTTCATTTTATGACACAGGTTTTAAGTTGAAGTTTTTTGACTTAAAGGCTGTTTCGATAGCTACTTGAATTTTACTTATGCAGAAAGATAAAGTACAAGTCGAAGAGTAATAAAAGGCTTGAAGCATAAAGTAAAATGGGTCAAGGAGGTCCAAAATTGTCATTACATAAAGGCCTCATCAGGGCCAAAAAGGATCAATACACAAGAGAAAAAAACACAAAGTCCGAAAAAATTACAAAGCCATTGAAATCAGAAAGGGAGTTTTCCTTGTAGCTGAATAAAGTTGTGCTTACTAATCTGGAGGTGATTCTCACACAAAGCCTTGTCGAGTTTTGCTGCCGCAAGCTCCTTGTCGAGAACTTCAGTAGTATCAATAAGGTCAATGGTGCATTTTAATTCAACATCCAATTTAGCACTGTCAAATTGACTCAGATCAAGGTTACGCTGTTTAGCATCAACAATTTTCTTTGGGAGTTCCTCAAGCTCTTTCTCCCAAACTTCAATGGCTATTGTCACACCCTAAATTTTGACCGAGCATTTTTCGAAATTGGCATTCATTTGACGTATTTTCGTTGTAATGTCATTTTTCAGTCATTTTCGCACAAAGCATTTCCATTAATCATTAATCATGCATTTTCTATTCAATTTTATCATTTCACGATATTTTTACTCTTGATTCTTAGAATCTGTTTTCTTATCTCATTTTTGCAAGTTAATTATTTTTTATTTTAATTTCTAGTAAAAATGAAGTTAAATTGTTTAGGATTTTATTTTAGTTCTTTTTTTATTTAGGATAACTTTAACTTAAATTTCGTTAGTTTTAATTTATATTTCGTTTAGTTTTAATTTAAGAGAAATTTGATTAATTAGCTTTTAGAATTAGTGTTGATTTTATTTAGTTAGCCTTTAATTAAATTTTATTTTAACTAATTATCTTATTTTTGTTTTAATTTATATTTAAAGATAGTTTAATTTAGTTTAGCTTTTAGTTTTAATTCTGTTTTTATTATTCAAATTTATAACTATATTTAGTTGTTTTTTTAATGAGGATATTTTAGGTTAGTTTAATAACTTTATTTTATTTTATTTGTTGTTTATTTTAATTTGTATATTTTAATTGTTTTATTTTTGTTTAATCTAATTATTTTTTTAAAGAGTCCAGTCCTCATTGGTCCTGTTACTATCCATTTTTATACAAACCAAGCTCTTTGACCAACTTGCTACAACTCTGCACCATTTCACAACACTCCAAAATCCTGCTACCACCTACATAATAACAACAACAATATCACCAAATTAGCAAAATTAAAACCTGCATCAAAAAGGCAGATTAGAGAAATTCATGAATAAGAGAAAAGCTTGTTGAAGAAGATTACAATTTGATTCTTATAAAGGAAAAAAAATCTAAAAAGGAGAGCCTCATCACTCTTCGGCTGGGAACAAGAAACCTTTTCAAAATCACAGACAACAAAAAAAACCATTACAGACCTTCACCACTCTCATTCTTAACAAACCAAACCCTTCATTCATCTTCAATCATACTACTTTGCAGAACAATAAACTACCCCTATTTCACAAAATCGAAAATCAACACCTTAAAAACACTCTCTGCAGTCCAACATTAACACACCTCTTATTAATCTTTCAAACTCAACTCTTCTTCAACCTAAAAAAACACCCATCTTCGCCACAAACCGTGTTGCTTCCAAACCGAAATTCAGCATCCACAACCTTCAAAACTGAAACAGCAAGACCACACAAACTTTTTTCCATCTTCATTCATCTACAACGAAAAACAACCTTTCAACAACATAAATCCGAATCAGATCGAAACAGAAATTTGAGATGAAGAGAAGTGAGTAAAATAATGCAGAGAATAAGGAGATCTGAGACAAGGAGAACAAACCGCGCAAACAAGAAAGTCGCAACTTCAACGAAACCAAACACCACCTTCACCGCGAGTTGGGAGAGGAGAGAATCGCTAGTGAGAGACGGCGAGAGAGTGAGAAGAAGTTTTTGAGATCTTGAGAGAACATAAAGGGTTAGCGTGTTTCTTTCTTATTTTTTTTCCTTTTATTTTTGTATAATATACCTATTAGTTGCAAACCCACCACTTTTATTGGATTTTAAACCGTGTTTACCACTGTGTTTAATTTAGGATTGTTAAAAATTAATTTGCTTTTTCCATTTAAGTATCCTATTTATTACTTTTTTTTAATTAGGTTAGTTTTTTTTCTTTAAGTTTAATTAGGTTAAATAATTATGGACCTAACCCATCTGTTTTTATTAGTTTAACTTAGATTTTATTTTCTCCTTATTTAAACTTAAAAAAATGTAATAAAATATATTAACAACTTTTCTTTACGTAGGTTTATAATTTAATAAAGTTTAGATTAGGTTTGGCTAGGATTAATATCGAAACCTTAAAATTCAAAAAAAGAGAGTTTAATTTAATTTATTTTCTTTCTTTTGATTTTATTTCCATATAAAAAAAATCTCTAAAAATAATAATTAGTATAATATTTTCAATAATAAAAAAGGTTTAATTACATTTATTTTTGATTTGTTTCCTATTTTAGTTTATTTCTATATTTTCAGAAAAATTAAAAATCATTATTTGTTAGTTTAAGTTATTTATTTTATACTTGTAAAAAAAAACTATTTATTTTCTAAATTTGGTAGTTGAGTTAATTAGTCTTTTAATTTAGAATTAGGATTTTTTTAGTTGTATTTAGTTAATTAGTTAGTTGGTTATTTTTAGGAATTTAAATTTATTTTGTTTAGTTTTATATAACATTATTAGAATTAGTTTTAAGAATAAAAAGTTAGAAATAGGTTAGTGTAGTATTTTAATCATATAAAATATCTAAAAATATTCTTTGTAGTTTAAGTCATTTATTTCCTTAGTTTTTTAGTTTAGTTATAATATATTTTAAACATAAATAAAAAAAAAAGTATATTTTATTTTTGTCATCTTCATTTAAATTTTATAGTTTTATTTTAACTTAGTAAGTTTTAAATATTGAAAAATCACAAAAGATATTAAATAGATGTTAATTTTTTTCTTAGTGTTCCAACTCGTTGTAGTTCTTATTGTTTGTCATTGACGCATTTTCCTCGGTTTATCTTAGATGATCACATGATGCTTTGCTCGATTTCATTTGTTATCTCGATACTTTTGACATGATCCGAGGGAAAGAGAATGTTTGTTGACATTATGTCATTTGTATTCATATAAGTATTTACTTTGCATTTTACCCGTATGTCGAGTGTTTCGCGCCTCGCCATCTAACTCTTTTAACTTAATAATTAACAAGGAACTGAACTCAAGAATCTAGCATTCCTCAGGTTCTTTAATGAACCACTCTTGAGGCCAGCCTTCGAGTTGTGTTTCATTTACTCCTTCGTTTCTAAAACATTAAACCCTAAATCATTCAAAACAAACGCAAATACTTAATTAATATATCAAATAACGGAGGAACTAAATTTTGGAGTCTAGCACTCCACATAGTTCTTGAATTAAATCATTCTTGAGGCTAGCCTTCGAGTTGTGGTTTATTCACCCTCTCGTTCCTAAAACACCAAATTCTTGCAAAATTAATTATGCGAAAGAACTGAACTTAGGAATCTAGCATTCCTCGGGTTCTTGAATGCAATTACTCATGGGTTAGCCCCACGCGTTGTGGTCCATTCACTCTTTCGTATTCAAAACACTTAAAACATTTAAACTTAATAACTCGAAGAGATGAGACATGATTCATCTCCATAGGAAAGACAATCCCTCATATTCCCACAAGCACAACAACCAATTATCTCAAACAATTTCTCACAATGAAGAATGTGGCAATCGCTTGTTGATAATATATCCAAGTTTAAAGCTTCTTCCATTTGCAATTTCCTCTCTTAACTATGGAATAGGCGGGATATCTCCTTTAAATATGACGACTTGTCTCTTTTTTTTCAAATACAACTTAAAACCTACCAATAAATACAAAAGTCATTTTCCTAATTACTTAACGAATAACTGAACTCTGGAGTCTAGCACTCCACGGGTTCTTGAATGAATCACTCCTGGGCTAGCCCCACACGTTGTGGTTCCTTCGCCCTTTCGTTTAAAACATTTTAATAAAGATTAAATATCTTTTTCTAAATGAACATTGTTTAAATCTTTCTATCTCACAAACAAGCTAGCGCTTCAGCCTCCACTGCGAGTAAAAGCCAACGCTTAGCAGTAGAAAATGTTTTCAAACAATTGTTCATTAAAAAACACAAACCGTAGTTGCACGAACTACGACGCCCTGACTTTCCCATTGCACAAGGGAATACGTAGGCACAAGGATTTTAATCCTTCGCGAGCACAATAATAAAAAATTAACCATTTTCTCCGTAATAATAATTTAGAAACTTATTTCCTTAGAACAAACATATTAACAAACATTTAGAAGACAAAGACATTAATCAACATTTAATCGCAGAGTTAGACTAAGAGGTTCCCGTTGAGTACAACGGACGTGAGGGGTGCTAATATCTTCCCCTTGCGTAACCGACTCCCGAACTTAGAATTTGGTTTCGTGGAGCATTTCTTATCCTGTATTTAGGTTGTATCTATATCTCCCTTTTCTCTCGTAGAATAAATAGAATTAGGTGTCGACTATGTTGTTTTCTTTCCGCGTCCCATCGCGAGGATCGTATTTTTCGAGGTACGACAGCTATGTTATTGGCAGTTCTTTCCCTTTACCCCTTGGTCTTGATCTGCTCTAGTCTTTCAACTTCATTCTCAGTTTCCCTTGCTAGATCCCATGCGCTGTAGCTCTTTGCACCAGTTGACTCAATGATTTTTTCAACTTTTGGAATGAATTTGAAATCATTAGACATCTGGTTCATCGAAATATTCAGTTCTATAAGGGCGCTGGAGATCTTAGGATCAACTGTCGAAAGAACTATCTGGTCTACAGACTCTTTCAAAAAGACAGGGGCAGTTGGATCAACATTTAGGATAAGGTGGATATCCCTTTTGAAGAACGTGTCTTTTATCTTTTTCAGAAGGGGACCAACAAAGTCATCTGGAGTTGAGGCCTCTGGAGTTGTCGAAGAGTTGCTTCTAGAAGAGCCAAAAATCTTCCCAAGCTTCATCCTAGAATACTCCCTAGGATTCAACCACTTCAGAGCCAATAAGCGATCACCATTTGTATCTATCTTGGGGGTTGAAAGTTGAGAGGAAGGAGGGTGTTGGAGATTTTCCTCAGGCAAGGGTTATTGAGTTTTTTCAGACTCTTTTTCTTTATTAGCCTCACCCTTGTCCTATTGATCATCTCCCTCGCTTTCATCCTCTTCTTCCTCCATTTCTTACTCCTGCTCTGGGCTATTCATTACAACATCATGAGCATTAGCTTGGGGCTCTCCTAGAGGCTTTAGTTCTTTATCTTTTGGATTTTAGGGGGTAAGGTCCTGAGTCTTCTCAGTGTCTTCTTCCACAGTAAAAGTTGCATGTGTTTCCCTGAAATTCTGGCTTGTTTGGCCAAGATAGTCTTTGATCGAAATATTATCAAGCTCACAATCAGAATCATCAGTGTGAGACTGTTGAGTAGTGGTTCAAGAAGGAGAGGGTCTGATAGCTTCGATCACATGGGGAGGAATAATAGTTTTAGTAATGGGTTGGTTAATCTCACTTACATAACTATAACCAGAGCCAAAATAAGAGGTTGGGTGATAAGTTGGCTCACCTTGGTTGTTTAGAAGAACTGTGGGCGAAGGAGTAGCAGTTGAAGGAGGCTGGGGAATACCTGCGCCATCCTGCTATAACGAGAGGTTAGGTCGAAGTTGTAAACAACAGGTTAAAAAGATAAGAGGCAAACAGTTAAATACCTCATTATCTCCACCACCTAGACTGGAGTTGGCACTCTCAGGAGGACCACCAACAAGCTTAACCATAGGGGTTGGAAGTTAAGCTTCGACACCACCTGTTCCAGGTGCCTTTTTCACAACTTTGGCCACCTTGGAGGAAGGTTGGCCAGCAGCACTAGGAGACTGTGCGGTCTTCCTTTTCCTCCCAAGGGGCTGCTCTTTAGAAGATTCATCATCATCTAAGGGGATGATGGTGCTGGAAGCTTTTTTACCCTTCTTCGAGGGTGATGAATTCCTTTTGGTTGTCTTAAAGGAAGACCAAACATTAGGAGGCAAGCATGTGAAAATTTGTGTGAGCAAGGGTTATGAAATACCTCAGTGTCTTCTATGTTTTCAGTCTTTATCACCACGCCTTTGTTGGTAGTGGATTTTCTGGTAATAGCTGGAAATGACAAAGACAATTGTTATTAGTTAATAATTGATCAGCCAGTAAGGGGTAAATAAAGACCTCAAACATTCATATATGTTAGATTCGACATGGACGTCTTTGATCCCTATATGAAGTTGCCCTTTGAAACTGTCTAGTGTGTACTTAGTCGCAACCACCCTTTGGGCTTTCGGCTGAGACTGTTGTCGAAGGATTTTAATGGAATCCCCACAGACAAACCAGTATGGAAATTGAGGGGCAAGGGCCACTCCAAAATCAGCAGTAGGCAGTCGAGGAAATGCTGGAGGAAAGAGTTGGAAAGCCACCTCATATCGCTTCTCACGAGGAATGTTTGAAGGGATTTTCAACTTATCCATCTTTTGTAAAGATTTCTCCTTTAAAGTGACAACAACCTCACAAACAGTTCGACTAAGACCATCTGGTCAATAGACAGTTTCAAAGTATTTTTGAAAAGCTTATATCTATTTGATGTGAGTAGACTTACTCTTCTTGACCTTCTCATGCACGTTGATAAGCAATAAGGATTGTGTCTGATCTCCCACCATTCAACATGTGGACAATTATATGGGAATTAAAAGGGCTTCCCAAACTGAAACAAAGTCCATGTAAAGCTTCTTTGAAGGGGAATTTGGAAAATCCCTAGTAAACCATCTGGGGCCACACTTCCTTTCAGCAAAAGGAGCCATGAATGGTACAAAATCGTATTGATGTGAAAACATCATTATGAAGCTAGAGAAGGCCCCTTTTAGGGTTTCACCTTCGTCATTAGGAGTAAGTTTCGCCAGTCGAATACCTTCAGTACTCCTATGCTTAATCTCCTCTAAATCTTCATCAACTTTCCCTTTTATGGGAAGTACAAGTTCAAAAGTGGCATTTAGCCAGAGTTGAAGAAGCCATAGAGGGCAGTGAGACTCATGGCACCAGAAGTGGTTGTTGGGTTCCTTATTCGAGTCACCCCTTCACTGATAGACTCATAAAGACTGACCAAAATAATTTCACTCAATATAACCCTCCTAGTGTTATGGAGTTGGTTTGCCAATGTCTCTCCCTGGATTTCCATCCTGGTACAAACGCGAAAGTGGCGCGGAAAAAGGATAGAATCGCCAGCCAGACATTTTTATCCCAAAGGAATGGGAATGGTAATGCTGCATAAACCGGAGAAAAGAAAGGAAGGACAAAGGTCATACGAACCAAAGAAACTGGGTTCGGGAGTCGGTTACGACCTGGGAAGGTATTAGCACCCCAGATCGTCCGCCGTACCCGATGGGATCCACACTTGCAAAGAAACTGTTTCAAAGGGTGATGAAAATGAAAGCTGCTGCAAAAGAAATACTGAAACTAGATAAGAAAAGAAAAGAAAGGGGGAAAATGTAAGGAAAATAAAAGAGTGCTCAAACGGGCCCTACCCCGCTGCCTACGTACCTCATACGGACATGAGGATCAAAGACATCGTAGTTCCCCTAACTAGAGGTGGAAAGGATTACTTGTGTTTTAAGGATTGAACTACTTATGTCAATGCTCAGGTGTTGCAGGCTCGGACGATGAGTGTGTTACCGTCTTGCAAAGTGATAAGTAGGAGCAAGTTCGTACGTAATGAGTGAAAAAGATGAGAAAAGAAGTCCCGAAGGAGAGACGCTTATTCTTTGTCCAGTGTTTATGAGTTTTTATGAGTATGGCACAAGAAAGTGAACTCAAGTCCTTTTCCATGAAATGTGTACTTGTTACTACATTCCAAGGATTAGGGCCTAAGCTCACTAACTCATTGCAGTTATTAGATGTTTTTTGGGTTTTTTGATGAAGAAGTATCTTGTAAGGTTTTCTTTGTGAAAGTAGTCCCATGATTTAGACTTGTACATCATGCTAGACAAGTGTACTATTCCAAGACTGAATGAATACAAATGCCCCATGGCATAAGTCCCTACACACAAGACTATTTCAACCATTATTAAGTATTTTTAGTTTTTTGTATGAAGATGAGAAAGAGAAGAAACTAAAAGGAGCAAAGGTAAAACCATTAAGGGGGACTAATCAAGACCTAATGTTGTCATGCAAGGGATGATCCTAGGTTAGTGGGGTTTTAAGTATCCTAAAGAAAAGAAGGAAAGAAGAAAGAAGAAGAAGAAGAAAGAAGGAAGGATAGAAAATCAACTTACTTCTTCTAGAGAAGTTAAGTTGTCCTCTAAGGGGGATGGAAAAGAGTTTTAAAAATGATGGCATGAGCACATATCAAAGATAAATATGAAAACATAAATGAGAAGAGAAAATAATTGGAGATGTGGAAATCTCATCCACACCTCTCACTTACTAAAGCCCCTGAAACTGTTAGAAGTAATCACAAATGATCAAAGAAGTTCAAGCAAAAGTGAGACATGAAAGAAACAAGCTCTAATTATAAAAAACTATCAAAGTCAGAACCTAAAAGTCAAGAAAGAACTCTAAGGTTAGTCATGTAAGGTTAATCAAAAGGAAATGGGAGAAATACTAAAACCAACAAGTGAAACACCAAAGAAGAAAGGATAAGAAGATATGATATTAGAAGCATCACATAAGCTAAACATGAACCAAAAATCTCAAATTCAGAAGCTAAATATGGTAAAGAGGTGCCTAAAAACAAGATTCAAACACCACTTAAGACATACATACTCATACAAGATCAATTAAGAGAAACATGAAGAAGTTTGAGGTGTTGTGAAGCATACATGCGCAAATGAAGCTTAGTGAACAAGTAACCTAAAAGAAAGCAAGGCCAAGCATCTATACAAAATCCAGAGGCATGTTAACATGTTAGAAAGACTAAAAAACCCTAGGAGTTGGCACAAGTGCCCTCCTATCCTAACAAGCAAGCAATGAACATATAAGCACCAAATGAGGACATGTTAAGGACAAAAATTCAAACAAACTGATATCATGTCTTAAAAATTCCACAATTATACACCAAGACACTTTAATCATGTAATAATAACATACCAAAACCACATGGCAAAAATCAGAAGCAAAATAACTCAAACAATGGCTCAAATATCAATTAGGGTTTCACAAACTTCTTCCACAAAGCAATACCTCAAAATAAATTCAAACCAGCCCTAAAAATCAAGATAAATTCTCAAGCATACTTCAATATGTCAATAATTCATACCAAAAAGAATCAAGTCCATACCTATCACATAATTCACCATAAAAATTCAACAAGGAAGATTATGCATTAAAGGAATTAAAATAAAAGAAATAAACTTCAACAATTAATTCAGTCATAAAAAATAATGAAAAATAAAAAATAAAATTGTGGAAAAATAGATAAAACTCACATGATATCACAGAAATATTTTTGGAATTTTTGGAAATGGCTTACTATTTTTAATAAAATAAAATGAAACTGAAATAAAATAAAATAAAAAAAGAAAAGAAAAGAACACAATGGGTTGAGGGTGAAGTTAGCAACCCATACCAGTTTTAACATGAAGTTGGGCTGAAGAATAGGGGTGCGTCTAGAAAATAACGGCCAAGCGCATTTTAAAGGAAATCAGTCAACAAGGAAGGTAATATAATCTAAAGGCTCACAAGGCAAGTCAACAAAGTCACAAATCCAAGGGTCTGCATACAAAGTCAACAAGAACCTAGTAGCCAGATCTAACGCATCACACTAAAAAATGAATCTCCCTCCTGATCCAATGGTATATGTTCAAACTTCACACCGTGGACAAAATAAGCAAACACACACATTCGAACACAGGAGGCACGTGACTCCCACGCCACTCATTAATATGTTGGAAATATTATGACCACAGGATAGATCTCATCGCATGGCTAGTACATAACCTGGAATTAAAACATAAGCATGAAGAGTTATCGGCCGGAGAAGCTCCGGTTGGCTCTGATGAAGGTGCGTGAACAAAATTTCCAGAAACATGCATACCACATATCCAAATGAAGCTAGCATTACGTAGGTAATTGTAAACATCCCAAATTTTTCCTCACTTTTTCTCACACCAAGACTTATGATCTTTCATATTGCATTTGCATAAACATATCATCTCACATTGCATATTTGTTTCACTACATAAGTTTCACATTTAGGGTTTGTAATCAGATGAATCCAAAGAAGTGATCTGAGCTATCTCAAAGGTCTTGAAGCATGCCAAGATGGTCCATGAGTGTTCTATGATCATAATATGCTCCCCAGGGTTATTAAAAGTCAAAATGTCACAAAGCATTGCAAAGGCATAGAGGCAGACTAAAACGTTTCTACACAAATGACCTAAAATTAGGGTTTTGGGTTTGAGGCCCTTACACTCAAATTTTTTGGTCATTCTTGATTCCATTTGTCTTAATATGTTATAAGGAGCATGTGTACCAAATTTGATGAAGAAATTCATTGTAGAAGTCATCTGATCAACTAGTAACTTATTGTGCAAGAAAAGTCAGAATCAGGGCATCTGAGGCCACCACCAATGGTACCAAAGGGTCATCTTCATCATTTTGAGGTTCTATGATCTTTATTTGATATTATAAGTGTTTATAAGTTCACAAGATTGAATAATTTTGAGCCATTTGCAAACTTTCCATTTTTGGACATGACTTGTAATGAAAACTTTCCATTTTGGGAAAGATTTTCAACCTCCTCTTTCTTGATCAAAAAGACTTCAAATGAAAAATCTTTAAACATGAAAGTTGTAGATTGGATCTTACCATTTTCAAAAAGTACAAGAACTCCTCTTTATTCATCCTAGAACTCAAGTTATGGTGTTTCAAAGTTGGCAAAAATCTCATAATTTTCAAGTATGTGCCAAAGAGGGATTTTTGCAAAACCAAGTTTTAAGACTTCTTGTAACCTCTAATTGATCTCTAAGCATCATAACAACATCACATAACTTTCCTTGACCAATTTTGTGCCTTGGATCACAAGAATTCATGGACTTTTCATTCAAAATTTTCAAAGGGGCCAAAATGCAAAACCTATGTTATCTCTTGCATCAAGTGTTACAGCTCATAAAATCCAATCGAATGGTCCTCCACAAACTTAGCTGAGGTAAGACAACCCTTCAAACCAGCTCTATCCCATGCCATACCTCCTATGACACAACTTTGACTTTTTTGCAAAATCACCCATACCAATCAAGCTGTGCCACAACAACTCTCTGGCCAATCACAATACTTTATGCAAACCCTAAACACCTCAAAGAACACGACACACAAGCCTGAATGCTCACATAAACTCAGAATCACAAAAACCTCAAAAATCTTCATCTCTTCGAATTTCATCACACAAGCCTCAAAACTCCAAACTCTCTTCACCATTCAATCATACACATCATAAGGATCACAAAGCACCCATTACAATGGCCTGAAAACCCCCATAACCAAAACACAATTTCTGAGTTGGCAGAATTGGAAATCTTAAAGGAGGCCATTCAAGCCTGTTCCAAGCATCACACTAGCTTCAGGGAGTCCATTGGGGTTGGTTTGCATCAAAGAAAGGGTCAAAAAGCTCAAAATTGAAAAGCTCCAGCTCAGGTATTATCCAAGAATCATTTTTCCAGAACTCCTATTTTAGGTTACAAATTGATTCTACATGATATATTGGTCATTTTGATATGTTTATTTTTGAAAATGGTTGAGGATTGAGCATGTATGGTGTTTCTGAAAATTTTGTCCTAAAAATGTTCTTGTTCGATTCATGTTGTTCATGCAAAATAAATGGTTTTTGATGCTTGATTCTTGTTTAATGTTGTTTGGGGATGCATTCTGGAGAATTTGGGGGTAGTTTCATGGCCTAGGGAGAGAGATAGGAAAGAAGAGCCGCCGGAGAAGACGACCGGAGCTTGTCTCCGGTCGCCTGATTGTCATTAGTCCTAATCCATAATTAATTAGGCCAGTTTAAATCTCCACCCTTGGATCTTGTGTTTATCGCGCGCATGAATGGCCCATATCACTTCATTAAAACCCTAAACCTAATTAATTAGTTTAATTTAAATTAATTAGTCAGATGCAATATCAACCTTAGGATCACGCGCCAATTGGAATTTTGAACCTGAGCCTTTGATCTTTCCTACCTCAAGTCACGTGGACTGTGCATCTGGACCCTTGATCTCATCATCTTTGGATCTCAGCCATTGCTTTACAATACTTTCATTTTTATTTTATTTTTCTTTTCATTTTATTTCATGTAATTATTTAAAATAGCAAAAATATTTATAAAATCACCATTTTCTGCATTTTCATTTTAAATATTTTTCTAAACTCAAAAACATTTTTATTTTTAATTTTTGCATTAAAAATATATTTTAAATCATTTAAATGTTTTATTTAATTAATTAATTCCTTTTAATTAATTCAAAATACATTTAGGTATTTAAAAATCACCAAAAACATCATGAAGCATTCTCATACATTTAGAACAATTTACAAACTCACCATACAAATTTATTTTTAGGTTTGATCATGTTTTCACAATTTACTTTGAATCAGGGTTTCT
The DNA here is from genome assembly GCA_963966055.1 of Lathyrus aphaca. Lineage (NCBI taxonomy): Eukaryota > Viridiplantae > Streptophyta > Magnoliopsida > Fabales > Fabaceae > Lathyrus > Lathyrus aphaca. The sequence continues at coordinate 352,074,076 of OZ014520.1, read as the reverse complement.
AAAATTCACATTTTTCTAACCCTAACTTGAAAAAATCATTTCTGATCAACCATGATGAGTTTTCATTTGGTTCTTTTTGCATTGTTTCATAATTTGCGTCTAGTATCTAGGTTATTTAACTCATAATTTTGCATTGCATTTCCAAATTGTTTTGCATTTTTCCTTTAGAAGTACCCAAAAACCCTGGTTAACTTAGAAAATTCATAACTTCCTTTAGGTTTATCTTCTGACCTCCATCTTTGGGGAGTGTTCTTGTGTGTGTTTAGGGTTTGTTTGAGTTCATTTTCAAATTTTTATCATGATGTATGCTTCTGTTTTGGTCATGTGCATCTCATACATTCATAAAACCCTAATTTCTCATGTTCATTTGCGTTCATCTTTGCATATCTCAATCATATGAACTTGCCATGACATTCCATGCATTTGTATGTCATCTTAGACATCTTAGGACATGTTAGAACATTGCTTGATCATTTCTTCATTCATTTGGTATGCTTTGCATTCATTGCTTTTCATGTGTATCCATGTGTTTCTAAGCTTCTAACATGTCTTGTTTTGCATCTCATCCCTTGTATGAACATTCATAAGCAACTCACATGTCTTTGCATCATTCCATAACACACTTTCATAGCACATTCACTTCTGGTCTTGGTCTTTGCACCTTTATTTGCTTTATTTCCTTTTGCTTTGCATCTTATGCATCCACACTAACATTTCAGGGGCTTATGGAAAGTTGTTTGGGATGTGGATTTGCCTTCACATCCCACCTTTTCTTATCTTTTCATTTGCATATCTTATTTGTCTTTGAAGTGAACTTGATTCACTTGTTCTCTCTTGCTCTTATATCTTCCTTTTAGGTTACTTATCTTCTTCAGGAAGTAAGTAACCTATTCTCCTTTCTCTTCTCTTTTCATTTGCTTCTCTTCCTTGGTGGTTGTCGCTCCCACCAAATGACACATGGCCAGAAGGGGTACAGACGCGAACGGTCGGCGAAAGATAGAACATGAAGATGAACTGAAAAGAGTCGCCATCTAGGCACATTTATCCCGAAGGAAAGGTAATGCTGCATAAACCTAAGAAAGAGATGGATAATACGGTCGCGAACCAGAGAAACTGAGAAAGGGGGTTGGTTACAACCTGGGAAGGTATTAGCACCCAGATTGTCCGTCATACTCGACGGGATCCACGCTTGAAAGTTTGTGTGTAAAGGGGTAGTGTCAGTGCTATCTGTGTGCAAAAGCTGGAAAAGAATGCAAGTGTCAGTGTAAAAAGAATGTGAAGTGAAGTGAAGAAGTGTCAGTGCGGAGAAAGAATATGAAGCTCAAGACTATGAGGCTTAAAGAATAATACTGAAGAGGGGGAGAATGTACAGAGATTTTTTTTGTTCGATAACAGTTAAGTTATGCCTACGTATCCTCTCGTGCAATGAGGAAGTCAGAACACCGTAGTTCGACTCAAAGAGACTGAAAGATAAATTGACTTGTGAACTGCTTACTTGCCTATGCTCAAGTGTATGACCTGTCTGGCTCAGGTGCAAACTGTCTTGCATTAGGCGGAAGAAGCAAGTTCTCGTTTGTGAGTTAATGAGATGAGAAAAGAATCCCGGAGGAGACGATTATTGTTTGTTTTTGAGTTTTCAATCTTTTATTGCTTTTTAGGGTTTGTCATAAGAAAATGAGCTTAAGCCTAAACCAAGGATTAGTAAAATCATCACATCTTCCCTCTGATTAGGGGTAATGAGAATACCTTAAGTATGAAGTAAACACCTCACACTTAATCACCATGATGTAGGATTAAGATCATTAACCTACTTGCCTTTATTTTAGATGTTTTTGGAGTTTTTTTGGTTTGGTGTTAAGTAATGAGTTTAAGCCATAATCAAGGATTTAATGGACCTATTACACCATCCTAATAGAAGGATAATAGATGAAAACATTTAAGCTGGGGAAGGCTCCTCAACTTAATCCATGATTAGGAATTAACCTCATGACAAAACAAAGCCTTTATTAAATGGATTTTAATTAATGGTGAGATTAAGAAATGGATTTTATGGTTTGTAAGACAACTTGAGGGGGACTTGTCCATTAACACTAGGGTTAGTCCTTCTTAACCAATTAAGGAAGAATTAGAACCCTAATGCAAGGCCCAAGTTACAAGCTTTATGTCTTAGTGATTATTAGGTGGATTGATTAAAGGGTTTAAACACATTAAGGGTTTAACACTTAGGATTAAAGTTATACACTCCATCCTAATAGAAGGATACATGCATAATCCTAATCACAAAGTCTTAAAATCTTAAGGGTTTAGTCCTTTATTAAGAAATGAGAAGAGGAGACACAAAGATGACTCAAAGGTAAAACTAATGGGGACTAATCAAACCCTAATTGTGATCATTCTTGGGTATTCCTAGGGTTTATGAGGCTTGCAAGAGATCTTCAAGAAGAACCACCAAGGAAGAAGCAAAGGAAATGAAAAGAAGCAGCAAGAAGCAAGACAACTTGCTTCACTTAAGAAGACAAGTTGTTTGAAGAAAGAAGGAGGAGAAGGAGCATGAATGAGCAAGCTCACTCTTAGACAAGAGTAAAATGCAGCAATGAATGCATAAGAGGGATGAGAAGATATTATAAGAAGTGAAGGCAAGTTCACTTCTCAAACACTTACCACCTGAAAAGTTAGCAACAAGAAATGAAATGAAATGAAAATGAGATGAAATGCAAAGATGAAAGCCAAAGTCAGAAGCATAATCATGATGCCAATGATGCTATGAGATGGTATGAAAGCAAACCAAAATATGTGGATGATCATACAAAGGATGGGAATGCAAATGAGACGTGTAAGAAGCATGAAAGTTCATGAAAACTTATGGATGATGCAATGATCAAACATGATTTCAATGTGTCCTAAGATGTCCTATATTTCATGTGGATGCACAAAATGTCATGGCAAGTTCATGTATGCAAGCATATGAAGAATGAATGCAAATTAAGGCAAAAATTAGGGTTTATGAACAAGATGCAATGCAAAATTCAAAATCAGAAGCAAATGACAAGATAAAAATTTGAAAATGGGATCAAAGGTACCCTAAACCTATATGATATCACACCCCAAAGGAGAAGACCTAACTCTTAACTTAATGAAAGTTATGATTTTTCCTAAGTTTGCTAGGGTTTTAAGGGACCTCTCAAGGAAAAATGCAAAACAAATCAAAAATGGAAGATAAATTCATGCCAATTTTATTCTAGAAACTACATGTTATGTGGAATGCAAGGCAAAAAGAACCATTATCAAACTCTTCATGGTTAGGCAGAAAAGATTTTTCTAAATTAGGGTCAAAAATATTGATTTTTAAGAACCCTAAATCCAAAGAAAAATGTCAAAAAGGATCAAGAACCAAAAAGAAATTTTTATGAATGGTTTGATAATGTCTTTAAATGTGTCAAGATGCAATGTCATTTTTTTTGTGATTTTTAGAAACTTAAATGATATTTTAATTAATTAATTTCCATTAACTAATTAAAATAAACATTAAAATATTTTAAAAATACAAATTTATGCAAAAAAATTAAATAAAAATTATTTTCAGAATGAGAAAAATATTTAGAACCATGATGCAAAAAATGAAATTTTTTAGATGAGTTTTGCTATTTTTAATAAAATGATAAAGAAAATGCAAATAAAATGAAAATAAAATGAGAATTAATGGAAGTAGGATGATCTAAGGGTCTGGATTCAAAACTGGGGGGCGGGAGTTGACTTGGCGCGTGATCTAAGGGTGGAAATTCAAATCAGGCTAATCCTATTTAATTAATATTTAATCCAACAATTAAAACTAATCAAGCAATCTGGGCCACACAGCGCGCACGGGAAGGATTGATCTAAGGGTCTACATTTGAACTCAGCTTAATCACGTAATTAACCCTAATTGTGCCCTAATCAAACTCAGGTGACCGAAACAGTGTTCCGGTCATCTTCTCCGATCAACCAAATTCACAACTTCTTCTCTAAGCAATTTCTAATGCTCTAACTTTCCAGAATCACTCCCCTAACACATCTAAACAAGAATCAATCACCAAAACAAATTTATCATACCTCAAACACAAGATTCGAATCAAACATCAAAAACTGCAAAAATTTCAGAAGCACGATACAAGCTCATTTCTCAATCATTTTCAAAAATGAAAAGTGCAGTGTAATCAGTGAAGCATGAAGAACATTTCTATGACATGAAAAGAGATTTCTGGAAAAATTGTTCTTGATGATACCTGAGATTGAACTTTCAACTTTGGAACTTTCTGACCAGTTCTTTGCCTCAAATCCCCTCCAATGGTCCTTCTGAAGAGTTTACAATGCTTGGTTGGAGTTTATATGGCCTCTATGTGAAGTTGGCTGAAGCTCAGTTCAAGAAATATGAAAATCGTGTTTTTGATTTGGAGTGTTTCAAGGAAAAATGAAGGGTGGGAAATGATCAGTGATGAATGTGGAGTTGAATGGTGGAAAAAGTTTGGAGGTTTGTTGGCTGAGTTATCAAATTCGAAAGCTTTTGCAAGTTTTTGTGATTTTGTGTATGCTCTGCTCTTGGAGGTTTCAGGCTCCAAACTTATGTGAAATGGCTTGCTTCTTTGCCACATAACATGCTGGGATAGGTCAGTGTAGTTGTTGTGGGCTATACTGATTGGTATGGGGCAAAATGCATAAAGTCAAGAGTTGGTGTACTTGAGGTATGGGCAAGTGGCAGGCTGGGATTTGGGTATGGCTGTGCGCAGCAAAGATCAAGGGATATTTGTGAATCAGATTTGATGAGTTGTGGCAAGTGGATGAGATGTTTTGTACCATTTTGCAAATTATGGAAGTTTTGGCCCCTTTTGAAATTTGTGAAGTTCAAGGCATGAAAGCTTGTGATTCAAGGCACAAATCTGATCCAAATGAGTTGCACCAGGATGGTATGATGTGTAGAGATGCATTAGAGGTCCCAAATTGGCTTGACATGAGGATTTGCAAACTTCCCCCTTTGGTACATAAGTGAATTTTATGTGATTTTTCCCAACTTTGACAAGCCATAACTTGAGTTCTATGATGAATTAGATCAAGTTCTTATACTTTTTGAAAAGGGAATGATCCAATCTACAACTTTCATGACCAAGAAATTTTCATTTGAAGCATTTTTGAATCAAAAAGAGGAGGTTGAAAAACTTTCCCAAAATTGCAAGTTTGTATTACAAGTCACTTTCCCAAAATGGCAACTTTGCAAATGGCTTGAAATTCTTCAATTTTGTGAACCTCTAACTTCTTCTAAGATCAAATAAAGATCATATACACCCAAAATGATGGAGAATACCCTTTGGTTGGATGATTGGGGGCCTCAGATGCCCTGATTTTGCATTGACTTACTCAAGAAGTCATCTATTGATCAGATGCCTTCCCCATTGAGTGTCTTCATGAAAATTGGTATGAATGATACTCATATCATATAGAGACCCATAGAAACAAGAATGACCAAAAAATTTGGAGTTATGGCCTCTAAAAACAAAACCCTAATTTTAAGTCATTTGTGCAGTTAAACCTTAGCTCAGCTTCCATGCTTTGCCAGTTCTTGTGATTTTTTGACTTCCTTGATCTTGGGAGGATATAATATGATATTTGAACATACATGGACACTCCTGAGATGATTGAAGACCTTTGTAATTGCCCAGATAGCTCAGGGATTACTCAGATCACAAACCCTAGATGCAGATGACCTTGAACCAATGCAGTGAAGCAAAAATGCAATATGAGATGATAATGTTTGAACTTATGCATATGAAAGATCACAAGACATGGTGAAATGAGTGAGGGCAAATTTTGGGTGTTTACAGTGGCCTTCTGAAGATCTTCTCTTTAAGCCTCACAAACCATAGGAACATCAAAGCATGATAATTTTAGGGTTGTATATAGTCTCCCCTAGTCTTTTGCCTTTGAGTCTCCTTGAGTCTCTTTTTCTCATCTCATAATTAAGGCTAAACACTTAAAGCTTTAGGACTTTGAATTAGGGTTAAGCATGTATCCTTATCTTAGGATGGAGTGAATTAAGGTAAAGTAAATGATGGGGACGACCATCAGGTTCAAAGCATATATGAAATAAATGATGAGGTACGGTCATCAAAGGTGAAGGACGATCACCTAGCTGGGGACGGCTGCTCTGTTGGGGATAAGATGAGAGACGGTCATCTATTGGTGAATGAAGATCACCTGGCAAGGTACGGTTGCCAAAAGTATCACGACATAGGACGAATGCCAGATAGGAAAGGTCGACGATGGGGCGGCCATCGGATAAGCGTGATGAAGGACGATCATCAAGAGGTGAAGGACGATTACCTAGCAGGGTACGGCTGCTCTCGGGGCTTATCAAGACATAGGAAGAATGTCAGATAACAAGATAAACGATGGGGACGACCATCAGATAAAATGATGAAGGACGATCATCAAGAGGTGAAGGACGATCACCTAGCAGGGTACGGCTGCTAAAGTATCACGACATGGGACGAATATCGGATAAGAAAGGGTTCCAATAATGGAGACTCCGCTGGGGGTATGATGAAGGACGATCATCAAAAGGTGAAGGACGATCACCTGGCAGGATACGGCTGCCGGAAGTATCATGACATGGGACGAATGTCAGATAGAAAAGAAATTTGCTTTTTACTGGGGATTTGCTGGGAACTCTTCTGGGGAATGGTAGACACGGACGAGTGTCTACATTCAAGAGATGAAAGGTATAAGTGTTTGACACTGTGTGTAGATTAAAAATGAGGACGAGCATCCTTAAGACTACGATACAGACGAGTATCGGTAGAAATAAACGCTGACGCATGTTCGGAGATGATGGTACGGACGAGTACCAACCGGTTAACAAAGAACACGGACGAGTGTCGACTCTGAGGGGAAATAAGTGTGTATATACGATACGGACGAGTATCTATATGAGTAAAAATAAGCATGAGTGAGACACAGACGAGTGTTAAACCTGCTAAGGAGAGTGTGACACGGATGAGTATCAAAAGGAGCATGTGTAAGTTATGGATTTGTAAGCATAAAAGGTGTTTGGTGATCTTTGGGGATAGGATGACACGGACGAGTGTCTGGAAAGTATAATAAGCGAGTGTTTAGGCAACTGTGCTGGGGATAGGTGACATGGACGGGTGTCAGGAGAGTGTATTAACATGTATTAGTGAGTGCAAAAGGGACGCTTTGGATTTCTGCTGGGAACATGACACAGACGAGTGTCAAGGAATATCTGTTTGTAGAAAATGTCCTGGCGACTTTCTGGGGAAAGATGACACGGACGGGTGTCAAAAGGAGCAAGTATTTGTATCTTGGGAATTACAAAGAAGATGCTTTGACATTCTTCCGGGGAATTTGAGTGGTATTCTGTATGTTGTTGACAGTATGTCAGTATTCACAGGTGACTGATTCAAAACATGGCTTATGATTATGCAATATGTTTGATTTTTGCCGTAATGCTCCGTATTAAACGGAATGCTACACTTTGGGGAAAAGATGATGCGAATGCTATGATTATGCAAAAGATACCGATCCGGGATACGGATCCCGTTGTGGTGAAGATCTCTGGCTGATCTGCTTGAAGGAAATATCCCAGCTGGGCATGAGATCATTGTTAGATCTGGCATATATGACTGCTTTGGGGAACAGGTCACTGATAGACCTATCTTTGATAATGAGGAAACCAGCTGGGGGCTGTGGAAGCTTCCGTCACTTTGTTGTGAGATCTTCAGACATTGCTCTTCCGGATAGAGGTTGAATCTTTGTGGGGAGATGGTTCCCTGTCAAACACTTGGCTGGAAATGATCACTGAACGATCTTCCTAGAGATTCTTGTATGGATCCTGCTGAGGATGATGAAATCAGCTGGGGAAATGAGCCCCTTCTGGTGCTGTTTGGAAGACATGTTGAGGAAATAATGATTGGGCAGCTTGCTGGGGAGAAGCTTTCATGCCCCATGTTGCACTTTGAATACCTGCAACCCTGTTATAACAAAGAAACGTACAAGTATCCCGAGGTATCCCTTACTAGATTCCATCATAGGAGTTTAGACAACTCCCAGGAGTAAATCCATTTCCTGTAAGCATGTGATTAGAAAAGGTGCATCTGTATTTATGCAATCAATATTTTAAGGACATCAGACATTTTTTGCAAAATGAAAGTAAAATGTACGAGACTAAGTGTAACTGAAAATCTGGTTTTATTAATCTTTATGTGCCTCTGAATGGGCAAGTACAGTCAAAGAAACAAATCCCCTGAAATGAGGAGATTGTTACAAAATTGAGAAAACAAAAAGGTGCTGGCAATGTTGATGTCGCTTCAATGTGCTTCCCTTTTTCTATGACTCGTATGACATTGACGTTCTTCTCATCCTGCTTTCTGAAGAAGGCTGATTATGACCGATGCTTGAATCTTTTGAAGCTTGCCACGTTGTAAGTGATACAGACGAATTCAGAATGCAGTTGTTCGCTTATTCCCTTATTTTGCGTGGATCGCCCTTTAGGGTTTTCAATCTACCGGGATACCCATTTTTGCCTGAGCTGTCCAATGTGGCTTTTCAACTCAGCGGGTGTACATTTTTCTTTATTTTCCCTTATTTTTGCTCGAGTCTTTTATTCTGTTTTTGACTCGCCGGGATGCCCTATTTTTGCCTGGACTCACATTCTGTTTTTTATGTCCAGCGGGTCATTTTTATGCAAAGTATTTTTTAACTGCATCGGAATTCACATGGGACAGGAAGTCTTCACCATCCATAGTACTGAGCATCAGTGCTCCACCAGAGAAAACTTTCTTTACTATGAATGGACCATCGTAATTCGGAGTCCACTTGCCCCTGTGGTCTGTATGAGGAGGAAGGAGTCTTTTCAGCACAAGATCTCCTACTTTGTATTCCCGAAGCCTGACTTTCTGATCAAAGGCTTTCTTCATTCTTTTCTGATATAACTGCCCATGACAGATTGCAGCTAATCTCTTTTCTTCAATCAGATTCAGTTGTTCGTATCGGGATCGGACCCATTCTGCTTCATTCAGTTTAACATCCATGAATACCCGCAAGGAGGGTAATTCAACTTCAACAGGTAGGACTGCCTCCATACCATACACAAGCTGATACGGTGTTGCCCCTGTGGATGTTCTGATTGAGGTACGGTATCCATGCAAGGCAAATGGTAGCATCTCATGCCAGTCTTTGTAAGTGACTACCATCTTTTGCACAATCTTCTTGATATTCTTGTTAGCTGCCTCTATAGCGCCATTCATCTTTGGCCTGTAAGGAGAAGAATTGTGGTGTTGGATTTTGAAGTCCCGACACAGTTCTTCCATCATTTTATTGTTTAAGTTGGAACCATTATCAGTAATGATTCGCTCGGGCACTCCATACCGACAGATGATGTCTCTCTTTAGGAATCGGGCTACCACTTGCCTGGTGACGTTGGCATACGAAGCTGCTTCAACCCATTTGGTGAAGTAATCAATGGCTACCAGGATGAATCTGTGGCCATTTGAAGCAGTCGGCTCGATTTTTCCAATCATGTCAATGCCCCACATGGCAAAGGGCCACGGTGAAGACATCAAGTTCAAAGTATTTGGAGGCACATGCACCTTTTCTACATAAATCTGGCATTTATGGCATTTCCTGGCATACGCACAACAATTTGCATCCATTGTGATCCAGTAATAGCCTGATCTTAGCAACTTTTTAGCCATAGCATGCCCTCCAGCATGGGTACCAAAATATCCTTCGTGCACCTCGTGCATCAACAAGTCTGCTTCGGTCTTATCAACACATCTGAGGAGTACCATATCAAAGTTTCTTTTGTACAACGAACCATCAACATTCAGGAAGAAACTACCAGCTAGCCTTCTTAACATCTTCTTATCATTGGATGATGCCCCATGTGGGTATGTTTGATCCTCCAAGAAGCATTTGATATCATAGAACCAAGGCTTATCATCTTTAGCAAGGTCTGCAGAGAATACGTATGTTGGTCTATCAAGTCTGGATACTGGAATCCGAGGCACAAAGTTGGCAGCCTGAACTTTGATCATGGATGAAATGGTATCCAGAGCGTCTGCAAACTGATTTTCATCTCGAGGGATATACTCAAGCTTGACTGTAGTGAAGAAAGTCAGTAATCTCCTTGTATAATCCCGGTAAGGTATCAGATGCTCCTGGTGAGTATACCATTTGCCGTTGGTTTGATTGATTACTAGAGCTGAATCTCCGAATATAGTTAAAGTCTTAATCCTGAGGTCAATGGCTTCCTCAAGACCCATAATACAAGTTTCGTATTCAGCTTTGTTGTTAGTGCAGTTAAAAGTGAGTTTTGCCGAGAAAGGCATTTGAACTCCCTTAGGTGTAATGAGTACTGCACCAACACCCCGACCATTCATATTAACAGCCCCATCAAACATCATAGTCCATTATTCTTATGGGTCATGCCCTTCAGTGTGAATGGGCTCTTCATGATCTTTTGCCTTTATGAACATGATGTCTTCATCAGGGAAGTCAAATCTCATAGGCTGGTAATCATCAATGGGTTGCTCAGCAAGATAATCAGACAATACACTGCCTTTGATAGCTTTTTGAGATGTGTACTGAATGTCATATTTTGTGAGAATCATTTGCCATCTTGCAACCCGTCCGGTAAGTGCTGGCTTCTCAAATATGTACTTGACTGGGTCCATCTTTGAGATCAATAAGGTAGTGTGGGTCAACATATACTGCCTTAGTCGGCGAGCAACCCACGCTAAAGCACAACAAGTTTTCTCGAGCAGTGAATAACGTTGTTCACAGTCGGTAAACGTTTTGCTTAGGTAGTATATTGCATACTCTTTTCGACCAGACTCGTCATGCTGGCCCAGCACACACCCCATTGACTCTTCTAATACTGTCAAGTACATGATTAGAGGTCTTCCTTCAACTGGAGGCATAAGGATCGGAGGCTCTTGTAAGTATTCCTTGATTTTGTCAAAAGCCCTTTTGGCAGTCTTCATTCCACCTGACCGTTTGCTCTTTTCTTAACAACTTGAACAAGGGCTCACAGGTTGCTGTAAGGTGAGATATGAACCTTGAAATGTAATTCAATCTACCCAGAAACCCCCGAACTTCTATTTCAGTCTTCGGTGCAGGCATTTCTTGAATGGCTTTAACTTTATCAGGGTCAACTTCAATCCCTTTCTCACTTACAATAAATCCCAGCAGCTTGCCGGATCGCACCCCGAATGCACACTTGTTGGGGTTTAGCTTTAGTTGGTACTTCCTCAGACGCTTGAATAGCTTCAACAGATTCACCAGGTGGTCTTCTTCTGTGAGAGACTTGGCAATCATATCATCCACATAACATTCAATTTCTTTGTGGATCATATCGTGGAATAATGTTACCATAGCCCGTTGATAAGTGGCACCATCATTCTTTAGTCCGAATGGAATCACCTTATAACAGAATGTGCCTCAGGGTGTGATGAAAGTTGTCTTCTCCATGTCTTCAGGTGACATCTTGATCTGATTATATCCTGAAAATCCATCCATGAAGGAGAACATCGAGAACTGAGTTGTATTGTCGACCAATACATCAATGTGATGTAATGGGAAGTCATCTTTCGGGCTGGCTCTGTTCAGATCCCGGTAATCCACACACATCCTCACCTTGCCATCCTTCTTAGGCACGGGTACAATGTTAGCAACCCACGGCGGGTAACTAGTCATAGCAAGGAAACCGGCGTCCCACTGTTTTTGCACCTCTTCTTTTATCTTCATGGCCATATCCGGGCGAGTACGGCGCAACTTCTGTTTTACCAGCGGACAGTCTTCTTTCAGAGGCAGCTTGTGCATAACAATGTCGGTGTCCAACCCTGGCATATCCTGATAAGACCAAGCAAAAACATCCATATATTCCCGAAGCATATTGATAAGTTGCTCTTTTACTGAATCTTGCAGGCAGGCCCCGATCTTAACTTCTTTCAAGTCTTCTTCTGTACCAAGATTAACCGTCTCAACCTCTTCCTAATGAGGAGTGATAACCTTATCCTCTTGTCTCAACAACCTGGCTAGCTCTTCAGGTAGCTCATAATCTTCTTCAACCCCTTCACCGGCTTGATTAATCGGATTATCAAAGTCATACGAAGTCATAGCGGTGTTGTTGTCGGTGCAGTCTGGAAGGCACTCTCTGCAAGGGTTTAGATTTGTTCATTTTAGTGATCAGTTTTATCTTGTTTAGAAAAAGTGAAAATGAAGTTATTATTTTGAAAAACATTGCCATTTTATTTTTGTACAAAAAATAAAGAATGAAAAACAGTGAGCGGAAAAAGAAAAGACTCATTTGCAAAAGATGTCTTGATATTCATTAATTGATCGTTTGCACAAAATACAAGATGGTCCGATTACAAAATGAGCCCTGACATCTTGGGCAAGATGCAGGACTTGATGCATGCTTAAAGACAGGAAATAATAATTCTCTGCAGGAGTAACCCTTATAATTTCCTGGGAAGACCAGTTTGAGACATGGTTCCCTGGGATCCTTGGACGTATCCAGCTTTCCAGGTTGCGCTCGTCTTCTGACTCATCTTCCAAACTGTTCACAGCATCCGAGGTGAGCATTCCCCCGCTGACAAACTTGGGCTTTGTTGCAGCCTCTGGTTGATCTTGTCGAGTTGGTATGTAACCCAACCCAAATCGGTCTTCTTTCTTCTCAACTGGCAGCAGCTTGCCCCAGCCTTGAGCGGTACCCTCCTCAACAACCTTCCGGGCCTGTTGATGTGATGGAAGTCCCAGACACAGCAGATGCTTCATTGATATTAAGGGCTTCAAACCCTTGACTCATGGTCTCATGGATCTCCCCATCCATTTCAATGTATTTGAAAGTAGCCAGCTGGCTAACGAAGATATCCTCCTCCCCACAAATGGTAATGACTTGGCCCTCCCACTCGAATTTTAACTTATGGTGAAGGGTTGACGTCACGGCGCCAACGGCGTGTATCCATGGTCTACCCAATAGACAGCTGTAGGCAGGCTGTATATCCATCACAAAGAAGGTCGTTTTGAAAACCTGTGGGCCAATCATTATTGGTAATTCTATCTCTCCCAGAACTGATCTTTTAGAACCATCAAAGGCTCTCACTACCAAGTTGCTTGGACGTAGTGCCAATCCATCATGTTCCAGCTTCACAAGGGCTTTCTTGGGTAGGACATTGAGTGATGACCCCGTGTCCACCAATACGTGAGAAAGAACTGCACCCTTACACTCCAAGGTAATGTGCAAAGCCTTGTTGTGATTGTGACCTTCCGTTGTCAGATCAGCGTTGGTAAACCCTAGTCCATGACTAGTATTGACATTTCCAACCACAGCCTCTAACTGATTGACAGTAATCTCCTCCGGCACATAAGCTGTATGCAGAACTTTTAATAGTGCGTTCCGATGAGCCTCGGAGCACATTAGCAATGATAGTATGGAGATTTTGGAAGGTGTTTGGTGAAACTGGTCTACCACCTTATAATCACTCTTCTTGATGATCCGCATGAATTCATCAACCTCTTGATCAAAATGAGTCTTCAAGGTTTCTCTAGCAACTGATTCTTCTTGCACCATGCTCTTCCCTTTTGCCTTAGCAGCAACCTCTGCTTCAGCAATGGGTTTTGGTATTTGCGAGGCAAAGAGATGTCCGCTTCTAGTGAAGCCTCCGCCTCCCCCCACATTGTCTATCTGAGGTGAAGAAGTTGATGATTCTAAAGTGATTTTATGCCCCTCGCAATATAGATCTGAGCCATAATGCCAAGGGATGGCATTATTGCTTTCGTAAGGAACTGGCCCAGGCACTGTGATAGTGACCGGAGTGATAGCAGCTGCAGAGGGGACCACAATGGCGTGTGGATCATAATATATGGTAACTGGTGTTCTGACAGGAGTAGCATTTTATTGTGAATCGTTGGGAGGAACATCTGCGGGATCGTAGTATATCGTAATCGTTGAGACGCTTTCACTAACTGTTGTTGATGTTGTAGATGGTACTGTTGACTGGTCGAGTGTTGAAGTTGTAGCAGGAACTGATGAAGTAATGGGTGTTGTCGTTGTATAAGGAATTGTGACTGAACTTGCATCCGTTGAGGTGATTGATTGAGTATTTGTTGGAGTTGTAGCAGAATCTGTTGGAACAATGGTTGCTGACGTTGTAGGAGTATCTGTGATTGTTGATGAAGGAATTGTTGGAGTTGTAGTTGTTGTTGTCGTAATCTGAAGAATGCCCTCTCTAATAAGGTCATCTATGCCGTTTCTCAGTCTCTCGCATCCATTAACGGCAATGTTGCAATATCCACAGCCGACCTCACATCCGGGGAACACTTGGCATTCTAACAGCTGAGCTTTGATTTCAACCAAAGGTGTTCGGATTTGTGCAACACTGTTGATTAATGTGGATGGTTTGCCCTCCTCAATAGCATTGATCCTAGGACCGTTGTGACTAGGCATTGGATTTCTTGTAACATTTGGAGGAGGTGCAAAATTGAGAGCTTTTTAGTCCACCAAATCCTGGACTTTCATCTGTAGGGCCCTGCATTTTTCAGTATTATGCCCCGGTGCGTTCGAGTGGAATGCACACCTGGCATTAACGTCATAGTTCTTTGGCATATTGAGGGGATCTGGAGGTGCCAACTTCCTTAACTTAACTAGGTTGAGCTTCAGGAGTTGTGGCAAGAGTGCATCATACAACATTGGGATTGGGTCAATTACCCTGTTTGCTTGTGATGGCCTTTGTTGGAATGGACGTTGTTGTTGGTTGTTATTGTTGTTGTTGTACGACCTTTGTTGCGGATAATGAACTTGTTGTTGATACTGTGGTTGTTGTTGTTGAGGATATGATGATTGTTGTGGCATTGGAGCTGGGATGGTAACAGTTGCTACTGACCTGGGAGAATACTGGGGCCTGCCCCGACTTGTATGAATTGAATTTGTCTCACCTGCCCTCCGGGGTCCTGCAAATGGTTTTCTCGGATTGCTGGAGGAACTCGTACCACTGTCGGAGATTTTGCCAATCTTCAATAAGCTCTCAATCCTCTCACCAGCTATGACCACATCAGCAAAACTAGTAGAGGAGAAAGCAGCCAGTCTATCAATATAAGTCCCTTGAAATGTGTTCATGAATATGTCAGCCATTTCTCTTTCTGACATGGGTGGTTGGACAGCAGCAGCAAGCTGTCTCCATCTTTGAGCATAATCCCGGAAGCTTTCTCTAGAAGATTGAGACATGCCCATTAGAAGAGTTCTATTGGGAGCCATGTCCAGGTTGTACTGATATTGCCGGATAAAAGCCTCGGCCAAATCCTTCCATCATCTTATGGTAGCTCTAGTCAGGTGCAAATACCATTCTCTCGAAGCTCCAGTCAGACTATCCTCAAAGTAGAACATCCATAACTTTTCATCCATGGTATAATCCTTGAGCCTTCCCAAGAAAGATTGCAGGTGAGTTCGTGGACAGGAGGTACCATTATATTTCTCAAAGCACGAGGGCTTGAATTTGTGGGGAATTCTCACCCCATCTACTAGGCCCATGTCCATCACATCGAAGCCCAAAGAATTCTGAGATTCCAAAGATCTTAACTTTTCAGCAATCTCATCCAATCTCTTGTCATATACCTCATCTCCAGCCCCCATAACAGTAAAATGTTCTTCTTGGGGATCCTCTTGCAGGATTCTCCCCCCAGCAGTATTACCTCGAACATTCCTCGGGATGTTAACTTCTGGATCCAGATGAGGTCCATATACTGGTGGCTCAATATGAGGTTGGCCCCGTTCATTGTTGTTAGTTCCTCCTGTTCCAAGATGAGGCTCTTCAGGAGTTTGTCTTTCCACCAGCTCTCTTAACCTTTCTTGACTCTGGGCTAAGCCAGTCATCACTGCCATAAACTGAGACATCTGATTTCTCATCTCTACTCTCTCATTGGCCATCTGATTTCTGACCTCAGTCAGGTCTTGCTATACTTGTTCCATTTGAATGGCGGGAAGGTTGTTACGAGTCGGGTACCGGTGCGCGCAGTTGACAGGGAACACTCGGCGACGAGCAATGTTTCCTGAGATCACAACAAAGTTAGAAACAATAATAATAACAAAACCTACAAAACAAAAACAAAGTTAGTATGCAATGCAGTATGCTTATTTGCTTTCCAAGGTATCCGGTTTGGTTCTTGGTTTTGACCTTTCCAGACCTTGAGGAAGATGCTTGATGTTGTTGAGAGAAAAGCTCAAATGAAAACAAACTAAAATATATTACAAATGAGGAACAATACATAGTTTTTTTTACAATATACGCCCTTGGAGGGTCAAAATACAACAAAAGAAGAAAAGTACATCAAATGGAAACAAACAACAAGCAAAGAATCAGACATCCAGCCCAAACTCATCTTCTCTGACCTCCTTCAGGAGTGCCTCAGTCACTGGACCAGCTGGGTGCTCTGTAACGGTCCTAATGAGGAGGTTCCTGGTGGCAATGGCAGTAGTCTGCTTCTTATGTTTGTCTTGGTCCTTGGATCTCTTTAATCCTGCTCTGAGCTTCAACTCTGATATCTCTTTCTGTGCAGCCAACAGAGCTTCCTATTGTTTCTTCTCATTGGCATCTAGTTGTTCAATCTTGGCTTGAGTCTTATGGTCTTCTTGTGTACGGGCTTCAGTGATCCTGACCCACCTAGTCTGACTCTCTTGTAGATAGTGCTCAGCCCTAGCTTTCTGAATCTTGGCCTCCTTGCAGGCATTCTTCAATATCTGTTCCCCAGCCCTTGCTTTCCTTATGTGAAGTGTGTGAATAGAAATTTTCTTAAGAGTTTTATAATGATCCATGTACGGATGCGTAAAAAACCTTTGTTTTGAAAATTGTTTAAAATGTGTGAAGTGTTTGAAATGTTTTTGAAAAGTGAGCAAGTATCTAAGAGGAACCTACCCTAAGTTTTAAGTCTTTTCCGTTCTTGAATCCTTTAAATGGTAAGACTATCCCTATTATTAAGGAACAGGTAGTCATTACCTTGGATGTGTGGGACAAGTGAAGGGACATTGTTACTTAGGAAACTGTGGGGTGTATAAGCAAATTCGAAGGGACTTATCATCTTTATTCGAAAGGGACAAGATCATTACGAAGGCAACATTCGAAAGGGACTTGATCTTTTATCTGTTAAGGGACTAGATGATGTGAGATTGAGGGACTTTGCTTTATACACCCTACTTGACCTTTTTGTAATAGGCAACATGAGAGGTATCCTTAAGGAAGTGAGATGGCGATCAAAGATCGACTTACATGTGTGAGTGTACAATTTTAATCTTTTAAATTAGTGAGCTAAGTTAATTTTAAACATACAAACATGTTGCACTCCCTATTTACTAACCATAGCATAAAATAAATATTAAATATTACTATTACAATATTACATAAAAGGAGACAATTACATAATAATAATAAATTAAATAAATAAGCAAATAATAATAATAATAATAATAATTGGGTTAGTGAAATAATAATAATAATAAATCACAATGGGGTTAGTAATAATGAAATAAATATAAAAATAAACATAATTAATAATATAAACAAAAAAATATTAGCATAATAATTAAAAGATCAATTTTTTATAAACAATTAATATTTAAGAAAATATGAGCAATTATACTAATTATTATAAAGTTTTAAGTTATATGTAAATTATAAAAGTAAGTTAATTATAAACATATTATGAAAATAAAATTATAATTACAAAATTAAATTAGCAATTTTTAACTATTTCTAAACATATATTAAAATTATTTATATACAAAAATTAAATTATGAACAATTTATATCATATTATCATATTAACAAAATTAAATTAAGAATTTTAATTTTAAACATATCTATATACAAGATTTAAATTATAAATTAAAAAAATGTACATGATTAAAGTTCATAAGTAAGAAATTAAGAATTAAATTTTAAGTAAAAAGAAAATTAGGGTTTGAAAATTATTAGGGTTTTAGATACAAAAATATTAGGATTTTAATTTAATACATAATACTAATTTAACCGTTAAATAAAATATACACATATTTAAATAAATAAAAAACTAGTTTTAGAAAATGTTTTTTTTAGAAATTTTTTTAGAACATATAATATTTACATATTAATTTAAATCTATTTACATATTAAACATAATTATATTTAATAATAAAAACAATTAATAAAACAAATAAACAAAACAGAATTAAAAAAAAATTACCTGGGGCAGGGATTGAACCCATGCCCTAGGCTTTGCCATACTCTGGACGAAGCAAGCTACCACTGGGCTGCGCACGCTGGCTGAACAATGAATGATTATGTTTCATTATATATTAAACCTGAAAAATATGAAGAAAACAAACAAAAAATATTGAGGCTGGGGTTCGAACCCCTGCCCAGATCTTTCACACACGCGCGTCCTTACCACCAACCCATCAGTGTCATTCAATAATTATAATACGAATAAAACTATATAATATAAACGCAAAATTTGAATTTCCAGCCGCGCGCAAAACTTCTTCTTCTTCCTCCAGCCCTACAAAATTTCCTGCGAATTTTGTTGGGAATCTTGCTGCGTTTTTATCTTCCTAGGAAATCCTGCATTTTTTGAATATCACACAACAAGTACAATTAAAACAAATTAACAACATAAAACAAATTCCCATGATCTATTCAATCGAACCATGTCATTAGAATTCATTTAGATTACTTAAATGGCAAAACCCCAAATTTGAAGCTTAAACCCTGGCTATGGTGTTTGACGAATTAGGTCACGGTTCTTTGATCTAAGCATCCAGAATTCATCCAAGAGTCTTTATAAACAACAAAACAAGCACAAAATCCATTAGAAACACATGAATGTTTGAAATCGAAAAACTGAAATTCAAGAGAAAAATACGATTCGGTTTGCATTCATAGTGATGTTTTGGATAGTTATGATGATGCAAATAGGTTCTGAGAGTCTCAAAGATTCGATTGCAACCTTCAAATTGGCTGGGAGATGTTCAAAACCTTGAAACCGAATTTGACTTTTGTGAACAATTTTGTGAAGTTTGAATATGGTGTTGGAGGCTGTAAATTCGTGTGCAATGAGTAGGGTTGTGTTATGTACTTATAGTGTGATGATTTTAGGTCAAAACAATTGATTGTTGTGTGAAGAAATTGATTGAAAAAGATTGAAAAAGATCAAGCTTTAAACTTCAAATATTTGAGAATTAAGCCTTTCTATTTCAAGCCAATCACTATGATTCTCATACCAATTTGATCCAAATCACTTTAATGAATTTCTAGAAACAAAATCCCATTTAAATATTTGACTTTTATATTTTATTTTAATTTAAAATGATTTTAAATGAATAAAATCAAAATAAATAAAATAAAATAATAAAAAATCTTAATATTTGATGGTTGGGTCGTGCATGAGGTATTGGTATGGATTGGGTCATCATATGGCAAGCCCATTTAGAAAAAATTGGTTTTAAACCTCCATTTTCTTCATAAACCAACCAAAAATTTCCCAAATTTGCAAGGCCACAAATCCTTCAATTTTAATGCTATGAGGGTGTTCTTGGACATTTTGGAAAGCTTGAAGAGTCCTCTAACCAAGCCCACTTGTTTCATGCTCATATCATTTACCATTATCAAGTTATGCCCTTTTGAAGTTGTTGACTTTTTGTTGACTTTCAAAAGGACCTATAATGTCTTAGCTCATACCTTCCAAATGAAGCATTTTTGGGCTTGGCTTGTGAGACACAAAGTTGTAGAGAATTCAATTTTCTTCAAAATGAGCTTTGGATGGAAGAAATGTGATGAAGCATGTGAAAGTTATGGCTGGTCAAAGTTTAGTTGACTTTTCCTGAGGAAACCCTAATTTAGAAACCTCTGATTCTTGATGATCTGAAATATCCTTGATGAATCATGATCAACCCTTGATCAAATGATGAATTTTACTTCATATACTTGATGTTGACAAAAAATCATGAAGTTTGACTTTGGTTTGACCACAGTTGACCTCAGTTTGACTTTTTAACTGCTTTGACTGATTTTGACTTATCTGATCATCTGACTGAACAAACCTTTGAGAAAAGTTTTGAAACTTGTCATGGGGGTTATTATACACATATAAGATGTTATAAAGCTCACTTGAAGTCTTGGAAGTCCATTTAGCCTGATTAAAGTCAAAACCCTAGTTTTGGATGCACTGCTTAAGAGGTGCATTGTCTGAGCGAATTGTCAAATCTTCTGACTATTTGTGAACTTTGTGAACCTTATGAACCATCATAAAATGTCTTGTGAACCTTGTGAACCTCATGGGAGGTCTTGTGAACCTTGTGAACCTTGTGAACCTCATAAATTATCTTGTAAACTTCATGAACCTCATGAAAGGTCTTGTGAACCTTGTGAACCTTCTTAGCACACAAAGTCTTGTATTGTGAGGGCAAATTTTGGGGTGCAACAGCTTCCCCTGTTCAATTTTCTGAAACCTGAGGGGTTAGATTGGTATATTTTCCAGTCGTGACCTAGAAGGTTGAAGGGGATTGAACACAAAAGCCCAAAAATTTGCACTCACCGGTGTGTAAAGTGATATTGATGACTAGTTGAATATGCTTGAGTGGGCTTAAAGATGCCACTTGGAGAACAGTTCTTCAGATATATTTCTTTTGGAGGATAAAGCAGTCTAAAATATGAAGATATGGTGATAGCTTTCAGGAAGATAAACAACGTCCCGAGGCAGTAGTATGCTTTCAGAAGGATAAACAACATTCTGAGGAAATGATATGCTTTCAGGAGGATAAACAACGTCCCGAGGTAGTGGTGATAGCTTTCAGGAAGATAAACAACGTCCCGAGGTAGTAGTATGCTTTCAGAAGGATAAACAACATTCTGAGGAGATGATATAACCTTTGGGAAGATAAACAACGGCCCAAGGTCATGATAGCTTTCAGGAAGATAAACAACATCCCGAGGAAATAATACGCCTTCAGAAGGATAAACAACGTTCTGAGGAAATGATATGCTTTCAGGAGGATAAACAACGTCCTGAGGTATAATGATGTAACCTTTGGGAAGATAAACAACGGCCCAAGGTCAGGATATGCTTTCAGGAAGATAAACAACGTCCTGAGGTATAAGAAGCTTTCAGGAGGATAACAACGTCCTGAGGTAATAATATGCTTTCAGAAGGATAAACAACATTCTGAGGTATAAGTATAACTTTTGGGAGGATAAACAACGGCCCAATAGTCATGATATGCTTTCAGGAGGATAAACAACGTCCTGAGGAAGTGATAACCTTTGGGAAGATAAACAACGTCCCGAGGAGATAATATGCTTTCAGGAGGATAAACAACATCCTGAGGTATAAGTATAACTTTTGGGAGGATAAACAATGGCCCAATAGTCATGATATGCTTTCAGGAGGATAACAACGTCCTGAGGGAAAGATAGCTTTCAGGAGGATAACAACGTCCTGAGGTAATAAGGTAACCTTTGGGAAGATAAACAACGACCCAAGGTCATGATAGCTTTCAGGAAGATAAACAACGTCCCGAGGAAATAATACGCCTTCAGAAGGATAAACAACGTTCTGAGGAAATGATATGCTTTCAGGAGGATAAACAACGTCCTGAAGTATAATGATGTAACCTTTGGGAAGATAAACAACGGCCCAAGGTCAGGATATGCTTTCAGGAAGATAAACAACGTCCTGAGGTATAAGTATAACTTTTGGGAGGATAAACAACGGCCCAATAGTCATGATATGCTTTCAGGAGGATAACAACGTCCTGAGGGAAAGATAGCTTTCAGGAGGATAACAACGTCCTGAGGTAATAAGGTAACCTTTGGGAAGATAAACAACGGCCCAAGGTCACAAGTTGTTGATGAAATTTGTTTGCTGGAGAATTAATCCTGAAAGACAAGATTATAATATTCTGCAAGATAATATTAGTTCATGTATTATGTATGCATGTATAATATGATGCACTTAGGTAATGTATTATGTATTTATGGACATGTATGTTATGGTATGATGTAGATGATGTATGTATGAATCATGCTGCATGAAGCGTCTGGATATCTTCGTATAACAACTGCTGGCCAGGGAAAATAAATCCCGATTCGTTGTTGGAGATTATGAGGAACTCGTTCCTGTCTTGTTTGATAATATAGTATATATAACCTCCCGTCTTCGTTTGATAGTAGGGTATACATAACCACCCGTCTTCGTTCGTCGTACTCCTATTGGAAGAGTAAATTCCTGATTATCCGTATGAGGATAAAAGAGATGGATATAAATTCCAGGGGAGATGTGACTTTATGAAGATGGATTTGTCCTACTGGGGATTTGTAGCTGTCTTGTGGGAATGAACCGGCGAAGCTTCGTTGAAATCCTTCCCTCGTTCGTCCTTAGTACATACTATTACTGCATTTTTATGCATTTCTGGTAAACATCAATCATATTAAGCATACATGCATTTATGGTAAACATCAATCATATTCAAAAGCATACATTCAAACACAACCAATGGACGTTTCGCTTATGTAAATAGGGTAAAAGTAAATCTGGATTCAGAGGGAAAAGTAAAGCTGAACTTGAAAACATAATCGTTTCAACTTCGAGAGTGTATAACCAATTGGATTTGGAGCTCCTGAAATTTTTAACTTTCCTGAATACCTTCCCAGAAATCCTCATAGCTGGATCTGAAGACATGATACTGACACCATCTGATACTACTGGCGTAGACAATTAATTTCCATCATGGTTTCAGCTGAGAATCCAATATCAAGGTAACACAATGAGAGGAATGTGTCTTCAAATTGTAATGGACCATATACACTCCGGCTACTAGATTTGAAAAGAAAGCATTGCCCCTTGGTTGAGGATGAATTGTCCCAAAAGGGAAGTATCTGAATATAGTTACCTCAGGAGAACTAAGCAGAATGCCCCATAATAATATGCCCTTGACATCATGAACTTTGCAGTGTTACCCTTGGTAATTCAAATATATGAGAAGAGCTGCCCCTGGCTATTAAGCACTGTTGAATCTGGAACTGATTGCCCCGAATGATTTGAACAGTAACTTGGTATGCCCCCTTGATTAGGAAACAATGACCATGCCCCTGGCATTATGAATTCTGTAATGTTACCCTTGGCACTTCAGATAGATGAGGAGATCTGCCTCTGGCTGCTTAAACATAGTTGAATCTTGTCCTGATTGCCCCAAATGAGTTAGGCAGCATCATGGCCTGCCCCCTTGATTGGGAGATAATGATTATGCCCCTTTGTATACATGGACTTTGATCCAGGAAACAACTTTGTTTATCGGAAGGATTATGAACATTCATCCTGTAAGTTTCTCCATTTGTCAAACACTCAGGTATATGCAAACAAATATATTCAAAAATGCAATGCTTATGTCTGTCTTGAAGTTTTGAAACAAGTTGTTTTAGAAAAACTGTTTTTTTTTTGTGAAAACTGTGATATTAACTCAAGTTTTATAACAAGCCCTAAAGGATTCAGGATACCTTTTTGTAGCAGTACGCTTTCGAACTAACCATGCTTCAGTTAGGACTTTTAAAGGGTTATAACGTGGCCTGGTTCATGGTTTAAGAAACAAAGGATATAGGCTCAAATTTTATTTGTACCCAACCCATTCTTCATGATGTTCTTCAGTCCTATACTCAGTTAACTTATGCATTGAGGCTCAAATGAGTTTGGAATTGTAACACTGACATTTGTGATGGTTCAGAGACCAAAAGTTTATTTGAATATTCAATCATCTTTCTTTGTTGAGAATTCATAGTGACCTCCTTTTTTCTTCTGACTTTGTTATCCCTTCTCTTTGTCTGAACTGTTTATTTCAAGGTTTACAGTCAGTGGGATGTCTTGATGTTTTACTAAGTCTCCTTCATAGGTTTTGACTTAGTGGGCTTTTTTTTTGCTGGATATTGACTGTCAGGTTTAATGATTACAGAGAACCATCATTAGTTGTGTACAACACAGATAATTAGCATACTTGAGTTAACTGAGTAACTACCCTGTCCCAGGTTATGAATAAGGGTTTTAATTTGTGCAAGAATAAAAACTCCTACTTCATAGGCTCAAAAGGGTTGACTAGGGATTAACTTCCTTATATCTCCACTGTTTAGGAATTGAAACAATGCCTGTACATCGTCAGCATAGTCTGTTCAAAAGCATACTGCATAAGATTATGGTATTGTTTTCGTCATCCTCCCTCTACAGGCTTATAGCTTTATCAAGAGTTAAATATCACAAGATAGAAATAAGAAGCATAATTCAAAATATAGTGGAACGAATGGATTAATTCAAGACAAACATATGCAATGCATTAATGAAAACAAAAGTTTAACATAATAGTAAGTGTACAAACAAATAAAAGAAATTACAAATGAAAATTCAAATGTTGTCCCATCCAGTTGGCTGAATGTCCTCAATTGCAATCTGTGAACTTTGAGGAGCAGTATACTTCACCATGAAATCAAATTTACCTCTTGGATGTCCCAAGGTGCCCCATATCTCAACAGGAATAAGTAGGCTTCCTTTCTTGCTACACTGGGCAACTTGTCTTGCAGCTTCGGTGTTTGATGGGTGATAGTAGAATTCAACTTGACCTTCTGGAGTAACCTCTAGGATTCCTTTGTCAATCAGGTCTTGGATATTTTTCTTCAATGTCCAACAACTATTAGTATCATGTCCAGGACTGTCGGAGTGATACCCACACCTTGCCTTGGGATTATAGCGAGGAGAGGAAGTTTTAGGATTTTGAGGAGGATTTTTCAAAGAAATTATATTCATCTCCAACAAGCATTGCAGAACTTGTGACATTGGAGTGCTGAATTTGATAAACTGTCTTCTACATCCCTTGTGTTGAAGTGGATTAACTTTACCATGTCTTTTTTCTTTAACTGAAGAACAATCAGTGGTAACCGGTTTCTTACCTTCTTTTATCCTCATCTTTCTTTCAACCAAATCAGCTTGTTTTAACGGAGGTTGATTGACAATTAGATTCCTGACTCCATTACTTTGAATTTTTTGGACGAAGGTTCTCAGCTCTTCTTGCCCCTGAGCTAAACTTTGGATAAGAGCCACTTGGCCATTCATCTGGATCCTCATTTCTGTTATCTCAGCTTGCAATTGTTCAAACTGACCATCCTTGTTGTCCTCGGGACTCTTCTTCTTAGCCAGCAGCGTCTTCAACTCATCTTGTCCCTTGGACAAGTTCAGAATCAACTCTTGGAATCGGGCATTCTGAGCCTGGAGATCTTTGACTGTTTGTTCAAGAGCCATTGCTGAAATAAACAGCGAAAAGATAAGAAACCTGTGCACAAGAAACTTGTGATGCAATGATATGGTATGTAAATGCATATGCAATGTTTTTCAAGGACCGCAGGATTTAAATTTGCTTAAACAATTAAGAAAGTAAACTTTTATTAGTAATAAATTTGTTTTGCCTCTTGGGCTTACAAAAAATGAAATGCAATAAATACAAGAGATGGGGTTTTAAGTCTCCCATGGACGTTTCCTCTTTGTGTTGAGGTATGAATTGAGATTCCGCTCCTCGTGAAGTTGCTTTGTTAGCTCCAGGATTCTTTCTTGGCTTGCTTTGTAATGAGCCTCGAAATTATCCCTTTGCTCCTTCAGCTGGATCCAGGATCTCTGTAAGTCTTCCATGTCAGTAGGCATGTCTGGGTGAAGGATGGTATAAGAAGTGTCCCCTTCAGCAACAGGTTCCATGGTAACTGGCAGGATAGCAGGATATGGCATCATGAGAGTCTGAGCACGAGATCGCACCCATCTGAGGTAAGCTTCCATAGGAATAGTGTACTTGGGCTCCAGAGTCTTGCTGTCAACCTTGTTCACTTTTCCCCATGCTCGTATGAATCTCTGATGGTAACCTTGAAAATCATTGTCATAGTCAAACACAATACCTTGAATCAACATGTCATGAGGACCATCACTCCGAGCGTAACCAAACTGTCGTAAAGCTAAAGAAGGGTTGTAGGTAATGCCTCCTCTTATGCCTAGAAGTGTCACATTAGGAAACTCCCCACAACGGTCAATGATAGTGACATTCTCCATAGATCTGGAGCACCAATGGATATCTGAATGAGAGAGTGACATAATTCTCTTGGACCACCTGAACCCTTGTTCATTCCTCATCACTGATCGAGGAAGGTGAGAAATAAACCACCTAGATAGCAATGGTATGCAACACATCAAAGTTCCTCTTGCCTTCGTAGTACGAGTATGGAGAGAATGCAGGATGTCTCCAAGTAAGGTAGGCACTGGATTGTGACTCAGGAATATGTTGATGGCATGAACGTCTATGAACTGATCGGGATTGGGGAACAACACTAAGCCATAAATCAGCAAGGCTAAGATCTCCTCAAAAGCGTCATAGCTCATAGCCTTCAAGAACACTTGAGCCTTATCCATTAATACCTTAGCAAGAATACCCTTAACTCCGCTTCTCGTTTCTAGAACAATGTCAGACTTCTTCAGATGTAGAGCTGCAGCAATAACCTCTGGTTTAAGCTCCTTCTCCAAGCCTGTGAAGGGTCTTTGATCAAGAACAGGTATACCCAGAAGTTTAGAGAACTCTTCTATTGTAGGAACCAGTTGATAGTCGGGGAATGTAAAGCAATGGTGCTTAGGGTCAAAGAACTGAAACAGAACACTCATCATATCTTCACTGAACCCTGAGGTGACTAGATCCAATAGGTGACCATGTCTCTTGATAAACTGGGAATGATCAGACACTTGAGAAACCAACTCTTTAAGCTTAGCAGGTATGCCCACAAAGTTGATCCTGATAGTGTTTCTACGAGCAGAAGCCATGACCTACAACAAAGAACAAAGATAAATCCTTTGGTCCTTGAAATGGTTAGTGAAAATGCTATGCTTATGATGCATGATGATGTCATGATGTTATGCTCAATCACAGAGATGTGGCACACACAAACAAGTCACACAATAGCCCTAGGTTTAAAGGCTTGCATGAGGTTCAAAGGTAAGTACCCTCCCCTGAAGTTAGTTGGTTCATCCTGTCCTACAAAGTAACCAGGTTCTAAGGGATCTCAATATCATTGATCCTTCCCAAGGGTGGTTGTTCAGTAGGCAACTTACTTGCCAACCAAAACCCTCCAAGTTTAGAATCTCAATGAGCGTAGCATCGAGTATCAACCAACTTCAGTCTTCACCAAAGCCGGTTATCTCACTACTTTCTAAAGGCCAAGATGGGATGACTAGGGTTCTAAAAGTCAGTTAGTGTATTGAAAACATATGGCCGCCTCATATTATCCTCAACTTGACTTAAGGAACATAAGCACCAACCAAGAAGTCACACTAACTATGGCCACCAGATCAACCATATCGGTATACGCCGTACAATTTCCTTGGTCTATTGCCATTTACCTAAGGTACACTAGATATGGGTTAGGATCTTTCACACATAAGAGCACCCAACAAGTAAAGTAAAGCAAACAAAGCAAACAAGTTTAAAGTGATATAATTCCTAAGGGTACCCCTCTTTTATTAAGTCCCCAGCAGAGTCGCCAGTTCTGTAACACGGTGGGAGAACTGACTTTAGTTATGTTACGGATAGCAAGAGTCGCCACCGACTTTTATTTTATCCAAAGGAAAGGCATAAAAGAACAGGAAAGACCTTTTAAAAGATTTTTGGGTCCGGGGGGTAGGTTATGTAAAGGGAAGGTGTTAGCACCCTTTACATCCATGGTTATCCATGGGCTCTTAGTTACTTAGCTCACTTTAAAATGTTTTTGAAATGTGAAGTGTGTGAATAGAAATTTTCTTAAGAGTTTTATAATGATCCATGTACGGATGCGTAAAAAACCTTTGTTTTGAAAATTGTTTAAAATGTGTGAAGTGTTTGAAATGTTTTTGAAAAGTGAGCAAGTATCTAAGAGGAACCTACCCTAAGTTTTAAGTCTTTTCCGTTCTTGAATCCTTTAAATGATAAGACTATCCCTATTATTAAGGAACAGGTAGTCATTACCTTGGATGTGTGGGACAAGTGAAGGGACATTGTTACTTAGGAAACTGTGGGGTGTATAAGCAAATTCGAAGGGACTTATCATCTTTATTCGAAAGGGACAAGATCATTACGAAGGCAACATTCGAAAGGGACTTGATCTTTTATCTGTTAAGGGACTAGATGATGTGAGATTGAGGGACTTTGCTTTATACACCCTACTTGACCTTTTTGTAATAGGCAACATGAGAGGTATCCTTAAGGAAGTGAGATGGCGATCAAAGATCGACTTACGTGTGTGAGTGTACAATTTTAATATTTATCTTTTAAATTAGTGAGCTAAGTTAATTTTAAACATACAAACATGTTGCACTTCCTATTTACTAACCATAGCATAAAATAAATATTAAATATTACTATTACAATATTACATAAAAGGAGACAATTACATAATAATAATAAATTAAATAAATAAGCAAATAATAATAATAATAATAATTGGATTAGTGAAATAATAATAATAATAAATCACAATGGGGTTAGTAATAATGAAATAAATATAAAAATAAACATAATTAATAATATAAACAAAAAAATATTAGCATAATAATTAAAAGATCAATTTTTTATAAACAATTAATATTTAAGAAAATATGAGCAATTATACTAATTATTATAAAGTTTTAAGTTATATGTAAATTATAAAAGTAAGTTAATTATAAACATATTATGAAAATAAAATTATAATTACAAAATTAAATTAGCAATTTTTAACTATTTCTAAACATATATTAAAATTATTTATATACAAAAATTAAATTATGAACAATTTATATCATATTATCATATTAACAAAATTAAATTAAGAATTTTAATTTTAAACATATCTATATACAAGATTTAAATTATAAATTAAAAAAATGTACATGATTAAAGTTCATAAGTAAGAAATTAAGAATTAAATTTTAAGTAAAAAGAAAATTAGGGTTTGAAAATTATTAGGGTTTTAGATACAAAAATATTAGGATTTTAATTTAATACATAATACTAATTTAACCGTTAAATAAAATATACACATATTTAAATAAATAAAAAACTAGTTTTAGAAAATATTTTTTTTAGAAAATTTTTTAGAACATATAATATTTACATATTAATTTAAATCTATTTACATATTAAACATAATTATATTTAATAATAAAAACAATTAATAAAACAAATAAACAAAACATAATTAAAAAAAAAATTACCTGGGGCAGGGATTGAACCCATGCCCTAGGCTTTGCCATACTCTGGACGAAGCAAGCTACCACTGGGCTGCGCACGCTGGCTGAACAATGAATGATTATGTTTCATTATATATTAAACCTGAAAAATATGAAGAAAACAAACAAAAAATATTGAGGCTGGGGTTCGAACCCCTGCCCAGATCTTTCACACACGCGCGTCCTTACCACCACACCATCAGTGTCATTCAATAATTATAATACGAATAAAACTATATAATATAAACGCAAAATTTGAATTTCCAGCCGCGCGCAAAACTTCTTCTTCTTCCTCCAACCCTACAAAATTTCCTGCGAATTTTGTTGGGAATCTTGCTGCGTTTTTATCTTCCTAGGAAATCCTGCATTTTTTGAATATCACACAACAAGTACAATTAAAACAAATTAACAACATAAAACAAATTCCCATGATCTATTCAATCGAACCATGTCATTAGAATTCATTTAGATTACTTAAATGGCAAAACCCCAAATTTGAAGCTTAAACCCTAGCTATGGTGTTTGACGAATTAGGTCACGGTTCTTTGATCTAAGCATCCAGAATTCATCCAAGAGTCTTTATAAACAACAAAACAAGCACAAAATCCATTAGAAACACATGAATGTTTGAAATTGAAAAACTGAAATTCAAGAGAAAAATACGATTCGGTTTGCATTCATAGTGATGTTTTGGATAGTTATGATGATGCAAATAGGTTCTGAGAGTCTCAAAGATTCGATTGCAACCTTCAAATTGGCTGGGAGATGTTCTAAACCTTGAAACCGAATTTAACTTTTGTGAACAATTTTGTGAAGTTTGAATATGGTGTTGGAGGCTGTAAATTCGTGTGCAATGAGTAGGGTTGTGTTATGTACTTATAGTGTGATGATTTTAGGTCAAAACAATTGATTGTTGTGTGAAGAAATTGATTGAAAAAGATTGAAAAAGATCAAGCTTTAAACTTCAAATATTTGAGAATTAAGCCTTTCTATTTCAAGCCAATCACTATGATTCTCATACCAATTTGATCCAAATCACTTTAATGAATTTCTAGAAACAAAATCCCATTTAAATATTTGACTTTTATATTTTATTTTAATTTAAAATGATTTTAAATGAATAAAATCAAAATAAATAAAATAAAATAATAAAAAATCTGAATATTTGATGGTTGGGTCGTGCATGAGGTATTGGTATGGATTGGGTCATCATATGGCAAGCCCATTTAGAAAAAATTGGTTTTAAACCTCCATTTTCTTCATAAACCAACCAAAAATTTCCCAACTTTGCAAGGGCACAAATCCTTCAATTTTAATGCTATGTGGGTGTTCTTGGAAATTTTGGAAAGCTTGAAGAGTCCTCTAACCAACCCCACTGGTTTCATGCTCATATCATTTACCATTATCAAGTTATGCCCTTTTGAAGTTGTTGACTTTTTGTTGACTTTCAAAAGGACCTATAATGTCTTAGCTCATACCTTCCAAATGAAGCATTTTTGGGCTTGGCTTGTGAGACACAAAGTTGTAGAGAATTCAATTTCCTTCAAAATGAGCTTTGGATGGAAGAAATGTGATGAAGCATGTGAATGTTATGGCTGGTCAAAGTTCAGTTGACTTTTCCTGAGGAAACCCTAATTTAGAAACCTCTGATTCTTGATGATCTGAAATATCCTTGATGAATCATGATCAACCCTTGATCAAATGATGAATTTTACTTCATATAATTGATGTTGGCAAAAAATCATGAAGTTTGACTTTGGTTTGACCACAGTTGACCTCAGTTTGACTTTTTAACTACTTTGACTGATTTTGACTTATCTGATCATCTGACTGAGCAAACCTTTGAGAAAAGTTTTGAAACTTGTCATGGGGGTTCTTACACACATATAAGATGTTATGAAGCTCACTTGAAGTCTTGGAAGTCCATTTAGCCTGATTAAAGTCAAAACCCTAGTTTTGGATGCACTGCTTAGGAGGTGCATTGTCTGAGGGAATTGTCAAATCTTCTGACTATTTGTGAACTTTGTGAACCTTGTGAACCATCATAAAATGTCTTGTGAACCTTGTGAACCTCATGGGAGGTCTTGTGAACCTTGTGAACCTTGTGAACCTCATAAAGTATCTTGTAAACTTCATGAACCTCATGAAAGGTCTTTTGAACCTTGTGAACCTTCTTAGCACACAAAGTCTTGTATTGTGAGGGCAAATTTTGGGGTGCAACACCAGTCATAGTATTGAGATGAAGCAACATTGTTACATCTTCCTAGAATAGCTACCCATTTTGTCTGGATGTTGTCCCAAGCCTAGGCAGCTTGTATGACAACAGCTGAATTAGGTTGCACTTCACAATATAGGGTTTCAGCTAAGTCTTGTCCTCTGGGAGGGTGAACTAAGGCATATCCCAATTGTCTCTTAAGCAGCAAGGGGTTGTAGTTGATGCAACACTTTACTCCTATCAGAGGTACATTAGGGTATTGTCCACAGCTGGTGATAATGTCCTTACCTTTGGTGCTCTGGGTGCACCATCTGATATCCTCTGAAGTCAAAGCTATGAGCCTCTTGGCCCAATTCTTCTGCTGGTGTGGGTTCAAGAAGGCATCTGACTTAGGCAGGTGTCTGAGCATCCAGGTGTAAAACAAATGAGCACAACATCTTACCAACTTCCCCCTTTGTTTCTCATTCCTCTGATGAATGGAATAATAGAAATTTCCTAGCAGCGTAGGCACTGGGTTCCTCAAAATAAACAGATGGATGGCATTCTCGCTGACAAATTTAGGCTCATCTGCAAACAATATAGCCCTATATATGCTGAGGGCTAACAATGCACGGACTGCCTTCCATTCTCCCAATGAAGCTTTCAGGATGGCCTGAGAAATCAAGAAGTCCAAATGCAAACCAGGAATCTCAGCTTTTGTTGTCTTACTTTGCTCAATCAAGGCAGGCTCCAAGTACAGTGCCCTTGCTATCTCTTCATTTCTGGGAGTAGTTATCTTTGGGTTGAAGGGGATTCCACCTCTGATAGGTACTCCAATCAATAAAGAAAACTCTTCCAGTAGAGGCCCTAACTGGAAGTCTGGAAAGGTGAAACATCTCAAAGGAGGGTCATAGAACTGTAAGCATGTGTGGATCATGCTCCTCTGAGAAGGGTCAAGGTCCATAACCATATCCAGGATACCTCCATAGTGTTCTGTAAACAATGGGATGTGGTCAGATGTGATGAGTGACTGGACTTGCCTGATGCCAGTCAACACAGGCTCAAAAAAGTGGTAGGATATGTTGCTCTTCCTGGGAGTAGTCATGAGTGTTGCTGAAGAAGTTGAAGACAAATGCTGATGAAGATCACAGACTAATGCTGAAGGTGGACCACTGACAGACTGGTGTTGGTGGTGATGGAGATAACTGAAGCAGATAACTGATGAAGACAGCTGGAGCAGAGGTATATGCAGAAGAAGGGGTCAAAACCAAAACCAAGAGATAGTGAAATGGATATCCTGAAAAGCAAATAAACAAATGTCAAATGATGCAATGATGATATATGCAAATGATATGCAAGGGTTTGTGATCAAGCTGGATCTGATTATCTGTCTTGATATAAGGCCCATGTATGTTCAAAAGCCCAGATGAAGGTTTAGAAGTCCAGTAACCAGGGTGGGGGACTCAAATAAAGAGTCACATGTCCAGGGTTAATCACAAGAACTATCCAAAGTGAAGTATTCTTAAACACAACAGTAACAGGGTATGATGTGGCCAAGGGTTCCTGCAAACCTGTAAATAGCCCAACCCCCTCACAGGTAGTGTTTTAGAACAAGGATCCTCAGACTTGGATCCGTTATGAGAAGTGTAAACACTTCTAACCCGGAGGTACAGTGTT
Organism: Lathyrus aphaca; assembly: GCA_963966055.1. Classification (NCBI taxonomy): domain Eukaryota; kingdom Viridiplantae; phylum Streptophyta; class Magnoliopsida; order Fabales; family Fabaceae; genus Lathyrus; species Lathyrus aphaca. The sequence goes on along the minus strand of OZ014520.1, from coordinate 352,040,886 downwards.
TACAATAACCATAAAAGATCCTCCTCTAATTTACTTCAGCTTCTGAAGGTTATAATAAAGGTCATCTAGACTTAGCAGGCTTCCCAGATAGCCCTAGCACTACAGGAAATCTGTAGCACAGAGTTCTCAAGAAGAAACCCACATCTGAACCGTGTTTCATATTCCCGCACCAGACCGAAATGGAATGGGAAAGAACATGAACCACTCTAGCCTAGGTGTCACTCAGGTCCCAAGTATAGGACCTTAAACTCTCAATGGAACCCCACCCACCAAAACAACAAACCAGATCCAGCAATGACAGTATGACAGTATGATGCATAAAACTGTAAAGAAAGCAGTAAATAAGACTGTACATAAAGCAATAAATAAAGCAAATACATAAACACACATAGCACATACACCCCAGTAAACACAAATCAAACAAGCGCTAGGAGGAACCCACAAAAAGAACCAGAAGCCCTGGTTGCAATATAAGGTTCCCCAGCAGAGTTGCCAAGCTGTCTCTCCCACCAAATGACACATGGCCAGAAGGGGTACAGACGTGAACGGTCGGCGAAAGAGAGAACATGAAGATGAACTGAAAAGAGTCGCCAGCTAGGCACATTTATCCCGAAGGAAAGGTAATGCTGCATAAACCTAAGAAAGAGATGGATAAGACGGTCGCGAACCAGAGAAACTGAGAAAGGGGATTGGTTACAACCTGGGAAGGTATTAGCACCCATATTGTCCATCGTACTCGACGGGATCCACGCTTGAAAGTTTGTGTTTAAAGGGGTAGTGTCAGTGCTATCTATGTGCAAAAGCTGGAAAAGAATGCAAGTGTCAGTGTAAAAAGAATGTGAAGTGAAGTGAAGAAGTGTCAGTGCGGAGAAAGAATATGAAGCTCAAGACTATGAGGCTTAAAGAATAATACTGAAGAGGGGGGAATGTACAGAGATTTTTTTTGTTCGATAACAGTTAAGTTATGCCTACGTATCCTCTCGTGCAATGAGGAAGTTAGAACACCGTAGTTTGACTCAAAGAGACTGAAAGATAAATTGACTTGTGAACTGCTTACTTGCCTATGCTCAAGTGTATGACATGTCTGGCTCAAGTGCAAACTGTCTTGCATTAGGCGAAAGAAGCAAGTTCTCGTTTGTGAGTGAATGAGATGAGAAAAGAATCCCGGAGGAGACGATTATTGTTTGTTTTTGAGTTTTCAATCTTTTATTTCTTTTTGGGGTTTGTCATAAGAAAATGAGCTTAATCCTAAACCAAGGATTAGTAAACTCATCACATCTTCCCTCTGATTAGGGGTAATGAGAATACCTTAAGTATGAAGTAAACACCTCACACTTAATCACCATGATGTAGGATTAAGATCATTAACCTACTTGCCTTTATTTTAGATGTTTTTGGAGTTTTTTTGGTTTGGTGTTAAGTAATGAGTTTAAGCCATAATCAAGGATTTAATGGACCCATTAAACCATCCTAATAGAAGGATAATAGATGAGAACATTTAAGCTGAGGAAGGCTCCTCAACTTAATCCATGATTAGGGATTAACCTCATGACAAAACAAAGCCTTTATTAAATGGATTTTAATTAATGGTGAGATTAAGAAATGGATTTTATGGTTTGTAAGACAACTTGAGGGGGACTTGTCCATTAACACTAGGGTTAGTCCTTCTTAACCAATTAAGGAAGAATTAGAACCCTAATGCAAGGCCCAAGTTACAAGCTTGATGTCTTAGTGATTATTAGGTGAATTGATTAAAGGGTTTAAACACATTAAGGGTTTAACACTTAGGATTAAAGTTACACACTCCATCCTAATATAAGGATACAGGCATAATCCTAATCACAAAGTCTTAAAATCTTAAGGGTTTAGTCCTTGATTAAGAGATGAGAAGAGGAGACACAAAGATGACTCAAAGGTAAAACTAATGGGGGACTAATAAAACCCTAATTGTGATCATGCTTGGGTATTACTAGAGTTTATGAGGCTTTCAAGAGATCTTCAAGAAGAACCACCAAGGAAGAAGCAGAGGAAATGAAAAGAAGCAGCAAGAAGCAAGACAACTTGCTTCACTTAAGAAGACAAGTTGTTTAAAGAAAGAAGGAGGAGAAGGATAATGAATGAGCAATCTCACTCTTAGACAAGAGTAAAATGCAGCAATGAATGCATCAGAGGGATGAGAAGAGATTATGAGAAGTGAAGGCAAGTTCACTTCTCAAACACTTACCACCTGAAAAGTTAGCAACAAGAAATGAAATGAAATGAAAATGAGATGAAATGAAAAGATGAAAGCCAAAGTCAGAAGCATAATCATGATGCCAATGATGCTATGAGATGGTATGAAAGCAAACCAAAAGATGTGGATGATCATACAAAGGATGGGAATGCAAATGAGACATGTAAGAAGCATGAAAGTTCATGAAAACTTATGAAATGCAATGGATGCATAATATGGAAAATGGATTATGCAATGATCAAACATGATTTCAATGTGTCCTAAGATGTCTTATATGTCATGTGGATGCACAAAATGTCATGTCAAGTTCATGTATGCAAGCATATGAAGAATGAATGCAAATGAAGGCAAAAATTAGGGTTTATGAACAAGATGCAATGCAAAATTCAAAATCTGAAGCAAATGACAAGATAAAAATTTGAAAATGGGATCAAAGGTACCCTAAGCCTATATGATATCACAACCCAAAGGAGAAGAGCTAACTCTTAACCTAATGACAGTTATGATTTTTCCTAAGTTTGCTAGGGTTTTAAGGGACCTCTCAAGGAAAAATGCAAAACAAATCAAAAATGGAAGATAAATTCATGCCAATTTTATCCTAGAAACTACATGTTATGTGTAATTCAATGCAAAAAGAACCATTATCAAACTCTTCATGGTTAGGAAGAAAAGAGTTTTCTAAATTAGGGTCAAAAATATTGATTTTTAAGAACCCTAAATCCAAATAAAAATGTCAAAAAGGATCAAGAACCAAAAAGAAATTTGTATGAATGGTTTGATAATGTCTCTAAATGTGTCAAGATGCAATGTGATTTTTAGAAACTTAAATGATATTTTAATTAATTAATTTCCATTAACTAATTAAATTAAACATTTAAATATTTTAAAAATACAAATTTTATGCAAAAAATTAAATAAAAATTATTTTCAGAATGATAAAAATATTTAGAACCATGATGCAAAAAATGAAATTTTTTAGATGAGTTTTGCTATTTTTAATAAAATGATAAAGAAAATGCAAATAAAATGAAAATAAAATGAGAATTAATGGAAGTAGGATGATCTAAGGGCCTGGATTCAAAACTGGGGGGCGGGAGTTGACTTGGCGCGTGATCTAAGGGTGTAGATTCAAATCAGGCTAATCCTATTTAATTAATATTTAATCCAACAATTAAAACTAATCAAGCAATCTGGGCCACACAGCGCGCGCGAGAAGGATTGATCTAAGGGTCTACATTTGAACTCATCTTAATCACGTAATTAACCCTAATTGTGCCCTAATCAAACTCAGGTGACCGGAATAATGTTCCGGTCATCTTCTCCGATCAACCAAATTCACAACTTCTTCTCTAAGCAATTTCTAATGCTCTAACTTTACAGAATCACTCCCCTAACACATTTAAACAAGAATCAATCACCAAAACAAATTTATCATGCCTCAAACATGTCGCTCCCGATAAGTGACACAGGGTCAGATAAGGGTACAGACGCGAACGGTCGGCGAAGGGAGCAGTGAGAACACACAGCCGTGAACTCACTGGAGATGAATAGAGTCGCCAGCTAGGCATTTTTATCCCGGAGGAAAGGCAATGCTGCATAGACCTAGAAAAAGATGGATAAAACGGTCGCGAACCAGAGAGACTGAGAAAGGGGGTTGGTTACAACCTGGGAAGGTATTAGCACCCAGATTGTCCGTCGTACTCGACGGGATCCACGCTTGAAAGATTTGTGTTTTAAAGGGGTAGTGTCAGTGCAATTTGTGTGTAAAGAGCTGGAAAGCAATATGTACAGGTGTCAGTGTAAAAGAAGTGAAGTGTATAATGATGTGTCAGTGTAAGAATGAGAATAAGATGCTCAAGATCATGAGGCTAAAGAATAAAGCTAGAAGGAGGGGGAATGTACAGAGACTTTTGTTCGATAACTGTTAAGTTATGCCTACGTATCCTCTCGTGCAATGAGGAAGTCAGAACACCGTAGTTCGACCCAAAGAGACTGAAAGGTGAATTGACTTGTGAACTGCTTGCTTGTCTATGCTCAAGTGTATGACCTGTCTGGCTCAGGTGCTAACTGTCTTGCATTAGACGGAAGAAGCAAGTTCTCGATTGTGAGTGAATGAGGTGAGAAAAGAATCCCGGAGGAGACGATTATTGTTTGTTTTTGAGTTTTCAGTCTTTTATTGCTTTTGAAAGTTTTTCATAAGTTAATGAGCTTAAGCCTATACCAATGGGTTAGTAAACTCATCACATCTTCCCTCTGATCAGGGGTAATGAGAATACCTTAAGTGTGAAGTCAGATTCTCACACTTAATCACCTTTGATACAGGATTAGGATCATTAACCTACTTATGATTATTTAGATGTTTTTGGTAATTTTGTTTAGTGTTAAGTAATGAGGTTAAGCCATAATCAGGGATTAAACAGACTCATTACACCATCCTAATAGAAGGATAATAGATGAGAATGTTTAAGCTGAGGAAAGCTCCTCAACTTAATCCATGATTAGGGATTAAACCCATGACAAAACAAGCCTTTGATTAAGTGGATTTTAATTAATGGTATGATGATGAAGTGAATTTTATGATTTGTAAGACAACTTGAGGGGGACTTGTCCATCAACACTAGGGTTAGTCCTTCTTAACCAATTAAGGAAGAAATAGAACCCTAATGCAAGGCCCAAGTTACAAGTGTGATGTCTTGATAATTATTATGTGAATTGATTAAGAGATTTAAACACATTAAGGGTTTAATACTTAGGATTAAAGTTATACACTCCATCCTAAGAGAAGGATGCAGGCATAACCCTAATCACAAAGTCTTAAAACCTTTAGGGTTTAGTCTCTGATTATGGGGTGAGAAGAGAAGACTCAAAGAGAGACACAAAGGTAAAAACTATGAAGGGGGACTAATCAAAACCCTAATTCATTATCATGCTTAGTTGATCCTAAGGTTTGTGAGGTTTTCAAGAACAATCTTCAGATGAACCACCAGGAAGCAGATGAACAGGATCAAGAGAAGCAAAGTGACTTGCTTCATTCAAGAAGTCAAGTCACTTGAAGAAAGAAAGTGGGAGAAGCAAGAATGAGAAAGCTCAATCTCAAACACAAATAGAAATGCAGCAATGGATGCAAGAGAGATGAAAAAGAAAAGTTATGAGAAGTGAAGGCAAATTCACTTCCCAAGTTCACTTACCACCTGAAATGTTAGAAAGAAATGCAATGCAATGCAAGATGAAATGAGATGACATGATGCTAAGCAAAAACAGAAGCATGTTGATGATGATTATGATGCTATGAGATGCTGCATACATGAGGCAAGGCATGGAGATGTTCATACAAGATTATGAATGCAAATGATGCAAGCTAAGGAGCATGAACAAGCATGAAATGTCATGAAGCATACAAGACAAATGACATGGCAAATATGTAATGCAATGATCAAAGATGCTTCAAACATGTCTTAAGATGTCAAATGAATCATAGGAATGCACAAGATGCAATGACAAGTCAAGTTATGCAAGAGAATGCAAGAAGGATGCAAGAGAAGGCCCAAATTAGGGTTTATGAATCAAACATCAAACAAAAACCCAAAACAGAAGCAAACCTCAAGATAAAAAATGGAAAATGGTACCCAAAGAAACCCTAAACCTATAATAAACCACTGCCCAAAGGGGAACCTTCAACTCTCAACCAAACTCAAGTTATGATTTTTACAAGTTATTAGGGTTTTTTAGGGTTCTTAACAAAAGAAATGCCAAACAATTTGAAAATGCAAGAACAAATCATGGCCTTTTTATCCTTGAAAATACATGTCAAATAGAATGCAACACAAAAAGAATCAATGTCTCAACCTTCTCCAATAGGCAGCAATGATTTTTTGAACTCATGATCAAAATAATGCACAAAATGAGATTTAATTCAATGAAAAATTCTTAAAATGCATCAAGATCAAAAAAGAAATTTGGTTTGAAGGTTGGACAATGTTTCTAAATGTCTTAGAACATTTCATGAATTTTTTTGTAATTTTTAAATACCTAAAAGTATTTTTAATTAATTAATTCCCATTAATCAATTAAAAATAATCTTTTAAATATTTAAAAATACTTTTTTAATGATAAAAAATAAAATAAAAATATTTTTGGGTCTTAAAAATTAATAAAACTTTAAAGAAAAAGTTTCATAATTTTTAAGAATTTTTAGCTATTTTAAAATAATTATGCAAATTAATTGAAATAAAAATGAATTAAAATCAAATAAAAAGAAAAGTAATCAGATTGGGTGGATAAGATTGAGTCTGGGTTCAAACATGTTGACCACGCACGTGAATGGATGGTGGAGATGCAATCTGGCCAGATTAAATTAATTATGAATTAATTAAAGTTAAATAAGTGGATTAGGGTTAATGAAGAGATCCTGGCCTTCTATCTGCGCGCGAAGTCAAACAATTCAACGCAATCAATGGCCCAAATTCAAACTAACATTAATGACTGGATTAAGCCCTAATGACTTTCAGGTGGCCGGAGAAGACCTCCGGTCGTCTTCTCCGGTGGGCAGTCCACCTGAAAATCTCCAAACCTCTTCAAAACGTATCAAAAATGAAAACTAAGCATGCCAAAATGAACCCCATGATCCCCTGAATCAAAACCCTATCTTAAAACTCATTTCTTCTTCCTCAAAACCAAGAATCGAACAGAATAAGTTTTAGGGCAAACCAGTTTCAGAAACAAATTAAACACTCAAAACACAACCATTTTCAAAACCAATGGTACCAAAATGATCAATGAAACAAATAGAACAAGTTTGTAACAAGAAAAATCATTTCTGGAAAAATAAATTTCAGGCTACCTGAGATTCGAAGCTTTCAGTTTGAGAACTTTCTGGCCACCTCTCCTTGTGCAATCCACTCTACTTGGCCCCCAGAATATGCTTGAATGCTCAAAAGGAGTTTAAGTTGGCTTGATGATGAGTTTCGAAAGCTCCTGCTTCAGTTCAGTCAAAAATGGCAATGGAGATTCTGGCACTTTCAGGTCATTGTGATGGGTTGTTTGAGGTCCATGTAATGTGTAGAGAAGATCTATGGTGTTGGTTTGTGTGTTTGTGAGCTAGGATGAGAGTTTCGAAGGAAACTGCAGCTTGAGGTGAATGATGGCAATGGAGTTTTCTGGCTGTTTCAGGCTTATGCTTTGGGTGGTTTCTACTCAATGGTACATGGTGAGTTGAATGGAGGAAAAGGTTTTTGTGTTTGCAGGCTGTGGAGAGGAATTCGAAGCAAGTTGCAAGTAGGGTGAGTTTTGTGAATGTGTGGAATGAGGATGTTTCAGCTTGGCCTGCCCTTATGTTTTGCTTGCAAATTGTCCATATGACTCTCTCTCATTGGTCAGATGATTAGACACATGCTTTATTGATAGGTAAGTCAACTTTTGCAAAATATCCACCTTTTGTGCAAGTGAAACATAGCTTATGGCCTAGGCAAGTACAAGGTTGGTTCTGGTGCAGCATGGTGTGGGAGGGGCCTAGCAAAGCTCAGCACTCAAGGCTGCAAGTTGGTGAGAGGTGATCATGAGTTTTTGCAACTTGTGGCAACTTTGGTTCACATGTGATAAAGTCTTGCTACACAAACCAAACCATGGGTAAACTTGATCTAATTCTGATTTTTGTAACTTAGAGAATGTTTACATGCTGGTTTGAAGTGGATTAGAAGTCACATTTGGCTTTGGTTCATGGTTTTGCAAAATTCTCATTTAGGGCATGCCTTAAAAATCAATGATTTTAGCCAACTTTGCATTGCCATAACTTTTGATACAAGAAGAGTTTGATCATGTTCTTGTACTTTTTGAAAAGGGAAAGATGAGATCTACAACTTTCATGACCAAAGTTTTTCCATTTGAAGCCTTTTTGGATCAATAATCAAGGCTTGAAAAATGACCTAAAATGAGGTATTCTTGAAAAGTCAACTATGCCCAAAAAGTCAACATTTGCAAAAACCCTAAATTCTTGATTTCTATGAACTTCAACCTTCTTCCATGATCAAATAAAGATCATATACACTTAAAATGATGAAGACCAACCATTGGTTGGGTCATTGGGGGCCTCAGATGCCCTGATTTTGCACTGACTTGTCTGAAAAGTCAACTCTTGATCAGGTGACTTCCTCATGGAATTTCTTCATGAAAATTGATATGCATACTCCCTATACCAAATAGAGATCAATGGAAACAAGAATGACCAAAAAATTTGGAGTTATGGCCTCTGAAACCAAAACCCTAATTTTCAGTCAACTGTGCAGTTCATCCTGGCTCTGCATCCACTCAAACCCTAGTTCTTGTGATTCCTCTGCAATTTTGACTTTGAGGAGATGGAATATGATATAAGAACACACATGGACCACTTTGGATTGATTGGTTACCTTTGGAATGGCTCAATAAGCTTTGAGGTTGCTCAGGTCACAAACCCTAGGTGCAGATGACTTAGAAACTATGCAGTGAATCAAAAATGTGATGGGAGGTGATATGATTGTGTTTATGCATATGAGATGATCACAAGCCATGGTGAATGGGTGAGGGCAAATTTGGGGTGTTTACAGCTGCCCCTATTCAAGCATGAGTTAGCTGTGCAGGTTATAAGCGACGGCTTAACAGGCAAACCAGATAACTTGTGGTTGAATACCAAAGACAGTCCAAAATTTGCACTCACAGAATGAAGAAGAAAAGGGATATAGATTGTAAAGGAAAATAAAGTATATTGTAAAGTGTGGGCGACGGAGGACGACCGTCGAGCAGAGGACGACTGCTGGGGAAAGAGCAATGACGGGGACGGCCGACATGCTGGGAAAAGTGTGTGAAGTAAAGCGATGACGGGGACGGCCGACATGCTGGGGACAGAAAGTAAAGCTAAGACGGGGACGACCGACTAGCTGGGGAAAATAAAATCATGATGGGGACGGCCATCAAGATAAAGCTGTAAAATCTCTGGGAGATGATGAATCATGACGGGGACGGCCATCAAGTTCATAAAGGTAAGGTAACCAACGATGGGGACGGCCATCGGGCTAAAAGGAAAAGGAACCACGACGGGGACGGCCATCGGGTGAAAGAATAAATGAAATAAACAGATGATGAGGTACGGTCATCAAAGGTGAAGGACGATCACCTAGCAGGGGACGGCTGCTCTGTTGGGGATAAGAGAAATATGATGGGGACGGCCATCAAAGGTGGAGGACGACCACCTGGCAGGGTACGGCTGCCGAAAATATCGACGATGGGGACGGCCATCGGATAGGAAAGGTCAACGATGGGGACGGCCATCGGACGAGCATGATGGAGGACGACCATCAAGAAGTGGAGGACGACCACTCAGCAGGGGACGGCTGCTCTCAAGGCTTATCATGACATAGGACGAATGTCAGATAATCGAAATCAACAATGGGGACGGCCATTGGATAAAGTGATGAAGGACGATCATCAAAAGGTGGAGGACGACCACCTAGCAGGGGACGGCTGCTAAAATCAACGATGGGGACGGCCATCGGATGAGCATGATGGAGGACGACCATCAAGAAGTGGAGGAAGACCACTCAGCAGGGTACGGCTGCTCTCAGGGTTATCATAACACAGGACGAGTGTTAGATAAAAAAGAAAATTTGTTGGCGATCTACTGGGGATAGTGAACACGGACGAGCGTTCACAACCAAGAAAGGAAAGTATAAGTGTCTGGTATTGTGTTTAGATTAGAGATGCGGACGAGCATCCTTAGACTATGATACGGACGAGTATCATGTAGAAGCAAATACTGACACGTGTTCAGAGATGATGATACGGACGAGTATCAACTGGTTAACAGAGAACACGGACGAGTGTTGAATCTGGAAGTATCCTTCTGGAGAATAGTAGACACAGACGAGTATCTATATTCAAGGAGGCATAAGTGTTTGACACGGTGTATGGATTAAAGATGCGGACGAGCATCCTTAAGACTATGATACGAACGAGTATCATGTAGAAACAAACACTAGACGTAATGTTCCGAGATGATGGTACGGACGAGTACCAACTGGTTAACAAAGAACAAGGACTACTGTCGATTCTGTGGGGATATAAGTGAGGTATACAAGATACGGACGAGTATCTGTATAAGTGTACCAATGAGTAGTGAGTATTGTATAATGTACAGACGAGTGTTTAATCTGCTGGGGAGAGTGACACGGACGAGTGTCAAAAGGAGAAAAGTACAATGATATTAACAAGTATATGAGTTGTAAAAGTATAAGCAACTGCGCTGGGGATATGACACGGACGGGTGCCAAGAACGTGTATATATGAGTATATGTGAGTGCAAAGAGGATGTCTTTGGCTTTCTGCTGGTGGTTTGACACGGACGGGTGTCAGAAAGTATCTGTAATACTGGTGATCTTGGTTTGTAAAGGGTATTCAGGTAACCTGCTTGGGGAAGTGATGACACGGACGGGTGTCAAGAAGGAAATATGTACTGGTGTTTGCGATTTGAGAGGCAACTGCTTTTGCTGGGACCCTGGTGGGGATTCTTCTGTATATATTCTGCGTGCCGACAGATTGTCATTATTTACAAGTGTTCAATTCACAACATGACTTATGATTATGCTATGTATTTGATTTTTGCCGTAATGCTCCGTATTAGACGGAATGCTACGCTCTGAGGGGGTAATATGATGCGAATGCTATGATTATGCAAAGAGGCACAGATCCGGGATTCGGATCCCGTTGCTGCGAAGATCTCTGGTTGGTTTGCTTGAAGTGAACATCCCAGCTGGGGATGAGATCATTGGTAGATCTGAAGATGTATCTATTTGGGGACATAGGTCACTGGTTGACATTCTTTATAATACGGGACCCAGCTGGGGTTTGTAGAAGCTTTCTCCCTCTCTGTTGTGACTTCTTCGTGCGTTGCTCTTCTGAATAGAGGCCTGAAGCTCTGTGGGGAGATGATTCCCTGATTCTTGCATCTTGCTGAGGAAGGACAGTTGGTTCTTCAGCTGGGGAATGCTGCTGGTAACTCAGCTGGGGAGAGTACTGAGAGGCAACTTGGCTGGGGAGAGCAATGGGAAGCAACTCAGCTGGGGATAGAGCATTTCGGATGCTGATATCTTTTGTTGATTTGCCAACTTGCTGAGATATACCTTGCATGCCCCAAGTTGCATTCTGGATACCTGCAATCCTGCAAAGATAAGGAAACGCGCAAATGGTCCCGAGGTATCCTTTACCGGATTCCGTCACAGGAGATAAGTACTTTCGAGAGTAAGTAATATTCCCTGCAAGCATGTGCTTTATTTTTAGAGAAAGGCATCTGTACTTATGCAATTTGTATTTTTAGAGATATCAGACAATTCTTTGCAAAACATAAATGTAAAAAAAGAAACATGACTGAAAATCTGATTTTATTAATTCATGTGCCCTGAATTGGCAAGATATAGTCAAAGAAACATATCTCCTGAAATGAGGAGATTGTTACAAATTGAGAAACAAAGTTGCTGGCAGTGTTGATGACGCTTTGAGGAGCTTCCTCTCCCGCTATGACTCGTATGACAATGACGTTCTTCTCGTCTTGCTTTCTGGAGAAGGTTGATTCTGATCGGAGCTTGATCCTTCCGAAGTTTACCAAGTCGCTTGACAATACAGACGAATTCAGAATGCAGTTGTTCGCTTATTCCCTTGTTTTGCATGGATCGCCCTTTCGGGTTTTCAATCCATCGGGATACCCATTTTTGCCTGAGTTGTCCAATGCGGCTTTTCAACTCAGCGGGTGTACATTTTTATTTATTTCCCTTATTTTTGCCCGAGTCTTTTATTCTGTTTTTGACTCGCCGGGATGCCCTATTTTTGCCTGGACTTACATTCTGTTTTTATGTCCAGCGGGTCATTTTATGCGAAGTATTTTTTAACTGCATCTGAATTCACAGGGGATGGGAAATCCTCACCATCCATGGTGCTGAGCATCAGTGCTCCACCAGAGAAAACTTTCTTTACAACGAATGGTCCTTCGTAGTTTGGAGTCCATTTGCCCCTGTGGTCTGTATGAGGAGGGAGGATTCTTTTCAGCACAAGATCTCCCACTTGGTACTCTCGATGTCTGACTTTCTGATCGAAGGCCTTCTTCATTCTCTTCTGATATAGCTGCCCATGACAGATTGCAGCCAATCTTTTCTCTTCGATCAGACTCAGTTGCTCGTATCGGGCCCGAACCCATTCTGCTTCACTCAGTTTGACATCCATTAATACTCGTAACGAGGGTAGTTCAACTTCAACTGGTAGGACTGCTTCCATACCATACACAAGTTGATACGGCGTTGCCCCAGTGGATGTTTTGATTGATGTGCGGTACCCATGCAAGGCAAATGGTAGCATTTCGTGCCAGTCTTTGTAGGTGACTACCATCTTTTGCACAATCTTCTTGATATTCTTATTTGCTGCCTCAACAGCGCCATTCATCTTTGGCCTGTAAGGAGAAGAATTGTGATGTTGGATCTTGAAGTCCCGGCATAACTCTGCCATCATTTTGTTGTTTAGATTGGAACCATTATCAGTAATGATTCGCTCGGGCACTCCATACCGACAGATGATATCTCTCTTTAGGAATCGGGCTACCACTTGCCTTGTGACATTTGCGTATGAGGCTGCTTCAACCCACTTGGTGAAATAGTCGATGGCGACCAGGATGAATCTGTGGCCATTCGAAGCAGTCGGCTCAATCTTGCCAATCATGTCAATGCCCCACATAGCGAAGGGCCAGGGTGAAGACATTATGTTCAAAGGGTTTGGAGGCACATGCACTTTATCTGCGTAGATCTGGCATTTGTGGCATTTCCTGGCATAGGCACAACAGTCTGCATCCATTGTGATCCAATAATAGCCTGATCTTAACAACTTCTTAGCCATTGCATGTCCTCCAGCATGGGTACCAAAAGAGCCTTCATGCACTTCATGCATCAGTAAATCTGCTTCCGTCTTGTCAACACATCTGAGGAGTACCATATCAAAGTTCCTTTTGTATAAAGATCCGTCAGTGTTCAGAAAGAAACTTCCAGCAAGCCTTCTTAAAGTCTTCTTATCATTGGAAGATGCCCCAGGTGGGTATGTTTGATCCTCCAAGAAGCACTTAATGTCATGGAACCAAGGCTTATCATCTTTGACAACATCTGCTGCAAATACATATGCTGGTCTATCAAGTCTCGATACTGAAATCTGAGGTACAAAATTAGCAGCTTGAACTTTGATCATGGACGAAATGGTATCCAAAGCATCTGCAAACTGGTTCTCGTCCCGAGGGATATACTCAAGTTTGACTGTTGTGAAGAAAGTCAACAACCTTCTTGTATAATCCCTGTAAGGTATCAGATGATCTTGGTGTGTATACCATTTGCCGTTGGTCTGATTGATTACCAAAGCTGAATCTCCGAATACGGTCAATGTTTTGATCCTGAGGTCAATGGCTTCCTCAAGACCCATAATGCAAGCTTCGTATTCAGCTTCGTTGTTAGTGCAGTTGAAAGTGAGTTTTGCCGAGAAAGGCATGTGAACTCCTTTGGGTGTAATGAGTACTGCACCAACACCACGGCCATTCATGTTAACAGCCCCGTCAAACATCATAGTCCATTCTTCTTCTGGGTCAGGCCCTTCAGTGTGAACAGGCTCTTCGTGATTTTTTGATTTAATGAACATGATGTCTTCATCAGGGAAGTCAAACCTCATTGGCTGGTAATCATCAATGGGTTGCTCAGCAAGATATTCAGATAGTACACTGCCTTTGATGGCTTTCTGAGAAGTGTACTGTATGTCGTATTCCGTGAGGATCATCTGCCATCTTGCAACCCGTCCAGTAAGAGCTGGCTTCTCAAATATGTACTTGACCGGGTCCATTTTTGAGATTAACAAGGTCGTGTGGGTCAACATGTACTGCCTTAGTCGGCGAGCAGCCCACGCTAAAGCACAACAAGTTTTCTCGAGCAGTGAATAACGTTGTTCACAGTCGGTAAACTTTTTGCTTAGGTAGTATATTGCATGCTCTTTTCGACCAGACTCGTCATGCTGGCCCAGCACACACCCCATTGACTCTTCTAATACTGTCAAGTACATAATTAGAGGTCTTCCTTCAACTGGCGGCATGAGGATTGGAGGTTCCTGCAGGTATTCTTTGATCTTGTCAAAAGCCCTTTGGCAGTCTTCGTTCCACCTGACCGTTTGCTCCTTTCTTAGCAGCTTGAACAAGGGTTCACAGGTTGCTGTGAGGTGAGATATGAACCTTGAGATGTAGTTCAATCTACCTAAGAACCCTCGAACTTCTTTCTCTGTTTTCGGTGCAGGCATCTCTTGGATGGCTTTGACTTTATCAGGGTCAACCTCAATCCCTTTCTCGCTTACAATAAAGCCCAGCAGCTTACCAGACCGCACCCCGAATGTGCATTTGTTGGGGTTCAGCTTCAGTTGATACTTCCTCAGACGCTTGAACAACTTGAGCAGATTCACCAGATGGTCTTCTTCAGTAAGGGACTTGGCAATCATGTCATCCACATAACATTCTATTTCTTTGTGGATCATATCGTGGAATAATGTTACCATAGCCCGTTGATATGTTGCACCGGCATTTTTGAGCCCAAATGGCATTACCTTGTAGCAGAACGTGCCCCAGGGTGTAATGAATGTTGTCTTCTCCATGTCTTCAGGTGACATTTTAATCTGGTTATAGCCTGAAAATCCATCCATGAAGGAGAATACCGAGAACTGAGCCGTATTATCCACCAATACGTCAATGTGAGGTAATGGGAAATCATCTTTCGGGCTGGCTCTGTTCAAATCCCGGTAATCAACACACATTCTAACTTTGCCGTCCTTCTTAGGCACAGGTACTATGTTGGCAACCCACGGCGGGTAGCTAGTTACAGCAAGGAACCCGGCGTCCCATTGCTTTTGTACCTCCTCCTTGATTTTCATAGCCATGTCTGGACGAGTGCGGCGCAGCTTTTGTTTGACTGGTGGGCACTCTTCTCTCAAAGGCAACTTGTGCACAACTATATCGGTATCCAACCCTGGCATGTCTTGATACGACCAAGCAAACACATCAACATACTCTTGAAGCAGATCTACCAGTTGCTTTTTCACTGAGTTTTGCAGGCAGGCCCCGATTTTGACTTCTTTCACATTTTCCTCTGTACCAAGATTGATCACTTCAACCTCCTCCTGGTGAGGGGTAATGACCCTTTCCTCTTGTCTTAACAACCTGGCTAGCTCTTCAGGAAGCTCATATTCTTCATCAACCCCTTTATCAGCTTGATTGATCGGATTGTCAAAGTCATACGATGTCATAGCCGTGCTGTTGTCGGTGCTGTCAGGAAGGCACTCTCTGCAAGGGTTAAGTTGGTTCATTTTAGTGATCGGATTTTAGTCTTGTTTAGAAAAGTGAAATGAAGTTATCATTTTGAAAAACACTGCCATTTATTTTTGTACAAAAATAAAAGTGGAAAAACAGTGAGCATAAAAGAAAAAGACTCGTTTGCAAAAAGATGTCTGATATTTCATTAGTTTAATCTTGTTTGCACAAAAGTACAGATGGCCCTGATTACAAAATGAGTCTTGTCATCTTGGGCAAGATGCAAGACTTTGATGCATGCTTATAAAATACAGGAAATAATAATTACTCTGCTCGAGTAACACTTATAATTCCCTGGGAAGACCAGTTCGAGACACTGCTCCCCGGGATCTTCGGACGAATCCAATTCTCCAGGTTGCGCTCCTCTTCCAGCTCGTCTTCCAGACAGTTGATAGCATCGGGGGTAAGCATCCCCCCACTGACAAAACCAGGCTCTCCAGCAGCCTTTGCTTGATGTTGAGTTGGTTTGTAACCCAACCCAAACTTGTCCTTCTTCTCCTCCACAGCTAAAACTTTGCCCCAGCCTAGGGCAGTTCCTTCCTCAACAACCTTCCGGGCTTGTTGGTATGATGACATGGAGATACCTGATACAACAGATGCTTCATTGACATTCAAGGCTTCAAAGCCTTGGCTCATTGTCTCATGGATCTCCCCATCCATTTCAATATACTTGTAAGTAGCCAGGTGGCTAACAAATATATCCTCCTCCCCGCAGATTGTGACAACTTGGCCTTCCCACTCATATTTTAACTTTTGGTGAAGGGTAGACGTTATTGCGCCAGCGGCGTGAATCCAGGGTCTACCCAACAAACAGCTGTAGGCGGGCTGAATGTCCATCACATAAAAGATAGTTTTAAAAGTCTGCGGGCCAATTGTCACAGGCAGCTCAATCTCTCCCAGAACCGATCTCTTTGAGCCATCAAAAGCTCGTACCACCAGGTTGCTGGGTCTCAATGCCAGTCCATCATATTCAAGATTCACCAGAGCCTTCTTTGGTAAGACATTCAGGGATGAACCTGTGTCTACCAGCACATGAGAAAGGACAGCTCCTTTGCATTCCATGGTTATGTGCAAGGCTTTGTTGTGGTTGCGGCCATCCGCTGTCAAGTCAGAATTGGTAAACCCTAGCCCATTGCTAGCAGTAACATTTCCAACCACGGTCTCCAACTGGTTGACAGTAATCTCTTCAGGCACGTAAGCTGCGTGCAGGACCTTAAGTAGTGCATTCCGATGGGCTTCGGAGCACATAAGCAGTGAGAGGATAGAGATTTTGGATGGCGTTTGGTGAAGCTGATCCACAATTTTATAATCACTCTTTTTGATGATTCGCATAAACTCATCAACTTCCTGATCAAATGGAGTCTTCAGGGCTTCTTTGGCAGCTGGATCTTCCTGCACCGGGCCTTTTCCCTTTGCCTTGGCAGCAGCTTCTGCTTCGGCAGTAGGTCTTTGGACTTGTGAAGCGAAGAGACGTCCGCTTCGGGTGAAGCCTCCGCCTCCCCCCACATTATCTATCTGTGGTGCAGGTGCTGATGTTTCCAGAGTGATTCTTTTCCCTTCACAGTACACGTCAGAGCCATAGTGCCAAGGGATGGCCCTATTGCTTTCATATGGTACAGGTCCAGGTACTGTGACGGTAACCGGACTGATTGCTGCTGCTGAAGGGACTGTAATTGTTTGTGGATCATAAAAGATTGTAACTGGTGCACTAGCGGGAGCAGCATCTTCTGAATGGTAGGCGGAGTTACTTTCAGGATCATAGAATATGGTGACAGTGGAGACATCTTCATGATTGTTTGCTGGAGTTGTAGGAGGTACTGTTGGAAGGACTGTTGTTGTTGTTGATGGAGAGTCGAAATGGAATGAAGCTGATGTTGTAGCAGGAGAAACTGTTGAAAACTGATCACTTGGGAGGGCAGATGAAGTACTTGCTGATGTTGCTGATGAATTGTCAGGGACAATAGTTGCTGCAGTTGTAGGAGGGTTTGAAACCGTTGCCGATGAAGTTGCCGGATTTGTCGGAAATGATGTAGTGATCTGTAGCAGGCCACTCTTAATAAGGCTGTCAATGCCATTCCTCAGGTCCTCACACCCATTCCATGAAATATTGCAGTAGGGGCACCCCAGCTCACACCCCGGAAATATTTGGTTTTCACGGAGTTGAGCTTTGATTTCCACCAATGGTGTCCGGATCTGATCCACACTAGTTATCAAATAAGACGGTTGGTCTTCTTCAATAGCGTTAATTCGAGGACCACCATGGTTTGGCATTGGGTTTTTATTGACATTGGGCGGAGGTGCAAAATTCAAAGCCTTGGAGTCTACCAAGTCTTGTACCTTCATATGCAGAGCCCTGCATTTTTCTGTACTGTGACCAGGTGCGTTCGAATGAAAAGCACACCTAGCATTGGAGTCATAGTTCCTTGGTAGACTGTTGGGATCCGGAGGTGCCAACGTTCTTAGCTCAACCAGGTTGAGTTTCAGAAGTTGTGGCAGCAAGGCAGCATACGGCATTGGGATCGGGTCGATCACTCTGTTAGCTTGAGAGGGCCTCTGTTGGAATGGCCTCTGTTGATTGTTGTTGTTGTTGTTGTAGTTGTTTCTTGGAGGATATTGATTCTGCTGATGATACTGAGGTTGTTGTTGGAAGTTTTGTTGAGGAGGTTGATAGACCGGCTGAGGATGAGCTGGAGAAGGGATAGTGACTGCTGCTATTGTTCTGGGAACATAATGGGGCCTACCCCTGTTGGTGTGGATGGCATTGGTCTTGCCAGTTCTTCTCGGGCCTGCAAAAGGCTTTCTTGTACCACTGGACGAGCTTGCACCATTATCAGATATCTTACCCATTTTTAACAGGCTTTCGATTCTCTCCCCAGCTATGACAACATCTGCGAAGCTAGTGGAAGAGAAAGCAGCCAACCTGTCAATATACGTTCCCTGGAGAGTGTTCATAAACATGTCTGCCATTTCTCTCTCAGACATTGGTGGTTGAACGGCAGCAGCCAATTGCCTCCATCTCTGGGCATATTCTCGGAAACTTTCCCTTGAAGACTGTGACAATCCCATCAGGAGGGTCCTGTTGGGCGCCATGTCTAAGTTGTATTGATACTGTCGGATGAAGGCTTCTGCCAGGTCCTTCCAACATCTTACAGTTGCCCTTGTCAAATGGGAATACCATTCCCTCGATGCTCCAGTCAAGCTGTCTTCGAAGTAGAACATCCAGAGCTTCTCATCCATTGTATAGGCCTTCAGCCTTCCCAGAAACGATTGTAGATGAGTCCGGGGGCATGAAGTCCCATTATACTTTTCGAAACAAGGAGGCTTGAACTTATGGGGGATCCTGACCCCGTCTACCAAGCCCATATCCATCACGTCAAAACCCAAAGAATTTTGAGATTCTAGGGATCTCAACTTCTCAGCTATTTCATCCAATCGCCTATCATAAGCTTCTTCTCCGGCACCCATTACCGTAAACTGGTCTTCTTGAGGGTCCTCTTGAAGCACTCTGGCTGCAGTAGCTGTACCTTGCACATTTGCGGGAATGTTGATCTCAGGATGCAAATGTGGGCCAAACACAGGGGGATTAACATGGGGTTGCACCCTTTCATTATTACTGGTGCCGGCAGTTCCTACATGAGGCTCCTCTTGATTCTGCCTCTCCACCATGGCCCTCAGTCTCTCCTGGCTCTGAGCCATGTTGTTCATAACTTCCATGAACTGCGTCATCTGTGTTCGCATCTCCAATCTTTCGTTGGCCAGCTGATTTCTAACATCAGCAAGATCTTGCTGCACCTGATCCATTTCAATTCCCGGAAGGTTGTTTCTAGTTGGGTACCTGTGTGGCCTGTTGAGGGGAAACACCCGGCGACGAGCAATACTGCCTGAATATCACAACAGAGGTTAGTAACAATAAAGCAGAAACCTACAAAACAAACAAAAGGGTTAGTATGCAATGCAGTTATGCTTATTTGCTCTCAAGGTATCCGGTTTGGTCTTCAGTTTTGACCCTTCCAGACCCTTGAAGATAATGCTGTTGAAGTTGCTCTTGCATGAACCCAGATGAAAACTAAAACAGATATATTACAGAAGGTGAAATAATACAACTGTTCATTTTACGACACAAGCCCCTAAAGGGGTTAAAATACATCATGAAAAAGCAAAAGTACATGGAAAAGAAACAACAACAAACAAATGATCAAACTCCAAGGCCAAACTCATCCTCACGAACTTCCTTAAGAAGTGCTTCGGTCACAGGATCAGCCGGACGCTCCGTGAGATTCCTGATGAGAAGGTTTCTTGTTGCAACAGCTGCAGTCAACTTCTTGTTCTGACTTTGGTCCTTAGACCTCTTCACTCCAGCTCTGATTTCTAGCTCTGATATTTCCTTCTGGGCTGCTGCCAGGGCTTTTTCCATCTGCTCCATCTTGTCCTGAACTCTCTTGTCTTCTAGAGTACGGGCCTCAGTGATCCGGACCCACCTGGCCTGACTCTCTTTCAAATACAAGTCTGTCCTTGCTCTCTGGAACTGGGCTTCTTTACAAGCATTCTTCAGAATCTGCTCACCAGCTTTAGACTTGTTGATATACTCCCCAGACTTCTCAATCTTGGTCAAGTGCTCCACTCTCAATTTCTCCAATCTCTCAATCTCCCTCACACCTTCACTCCTCTCCCGGAGGGTCTTCTGCAAAGCCTGGGTTAGCTTCTCATTTCTTTCCTTCAAGCTTTCAAACTCCTCCAAACTGATGGTGGCAGGGGGTGGTGCTGAAGATGACTCAGGCATGTCTTCTATGGTAAAGGGCATTCCAGAGAATTGGGCCCTGGCACGGGACCACTCATAATATTGGGCTGAGGCCACATTATTGCACTTCCCCAGAATGGTGATTCCCTTGGCTTGAACATGATCCCAGGCCCAGGCAGCCTGCCTAACAGTTGCCAGACTAATCTTGTTCTCACAGTAGAGAGTTTCCACCAAGTCCTGTACCCTGGGAGCATGGACCAGTGCATAGCCTAATTGCCTCTTGAACAGCAGAGGGTTGTAGTTGATACTCCCCTTAACTCCTATTAAAGGCACATTGGGAAAGTGCCCACAGCTTGTGAGGATATCTCTGCCCTTGGTGCTTTGGGTACACCATCTGATGTCTGCTGAAGTGAGAGTAGTGAGCCTCTTAGCCCAGTTGCTTTGCTGATGAGGGTTTAGAAATGCATCTGTCCTGGGTAGATGCTTGAGAAGCCAAGCATGGAATAATGGAGCACAAATCCTCACTAACCTTCCCCTCTGCTTCTCATTCCTCTGATGCACTGAATAGTAAAGGTCCCCCAATAAAGTTGGCACTGGGTTCTTCAGGATGAACAAATGGATTGCATTCTTGCTGATGAATCGAGGCTCATCTGCAAACAACACAATTCCATAGACACTTAAGGCCAACAAAGCACAAACAGCTTTCCACTCCCCCAAGGAGGCCTTCAGACTAGCTTGAGAAATTAAGAAATCCAGATGAAAGCCAGGGATCCCAGCTTTAGAGGTCATATGTTGCTCAATCAAAACAGGCTCCAGATGCAAAGCTTTTGCTACCTCTCCATTGCTTGGGAAAACCATCTCAGGATTGAAAGGGATTTCTCTCCTGATAGGCAAACCAACCAATGATGAGTATTCTTCTAAAAGAGGCCCCAACTGAAAGTCTTGAAAGGTGAAGCATCTCAACGGGGGATCATAAAACTGAATGCAGGTGTGGATGAGGCTCCTCTGAGATGGATCCAGATCCATAACCAAGTCAAGTATATCCCCATAGCTCTCCCTGAACAAAGATATGTGATCCGGAGTGATCAGGGTCTGGATCCTCCTGATGTCTGATAAGTCTGGTTGGAAGAAATGATAAGTGATGTTGCTTTTCTTTGGAGCCATGATGCTGAAGACTGAGTAGAATAAGTGCTGATGATGATGCTGAGGAGTGGGCCTCTGGATGGCTAGTGCAAGTAACTGGAGTATATGGCTGACAAACTGAAGCAAGTGCTGGAGGAGATAGGTCAGTACTGTAGATGGGGTCAAAACCAAAACCAGATGAAAATGGATACCCTGAAACACAAATAAGCACATGTTAATATGATGCAATGAGTATGTATGCAAATGAAATGCAAAGGGTTTGTGACTGAGCTGGATCTGATCAAAATGCCCTGGTATAGATCCATGTGTGTTCAAGAATTCCAGATGGAGGTCTAAAAAAATCCAGTAACCAAAGTGGGGGACTCAAATAAAGAGCCACATGTCCAGGGTTTTAGAATCACCAGAACTATCCAACATGAAGTATTCTTAACAAAGTCAAAGTAAAAGGGTATTCTGAGGTCAAGGTACCTGCAAACCTGTAAACGGCCCAACCCCCTCACAGGTGGTGATCTAGAACAAGGATCCTCAGACTTGGATCCGTTATGAGAAGTGTAAACACTTCTAACCCGGAGGTACAGTGTTTACAATAACCATAACAATTCCTCCTCTAATTCACCTCAGTTTCTGAAGGTCAAAACTACAAGGTCATCCAGACTTAGCAGGCTTCCCAGATAGCCCTAGCATTGCAGGAAATCTGCAACACAGAGTTCTCAGGAAGAAACCCATATCTGAACCGTGTTTCATATTCCCGCACCAGACCGAAATGGAATGGGAAAGAACATGATTCACTCTAGCCTAGGTGTCACTCAGGTCCCAGGTGTAGGACCTTAACTCTCAATGAACCCCACCCACCAAAACAAAGAAACCAGATCCAGCCAGCAACAGTATGACAATATGATATATACAAATGCAATAAAGAAAGCAGTAAAGTAAACTGTACATAAAGCAATAAACAAAAATAAATACAAGCACAAATAAGCACATAACACCCCAGTAAACACAAATCAATCAAGCGCTAGGAGGAACCCACAAAAAGAACCAGAAGCCCTGGTTGCAGTATAAGGGTCCCCAGCAGAGTCGCCAAGCTGTCGCTCCCGATAAGTGACACAGGGTCAGATAAGGGTACAGACGCGAACGGTCGGCGAAGGGAGCAGTGAGAACACACAGCCGTGAACTCACTGGAGATGAATAGAGTCACCAGCTAGGCATTTTTATCCCGGAGGAAAGGCAATGCTGCATAGACCTAGAAAAAGATGGATAAAACGGTCGCGAACCAGAGAGACTGAGAAAGGGGGTTGGTTACAACCTGGGAAGGTATTAGCACCCAGATTGTCCGTCGTACTCGACGGGATCCACGCTTGAAAGATTTGTGTTTTAAAGGGGTAGTGTCAGTGCAATTTGTGTGTAAAGAGCTGGAAAGCAATATGTACAGGTGTCAGTGTAAAAGAAGTGAAGTGTATAATGATGTGTCAGTGTAAGAATGAGAATAAGATGCTCAAGATCATGAGGCTAAAGAATAAAGCTAGAAGGAGGGGGAATGTACAGAGACTTTTGTTCGATAACTGTTAAGTTATGCCTACGTATCCTCTCGTGCAATGAGGAAGTCAGAACACCGTAGTTCGACCCAAAGAGACTGAAAGGTGAATTGACTTGTGAACTGCTTGCTTGTCTATGCTCAAGTGTATGACCTGTCTGGCTCAGGTGCTAACTGTCTTGCATTAGACGGAAGAAGCAAGTTCTCGATTGTGAGTGAATGAGGTGAGAAAAGAATCCCGGAGGAGACGATTATTGTTTGTTTTTGAGTTTTCAGTCTTTTATTGCTTTTGAAAGTTTTTCATAAGTTAATGAGCTTAAGCCTATACCAATGGGTTAGTAAACTCATCACATCTTCCCTCTGATCAGGGGTAATGAGAATACCTTAAGTGTGAAGTCAGATTCTCACACTTAATCACCTTTGATACAGGATTAGGATCATTAACCTACTTATGATTATTTAGATGTTTTTGGTAATTTTGTTTAGTGTTAAGTAATGAGGTTAAGCCATAATCAGGGATTAAACAGACTCATTACACCATCCTAATAGAAGGATAATAGATGAGAATGTTTAAGCTGAGGAAAGCTCCTCAACTTAATCCATGATTAGGGATTAAACCCATGACAAAACAAGCCTTTGATTAAGTGGATTTTAATTAATGGTATGATGATGAAGTGAATTTTATGATTTGTAAGACAACTTGAGGGGGACTTGTCCATCAACACTAGGGTTAGTCCTTCTTAACCAATTAAGGAAGAAATAGAACCCTAATGCAAGGCCCAAGTTACAAGTGTGATGTCTTGATAATTATTATGTGAATTGATTAAGAGATTTAAACACATTAAGGGTTTAATACTTAGGATTAAAGTTATACACTCCATCCTAAGAGAAGGATGCAGGCATAACCCTAATCACAAAGTCTTAAAACCTTTAGGGTTTAGTCTCTGATTATGGGGTGAGAAGAGAAGACTCAAAGAGAGACACAAAGGTAAAAACTATGAAGGGGGACTAATCAAAACCCTAATTCATTATCATGCTTAGTTGATCCTAAGGTTTGTGAGGTTTTCAAGAACAATCTTCAGATGAACCACCAGGAAGCAGATGAACAGGATCAAGAGAAGCAAAGTGACTTGCTTCATTCAAGAAGTCAAGTCACTTGAAGAAAGAAAGTGGGAGAAGCAAGAATGAGCAAGCTCAATCTCAAACACAAATAGAAATGCAGCAATGGATGCAAGAGAGATGAAAAAGAAAAGTTATGAGAAGTGAAGGCAAATTCACTTCCCAAGTTCACTTACCACCTGAAATGTTAGAAAGAAATGCAATGCAATGCAAGATGAAATGAGATGACATGATGCTAAGCAAAACCAGAAGCATGTTGATGATGATTATGATGCTATGAGATGCTGCATACATGAGGCAAGGCATGGAGATGTTCATACAAGATTATGAATGCAAATGATGCAAGCTAAGGAGCATGAACAAGCATGAAATGTCATGAAGCATACAAGACAAATGACATGGCAAATATGTAATGCAATGATCAAAGATGCTTCAAACATGTCTTAAGATGTCAAATGAATCATAGGAATGCACAAGATGCAATGACAAGTCAAGTTATGCAAGAGAATGCAAGAAGGATGCAAGAGAAGGCCCAAATTAGGGTTTATGAATCAAACATCAAACAAAAACCCAAAACAGAAGCAAACCTCAAGATAAAAAATGGAAAATGGTACCCAAAGAAACCCTAAACCTATAATAAACCACTGCCCAAAGGGGAACCTTCAACTCTCAACCAAACTCAAGTTATGATTTTTACAAGTTATTAGGGTTTTTTAGGGTTCTTAACAAAAGAAATGCCAAACAATTTGAAAATGCAAGAACAAATCATGGCCTTTTTATCCTTGAAAATACATGTCAAATAGAATGCAACACAAAAAGAATCAATGTCTCAACCTTCTCCAATAGGCAGCAATGATTTTTTGAACTCATGATCAAAATAATGCACAAAATGAGATTTAATTCAATGAAAAATTCTTAAAATGCATCAAGATCAAAAAAGAAATTTGGTTTGAAGGTTGGACAATGTTTCTAAATGTCTTAGAACATTTCATGAATTTTTTTGTAATTTTTAAATACCTAAAAGTATTTTTAATTAATTAATTCCCATTAATCAATTAAAAATAATCTTTTAAATATTTAAAAATACTTTTTTAATGATAAAAAATAAAATAAAAATATTTTTGGGTCTTAAAAATTAATAAAACTTTAAAGAAAAAGTTTCATAATTTTTAAGAATTTTTAGCTATTTTAAAATAATTATGCAAATTAATTGAAATAAAAATGAATTAAAATCAAATAAAAAGAAAAGTAATCAGATTGGGTGGATAAGATTGAGTCTGGGTTCAAACATGTTGACCACGCGCGTGAATGGATGGTGGAGATGCAATCTGGCCAGATTAAATTAATTATGAATTAATTAAAGTTAAATAAGTGGATTAGGGTTAATGAAGAGATCCTGGCCTTCTATCTGCGCGCGAAGTCAAACAATTCAACGCAATCAATGGCCCAAATTCAAACTAACATTAATGACTGGATTAAGCCCTAATGACTTTCAGGTGGCCGGAGAAGACCTCCGGTCGTCTTCTCCGGTGGGCAGTCCACCTGAAAACCTCCAAACCTCTTCAAAACGTATCAAAAATGAAAACTAAGCATGCCAAAATGAACCCCATGATCCCCTGAATCAAAACCCTATCTTAAAACTCATTTCTTCTTCCTCAAAACCAAGAATCGAACAGAATAAGTTTTAGGGCAAACCAGTTTCAGAAACAAATTAAACACTCAAAACACAACCATTTTCAAAACCAATGGTACCAAAATGATCAATGAAACAAATAGAACAAGTTTGTAACAAGAAAAATCATTTCTGGAAAAATAAATTTCAGGCTACCTGAGATTCGAAGCTTTCAGTTTGAGAACTTTCTGGCCACCTCTCCTTGTGCAATCCACTCTACTTGGCCCCCAGAATATGCTTGAATGCTCAAAAGGAGTTTAAGTTGGCTTGATGATGAGTTTCGAAAGCTCCTGCTTCAGTTCAGTCAAAAATGGCAATGGAGATTCTGGCACTTTCAGGTCATTGTGATGGGTTGTTTGAGGTCCATGTAATGTGTAGAGAAGATCTATGGTGTTGGTTTGTGTGTTTGTGAGCTAGGATGAGAGTTTCGAAGGAAACTGCAGCTTGAGGTGAATGATGGCAATGGAGTTTTCTGGCTGTTTCAGGCTTATGCTTTGGGTGGTTTCTACTCAATGGTACATGGTGAGTTGAATGGAGGAAAAGGTTTTTGTGTTTGCAGGCTGTGGAGAGGAATTCTAAGCAAGTTGCAAGTAGGGTGAGTTTTGTGAATGTGTGGAATGAGGATGTTTCAGCTTGGCCTGCCCTTATGTTTTGCTTGCAAATTGTCCATATGACTCTCTCTCATTGGTCAGATGATTAGACACATGCTTTATTGATAGGTAAGTCAACTTTTGCAAAATATCCACCTTTTGTGCAAGTGAAACATAGCTTATGGCCTAGGCAAGTACAAGGTTGGTTCTGGTGCAGCATGGTGTGGGAGGGGCCTAGCAAAGCTCAGCACTCAAGGCTGCAAGTTGGTGAGAGGTGATCATGAGTTTTTGCAACTTGTGGCAACTTTGGTTCACATGTGATAAAGTCTTGCTACACAAACCAAACCATGGGTAAACTTGATCCAATTCTGATTTTTGTAACTTAGAGAATGTTTACATGCTGGTTTGAAGTGGATTAGAAGTCACATTTGGCTTTGGTTCATGGTTTTGCAAAATTCTCATTTAGGGCATGCCTTAAAAATCAATGATTTTAGCCAACTTTGCATTGCCATAACTTTTGATCCAAGAAGAGTTTGATCATGTTCTTGTACTTTTTGAAAAGGGAAAGATGAGATCTACAACTTTCATGACCAAAGTTTTTCCATTTGAAGCCTTTTTGGATCAATAATCAAGGCTTGAAAAATGACCTAAAATGAGGTATTCTTGAAAAGTCAACTATGCCCAAAAAGTCAACATTTGCAAAAACCCTAAATTCTTGATTTCTATGAACTTCAACCTTCTTCCATGATCAAATAAAGATCATATACACTCAAAATGATGAAGACCAACCATTGGTTGGGTCATTGGGGGCCTCAGATGCCCTGATTTTGCACTGACTTGTCTGAAAAGTCAACTCTTGATCAGGTGACTTCCTCATGGAATTTCTTCATGAAAATTGATATGCATACTCCCTATACCAAATAGAGATCAATGGAAACAAGAATGACCAAAAAATTTGGAGTTATGGCCTCTGAAACCAAAACCCTAATTTTCAGTCAACTGTGCCGTTCATCCTGGCTCTGCATCCACTCAAACCCTAGTTCTTGTGATTCCTCTGCAATTTTGACTTTGAGGAGATGGAATATGATATAAGAACACACATGGACCACTTTGGATTGATTGGTGACCTTTGGAATGGCTCAATAAGCTTTGAGGTTGCTCAGGTCACAAACCCTAGGTGCAGATGACTTAGAAACTATGCAGTGAATCAAAAATGTGATGGGAGGTGATATGATTGTGTTTATGCATATGAGATGATCACAAGCCATGGTGAATGGGTGAGGGCAAATTTGGGGTGTTTACAAAACACAAGATTCGAATCAAACATCAAAAACTGCAAAAATTTCAGAAGCACGATACAAGCTCATTTCTCAATCATTTTCAAAAATGAAAAGTGCATTGTGATCAGTGAAGCATGAAGAACATTTCTATGACATGAAAAGAGTTTTCTGGAAAAATTGTTCTTGATGATACCTGAGATTGAGCTTTCAACTTTGGAACTTTCTGACCAGTTCTTTGCCTCAAATCCCCTCCAATGGTCCTTTTGAAGAGTTTGAAATGTTTGGTTGGAGTTTATATGGCCTCTATGTGAAGTTAGCTGAAGCTCAATTCAAGAAATGTGAAAATCGTGTTTTTGATTTGGAGTGTTTCAAGGCAAAATGAAGGGTGGGAAATGATCAGTGATGAATGTGGAGTTGAATGGTGGAAAAAGTTTGGAGGTTTATTGGCTGAGTTATCAAATTCGAAAGCTTTTGCAAGTTTTTGTGATTTTGTGTATGCTCTGCTCTTGGAGGTTTCAGGCTCTAAACTTATGTGAAATGGCTTGCTTCTTTGCCACATAACATGCTGGGATAGGTCAGTGTAGTTGTTGTGGGCTATGCTGATTGGTATGGGGAAAAATGCATAAAGTCAAGAGTTGGTGTACTTGAGGTATGGGCAAGTGGCAGGCTGGGATTTGGGTATGGCTATGCGCATCAAAGATCAAGGGATATTTGTGAATCAGATTTGATGAGTTGTGGCAAGTGAATGAGATGTTTTGTACCATTTTGCAAATTATGGAAGTTTTGGCCCCTTTTGAAATTTGTGAAGTTCAAGGCATGAAAGCTTGTGATTCAAGGCACAAATATGATCCAAATGAGTTGCACTAGGATGGTATGATGTGTAGAGATGCATTAGAGGTCCCAAATTGGCTTGACATGAGGATTTGCAAACTTCCCCCTTTGGTACATAAGTGAATTTTATGTGAATTTTCCCAACTTTGACAAGCCATAACTTAAGTTCTATGATGAATTAGATCAAGTTCTTGTACTTTTTGAAAAGGGAATGATCCAATCTACAACTTTCATGACCAAGAATTTTTCATTTGAAGCATTTTTGAATCAAAAAGAGGAGGTTGAAAAACTTTCCCAAAATGGCAGGTTTGTATTACAAGTCACTTTCCCAAAATGGAAAATTTGCAAATGGCTTGAAATTATTCAATTTTGTGAACCTATAACTTCTTATAAGATCAAATAAAGATCATATACACCTAAAATGATGGAGAAGACCCTTTGGTTGGATGATTGGGGGCCTCAGATGCCCTGATTTTGCACTGACTTGCTCAAGAAGTCATCTTTTGATCAGATGCCTTCCCCATTGAATTTCTTCATGAAAATCGTATGCATGATCCTCATATCATATAGAGACCCATAGAAACAAGAATGACCAAAAAATTTGGAGTTATGGCCTCTAAAACCAAAACCCTAATTTTAAGTCATTTGTGTAGTTAAACCCTAGCTCAGCTTCCATGCTTTGCCAGTTCTTGTGATTTTTTGACTTCCTTGATCTTGGGAGGATATAATATGATATTTGAACATACATGGACACTCCTGAGATGATTGAAGACCTTTGTAATTGCCCAGATAGCTCAGGGATTGCTCAGATCACAAACCCTAGATGCAGATGACCTTGAACCAATGCAGTGAAGCAAAAATGCAATATGAGATGATAATGTTTGAACTTATGCATATGAAAGATCACAAGCCATGGTGAAATGAGTGAGGGAAAATTTGGGGTGTTTACAGTGGCCTTCTGAAGATCTTCTCTTTAAGCCTAACAAACCATAGGAACATCAAAGCATGATAATTTTAGGGTTGTATATAGTCTCCCATAGTCTTTTGCCTTTGAGTCTCCTTGAGTCTCTTTTTCTCTTCTCATAATTAAGGCTAAACACTTAAAGCTTTAGGACTTTGAATTAGGTTTAATCATGTATCCTTATCTTAGGATGGAGTGTATAACTTTAATCCTTAGTGTTAAATCTTTAATTTGTTTACACCTCTTAATCGAAACACCTAATAACTATTAAGACTTAAGCTTGTAACTTGGGCCTTATATTAGGGTTACATCTCTTCCTTTTGGTTAAGAGGGACTAACCCTAGTGTTTAATGGACAAGTCCCCCTCAAGATGGTCTTACAAACATAAAAAAAACATTTCTTTATCCCACCTTTAATTAAAATCCACTTTAATAAAGGCTTGTTATCTAATGAATTTAGTCCCTAACCATTGATTAAGTTGAGGGGTCTTTCTCAGCTTAAGTGTTCTCATTTATCATCCTTCTCTTAGGATGGTGTAATGAGTTCACTAATCTCTGATTAGAGATTAAACTCATTACTTAACACTAAACAAAATCCAAAAACACTTAATAATCACAAGTAGGTTAATGATCTTAATCCTGCATCATTAGGGTAATTAAGTTGAGATACTCATCTCATACTTAAGTAGGCTCATTATCCCTAATCAGGGAGGATATAATGAGTTTACAACCCTTGACTTAGGCTTAAGCTCATTATCTTACGCAAAACACCAAAAATAGTAAAAAACTGAAAACACAAAAACAAACAATAAACGTCTCCTCTGGGATTCTTTTCTCATCACACTCACTCTGAACACGAGAACTTGCTTCTCCTGTCTAATGCAAGACAATTAGCACTTGAGCCAGACGAGTCACACACTTGAGCATAGACAAGTAAGCAGTTCACACCGAAATCATCCCAGTATCTTTGAGTCGAACTACGGTGTTCTGACTTCCTCATTGCACGCGAGGATACGTAGGCATAACTTAACAGTTATCAAACAAAAGTCTCTTTGTCTCCCCTCTCCTTCCAGCTTTCTTTTCTAAGCCTCAGTCTTTGAGCACTCACTTTCCTTTTGCACTGACACTCTGTACATTCTTCTCTCCCTAGCTCCTTATGCACAGTTTAGCACATACAATATCCCCTTTTAAACACAATCAAGTAAGTATGGATCCCGTCGAGTACGACGGACGATCTGGGTGCTAATACCTTCCCAGGTCGTAACCAACCCCCTTACTCAGTTTCTCTGGTTCGCAACCGTCTTATCCATACCCTTCCAGGTTTATGCAACATTACCTTTCCTTCGGGATAAAAATGCCTAGCTGGCGACTCTATTCAACCTCAACCTCCAACATCGTCGACAGTTCGCGTTTGCACCGGGACGAGAGTCCGGGGAGTGACAGTTATGAATCCACCAACCAAAATCAATAAAACACAACATACAACTCAAATCTAACAAAAAAAGATCAAGCAACAAAAACTGAATTCCCCCATTAAGACACGTACAAGGTTCAAATCACTTTAGTTAACTTATATTCATCCATTACAAGTCAAAACAAGTAGGATTAAGGCCAAAATGAAGCAAAACAGTTCAGAGACTCAAACCTGATATTGAACCTTCTTGGAGAAGTTGAGAAAACCAGAGGATACTCTTGCTCCTTGATGCTTCCTTGATATCTCGTAGAGCCAAATAAAGGCTTGGTGTGCAATTATGTGAGAATTTGTGAGCAATCCGAAGTAAGTAGTGAATCCAAAAAATTCCAAAACAAACTCAAAATGATGATGAAGGTGCAAGGATGTTGATGATGCTATTATGAAACTCCAGAAGTATGATGGATTATGCTTAGGCCAAGAAACTAGATCTGAAACTTGATAAGGATGATGAAAATTTCAGAGAGAGAGAGAGAGAGAGGAATTTGTAGTGTTTTCTTTGAGTGTGATGAAAATGAGGGTCATCCTCTATCAAAATCGTGACCTGATTCTCTTATGGTAAGGGTGTGAAGAGTGCCAAGAAAAGGTGTGAGTTCCAATTCTGTTATCCTTTTGAAATGCATAGAACTCGTGTATTATTCTTCAACTTTCCCTTTCCACTTTTTGAAATCCATCATATGTGTGTGACCCATAGTAACTATGGTGAAATTGATATGTTGGAAGCATCAAGTTTCATGGTGTGGTTTTGATGAAAAACGGCAGATAGTTGAAGGTGATGATTGACTTGATACCATGGAGTGCATTATGTTCTTTTTTATGTGACATTTTTCCTTCTTCAGCTTGTTTCTCTAACAAGAATTGTGTGCATGTTTGTTATGGTGGAATGAATGTGTTGTCACTTGTATGCTTGATGATGAAAACAAAAGTAGAAATCGGTGGTGCTGATTGGTTGTATCACATGAGGGCATGGGTGGGAGTTTCACATGACATCCTTCCTTGCTTTGTGCCAAAAGTGTGACTAGAAGTGGAATTTTTTTTATTAATTCGTTGAGGAATATAAAGTAAGGTGCGTGCAATGCATAGTGAACATTATACAATCCTACACATGTACATTCACCACCTTTATGTATCACATTTTTTCTATTCTTTTCATTAATTAAATGAACCATCAACAACAAAAATTAATTCACACTTGCCACGTGAAAAACAACATGTGACCCATTAAATAAAGTCAAGACATAATAAAATGTGACATCAAAATAATGGACCAATGAGAATTTGACACATATGCACAAAAAAAAACCTAAAATACCTCCAAACTTCCAAAAATCATATCTTGAGTTCTAAAAATGCTATGAAGGTATGCTAGGAATTTTTTGAAAGGGAAAATCATGCTCTACAACTTTCATGTTCAAGGAAAAATCATTTGGAACATTTTTGCACATGAAATAATAGCTTGAAGGCTTAGGGCAAATATTTCTGATAATATAAACTTCTAAACTTGAAACTTCCAATTTTAGCAACCTTTGCACATTCTTGATTTTTGACAATTGAGCTTATCCAAGCTATTACTTTACCAAATATGTCTTCATAAAGTTTATAAACCTGATCAAAACCCTAAAAATCCCTCAGTTGACTTTTGTTCAACTTAGTTGACTTTCTTGCTTCATCAACAAGTAACTGCCCAAATAATTGAATTCCTCAATGAGTTTTTGCATCAAACTTCATCAATAGGCCTCATATATCACATGAGAGTCTTTGACCACAATAATTGGTCAAAGCTATAAGAATTCTTGAATCTGAAGCAAAACCCTAATTAGGGTTTGTCTGTGTAGGAGGATGTTGCACTACTGAGCTTCTGTTGATGTTTCACCCTCATAGGACCTTAAGGATGCCATTAAGCTTATATATGATATGAGGAGACCTTGTGAGCTTCTTGCAAGGTCACTTGGCACTCAAGTTGACTTGGACGATCATGACTTTCCAGATGACTGATCATATGCCTTAAACTTGGGATCGTGGGTGCTTATGCTTCATTTTTCTATGCCAAATGCTAGAGTATACCAACTACATGTCATGCTTATGATATGAAAAAATTATATGAAAATGAGAGGGAAAATTTGAGGTGTTACAACCAAGGGCAAATATTTCTTCGCCACATGTAAGGACTTGGTGCAGAAGACATATTTGGATATCCAGAGAGTGAGGAAGGCAATGTGTTCCTTATCAGAAACCTTCTCATCATTGGGTTTAAAGTGATGGTTGATGAAGTGGGTATATGTTAGCTTTGACTCATTGAAGCTAATAGTATCCTCAACATCAATGGAAGGATCATAGGCTGGACCATCTGGTCGAAACCCTGTGATAGCGGTTATGTCGAAGAGAGTGAGGGTAACCATCCCACAAGGAAGATGAAACATATAGTGGGTGCAGTCCCAGAAGTATAGGGAAGCAGCCAAAAGGTTCAAGCAATAGGGGATATGCATCTTCGACAACATCAATAAGTCATAGATCCCTATAACTTTCCAGTGATCATCCTTAGTTTTTCCAATCTAGCTAGCCAAAGATCAAAATCATTGAACTGGCTTATAACCCTAACCAGCCTAGTACCATCATGAAGGTACTTCAAGTCTAATTGATTGATAGGAGGTGAGTTAGATGAAGAGTCATTAGCTTTAGATAGATGTTTGTGCCCTAAAGGTTGGGTTTTACGGTAGCAAGTAAAGAACTCTTTCAGCTTCTCATATGTGTTCTTAACTGTAGCCAAAGGACCAGATAAAGCAAAAGGGCATTCATTGACAATAAAGGGGGTCATTACCTGGGATTTGTACAAACTCCTCATTTCAGCATCCCTGGGTTCTGGTGCGAACTGAGGGTTTTTATTGTCTTTGGTTCAGTTATGTTGTTGAAGGAGGGGAGATTTTGCTCGAAGGTGAAGGCCTTTGCTTTTTGACCTTTCTTCTGGGAAGTGTTAGCCTTGGAAGACGCCATTGATGGAGATGAAAATGGAGTTTTTAGGGTTCTTAGAAGAAAGTAGGAAGACTTTAGCAAGAAAGAGACAAAGTTTGCAAGATTTTGGAAAGGTTTCTTTGTTGTGCTGAAGGATGTATTTAAAGGCGTAGGAAATGAGAAGTTATGAAGTCCAGTCGCTTAATGAAAATGTGAAGTGGTGGGATACGTGGCACTTGGGATTTGACGTGTTGAGGTAGTAGTTAATACAAAAGACGTTTGGCGCATTGTTTCAAGGAAAAATCATGATCAGGAAGCAAAAAATATGGATGAAGGGACTTTTGGGATTTTTGCCATTATGACATGACGTCATGCGTGTGGGTGAAAAATTACAACAATTTTTAGAATGTAAGTTAGGTGGTTCCAACCATACTTTCGTCTGACCTAAGTTGGCGTCGAAAATGGTGAATATCAAAAATGATCTTTTAATCAAGATGGTCGAAAAGAACATTTTTTTGCGGGGCAATTTGTTATCCATAATTTTTGACGCTAGCAATTAATGAGATCATTTGGCTTAATAAAGAGTTTTCTTGTTATAAGCTAAAAATGAGGTTTTCGACCTTGCTCATTAAAAGGATGATAGTCGAAGGAACCCACTTACAGGTTTTGTACTTAGAGAAATTTTGAGTTGAAATATTTTCTAAGTGTTGGGATGATTCGACCATGCATTAATTCGACAAAAATGGAAGTTACATGAGTTTGACACGTTCAAGTTTGGAGATAAGTTGTGTAATTTTCCATTCAAATGTAGGGACAAGTGGCGCAAAGATCAAGCTTCTTCAGCATATTAGTGGGACAAGTGTCATCATCATAACATAGTCTTAGGAAGAAACCGTTGAAAACAGTTACTTTGTAATGTATACAAATAGCTTAGTCTAGTGTTAGAATAAGTGTGTGGAAATCATATGTACTAGTAACTCCGTATACTCAAAGTATCCGCGTGTAGAGAAAAGAGTGCAGTGAGAATGTACGTGATTGAAACACCACCAATTTATCTTCAAATGTCAATTTATCTTCAAGTTATTTAACTTTGAGGCCATTTAAAATTTCAAGTCTTTTATGTTAAAGCATTTATCTTTCAAAGCCATTTACTTTTCAAGCAATTTACTGCGTTTCCTTTACAATTCCTGCCTATTACTTTTCCAACACTTTAATATTTTGCCTTGCACTTATATTTCCCATACACTTTCAGTCATTTAAATTGCCTTGCCTTTAATTTTTCATTTACCTTTGTCGCTCCCACCAAATGACACCTGGTCAGAAGGGGTACAGACGCGAACGGTCGGCGAAAAGAGAGAGAAGGAATGAATAGAGTCGCCGGCTAGGCATTTTTATCCCGAAGGAAAGGTAATGCTGCATAAACCTAAGAAAAGATGGATAAGACGGTCGCGAACCAGAGAAACTGAGAAAGGGGGTTGGTTACAACCTGGGAAGGTATTAGCACCCAGATTGTCCGCCGTACTCGACGGGATCCACGCTTGAAAGATTTATGCTTTAAAGGGGTAGTGTCAGTGCAATCTGTGTATCAAAACTGGAAAAGAAAGCAAGTGTCAGTGTAAAAGAAGTATGAAGTGAGATGAAGAAGTGTCAATGTAAGAACAAGAATGAAATGCCCAAGATAAAGAGGCCAACAGAATAATGCTGGAGGAGGGGGGAATATACAGAGACTTTTGTTCGATAACTGTTAACTTATGCCTATGTATCCTCTCGTGCAATGAAGAAGTTAGAACACCGTAGTTCGACTTAAAGAGACTGAAAGAAAAATTGACTGTGAACTGCTTGCTTGCCTATGCTCAAGTGTATGACCTGTCTGGATCAGGTGCAAACTGTCTTGCATTAGACGGAAGAAGCAAGTTCTCGTTTGTGAGTGAAGATGATGAGAAAAGAATCCCGGAGGAGACGATTATTGTTTATTTTTTGTGTTTTCAATCTTTTATTACTTTTTGAATTTGTCATAAGAAAATGAGCTTAAGCCTAAACCAAGGGTTAGTAAACTCATCACATCCTCCCTCTGATTAGGGGTAATGAGAATACCTCTAGCATGAAGTAAGCACCTCACACTTAATCACCATGGTTTAGGATTAAGATCATTAACCTACTTGCATTATTTAGATGTTTTTTTGTGTTTTTGTTTAGTGTTAAGTAATGAGATTAAGCCATAATCAGGGATTTAATGGGTTCATTACACCATCCTAATAGTAGGATAATAGATGAGAACATTTAAGCTGAGGAAGGCTCCTCAACTTAATCCATGATTAGGGATTAACCTCATGACAAAACAAAGCCTTTATTAAATGGTTTTTAGTTAATGATAAGATGAAGAAATGGATTTTATGGTTTGTAAGACAACTTGAGGGGGACTTTTTCATTAACACTAGGGTTAGTCCTTCTTAACCAATTAAGGAAGAATTAGAACCCTAATGCAAGGCCCAAGTTACAAGCTTGATGTCTTGATGATTATTATATGGATTGATTAAAGGATTTAAACACATTAAGGGTTTAACACTTAGGATTAAAGTTATACACTCCATCCTAATAGAAGGATGCAGGCATAAGCTTAATCACAAAGCCTTAAGACCTTAATGGTTTAGTCCCTGATTATGAGATGAGAAGAGAAGACTCAAAGATGACACAAAGGTAAAACTAATGGGGGACTAATCAAACCTTAATTGTGATCATACTTGGGTGTTCCTAGGGTTTATGAGGCTTGCAAGAAATCTTCAAGAGGAAAGCCACCAAAAAAAGCAGATGAAAGGAGGAAGAGGCAGAAGAAGCAAGTCAACTTACTTCACTTAAGAAGATAAGTTGCTTGAAGAAAGAAAGTGAGAAATATACATGAATGATAAAGCTCATTCTAATACACAAGTAAAATGCAGAAATGATGCATAAGAGAGATGAGAAGAGATTTATGATAAGTGAAGGCAAATTCACTTCTCAATGACTTACCACCTGAAATGTTAGTAACAAGAGGTGAAATGAAATGAGAATGAGATGAATGCAATGATGCAAACCAAAGTCAGAAGCAAAAACAGGATGTTAATGATGCTAAGAGGTTATGCAAACACATATCAAGAGTTGTGGATGATCATGCAAGGATAAGGATGCAAATGAAGCTTGCCTTGAACCAGGAAAGTTCATGAAAGTTTTATGAAATGGAATGAATGCATAACATGGCAAATGAATGATGCAATGATCAAACATGATTCTAATATGTCCTAAGATGTCTTATATGTCATGAGGATGCACAAAATGTCATGGCAAGTTCGTGTATGCAAGCATATGGGAGATGGATGCAAATGAAAGCAAAAATTAGGGCTTATGCACAAGACACAAAGCAAAATCCAAAATCAAAAGCAAATGACAAGATAAAAAATTGAAAATGGGAACAAAGGAACCCTAACCCTACATAAGTTCACTGCCCAAAGGAGGGGACCCAACTCTTAACCTAATGAGAATTATGATTTTTCTAAGTTAACTAGGGTTTCAAGGTACCTCAAAAGGAAAAATGCACATCAAATTGAAAATGAAAGATAAATTCAAACCAATTTTACCCTAAAAACTACATGCTACGAAGGATGCAATGCAAGAAGAACCATCATCAAACTCTCCATGGTTAGGCAGGATGAATTTTTCTAAGTTTAAACAAAAATATTGCCTTTAAACAACTTTTATTCCAATGAAAATTGTCAAAATACATCAAGGACCAAAATGAAATTTGTTTTGAGAGTTTGATAATGTTTCTAAATGTTTTAAAATGCAATGTGAATTTTTTTGTGATTTTTAAATACCTAAATGCATTTTTAATTAATTAATTTCCATTAACTAATTAAAAATAAACATTTAAATGATTTAAAAATAATTTTTAAGGCAAATAAAATGAAATAAAATTGATTAAATGGAGAAGTATGCAAATCCTGAGGCTCACATTCAAATGGATTTGGAGGGAATTGACTGGCGCCAGATCCTATGGTCCACGTTCAAACTGGCATTTTTAAAACTAATCCTAATTAATTAATTTAATTAATCACAATTAATCCTAATGACCTAATCTGGACCACACAAACGCGCGCGGGAAGGCCCATCTGATGGCTCACATTCAAAACTGGCCTAAACCCTAATTAGGGTTAATGACTTTCAGACGGCCGGAACAGTGGTTCCGATCGTCTTCTCCGGCGAATCAAAAACCCTAGCTTCCTCTATAGGTTACCAAACTCCAAATTTCTTCCACAAAAATGAACCTTACATCAATCTAAACCTAAACCCTCAATTAAAATCCATTTATTTCACTTCATGAGCATGAATCGAAGAAAAATACGAAACACGGGCAAATGTTCAGAGACAGCATACATGATGGTTTCTCAGCCATTTTTAAAAGTAAATAGATCCCCATGATCAGGGGAACATGAAGAACCATAAAAGAACTCAAAACTTAGCTTCTGGGAAAAAAGTTCTTCATGTTACCTGAGATGAAGGCTCTCTGATTCTGAGCTTTCTGGACTCAAACTTTGTGCAAACCCTCTCTTTTGAACACCCTGATGATGAAATGAAGCTTGAAGAGCTTTGAGAATGGCTGGTTGTGGCTGTTTTGCTCTGGTGTAGCAGAAATGGAGGTCTTTGTGTGTGATGTTTCAAGTTGTTTCAGTGATGGATTTTGGTTCTGAGGATGATTTGTGACTTGTTGGTGAAAGAAAAAGGGAAGTTTGAAGGCTGTGTGAAGAGTTTCGAAGAGGAGAAGTTTTGGACAGATTTTGTGCAAGCTGGATTGTGTGTGGTTTCTGGCTTGTGTGTGGCTTGCTTTATGATCCATAGCACATCCCTAAACTATTGGAAGAGGTCTGAGGAAGTGACTTGCACTGTGGGAATGGCATGGGGCAATTGGCCAAAAAGTCAATGTTAGGTGTACTTGAGGCATGGGCTTTGGCAGAGGCTATTTTAGGGTTGCTCTGGGTTCAGCTGCCTTCAAGGATGGCCATGGGATGAACTGATGTGAGCTGGGATGGATGAAGGGTGAGATACCACATGTTTTGCAATTTTGCAACTTGTTACATTTTGTGATTTTTGGCCATGGACATCTGACACCTCTTGGGAAATATGCAGAAAAGTGCACCATATAATGTTGTTATGACACTTTGATATTGATTAGAGATCAAACAAAACCAAAGGAACCCTTCTTGCAAGATTTCCCTCTTTGTGATTTTCATGAAAAGTAGCTTATGATTCTTGGAATTCAAGGCATGAAAGTGAGAAATTTCTTGGGCAAATCTGAATTATGAGCCATGAATTATGTTTGTGTGATGATTAGAAGCTGGTTTGAAGTCACATTTGGCCTTGGCATGAGGTTTTGCAACTTTCTTCTTTTGGTGCAAAAGTGAAAAAATAAGTGATTTTTCCCAACTTTGACAAGCCATAACTTTTGATCCAAAATGAATTAGAATGAGTTCTTGTACTTTTTGAAAATTGGAGGATCCACTCTACAACTTTCATGACCAAAGTTTTCTCATTTGAAGCATTTTTGAATCAAAAAGAGGAGGTTGAAAAACTTTCCCAAAATGGCAAGTTTTCATTATAAGTCACTTTCCCAAAAAGGCAACTTTGCAAATGGCTTGAAATTATTCAATTTTGTGAACTTCTAACATCTTATATGATCAAATAAAGATCATACACATTCAAAATGATGGAGAAAACCCTTTGGTTGGGTGATTGGGGGCCTCAGATGCCCTGATTTTGCACTGACTTGCTCAAGAAGTCATCTTGTGATCAGATGCCTTCCCCATGGAATTTCTTCATGAAAATTGATATGAATGATCCTCATATTATATAGAGACCAATAGAAACAAGAATGACCAAAACTTTTGGAGTTATGTCCTCTGAAACCAAAACCCTAATTTTAGGTCATCTGTGCAGTTAAACCTGGCTCTGCTTCCATGCTTTTCTCAGTTCTTGTGATTCTTTGACTTCCTTGGCCTTGGGAGGGTATAATATGATGCTTGAACATACATGGACCCTCTTGAGGTGATTGAAGACCTTTGGAGTGGCTCAGATGGCTCATGGATTGCTCAGGTCACAAACCCTAGATGCAGATGACTTAGAAACAATGCAGTTAAGAAAAAAATGCAATATGAGATGCTATGATTGAACTTATGCACATGAAAAGATCACAAGCCATGGTGAAATGAGTGAGGGCAAATTTGGGGTGTTTACAGCTGCCCCTATTCAAACATGAGTTAGCTGTGCAGGATGTAAGCAACGGCTTAACAGGCAAACAAGATAACTTGTGGTTGAATACCAAAGACAGTCCAAAATTGCACTCACTGAATGAAGAAGAAAAGGGATATAGATTTTAAAAGAAAATAAAGTATGTTTATGAAGTGCGGGCGACGGAGGACGACCGTCGAACAAAGGACGACTGCTGGGGAAAAAGTAATGACGGGGAAGACCGACATGCTGGGGATATAAGAGATTATGATGGGGACGGCCATCAAGTAAAGAAATAAGATCTTCTGGGGATTGAAGGTAAAGCGAATGATGGGGACGACCATCAAGTTCAAGGCATAAATGATGAGGTACGGTCATCAAAGGTGAAGGACGATCACCTAGCAGGGGACGGCTGCTCTGCTGGGGATAAGAGGAGGGACGATCCTCTATTGGTGAAAGACGATCACCTGGCAGGGTACGGCTGCCGAAAGTATCACGACATAGGACGAATGTCGGATGAAAAGGTCGTCGATGGGGACGGCCATCAGATAAGCATTGATGAAGGACGATCATCAAGAGGTGAAGAACGATCACCTAGCAGGGTACGGCTGCTCTCGGGGTTTATCATGACATAGGACGAATGTCAGATAACAAAATCAACGATGGGGACGACCATCGGATAAAATGATGAAGGACGGTCATCAAAAGGGTGAAGGACAATCACCTAGCAGGGGATGGCTGCTAAAAATATCACGACATAGGACGAATGTCGGATAGGAAGG
This sequence comes from Lathyrus aphaca, assembly GCA_963966055.1. NCBI lineage: Eukaryota > Viridiplantae > Streptophyta > Magnoliopsida > Fabales > Fabaceae > Lathyrus > Lathyrus aphaca. The sequence goes on along the minus strand of OZ014520.1, from coordinate 351,999,939 downwards.
GGTTCTAATGAATAGAGACACTACTGGGGATGATGAAGGACGATCATCAAAAAGGTGAAGGACGATCACCTGGCAGGGTACGACTGCCGGAAATATCATGACATAGGACGAATGTCAGATAGAAAGGGAATAAATCATTGGGGTTTGCTGGGGATTCTTCTGGGGAAGGGTAGACACAGACGAGTGTCCAAATTCATAAGTGTTTGACACGGTGTATAGATTAAAGATGCGGACGAGCATCCTTAAGACTATGATACGGACGAGTATTGGTAGAAACAAACGCTTGACGCATGTTCAGAGATGATGATACGGACGAGTACCAACTAGTTAACAAAGAACACAGACGAGTGTCGAATCTGAGGGAAATTAAGTGACGTATATAAGATACGAACGAGTATCTGTATGAGTGAAAAGTGATGAGTGAGATATAGACGAGTGTTCAACTTGCTAGGGAGAGCACGACACGGACGAGCGCCGGAAAAGTGTATTATAAACAAGTATATGGTTCCCGAAGTGTTTGTTTAGGCAACTATGTTGGGGAAGGTGACACGGACGGGCGTCGAGAAGTATCTGTAATGTATAAGCATCTGTTTGCTCGGGCAATTTTACTGGAGAATGATGACACGGACGAGTGCCAAAAGGAGCATGTATCTGTATTTGTGAGTGCAAAGGGGACGCTTTGGCTTTCTGCTGGGGAGTTGGGAAATATTCTGTATATTGCTGATGTGGTATTGTTGGTATTTACAAGTGTTTGATTCAGAACATGGCTTATGGTTATGCAATATGTTTGATTTTTGCCGTAATGCTCCGTATTAGACGGAATGCTACGCTCTGTGGGGAAAATATGATGCAAATGCTATGGTTATGCAAAGATACCGATCCGGGATCCGGATCCCGTCGCTGTGGAGATCTCTGGCTGATCTGCTTGAAATGGATGTCCCAGCTGGGGAGGAGATCATTGGAAGATCTAATATATATGACTCTGCTCGGGGAAATAGATCATTGATAGACCTATCTTGGTAATGAGGGACCCAGCTGGGGTTTGTGGGAGCTTTCGTCACTCTGTTGTGAGATCTTCAGGTATTGCTCTTCTGGATAGAGGCTGAAACTCTGCGGGGTGATAGTTCCCTGTCTGACACTTGGATGAGGAGGAATGATGATTGGCAACTCGGCTGGGGAGAAAGCACCTCTGGTGCCAATTGGAAGATGGACTGAGTAGATAATGATTTGACAGCTTGCTGGGGAGTTGTCTTTCGTGCCCCATGTTGCGCTTCGAGTACCTGCAATCCTGTAATAACAAAGAAGCGTACAAGTATCCCGAGGTATCCCTTACTGGATTCCATCATAGGAATTTAGACACTCCCGGGAGTAAGTATATTTCCTGTAAGCACGTATTTTAAGAAAGACGCATCTGTATTTATGCAATCAGTATATTAATGACATCGGACATCTTGCGAATAAAAGAGTACGAGACGAAATATGATTGAAAATCTGATTTTATTAATTTATGTGCCCTGAATTGGCAAGTACAGTCAAAGAAACAGATCCCCTGAAATGAGGAGATTGTTACAAATTGAGAGGCAAAAAGATGTTGGCAATGTTGATGACGCTTCAGTGAGCTTCCCTTTTACTACGACCCGTATGACATTGAAGTTCTTCTCATCTTGCTTTCTGAGGGAGGCTGATTCTGACCGATGCTTGAACCTTTCGAGGCTTTCCGTGTTGTAAGTGATACAGACGAATTCAGAATGCGGTTGTTCGCTTATTCCCTTATTTTGCGTGGATCGCCCTTTCGGGTTTTCAATCCACCGGGATACCCATTTTTGCCTGAGTTGTCCAATGCGGCTTTTCAACTCAGCGGGTGTACGTTTTTTTTATTTATTTTCCCTTATTTTTGCCCGAGTCTTTTATTCTGTTTTTGACTCACCGGGATGCCCTATTTTTGCCTGGACTTACATTCTATTTTTATGTCCAGCGGGTCATTTTATGCGAAGTATTTTTTAACTGCATCTGAATTCACAGGGGACAGGAAGTCTTCAACATCCATAGTACTGAGCATCAGTGCTCCTCCAGAGAAAACTTTCTTGACTATGAATGGACCATCGTAATTCGGAGTCCACTTGCCCCTGTGGTCTGTATGAGGAGGAAGGAGTCTTTTCAGCACAAGATCTCCTACTCGGTACTCTCGAAGCCTGACTTTCTGATCGAAGGCTTTCTTCATTCTTTTCTGATACAGCTGCCCATGACAAATTGCAGCCAATCTCTTCTCTTCAATCAGATTCAGTTGTTCGTATCGGGATCGGACCCATTCTGCTTCATTCAGTTTAACATCCATCAGTACCCGTAAGGAAGGTAATTCAACTTCAACAGGTAGGACAGCCTCCATACCATACACAAGCTGATACGGTGTTGCCCCAATGGATGTTCTGATTGACGTTCGGTACCCATGTAAGGCAAATGGCAGCATTTCATGCCAGTCTTTATAGGTGACCACCATCTTCTGTACGATCTTCTTGATATTCTTATTAGCTGCCTCAACAGCGCCGTTCATCTTTGGCCTGTAAGGAGAAGAATTGTGGTGTTGGATCTTGAAGTCCCGACATAACTCTGCCATCATTTTATTGTTCAAGTTGGAACCATTATCAGTAATGATTCGCTCGGGCACTCCATACCGACAGATGATGTCTCTCTTTAGAAATCGGGCTACTACTTTCCTTGTAACATTTGCATATGAAGCTGCTTCAACCCACTTGGTGAAATAGACAATGGCAACCAGGATGAATCTGTGGCCATTTGAAGCAGTCGGTTCAATCTTGCCAATCATATCAATGCCCCACATGGCAAAGGGCCAGGGTGAAGACATCACATTTAGAGGATTTGGAGGCACATGCACTTTATCTGCATAAATCTGGCATTTATGGCACTTTCTGGCATAGGCACAACAGTCGGCATCCATTGTGATCCAGTAATAACCTGATCTTAGCAACTTTTTAGCCATTACATGCCCTCCAGCATGGGTACCAAAGGATCCTTCGTGCACCTCGTGCATCAACAAGTCTACTTCTGTCCTATCAACGCATCTGAGGAGTACCATATCAAAGTTTCTCTTGTACAGGGAACCGTCAGTATTCAGGAAGAAACTACCAGCTAGCCTTCTTAATGTCTTATTATCATTGGAAGATGCCCCAGGTGGGTATGTTTGATCCTCCAAGAAGCATTTGATGTCATGGAACCAAGGCTTATCATCTTTAACAATGTCTGCTGAGAACACGTATGCTGGTCTGTCGAGTCTGGATACTGAAATCCGAGGCACAAAGTTGGCAGCTTGAACTTTGATAATGGATGAAAAGGTAGCCAGAGCGTCCGCAAACTGATTTTCGTCTCGAGGTATATACTCAAGCTTGACCGTTGTGAAGAAAGTCAATAACCTCCTAGTATAATCCCGGTAAGGTATCAGATGATCTTGGTGCGTGTACCATTTGCCGTTGGTTTGGTTAATTACCAGAGCTGAATCTCCGAACACAGTCAAAGTCTTGACCCTGAGGTAAATGGCTTCCTCAAGACCCATAATACAAGCTTCGTATTCAGCTTCATTATTAGTGCAGTTGAAGGTGAGTTTGGCCGAGAAGGGCATGTAGACTCCCTTAGGTGTAATGAGTATTGCATCAACACCACGGCCATTCATATTAATAGCCCCATCAAACATCATAGTCCATTCTTCTTCCGGGTCAGGCCCTTCAGTGTGAACAGGATCTTCATGATCTTTTGCTTTTATGAACATGATGTCTTCATCAGGGAAGTCAAATCTCATAGGCTGGTAATCATCGATGGGTTGCTCAGCGAGATAATCAGACAATACACTGCCTTTGATGGCCTTTTGAGAGGTGTACTGAATGTCATATTCTGTGAGGATCATTTGCCATCTTGCAACCCGTCCGGTAAGTGCTGGCTTCTCAAAAATGTACTTAACTGGGTCCATCTTTGAGATCAATAAAGTGGTGTGGGTCAACATATACTGCCTTAGTCGGCGAGCAGCCCACGCTAAAGCACAACAAGTTTTCTCGAGCAGTGAATAACGTTGTTCACAGTCGGTAAACTTTTTGCTTAGGTAGTATATTGCATACTCTTTTCGACCAGACTCGTCATGCTGGCCCAACACACACCCCATCGACTCTTCTAATACTTCCAGGTACATGATTAGAGGTCTTCCTTCAACTGGTGGCATAAGGATTGGAGGCTCTTGTAAGTATTCTTTGATTTTGTCAAAAGCTCTCTGGCAGTCTTCATTCCACCTGACCGTTTGTTCTTTTCTTAACAGCTTGAACAAAGGCTCACAGGTTGCTGTAAGGTGAGATATGAACCTTGAAATGTAGTTCAATCTACCTAGAAACCCCCGAACTTCTTTTTCAGTATTCGGTGCAGGCATTTCTTGAATGGCTCTAACTTTATCAGGGTCATCTTCAATCCCCTTCTCACTCACAATAAATCCCAGCAGCTTACCGGATCGCACCCCGAATGTGCATTTGTTGGGGTTTAACTTCAACTGGTACTTCCTCAGACGTTTGAATAACTTCAACAGATTCACCAGGTGGTCTTCTTCTGTGAGGGACTTGGCAATCATGTCATCCACATAACATTCAATTTCTTTGTGGATCATGTCATGGAATAATGTTACCATAGCCCGTTGATAAGTTGCACCAGAATTCTTCAGTCCGAATGGCATCACCTTATAACAGAATGTGCCCCAGGGTGTGATGAAAGTGGTCTTTTCCATGTCTTCAGGTGACATCTTGATCTGATTGTATCCTGAAAATCCATCCATGAAGGAGAACACCGAGAACTGAGCCGTATTGTCGACCAATACATCAATGTGAGGTAAAGGGAAGTCATCTTTCGGACTGGCTCTGTTCAGATCCCGGTAATCCACACACATCCTCACCTTGCCGTCTTTCTTAGGCACAGGTACAATATTAGCAACCCACGGCGGGTAGCTGGTCACAGCAAGGAACCCGGTGTCCCACTGTTTTTGTACCTCTTCTTTTATCTTCATTGCCATATTCGGGCGAGTACGGCGCAGTTTCTGTTTTACTGGCGGGCAGTCTTCTTTCAAAGGCAGCTTGTGCATGACAATGTCGGTGTCCAACCCTGGCATATCCTGATAAGACCAAGCAAAAACATCCACATACTCCCGAAGCATGTCAATCAGCTGTTCTTTTACTGAATCTTGCAGGCAGGCCCCGATCTTAACCTCTTTCACGTCTTCTTCCGTACCAAGATTAACCGTTTCAATCTCCTCCTGATGAGGAGTGATAACCTTCTCCTCTTGCCTTAACAATCTGGCTAGCTCTTCAGGTAGCTCATAATCTTCTTCAACCCCTTCATCAGCTTGATTGATTGGATTGTCAAAGTCATACAAAGTCATAGCAATGTTGTTGTCGGTGCAGTCTGGGGGGTACTCTATGCAAGGGTTTAGATTGGTTTATTTTAGTGATCAGTTTTTATCTTATTTGGAAAAAAGTGAAAATGAAGTTATTTTTTCTTGAAAAACATTGCCATTCTATTTTTGTACAAAAAAGAAAAATGAAAAACAGTGAGCGGAAAAGAAAAGACTCATTTGCAAAAGATGTCCTGATATTCATTAATTGATCTTTGCACAAAATACAAGATGGACCGATTATAAAATAAGTCTTGACATCTTGGGCAAGATGCAAGACTTGATGCATGCTTTAAAAATACAGGAAATAATAATTACTCTGCAGGAGTAACTCTTATAATTTCCTGGGAAGACCAGTGAAGGACTTGGCTCCCCGGGATCCTTGGGCTCTTTAGCAGCCTCTGGTTGATCTTGTTGAGTTGGTCTGTAACCCAACCCAAATCGGTCTTCTTTCTTTTCCACGGGCAACAACTTGCCCCAGCCTTGGGCGGTACCTTCCTCAACAACCTTTCGGACTTGCTGGTACGATGTTATGGAAGTTCCCAGTACAGCAGATGCTTCATTAATGTTGAGGGCCTCGAACCCTTGGCTCATAGTTTCATGGATCTCCCCATCCATTTCTATGTACTTATACGTAGCCAGATGGATAACAAAGATGTCTTCTTCCCCACATATGGTGATGATCTAGCCTTCCCACTCGAATTTCAACTTCTGGTGAAGGGTAGACGTAACAGCGCCAACAGCGTGGATCCAGGGTCTACCCAACAGACATCTATAGGCCGCCTGAATGTCCATCACAAAGAAGGTAGTTTTGAAGGTCTGCGGGCCAATCATCACAGGCAGATCAATCTCTCCAAGCACTGATCTTTTAGAGCCATCAAATGCTCTCACCACCAAATTATTCGGACGCAGTGCCAAGCCATCATACTCCAGCTTCACTAAGGCTTTCTTTGGTAGAACATTGAGTGATGACCCAGTGTCCACCAGTACATGAGATAGAACAGCACCCTTGCATTCCAAGGTGATATGTAAAGCCTTGTTATGGTTGCGTCCCTCCGTTGTTAAGTCAGCATTAGTAAAGCCCAGTCCATGACTGGTGTTGACATTTGCAACCACGGTTTCTAGCTAATTAACAGTAATTTCCTCCGGCACGTATGATGCGTGCAGGACTTTCAACAATGCGTTCCTGTGAGCTTCCGAACACATCAACAGTGATAATATGGAGATTTTTGAGGGAGTTTGGTGAAGCTGATCCACCACCTTGTAATCACTTCTTTTTATGATTCTCATGAACTCATCTACATCTTGTTCAAAAGATGTCTTTTGAGTTTCTTTGACAGTTGGCTCTTCAGGTACCACACTCTTTCCTTTTGCTTTGGCAGCAACTTCTGCTTCAACATTAGGTCTCTGCATTTGTGAGGCAAAAAGGCGTCCGCTTCTAGTGAAGCCTCCGCCTCTCCCAACATTATCAACTTGTGGAGAAGAGGTTGATGAATCCAGAGTGATTTTCTCCCTGTTGCAGTAGAGATCAGAGCCATAATGCCAAGGTATGGCATTACTACTTTCATAAGGAACTGGTCCAGGTACCGTAATAGTAACTGGACTGACTGCTGCAGAGGAGGGTACTGTAATGGTGTGCGGATCATAGTAAATTGTGACTGGTGACCTGGCAGGAGGTGCCATGGCTTGTTGTTGGAAATTGTTGCTGGGAGGAACATCCGATGGGTCATAATAGATTGTAACTGCTGAGATATCTTCATTAATTTTTGCTGGCGTTGTAGAAGATTCTGTCGATAAAAGGGATGCTGATGTTGTAGAAGAAATGGTTGTTGAATTTTGACTTGTTGAAGTGATGGATGGAGCCATTGCTGATGATATTGATGAATCGGTAGGAATGATTGTTGCTGCTGCTGTTGTAGAAGAATCAGGAATTGTTGTCAAAGGAATTGCTGGATTTGTAGGCGCCGTTGTTGAGATCTGAAGGATACCATCCTTAATAAGACCATATATGCCGCTTCTCAAATTTTCACACCCGTTGACTGCAATGTTGCAACACCCACAACCGAGTTCACACCCGGGGAACACTTGGCACTCTAGAAATTGAGCTTTAATTTCGACCAAAGGTGTTCGAATTTGTGCAACACTGGTGATCAAGGTAGATGGTTTGTCTTCCTCAATGGCATTAATCCTCGGCCCGCCATGATTAGGCATAGGATTTTTGTTGACATTTGGAGGAGGTGCGAAGTTGAGGGCTTTATAATCTACCAGATCTTGGACTTTCATTTGTAAGGCCCTGCATTTTTCCGTATTGTGGCCAGGTGCATTGGAGTGGAAAGCACATCTGGCGTTGACATCATAATTCTTTGGGAGGTTGAGGGGATCTGGTGGTGCCAATGTCCTTAACTCAACCAAGTTAAGCTCCAGGAGTTGTGGCAATAAGGCAGCATAAGGCATAGGGATAGGGTCAATCACCATGTTTGCCTGTGATGGTCTTTGTTGGAAGGGTCGTTGTTGTTGATTGCTATTGTTGTTGTAGGTTCTCTGTTGCGGATACTGAATTTGTTGCTGATATTGTGGTTGTTGTTGTTGTTGATATGCTGATTGCTGAGGAACTGGAGCTGGAATGGTGAGAGCTGCTACTGTTCTGTGAACATACTGAGGTCTGCCCCTGCTGGCATGAATGGCATTTGTCTCACCGGCTCTTCGGGGTCCCACAAAAGGCTTCCAGGGATTACTAGATGAACTTGCACCATTATCAGAAATCTTGCCCATTTTTAGTAGACTTTCAATCCTTTCACCAGCTATGACGACATCAGCAAAGCTGGTAGAAGAAAAGGCAGCCAGTCTATCAATATATGTTCCTTGCAAAGTATTCATGAACATGTCGGCCATCTCCCTTTCTGACATGGGTGGTTGGACAGCAGCAGCAAGCTGTCTCCACCTTTGGGCATACTCCCTAAAGCTTTCTCTAGAAGATTGAGACATTCCTATTAAGAGGGTCCTGTTGGGAGCCATGTCCAGATTGTATTGATACTGCCTGATGAAGGCTTCAGCCAAGTCCTTCCAGCATCTAACAGTAGCTCTGGTCAAGTGTGAATACCACTCCCTTGAAGCCCCAGTCAGAATGTCTTCAAAGTAGAACATCCACAGCTTCTCATCCATAGTATATGCTTTAAGTCTTCCCAGGAAAGACTGCAGGTAAGTTCGTGGACAGGAGGTTCCATTGTATTTCTCAAAGCACGGGGGTTTGAATTTGTGGGGAATTATCACCCCATCCACTAGCCCCATATCCATTACATCGAAGCCCAAGGAGTTCTGAGACTCCAAAGATCTCAACTTCTCAGCAATTTCATCTAACCTTCTATCATAGACTTCGTCTCCAGCTCCCATAACAGTGAATTGCTCTTATTGGGGATCCTCTTGCAAGATTCTCCCCCCAGCAGTATTTCCTTGCACATTTCCCGGGATGTTGACTTCCAGATCTAGATGAGGCCCAAATACTGGTGGATTAACATGAGGCTGGCCCCTCTCATTGTTACTAGTTCCTCCAGTTCCAGGATGAGGTTCCTCGGGAGTTTGTCTTTCCACCAATGCCCTTAACCTTTCTTGACTCTGGGCCAAGCCAGTCATCACAGCCATGAATTGAGTCATTTGGTTTCTCATCTCCACTCTTTCATTAGCCATCTGAGTTCTGACCTCAGTCAGGTCCTGCTGTACTTGCTCCATTTGGATACCAGGAAGGTTGTTGCGAGTAGGGTACCGGTGCGTACAGTTGACGGGGAACACCCGGCGACGAGCAATATTTCCTGAGACCACAACAAAGTTAGAAACAAAGATAATAACAAAACCTACAAAACAAAACAGAAGTTAGTATGCAATGCAATATGCTTATTTGTTTTCCAAGGTATCCGACTTGGTTCTTGGTTTTGACCTTTCCAGACCTCGAGGAAGATGCTTTGATGTTGTTGAGAAAAGAAACCCAAATGAAAGCAAACTAATATATTACAAATGATGAATAATACATAGTTTGTTTTACAGCACATGCCCCTGGAGGGTCAAAATACAACAAAAGAAAAAGTACATCAAATGGAAATGAACAACAAGCAAAGAAGTCAAACATCCAATCCAAACTCATCCTCCTTAACCTCCTTCAGAAGTGCCTCAGTCACTGGACCAGCTGGATGCTCTGTAATGGTCCTAATGAGGAGGTTTCTGGTGGCAATGGCAGTGGTCAGCTTCTTGTGCCTGTCCTGATCCTTTGATCTCTTTAATCCAGCTCTGAGCTTTAACTCTGAAATCTCCTTCTGGGCTGCCAACAAAGCTTCCTGCCGCTTCTTTTCATTAGCCTCTAACTGTTCAATCTTGGCCTGAGTCTTCTGATCTTCTTGTGTCCGGGCTTCAGTGATCCTGACCCATCTAGCCTGACTTTCTTGCAGATAGAGCTCAGTCCTAGCCTTCTGAATCTTGGCCTCCTTACAGACATTCTTCAATATTTGTTCCCCAGCTTTAGCTTTCCTGATGTAATCCTCTGTTTTCTCAATCTTGGCAAGATGCTCCACCCTAAGCTTCTCCAGCCTCTCAATGTCCAAACGACCATCACTCCTTTCCCAAAGAGTTTTCTTCAAAGCTTGAGACAAGTTCTCATTCCTTTCCTTCAGCTTCTCAAATTCTTCCAGGCTGACAGTTGTTGCAGGTTGTACTGTAGAGGGTCCAGGTATGTCCTCCAAGGTGAAGGGCATTCCAGTAATCTAAGCTCTAGCATGAGACCAGTCATAGTACTGAGCTGAAGCAACATTATTACACCTCCCAAGAATAGCCATCCCTTTTGTCTGGATGTTGTCCCAAGCCCAGGATGCTTGTCTGACTACAGCTGAATTAGGCTTTACTTCACAATACAGGGTCTCAGCTAAATCTTGCACTCTAGGAGGGTGAACCAAAGCATAGCCCAGTTGTCTCTTAAACAGCAAAGGATTGTAGTTGATACAACCCTTTACTCCTATCAGAGGTACATTTGGGTATTGCCCACAGCTAGTGATAATGTCTTTGCCTTTGGTGCTCTGGGTGCACCATCTGATATCATCTGAAGTTAAAGCAATGAGCCTCTTGGCCCAATTCTTCTGTTGGTGAGGGTTCGGGAAGGCATCTGACTTAGGCAGGTGTTTGAGCAGCCAGGTGTGAAACAAAGGAGCACAACATCTCACCAACTTCCCCCTTTGTTTCTCATTCCTCTGATGGATGGAATAATAGAAATCTCCCAGCAATGTGGGCACTGGGTTCCTCAGAAGGAAAAGATGAATGGCATTCTTGCTGATAAATTTGGGCTCATCTGCAAACAGTATAACCCCATATATGCGGAGGGCTAACAGTGCACAGACTGCCCTCCACTCTCCCAAGGAGGCCTTCAGGATGGCCTGAGAAATCAAGAAGTCTAAGTGCAAACCAGGGATCCCAGCTTTTGTTGTCATGCTTTGCTCAATCAAGGCAGGCTCCAGGTACAGTGCTTTTGCTACTTCTCCATTGCTGGGAGAAGTCATTTCTGGGTTGAAGGGGATTCCACCCCTGACAGGTACTCCAATCAATGATGAAAATTCTTCCAGCAGAGGCCCTAACTGAAAATCTGGGAAAGTGAAGCATCTCAAAGAAGGGTCATAAAACTGCAGGCATGTGTGGATCATGCTCCTCTGAGAAGGGTCAAGGTCCATAACCATATCCAGGATACCTCCATAATGCTCTCTAAACAATGGGATACGGTCAGGTGTGATAAGTGACTGGACCTGCCTGATGCCAGTCAACACAGGTTCAAAGAAATGGTATGATATGTTGCTCTTCCTGGGAGTAGTCATGAATGCTGCTGAAGATGATGAAGATGGCTGCTGATGAAGATCAAAACTGATACTGGAGATGAGCCACTGATGGGCTGATGCTGGTGATGATGAAGACAGCTGAAGCAGACAACTGATGAAGACAACTGAAGCAGAGGTCTATGCAGAAGAAGGGGTCAAAACCAAACCAGATATGATATGGATACCCTGAAAAGCAAATAAGCAAATGTTAAATGATGCAAATGATGATGTATGCAAATGATATGCAAGGGTTTGTGATCATGCTGGATCTGATCATCTATTTTGATATATAAGGCCCATGTATGTTCAAGAAGTCCAGATGGAGGTTCAGAAATCCTGTAACCAAGGTGGGGGACTCAAATAAAGAGTCACATATCCAGGGTTAATCACAAGAACTGTCCAAAATGAGGTACTCTTAAACCAAATAGTAACAGGGTATGATGTGGCCAATGGTACCTGCAAACCTGTAAACAGCCCAACCCCCTCACAGGTAGTGTTCTAAAACAAGGATCCTCATACTTGGATCAGTTATGAGAAGTGTAAACACTTCTAACCTGGAGGTACAGTGTTTACAATTGTCGCTCCCACCAAATGAAGCCGGGTCAAATGGGGTACAGACGCGAACGGTCGGCGAAAGGGGGATGCGAGAACACACAGGAGTGAACTCACAGGGAATGAATAGAGTCGCCAGCTAGGCATTTTTATCCCGGAGGAAAGGCAATGCTGCATAGACCTAGAAAGACATGGATAAGACGGTTGCGAACCAGAGAGACTGAGAAAGGGGGTTGGTTACAACCTGGGAAGGTATTAGCACCCAGATTGTCCGCCGTACTCGACGGGATCCACGCTTGAAAGATTTGTGTTTTAAAGGGGTAGTGTCAGTGCAATTTGTGTGTAAAAGAGCTGGAAAACAAAATGTACAGATGTCATTGTAAGAGAAAAGTGAAGTATATAAGTGAAGTGTCAGTGTAAGAACAGGAGTGAAATGCTCAAGATCATGAGGCTAAAAGAATGAGGCTAGAAAGAGGGGGAATATACAGAGACTTTTGTTCGATAACTGTTAAGTTATGCCTACGTATCCTCTCGTGAAATGAGGAAGTCAGAACACCGTAGTTCGACCCAAAGAGACTGAAAGATGAATTGACTTGTGAACTGCTTACTTGTCTATGCTCAAGTGTATGATCTGTCTGGCACAGATGCAAACTGTCTTGCATTAGACGGAAGAAGCGAGTTCTCGTTTATGAGTGAAGATGATGAGAAAAGAATCCCGAAGGAGACAATTATTATTTGTTTTTTGTGTTTTCAGTATTTTATTGCTTTTGAAAGTTTGTCATAAGTTAATGAGCTTAAGCCTAAACCAATGGGTTAGTAAACTCATCACATCATCCCTCTGATTAGGGGTAATGAGAATACCTTAAGTGTGAAGTCAGCTTCTCACACTTAATCACCTTTGATACAGGATTAAGATCATTAACCTACTTGTGATTATTTAGATGTTTTTGATGTTTTTGTTTAGTGTTGAGCAATGAGGTTAAGCCATAATCAAGGATTAAACAGACTCATTACACTATCCTAAGAGAAGGATAATAGATGAGAATGTTTAAGCTGAGGAAAGCTCCTCAACTTAATCCATGATTAGGGATTAAACTCATGACAAAACAAGCCTTTATTAGATGGATTTTATTTAATGATATGGTGAAGAAATGTTTTATGATTTGTAAGACAACTTGAGGGGGACTTGTCCATTAACACTAGGGTTAGTCCTTCTTAACCAATTAAGGAAGAATTAGAACCCTAATGCAAGGCCCAAGTTACAAGTGTGATGTCTTGATGATTATTAAGTGGATTGATTAAGAGATTTAAACACATGAAGGGTTTAACACTTAGGATTAAAGTTATACACTCCATCCTAATAGAAGGATGCATGCATAAGCTTAATCACAAAGCCTTAAAGCCTTTAGGGTTTAGTCCCTGATTATGAGATGAGAAGAGAAGACTCAAAAGAGACACAAAGGCAAAACTAAAAGGGGAGACTAATCAAAACCCTAATCATTATCATGCTTGGTTGTCCCTAAGGTTTGTGAGGTCTTTAGAAAGAAGTCTTCAATGGAACCACCAGGAAGCAGATGAAAGGATCAAGAGAAGCAAAGTAACTTGCTTCATTTAAGAAGACAAGTCACTTGAAGAAAGAAAGTAAGAAGAAGAAGAATGAGCAAGCTCAAACTCACACACATACAAAAAATGCAGCAATGGATACAAGAGAGAGATGAGAAGAAAATATGAGAAGTGAAGGCAAATTCACTTCTCAAAGTTACTTACCACCTGAAAGATTAGAAAAGGAATGCAATGCCATGCAAAATGGGATGGGATGACATGATGAGAAACAAAACCAGAAGCATTTACATGATACCAATGATGTTATGAGGTGCTACAAACATGAGGCAGCACATGGAAATGATCATACAAGTTCATGAATGCAAATGAAACAAGTTAAGGAACATGGACATACATGAAAAGTTATGAAGTGCACATGGCATACAACATGGCAAATACATGATGCAATGATCAAACATGCTTTCAATATGTCTTATGATGTCAAATGAATCAAATGGATGCTTGAAATGTCATGGCAAGTCATGTTATGCAAGAGAATGCAAGATGGATGCAAATGGAAGCCCAAATTAGGGTTTATGAATCAAACATCAAACAAAAGTCAAAAACAGAAACAAACCCTAAGATAAAAAATTGAAAATGCCACACAAAAGACCCCTAATCCCATACTAAACCAATTCCCAAAGGAGAGGTCTTGACTCCTAACCAATCTCAAGTTATGGTTTTTACAAGTTTCTAGGGTTTTTAGGGTTTCCAAACAAAAGAAATGCCAAACAAATTGAAAATGAAAGATCAAATCATGGCCTTTTTATCTCAAAAACTACATGCTAAACACAATGCAATGCAAGAAGAATCAATGTCCAAATCTTCATGAATAGGCAGAAATGATTTTTTGAACTTAGGATCAAAATAATGCATAAAAATGATTTTAATTCAATGAAAAATTCTCAAAATGCATCAAGATCAAAAAAGAAATTTGGTTTGAAGGTTGGACAATGTTTCTAAATGTCTTAGAACATTTCATGAATTTTTTGGTGATTTTTAAATACCTAAAAGTATTTTTAATAAATTAATTTTCATTAATCAATTAAAAATAATCTTTTAAATATTAAAAAATACTTTTTAAATGCTAAAAATAAAAATAAAAATATTTTTGTGTCATAAAAATTAATGAAACTCAGGATAAAAAAATTTCATAATTTTTAGACATTTTTTACTATTTTAAATAAATTATGCAAATAAAATAAAAAGAAATGAAATAAAAATAAAGAAAATGGAAAAGTAAACGAAAGGAGAGGCTGAGATTAATCCTGGGTTTGAAAGGGTTGACCAGCGCGCATCTGGACGGCTGAGATTGCATCTGATTATATTAATTTAATTATGAATTAATTAATCTAAACAAGTGGATTAGGGCAAAGCAAGAGGATCTGGGCCCTTCATGCGCGCGGGAAGTCCACTAAGTCAACCAATCCAACGCCCAATATTCAAACACACTTAATGACCTGAGTTTAGGGCTTATCAAAATCAGGTGACCGGAGAGAAGCTCCGGTCATCTTCTCCGGCACCCCAAAAACCCTAAAACATGATTCAGGCACCTATTCCTCAAATTAAACACACCTAAGTGATCCTCTAACATCCTAGGACACGAATCTATGCTCAAACATCATTTAAACACCATGAATCAAACGAATCGAAAGAAACAAAATCCACGGGCAAAATTTCAGAAGGATCATACAAACTCATTTCTCACTTATTTTTGATTCTGAAAGCATCCCCATGACCAGCAAAGCATAAGCAATCATATTATAACTTAAAATGCAAGCTTTGGGAGAAAGTGTTCATGTTCATACCTGAGCTGGAAGCTTCAATTTCTGGGCTTTCTGGACTGCTTCTTGGTGCCAACTTACTCCATTGATCCTCCTGATGCTAATGGCAGGCTTGGAATAAGCTTAAGCAAGCTATTTTGAGAGGTTCCAATCTGATATAGCAGAAAATGAGCTCTGTGTATAGGCAGCTTCAGATCAATGTGAAGGGTGGTTTTGACTCCTTGTGATGTGCTTGACTTGTTGGTGAAGAAAAATGGTGTGTTTGATGGTTGGATAAAGGGATTCGAAGAGTTCTGGTTTTGGGGATGAGGAATGGTGAAGCTCAGTTCATGCTGGTTTCAGGCTTTAATCTTGTTGGTTTCTACTCAATGAAGCAAGGTGAGTGGGTTTGTGGAATTGGTTTTAGTGTTTGAGGCCTGTGGAGACAGATTCGAAGAGTTTTGCAAAATGAGGTGTTTTTGTGTATGGTGTGTTGTGATCTGTTTCAGCCTTGCTTCTTCTTATGTTTTGCTTGCCAAAGGATAGAATAAACAATTCCAAGTGGCCAGAGGATGTGACATGGCCTGCTGTGATTGGGATGTTTGCTTTTGCCAAAAGTCAACTTTTTGTGTAAGGAAAGCATGGCTTGGTTCTAGGCTAGTACAAAGCATGGGGCTGTGCAGCAAGGGTGAGGGGAAGGGCTAGCAAAGTGCAGTAACCAATGTAGCAAGTGGTGGAAAGAATGATCATGAGTTTTTGCAAGTTGTTTCCAATTGGTTCACATGTGACTATCTTGCTACACAAGCCATGAACATGAGAAATTCTTGGTCCAAATCTGATTTTTATGTCACATAGAATGTTTGTGTAATGGTTTGATGCCAACTAGAAGTTACAACTTGCCTTGAAACATGATTTTGCAAATTTTCCATTTAGTGCATCTCTTGAAAATCAATGATTTTTGCCAACTTTGTCACACCATAACTTTTGATCCAAGAAGAATTTGATCATGTTCTTGTACTTTTTGAAAAGGGAAAAATGTATTCTACAACTTTCATGACCAAAGTTTTTCCATTTGAAACATTTTTGGATCAAAAATCAAGGCTTGAAAAATGACCTAAAATGACATATTCTTGAAAAGTCAACCATGCCCTAAAAAGTCAACTTTGCAAAAACTTCAAATTCTTGAATTTTGTGAACTTCAACCTTCTTCCATGATCAAATAAAGATCATATACACTCAAAATGATGAAGATCACCCCTTGGTTGGGTCATTGGGGGCCTCAGATGCCCTGATTTTGCACTGACTTGTCCAGAAAGTCAACCCTTGATCAGATCACTTCCCCATGGAATTTCTTCATGAAAATTGATATGCATACTGCCTATACCATATAGAGACCAATGGAAACAAGAATGACCAAAAAAATGGAGTTATGGCCTCTGAAACCAAAACCCTAATTTTAGGTCAACTGTGCAGTCAAACTTTGGCTCTGCATCCATACCAACCCCAGTTCTTGTGATTCTTTGGAATTCTTGACTTTGAGAGGATGTAATATGATATAAGAACACACATGGACCCCTTTGAAGTGATTGATGGCCTTTGGAGTGGCTCAAAAAGCTCTTGGATTGCTTAGATCACAAACCCTAAATGCAGATGACTTAGAACCAATGCAATGACTCAAAAATGTAATATGAGGTGGCATGGTTGTGTTTATGCATATGAAATGATCACAAGCCATGGTGTGAATGGGTGAGGGCAAATTTGGGGTGTTTACAGCTGCCCCTATTCAAACATGAGTTAGCTGTGCAGGATGTAAGCGACGGCTTAACAGGCGAACAAGATAACTTGTGGTTGAATACCAAAGACAGTCCAAAATTTGCACTCACAGCACGAAGAAGAAAAGGGATATAGATTGTAAAAAGGGAAATAAAGTATATTGTAAAGTGTGGGCGACGGAGGACGACCGTCGAGCAGAGGACGACTGCTGGGTAGAGAGCAATGACGGGGACGGCCGACATGCTGGGAAAAGTGTAGGAAATAAAACAATGACGGGGACGGCCGACATGCTGGGGATAAAAGGTAAAGCCAAGACGGGGACGGCCGACTAGCTGGGGAAAATAGAATTATGATGGGGACGGCCACCAAGATAAAGTTGTAAAATTTTCTGGGGATTAATGAAACATGACGGGGACGGCCATCAAGCTCACAAAGGTAAAGTAACCAACGATGGGGACGGCCATCGGGCTAAAAAAGGGCAAAGGGACCACGACGGGGACGGCCATCGGGTTAAAGAATAAATGAAATAAAACAGATGATGGGGTACGACCATCAAAGGTGAAGGACGATCACCTAGCAGGGGACGGCTGCTCTGTTGGGAATAAAAGAAATATGATGGGGACGGCCATCAAAGGTGGAGGACGACCACCTGGCAGGGTACGGCTGCCGAAAATATCGCGACATAGGACGAATGCCGGATAAAAGGTCAACGATGGGGACAGCCATCGGATGTGCATGATGGAGGACGACCATCAAGAAGTGGAGGACGACCACTCAGCAGGGTACGGCTGCTCCCAAGGTTTCTCATGACATAGGACGAATGTCAGATAACCAAAAATCAACAATGGGGACGGCCATTGGATAAAATGATGAAGGACGATCATCAAGAGGTGGAGGACGACCACCTAGCAGGGGACGGCTGCTAAATATCAATGATGGGGGCGGCCATCGGATGAGCATGATGGAGGACGACCATCAAGAGGCGGAGGACGACCACCTAGCAGGGTACGGCTGCTCTCAAGGTTTATCATGACACAGGACGAGTGTCAGATAGAAAAGGAAAATTTGCTTTGTCGGTGATCTACTGGGGATAGTAAACACGGACGAGCGTTTACATCCAAGAAATAAAAGGGTAAGTGTTTAGATGTTGTGTATAGATTAAAGATGCGGACAAGCATCCTTAAGACCACGATACGGGCGAGTATCGGGCAGAAACAAATACTGACGCGTGTTCAAAGATGATGATACGGACGAGTACCATCTGGTTAACAGAGAACACGGACAAGTGCTGAATCTGAAGGGATTCTTCTGGGGAATAGTAGACACAGGCGAGTGTCTATATTCTAGAAAACAAAAGTGTTTGACACAGTGTATGGATTAAAGATGCGGACGAGCATCCTTAAGACTATGATACGGACGAGTATCATGCAGAAACAAACCCTTGACGCATGTTCTGAGATGATGATACAGACGAGTACCATCTGGTTAACAAAGAACATGGACCAATGTTGACTCTGAGGGGATTTGAGTGGTATATACAAGATACAGACGAGTATCTGTATAAGTATAACATGAGTAGTGAGAATGGTGTATTGATGAATGTTTATCTGCTGGGGAGAGTGACACGGACGAGTGTCAGAAAAAGTATAGTAATATTAACAAGTATATGGGTTGTAAAAGTGTAAGCGACTGCGCTGGGGAAATGACACAGATGGGTGTCAAAAGGAGTATATACTGGTGTTTGTGAATTGTGAGGCAGCTGCTTTTGCTGGGGATTCTGGTGGGGATTCTTCTTCTGCATGTTGATGAACTGTAATTATTCACAAGTGTCTGATTCACAACATAGCTTATGATTATGCTATGCATTTGATTTTTGCCGCAATGCTCCGTATTAGAACGGAATGCTACGCTTTGTGGGTAAATATGATGCAAATGCTATGATTGTGCAAAGATACCAAACCCGGGATCCGGGTCCCGTCGCCACGAAGATCTTCGATCGATCTGTTTGAAGTAGACATCCCAGCCGGGGATAAGATCACTGGTAGATCTGATGAGATGCATCTGCTCGGAGATATGGGTCATTGATAGACCTATCCTTATAAATGAGAGACCCAGCTGGGGTTTGTAGAAGCTTTCTTCACTCTGTTGTGATCTTCATGCACTGCTCTTCTGGATAGAGGCTGGAACTCTGTGGGGAGATGGTACCCTGACTTCTGTACTCGACTGAGGGCGAGATGGCAACTCGACTGGGGAGAAAGAGAGATCATGTTGAAAAGGATCCTTGACTTAGCAGGGAGTATAGATGCCTTCTGTGATGCCTGGCAACTCTGATGGGGAAGTCTTGAGAGGCAACTTAGCTGGGGGAGAGAGAGCACTTCGGGTGCCAACAATGAGTGTTGATTTGCCAGCTCGCTGGGATGAGGCTTTCATGCACCAAGTTGCGCTTTGGATACCTGCAGCCCTGAAAAAGATAGAGAAACGCACAAGATAATCTCGAGGTATCCCTTACTGGATCCCGTCATAGGAGTTTAAATATTTCTGAGAGTAAGCATATTTCCTGCAAGCATGTTTTTATTTGAGGATAAATATCTGTGTCCTTATGCAATCAATGTTTTTTTAAGATATCAGACATTTTTTGCAAATAAAAAATGTACAAAAATGAGACATGACTGAAAATCTGATTTTATTAATTCGTGTGCCCTGAATTGGCAAGATACAGTCAAAGAAACATATCTCCCAAATTGAGAAACAAAATGCTGGCAATGTTGATGACGCTTTAAGGAGCTTCCTCTCTTGCTATGACTCGTATGACTTTTGACGTTCTTCTCACCTCGCTTTCTGAAGAATGTTGATTCTGATTGAAGCTTGATCCATTCTAAGCTCACCAAGTTGTAAACGATACAGACGAATTCAGAATGCAGTTGTTCGCTTATTCCCTTATTTTGCATGGATCGCCCTTTCGGGTTTTCAGTCCATCGGGATACCCATTTTTGCCTGAGCTGTCCAATGCGGCTTATCAACTCAGCGGGTGTACATTTTTTTGTTTATTTTCCCTTATTTTTGCCCGAGTCTTTTATTCTGTTTTTGACTCGCCGGGATGCCCTATTTTTGCCTGGACTTACATTCTGTTTTTATGTCCAGCGGGTCATTTCTATGCGAAGTATTTTTTAACTGCATCTGAATTCACAGGGGACGGGAAATCTTCACCATCCATGGTGCTGAGCATCAGTGCTCCACCAGAGAAAACTTTCTTTACCACAAATGGTCCTTCATAATTTGGAGTCCATTTGCCCCTGTGGTCTGTATGAGGAGGGAGGATTCTTTTCAGCACAATATCTCCTAATTGGTACTCCCGGTGCCTGACTTTCTGATCGAAGGCTTTCTTCATTCTCTTCTGATATAGCTGCCCATGACAGATTGCAGCCAATCTCTTCTCTTCGATCAGACTCAGTTGTTCGTATCGGGCCCGAACCCAATCTGCTTCACTCAGTTTAACATCCATCAGTACCCGTAGGGAGGGTAATTCAACTTCCACTGGTAGGACTGCTTCCATACCATATACAAGTTGATACGGTGTTGCCCCAGTGGACGTTCTGATTGACGTGCGGTACCCATGCAAGGCAAATGGTAGCATTTCGTGCCAGTCTTTGTAGGTGATTACCATCTTCTGCACAATCTTCTTGATATTCTTATTTGCTGCCTCAACATCACCATTCATCTTTGGCCTGTAAGGAGAAGAGTTGTGATGTTGAATCTTGAAGTCCCGGCACAGCTCTGCCATCATTTTGTTGTTGAGATTGGAACCATTATCAGTAATGATCCGCTCGGGAACTCCATACCGACAGATGATATCTCTTTTCAGAAATCTGGCTACCACTTGCCTGGTGACGTTTGCATATGAGGCTGCTTCAACCCACTTGGTGAAATAATCAATGGCGACCAGGATGAATCTGTGGCCATTTGAAGCAGTTGGCTCAATCTTACCAATCATGTCAATGCCCCACATAGCAAAGGGCCAGGGTGAAGACATTATGTTCAAAGGATTCGGAGGCACATGCACTTTGTCCGCATAGATCTGGCATTTGTGACATTTTCTGGCATAGGCACAACAGTCGGCATCCATTGTGATCCAATAATAGCCTGACCTTAGCAACTTCTTGGCCATGGCATGCCCTCCCGCATGGGTACCAAAGGAGCCTTCGTGCACTTCATGCATCAATAAATCTGCTTCTGTCTCGTCAACACATCTGAGGAGTACCATATCAAAGTTCCTTTTGTATAAAGACCCATCAATGTTCAGAAAGAAACTACCAGCAAGCCTTCTCAAAGTCTTCTTATCATTGGAAGATGCCCCAGGTGGGTATGTTTGATCCTCCAAGAAGCACTTAATGTCATGGAACCAAGGCTTATCATCTTTGACAACATCTGCTGCGAACACATATGCTGGTCTGTCAAGTCTGGACACTGAGATCTGAGGTACAAAGTTGGCGGCTTGAACTTTGATCATAGACGAAATGGTAGCAAGAGCATCTGCGAACTGATTCTCGTCCCGAGGGATATACTCAAGCTTGACTGTTGTGAAGAAAGTCAATAACTTTCTTGTATAATCCCTGTAAGGTATCAGATGATCCTGGTGCGTGTACCATTTCCCATTGGTTTGATTGATTACCAGAGCTGAATCTCCGAATACAGTTAACGTCTTGATCCTGAGGTCAATGGCTTCCTCAAGACCCATAATGCAAGCTTCGTATTCAGCTTCGTTGTTAGTGCAATTAAAAGTGAGTTTTGCCGAGAAAGGCATGTGAACTCCTTTAGGTGTAATGAGTACTGCACCAACACCACGACCATTCATGTTGACAGCCCCATCAAACATCATAGTCCATTCTTCTTCCGGGTTGGGCCCTTCAGTGTGAACAGGCTCTTCATGATCTTTGGCT
Organism: Lathyrus aphaca; assembly: GCA_963966055.1. NCBI lineage: Eukaryota > Viridiplantae > Streptophyta > Magnoliopsida > Fabales > Fabaceae > Lathyrus > Lathyrus aphaca. The sequence continues at coordinate 351,978,035 of OZ014520.1, read as the reverse complement.
TTTATGAACATGATGTCCTCATCGGGGAAGTCAAACCTCATAGGCTGGTAATCATCAATAGGTTGCTCAGCAAGATATTCAGATAGCACACTGCCCTTGATGGCTTTCTGAGAAGTGTACTGGATGTCATATTCTGTGAGAATCATCTGCCATCTTGCAACCCGTCCGGTAAGAGCTGGCTTCTCGAAAATGTACTTGACTGGGTCCATCTTTGAGATTAATAAAGTAGTGTGGGTCAACATATACTGTCTCAGTCGGCGAGCAGCCCACACTAAAGCACAGCAAGTTTTCTCGAGCAGTGAATAACGCTGTTCACAGTCGGTAAACTTTTTGCTTAGGTAGTATATTGCATACTCTTTTCGACCAGACTCGTCATGCTGGCCCAGCACACACCCCATTGACTCTTCTAATACTGTCAAGTACATTATCAGAGGTCTTCCTTCTACTGGAGGCATAAGGATTGGAGGTTCTTGCAGGTATTCCTTGATCTTGTCAAAAGCCTTCTGGCAGTCTTCATTCCACCTGACCGTCTGTTCCTTTCTCAACAATTTGAACAAGGGTTCACAGGTTGCTGTAAGGTGAGATATGAACCTCGAGATGTAGTTCAATCGACCTAAGAACCCTCGAACTTCTTTCTCTGTCTTTGGTGCAGGCATCTCTTGGATGGCTTTGACTTTATCAGGGTCAACTTCAATCCCTTTCTCGCTTACAATAAATCCCAGCAGCTTACCGGATCGCACCCCGAATGTGCATTTGTTGGGGTTCAGCTTCAGTTGATACTTCCTCAGACGCTTGAACAATTTCAGCAGATTTACCAGGTGATCTTCTTCAGTGAGGGACTTGGCAATCATGTCATCCACATAGCATTCGATTTCTTTATGGATCATATCGTGGAATAATGTTACCATAGCCCGTTGATACGTTTCACCAGCATTCTTGAGCCCAAATGGCATTACCTTGTAGCAGAACGTGCCCCAGGGTGTGATGAAAGTTGTCTTCTCCATGTCTTCAGGTGACATCTTAATCTGATTGTATCCTGAAAATCCATCCATGAAGGAGAATACCGAGAACTGAGCCGTATTATCAACCAATACGTCAATGTGAGGTAATGGGAAATCATCTTTCGGGCTAGCTCTGTTCAGATCCCGGTAGTCAACACACATTCTTACTTTGCCGTCTTTCTTAGGCACAGGTACTATGTTAGCAACCCACGGTGGATAGCTAGTTACAGCAAGGAACCCGGCGTCCCATTGCTTTTGTACCTCTTCCTTGATTTTCATTGCCATGTCTGGGCGAGTACGGCGCAACTTCTGTTTAACCGGCGGGCATTATTCTTTTAAAGGCAGCTTGTGCACAACAATGTCGGTGTCCAACCCTGGCATATCCTGATAAGACCAAGCAAACACGTCCACATACTCTTGAAGCAGGTCAATCAGTTGTCTCTTCACTGAGTCTTGCAAGCAGGCCCCGATCTTAACTTCTTTCACGTCTTCATCTATACCAAGATTGATCACTTCAACCTCCTCCTGGTGAGGAGTGATAACCCTTTCCTCTTGTCTCAACAACCTGGCTAGCTCTTCAGGAAGCTCATATTTCTCTTCAACCCCTTCATCAGCTTGATTGATTGGATTGTCAAAGTCATACGAAGTCATAGCCGTGCTGTTGTCGGTGCTGTCGGGAAGGCACTCTCTGCAAGGGTTCAGTTTGTTCATTTTAGTGATCTGTTTTTAGTCTTGTTTAGAAAAGTGAAATAAAGTTGTCATTTTGAAAACACCGCCATTTATTTTTTTTGTACAAAAAAGAAAAATAGAAAAACAGTGAGCGGAAAAGAAAAAGACTCGTTTGCAAAAAGATGTCTGATATTTCATTGATTAATCTTGTTTGCACAAAAAGTACAGATGGCCCGATTACAAAATGAGTCTTGTCATCTTGGGCAAGATGCAAGACTTTGATGCATGCTATAAAAATACAGGAAATAATAATTACTCTGCATGAGTAACTCTTATAATTTCCTGGGAAGACCAGTTCGAGATACTGCTCCCCGGGATCTTTGGACGAATCCAGCTTTCCAGGTTGCGTTCTTCTTCCAGCTCGTCTTCCAGACAGTTGACAGCATCAGGGGTGAGCATCCCCCCACTTACAAAGTTGGGCTCTTTTGCAGCCGCTGCTTGATCTTGTTGAGTTGGTTTGTAACCCAACCCAAATCTGTCCTCTTTCTTCTCTACCGACAACAGCTTGCCCCAGCCTTGGGCAGTTCCTTCCTCAACAACCTTCCGGGCTTGTTGGTATGATGACATTGGAGTACCAGATACAGCAGATGTCTCATTGATGTTCAAGGCCTCGAAACCTTGGCTCATTGTCTCATGGATCTCCCCATCCATCTCAATGTACTTATAAGTTGCCAGGTGGCTGACAAAAATATCCTCTTCTCCGCAAATTGTAACGATTTGACCCTCCCACTCATATTTTAACTTCTGGTGAAGGGTAGAGGTCACGGCGCCAGCAGCGTGAGTCCATGGCCTACCCAATAAACAGCTGTAGGCGGGCTGTATATCCATCACGTAGAAGGTAGTTGTGAAAGTCTGCGGGCCAATCGTTATGGGCAACTCGATCTCTCCCAGAACCGATCTCTTTGAACCATCAAAGGCTCTTACCACCAGGTTGCTGGGTCTCAACGCCAATCCGTCATATTCTAGCTTCACCAGGGCCTTTTTAGGTAAGACATTGAGGGATGACCCCGTGTCTACCAGCACATGGGAAAGGACAGCACCTTTGCATTCCATGGTTATGTGCAAGGCTTTGTTATGGTTGCGGCCTTCCGTTGTCAAATCAGTATTGGTGAACCCTAGTCCGTGACTAGCATTAACATTTCCAACTACAGCTTCCAGCTGATTGACAGTGATCTCTTCAGGCACGTAAGCTGCGTGCAAGACTTTGAGTAGTGCATTCCGATGGGCTTCGGAGCACATGAGCAATGATAGGATTGAGATCTTGGAAGGCGTCTGATGAAGCTGATCCACTATTTTATAATCACTCTTTTTGATGATTCACATGAACTCATCAACCTCTTGATCAAAGGGTGTCTTCAAAGCTTCCTTAACAGCTTGATCCTCCTGCACAGGGCTCTTCCCTTTTGCTTTGGCAGCAGCTTCTGCTTCGGCAGTGGGTCTCTGAATTTGCGGGGCGAAAAGACGTCCGCTTCGGGTGAAGCCTCCGCCTCCTCCCACATTGTCTACTTGTAGTGCAGGGGTCGATGATTCAAAAGTGATATTTTGTCCTTCACAGTACAGGTCAGAGCCGTAATGCCAGGGGATGGCATTACTGCTTTCATAAGGTACTGGTCCAGGCACCGTGATGGTGACTGGACTGATTGCAGCTGTTGAAGGAACTGTAATAGTCTGTGGATCATAATAAATTGTCACTGGTGCCCTGATGGGAGCAGCACCTTCTGAGTTGTAGACAGAGTTGTTTTCAGGATCATAGAATATGGTGACAGTTGAGACATCTTCATGATTTGTTGCTGGTGTTGTAAGAGATAACGGTGGAAGAATGGATGTTGTTGTTGTAGCAGCTTCATAATGGAGTGGTGCTGGAGTTGTAGAAGGAACATTTGTTGACATCTGGTCAGTTGAAATGACAGATGAAGTACTTGTTGATGAAACCGAAGAATTGTCAGGAACAATGGTTGTTGCAGTTGTAGGAGGTTCTGAAACCGTTGCTGATGATATTGCTGGATTTGTTGGAAATGATGTGGTGATCTGAAGTTGGCCACTCTGAATAAGGCCATCTATGCCATTCCTCAAATTATCGCACCCATTTACCGAGATATTGCAGTAAGCACAACCCAACTCACACCCCGGGAACATTTGGCATTCCAGGAGTTGAGCCTTGATTTCCACCAACGGTGTCCGGATCTGACCCACACTGGTTATTAAATAAGACGGCTTGTCTTCTTCAATAGCGTTAATTCTGGGACCACCGTGGTTTGGCATCGGGTTCTTATTGACATTGGGTGGTGGTGCGAAATTCAGAGCTTTTGAGTCTACCAGGTCCTGTACCTTCATATGCAGAGCTCTGCACTTTTCTGTACTGTGGCCAGGTGCGTTTGAATGGAAGGCACATCTGGCGTTGGAGTCATAGTTCCTGGGTAGACTGTTGGGATCTGGGGGTGCCAGCGTCCTTAGCTCAACTAGGTTGAGTTTTAGGAGTTGTGGCAGCAATGTAGCATATGGCATAGGGATCGGATCGATCACCCTATTAGCTTGAGATGGCCTCTGCTGAAATGGCCTTTGTTGACTGTTGTTGTTGGTGTTGCTGTTGTTATAATTTCTTGGAGGATACTGATTTTGTTGATGGTACTGGGGTTGTTGCTGATAGTTTTGCTGCGGAGGTTGATAGACTGGTTGAGGGTGAGCTGGAGCAGGAATGGTGACTGCTGCCACAGATCTATGGACATATTGGGGCCTGCCCCTGTTGGTGTGGATGGCATTGGTCTCTCCAGTTCTTCTTGGGCCTGCAAAAGGCTTTCTTGTACTGCTGGACGAGCTGGCACCATTGTCGGAAATCTTACCCATTTTTAACAGGCTCTCAATTCTCTCCCCAGCTATGACAACATCTGCAAAGCTAGTGGAAGAGAAAGCAGCCAGCCTGTCAATATATGTCCCCTGAAGGGTGTTCATAAACATGTCTGCCATTTCCCTCTCAGACATAGGTGGCTGAACAGCAGCAGCCAGTTGCCTCCATCTCTGTGCATATTCTTGGAAACTTTCCCTTGAAGACTGTGACATTCCCATTAGGAGGGTCCTGTTGGGTGCCATATCTAAGTTGTACTGATACTGTCTGATAAAAGCTTCTGCCAAATCCTTCCAGCACCTGATAGTTGCCCTTGTCAGATGAGAGTACCATTCTCTTGAGGCTCCAGTCAAGCTGTCTTCGAAATAGAACATTCAGAGCTTCTCATCCATAGTATAGGCCTTCAGCCTCCCCAGAAATGATTGTAAATGAGTCCGGGGGCATGAAGTCCCGTTGTATTTTTCAAAACAAGGAGGCTTGAACTTATGGGGAATCCTGACCCCGTCTACCAAGCCCATGTCCATGACGTCAAAGCCCAAAGAGTTTTGAGACTCTAAGGATCTCAGCTTCTCAGCTATCTCATCCAGTCTTCTATCATAAGCTTCTTTCCCAGCACCCATTACTGTGAATTGGTCCTCCTGAGGATCTTCTTGAAGTACCCTGGCTGTAGTGGCAGTCCCTTGAACATTTGCAGGAATGTTGACCTCAGGATGGAGGTGTGGTCCAAATACAGGGGGGTTAACATGAGGTTGTACCCTTTCATTGTTGCTGGTGCCGGCAGTCCCTATATGTGGATCTTCTTGATTTTGCCTTTCCACCATGGCCCTCAATCTTTCCTGGCTCTGAGCCATGTTGTTCATCACTTCCATAAACTGAGTCATCTGCGTTCTCATTTCCAATCTTTCGTTTGCCATTTGATTTCTAACCTCTGCAAGGTCCTGCTGTACCTGATCCATTTGAATGCCCGGAAGATTGTTACGGGTTGGATAACGGTGCGGACGGTTGAGGGGAAATACCCGGCGCCTAGCAATAGTTCCTGAACATCACAACAGAGTTAGCAACAACAAAACAAAAACCTACAAAACAAACAAAGGGTTAGCATGCAATGCAGTTATGCTTATTTGTTCTCAAGGTGTCCGGTTTGGCATTCAGTTTTGACCCTTCCAGACCCTTGAAGATGCTGTTGATGTTGCTTTCGAAGTGAAACTTGGAGGGAACAAACTAACACATATATTACAAAAAACAAATGGTACATAGTTTGTTTTACAAATACAAGCCCTCTAAAGGGGTCAAAATATCACAAGAAAGGAAAATAAAAGTACATGGAATGAAAGCAACAACAAACAAATGGTCAAACACCAAGACCAAACTCATCCTCACGAACTTCCTTGAGAAGTGCTTCGGTCACAGGATCAGCCGGACGTTCCGTGAGATTCCTGATGAGGAGATTCCGGGTTGTAACAGCTGTAGTGAGTTTCTCGTGCTGGGTTTGGTCCTTTGACCTCTTCACTCCAGCCTTGATCTTCAGCTCTGATATCTCCCTCTGGGCTGCTGCCAGGGCTTCTTGCTGTTCTTTTGCACTAGCTTCCAGTTGCTCCATCTTGTCTTGGACCCTCTTATCTTCTAGAGTACGGGCCTCGGTGATCCTGACCCACCGGGCTTGACTCTCCTTCAAATACAAGTCTGTCCTTGCTCTCTGGAACTGGGCTTCTTTGCAAGCATTCTTCAGAATTTGTTCTCCAGCTTTAGACTTTTTGATATAATCCCCAGACCTCTCAATCTTAGTCAGATGCTCTACTCTCAACTTCTCCAACCTCTCAATCTCCCTCATACCCTCACTCCTCTCCCGGAGGGTCTTCTGCAAAGCCTGGGTTAACTTCTCATTTCTTTCCTTCAAGCTCTCAAACTCCTCCAAACTGATAGTGGCAGGGGGTGGTGCTGAAGATGACTCAGGCATGTCTTCTATGGTAAATGGCATCCCAGAGAATTGGGCCCTGGCACGGGACCACTCATAATATTGTGCTGATGCCACATTGTTGCACTTCCCTAGGATGGTCACTCCCTTGGTTTGAACATTATCCCAGGCCCAGGCAGCCTGCCTAACAGTAGCCAGATTAGTCTTGTTCTCACAATAAAGAGTCTCCACCAAGTCCTGTGCTTTAGGAGTGTGGACCAGTGCATAGCCCAGTTGCCTTCTGAACAGCAGAGGGTTGTAATTAATACTACCCTTAACTCCTATTAGGGGCACATTGGGAAAATGCCCACAGCTGGTGATGATATCCCTGCCTTTGGTGCTTTGAGTGCACCATCTGATATCTGCTGAAGTTAGAGCAGTGAGTCTCTTAGCCCAGTTACTCTGCTGATGAGGGTTCAAAAATGCATCTGTCCTGGGTAGATGCCTGAGAAGCCAAGTATGGAACAATGGAGCACAACACCTCACTAATCTTCCCCTCTGCTTTTCATTTCTCTGATGCACTGAGTAGTAAAGATCTCCCAACAAGGTGGGCACTGGGTTCTTCAGGATGAACAGATGGATTTCATTCTTGCTAATGAATCGAGGCTCATCCGCAAACAATACAATTCCATATATGCTCAAAGCCAACAGAGCACAAACAACTTTCCACTCTCCTAAAGAAGCTTTCAAGGTAGCTTGAGAGATCAAGAAATCCAGATGGAAACCAGGGATTCCAGCTTTAGAGGTCATATGCTGCTCAATCAGGACAGGTTCCAGATGCAAAGCCTTTGCTACTTCTCCATTACTAGGAAAGACCATCTCAGGGTTGAAAGGGATTCCAACCCTGATAGGCATACCAACTAATGAGGAGTACTCTTCCAATAAGGGGCCCAACTGAAAGTCTTGAAAAGTGAAACATCTCAGTGGGGGATCATAAAACTGAATGCAAGTGTGGATCAGGCTTCTCTGTGATGGGTCCAGATCCATAACCATATCAAGTATATCTCCATAATGTTCCCTGAACAATGGTATGTGATCTGGAGTGATCAGGGTCTGAATCCTCCTGATGTCTGATAGCTCTGGCTGGAAAAAGTGATAGGTGATGTTGCTCTTTTTAGGAGCCATGATGCTGAAGACTGAGTAGAGACAGGTGCTGATGATAATACTGAAGAAGTGGGCCACTGACTGGCTGGTGCAGGTGATAACTGAAGCAGATAGCTGATGAAGATAAGTCAATACTGAAGATAGGGTCAAAACCAAAACCAAATGAAGATGGATACCCTGAAACACAAATAAGCAAATGTCAATATGATGCAATGATTTATGTATGCAAATGATATGCAAGGGTCTGTGACTGAGCTGGATCTGATCAAAATATTCTGATATAGGTCCAAGTATGTTCAAGAATTCCAGATGGAGGTCTAAAAATCCAGTAACCAAGGTGGGGGACTCAAATAAAGAGTCACATGTCCAGGGTTTTAGAATCACAAGAACTGTTCCAACATGAAGTATTCTTAATCAAATCAAAGTAACAGGGTATTCTGAGGTCAAGGTACCTGCAAACCTGTAAACAACCCATCCCCCTCACAGGTGGTGTTCTAGAACAAGGATCCTCAGACTTGGATCAGTTATGAGAAGTGTAAACACTTCCAACCCGGAGGTACAGTGTTTACAATAACCATAAAAGTTCCTCCTCTAATTCACCTCAGTTTCTGAAGGTCAATACTGAAAGGTCATCCAGACTTAGCAGGCTTCCCAGATAGCCCTAGTATTGCAGGAAATCTGCAACACAGAGTTCTCAAGAAGAAACCCATATCTGAACCGTGTTTCATATTCCCGCACCATACCTAAATGGAATGGGAAAGAATATGATTCACTCTAGCCTAGGTGTCACTCAGGTCCCAGGTATAGGACCTTAACTCTCAATGGAACACCCACCCACCAAAGCAAACAACAGATCCAGCCAGCAGCATGACAGTATGATATAATGCAAAGCTATAAGAAAGCAGTAAACAACTGTACATAAAGCAAAAATAAATACAAATATACAAACACTAATAAGCACATAACACCCCAGTAAACACAAATCAATCAAGCGCTAGGAGGAACCCACAAAAAGAACCAGAAGCCCTGGTTACAGTATAAGGATCCCCAGCAGAGTCGCCAAGCTGTCGCTCCCACCAAATGAAGCCGGGTCAAATGGGGTACAGACGCGAACGGTCGGCGAAAGGGGGATGCGAGGACACACAGGAGTGAACTCACAGGGAATGAATAGAGTCGCCAGCTAGGCATTTTTATCCCGGAGGAAAGGCAATGCTGCATAGACCTAGAAAGACATGGATAAGACGGTTGCGAACCAGAGAGACTGAGAAAGGGGGTTGGTTACAACCTGGGAAGGTATTAGCACCCAGATTGTCCGCCGTACTCGACGGGATCCACGCTTGAAAGATTTGTGTTTTAAAGGGGTAGTGTCAGTGCAATTTGTGTGTAAAAGAGCTGGAAAACAAAATGTACAGGTGTCATTGTAAGAGAAAAGTGAAGTATATAAGTGAAGTGTCAGTGTAAGAACAGGAGTGAAATGCTCAAGATCATGAGGCTAAAAGAATGAGGCTAGAAAGAGGGGGAATATACAGAGACTTTTGTTCGATAACTGTTAAGTTATGCCTACGTATCCTCTCGTGCAATGAGGAAGTCAGAACACCGTAGTTCGACCCAAAGAGACTGAAAGATGAATTGACTTGTGAACTGCTTACTTGTCTATGCTCAAGTGTATGATCTGTCTGGCACAGATGCAAACTGTCTTGCATTAGACGGAAGAAGCGAGTTCTCGTTTATGAGTGAAGATGATGAGAAAAGAATCCCGAAGGAGACGATTATTGTTTGTTTTTTGTGTTTTCAGTCTTTTATTGCTTTTGAAAGTTTGTCATAAGTTAATGAGCTTAAGCCTAAACCAATGGGTTAGTAAACTCATCACATCATCCCTCTGATTAGGGGTAATGAGAATACCTTAAGTGTGAAGTCAGCTTCTCACACTTAATCACCTTTGATACAGGATTAAGATCATTAACCTACTTGTGATTATTTAGATGTTTTTGATGTTTTTGTTTAGTGTTGAGCAATGAGGTTAAGCCATAATCAAGGATTAAACAGACTCATTACACTATCCTAAGAGAAGGATAATAGATGAGAATGTTTAAGCTGAGGAAAGCTCCTCAACTTAATCCATGATTAGGGATTAAACTCATGACAAAACAAGCCTTTATTAGATGGATTTTATTTAATGATATGGTGAAGAAATGTTTTATGATTTGTAAGACAACTTGAGGGGGACTTGTCCATTAACACTAGGGTTAGTCCTTCTTAACCAATTAAGGAAGAATTAGAACCCTAATGCAAGGCCCAAGTTACAAGTGTGATGTCTTGATGATTATTAAGTGGATTGATTAAGAGATTTAAACACATGAAGGGATTAACACTTAGGATTAAAGTTATACACTCCATCCTAATAGAAGGATGCAGGCATAAGCTTAATCACAAAGCCTTAAAGCCTTTAGGGTTTAGTCCCTGATTATGAGATGAGAAGAGAAGACTCAAAAGAGACACAAAGGCAAAACTAAAAGGGGAGACTAATCAAAACCCTAATCATTATCATGCTTGGTTGTCCCTAAGGTTTGTGAGGTCTTTAGAAAGAAGTCTTCAATGGAACCACCAGGAAGCAGATGAAAGGATCAAGAGAAGCAAAGTAACTTGCTTCATTTAAGAAGACAAGTCACTTGAAGAAAGAAAGTAAGAAGAAGAAGAATGAGCAAGCTCAAACTCACACACATACAAAAAATGCAGCAATGGATACAAGATAGATATGAGAAGAAAATATGAGAAGTGAAGGCAAATTCACTTCTCAAAGTTACTTACCACCTGAAAGATTAGAAAAGGAATGCAATGCCATGCAAAATGGGATGGGATGACATGATGAGAAACAAAACCAGAAGCATTTACATGATACCAATGATGTTATGAGGTGCTACAAACATGAGGCAGCACATGGAAATGATCATACAAGTTCATGAATGCAAATGAAACAAGTTAAGGAACATGGACATACATGAAAAGTTATGAAGTGCACATGGCATACAACATGGCAAATACATGATGCAATGATCAAACATGCTTTCAATATGTCTTATGATGTCAAATGAATCAAATGGATGCTTGAAATGTCATGGCAAGTCATGTTATGCAAGAGAATGCAAGATGGATGCAAATGGAAGCCCAAATTAGGGTTTATGAATCAAACATCAAACAAAAGTCAAAAACAGAAACAAACCCTAAGATAAAAAATTGAAAATGCCACACAAAAGACCCCTAATCCCATACTAAACCAAGTCCCAAAGGAGAGGTCTTGACTCCTAACCAATCTCAAGTTATGGTTTTTACAAGTTTCTAGGGTTTTTAGGGTTTCCAAACAAAAGAAATGCCAAACAAATTGAAAATGAAAGATCAAATCATGGACTTTTTATCTCAAAAACTACATGCTAAACACAATGCAATGCAAGAAGAATCAATGTCCAACTCTTCATGAATAGGCAGAAATGATTTTTTGAACTTAGGATCAAAATAATGCATAAAAATGATTTTAATTCAATGAAAAATTCTCAAAATGCATCAAGATCAAAAAAGAAATTTGGTTTGAAGGTTGGACAATGTTTCTAAATGTCTTAGAACATTTCATGAATTTTTTGGTGATTTTTAAATACCTAAAAGTATTTTTAATAAATTAATTTTCATTAATCAATTAAAAATAATCTTTTAAATATTAAAAAATACTTTTTAAATGCTAAAAATAAAAATAAAAATATTTTTGTGTCATAAAAATTAATGAAACTCAGGATAAAAAAATTTCATAATTTTTAGACATTTTTTACTATTTTAAATAAATTATGCAAATAAAATAAAAAGAAATGAAATAAAAATAAAGAAAATGGAAAAGTAAACGAAAGGAGAGGCTGAGATTAATCCTGGGTTTGAAAGGGTTGACCAGCGCGCATCTGGACGGCTGGGATTGCATCTGATTATATTAATTTAATTATGAATTAATTAATCTAAACAAGTGGATTAGGGCAAAGCAAGAGGATCTGGGCCCTTCATGCGCGCGGGAAGTCCACTAAGTCAACCAATCCAACGCCCAATATTCAAACACACTTAATGACCTGAGTTTAGGGCTAATCAAAATCAGGTGACCGGAGAGAAGCTCCGGTCATCTTCTCCGGCACCCCAAAAACCCTAAAACATGATTCAGGCACCTATTCCTCAAATTAAACACACCTAAGTGATCCTCTAACATCCTAGGACACGAATCTATGCTCAAACATCATTTAAACACCATGAATCAAACGAATCGAAAGAAACAAAATCCACGGGCAAAATTTCAGAAGGATCATACAAACTCATTTCTCACTTATTTTTGATTCTGAAAGCATCCCCATGACCAGCAAAGCATAAGCAATCATATTATAACTTAAAATGCAAGCTTTGGGAGAAAGTGTTCATGTTCATACCTGAGCTGGAAGCTTCAATTTCTGGGCTTTCTGGACTGCTTCTTGGTGCCAACTTACTCCATTGATCCTCCTGATGCTAATGGCAGGCTTGGAATAAGCTTAAGAAAGCTATTTTGAGAGGTTCCAATCTGATATAGCAGAAAATGAGCTCTGTGTATAGGCAGCTTCAGATCAATGTGAAGGGTGGTTTTGACTCCTTGTGATGTGCTTGACTTGTTGGTGAAGAAAAATGGTGTGTTTGATGGTTGGATAAAGGGATTCGAAGAGTTCTGGTTTTGGGGATGAGGAATGGTGAAGCTCAGTTCATGCTGGTTTCAGGCTTTAATCTTGTTGGTTTCTACTCAATGAAGCAAGGTGAGTGGGTTTGTGGAATTGGTTTTAGTGTTTGAGGCCTGTGGAGACAGATTCGAAGAGTTTTGCAAAATGAGGTGTTTTTGTGTATGGTGTGTTGTGATCTGTTTCATCCTTGCTTCTTCTTATGTTTTGCTTGCCAAAGGATAGAATAAACAATTCCAAGTGGCCAGAGGATGTGACATGGCCTGCTGTGATTGGGATGTTTGCTTTTGCCAAAAGTCAACTTTTTGTGTAAGGAAAGCATGGCTTGGTTCTAGGCTAGTACAAAGCATGGGGCTGTGCAGCAAGGGTGAGGGGAAGGGCTAGCAAAGTGCAGTAACCAATGTAGCAAGTGGTGGAAAGAATGATCATGAGTTTTTGCAAGTTGTTTCCAATTGGTTCACATGTGACTATCTTGCTACACAAGCCATGAACATGAGAAATTCTTGGTCCAAATCTGATTTTTATGTCACATAGAATGTTTGTGTAATGGTTTGATGCCAACTAGAAGTTACAACTTGCCTTGAAACATGATTTTGCAAATTTTCCATTTAGTGCATCTCTTGAAAATCAATGATTTTTGCCAACTTTGTCACACCATAACTTTTGATCCAAGAAGAATTTGATCATGTTCTTGTACTTTTTGAAAAGGGAAAAATGTATTCTACAACTTTCATGACCAAAGTTTTTCCATTTGAAACATTTTTGGATCAAAAATCAAGGCTTGAAAAATGACCTAAAATGACATATTCTTGAAAAGTCAACCATGCCCTAAAAAGTCAACTTTGCAAAAACTTCAAATTCTTGAATTTTGTGAACTTCAACCTTCTTCCATGATCAAATAAAGATCATATACACTCAAAATGATGAAGATCACCCCTTGGTTGGGTCATTGGGGGCCTCAGATGCCCTGATTTTGCACTGACTTGTCCAGAAAGTCAACCCTTGATCAGATGACTTCCCCATGGAATTTCTTCATGAAAATTGATATGCATACTCCCTATACCATATAGAGACCAATGGAAACAAGAATGACCAAAAAAATGGAGTTATGGCCTCTGAAACCAAAACCCTAATTTTAGGTCAACTGTGCAGTCAAACTTTGGCTCTGCATCCATACCAACCCCAGTTCTTGTGATTCTTTGGAATTCTTGACTTTGAGAGGATGTAATATGATATAAGAACACACATGGACCCCTTTGAAGTGATTGATGGCCTTTGGAGTGGCTCAAAAAGCTCTTGGATTGCTTAGATCACAAACCCTAAATGCAGATGACTTAGAACCAATGCAATGACTCAAAAATGTAATATGAGGTGGCATGGTTGTGTTTATGCATATGAAATGATCACAAGCCATGGTGTGAATGGGTGAGGGCAAATTTGGGGTGTTTACAACAATAACCATAAAAGATCCTCCTCTAATTCACCTCAGTTTCTGAAGGTCATAATAAAGGTCATCCAGACTTAGCAGGCTTCCCAGATAGCCCTAGCACTACAGGAGATCTGTAGCACAAAGTTCTCAAGAAGAAACCCACATCTGAACCGTGTTTCATATTTCCGCACCAGACCGAAATGGAATGGGAAAGAACATGAACCACTCTAGCCTAGGTGTCACTCAGGTCCCAGGTATAGGACCTCAAACTCTCAATGAAACCCCACCCATCAAAACAGAAACCAGATCCAGCAATGATAATGACAGTATGAAATATAAAAAATCGTAAAGGAAAGCAATAAATAAAGCTGTACATAAAGCAATAAATAAAGCAAAATAAATAAACACAATTAGCACATAACACCCCAGTAAACACAAATCATACAAGCGCTAGGAGGAACCCACAAAAAGAACCAGAAGCCCTGGTTACAGTATAAGGGTCCCCAGGAGAGTCGCCAAGCTGTCGCTCCCACCAAATGACACCTGGTCAGAAGGGGTACAGACGCGAACGGTCGGCGAAAAGAGAGAGAAGGAATGAATAGAGTCGCCAGCTAGGCATTTTTATCCCGAAGGAAAGGTAATGCTGCATAAACCTAAGAAAAGATGGATAAGATGGTCGCGAACCAGAGAAACTGAGAAAGGGGGTTCGTTACAACATGGGAAGGTATTAGCACCCAGATTGTCCGCCGTACTCGTCGGGATCCACGCTTGAAAGATTTGTGCTTTAAAGGGGTAGTGTCAGTGCAATCTGTGTATCAAAACTGGAAAAGAATGCAAGTGTCAGTGTAAAAGAAGTATGAAGTGAGATGAAGAAGTGTCAATGTAAGAACAAGAATGAAATGCCTAAGATAAGGAGGCCAAAAGAATAATGCTGGAGGAGGGGGAAATATACAGAGACTTTTGTTCGATAACTGTTAACTTATGCCTACGTATCCTCTCGTGCAATGAGGAAGTCAGAACACCGTAGTTCGACTCAAAGAGACTGAAAGAAAAATTGACTGTGAACTGCTTGCTTGCCTATGCTCAAGTGTATGACCTGTCTGGCTCAGGTGCAAAGTGTCTTGCATTAGACGGAAGAAGCAAGTTCTCGTTTGTGAGTGAAGATGATGAGAAAAGAATCCCGGAGGAGACGATTATTGTTTGTTTTTTGTGTTTTCAATATTTTATTACTTTTTGAATTTGTCATAATAAAATGAGCTTAAGCCTAAACCAAGGGTTAGTAAACTCATCACATCCTCCCTCTGATTAGGGGTAATGAGAATACCTCTAGCATGAAGTATGCACCTCACACTTAATCACCATGGTGTAGGATTAAGATCATTAACCTACTTGCATTATTTAGATGTTTTTTTGTGTTTTTGTTTAGTGTTAAGTAATGAGATTAAGCTATAATCAGGGATTTAATGGGTTCATTACACCATCCTAATAGAAGGATAATAGATGAGAACATTTAAGCTGAGGAAGGCTCCTCAACTTAATCCATGATTAGGGATTAACCTCATGACAAAACAAAGCCTTTATTAAATGGTTTTTAGTTAATGATAAGATGAAGAAATGGATTTTATGGTTTGTAAGACAACTTGAGGGGGACTTGTCTATTAACACTAGGGTTAGTCCTTCTTAACCAATTAAGGAAGAATTAGAACCTTAATGCAAGGCCCAAGTTACAAGCTTGATGTCTTGATGATTATTAGATGGATTGATTAAAGGATTTAAACACATTAAGGGTTTAACACTTAGGATTAAAGTTATACACTCCATCCTAATAGAAGGATGCAGGCATAAGCTTAATCACAAAGCCTTAAGACCTTAAGGGTTTAGTCCCTGATTATGAGATGAGAAGAGAAGACTCAAAGATGACACAAAGGTAAAACTAATGGGGGACTAATAAAACCCTAATTGTGATCATACTTGGGTGTTCCTAGGGTTTATGAGGCTTGTAAGAGATCTTCAAGAGGAAAGCCACCGAGAAAGAAGCAGATGAAAGGAGGAAGAGGCAGAAGAAGCAAGTCAACTTACTTCACTTAAGAAGATAAGTTGCTTGACGAAAGAAAGTGAGAAAGATACATGAATGAGCAAGCTCACTCTAATACACAAGTAAAATGCAGAAATGATGCATAAGAGAGATGAGAAGAGATTTATGAGAAGTGAAGGCAAATTCACTTCTCAATGACTTACCACCTGAAAAGATAGTAACAAGAGGTGAAATGAAATGAGAATGAGATGAATGCAATGATGCAAACCAAAGTCAGAAGCAAAAACATGATGTTAATGATGCTAAGAGGTGATGCAAACATATATCAAGACTTGTGGATGATCATGCAAGGATAAGGATGCAAATGAAGCTTGCCTTGAACCAGGAAAGTTCATGAAAGTTTTATGAAATGGAATGAATGCATAAAATGGCAAATGAATGATGCAATGATCAAACATGATTATAATATGTCCTAAGATGTCTTATATGGCATGGGGATGCACAAAATGTCATGGCAAGTTCGTGTATGCAAGCATATGGGAGATGGATGCAAATGAAAGCAAAAATTAGGGCTTATGCACAAGACACAAAGCAAAATCCAAAATCAAAAGCAAATGACAAGATAAAAAATTGAAAATTGGAACAAAGTAACCCTAACCCTACATAAGTTCACTGCCCAAAGGAGGGGACCCAACTCTTAACCTAATGGGAATTATGATTTTTCTAAGTTAACTAGGGTTTCAAGGTACCTCAAAAGGAAAAATGGACATCAAATTGAAAATGAAAGATAAATTCAAACCAATTTTACCCTAAAAACTACATGCTATGAAGGATGCAATGCAATAAGAACCATCATCAAACTCTCCATGGTTAGGCAAGATGAATTTTTCTAAGTTTGAACAAAAATATTGCCTTTAAACAAATTTTATTCCAATGAAAATTGTAAAAATACATCAAGTACCAAAAAGAAATTTGTTTTGAGAGTTTGATAATGTTTTTAAATGTTTTAAAATGCAATGTGAATTTTTTTGTGATTTTTAAATACCTAAATGCATTTTTAATTAATTAATTTCCATTAACTAATTAAAAATAAACATTTAAATGATTTAAAAATAATTTTTAAGGCAAAAAATAAAAATAAAAATATTTTTGGGTTCTGAAAATTAATAAAAGGTTTGACCAAAAATTTCAGAATTTTTTAATATGTTTTGCAATTTTTAAAAATTCGTACAAGTTTAATGCAAATAAAATGAAATAAAATTGATTAAATGGAGAAGTATGCAAATCCTGAGGCTCACATTCAAATGGATTTGGAGGGAATTGACTGGCGCCAGATCCTATGGTCCACGTTCAAACTGGCATTTTTAAAACTAATCCTAATTAATTAATTTAATTAATCACAATTAATCCTAATGACCTAATCTAGACCACACAAACGCGCGCGGGAAGGCCCATCTGATGGCTCACATTCAAAACTGGCCTAAACCCTAATTAGGGTTAATGACTTTCAGACGACCGGAACAGTGGTTCCGGTCGTCTTCTCCGGCGAATCAAAAACCCTAGCTTCCTATATAGGTTACCAAACTCCAAATTTCTTCCACAAAAATGAACCTTACATCAATCTAAACCTAAACCCTCAATTAAAATCCATTTATTTCACTTCATGAGCATGAATCGAAGAAAAATAAGAAACACGGGCAAATGTTCAGAGACAACATACATGATGGTTTCTCAGCCATTTTTAAAAGTAAATACATCCCCATGATCAGGGAAACATGAAGAACCATAAAAGAACTTAAAACTTAGCTTCTGGGAAAAAAGTTCTTCATGTTACCTGAGATGAAGGCTCTCTGATTCTGAGCTTTCTGGACTCAAACTTTGTGCAAACCCTCTCCTTTGAACACCCTGATGATGAAATGAAGCTTGAAGAGCTTTGAGAATGGCTGGTTGTGGCTGTTTTGTTCTGGTGTAGCAGAAATGGAGGTCTTTGTGTGTGATGTTTCAAGCTGTTTCAGTGATGGATTTTGGTTCTGAGGATGATTTGTGACTTGTTGGTGAAAGAAAAAGGGAAGTTTGAAGGTTGTGTGAAGAGTTTCGAAGAGGAGAAGTTTTGGACAGATTTTGTGCAAGCTGGATTGTGTGTGGTTTCTGGCTTGTGTGTGGCTTGCTTTATGATCCATAACACATCCCTAAACTATTGGAAGAGGTCTGAGGAAGTGACTTGCACTATGGGAATGGCATGGGGTAATTGGCCAAAAAGTCAATGTTAGGTGTACTTGAGGCATGGGCTTTGGCAGAGGCTATTTTAGGGTTGCTCTGGGTTCATCTGCCTTCAAGGATGGCCATGGGATGAACTGATGTGAGCTGGGATGGATGAAGGGTGAGATACCACATGTTTTGCAATTTTGCAACTTGTTACATTTTGTGATTTTTGGCCATGGACATGTGACACCTCTTGGGCAATATGCAGCAAAGTGCACCATATAATGTTGTTATGACACTTTGATATTGATTAGAGATCAAACAAAACCAAAGGAACCCTTCTTGCAAGATTTCCCTCTTTGTGATTTTCATGAAAAGTAGCTTATGATTCTTGGAATTCAAGGCAAGAAAGTGAGAAATTTCTTGGGCAAATCTGAATTATGAGCCATGAATTATGTTTGTGTGATGATTAGAAGCTGGTTTGAAGTCACATTTGGCCTTGGCATGAGGTTTTGCAACTTTCTTCTTTTGGTGCAAAAGTGAAAAAATAAGTGATTTTTCCCAACTTTGACAAGCCATAACTTTTGATCCAAAATGAATTAGAATGAGTTCTTGTACTTTTTGAAAATGGGTGGATCCACTCTACAACTTTCATGACCAAAGTTTTCTCATTTGAAGCATTTTTGAATCAAAAAGAGGAGGTTGAAAAACTTTCCCAAAATGGCAAGTTTTCATTATAAGTCACTTTCCCAAAAAGGCAACTTTGCAAATGGCTTGAAATTCTTCAATTTTGTGAACTTTTAACATCTTCTATGATCAAATAAAGATCATACACATTAAAAATGATGGAGAAACCCCTTTGGTTGGGTGATTGGGGGCCTCAGATGCCCTGATTTTGCACTGACTTGCTCAAGAAGTCATCTTGTGATCAGATGCCTTCCCCATGGAATTTCTTCATGAAAATTGATATGCATGATCCTCATATCATATAGAGACCAATAGAAACAAGAATGACAAAAAATTTTGGAGTTATGGCCTCTGAAACCAAAACCCTAATTTTAGGTCATCTGTGCAGTTAAACCTGGCTCTGCTTCCATGCTTTTCTCAGTTCTTGTGATTCTTTGACTTCCTTGGCCTTGGGAGGGTATAATATGATGCTTGAACATACATGGACCCTCTTGAGGTGATTGAAGACCTTTGGAGTGGCTCAGATGGCTCATGGATTGCTCAGGTCACAAACCCTAGATGCAGATGACTTAGAAACAATGCAGTGAAGCAAAAAATGCAATATGAGATGCTATGATTGAACTTATGCACATGAAAAGATCACAAGCCATGGTGAAATGAGTGAGGGCAAATTTGGGGTGTTTACAACCTTCAAGCCTTTCCATTTATTTTTGTTTTACTTTGAAAGTTCTTGCTTTTTATTTCATTTTCATTTATTTTTAAAACACCTTCTGAATCCTGTTGAAGGATTCAAGACCTTTTTTCCCAAAAACATTACAAGTCACATACCTTTTAGCACATGTCCAAGGATCAATTTGGTTGATCCTGTGAGTAACTGAGGGTATTTTGATATCTTCAGAGAACCGGCGGTTGTTTAGTAATTTTGGGGGTAAACAATATCTTTTGACGAATCTTATCTGAAAGTTGTCGGAAAAGGTAATTGTGTTATTAGTGAAGGTGTTTCTTCTGAGGACATTCTTAAAGATCAAGAAGTTTCATGTGTTGAACCCATTTCGGATATAGATGAGGAGGATCCGGATAAAGGATCTAAAATCAAAGAGGATTATCACTCAACAAATCAAGACGATCTCCCTTTTGAATGGAAAACCTTAGAGGATCATTCCATTGACAATATTCTTGGAGATATATCAAAGGGAGTCACTACACGATCAAGGATAAGTTATTTTTGCTATCATTATGCTTTTGTCTCTCAAATTGAGCCTAAAAACTCCAAACATGCTCTACTCGAAGAAAATTGGTTTTTGGCTATGCAAGAGGAACTTAATCAGTTCAAAAGAAACGAGGTTTGGGATCTTGTCCTTCCTCCGCGAGGTCATCGAGTAATTGGCACCAAATAGGTGTTTAGGAACTAGATGGACTAAAACGGTATTATCACTTGCAACAAGGCCCGTCTTGTTTCTCAAGGGTATAACCAAGAGGAGGGTATTGACTATGAGGATATTTATGCTCTGGTTGCCCGCCTTGAGGCTATACGCCTTTTGCTTACATTCGCATGCTCACAGAACTTTAAGTTATATCAAATGGTTGTTAAGAATGCTTTCCTTAACGGATACATAAATGAATAGGTGTATGTATGTCAACCTCCCGGTTTTGAAAGCCATGAAAATCCTAACTATGTGTACAAGCTTAAACGGGCTTTGTATGACCTCAAACAAACTCCTAGAGCTTGGTATGAACGCCTTAGCAATGTTTTATTAAATCAAGGATTTTTAAGAGGAAAGGTTGATACTACTCTTTTCATTAAAAGGGAAGGAAAATATTCAATTTTAGTTCAAGTGTACGTAGATGATTGATAACTCGAATTTGTATCGATTATATAGTATAGTTTCTAATCATTTAACTTGTTAATTTATTTATTTCGAACGATTTTACGCGAATTTTGTGTTTGTTTTGCACATATTTAATTAAACTTGACTTTTGGATGCAAATAGTGAAAATGAGACTTGTAGGACAAGTAATGAAGCAAAACAGAAGAAAATAGAAGCAAAATGAAGGTTTCTGTGATTCATACTGTGAGACGACTGTCACACTTCCAAGTTGACAGTCACCCATCCAAGTTGATTGTCACAACTTAATTTTTCAGAAACCTATTTATGTATCAGTGCAGTCAAAACAGAGAGAGTCGTTGCGCGTTTTCTTCTCATTCAATAGAGAAAATTCCTCTACCTTATTCAACTTCAGTCCATCTTCATTAGTCAAGGCCCAACCAAAATCTACTCCGTCAAATTCTCAACAAACCAAAGTTGCAGAAGTTATAAATAACAGTTCTGCCAAAGTTCAAAAAGAGCTTCATTTTTGTGCCAAATTGCTGCCAAGTTGTCGTTCGAAGTTCAAATTTTATTTTCAGCATTGCTTTTAATTTTCTATTACCAAACCAAAGTGATAGTCCCCATCATTAGGAAGCTATCACTATTTAATTATTTCTAGCCACAACATATTTGTTTTACATTTAGTTTTCTTCAAGTTTGGTTGATCAAGAACATTGCAACTAGGTTTCTGTATTTAATGCTTTACTACTTAGTTATTATGCCTCTTATTTTTATGCAATTATTCTTCTTCTACCTTTCTTCGTTTTTATTTAATATGTCTGGCTAAACCGTTAATCAGTATGTGATTGTCTAATCGAAACGAATTCAATAGAACTAGGCTAATATCTTAAATTAAGTTACTTTTCGGTTTCGATTTCTTAATATAAACAACTTTTGTTACGAGAGTAAGAAAGTATAAAAGATTAGGATTATGACCACGGAGTATGAGATCGTAATCGAATAGCTGAAATCGGGCATTGTTTTGAATATAGCGGAAGCGCTTTAAAACCAATTAGAACCTTTAGCTTTCCAAAAAGTATTTCTAACTTGAATTGACACAACGAGAGCGTTCAATTGAACTTAGGAGTATAGTAATAGGAAAGACCATGAGAGTGTGAGTTAACGACTTTTAAACTGACAGTTTCTACGGAAAGATAACTTAACAAACCTTAATAAGTTGACCCTTTTATTGAATTCGCGAAGGCGAACCAATTACGTACTAATATCCTTATTATTAATTTAACTTAATTACTTTCTCGCCTTTTAAAACTAAAATATCACTCGCCTTAGATAAACATAATAACACCGATAGCGCTAGTTTGATTATCAAGTCTCTGTGGGATCGATATCTTTTATTACTACACGATTAGGCTATATACTTACAGTTAGAATCTTTAGACTCGGAAAGTCGTGATCAAGTTTTTGGCGCCGTTGTCGGGGACTTAGATTTAGTCAATAGTGCAATTTGTTGTTGCATCGTCTAGACTAAGGCAACAAAGTTACCTTTCCTTTGTCGATTGTATGCCCAATACTCGTTCCCGAGGCGAAGACTTAAAACCCCAGATCGACGAAGTAGAACATTTCATAAGTTCGAGACGCTGAACCAAAACCAACGAAACCCTTTTCTTGAATTGATGAGATACAATAAGCCATGTACGAGGAAGAAGCTGCTCATACGCCGACCACTGAGTTCGCCAGCACCAACACCTCCACTAGACGCTGCCGTAGGAATCAACAACCTGCATCTATAGACGACATCATGGTGACGATCATTCAGAGCAACGAGCAACATCAGAGGCACTACACAGAGATGATGGAGAGGATGAGAAGGATCGAGCTTGAGCAGACAACACAAGGACGGAGAATCACTGCTGCTACAGAAGATTTAGGTGCTACGACATAGGAAATCCATGCGCTACATGACTATATCCATCTTGTGGGTATACCGAATCATATAGCGATACACGAACAGCAAGCCATGAGAGGCAGAGCCAGAGGAATAGGACAAAGGCCACCGTAGTAGTAGTCTAGTTTAGTTTTCTTATTTTTATTGTTTTGTTGTTTTTGTTGTTTCTTTTTAGTTTCCCTATATCTCGCAACATTGAGGACAGTGTCCGAGATAGTGTGGGAGAAGGGTATTAGATTTCCCTTTCATTGTACGAAACATTATTAAATTAATCGAAGTATTTAGTTTTTAAATTTTCTCCAGTATTTTTAGCCATACCAAAAAAAAATTTATTCCTTTTAGAATTCTTTTATTTAACATACCCTACAAGTATATCGGTTGATAGGCTTTGTTAGAAAACTGAGAAAAGACTTAACAAAATTGATACAGTCTTGACACCTTAGACCCTTAGATATACAATATCGGTTTGGATACCTGTTATACCGAAATCTGAAGCTTTAGTTCTAAATTAGCCCCGAGTAGTTTATACTAGCAGTCAGCACCCCCTGAAGCACAAGCTATATGGAGAGCCGATGCAAATAAGTGATTGATCGCAAATATGCCAAAAAGAAGAAAAAGATAAATCTTAAGATTATGTAAGCCGTTGGTAAAACAATCAAGCTGCATATATTCTAAGAATGCAAAAAAAAAATGAGATAAAAGGCAAAGTGAAATTATGATGTTAGTTGGTTCAGAGGAATCTGGTTTTGAACTCGGTAAGGAGAATTACTATTCGATCCCCCATAACTTGCACTCAGTATGTTAAAGGGTTACTGCACTTGTGTACCAGACCCCGTATGAAAAAGATCAAACTCACTAACAGGTTACTCCATTATGCGCGTATAAAGGTAAAGGGCTTAATGTGATTGCGTCAGAATGAAATCGGGTGAAACAGAGACAAGAGCATTAGGTTGAACTATGATAGTATGATTCAGACTAGTTTGTATATGGGGGTTTATGAACGTTGTAACTTTTTAGTGTCACTAGTGTATCTTTGGTGTTTGAGTTACTATTAGTTCATTTAGCATAAAGACGTGCAACCATATATAGATAGGTAATGTATTTCGTGTCTGCATATACAGGATATTTTCAAAACATATTTGATTGTTTGCTTGAGGACAAGCAAAGGTTCAAGTCTGGGGGAGTTTGATAACTCGAATTTGTATCGATTATTTAGTATAGTTTCCGATTATTTAACTTGTTAATTTATTTATTTCGAACGATTTTACGCGAGTTTTGTGTTTGTTTTACAGATATTCAATTAAACTTGACTTTTGGTTGCAAATAGTGAAAATGAGACTTGTAGGACAAGTAATGAAGCAAAATAGAAGAAAACAGAAGCAAAATGAAGGTTTCTATGATTCATACTGTGGGACGACCGTCACACTTCCAAGTTGACAGTCACCCATCCAAGTTTATTGTCACAACTTAATTTTTCAGAAACCTATTTACGTATTAGTGCAGTCAAAACAGAGAGAGTCGTTGCGCGTTTTCTTCTCATTCATTAGAGAAAATTCCTCTACCCTATTGAACTTCAGTCCATCTTCATCAGTCAAGGCCCAAGCAAAATCCGCTCTGTCAAATTCTCAACAAACCAAAGCTGCAAAAGCTATAAATAGAAGTTCTGCAAAATTTCAAAGAGAGCTTCGTTTTTTAACCAAATTGCTGCCAAGTGTCGCTCCCCGGATTTTCATCCCGGTGCAAACGCGAACTGTCGGTGATGTTGGAGGTTGAGGTTGAATAGAGTCGCCATCTAGGCATTTTTATCCCGAAGGAAAGGTAATGCTGCATAAACCTGGAAAGGTATGGATAACACGGTTGCGAACCAAAGAGACTGAGTAAGGGGCTAGATTACGACCTGGGAAGGTATTACCACCCAGATCGTCCGTCGTACTCGACGGGATCCACGCTTACTTGATTGTGTTTAAAGGGGAATGGTGTATATGCTAAACCGTGCATAAAAAGCTAGGGATAAAAGGACATACAGAGTGTCAGTGCAAAAAGAAGGTGAGTGCTTAAAACTAAGGCTAAGGAAAGAGAAATGGGAGAAGGAGAGGGGGGAAGACAAAGAGACTTTTGTTCGATAACTGTTAAGTTATGCCTACATATCCTCTCGTGCAATGAGGAAGTCAGAACACCATAGTTCGACTCAAAGATACTTGGATGTTTTTGATGTGAACTGCTTGCTTGTCTATGCTCAAGTGCATGACTCATCTGGCTCGAGTGCTAACTGTCTTGTGTCGCTCCCAAAAGATGAGACTGGCTCAAATATGGTACAGACGCGAACGGTCGGCGAGAGGAGGATGTAAGAACACACAGGAGTGAACTCACAGGGAATGAAAAGAGTCGCCAGCTAGGCATTTTTATCCCGAAGGAAAGGCGATGCTGCATAGACCTAGAAGGATATGGATAAGACGGTTGCGAACCAGAGAGACTGAGAAAGGGGGTTGGTTACAACCTGGGAAGGTATTAGCACCCAGATTGTCCGTCGTACTCGACGGGATCCACGCTTAAAAGATTTGTGTTTTAAAGGGGTAGTGTCAGTGCAATCTGTTATAAAAGAACTGGAAAAGGATGTACAGGTGTCTGTGTAAAAGAAGTGTGGAGTGGATGAGAGTGTCAATGTGAGGATAAGAATGAAGATCATGAGGCTTAAAGAATGATGCTGGAAGGGGGGGAATATACAGGGACTTTTGTTCGATAACTGTTAAGTTATGCCTACGTATCCTCTCGTGCAATGAGGAAGTCAGAACTCCGTAGTTCGACCCAAAGAGACTGAAAGATGAATTGATTTGTGAACTGCTTACTTGTCTATGCTCAAGTGTATGACCTGTCTGGCTCAGGTGAAAACTGTCTTGCATTAGACGGAAGAAGCAAGTTCTCGTTTGTGAGTGAATGAGATGAGAAAAGAATCCCGGAGGAGACGATTATTGTTTGTTTTTGAGTTTTCAGTCTTTTATTGCTTTTGAAAATTTGTCATAAGTTAATGAGTTTAAGCCTAAACCAATGGATTTAGTAAACTCATCACATCTTCCCTCTGATTAGGGGTAATGAGAATACCTTAAGTGTGAAGTCAGCTTCTCACACTTAATCACCTTTGATGTAGGATTAAGATCATTAACCTATTTGTGATTAATTGAATGTTTTTGTTGTTTTTGTTTAGTGTTAAGTGATGAGGTTAAGCCATAATCAGGGATTAAACAGACTCATTACACCATCCTAATAGAAGGATAATAGATGAGAATGTTTAAGCTGAGGAAAGCTCCTCAACTTAATCCATGATTAGGGATTAAACTCATGACAAAACAAGCCTTTGATTAAGTGGATTTTACTTAATGATAAGATGATGAAGTGATTTTTAGGGTTTATAAGACAACTTGAGGGGGACTTGTCCATTAACACTAGGGTTAGTCCTTCTTAACCAATTAAGGAAGAATTAGAACCCTAATGCAAGGCCCAAGTTACAAGTGTGATGTCTTGATGATTATTACGTGAATTGATTAAGAGATTTAAACACATTAAGGGTTCAACACTTAGGATTAAAGTTATACACTCCATCCTAATAGAAGGATGCAGGCATAAGCTTAATCACAAAGCCTTAAAGCCTTTAAGGTTTAGTCCCTGATTATGAGGTGAGAAGAGAAGACTCAAAGAGACACAAAGGTAAAAAACTAAGTGGGGAGACTAATCAAAACCCTAATCATTGTCATTCTTGGTTGTTCCTAAGGTTTGTGAGGTTTAAGAAAGCAATCTTCAGAGGAACCACCAGGAAGCAGATGAATGGAGCAAAGAGAAGCAAAGCAACTTGCTTCATTTAAGAAGACAAGTCACTTGAAGAAAGAAAGTAAGATGAAGAAGAAAGAGCAATCTCAATATCAAACACATAACAAAATGCAGCAAGGATGCATAAAAGAGATGAAAAGGAAAAGTGAGAAGTGAAGGCAAATTCACTTCTCAAAGTTACTTACCACCTGAAAAGTTAGTGAAAGAAATGCAATGCAATGCAACATGAGATGAAATGGCATGATGCAAATCAAAACCATAAGCAAATATGAGATGATAATGATGCTATGAGATGATTCAAACATGAAACAAAGCATGAGGATGATCATATGAACAAATGGATGCAAGAGAAGCAAGTTTAGAACCAAAAACATACATGAAAAGTTATGGAATGCAAATGGCATACACAGTGGCAAATGAAAGATGTAATGATCAAACATGCTTCTAATATGTCTTAAGATGTCTAATGAATCAAATGGATGCACAAAATGCTATGGCAAGTCATGGTATGTGGGCAAATGCAAGATGAATGCAAAAGGAAGCCCAAATTAGGGTTTATGATCAATGCAACAAACAAAAACCAAAATCAGAAGCAAACCTCAAGATAAAAAATTGAAAATGCACTCCAAGGAACCCTAACCCTACACAAACTCACTGCCCAAAGGAGGGGTTCTAACTCTTAACCTAATTAGGGTTATGAATTTCCTAAAATTTCTAGGGTTTTAGGGTACCTTAAAAAGAAAAATGCCAAACAAATTGAAAATGAAAGATCAAATCATGCCAATTTAATCTTACAAACTACATGATGTGCAAAACACAATGCAAAAAGAATCAAAGTCCAACTCTCAATGGTTAGGCAGAAATGATTTTTTGAAGTTTGGACCAAAATAATGCTTTGAAAATGAATTAATTCCATGGAAAATTGTCAAAATGCATCAAGATAAAAAAAGAAATTTGGTTTGAGGGTTGGACAATGTTTCTAAATGATTTTAAAGGTTTCATGAATTTTTTGGTGATTTTTAAATACCTAAAAGGATTTTTAATTAATTAAAAATAAACTTTTAAATGATTAAAAATTATTTTTTAATGCAAAAAATAAAAATAAAAATGTTTTTGGTTTCTGAAAATTAATAAAAGTTTATATAAAAATTTTCAGAATTTTTAAAATTGTTTTGCTATTTTAAATAAAAATGGAGAAAACAAATGAATTAAAAATAAAAATAAAATGAATTAAACTGAAAATGGGAAAAGTCAGCACATTCAAGGGCCTAGATTTGAACTGGCAGCGCGCGCGTTTGACTTGGCGCCACATCCAAGGGCTGAAATTCAAACTTCGCTAATTAAATGATTAAGCCCTAATCCTGCCCTAATCACTTTCAGGCGACCGGAACACTGTTCCGGTCGTCTTCTCCGGCTAGCTCATTCCTCAAACTCTCTCTACACGCATCAAAAACAAAATCTAACTACCCAGAATTCATCCCCACTTAAAAACGAATCAAACCCCTCAATCAAACAACATTTATCATTCATCATTCAGCCAAATCGAATCAAAACATTTTTAGGGCAAAAAGTTTCAGAGCATTCATACATCCTGGTTTCTCAACCATTTTCAAAAGTAAACACATATTCATGATCAGGGAAGTGCATAGAAGCTTTTAAGAACTTAAAAACATGTTTCTGGAAAAAAGTTTTGAGATGACTACCTGAACTGAAGCTTTCGATTCAGGAGCTTTCTGGCTGTTTCTTTGGCTTAAATCCACTCCAATGATCCTCCTAAGAAGCTTGCAATGTTTGTTTGAAGTTTGCAATGGCTGGTTTGAGAGATGGCAGGAGTTCTGTTCAATGGCAGGTGGTGATCGTGTTTTTGATTCTCTGAGTTTCAGGCTATGGTGAGGGGTGCTTTGTGATCAGGAAGGTGGGTGGAGTTGATTTGTGAAGTTAGTTTGTATGTTTGTGGCCTGTGTGATGAGTTTCGAATGCTCTTGCAAGATGAGGTGAAAATGAGAATGCTGAGTTATGGATGGTTTCAGGCCTCTGTGTTTGTTGCTTTGGCTTGCTTTTGGCTTGTATAGACAAATGTCATTGGTCAGAAGAAGTGATGTGTGCTTTATTGATAGGTATGGCTCAAGTTGCCAAAATGTCAAAGTTGTGTAAGAGAGGTATGGGCTACTTTCTAGCCAAGGACAAAAGGTGTGTCCTGCGCAGCATGATGTGGGGAGATGCCTAGGATGGTTCAGCAAGCTAGCAAGCAAGTGGATGATAAACTATGATGAGTTTTGCAAGTTGGTTCATTTTTGCTTCTTATGAAAAATCTTGATCCATAAGCCACAAAAATGAGAGACTCCTTGGCCCATTCTGAATTTTGGGTCTTGTATGATCATGTTGTGAAGTTTAGAAGTCCATTTGATAACTTAATTTGCCTTGAGAAGTGAATTTGCAACTTTGCCTCTTTGGTGGAAACTTTGAAATTTTGTGATTTTAGCCAACTTTGACAAACCATAACTTTTGATCCAAAATGAATTAGGTCATGTTCTTGTACTTTTTGAAAAGGGAATGATCCATTCTACAACTTTCATGACCAAAGTTTTTCCATTTGAAGCTTTTTTTTGAATCAAAAAGTAAAGGTTGAAAAAGTTGCCTAAAATGGCAATTTCATTAAAAGTCAAACTTTCCCAAAAAGTCAACTTTGAAAAAGACTTGAAATTCTTCAATTTTGTGAACTTTCAACATCTTCCATGATCAAATAAAGATCATACACAATCAAAATGATGAAGAACACCCTTTGGTTGGGTCATTGGGGGCCTCAGATGCCCTGATTTTACACTGACTTGCTTGAAAAGTCAACTCTTGATCATATGACTTCCCCATGGAACTTCTTCATGAAAATTGATATGCATACTACCCATACCATATAGAGACCAATAGAAACAAGAATGACCAAAAAAATTGGAGTTATGGCCTCTGAAACCAAAACCCTAATTCTAGGTCATCTGTGTAGTCAAACCTGGCTCTGCTTCCACACCAATTCCAGTTCTTGTGATTTTTTGACATTCTTGACTTTGAGAGGATATAATGTGATGTTTGAACATACATGGACCCATTTTAAGTGATTGATGACCTTTGGAGTGGCTCAAGAAGCTCTTGGATTGCTCAGATCACAAACCCTAGATGCAGATGACTTAGAATCTATGCAGTGAATCAAAATTGTGATATGGGATGCTATAATTGAGTTTATGCATATGAAAATGATCACAAGCCATGGTGTGAATGGGTGAGGGCAAATTTGGGGTGTTTACAGCTGCCCCTGTTCAAACATGAGTTAGCTGTGCAGGATGTAAGCAATGGCTTAACAGGCAAACAAGATAACTTGTGGTTGAATACCAAAGACAGTCCAAAATTTGCACTCACAGAATGAAGAAGAAAATGGATATAGATTGCAAAAGAAAATAAAGTATATTGTAAAGTGTGGGAGACGGAGGACGACCGTCGAGCAGAGGACGACTGCTGGGTAAAGAGCAATGACGGGGACGGCCGACATGCTGGGAAAAGTGCGGGAAATAAAGCAATGACGGGGACGGCCGACATGCTAGGGATAAAAAGAATTATGATGAGGACGACCATCAAGTAAAGCTGTAAGATTCTCTGGGGATTAAAAAATGATGGGGACGACCATCAAGTTCATAAAGCAAAGCAACCAACGATGGGGACGGCCATCGGGCTAAAAAGAAAAGGGACCACGAAGGGGACGGCCATCGGGTTAAAGAATAAATGAAATAAACAGATGATGAGGTACGGTCATCAAAGGTGAAGGACGATCACCTAGCAGGGGACGGCTGCTCTGTAAGGGTTAAGATGAGGGACGGTCATCTAAGGTGGAGGACGACCACCTGGCAGGGTACGGCTGCCGAAAATATCGCGACATAGGACGAATGCCGGATAAAAGGTCAACGACGGGGACGGCCATCGGATGAGCATGATGGAGGACGATCATCAAGAGGTGGAGGACGACCACCTATCAGGGGACGGCTGCTCTCAAAGTTTATCATGACATAGGACGAATGTCAGATAACCCAAAATCAACAATGGGGACGGCCATTGGATAAAATGATGAAGGACGATCATCAAAAGGTGAAGGACGATCACCTAGCAGGGGACGGCTGCTAAATATCACGACATAGGACGAATGTCGGATAGAAAAGGTCAACGATGGGGACGGCCATCGAATGAGCATGATGAAGGACGATCATCAAGAGGTGGAGGACGACCACCTAGCAGGGTACGGCTGCTCTCAAAGTTTATCATGACATAGGATGAATGTCAGATAAAAAAGAAAATTGCTTTATTGACGATCTACTGGGGAATAGTAAACACGGACGAGTGTTTACATCCAAGAAACAAAAGGTATAAGTGTTTAGACCTTGTGTATAGATTAAAGATGCGGACGAGCATCCCTAAGACTACGATACGGACGAATATCGGGTAGAAAAAAAACTGACACGTGTTCAGAGATGATGATACAGACGAGTATCAACTGGTTAACAAAGAACAAGTACGAGTGTTGAATCTGAGGGGACTCTTCTAGGGGATAGTAGATACAGACGAGTGTCTATATTTCAAGAAGACAAAAGTGTTTGACACAGTGTATGGATTAAAAATGCGGATGAGCACCTTTATGGCTACAATACGGACGAGTATCAGGTAGAAACAAAAACTGACACGTGTTCAGAGATGATGATACGGACGAGTATCAACTGGTTCACAAAGAACACGGACGAGTGTCGAATCTGTGGGGATATAAATGGTGTATACAAGATACGGACGAGTATCTGTATAAGTATGACTGGTGTACATTTAAGCGTTCAACCTGCTGGGGAGAGCGACACGGACGAGTGTCGAAAGGAGAAGAGTATAGTATAAACAAGTATCTGATATACAAAGTGTTTACATTACTGTGCTGGGAAAATGACATGGACGGATGTCAAGGAAATGTATATATATAAGTATATGTGAGTGCAAAGAGGATGTCTTTGGCTCTCTGCTGGGGATATAACACGGACGGGTGCCACAAGGAGTATATACTGGTGTTTGTTATTATTCACAAGTGTTTGATTCGGACCATGGCTTACGATTATGATACATGTTTGACTTTTGCCGTAATGCTCCGTATTAGACGGAATGCTACGCTTTGTGGGTGAATATGATGCGAATGCCATGATTATGCAAAGATACCAAACCGGGATTTGGATCCCGTTGCTGTGAAGATCTCTGGCCGATCTGCTTGAAATGGACATCCCAGCTGGGGATGAGATCATTGGTAGATCCGATGAGATGTATTTGCTTGGGGAGATAGGTCACCGATAGACTCATCCTTGGTAATGAGGGGACCCAGCTGGGGTTTGTAGAAGCTTTCGTCACTCTGTTGTGATTCCTTCATGCGTTGCTCTTCTGAATAGAGGCTGGAACTCTGTGGGGAAGTGGTTCCCTGGCTTTTGTACTTGGCTGAGGAAGAATGATTGGCAACTCGGCTGGGAGAAGCAATAAGTGGTAACTCAGCTGGGGAGAAAACACTTTGAGTGCTAAGACTGAGTGAAAACTGATTTGCCAGCTTGCTGGGATGAAGCTTTCATGCCCCATGTTGCGCTTTTGAATACCTGCAATCCTGCAAAGACAGAGAAACACACAAGTAATTTCGAGGCATCCCTTACCGGATTCTGTCATAGGAGTGAGACACTCCCGAGAGTAAGTATATTTCCTGCAAGCACGTAGTTTTTATTTTTTTGAGGATAATCATATGTATTCATGCAATCAGTATTTTAAAGATATCAGACATTCTTTGCAAATAAAATGAAGTGTACGAGGTGAAACTTGACTGAAAATCTGTTTTTATTTATTCATGTGCCCTGAAGTGGCAAGATACAGCCAAAGAAACATATCCCCTGGAATGAGGAGATTGTTACAAATTGAGAAACAAAATGCCGGCAATGTTGATGACGCTTCAAGGAGCTTCCCTCTTGCTATGACTCGTATGACATTTGACGTTCTTCTCGTCTTGCTTTCTGAAAAAGGATGATTCTGATAGAAGCTTGATCCTTTTGAAGCTTAACCGGTTGTAAGTGATACAGACGAATTCAGAATGCAGTTGTTCGCTTATTCCCTTATTTTGCATGGATCGCCCTTTCGGGTTTTCAATCCATCGGGATGCCCATTTTTGCCTGAGCTGTCCAATGCGGCTTTTCAACTCAGCGGGTGTACAAATTTTTTTTATTTATTTCCCTTATTTTTGCCCAAGTCTTTTATTCTGTTTTTGACTTACCGGGATGCCCTGTTTTTGCCTAGACTTACATTCTGTTTTTTATGTCCAGCGGGTCATTTTTATGCGAAGTATTTTTTAACTGCATCTGAATTCACAGGGGACGGGAAATCTTCACCATCCATGGTGCTGAGCATCAGTGCTCCACCAGAGAAAACTTTCTTTACCACGAATGGTCCTTCATAGTTCGGAGTCCATTTGCCCCTGTGGTCTGTATGAGGAGGGAGGATTCTTTTCAGTACAAGATCCCCTACTTGGTACTCTCGGTGCCTAACTTTCTGATCGAAGGCTTTCTTCATTCTTTTCTGATACAACTGCCCATGACAGATTGCGGTCAATCTTTTCTCTTCAATCAGACTCAGTTGTTCGTATCGGGACCGGACCCACTCTGCTTCGTTCAGCTTAACATCCATCAATACCCGTAGAGAGGGTAATTCAACTTCAACAGGTAGGACTGCCTCCATACGATACACAAGCTGATACGGTGTTGCCCCAGTGGATGTTCTGATTGACGTGCGGTACCCATGCAAGGCAAATGGTAGCATCTCATGCCAGTCTTTGTACGTAACTACCATCTTCTGCACAATCTTCTTGATATTCTTATTAGCTGCCTCAACAGCGCCATTCATCTTTGGCCTGTAAGGAGAAGAATTGTGGTGTTGGATCTTGAAGTCCCGGCATAGCTCAGCCATCATTTTGTTGTTTAAGTTGGAACCATTATCAGTAATGATTCGCTCGGGCACTCCATACCGACAGATGATATCTCTCTTCAGGAATCGGGCTACCACTTGTCTTGTAACATTGGCATAGGAAGCTGCTTCGACCCACTTGGTGAAGTAGTCAATGGCGACCAGGATGAATCTGTGGCCATTTGAAGCAGTCGGCTCAATCTTGCCAATCATATCGATGCCCCACATGGCAAAGGGCCAGGGTGAAGACATTATATTCAAAGGATTGGGAGGCACATGCACTTTATCCGCGTAGATCTGACATTTATGGCATTTCCTGGCATAGGCACAACAGTCAGCATCCATTGTGATCCAGTAATAACCTGATCTTAGCAACTTCTTGGCCATGGCATGCCCTCCCGCATGGGTACCAAAGGATCCTTCGTGCACCTCGTGCATTAACAAGTCTGCTTCTGCCCTATCAACGCATCTGAGGAGTACCATATCAAAGTTTCTCTTGTACAGGGAACCATCAGTGTTCAGAAAGAAACTACCAGCAAGCCTTCTCAAAGTCTTCTTATCATTGGAAGATGCCCCAGATGGGTATGTTTGATCCTCCAAGAAGCACTTAATGTCATGGAACCAAGGCTTATCATCTTTGACAATATCTGCTGCAAATACATATGCTGGACTGTCAAGTCTGGACACTGAAATCTGCGGTACAAAGTTGGCAGCTTGAACTTTGATCATAGATGAAATGGTAGCCAGAGCATCTGCAAACTGATTCTCGTCCCGAGGAATATACTCAAGCTTGACCGTTGTGAAGAAAGTCAATAAACTTCTTGTATAATCCCTGTAAGGTATCAGATGATCCTGGTGGGTGTACCATTTGTCGTTGGTTTGATTAACTACTAGAGCTGAATCTCCGAATACAGTCAAAGTCTTGATCCTGAGGTCAATGGCTTCCTCAAGACCCATAATGCAAGCTTCGTATTCAGCTTCGTTGTTAGTGCAGTTGAAAGTGAGTTTTGCCGAGAAAGGCATGTGAACTCCCTTAGGTGTAATGAGTACTGCACCAACACCACGACCATTCATATTAACGGCCCCATCAAACATCATAGTCCATTCTTCTTCCGGGTCAGGCCCTTCAGTGTGAATAGGCTCTTCATGATCTTTTTCTTTTATGAACATGATGTCTTCATCAGGGAAGTCAAATCTCATAGGCTGGTAATCATCAATAGGTTGCTCAGCAAGATATTCAGACAGTACACTGCCCTTGATAGCTTTCTGAGAGGTGTACTGGATGTCATATTCCGTGAGGATCATTTTCCATCTTGCAACCCGTCCGGTAAGTGCTGGCCTCTCAAAAATATACTTGACTGGGTCCATCTTTGAGATCAATAAGGTAGTGTGGGTTAACATATATTGTCTCAGTCGGCGAGCATCCCACGCTAAAGCACAGCAAGTTTTCTCGAGCAGTGAATAACGTTGTTCACAGTCGGTAAACTTTTTGCTTAGGTAGTATATTGCATACTCTTTTCGACCAGACTCGTCATGCTGGCCCAGCACACACCCCATTGGCTCTTCTAATATTGTCAAGTACATTATCAGAGGTCTTCCTTCAACTGGAGGCATAAGGATTGGAGGCTCTTGCAGGTATTCCTTGATCTTGTCAAAAGCCTTCTGGCAGTCTTCGTTCCATCTGACCGTTTGTTCTTTTCTTAGCAGTTTGAACAAGGGTTCACAGGTTGCCGTAAGGTGAGATATGAACCGTGAAATGTAGTTCAATCGACCTAAGAACCCTCGAACTTCTTTTTCTGACTTCGGTGCAGGCATTTCTTGAATGGCTTTGACTTTATCAGGGTCAACTTCAATCCCTTTCTCACTTACGATAAAACCCAGCAGCTTACCAGATCGCACCCCAAATGTGCACTTGTTGGGGTTCAACTTCAGTTGGTACTTCCTCAGACGCTTGAATAGCTTCAGCAGATTTACCAGGTGGTCTTCTTTAGTGAGGGACTTGGCAATCATGTCATCCACATAACATTCAATTTCCTTATGGATCATATCGTGGAATAATGTCACCATGGCCCGTTGATATGTTGCACCGGCATTCTTCAGTCCGAATGGCATCACTTTGTAACAGAATGTGCCCCAGGGTGTAATGAAAGTGGTCTTCTCCATGTCTTCAGGTGATATCTTGATCTGATTGTATCCTGAAAATCCATCCATGAAGGAGAATACTGAGAACTGAGTCGTGTTATCCACCAATACATCGATGTGAGGTAATGGGAAGTCACCTTTCGGGCTTTCTCTGTTTAGATCCCGGTAGTCAACACACATTCTTACTTTGCCGTCCTTCTTAGGCACATGTACTATATTAGCAACCCACGGCGGATAGCTAGTTACAGCAAGGAACCCGGCGTCCCACTGCTTTTGTACCTCTTCTTTGATTTTCATTGCCATGTCTGGGCGAGTACGGCGCAGTTTCTGCTTTACTGGCGGGCAGTCTTCTCTTAAAGGCAGCTTGTGCATAACAATGTCGGTGTCCAACCCTGGCATATCTTGATAAGACCAAGCAAACACGTCCACATACTCTTGAAGCAGGTCAATCAGTTGTCTCTTTACTGAGTCTTGTAAGCAGGCCCCGATTTTAACCTCTTTCACGTCTTCATCTGTACCAAGATTAATCGTTTCGACTTCCTCCTGATGAGGAGTGATAACCTTCTCCTCTTGTCTCAACAACCTGGCTAGCTCTTCAGGAAGCTCATATTCTTCTTCAACCCCTTCATCAGCTTGATTGATTGGATGGTCCAAGTCATACAAAGTCATAGCCGTGCTGTTGTCGGTGCGGTCTGGAAGGCACTCTCTGCAAGGGTTCAGTTTGTTCATTTTAGTGATTGATTTTAATCTTGTTTAGAAAAGTGAAATGAAGTTGTCATTTTGAAAACATTGCCATTTTATTTTTGTACAAAAAGAAAAATGGAAAAACAGTGAGCAGAAAAGAAAAAGACTCATTTGCAAAAGATGTCTGATATTTCATTGATTAATCTTGTTGCACAAAATTACAGATGGCCCGATTACAAAATGAGTCTTGTCATCTTGGGAAAGATGCAAGACTTGATGCATGCTTAAAATATACAAGAAATAATAATTACTCTGCAGGAGTAACTCTTATAATTTCCTGGGAAGACCAGTTTGAGATACGGCTCCCCGGGATCCTTGGACGTATCCAGCTCTCCAAGTTGCGCTCATCTTCCGACTCATCTTCCAAGTTGTTGACAGCATCAGGGGTGAGCATCCCCCCACTAACAAAGTTGGGCTTCTTAGCAGCCTCTGCTTGATCTTGTTGAGTTGGTTTGTAACCCAACCCAAATCTATCCTCTTTCCTCTCCACAGGCAACAGTTTGCCCCAACCTTGAGCATTCCCCTCCTCAACAACCTTCCTGGCTTGCTGGTAGGATGTCATGGAAGTCCCAAGTACAGCAGATGTTTCATTAATATTCAGGGCCTCAAACCCTTGGCTCATCGTTTCGTGGATCTCCCCATCCATATCAATGTATTTGTATGTAGCTAGATGGCTAACAAAAATATCTTCCTCTCCACAAATAGTAACGACTTGGCCCTCCCACTCGAATTTTAACTTCTGGTGAAGGGTAGACGTAACTGCGCCAGCGGCATGAATCCATGGTCTACCCAACAAACAGCTGTAGGCCGACTGAATGTCCATCACGTAGAAGATCGTTTTGAAAGTTTGTGGGCCAATCGTTATAGGCAACTCAATTTCTCCCAGAACTGATCTCTTAGAGCCATCAAAGGCTCTTACTACCAAGTTACTGGGGCGTAATGCCAATCTTTCATATTCCAACTTCACAAGGGCTTTTTTAGGTAAGACATTGAGGGATGATCCTGTGTCTACCAGTACATGGGAAAGAACTGCACCCTTACACTCCATGGTAATGTGCAAAGCCTTGTTATGATTGCGACCTTCCGTAGTCAAATCAGTGTTGGTAAATCCTAGTCCATTACTAGCATTAACATTTCCAACCACAGATTCCAATTGATTGACGGTAATCTCCTCTGGCACATAAGCTGCGTGCAAGACTTTTAGTAGTGCGTTCCGATGAGCCTCGGAGCACATTAATAATGATAGAATGGAGATCTTGGAAGGCGTCTGGTGAAGCTGGTCCACTATCTTGTAATCACTTTTCTTGATGATTCTCATGAATTCATCAACCTCTTGATCAAAAGGGGTTTTCAAAGCTTCTTTAACAACTTGATCTTCTTGCACCATGCTCTTTCCTTTTGCCTTGGCAGCAGCTTCTGCTTCGGCACTGGGTTTTTGAATTTGCGGGGCAAAGAGACGTCCGCTTTGAGTGAAGCCTCCGCCTCCCCCCACATTGTCTATTTGTGGTGAAGAAATTGATGATTCCAAAGTGATTTTCTGTCCTTCGCAGTATAGATCAGAGCCGTAATGCCAAGGGATGGCATTACTGCTTTCATAAGGTACTGGCCCAGGCACCGTTATAGTGACTGGACTGATAGCAGCTGCAGAAGGGACCATGATAGTCTGTGGATCATAGTATATTGTGACTGGTGCTCTGATAGGAGTGGCATTTTGTGAGTTGTAGGTAGAATCATTTGCAGGATCATAATAAATTGTAACTGTTGAGACACTTTCATTGTTGGCTGTTGATGTTGTAGGAGACACCGTTGAATGGATGGGTGTTGCTGTTGTAGGAGATTCTGAATGAAGGGGTGCTGAAGTTGTAGAAGGGAT
Source organism: Lathyrus aphaca (assembly GCA_963966055.1). Taxonomy (NCBI): domain Eukaryota; kingdom Viridiplantae; phylum Streptophyta; class Magnoliopsida; order Fabales; family Fabaceae; genus Lathyrus; species Lathyrus aphaca. Next base: position 351,939,971 of record OZ014520.1, on the reverse strand, counting down.
GTTTGTTGATATTTGGTCTGTTGAAGTAACAAATGAAGCATTTGTTGATGAAACTGAAGAGTTGTTTGGAACAATGGTTGTTGCAGTTGTAGAAGACTCGGGAACTGTTGTTAAGGAGATTGCTGGATTGGTAGGTATTGATGTTGTGATTTGAAGCAGGCCACTCTGGATGAGACCATTTATGCCATCTCTCAAGTTATCACACCCATTCACTGAAATGTTGCAATAAGCACACCCTAGTTCACATCCCGGGAACATTTGACATTCAAGGAGTTGAGCTTTAATCTCTACCAAGGGTGTCCGAATCTGACCCACACTGGTTATCAAGTAAGACGGCTTATCTTCTTCAATAACATTGATTCTGGGTCCTCCGTGGTATGGCATAGGGTTCTTGTTAACATTTGGTGGTGGTGCAAAGTTTAGAGCTTTGGAATCCACTAAATCCTGTACTTTCATGTGCAAAGCCCTGCACTTCTCTGTACTGTGGCCAGGTGCATTCGAGTGAAAAGCACATCTGGCGCTGGCGTCATAATTTCTGGGCAGACTGGCAGGATCTGGAGGTGCCAACGTCCTTATCTCAACCAGGTTGAGTTTTAGGAGTTGTGGCAATAATGTGGCATAGGGCATAGGGATCGGATCAATCACCCTATTGGCCTGAGAAGGTCTCTGTTGGAACGGTCTTTGATGATTGTTGTTGCTGGTGTTGTTGTTGTTATAATTTCTCTGAGGAAGATACTGAGTTTGTTGCTGGTAATGGGATTGCTGCTGCGGTTGATAAGCTGGTTGTGGATGAATTGGAGCGGGAATGGTGACTGCTGCCACAGACCTATGAACATATTGTGATCTGCCCCTGCTGGCCTGAATATCATTGGTCTCACCAGTTCTTCTTGGGCCCACAAAAGGCTTTCTTGTGTTGCTGGATGAGCTGGCACCGTTGTCAGAAATTTTGCCCATCTTTAACAGGCTCTCAATTCTTTCTCCAGCTATAACGACATCTGCAAAGCTGGTAGAAGAAAAGGCAGCTAGCCTGTCAATGTATGTCCCTTGGAGGGTGTTCATAAACATGTCGGCCATCTCCCTCTCCGACATAGGTGGCTGGACAGCAGCAGAAAGCTGTCTCCACCTCTGGGCGTACTCCCGGAAGCTTTCTCTGGATGATTGTGACATTCCCATCAGGAGGGTCCTGTTGGGGGCCATATCCAAGTTGTACTGGTATTGTCTAATGAAGGCCTCAGCCAGGTCTTTCCAGCATCTGATGGTTGCTCTAGTCAAATGAGAGTACCATTCCCTTGAAGCTCTTGTTAAGCTATCCTCAAAATAAAACATCCATAGCTTTTCATCCATGGTATATGCCTTCAGCCTCCCCAGAAAGGATTGCAAGTGGGTCCGTGGACAGGAGGTTCCGTTGTACTTCTCGAAGCACGGAGGTTTAAATTTGTGGGGAATCCTGACCCCGTCCACTAAGCCCATGTCCATGACATCAAAACCCAAAGAATTCTGGGACTCCAGGGATCTTAGTTTCTCAGCAATCTCATCTAGCCTTCTGTCATAGGCTTCATCCCCAGCTCCCATCACTGTGAACTGATCTTCCTAGGGGTCTTCTTGCAGCACTCTACCTGTAGTAGCATTCCCTTGCACATTAGCAGGAATGTTGATCTCTGGATGAAGGTGGGGTCCAAATACAGGTGGGTTGATGTGAGGCTGAACCCTCTCATTGTTGCTTGTCCCAGCAGTCCCTAGATGGGGGTCTTCCTGATTCTGCCTCTCTACCAGTGCTCTTAATCTCTCTTGGCTTTGAGCCATATTATTCATCACCTCCATAAACTGAGTCATCTGATTCCTCATTTCTAGTCTCTCATTGGCCATTTGAGTCCTGACCTCTGTAAGGTCCTGCTATACTTGGTCCATCTGTATACCCGGAAGGTTGTTGCGGGTTGGATATCTGTGTGGACGGTTGAGTGGAAACACCCGACGTCGAGCAATAGTTCCTGAGATCACAACAGAGTTAGTAACAACAAAAAAAACCTACAAAACAAAACAAAAGTTAGTATGCAATGCAGTATGCTTATTTGTTTCCAAAGTATCCGGCTTGGCACTTGGTTTTGACCTTTCCAGACCCTTGAGGAAGATGCTTGTGATGTTGCCTGAAAGAAACTCAGATAAAACGAACTAATGAATATATTACAAAAAGTGAATGATACATAGTTTGTTTTTTACAATACATGCCCCTGAGGGGTCAAAATACAACATAAGAAAATGAAAAGTACAATGAAATGAAAGCAACAACAAGCAAAGGTCAGACACCGAGACCAAACTCATCCTCCTGAACTTCCTTTAGAAGTGCTTCAGTCACAGGGTCAGCTGGATGCTCTGTGAGATTCCTGATAAGGAGATTCCTGGTAGCAATAGCTGCAGTTAGCTTCTTGTGTCGACTCTGGTCTTTTGACCTCTTCACACCAGCTCTAATCTTCAACTCTGAGATCTCTCTCTGGGCTGCTAGCAGGGCTTCCTGCTGCTCCTTTGCACTAGCCTCCAACTGCTCAATCTTGTCCTGAGTCCTCTTATCTTCCTGAGTACGAGCTTCGGTGATCCTGACCCACCTAGCTTGACTCTCTTTCAGATACAAATCAGTCCTGGCCTTCTGGAACTGAGCCTCCTTGCAGGCATTCTTCAAGATCTGCTCTCCAGCCCTTGACTTCTTGATGTAGTCCTCTGACTTCTCAATCCTAGCTAGATGCTCCACCTTTAGCTTTTCCAACCTTTCAATGTCCAGCCGACCATCACTCCTCTCCCAGAGGGTCTTCTGTAGAGCCTGAGTCAGATTCTCATTCCTCTCTTTCAATTTCTCAAACTCCTCTAAGCTGACAGTGGTAGGAGGTGGTGCTGTGGATGGCCCAGGCACATCTTCAAGGGTGAAGGGCATCCCAGAAACTTGAGCCCTGGCATGAGACCACTCATAGTACTGAGCTGAGGCCACATTGTTGCATCTCCCAAGAATGGTTACCCCTTTAGTCTGGACATTGTCCCAAGCCCAGGATGCTTGTCTGACAATAGCCAGATTAGGCTTGATCTCACAATAAAGGGTCTCAGCTATATCTTGTACTCTAGGAGGGTGGACCAATGCATAGCCCAACTGTCTTTTGAATAGCAGAGGGTTGTAGTTGATGCAACCCTTCACTCCTATCAAAGGTACATTGGGAAATTGCCCACAACTAGTAATCATGTCCCTGCCCTTAGTGCTCTGAGTACACCACCTGATATCATCTGAGGTTAAAGAAACAAGTCTCCTAGCCCATCTCCTTTGCTGGTGAGGGTTCAAGAATGCATCAGTCTTTGGCAAATGTTTGAGCAGCCAAGTATGGAACAAAGGAGCACAGCATCTCACTAATCTTCCCCTTTGCTTTTCATTCCTCTGGTGGACAGAGTAGTAGAAATCTCCCAGTAAGGTGGGCACTGGGTTCCTCAGAATGAAAAGATGGATTGCATTCTTGCTAATAAACTTAGGCTCATCTGCAAATAATATGACCCCATATATGCTTAGGGCTAATAATGCACAGACTGCCTTCCATTCTCCCAAGGAGGCCTTCAGAATAGCCTGAGAGGTCAAGAAATCCAAGTGCAGACCAGAGACTCCAGCCTTGGCTGTCATGTTCTGCCCAATCAGAGCTGGTTCCAGATATAATGCCTTTTCCACTTCTTCATTACTTGGAAAAGCCATCTCAGGGTTGAAGGGGACTCCACCCCTGATAGGTACACCAATCAGTGATGAATACTCCTCCAACAAGGGTCCCAACTGAAAATTCTGGAAGGTGAAGCACCTCAGAGGGGGATCATAGAACTGCAAGCAAGTATGAATCAAGCTCCTCTATGAAGGGTCCAAATCCATAACCACATCAAGGATTCCTCCATAATGTTCTCTGAATATTGGTATATGGTCTGGAGTAATCAGGGCCTGGATCTTCCTGATGCTAGCTAACTCAGGTTCAAAGAAGTGGTAGGAGATGTTGCTCTTTTTAGGTGCCATGTTGCTGAAGAAGAGATGAGACAGATGCTGAGAATAACACTGAAGATGGGCCACTGGCAGGCTGAGACTGGTGGTGTAGGTGACTGAAGTAGGTAGCTGATAGCTGAAGCAGATACTGATGAAGATAGGTCTATGCTGATGAAGGGGTCAAAACCAAGCCAAAATATATGATGGATACCCTGAAAAACAAATAAGCAAATGTTAAAATGATGCAATGATGATGTATGCAAATGATATGCAAGGGTTTGTGATCAAGATGGATCTGATTAACTGCTTTGATATAGGTCCATATATGTCCAAGAAATCCAGATGGAGGTTCATAAGTCCAGTAACCAAGGTGGGGGACTCAAATAAAGAGTCACATGTCCAGGGTTAAAATCACAAGAACTATTCCAAAATGGAGTACTCTTAATCAAAACAAAGTAACAGGGTATGTTGAGGTCAAGGGTACCTGCAAACCTGTAAATAGCCCAACCCCCTCACAGGTGATGTTCTAAAACAAGGATCCTCAGACTTGGATCAGTTATGAGAAGTGTAAACACTTCTAACCTGGAGGTACAGTGTTTACAATAACCATAAAAGATCCTCCTCTAATTCACCTCAGTTTCTGAAGGTCAATACTAAAGGTCATCCAGACTTAGCAGGCTTCCCAGATAGCCCTAGCACTACAGGAAATCTGTAGCACATAGTTCTCAAGAAGAAACCCATATCTGAACCGTGTTTCATATTCCCGCACCAGACCGAAATGGAATGGGAAAGAATATGAACCACTCTAGCCTAGTTGTCACTCAGGTCCCAGGTATAGGACCTCAACTCTCAATAGAACCCCACCCACCAAAGCAACAAAACCAGATCCAGCCAGCATAGTATGACAATATGATGTATATAAAGCTGTAAAGAAAGCAATAAAACAACTGTACATAAAGCAATAAATAAAACAAATATACAAACACAAATAGCATATAACACCCCAGTAAACACAAATCAAACAAGCGCTAGGAGGAACCCACAAAAAGAACCAGAAGCCCTGGTTGCAGTATAAGGTCCCCAGCAGAGTCGCCAAGCTGTCGCTCCCAAAAGATGAGACTGGCTCAAATATGGTACAGACGCGAACGGTCGGCGAGAGGAGGATGTAAGAACACACAGGAGTGAACTCACAGGGAATGAAAAGAGTCGCCAGCTAGGCATTTTTATCCCGAAGGAAAGGCGATGCTGCATAGACCTAGAAGGATATGGATAAGACGGTTGCGAACCAGAGAGACTGAGAAAGGGGGTTGGTTACAACCTGGGAAGGTATTAGCACCCAGATTGTCCGTCGTACTCGACGGGATCCACGCTTAAAAGATTTGGGTTTTAAAGGGGTAGTGTCAGTGCAATCTGTTATAAAAGAACTGGAAAAGGATGTACAGGTGTCTGTGTAAAAGAAGTGTGGAGTGAAATATGAGAGTGTCAGTGTGAGGATAAGAATGAAGATCATGAGGCTTAAAGAATGATGCTGGAAGGGGGGGAATATATAGGGACTTTTGTTCGATAACTGTTAAGTTATGCCTACGTATCCTCTCGTGCAATGAGGAAGTCAGAACTCCGTAGTTCGACCCAAAGAGACTGAAAGATGAATTGATTTGTGAACTGCTTACTTGTCTATGCTCAAGTGTATGACCTGTCTGGCTCAGGTGCAAACTGTCTTGCATTAGACGGAAGAAGCAAGTTCTCGTTTGTGAGTGAATGAGATGAGAAAAGAATCCCGGAGGAGACGATTATTGTTTGTTTTTGAGTTTTCAGTCTTTTATTGCTTTTGAAAATTTGTCATAAGTTAATGAGTTTAAGCCTAAACCAATGGATTTAGTAAACTCATCACATCTTCCCTCTGATTAGGGGTAATGAGAATACCTTAAGTGTGAAGTCAGCTTCTCACACTTAATCACCTTTGATGCAGGATTAAGATCATTAACCTATTTGTGATTAATTGAATGTTTTTGTTGTTTTTGTTTAGTGTTAAGTGATGAGGTTAAGCCATAATCAGGGATTAAACAGACTCATTACACCATCCCAATAGAAGGATAATAGATGAGAATGTTAAAGCTGAGGAAAGCTCCTCAACTTAATCCATGATTAGGGATTAAACTCATGACAAAACAAGCCTTTGATTAAGTGGATTTTACTTAATGATAAGATGATGAAGTGATTTTTAGGGTTTATAAGACAACTTGAGGGGGACTTGTCCATTAACACTAGGGTTAGTCCTTCTTAACCAATTAAGGAAGAATTAGAACCCTAATGCAAGGCCCAAGTTACAAGTGTGATGTCTTGATGATTATTACGTGAATTGATTAAGAGATTTAAACACATTAAGGGTTCAACACTTAGGATTAAAGTTATACACTCCATCCTAATAGAAGGATGCAGGCATAAGCTTAATCACAAAGCCTTAAAGCCTTTAAGGTTTAGTCCCTGATTATGAGGTGAGAAGAGAAGACTCAAAGAGACACAAAGGTAAAAAACTAAGTGGGGAGACTAATCAAAACCCTAATCATTGTCATGCTTGGTTGTTCCTAAGGTTTGTGAGGTTTAAGAAAGCAATCTTCAGAGGAACCACCAGGAAGCAGATGAATGGAGCAAAGAGAAGCAAAGCAACTTGCTTCATTTAAGAAGACAAGTCACTTGAAGAAAGAAAGTAAGATGAAGAAGAAAGAGCAAGCTCAATCTCAAACACATAACAAAATGCAGCAAGGATGCATAAAAGAGATGAAAAGGAAAAGTGAGAAGTGAAGGCAAATTCACTTCTCAAAGTTACTTACCACCTGAAAAGTTAATGAAAGAAATGCAATGCAATGCAACATGAGATGAAATGGCATGATGCAAATCAAAACCAGAAGCAAATATGAGATGATAATGATGCTATGAGATGATGCAAACATGAAACAAAGCATGAGGATGATCATATGAACAAATGGATGCAAGAGAAGCAAGTTTAGAACCAAAAACATACATGAAAAGTTATGGAATGCAAATGGCATACACAGTGGCAAATGAAAGATGTAATGATCAAACATGCTTCTAATATGTCTTAAGATGTCTAATGAATCAAATGGATGCACAAAATGCTATGGCAAGTCATGGTATGTGGGCAAATGCAAGATGAATGCAAAAGGAAGCCCAAATTAGGGTTTATGATCAATGCAACAAACAAAAACCAAAATCAGAAGCAAACCTCAAGATAAAAAATTGAAAATGCACTCCAAGGAACCCTAACCCTACACAAACTCACTGCCCAAAGGAGGGGTTCTAACTCTTAACCTAATTAGGGTTATGAATTTCCTAAAATTTCTAGGGTTTTAGGGTACCTTAACAAGAAAAATGCCAAACAAATTGAAAATGAAAGATCAAATCATGCCAATTTAATCTTACAAACTACATGATGTGCAAAACACAATGCAAAAAGAATCAAAGTCCAACTCTCAATGGTTAGGCAGAAATGATTTTTTGAAGTTTGGACCAAAATAATGCTTTGAAAATGAATTAATTCCATGGAAAATTGTCAAAATGAATCAAGATCCAAAAAGAAATTTGGTTTGAGGGTTGGACAATGTTTCTAAATGATTTTAAAGGTTTCATGAATTTTTTGGTGATTTTTAAATACCTAAAAGGATTTTTAATTAATTAATTCTCATTAATTAATTAAAAATAAACTTTTAAATGATTTAAAAATATTTTTTAATGCAAAAAATAAAAATAAAAATGTTTTTGGTTTCTGAAAATTAATAAAAGTTTATATAAAAATTTTCAGAATTTTTAAAATTGTTTTGCTATTTTAAATAAAAATGGAGAAAACAAATGAATTAAAAAGAAAAATAAAATGAATTAAACTGAAAATGGGAAAAGTCAGCACATCCAAGGGCCTAGATTTGAACTGGCAGCGCGCGCGTTTGACTTGGCGCCACATCCAAGGGCTGAAATTCAAACTTCGCTAATTAAATGATTAAGCCCTAATCCTGCCCTAATCACTTTCAGGCGACCGGAACACTGTTCCGGTCGTCTTCTCCGGCTAGCTCATTCTTCAAACTCTCTCTACACGCATCAAAAATAAAATCTAACTACCCAGAATTCATCCCCACTTAAAAACGAATCAAACCCCTCAATCAAACAACATTTATCATTCATCAATCAACCAAATCGAATCAAAACATTTTTAGGGCAAAAAGTTTCAGAGCATTCATACATCCTGGTTTCTCAACCATTTTCAAAAGTAAACACATATTCATGATCAGGGAAGTGCATAGAAGCTTTTAAGAACTTAAAAACATGTTTCTGGAAAAAAGTTTTGAGATGACTACCTGAACTGAAGCTTTCGATTCAGGAGCTTTCTGGCTGTTTCTTTGGCTTAAATCCACTCCAATGATCCTCCTAAGAAGCTTGCAATGTTTGTTTGAAGTTTGCAATGGCTGGTTTGAGAGATGGCAGGAGTTATGTTCAATGGCAGGTGGTGATCGTGTTTTTGATTCTCTGAGTTTCAGGCTATGGTGAGGGGTGCTTTGTGATCAGGAAGGTGTGTGGAGTTGATTTGTGAAGTTAGTTTGTATGTTTGTGGCCTGTGTGATGAGTTTCGAATGCTCTTGCAAGATGAGGTGAAAATGAGAATGCTGAGTTATGGATGGTTTCAGGCCTCTGTGTTTGTTGCTTTGGCTTGCTTTTGGCTTGTATAGACAATTGTCATTGGTCAGAAGAAGTGATGTGTGCTTTATTGATAGGTATGGCTCAAGTTGCCAAAATGTCAAAGTTGTGTAAGAGAGGTATGGGCTACTTTCTAGCCAAGGACAAAAGGTGTGTCCTGCGCAGCATGATGTGGGGAGATGCCTAGGATGGTTCAGCAAGCTAGCAAGCAAGTGGATGATAAACTATGATGAGTTTTGCAAGTTGGTTCATTTTTGCTTCTTATGAAAAATCTTGATCCATAAGCCACAAAAATGAGAGACTCCTTGGCCCATTCTGAATTTTGGGTCTTGTATGATCATGTTGTGAAGTTTAGAAGTCCATTTGATAACTTAATTTGCCTTGAGAAGTGAATTTGCAACTTTGCCTCTTTGGTGGAAACTTTGAAATTTTGTGATTTTAGCCAACTTTGACAAACCATAACTTTTGATCCAAAATGAATTAGGTCATGTTCTTGTACTTTTTGAAAAGGGAATGATCCATTCTACAACTTTCATGACCAAAGTTTTTCCATTTGAAGCTTTTTTTTGAATCAAAAAGTAAAGGTTGAAAAAGTTGCCTAAAATGGCAATTTCATTAAAAGTCAAACTTTCCCAAAAAGTCAACTTTGAAAAAGACTTGAAATTCTTCAATTTTGTGAACTTCCAACATCTTCCATGATAAAATAAAGATCATACACAATCAAAATGATGAAGAACACCATTTGGTTGGGTCATTGGGGGCCTCAGATGCCCTGATTTTACACTGACTTGCTTGGAAAGTCAACTCTTGATCAGATGACTTCCCCATGGAACTTCTTCATGAAAATTGATATGCATACTCCCCATACCATATAGAGACCAATATAAACAAGAATGACCAAAAAAATTGGAGTTATGGCCTCTGAAACCAAAACCCTAATTCTAGGTCATCTGTGTAGTCAAACCTGGCTCTGCTTCCACACCAATTCCAGTTCTTGTGATTTTTTGACATTCTTGACTTTGAGAGGATATAATGTGATGTTTGAACATACATGGACCCCTTTGAAGTGATTGATGACCTTTGGAGTGGCTCAAGAAGCTCTTGGATTGCTCAGATCACAAACCCTAGATGCAGATGACTTAGAATCTATGCAGTGAATCAAAATTGTGATATGGGATGCTATAATTGAGTTTATGCATATGAAAATGATCACAAGCCATGGTTTGAATGGGTGAGGGAAAATTTGGGGTGTTTACATCTTGCATTAGACGGAAGAAGCGAGTTCTCATTTTCAGAGTGAATGTGATGAGAGAAGAATCCCGGAGGAGACGTTTATTGTTTGTTTTTTGTGTTTTCAGTTTTTTATTGTTTTTGGTGTTTTTCATAGGATAATGAGCTTAAGCCTTAATCAAGGGTCGTAAACTCTTTATATCACCCCTAATTAGGGATAATGAGTCTACTTAAGTATGAGATGAAAATCTCAACTTAATTACCCTAATGATGCAGGATTAAGATCATTAACCTACTTGTAATTATTAAGTGTTTTTGGATTTTGTTTTGTGTTAAGTAATGAGTTTAATCTCTAATCAGGGATTAGTGAACTCATTACACCATCCTTAGAGAAGGATAATAGATGAGAACACTTAAGATGAGGAAGAATCCTCAACTTAATCCATGGTTAGGGATTAAAATCATGATATAACAAGCCTTTATTAAAGTGGATTTTAATTAAAGATGGGATCAAGAAATGGATTTTATGTTTGCAAGACTAAACCTGAGGGGGACTTGTCTATTGAACACTAGGGTTAGTCCCTCTGAACCAACAGGCATAGATGTAACCCTAATATAAGGCCCAAGTTACAAGCTTAAGTCTTAATGATTATTAGGTGTTTTGATTAGGAGGTGTAAACAACTTAAAGGTTTAACACTAAGTATTAAAGTTATACACTCCATCCTAAGATAAGGATACAGGCATAACCTAATTCAGAGTCATAAAACTTTAACTGTTTAGCCTTGATTATGAGATGAGAAACAGAGACTCAAGGAGACTCAAAGGTAAAAACTAGGGGAGACTATGTATAAACCTAAAGTTATCATGCTTAGATATTCCTATGGTTTGTGAGGCTTAGTAAAAGATCTTCAAATGGCCACCAACGAAGAAGAAGCAGATGAAAAGAGAAGAGAAAGGAGAATAGGTTACTTACTTCTTGAAGAAGTTAAGTAACCTAAGAGACAGAAAAGGAGCAAGAGAGAGAGAGAGAGAGAGAACAAGTGAGTCAAACTCACTTCAAATAAAAATAAAGATGCAAATGAAAAGATGAGAAGAGATTAGATGTGGAGGCAAATCCACATCCTAAACAACTTACCTGAAGCCCCTGCAATGGTTAGTATGAATGCATAAGACATGAAACAAAAGGAAATAAGGCAAATGAAGATGCAATGATCAAGACCAGAAGTGCAAGCACAATGCAAATGTGTTATGAATGATGCAAATACATGTACAACGTTTATGTATGATCATACAAGAGATGAGATGTAAAGGAAAGCATGTTAGAAGCTTGAAATCACATGAATACACATAAGAAGTAATGAATGAAAAGCATACCAAATGGATGCAACAATGATCAACCAATGTTCACACATGTCCTAAAGTATCTAAGATGACATACAAATGCATGAGATGTCATAACAAGTTCTTATGATGAAGGTATGCAAAGATGAATGCAAATGAACATGGCAAATTAGGGTTTTAAGAAAGTATGAGATGCATATGATCAAAAGAGAAGCAAAACACATTATAAAAATTGAAATTGCAACCAAATGAACCCTAAACACACATAAGATCACTCCCCAAAGATGAAGGTCAGAAGCTATACCAAAGTCAAGTTATGGTTTTTCTAAGTTAGGCTAGGGTTTTGGGTACTTCTTATTGAAAAATGTCAAACAAACTGAAAATGCAATGCAAACGTATGAGCTAAATACCCTAGATACTACATGCAAAGTATGAAAAATGCAAAAAGAACCATGTACAAATTCATCTTGGTTGATCAGAAATGGATTTTTGAAGTTAGGGTTAGAAAAATAGGAAATTTGGAAACCATGATTCATGGTTAATTGTCAAAACATGATCAAACCCTAAAAGAAATTTGTAAGATGAGTTTGTAAATTGTTCTAAATATGTGAGAATGCTTCATGATTTTTTTGGTGATTTTAAAATACCTAAAAGTATTTTTAATTAATTAAAATGAATTAATTAATTAAATAATACAATTAAATGATTTAAAAATAGATTTTTAATGCAAAAATTAAAAATAATAATGTTTTTGGTTTCTGAAAATTATTTAAAGACAAAATGCAAAAGATCAATTTTTTACAAAATGATTTGCTATTTTAAATAAATATATGAAATAAAATGAAAGAAATAAAATAAAAATGCAAAAGTAATTGAAATGAAGGGCCAGGATTGCGTGGAAAGGGGATAAAGGGCTGAGATCTCAAGTCAGCTTGACTTGAGGTATGAAGATCTAAGGGCCTAGATTCAAATTTTGCTTACGCGCGTGATCCAAAGGTTGAGGTTCATTCTGAGAATTTAATTATAATTAATTTTAATTAATTAGGATTAGGGTTAGTGAAATAATCTAGATCGTTTGTCCCCTAAACTAATCAAGATCATGTGTCTCTCATTCAATCTGGCAATGTTAACCCTAATTAGCCCTAACCACTTTCAGATGACAAGAACAGTGCTCCGGTCATCTTCTCCGGCAAGCCCAAATCACTAACTTCTTCCCTGGGCCTCTACTAAACATCTAACCTACCCAGAAACATTCCCCACACTCTCAGGAACACGAATCAATCATCAAACATCATTTAAACTACATGAATCAAGCAAATCGAAGCAAACGTTTTTCACGGGCAAAACTTCAGAACATCAATACATACTCATTTTCAATTCTAAACACATCATGATGATCAGGATAACATGTAGAATCAATTTATAACAAGTAAATGAAGTTCTGGAAAATTTGTTCTTGATGGATACCTGAACTGAAGTTCTTCAAACTGGAGCTTTCTGAGCCTTTCCTTGGTGCAAAATGACTCCTCTGGTCCTCCTGCAGCTAATGGAATGCTTGGATGAAGTTTATTTGGGCTATTTTGAAGGGTTCAGTTCTGATATGGCAGAAATCGTGTTTGTGTTTGAGGTTGTTTTCGGTCATGGTGATGGGTGGGTTTTGTTCCTTAGGTCATGTGTGATTGAATGGTGAAAGAAAATTTGAGGTTTGATGGCTGAGGAGTGAGAATCAAAGAGATGAAGTTTGAAGTGGATTTTTGTAATCTAAAGTGTGTGTGTTTTGAGCTCTTCGGTGTTATGTTTTATGATCCTTAGGAAATGCATAAACAATTGGAATGAGTCAGAAGATTAGATATCCACTATGGGAATGGCATGGTTCAATTTGCCAAAAAGTCAAAAGTTGTGTACTTGAGGTATGGGCCATGGAAAAGCTGATTTGAGGGCTTGAGTTGCCTCAGCTGGTTTCAAGGAGAACCCTAGGATCAAATGTTGTGAGTTGCATGGCTTGGATCAAGAGCTTGCATAGTTTTTGCAATTTTGCAACTTTGTGATTTCTTGAAAAACAAGTCATGGAATCCTTTGGTTCAAGGCTCAATTATGACTTTGAGATGTTGTTTGATCATGCCATGATGTATTTGAGTGGATTAGATGTCATGTAGAGGCCTGGAATTCACTTTTGCCCATTTCCCTCTTTGACATGAACTTGAAAATTACAAGATTTTTCCCAACTTTGACATATCATATCTTGAGTTCTAGGATGAATCAAGAGGAGTTCTTGTACTTTTTGAAAATGGGAAGATCCAATCTACAACTTTCATGTTTGAAGAAAATTCATTTGAAACCTTTTTGATCAAGAAAGAGGAGGTTGAAAATCTTTCCTAAAATGGAAAGTTTTCATTACAAGTCATGTCCAAAAATGGCAACTTTTGCAATGGCTCAAAATTCTTCAATCTTGTGATCTTTCAAACATTCCTAATGTAACACCCCAAATTTTCCCTCTTCTGTTTAGCATCATCATCATACCATAATCATCATCAGCATGTCATGTCCTTAGCATTTTTACATAGAAAGATGAAGCATAGCACTTGAATGTTATAGCATAAGGCATATGATCAGTCATCCGGGAAATTTGAAGTGTTGCAAGTCAAAATCAGGAGCATGGTGACCTGGCAAGAAGCTCACAAGGCATGTTACACAAGCTTGGTATCATGGTCAAGGCCCTAAAAAAGATGGAGGATCAAATTCAGGTCAAAACGGATGGCGCCGGGTTATTATTGAGGTTTCCCACCAAAAGGAGTGAGAATTCAAAATTTGATTGCGTTAACCGGTTAACGCTTTTGGTTAACCGGTTAATGGCTGCGAATTTTGAATTCCAGCAGCAAAATTCAGCATGTATTTTTTGGCTCCAATTTTCCAATTTTCCAATTTTTATTCATTTGAATTAAGGAGAAGGATCTAGAGCATTTATCCAAGCCTAATTTCAATGATAGGTCCTAATCACTTTCTAAAGCTAATTCCAAACCATATTTTTTGGATCCCAAACCAAAATTTTGGGCCTCAAACCTAAACCATATTTAATCTATTTCCCTCCAAACCAAGAAAAGCTCTCTCATAATTCACTCCTCTTCATTTTCTGAATTTTGATCTCCCTCACCATTCTCTTATTTTTTTCCTCTGAATTTTCCAAATCACTTAAAGTTCCTCTTTGAAGATCACATAACTTTGCCTTAAAGTGTGTAGATCTTGGAACTAGACCTCTATCCATAGCTTTCTTTGCATCATTTTTCTGGTTTACTTGGTGGTTCAGATCTGGTTTGGAAGTTAGAAGTGCTTTTGGAGCCAAAATTCTGCATCAAGACCCTTTGCTTGCATTTATTTTGCATGAAGTGTGAAGCTTAGCATCGGATCTTCAAAGTTTTCCGCGAAATCTCTCATTTCCAGCTCAAACAACAACTAACAAAGAATACCTTAGCTTTGTAGGTTGGTTAAATTCATATCTAGCTCTGTTTTAACTTATTTGCATGCTTGTGCTTTAGATCCACCATGTGCTTGTGTATTTTCTTGTGTTGCTTGAATTGATTGGTTGATTTGTAGCCAGATCCGTGTGCTAATGTTCATGAGCTTAATGATGTCAATTAATGTGAATTGATCCATTTATTTCATGCTTAATTGATTGCTAGTTTGGTGTGGAATTATTTGAATAAGTTGGATTTGAGCTGATTTTCTGCAGGAAATTGTTGTATTTTATATAGTGTTAACCGGTTAAGGCTTTGGGTTAACCGGTTAACGCACCTTTTTTTGCGTATTTTGCCGCAGGTTTGAATTGGTTAACCAGTTAAAACTGATGCAAAATGCCTTTTTTGAGCTATTTTGAGCTTGTTTGATCCCCTTGCTTGTCTTAATTGCCATGGATCATTGTATGATCATTGAATATGCTAGTTTAGGGTGATTTGCTTGTTGGTTGATGTATGCTTCCATGTTCTCGACGTGTAAATGCTTGTATGTGCAAAGTTTGGCATGTTGTTTGATCTTTGTTGATTTGAACTTTGAGCATGCTAATTCCATGATTGTGTTGATGAGCATGTGCTGGATTTTTGCTAACACTTGCAGGGGCTCATGGTTATTGAATTGTGGATGTTTATCCACATTTCAACTCTTCTAATTTTCTTTTTAAGTTGCTTTATACTTTTTGATTTGATGTTCCTTATGACATCATGTGATGCAACTCTTTTCTTCCCCCTTTAGGAGCAACTTATCTCCTTTAGAGGAGTAAGTTGCTTGCTAGCTTTCTTTTCCTCTCTTTTGCTCCTCTTTGGTTGTTCTTTTCTCTTATGATAGTTGAAACCTCACTAACTTTAGGACCACTTTTTGCATGCTAATATTAGGATTAGTCTTTCCCCATTAGACTTTTTCCTTTTTCTCCTTTGGTTCTTTCTCTTCTCATCTCAAAACAAAACCTAAAAAATAGTAATAAAGAAAGAAGTGATTTCTTGTGTAATAGCCTTATTCCATGGGGCCTATGTATTCATTCCATCTTGGAATAGTGCATTTGTCTAGCATGATGCACAAGTCAGATCATGAGGTCATCTTCATCAAGAAAAACCCTAAAAAAATACTTCTTCATTTTTAATCACTAAAACATCTAATAAATTCAACAAGTCAATGAATTTAGGCCCTTGCCCTTGGAAAAAAATCTTGGATAAGTTCTCCTTACTTGGTGTGCTTGTTCTATTATTCCATATTGAAATGTAGTAGCAAGTACACATTCCATGGAAAATAGCTTGAGTTTATTCTCTTGTGCCACACCAATAAAAGACTTCTAAAAAACACAAACAAAAAATAAGCGTCTCTCCTTCGGGACTTCTTTTCTCATCACCTTCACTCCGTACGCGAACTTGCTCCTACTTGTCATTTTGCAAGACGGTTACGCACTCGTCGTCCGAGCCTGCAACACCTGAGCATTGACATAGGCAGTTCAATCCTTAATTCACAAGCCATCTTTTCTACCCCTAGTTAGGGGAACTACGGTGTCTCTGATCCTCATGCCCAGATGAGGTATGTCGGCAGCGGGGTAGGGCCCGTTCGAGCACACTCTTTATTTTCCCTACATTTTTCCCCTTTCTTTTCTTTTTTCCAGTTTCAGTTTCAGTTTTGCAGCATCTTTCATTTCTTCACCCTTTGAATCATTTTCTTTGCAAGCATGGATCCCGTCGGGTACGACGGACGATCTGGGGTGCTAATACCTTCCCAGGTTGTAACCGACTCCCAAACCCAGTCTCTTTGGTTCGCATGACCTTTTTCCTTCCTCTTCTTTTCCTTGGGTTGTGCAGCATTACCATTCTCGTTCCTTTGGGATACAAATGCTTGGCTGGCGACTCTACCTTCTTCCACGCCACTTTCGCGTTTGTACCAGGATGGAAATCCAGGGAGCGACAGCTGGCGACTTTGCTGGGGACTCTCTAACCAGAGTATCCCTGGTTTCCCTTGAGAGTCTCTCCTAGCGTTTGCGTGTTTCTGTTTCTTTGGGTGTTGATTGTTTGTTGTTGCGTGTTTATTTTACTTTTGTTTATTTATAGTTTTATTTACATCTTTATTTACAGCTTTCAGTATTTATTTTCATGCATCATATCATACTGGACTGTCTGGCTGTTGGTTTCCTTTTTTTCTGTGGGATTGGGAACTTTTACTGAGAGATGAGATCGTAATCGGGGCTCGAGTGCACCATAGGACTTAGAGTGGACATTCACTTTGGCTTCATGGCATCTTTCTATGTTGGTAGTAGTGAGTTCCACACCCAGACTTGCAACCATCTTGGAAATGTATTGATGCCGGAATCTTTCTAGGGTCATACACAACCTCGATAGTTATGTGCATATGGGGACCGATCATTGAGGACCTTTGTGGAAACATCCCTCTCCAGTGGTGACAGTAGCAGACCACATTTTGTGGCAAACCCATTCGCACCCGAGGGCCCACTGGGAACTCGCATAGGATGGCCTGGTTCTTTTATAGGAACTCAGTCAAAGCATCTGGTCGTATGACGATAGTATTGTACCCTTCGGGATGAATGTACTATTGTTTCTCGATTCCAGCGCTTGAAGCTGGGAACTTATAAAGGATGCTTGTTTTTCCCGGACTCACGCTGAGACCTCACTGAGTAGTACATAATGCCAAACCGATTCCCTGATTTGGTCATGATTCATTTCTCGGAAATGGTGAACGTATTATTGTTATTCGGCTTTGAGAGTCCGTGATGTTTGACCCGGAGCGCACCTGTGAGATTGGGAGGGGTTTACAGGTTTGCAGGATCCCTTGACCTCATCATACCTCATTGCCAGTATAGTTCTATGATTCGATAAGGCTACATGGATTTTAGAGTTCTTAAGTCATCTGGTATTTGATTTTGGGGCTTTTGAGACTGAATTCTTGTTCATGGGGCTTTATTCAGAGGATATTGGTTCTTGGTCACTTGGGTCCAGTGTTCCGTATCCAGACAGTCCCGGTCGTTGATCATATTCCTGCATTGTATTTTGCATCGCATCATACTCGCATTAACTATTTGTGTTTCCATTTCAGGTTAGCATTTAGTCTTTGTACCCAGTTCTGGTATTCATTGTTCCTCCAGATGACAGAAGTCCAAGAGATACCCAAAAAAAGGAATGCTCATTACGCTTTCCCACAACCAGAAACCGAGGATATTTAGAAACTGGTGGGCTTGATGAGTGACAAGGTTTCAGATGATTTCAGAATCCGGTATGGGAAGATCTTGGGTTACATGAACAAACCTACTGTTGATCATAGAGATAGTCTTCATTCTTTGTTGCAGTTTTATGACCCTCAATTGAGAATTTTTGTGTTTGCTGACTACGTCTTGGCTCCCACTATGGAAGAGATTTCTGACATCCTGAAGATTCCTATCAAGAATGGTGTTCCCTATTATGCTGCGGAGAAGTGTCCCCCGTACAAGGACATTGCAGGTGCTTGTCATTTGAGTATGCTTAGAGTGAAGAAGAAGTTGGAAGCCAGTAAGGGGAAGGGATTTAATCTGGATTTTCTTATCACAGAAGCTCATGTGTTTGCTTTGGGAGGGAAGTGGTTAGATTCAGTGCGCTGTTAGCATTAATGGTCTATGGGATAAGTCTGTTCCTAGGAGAAAAATGATGGGTAAGCTTGGATGCTATCACCCTTTTCATTAAAGGAAACCCGGTGCCTACGTTGTTGGGAGACTTTTACTTCGGTGTCCATCACAGAAATGAGAAGAGAAGGGGGTATGTAAATTATTGTGCTCCATTGTTCGCCGAGTGGTTTGCTAAGAAGCTTCCGAAGTCAGGACCGTTCAAAGATCTTAAGCAAGAATGGAAGTGGGCTAGAAGATTGATGGGGTTAACATCTGACGACATAGCTTGGGGATGTAGCAGAAGCTTAGTGGGAAAGGAGTTTATTTCAAGGTGTGGTGAGTTTCCCTATGTGCCTTTGTTAAGTAGGAAGGGAGTGATAAGTCATAACCCTGTGCTGTCTAGAAAGCAATTTGGCTATCCACTGAAGGATCCTCCGCCTGATGAAGAAATAGCTAAGACTCTGTATTTTCTGGCTGAAGCTAATGAGCAGTTGGTTATTCAAGTATCTCAAGCTTGGGAAACAAAGGTTAGAGAGGGTAAGAAAGAATTCGGAAAGGTAGACCCTATGACTTATCCCTTTTTTGCTGCTTGGATACAAGGTAGGGTTGATACCTTCTTCCTTCCATTTTCGGTTGAGGCTCCACTATATCCAAAAGAGGTACCGGTACAAACCATTGTTTCTCTTGAAGATTACAAGAAGTTGGAAGCTCAGTTGCACAAGGTTCGGGTAGAGAATTCTGAGATGGCTAGCTTGTATCATCGTGCCAATCATGCTAAGCAAGAAGCAGAATAAAAGCTACAGAAGATGCTGGCTACCTTAGAAGCTAAAGAAAAGGAGTTTGCTGGGAGAGAAGCACATTTTCAGAGATTGGGTTTAACATAGTCAAAGAGAGAAGCGGAGCATAAGAAGATTGCGAAGACTCTCAGAGAAGCTCGTCAATCCATTACTTGGTTACAGGGCCAAAGAGAACAGGAGCAGAAGAAGTACAAAGAAAAGGAAGAGTTCTTTGAAGCGCAGATGGCATTCAAGAAAGAAGAGGTCGAAAAAGTTCACAAGATATGAAGGGAAA
The DNA here is from genome assembly GCA_963966055.1 of Lathyrus aphaca. Lineage (NCBI taxonomy): Eukaryota > Viridiplantae > Streptophyta > Magnoliopsida > Fabales > Fabaceae > Lathyrus > Lathyrus aphaca. The sequence continues at coordinate 351,920,519 of OZ014520.1, read as the reverse complement.
AGACTCAGCAATTGGAACAGAGCCAGCTACCCTTGAAGGAAGCAATGAAGGAGATTGCAGATCTTAAGATAAGAGCAGGCGTCAAGAAGAACCGGACGGAGGTGGCGAATGCAGAAGAGGAGCCTGGATCTTCCTTTTAGCCCAGGGTTTTAGTTTATTGTTGATTGTATCCAGACTACCTACAGGCTTGTTGTAGGAGTCCTGCTCTATCTTTTTGTCTTTTGCATTGAATTGTAACCTTTTTGGGAATTCTGTTTATGTCTATGACTTTGTCCGTTGATGGGTTGTTCACATAATGCAATGATACTTTCCAGTTACCGTTTCTGAATGAGCAAAGTTGTTGGTCCTAAGACACCAGGGTCTGAATACTCCTCAAAAGAGTTTGAAAAGTTAGTTTCCAACGAAGTCGTCTGGAGTATTTTCTGTCAAAATACCAGAGTTGGGGCATATTAATGCCTGAACATGGAAACAGGAATAGTTACATTGCATGCATATAACGTGTTTGTTGTTTTGCAGGTATTTCTCCAGTGTTCTAATGTTCATGTCACTTTCAGGCACTATAGCTCCCAAGAAGGTTCAGAGACAGTCAACGGTGCACATATACCCTACAAAGGTGAACAGAGAAAGAGCAATGGAGCAGATGCAAGCAGATCTGGATGACTTAAGGACGAGAATGGACAATTTTATGACCCTCATGGCTGGGATGGGTCAAACTCATGAGCATTTGCGCGAAATGGTGGAGAACAATCAAGCCAGGAACAATGGGACAGCAGATAGAGGTAATCGCAACGAGGCTGGTGCCCGTCATGTTGAAATGGTGCAGCCAGGAGTCACTATTATCAATGATGGAGTAAATAATATGCAGATGGATGGGCAGGACGAACAATTCACTTTGCTGGATGAGGCGGAAGGCCAGGGGGTTGATATGAACAGGAGATTTAAAGAAATGGCTGAGCAGATTCGTGCCATTAAGTCTCAGAGTTCTCTGGGGTTTGACATCACTGATATGGGCTTGGTGCCAGGGGTAAGAATTCCCTACAAGTTCAAAGTCCCTACTTTTGATAAGTACAACGGAACAGCTTGCCCGAAAACTCACCTTCAGTCTTTTGTGGGAAGGATCGTTGTGCATACAGATGATGAAAAGCTGTGGATGTATTACTTCCAGGATAGTCTTGTAGGAGCTTCTTTGGAATGGTACATGAAGCTAAGCCGAGTCAATATTCGAAGTTGGAAGGATTTAGATGAGGCATTTGTGAAGCAGTATCAATATAATTTGGATATGGCTCCAAATCGTACCCAGTTGCAGACAATGTCTCAGAGTGCTAAAGAAGGGTTCAAAGAGTACGCCCAGAGGTGGCGTCAGCTTGCTGCTCGAGTGCAACCTCCCTTGTTAGAGAATGAAATGGAAAATATGTTCATGGGAACACTGCAATGGGTGTTTATTGAAAGATTGGCATCTTGTTCAGCGACAAAGTTCAACGATATTGTGATAGGTGGAGAGAGGGTTGAAACTCTTCTGAAAATGGGGAAGATCCAAGACAATGGTGCATGTAACTCAAGTGGTGTGAGAAAGGCTTTCAGTGGACCTCCAAGAAGAAGGGAGGGAGAGACTAATGTTGTGTACGGTCGAGGTCGGGGCCGCAGATACAGAGGATCTTACGAGCAAGTGGCAGCTGTCACCATCCCCACAGGTCCTATGCAACAACAACAACAACAACAACAGCAACAGCCGCAACGCAATAACTATCAACAAAGACCCTATCAACAGAGACAAGCTCGTCCAGCTAACAGGGTGCTTGAGGCAATCCCGATGATGTACACAACTCTGCTCTAGAGACTGTTAGACTTGAATTTAATTCATTTGAGAACATTAACACCATCTCCACCTGGGGTATGATGCTAATGCAAGATGCGCATTTCATTCAGGAGCTCCCGGGCACTCAATGGAGAAGTGCAGGGCATAACAGCATAAAGTCCAAGACTTGATTGATTCAAAAGCAATTAACTTCGCACCGCCTCCAAATGTTACATCAAACCCCATTCCAAATCATGGAGGGGCCAAGATAAATGTTGTTGACAGTGGTGAGAGGTTAAATCTAATTTCGAATGTGGATGAAGTGAAGACTTCGTTGTTAGTGGTGAAAGACAGATTACTGAAAGGGCATGTGTTCCCAGGTTGTGGTTTTGACTGTGAGGGTTGTTTGAATTCAGTTAATGGCTGCGGAGTTCTGAAAGTTGGGCTACAGTATTTGATTGATGAAGGGTACCTACAATTCGACAAGTTCGACAATAGAGGCAATTGTGTGTCTACACTAACAATTTATTTTGATCCTGCTGAAGTTCCTGCTCTGAGAGAATCAGTGACTATCTATGTTCCAGAAGTAAGTCCAGTGACCATTACTGTTCCGGGACCAGTTCCCTATGTTGATGACAAAGCCATCCCTTGGCACTATGGCTCAGACGTGTACGTAGAAGGCCAGAAGGTGGAAAGTAAATCAGTAACAATTGACCCGTCTGTTATGAATGTCGGAGGAGTTGGTGGGTTTACTCGGAGTGGCCATCTCTTTGCTCCTCAAGCTCTTAGAGTTGATCATGAAGTTGAAGCTGCTACAAAGGCTAAGGGTAAACAGGTAGCAACTGAAGAGATGACAATTCCTGCTGCTAGTTAGAGCACGTTTGAAAAAGAAGTCGAGGAATTCATGAGAATAATTAAGAAAAGTGATTATAAGGTGGTTGAACAACTGAATCAGACCCCGTCCAAGATATCCATTTTGTCACTGCTGATGTGTTCTCAAGCTCACCGGGAGGCTTTGCTAAACGTTTTGCAAATGGCATATGTACCACAGGAGATAACTGTTAACCAGTTGGAGACCGTGGTAGGCAGTGTGAACGCCAGCCATGGGTTGGGATTCACAGATAGAGATCTCACTTCTGAGGGACGTAATCACAACAAGGCATTACACATCTCCATGGAGTGTAAGGGTGTTGTTCTATCACACGTCCTGGTAGATACAGGCTCTTCTCTCAATGTGCTCCCTAAGAAGGCCTTAATGAAGCTGAATATTGATGGCATCGTTTTGCGACCCAGTGACTTGATTGTGAAAGCCTTTGATGGGTCACGAAGATCTGTGTTTGGGGAGGTGGAGCTAGCTGTAAAGATTGGGTATCAAGTGTTCAAGAGCAGATTCTATGTTATGGATATTCAACCCGCTTATAGATGTTTGCTGGGACATCCTTGGATTCATGTTGTTGGCGCAGTGACATCCACGTTGCATCAGAAGTTGAAGTATGTGGTAGACGGACAAGTTGTTACTGTATGCGAAGAAGAGGATATTTTTGTAAGCCATCTGTCGACCTTCAAGTATGTGGAAATAGAAGGGGAGATCCATGAGACACTTTGCCAAGCTTTTGAGACGGTTAATGTCAGTACCTTGTCTCCGGTTGCTGCAGTTCAGAGCACTGAGAAGGAAGGGACTCCTATCTACTCCTACAAGCAAGCTAAGGAGGTAGTTCAATCCGAAAATGCCCAGGGCTGAGGCAAGCTGTTGGAAATGGAAAGGAAAAATGACAAGTTTGGTCTCGGATATCAACCTGGTCAGTCCAGCTGGCTCATGGCAGTAAGCCCATAGCATTCACAAGCGCTGAAATGCTCGACTATAATAACGTTTGTTCAGCAGATGCCGATGGTGATAGTGACTGCGACTTGGATAACTAGATTCACCCATGCGTACCTGGGGAGGAGCTCCGGAACTGGTATGCTGAAGATTTTGTTCAAGTTACTTGGCAGTCAAAGTAATTTTCTTTGTTTCCATTTTTATCATACTGCGTGTCAAATCCTGCACTCTGCCCAAGGTGCATGGATCCATATGTAGGGCCACCATTTTTTTAATGCATTTACTTTTTGCATGAAATAAAGGACATTTTTCAAGCAAATTGTGTCCTTTCGTTTTTAAAAATTTTTCACAAAAAACAAATAAAATGGCAATGTTTTCTTTTCAGTGTTTTTTGTTTGTTTGCGTCTCCTTTGAAAGAACAGATTCTGAAATAAGCACATCATTTGTGAAGTGTTGATCATTCAGATTCCTGTGATAACGTTCCTACTATGATTATGCATGACTTCGACAATCCTATCTACCAAGTTGATGAAGGGGTTGAGGAAGACTGTGAACTCCCGGAAGAATTGGTTAGGTTGTTGAAACAAGAGGAAAGGGTCATTCAGCCTCATCAGGAAGAAATAGAGATCATCAACATCGGATCTGAAGATGTAAAGAGAGAGATAAAGATTGGGGCCAGTCTGCAGGCCGAGGTAAATAGAAAATTGATTGGTATGCTACGTGAATATGTGGATATCTTTGCCTGGTCGTATCAGGATATGCCAGGGTTGGATACTGACATCGTTGTGCACAAGCTACCACTAAAGGAAGACTGTCATCCGATAAAGCAAAAGCTGAGAAGAACTAGCCCTGATATGGCTATGAAGATCAAGGAGGAAGTTCAAAAGCAGTGGGATGTTGGGTTCCTTGTTGTAACTAGTTACCCACCTTGGGTAGCTAACATCGTGCCTGTACCAAAGAAAGATGGCAAGGTCCGGATGTGCGTCGATTATCGGGATCTAAACAGAGCAAGTCCAAAGGATGACTTTCCATTACCTCACATTGATGTGCTGGTAGATAACATCGCTCAGTTCTCGGTATTTTCTTTCATGGATGGCTTCTCTGGGTACAATCAGATCAAGATGGTATCGGAAGACATGGAAAAAACGATGTTCATTACCCCGTGGGGTACATTCTGTTATAAGGTTATGCCCTTCGGATTGAAGAATGTCGGGGCAACGTATCAACGGGCTATGGTAACTTTGTTCCACGATATGATACATAGGGAAATTGAATGCTATGTGGACGATATGATTGCCAAGTCCCGGGACAAAGAAGAGCATTTGGTCAATCTCAAAAAGATGTTTGATAGATTGATAAAGTATAGATTGAGGTTGAATCCAAACAAGTGCACTTTCGGAGTGCGTTCCGGTAAGTTGCTAGGTTTTATTGTTAGCCAAAGGGGGATTGAGGTAGATCCTGCAAAAGTAAAATCAATACGAGGCATGACTGCACCGAAAACAGAAAAATAAGTGTGTGGGTTTTTAGGGAGATTGAACTACATTTCACGATTTATATCTCACCTAACTGCTACATGCAAGCCAATATTCAAACTGTTAAGAAAAGAACAAACGGTCAGGTGGAATGAGGACTGTCAAAGAGCCTTTGAGAAAATAAAGGAATATTTGCAGGAGCCTCTGATTCTAATGCCTCTAGTTCCAGGACGGCCACTTATCATGTACTTGACTGTGTTAGAAGGGTCGATGGGGTGTGTGATAGGCTAACATGACGAGTCTGGTTGAAAAGAGCATGCTATTTATTACCTTAGCAAAAAGTTTACCGACTGTAAATCCCGTTACTAACTGCTCGAGAAAACTTGTTGCGCTTTGGTATGGGTTTCCCGCCGACTGAGACAGTACATGTTGACCCATACCACACTGCTAATATCAAAAAGGGACCCCGTCAACTATTTTTCAAGAAACCAGCATTAACCGGAAGGGTTGCAAGGTGGCAAATGACCTTAACAGAGTATGAAATACAATATACTTCCCAGAAAGCCATTAAGGGAAGTGTATTGTCAGATTATCTTGCACATCAACCGCTTGAAGATGACTATCAGCCAATGAAGTTTGATTTCCTTGATGAGGACATCGTGTACCTTAAAGCAAGAGATTGCGAGGAACCACTTCCGGAGGAGGGGCCTGACCCTGAATCCAAATGGAAGTTGATGTTTGATGGGGCAGTCAATATCAACGGACGTGGAGTTGATGTTGTTCTTATCACTCCCGAACGTGTTCACTTTCCCTTCGCGACCAGAATTACTTTTGGCTGCACCAACAATGAAGCGGAATACGAGGCGTGCATAATGGGAATAGAGGAGGCTATTAATCTTTGGATTAAGACCCTCGATATATTCGGAGATTCAGCCCTTATTATTAACCAGATTACCGATAAATGGTATACACATCAAGAGCACTTAATTCCTTATAGGGATTATGCCAGAAGACTGTTTACGTTCTTCACAATGGTTAAGCTACAATATATACCACGAGATGAGAATCAATTTGTCGATGCATTGGCAACTCTTTCTTCGTCCATCAAAGTCTTGTGTAAGAACTATGTGCCTAGGATTGACATTTCCAGGCTTGACGCACTAGCTTATGCTTTCTCTGTAGACGTAGTGTCTGATGAGAAACCTTGGTACGTTGATATTAAGCTTTTCCTGGAAAAACAAGAATACCCAGTTGGGGCATCATCCAATGACAAGAAAACCTTGAGATGACTTGCTGCTAGTTTCTTCTTGAATGCAGATGGAGTTCTGTACAAGAGGAACTTTGACATGGTCTTACTCAGATGCGTGGATAGACACGAAGCAGACTTGTTAGTGCAGGAAGTCCACGAGGGATCTTTCGGTACTCATGCAGGAGGGCATGCAATGGGTAAGAAGTTATTGAGATCAGGGTATTATTGGCTAACAATGGATGCAGACTGTTGTTCGTACGCCCGTAAGTGCCACAAATTCCAGATTTATGCAGACAAAGTGCATGTTCCTCCTAGCCCGCTCAACGTCATGTCATCTCCTTGGCCCTTTTCTATGTGGGGCATTGACATGATCGGTAAGATAGAGCCTACTGCTTCAAACGGTCATCGTTTCATCTTGGTTGCGATTGATTACTTCACCAAATGGGTTGAAGCAGCATCTTATGCCAATGTCACTCGTCAGGTGGTAGCCAGATTTCTAAAAAGAGACATCATTTGCAGATACGGAGTGCCCGAGCAAATCATTACTAATAATGGTTCCAACTTAAACAACAAGATGATGGCAGAACTGTGTCGGGACTTCAAGATTCAACATCACAATTCTTCTCCTTACCGGCCAAAAGATGAATGGCGTGGTAGAGGCAGCTAACAAGAATGTTAAGAAGATTATGCAGAAGATGGTTGTCACTTACAACGATTGGCATGAGATCTTACCATTCGCACTACATGGGTACCGAACGTCAGTCAGGACGTCAACTGGGGCAACTCCTTTCTCCTTGGTGTATGGCATGGAGGCAGTCTTGCCTGTTGAGGTAGAAATTCCTTCATTACGTGTGATGATGGATATGAAGCTTGATGAGGCTGAGTGGGTACATGCCCGATATAATCAGTTGTGCCTAATTGAGGAAAAGAGATTAGCGGTTATCTGTCATGGTCATCTTTATCAGAGGAGAATGAAGCGAGTATTCAACCAACGAGTACGTACTCGAGAGTATCAAGTAGGCGAGCTTGTGCTCAAGAGGATCATTCCTCCAAGTTCAGATCACAGGGGCAAATGGACCCCAAATTAAGAAGGCCCATTCATAGTAAAAAAAATTTTCTCAGGTGGGGCACTGATGCTCACTACTATGGATGGAGAAGATTTCCAATCTCCTGTTAACTCGGACGCAGTTAAAAAATACTTCGCATAAAAGACCCGTTGGACACAAAAACAGAATTAAAGTCCAGGAAAGAAAAGGGCATCCCGGCGAGCTAAAAACAGAATAAAAAGCTCAGGAAAAAGTTATGGGGGAAAATGTGTACACCCGCTGAGTTGAAAAGTCACATCGGACAGCTCAGGCAAAAAGGGTTATCCCGGTGGATTGAAAACCCGAAAAGACGATCCATGCAAAACAAGGGAATAAGCAAACAACTGTGATTCGGGTAATTTGAACCAAATCACCATTTCATGCAGTCTGACAATATCAGAAGGATAGGAATCAGTCCCCTCATCTTCTTCAGAAAGTAAAGGCCAGAACAGAAAGTCTTGAAGACATGCTAGTCATAGCAGGAAGGAAACTCATTGGAATGTCGTGTACATTTCCATTAGGATAGTTTCATTTCTCAATTTTATGGTAGCCACCTCTTTCCAGGTAGTTGCTTCCTGATGTAAAACTTTTCCTATTCAGAGGCCATTCAATGTGTAGATGTTTAAGAATTGGCAGAATTTTTGACCAAACAAGAAATGTTAAATTCAGTTCAGAATGTCCTATCAGATGTTGGGACATTAGCAAACAGAGTATGTAAACTTATTTCAGGATGTCCTACCAGATGTTGGGACATTGTGTAAATAACTTAAGTTCAGTTTTCCAGGATGTCCCAACAGATGTTGAGACATCTCAGACCTGCTTCCAGAATTAATTATTGATTAACAGATCAGAGATATTTAAGGAGAGTTATCTGGAATTAATTAATGATGGACAAAAACAGAACAAGGCGCATCTGTAGGGAGTTTTATATTGAAGATTCAGATTAAAACAGAAGACCTAATGCACCTAGAATATAGGAAGTAACAAACCCTAAATTCAAGGTGACAGCTGCTGCACATTAGGGCTGGATCATTCTACAGAAAGCCCAAAATTCAGATACCTATTTAAACAACAGAAACTCATAGAATTGAGTACGAATTTCAGAAGACCAAATAGGGTGTCTAGAGTTTTAATAGCAGGTTGTTTTTTATTGTACCACTTTATGAGCTTTTAAGCAAAAGTGCATTTGTGACTTGATTGAAACTGTTAAGTAAGATCAAGCTATTTTGTTTGAAGGATGTCTTCAATTTCAGTAAACTTGTAAACTTGATCACTGTGTGATTGAGGGGGAGTGAGTAGGGTACTCTTATCTAAGTGAGTCTTAGGTAGAAATTGCATTGGGTAAGTATTAAGTGATAGATTAAACAGGGTGGTTTAAGTCTAGAATTAATATTACTAATAGTGGATTTCCTCCTGGCTTGGTAGCCTCCAGATGTAAGTGTGGTTATACACTGAACTGGGTTAACAAACTTCTGTGTTGTTTACTTTTCTTGCTGTTTAAGTTTTGGTTAAATTTGTCAAATGTCCTATTAAGTGTTGGGACATCTCTTAGGACATCTCATACCTGATCACAGAATTTCAATTGGCATCAGAGCAGGCACCCTGCCTGTTTATACTGGGTGAGATCTAGGGAATACAAATTCTGTAACATGGACAGAGATTTAGGGTCAGTAAATAGACCACCTATTCTGGATGGATCTAATTATGACTACTGGAAGCTGTAATACCTCAAAATTTGCCCTCTCATTTCCTCAACATTTTGCATAGCATTTTGCATATATGGATTCATAAAATAACCAAAAACATTGCATCATATATAGCATAGCCGAGGCGTGGGTATGTGATCAATGATCGGAGCAACCGAAAGTTATGAAGAGGCTACCGAAGGGCCACAAAGCTTCTCAACCTTGTGCAAAGGGTTCACAATATCCCACAAGTCTTCACTTGAAGCCACAAGTCATGGAAAGTTTTGGTTTGATTGAAGGAGGCAAGCAGTGCAATACTTCTTGAGGGAAAAGAGCCGAATTAGGGTGTCATTTCTACAGGGCTTCTACATAAATTTTTGATTCGAAGTGGATTTCTTTGACTTATATATGGTGTCAAGTGCCTAGGGTTCAAATCTCGTCCACAAGTTCATTTTGGAAGGGGTTCGACTGGCCGGACGACGGAAAATCGAGGAATTGGAGAAAAGGCAATCGGGCTAGGTAAAAAGGGTCGACTCCGGACTTTTAAGATCGAGATCATGAAATTAGGGTTACAATGATCCTATGGTTCAAGCCTGGTCAAGAAATGATGGAGGAGTTATAAAAAAAAATCAAAGAAAAATCATTTGAAAAGTAGTTGGTTTTGCATTTCCCTCCACCTTTCCTTCCACTTTCTTTCCACTTCCTTTCATTCTTTCCATCTCATTTTTCCACTTCAATTCCACTCCATTTCCCTTGGAAACTTCCACCACCTTCCACCATCTTCTAGAGTGTTCCAAGGAATATTCCAAGGAATATTCCAAGGAATATTCCAAGGAATATTCTCTTTTCCAACCCTAACCCTAACTAACTTCCAAACCTAATTTTGGATCCCAAACCTAATTTTTGGGCCCCAAACCCAAACCTAGCTCCTAGCCTAGTCCATATTTAAGCCATTTTCATCCAAACAAAAAGGGTTCCCACATTTTTCAATTTTTCACTTCTTTCATAATCACTTTTTCTCTCTCACTTTTCCTCTCCTTTTCACAAAAGCTTTTTCAAATAAGCTCTTCAAGTTTCACATTGAAACTTGAAGATCTTGAAGCTTAAGCCTCCAACCTCCATTAATTGTGGATTATAGAAGAAGAAGCTACTGAATTTTGTTGAAGATTTCGGCTTATCGGAAGTGTGCGAAGATTCAAGCTCAAGAACGCATTTATTTTGCGGTTTCTCGGTTTTCACGGTTTTCTCTTCGATTAAGCTTCGACTCTTGCAACAATTACCGAAGCACTCCTCCGCTTCGTAGGTTGGTGATCTTAATCACTTCTTCTTTAAGTTATTCTCTTCATCTCGCCACTTTTGGCATTCTTTAAGTGCTTTTCGCTTTGCTTGAAATCGTTTCGTTTCGGTTATGTTTGCTTGTGATTTGTGATTTTTGTTGAATTAGTATTTTTAAGGTGTTAATAGATATAGGTTCTATCATGTGTAAATAAGCTCCGAATAAGTAGAAATTAGTGGTAGCATGTCCCTAGGTATGTTAGGATTGTCTAGAAGCAAGTTTGTGGCCAAAAGCACTTTTTTTTAAAAGCTTTTTTTTCAATTCTGTTCAGGGTTAACCGGTTAACGCATGTGGTTAACCGGTTAACGCGTGCGTGTTTGTCCAGTTTGCTTCTGTTTTGGGTCTGTTAACCGGTTAACCTATATGGTTAACCGGTTAACGCTGTGGATTTTTGTGTTTTTGGTTTCTTTGATTGCTTAGCCCTAAGTCCTAGTGCCTCTAATGTTCATACTTGTTTAGGTAGTGATTTTAGGGAATTTTTGGATCCATTTCCAGTAGCTAGTTCCCCCATTTCGAGTCGTTTCGACACGATTCCGTTTATGTTGCGTTTTATGCGGTTTTTGTGTTCTTTGTGCATACTTTGATTTCTTGCATTTTTGTTGCTATGTTCATACATCATTAGGTATGTAATAGTCACTTTGCATTCTGGTTTTTATATGTTTGCATTGCATTAAATCATTTTTTTGCATTTCGTGATTGATGTATGTTGCATTGTGCATAATCATGTGTATGTGCATTTGGTGGTTTTGTTGCATATTTGATCATATCACTCATGTCAATTTAGTTCTGAATTTTGTATTAAGTTTAGCATTATTTGTGAGCCATCATGTTGCATATTCATAATCTAAGATTATCATGTTCATATGTCATGTTCATGTGATTCATTTTTGCATTACTTGTTGCATAGTCCACATGATGCATTCTTGAATAATCCTAAATATTCATGTTCTTGCATTTTTTATATGTTGATCCATGTTCAAATGTGTGTTTGTGATGTGTTTAGTGCATTTTTTAGTTGAGTTTGTGCATTAAAAAATGAAAATAATCAATTCTGGATTTTGCATTTCATAGCTGTTGTTTTGCATAAGTGCTGTAAAATGTGTGCTGTTTGTTATGTGTGCATGCTGTTTGTGATCTTTTACACCTTCTTTTACATGCTGCATGCTGGCTGTAAAAAGCTGAGTTGTATCATGCATTGTTTTCATGGCTGTTTGTGTAATAGGGGCTGTAATAGGTGCTGTATTTTGGTTTTAGCATTTTTTTTAGTTCCTTTAGGATTAAGATTGGGTCTAGTTTAGGTCCAAATTTAATTAGGATTTAATTAATGTGTGTTTGCCTTATTCTTTTTAATAAAAATGTGCATTAATACTTGTTTTGTAGTGGGGAAGATTGAGGTAAGTTTACTTCACTTTATCCTTTATTTTTATGCATTTCCTTTAGGCTTTTTAATTCATTTTTCCTTCCATATTTGTGATTGGTAGGATTCCCCATTGTTAGGACCAACTTATCTTCCTTAGGAAGTAAGTTGCATCCTTTTTCCTTTTTTCTTTTCCTTTTGCTCTTTAGGATTAGAAAACCTTACTAACCATTAGGATCTCCCTTTGTGCATAATAAATAACTTAGGGTTGTGTCTTAGTCCCCCTTAGTTTTTGTCCCTTTTCCCACTTGAGTCATTCTTTCTCATCTCAAAAGAAAAGCAATAAAACACTTAACGAAAAACCGAACAATCTTGTACGACACGAGACTTTGTTGCGGAGTGTTTATACGCGTCCTGTTTCGGGGCGAGGTGTAAATACTTCCCGCGATGGATAGGTCTTAGTACAAGACTGCTCACAAACAAATTCAAAACACTTCTTTTAAAAGACAAAAACAAACAATAACCGACTATCCTGCGGGAACTTCTTCTCTCATCTCATTCACTCATAACGCGAACTCGCGACTACTTGTATCGCATGCAAGACGGTAAACGCACTCGTACCAGACGAGCCTGCAACACCTGAGCATAGACATACGCAGTTCCAGCTGTAAAAAACACAAACAAATAGTTCCCGCCTGGGTTAGGCGAACTACGTCGACTCTGATCCTCATTATCCTGATGAGGTACGTAGGCAGCGGGGTAGGGCCCGTTCGAGCACATTCTTTATTTTCCCTACATTTCCCCTTTTATTCTCATTCTCTTATTCAGTTCCTTTCTCATTTCTCATTCCCATTCCAGTCAGCGGTTCATTTGTTCAGCATCATCTTATTTTCTCACCCTTTAAAACAAAACAAGCAAGCGTGGATCCCGTCGGGTACGACGGACGATCTGGGGTGCTAATACCTTCCCAGGTCGTAACCGACTCCCGAACTCGGATCTTTGGTTCGCAAGGCCTTGTCCTTTCTTTCTTCCTTAGGTTTGTGCAACATTACCTTTCCCATTCTTTCGGGATAAAAATGTCTGGCTGGCGACTCTACCCTTTCCGCGCCACTTTCGCGTTTGTACTAGGATGAAAATCCCGGGAGCGACAGCTGGCGACTCTGCTGGGGATGAACCCGATTCTTCCGGTTTCCCTTGTAGAGTCAATCCTAGCGCCTGTTTGGTTTTGTTTCTTTGGGTGTTTATATGCTTGTTGTTGTGTGCTTTAGTTTAGCTTTACTGTTTTCATTTACAGCTTTTATTTACAGCTTTACTTTATCGCATTTATTTACCGCTTTCAGTATTTTATTTTCCATGCATCATATTATACTGGACTGTCTGGCTGTGCTGGTTTTCATTTTTTCTGTGGGTTGGGAGTTACTGTGAGATAAGCCAACTACCCGGCTTGAGTGCACCATAGGATTAGCGTGGACACGTTGTGCTCGCATGGTTACATGATGAGTGGTGATGTGTTCCACACCCAGGTTGCGACTGTCTTGGGACTATTCTGTGTGGGGGTTCTTCCCCACTTCAGGGTACAACCTTGATAGTTATGTGCAGCTGGGGACCGATCATTGAGAACCTTAATGGAAACAACCCTCTCCAGTGATGACAGTGGCAGACCACATTTGTTGGCAAACCCACTCGCATCCGAGGGTCCATTGGGAACTCGCATAGGATGGCCTGGTTCTCTCATAAGAATTCAGTTAAAGCAAACTGTTCGTATGACGATAGTATTGTACCCTTCGGGATGAATGTACTATTGTTTCTCGATTCAGTGCTTGAAGCTGGAAACTTGTGAGGGATGCTTGTTTTTCCGGACTCAACTGAGACCTCCCTGAGTAGTACATAATGCCAAACCGATTCCCTGATTTGGTCATGAGCCATTTCTCGGAGATGGTGAACATATTATTGCTATTCGGCTTTGAGAGTCCGTGATGTTGACCCGAGTAGCACACCCGTGAGATTGGGAGGGGTTTACAGGTTTGCAGGAACCCTAAACTTCAACATACCCACTTTGCCAGTATTGTTCAGTGTTCTATGGTTCTTTGATTCTGAGATCCGAGATTTCTATTCAGAGAGATTGTTACTGTGATTACCATGGTGACCCTGATATTGTGACTGTTATTATGACTCTCCACAGACACTTGGATCGTTGTTCAGCTTCAACACCATCAGTGACTGTTCAATTATGTGACCCAGTTCTACAGTTATTGGGTTCTTAGTTATGGGGTTCTATACAGAGATGGTGCTGCTATTATGGTTCTATTCAGACAGTTGGTTTACTGCTCAACACCGGCACCAACATCAGATCATTGATCACATGCCTGCTGCATACATGACATCATAGCATTTCTGCACACATGTTCAGTTATTTCCGAGGATCACATATCTGAATCATGTTGTTGGAATTTTCTGTGCAAAAACTTGAATCAAAGCAGCTAGATTCCTCAGAAATAATTGAACATGGCATTTGCATACATCCTTGCATTCTTGACAGGTGTTCAGAGACAAATTCTTTTCCTGACTTGATTTCTCATCAGAATGGACAACTTGAATCATAGTTATCAAGGTATATATTTGAAGCAACTCCGGGCGGAGGTAATCGAAGGAAGACCCAGCTGAGGCCACTCAGGGCAGAAGTATAAACTTTATTTCAGAACCAGAAACTGTTGAAACAGGAAGTCAACTAGGTGAAGACTCAGATGAGTTTGGTTATAGAAATCTTGAATGTGGTGTCAAGGAAATGAAGCTATTTTCATCCCTATTGAGGGGAACTACGCTGCTCTGATTCTCCATTGGTTAATGGAGATACGTAGGCAGGAGATCGTGCAAGATCTTTCCGAGCAACCTTATTTATTAACCTTATCAACCTCTGCCCGCCAGATGTCGTTTGTCAGCATTCAACCTCAGCTTCCCAAGAGATTCCTACGGGCAGAGAATAAGGGTAAAGGCCAGAACAACTTAAGAAGAAGTTTGATCCTGTTTTGATGTCGTACGTGCAACGAGTTTCCTTATTTGCTCAGATTCAAACTGATTGAGCTAGTCACATCAGGATCATCTCCGATAAATCTTCCTTTGGGGTCTCAATGCCGAATGCCAAGTCTGACTACCATTCTGGGGCACCTGGCCATTTAATTGAAGATTGAAAGTCTTTCAAAGGCAAAGGTAAAAACAAGGTCGCGAATTTGATTGAGTAAACATCCAGACTACTGACTGCTGAAAGTCTCCGAGAGCAATAAGTCCAGACGGAGTCAAACCTCCTCAATAATGACCACCATGATGTGAATGCTAGATGCAAGTATCACTCAGGGGCATTTAGGCATACAAATGACAACTGTGATGTGTTCAAGTACAAGATGCAAATTTGATCGACTCAAAGGTCATCATGCCAGAAAGTCTGCCCATATATTGAAGTCTCCTCGTCAAATTGGCATCCTAGTTTGCAAGGGCATCTTCAGAAGCAATAAGTCCAGACGGAGTCAAGTCTCCTCAATGATGGCAATGTTTAACTTCTTTACTGCATTTTCATTTGTAGTTTATATTGTTTGTTTAAACATTTGTATGCATGCATGAAATTTATTTGTTTTTGAATGTTAAAATGCACATGTTTTTCTTGAAGTAATCCATTCGTATTCACTCATGATTTTGTGTATGTGCATTGCAATACCAACTATTGTGCTTAAACTCTATTAAGGAGGATGACGAAATGAAAACGCAAAAATCTCTAATTGTGTGCTGTTGAGAAAGACCCTGTTGACGATGTACAGGCATTGTTTCAAATCCTAAACACCGGAGATATAAGGAAGATAGACCCTCGCCAACCCATTTGAGCCTTGAAGTAGGAGTTTCTTTTTGCATGAAAAAACCCTTGCACTTAACCCAGGGGCAGGGTAGGCGTCAGTTAGTTTGACCGAGCGTTCAAATTTCAAAAAGGAGTGAAAATCTGAGGATTCATTACCTTTCGTTGTACCAAATCAAGAGGTCTAATGACCAGAAACCACAATGGTTATCCCAATCAAGAGGTCCAAAGACCGGAGACCACAATGGTTATTCCTCAACAACAAAGGAGTGAGACAGTCACGACCCTCGCAAAGAATCAAGACAAACAGTGTCACATGATTTGTTCAAAAAAAGAAGAATTGAAAAAAAAAATGAATGAGAAAGCCCGCTAAGTCGAAACTTGAAAACAAGCGACTTAGGCAAAAATTAGGGCATCCCGCTGGACTTCACAATCAAAGATTCACAAGAATTCAGTCCAGGCAAAAGTTAGGGATAAGAAAAATAATACAAAAGCGAAAAACGAAAAGGATTACACCAGGAAGATCCTTGAACAAGTATAAAGTCCTGTGACACAGACACCAAAGATAAGAGGGGTGACTGACTCCAAATGACAATTTGATTGGTGCTTAAACCGTAAGTGTAATTGGTTCCTCAACCATCACAAAACCCTTTTTGAAAAGTGAGCGCTTGTGAAAGCTAGCTGAATATAGGAATGGAGAACATCACGAAGATGGGTGGGCACAAATAAATTTCGAGCCTATATCTTTTGTTTCTATAACCGTGAACCAGGCCACGATACAACCCTCAAAAGTCCTAACTGAAACAGGGTTATTTTTGAGAGCGTACTACCACGAGACTGCGTTCCTGACTCCTATGAGTAATGTTGAAAGATCTTTGTTGGTGTTGCATGTGCATGCTTTCTATTAAAAAAAAAATTAATGTCATATCTTAACCAGTGATTCACTCACAAAGGTTGGTGACATCTTTTTACAGTAAAACTTCAAGATTAACACGTGTGTTGCATTAGAATTTTCATTCTTAGAATAAACATTTTCTGCTTGCATATATTTGTTTGGCATCATAAAAGTTTACATATGGAATCTCAGTCCAGAAGCTTAATCTTGCCAAGTTGAGAAGTCTGAAACTTCCGAAGGACAATCTGTCGAGGTGCACTTTTCCAATAAACTCCAATGAGTAGGAACTTCCCCAGCAGTCGTGATAAGAGCCAACTAATCTGGGGAAATCATGTCGAGCAATCTCTTCAAAATTCAACCAAGCTGGGGCAATCACTTCGAAATACAGATCTCTCAAAGAGCCATTAGTCTGATGCATGCATTCAAATTTTAGCCAAACTGGGGCAATTACTTCGAGATCCAATCTCTCAAAGAACAATTGATCTGGGTGTTTTCTTCAAAGCACAGTCATTCAGAGGTGATCACTTCAAGGCTCGTACTGGGGCAGGCCACCCCAAGAGCACTAGAAGTTACTCTCTCCCGAAGACGGTTTATCAAAAGCACCTATCCGGAGTTCAATATACTGGGGCAGAATATCTCACAGTGATATGAGGCTTTTCATGAATCCTTGTGAGGCCAATTCTCGCACAGACCATGCATTCTGGGGCAGTTATTTCGAGATCCAACGAATCTCTCCAAGAGTTTGAAGACACTGAGGCATTTTATATGTCATGTTTTCTGTAAAATCCTCTTGAGACATTTTCTTCCGATGGACCTTATTCTGAGGCGAGTTGAAAATTTCAGAGAACCTTTGTTCAATCGTGATTAGTTGACGATCTATCAACCCAGAGTCTAGAAGCAAAGCCATTGTCGACACGTTACTTCAAGAGTTGTTTCATCAGAAGACTTCATTGATCATAATTCCTTAGCAAGTCTACTCATTAGACAATCCCTTCTCCAGTAGTGCGGCAAATGGAAGTTTGCTTCTTGAGCAGAAGGGTATCATCATCTCTCATTCCCAACATGAGAGGATTTAGTTCTTATCCCCAGCAAATGGCAACTTGAGCTCTTATCTTCAGCAAGAAGCTTTATCATTGACATCCTCCATCATCCCCAGTAGATTTGGAAGCTAAAATCTTCCAGCAAGGTAGCAGGATGTGGGTGTCATCCCCAAGCAGGAGTTTCCCTTTAAACAGGGGCAATTTTTAGCAGTATAAGGAGTGTCTTGCCTCCCCAGCAATTGCTTCCTCAGCCAATATCATACCTTGGGTTCTCAGCCAAGTCAAGGAGGTCTTCATTTTCCCATCAGAGTTCAAGAATGGTCCACCTCCAGCAGGGTCTTGGCGCTCCAATCTCAAAGTCCAATTTATTTTTGGCGGTGGCGGCTATTCAGAGCCAGTAAGTTATTAACAACTTTCCCCGTAGAGTTGTTTCCTCCTCATCAGGATGAGCCAGATCAATGCAGTGATCATCGTTTCTTTCCAGCCAAGTTATATGGAATTACCTGCAGTCCCCTTATCAGGAGATCTTCTTTGCATTGTCATTCGCATAATCATCATTGCGTCTGCATCTTCTAAAGCGTAGCATTTCTATCATCATGGAGCATTATACCATAAATTCAAACATATGCATGCCAGCATGGGCCAGTTTTGAGGTATATCACGTACGACTTATAACATCTTCTCAACCTGAAGTACTCCGCACAGAGGATACCAATATCATTTTTCAGACATCCTTGTCTTTTCAAGTCAATGTTGGTCACCTATTCCGCGTCTTGTTTGGTACAACAGTCGCGTCGCAGGTTCCCGTTTTGTATAACGGTCCTGTTCGCTTGGGCTCTCGTTTATGTACAACGATCTCGTTCCATCTTGTCCAATTTTCTTGGTGTTTGGTTATCAGTTGAGGCTGGTATACCTTTGCGTCTCCATTTGAGGATGGTTTCGTGTTAGATCCGAGGATCTTTTGATTTGTCATTCGAGGATGGCATTTCTTTTCTTCAAGTCCTTCTGCGGTTGGTCTTGTTGTTGTGGCTATTATTCGAGGATAGTAGTTCACATTTTGAGCTTATTGATCGAGGTCAGTTTGTCTCTTTTGCAAAGTCTGTCCGAGGTCAGCTTTGTGTTTGGTTATCAGTCGAGGCTGGTATACCTTTGCGTCTCCATTTGAGGATGGTTTCGTGTTAGATCCGAGGATCTTTTGATTTGTCATTCGAGGATGGCATTTCTTTTCTTCAAGTCCTTCCGAGGTAGGTCTTGTTGTTGTGGCTATTATTCGAGGATAGTAGTTCACTTTTTGAGCTTATTGATCGAGGTCAGTTTGTCTCTTTTGCAAAGTCTGTCTGAGGTCAGCTTTGTGTTTGGTTATCAGTCGAGGCTGGTATACCTTTGCGTCTCCATTCGAGGATGGTTTCGTGTTAGATCCGAGGATCTTTTGATTTGTCATTCGAGGATGGCATTTCTTTTCTTCAAGTCCTTCTGCGGTTGGTCTTGTCGTCGTGGCTATTATTCGAGGATAGTAGTTCACATTTTGAGCTTATTGATCGAGGTCAGTTTGTCTCTTTTGCAAAGTCTGTCTGAGGTCAGCTTTGTGTTTGGTTATCAGTCGAGGCTGGTATACCTTTGCGTCTCCATTCGAGGATGGTTTCGTGTTAGATCCGAGGATCTTTTGATTTGTCATTCGAGGATGACATTTCTTTTCTTCAAGTCCTTCTGCGGTTGGTCTTGTCGTCGTGGCTATTATTCGAGGATAGTAGTTCACATTTTGAGCTTATTGATCGAGGTCAGTTTGTCTCTTTTGCAAAGTCTGTCTGAGGTCAGCTTTGTGTTTGGTTATCAGTCGAGGCTGGTATACCTTTGCGTCTCCATTCGAGGATGGTTTCGTGTTAGATCCGAGGATCTTTTGATTTGTCATTCGAGGATGACATTTCTTTTCTTCAAGTCCTTCTGCGGTTGGTCTTGTTGTTGTGGCTATTATTCGAGGATAGTAGTTCACATTTTGAGCTTATTGATCGAGGTCAGTTTGTCTCTTTTGCAAAGTCTGTCTGAGGTCAGCTTTGTGTTTGGTTATCAGTCGAGGCTGGTATACCTTTGCGTCTCCATTCGAGGATGGTTTCGTGTTAGATCCGAGGATCTTTTGATTTGTCATTCGAGGATGACATTTCTTTTCTTCAAGTCCTTCTGCGGTTGGTCTTGTTGTTGTGGCTATTATTCGAGGATAGTAGTTCACATTTTGAGCTTATTGATCGAGGTCAGTTTGTCTCTTTTGCAAAGTCTGTCTGAGGTCAGCTTTGTGTTTGGTTATCAGTTGAGGCTGGTATACCTTTGCGTCTCCATTCGAGGATGGTTTCGTGTTAGATCCGAGGATCTTTTGATTTGTCATTCGAGGATGGCATTTCTTTTCTTCAAGTCCTTCTGCGGTTGGTCTTGTCGTCGTGGCTATTATTCGAGGATAGTAGTTCACATTTTGAGCTTATTGATCGAGGTCAGTTTGTCTCTTTTGCAAAGTCTGTCTGAGGTCAGCTTTGTGTTTGGTTATCAGTCGAGGCTGGTATACCTTTGCGTCTCCATTCGAGGATGGTTTCGTGTTAGATCCGAGGATCTTTTGATTTGTCATTCGAGGATGACATTTCTTTTCTTCAAGTCCTTCTGCGGTTGGTCTTGTTGTTGTGGCTATTATTCGAGGATAGTAGTTCACATTTTGAGCTTATTGATCGAGGTCAGTTTGTCTCTTTTGCAAAGTCTGTCTGAGGTCAGCTTTGTGTTTGGTTATCAGTCGAGGCTGGTATACCTTTGCGGCTCCATTTGAGGAGGGTTTCGTGTTAGATCCGAGGATCTTTTGGATTGTCATTCGAGGATGGCATTCCCTTTCTTCAAGTCCTTCCGAGGTAGGTCTTGTTGTTGTGGCTATTATTCGAGGATAGTAGTTCACTTTTTGAGCTTATTGATCGAGGTCAGTTTGTCTCTTTTGCAAAGTCTGTCTGAGGTCAGCTTTGTGTTTGGTTATCAGTCGAGGCTGGTATACCTTTGCGTCTCCATTCGAGGATGGTTTCGTGTTAGATCCGAGGATCTTTTGATTTGTCATTCGAGGATGGCATTTCTTTTCTTCAAGTCCTTCTGCGGTTGGTCTTGTCGTCGTGGCTATTATTCGAGGATAGTAGTTCACATTTTGAGCTTATTGATCGAGGTCAGTTT
The DNA here is from genome assembly GCA_963966055.1 of Lathyrus aphaca. NCBI lineage: Eukaryota > Viridiplantae > Streptophyta > Magnoliopsida > Fabales > Fabaceae > Lathyrus > Lathyrus aphaca. The sequence goes on along the minus strand of OZ014520.1, from coordinate 351,899,756 downwards.
GTCTCTTTTGCAAAGTCTGTCTGAGGTCAGCTTTGTGTTTGGTTATCAGTCGAGGCTGGTATACCTTTGCGTCTCCATTCGAGGATGGTTTCGTGTTAGATCCGAGGATCTTTTGATTTGTCATTCGAGGATGACATTTCTTTTCTTCAAGTCCTTCTGCGGTTGGTCTTGTTGTTGTGGCTATTATTCGAGGATAGTAGTTCACATTTTGAGCTTATTGATCGAGGTCAGTTTGTCTCTTTTGCAAAGTCTGTCTGAGGTCAGCTTTGTGTTTGGTTATCAGTCGAGGCTGGTATACCTTTGCGTCTCCATTTGAGGATGGTTTCGTGTTAGATCCGAGGATCTTTTGATTTGTCATTCGAGGATGGCATTTCTTTTCTTCAAGTCCTTCTGCGGTTGGTCTTGTTGTTGTGGCTATTATTCGAGGATAGTAGTTCACATTTTGAGCTTATTGATCGAGGTCAGTTTGTCTCTTTTGCAAAGTCTGTCTGAGGTCAGCTTTGTGTTTGGTTATCAGTCGAGGCTGGTATACCTTTGCGTCTCCATTCGAGGATGGTTTCGTGTTAGATCCGAGGATCTTTTGATTTGTCATTCGAGGATGACATTTCTTTTCTTCAAGTCCTTCTGCGGTTGGTCTTGTTGTTGTGGCTATTATTCGAGGATAGTAGTTCACATTTTGAGCTTATTGATCGAGGTCAGTTTGTCTCTTTTGCAAGGTCTGTCCGAGGTCAGTCTTTGTTGTTGATGGTTATCGCCTGCGGCCGGTATACCATTGTTGTTTCTATTTGAGGAGGATTTTAGTACTGGATCCGAGGATCCCGTGTGAGTGGTCATTCGAGGATGACATTCTTCCCAGCATATTTCCACCTGGTTCTATTTTCGCTGCCTATTCAGAGGTCAAAATTAAGAAATATATAAATAAATAAATGGGCAGATGGCGTTTCCATTACCCTTGGTGTGCAAATTTTCAGGTTTTATTCGAGTATTCAATCACTCCATACCTTGAACGCCTAAAAGTTGTTGCAATCATCCGTTCAGGTCTGCAGTTGATTGAATAGGGGCAGCTGTAATACCTCAAAATTTGCCCTCTCATTTCCTCAACATTTTGCATAGCATTTTGCATATATGGATTCATAAAATAACCAAAAACATTGCATCATATATAGCATAGCCGAGGCGTGGGTATGTGATCAATGATCGGAGCAACCGAAAGTTATGAAGAGGCTACCGAAGGGCCACAAAGCTTCTCAACCTTGTGCAAAGGGTTCACAATATCCCACAAGTCTTCACTTGAAGCCACAAGTCATGGAAAGTTTTGGTTTGATTGAAGGAGGCAAGCAGTGCAATACTTCTTGAGGGAAAAGAGCCGAATTAGGGTGTCATTTCTACAGGGCTTCTACATAAATTTTTGATTCGAAGTGGATTTCTTTGACTTATATATGGTGTCAAGTGCCTAGGGTTCAAATCTCGTCCACAAGTTCATTTTGGAAGGGGTTCGACTGGCCGGACGACGGAAAATCGAGGAATTGGAGAAAAGGCAATCGGGCTAGGTAAAAAGGGTCGACTCCGGACTTTTAAGATCGAGATCATGAAATTAGGGTTACAATGATCCTATGGTTCAAGCCTGGTCAAGAAATGATGGAGGAGTTATAAAAAAAAATCAAAGAAAAATCATTTGAAAAGTAGTTGGTTTTGCATTTCCCTCCACCTTTCCTTCCACTTTCTTTCCACTTCCTTTCATTCTTTCCATCTCATTTTTCCACTTCAATTCCACTCCATTTCCCTTGGAAACTTCCACCACCTTCCACCATCTTCTAGAGTGTTCCAAGGAATATTCCAAGGAATATTCCAAGGAATATTCCAAGGAATATTCTCTTTTCCAACCCTAACCCTAACTAACTTCCAAACCTAATTTTGGATCCCAAACCTAATTTTTGGGCCCCAAACCCAAACCTAGCTCCTAGCCTAGTCCATATTTAAGCCATTTTCATCCAAACAAAAAGGGTTCCCACATTTTTCAATTTTTCACTTCTTTCATAATCACTTTTTCTCTCTCACTTTTCCTCTCCTTTTCACAAAAGCTTTTTCAAATAAGCTCTTCAAGTTTCACATTGAAACTTGAAGATCTTGAAGCTTAAGCCTCCAACCTCCATTAATTGTGGATTATAGAAGAAGAAGCTACTGAATTTTGTTGAAGATTTCGGCTTATCGGAAGTGTGCGAAGATTCAAGCTCAAGAACGCATTTATTTTGCGGTTTCTCGGTTTTCACGGTTTTCTCTTCGATTAAGCTTCGACTCTTGCAACAATTACCGAAGCACTCCTCCGCTTCGTAGGTTGGTGATCTTAATCACTTCTTCTTTAAGTTATTCTCTTCATCTCGCCACTTTTGGCATTCTTTAAGTGCTTTTCGCTTTGCTTGAAATCGTTTCGTTTCGGTTATGTTTGCTTGTGATTTGTGATTTTTGTTGAATTAGTATTTTTAAGGTGTTAATAGATATAGGTTCTATCATGTGTAAATAAGCTCCGAATAAGTAGAAATTAGTGGTAGCATGTCCCTAGGTATGTTAGGATTGTCTAGAAGCAAGTTTGTGGCCAAAAGCACTTTTTTTAAAAGCTTTTTTTTCAATTCTGTTCAGGGTTAACCGGTTAACGCATGTGGTTAACCGGTTAACGCGTGCGTGTTTGTCCAGTTTGCTTCTGTTTTGGGTCTGTTAACCGGTTAACCTATATGGTTAACCGGTTAACGCTGTGGATTTTTGTGTTTTTGGTTTCTTTGATTGCTTAGCCCTAAGTCCTAGTGCCTCTAATGTTCATACTTGTTTAGGTAGTGATTTTAGGGAATTTTTGGATCCATTTCCAGTAGCTAGTTCCCCCATTTCGAGTCGTTTCGACACGATTCCGTTTATGTTGCGTTTTATGCGGTTTTTGTGTTCTTTGTGCATACTTTGATTTCTTGCATTTTTGTTGCTATGTTCATACATCATTAGGTATGTAATAGTCACTTTGCATTCTGGTTTTTATATGTTTGCATTGCATTAAATCATTTTTTTGCATTTCGTGATTGATGTATGTTGCATTGTGCATAATCATGTGTATGTGCATTTGGTGGTTTTGTTGCATATTTGATCATATCACTCATGTCAATTTAGTTCTGAATTTTGTATTAAGTTTAGCATTATTTGTGAGCCATCATGTTGCATATTCATAATCTAAGATTATCATGTTCATATGTCATGTTCATGTGATTCATTTTTGCATTACTTGTTGCATAGTCCACATGATGCATTCTTGAATAATCCTAAATATTCATGTTCTTGCATTTTTTATATGTTGATCCATGTTCAAATGTGTGTTTGTGATGTGTTTAGTGCATTTTTTAGTTGAGTTTGTGCATTAAAAAATGAAAATAATCAATTCTGGATTTTGCATTTCATAGCTGTTGTTTTGCATAAGTGCTGTAAAATGTGTGCTGTTTGTTATGTGTGCATGCTGTTTGTGATCTTTTACACCTTCTTTTACATGCTGCATGCTGGCTGTAAAAAGCTGAGTTGTATCATGCATTGTTTTCATGGCTGTTTGTGTAATAGGGGCTGTAATAGGTGCTGTATTTTGGTTTTAGCATTTTTTTTAGTTCCTTTAGGATTAAGATTGGGTCTAGTTTAGGTCCAAATTTAATTAGGATTTAATTAATGTGTGTTTGCCTTATTCTTTTTAATAAAAATGTGCATTAACACTTGTTTTGTAGTGGGGAAGATTGAGGTAAGTTTACTTCACTTTATCCTTTATTTTTATGCATTTCCTTTAGGCTTTTTAATTCATTTTTCCTTCCATATTTGTGATTGGTAGGATTCCCCATTGTTAGGACCAACTTATCTTCCTTAGGAAGTAAGTTGCATCCTTTTTCCTTTTTTCTTTTCCTTTTGCTCTTTAGGATTAGAAAACCTTACTAACCATTAGGATCTCCCTTTGTGCATAATAAATAACTTAGGGTTGTGTCTTAGTCCCCCTTAGTTTTTGTCCCTTTTCCCACTTGAGTCATTCTTTCTCATCTCAAAAGAAAAGCAATAAAACACTTAACGAAAAACCGAACAATCTTGTACGACACGAGACTTTGTTGCGGAGTGTTTATACGCGTCCTGTTTCGGGGCGAGGTGTAAATACTTCCCGCGATGGATAGGTCTTAGTACAAGACTGCTCACAAACAAATTCAAAACACTTCTTTTAAAAGACAAAAACAAACAATAACCGACTATCCTGCGGGAACTTCTTCTCTCATCTCATTCACTCATAACGCGAACTCGCGACTACTTGTCTCGCATGCAAGACGGTAAACGCACTCGTACCAGACGAGCCTGCAACACCTGAGCATAGACATACGCAGTTCCAGCTGTAAAAAACACAAACAAATAGTTCCCGCCTGGGTTAGGCGAACTACGTCGACTCTGATCCTCATTATCCTGATGAGGTACGTAGGCAGCGGGGTAGGGCCCGTTCGAGCACATTCTTTATTTTCCCTACATTTCCCCTTTTATTCTCATTCTCTTATTCAGTTCCTTTCTCATTTCTCATTCCCATTCCAGTCAGCGGTTCATTTGTTCAGCATCATCTTATTTTCTCACCCTTTAAAACAAAACAAGCAAGCGTGGATCCCGTCGGGTACGACGGACGATCTGGGGTGCTAATACCTTCCCAGGTCGTAACCGACTCCCGAACTCGGATCTTTGGTTCGCAAGGCCTTGTCCTTTCTTTCTTCCTTAGGTTTGTGCAACATTACCTTTCCCATTCTTTCGGGATAAAAATGTCTGGCTGGCGACTCTACCCTTTCCGCGCCACTTTCGCGTTTGTACTAGGATGAAAATCCCGGGAGCGACAGAAGCCAAGAATGATTGCATTCTTAAGGTCACTTGACAACAGGGCATGGAGAGCAGTTAATGTTGGATGGGATCATCCTGTCCAAGACACCAAAGATGGATCAAAAGTGCTGAAACCTGAAGAAGAATGGAGTAAGGAGGAAGAAGACTCAGCACTAGGCAACTCAAAAGCCTTAAATGCTTTATTCAATGGCATTGATAGAAACATTTTCAGACTTGTGCATCATTGTGAGCTGGCCAAAGATGTTTGGGATACTCTCAAAACAACTCATGAAGGAACATCAAAAGTAAAAATGTCAAGACTTCAACTTCTCACCACCAAGTTTGAAAACTTGAGAATGAAGGAAGATGAATCAATTCATGAGTTCTATATGAACATCTTGGATATTGCCAATACATCTGGAGCTTTGGGAGAAAAGATGACTGATGAAAAGCTTGTAAGAAAGATTCTCAGATCTTTACCAAAAAGATTTGACATGAAAGTCACTGCAATAGAAGAAGCTCAAGACATTTGCTCCATGAAAGTTGAAGAACTCATTGGTTCTCTTCAAACTTTTGAGATGGGAATGAATGACACAAATGTCAAAAAGAACAAAAGCATAGCCTTGGTGTCAAATACAGATGAAGAAGAAGATGATGAATCAGCAAATGATAAAAGCTTATCAGAAAACCTTGCCTTGATTGGAAGACAATTCAAACAGATTCTCAGAGGAATGGAAGGAAAATCCAAACCTAGTGGAAGAAACACAAACTCTGAGAACAGAAGACCTTATGATGCTAACAAAAGATTGAAGTATGCTGAAAAGACCAGTCAAGATAAAGGAGTCAAATGCCATGAATGTGAAGGACATGGACACATCAAGTTTGAATGTCCTACCTACTTAAAGAGGCAAAAGAAAGGACTCTCTGTGACCTGGTCTGATGAAGACTCAGGAGATTCAGAAGAAGAATCAGCTAAGCATATTACTGCTTTAGCTGGACTGTGTGAATATGATAGTGATTCCAGTTGTGGAGAACTTACTTATGAAGAACTTGAGCAAGCATTCAAAGATCTATACAAAAGAAGCTCTGAAATATGCAGTGAAGTTATAAAGCTAAAGAAGCAGAATGAGACTTTAGAAGATGACAAAGCAAATGATCAGGAGATCATTGAAACCTTAAAAAGTGAAGTAAGCCTTCTCAACTCTAAGTTGGAACATATGTCCAAATCTGTTAGAATGTTGAACAGCAGCTCAAACACACTGGATGTTATTCTCAGCAATAATAAACATTCAGGGGACAAAAGTGGACTGGGATATGACAGAGATGAAGCAAGCTCTAGCAGAACTACTTCAAAAACTACACAGTCAAACAAGATGTCCCAACAGATGCCCCAACATCAGAACACAAAAACAAACATAATGTTCCAACAGATGTCTCAACATTCTGGAAAGAACAAAATGAAGAAAAAATATCAAAGATGGAGATGCCATCACTGTGGAAGATTTGGGCATATCAAACCTCACTGTTATAAGCTACATGGATATCCAAATCAGATGTGTCAGCAACCTTCCAAGCAGAAAGTAGAAGGTACCAAGAAAGTGCTGCATAGAAATCAGCAACCTCCTAAGCAGAAGACAGAGGTCATCAAGAAAGTTTGGAGACCAAAAGCTGACATTCAGACTGATCAAAGCCATAAGAACAAGATCAACAATCAAGCTTGGAGATCAGCTGAACAACACTCAGAGCAAAGGCATCAAAAGAAATCTCATCTCATCTGGTCAAAGAAAAGTACTGCATACATAGCACATACATCTCTGAGAGTATCAGCTAAAGAAGACTGGTACTTTGACAGTGGATGCTCAAGACACATGACTGGATTAAAGAATTTGCTAGTAAACTTAAAATCACATTCATCCAGGTATGTTACCTTTGGAGATGGATCTAAAGGAGAAATCAAGGGAGTTGGAACCTTGGATTGTCAAGATGTTCCAAGACTAGATGATGTGCTGCTAGTTAAAGGTTTAACTGCTAACCTGATCAGCATAAGTCAACTATGTGATCAAGGATACAGTGTAAACTTTACCAAATCTGAATGTATAGTGACTAACAAAGAACAAGAGGTTGTCATGAAAGGAGCCAGATCTAAAGACAACTGTTACATGTGGGAATCCCAAAATCTTAGTCTCACTTCAACCTGCTCTCTAGCTAAAGAAGAAGAAGTGAAACTGTGGCATCAAAGACTAGGTCATCTTCATTTCAGAGGCATAAAGAAGATCATATCTATGGATGATGTAAGAGGTATTCCTAAACTAAAGATTGATGATGGCAAAATATGTGGTGAATGTCAAATAGGCAAGCAAACCAAGATGTCCCATCCAAAGCTCCAACATCTGACAACTTCCAAAGTTTTGGAACTTCTACATATGGATCTTATGGGACCTATGCAGGTTGAAAGTCTTGGTGGTAAGAGGTATGCCTATGTTGTGGTTGATGATTTTTCCAGATATACATGGATAAACTTCATCAAAGAAAAGTCAGATGTATTTGATGTATTCAAAGAATTATGTCAAAGATTGCAAAGGGAAAAATCCAGTTGTGTGATCAGAATAAGGAGTGATCATGGAAAAGAATTTGAGAATCAAAAGTTCTTAGATTTCTGTTCTTCAGAAGGAATTAATCATGAGGATTCTTCACCTATCACTCCTCAACAGAATGGGATTGTTGAAAGGAAGAATAGAACCATTCAAGAATCAGCAAGAGCTATGATTCATGCTAAAAAGTTGCCTCTATACTTTTGGGCTGAAGCTATGAACACTGCCTGTTACATCCATAACAGAGTTACTTTAAGGAAAGGAACTTTGTCCACAATATATGAAGTATGGAAGGGCAGAAAACCCACAGTTAAGTACTTTCATGTTTTTGGAAGTATCTGTTATATTCTGGCAGATAGGGAGCAAAGAAGAAAAATGGATCCTAAAAGTGATGAAGGGATTTTCCTTGGATACTCCATAAACAGCAGAGCATATAGAGTATTTAATTCTAGAACCAAGGTTATCATGGAATCCATAAATGTGATAATTGATGATGCTCCTACAGATGTCCCAGAAGATGTTGGAACATCTGTTGATATCAAGATTGAAGCTGAAGAAAAGAATGATCAATATAACTTCACTCAAACTGATACAAGGACAGAAGAATCAAGTAATCCTCCTTCCATCAGAATACAGAAAGATCATCCCAAAGATTTGATAATTGGTGATCCCAACAGAGGTGTGAGTACTAGATCAAGAGAAGTGATTTCAGGTTCTTGTTTTGTCTCCAAAATAGAACCTAAAAATATCAAGGAAGCTCTCACTGATGAATACTGGATTTGTGCTATGCAAGAGGAATTAGGTCAATTCACAAGGAATGAAGTGTGGAATCTTGTTCCTAGACCTGATGATATAAATTTAATTGGAACAAAATGGGTGTATAAAAACAAGTCAAATGAACAAGGAGTTGTTACAAAGAACAAAGCTAGACTTGTAGCTCAAGGATACACTCAAATTGAAGGGGTGGACTTTGATGAAACCTTTGCACTAGTAGCAAGGCTTGAATCAATCAGACTATTGTTGGGAATTGCTTGTATCTTGAAGTTCAAGCTATTTCAAATGGATGTGAAAAGTGCCTTTTTAAATGGCTATCTTAATGAAGAAGTATATGTAGAACAGCCTAAAGGATTTGTTGATCCAAGCTGTCCAAATCATGTATACAAACTCAAGAAGGCTCTTTATGGTCTGAAGCAAGCTCCAAGGGCATGGTATGAAAGACTGACCACATTTCTTATCAAGCAAGGATACAGAAAAGGTGGGATTGATAAAACCCTATTTGTTAAAGATGAAGAAGGAAATGTCATGATTGTGCAAATATATGTTGATGACATTGTGTTTGGTGGGATGTCTGATAAGATGGTCAAACATTTTGTCAAGCAGATGGAATCTGAATTTGAAATGAGTCTAGTAGGTGAATTAACCTACTTTCTTGGTCTGCAAGTAAAGCAAATGGAAGACTCAATGTTTATTTCCCAAAGTAAGTACTCCAAGAACATAGTGAAGAAATTTGGAATGGAAAATGCTTCTCATAAAAGAACTCCTGCTCCCACACATTTAAAGCTGACTAAAGATGAAAAGGGTGAGAATGTAGATCAAAGTTTATATAGAAGCATGATTGGAAGCTTGTTATACTTGACTGCTAGCAGACCAGACATTGCATTTGCAGTAGGAGTTTGTGCAAGATATCAAGATGATCCAAAAGTCAGTCATCTCAATCAAGTCAAGAGAATCCTTAAATATGTTAATGGTACTTGTGACTATGGCATAATGTACTTTCATGGGTGCAAACCAATTCTCACTGGCTTCTGTGATGCTGATTGGGCAGGAAGTGCTGATGACAGAAAAAGCACTTCAGGAGGATGCTTCTTTCTAGGAAACAATCTGATTTCTTGGTTCAGTAAGAAACAAAATTGTGTATCCTTATCTACAGCTGAAGCTGAGTACATAGCAGCAGGTAGCAGTTGTTCTCAGTTGGTTTGGATGAAGCAGATGCTCACTGAGTACAATGTCCCACAGGATGTCATGACATTGTACTGTGACAACTTAAGTGCAATCAACATATCAAAGAATCCCATTCAACACAGCAGGACTAAGCATATTGATATCAGACATCATTTCATCAGAGATCTTGTAGAAGAAAAGGTGATTTCATTGGAGCATGTAGCTACAGATTTGCAATTAGCTGATATTTTTACCAAAGCATTGGATGCTACTCAGTTTGAGAATTTAAGGGGCAAACTTGGAATCTGTTTATGTGAGATTTAGCAATTAATGAGATGTGCCAACATGTCATATGACATTGCATGGCATAAGTTGCAGATGGCAAAACCAGTCTGGACAAGATTCTTGGGAACTCCATCTCTCATCATTTGCACAGTAACGGCTACTTACTTAGTAACTGTTTATAATCAGCTATCAAGATTCTCATCATACTATCATAATCGAATCACATTCACCAGCTATTCTCCAGAGATCATAAACCCTAAAGTTTTTCTTTCATCTTCTTCAACAATGTCTCAAAACCCTAAAACAGCTGAGGAAATTCTCAACAAGGAAGACGTGGTTCATGCCACTCCAATCTCTGTTGTGCCAATGTCATCAACACCATTGGACGAGATCAGGGGAAGCGCCTCTCACACTAAAAAGGCAAGAACACCAAAGAGATGTAAAGATCAAATCAGAAGCAAAGCTAAAGGCATTCCCTCTCCTGCTAACATGTCCTCAAAATACTCCAAATATGTTGATGATTCCATCAAGGAGATTGTCAACCAAGTTTTCTCTGAACAAAGAGTAGTGAGAGGGATCTCTGTTCCTTTGAACACCATTCTTGCACCTCAAGAAGAACCAGCTCAAGATACAGAGGACACTGCTGCAGAACAAGATGTCCCAACAGATGTTGGAACATCTGAAGATAAGAAAAAGAACTCATCTGATGTTGATCTGGAACAAACTGAGGACAAAGCCTCAAAAGAAAATGATGAAGAGGTCTCTGAAGAACAGGCTCAAGGCTCAAATGAAGATCAAATCCCTGCTGATCAACCAGCTGAAAAGGAGGCTGCTCAATCTCCTCCAGTGGTCAATCTGGAGCAGGACTCTGATGCAGAGATCATATCATCTGTGAAACCCAGCATTGCTAAAAGACTAAGGTCCAGGAAAGGAAAGATGCAAGCTGAACCTGTCATCCCTGAGAAGAAGAAGGCTAGTCCAAAGAAAGGCAAAGCTAAAGCTACCTTTGGTCCAACAAAACCCTGGAGCAAAGTCCAATCCCAGAAGAGAAAAGCTGCCACACCATCAGATTCAGATGTTGAATCAGATGTCCCAACATCTCCTCCCAAGAAAAGACCAACACCAGCAAGAGCTTCAACTGCTGTTCCAGAAGCTCCCTTGGACAACATATCATTCCATCTTGTCTCTAGTGTCAACAGATGGAAGTATGTGTACCAAAGAAGGGTTGCCCTGGAAAGAGAACTGAGCAGCAATGCACTTGAGTGCACAGAACTCATTGACCTAATCTCTGCTGCAGGACTATTCAAGACAGTCTCAGAGTTCTCTCCCTGCTATGAACTTCTTGTCAAAGAGTTCATTGTGAATCTTCAGGAGGATTGCTCAAATGGTAAGTCCTCAGAGTTCAGAAAGGTATTTGTGAGAGGTAAGTGTGTTGAGTTCTCTCCCCAAATCATTAATCAGTATCTAGGAAGGGACACAGATGGACCCAATGAGCTAGGCAAGACAGATAATCAAATCTGTAAGGTGATCACTGCAAACCAGGTCAAAGCTTGGCCTGTGAAGGGAAAGCTCTCTGTGAGCATGCTTACCAGAAAGTATGCCATGCTTAACAGGATTGGAACTGCTAACTGGGTGCCTACCAACCACACTTCATCAATCTCAACTGGTCTGGCCAGATTCATCTATGCTGTGGGAACTCAAACCAAGATGGATTATGGAGCATATATTTTTGATCAGACTATGAAGCATGCCATCTCTACTGCAACAAAGCTGCCAATAGCTTTTCCATCATTGCTGTGTGGTATTGTTCTAAGTCAATACCCTGGGATTTTAAATGAGAAGGACACTGTCTGCAAGAGAGAGAGCCCCCTGGCTTTTCATTACAAATTATTCCTAAGTCACCATGCTGCAGATGTTGAAGCACCTTCTGGGACATCTGCTGGTCCCTCCACTGCTAAGAATCCAATCTCCAGGAAGACCTTAATTGCTGAACTCAAAAGCACCTGCAAAGAGCTTGAAGCTAGAAAGCAGAAGCTTGAGGAAATCATCAAGAGGTTGGAAAGTGAAGAAGATCAGAATGCTGCATCTGGTGAAGACAGTGAGGCTGATGAAGAAAGTGAAGCTGATAAAGATGAAGACACTGAGGTGGAGGAAGCAACTGAGAGTGATGAATCTGAGTGATCAATGTATGTGAGGCAAATGTAATGACAGCAATGTAATGACAGTAATAGTGTCTTTGGCCCCTAATTTTGTGTCTACCAAGGGGGAGAACAACAACAAATTTGTACAGCTGTTTAATTTTTGAATGAAATCTGTTTGTTTCTGTCTGAACTGAATCAGTGTGTATTTCTGTTGCAACAAGACTGGACACATATTTGTTTGAGGGGGAGTAATCTCAAATAAGAATCAACAGAAAAGTAATGCTATACTCTGATAAAAAGAACTTCTGCTGCACTCTGAAAACCAGAAAGGATGTTAGCCAAAAATTAGCCAAAGGGGGAGTTTGTAGATGTTTAAGAATTGGCAGAATTTTTGACCAAACAAGAAATGTTAAATTCAGTTCAGAATGTCCTATCAGATGTTGGGACATTAGCAAACAGAGTATGTGAACTTATTTCAGGATGTCCTACCAGATGTTGGGACATTGTGTAAATAACTTAAGTTCAGTTTTCCAGGATGTCCCAACAGATGTTGAGACATCTCAGACCTGCTTCCAGAATTAATTATTGATTAACAGATCAGAGATATTTAAGGAGAGTTATCTGGAATTAATTAATGATGGACAAAAACAGAACAAGGCGCATCTGTAGGGAGTTTTATATTGAAGATTCAGATTAAAACAGAAGACCTAATGCACCTAGAATATAGGAAGTAACAAACCCTAAATTCAAGGTGACAGCTGCTGCACATTAGGGCTGGATCATTCTACAGAAAGCCCAAAATTCAGATACCTATTTAAACAACAGAAACTCATAGAATTGAGTACGAATTTCAGAAGACCAAATAGGGTGTCTAGAGTTTTAATAGCAGGTTGTTTTTTATTGTACCACTTTATGAGCTTTTAAGCAAAAGTGCATTTGTGACTTGATTGAAACTGTTAAGTAAGATCAAGCTGTTTTGTTTGAAGGATGTCTTCAATTTCAGTAAACTTGTAAACTTGATCACTGTGTGATTGAGGGGGAGTGAGTAGGGTACTCTTATCTAAGTGAGTCTTAGGTAGAAATTGCATTGGGTAAGTATTAAGTGATAGATTAAACAGGGTGGTTTAAGTCTAGAATTAATATTACTAATAGTGGATTTCCTCCTGGCTTGGTAGCCTCCAGATGTAAGTGTGGTTATACACTGAACTGGGTTAAAAAACTTCTGTGTTGTTTACTTTTCTTGCTGTTTAAGTTTTGGTTAAATTTGTCAAATGTCCTATTAAGTGTTGGGACATCTCTTAGGACATCTCATACCTGATCACAGAATTTCACAATGAATGAATATTCAGCCAAAAAGCCGTGTTGCGTTGTGTTTACTTTGTTTGCAAAAATGTCTTGAATTTTTGGCTAAAGGAGCATTGCATATGAAACATGTTGATTTTTCTAAAAAAATTGACATGGCAGGGAAGCAATTAAAATTGTCTTTGAGTGTCGGGTGACAATGGATGAACAGGGCATACCATGCAAGTCCCCGGGGCACATGTGTGTATACTGTTGTTGCAAGTTTTGCAGGGCGATGTTGTATTTCCCCAAGTAGAGAGTGCTCCCCAGATGAGCTAGAGCAAGTGGAATCCTCGGCAAAATTTCAAACCTAATCAAAGAGGTGTCATCCCCAAGTGGTGGTTGTTCTTTACAAGAAAGACATGGTTATCCCCAGTAGAGTTCATATGGAACCTTCCCCAGCTAAGTCAGAGTAGGGTGGTATCCCCAGCAGAACTTCAAACCCGATCGAAGAGGTTTGTCCCCAATCGGAGTCTTTGTGTTAAATTGGGCTATTCCCAGCGAGCAGCTGAATGCCTATTTCCCCGCAGAGTTGTAACAGTCGGAAATCTTTCCCTAACGAAGGTGATTTGACCAGGTATCCCCCAGCCGGGTCGGAAGATCTTCTTTTCCTCGGAGCTCATGATTGGTACGTAACCAGTATTGAAATATCACCAGCAAGTTTGCCAATTTATTTTTGGCCAGTGTGACAAAGTAGTGCAGACGTTTGTTCACATTTCATTCCTCAACCAAGTATTGCCAGGAGATCTTGATTATTTCCCCAACGGAATTCCAAGGCTAATTGAAGGGCTTTCCTCCCCAAGCGGATTATCTTTCCACGAGCGAAATAATTCCCAGTGAGCAGTTGTGCGCCTGGTTTCCCCACAGAGTCAGAATTTTCAGAATTCCCTCCCCAGCTAAGGTCTGACCAAGTATCATCGCCAGCCAAGTCTGAAGGCGGTTATCCTCCGCATAGTTCATGATCGGGACTTGCTCCCACCATTTAAGTATTCCCCACAGAGAATTCGCAAATTTATTTTTGCTTTGTGATGATACAGACAGGTATTCATCTCCCAGCCAGCGTCAAGCGTTGTCAAAGCCTCTTGACCTAGTTCCCCTGCAGAATCGGGATTATTGTTGACAATCAGGGCAATTCGTTTGATGCTCTTATACATTTCTCGGCATGCGTCTGTGCTCGTATTTTTGCTCGTCTGTATCCCCAGCACTCGTCTGTGTTTGATGTTTGATATCTGTTGGATGTTCGTCTGTATTCCCAGCACTCGCTCGTTTGTGAATTATTCTTCATTTGATTCTCCCTGGCAGAGTTGTGATGTTTATCAGAAATCTATTTATTGCTCGTCTGCATCACCCCAACACTCGGCTATGTTCACACTTTGTCGTTGCTCGTCTGCATTCCTCAGCACTTGTCCGTGTTTGAACTCATTTGATGCTCGTATGCTTTCCCCAGCACTCGTCCATGTTTGATATCTGTTTGAAGCTTGTTTGCATTGTTGGATACTCGTCTATATCAAACCCACACTCGTCTGTGTTAGCTTATATCCATATGAATGCTGATTTCATAATCGTTCTGATACTCGTCTGTATTGCTACTCCAAATGCTCGTCTGTGTTAGACTTTTGGTATTCGTCTGTATCAGTGGCTGGTATTCATCATATCATCACCTGAAGCGCTCGTTTGTGTTTCTTAGATCATCGTCTGATATTCGTTTGTATCATTAACTTATGGCGCTCGTCTGTGTTCTTTTGATGATCATCCAATGCTCGTCTGTATTGAAGAGGTTTGAAGTCCTGACGGTGGGATTAAACGTCAAAATGGTTATCGGTCCTGGAGGAACAGGTATATCTGAAGGAGGTTCGTCTGTCTCTAGCACCACTTGTCTACGCAAGATTTGTGAAGAGGGTTCGTCAAATCCTAATGTTGCACTTGGCGTAACAGGTTTGCTCAAAGAAGACTCGTCTATCTTAAACCATATATCCGAGGATAATTTATGAAGAGGGTTCGTCTATCCTGATTATGCATGTCTATCCCACAGACTTAAATGCATCACCGGTCCTGGCGTAACAGGTTTATTCGAAGGAGGTTCGTATGTCTCAGATCATATGTTGCAAAATATATGAAGAGGGCTCATATGTCCATTTCTTGGCGTAACAGGGTTGTTTGAAGAGGGCTCGTAGGTCCAGTTCCTGGCTTAACAGGTTTGCTCGAGGAAGACTCGTATGTCTAAGTTTTAGTAACAATTCAGGTTGGAAGGAGCTCGTATGCTTTGTCCTCACTTCAATGGCCAAAGCGTCATTTGGTTGGGTTTATTTCCCATTGCCTGCTTTCTCTAGCAGAGTGAAAATTTCCGGTCTTATTGGTATTCAACCGCAGTTTATCTTGAACGGTCGATAGTCGTGCTATCGTCCTCTTCAGATTAACGGTTGCTTGAATAAGGGCAGCTGTAACACCCCAAATTTGCCCTCTTTTGTTTAGCATCATCATCATACCATAATCATCATCAGCATTTCATGTCCTTAGCATTTTTACATAGAAAGATGAAGCATAGCACTTGCATGTTCTAGCATAAGGTATATGATCAGTCACCCGGGAAATTTGAAGCGCTGCAAGTCAAAATCAGGAGCATGGTGACCTGGCAAGAAGCTCACAAGGCATGTTACACAAGCTTGGTATCATGGTCAAGGCCCTAAAAACGATGGAGGATCAAAGTCATGTTAAAACGGTTGGCGCCGGGTTATTATTGAGGTTTCCCAACAAAAGGAGGGAGAATTCAAAATTTGCTTGCGTTAACCGGTTAACGGCTGCAGATTTTGAATTTCAGCAGCAAAATTCAGCATGTATTTTTTGGCTCCAATTTTCCAATTTTCCAATTTTTATTCATTTGAATTAAGGAGAAGGATCTAGAGCATTTATCCAAGCCTAATTCCAATGCTAGGTCCTAATCACTTTCTAAAGCTAATTCCAAACCATATTTTTTGGATCCCAAACCAAAATTTAGGGCCCCAAACCTAAACCATATTTAATCCATTTCCCTCTAAACCAAGAAAAGCTCTCTCATAATTCACTCCACTTCATTTTCTGAATTTTGATCTCCCTCACCATTCTCTCATTTTTTTTCTCTCAATTTTCCAAATCACTCAAAGTTCCTATTTGAAGATCACATAACTTTGCCTTAAAGTGTGTAGATCTTGGAACTAGACCTCCATCCATATCTTTCTTTGCATCATTTTGCTGGTTTACTTGGTGGTTTAGATTTGGTTTGGAAGTTAGAAGTGCTTTTGGAGCCAAAATTCTGCATCAAGACATTTTGCTTGCATTTATTTTGCATGGAGTGTGAAGCTTAGCACTGGATTTTCAAATTTTTCCGTGAAATCTCTCATTTCCAGCTCAAACAACAACTACCAAATCATACCTCAGCTTTGTAGGTTGGTTAAATTCAGATCTAGCTCTGTTTTAGCTTATTTGCATGCTTGTGCTTTAGATCCACCATGTGCTTGTGTATTTGCTTGTGTTGCTTGAATTGATTGGTTGATTTGTAGCCGGATCCGTGTGCTAATGTTCATGAGCTTAATGATGTCAATTAATCTGAATTTATCCATTTATTTCATGCTTAATTGATTGCTGGTCTGGTGTGGAATTATTTGAATAAGTTGGATTTGAGCTAATTTTCTGCAGGAAATTAAAGCTGTTTTTACAGTGTTAACCGGTTAACGCTTTGGGTTAATCGGTTAACGCACCTTTTTTCTGCGTATTTTGCTGCAGGTTTGAATTGGTTAACCGGTTAACACTGATGTATAATGCCTTTTTTGAGATATTTTGAGCTTGTTTGATCCCCTTGCTTGTCTTAATTGCCATGGATCATTGTATGATCATTGAATATGCTAGTTTAGGGTGATTTGCTTGTTGGTTGATGTATGCTTCCATGTTCTCGACGCGTAAATGCTTGTATGTGCAAAGTTTGGCATGTTGTTTGATCTTTGTTGATTTGAACTTTGAGCATGCTTATTCCATGATTGTGTTGATGAGCATGTGCTGGATTTTTGCTAAGACTTGCAGGGGCTCATGGTAAGAGAAGTGTGGATGTTTATCCACATTTCAACTCTTCTTCTTTTCTTTTTAAGTTGCTTTCTACTTTGTGATTTGATGTTCCTTATGCCATCATGTGATGCAACTCTTTTCTTCCCCCTTTAGGAGCAACTTATCTCCTTTAGAGGAGTAAGTTGCTTGCTAGCTTTCTTTTCCTCTCTTTTGCTCCTCTTTGGTTCTTCTTTTCTCTTAGGATAGTTGAAACCTCACTAACTTTAGGACCACATTTTGCATGCTAATATTAGGATTAGTCTTTCCCCATTAGACTTTTGCCTTTTGCTCCTTTGCTTCTTTCTCTTCTCATCTCAAAACAAAACCTAAAAAATATTAATAAAGAAAGAAGTGACTCCTTGTGTAATAGCCTTATTCCATGGGGCCTATGTATTCATTCCATCTTGGAATAGTGCATTTGTCTAGCATGATGCACAAGTCGGATCATGAGGTCATTTTCATCAAGAAAAACCCTAAAAAAATACTTCTTCATTTTTAATCACTAAAACATCTAATAAATTCAACAAGTCAATGAATTTAGGCCCTTGCCCTTGGAAACAAGTCTTGGATAAGTTCTCCTTACTTGGTGTGCTTGTTCTATTATTTCATCTTGTAATGTAGTAACAAGTACACATTCCATGGAAAAGAGCTTGGGTTCATTCTCTTGTGCCACACCAATAAAAGACTTCTAAAAAACACAAACAAATAATAAGCGTCTCTCATTCGGGACTTATTTTCTCATCACCTTCGCTCCGTACGCGAACTTGCTCCTACTTGTCATTTTGCAAGACGGTTACGCACTCGTCGTCCGAGCCTGCAACACCTGAGCATTGACATAGGCAGTTCAAGCCTTAATTCACAAGCCATCTTTTCTACCCTTAGTTAGGGGAACTATGGTGTCTCTGATCCTTATGCCTAGATGAGGTACGTAGGCAGCGGGTTAAGGCCCGTTCGAGCACAATCTTTATTTTCCCTACATTTTTCCCCTTTCTTTTCTTTTTTCCAGTTTCAGTTTCAGTTTTGCAGCATCTTTCATTCATTCACCCTTTGAATCAGTTTCTTTGCAAGCGTGGATCCCGTCGGGTACGGCGGACGATCTGGGGTGCTAATACCTTCCCAGGTCATAACCGACTCCCGAACCCAGTCTCTTTAGTTCGCAGGACCTTTGTCCTTCCTCCTTTTTTCCTTGGTTTATGCAGTATTACCATTCCCGTTCCTTCGGGATAAAAATGCCTGGCTGGCGATTCTACCTTCTTTCGCGCCACTTTCGCGTTTGTACCAGGATGGAAATCCAGGGAGCGACACCTAAGACCAAATAAAGGTCATAGGACCTCAAATTGATGATGATGACCCTTTGGGACCCCTGTTGGAGGCCTCAGATGCCCTAATCCTGACTTTTCTTGTACTATAAGTTACAGCTTGATCAGATGACTTCCTCAGTGAATTTTTGCATAAAACTTCATACACAAGCTGCCTCATATAAAGACCAATGGAATCAAGAATGACAAAAAAATTTGGTTGTAAGGGCCTCGAACCCAAAACCCTAATTTCAGGTCATCTGTGTAGGAGCCTTGGTCCTGCCTGGGTGACTCTGCAATATCTTATGATCTTTTGACTTTTAAGAACCCTTGGGGGTATAATATGACCTTAGAACACTCAAGGACCCCTTGTCATGCTTCATGGCCTCTGAGATAGCTCAAACCACTTCTAAGATTTATTTGATCACAAACCCTAGTTATGCAACCTATGCAATGAAATAATTATGCATTGTGAGATGGTATGCTTATGCAATGCAATATGAAGGATCACATGCCAAGGTGTGATAAAAAAAAAGAGGGCAAATTTGGGGTGTTTACAACTGCCTCTATTCAAGCATGAGTTAGCTGTGTAGGATGTAAGTGCCTGGCTTAACAGGCCAACAAGATAACTTGTGGTTGAATACCAAGACAGTCCAAAATTTTCACTCTTTATTATAAGAAGAAAAGGGATATAAATTGTAATAGGCAGTATAGAATGAATATCAAATGATAGCGACGGAGGACGACCATCGAGTAGAGGACGACTGCTGGGAATAAAAAGGTGAGAAACACGCTGACAGGGACGACCGTCATGCTGGGGAATAAAGACTCTGCGACGGGGACGACCATTGGGTAAAGAAAGGCGACTTTACTGGGGATTTAAAAGCACTAATGGGGACGACTGTCAGGCTGAAGAATAAAGAAACCTCGATGGGGACAGCCATCGGGTGAAGAATAAATAAATAAATGATGAGGGATGGTCATCAAAAGGTGAAGGGCGATCACCTAGCAGGGGATGGCTTCTGAAAGATATCACGACACAGGACGAATGTCGGATAGGAAGATCAGCAATGGGGATGGCCATCGGATAAAATGATGAGGAACGATCATCAAAAGGTGAAGGACGATCACCTAGCAGGGTACGGCTGCTGAGGATTATCGCGACATAGGACGAATGTCGGATAAAAAGGTCAATGATGGGGACGGCCATCAGATGAATGATGAGGTACGGTCATCAAAAGGTGAAGGACAATCACCTAGCAGGGTACGACTGCTGAGGATTATCGCGACATAGGACGAATGTCGGATAGAAAAGATCGACGATGGGGACGGCCATCGGATGAATGATGAGGTACGGTCATCAAAAGGTGAAGGAAGATCACCTAGCAGGGTACGGCTGCTGAGGATTATCGCGACATAGGACGAATGTCAGATAGAAAGTTGTTTTGTTGGCAACTTCTGGGGATAGATAAATAAGGACGAGTGTTTAAGCCCTAAAAAATAAAATGGTATAAGTGTCTCGACAGTGTGTATAGATTAAAGATACGGACGAGTATCCTTAGGACCACAATAGAAACAAACAACGACGCGTGTTTAAGGAGTGACGATACGGACGAGTATCAACTGTTTGAACAAGGAACACGGACGAATGTTGATCTGCCGGGGAGATGCATAAGATACGGACGACTATCAAAGAATTATGTATAAGTAGGATACAGACGAGTATCAGAAGGATTGTGTATAAGTATGTACAAGTATTTGTATTGAGAGTGCAAAAGGATATTTTGGCTTTTATCTGCAGGGGATAAGTTTTTGCGTATTGCTGGAGGAGTGATTTTGGTATTTGCAGGTGACTGGCTTGAACATGGCTTATGATCATGCAAATGTTTGATTTTTGCCGTAATGCTCCGTATTAAACGGAATTCTACGCTCTGTTTGGGGGAGGAATATTGTGAATGCTATAATTATGCAAATGAGAGAAACGAGATCCGAGATCTGAAATCTGCTGGAAGAACGGATCACTAGGCGATCTGTGGGGAAAAAGGATCATTGCACGATCTTTTATGAAGAACTCTGGAGGAAGAACTCTGTGGGGATCCAATGTTATGGATGAGAAGATCTGGAAACTCGTTGGGGAAGAGTGATCTAGGCATTGCTTTGGAGATCCTTCTTGGGGAGGAGAGAACTTCTGGGAAGTAATCTATCGGAGAATCAACTTTGTGGGGGATACTCTGAGGGACAAAAAGCTCCGTGGGGGATACTCTTGTCAAGTAGTCCTTTTGATGATGTGATTGCCGGCTTGGCTGGGGAATAAAGAGTCTGATATGCCCCATGTTGTGAAAGATTGTCCGCCTTGAGTACCTGCAACCTGTCAAACAAAGGAAACGCACAAGTGCCATGAGGTATCCTCAAATGGATTCCGTCATAAGAGTTAGGTTCGCTTAAGAGCACATATTTCCTATAAGCATTTATTGAAAATGGCTTATATGTTTTCATGCAAATGTTGTATTACGAACTTTGGACATTTTGCAAACAAAACAAAAAGGTACAAAACAAAGTGTGAATGAATATTTGACTTTATTGATTTGTGTGTCCTGAATAGGTGAGTACAGTGAGGAAGTTGATCCCTGAAATGAGGAGATTGCTACAAAATTGAGAAAATAAAAGTCCTATTCGGCAATGTTGAAGTTGACGCTCCAATGAGCTTCCTTTGCTATGACCTGTATGACCTGAATTCTCTTCTTATCTTGCTTTCTAAAGAAAGTTGATTCTGACTGACGCTTTGTCCTTTCGACGCTTGCCATGTTATGTTAGTGATACAGACGAATTCAGAATGCAGTTGTTCGCTTATTCCCTGATTTTGCGTGGATCGCCCTTTCGGGTTTTCAATCCACCGGGATACCCATTTTTTCCTGAGTTGTCCGATGTGGCTTTTCAACTCAGCGGGTGTACATTTTTTCAAAAAATTTCCCTTATTTTTGCCCGAGTCTTTTATTCTGTTTTTGACTCGCCGGGATGCCCTATTTTTTCCTGGACTTACATTCTGTTTTTATGTCCAGCGGGTCATTTATGCGAAGTATTTTTTAACTGCATCTGAATTCATAGGGGACGGGAAATCTTCACCATCCATGGTTGCAAGCATCAGTGCTCCGCCCGACAAGACTTTAGTTATCACATAGGGACCTTCATAGTTTGGTGTCCACTTAACCCTGTGGTCTGTATGAAGAGGAAGGATTCTTTTCAATACAAGCTCTCCCACTTGATATTCTCAAGGTCTGACTTTTTGATCGAAGGCTTTCTTCTTCCGCTTCTGATATAACTGACCATGACAGATAGTTGCTAATCTCTTTTCTTCAATCACGCTCAGTTGGTTATAACGAGATCGGACCCATTCTGCTTCCTCCAGTTTTACATCCATCATTACCCGCAAGGAAGGTAATTCAACTTCAACAGGTAGGACTGCTTCCATACCATACACAAGCTGATAAGGTGTTGCCCCGGTAGATGTTCTGATGGAAGTTCGGTACCCATGTATGGCGAATGGTAACATTTCATGCAAGTCTTTGTATGTGACTACCATCTTTTGCACAATCTTCTAAATGTTCTTGTTAGCCGCCTCAACAACTCCATTCATCTTTGGTCTGTAAGGAGAAGAGTTGTGATGTTGAATTTTGAAGTCTTGGCACAGTTCCGCCATCATCTTGTTGTTAAGGTTTGAACCATTATCAGTAATGATTCGCTCAGGAACTCCATATCTACAAATAATATCCCTTTTCAGAAATCAGGCTACCACTTGCTTGGTGACAATTGCATACGAAGCTGCTTCAACCCATTTGGTGACGTAATCAATGGCTACCAGGATGAATCTGTGACCATTTGAAGTAGTTGGCTCGATCTTTCCAATCATATCAATTCCCCACATGGCAAAGGTCCAGGGTGAAGACAATACATTCAAAGGATTTGGAGGCACATGCACTTTGTCTGCGTAGATCTGGAATTTATGGCATTTTCTGGCATAGGCACAACAGTCTGCATCCATTGTGATCCAATAGTAACCTGATCTCAACAATTTCTTCGCCATTGCATGTCCTCCGGCATGGGTACTGAAAAAACCCTCGTGTAAATCGTGCATCAGTAAGCCAGCTTCCTTCTTGTCAACACATCTGAGCAAGACCATATCGAAGTTTTGCTTGTATAAGGAGCCATCGGTATTGAGGAAGAAACTGTCGGCTAGCCTTCTCAATGTCTTCTTATCATTAGACGATGCCCCAGGTGGGTATGTCTAAGTCTCCAAGAAGCATTTGATGTCATGGAACCAAGGTTTGTTGTCAATGTCGGTGTCCACAGAGAAAACATATGTTGGTCGGTCCAGTCTGGATACTAAAATCCGAGGCACATAGTTGGCAGCCTGTACTTTGATCATAGATGAAATAGTGGCTAAGGCGTCTGCGAACTGATTCTCATCTCGAGGGATGTATTCAAGCTTAATCGTTGTGAAGAAAGTCAATAATATCCTCGTATAGTCACGATAGGGAACCAAATGCTCTTGATGAGTATACCACTTTCCATTAGTTTGGTTGATCACCAAAGCTGGATCTCCGAATACATTCAAGGTTTTAATCCTGAGGTCAATGGCTTCCTCAAGACCCATGATACAAGCTTCGTATTTTGCTTCGTTGTTAGTGCAGGAAAAGGTAAGCCTTGTTGAGAAAGGCATATGGACTCCTTTGGGTGTAATAAGCACTGCACCAACTCCACGACCGTTACAATTAACTACCCCATCGAACATCATAGTCCATGCTTCTTCTGGATCAGGCCCTTCAGTGTGAATAGGCTCTTCACAATCTTTTTATTTCAAGAACATGATGTCTTCATCAGGGAAATCAAATATCATAGGCTGGTAGTCATCAATGGGTTGCTTAGCCAGATAGTCAGACAATACAATGCCCTTGATGGCTTTCTGAGAGGTGTACTGAATATCATATTCTGTTAGAATCATTTGCCACCTTGCAACCCTTCCGGTAAGTGCTGGCTTCTCAAATATGTAACTGACGGGGTCCATCTTTGAGATAAACAAGGTGGTATGAGTCAACATATATTGTCTTAGTCGGCGAGCAGCCCACGCTAAAGCACAAAAAGTTTTCTCGAGTAGTGAATAACGTTGTTCACAGACGGTAAAATATTTTCTTAGGTAGTATATTGCATACTCTTTTCGACCAGACTCATCATGATGGCCCAACACACACACCATTGATTCATCTAATACTGGCAGGTACATTATTAGAGGTCTTCCTTCAATTGGAGGTATGAGAATTGGAGGTTCTTGCAGATACTCCTTGATCTTGTCGAAAGCTTTCTGATAATCATCGTTCCACCTGACTGTTTGTTCCTTTCTTAGCAGTTTGAACAAAGTCTCACAGGTTGCAGTGAGATGAGATATTAACCTTGAAATGTATTTCAATCTTCCCAAGAACCCTCGAACTTCTTTCTCAGTTTTAGGTGCAGTCATTTCCTGAATTGCTTTGACTTTGTCGGGATCAACCTCAATTCCTTTTCCGCTTACAATAAAACTCAGCAGCTTACCAGAACGTACCCCGAATGTGAATTTGTTGGGGTTCAACCTTAACTGATACTTCCTCAGACGCTTGAAAAGTTTCAATATATTTACCGAATGCTCTTCCTCTGTTTGGGACTTGGCAATCATGTCATCCACGTAGCACTCGATTTCTTTATGGATCATATCATGGAATAATGTTACCATAGCCCGTTGATATGTTGCACTGGCGTTCTTCAAACCAAACGGCATTACTTTGTAGCAGAACATGCCCCATGGTGTGATGAAGGTTGTCTTTTCCATGTCTTCAGGTGACATCTTGATCTGATTGTATCCAGAAAATTCGTCAATGAATGAAAATACCGAGAATTGAGTTGTGTTGTCTACCAATACATCAATGTGAGGTAATAGGAAGTCATATTTTGGGCTTGCACTGTTCAGATCCCGGTAATCAACACACATACGCACCTTGCCATCCTTCTTAGGTACGGGTACAATGTTAGCAACCCACGGCGGGTAACTAGTTACAGCAAGAAAATCGACGTCCCGCTGCTTTTGTACTTCTTCTTTGATTTTCATGGCCATGTCTAGGCGAGTACGGCGCAACTTCTGTTTAACTGGCGGACAATCCTCTTTCAATGGCAGCTTGTGCATGACAATATTTGTATCCAAACCAGCTGTTGCACCCCAAAATTTGCCCTCACAATACAAGACTTTGTGTGCTAAGAAGGTTCACAAGGTTCACAAGATTCACAATGCTTTCAAGACCTTTCATGAGGTTCATGAAGTTTACAAGTCACTTTATGAGGTTCACAAGGTTCACAAGATTCACAACACTTACAAGACCTTTCATGAGGTTCATGAAGTTTACAAGTCACTTTATGAGGTTCACAAGGTTCACAAGATTCACAAATGCTTACAAAACCTTTCATGAGGTTCATGAAGTCTACAAGTAACTTTATGAGGTTCACAAGGTTCACAAGACCTCCCATGAGGTTCATAAGGTTCACAAGACATCTTATGATGGTTCACAAGGTTCACAAAGTCCACAAATAGTCAGAAGATTTGACAACTCCCTCAGACAATGCACCTCCTAAGCAGTGCATCCAAAACTAGGGTTTTGACTTTAATCAGGCTAAATGAATTTCCAAGGCTTCAAGTGGGCTTCATAACATCTTATATGTGTTTAAGAATCCCTATGACAAATTTCAAGACTTTTCCCAAAGGTTTGCTCAGTCAGATGATCAGGTAAGTCAAAATCAGTCAAAGCAGTTAAAAAGTCAAACTGAGGTCAACTGTGGTCAAACCAAAGTCAAACTTCATGATTTTTTGCCAACATCAATTATATGAAGTAAAATTCATCATATGATCAAGGTTTTATCATGATTCATCAAGGAGATTTCAGATCATTAAGAATCAGGAGTTTCTAAATTAGGGTTTCCTCAGTAAAAGTCAACTAAACTTTGACCAGCCATAACTTTCACATGCTTCATCACCAAGTCTCCATCCAAAGCTCATTTTGAAGGAAATTGAATTCTCTACAACTTTGTGTCTCACAAGCCAATCCCAAAAATGCTTCATTTGGAAGGTATGAGCTAAGACATTATAGGTCCTTTTGAAAGTCAACAAAAAGTCAACAACTTCAAAAGGGCATAACTTGAGAATGGTAAATGATATGGACATGAAACCAGTGGGTTTGGTTAGAGGACTTTTCAAGCTTTCCAAAATGTCCAAGAACACCCTCATAGCATTAAAATTGAAGGATTTGTGCCCTTGCAAAGTTGGGAAATTTTTGGGAGGTTTATGAAGCAAATAGGGCCTTAAAACCAATTTCTTCCAAATGGGCTTGCAATTTTGTGATCCAAACTTCAATATGACATCATGCACGACCCAATCCTCATTTATTCAGATTTTTATTATTTTTATTTTATTTATTTTGATTTTATTCATTTAAAATCATTTTAAATCAAAATAAAATATGAAAATTGAATATTTAAAAGTGATTCTTCTTCTAGAAACTCTTAATGACCATTTAAGTTGATTCAAAACCATCCAAATTCGTGCTAAGGCATTATAGCATGAAAATATTTGATTTTTTGACTAATTTGGCAAGGAGATTTCTTCACACTCAAGGTATCCATCAAGGCCCATAAATCCATGTTATTTTGACCTAATTCCATTCTTCTATAAGTATACAAACTCATCACAATGCATAGGAACGAAAAAATTCAGCCTCCAAAGGTAAGAGCAAAGTTTCAAAATTCACACAAAAAACTCCAATTCGGTTTGGCACTTAGAGTCCTTTTCAAGACAAACCAAAGGTTGCAACTTGTTCCTTGAAGTTCATGGATTGATTCTGGATCATAACATCATTCATTCATGCCCTAAATTGTGAAAACCGAATGTACATTGTTCATGTTTTAAATTTTTTCGATTTGAATGATTTACATGTTATTAACGAAAACTAACTGTTGGTTTGTGTTTATGATGATGCTTGGATACTTTCTGGATAAGTTAATTTGATTTTAGGTTCAAGATGGAGAAATCACCATGGCTAGGGTTCTTCGGCCGTTTTAGGGTTTTACGATTTATCAATTATAAAGGAATTCTAAGACCATGGATCAATGCCAATCAACCTTTGGATCATATTTATACAATCAATTTGATGAAACTTTGCAGTTTTAATGATGATTAAGATTCGCAGGTTTAGCTACAAAAATAAATTCGCAGGAAAACTTGTAGGAGATTTCGCAGGTGAATTTGCAGGAACCAAGGTTGAAGATGATCATATGGCGCCAAATTCATATTTTAAAATTTGATATTATATTTTATATTATTGCGTTGATATTTGTTTCAAAAGACAGTGTTGGCTCAGCTGGTTTGTGTGCGTATGCGTGTTGTTAATAGGTCCTGGGTTCGAATACTCCCCAGGCCATTTTTGTATTGTTTTGCTCCTTTTTTATGATTTTCACAGGTTATGAAACAAAACGCCTTGGCTCTCATTCCATAGCACAAGCGCATGGCTTGTCCCAGTGGTTGGCTGTTTGGTCTTGGATATTCAAAGCCTAGGGCCTGGGTTCGAATCCCAGCCCCAGGTAAGTTTTTATCACTTATTTTATTTCATTTAATTTGCTTATATTTTGATTTAATCAATTTAATGAATAAATATTAAAAATAAAAAATGTTTACTATTATTTTCTTGTATATAATTTAACAAAAACTTATATTTTAAATTTCAAATTTTTATTAGTGAAATTATTTAATATTTATTTTATAGTATATCATTAATATTATATATTTTTGTATAAACAATTTAATTATATTTAGATTTATAAATAGAATCCTAATATTTTCATAAACCCTAAAATATTTTTAAAACCTAATTATTTTTATGAACCCTAATTGTAAATACTATTTCTTTATTTATTTATTTATTTGTCATAAATCTTTGTCTATATTCTAATTAAGAAATAAACTCTAATATATTTTCTAAATAGTCAAACCCTAATTTTCTTATTCAATTTAATTATGACTTTTAATTTATTTGTCAATTTTAATTATGTATTTTTCTATGTGTAAATAATTCTAGGTTATGTTAAATTAATTAAAAATTGATAATTTGATTTTTGTGAATATAATTATATGGTTATTCAATTATAATTAATCCTATTTTCATAATATATATATATTCTATAATTTGTTCATAATTTAATTCTTGCATGTAAATAATTTTTAATATATGTTTAAAAAATAATTAAAACTTGTTAATCTAATATAATTTATTTTCATAATATGTTTATAATTAACCTAATTTTTATAGCATTTAAAACTTTATGATAATTAATTGGTTATATTTTCTTCTTAATCTTAAATAATAATTGTTCATAAAAATTTGATCTTTTAATTATTATGCTAATATTCTTATTTATTTTATCATTAATGCTATTTATTTTCATATCTATTTTATTATTACTAACCCCATTTAGATATATTGTGATTTATTATTATTATTATTATTACTAACCCCATTAAATTTGATATTATTTTTATTATTATTATTTTCACTAACCCAATTATAATTATTTATTTATTTTGCTTATTATATTTAAATTGCTTTATTATTATTATTGTAATTGCTCCTTGGTGTAATATTTAATAGTAATGTTTAAATTATTTATTTTATGCTATGGTTAGTAAATAGGGAGTGTAACATGTATGTTTATTTAAAATTAATTTAGATCACTTAATTTTAAAAGATAAATATTAAAATTGTACACTCACACACGTAAGTCGATCTTTGATCGCCATCTCACTTCCTTAGGGATACCTCTCATGTTGCCTAATCAAAAAGGTCAAGTAGGGTGTATAAAGCAAAAGTCCCTCAAAATAAAGTCATCTAGTCCCTTAAAAATAAAAAGATCAAGTCCCTTAACGGTTGCCTTCGTAATGATCTTGTCCCTTTTCGAATAATGATGACAGTCCCTCCAAAAAAATGCTTAATATACCCTACAGTTGCCTACATTAACAGATGACCCTTACTTGTCCCACACATCCAAGGTAATGACTACCTATTCCTTAATAATAGGGATAGTCTTACCATTTAAAGGATTCAAGAACAGAAAGACTTAAACTTTAGGGTAGGTTTCTCGTAGTTACTTGCTCACTATTCAAAAACTTCTCAAACACTTCACAAATTTCAAACAATTTTCAAACACAAGTTTTTTACGCATCCGTACATGGATCATTATCAAACTCTTATGAAAATTTCTATTCACACACTTCACATTTCAAAAAACAGTTTAAAGTGAGCTAAGTAACTAAGAGCCCATGGATAACCATGGATGTAAAGGGTGCTAACACCTTCCCTTTACATAACCTACCCCCCGGACCCAAAAATCTTTTAAAAGGTCTTTCCTGTTCTTTTATGCCTTTCCTTTGGATAAAATAAAAGTCGGTGGCGACTCTTGCTATCCGCAACATAACTAAAGTCAGTTCTCCCACCGTGTTACACCAGGCATATCTTGGTAGGACCAAGCGAAGACATCGACATATTCTTGCAGCATACTGATAAGTTGTTCTTTTACTGGAGCTTGCAGATTGGCTCCAATCTTCACTTCTTTCACAACTTCCTCGGTACCAATATTAATAGTCTCAACCTCCTCGTGATGAGGAGCAATCACCTTTTCCTCTTGTCTCAAAAACCTGGCTAACTCTTCATGTAGATTGTAATCTTCTTCAACCCTTTCATCTGCTTGATTAATCGGATTGTCGAAGTCACACAAGGTCATAGCAGTGTCGTTGTCGGTGCAATCTGGAGGGCTATCCCTCTAAGGGTTGAGATTTGGTTCATTTTAGTGATTGATTTTATCTTATTTATAAAAAGTGAATGAAGTTATTACTAAGAAAAACATTGCCATTTATTGTTTTGTGCGAAAATAAAAATAAAAATGAAAAGACAGTGAGCGAAAAAGATTGTTTGCAAAAGATGTCCATTGTTCATTAATATTCAATTTGCACAAAATACATATGGCCCTATTACAAAGTGAGTCCAAACATCTTGGGCAAGATGTAGTACTTTGATGCATGCTTAAAACAGGAAATAATAATTACTCTGCAGCAGTAACCCTTATAATTTCCTGGGAAGACCAGTTGAGGACTTGTTGGCCCGGGACTCTTGGACGGATCCAGCTTTCCAGGTTGTAGTCGCTCTCATCCTCGTCTTCCAAAGTGTTGACAGCATCTGGGGTCAGCATTCCCCCACTTATGAACTTGGGAGCTTCAGCAACCTCCTCTTGAACTTGTCGGGATGGTCTATAACCCAAACCGAATTTATCTTCTTTCATCTGAACTTTCAGCAGCTTACCTCAGCCTTGGGCATTCCCTTCTTCCACAACCTTCTGAGATTGTTTGTAGGAAGCAATTGAGGTGCCCATCCTTTCCTCTTGGGATGCAGCAAACACCTCAGTTGTAGCTTTGTTGATATTCAAAGCTTCGAAACCCTGACTCATGGTTTCATGGATCTCCCCATCCATCTCTATGTACTTGTACGTAGCCAGGTGACTGACAAAGATGTCTTCTTCTCCACAGATGGTGATAATTTGGCCTTCCCACTCATATTTTAACTTCTGGTGAAGGGTCGATGTTATCGCGCCAGCGGCATGGATCCAGGGTTGACCCAACAAACAGCTGTAGGCAGGTTGTATGTCCATCACGTAGAAGGTAGTTTTGAAAACTTGTGGGCCAATCACCACGGGCAGCTCAATTTCTCTGAGAACCGATCTCTTAGAACCATCAAAAGCTCTGACAACTAGGTTGCTCGGACGGAGTACAAGACCATCATACTCCAGCTTGACTAAAGCTTTCTTTGGAAACACATTGAGTGATGATCCGGTATCAACAAGGACATGAGAATGTACAACACCTTTACATTCCAAATTGATATGCAAAACCTTGTTGTGGTTATGCCCCTCCGTAGTCAAATCAGCATTGGTGAAACCTAGTCCATGACTAGTATTGACATTTGCGACCGCCGTTTCTAATTGATTGACCGTGATTTCTTCCGGCACATAAGTTGCGTGCAAGACCTTGAGTAGTGCATTCCGGTGAGCCTCGGAACACATGAGCAGAGACAGTATGGAAATCTTGGAGGGTGTTTGGTGGAGTTGATCCACAACTTTGTAATCACTTTTCTTTATAATCCTCATGAACTCATCCATGTCCTGATCAAAGGATGTCTTCTGAGTTTCTCTCGCAGTTGGTTCTTCTGGCACCACATTTTTTCCTTTTGCTTTGGCAGTAGCTTCTGCTTCAGCATTAATTCTTGGAAACTGTGGAGCGAAGAGACGTCCGCTCCGAGTGAAGCCTCCGCCTCCCCTAACATTGTCAATTTGTGGTGCAGAAGTTGAAGAGTCAAGGGTAACTTTCCTTCCGTGATGGTAGAGATCTGTGTCGTAGTGCCAAGGCACGACACTGTCGTTATCATAAGGAATTGGTCCAGGCACCGTGATGGTCACCGGACTAATTGCAGCAGAGGAAAGAGTAGTGATAGTCTGTGGATCAGAGTAAATGGTGACAGGAGGTCTGATTAAATATGGTGCAGGTGTAGGGAATTGTTGACGAGGGTGTTGTTGAAAGTTGTTGTTGAGAGATTCCGGAACATGGATGGTTGTTGGATCATAATAGATGGTAACCGTTGAGATGTCGTCACTGGTGTTTGCTGTTGTTGTAGTCGATTCTGTTGGGATAATGTTTGTTGGTGTTGTAGAAGATTCTATTAGGATAATGTTTGTTGGTGTTGTAGGAGCGATTTTTGTTGCAGTTGTAGAAGATGGGACTGTTGATGTGATTTACAAGATGCCTTCTCTGATAAGACTGCTAATGCCATTCTTCAGATTTTCACAACCATTGGTAGAAACTTTGCATGCTTCACAATAGGCCTTACAACCCAGAAACACTTGGAACTTCAATAGCTGAGCTTTTACTTCGGCCAGCGGTGTTTGAATACTTGCAATGTCATCAATCAGAATGTTGGTTGGTCCTCCTTTATGGCATTAATCCTCGGCCCACCGTGGTTCGGTATTGGATTCTTTGTGACATTTGGTGGAGGTGCAAAATTCAAAGCTTTGGAATCAATCAAATATTGGACTTTCATGTGCAGGGCCCTACACTTCTCTGTTGAATGACCAGGCGCATTGGAGTGAAAAGCACATCTGGAGTTGACATCATAATTCCTTGGAAGATTCAGAGGATCTGGTGGAGCCAAAGTCCTCAGTTCAGTCAGGTTAAGCTTCAATAGTTGTGGGAGTAAGACTGCATAGGGCATCGGGATGGGATCGATCACCCTATTAATCTGAGAAGGCCTTTGTTGGAAAGGACGTTGTTGTTGGTTGTTGTTATTGTAAGATCTTTGTTGTTGAGGATATTGTTGTTGCTGAGGTGCTGGAGTAGGGATGGTGACTGCAGCCACTGATCTTTGCAAGTACTGGGGTCTACCTCTACTGACATGCACTGCATTAGTCTCCCCTGTCCTTCTAGGTCCTGAGAAGGGCTTCTTTGCATTGCTAGAGCTAGCACCATTGTCATAAATCTTACCCATCTTTAATAGGCTTTTGATTCTCTCGCCTGATATAACCACATCAGCAAAACTGGTAGAAGAGAAGGCAGCAAGTCTATCAATGTAAGTCCCTTGCAAGGTATTCATAAACATATCAGTTATTTCCCTTTCAGACATAGGTGGCTGGACAGCAGCAGCGAGTTGTCTCCACCTTTGAGCGTATTCGCGGAAAATTTCTCTCGAGGACTGAGACATACCCATCAAGAGGGTCCTATTGGGTGCCATATCCAGGTTGTACTGATATTGGCGTATAAAGGCCTCAGCTAAGTCTTTCCAGTTCCTGACAGTAGCCCTTGATAGGTGTGAATACCACTCTCTGGATCCCCCGGTTAAACTGTCTTCGAAGTAAAACATCCATAGTTTCTCATCCATGGTATATGCTTTCAATCTTCCCAAAAAAGATTGCAAATGGGTACGAGGACAGGAGGTACCATTATACTTTTTAAAGCATGGAGGTTTGAACTTGTGGGGAATCCTTACTCCCTTGACTAGGCCCATATCCATCACATCAAATCCCAAGGAGTTCTGGGATTCAAAAGATCTCCGCTTCTCAGATATCTCGTCCATACGACGATCATAAGTTTCATCTGCCCCAACACCTAACATTGTAAACTGCTCATCTTGAGGATCTTCCTGTAGAATACGATCTCTCGTGTTTCTTTGGCCACTCCCAATGATATTAACTTCAGGAATATTGTTACGTCCAAACACCACCAGAGTCGTTCGCGGCTGATTGCGTGTATTATTACTAGTACCTCCAGTACCAGCGTGGTTATCTTCTGGAGTTTTCCGCTCGACCAACTCCCTCAATCTTTCCTGGTTCTGTGCCAGTCCATTCATTACATCCATGAATTGATTCATCTGAGTCCTCACTTATGTCCTCACATCAGTCATCTGAGTCCTCACATCTGTCAGTTCCTGTTGTAGCTGATCCATTTGTAGACTCGGAAGGTTGTGTCGAGTTGGATATATGTGGATGCGATTGACGGGAAAGACCCTCCTGCGAGCAATATTTCCTGAAACAATCAACAGAGTGAGAAGACAACAACAAAATCACCTACAAAACAAGGGATATGAAGTTAGCATGCAATGCAATATGTCTATTTGTCTTTAGAGGGTATCCGGTTTGGTTCTTGGTTTTGACCTTCCAGACCTCTGGGAGATAAAGATGTTTGAAGCAAACGAAGTCCATAAGAAAAATCCAATTCATAACCATAAAAATACAAGTGGCAATGCCAAAATACAAATAGTTCATGAATTAAAACCAAACAAACTCACATGGTGAATCAAAATACAATCAAATTTAGGAATACAACAAACAAAACCACCATGGTGAGCTAAAGTACAATCAAATAGATACAAGTAAAGAAAATCAGACATCTAGTCCAAAAGCATCCTCCTTGACTTCCTTCAGGAGAGCATCAGTTACCGGTCCAACTGGGTGCTCTGTAATGGTTCTGATGAGAAGGTTTCTGGTTGCAATGGCATTTGTCATCTTCTGATACTTATCTTGTTCTTTGGATCTCTTTAACCCCTCTCGGAGTTTCAATTCTGAGATCTCCTTCTGAGCTGCTAGCAGTGTTTCTTGGCTTCTTTTCTCATTAGACTCTAACTGCTCTATCTTGGCTTGTATCTTCTGGTCTTCTTTCAGACAAGCCTCAGTTATCCTGACCCATCTATCCTGACTCTCCTCCAAATAATGCTCAGCTCATGCCCTTTGAATCTTTGCTTCTTTACATGCATTCTTGAACACAAGTTCCCCTGCTCGGGCTTTCCGGATGAAGTCTTCAGTCTTCTCAATTTTGGTTACATGTTCGATGCGTAGCTTCTCTAACCTCTCAATGTCTAGACGACCATCATTCCTTTCCCAAAGGGTCTTCTTCAAAGCTTCATCTAGCTGGGCATTCCTTTCTTTCAACTTTTCAAACTCTTCCAAGCTTACTGTAGCTATGGGCTCAACTGCTGATGGCCATGGTACACCTTCCAGGGTGAATGGCATACGGGTAACCTGTCAACTGATGTGTGACCATTCAGTGTAGTGTATGTTGTTGCATTTCCCAGAATGGTAGTCCCTTTAGTTTATATATGGTCCCAAGCCCAGGTTGCTTGTCGGATACTGGCATGGTTGTTTTGAACAGCACAATAAAGAGACTCTGCTAAGTCCTGCTCCCTAGGTGGATGTATCAAGGCATACCCCAACTGTCTCTTGAAAGGTAAAGGATTGTAATTGATGCAACCCTTTACTCCAATGAGAGGCACATTTGGGTATTTCCCACAACTTGTTATTATGTCTCGGCCCTTGGTGCTCTGAGTACACCATCTGATATCTTCTGAAGTAAGGGCAATCATCCTCTTAGCCCAATTCCTTGATTGATGAGGGTTTAGGAAAGCTTTCATCTTCGGCATATGCTTCATCAACCAAATGTAGAAGAGAGGGGCACAACACCTTACCAATCTCCCTCTCTGTTTTTCATTCCTCTGATGAACTGAGTAATAAAAGTCTCCTAACGGGGTGGGAACCGGGTTCTTTAGCATGAAGACGTGGATGGAATTTTTGCTTACAAACTTAGGCTCGTCTGCAAAAAAAATGATACCATAAATGCTGAGGGCTAGGAGAGCACAGACAGTTTCCCAATTCCCTATTGCAGCTTGCTGTGTAGCCTGAGTAATCAAGAAATCCATATGAAGGCTTGGGATTCCAGTCTTGGAAGTCATGTGCTCATCAATGACAGTTGCTTCCAGATGTAATGCTTTGGCTATGTCTTCATTCTTTGGAGGAGTCATTTCAGGATTGAAAGGAATTCCTCTTCTGATAGGGATACCCAATAGCATAGAGTATTCTTCCAACAAAGGACCTATCTGAAAATCTGGGAAAGTGAAGCAACGGAGAGGAGGGTCATAGAACTAAAGAAAGGTGTGAATCATGCTCCTCTACAATGTGTCCAAGTCCATGATCATGTCCAGGATTCCACCATAATGCTCTTTTAATAAGGGAACATGATCAGGGGTAATAAGGGCTTTTATCTGCCTGATGCCTGCTAGAGGATACTCAAAGAAGTGGTAGGTGATGTTTCTTTTCCTGGTTGAATCCATGTTGAAGATGTGTGCTGAAGGAGATAAATAAAGAGGATAACTGAAGAAGATAGCTGAAGAAGTGTTGAAGTAGATAAACTGAGCAGAAGAACGGTCAAAACCAAACCAAGGGAAGATGGATACCCTATAAAACAAATAGACAAATTTTAAATGATGCAATATGATGTATGCTTATGATATGTAAGGGTTTGTGATCATGCGCTGGATTATCAGTTTCCTTTGGCAGGATCCATGAGTGTTCAGAGTTTCAGATGAAGGCTTGAGAACCAGTGACCAGGTGGGGGACTCAAATAAAGAGTCAATAATCCAGGGTTTCAAAGAAATAGTCCAAAATAGTACAACCTTAAGAACAAATTCCAGAAGCAACGTATGTTGAAGTTAAGGGTTCTTGCAAACCTGTAAACAACCCAACCCACTCACAAGTATTGTTCTAGAACAAGGATCCTCAAATTCAGATCTATTATAAGAAGTGTAAACACTTCTAACCCGGAGGTACAGTTTTTACCCTAATCATAAAGGATCCTCCTCTAATTCACCTCAGATGCTGAAGGTCATCTAAAAAAGGTCATCCAAACTTAGCAGGCTTCCCAGATAGCCCTAGCACTACAAGAAATACATAGCACAGAGTTCTCAAAAGGAAACTCATGTCTGAACTGTGTTTTCATATTCCTGCACCATACCGAAATGGAATGGGAAAGAATACAAAACCACTATAATCCTATGTGTCACTCAGGCCTTTATGTTGAGCCTTTCTCACTGGAATACCCCTCCCACCAAAGCAAACCAGAAATCCAGCACAATGATATGATAATAATAAATGCAATGCAGAAAGCAATAAATGAAAGCGATAAAGTAAATGCAATAAATAAAGTTGTACAGGAAGCAATAAATAAAGTAAAAACATAAACACAAATAGCACATAACACCCCCAATAAACACAAACAAACAAGCGCTAGGAGAAACCCACAAGAGAACCAGAAGCCCTGGTTGCAAAGATCCCCAAAAGAGTCGCCAAGTTGTCGCTACCCGGATTTTCATCCCGGTGCAAACGCGAATTGTCGGCGATGTTGGAGATTGAGGTTGAATAGAGTCGCCAGCTAGGAATTTTTATCCCGAAGGAAAGGTAATGCTGCATAAACCTGGAAATGTATGGATAAGACGGTTGCAAACCAAAGAGACTGAGTAAGGGTCTAGGTTACGACCTGGGAAGGTATTATCACCCAGATCATCCGTCGTACTCGACGGGTTCCACGCTTACTTGGTTGTGTTTAAAGGGGAATGGTGTATGTGCTAAACTGTGCATAAAAAGCTAGGGAGAAAAGGACATACAGAGTGTCAGTGCAAAAAGAAGGTGAGTGCTCAAAACTAAGGCTAAGGAAAGAGAAATGGGAGAAGGAGAGGGGGAAAAGACAAAGAGACTTTTATTCAATAACAGTTAAGTTATGCCTACGTATCCTCTCGTGAAATGAGGAAGTCAGAACACCGTAGTTCGACTCAAAGAGACTTGGATGTTTTTGATGTGAACTGCTTGCTTGTCTATGCTCAAGTGTATGACTCGTCTGGCTCGAGTGTTAATTGTCTTGCATTAGACGGAAGAAGCGAGTTCTCATTTTCAGAGTGAATGTGATGAGAGAAGAATCTCGAAGGAGACGTTTATTGTTTGTTTTTTATGTTTTCAGTTTTTTATTGTTTTTGGTGTTTTTCATAGGATAATGAGCTTAAGCCTTAATCAAGGGTCGTAAACTCATTATATCACCCCTGATTAGGGATAATGAGTCTACTTAAGTATGAGATGAAAATCTCAACTTAATTACCCTAATGATGCAGGATTAAGATCATTAACCTACTTGTGATTATTAAGTGTTTTTGGATTTTGTTTTATGTTAAGTAATGAGGTTAATCTCTAATTAGGGATTAGTGAACTCATTACACCATCCATAGAGAAGGATAATAGATGAGAACACTTAAGAGGAGGAAGACTCCTCAACTTAATCCATGGTTAGGGATTAAAATCATTATATAACAAGCCTTTATTAAAGTGGATTTTAATTAAAGATGGGATCAAGAAATGGATTTTATGTTTGCAAGACTAAACCTGAGGGGGACTTGTCCATTGAACACAAGGGTTAGTCCCTCTGAACCAACAAGCAGAGATGTAACCCTAATATAAGGCCCAAGTTACAAGCTTAAGTCTTAATAATTATTAGGTGTTTTGATTAGGAAGTGTAAACAACTTAAAGGTCTAACACTAAGTATTAAAGTTATACACTCCATCCTAAGATAAGGGTACATGCATAACCCTAATTCAGAGTCTTAAAACTTTAACTGTTTAGCCTTGATTATGAGATGAGAAACAGAGACTCAAGGAGACTCAAAGGTAAAAACTAGGGGAGACTATGTAAAACCCTAAACTTATCATGCTTGGATATTCCTATGGTTTATGAGGCTTAGAAAAAGATCTTCAAATGGCCACCAAGGAAGAAGAAGCAAATGAAAAGAGAAGAGAAATGAGAATAGGTTACTTACTTCCTGAAGAAGTTAAGTAACCTAAGAGAAAGAAAAGGAGCAAGAGAGAGAGCACAAGTGAGTCAAACTCACTTCAAAGACAAATAAAGATGCAAATGAAAAGATAAGAAGAGATTGGATGTGGAGGAAAATCCACATCCTAAACAACTTACCTGAAGCCCCTGAAATGGTTAGTATGAATGCATAAGACATGAAACAAAAGGAAATAAGGCAAATGAAGATGCAATGATCAAGACCAGAAGTGCAAGAAAAATGAAAATGTGTTATGAAATGATGCAAAGACATGTACAATCTTTATGTATGATCATACAAGAGATGATATGTAAAGGAAAGCATGTTAGAAGCTTGAAATCACATGAATACACATAAGAAGTAATGAATACAAAACATACCAAATGGATGCAACAATGATCAACCAATGTTCACACATGTTCTAAAGTATCTAAGATGAGATACAGATGCATGAGATGTCATAACAAGTTCTTATGATGAAGGTATGCAAAGATGAATGCAAATGAGCATGGCAAATTAAGGTTTTAAGAAAGTATGAGATGCATATGATCAAAACATAAGCAAAACACATGATAAAAAATTGAAATTGCAACCAAATGAACCCTAATCACACATAAGATCACTCCCCAAAGATGAAGGTCAGAAGCTATACCAAAGTCAAGTTATGGTTTTTCTAAGTTAGGCTAGGGTTTTGGGTACTTCTTCATGAAAACTTCCAAACAAATGGAAAATGCAATGCAAAAATATGATCTAAATACCCTAGATACTACATGCAAAGTATGAAAGAATGCAAAACTAACCATGTACAAACTCATCTTGGTTGATCAGAAATGGATTTTTGAAGTTAGGGTTAGAAAAATAGGAAATTTGGAAACCCTAATTCATGGTTAATTGTCAAAACATGATCAAACCCTAAATGAAATTTGTAAGATGAGTTTGTAAATTGTTCTAAATATGTGAGAATGCTTCATGATTTTTTTGGTGATTTTAAAATACCTAAAAGTATTTTTAATTAATTAAAATGAATTAATTAATTAAATAATACAATTAAATGATTTAAAAATAGATTTTTAATGCAAAAATTAAAATTAAAAAAAAATTTGGTTTCTGAAAATTATTTAAAGACAAAATGCAAAAGATCAAATTTTTACAAAATGATTTGCTATTTTAAATAAATATATGAAATAAAATGAAAGAAATAAAATAAAAATGCAAAAGTAATTGAAATGAAGGGTCAGGATTGCGTGGAAAGGGGATAAAGGGTTGAGATCTCAAGTCAGCTTGACTTGAGGTATGAATATCTAAGGGCCTAGATTCAAATTTTGCTTACGCGCATGATCCAAAGGCTTAGGTTCATTTTGCGAATTTAATTATAATTAATTTTAATTAATTAGGATTAGGGTTAATGAAATAATCTGGATCGTCCGTCCCCTAAACTAATCAAGATCCTGTGGCTCTCATTCAATTTGCCAATGCTAACCCTAATTAGCCCTAACCACTTTCAGATGACCGGAACAGTGCTCCGGTCATCTTCTCCGGCAAGCCCAAATCACTAACTTCTTCCTTAGGCCTCTACTAAACATCTAACCTGCCCAGAAACATTCCCCACACTCCCAGGAACACGAATCAATCATCAAACATCATTTAAACTACATGAATCAAGCAAATCGAAGCAAACATTTTTCACGGGCAAAACTTCAGAACATCAATACATACTCATTTTCCACTCATTTTCAATTCTAAACACATCATGATAATCAGGATAACATGTAGAATCAATTTATAACAAGTAAATGAAGTTCTAGAAAATTTTCTCTTGATGGATACTTGAACTGAAGTTCTTCAAACTTGAGCTTTCTGAGTCTTTCCTTGGTGCAAAATGACTCCTATGGTCCCCCTGCAGCTAATGGAATGCTTGGATGAAGTTTTTTTGGGATATTTTGAAGGGATCAGTTCTGATATGGCAGAAATCGTGTTTATATTTGAGGTTGTTTCAGGTCATGGTGATGGGTGGGTTTTGTTCCTTAGGTCATGTGTGATTGAATGGTGAAAGCAAATTTAAGGTTTGATGGCTGAGGAGTGAGAATCGAAGATATGAAGTTTGAAGTGGATTTTATGTAATCTGAAGTGTGTGTGTTCTGAGCTCTTGGGTGTTGTGTTTTATGATCCTTAGGCAATGCATAAACAATTGGAATGAGTCAGAAGAGTAGATATCCAATGTGGGAATGGCATGGCTCAATTGGCTAAAAAGTCAAAAGTTGTGTACTTGAGGTATGGGCCATGGCAGAGTTTATTTGAGGGCTTGAGTTTCCTCAGCTGGCTTCAAGGAGAACCCTAGGATCAAATGTTTTGAGTTGTATGGCTTGGATCAAGAGCTTGCATAGTTTTTGTAATTTTGCAACTTTGTGATTTCTTGAGAAACAAGTCATGGAATCCTTTGGTTCAAGGCTCAATTCTGACTTTGAGATGTTGTTTGATCATGCCAAGATGTATTTGAGTGGATTAGAAGTCATGTAGAGGCCTGAAATTCACTTTTGCACATTTCCCTCTTTGACATGAACTTGAAAATTACAAGATTTTTCCCAACTTTGACCTATCATATCTTGAGTTCTAGGATGAATCAAGAGGAGTTCTTGTACTTTTTGAAAATGGGAAGATCCAATCTACAACTTTCATGTTTGAAGAAAATTCATTTGAAACCTTTTTGATCAAGAAAGAGGAGGTTGAAAATCTTTCCCAAAATGGAAAGTTTTCATTACAAGTCATGTCCAAAAATGGAAACTTTTGCAATGGCTCAAAATTCTTCAATCTTGTGATCTTTCAAACATTCCTAAGACCAAATAAAGGTCATAGGACCTCAAATTGATGATGATGACCCTTTGGGACCCTTGTTGGAGGCCTCGGATGCCCTAATCCTGACTTTTCTTGCACAATAAAATACAGCTTGATCAGATGACTTCCTCAGTGAATTTTTGCATAAAACTTCATACATAAGCTCCCTATATCATATAAAGACCAATGGAATCAATAATGACCAAAACTTTTGGTTGTAAGGGCCTCAAACCCAAAACCCTAATTTCAAGTCATTTGTGTAGGAGCCTTGGTCCTGCCTGGGTGACTCTGCAATCTCTGGTGATCTTTTGACTTTTAAGAACCCTTGAGGGTATAATAAGACCTTAGAACACTCAAGGACCCCTTTTCATGCTTCATGGCCTCTTAGATAGCTCAAACCACTTCTAAGATTTATTTGATCATAAACCCTAGTTATGCAACCTATGCAGTGAAATAACTATGCAGTGTGAGATGGTATGCTTATGCAATGCAATATTAAGGATCACAAGCCAAGGTGTGAGAAAAAAAGAGAGGGAAAATTTGGGGTGTTTACACCAAGTTGTTGTTCGAAGTTCAAATTTTATTTTCAGCATTACTTTTACTTTTCTATTACCAAACCAAAGTGATAGTCTCCATCCTTAGGAAGCTATCACTATTTAATTCTTTTTAGCCACAATATATTTGTTTTAGTTTTAGTTTTCTTCAAGTTTGGTTGATCAAGAACATTGCAACCAGGTTTCTATATTTAATTCTTTACTGTTTAGTTATTATGTCTTTTATTTTTATGCAATTATTCTTCTTCTACCTTTCTTCGTTTTTATTTAATATGTATGGCTAAACCGTTAATCGATATGTGATTGTCTAACCGGAACGAATTCAATAGAACTAGGATAATATCTTAAATTAAGTTACTTTTCGGTTTTGATTTCTTAATATAAACAACTTTTGTTACGAGAGTAAGAAAGTATAAAAGATTAGGATTAAGTCCACGGGAGTGTGAGATCATAATCGGATAGCTGAAATTGGGCATTGTTTTAAATACATCGGAAGCGCTTTAAAACCAATTAGAACCTTTAGGTTTCCAAAAAGTATTTCTAACTTGAATTAACATAGCGAGAGTGCTCAATTGAACTTAGAAGTATAGTAATAGGCAAGACCACGTTAGTGTGAGTTAACGACTTTTAAACCAACAGTTTCTACGAAAAGATAACTTAACAAACCTTAATAAGTCGGCCCTTTATTGAATTCGCGAAGGTGAACCAATTACGTACCGATATTCTTATTATTAATTTAACTTAATTACTTTCTCGCCTTTTAAAACTAAAATATCACTCGCCTTAGCTAAACATAGTAACACCCGATAGCGCTAGGTTGATTATCGAGTCTATGTGGGATCAAT
Organism: Lathyrus aphaca; assembly: GCA_963966055.1. NCBI lineage: Eukaryota > Viridiplantae > Streptophyta > Magnoliopsida > Fabales > Fabaceae > Lathyrus > Lathyrus aphaca. The sequence goes on along the minus strand of OZ014520.1, from coordinate 351,857,702 downwards.
ATCTTTTATTACTACGTGATTAGGATGTATACTTGTAGTTAGAATCATTAAAATCAGAAAGTCGCAATCAATGATATCATTTTTGGATATACTAATATGAAATTGGTCAAAGAATTTTCAAGTTCAATGCAAGGTGAATTTGAGATGAGTATGATGGGGGAGTTAAATTACTTTCTCATACTTCAAATAAGACAACTTGAGGAAGGCACCTACATAAGTCAAAAAAAAATATTGTAATGAGCTTCTCAAGCAATTTGATATGATGAATTCAAAAGCTATTGATACACCAATGCCTACTGCAACAAGTTTAGATTTAGATGAGAATTGTAAAGAGGTTGACATCAAAAGGTATAGAGGTATGATCGAATCTCTTTTTTACCTTACTGCATCTCCTTCAGATATCATGTTTAGTGTTTGTATGTGTGCTAGATTTCAATCTTGCCCTAAGGAATCACATTTAAAATTAATCAAACACATTCTTAGATACCTTTCGGGTACTCATAAGTTTGGACTTTGGTATCCTAAGGGTAGTGATTGTTCTTTGGTAGGTTATTCTGATTCTGACTTTATCGGTTGCAAAGTGGATAGGAAGAGCACTAGTGGTACATGTAACTTCTTTTCAAACTCTCTAGTAAGTTGGCATAGCAAAAATCAAGTCTCTGTTGCCTTGTCAACCGCAGAGGCGAAATACATTGCGGTCGGAAATTATTGTGCCCAAATTTTGTGGCTCAAACAACAATTGCTCGACTTCAATGTCAATCTTAAACATATTCCCATCCTATGTGACAACACTAGTGCTATAAATCTTACCAAAAACCCAATCTTACATTCACACACTAAGCACATTGAAATTCGTCATCATTTTTTTAGAGATCATGTAGAGAAAAGGGACGTGGTATTTGAGCATGTTGAGAGTTCAAATCAACTTGCCGATATTTTTACAAAACCACTCGCTACAGAACCTTTCTTTCACATCCGTAGGAAACTTGGTATTCTTGATATTTTGGATCTTTATTAATGCATTGCTTTTGTTTATCATATATTATCACTTAAATTATTGTGTCTCATCACTAACAAATAGCCTTTTGAGGAATATCAAATTGGTTTCCTTCATTATACTATATAAGCGAGAGGTAATATTGTTCCTTTTCTATTTTTACTCAATAGTATGATTCATTTATGCTATATTTTGATTCCCATCCTTGATATAAAGTAAATGTTGTGTATGTGATCATGTGCTTGGATGTTATTTATCTCTTATGTCCTTCAATATGTCATAAAATTAGGATACATAACACTAGAAAGCATTTCAGCATGTTATATGAAGCATTGTAGTGAAATATTAAGAAAATAAATGTGTAAAAATTATTGGCATTCTCGGGTCCCAACAGGTCAACCCTATGCATCGACTCATTGCTATCCTCAGGTCGACCTATTGACCTGTTTGCGTCGATTCAATTTAAAATTTGAAATGAGTCGACTCATTTATACTTTTAGGTCGACGCATTATTGTTTCACGCTGACCAACACATGTTGGAAAACGCGTTCTACAGTCTTTTTTACTTCCCTAATTCGGGGCACCACATTTCCTCATGCCATAATGTTTGTTTTAAATTACTTTTATTTCTCTTAATCATTTTATATTTCATTCTTCATCACATTATTTCATTTCATACTCATTTTTATTATCAAGAACACATAAACCCTCTCCAAAACCCTAAAATCTCCATTCTTATCAAATCCTCTCAAGAACATCATTTATGGCTTCAAGGGTTACTGGAAAGAGAACATCAAGGGGCTCTTCTTCTCAGTCTACACTTCTGGTAAACGCTTTATCTCTTGTTCCTTCTAATCTTAGGGAGCTTTATGATAAGATATTCAAAAATAAGAAAGTTATCAACCAATATGTTTACTCTAAGAGAATAGCTTATCAGATGAACATCCCACATATTGTAAAACTGGTTGATTTTTAAGAAATTAACCCATTTTTGGCTTATGAGGTTGAGTACAATGAGGACATGGTTTGAATGTTTTATGTTGGTCTAGTTGGTAAGTTTAAGGGTTTTGAATTCCATTTTAGAATGGGTGATAAAATGTATGTTGTCAACGCTCAAATTTGGAAGGATTTGTTCATAATTAATCTTGCATCTCCTGGTATTTTGATGACTGATTCTGATCAGGTTGATGCATATGAGTTTCGAAGGGAATTGAATGGCATGCTCAAAGAACCATTCATTGAGTATGTTGTTAATACTGAATTTTTTCCAACTTCCACCACCACAGGCAAGGTTAATCCTACAAATCATGTTCTTCATTGGATTGTCTCCCACAACCTTCGTCCAAAGAAGGGTGGTTTTTCTCGTATCGGTACTCCGGGAGTTTAACTCATCTATATTCTTCGGAACAAGGTAAAAGTGAACTGGAATCATTATTTTGCGAGTCGCATATTTGCCCTAAAGGAAAAGAAAGGAATTGTTCTAGCTTATCCATCCATTGTTCAAGCAATTACAAACAAAGCCAACATTGTTGTTGATTTACCTTTATCTCCAATAATAGTATTTTTCAGCAAAAAACTCTTAGCTTGATGGGTCACATGTGGGACTCTAGAGAGAAACATTATTGGTATATTGTTCGAGTCAATTATGGTGATGATCATGATGATGAAGGTGATGCCGAAGGCAATCTAAACCAATAAGAGGGTCCAGATCTTGAAATTGCTCCAAATGTCGAGCAAATGAATATTGATGAAGTGCAGTTGGATAATAAAGATTTGCATCAAATTGCTTCTAATGATTTTGTTCCATATGAAAACCAAGGTTGGGGTGAATGGAAATATACCAGATGGACTTATAATGCAACATAGTCCGCTCCTCCGTCTCCACCGCATCCACCACCTCATCAAGATAACAATGCCAATATCCTTAAAATGCTTCAAAAAAATGCAGTTGGAACAACAAAGTTTTTATGAGGTTCAAACCGAAAGATATTTTGCATTGGAGCAGCGTATTGTGGAGCAAGACACCACTTTTGCCTCCTATATGGTTGTTCAAGGTGAGCGTTATACTGCTTTGCAAGATCACCTCCAAACTCAAAGTGAGAATTTTGATGCTTTTGCATCAAACTCATTGGCATGGCTAAATTCAATCAATGGTTCTCACAATGCGCTTGCAAATTCGTTCAACACGCTTAACACAAATTTCATCCACTTCACCACCCGATATGAAGAAGATCGTCAACCGGATGTTTATCATCGTCGCCGTCCTTCACAAAGGGGTCCAAGAAATTAAGCGTTCATTGCATTTCATTTCATGTCCTTTTCATATGCATACAATGCTTTCTTTTATTTGTACTTTCTAAATGACATTGTTTTGTTTAGTTTATTTATATGTGATAGCTTTCTATGCTCTATATCATTTTGTTTATTTTTCTTATTCTTTTCATTCATCTCTTATTGTGTATATGATGATGTTTGATGCAAATTGCAATGTATGACATTAAATTTTTTCCGCTATTTTTTTCATCTAATTCGTCTTTCTCTTTTTGATGTTGTCAAAGGGGGAGATGTGATTGTGTAAAGTATTTTTCTGTTATGGCACATATTCAGGGGGAGCATGTTAGTGTATATGATGCTCTTGAAATCGTAAAAAGTTTTTCCATCATCAAAAAGGGTGAGTTTGTGAGAGTATCAGTTGTTTTAATGATGTCAAAACTAGTATGATTCAGGAAGGAACATTGGATCACAAGATGTTGGCATATCAAAACATCAGGAAATGTTTTTTTTGCTGATCTAAAGTGAATGAGTTGACTCATCAACAAGAACAAGTCGACTCATTTAGTTAAAAAAATTGAGTCGACTCAATAGATGATATAGGTCGACTCAAATGAAGGCCGAAATTCTTTGGAACTCACGGGTCCCAACAGGCTGATTGGGGCAAAACTTTAGGTCGACTCAATCCAGCAGTCAGGTCGACGCAAACCTTCAAACAGGTCGACACAAACCTAGCTAGAGGCTCATTTCTCTAACTTTCTCTCTCTTACTTTATTTTTATTGTTTCATTTATTTTTGCTAACAAGTATAAATAGCTGGAATTTTTTTATTTTGTTAAAACATACTAGAAAAGTGAAAGATATACACAAGTGATCTCATCATCTTCTCCTTCTCTAGCATTCATCAACAACTACACACAATCATTTTTGTTGATCAAAGTGCAAGATTCAAGGTGATAACATTCAAACGGTCGAATTGAAATTTCAGTTTGAGTTAAGAGATTTGTGGATTTTTCTTGAATAAACCTTGAGAGTTTGTCCTCTAAGATCATTTTGATTTGGGGGTTTTTCACACATCATTTGTTTATAGATTCAGCTGAGTGAACAGGTTTGAAGATCAAGGTGATTTTTCAACCATATCACGGTAACCAGACAATTATGAAGAACAGTGTGGGTTCACAAGTTGATAACGAGAAATCGTATCACTTTATTACTATGTTTCAAATCCGTTTTATCGCACATTTATCCTATTAACTCCCGATTCTTTGAGTTTTTTATGTCATATTGCAGGTATAACATTTCTAGAGCTAAACCATGAGCCAAAGATCAAATGAACAAAAACAAGCATGAAAAGAAGAAGAAGAGAGGAATTCTGCCAAAGTCTGCATATTTTGTAACACGTACGGTCGTTACAACATCACCATGACCGTGACGCCCAACTTAGAGGTCTCACGACCGTTACCTATGTGTCACGACCGTGACATGCTTAAATGGAAAAAAGTGACCGTTACACCTTTGTCACGAACGTGACAAAGGAAAATAGGTTTAATTAATTTGAAGAATTCCTGAGGACGTGCACAACGTGGGTCAAAAGTGATTCCTATTATTTCTCAGACTCAGTATGCATTTCTGCTAAATTTTCTCTTCAATGAAACGATACCCACGCTCATGAATTTCAACTGCCCAAGCCCAAAATTATTTCTATAAATAGCCTAGTTACAAATTGAAACACACAGAGTATTTTTTCTACTTTTCCGCGGAAGCTCTGCCGTAATTTTGTTGCACCCTTATTTAATTTTTCTAGCAATTGTTCTTGTTATTTTTCTGCTTTTATATCCAACCCAGAAACAATAACAATTTCCAATATTAGTAAATTGTTATTATTAATTTCTTTTTAAGCCTTCAGAATTTGTTTATTATTATTTTCGATTCCGGTTCCGCACTCCGAGCTTACCAGTCTGTGGAAGAAGGAGTTTTAAGATTTTAATCATTCAGGTTTTTATATTTTCGCATTTATATTAAGTTATTTATTTGTTATGTTAAGATATTGTTTTTATTTTATAATGTATGTTTTAATTAATATTTGTTTGTTTCTGCATCTGTCTGGTACAACAAAAATGAGTAGCTAAATTAATTAGGCGGTATGTAATTAATCTAAACCAAACCGGTAAAATCGAATCTAAGCTAAAATAATTAAAAACTTATATTCTGGCTGAGACTTTTTATAGTTAAAATTAATCTTTTTGTTACGAGAGTAAGAAAAGTGTAATAGGTTAGGTCGAGACCACGAGAGTGTGAGATTTTAACCGGATAGCTAAAGTTAGGCATTTGATTTAAATATAGCGAGAGCGCTTTAAAATGAATTAGACTTATTAAGTTTTCAAAAATTATTTTCTAAACACTTATGGGCTAGCGAGAGCAGGCATAGGGCTTTAGGAGTAAGATCTGAGATAAGACCACGAGAGTGTGGGTCGAGGGTATTTAAACTGATAATCTCTATAGAACAATTTAAGTGAACCATCTTTATAAGCTTAGGTTAGATTGACCCGCATAGGTTAGCATAATTACATACCGACCGCCTTCTTATTATTTCGTTAAAACTGAATTTAATTCTCGTTTTTAATCCTAAAAAAAAAACCAAAATCGTGACAAACATTCACCTTAGCTAAACTAGCAGACCCTCTAGCACTAAGTTATTATAAAGTCCCTGTGGGATCGACAATCTTTTATATTACTTCGATAGGCTGTGCGCTTGCAGTTCAGATACCGCTAGACACATATTGCGTCTTCGCCCCATCATGTTTTTGGCGCCGTTGCCGGGGACCTTAATTTAGTTACTAGTGAACTATTAGAGTAGCATTGTCTAGACTAAGGTAACAACTATTCTTTTCCTAATCTAATTTCCCGAGTGTATGCCAAGTACTCGCTCTCAAGGCTAAGACTTGCAACCTCCAGTCCAAGAATTAGAACGCTTCTTACACGTAAGAAGACAAATATTCGATTACGAACGAAAATACAACATTCCATATCTTCAAGTTGATCCACCTAAACCGGTTGGAATATCAAAGGACGTAGAGATGGCTGAAGAACCAAATCATCCACTCAAATATCACGCTAGTCCTTCACAAGCTGAGCCGCATTCCAGCATTGTTGCACCGGCTATCAACCGAAACGACATTGAATTGAAACCTTTGCTGATATCAGCCATGCAACAAAATCAATTCGCCGAAAATCCTACCGAGGATCCAAACCTTCATCTTTCGATATTTGTGCAGTACGCAGATACTGTAAAAGCTAATGGAGTTACCCAAGAAGCTATTAGATTACGTCTGTTTCCTTTTTCACTTCGAGACAGAGCGAGAGCCTGGCTTCAATCTCTACCCTCGAATTCAGTAACTACATGGGAGGAACTAAAGAGAGTATTCTTGACAAGATATTTCCCACCTAGTAAGACAGCTATGCTAAGAGCTCAAATCAACGGATTTAAGCAAAAGGAAAACGAGTCACTTTTCGAAGCTTGGGAACGCTACAAAGATATGTTGAGACTTTGTCCACATCATGGATTAGTAGAATGGATGGTCATCCATACTTTCTACAATAGACTCTTGTACAACACAAGAATGACGATTGACGCTGCCAGGCGGCTCAAAACCATTATCAATGGGGAAGCGAGAGAGTCGCAACTGAGAAACCAACAAAAGGAGGTATGTACGAAGTGAGTAGTATGGATCAAGTCAATGCAAAGTTTGACCAACTTAACCAAAAGATCGATAACTTGACCATAACACCAACAGCCACCGTGGCTGCGGTAACACCTAACTGTGAGTTATGTGGAGTTCCAGGACATGTTGTCCCTGATTGTCAACTATTAGCAGGAATTCCCACAGATCAAGTGAATTATGCTCAAGGAAACCCGTACTCAAACACATACAACCCAAGTTGGAAGAATCATCTGAACTTCTCTTATAAGAACAACAATGCTTTATACGCACCAGGTCAAGCACCAGCTACACCACCAGGATATCAAAAGACTGCTCCTAATGTTCCTAGAAAATCAAACCTTGAGTTGATGATGGAGAACTTCATAGCTACTCAATCTCAAACAAACAAGGATTTCCTAAATCAAAATATACACACTAGTGAGCAGATTAAGCAATTAGTGAGCAAGGTAGATGCGTTAGCTACACATAACAAAATGCTTGAAACTCAGATTTCACAAGTAGCTCAACAACAAGCACCTACCGCTGCACCAGCTGGAGTATTTCCTGGACAACCCCAACCTAATCCGAAAGGACAGGCCAATGCTGTGATATTAAGAAGTGGCAAGGAACTTGACGGACCTACCGATCCAAGACTTGACAATCCAGCCATGTACCAAAAACCAGATAAGCCGACTGAAAAGGTGAATGAACCGGAAGAAAAGGAAGATAATAATCAAGAGGCAGTGGAGAAAGAAAAGCCTTATGTGCCTTCACCACCTTATAAACCACCAATTTCGTACCCTCAGAGATTAACCAATTCTAAGACGATGGGCCAGTTTAAGAAATTTGTTAAACTTCTGAAATAGTTGAATATTACTATTCCGTTTACAGAAGTTATCACTCAAATGCCCTCGTATACTAAGTTTCTAAAGGAAATCTTATCTAATAAGAAGAAGATAGAGGATAACGGAACCGTTACACTTACTGCTAAGTGTAGCGCAATAATTCAAAATAATATGCCTCCTAAGTTAAAAGATCCAGGTAGTTTCTCTATACCCTGTGTAATAGGAAAATTCTTCATTGACAAAGCTCTATGCGATTTAGGAGCCAGTATCAGTGTTATGCCCTTAACAATTTGCAAGAGGCTAGACATGGGAGACCTAAGACCAACTAAAATGTCAGTTCAACTAGCCGACCGCTCTATTAAATATCCTGTAAGCATACTAGAAAATGTCCCAGTACGTATAGGACAATTCTATATTCCTACTGATTTTATAATCATGGACATCTCTGAAGACTCCACTACACCTATCATACTAGGAAGACCATTCTTAGCTACCGCCGGAGCTATTATAGACGTAAAGAAAGGAAAGCTAACCTTTGAAGTAGGTGAAGAGAAAGTTGAATTTATTTTAACACAATTCTTACAATCACCAGCTATAGAGGATACATGCTATTTATTGGATGTAATAGACGAATGTGTAAGAGAAATGGAAATGAAAGAAACTACCTATTCTGAAATTATGAAAATTCAAATTCCTCCGATTTTCGAAGATGACAATTGGCGTAAACCATATCAGGATGATAGTCTAAGCGAAAGTTTAGCACTTACACCGGATCCCATGCCAAGTAAGAATAAACCTACATTAGAGTTAAAAACTTTACCAAAGAACCTAAGATACGAATTCCTAGACACTGAATGTACAAGACCAGTTATAATCAACTCCAGTTTAGGAACAATTGAAACAAAGAAACTTTTAGATGTTTTAAAGAAATATCCAACTGCATTAGGATATAACATATATGATCTCAAAGGAATATGTCCTTCAATCTGTATGCATCGTATTCTGCTAGAAGAAGATTGCAAAACCTCCAGAGAATCTCAAAGAAGAATTAACCCAATCCTTAGCACTGTAGTAAAGGAAGAAGTTAAGAAACTACTAGACGCTGGAATAATATATCCAATCTCTGATAGTAAATGGGTTAGTCCAGTACATGTAGTACCAAAGAAAGGAGGTATCACTGTTGTGAAAAACGCTAAAGGCGAATCGATATCACAAAGAGTAGTGATCGGACATAGAGTGTGCATCGATTATCGTAAACTAAACAAAGCCACTCGAAAAGATCATTTCCCACTACCTTTTATAGATCAAATGTTAGAACGATTAGCCAAACACTCATATTTCTGTTATCTTGATGGTTACTCAGGATTTTTCCAAATCCCGATCCACCCAGATGATCAAGAGAAGACTATATTCACATGCCCTTATGGAACGTTCGCTTATAGACGAATGCCCTTTGGATTATGCAACGCTCCTGCAACCTTTCAAATATGTATGATGTCAATCTTCGCAGATTTCATAGACAACATCAGGGAAGTGTTCATGGACGACTTCTTTGTATGCGGGCAAAGTTTTGAAGGATGTCTATCAAATTTAGAAATGGTATTAGAAAGATGTGTAAAAGTAAACCTCGTGCTTAACTGGGAGAAATGTCATTTTATGGTCAAAGAAGGAATCGTACTAGGACACGTTATATCTGATAAGGGAATTGAAGTTGATAAAGCTAAGATAGAAGTCATAAAAGATCTTCAACCCCCTAAGACCGTTCGAGAAATACGAAGTTTTTTAGGACACGCCGGTTTCTACCAATGATTCATCAAAGATTTCTCGAAAATCACTAAACCTCTTATCGGTTTATTAATGAAAGACGATGAGTTCATATTCAACAAAGATTGTCTTAAAGCATTCGAAACTCTAAAAACAGCCCTCATCACCGCACCGATCATGCAACCACCTGACTGGAGATTATCTTTCGAAATCATGTGCGATGCGAGTGACTATGCTGTAGGCGCAGTTCTAGGACAAAGGAAGGACAAGAAACTTCACGTAATTTACTATGCCAATAGAACCTTAGATTCTTCCCAGATGAACTACGCCACTACTGAGAAAGAATTGTTAGCAGTTGTCTTTGCGCTTGATAAATTCCGTTCCTACTTAGTGGGAGCGAAAATAATCATCTACACAGACCACGCTGCTATCAGATATTTATTAACCAAGAAGGATGCTAAACCAAGACTCTTGAGATGGATTTTACTCTTACAAGAGTTTGATCTCGAAATCAAAGATAAGAAAGGTATTGAAAACGTCGTAGCGGACCATTTATCTAGAATAGAAGGTATTAAACCCGAACAAGTGCCGATTAACGATGATTTTCCGTATGAACAGCTGATAGCACAAATAGGAAGCGACCCAGTTCAGTTTGACATAGATAAACCAAAAACCGTGGAAACAATCCAAACAACCGTAGGACTGCCATGGTACACTGACATTGTCAACTACTTAGCTGCAGGAGCACTTCCACCTGACTTAACCTATCAGCAGAAAAAGAAATTCTTCCACAATCTCAAGCATTACTATTGGGACGAACCATTATTTTTTAAAAGAGGACCTGACGGAATCTTTCGTCGTTGTATTCCCGAAGAAGAAATAGAAGATGTCATTGCTCATTGTCATTCATCTCCTTATGGTGGACATGCAAGCACTTCCAATACTTGTGCAAAAATCTTACAAGCCGGCCTATTTTGGCCCAACCTATGGAAAGATGTCCACATCGCTGTTATAAATTGCGATCGGTGCCAATGCACCGGTAATATTTCAAGAAGAGATGAAATGCCTCAAAGAGGAATATTAGAAGTAGAAGTCTTTGACGTCTGGGGAATAGATTTCATGGGACCATTCCCATCATCTTTCGGTAATAAGTACATACTCGTAGCTGTCGATTATGTTTCAAAATGGATTGAGGCTATAGCTTCTCCTACAAATGACACACGAGTAGTAATTAAACTTTTCAAGAATATAATCTTTCCAAGATTTGGTGTGCCTAGACTTGTCATTAGTGACGGTGGATCGCATTTCATTTCGAAAATATTTGACAAATTACTATCTAAGTATGGAGTCAGACATCGTGTAGCAACACCATATCATCCACAAACGAGCGGACAGGTCGAAGTCTCAAATAGAGAAATTAAACAAATCCTAGAAAATACTGTCGCCATATCTAGGAAAGATTGGTCATCTAAACTTAATGAAGCTTTATGGGCTTATAGGACAGCCTACAAGACACCCATAGGAACTACACCTTTCAAACTATTGTATGGGAAGGCTTGTCATCTCCCGGTAGAGCTAGAACACAAAGCATATTGGGCGATTAACACTCAATATAAACTACAATGCCGCTGGAGAAAAGCGAATCCTCGACATTAACGAATTAGAAGAGTTAAGGTTAGATGCCTACGAGAATGCTAAGATATATAAGGAAAGAACCAAGCGATGGCATGATAAACGCCTATCTAGGAAAGAATTTAGTGTGGGAGACGTTGTACTACTCTTTAATTCAAGACTTAGGCTCTTTCCTGGAAAACTAAAATCTAGATGGTCAGGACCCTTTGAAATAACTAGAGTGTTCCCGAGCGGAGCATAGAAATTAAGGGTAGGAATAGTGCACCGTTCACAGTAAACGGACAACGATTAAAACATTACCATAAAATTGAAAATAGAGATTATGCAAATAGTCTAAAACTTTTAGAGTTGTCCACTAATTTCCCTGATTAATCTACCCCTAAGGATTACGTCAGGCTTATGACGATAAAAACAACGCTTAGTGGGAGGCAACCCATTTTATCATTTTATCATTTTATCGTTTTATCATTTTATTGTTTTATTGTTTTATTTCATTATTATCATTATTGATTTCATTTATGCATTTATTTTCTTATTTTCTTTATTTTAATTTTTATTTTCTAAATCACTTTTACAGATTTTCAAAAGTCTTTTCACTTTCCTTTTCCCCCTGATTTGTTTCCTCCACATTAACACTAATTATGGCTAACCAACCAAGAAACACTTTGGAAACCAAATTTAGAGGTAGAAACCAAAGAATGAAATTTGAGGAGTTGTCACAGAGACAAATGGATTTGACTCTGTACTATGATGAACAGACCATGGAGACTTTAGGTATACATGATAGCATCCTATACCTGTTTAACCAACTTGGATGGGAGAATGCTCTCATAAAACATAGGTTTGTGACTTACCGCGAGCTTGCCCTTGAGTTCTTAAGCTCCTTAGTTTACTAACCCGAGTGCGGTTTTGGATTGAGAAAAGGATTTATTAGTTTCCGACTATTCGGGATCGAATATGACTTTAACCATAAGGAACTAGCTGACTTATTAGGATTCCCTAGTGGACCCTTTGCTTTTACTACCACACAGGTAGAATTAATGGATATTGAGCTGGACTTCTTTTGGGGAACCTTAACCGGAAATTACAATCCTGAGCCGGATAACATGAACAATGATGAAATACATAACCCTGTTATCCGCTATTTCCATAAGATCCTTGCCCACACCTTCTTTGGAAAGGAAGAGAACCTCACTGGAGTATCTAAAGATGAGATATTCATAATGTCCTGTTTGACCAATGGACAACCCGTTAATGATGTACCATTCATGATGCAAACTTTTACCCGAATCCAAGAGGAACCTGATCTACCAATATTGGTAGGAGGCCTGGTCACCATGATTGCTGATGCCCTAGGACTTAGATACCAATTACACAAGTGCAACCGTTTAGGAACCATCCGTCCTATGAATCTGAACTTTTGCTTTAACCGCCAAATTATAAGAAACTTAGGACAACCACCTTACGAGTACCTAATCAGAAATGAAGTAGTAACCCTGTTCACATTACTGAACCATGCTAGAGTCAGTGTTCACAATAAAGATAATTGGCTTTATGAGCTTACCCCTCCTGACTATCCATCCACACCCGAAACACCACAATCTTACCAAATTAGGGATGACATAATGACTGATGTAGAAAGTGACCCTGAGACACCTCCTGGTTACCATGACATCGACCACACTGATGAAGTTATTGAAACCCCTGAAGTAAATCAAGTAGGATATGCTGACAACTTAAAGAAAATTCTGAATACTCTTGAAGTTTACCAAGCCGATATTAATGCTGTTAAGGATGAGGTTAAAAGCATGCGATTGGACGTTATAGGTTTAACTGACATAACATGTGAACAATTCTATCATTTAAACTCCGCACTTGAAGATTTGAAGAAGCAACTTTGATAATGCTGTAGTGATTTGATTTATTTTACTTTTCGCTTTTGTTTCTAGTTAGTTTTAACATTTTGCAAACATTTCATAGCTTATTTTTATTAATGTAATTTTCTTTCTATTATGTCAAAAGCAAAGTACTTTTATTTATGCAACTTTCCAATTTAATCAATTTCCATGCTTTTCATTATTTACTGATATACTCGAATTACTTGATATTTTATGAATTCTCGTGTGATGAAATCTACTGCTTATTATATATATTGATCCACTATTATGTATTATGTTTATGTTGGAACTAAATGAAAGTGATAAGAAATTGCATTGAACTGAAGTGAGATAATGCATTCTGTGAAAAATTCCATGTTTTAAAGTCATCACGGTCGTCACCAGTCCCTCACGATCGTTACGGGCTATTTAGCGCGTCACGACCGTAAGACCCCCCTCACGACCGTGACAACCCTATTTTACGAATTCTGAAGTTACAGAACCGTTCACCTTCGCAGAACCCCATTCTCATTCTCACAAAAACAAAAACCTCCCATTATCTCCTCATCTCCCGTAACCACCCATTATTCTCAATCAATTTCATTTACCCGTTCAACCTCTCCATTTATTCCAAACTTCTCACATTCACTTCATTACTTATTAATCCGAACAATTTCTTCACATTTCTTCATTTTCTCACAAAACCTCAAAAACTCTTATCTCTCATTTACCTTATTTGCATGCAATGGAAAATATACAGTTTAGAGATGGTGACCAAGGAGAAGCACAAAGACAGAAGTTTGTTAGGTTTCAAAACCGTGGCATCCAACCCACTCGGTATGTCGACCTTGACTGCTTGAGGGAGTTAGGATTTCTAGACGGCGTGAAGCTACTGCTTGAGCATGTTGGCTTGTGGGACTTGTGCAGTCAACCATAACCGACATTCGAAAACCTCACCTTGGAGTTTCTGAGTTCGTTTCAGTATATCACGCCACCCAGATCAACAAGTCAACTCACCGGCATTGCAAAGTTCAGAATGTTCGGAAGAGAGTTCCAAATCACTCAATCAAGAATCGCTGAACTGTTAGGCTTCAGCCACGGCGACGATACTCATCTCCGCGTGCCCGACAACTTCAACGAAGTTGCTTTCACTTTGTGGCACAACATCACTAATACCCGTGCTACTGCCTACCAGAGTCTGAATGCCACCCACATCCATAATCCGGCGATTCGGTATTTCCATCGCACCATCTGCAACACGATCTTTGCAAGAGAGAGCAACCACAAGCTGAACTCCAAAGAGCTCTTGTTCTTGCACTGTGCCTTGAATGAGGAACGCGTCAATACTGCCCCGTTCCTTTTAGCCCATATTCAGTCTGTAGCGCATAGAGGCGCAACCCCCTTCTACATTGGCGGGATTGTCACCACCCTTGCCATACAGCTGGAGCTTGGTGACCAGATTACTCATTTGCCTCATAGAGCAGCGGAGCTGCTTACAAAGAGCTATTGCAAGTCCGCGCATTTGATATCTCAGAGAGAGGATGGCAGGTTCAACCCTGTGATCCAAGGGACCATCTATCATCACATCACCTTGCCTTGCCGTGACCGCATCGATCCATCGAACCGAGCCAATTGGCTATTTGCTTTACCGGATGCCGCAGGCCACGTTCCGATTATTGATGAGCAGACTGATGCACCTGTGGATGAGATGCAGGATGCCATGGATGTTGTTGCACCAGTTCAGGACATCCCTGAGTCCTCCACCAGGAAGCCACCTCTACCCGACATTACACTTGAAGACGTCCTCCGTGCCATTCATAAGCAGAATCAGATGAATGCCGCACTTGAGCGAAGGCAAAAAGAGCAATACGATGCACTCCTTTCAGCTGTTGCCAGTAACCAGAGGATGACAGATGAAAAGCTAGGAGAGATTTTTAGCGAGCTGGAGGCTTTGCGTATAGATATCACTGCTCTCACCACCACCGGTTCTGATTAGGAAGCTACTCCTACCAGAAGCCGAGGTCGTGGTCGTCAGCAGCCTTAGTTTATGTTTTTGTTTTTGCATTTCTGTTTTTGTATTGTATTTTCCCCGCTATTATATCACAACATTGAGGACAATGTCTGATATAGTGTGGGAGAGATACCTTTCCCTTTCCGCATTTTCCATTTTATTGTATTTCCCTTTCCATATTTTCAATTAAACAAATATTTGTGCTATTTCTTCAGTTTCAATTTTCCCCGCTTTATTTAGCCATACCGAAAATTTTTGTTTTATCTTCGCATTATCCGACTTACCTATGAAATCGTAGTTAGGAAGCTGAGAAAGATCCAACAAGATCAATACAGTCTTGACACCTTAGACTTCCTACTTAAGCATTCCGTTCCGATAATTGTTACGACTACACCTTAAGTTTTAGTTCTAAAGTAACCCCTAGTAGTTTATACTAGCAGTCAGCACCGTCTGAACACAAACCACGTGGGGAGCCGATGAACATAAGTGTTTGATGCCTAATCTATAAACGATCCTTCATATCTCGATGCCAATTAAAAGAAATTGCACCAAAGTACACGGTCGCATATAAGAAACGAGAAATATAAGAAGGAGTCCATTGCGGGTTGGTTCAGAGGTACCTGGTTCTGAACTTGGTAGGGCGTGCTACGGCTCGATCCCCCACAACCTCCAATTTGGATAATATATATAGGGTTGCCACATTCGTGTACCAGACCTCGTGCTTATAAAGGATCAAAGTCACTAACCGGCTACTCCACTACGTGCGTGCTAAGGCAAAGGGCTTAATGTGATTGCGCTAGAATGAAACCGGGTGAAATAAGATCGAAAGACTCTAGGTAGAATCATAACGCAATTACCGAATGTTTCGTTTAAACGGAAAATCGACGACTTAGCTTGTTGCTTGTGTCATTAGTGTATCGTTAGTGTTCTATTCTAGTACCGGTTTATCTAGCTGAATGATTCCTCGTATGGTTTGTTATGTGTATGCGTCCGATAAAAAATTGTCCGATCATTTTTCAACCGACTATTTGCTTGAGGACAAGCAAAGGGTTAAGTTTGGGGAAGTTTGATAACGAGAAATCGTATCACTTTATTACTCCGTTTCAAATCCGTTTTATCGCACATTTATCCTATTAACTCCCGATTCTTCGAGTTTTTTATGTCATATTGCAGGTATAACATTTCTAGAGCTAAACCATGAGCCAAAGATCAAATGAACAAAAACAAGCATGAAAAGAAGAAGAAGAGAGGAATTCTGCCAAAGTCTGCATATTTTGTAACACTCACGGTCGTTACAACATCACCACGACCGTGACGCCCAACTTGGAGGTCTCACGACCGTTACCTATGTGTCACGACCGTGACATGCTTAAATGGAAAAAGTGACCGTTACACCTTTGTCACGAACGTGACAAAGGAAAATAGGTTTAATTAATTTGAAGAATTCCTAAGGACGTGCACAACGTGGGTCAAAAGTGATTCCTATTATTTCTCAGACTCAGTATGCATTTCTGCTAAATTCTCTCTTCAACGGAACGATACCCACGCTCATGAATTTCAACTGCCCAAGCCCAAAATTATTTCTATAAATAGCCTAGTTACAAATTGAAACACACAGAGTATTTTTTCTACTTTTCCGCGGAAGCTCTGCCGTAATTTTGTTGCACCCTTATTTAATTTTTCTAGCAATTATTCTTGTTATTTTTCTGCTTTTATATCCAACCCAAAAACAATAACAATTTCCAACATTAGGAAATTGTTATTATTACTTTCTTTTTAAGCCTTCAGAATTTGTTTAGTATTATTTTCGATTCCGGTTCCGCACTTTGAGCTTACCAGTCTGTGGAAGAAGGAGTTTTAAGATTTTAATCATTCAGGTTTTTATATTTTTGCATTTATATTAAGTTATTTATTTGTTTATGTTAAGATATTGTTTTTATTTTATAATGTATGTTTTAATTAATATTTGTCTGTTTCTGCATCTGTCTGGTACAACAAAAATGAGTATCTAAATTAATTAGGCGGTATGTAATTAATCTAAACCAAACCGGTAAAATCGAATCTAAGCTAAAATAATTAAAAAATTATATTCTGGCTGAGACTTTTTATAGTTAAAATTAATCTTTTTGTTACGAGAGTAAGAAAAGTGTAATAGGTTAGGTCGAGACCACGAGAGTGTGAGATTTTAACCGGATAGCTAAAGTTAGGCATTTGATTTAAATACAGCGAGAGCGCTTTAAAATGAATTAGACTTATTAAGTTTTCAAAAATTATTTTCTAAACACTTATGGGCTAGCGAGAGCAGGCATAGGGCTTTAGGAGTAAGATCTGAGATAAGACCACGAGAGTGTGAGTCGAGGGTATTTAAACTGATAATCTCTACAGAACAATTTAAGTGAACCATCTTTATAAGCTTAGGTTAGATTGACCCGCATAGGTTAGCATAATTACATACCAACCGCCTTCTTATTATTTCGTTAAAACTAAATTTAATTCTCGTTTTTAATCCTAAAAAAAAAACTAAAATCGTGACAAACATCCACCTTAGCTAAACTAGCAGACCCTCTAGCACTAAGTTATTTTAAAGTCCATGTGGGATCGACAATCTTTTATATTACTTCGATAGGTTGTGCGCTTGCAGTTCAGATACCGCTAGACACATATTGCGTCTTCGCCCCATCACAAGTATCGAATCAAAGCAGTTGTACTCAAAGTTTAAAGAATCATGTATTCTTACAAGAAGGGAGAAATTAATCGGAGGTCTGTTCGATACGCGTGAAGAACTTGATTCAACTTGAATCAAGGGTCAAAAAGAAACATAACTACAATAACAATTAGGATTGATTTGTCGTTCCTAATTTCTCTTTGTATAAACGTTACAATTTTAATAAAAAGTCCCAATTCGAATTTTGAATTAGGGCCAGAGGTACCCTTAGCGAGGACGGTACGGGAACTGCCTAAACACATTCGTGTGTCCTTTGCATTTTTCTTTCGGTAAATTTTATGCACATGTTGAAATAGTGTTGTTTTGAAAATTCTATTTTGCATAGTTTAGTGCAAACAAGTGTTTGTGAAATTATTTCTATCAAAAACTACATAGCAACTTGAAAAAAATTATGCACTACACTACTTGGCAAAACACACTAAGTGTGGTGTACACACTAAGTGTTTGATAAAATTCAAAACACATTATTTCTTGGTTGTTGTGTCTATTTCTTCTCTCTCTACATTGTTGGTAGTAGTTTAATCAATTGCATCAAATTTAAGTGATAAATTTGCTTGGTATTGATTAGTTAATTCATCTTCATTATCCCATTTGGTTTGATAACGCATATCTGATCACCGGTGACTTAAAATAATTTAGACATGGATTTTTCCGGGGAACTTCGTCCAAACATTTTTCAATTAATTTTTAAATGTGAAAATAATTTTTAAAAAGGGATCTATACAACCCACTTCTAGATCCGCGCCATCGTCTAACATATATTACCCAATCGCCCTTCTTAATTTCACTTCTCACAAGAGCCTTTGGGATATCCCAAAAGGATTCATAAACCATAGTGATTACTCATCACGGGTACTTCCTTCCCCACCCTAGACTCCTACATTCTGTTCAACCATGTGTGGATAGATTACCAAAGTTCTAGAAATAAAATTATTTCCTAACGAGCCTGAAGAAGAGCCTTACAAAATTCTGGGAAGACCTTTGGAATGTCAAAGAGGTGGATACTTCAGATGTTAACCCACCTAAATTAAAGAAACATTACATTAAAACTCAATTGATAGTTGAGATGGCTATCAATCGAGGAGGAAAGGAAATTCATTTTCAGTGGGAAGAAGGTTGTGACTTGACTCATGTCTGCATGAGTTTCTTGATTCAAGTCGTAAACTTTATGACTTGACTCATTTTGCGTTGACTTTTGGTTAAAAAAAGTTTAATTTTTTCATGCAAAATATTTTTTAATGAAAAAGACTTTTGGTTGTAGAATGGAAGTTATTGCCCTTTGGTGATGAAGCATCACCTTGGTTTTTATTGTCTTAATATTGTAATTCTTGTGTTAGCTTCCTATTGAAAAGAAAATTTTATATTGTCTAATTTTCCTTTTGTCACAATTAAGTAATGATTTATATTTATTTGCATTATTGTTTTTGAGCTGATTCATGGACAATTTATTTTTTTTCCTTTACATAATTGATTTTCCCCATTATTGTGACACCCCAATATAATACACATCTAGAATAGCATTCTATTAAGTGATAACGTGGTACTGAAATCCATACATGAGTATTCAAATGATATCATATGTCATGTACATTACAAAATAACATAAACAGAGTACATGATATACACCATATTGTTGGACTTGAGACTTCACCCACAGGGGGGTGAATTGTGTGGTTTGTAAAATGTTGAATTTGAAAAACTTTGGGAAATAAAATCAGAGTTTAAAATCATTTTAAATGATTAGCAGCGGAAAAATAAAATATGGAATTTAAAATAGTTAAGGGAAAAATATGAATACCACGATGTATAAAGGTTCGGTCAGACAAGAAAATGAACTATTCATTTCCCCAAGAATTGATCTTGAGAGTATAAAATAAACGTTGAGAGTTTTTAGTAGGAAAGACTCATGAACCTTCTTATACAAGGAAATGATGATTAACCTTCAACCAAATAATACAAGACTTCAGAATATGACAACTTTAGTCTCCTCTTTCAAACAGTGAATCCAAGTGATTAGTGTTTTCTCAATAAATAAGGACATTGCAGCGGTTAGTCTTCAAGTTCCTAAACCTTGAAAACATTTACACGGGGTGAGCTAACAAACCTTAAACCTTGATTTTACACGAGATAAATGTTGATTATGAAAATCTAATTGATTGAAACAAGTTCACAATTGATTAGAAGTTTGAAATATAATTGATTATAAGTTTTAAAAAGGAATGGAAAAATATCTAGATGTTGAACATCATTAAGACGTTGTCATAATCTCTTGTGACTCAATTTTGAATTAATATCATCGGTTAGACAAAAGTCTCAATCGATTAGATAAGTCAAAATATATATATAGCAATTTTGACAGTTCCTAATTCACCTGGTACAACTTCAAGATAGTGTATGTCGGCTCAATTTGGAAGAGAAGACATGTATTTCCGACATGACCTTGAATCTTGTCCAACCAAAAAATATACTTGTCACGTTGAAACAAAAGGAACTGGACAATGTAGTAAACTTAAAGCAAGTGTATAACATTCGATATCAAACGAACAAAGTAATTAGGGGTGATAGAAGTGAGATGAAACAATTGTTGAAACTTTTGGAGGATAACAATTACATGTCTTAGTACAAATATCGTGATGATGGAGTTACGGTCCGAGATATTTTTTGGACACATTCGGATTCCGTGAAGTTGTTCAACACTTTCTCGAAACAACCGACATGATATCGCCGTCTCAATCAGTGAAGAGAAAATGTGCTCCGAAGAAGTTGAAGCCTGCACCGAATGATAATCGACAACTCGGTCTCCTTCATATTATGAGCACGTTGACAAACTATTTCTGGAATCACCGACTCCAAAATCTCTAAAAAGTTCCATGAAAGGAGCTCGAATTTCCAAACAGGTTCCGACACTGATTCCACGGGTTTCGACACCGAATGCACCGATAATTTCCTTTATCAAAGAGATGCTGGTTTTTATGAACAAGCATATCGACGGTATCATCGATGTTGAAGAGGATGGTAATTGCGGTTACCGAGCCGTTTCGGCTCTACTTGGTATAGGAGGGGAAGGTCATGAGCTTGTTCGTCATCAACTAATCCAAGAGTTGGAGACGCATAAAGAAGCATACTTACGTTTGTTTGAAAATTAAAAAAAAAACTACAACATGGTTTACAAGTCATTTGTTCCGTGGTTGAGAGGTCCGGCCTCGGTGTCGAAAGGTATGAGCTTCCCTAGATGGGTAATCTTATCGGATGTGCGTATGGTATGGTGTGTATTGACTTGACGCAGTACGATTTTTCAGAAACCTTTTTTCCTTTCTGCACCAAACTACCGTTCAATCCAAATGATTGCATTATGTGTATTGGATGGCTTGCAAAATCAAGGAATTTTGTACAAGTCATCTTGAAACCCGGATGCCCCATACCATCAAAATCACCGCAATAGGCGACACATGCAACTACAATTGTTGAGTCAAGGTCGGATAATTTTGTTGAAAGGATGATTGAATTCGATAGATTGAACGAAATTGAAAAGGCATCAAATGCAGAAAAGTCCAAAGGTCAAGCTCCGATATATTTAGACGGAGACTTTTGTTTTAACTTTTTTGTATAATCGAACGATAAAATGTAATTTTTTGAAGTGAAATATATTGATTTCTATCCATGTGCTCTTTTGATATCACTAAAGCCTTTGATTTCAATGTATTGCATAACATAGTAGCATAACATGTGAAATTCTGTTTTAAATTTGTATCAGTAAAATATTATGATTTGCAGATCCAAGAAAGTTTCGGATATGCACATCTGGAACGTGTAATTATAGGGTGTTTCTGGATCTGTAAATCTGGTAAGAAGTTAGGTAGAATTTCCTTCACCCTAGGTTTTCTATAAATTAGCGGTTTCGTTTGATATCTTTCACACAAACACAAAATGTCTCAATTGTATGAAATGAAGATCCATTGGTTTGTCGCGAGTGTCTCCTACATCGACGACAAAATATCCAATCACACGTCTAAGCTAATGGCACACCAATCCATCGGCGAGATCATTGAAGAGATTGAACTTCTCTTACTGTACCGAGACAAATGAAAAGTTGCAAAATTTTTGTATCGTTCACCTTTGGTTGACAACGAAGGGACCGTCGCTTACAGCATGGTTGAGCTCAAGAATCCAAGGATGTTAGAGCGATGTGGGAGACTTATTTCCGGTACGAAGAATGATTCTCGCTCGAGTTCGAGGCGACCGTCCGAAGAACGGTCGATCAGATCTTAGAGATGTGCAAGCGTCCACTGGGCTATTGATCTTTGTAATATTTAAATCTGTCTCGATGTAATGACGAATTAAATATAATCCGATTTTATGATATGAATGTGAGAAATGTTAAAATTATGTTTTTCTGATTTTCTTCCTGATTTGCACATGCGAATTGTTTCCGGATATGCACATCCGGAAAAAATTTAAAAAAAGACACGTCTTAATTTGCACATCCAAAAATCAGTAGTATTTTTGTAAACACGCAAGATGTCTAAGTAACTCATAAGGTGTATTAAGAAATCTTCATATAATATTATAATAGTTATCTCAAGTTGTAATTTGAGTAAATGTTTTTATGACTATTAATTTGTATTTATAGTTTTTTGTTACAATTTATTTATAATAATTTAAAATAAATTTATTTTTTAATATATAAGTTTTTAAATAAATTAATTAATACAATGATCATTATAATCCCTTATTTTTGATTCAAATATTTTTATAACATTATTTTTATAAACAAAATAAATTTATTAATTCACATATTTTTATAAAAGAAATTACATTATAAACATGAACAATTTTACGGTTAATTCAAATATTATTATAAACGGCGTCAAAACAAAAGTCTAATATTGATCCAAATATTTTTATAAATGATATTATCTTTATACACGAGAAAAAATTTAGAAATGATCCAAATATTATTATAAACGGCGTCAAAACAAAAGTCTAATATTGATCCAAATATTTTTATAAATGATATTATCTTTATACACGAGAAAAAATTTAGAATTGATCCAAATATTTTTATAAATGTAATCAAAATAAAAATAATATTTATAGATGGAAAAATGTACTTTTAGTTAAATAACTTTTTATTTATTTATTTATTACGAAACAAATGCGCGTTCATGACATGTACATATTAAAAATTGTTGGAAATACATATTAAAGATGTTGGAGGCAGATGGATGTTAGTTTTTTTCCAATAAATAAACATTTATAAACAGTTTTTGGAGAAATTGTATGATATCTTGAAAAGTCTTATTTAGACGAGGGTTTTTCCTCTCCTCTTGCATACAATATAGAAGAGCTATTTTTCAGTCAATGTAAAGTTAAAAAACTAAGACAGAAAACAAATATATTACATAGCATAAAATGGTTGGGTGATGAATAAATAACTGCAAGAGTCCATTGTGTTCACCTATATTTATTCCTATTCTGCAGTGATTTTATAACAAAAATCCATGGCTACATAACCTTTAGGTAATTATTAAGTGCAGGGGCGTAAACAGAAAAATCAAATCAATAACATGTGCATGTTAATTAGGGTTAACTCCTGACTTACATTTTCCAACAAACCCTATGTGCCTAAACATAAAAAGTAAGCCAATCATAGATCTTTCTTATGAAAATATTTCTTCTAGTACGGAATGCATGGATTTAGACAAACTAAGGTTGACAAGATACAACTTTACAAAGCAAAGTCTGAAAATTTATATACACTCACTCAACATGAGAAATGAATTAGCAATGTCACACTAACCTAATCCCAAGCGCTTGTTACACCTTGACCATACCCTCCACCATAGCTCGCAGGAACCCCATAACTACCACCACCACCAGCTCCGCCGTAGTAATCAGTTCCTTTATTATATGAGCTATCCTTCCTAACATCCCGGCCACCAAAACGGGCTCCTCCGGTTCGCTTGTTTCTACCGCCACCGCCATAAGGAGTCCTTGCTGCATAACGGGTGAGCCAAGCAGGTACTTCTTGATTTGCCTCTTGCATCAGATCAGCCAATGGTTTAGCCATTGACAAATTACTGTCATTAAAGAAGGCTGTTGCTAATCCCATTTTACCAGCTCGGCCTGTTCTACCAATCCGGTGGACATAATCATCAATGTCATTGGGAAGATCAAAGTTTACCACGTGTGCTACCCGAGGAATATCAAGACCACGTGCTGCAACATCCGTTGCCACTAGAATTGGAGTAACTCCGGTCTTGAATGATCTCAATGCTTGTTCTCTTTCCTGCATACAGAAACCATTGCATTGTACACATTTATTTCAACGAATACACAGAAGAACGACTTTTAGTTCAGAAGTTCTAATGCAGTATCTGGGAAAGCTTGAGGGGAATTAACAAGTAGAGTTTATAGCAAATGATTAGTAAGGATTTCAGCAAGAAGAATCCATATACAAATTCAACACAACAAAAAAAATGGTACATCATAATATCATGGTTGCAACAGCTAAAAAAATTTAAAAATAAAACATCATGTACCCATAAAAGAAAATACGCAAATTGAAATATCAAAGCATCTGATCTATAGTTCTATAATGGTAAGAGCACATTATCAATACTAAAAATCACTTACAAAGCAAATGCACCAAAAAATTCAATAGTATTTAGTTAAATTATGGCAAAACAATTTTCCTTTTAAATTTAAAAACCAAATAAAAAATTACTTAGGAATTTCAATATCTTAGAAAAGAAAGAAAAAAAAAACTTCCAAACAAGGAATATGGTGAGAGAGATGGGCTTTCATGGTTAATTTGAAACATGGCATTTCAATTATTGTGAAAACAAAAGGATTTTTTATTGATATGGAAAAAATCTATGACAGTAGAGAGACTAACAAACAACAATGGGAGTTTTTAAAATTTGAACATTCAGACCATTTTCAAATAAAAACTGAGCTGCTCATATTTTTTAACTTCTTTAAAATCTCATTGAGAATGTAGAACTTCAAAACACAGGGAAACTCTGTTTTAGTTAAAAGGAACAACAAAGAAGTACAAAAGAAATCAAGAAAATATGTAATTATTATAATGTAATGATAAATGCTGACATGTTCACAATTAAACACAAACTTCAATCAGCTAAAAAGACTCACTTGCTGTGTTCTGTCACCATGAATGCAAGTTGCAGGAAACCCATTAACACACAAGCAGTGTTCCAATGCGTCAGCTCCTTTCTTTGTTTCCACAAAAACTAAAGTCAGACCTTGCTGCAAAAACGACCAAAATATCGTTAAAGTTATGAGTGTGACAAATCAAAGTTTCCAACTCTTAAACAAAAGGCTCGTCCAGTGTGTCATATTTTTTTGAAAACTAGAGAAATTTTGCTAACAAAATGAAAACTACGGCAACCACATGTACAAATCTGAATGGCAGGGCAACAGAATGCAGTGGTGAGAGATTACCTTTCCATTCACATCATTTTCTCTCTGAGCATGAAGAAGGTCCATGAGGTGGCTTCTTTTGTCTGACTCAAGCACATATTCTACTCGTTGAGAAATTAGATCGGTACTTGAACCAACCCTTCCTACAGCCAGAAATATGTAACTTGCAAGAAAATCTGATGCAAGTCTCTGCAGTGCATTTAGATGAAGAGACATCATAAACATTTTTATATCAATCATGCCCCTATAACAAATTAGATATAGCTGATAACAACAGGGTTGCCACTTATCATTAACCCCACTCTATCAATTAGAATTTCAATCTCACATACAAAGCATAATCCTAAGCTAACAGTTTAATCCTGACTATATAAACTATCGCCATCAAAACTCAACATATCCCCAAAACTACATCACCATCATTTAATCCTGACTGTAACTATTGCACATACAATCACCACCACACAATCGATATAATATTTCCTGTCAACTGTTGACAAGTAACAAATTAAGCAGTGCCATTGTTTGCATATGCCGCTGCCAAGTGAGTGCAGCTTGATTATAGGCATCAATATAGTGGTTTTCAAAATCAAGTGCCACTTGCAATAGTATAAATTTTAAAACAGCTGGGATGAAAAAACATATTAGTCTACATAACGGATACAGTTGGCATATGGCATAGCACCGTAATGAGAGAAATTATGAAAATGGGCTTTTCTCCAAAAAGTACTATTTTTCAACTCTAAGAATTCATTGCAGCACAAAAAATAAAATATTCAAAAGTTAGCAAAAGAGAAGTTGTTGAAACACCTAAATCACGGAAATCTCAATTTTCATGAGTGCAAAAGTTAAGTTTTTTTTGTTGAATGTGCAAAAGTGAAGTTAAAAACACTAAATATACAAATTTAAATTGAAGAACCAACTAGTAGTAAGAATAGAAATGCCATAAAAGTTTTTTTCAGTAATGGATAATTTAGCTTCTTAAAAAAAGGTTTTATGGGGGGACAGATCCCCGTGCAAAATATAACAAGGTACAAGTCACAAGATACCTGTATCTCTTTCGGAAATGTTGCACTAAACAGCAGTGTCTGTCTCATGCCTGGAGGAGGCATATCCATTTGTTCAACTATCTTTCTTATTTGAGGCTCAAAACCCATATCCAGCATCCGATCTGCCTCGTCAAGCGCCAAATATCTTATCATCTGCAATGACACCCTAGCCCTCTCAAGTAAATCAACTAGTCGTCCTGGAGTTGCCACCAGAATATCAACTCCTCGCTCAAGCTCCCGCAACTGAACAATGCAACACAATATTATCGTTTAATTAAAGTAGTGTGCATCCAAAAGAACAACTGATAATACATATAGCCAGAAAAACATATAATCATAGTCCCATTGACTCATTCAGAAGTTCTTTAAAAATGGTAACTTGCAAATAGAAGAACAAGCAACGGACTATTTTGGATAGTAAAATGATCGACTACTTGATGCAGAGATAATATTTGTTCAGAACAGCTGAGTTGACAAGAGGGGAGAGCCTACACTAAAAATGGGAGAACAGGCCATTATGACGATGTCAACCTGGCTATAAACATGATGACAAGAAAAAGTAACAACTTATTCACTTGGTTAGTTCTTGTGTATCATATTATTAGTTTTGTATATAGGGTCTAACTCAATCTCATTAAACTGGCTTTTCACTCTTTAAACTCTTTACAAGTTTTACCTCTTTTTAATGTGGAACTTGGTTTTTTCAATGAAAAAAAGAAGCAAACTTGAAAATTAAGCTAATTTCATGAGCAGAATATGTATTCACATAAATCAATAACCATATACACCGGGAAGACAGCACGCTAAAGAAAATGTAAGTAAAAATAAATAGAAGGGGAGGGGGCATACTTTCAACTCATTGGTGGAATTAAGCATAAGATACTATACAAGTTTAACTTGACCAACCAATTACTTTTTCTTCAGAGTATAATCTAACCAAAAAGCAATAGCTTTGCTCAAGAGTACCAAGGCAATACTATTATTCTGAAGGAATCAAATGAAATTACTTATACTGGCTTGCCAGTTAATTAATGTTACGTTTGTGAAGTTGGAAACCATAGCTTATCAGTGAAATCTTTTACCAAAGCATAGACTGTTTTACCATTGTCCTTTCGATTCTCGGTTCAGGATCTTTCTATACCATTCACTTTAACACAGGTAAAAAAAAAGTGCACATAAAAACATCACATGCATAGGAAAATAACCTGTTGGGTGATCGGTGCTCCTCCATAAGCAACTACAACCTTGACACCAGTTTGATAAGAAAACTTTTTGGCCTCGTCATGTATCTGTGAGAAGAGAAAAACAAGCCATTGGATTTTGAGATACAAAATACACAAGTCAAACACTGATTTGAAAGCAGAAACTCATTAAAGTGTATTCTAACCTGACAAGAGAGCTCCCGGGTAGGAGACAGAATAAGTGCGAGAGGGTAAGCAGTGCGAGCGACACGGGGTCTTTGAGCATACTGTTCCCTAAGGATTCCACTTATAATAGGAAAGCAAAAGGCAGCTGTCTTTCCTGACCCAGTCTGAGCACAAGCCATCAAATCTCTCCCTGCAAGAGAAATAGGTATGGCATACCTCTGAACCGGGGTTGGTTTCACATACTTGCATCTCCGTATGTTCTGATTTAACGCATCACCTAAATCTATTTCTGCAAATGTATTCACAGGAGAAGGAACATTCTCTCCACTAGTCTCAACGGGGATATCATCATAAGCCTCAAAGTTAATCCCCGTGTTCTCTTGCTCACTAAAAGACTCATTAACATCATTCTCAAAAGGATTCACCTCACGCCTCCCACCATGCTCCCTCACTACCCCTCCTCCCCCTCTATTGTTAAACCCACCACCAGAACCATATCCTTGCCTACCAGGACCAAACTCCGGCTTATTGAAGTTAGACGAACTACCCCAATTTCCCAAACCCCTCTCATGAGCATTTGCCACCATAGAAGGAGGCTCAGCCGGAGCTATTGACCGGTTACGAAGATGCGGAGGAACATACGCTGGCTTAACAGGACGCACTGATGATCCATTGGCTGCATTTTCAACAGAATCTCCCCATGAACTTGTTCTCGAACTTGCAGACATTGTTCACTTTGTTCTCAATGCTCAACTCAACAAAATCAAAATCAAAATCAAAATCAAACTACGCTTTTCAATCCGTTTATCGAACAATATAAAATCAAGAATTCACGATCAGCTGAACAAAACAAACACAAAAAAACAAAAACAAAAATCAGAGATCAATAAAATTCATAGAATGAAATAAATTATGAATTATGAATTACAATCCGTGATCTGAACACGATAATAACCGAGATCGAACAAACCAAAGCTCAAATGAAATTCAAAATCCGAAGAACAATAAAACTCAAATAAATATCTGAAAAATTGAACAAAAAATCCTTGATAGATTTACAAAAGAAAAAAAAAGAAGAAAAAGAATGAGCGAATCGGATAAGATTGAGGGAGAGATTAGATTTTGTACCTAAACGAAGAAATCGGAAAATTGAACGTAGAATCAAAGTTGAAAAGAAATTGGTTATTTGTTGTCTCTCTTTTTCAATGTGTTTTCGTCGCTGGCTACCAAATCACACATTGCTTTGCGCAGAACATGAGATAAATATCTTCACCGGCGAAAATCGAGCTTGCGTAAATATTCTATTTTCTATTTTTTTTTAATTTAAAATATTAAATAATTAATTAGTTAATTATATCGCTATATAATTTTTACCTAATTAATTCACATTTTCAAAAAACTTCCCTAAATAATCACTTTTCAAATTAATTCTCAAACTACTTCACTTTTATAAAAAAAATTAGATGGATCTCCAGATGAATTCACGACCATGTACAACTTTATAAATGTGACATCAATTGGATTGGAGACACTATATACAGTCTTCAATTCAATTGCCGACTATGTGAAACTTTGTTATAAATAGAGGTGGTGATTGATAAAAAAAAAATAGTGGTGGTGTGATTAATTATTTTTACATCTCTTCTCATATTCTTGTAATACTGATATCATGTATCAGCTCTGCTACAGGAATTCACGACCATGTACAACTTTATAAATGTGACATCAATTGGATTGGAGACACTATATACAGTCTTCAATTCAATTGCCGACTATGTGAAACTTTGTTATAAATAGAGGTGGTGATTGATCAAAAAAAAATAGTGGTGGTGTGATTAATTATTTTTACATCTCTTCTCATATTCTTGTAATACTGATATCATGTATCAACTCTGCTACAGGAAAATGATTTTTTCAAGAAAGAAGCCTCTGATCGATATGCTCTTATGGAATGTCCAAAGTTTCAATTAACTGTAGAGGGAGTTGAATGAATGGTTAGAGGGAGATATTGGTGAAGGTGAAAAAATTCGCAGTATTGAGAAACTTGATAGACTGTGTGGGTGGGTGCGAGTTAAGACTGACAAGGATGCAAGATAAGTGATGTTTGGACCTAATGAAATCAGGTTGAATGTTGTAATCAGTTAGAAATGCTATGTTTATTTGTTGTATATGTTGTTTATTTTAAGTGTGCTTAAGTCATTGTGATGTTTGTTGTTAATATTGTTGTAACAAAAAGTTCTTAATATATTAAAATATAAGGTTACAACAAGTGAACGAAGAAACTAAATTATGATGCAAAGGTGGATCCGACATTTGGACATTTTTTCTTGTTGTGTCCTGGCTGACGACATATACTATACAGTCTTATCATTTTATCAATCGTATCCATTTCTATTCTTATATGCGTGTTGTTTAGACGACATTTTTTTCTTTCTTCGCATCTCATCGTTGTGTCAAACTATGTCCCCTTGGCATGGAGGTCAATATTCCTCTATTGCTAGCACTGTGAAGCCTTCGTTGTAGACATTCATCACGTTAATAGTCTTGTAAGCATCAGATAGATGGTTGTAAGGATCCTGACGAGCACGTGCGCATGTTACAATTACATGGGAGCAAGGTACCTGGAAGGCTTGATACTTGCCACATTCACACCAACATCTGTCTAGTATGACAACATATTTTAAATTTTGCCTCCCTTCATTCTGGTCAATTGTTTCCTTTACACTGGTTTTTTTCCCATGACGGTCAAAGTTTGTGACTTAATGTATATTAGCCTTGATAGTTTCCTCTTTTATCACTTTCATTATGCATTCACTGAATATTTGACCCGACATTAACACTACATTCCATTTTTCTCCTCTTGATGCAAATTGTGATGTCAACCTATAATCGATTGATCTCGCCAATGCGGTTATTGGTAGGTTTCTAATTCCTTTGAAGAAGTCATTCATGCATTCCACAAGGTTTGTTGTCATGTGGCCCCAACGACATCCACCGTCAAATGCTCATGTCCACTTGTTCAATGGAATGTTATCTAGCCACCTTCATGCATCTGCATTTGACAATCTTCTTTCGTCATGGTAGTATTCGAATGATGGTTGAGTTAAAGCACACCCTGCATTCACAAATATTTTGCGAAGGTTCTTGTCTTTGATTGCACGCATGAAGTTTTATGTGATATGTTTATTGCAATAGACATGGATAGATGGAGGATTATGCCACCTGTTATCTTGGTTATTGTAAGCACTCTCAATAGCGGCATGCCTGTCTGAAATTAAACAGAGATTGACTTGTGGAGACACATGTATTTTGAAATTCTTAAGGAAGAAACTCCAAGTAGCAGCGGTCTCACCTTCAACCAGAGGAAAGACAATGGAAAATGCATTATTGTTATCATCTTGTGCAACTGCCATTAGCAAGTTATCATTGTATTTTCTATAACCATGTTTTATCAATCTAAATATTAGTTTTACAGAATGCAAAACCTTTGATGCATAGTTGAAATGCCCAAAAGGTGAATAATAGGTTTGTGTGGAACTTTTGGGTGCCTATTTGTTGGATGTCAATTCAAGAGGTCCAGGTATCTTACTTTCATGTCTCAATGCATATTACCACACTTTAATATTAGATGAAAACTCTACCGAAGAAATGAAAATAATAAAAATTAGGTGTTATCTTACGATTTTATTTGGCTCATTTTTATTTCCCAAAGGAACTGGTTTTTCTATGCACGTTATGTATTTACCCATACTAACAAACCTAGAAAAGACAAGGGGGTATAGTTGGGATTTCACTTGTTTGTCTTATTTATATAGTTCTTTATGTAAAAACGCAACGAAATGCACGTCTGTATTTTCTGGATGCGTCGTTTCGCTCCAAGCATGAGGTTGGTCTAGATTTCCATCCCTAGCGTTCGTCAACAAAAACAACTTCTCATTCCTGTATGCACAAAAGTAAGTTAATTCTTTCATATTAGTTAATTTTCTATTGATTATTGTCTCTAACTAATTTATTTTAACTATTTCTTGTGGCAAATGGTCGGCACGCAATATGACTTACAATAGATGTCCAAGACATTGTATCATTCAATACTGCAGTCTCTTGGATCACCTTACGCCTCCAAATGTAATTTCAATAAATTAATCAATTTATTTTTAATTCTAACTTATTTTATAATCTAATAATTTTCTCATGTACAATTTATTTGGCATCCATGTCTAGGAATGAAACATGAACACAAAGTCAAGGATGAAGATGCATTTGTTTGGACTGCATGTGTGCTGATCATCAAATTCACCAACGTGGAGACGCACCACAATGTTCGTGTCAAACTACAGTTTGAGATGCATCAAAACATCTCAGATCCCCCGACTGATCTTGATAAATAACATCTACAAAAAGTCAATGACCAATAGAATCTTAAATTAAATTATGTAATTTTATGTTTAGATAAAAATTTATATTATTGTCTTATAAATTTTTATTTAAAATTTTTATATTTTAAATTATTAGAAAATAGGAGATCCACTATGTAAATTAATTTTACTATATTAACTTATGACGATTGAAAATTTTAAATTATTTGTATACCATTGATATATTTCTATTAAATTAATATATTTCTATTAAATTGATATATTTTTATTAGTTGATAGTATGACATTTTTTACACACTGTATATTTGTTAAATCCTTAATTATTTAGTTTTGTGAAATGTTATTACAATATTTTTAGGTTTATTATTTTTTATATCTTGTATTTTAATCTCGAAGTTCATTTTAATCTCTTAACTTTAAAAATATTTATATTGATTTCTTAATTTTTAAAATGTTTCATATTAATTGTTTTTGTATAAATAAATTTAAAAATCAATTGTTAAATTCATCGTTAATCAGATAAAAATAATTAATATAAAATGTTTTAAGGAATTAAAGAATAAGTATAAATATTTTTAAAATTAAAGAGATAAAATAAATCTCAAAATTAAGATGCACAATTAAGAAAGATATTAACCTATTTTTTTAATATGATAATAACCACTGTAAAATCAAATACTCTTAAAATCTAGAATTTTGAGCTCATTTATTTTTAACATTCGATCTATCTATATCAATTTTTGTGAGTTTCACTAAACTAAAATTTACAGATTTATTAATTTTTTATTAATGTGTTTTTATTTATAATATTTCGACTCAACTAATTATTAATCTACTATTATTAATAAATTTATTTTTAATAAGTAATTGAATAGAGCACTTAAAAGAGTAGTTATCTTCTTTCCGTACAAAATAGCTCACGAGTTTCTTTTGGACAAAACTTTATACATTTTCTTACCTGTTTTTTGTATGATTTTTAATTCAAAATATATGTTTAACTAATTTACAAATATGAAAACAAAATAAATTGTTTAATTAGTGAGATTCTTTCTGTTAGAAAAATATCATGCTTTTCCTTTGGACAAAACTTAGTACACTTTTTTACATGTATCTTTTATGATGTATAACATAAAATATATGTTTTGTGTGGTTATATCTAACTTTCGTAAAAATGTAAATTTGAAAACACCACCACAAGTTGTTATATTTAGAATCACATGAAAAGCACTTTTTTATTAATTAAAATTTATAAAAAATTCAATTAAATTTATATGAAACTGGCATAACTTAATAAAATATAAAATTATATTAAAGAATATGTCTTGGAGAATGTGTTATGCCTTTTATCCTAGATAACTTAATATATTCGAATATTGTATTTCTTCTTTAAAATGGAAGACTAAGTTTAATAAATGCATTTTCTGTTATCACCAAGAAAATATATTTCAACTTTTTTAAATAAATTTTTTCCATTTTATACTATTATTAGTAAGATATTCATGTCACATTTGATATGATATAAAAAATATATAAATTTAATATGATATATATATATATATATATATATATATATATATATATATATATATATATATATATATATATATATATATATATATATATATATATATATATATATATATATATATATATATATATATATATATATTTAAAATTAGTTATTAATTTTAAAATAAACAATAATTATATAAAATTAATTAAATTAAAATATAAAAAAAAGAATGGACTCGTAAGATGAAAAAAATTAATATTTAAAAATAAGGATTTTATTTTTTAAATTAAGATAATTATTATTTAAAATATGTATTGTGTTTATAATGATCCGTGAAATAAAAAAATTTATTTGATACAATATAAAACGTATTTATATATAGATGTAAATTTGAAATTAGTTATTTAATTGTAAAATAAAAAATAATTATATAATTTTAATTGTATTAAATAATGATGCAAAATGGAAAAAATGACTTGTGACATATAGAAAGACAAAAAAAAATTGATGTGATTATGACCCATGAAATAAAAATATTATTTGATGTGTGAAATTCTGGAAGCAGATATGAGATGTCGAATGAGATGTTATGACACTAATATCTGACAGATTAAAATGAACAAGTTAACTAAACAAAAACAATTGTAAAAGAGACAAGTAATTGTTAACCCAATTCGGTGCAAACACACCTACTCTGGGGGCTACCAAGCTAGGGAGGAAATCCATTATTAGTAGTATCAATTCAGAGTTAACCCACTCAGTTTACCTTCTTCACTTAATCACCATCCAATGCAACTTCTACCTAAGAACTCTTAGATAAGAGACACCTCTCACCCCCTCAATCACAACAGTGCTAACAAACTAACAACTAAGAAAAAGAAGACACACTTCAAAGACAATCATTAACCTTTCTTAAAAGCTTCAGTCAATTACAAAACACTTTTGCTTAAAAGCTTTGAGTGGACAACATACAATTCAATAAACCTAGTCCAATGCAATCATCAACATGATAATTGTTTGGCTCACAAGCAAACTAAAACACATTGCTTAGTAAAAAAAAAAAAAGCAAACTAAAACACATAAAACCCTAATACTCGTAACACTCTTCAACTCTTATTCTCTCTATCTCAAATAGGGTTTTACAACCTTTAAGTAAAAGATGAATCATGGGCATGGGCCTACTGTTATTGCACATCAATTTTAACATAATATAATTAATTCATAAAATAAAGGAACAAATATAGCAATCATATAAAATATTCTGAGAGTAACACTCCATGCTGAATCACAACCTTCTAAATAAAGCGCCTCATAATTCTCAACAAACACACGCAAACGAATAGCAGAATACGCGCGTATAATTAAAGGATTCAGTTAGGTCTTCAGCACCAGACAAA
Organism: Lathyrus aphaca; assembly: GCA_963966055.1. Taxonomy (NCBI): domain Eukaryota; kingdom Viridiplantae; phylum Streptophyta; class Magnoliopsida; order Fabales; family Fabaceae; genus Lathyrus; species Lathyrus aphaca. Next base: position 351,822,735 of record OZ014520.1, on the reverse strand, counting down.
AATGTCATGACATCAGTCTTGACACCCTGATAAAGCAGCAACACACTTAAACTTTCACACCTGCAGATTGCTTAAATACCATGTCATAACATCAAGCATGACATTAGACTAAAGAATTTGTTTTACCATAAAATGTTGTCAATCTACAACATCTACAATGTGTACAAATGCAAAATTTAAAAATGATTTACTTAATTGTAAAATGAACAATAATTATACAATTTTAATTCTATTAAATAATTATTTTAAAAAAATCGTGAGATGAAAAAAGAAGAAAAGAATTTGATATTTAAAAATAAGGATTTTGTCTATTAAATTAAGATAATGATTAATTAAAATAAAATAAATATTGTGTTGATAGTGACCTGTGAGATAAATATATAGTGTTATTTTATTAAAATTAAAAAAAAATATGTTGTTGATAGTGGCCCGTAATTTTTTTTTTGATATATGAAAATAACCCTTTTATCCTTCAAATAAAAACAATTGTTAATTTAAAAAAATAGGTATGTTGTTGATATGACCCGTAAAAAAATTGAAAATTTGACATTTAAGAATAAATTTTTAATCACAAATAATAAAAATATTTAATTAAAAAAAGAAGATATTTTTATAATAATAATGTGAGATAGAAAATTAATTATATGTCAATCTGATCTTACCTGATTAGAAGGGTCTTCCAGGTGATGAGCAACGAATGTGATGGTTGATTGAAAGAAGGTGGGGGATGTACCTGCAAGACACTCCGATGCTTAAGTGAGTATGGGTACAGTAGAATAATAAAAATAGGTTCAGAATACCTGACCCTCTAAAGAAAAATGGTATTTATGGTGTGCCCCTAGCGCTGGGCCAAGGTCCTTTCTTGGGCTGGATCAGTTAGGCCCAAGGAAGAACTGCCAAGGAACGCGTAGGAGCGTGTAAGACTTAGCACGTGGCCTTGCCCTTGGTCAACTGCCCCTATATTCTAGGAAATAATAGTATACAGTTAGGTGAGGTGTCATACGCGGGGTCGACATGGTCTCCCCTACTTCCAGATAGTGGGTCGTGGATGTGCCCGAAGATTCGAACCTTTTTTCCGTTGGGTTGAGCCTCTGCCTGACTGATTGGGCCTCTGCTCGACGTAGTCTTAGAGGCCCAGTCCGGAACAGGAGCCCCCCAAGTCGAAACTCTGGGACAAAGTGAAAACTTAAGAACTTGTCGTGCATAACTCTTAGCGTCGGGGACAGTCACGAGCTCCGGCGTGACGAGGAGTGGAATGTATCTGGTGACCCCGGGCTGCTTTGTCGCGGAAGTCAGGAATCTTGCTTTATTGAGTTTGACGATGTAGCTCGAAGGATGTGAAAGAGAAAAGTTGAAATACGTTTAAGTTAGCGTCAGGTGTAACACCCACTTTCTATACCCCCAAATAATCAATTAAATCATTTAGGCACATACTAAAAATTTCATTAGAGTATATCTTGAAAACATGGTATAAAAGGAGCAATGCAACATTATACTTGAAATTAAAACATACAACACCTGCTCATTAAAGATATACAACAAACGGGGTAACTTGACATAGAAGGATTTCATCCTTACACCCGTATTCAATAATATCAAATAAACAGCGGAAACTCACATAACAACTTCAAACTTATATATACTTATCATAAATATATCCACAAGTTACCAAAGTATTTCATGTTTACATAAACAATCACCATCAAAATACATATACAAAATGTATCACAAAAGACATCAATGTCGACCCTAGCTATCCGGTGCTACATATCAGAGCCGACCAACCAAAAAGATGAAGACAAGCTTCACAAAAGACCTCCAGCAACCTACTCTGCAATGCCTCATAGAGCATCATAAAACAGCAGAAGGGTGAGAAACATTATCATAATAACATTGCATATAATTATATATCTCGACATATAAAATACACATACAACATATTCTCACTACAAATCACTTCTCATCACCCATATATCACAATATATATATATATATATATATATATATATATATATATATATATATATATATATATATATATATATATATATATATATATATATATATATATATATATATATATATATATATATATATATTCACACTAGCACATTCAATATGCACGATTCACACATATACACCACAATGTATACACGCACACACACACACACACACACACACACACACACACATATATATATATATATATATATATATATATATATATATATATATATATATATATATATATGTATATATATATACATATATATATATATATATTCATGTTTATTTCATTTTCTCAATTTAGATGATAAATGCAAATCATATAGACCGACACACGACTCTATGCAGATGCAAATGTGGTACCGACTCAATCATCATCAAGTTCACTCAGGAATTAATTGGAACCATCGCTCGTTACCTAAAGTAACTCCCCGTCGGGCATACAATGTTCACCCATTGCTCAACCCCACATGGGCATACAATGTTTATGGATTGCTCACACCCCATACGGGCACACAATCCGATTGCTCACACCCTACACGGGTACACAATCAATGTGAATAAATCACACATTGCTCACACCCCACACGGGCACACAATATTTATGGATTGCTCACACCCCACACGTGCACACAATCTGATCGCTCACACCCCACATGAGCACACGATCGTTTTGTAGTCATCACTCACACTCCACATGAGCACACGATGCTACAACGGATTCACAAAGAATCCCACAACACAAGAATGCATACATTATGCTTCACATGCAAAATGACACACAACATTCTTGAAAATGCATACATTATTCACAACATAACTATGCACTCAATTCATTCAATTAGCATACATTTGCATTCAATTCAAGCAATGTATTCATTTGCCAAACGACCACAACATCACATTAAACCCACATTTCCATAATTAACTCATTTACATTTTATCGGAAAAGTCGGGTGAAAGTCGGCTAAAAATTACTTTTCTTAGCATCATTAGTTTCTACACGTTTCTAGCTTCGAATCGATATAAAGAACGCCTAAAACGGATAACCGAAACTAAAGTTATGAACTAAAACACAAAACCTCTCAAAATCATACAGGCTCGCTGAGCGCCTTCTCGCTCGCTGAGCGAGGAAATCCCTGGAACTCTCGCTGAGCGAGGATAGCTCACTGAGCGACAACAGCGAATTCCAGAATTCTCAGCTATGTGACAGTCAATCCCAAACACTCAAAACCCCACCAAAACTCCAATAATCCGAATCAATAACATATATCTAACATCTTACTTCGATTATAACGATTTCTAACCGATTAATCTACCATTCTTTCACATTTTCATCAAAACCCTAACTATTCATCTTCTCTAAACTTCATCAAAATCAAAACCCAATCATTCACATACATACATAATCATATATAAGATAAAGATAACAATGTTTATCACCCTTACCCGATTATTTCGATTCCTAGGAGCAATCTTGATGAATTTCCAATTTTTCCTTCTTTTCTCTTCTCTTCCTTTTCTTTCTCCTCTTTTTCTTTCTATCCCTCTTTCTTTCTATTTCTCACACTTATATCTTTTCTTTCTATCTTTCTATTCTTTCTCTCTTACTAACTATTTCTACACTTAACTCATTTTTCTTCTCTTTTCCACTAAATATCATTTTTCTCACAAAAATATAATTCTATCTTAATTCTAATTATCACTAATTAGCAAATGTCTAAAATACCCTCTTATCTAATTTTACCCGAAAATTCCCAAAATGGTAAAATCACATATCATACCAACATATCACATTATCATGCCAATTTCACAAATAAGATAATTATCACTCAATGAAATAAAAGACTCAACAAAATTGGAAAATATCGAATCGGGGCGTTACAACTCTCCCCCACTTTAAAAATTTTCGTCCTCGAAAATATTACTTGATTCAAACAACTCCGGATACGAATCGCGCATCCTACTCTCTAATTCCCAAGTCATATTGCCTTCCGCAGCGCCTCCTCACGCCACTTTCACAAGCGCAATATCCTTGCCTCTTAGCTTCTTGATTTCACGGTCCAAAATCCTAACCGGCAAAACTTCCACCGTAAGGTTATCTCTTACTTCAACCTCGTCCATAGGAATAACATGTGACGGATCCAGAACATACTTCCGAAGTTGCGAAACATGGAACACTTCATGCAAATTCGAAAGATTCGGAGGCAACGTGATCGGAAAATTAGCAAGTGTACTATTTTTACCGATGTAGTAATAAAATGGAGTTATCCCAAATATCGATCCCGAGGACTGCGTACCGAAATAAGTTTTACTGAATAGATTTCAATTGAACAAAAGTTTTGGTTGATAGTTTGTTTTGAGATAAAATATAATTAAAATACTAAAATGTAAACAAAGAATAGAGGTTGCATGAATATGAGAATAATGTCAGGGACGGTGTATAATTTGCAATGCAATGACTTAATAATTTCTCGACTCTAAAGAGACATGCTTCAAACCTTATCTTCCCTATGTTCAAGATTGTTTTTCCAAAATTCCTTTAGAGAAAAACCTTTGGTATTCTTCCTCGACCCTAATTCCTCAATGGCCAAGGAAGAATATCAAGCAATAATTCTGACATAAAAATGATTTTCACAGGGTATTCCAATTCCTCGGTAATATCTACCGTGATAAAAATTACGCAACAAAGTTAGGATGGTTGGTCATACCAAACCCTAACTACGATCGATTATCAAATTTTCCAAAAAGATAAAGCATTATGAACGTTGCATAAAATAAAGAAAATGGTTTAAACACATAATCTCATAGATTAAGAATTCAAAAAGTCATTACAATAAGAAAATCAGGGACACCCCCTGGCATTGGGGGGTTTAGCCACTCATGTTCATAACAAAAATAAAAACTGAATAATGATATAGAGACATTACAATCAACGTTGGATCGGTTGGATCGTCAATTGCTTCCGCTCTTGATCAATCCTTCTTCTCCTTCGATATCCACTTTAATCTCTCTCTATCGTCAAATTTCCAAATCCCCAAAAAAAAGTCCCATTCTCTAAGTCTTAATCATCTAATATATCAGTCTTCAAAATACTCCGTGAAATGTCCAGATTGTCCTCCGAAAATATCTCAATCAGCATCATTAAAATAACAGAATTTCTGTTTCTGGTTGTCACGACACGGGCCGTGTTGTGCAACACGGGCACCCGTGTCATGCTACTGACTCTCCTCAAATTCTCAGCTCCTTCAGAGGCCATGACACGGGCCGTGTTGTGCAACACGGGCACCCGTGTCATGCTTCTGATTTGATCCTTTTCAACCCAAGAAACTCCTCTTCAAAGGCCTTCACAACACGGGTCGTGTTGTATGGCACGGGCACCCGTGTTGTGCTTCTAATATCTCTATTTCGTTGGTTTTTCAACACTCGGATCATCTTTGCGAAGGCTTCGAACAACCAACTAGATATGCAGACCTGAAAACACATCAACAAAACAACCAAATAATACATACCAAAGGTAAAAATTGATAAAAAGACCAAAACCAGACTTGCGTGCTAAAATAAGAAAACTACGACGAAAACGTGAAAGAAACACTTCAAACAACCGAAAGCATACGAAAAGAACAACGAAAACGGCTTGAAAAATACGACTAAAGATCACTGATCAAACTCCCCCGAACTTGAACTTTTGCTTGACCTCAAGCAAAGAGCTTGCATTCACACACTCAAACACTGTCAACTCATTCAACAATAGAGAGATGAATCACTATACTCATACGTGGATTTTCGTTCCAAGTCACCCAACAAGTTATTTTGGTACTTCTTTCTCTGCGAAGGTATCACACAAACACTAAACTGCGGTAAACCCCGGACCTGAATCTCCTTTTCGGTTACCTCTCTGACTATGCTTCGGGCTTAAGTCTTCTGTTTCGATTTTCCACCCTTTTCATTCAGACAATCCTTTTTAAGGCTTCTTATGATTTTCACCGTGTGTACAAAATTGATCCTTTTTCTCTTTTATTGGCACCGTTATCTCTTTGTCCCTTAAGGGAAACATTTATGTTCAACCGCCGTTAGGCTGAATAACCGGGCGAGGGTTACCCAACTTAGAAGGATTGATCGTTCTAATGTTCTTATTCATCTTTTTCGGTGCCTTCATACATTTTTTCTCTTTTTGATCAACTCTACACACAAAATTATTATAGATCAAGCCAGATTTGTCAGTAGAAACTACTTAGGGTTTACTTCTCAGATCAAAGTACCATGGCACGAATCTACACGTCGGACTCGTTCCTTACTCAGTAGACTCAGTGTGTTCGTGTTGTACCTAAACATCAAAAATTTTCCATTTTCCTTATCGGGTTTCTTTTCATTCAATCCGATATACTTTCTTATTATTCACTCGCAGTAACACAACTTTCACACTTAACAGGTCAATTCAGGGGTGTTTTTCAAACAACTTATAACCATAATTTTCAAGCCGACTACCTAAAACACTACTAGAAATAAAAACAGATAAAAACAAAACAAAACAAAAACATGAAAACTCAATCCCCCCACACTTGAACTCAACAATGTCCACACTATTGAAGAACTAATGTCGGAGGGAACTCACAAATATCACTGAGTCGGGGGATAGCCATGCAGCCTCATCTGCTGCATCCACTCATGCAACTCATCAATGAGGTCCCATTGACGGGTCTTCTCTCTTATCATCTCATCCCATTCTTCCCTGGTCAGGCTCCACTGACCGGTATCCTGATTTGATGAGCCGCCGGCAGTTTGTACAGGGACCTCCTCAGCTTGGTACCCCTCATCATCCACACCTGAAAAGAATTCATCATACTGCTCGTTGTCGCCCTGCAGAGGATTCTCATACAACCAATTGGCTTTATTATCAATGGTAATCAAATTGGGAGCAGGCAAAGCTATCAAATGACGGTTACGGCTAAGCACAGAGTAATAATCATGAAAACTCTTAATCATACCTTGGTTAGTGAGGGTGTCTAAATCAATTTTATTCTTACCTACCACTGAAGGTACCTCAATCAATCTCGGACCGTAACCAAGTTTGTCAGCTATCTGTGTTATCATTCCTCCTACAAAGATCTCACCGGAAGCGGCATTGGCTACCCGCTTGAGGTGATCTGCTGCGAAGGCCGCTACATTGATCAGTTCATTATTAGCCATACCATAGAGAAAGTACAAATCTCTTTGTGTAGCTACTCCTGTGTTGTCACCTCTGCGGAAAAGGGTATAAGCCAACCCCTTTTGAGCATACCTAAAACACGGGTTATGAATCCCCGAAGCCTTCACCGCAGATGGGACATAGTCAGTACTGCCAGTAATGTCCCTCCAAAATTCTCCTGCAACAAACGTGCTGGGAGGTGCTCCATGTGAGCAACCTTAGTTTTTGATCGATTATAAATTTTAAGTGTTTTGTGTTTGTTCCATGTTAAGAAATATGCTTGTTTCATTTTGGTTCTCTTGTTTTTCATTGTTTATGAATTTTTGGAAAAACACGCATAATGAATCGATTCATTCTAGCTTGAATCGATTCATGCTGTTGAGTGGTTTCTGGATTTCGCAAAATGAATCGATTCATCCTTTGATGTATCGATTCATGCAGTTTAACTAATTTTGTTTTCTCAAAATTGATCAGTATGAATCGATTCATCCAAGCTTGAATCGATTCATTCTTCTGTTATTTGTCTAACAGATTCTGCAATATATATATGTGCTTGTGTTTCATTTCAAAATAACAGATCACAGATTACAGAAATTTGAGAGACGAATTTTGTAGTGATTAAGCATTGAAGAACACATCAAGATAGGGTTTGTGAAGTGTTGGAACTTCAATGTTGAGCAAGCTTGAAACCTAGAATCAAGACATCTTCATCATCTTCTCAAAGATCTTATTCAAGAACATCAACAAGAGTGTTTGCTGTCCTGTGAATTGAAGGCTTTTGAGACAATGTTCAGTGGTAAGATCGTAGATCCAGCTGAGTTGAAGATTGATAGAAGGTTTCAAGGAAAAACCAGTTGGGTTTTCCTTCAAGAACGGGCGTGTTCTTGAGGGTTTTGTGAGTCACGTTGTACAGGTCAGATTCAGCCGCAGCGAGAGTCGTAGAACCGGTGGATTGATTGTGTAACTTGCAGGAAATCTCGATTGGGCTCAAATCGAGTGGAGGTTGATACAATAGGAGATTCTAGGAGTTTAGAATTCTGGTATTTGTATTCGAACCTTGTAATCAACGGATTCAACAACTTTGATATAAGAATTCTCAATTTCGATTTGAAATTGAGAGGGAGACGTACCCACACGCGAGGACGACCGTTGGGAACTTCCTTACCAAATCTCGGCGTATTGTTTCTCCTCTCTATCTTTACTTTCGTTTTAATTTGTTTTTCGATTCATTGGAAATTGCTTTAGTGATAGGTGCATTCAACTGTTTTTCATATTGTGTGTTTAATCCTTTATCATAGCAATCGTAAAATCCAGCACGTTATCGCTTGTCTGGTCTTCTAGTGGTCGGTTCAGAATAGACGCTTGTGTATTCAGGACCTTTGTTTCCATATTTCTTTGAAAACTCTGAAAAACTTTTTAAATCCTTGAAAAAGAGGAGGTGATCCATTCACCCCCCCCCCTCTAGATCACTCGCCACAACGTCTAACAAGTGGTATCAGAGCACCGGTTCGCTGGTGCTTTGTGGCTGCCTGTAACGTTATGGATTCTGAACCAAAGGGGGCGTACAATAGAGCTCCTGTTTTCAACGGTGAAAATTATGGCTATTGGAAAGACTGCATGCAAGTACATATAAATTCTGTTGATAGGCGCGTATGGGCTACCATTCAAAATGGTCCTTTTCAAATTACCATGATGAATGAGGCAGGAGCCATAGTACCTAAACCAGAAGACGTTTGGGATGAAAAAGATGAGAAAAAGTGGTCAAGTGATTGGAGAGCTCGAAATATGCTAATTTCAGCACTTAGTGCAGATGAGTATTATCGAGTTTCTCATTGCTCGACAGTTAAAGAAATGTGGGATGCTTTAGAAATTGCTCATGAGGGCACAACTGAAGTAAAACAGTCCCGCATTAACACACTTAATCAAGAGTTCGAACTCTTTCGCATGAAACAAGGAGAATCTATTCCCGACATGCAAAAGAGATTTGTTCATCTTATTAATCGTTTGAATGCACTTGGAAAACCGGTTTCCAATGATATTGCTACTAATAAAATTCTGAGATGTCTTAGCAGGGAATGGCAACCTAAAGTGACAGCTATCAAGGAAGCCAATGATCTAACGACTCTCACAATGACTACTTTGTTTGGAAAGCTGGAGGAACATCAGCAAGAACTAGAAAGTCTAGAAAAGTTTGAAAACAAAAGTAAAAAGGGAAAAGAGAAGAACAAAGACAAAGAGGGTGAGAAGAGGCCTATAGCTCTTATGGCTTCAAACTCAAAGTCCTCACAAAAAGAGCTAAGCAACAATGAGTCAAGTAGTGACGAAGACTCCGGTGACGAAGAAATGGGACTTTTTGTAAGGAGATATAATAGATTCATTCGAAAGAATGGAATAAAGCATTCCGACAAAAATCTCATAAACTTTAGAAGACAATCTATGGATTCAAAACAGGAAGAGGTTAAGAAGAATAAAGAAAGAGGGTCTTGCTTTAATTGTGGCAAGTCCGGTCATTATAAAACGGATTGCCCTTTAAAGAAAAAGGATAAAGGTAAAGCTCCTCCAAGAAGGTATAATAATAAGCAAAGAAGAGCTTACATTGCTTGGGAAAGTGATAGTGATTCATCAAGTACACACTGCACAAGTGATAGCGGTGAAACCGCAAATTTGTGTCTTATGGCTCACACTAAAAATCAGTCCCATCACAAGAAGAAAAGTGATGATAAAAAGGTAAAACAAGCTTATTATAACAACTTCTCTTCCATGTCTTTTTCTGAATTGAAAGTAGCTTTTGAAAAACTGCATAATGAAGCTAAAGAAGCATTTAAAAGGTTAGTTTCCGATAAAAGAATTTTTTCATACTTGGAAGGTAAAGTACAATATGCTGAAAAAGATTTAGAATGCTTGAAAGCTAGTATTGCAGAAAATTCAAAAGCTATATATTGATGGTTGTAGTAAAATTAGGCATTGTGAAAGGTGCCACATTTGGCAACAAGAGGTCATATCTCTTAAAGCCAAATTGGAAAAAGCTTTGCAACCTAAGATTACTTATGCCGTCGATACGAGATTGTTCAAAAAGTCATTAAATCCTCCATATGCAAAATATTCTTTTGTTCCAAAGGATTTAAAGACAAATAGTAAAAATCATCATTATCGTAGTGTTTGTCACTATTGTTGTCATGCTGGCCATACCATTGAGAAATGCAAGTTTAGAAGATTTCTTGTTCCTAAAGGCATTTATCAATGGAAGCCTAAAGACAACCATGTTATTACTTACCCACATAGACCCAATAAAAATTGGGTACCTACCTCTCTCTTTTGATATTGTAGGATGAGTGTCTTGCATCCATGGAAAGAAGATGGTTTCTGGACAGCGGATGTTCAAGGCACATGACGGGTGACATATCACTTTTTATTGACTTTAAAGAAAAGAAAAATGGGTATGTTACTTATGGAGACAATAACAAAGGAGCAATATTTGGTAAAGGTAGTGTAGGTAATCCCTCTACCACTACTATTTCTGATGTACATCTTGTTGAGGGACTTAAACACAATTTGTTAAGTATAAGTCAACTATGCGACAAAGGTTATAAAGTGTCTTTCACAAAAACATGTTGCAAAATTGAACATACCGAACAAAATGTTGTGTTTAATGGTGTTAGAGTAAACAATATATATATGCTTGATCTTTTGAGTGTATCCTTAACAAGCACTAAATGTCTAGTAGCCTTAAATGATGATTCATGGCTATGGCATAGACGCTTAGCACATGTTAATTTCGATTTGCTTAACAAGGTTATATCCAAGGATCTAGTGGTAGGTCTTCCAAAAATAAAGTTTTCAAAAGACCACCTATGTGATGCTTGCCAAATGGGAAAACAAACAAGGGTCTCTTTTAAATCTAAAAATATAATTTCAACTTCAAGACCCCTTGAGCTTCTCCATATGGATCTCTTTGGACCATCTAGGACAAAGAGCTTAGGTGGAAACTATTACGGTTTCGTAATAGTAGATGACTACTTTAGATTCACTTGGACTATATTCCTTCATAGCAAAGATGAAACTTTTTCTGCTTTCAAAAGTTTTGCAAAGCTGTCCCAAAATAAAATGAATTCTAAAATAGTTACAATCCGAAGCGATCATGGAGGTGAATTTCAAAACCACCTCTTTGATAAATTTTGTGACAAGTATGGCATTGAGCATAACTTTTCAGCTCCTCGAACTCCACAACAAAACGGTGTTGTGGAACGCAAAAATCGAGTTTTAGAGGAATTGGCAAGAACAATGCTCAATGAGGGTGGATTACCAAAATACTTTTGGGCCGATGCAATTAGTACGGCTTGTTATGTTCTCAATAGGATTCTAATTCGTCCTATTTTGAATAAAACTCCTTATGAAATCTTAAAAGGTAGAAAGCCCAACTTGTCTCATCTTCATGTGTTCGGTTGTAAATGTTTTGTCTTAAATAACGGTAAGGAAAACCTTGGGAAGTTTGATGCCAAAGCTGATGAAGGCATTTTTCTTGGTTACTCTCAATCAAGCAAAGCATATAGAGTTTATAATAGGCGTTTACTTTCTGTCGAAGAATCTGTCCATGTTTCTTTTGATGAGTCTTACCCAAAAATTGTCGGAAAAGGTATCTCTTTTAATGATGCAGGTGTATCTACACAAGACATACTCAAAGAAGCTGGTTCGGAAATTGATCAATCCGAAGCGGTTGCTATTGAGAAGGAGGAAGATACATGTATTGAAAAAGATAAAGAGGAAGGAAGATCCGAAGTGAAGGATCTTACACCAGCTTGGAAATCCTCTAAAGACCATCCCATAGACAACATATTGGGAGACATTTCAAAGGGAGTGTTGACTCGTTCTAAGATAAGTAATTTTTGTTCTCACTTCGCTTTTGTATCACAAGTGGAACCTAAAAACGCTAAAGAGGCCTTGATTGATGAATTTTGGCTAATGGCCATGCAAGAAGAGCTAAATCAATTTAAAAGAAATGACGTTTGGGAACTTGTCCCTCGTCCACGAGATCATCACATCATAGGTACTAAATGGGTTTTTAGTGTCGCTCCCGATAGGTGACGCATGGTCAGATAAGGGTACAGACGCGAACGGTCGGCGAGGGGAACAGTGAGAACACACAGCCGTGAACTCACTGGAGAATGAATAGAGTCGCCAGCTAGGCATTTTTATCCCGGAGGAAAGGCAATGCTGCATAGGCCTAGAAAAAGATGGATAAGACGGTTTGCGAACCAGAGAGACTGAGAAAGGGGGTTGGTTACAACCTGGGAAGGTATTAGCACCCAGATTGTCCGCCGTACTCGACGGGATCCACGCTTAAAAGATTTGTGTTTAAAGGGGTAGTGTCAGTGCAATCTGTGTGTAAAGAGCTGGAAAGCAATATGTACAGGTGTCAGTGTAAGAAGTGTATAAGTGATGTGTATAAATGTACAGTGTCAGTGTGAGATCAGGAATGAAATGCTCATGACCATGAGGCTTAAAGAATGAAGCTGGAAGGAGGGGGAATAATCAGAGACTTTTGTTCGATAACTGTTAAGTTATGCCTACGTATCCTCTCGTGCAATGAGGAAGTCAGAACACCGTAGTTCGACCCAAAGAGACTGAAAGGTGAATTGACTGATGAACTGCTTGCTTGTCTATGCTCAAGTGTATGACCTGTCTGGCTCAGGTGCTAACTGTCTTGCATTAGACGGAAGAAGCAAGTTCTCGATTGTGAGTGAAGGTGATGAGAAAAGAATCCCGGAGGAGACGATTATTGTTTGTTTTTGAGTTTTCAGTCTTTTATTGCTTTTGAAAGTTTGTCGTAAGTTAATGAGCTTAAGCCTAAACCAATGGATTTAGTAAGCTCATCACATCTTCCCTCTGATTAGGGGTAATGAGAGTACCTTAAGTGTGAAGTCAGATTCTCACACTTAATCACCTTTGATGTAGGGTTAAGATCATTAACCTACTTGTGATTATTTAGATGTTTTTGGTGTTTTTGTTTGGTGTTAAGTAATGAGATTAAGCCATAATCAGGGATTAAACAGACTCATTACACCATCCTAATAGAAGGATAATAGATGAGGGTGTTTAAGCTGAGGAAAGCTCCTCAACTTAATCCATGATTAGAGATTAAACTCATGACAAAACAAGCCTTTGATTAAGTGGATTTTATTTAATGATATGATGATGAAGTGAATTTTATGATTTGTAAGACAACTTGAGGGGGACTTGTCCATTAACACTAGGGTTAGTCCTTCTTAACCACTTAAGGAAGAATTAGAACCCTAATGCAAGGCCCAAGTTACAAGTGTGATGTCTTGATAGTTATTATGTGAATTGATTAAGAGATTTAAACATTAAGGGTTTAACACTTAGGATTAAAGTTATACACTCCATCCTAAGAGAAGGATGCAGGCATAAACTTAATCACAAAGTCTTAAAGCCTTTAGGGTTTAGTCCCTGATTATGAGATGAGAAGAGAAGACTCAAAGAGAGACACAAAGGTAAAAACTATGAGGGGGACTAATCGAAACCCTAATTCATTGTCATGCTTGGTTGATCCTAAGGTTTGTGAGGTTTAACCAAGAAGATCTTCAAAGGAAACACCAGGAAGCAGATGAACAGGATCAAGAGAAGCAAAGTGACTTGCTTCATTCAAGAAGTCAAGTCACTTGAAGAAAGAAAGTGGGGAAAGCAAGAATGAGCAAGCTCAAACTCAAACACATGTATAAATGCAGCATGGTATGCAAGAGAGATGAAAAGAAAAGTTATGAGAAGTGAAGGCAAATTCACTTCCCAAGTTTACTTACCACCTGAAATGTTAGAAAGAAATGCCATGCAATGCAAGATGAGATGAAATGATATGATGCTAAGCAAAACCAAAAGCATGTTGATGATGAATATGATGCTATGGAGTGCTACAAACATGAGGCAAGGCATGGAGATGCTCATACAAGATTATGAATGCAAATGATGCAAGTTAAGGAGCATGAATAAGCATGAAATGTTATGAAGCATACAAGGCAAATGACATGGCAAATATGAGATGCAATGATCAATGATGCTTCATACATGTCTTAAGATGTCAAATGAATCACAAGGATACACAAAATGCAATGACAAGTCATGGTATGCAAGAGAATGCAAGAATGATGCAAATGAAAGCCCAAATTAGGGTTTATGGATCAATCATCAAGCACAAACCAAAAACAGAAGTAAACCCTAACATGAAAAATGGAAAATGGTACCCAAAGAAACCCTAGACCTATAACAAACCACTGCCCAAAGGGGAGCTCCCAACTCTCAACCAAACTCAAGTTATGATTTTTACAAGTTATTAGGATTTTTTAGGGTTCTTATCAAAAGAAATGCCAATCAATTAGGAAATGCAAGATCAAATCATGGCCTTTTTATCCTTGAAAGTACATGCCAAATGGAAAACAATGCAAGAAGAATCAATGTCTCAACCTTCACCAATAGGCAGAAATGAATTTTCAAACTTATGATCAAAATAATGCATAAAAAATGATTTAATTCAATGAAAAATTCTTAAAATGCATCAAGATCAAAAAAGAAATTTGGTTTGAAGGTTGGACAATGTTTCTAAATGTCTTAGAACATTTCATGAATTTTTTTGTAATTTTTAAATACCTAAAAGTATTTTTAATAAATTAATTCTCATTAATCAATTAAAAATAATCTTTTAAATATTTAAAAATACTTTTTTAATGATAAAAAATAAAATAAAAATATTTTTGTGTCATAAAAATTAATAAAACCTTAAAGAAAAAGTTTCATAATTTTTACGAATTTTTAACTATTTTAAAATAAATGTACAAGTTATTGAAATAAAAATGAATTAAAATTAAATAAAATGAAAAGTAAACTGAATGGGTGGATGAGATGCGTTCTGGGGATATGAAGGTTGACTTGGCGCGTGATCGTGTGGCTCACATTCAAACTGGATTAATCTTAATTAAATAAATTAATTAAAGTGATTAGGGCTAATGAAACAGATCCTGGCCATCAAAAAGGGTGGGAAGTCAACCAGTCAACGGGAATCCACGCTCCACATTCAAACCAGAATTAATGACTGAGATTAGGGTTAACTACTTTCAGGCCGCCGGAGAAGACTTCCGGTCGTCTTCTCCGGCCAGCCAAAACCCTAGAAAACGATTCAGGCCACCATCCATCAAAATTCCTGCCCAGAAACACTCCTCTCCCCTAACTAAACCCTAATCCAAGATTAAAATACATTTATCCAGCATGAAATAAGAGAATCGAAACCAAATGCATTCACGGGCCAAATTTCAGAGAAGCACAAAATGCTCATTTTCACACCATTTTTGATTCTAAACATATCACCATGATCCTTGAAGCATGCATTTTCATTTTATAACAAAAAATCAGAGCTTTGAGAGGAAAAGTTCATGGTCATACCTGAGGTGACAAATCCAGTTTCTGGGCTTCCAGAGCAGTTTCTTGATGCAAGCTAGCTCCAATGACTCCCCTGGTGCTAATGGCAGGCTTGGAATGAAGTTTAGCAAGCTATTTTGAGTGATTCACTTCTGGTGTAGCAGGAAATGCACTTTGCATACAGGCTGTTTTAGCTCAAAGTAAAGGGTGGTTTTGGCTCCTTATGACATGCTTGACTTGTTGGTGAAGAAAGGTGAGGTGTTTGATGGATGGATAGTGTGATTCGAAGAGAACTGGTTCTGATGATGGTGAATGGTGAGGCTCAGGTCAGGCTTGTTTCAGGCTTGAGCTTAGGTGGTTTGAGGCCTATGAGGTGTGGTGAGTTGAATGGTGGAAGTGGTTGGAGTGTTTCTTGGCTGTGGAGGCAGATTCGATAGATTTTGCAAGTTGGTGTGTTT
This sequence comes from Lathyrus aphaca, assembly GCA_963966055.1. Taxonomy (NCBI): domain Eukaryota; kingdom Viridiplantae; phylum Streptophyta; class Magnoliopsida; order Fabales; family Fabaceae; genus Lathyrus; species Lathyrus aphaca. Next base: position 351,806,661 of record OZ014520.1, on the reverse strand, counting down.
TTTGTGAATGTGGTGAGTGTTATGTTTCAGCCTTGGTTCTTGTTATGGCTAGCTTGCAAATTGAAATCATAAACAACTCTGATTGGCTGGCTGATGTGACTTGTGCTTTTTGGATTGGTAAACCACTTTTTGCTCAAAAACCACTTTATGTGTAAGAGAAGCATGGCTCCAAGTCTAGGCAAGTACAAAGTTGGTTTTGGTGCAGCATGGTGAGGTGAGAGGCTAGCCAAAATGCAGCATCTAATGCATCAAGTTGTAGGGAGCACAATGATGGTTTTTGCAAGTTGTGACTTCTTGTTCACATGTGAAGAAAGTCTTGTTACATAAACCAAACCATGGGCAAACTTGATCCAAATCTGATTTTTGTAACTTAGAGAATGTTTACATGCTGGTTTGAAGTGAATTAGAGGTTGCATTTGGCTTTGGTTCAAGACTTTGCAAAATTTCCATTTGGTGCATAACTTGAAAAACAATGATTTTAGTCAACTTTGCAATGCCATAACTCTTGATCCAAGAAGAGTTTGATCATGTTCTTGTACTTTTTGAAAAGGGAAAGATGAGATCTACAACTTTCATGACCAAAGTTTTTCCATTTGAAGCATTTTTGGATCAAGAATCAAAGCTTGAAAAATGACCTAAAATGAAGCATTCTTGAAAAGTCAACTATGCCCAAAAAGTCAACATTTGCAAAAACCCTAAATTCTTGATTTTTATGAACTTCAACCTTCTTCCATGATCAAATAAAGATCATATACACTCAAAATGATGAAGATCACCCATTGGTTGGGTCATTGGGGGCCTCAGATGCCCTGATTTTGCACTGACTTGTCTGAAAAGTCAACCCTTGATCAGATGACTTCCCCATGGAATTTCTTCATGAAAATTGATATGCATACTCCCTATACCATATATAGACCAATGGAAACAAGAATGACCAAAAAATTTGGGGTTATGGCCTCTGAAACCAAAACCCTAATTTCAGGTCAACTGTGCAGTCTAGCCTGGCTCTGCATCCACTCAAACCCTAGTTCTTGTGATTCTTTTGCATTTTTGACTTTGTGAGGATGTAACATGATACAAGAACACACATGGACCCCTTTGAGTTGATTGGTGGCCTTTGGAATGGCTCAAGATGCCTTGGGATTGCTCAAATCACAAACCCTAGGTGCAGATGACCTAGAAACTATCCAGTGCATCAAAAATGAGGTATGAGATGATATGATTGTGTTTATGCATATGAGAATGATCACAAGCCATGGTGTGAATGGGTGAGGGCAAATTTGGGGTGTTTACAGCTGCCCCTATTCAAACATGAGTTAGCTGTGCAGGATGTAAGCAACGGCTTAACAGGCAAACAAGATAACTTGTGGTTGAATACCAAAGACAGTCCAAAATTTGCACTCACAGAATGAAGAAGAAAAGGGATATAGATTGTAAAAGCAAATAAAGTATATTGTAAAGTGTAGGCGACGGAGGACGACCGTCGAGCAGAGGACGACTGCTGGGTAACTAGCAATGACGGGGACGGCCGACACGCTGGGAAAAGTGTGTAAAGTAAAGCAATGACGGGGACGGCCGACATGCTGGGGATATAAGGTAAAGCTAAGACGGGGACGGCCGACTAGCTGGGGAAATAAGATATCATGATGGGGACGGCCATCAAGTAAAGCTGTAAAGTTCTCTGAGGGTTTAATGAAACATGATGGGGACGGCCATCAAGTTCACAAAGGTAAAGTAACCAACGATGGGGACGGCCATCGGGCTAAAAGGAAAAGGGACCACGACGGGGACGGCCATCGGGTTAAAGAATAAATGAAATAAACAGATGATGGGGTACGGCCATCAAAGGTGAAGGACGATCACCTAGCAGGGGACGGCTGCTCTGTTGGGTGTAAAAGAAATATGATGGGGACGGCCATCAAAGGTGGAGGACGACCACCTGGCAGGGTACGGCTGCCGAAAAGATCAACGATGGGGACGGCCATCGGATAGAAAAGGTCAACGATGGGGACGGCCATCGGACGAGCATGATGGAGGACGGCCATCAAGAAGTGGAGGACGACCACTCAGCAGGGGACGACTGCTCTCAAGGTTTGTCATGACATAGGACGAATGTCAGATAACCAAAATCAACAATGGGGACGACCATTGGATAAAATGATGAAGGACGATCATCAAAAGGTGGAGGACGACCACCTAGCAGGGGACGGCTGCTAAAATCAACGATGGGGACGGCCATCGGACGAGCATGATGGAGGACGACCATCAAGAAGTGGAGGACGACCACTCAGCAGGGTACGGCTGCTCTCAGGGTTATCATAACACAGGACGAGTGTTAGATAAGAAAAGGAATCTGTTGGTGATTTACTGGGGATGTGGTAAACACGGACGAGCGTTTACATCCAAGAAACAAAAGGTATAAGTGTTTGGGTATTGTGTATAGATTAAAGATGCGGACGAGTATCCTTAAGACTATGATACGGACGAGTATCACGTAGGAACAAACTGACACATGCTCAGAGATGATGATACGGACGAGTATCAACTGGTTAACAAAGAACACGGACGAGTGTTGCATCTGAAAGAATCTTTCTGGGGAATAGCAGACACAGACGAGTATCTATATTCAAGAAGACATGAGTGTTTGACACGGTGTATGGATTAAAGATGCGGACGAGCACCCTTAAGACTATGATACGGACGAGTATCATGTAGAAACAAACACTAGACGCAATGTTCTGAGATGATGGTACGGACGAGTACCAACTGGTTAACAAAGAACAAGGACTACTGTCGAATCTGTGGGGATATAAGTGAGGTATACAAGATACGGACGAGTATCTGTATAAATGTACCAATGAGTAATGAGTATTGTATTTGTGTTTATCTGCTGGGGAGGGTGACACGGACGAGTGTCAGGAGAGAAAAGTATAATATGGACAAGTATCTGCTATACAAAGTCTAGGCGACTGCGCTGGGGATACGACACGGACAGGTGTCAAGAAAGTGTATGTACAAGTATAGGCGACCACGCTGGGGATATGACACGGACGGGTGTCAAGGATTGTGTATAGGTATATGTGAGTGCGAAGAGGATGTCTTTGGCTTTTGCTGGGGATTTGACACAAACGGGTGTCAGAAAGTATCTGTAGTACGGGTGGTTTTCAGGCAACCTGCTTGGGGAAGGATGACACGAACGGGTATCCAAAAGGAAATATGTATTGGCGTTTGTGATTTGAGAGGCAACTGCTTTTGCTGGGACCCTGGTGGGGATTTTCTGTATATATTCTGTATGCCGACAGATTGTCAATATTTACAAGTGTTCAATTCACAACATGACTTATAATTATGCTATGCGTTTGATTTTTGCCGTAATGCTCCGTATTAGACGGAATGCTACGCTCTGAGGGGATAGTATGATGCGAATGCTATGATTATGCAAAGGGGCAAGGATCCGGGATTCGGATCCCGTTGCCGCGAAGATCTCTGGACGATCCGTTTGAAGTGAATATCCCAGCTGGGGGTGAGATCATTGGTAGATCTAATGATGTATCTGTTTGGGGACATAGGTCACTGATTGACATATCCTTATAATACGGGACCCAGCTGGGGTTTGTAGAAGCTTTCTCCCTCTCTGTTGTGACTGCTTCGCGCGTTGCTCTTCTGAATAGAGGCTTGAAGCTCCGTGGGGAGATGATTCCCTGATTCTTGCATCTTGCTGAGGAAGGACAGTTGGTTCTACAGCTGGGGAATGCTGTTGGTAACTCAGCTGGGAGAGTGGTGAGAGGCAACTTGGCTGGGGATAGAGCATTTTGGATGCTGATATCTTTTGTTGATTTGCCAGCTTGCTGAGATATACCTTGCGTGCCCCAAGTTGCGTTCTGGATACCTGCAACCCTGCAAAGATAAGGAAACATACGAAAGGTCCCGAGATATCCTTTACTGGGTTCCGTCATAGGAGATAAGTACTTTCGAGAGTAAGTATATTCCCTGTAATCATGTGTTTTATTTTTAGAGAAAGGCATCTGTACTTATGCAATTGTATTTTAGAGATATCAGACAATTCTTTGCAAAACACGAAATGTAAAAAACGAAACATGACTGAAAATCTGATTTTATTAATTCATGTGCCCTGAATTGGCAAGATACAGTCAAAGAAACACATCTCCTGGAATGAGGAGATTGTTACAAATTGAGAAATAAAGTGCTGGCAGTGTTGATGACGCTTTGAGGAGCTTCCTCTCCCGCTATGACTCGTATGACAATGACGTTCTTCTCGTCTTGCTTTCTGGAGAAAGTTGATTCTGATTTGAGCTTGATCCTTCCGAAGCTTACCAAGTTGCTGACAATACAGACGAATTCAGAGTGCAGTTGTTCGCTTATTCCCCTATTTTGCATGGATCGCCCTCTCGGGTTTTCAATCCATCGGGATACCCATTTTTGCCTGAGCTGTCCAATGCGGCTTTTCAACTCAGCGGGTGTACATTTTTTTATTTATTTCCCTTATTTTTGCCCGAGTCTTTTATTCTGTTTTTGACTCGCCGGGATGCCCTATTTTTGCCTGGACTTACATTCTGTTTTTTATGTCCAGCGGGTCATTTTTATGCGAAGTATTTTTTAACTGCATCTGAATTCACAGGGGACGGAAAATCTTCACCATCCATGGTGCTGAGCATCAGTGCTCCACCAGAGAAAACTTTCTTTACCACGAATGGTCCTTCATAATTTGGAGTCCATTTGCCCCTGTGGTCTGTATGAGGAGGAAGGATTCTTTTCAGCACAAGATCTCCCACTTGGTACTCTCGATGCCTGACTTTCTGATCGAAGGCTCTCTTCATTCTCTTCTGATATAGCTGCCCATGGCAGATTGCAGCCAATCTCTTCTCTTCGATCAGACCCAGTTGCTCGTATCGGGACCTAACCCATTCTGCTTCACTCAGTTTGACATCCATTAATACCCGTAGGGAGGGTAATTCAACTTCAACTGGCAGGACTGCTTCCATACCATATACAAGTTGATACGGCGTTGCCCCAGTGGATGTCCTGATTGATGTGCGGTACCCATGCAAGGCAAATGGTAGCATTTCGTGCCAGTCTTTGTAGGTGACTACCATCTTTTGCACAATCTTCTTAATATTCTTATTTGCCGCCTCAACAGCGCCATTCATCTTTGGCCTGTAAGGAGAAGAGTTGTGATGTTGGATCTTGAAGTCCCGGCATAGTTCTGCCATCATTTTGTTGTTCAGATTGGAACCATTATCAGTAATGATTCGCTCGGGAACTCCATACCGACAGATGATATCTCTTTTTAGGAATCGGGCTACCACTTGCCTTGTGACATTTGCATATGAGGCTGCTTCAACCCACTTTGTAAAATAGTCGATGGCGACCAGGATGAATCTGTGGCCGTTCGAAGCAGTTGGCTCAATCTTGCCAATCATATCAATGCCCCACATAGCAAAGGGCCATGGTGAAGACATGATGTTCAAAGGGTTGGGAGGCACATGCACTTTATCTGCGTAGATCTGGCATTTGTGACATCTTCTGGCATAGGCACAACAGTCTGCATCCATTGTGATCCAATAATAGCCTGATCTTAACAACTTCTTAGCCATTGCATGTCCTCCAGCATGGGTACCAAAAGAGCCTTCATGCACTTCATGCATCAGTAAATCTGCTTCCGTCTTGTCAACACATCTGAGGAGTACCATGTCAAAGTTCCTCTTGTATAAAGACCCATCAGTATTCAGAAAGAAACTCCCAGCGAGCCTTCTCAAAGTCTTCTTATCATTGGAAGATGCCCCAGGTGGGTATGTTTGATCCTCCAAGAAGCACTTAATGTCATGAAACCAAGGCTTGTCGTCCTTGACAACATCTGCTGCAAATACATATGCTGGTCTATTCAGTCTGGACACTGAGATCTGGGGTACATAGTTAGCAGCTTGAACTTTGATCATGGATGAAATGGTAGCAAGAGCATCTGCGAACTGATTCTCGTCCCGAGGGATATACTCAAGCTTGACTGTTGTGAAGAAGGTCAGTAACCTTCTTGTATAATCCCTATAAGGTAACAGATGATCTTGGTGTGTGTACCATTTTCCGTTGGTCTGATTGATTACCAAAGCTGAATCTCCGAATACGGTCAATGTCTTGATCCTGAGGTCAATGGCTTCCTCAAGACCCATAATACAAGCTTCGTATTCAGCTTCGTTGTTAGTGCAGTTGAAAGTGAGTTTTGCCGAGAAAGGCATGTGGACTCCTTTAGGTGTAATGAGTACTGCACCAACACCACGGCCGTTCATGTTGACAGCCCCGTCAAACATCATGGTCCATTCTTCTTCTGGGTCAGGCCCTTCAGTGTGAATAGGCTCTTCGTGATCTTTTGCTTTAATGAACATGATGTCTTCATCAGGGAAGTCAAACCTCATTGGCTGGTAATCATCAATGGGTTGCTCAGCAATTCAGATAGCACACTGCCTTTGATGGCTTTCTGAGATGTGTACTGTATGTCGTATTCAGTGAGAATCATCTGCCATCTTGCAACCCGTCCGGTAAGAGCTGGCTTCTCAAATATGTACTTGACTGGGTCCATTTTTGAGATTAACAAGGTAGTGTGGGTCAACATATACTGCCTTAGTCGGCGAGCAGCCCACGCTAAAGCACAGCAAGTTTTCTCGAGCAGTGAATAACGTTGTTCACAGTCGGTAAACTTTTTGCTTAGGTAGTAAATTGCATACTCTTTTCGACCAGACTTGTCATGCTGGCCCAGCACACACCCCATTGACTCTTCTAATACTGTCAAGTACATAATTAGAGGTCTTCCTTCAACTGGCGGCATAAGGATTGGAGGTTCTTGCAGATATTCTTTGATCTTGTCAAAAGCCCTTTGGCAATCTTCGTTCCACCTGACCGTTTGTTCCTTTCTTAGCAGTTTGAACAAGGGTTCACAGGTTGCTGTAAGGTGAGATATGAACCGTGAAATGTAGTTCAATCTACCTAGGAACCCTCGAACCTCTTTCTCAGTTTTCGGTGCAGGCATCTCTTGGATGGCTTTGACTTTATCAGGGTCAACCTCAATCCCTTTCTCGCTTACAATAAATCCTAGCAGCTTACCGGATCGCACCCCGAATGTGCATTTGTTGGGGTTTAGCTTCAGCTGATACTTCCTCAGACGCTTGAATAATTTGAGCAGATTCACCAGATGGTCTTCCTCTGTAAGGGACTTGGCAATCATGTCATCCACATAGCATTCTATTTCCTTATGAATCATATCGTGGAATAATGTTACCATAGCCCGTTGATACGTTGCACCGGCGTTCTTGAGCCCAAATGGCATCACTTTATAACAGAACGTGCCCCAGGGTGTAATGAATGTTGTCTTCTCCATGTCTTCAGGTGACATCTTGATCTGGTTATATCCTGAAAATCCATCCATGAAGGAGAATACCGAGAACTGAGCTGTGTTATCAACCAATACGTCAATGTGAGGTAATGGGAAATCATCTTTCGGGCTGGCTCTGTTCAGATCCCGGTAATCAACACACATTCTAACTTTACCGTCCTTCTTAGGCACAGGTACTATGTTAGCAACCCACGGCGGGTAGCTAGTCACAGCAAGGAACCCGGCGTCCCATTGCTTTTGTACCTCTTCCTTGATTTTCATAGCCATGTCTGGACGAGTACGGCGTAGCTTTTGTTTGACTGGAGGGCACTCTTCTCTCAAAGGCAGCTTGTGCACCACAATATCGGTATCCAACCCTGGCATGTCTTGATACGACCAAGCAAACACATCAACATACTCTTGAAGCAGATCTATCAGTTGCTTCTTCACTGAGTCTTGCAGGCAGACCCCGATCTTGACCTCTTTCACATTTTCCTCTGTACCAAGATTAATCACTTCAACCTCCTCCTGGTGAGGAGTGATGACCCTTTCCTCTTGTCTTAACAACCTGGCTAGCTCTTCAGGAAGCTCGTATTCTTCTTCAACCCCTTCATCAGCTTGATTGATCGGATTGTCAAAGTCATACGATGTCATAGCTGTGTTGTTGTCGGTGCTGTCAGGAAGGCACTCTCTGCAAGGGTTTAATTGGTTCATTTTAGTGATCTGATTTTAGTCTTATTTAGAAAAGTGAAATGAAGTTATCATTTTGAAAAACACTGCCATTTATTTTTGTACAAAAAGAAAAATGGAAAAAACAGTGAACAGAAAGGAAAAAAGACTCGTTTGCAAAAAGATTGTCTGATATTTCATTAATTTAATCTTGTTTGCACAAAAGTACAGATGGCCCTGATTACAAAATGAGTCTTGTCATCTTGGGCAAGATGCAAGACTTTGATGCATGCTTATAAAAATACAGGAAATAATAATTACTCTGCTCGAGTAACACTTATAATTCCCTGGGAAGACCAGTTCGAGACACTGCTCCCCGGGATCTTCGGACGAATCCAAATCTCCAGGTTGCGCTCCTCTTCTAGCTCGTCTTCCAGACAGTTGATAGCATCGGGGGTGAGCATCCCCCCACTGACAAAACCAGGCTCTCCAGCAGCCTTTGCTTGATGTTGAGTTGGTCTGTAACCCAACCCAAACTTGTCCTTCTTCTCCTCCACAGCTAAGACCTTGCCCCAGCCCAGGGCAGTTCCTTCCTCAACAACCTTCCGGGCTTGTTGGTATGACGACATGGAAATCCCAGATACAGCAGAGGCTTCATTGACATTCAAGGCTTCGAAACCTTGGCTCATCGTTTCAACGATCTCTCCATCCATTTCAATATACTTGTAAGTAGCCAGATGGCTAACAAATATATCCTCCTCCCCACAAATTGTGACAACTTGGCCTTCCCACTCATATTTTAACTTTTGGTGAAGGGTAGACGTTATTGCGCCAGCGGCGTGAATCCAGGGTCTACCCAACAAACAGCTATAGGCGGGCTGAATGTCCATCACATAAAAGATAGTTTTGAAGGTCTGCGGGCCAATTGTCACGGGCAGCTCAATCTCTCCCAGCACCGATCTCTTTGAGCCATCAAAAGCTCTAACCACCAGGTTGCTGGGTCTCAATGCCAGTCCATCATATTCAAGCTTCACCAGAGCCTTCTTTGGTAAGACATTCAGGGAAGAACCTGTGTCCACCAGCACATGAGAAAGGACAGCTCCTTTGCATTCCATAGTTATGTGCAAGGCTTTGTTGTGGTTGCGGCCATCCACTGTCAGGTCAGAATTGGTAAACCCTAGCCCATTGCTAGCAGTAACATTTCCAACCACGGTTTCCAATTGGTTGACAGTAATCTCCTCGGGCACGTAAGCTGCGTGCAGAACTTTCAGTAGTGCATTCCGATGGGCTTCGGAGCACATAAGCAGTGAGAGGATGGAGATTTTGGATGGCGTTTGGTGAAGTTGATCCACAACTTTATAATCACTCTTTTTGATGATCCGCATAAACTCATCAACTTCCTGATCAAATGGAGTCTTCAGGGTTTCTTTGGCAGCTGGATCTTCCTGCACCGGGCCTTTTCCCTTTGCCTTGGCAGCAGCTTCTGCTTCGGCAGTAGGTCTTTGGACTTGTGAAGCAAAGAGACGTCCGCTTCGAGTGAAGCCTCCGCCTCCCCCCACATTATCAATTTGTGGTGCAGGTGCTGATGTTTCAAGAGTGATTCTTTTCCCTTCACAGTACACGTCAGAGCCATAGTGCCAAGGGATGGCCCTATTGCTTTCATATGGTACGGGTCCAGGCACCGTGACAGTGACTGGACTGATTGCTGCTGCTGAAGGGACTGTAATTGTTTGTGGATCATAAAAGATTGTAACTGGTGCTCTAGTGGGAGCAGCACCTTCTGAATGGTAGGCGGAGTTATTTTCAGGATCGTAGAATATGGTAACAGTAGAGACATCTTCATGATTGTTTGCTGGTGTTGTAGGAGGTACTGTTGGAAGGACTGTTGTTGTTGTTGATGGAGAGTCGAAATGGAATGAAGCTGAAGTTGTAGCAGGAGAAACTGTTGAAAACTGATCGTTTGGGAGAACAGATGAAGTACTTGCTGATGTTGCTGATGAATTGTCTGGAACAAAAGTTGCTGTAGTTGTAGGAGGTTCTGGAACCGTTGTTGATGAAGTTGCCGGATTTGTCGGAAATGATGTGGTAATCTGTAAGAGGCCACTCTTAATAAGGCTGTCAATGCCATTCCTCAAATCCTCACACCCATTCCATGAAATATTGCAGTAGGGGCACCCCAGCTCACACCCTGGAAATATTTGATTCTCACGGAGTTGAGCTTTGATTTCCACCAATGGTGTCCTGATCTGATCCACACTAGTTATCAAATAAGACGGTTGGTCTTCTTCAATGGCATTAATTCGGGGACCACCATGGTGTGGCATTGGGTTTTTATTGACATTGGGTGGAGGTGCAAAATTCAGAGCCTTGGAGTCTACTAAGTCTTGTACCTTCATATGCAGAGCCCTGCATTTTTCTGTACTGTGGCCAGGTGCGTTTGAATGAAAAGCACACCTAGCATTGGAGTCGTAGTTTCTTGGTAGACTGTTGGGATCCGGAGGTGCCAACGTTCTTAGCTCAACCAGGTTGAGTTTCAGAAGTTGTGGCAACAAGGCAGCATATGGCATTGGGATCGGGTCGATCACTCTGTTAGCTTGAGAGGGCCTCTGCTGAAATGGCCTCTGTTGATTGTTGTTATTGGAGTTGTAGTTGTTTCTTGGAGGATATTGATTCTGCTGATGATACTGAGGTTGTTGTTGGAAATTTTGTTGAGGAGGTTGATAGACCGGCTGAGGATGAGCTGGAGCAGGGATAGTGACTGCTGCTATTGATCTTTGAGCATACTGGGGTCTGCCCCTGTTGGTGTGAATGGCATTGGTCTCGCCAGTTCTTCTCGGGCCTGCAAAAGGCTTTCTGGTTCCACTGGACGAGCTTGCACCATTATCAGATATCTTACCCATTTTTAACAGGCTTTCAATTCTCTCCCCAGCTATGACAACATCTGCGAAGCTAGTGGAAGAGAAAGCAGCCAACCTGTCAATATACGTCCCCTGGAGAGTGTTCATAAACATGTCTGCCATTTCTCTCTCAGACATTGGTGGTTGAACGGCAGCAGCCAATTGCCTCCATCTTTGGGCGTATTCTCTGAAACTTTCCCTTGAAGACTGTGACATTCCCATCAGGAGAGTCCTATTGGGTGCCATGTCTAAGTTGTATTGATACTGTCGGATGAAGGCCTCTGCCAGGTCCTTCCAGCATCTCACAGTTGCCCTTGTCAAGTGGGAATACCATTCCCTTGATGCTCCGGTCAAGCTATCTTCAAAGTAGAACATCCAAAGTTTCTCATCCATTGTATAGGCCTTCAGCCTTCCCAGAAACGACTGTAGATGAGTCCGGGGGCATGAAGTCCCATTATACTTTTCGAAACAAGGAGGCTTGAACTTATGGGGGATCCTGACCCCGTCTACCAGCCCCATGTCCATGACGTCGAAGCCCAAAGAATTTTGAGACTCCAGTGATCTCAACTTCTCAGCTATTTCATCCAATCGCCTATCATAGGCCTCTTCTCCAGCACCCATCACTGTAAATTGGTCCTCCTGAGGATCTTCTTGAAGTACTCTGGCTGCAGTGGCTGTTCCTTGAACATTTGCGGGAATGTTGATCTCAGGATGCAAATGTGGGCCAAACACAGGAGGGTTAATATGGGGTTGCACCCTTTCATTATTACTTGTGCCAGCAGTTCCCACATGAGGCTCCTCTTGAGTCTGCCTTTCAACCATGGCCCTCAGTCTCTCCTGGCTCTGAGCCATGTTGTTCATAACTTCCATGAACTGCGTCATATGTGCCCTCATCTCTACTCTTTCATTGGCCAGCTGATTTCTAACATCAGCAAGATCTTGCTGAACTTGATCCATTTGGATGCCCGGAAGGTTGTTTCTAGTGGGATACCTGTGTGGCCTGTTGAGAGGAAATACCCGGCGGCGAGCAATAATTCCTGAGTGTCACAACAGAGGTTAGTAACAATAAAACAAAACCTACAAAACAAACAAAAGGGTTAGTATGCAATGCAGTTATGCTTATTTGTTCTCAAGGTATCCGGTTTGGTCTTCAGTTTTGACCCTTCCAGACCCTTGAAGATGATGCTGTTGAAGTTGCTTTTGAAATGAACCCAGATGGAAACCAACACAAATATATTACAAAGGTGAAATAATACAAATTGTTCGTTTTACAACACAAGCCCTCTAAGGGGTCAAAATACATCACAAAAAGCAAAAAAACATGGAATAGGAATAACAACAAGCAAATGATCAAACTCCAAGGCCAAACTCATCCTCACGAACTTCCTTAAGAAGTGCTTCGGTCACAGGATCAGCCGGGCGCTCCGTGAGACTTCTGATGAGAAGGTTTCTTGTTGCAACAGCTGCAGTCAACTTCTTGTTCTGACTTTGGTCCTTAGACCTCTTCACTCCGGCTCTGATTTCCAGCTCTGATATTTCCTTCTGGGCTACTGCCAGGGCTTTTTCCATCTGCTCCATTTTGTCCTGAACTCTCTTGTCTTCTAGAGTACGGGCCTCAGTGATCCGGACCCACCTGGCCTGACTTTCTTTTAGATACAAGTCTGTTCTTGCTCTTTGGAACTGGGCTTCTTTACAAGCATTCTTCAGAATCTGCTCACCAGCTTTAGACTTGTTGATATACTCTCCAGCCTTTTCAATTTTAGTCAAGTGTTCCACCCCCAACTTTTCCAATCTTTCAATCTCCCTCACGCCTTCACTCCTCTCCCGGAGGGTCTTCTGCAAGGCTTGGGATAACTTCTCATTCCTTTCCTTCAAGCTTTCAAACTCTTCCAGGCTGACAGTGGCAGGGGGTGGTGCTGATGATGACTCAGGCATGTCTTCTATGGTGAAAGGCAATCCAGAGAATTGGGCTCTAGCATGGGACCACTCATGATATTGGGCTGATGCCACATTATTGCACTTTCCCAAAATGGTGACTCCTTTGGTTTGAACATGATCCCAGGCCCAGGCAACCTGCCTAACAACAGCCAAGTTAACCTTGTTCTCACAGTAGAGGGTCTCAACCAAATCCTGCACCCTAGGAGCATGGACCAGTGCATAGCCTAATTGCCTCTTGAACAGCAGAGGGTTGTAGTTAATACTTCCCTTAACTCCTACCAAAGGCACATTGGGAAAATGCCCACAGCTTGTAATAATATCTCTGCCCTTGGTGCTTTGAGTACACCATCTGATGTCTGCTGAAGTGAGAGTAGTGAGCCTCTTAGCCCAGTTGCTTTGCTGATGAGGATTTAGGAATGCATCTGTCCGGGGTAGATGCCTGAGAAGCCAAGCATGGAATAATGGAGCACAACACCTCACTAACTTCCCCCTCTGCTTCTCATTCCTCTGATGTACTGAGTAATAGAGGTCTCCTAGCAAGGTTGGCACAGGGTTCTTTAGGATGAACAAGTGAACTGCATTCTTGCTGATGAATCGAGGCTCATCTGCAAACAACACAACTCCATATACACTTAAGGCCAACAGAGCACAAACAGCTTTCCACTCCCCCAAGGAGGCCTTCAGACTAGCTTGAGAAATTAGGAAATCCAGATGAAAACCAAGGATCCCAGCCTTAGAGGTCATGTGTTGCTCAATCAAAGCAGGTTCCAGGTGCAGAGCTTTTGCTATCTCTCCATTGCTGGGAAAGACCATTTCAGGGTTGAAAGGGATCTCTCTCTTGATAGGCAAACCAGTCAAAGATGAGTATTCTTCTAACAGAGGTCCCAACTGGAAGTCTTGAAAGGTGAAGCACCTCAATGGAGGGTCATAGAACTGGATACAGGTATGGATCAAACTTCTCTGAGATGGGTCCAGATCCATGACCAAGTCTAGTATATCCCCATAATGTTCTCTGAACAGAGGTATGTGCTCTGGAGTGATTAGGGTTTGAATCCTCCTAATGTCTGATAAGTCTGGTTGGAAGAAATGATAGGTGATGTTGTTTTTCTTTGGAGCCATGGTGCTGAAGACTGAGTAGAATGCTGATGAAGATGCTGAGGAGTGAGCCACTGACTGGCTAATGCAAGTAACTGAAGTATATGGTTGACAAGCTGAAGCAAGTGCTGGTGGAAATAAGTCAAACTGCAGATGGGGTCAAAACCAAAACCGGATGAAAATGGATACCCTGAAACACAAATAAGCACATGTTAATATGATGCAATGAGTATGTATGCAAATGAAATGCAAAGGGTTTGTGACTGAGCTGGATCTGATTAGCTGCCTTGATATAGATCCATGTGTGTCTAAGAATTCCAGAAGGAGGTCTAAAAATCCAGTAACTAAGGTGGGGGACTCAAATAAAGAGCCACATGTCCAGGGTTTTAGAATCACAAGAACTATCCAACATGAAGTATTCTTAACAAAGTCAAAGTAACAGGGTATTCTGAGGTCGAGGTACCTGCAAACCTGTAAACAACCCATCCCCCTCACAGGTGGTGATCTAGAACAAGGATCCTCAGACTTGGATCTGTTATGAGAAGTGTAAACACTTCTAACCCGGAGGTACAGTGTTTACAATAACCATAACAATTCCTCCTCTAATTCACCTCAGTTTCTGAAGGTCAAAACTAAAAGGTCATCCAGACTTAGCAGGCTTCCCAGATAGCCCTAGCATTGCAGGAAATCCGCAACACAGAGTTCTCAAGAAGAAACCCATATCTGAACCGTGTTTCATATTCCCGCACCAGACCGAAATGGAATGGGAAAGAATATGATTCACTCTAGCCTAGGTGTCACTCAGGTCCCAGGTATAGGACCTTAACTCTCAATAAAACCCCACCCACCAAAGGAAAACCAGATCCAGCCAGTAGCAATGACAGTATGATATATGAAAAACTGTAAAGAAAGCAGTAAATAAAGCTGTACAGAAAGCAATAAATAAAGCAAATATACAAACACAAATGCACATAACACCCCAATAAACACAAATCAATCAAGCGCTAGGAGGAACCCACAAAAAGAACCAGAAGCCCTGGTCGCAATATAAGGGTCCCCAGCAGAGTCGCCAAGCTGTCGCTCCCGATAGGTGACGCATGGTCAGATAAGGGTACAGACGCGAACGGTCGGCGAGGGGAACAGTGAGAACACACAGCCGTGAACTCACTGGAGAATGAATAGAGTCGCCAGCTAGGCATTTTTATCCCGGAGGAAAGGCAATGCTGCATAGGCCTAGAAAAAGATGGATAAGACGGTTTGCGAACCAGAGAGACTGAGAAAGGGGGTTGGTTACAACCTGGGAAGGTATTAGCACCCAGATTGTCCGCCGTACTCGACGGGATCCACGCTTAAAAGATTTGTGTTTAAAGGGGTAGTGTCAGTGCAATCTGTGTGTAAAGAGCTGGAAAGCAATATGTACAGGTGTCAGTGTAAGAAGTGTATAAGTGATGTGTATAAATGTACAGTGTCAGTGTGAGATCAGGAATGAAATGCTCATGACCATGAGGCTTAAAGAATGAAGCTGGAAGGAGGGGGAATAATCAGAGACTTTTGTTCGATAACTGTTAAGTTATGCCTACGTATCCTCTCGTGCAATGAGGAAGTCAGAACACCGTAGTTCGACCCAAAGAGACTGAAAGGTGAATTGACTGATGAACTGCTTGCTTGTCTATGCTCAAGTGTATGACCTGTCTGGCTCAGGTGCTAACTGTCTTGCATTAGACGGAAGAAGCAAGTTCTCGATTGTGAGTGAAGGTGATGAGAAAAGAATCCCGGAGGAGACGATTATTGTTTGTTTTTGAGTTTTCAGTCTTTTATTGCTTTTGAAAGTTTGTCGTAAGTTAATGAGCTTAAGCCTAAACCAATGGATTTAGTAAGCTCATCACATCTTCCCTCTGATTAGGGGTAATGAGAGTACCTTAAGTGTGAAGTCAGATTCTCACACTTAATCACCTTTGATGTAGGGTTAAGATCATTAACCTACTTGTGATTATTTAGATGTTTTTGGTGTTTTTGTTTGGTGTTAAGTAATGAGATTAAGCCATAATCAGGGATTAAACAGACTCATTACACCATCCTAATAGAAGGATAATAGATGAGGGTGTTTAAGCTGAGGAAAGCTCCTCAACTTAATCCATGATTAGAGATTAAACTCATGACAAAACAAGCCTTTGATTAAGTGGATTTTATTTAATGATATGATGATGAAGTGAATTTTATGATTTGTAAGACAACTTGAGGGGGACTTGTCCATTAACACTAGGGTTAGTCCTTCTTAACCACTTAAGGAAGAATTAGAACCCTAATGCAAGGCCCAAGTTACAAGTGTGATGTCTTGATAGTTATTATGTGAATTGATTAAGAGATTTAAACATTAAGGGTTTAACACTTAGGATTAAAGTTATACACTCCATCCTAAGAGAAGGATGCAGGCATAAACTTAATCACAAAGTCTTAAAGCCTTTAGGGTTTAGTCCCTGATTATGAGATGAGAAGAGAAGACTCAAAGAGAGACACAAAGGTAAAAACTATGAGGGGGACTAATCGAAACCCTAATTCATTGTCATGCTTGGTTGATCCTAAGGTTTGTGAGGTTTAACCAAGAAGATCTTCAAAGGAAACACCAGGAAGCAGATGAACAGGATCAAGAGAAGCAAAGTGACTTGCTTCATTCAAGAAGTCAAGTCACTTGAAGAAAGAAAGTGGGGAAAGCAAGAATGAGCAAGCTCAAACTCAAACACATGTATAAATGCAGCATGGTATGCAAGAGAGATGAAAAGAAAAGTTATGAGAAGTGAAGGCAAATTCACTTCCCAAGTTTACTTACCACCTGAAATGTTAGAAAGAAATGCCATGCAATGCAAGATGAGATGAAATGATATGATGCTAAGCAAAACCAGAAGCATGTTGATGATGAATATGATGCTATGGAGTGCTACAAACATGAGGCAAGGCATGGAGATGCTCATACAAGATTATGAATGCAAATGATGCAAGTTAAGGAGCATGAATAAGCATGAAATGTTATGAAGCATACAAGGCAAATGACATGGCAAATATGAGATGCAATGATCAATGATGCTTCATACATGTCTTAAGATGTCAAATGAATCACAAGGATACACAAAATGCAATGACAAGTCATGGTATGCAAGAGAATGCAAGAATGATGCAAATGAAAGCCCAAATTAGGGTTTATGGATCAATCATCAAGCACAAACCAAAAACAGAAGTAAACCCTAACATGAAAAATGGAAAATGGTACCCAAAGAAACCCTAGACCTATAACAAACCACTGCCCAAAGGGGAGCTCCCAACTCTCAACCAAACTCAAGTTATGATTTTTACAAGTTATTAGGATTTTTTAGGGTTCTTATCAAAAGAAATGCCAATCAATTAGGAAATGCAAGATCAAATCATGGCCTTTTTATCCTTGAAAGTACATGCCAAATGGAAAACAATGCAAGAAGAATCAATGTCTCAACCTTCACCAATAGGCAGAAATGAATTTTCAAACTTATGATCAAAATAATGCATAAAAAATGATTTAATTCAATGAAAAATTCTTAAAATGCATCAAGATC
This sequence comes from Lathyrus aphaca, assembly GCA_963966055.1. Classification (NCBI taxonomy): domain Eukaryota; kingdom Viridiplantae; phylum Streptophyta; class Magnoliopsida; order Fabales; family Fabaceae; genus Lathyrus; species Lathyrus aphaca. Next base: position 351,789,097 of record OZ014520.1, on the reverse strand, counting down.
AAAAAAGAAATTTGGTTTGAAGGTTGGACAATGTTTCTAAATGTCTTAGAACATTTCATGAATTTTTTTGTAATTTTTAAATACCTAAAAGTATTTTTAATAAATTAATTCTCATTAATCAATTAAAAATAATCTTTTAAATATTTAAAAATACTTTTTTAATGATAAAAAATAAAATAAAAATATTTTTGTGTCATAAAAATTAATAAAACCTTAAAGAAAAAGTTTCATAATTTTTACGAATTTTTAACTATTTTAAAATAAATGTACAAGTTATTGAAATAAAAATGAATTAAAATTAAATAAAATGAAAAGTAAACTGAATGGGTGGATGAGATGCGTTCTGGGGATATGAAGGTTGACTTGGCGCGTGATCGTGTGGCTCACATTCAAACTGGATTAATCTTAATTAAATAAATTAATTAAAGTGATTAGGGCTAATGAAACAGATCCTGGCCATCAAAAAGGGTGGGAAGTCAACCAGTCAACGGGAATCCACGCTCCACATTCAAACCAGAATTAATGACTGAGATTAGGGTTAACTACTTTCAGGCCGCCGGAGAAGACTTCCGGTCGTCTTCTCCGGCCAGCCAAAACCCTAGAAAACGATTCAGGCCACCATCCATCAAAATTCCTGCCCAGAAACACTCCTCTCCCCTAACTAAACCCTAATCCAAGATTAAAATACATTTATCCAGCATGAAATAAGAGAATCGAAACCAAATGCATTCACGGGCCAAATTTCAGAGAAGCACAAAATGCTCATTTTCACACCATTTTTTATTCTAAACATATCACCATGATCCTTGAAGCATGCATTTTCATTTTATAACAAAAAATCAGAGCTTTGAGAGGAAAAGTTCATGGTCATACCTGAGGTGACAAATCCAGTTTCTGGGCTTCCAGAGCAGTTTCTTGATGCAAGCTAGCTCCAATGACTCCCCTGGTGCTAATGGCAGGCTTGGAATGAAGTTTAGCAAGCTATTTTGAGTGATTCACTTCTGGTGTAGCAGGAAATGCACTTTGCATACAGGCTGTTTTAGCTCAAAGTAAAGGGTGGTTTTGGCTCCTTATGACATGCTTGACTTGTTGGTGAAGAAAGGTGAGGTGTTTGATGGATGGATAGTGTGATTCGAAGAGAACTGGTTCTGATGATGGTGAATGGTGAGGCTCAGGTCAGGCTTGTTTCAGGCTTGAGCTTAGGTGGTTTGAGGCCTATGAGGTGTGGTGAGTTGAATGGTGGAAGTGGTTGGAGTGTTTCTTGGCTGTGGAGGCAGATTCGATAGATTTTGCAAGTTGGTGTGTTTTTTGTGAATGTGGTGAGTGTTATGTTTCAGCCTTGGTTCTTGTTATGGCTAGCTTGCAAATTGAAATCATAAACAACTCTGATTGGCTGGCTGATGTGACTTGTGCTTTTTGGATTGGTAAACCACTTTTTGCTCAAAAACCACTTTATGTGTAAGAGAAGCATGGCTCCAAGTCTAGGCAAGTACAAAGTTGGTTTTGGTGCAGCATGGTGAGGTGAGAGGCTAGCCAAAATGCAGCATCCAATGCATCAAGTTGTAGGGAGCACAATGATGGTTTTTGCAAGTTGTGACTTCTTGTTCACATGTGAAGAAAGTCTTGTTACATAAACCAAACCATGGGCAAACTTGATCCAAATCTGATTTTTGTAACTTAGAGAATGTTTACATGCTGGTTTGAAGTGAATTAGAGGTTGCATTTGGCTTTGGTTCAAGACTTTGCAAAATTTCCATTTGGTGCATAACTTGAAAAACAATGATTTTAGTCAACTTTGCAATGCCATAACTCTTGATCCAAGAAGAGTTTGATCATGTTCTTGTACTTTTTGAAAAGGGAAAGATGAGATCTACAACTTTCATGACCAAAGTTTTTCCATTTGAAGCATTTTTGGATCAAGAATCAAAGCTTGAAAAATGACCTAAAATGAAGCATTCTTGAAAAGTCAACTATGCCCAAAAAGTCAACATTTGCAAAAACCCTAAATTCTTGATTTTTATGAACTTCAACCTTCTTCCATGATCAAATAAAGATCATATACACTCAAAATGATGAAGATCACCCATTGGTTGGGTCATTGGGGGCCTCAGATGCCCTGATTTTGCACTGACTTGTCTGAAAAGTCAACCCTTGATCAGATGACTTCCCCATGGAATTTCTTCATGAAAATTGATATGCATACTCCCTATACCATATATAGACCAATGGAAACAAGAATGACCAAAAAATTTGGGGTTATGGCCTCTGAAACCAAAACCCTAATTTCAGGTCAACTGTGCAGTCTAGCCTGGCTCTGCATCCACTCAAACCCTAGTTCTTGTGATTCTTTTGCATTTTTGACTTTGTGAGGATGTAACATGATACAAGAACACACATGGACCCCTTTGAGTTGATTGGTGGCCTTTGGAATGGCTCAAGATGCCTTGGGATTGCTCAGATCACAAACCCTAGGTGCAGATGACCTAGAAACTATCCAGTGCATCAAAAATGAGGTATGAGATGATATGATTGTGTTTATGCATATGAGAATGATCACAAGCCATGGTGTGAATGGGTGAGGGCAAATTTGGGGTGTTTACATTTAGGAATAAACTTGATGAAAGCGGAGTGATAACTAGAAATAAGGCACGCTTGGTAGCACAAGGGTATAACCAAGAGGAGGGCATAGATTATGAGGAGACTTATGCTCCGGTTGCTCGCCTTGAAGCCATACGTCTTTTGCTTGCCTATGCGTGTTCTATGAATTTCAAGCTTTACCAAATGGATGTAAAGAGTGCGTTCTTAAATGGTGTTATAAATGAAGAAGTATATGTTTCACAACCTCCTGGTTTTGAAAATTCTGAATATCTAGATCATGTCTACAAGTTAAAACGTGCTTTATATGGTCTTAAGCAAGCACCTCGTGTGTGGTACGAAAGACTTAGTAAATTTTTACTTGATCATGGATATTCTAGAGGTAAAGTGGATAATACACTCTTCATTAAACACAAAGGAAAACACATTCTTTTAGTTCAAGTGTATGTAGACAATATCATATTTGGTTCAACTAACATACACTTGGTCGAGGAATTTTCTAATGTTATGCAGGGTGAGTTTGAGATGAGTCTCATGGGGGAGTTGAACTACTTTTTAGGCCTCCAAATAAAGCAACTTGATGAAGGTACAACAGTATGTCAAACTAAATACTGTAAAGAGCTGCTCAAACGGTTTGGAATGAATGATTCTAAATCAATTGACACTCCTATGCCTACAAATGGAAACTTGGACAAAGATGAACATGGTAAGGGGGTTGATGTCAAAAGGTATAGAGGTATGATCAGATCTCTTTTGTATCTTACTGCTTCTAGACCAGACATCATGTTTAGTGTGTGTATGTGTGCAAGATATCAATCAAATCCTAAGGAATCTCACCTAAAATCAGTCAAGCGTATATTTAGGTATCTCAATGGAACACCTAAATATGGGCTTTGGTATTCCAAAGGAAGTGATTGTAGCTTAGTAGGTTATTCTGATTCTGATTTTGCTAGCTGCAAATCAGATAGGAAAAGCACTAGTGGCACTTGTCATCTGTTTTCAAATTCTTTGGTAAGTTGGCATAGTAAAAAGCAAGTATCCGTAGCTCTGTCTACTGCAGAAGCTGAGTATGTCGCAACCGGTAGCTGTTGTGCTCAAATTCTGTGGCTAAGACAACAACTACAAGACTTTGATATTGAACTTAAACGTATTCCAATTAAGTGTGACAACACTAGTGCCATTAACCTCACTAAGAATCCTGTTTTACACTCGCGCACCAAACATATTGAGATTCGACATCACTTTCTTCACGATCATGTTGAAAAAGGCGATGTCATTTTTGAGCATGTTGATACTAAAAATCAGCTTGCTGACATTTTCACTAAACCTTTGGCAACTGAACCTTTCTTCAACATTCGTCGCGAGTTGGGAATTCTTGATCTCTCCGCTTTGGTGCATTAAGCTTGATTGATATTATTTCCATGTATCTCATCATATTTGCTAAGTTTTGATTGTAGCCTTCACTAGTGCCTTATGAGAATACTACGATGGAGGTAATATCGTTTCCTCTCCTCACCTTGGTAATATTGTATGATCAATGTATGTTTTGATTAATGATCGTTTGTTTACATGAACTTCTTTTCATATGAATGTTTGAACTTTGATTTTTGTTATTCTTAAGCTTGCACACTTTGTTGCATTTCATTTAACTGCATAATGGTTGTTTTGCTTCTGCATAAATGTGTCAATTCTTGAAAAATCACTGAAATATTCAAATTTTCGCATAATGAATCGATCCCAACATTCATGAATCGATTCATGTTTGTTTTATTTTAATTTCTATCAAACCAGTTACATTATGTATTGATTCATAAACCCTTGAATCGATTCATTCTCATTTACAAAACCAAAAATTCGCATAATGAATCGATCCCAACTAGCTTGAATCGATTCATGATTTAATTTTGCAAATTCTTTCAAAATCAGTTACAGTATGTATTGATACATACTTACTTGGATCGATTCATAGAAGTTTGTCTTTTAAAAATTTTCGCATAATGAATCGATACATACATGAATGAATCGATTCATACTGACGAAAATTCAGTTTTTTTTAATGAATCAACACATCAGCAACTTCCATGACATTTGTATCAGTTACATAACCCCATTATCTCCATTATGTCTCTCTCATTATCTCATTTACATCAGTTACATCATTTGCATCATAAACCTAACTGTTCCAAAAACCCCTCTTCTTCTCTCAAACCCTAAACTTTCACCATGCCTCCAAGAGTTCTGCTCCCAAGAGAAAGAAGTAAGCGAAAAGGCAAGGAACCTGTTGGATCTTCTTCTCAGGCTCCTCCTATTCCTGAAATCCCTCCATCCGGGACTGCAATCCTTCATCCGGCCATCATTGAAGAGTTTGAAACTTCCTTCAAATCAAGGTTAGTAATGAAACCTCATATGTTTCATCCTAGTGATGCTCGTACTCTAGGTTTGGAAGAAGTTGCAACCTTAATTGACACACAAAGTCTTGGATTCTTTCTGTATGTTAAAGATGAGTATCATGAAGATTTTATTCGTGCTTTCTATGCTGGTGTGAAAACTGGAAGAGGATATATGTTTAAGTGTTTAATTGGAACAAGAACATATCGTTTTGACGCTGATGATTGGGCCACAGTGTTCGGTATGCCATCTGAAGTGGATAATTTGCAGATGTGGCATGACCAGAGTTTCGAAACTCAGTTTAATTTGAAGGAATTCTGTGCATCCATTTCTAAGTTGGATAGACCCCTTGCTGATGATGAGCCACTAACTTCAGGTAAGATCAAAAGTGTACCAAGAATTCTGCACTGGATCCTTTCGCATATTTTGCGTCCAAGGTCCGGTGGACATTCTCGTTTGGACAAGCCGGATATCCATTTGCTGTACATTTTGCAGAAAAAGATTCCCTTAAATTGGGAAAATTACTTTGTCAAGCGCATCTTCCTTACACGAAACAGCTCCAAGAACATTACCCTTGCCTATGCTTCTCAAATCATGAGGATTCTCAAGTTTTGGAAAGTCACTTTTCCTCCTGTGCCTCTTGTACCAGTCTCTAGTGTGCAAGAATTCAACAATGCCACACTTTCTCATATAGGGTATCGATGGGACATCGAGCGTCGCTGTTACTACTTCTTTGAACGCAACACACGTACTCGCATTTACAACTTTGACAACCCGGCTGAACACATATATGTGGAAGAAAACAGGGATGAAGATATGGAAGAAGCTGAAAATCCTGCTCCTGATGCGCCTGCCAACACTGGATGGGGTGAGTGGATACCACAAAGGTGGTCTCCAACAAACTATGATCCTACTCCCTCGTCGGCTGCACCAACCTCCTCTACTGCTGCTCCAGCTTATCTCACTGACATGTTTGCACAAATGGAAGTTGCAAACAATGCCCGACATGAGGAAGCTCGTGCTTGGCATGTCCAGCAAACGGAATGGCATAAGGAGCATCGTGAATGGCATGATGACCATACTCGCATGTACCATAATCAACATTCCTGGCATACTGAACTAGTTAAGTGGCATCAAGTGTTTTATAATTAAATGTCTGGTTTTATGGATGATTGCCGTTCTCACCCGGGCATTATGGAAAGGTTTCAAAGTACCAAAGTCCAGAGGCGTTTCCGGCGTTATGCGTTCATGGGGCAGAATCCAGATGAAATGCCTCCTCCACCTCCTCCTCCAAGCTTCCGTGACCCTATTCGTGATGATGCGGAGTCGTGTGGTGGCCATTTCCCTCATTGACGCATTTCATATTGCATTTCATATTTGTGTGTTGCTTAAGTTTCTTTTGTATTTCATGTTTGAACAATTTATGTTTTGGTTTGGCTATGTAATTCGTAACTTTCCTTGACAATTTCACTGCTTGTTTATGTAATTTGCTTTTGTTTAAATTGTTTGCGCTTTCAATTTCATTCTTTGTGAGTGAATTTTGCCATTGTATCTTAGTTTTGATGTTTCTAGTTCATCATCTATAACTCTTTCTTGCTGTTGACAAAGGGGGAGAAAAAGGCAAGTGTGACAAGACAATGACGAGCACAAACTCAGGGGGAGTTCTCTCTCACACTTCAAAATTTTGTCATCATCAAAAAGGGGGAGTTTGTGAGCAACCTTAGTTTTTGATCGATTATAAATTTTAAGTGTTTTGTGTTTGTTCCATGTTAAGAAATATGCTTGTTTCATTTTGGTTCTCTTGTTTTTCATTGTTTATGAATTTTTGGAAAAACACGCATAATGAATCGATTCATTCTAGCTTGAATCGATTCATACTGTTGAGTGGTTTCTGGATTTCGCAAAATGAATCGATTCATCCTTTGATGTATCGATTCATGCTGTTTAACTAATTCTGTTTTCTCAAAATTGATCAGTATGAATCGATTCATTCTTCTGTTATTTGTCTAACAGATTCTGCAATACATATATGTGCTTGTGTTTCATTTCAAAATAACAGATCACAGATTACAGAAATTTGAGAGACGAATTTTGTAGTGATTAAGCATTGAAGAACACATCAAGATAGGCTTTGTGAAGTGTTGGAACTTCAATGTTGAGCAAGCTTGAAACCTAGAATCAAGACATCTTCATCATCTTCTCAAAGATCTTATTCAAGAACATCAACAAGAGTGTTTGCTGTCCTGTGAATTGAAGGCTTTCGAGTCAACGTTCAGTGGTAAGATCGTAGATCCAGCTGAGTTGAAGATGGATAGAAGGTTTCAAGGAAAAACCAGTTGGGTTTTCCTTCAAGAACGGGCGTGTTCTTGAGGGTTTTGTGAGTCACGTTGTACAAGTCAGATTCAGCCGCAGCGAGAGTCGTGGAACCGGTGGATTGATTGTGTAACTTGCAGGAAATCTCGATTGGGCTCAAATCGAGTGGAGGTTGATACAATAGGAGATTCTAGGAGTTTAGAATTCTGGTATTTGTATTCGAACCTTGTAATCAACGGATTCAGCAACTTTGATATAAGAATTCTCAATTTTGATTTGAAATTGAGAGGGAGACGTACCCACACGCGAGAACGACCGTGGGGAACTTCCTTACCAAATCTCGACGTATTGTTTCTCCTCTCTATCTTTACTTTCGTTTTAATTTGTTTTTCGATTCATTGGAAATTGCTTTAGTGATAGGTGCATTCAACTGTTTTTCATATTGTGTGTTTAATCCTTTATCATAGCAATCGTAAAATCCAGCACGTTATCGCTTGTCTGATCTTCTAGTGGTCGGTTCAGAATAGACGCTTGTGTATTCAGGACCTTCGTTTCCATATTTCTTTGAAAACTCTGAAAAACTTTTTAAATCCTTGAAAAAGAGGAGGTGATCCATTCACCCCCCCTCTAGATCACTCGCCACAACATCTAACACTCCAGGCCCATAGATTGGAAGATCTAGAATCTTTCCCAATTCCGCAACCGATAAAACGTGATCAGTGTCAAAAAGACGAAACTTCAAAGTACCGTAGTACTCTGTATCCGACCCAGTCCACCTGTGCTTTAGCTGAAATTCCAAAGAACTCAAAAACTCTAATGTTATGCGCTCGAAAGTCGGCGCTTCAAATTGCATAAAATTCAACATACCAATATTATGAAACATCCTATGTACCTCAAATCTCAGCCCTAGGTTTTCGAGAGTCTCATTACAAATATATCTAGCTGGTATTAACTTACGCTTTACCAACTTAGAGTACTTGACCTAGTGCTCCGGATTCTCGAATAAAATGCCGTGGGCATTAGGCGTGCGGTGCGCTCGCTTTCGGGGGCGAGACGACTCAGCCACATTCTTTCCAGTATCTCTGCGAGGAGGCATTCTGATTACCTGCACAAATACACAACAAAATTCGACAGAGGAATTAGTGAAAACAGTCACCGTAGAAGTGACAAGGGAGACGAGGGGAACACGTTTTGTGAAGAGAGTAAGGAGTTTTGGTGAGTGGGTGTTGGAGAAATGGAAGGTCTTTTGGTGAGGTATCAATGGAGGCTAGGGTTTTTGAAGAAGAGAAAGTGGAGAAGAAAGCAAAGTTATGAGAAAATTAAAACTGGAAAATGAAATTAAGGGTAAATGAGTGGTTAAGTGATATAAAATCGTGGGACCCACTCATAAAAGTGTTAAAAAATTAAAAAAAAACTGTCCCGCACTCCTGACACGGGTCGTGTTGCGCAACACGGGCACCTATGTCAGGCCCCTGCATTGCCACAAAATCACATAAAAATCAGGGGATGTTCAGGCTTTGCAACACGGGCCATGTTGCATAACACGGGCACCCGTGTTGCACCCCTCTATTCCTCAAATCTCAGGCAAACTCCATCCTCCTAACACGGACTGTGTCATGGGACACGGGCACCCGTGTCAGGGCCCTAACTTTTAAAAAAAAACACATTTTTCCACCATTCGAACAATTTTTCTTTTCTTTACTGACTCTGTGAGATGCTGCTTCACCTACCTACAAAATGAACAAATAGAAGTTAAATGAAATCATCGTGGGTTGCCTCCCACGCAGCGCTGCATTTAACGTCGCATGGCTCGACTATCATTCGTCCTACTGAACAAGACGAATGCCATTTGCTTGATCTCTAGGTTGTCCTTGAAAATAAGGCTTCAACCTTTGCCCGTTTACTTTGAAAATGTCTCTGTTATCTTGATTCTTTATCTCAACTGCCCCATGCGTGAAGACTCGATGCACCTCAAACGGTCCCGACCACTTAGATTTGAGTTTCCCGGGAAAGAGTTTCAACCTTGAGTTATACAGTAGGAAAAGTTGTCCTTCGAAAAATTCTTTCGTTTGAATTCTCTTGTCATGCCATTTCTTTGTTTGATCTTTGTACATCTTAGCATTCTCATATGCCCGGCTCCGGAATTCCTCCAGTTCATGCAGTTGGAGTATGTGAGATCTTCCGACATTAGCTAGGTCCATATTCAAATACTTAGTAGCCCAGAAAGCCTTGTGTTCAAGTTCCAACGGTAAATGACATGCCTTTCCATATACCAGCTGATACGGTGACATTCCGATCGGTGTTTTGAACGCCGTTCGGTACGCCCATAGAGCGTCTTCTAAATTAACAGACCAATCCTTTCGAGACGTGTTAACTGTCTTTTCCAGAATTTGTTTGAGCTGTCTATTGGATACCTCTACTTGGCCACTTGTTTGCGGATGGTATGGAGTGGCCACCCGGTGTTTCACGTTATATTTTTGTAAAAGCCTCTCCATGAGGTGATTTAGGAAATGAGTTCCTCCATCACTTATTAAAGCTCTTGGTACACCAAATCTTGCGAATATATTATCTTTTAAGAATTTTGTAACCACTTTCGCATCGTTGGTTGGCAATGCCACTGCTTCAACCCACTTTGACACGTAATCCACCGCAACCAAGATGTAAGTTTTTCCGAATGACTGAGGAAATGGTCCCATGAAGTCTATCCCCCCCACATCAAATAACTCTACTTCAAGCATAGAATTTTGGGGCATTTGATTCCTTCTTGATATGTTTCCGGTCCTCTGACATCTGTCACACTCCTTTACCAATTGCTGAGCATCTTTGAATAATGTAGGCCAATATAGCCCTGATTGAAGGACTTTACCAGTTGTCCTGTCACCACTAAAATGCCCTCCGTACTCGGAATCATGACATGCTTTTAATACATCTTTATGTTCTCCTTCAGGTACACACCTTCTGACCAAACCATCCACTCCTCTTTTATACAGATAAGGATCATCCCACAGATAAAACCTGCAATCATGAACAAACTTTTTTCTTCTGTTAGTATCAAAATCGTCGGGTATAATACCACCGACCAGATATTTCGCATAATCCGCAAACCATGGAACACCAATCAAAGATAGGATGTGTTCGTCTGCGAACTCATCCTTTATAGGACGCTTATCCTCATTTTCTTCGATCGGTGACATTCGCGATAGGTGATCTGCTACAGTGTTCTCACAACCTTTTTTATCACGAATCTCAACATCAAATTCTTGAAGGAGTAGAATCCACCTCAAAAGCCTAAGTTTTGAATCCTGTTTGGTAAAAAGGTACTTCAAAGCAGCATGGTCAGTATAAACAATCACTTTTGAACCCAACAGATATTGCCTGAATTTATCAAAGGCATAAACCACAGCTAACAACTCCTTTTCGGTGGTCGCATAATTAATCTGTGCAGGGTTCAAAACGTGACTAGCATAATAAATAACATGCAACAACTTATTCCTTCGCTGTCCCAATACAGCTCCCACCGCAATATCACTAGCATCGCACATAATTTCAAAGGGTAGGGACCAATCGGGAGCGATAACAATAGGTGCCGACACTAATTCTTTTTTAAGTGTCTCAAAAGCATCGGTGCACTTCTTATCAAACACAAAAGCCTTATCTTTAACTAACATAGTAGTTAAAGGTTTAGCTATCTTCGAGAAGTCTCTTATGAACCTGCGGTAAAAACCCGCATGTCCTAAGAAGCTTCTTATACCTTTCTCGTTAATCGGTGGTGGTAGCTTTGAGATTACTTCCACTTTCGCTTGATCAACTTCGATCCCTTTTTGTGAGATCTTGTGACCAAGAACAATGCCATCTCGCACCATGAAATGACATTTTTCCCAGTTCAGGATTAAATTACTTTCTTGACATCGCTGCAAAACAAGTGAAAGTTTAGATAAACAGTGATCAAATGAGGATCCGAACACGGAGAAATCATCCATGAACACTTCCATGTGCTTTTCTAACATGTCAGCAAAAACGGATGTCATGCATCTTTGGAATGTAGCGGGGGCATTACATAGCCCAAATGGCATCCTTCTATAAGCAAAAATGCCATAGGGACATGTAAACGCCGTCTTCTCTTGATCCTCCGATGCAACTGCAATTTGATTGTATCCGGAGTAACCATCTAAAAAACAATAGTAATCATGTCCCGCTAGTCTCTCCAACATTTGGTCAATGAATGGCAATGGAAAATGGTCTTTTCTCGTAGCCAAGTTCAATCTTCTATAATCAATGCAAACTCTCCATCCAGTAACAGTTCTAGTAGGAATCAACTCATTTTTTTCATTAGTTATTACTGTTGTTCCTCCCTTTTTGGGCACCACATGGACCAGACTCACCCAGGCACTATCTGATATATGATAGATCAATCCCGCATCCAATAGCTTAACAACTTCCTTTCGCACTACCTCCTTCATCACAGGGTTCAATCTCCTTTAGGGCTGCACAACCGGTTTGTGATCTTCTTCCATGAGTATTTTGTGCATGCACACCGTATGACTTATACCTTTAAGGTCTTCAATTTTCCACCCAATTGCTCCCTTAAATTTCTTAAGAACTCCAATTAACTTGTCCTCTTGCACACTTTTCAAATTAGCGCTAATAATAGCGGGACATTTTTCTTCAGTGTCGAGAAAGACATATTTGAGATTCTCAGGTAGTTGTTTCAATTCTGATATCTTTGGCTTGTCTTCACCTTCATCAACCATTATAGGTTGTCTTAACTCTTCCCACCGATGCATTCTAACTCTTTTCAAGATAGGTTGAGTTTCAAGCATAACTACCACTTCCATATCACTACTTTCGACTTCCTTATCATCTTCAAAAATAGACATACTCAATACCCTTTCTAGAGGCAATTGGGATACACTCTCTAAATGTTCACTAGCTTCCACTTGTTCTAACAATTGTATGTTACTACTAGTGCCCACATCATCTTTATACTTCAAAGTGTTCCTAACATCAATTTTCAACTTTTCATCGTACACTTTCAAAGTGAGTGTTCCCCCTTCCATATCTATCAGGACTCTCCCGGTTTCTAAGAATGGTCTTCCCAAAATTAAAGGAATTTCTTCATCTTCAGGCATTTCAAGAATCACAAAGTCAACCGGAAACACAAACTTGTCCACTCTAACTAGGACATCATGGACTACTCCATATGGTCGCCTCACAGAATGGTCTGCAAACTGGAGAGTCATCCGAGTATCTTGAACAACACCAATACCCAACTTTTTGTAGATGGATAGAGGCATTAAACTAATGCTCGCTCCCAAATCAATGAAAGCTCTCTTGAATGACCGGTCACCGATGGTGCATGGAATGGTGACAGCTCCTCTATCTTTTTTCTTCACCGGAATCTTTAGTCCCTGCAAAATAGCACTACAAGTTTCGGTTAGAATAATAGGTTCAGCTCCCATGGTCCTCTTTTTAGCATTGATATCTTTCATGAATTTTGCATAGGTGGGCATTTGCTCAAGTGCTTCAAGTAATGGAATATTCAGCTCCAGCTTCTTGAACAACTCTAGGAATTTCTCAAAATTCTTCTCTTGCTGCCCTTTCTTTTTGTTTCTTGTTGGATAAGGAAGTTTGATCACCAGTTTCGGTTCTACCGTTTTTTCTTTGATTTCCGGTGCTGGGGTTACTTCTTCCTCTTCTTCAACAACTTCATTCTCTTTTATTTCCAGTTCCACTTCAATTATTTGATTTTCACTCTCAGAATTATCTTTCACCTCTTCAGTTTCTTTACCTCTTCATGTTGTGACTGCATTGACTTTGTGATTATCTCTTGGATTTATTACATTTGCACTTGGAAGAGCCCCTGGAGTTTGGGGAATAGCTAGGTGTTAGGAAATTTGGCTCATTTGCACTTCAAGGTTCTTGATAGAGGCTCCGGTATTCTTGAAGTTACTCCTCGTTTCTTCTTGGAATTGAGAATTGTGAGCTGCCATCTTTTCAATGGCAATTTCCCAATCAGCTTTTCTTGGAACTGGTGGCTGATATTGTTGTTACTGGGGCTGATATTGTTGCTGGCCTTGAACCGATTTTTGGATGTTCCCTTGTTGATCTTTCCAAGAGAAATTGGGGTGATTTTTCCACCCCGGATTATACGTGTTGGCATACGGATTGTTCTTCCTCAACATATTAATCTGTTCAACCTGTTCTTGATTTGCCAAACAGTGCATGGCGAAGTGTGGTCCATCACAAATCTCACAAATCACAGCTTGAACAGGTTCCACCTGAGCTACTGTCTGTGTGCCAAGATTCATCTTCTTTAGCCTTCTTTCAACTTCTGCAGCAATTTGATCTTCCATTTTCACAACTTGCTATGTCAGCTTTAAATCAATTTTACCATCTGGTTGACTCACTGTGCGATCATATAATTCAAGGTGTTCATTAGCAGCAATAGCTTCTATGATTCTTTTGATACCAGTGGCTGTTGAAAATTTTGTTGAGCCACCTGCAGCAGTATCTATAAGCTGTTTTGTCTTGAGTCGCAACCCATTCACAAAGTTTTGCATCTGCTCGGTCGCGTCCATATTATGAGTAGGACACCCGGTCAAACACCTTTTGAATCTTTTATATGCATCTCCAAGTGATTCACCCTCTTTTTGTTTAAAATTGACAATATCATATCTCTTTCGGATGAAAAATGACGCAGGAAAATATTCGTTGAGGAATGTTGTTTCCATCTCTAACCAAGTTGTGATACTAGCAGCTGGTAGTGAGTAGAACCATTCTTCTGCATCATTAGTAAGTGTAAAAGGAAACATCACAAGTCTTTTTGCTTCCTCAGAATAACCTTCAATTTTCAAATATGTAGTGGTAGTCAAGAATCTCTGAAGATGCTTGTTGGCATCCTCATTGATTCTTCCAGCGAACGGTTTTCTTTCCAACTGGCGAATAGTTAACGGATGTAACTGGAAGTGAGCAACATTCACCGGTTGATTAACAATAGTCATTCGGTTAGGTTGGGAATTAGCCCCTCCATAATCTCCTAAAAGCCTTTCTACAGGAGGTTGGTTTCCTGCCATGTTATCAAATCCTGGATTAGTCTCTCTATCTGAGTCTGAGTCACTATGCTCAGAGTGCACAAATATGTCGTCCTCTGTTTCCTGATTCGGGACACTTGAACCAGTATCATCCCGTCTATCAATTCTTGCCTTGCGGCGTCTCTCGTGCAAAGCTCTTTCTGGTTCTGCGTCAAAGAAAAACTTAGCTGAGGTCTGACCTCGCATAAATAGTTAGACACAAGTTAGATAACAAAATTTCAATAACACTAAAATAATAAACAGAGAAAACAATAAAATTTTAGTCGCAGAGCAACAAAATTTCAATTGAAATAAGAAAATTAACTTAATTTTTGACAGTCCCCGGCAACGGCGCCAAAAACTTGATCGGAAAATTAGCAAGTCTACTATTTTTACCGATGTAGTAATAAAAGGGAGTTATCCCGAATATCAATCTCGAGGACTGCGTACCGAAATAAGTTTTTCTGAATAGATTTCAATTGAAAAAAAGTTTTGGTTGATAGTTTGTTTTGAGATAAAATAGAATTAAAATACTAAAATGTAAACAAAGAATAGAGGTTGCACGAATATGAGAATAATGTCAGGGACGGTGTATAATTTGCAATGCAATGACTTAATAATTTCTCGACTCTAAAGAGACATGCTTCAAACCTTATCTTTCATATGTTCAAGATTGTTTTTCCAAAATTCCTTTAGAGAAAAACCTTTGGTATTCTTCCTCGACCCTAATTCCTCAATGGCCAAGGAAGAATATCAAACAATAATTCTGACATAAAAATGATTTTCACAGGGTATTCCAATTCCTCGGTAATATCTACCGTGATAAAAATTACGCAACAAAGTTAGGATGGTTGGTCAGACCAAACCCTAACTACGATCAATTATCAAATTTTCCAAAAAGATAAAGCATTATGAACGTTGCATAAAATAAAGAAAATGGTTTAAACACATAATCTCATAGATTAAGAATTCAAAAAGTCATTACAATAAGCAAATCAGGGACACCCCCTGGCATTTTAGGGGTTTAGCCACTCATGTTCATAACAAAAATAAAAACTAAATAATGATATAGAGACATTACAATCAATGTTGGATCGGTTGGATCGTCAATTGTTTCCGCTCTTGATCAATCCTTCTTCTCCTTCGATATCCACTTTAATCTCTCTCTATCGTCAAATTTCCAAATCCCCAAAAAAAGTCCCATTCTCTAAGTCTTAATCATCTAATATATCAGTCTTCAAAATACTCCGTGAAATGTCCAGATTGTCCTCCGAAAATATCTCAGTCAGCATCATTAAAATAGCAGAATTTCTGTTTCTGGTTGTCACGACACGGGCCGTGTTGTGCAACACGGGCACCCGTGTCATGCTACTGTCTCTCCTCAAATTATCAGCTCCTTCAGAGGCCATGACACGGGCCGTGTTGTGCAACACGGGCACCCGTGTCATGCTTCTGATTTGATCCTTTTCAACCCAAGAAACTCCTCTTCAAAGGCCTTCACAACACGGGCCGTGTTGTATGGCACGGGCACCCGTGTTGTGCTTCTGATATCTCTATTTCGTTGGTTTTTCAACACTCGGATCATCTTTGCGAAGGCTTCGAACAACCAACTAGATGCAGACCTGAAAACACATCAACAAAACAGCCAAATAACACATACCAAAGGTAAAAATTGATAAAAAGACCAAAACCAGACTTGCATGCTAAAATAAGAAAACTATGACGAAAACGTGAAAGAAACACTTCAAACAACCGAAAGCATACGAAAAGAACAACGAAAACGGCTTGAAAAATACGACTAAAGATCACTGATCACAACGCCACACGGTAAGCCACATCACTAACTTGTGCAGTAATCTAATACGGCCCAATAAAACGAGAAGTCAACTTCTTCGACTTCAAAGCACGACCCACACACGTAACCGGCGTAACTCTCAAAAACACATGGTCGCCTTCCTGAAACTCAAGATCTTTCCTTCTCTTGTCATGATAACTCTTTTTTCTACTTTGAGAAGTTCTCATCTTCTTCCGAATAAACTTCACTTTTTTCGTCGTCTGTTGTACCATCTCTGGTCCAACTACCGTTCTTTCTCCGGTTTCATGCCAACACAAAGGTGTTTGACATCTCCAACCATATAAAGCCTCAAATGGTGCCATACCAATACTCGAATGAAAATTGTTATTGTATGTGAACTCAATCAACGCTAAATAACTATACCAAACACCACCTTGTTCTAGCACACAAGCACGCAACAAATCCTCCAACGATTGAATTGTCCTTTCGGTTTGACCATCCGTTTGCGGATGGTAAGCCGAACTCAATCTTAGCTTAGAACCTAAGGCCTTTTGAAAACTTTCACAAAAACTCGATGTAAATCTAGGATCTCTATCTGATACAATACTCTTAGGAACTCCATGCAGCTTCACAATCACAGAAACAAAAATCTCGGCTAGCTTCTCCAATGGATAACTTATATCAATCGGAATAAAGTGAGCAGATTTAGTAAGCCTATCCACAATCACCCAAATAGCATTATAACCTCTTTGCGTATTCAGCAATCCCGTAGCAAAATCCATCGATATACTATCCCATTTCCATTCCGGAATATCCAATGGTTGCATCAAACCACTAGGCTTTTGATGTTCCACCTTAGACTTCTGACAAGTCAAACACGCATACACAAAAGGAGCTACATCTCTCTTCAATCCGGACCACCAAAAGATCTTCTTCAAATCATGATACATCTTATTCGCTCCCGGATGAATACTTAAATTACTTCGGTGTCCCTCTTCCAATATCATCTTTTTCAACTCATCATCATCGGGAATACAAATACGACCACAGAATCTCAAAACCCCAAAATTATCAACCTTGAAATCCTCATTCTCATTCATCATCAAATCGACAAATTTCAAATCCAACTTTTGCTTTTCACAAACGGTTGCAAGAAAATCATTCGTAACATGTAACATACCAAGTGTCTCTCCCGGGATTTTCATCCTAGTACAAACGCGAAAGTGGCGTGGAAAAGGTAGAGTCGCCAGCCAGGCATTTTTATCCCGAAAGAACGGGAAAGGTAATGATGCACAAACCTGAGGAAGAAGGAAAGGACAAGGC
Source organism: Lathyrus aphaca (assembly GCA_963966055.1). Lineage (NCBI taxonomy): Eukaryota > Viridiplantae > Streptophyta > Magnoliopsida > Fabales > Fabaceae > Lathyrus > Lathyrus aphaca. The sequence goes on along the minus strand of OZ014520.1, from coordinate 351,771,613 downwards.
CTTGAGAACCAAAGATCTGGGTTCGAGAGTCGGTTACGACCTGGGAAGGTATTAGCACCCCAGACCGTCCGCCGTACCAGACGGGATCCACGCTTGTTTGTTTGCTTCAAAGGGTGAGAAAATAAAGCTGCTGCTGAATAAAAACCGCTAACAGGAATGGAAATGAGAATGGAAATAAGAAAGGAATAATAAAAGAGAATGGAAAGAATGGGGAAAATGTAGGGAAAATAAATAATATGCTCGAACGGGCCCTACCCCACTGCCTATGTACCTCATCGGGAAAATGAGGATTAGAGTCGACGTAGTTCGCCTAACTAAGGCGATAACTATTTTTTTTTGTGTTTTTTATGGCTTGGACTGCGTATGTCTATGCTCAGGTGTGGCATGCTCGTCTGATACGAGTGCGTTTGACGTCTTGCATGTGAGATAAGTCGTCGCGAGTTCGCGTTTAGAATGAATGATATGATAAGAGAAGTTCCCGCGGGAAAGTCGCTTACTGTTTGTTTTTGCCTTTTAAGAGTTTTGTATGAATTTGGCACAAGGAAGTGAATTCAAACTCTTTTCCATGGAATGTATACTTGATACTACATTCCAAGATGGAATAATAGAACAAGCACACCAAGCAAGGAGAATTTATCCAAGACTTGTTTCCTAGGATTAAGGTTTAAGTTCACTAGCTTGTTGAACTTTATTAAGTGTTTTTTGTTGTTTTTGTGAAGAAATTTCTTTTATGTTTTCTTTGTTAAATAACCCCTTGATGAGACTTGTACATCATGCTATACAAGCTTACACCATTCCAAGATGGGATGAATGTAAGTGCCCCATGGAATAAGGCTATACACAAGGGATCCTTTCATGCATTTATTAAGTCTTTTTGGATTTTGTTTGAAGATGAGAAAGAAAGACTCAAATGGAGAAAGGACAAAAATTAAGGGGGACTAGGACACAACCCTAAGTTATTTATTGAAATGGTGGTCATATGGTTAATGCGGTTTCTAATCCTAAAGAGCAAAAGGAAGAGAAAGAAGGATGCAACTTACTTCCTAAGGAAGATAAGTTGGTCCTAACAAAGGGGAAATCCTACCAATCACAAATATGGAAGTAAAAAAAGTGAATTAAATGCATAAAGAAATGCATGAAAATATAAAATAAAAGGATAAGGTGTAAGGAAACATACCTTTCCCTCCCTACAAAACAAAGATTAGTGTGCATTTTATTAAAATAATAAGGCAAACACACTAATTAAATCCTAATGACTCTAGGACTCAATCTAAAATCTATCTTAATTCTAGAAGGCTAAAAATATGCTAGAACAAAAATCCAGCACCTACTACAGCCCCTAATACATAAACAGCCATGAAAACAATGCATAACACAAAGCAACTTTTTACAGCCAGCATGCAGAATGAAAAGGTAGGTGTAAAAAGTCAAATACAGCATGCAAGCATAACAAACAGCATGTATTTTACAACACCTATATGCAAAGTCAGCTATGAAATGCAAAATATAGATTTGGTTATTTTCATTTTTTAATGCCCAAACTCAATGAAACATGTACTAATTCATCATGAACATGCATTTGAACATAGATTAACATAAATAATTGAATGAACATGAGCATTTTTTAGGGATTATGCAAGAATGTATCACATGGTTGATTATGCAACAAGTATGCAAAATAAGGCACATGAATATGGCATATGAACATGATGATCGTTGATTATGAACATGCAATATGATAGCTCAACAAGAATGCCAAACTCAATGCAAAATTCAGAATTGAATTGATGTGAATGATATGATCAAACATGCAATCAAATGCAACCCAATGCACATACATATGTGATTATGTGAAATGCAACATACGTTGATACAATACGAAATGATTTAACGCGACACGAAAGATGTAAAAACAGAATGCAACATGATTATTCACATGCCAAATGATGCATAAACATAGAAACAAAATGCAAGAAATCAAGCTATACACAAAGGAACACATAAATGCATAATATGCAATATGAACGGAAACGCGTCGAAACGACTCGAAATGGGAGAATGAGATGTCGAAACCAACCTAGGAAATTCCCTAAAATCAATACCTAAACATGTATGAGCATTAAAGGCACTAGAAAGCAAGACTAAGCTATCAAATAAGCAAAAATTCCAAAAATTAACAACGTTAACTAGTTAACCAAATGGTTAACCGGTTAACGGACCTAAAACTGCACTGATTTATGGCTAAAACGCATGCGTTAACCGGTTAACCAAATGGTTAACTGGTTAACACTGAACCAGAATGTGAAAATAGTTAAGAAATAAGTGCTTTTGGCCACAAAATCACTTCTAATGATCCCTTACCTACACATGGACATGCTAACACGAACTTCTACTCAATTGGGGCTTATTTACACATGCTAGATCCTATAACTATCTACACCTTAACTTCTAATCCATTACAAATCATAAATCGCAAGCAACACATAACGGAAACGTAATCGATCACAAGCAAAGCGAAAAAGCAATTAAAGAACGCCGAAATGGAAAGATGAAGAGAATAACTTAAAGGAGAAGTGATTTAGATCACCAGCCTACGAAGTAGAGAAGTGCTTCGGTGGATGTTACAAGAATCGGAGCTTGATCGAAGAGAAAACCAAGAAAACCGCGGACCCGCAAAATAAATGCGTTCTTGATGCTTAAACCTTCGTGCGCTTCTGATAACTCGAAACTTTCACAAAAATCAGTAGCTTCTTCTTATACAATCCAAAAATCAATGGAGGTTGTAGGCTAAGCTTCAAGATCTTCAAGTTTCAATGTGAAACTTGAAGAGCTTCTTCAAAAAAAAGCTTTGGTGAAAAGGGAAAATGAAGGAAAAGTGAGATAGAAAAAGTGATTGTGAGAGAGTGAAAAATTTAGGAACTTGGGAACCAAAACTTGGGAAGTGATTAATGATTATATAGGGGCTAGGCTTGGAGCTAGCTATGGGAATGGAGTTAGGTTTAGGAATGGAGTTAGGTTAGTAGTTAGTTAGGGTTAGGGTTGGAGAAGGAATATTCCTTGGAATATTCCTTGGAACACTCTAGAAGATGGTAGAAGAATCCAAGGGAAATGGAGTGGAATTGGAATGGAAAAACAAGAGGGAAAGAGTGAAAGGAAGTGTGGAAAGAAAGTGGAAGGAAAAGTGGAGGGAAAGGTCAAATTAACCGCTTTTCAAATGATTTTTTTCTTTGATTTTTTATGATTCCTCCATCATTTCTTGACCAAATTTGAACCATAGGATCTTTGTAACCCCAATTTCATGATTTTGATCTTAAAAGTCAGGAGTCAACCTTTTTTACCTAGCTCGGTCTCCTTTTCCCCGATCCCCCGATTTTCAGTCATCTGGCCAGTCGAACCTCTTCCAAAATGAATTTGTGGATGAAATTTGAACCCTAGGCACTTGACATCATATATAAGACAATAGAATCCTCTTTATATCATAACTTCATGCAGAAGCCCAGTAGAAGTGAAACCCTAATTTGGCCCTTTTCATCAGGAGATGTTGCACTGCTTGCCTCCTTTGATCAAATCAAATCTTCCCATGGCTTGTGGCTTCAAATGAAGACTTGTGGGATATTGTGAACCCTTCACACAAGGTTGAGAAGCTTTGTGGCCCTTTGATTGCCTTTGTAATGCCTTCAGTTGCTCCAATCATTGATCACATACCCATGCCTCAGCTATGTTATACATGATGCAATGTTTTTATTTTATTTTATGAATCTATGTATGCAAAATGCTATGCAAAATGTTAAGGATATGAGAGGGAAAATTTTGAGGTATTGCAGCTGCCCCTATTCAATCATCTGCAGGCCTGAACGAATAATTGCGAGAGTTTTTAGACGTTCAAGGTATGAAGTGATTGAATACTCGAAAAAAACCTGGAAATTTGAACTCGGTGGATAGTATAAATGCCATATGCTCTTTACTTGCTCTTCCTTTTTTTCCGACCTCTGAATAGGTAGCGGAAATAGAACCAGGTGGACTAGAATCAATGCCAAAAACCTGCACTGTGAATTGTCGCTCCCACCAAATGACACACAGGGCCAAGAGGGGTACAGACGCGAACGGTCGGTGAAAGGGAGAGAGAACACACAAGGGTGAACTCAAAAGAAAAGAAAAGAGTCGCCAGCTAGGCATTTTTATCCCGAAGGAAAGGTAATGCTGCATAGACCTAAGAAAAGATAGATAAGATGGTCGCGAACCAGAGAAACTGAGAAAGGGGGTTGGTTACAACCTAGGAAGGTATTAGCACCCAGATTGTCCGCCGTACTCGACGGGATCCACGCTTGAAAGTTTGTGCTCAAAGGGGTAGTGCCAGTGCTATTTTGTGTATCAAAGCTGGAAAGAATGCAGGTGTCAGTGTAAAAGGAATGTGAAGCTCAAGACTATGAGGCTTAAAGGATAATGCTGAAGGGGGGGGGGAATAGACAGAGACTTTTGTTCGATAACTGTTAAGTTATGCCTACGTATCCTCTCGTGCAATGAGGAAGTCAGAACACCGTAGTTCGACTCAAAGAGACTGAAAGATGAATTGACTTGTGAACTGCTTACTTGTCTATGCTCAAGTGTATGACCTGTCTGGCTCAGGTGCAAACTGTCTTGCATTAGACGGAAGAAGCGAGTTCTCGTTTGTGAGTGAATGAGGTGAGAAAAGAATCCCGGAGGAGACGATTATTGTTTGTTTTTGGTGTTTTCAGTCTTTTATTGCCTTTTGAAGTTTGTCATAAGAAAATGAGCTTAAGCCTAAACCAAGGGTTAGTAAACTCATCACATCCTCCCTCTGATTAGGGGTAATGAGAATACTTTAAGTATGGAGTAAACACCTCACACTTGATCACCATGATGCAGGATTAAGATCATTAACCTACTTGTATTTATTTAGATGTTTTTGTGGTTTTGGTTTAGTGTTAAGTAATGAGTTTAAGCCATAATCAAAGATTTAATGGACCCATTACACCATCCTAATAGAAGGATAATAGATGAGAACATTTAAGCTGAGGAAGGCTCCTCAACTTAATCCATGATTAGGGATTAACCTCATGACAAAACAAAGCCTTTATTAAATGGATTTTAGTTAATGGTATGATTAAGAAATGAATTTTATGATTTGTAAGACAACTTGAGGGGGACTTGTCCATTAACACTAGGGTTAGTCTTTCTTAACCAATTAAGGAAGAATTAGAACCCTAATGCAAGGCCCAAGTTACAAGCTTGATGTCTTGATGATTATTAAGTGAATTGATTAAAGGATTTAAAAACATTAAGGATTTAACACTTAGGATTAAAGTTATACACTCCATCCTAATAGAAAGATGTAGGCATAAGCTTAATCACAAAGCCTTAAAACCTTTAAGGTTTAGTCCTTGATTATGAGATGAGAAGAGAAGACTCAAAGATGACACAAAGGTAAAACTAATAGGGGACTAATCAAACCCTAATTGTGATCATGCTTGGTTGTTCCTAGGGTTTATGAGGCTTGCAAAAGATCTTCAGGAGAAAAGCCACCAGGAAAGAAACAGATATAAGGAGGAGAGGCAGAAAGAAATAAGACAACTTGCTTCACCTAAGAAGACAAGTTGCCTGAAGAAAGAAAGTAAGATATGAACATGAATGATCAAGCTCACTCTAATACAAAGATAAAATGCAGCAATGATGCAAGAGAGATGAGAAGAGATTGTGAGAAGTGAAGGCAAATTCACTTCTTAAAACAACTTACCACCTGAAAAGTTAGTAAAAGAAATGAAATGCAATGAAAATGAAATGAAATGCCATGATGCAAGACAAAGTCAGAAGTATGAACATGATGTTAATGATGCTAAGGGATTATGCAAACACATGTCAAAGGTTGTGGATGATCATACAAGGATGTGGATGCAAATGAAGCATGCTTTGAACCATAAAAGTTCATGAATGTTTATGAAATGGAATGAATGCACAACATGGTAAATGAATGATGCAATGATCAAACATGATTGTAATATGTTCTAAGATGTTTTATATGTCATATGGATGCACAAAATGTCATGGCAAGTTCTTGAATGCAAGCATATGAAAGGTGGATGCAAATGAAAGCAAAAATTAGGGTTTACATACAATATGCAATGCAAAATTCAAAATCAGAAGCAAATGACATGATAAAAAATTGAAAATGGGAGAAAAGGAAACCTAACCCTACACAAGTTCACTGCCCAAAGGGGAAGACCTAACTCTTAACCCTAAAAAAGTTATGATTTTCTCAAGTCAACTAGGGTTTTGGGACACTTCAAAAGGAAAAATGCACATCAATTTGAAAATGAAAGATAAATTCAAATCAATTTTACCCTAGAAACTACATGATATGAAGGATGCAATGCAAGAAGAACCATCATCAAACTCTTCATGGTTAGGCAGAATGAATTTTTCTAAGTTTGGACCAAAATATTGCCTTTAAATAACTTTTATTCCAATGAAAAATGTCAAAATACATCAAGGACCAAAAAGAAATTTGTTTTGAGAGTTTGATAATGTTTCTAAATGTATTAAAATGCAATGTGAATTTTTTTTTGTGATTTTTAAATACCTAAATGCATTTTTAATTAATTAATTTTCATCAACTAATTAAAAATAAACACTTAAATGATTTAAAAATAATTTTTAATGCAAAAAATAAAAATAAAAATATTTTTGGGTTCTCAAAATTAATAAAAGATTTGATAAAAAATTTCAGAATTTTTCAATGTCTTTTACTATTTTTAAAAATTCGTGGAAGTTAAATACAAATAAAATGAAATAAAATTAAAAATAATGAAAGTATGCTGGTTGGAGGGTTCAGATTGATTCTGGGCTTGGGAAGTTTGACCTGGCGCGCATCTGGACGACCCAGGTTCAAACTTCCCTAAACTTAATTAATTATTTAATTAATCCTAAATTATACTAATTAATGACTGATTAGGGTTAAACCAAAAGATCTGGGTCGTTCATAGCACGCGGGAAGAGGGATCCAAAGGCCTACATTCAAACTCACCTTAAACCTAACCCTAATTTAATCACTTTCAGATGACCGGAACAGTGGTTCCGGTCATCTTCTCCGGCAAGCACAAAACCCTAGCTTCTTCTACAGGTCACCAAACCTCAAATTTCTTTCACAAAAATGATCCTCTAACTATTTTAAACCTAAACCCCCATCTAAAATTCATTTATTTCACTTCATAAGCATGAATCGAAGAAAAATATGAAACACGGGCAAAAGTTCAGAGACTTCATACATGGTGGTTTCTTCACCATTTTCAAAAGTAAACACATCCCCATGATCAGGGGAGCATACAAAATCATAAAAGAACTTAAAAACTAGCTTCTGGAAAAAATTTCTTCATGTTACCTGAGATGAAGACTCTCTGATTCTGAGCTTTCTGGACTCTCCCTTTGTGCAAACCCACTTCTTTGAACACCCTGATGATGAAATGAAGCTTGGAAGGCTTTGATAATGGCTGGTTTGAATGCTTCAGTTCTGGTGTAGCAGAAATGGAGGGTTGAGTATGTGATGATTTAGGCTGTTTCAAGGGGTGGTTCTTGTTCTGTGGATGATTTGTGATTTGTTGGTGAAAGAAAAATGGAAGTTTGATGGCTGTGTGAAGAGTTTCGAAGAGGAGAAGTTTTTCACAGTTTTTGGGAATGCTGGATTATGGGAGGTTGCTGGCTTGTGTGTGGTATGTTTTGGAAGGCTTGAGGTCCACATATGAGGCTCTGATTGGGCAGAGAGTTGGTGGTGGCACAGTGTGATTGGCATGGGCAAAAATGCAAAAAGTCAAGATCTTGTGTACTATGGGTATGGCTCGGGTCAGAGGAGATCTTAGGGCTTGTCCTGCCTCAGCTTGAGTCAAGGAAGGCCTTTGGATCTGATTTTGTGAGCTGGATGGTCTTGATCAAGAGTTTCCAAGGTTCATGCATATTTCCCTCTTTTAGTTTTCTTATGAACCAAGGCAAAGAAACTTGTGATTTCTTGGGCAAAATGCAGCAACATGAGCCATATGAAGTTGCTAGAATGATTTGAGATCAATTAGTGTTCAATTCAAGCATGAAAAGTTCCTTTTGCAAAGATTCAATTTTGAAGCTTTCATGAAAAAAATGCTTTGTGTAACTTGTAATCCAAGGCATGAAAGTGAGAAATTTCTTGGGAAAATCTGAATTATGAGCCATGAATTATGTTTGTGTGATGATTAGAAGCTGGTTTGAAGTTACATTTGGCCTTGGCATGAAGTTTTGCAACTTTCTTCTTTTGGTGCAAAAGTGAAAAAATAAGTGATTTTTCCCAACTTTGACAAGCCATAACTTTTGATCCAAAATGAATTAGAATGAGTTCTTGTACTTTTTGAAAATTGGAGGATCCACTCTACAACTTTCATGACCAAAGTTTTCTCATTTGAAGCATTTTTGAATCAAAAAGAGGAGGTTGAAAAACTTTCCCAAAATGGCAAGTTTTCATTATAAGTCACTTTCCCAAAAAGGCAACTTTGCAAATGGCTTGAAATTATTCAATTTTGTGAACTTCTAACATCTTATATGATCAAATAAAGATCATACACATTCAAAATGATGGAGAAAACCCTTTGGTTGGGTGATTGGGGGCCTCAGATGCCCTGATTTTGCACTGACTTGCTCAAGAAGTCATCTTGTGATCAGATGCCTTCCCCATGGAATTTCTTCATGAAAATTGATATGCATGATCCTCATATCATATAGAGACCAATAGAAACAAGAATGACCAAAACTTTTGGAGTTATGGCCTCTGAAACCAAAACCCTAATTTTAGGTCATCTGTGCAGTTAAACCTGGCTCTGCTTCCATGCCTTTTCTCAGTTCTTGTGGTTCTTTGACTTTCTTGATCTTGGGGGGATAAAATATGATGCTTGAACATACATGGACCTTCTTGAAATGATTTAAGACCTTTGGAGTGGCTTAGATAGCCCAGGGATGGCTCAGATCACAAACCCTAGATGCAGATGACTTTGAACCAATGCAGTGAAACAAAAATGCAGTATGATTGAACCTATGCAAATGAAAAGATCACAAGCCATGGTGAAATGAGTGAGGGAAAATTTGGGGTGTTTACATGAATGTTGAGCGAAACAAACCACAACGAGGGTGCCTGTTGGCGAAACAGGACTTAACGAGATCGTTAGCGAAACAGAACTCGACAATGTGACTACTGGGCAGGACCAAGCCACAAAGAAAACACGCGACTGCTGGGCAGGACCAAGCCACGGAAGGTGCCTGTTGGCGAAACAGGGCTTAACGAGACCATTAGCAGAATGGAACTCGACAATATGGCTGCTGGGCAGGACCAAGCCATAAAGAAAACACGCGACTGCTGGGCAGGACCAAGCCAAGGAAGGTGCCTGTTGGCGAAACAGGACTTAACGAGACCATTAGCGGAATGGAACTCAACAATATGACTGTTGAGCAGGACCAAGCCATAAAGAAAACACGCGACTGTTGGGCAGGACCAAGCCATGGAAGGTGTTTGTTGGCGAAACAGGACTTAACAAGACCATTAGCGGAATGGAACTCAACAATATGACTGTTGGGCAGGACCAAGCCATAAAGAAAACACGCGACTGCTGGGCAGGACCAAGCCACGGAAGGTGCCTTTTGGCGAAAAAGGACTTAACGAGACCATTAGTGGAATGGAACTCAACAATATGACTGCTGGGCAGGACCAAGCCATAAAGAAAACACGCGACTGCTGGGCAGGACCAAGCCACGGAAGGTGCCTGTTGGAGAAACAGGACTTAACGAGACCATTAGCGGAATGGAACTCAACAATATAACTGCTGGGCAGGACCAAGCCATAAAGAAAACACGCGACTACTGAGCAGGACCAAGCCATGGAAGGTGCCTGTTGGCGAAACAGGACTTAACGAGACCGTTAGCAAAACAGAACTCGACAATGTGACTGCTGGGCAGGACCAAGCCATAAAGAAAACACACGACTGCTAGGCAGTACCAAGCCACGGAAGGTGCCTGTTGGCGAAACAGGACTTAACGAGACCGTTAGCAAAACAAAACTTGACAATGTGACTGCTAGACAGGACCAAGCCATAAAGAAAACAACATCGACTTGGAAAAACCAAGATGTCTGGCAAATGGTATAAGTATCTTCTGCGGGGAATACTTTAGGTTGAAAAGAAGTTATAGGTTGTATGCAACACCTCAAAACTGGTCCATGCTGGCATGCATATGCTTGGATTTATGGCGTAATGCTTCATGAGGATGGAAATGCTACGCCTTGGAGAATGCAAATACAATGATGATTATGCGTATGCAAATGCAAAGAGATCTCCTGATAAGGAGACTGCAAGTATCTCAGACGGCATGACTGGGGAGGAACTGATGATCACTGTACTGATCTGATCCATCCTGATGAGGAGGAGACAACTCTGCGGGGAAAGTTGTCAATGATATACCGACTCTGAACAGCCGCCACTACCAAAAATAAATTGGACTTTGAGATTGGAGTGCCAAGACCCTGCTGGAGATGAAGCCTTCTTGTACTTTGGTGGGGAAATGGAGACCCCCTGACTTGGCTGGGAACAAAAGGCATGACATTGCTGAGGAAGCAACTTGCTGGGGAGGAAAAACACTGCTTGTACTGCTGGGGATTTCCCCTGTATTGAAAGGAAGTCCCTGCTTGGGGGAAACACCAACCTTTTGTTGCCTTGCTGGGGAAGATTTCAACTTCCACCTCTACTAGGGATTACTGGAGACACCCTAGAAGACACTTGATCTTGTTCAAGCGTAAAGAAATGTTCCTCCTGGGAATCTGCTTTCAGCTCTGTTAGCAACACCTGTACCTGTACCTGCATAAACACAATCGATAGTGCCTGCAACATGGAGAGTTAGTTTGGGACCTGTATGCCCCAGGCTCATAGCATGGATCATTATCGGGGCATCCGGTCACCCTTTCAAAGTTGTATTAAATGTTTCTGTCCTCCTACATGAGTTAGAAAGCATTCAAATGTCCACAACACAATATAGCATTCAAAGGTCCTGAATAAGCAATACAAAGGAAGCAGTTCCCTGGAAAGAGGAAATAGCCAAAAAGAAAACAAACTATCCTATTGGCAATGTAAGAAGTGGATCTCATCAAGTTTCAACCCGGTTATGACTCGTATATCTTCAAGACTATCCGCTCGCTCTGCCCCTTGAGAAAGGTGATTGAACTGGTCTTCAACCCTTAGAATAACCTCAGTTGCAGGTAAGTTACAAATCTCGCAGATCGCAGTAGTTCGTGTTAGTCCCTCTTTTGCGTGGATCGCCCTTTCAGGTTTTCAATCCACCGGGATACCCTTTTTTGCCTGAGTTGTCCGATGTGGCTTTTCAATTTAGCGGGTGTACATTTTATTTCAAGATTTCCCTAATTTTTGCCCGAGCCTTTTATTATGTTTTTGGCTCGCCGGGATGCCCATTTTTTCCTAGATCTTTATTCTGTTTTTATCCAGCGGGTCCTTTTTATACAAAGTATTTTCTTATTGTGTCTGCGTAGACAGGGGATTGGAAGTCTTCTCCATCCATGGTTGTCAGCATCAAGGCTCCACCTGAGAAAACCTTTTTAACCACGAACGGTCCTTCATAGTTAGGTGTCTAATTGCCCCTGTGATTGTTAAGAGGAGGAAGAATCCTTTTCAGCACCAAGTCACCTGGTATGTACCTTTGTGGTCGTACCTTCTTGTTAAAAGCCTGCTTCATCCGTCGCTGATACAACTGTCAACGGCATACAGCTGCTAGACCTTTTTCTTCGATGAGGCTCAATTGATTATATCTGGATCGGAGCCACTCAACTTCATCTAGCTTAATGTCCATCATTAATCTCAAGGAGGGGATTTCCACTTCAATTGGTAGGACTGCCACCATACCATACACCAGTGAGAACGGGGTTGCCCCTGTCGAAGTACGTACTGACGTTCTGTACCTATGAAACACAAATGGTAGCATCTCATGCCAATCTTTGTATGTTACAACCATCTTCTGCACAATCTTCTTGATGTTCTTGTTGGCCGCCTCAACGGCGCCATTCATCTTCGGGCGATATGGAGAAGAGTTGTGATGTTCTATTTTGAAATCCCGACACAAGTCAGCCATCATCTTGTTGTTGAGATTAGAACCAGTATCAGCAATGATTCTTTCAGTAATTCCATACCGGAAAATGATGTCTCTTCTAATAAACCGGGATACCACTTTTTTAGTAACATTGGCATAAGATGCCGCTTCGACCCACTTCGTGAAGTAGTCTATAGCAACCAGGATGAAGCGATGAACGTTAGAATCTGTCGGCTCGATCTTGCCAATCATATCAATGCCCCACATGGCGAACGACCATGGTGAAGACATGACACTCAATGGATTCGGAGGCACATGGACCTTATCGGTATAAATCTGACACTTGTGACATTTACGGGAGTATTTACTACAATCGGATTCCATGGTGATCCAATAATATCCCGATCTCAACAATTTCTTGGCCATAGCATGTCCTCCAACATGGGTACCAAATGAGCCTTCATGAACCTCTTGCATCAACAGGTCTGCTTCGTGTCTATCCACGCATCTGAGCAGAACCATGTCGAAGTTTCGCTTGTATAGCACACCATCTTGATTCAAGAAGAAGCCACCTGCTAGTCTTCTGAGGGTCTTCTTGTCTTTACTGGATGCCCCAGCCGGGTATTCTTGAGCCTTCAAGAATTGCTTGATATCATGATACCAAAGTTTGTTATCTTCACCACTGTCAACTGCAAAGACATAAACAGGTCTTTCAAGACGGGAGACCATGATTCGAGGCACAAAATTCTCTTGACAAACCTTAATCATAGATGACAAAGTTGTTAAAGCATCAGCGAATTGATTTTCATCTCGAGGAATATAATTCAACTTGACCTTGGTGAAGAAAGTTAACAGCCTCCTGACGTAATCCCTTTAAGGAACCAAGTGAGGTTGATGAACTAACCATTTGCCATTGGCTTGGTTCACCACCAGGGTCGAATCTCCGAAGATCTCGAGGTTCTTGACTCGCAAGTTGATTGCCTCTTTGACCCCCATGATGCAAGCTTCATACTCTGCCTCATTTTTAGTGCATTCGAAAGTCAACCGATCATCTAAAGGTGTATATCCCCTTCTGGTGAGATGATAATAGCACCTACTCCACTTCCATTCATGTTCACAGCTCCGTCAAACATCAACTTCCATTTGAATTCAGGTTCTGGCCCCTCCTCCAGAAGTGGTTCTTCACAATCTTTTAACTTGAGGAACATGATGTCCTCATCCGGAAACTCGAATTTCATGGGTTGATAATCATCAATTGGCTGCTGAGCCAAGTATTCTGACAATACACTCCCTTTGATTGCTTTTTGCGAAGTGTAATGTATATCATACTCTGTTAGTATCATCTGCCATCTGGCTACCCTTCCTGTCAGTGTCGGCTTCTCAAAAAGGTATTTCACAGGATCCATCTTGGAAATTAAGAAAGTGGTGTGAGTCAGCATGTACTGTCTTAGTCGGCGAGCAGCCCATGCCAAAGCGCAATAAGTTTTCTCGAGTAGTGAGTAGCGTGTCTCATAATCGGTAAACTTTTTGCTAAGGTAATAAATGGCGTGCTCTTTTTGACCAGACTCGTCCTGCTGACCCAACACACATCTCATCGATCCTTCAAGCATGGTAAGATACATGATCAAAGGTCCCCCTGGTACTGGAGGCATGAGAATTTGAGGTTCTAGCAGGTATTCTTTGATTCAGTCAAAGGCTTGCTGGCAGTCTTCATTCCATTTAATGGCATGATTCTTCCTCAGAAGCTTAAAGATGGGCTCATACGTGGCCGTTAGGTGAGAGATAAACCATGCAATGTAATTTAGTCTCCCTAAGAAACCACGCACTTGCTTTTCAGTCTTCGGCTCAGGCATCTCTTGGATGGCTTTTACTTTGGCTGGATCAACCTCAATTCCCCGCTCACTAACAATGAAGCCAAGTAGCTTGCCGGAACGGACCCCGAAGGTGCACTTATTAGGATTCAACCTCAATCTGAACTTCCGGAGTCTGTCAAATAACTTTGCTAGATTGACCAAATTCTCTTCTTCTGTTTGGGATTTTGCTATCATATCATCAACATAAACCTCAATTTCATAATGAATCATGTAGTGAAATAGCGTCACCATTGCCCATTGGTAAGTGGCTCCAGCATTCTTCAGACCAAACGGAATGACCTTGTAACATAAGGTGCCCCAAGGCGTGATGAAAGTTGTCTTTTCCATGTCATCGGGAGACATCTTAATCTGGTTATAACCTGAAAACCCGTCCATGAAAGAAAACACGGAAAACTGAGCAGTATTATCAACAAGCACATCTATGTGAGGCAGAGGGAAATCATCCTTGGGGCTAGCCCTATTCAAATCCCTATAGTCTACACACATCCTGACGTTACCGTCTTTCTTAGGGACCGGCACAATGTTGGCAACCCACAAAGGGTAACTGGTCACGACCAAGAAACCAACATAAAATTGCTTTTGTACTTCCTCTTTTATTTTGATTGCCATATCAGGGCGTGTGCGCCTCAGCTTCTGCTTCACTGGAGGGCAGTCTTCTCTCAGAGGCAACTTATGTACCACAATGTCAGTGTCTAAACCAGGCATATCCTGGTAGGACCATGCAAAGACATCAACATACTCTCGAAGCATAGAAATTAGACGAGTCTTGATAGATTCTTCTAACACGGCCTCGATCTTAACTTCTTTCTGGTCTTCTTCGGTACCCAGGTTTATCACTTCAATAGCCTCTTCATGCGGCTGAATCATCTTCTCCTCCTGTTTAAGCAATCTGACCAATTCTTCAGGTAGTTCGCAATCTTCTTCACCCTCCTCATCGGCTTGATAAATTGGATTGTCGAAGTCATACTCATCCATAACAGGGCCATTATTGATAAGATCCGGTGAGGAGCACCTGCATGAATGGTGATTCATGCAAGGCTTTAGAAAGAGCTTGAGAAAATGAGAAACATTGCCATTTTAAAACTTTTCTTTCTTTTTGAAAAAACAAAAGCGAAAAATGAAAGGCAAAGAACAACATGGATGAATGTAAAACGTCAGCTTTATTTATGATTATGAATTGTGTTAGGAGCAAAAGAACCCTTACAACGAGCCACTATGCCCCGGGCAAGACATAGTGCTTGAATACAGAAAAATAGAAACAAAAATTATTACTCTTTGAAAGAGGTGACTGAGATAAGCCTTTCTGATGTCCAATTGCCAAGTTGAGTCCCTGGAACAGCAGGCCTGATCCACTTATCTAAGTCACAGTCACTATCAACTGCGTCATCCTGCACGACATTGATGTTTCCATAATCCACCACTCCCGCACTCATGAAAGTAATCGGGATTTGACGACCTCTAGCACTCGGTCCAGATGATGACTGCCCAGGATGGTAGCCAACCCCAAACATATCTTTCTTTTCTGTCACTTCTACTGGACTGCCCCATCCTTCTCGTATCCCAGATCTACCACTTCAAGAGCTTGTTTATAAGAGGCTATGGAAACCCCCTTCTTTGGTTCTTCAGAAGAAGCTGCTAAAGAAGATGCTTGTTCAATTTTCAGGGGCTCAAAAGCCTGACATGGAGTCTCAACTATTTCGCCATCCATCTCCACATACTTGAATAAAGCCAAATGACTTACAAAAATGTCTTCTTCCCCACTAACTGTTACAATTTGGCCTTCCCAGACGAACTTTAGTTTTTGATGAAGTGTGGATGATACTGCTCCTGTTGCATGTATCCATGGTCTTCCAAGCAAACAACTGTATGCAGGCTGTATATCCATTACGTAAAATGTGGTATTGAAGATTTGTGGACCTACTTTAATTGGTAAGTCCACCTCCCCGAACACTGATCTCCTCGACCCATCAAATGCTCTAACTACCAGGTCGCTAGGCTTTAGAATTACTCCATCATAATCCAACTTCATCAATGCTTTCTTGGGCAGAACATTCAACGACGATCCGGTATCTACCAACACGTGAGAAAGTACTGCGCCCTTACATTCTAAAGAGATATGCAGTGCCCGATTATGAGCACGCCCTTCAGATGTTAGATCCATGTCTGTAAAGCCCAATCTGTGACTGGCATTGACACTAGATACCACCGCTTCCAACTGATTTACTGAAATATCTTGAGGCACATACGCGTTGTTCAGAATATTCAAGAGAGCCTTCCTGTGGGAGTCAGAACATATTAGCAAAGACAAGATGGAAATCTTCGACGCAGTCTGCTGCAGATGGTCTACAATCTTGTAATCGCTCTTTTTGATAATTCTCAGAAATTCTTCAGCTTCTTTATCAAAGGTGATGTCTGGATCAGTTACTGGTGCGGGCTCATTGACAACCACTGGCTGCTTCCCTCTTGCCTTAGCCTGGGCTTCTGCGGTGTCTCTGGGTGGTATCACATTATTTCTTAGTGTTTCCGGCGCAAATAACCTTCCACTTCTAGTAAAGCCCCTTACTCCAACGTTTTCTACTTGAGCTGGGGTCGTACTAGACGTGGCCAACTCTTGCTTCTGGCCGTTACAGTATACTTCGCCACCATAATTCCAGGGAATGGCTCTATTGCTCTGATACATTACTGGTCCTGCAGTGGTGATGGTTATCGGTGCCGCTCTAGCCCGTGAAGGAACTTGGGATGGATCGTAGAAGATGGTTACCGTAGAGACTTCGCTTTCCTTTACAACCTTGTCAAACTGCAACACCCCTTCATTAATCATGCTCTGGATCCCTGTTTTCAACTGCTCACAACCATTTGTAGCTTCAACACATCCTGGGCAATCAACTCCACACCCAGGAAAAACACCCTTTTGTGACAAGCAAACTTTAACAACACTCAACGGAGTCTGCAGGTCATCGACGTCACGCACCAAGTTTAAATTCTCCCCTTCATCAAATGCCCCAACCGTACCTCCGTGAGGAGGCATGGGGTTCTGAATTACATTAGGAGTAGGAGCAAAGTTGATTGCTTTGGAATCTACCAGGTCTTGGACTACATACTTCAAAGCTCTGCAGTTTTCCGTGGTATGTCCGGGGGCTCCGGAATGAAATTCACATCTAGCGTTCATATCGTAACCTTCAGGAAATTGTCCCGGCTTTGGGGGTTACAAAGTTCTGAGCTGAACCAACTGGAGTTGTAGGAGATTCTTCAAAAGCTGTGAATAGGACATCGGTGGAGTTTCAAAATGTCTTTCTCTGGTCTTCTGGGGGTAATATGGACAAGGAGCTCTTTGTTGATACCCTTGTTGGCGTTGCGGCTATGTTGGTTGGACTTGTTGTTGAACAGATTGAGATGTTATGGTGACGGGGGCCACTTGCTGATAAAACCCTCTGTTGTTTCCTCCCCTCTGCGCGTACACTGCCCCCGTCTCTCATTCTCTCCTCTTCACAAAGGGCTTCTTGACACCAGAACTCGAAGCTTCCCCATTCCGAATCTTCCATTGCTTGATCCAGCTTTCTACCCTTTCGCCCGTCAAGATGGTATCTGAGAATCCACTTGAGGAACATCCAGCTAGCCTTTCCATGAAATGCCCAGGGAGGGTATCCAGGAACAGGTCTACCATTTCTCTCTCCAACAAAGGCGGTTGCACTCTAGCGGCCACTTCATGCCACCTTTATGCGTAATCTTTGAAACTCTCAAAGCTTTTCTGAGCCAGACTCTAAAGTTGAGTGCGATTGGGCGCCATGTCGATATTATACTGATACTGCTTGAGGAATGCCTCTCCCAATTCTTTCCAGTTTCTTACATAGCTTCTCTCTAGCTTCATATACCATTCCAAGGACCCTCCGGAGAGACTATCCGGGAAGTAGTACATCCAGAGCTTTTCATCCCCAGTATGGGCCGCATTTTTCCGGTAGAATGCCTACAAGTGAGTCTTAGGGCAGGAACTACTGTTATACTTGTCAAAAGTAGGTGGCCTGAATTTGTGAGGAATAACCACCCCGGGGACTAGTCCCATGTCAGACACATTTATTCCTAAAATGTCTCTACACTCGAGGGCTTTGACTTTCTCAGCAAGCATAAAAAGGTCTTGAATATTTTCTTCTCCACCGAACCCCATGTCATTGTTGAAAGAAAGGAACTGATCCTCCTGCCTGTCTTGTACTGGAATAAAAGTTGTTGTGCCCTGTTCTGGAACTTGAGGTCCGCCTGGGCCATTGTTGGTGTTGGGAGGAATCACTTGCACGTCAGGAGTGGTTACAGGAGGATTAGTCTGAGGAGGGTTGAGCCCTTGAATTAGATTCCTTAACTATTGTTGTCCCTGAGCCATCCCTTGCATCATGACCATGAACTCTCCCATTCTGGTGCGAAACTCATTAAGCTTAGTTTGTATAGCATCCATGACTGTCCTCTGGTTGTTGCGAGTTGCGTAACGATGCGGGATATTCTGTCGAATATGCCGGGTCTTGGCAGCTCTCACAATCTTTTCCTGAAACACATATAAGTTAAGCAACCTGTAGAAAACCTGCAAAACAAAGAAAAAATGCAAATGATGCGTATGCAATGCAATGTGTTCCTTTTATTCCCAAGGCTTTAACTGCTTTCCCATTCTGGTGTTGAGAAAATATCCCTTGCAAGAAAATCCTGTGTGACATTCAAATTTGAAGTGGTGGCATTTATTTTGTGTCCGTGCAACAGATATAACCAGAGACTTCTAGTAAAGCAGAAGAGAATCGAAACAGCAAAAACCCTCACAGGGTGCAAATTCATATGTCAAGAGAAAAGTACATCAGGAGAGAGGGGATTCCCACAACAAGCCTGTAGGTAATCCAAGTCATATGAATACAAGATTAAAGCTTAGGAAAATCTACATCCCGTAACCTTCAACTAAGGCGCTTGACACCTTGCAACAACTGAGTTATATCTGGATGTGTAGGTTCCTGTACGAGCTTCTGAATTAGGATATCCCTAAGGTCAAAAGAGGCATGCAATTCCTCAATTTGTTGTAGGAACACCTTTTCACTTTCTTGGCTTGTAATAGGATCGACCTTGGCTCTCTTCACATCAGATTTCAACTTCAAATATTCTATTTCTCTTTGAGCTTCCTTTATTGCTCGTTGGCTTTATGCTAAACTTTGGAGACAACTTTTCTCTTGATGATAAGCTTTCTGAAGGAGCTCTCTCTGTCCATCCAAAGAATCCTGAAGACTCTGAACTTCTAGCTTGTGCTTGGCCTCCAGCTCCTTTTGCTTCCTCAAATTGTCTTCCCATTTTTCATGCCATAAGGTGACAGCTTCATATGCTTCATTCAAGTCCTTCCTCTCCTTCCGGCGCTGGGCCACCTTGTGAGTTTCAACTAATCCCCTTTTCTTGAAGTAAAGCTCTCTCTCTTGAAAATCTTGCTGCTTGAGCCTAATTAACCATCTCTTAAGCTTTGCGAGCTCTTTCCTCCAACTTTTGATTCTGCATCTTCAGCTTCTGACATGAATTGTAAGCTTCTTGATTCTCTAACCTGAACTGTTGAACCAAGGCTTCCAACTTTTGATAATCCTGAAGAGGCACTGAAGTTGTGGGTGCTACCTCCTTAGGGTAGAGAGGTGTTTCTATAGAAAATGGGAGCAACTGGGTCTTCACAGGATCCTCCAACCAGCTGGCGAAAGGATCATAAATGTTGGGATCCACTCTCCCAAAGTCTTTCTTCCCTTTTATCACTCTAACTTCCCAAGCTTGGGATAACAACATGCTCTTCTTGCGATTTCCTTCTGCTGGAAAGTACAAAGATTCATTTGCCTCTTCAATCAAAGGCACAACTCTTAATGGATAACCAAACTGCTTCCTGGACAAGATAGGATTGTAACTGATCCCACCTTTCCTTCCTAACAGAGGCACACTTGGGAAGCTACCACAACTGACCAACAATTCTTTGCCCACAAGATCTCTATTGCATCCCCATGCAATGTCAGCTGAGGTTAAGCCCATTAATCTTTTGGACCACTTCCAAGATTGTTTCAAATCCTGAAAAGGTCCTGATTTAGGGAGTTGCCTTATAAACCAATCAGCAAATAGGGGAGCACAACAATTTACATGTCCTTTCCTCTTTTCATTTCTATGGTGAACCCCATAGTAAAAGTCACCTAGTAAAGTGGGTATTGGATTTCTTCTGGCAAATATAGTGATAACTTCCATGTTAATTAAACCCTTCTCTCCTGGAAACAAACTAATCCCATACACTATCAAAGCAAGCAAGGTGCTGAACTTAGCCCATTTGTTCTCAGAGGTCAGGTCCTGAGCTTCCTTGATAATAAAATCTAAGAAAAGTCCTTTACCCTTGGTGGCATCCACTTCTCTGTTAACTTTGGGTAAGTCCAGAAGAAAAGACTCAGCTATATCTTTGGATGAAGGCATCTTCTCTAAGCCATAGTAAGGAGCCCCATTTTTGATGGGGATTTTGAGGATGCTGGATATATCTTCTAATGTGGGAGCCAAGATGTAGTCAGGGAAAACAAAAACCCTCAGCTGTGGATCATAGAACTGCAGTAGAGAATGCAAGCTATCCCTCTGATCAGTGGTTGGCTTATTCACATAGTCTAAGATCTTTCCAATCTCTTTTCTGAAATCATCAAGCACTTTGTCCCCCATCAAGCCAATTGACTTCTGAATACCATCTGTCTCTGGATGTGGGAATGTATAATGGACATTTCTCTTCCTTGGAATCTCCATGTTGAAGCAGCAAATATGACTAGGAATAGGAGGTAATGAACCCTGAGAATAAAAAGAACACAAAATGATTAATGATGTTATGATGCTATGCAAGGCAAAGCATGTGATCAATGATATGTCTGTGTAGTGAATCAGGTAATCAAGTATCTGTGCAAGGCCACAACATCATCACAAGTATATCTGATCAGGAGTTCATGACTTCAGAATCTATGATTAACAAAACAAGATCATATCACTGAGGCGTGCTGATACAAGGGTATGTTGAAGTTTTGGGTTCCTGCAAACCCCTCCCAATCTCATGGGTGTGCTACTCGGGTCAAACATCTCGGACTCTCAAAGCCGAATAGCAATAATACGTTCACCATCTCCGAGAAATGGCTCATGACCAAATCAGGGAATCGGTTTGGCATTATGTACTACTCAGGGAGGTCTCAACTGAGTCCAAGGAAACAAGCATCCCTCATAAGTCCTCAGCTTCAAGCACTAAATCGAGAAACAATAGTACATTCATCCTGAAGGGTACAATACTATCGTCATACGAACAATTTGCCTTAACTGGAATCCTATGAGAGAACCAGGCCGTCCTATGCGAGTTCCCAGTGGGCCCTCGGATGCGAGTGGGTTTGCCAACAAATGTGGTCTGCCACTGTCATCAATGGAGAGGGATGTTTCCACAAAGGTTCTCAAAGATCGGTCCCTTGACTGCACATAACTATCAAGGTAGTGTATTAACCCAGAAAGATTCCGGTATCAATACATTCCCAAGAAGGTCGCAAGTTAAGGCGTGGGCCTCACTAATACCAACAAAGTAAGATGCCATGAAGCCAAAGTGGAACCACTCTAAGTCCTAGGGTGAACTCGAGCCCCGGTTACGAGCTCATCTCACAGTAACCCCATCCCACAGAAAAAATGAAAACCAGCACAGCCAGACAGTCCAGTATAATATGATTCATGGAAAATAAATACTGAAAGTAGTAAATAAAGTTGTAAAGTAAACTGTAAACGAAAGTAAACTGTAAACGAAAATAGTAAATAAACACAACAACACACACATATAAACACCCAAAGAAAACAAAAACAAACAGGCGCTAGGATTGACTCTACAAAGGAAACTAGAGATTTTGGTTTCGGTCCCCAGTAGAGTCACCAGCTATCGCTCCCGGGATTTTCATCCTAGTACAAACGCGAAAGTGGCGCAGAAAAGGTAGAGTCGCCAGCCAAGCATTTTTATCCCGAAAGAACGGGAAAGGTAATGTTGCACAAACCTGAGGAAGAAGGAAATGACAAGGCTTTGCGAACCAAAGATTTGGGTTCGGGAGTCGGTTACGACCTGGGAAGGTATTAGCACCCCAGACCGTCCGCCGTACCCGACGGGATCCACGCTTGTTTGTTTGCTTCAAAGGGTGAGAAAATAAAGCTGCTGCTGAATAAAAACTGCTAACTGGAATGGACATGAGAATGGAAATAAGAAAGGAATAAGAAAAGAGAATGGAAAGAATGGGGAAAATGTAGGGAAAATAAAGAATGTGCTCGAACGGGCCCTACCCCGCTGCCTACGTACCTCATCGGGAAAATGAGGATCAGAGTCGACGTAGTTCGCCTAACTAAGGCGGGAACTATTTGTTTGTGTTTTTTATGGCTTGGACTGCGTATGTCTATGCTCAGGTGTGGCAGGCTCGTCTGGTACGAGTGTGTTTACCATCTTGCATGCGAGACAAGTCGTCGCGAGTTCGCGTTCAGTATGAATGAGATGAGAAGAGAAGTTCCCGCAGGAAAGTCGCTTATTGTTTGTTTTTGCCTTTTAAGAGTTTTGTATGAATTTGGCACAAGGAAGTGAATTCAAACTCTTTTCCATGGAATGTGTACTTGCTACTATATTCCAAGATGGAATAATAAAACAAGCACACCAAGCAAGGAGAATTTATCCAAGACTTGTTTCCTAGGATTAGGGTTTAAGTTCACTAGCTTGTTGAACTTTATTAAGTGTTTTTTGTTGTTTTTGTGAAGAAATGTCTTTTATGTTTTCTTTGTGAAATAACCCCTTGATGAGACTTGTACATCATGCTAGACAAGCTTACACCATTCCAAGATGGGATGAATGTAAGTGCCCCATGGAATAAGGCTATACACAAGGGATCCTTTCATGCATTTATTAAGTCTTTTTGGATTTTGTTTGAAGATGAGAAAGAAAGACTCAAATGGAGAAAGGACAAAAATTAAGGGGGACTAGGACACAACCCTAAGTTATTTATTGAAATGGTGGTCCTATGGTTAATGCAGTTTCTAACCCTAAAGAGCAAAAGGAAGAGAAAGAAGGATGCAACTTACTTCCTAAGGAAGATATGTTGGTCCTAACAAAGGGGAAATCCTACCAATCACAAATATGGAAGTAAAAAAAGTGAATTAAATGCATAAAGAAATGCATGAAAATATAAAATAAAAGGATAAGGTGTAAGGAAACATACCTTTCTCTCCCTACAAAACAAAGATTAGTGTGCATTTTATTAAAATAATAAGGCAAACACACTAATTAAATCCTAATGACTCTAGGACTCAATCTAAAATCTATCTTAATTCTAGAAGGCTAAAAATATGCTAGAACGAAAATCCAGCACCTACTACAGCCCCTAATACATAAACAGTCATGAAAACAATGCATAACACAAAGCAACTTTTTACAGCCAGCATGCAGCATGAAAAGGTAGGTGTAAAAAGTCAAATACAGCATACAAGCATAACAAACAGCATGTATTTTACATCACCTATATGCAAAGTCAGCCATGAAATGCAAAATCCAGATTTGGTTATTTTCATTTTTTAATGCACAAACTCACTGAAACATGTACTAATTCATCATGAACATGCATTTGAACATAGGTTAACATACATAATTGAATGAACATGAGCATTTTTGAGGGATTATGCAAGAATGTACCACATGGTTGATTATGCAACAAGTATGCAAAATATGGCACATGAATATGGCATATGAACATGATGATCATTGATTATGAACATGCAATATGATAGCTCAACAAGAATGCCAAACTCAATGAAAAATTCAGAATTGAATTGATGAGAATGATATGATCAAGCATGCAATCAAATGCAACCCAATGCACATACATATGTGATTATGTGAAATGCAACATACATTGATACAATGCGAAATGATTTAACGCGACGCGAAAGATGTAAAAACAGAATGCAACATGATTATTCACATGCCAAATGATGCATAAACATAGCAACAAAATGCAAGAAATCAAGCTATACATAAAGGAACACATAAATACATAATATGCAATATGAACGGAAACGCGTCTAAATGACTCGAAATGGGGGAATGAGATGTCGAAACCAACCTAGGAAATTCCCTAAAATCAATACCTAAACATGTATGAACATTAAAGGCACTAGAAAGCAAGACTAAGCTATCAAATAAGCAAAAATTCCAAAAATTAACAGCGTTAACCGGTTAACCAAATGGTTAACCGGTTAACGGACTTAAAACTACACTGATTTATGGCTAAATCGCATGCGTTAACCGATTAACCAAATGGTTAACCGGTTAACACTAAACTAGAATGTGAAAAAAGTTAAGAAATAAGTGCTTTTTGTTGGATTTATTAATGCAGCGTCACCCTTAGGGATTCGATGGGCTTAACATCCCAACCCATGGCGCTTAATAGGCGCAGCCCCTTGAGGGTTCTATACTATAAGGAAATAAAATTGCGCCTTCACTAACAACAATTGCTTTTAGTGCAGTGGTAAGCGCTTGATCCTACAAGTGGTATCAGAGCAAGGTCATGGGTTCGAATCCCCCCGGCTGACACTGGGGGGGGGGGGAGATTGTTGGATTTATTAATGCAGCGTCACCCTTAAGGATTCGATGGGCTTAACATCCCAACCCATGGCGCTTAATAGGCGCAGCCCCTTGAGGGCTCTATACTATAAGGAAATAAAGTTGCGCCTTCACTAACAGCAATTGCTTTTAGTGCAGTGGTAAGCACTTGATCCTACACTTTTGGCCACAAACTCACTTCTAATGATCCCTTACCTACACATGGACATGCTAACACGAACTTCTACTCAATTGGGGCTTATTTACACATGCTAGATCCTATAACTATCTATACCTTAACTTCTAATCCATTACAAATCATAAATCACAAACAACACATAACGGAAACGTAATCGATCACAAGCAAAGCGAAAAAGAAATTAAAGAACGCCGAAATGGAAAGATGAAGAGAATAACTTAAAGGAGAAGCGATTTAGATCACCAACCTACGAAGCGGAGAAGTGCTTCGATGGATGTTGCAAGAATTGGAGCTTGATCGAAGAGAAAACCCAGAAAACCGTGAACCCGCAAAATAAATGCGTTCTTGATGCTTAAACCTTCGTGCGCTTCCGAAAAGTCGAAACCTTCATAAAAATCAGTAGCTTCTTCTTCTACAATCCACAAATCAATGGAGGTTGGAGGCTAAGCTTCAAGATCTTCAAGTTTCAATGTGAAACTTGAAGAGCTTCTTCAAAAAAGCTTTGGTGAAAAGGGAAAATGGAGGAAAAGTGAAAGAGAAAAAGTGATTGTGAGAGAGTGAAAAATTTGAGAACTTGGGAACCAAAACTTGGGAAGTGATTAATGATTATATAAGGGCTAGGCTTGGATCTAGGTATGGGAATGAAGTTAGGTTTAGGAATGGAGCTAGGTTAGTAGTTAGTTAGGGTTAGGGTTGGAGAAGGAATATTCCTTGGAACACTCTAGAAGATGGTAGAACATGGTAGAAGAATCCAAGGGAAATGGAGTGGAATTGGAATGGAAAAACAAGAGGGAAAGAGTGAAAGGAAGTGTGGAAAGAAAGTGGAAGGAAAAGTGGAGGGAAAGGTCAAATTAACCACTTTTCAAATGATTTTTTTCTTTGATTTTTTATGATTCCTCCATCATTTCTTGATCAAATTTGAACCATAGGATCTTTGTAACCCCAATTTCATGATTTTGATGACCTTTTTTACCTAGGTCGGTTGCCTTTTCCCCGATTCCTCGATTTTCAGTCATCTGGCCAGTTTAGCCTCTTCCAAAATGAATTTGTGGATGAAATTTGAACCCTAGGCACTTGACATCATATATAAGACAATGGAATCCTCTTTAAATCATAACTTCATGCAGAAGCCCAGTAGAAGTGAAACCCTAATTTGGCCCTTTTCATCAGGAGATGTTGCACTGCTTGCCTCCTTTGATCAAATCAAATCTTCCCATGGCTTGTGGCTTCAAATGAAGACTTGTGGGATATTGTGGACCCTTTGAACAAGGTTGAGAAGCTTTGTGGCCCTTTGATTGCCTTTGTAATTCCTTCAGTTACTCCAATCATTGATCACATACCCATGCCTCAGCTATGCTATACATGATGCAATGTTGTTTTGATTATTTTATGAATCTATGAATGCAAAATGCTATGCAAAATGTTGAGGATATGAGAGGGAAAATTTTGAGGTATTACACCAAGTCTCACACTTCTCGACGTCATCTCGCAAACCAAACTCAAGTCTCTAAAATTCTACAAAAGTTCCCATTCTCTTAACATCAATGCGAACATATGCAACAACTTACAACTTAAAGCATCGGCCACCACATTCGCCTTACCCGGATGGTAATTCAAACCAAAATCATAATCCTTCAAAAGCTCTAACGACCTCCTTTGTCTCATGTTCAACTCCTTCTGATCGAATAAATACTTCAAACTCTTGTGATCACTAAAAACTTCAAATCTCGCACCATAAAGATAGTACCTCAAAATTTTCAAAACAAACACCACATCCGCTAATTCCAAATCATGCATAGGATAATTCTTTTCATGCATCTTCAATTTTCGTGAAGCATAAGCTACAACTTTTCCATCTTGCATCAAAACACCACCTAACCCAAAAAATGAAGCATCGCAAAACATCACAAATGGTTCTGTCGGATTTGGCAAAATCAAGATCGGAGCCGTTGTTAACCTTCTCTTAAGTTCCATGAAACTTTCTTCACAATGAATATCCCAAATGAAATCCTTTCATTTACAAGTCAACTGCTTTAACGGAAGTGCCAACTTTGAAAATCCTTCAATAAACCTCCGATAATAACCCGCCAAGCCTAAAAAGCTTTGAATCTCCGTAACTGATCTAGGAACTTCCCATTGCATTACCGCATCAATCTTGGATGGATCAACACTAATACCACCATCAGAAATAACATGTCCAAGAAAACTTACCTTCGACAACCAAAACTCGCACTTTGACTACTTAGCATACAACTGCTTCTCTTTCAAAATCTGTAACACAATTCTTAAATGTTCTTCATGCTCCTCTTGAGACTTAGAATAAATCAAAATGTCATCGAGGAACACAACCATAAAACGGTCCAACAGTTCATAAAAAATACGATTCATGTATTCCATAAACACACCCGACGCATTAGAAACTCCGAATGGCATCACAGAATACTCATAATGGCCATACCGTGTTCTAAAAGCCGTCTTTTGAATATCCTCTTCTTTCACACGAATCTGATGATATCCTGATCTCAAATAAATCTTACTAAAAACACATGCACCAACCAATTGGTCCATCAAATCATCGATCCTCGTAAGCGGATACTTGTTCTTAATGGTCACCTTGTTCAACTATCGATAATCAATGCATAACCGCATACTTCCATCCTTCTTCTTTACCAAAAATACCGGCGCACCCCAAGGAGAAACACTCGGCCTAACAAATCTCTTATCCAACAAGTCATTCAACTGCTTCTTCAATTCTACCAACTCTGAAGCTGACATACAATACAGTGCCATCGAAATCGGTCTAGTACCCAAAACTAGATCAATAGAAAACTCAACTTCTCTTTCTGGCGGTACATCCTTAATATCATCCGGAAACACTTCTGGAAAATCACACACCACTGGGAACCTACTGATCTCCACTTCTCTCTCCACCAACAACGATGCAAACTAACCAAACAATTGAGCTTCGTCTACTAAAAGTTTCTTCAACTCTTTCGTGGATAGGAAACTCTCATCTTCATTATCATCCAAAGAAGGAAACCTTACTAACTTATGATAGCAATCTATATGAACTCAATTAAATTGCAACCAGTTCATACCTAAGATCATGTCCAAACCCTCCAACGACAAACAAACTAAATCCATAACAAAATCTTTACCATACATGGTCAAAGAACAACTTACACACACCAAAGAAGTAGTTACCGACCCTGAAGCAGGAGTCTCAATAACCATCTCACCACCCCAAGAAGTCAAAAACAATTTCAAACGCTTAGCGCACTCAAGAGAAATGAACGAATGAGTCACTCCCGTATCAATAATAGTAACTAAAGGCGTACTATTAATAAAGCATGTACCTTTAATCAAATGGTATGCACTAGTAGTGTCCTTCCCTGCTAATGCAAAAACCTTTCCACCCGCCTGAGCTTGCTTCAGCTTAGTACACTTAGTACTAATGTGACCAACTTCTCCACAATTGAAGTACTTTACAACATTCCTTCTACACTCGGTAGTAGCATGTCCAAGGCCTCCACAGTTTGAACATTTCACAATATTCTTCCCACACTCAAACGACTTATGGCCCAAATCGCCACACTTGTAACACTTAACGGGACCAGAACTCCCTCCACCCGATCTCTTATCAAAGTTTCCCCTATGCTTTCCCTTATTAGCGGGTGTCACATAAGGTCCACTTCTATCTTGTTGCTTCCCTTTCCTCTCATTCAAACTCTTGTAATGTGTAGAACGAGCCTTGCTATATTCCTAAAAAATTCTACAACATTCCATCAAATATGAAAACCTTCTAATTCTTTGATATCCCACAACTTTCTTAATCTCAGGACACAAACCATTCTCATACTTAATACACTTTGAAAACTCAGCAGTAGCAGCAACATAATGAGGATGAAACTGGAACAACTCCACAAACTTAGCAGTATAGTCAACCACTAGCATACTACCTTGCTTTATCTCAAGGAATTCCATCTCCTTCTTTCCCTTCACACTCTCAGGGTAGTACTTCCCAAAGAATTCAGTACGAAAAACTTCCCAAGTTATTTCTTCATCCTCCTCCTCAAGAGCTTGACTTCTACCGATCCACCAATCATCGGCTTCTTCCTTCAGCATGTGAGAACCAAGCCTCACCTTACTCTCTTCAGCATAGTCTATGACTCTGAAGATTCTTTCAATCTCCTTCAACCAATTCTGAGCACCATCTGGATGAAATCTTCCTCTGAAGATCGGCGGTTGATTCTTCCTAAACTCATCATCAACACTCACATTCGGCGCTCCCTGCAAGCATTTATTTAAGAATGGCCCATTTATTTTATGCAAATATTATATCATGGATATTGGACATTTTGCAAACGAAACAAAAATGTACGAAAAGAGGTGTGACTGAAATCTGATTTTATTAATCTGGGTGTCCTGAATTGGCAAATACAGTCAAAGAAACAGATCCCCTAGAATGAGGAGATTGTTACAAATTGAAAAAGGTAAAATTGCTGGCAATGTTGGTGACGCTTCGGTGAGCTTCCTTTGCTATGACCTGTATGACCTTGACGTTCTTCTCGTCTTGCCTTCTGAAGAAAGTTGATTCTGACCGACGTTTTATCCTTTCGAAGCTTGCCGTGTTGTGAATGATACATATGAATTCAGGATGCAGTTGTTCGCTTATTCCCTGATTTTGCGTGGATCGCCCTTTCGGGTTTTCAATCCACCGGGATACCCATTTTTGCCTGAGCTGTCCAATGCGGCTTTTCAACTCAGCATGTGTACATTTTTTTTAATTTTCCCTTATTTTTGCCCGAGTCTTTTATTCTGTTTTTGACTCGCCGGGATGCCCTATTTTTGCCTGGACTTTCATTCTGTTTTTATGTCCAGCGGGTCATTTTATGCGAAGTATTTTTTAACTGCATCTGAATTCACAGGGGACAAGAAATCTTCACCGTCCATAGTAGTGAGCATCAGTGCTCCACCAGAGAAAACCTTCTTCACTATGAATGGACCGTCGTAATTAGGAGTCCACTTGCCCCTATGGTCTGTATGAGGAGGAAGAAGTCTTTTCAGCACAAGATCTCCTACTTGGTATTCCCGAAGCCTGACTTTCTGATCGAAGGCTTTCTTCATTCTTTTCTGATATAACTGCCCATGACATATCGCAGCTAATCTCTTTTCTTCGATCAGATTCAGTTGATTATACCGAGATCGGACCCATTTTGCTTCATTCAGCTTTACATCCATCAGTACCCGTAAGGAGGGTAATTCAACTTCAACAGGTAGGACTGCCTCCATACCATACACAAGCTGATACAGTGTTGCCCCAGTGGATGTTCTGATTGAAGTTCGATACCCATGCAAGGCAAATGGTAGCATTTAATGCCAGTCCTTGTATGTAACCACCATCTTCTGCACAATCCTCTTAATGTTCTTGTTAGCTGCCTCAACATCGCCATTCATCTTTGGCATGTAAGTCGAAGAGTTGTGGTGTTGGATTTTGAAGTCCTGACACAGTTCTGCCATCATTTTGTTGTTCAAATTGGAACCATTATCAGTAATGATTCGTTCGGGTACTCCATATCGACAGATGATGTCTCTTTTCAGAAATCTGGCTACCACCTGTCTGGTGACGTTTGCATACGAAGCTGCTTCAACCCATTTAGTGAAGTAATCAATGGCTACCAAGATGAATCTGTGGCCATTTGAAGCAGTCGGTTCGATCTTTCCAATCATGTCAATGCCCCACATGGCAAAGGGCCAAGGTGAAGACATCACGTTCAAAGGATTTGGAGGCACATGCACTTTCTCTGCATAGATCTGGCACTTGTGGCATTTTCTTGCATAGGCACAACAGTCTGCATCCATTGTGATCCAGTAATAACCTGATCTTAACAATTTCTTTGCCATTGCATGTCCTCCAGCATGGGTACCGAAAGATCCTTCATGCACCTCGTGCATCAGCAAGTCTGCTTCTTTCTTATCAACACATCTGAGCAGAACCATGTCAAAGTTTCTCTTGTATAATGAACCATCAGCATTAAGGAAGAAACTACTAGCCAACCTTCTTAATGTCTTCTTATCATTGGATGATGCCCCAGGTGGGTATGTCTGATCCTCTAAGAAGCATTTGATATCATGGAACCAAGGCTTGTCATCTTTAGCAATGTCTACGGAGAATACGTATGCTGGTCGGTCAAGTCTGGTTACTGAGATACGAGGCACATAATTGGCAGTTTGAACCTTGATCATGGAGGAAATGGTAGCTAAAGCATCTGCGAACTGATTTTCGTCTCGAGGGATGTACTCAAGTTTGACTGTTGTGAAGAAAGTCAATAATCTCCTCGTATAGTCACGGTATGGAATTAGATGCTCTTGGTGAGTGTACAATTTTCCGTTGGTCTGATTGATTACCAAAGCTGAATCTCCAAATACAGTTAAAGTCTTGATCCTGAGGTCAATGGCTTCCTCAAGACCCATGATACAGGCTTCGTATTCAGCTTCGTTGTTAGTGCATGCAAAAGTGAGTTTTGCCGAGAAAGGCATATGAACTCCTTTAGGTGTAATGAGCACTGCACCAACTCCACGACCATTCATATTGACAACCCCATCAAACATCATTGTCCATTCTTCTTCTAGGTCAGGCCCTTCAGTGTGAACAGGCTCTTCATGATCTTTTTCTTTTAGGAACATGATGTCTTCATCAGGGAAATCAAATCTCATTGGTTGGTAATCATCAATGGGTTGCTCAGCTAGATAGTCAGACAGTACACTGCCTTTGATGGCCTTTTGAGATGTGTACTGAATGTCATACTCTGTCAGAATCATTTGCCATCTTGCAACCCTTCCGGTAAGTGCTGGCTTATCAAATATGTACTTGACAGGGTCCATTTTTGAGATCAGTAAGGTAGTGTGAGTCAACATATACTGTCTCAGTCGGCGAGCAGCCCACGCTAAATTACAGTAAGTTTTCTCGAGCAGTGAATAATGTTGTTCATAGTAGGTAAACTTTTTGCTTAGGTAGTATATTGCATACTCTTTTCGACCAGACTTGTCATGCTGGCCCAAAACACACCCCATTGATCCTTCTAATACTGCCAGGTACATTATTAGAGGTCTTCCTTCAACTGGAGGCATAAGGATTGGAGGTTCTTGTAAGTACTCCTTGATTTTGTCAAAAGCCTTCTGACAATCTTAGTTCCACCTGACTGTCTGTTCCTTTCTTAACAGTTTGAACAAGGGTTCACAGGTTGCAGTAAGGTGAGATATGAACCTAGATATGTTGTTCAATCTACCTAAGAAACCCCGAACTTCCTTTTCATTCCTAGGTGTAGGCATCTCCTGAATGGATTTGACTTTGTCAGGACCAACTTCAATTCCTTTCTCACTTACGATAAATCCCAGCAACTTAACGGAACGTACCTCGAATGTGCATTTGTTGGGGTTTAACTTCAACTAATACTTCCTCAGATGCTTGTACAACTTTAGCAGATTTATCAGATGATCCTCTTCAGTGAGGGACTTGGCAATCATGTCATCCACGTAGCATTCAATTTCTTTGTGGATCATATCGTGGAATAATGTTACCATAGCCCGTTGATAAGTAGCACCAGCATTCTTTAGTCCAAACGGCATTACCTTGTAACAAAATGTGCCCCAAGGTGTAATGAAAGTAGTCTTTTCCATGTCTTCGGGTGACATTCTGATCTGATTATACCCTGAAAAACCATCCATGAAGGAAAATACCGAGAATTGAGCTGTGTTGTCGACCAATATATCAATGTGAGGTAATGGGAAATCATCCTTCGGGCTAGATCTATTCAGATCCCGGTAATCCACACACATCCGTACTTTGCCATCCTTCTTAGGAACTGGTATAATGTTAGCAACCCACGGCGGGTAACTAGTTACAGCAAGGAAACCGGCGTCCCACTGTTTTTGTACTTCTTCCTTAATCTTCATGGCCATATCTGGACGAGTACGACGTAGCTTCTGTTTCACTGGAGGGCAGTCTTCTTTCAAAGGCAGTTTGTGCACAATAATATCCGTATCCAGACCCGACATGTCTTGATAGGACCAAGCAAAGACGTCGACGTATTCCGAAGCATGTCAATAAGCTGTTCCTTCACTGAATCTTGCAGACCGGCCCCAATCTTCACTTCTTTCAAGTCTTCTTCGGTACCAAGATTAACTGTTTCAAC
This sequence comes from Lathyrus aphaca, assembly GCA_963966055.1. NCBI lineage: Eukaryota > Viridiplantae > Streptophyta > Magnoliopsida > Fabales > Fabaceae > Lathyrus > Lathyrus aphaca. Next base: position 351,738,625 of record OZ014520.1, on the reverse strand, counting down.
CTCCTCCTGATGAGGGGTAATCACTTTCTCTTCTTGCCTCAACAACCTGGCTAACTCTTCAGGTAACTCATATTCTTCTATAACCCCTTCACCAACTTGATTAATTGGATTGTCGAAGTCATACAAAGTCATAACAGTGTTGTTGTCGGTGCAATCTAGAGGGTAATCTCTGCAAGGGTTGAAATTTGTTCGTTTTAGTGATCAATTTTAATCTTGTTTTAGAAAAAGTGAAAATGAAATTGTTTATTTTGAAAACATTGCCATTTTATTGTTTTGTACAAAAGTGAAAAATGAAAAGACAGTGAGCGAAAAAGAGACTCGTTTGGAAAAGATGTCCGATATTCATTGATTAATCATTTGCACAAAATTACAATATGACCCTATTACAAAATGAGTCCTGACACCTTGGGCAAGATGCATGACTTGATGCATGCTAAAAAAGACAAGAAACAATAATTACTCTGCAGGAGTAACCCTTATAATTTCCTGGGAAGACCAGTTAAGGACTTGGTTTTCTGGGATCCTTGGACGTATCCAGCTCTCCAGGTTGCGGTCGCCTTCCGCCTCGTCTTCAAGGTTATTAACAACATCTGGGGTGAGCATCCCCCACTGACAAATTTGGGTTCTTTTGCAGCCTCTGATTGATCTTGTCGGAATGGTCTGTAACCCAAACTGAATCTATCTTCCTTCTTCTCCACTGGCAGCAACTTGCCCCAGCCTTGAGCATTACCGTATTCAACAACCTTCCGGGCTTGCTGATAGGAGACAATTGAAGTACCCATCCTGTCTTGCTGGGATGCAACAAATACTTCAGTTGCCTCATTTACATTCAGGGCCTCGAACCCTTGGCTCATTGTCTCATGGATTTCACCATTCATCTCAATATACTTGTATGTAGCCAGATGGCTAACAAATATGTCCTCTTCACCATAGATGGTGATAATCTGTCCTTCCCATTCATACTTCAGTTTCTGGTGAAGGGTCGACGTTACTGCGTCTGCGGCGTGAATCCAGGGTCGACCTAACAAACAGCTGTAAGTAGGCTGTATGTCCATCACATAGAAAGTGGTCTTAAAGACTTGTGGACTGATTATCATAGGCAGCTCCACCTCTCCGAGAACAGATCTTTTGGAGCCATTAAAATCCCTGACCACAAGATTACTTTGCCGGAGAGATATCCCATCATACTCGAGCTTGACAAGAGCTTTCTTAGGTAAGACATTGAGTGAGGACCCAATGTCTACAAGAATATGAGATAGTACAGCTCCTTTTCACTCCAGGGTTATGTGCAAGGCTTTGTTGTGGAGACGTCCTTCTGTTGTTAAATCAGCATCAGTGAAACCTAGCCCATGGCTAGTATTGACATTTGACACTACTGTTTCCAGCTGATTTACTGTGATCTCTTCTGGCACGTAGGCAGCATGCAGAACTTTGAGTAGTGCATTCTGATGGGCTTCGGAACATAACAGCAGAGATAAAATTGAGATCTTTGAAGGGGTCTGATGGAGCTGGTCCACAACTTTATAGTCACTTCTCTTAATAATCCTCATGAACTCATCCACATCTTGATCGAAGGATGATTTATGAGCTTCTTTTGGTGCAGATTCTTCCAGTATCACACTCTTCCCTTTGGCTTTGGCAACAGCCTCTTCCTCAGTGTTGGCTCTAGGGACTTGTGATGCGAAGAGACGTCCGCTTCGGGTGAAGCCTCCGCCTCCCCCAACATTATCCACTTGGGGAATGAGAACTGGAGAATCAAGAAGGACTTTCTCTCCGTTGCAGTACAAATCAGCGCCATAATGCCATGGTATAGCACTGTCTTTATCATATGGAATTGTCCCGGGCACCGTGAGGGTGACTGGGCTCACTGCAGTTGTTGTTGGGACTGTAATAGTCTGTGGATCATAGAAAATAGTAAAAGGATCTCTGGTGGATGTTGGTGGAGGTGAATTGAAGCTTTGTTGATATTGTTGTTGAGATTGTTGAAAGTTGTTGGAATTCGGGACCGTTGTCGGGTCATAATAGATTGTGATAGTGGAAACATCATTGTTGGTGGTTGTTGAAGTTTTAGTAGCTGGTGCAAATGAATTATTGTGTGTTGAAGTGACAGATGGAATGATTGTTGAAGTTGTAGCTGAATCAGGTTGAACAATGGTTGCTGCAGTTGTAGAAGAATCACTAGGAAAGATGTTGTTGCATTTGTAGAAGAATCACTTGTTATTGACAAAAGGGTTGCTGGTGTTGTAGAAGCTGTGGTTGTAATTTGCAGAATGCCTTCTTTGATCAAGCCATTAATTCCACTCCTCAAGCCTGCACACCCATTCTCAAAAAGTTTGCATAATTCACAACATGCCTCACAACCTGGGAACACTTGGCACTTTAAAAGTTGGGCTTTAACCTCTGCCAGAGGTGTCTGAATACCTGCAATGTCTTCTATTAAACTCATGGGTGAACCATCCTCTATAACATTAATCATTGGCCCACCGTGGCTTGGCGTAGGATTCTTCATTACATTGGGAGGAGGTGCAAAGTTCAGGGCTTTTGAATCTACCAGATCCCGAACCTTCATATGCAGAGCTCTGCATTTTTCCGTAGAATGACCAGGTGCGTTAGAGTGAAAAGCACACCTAGCATTGACATCATAGTTTCTAGGAAGGTTTTGAGGATCAGGTGGAGCCAATGTCCTCAACTCAACAAGATTTAGCTTTAGGAGTTGTGGCAGTAGTGTAGCATACGACATTGGAATGGGATCAATCACCCGGTTGACCTAGGATGGCCGTTGTTGAAAGGGGCGTTGTTGTTGATTGTTGTTATTATTGTTGTAAGATCTCTGTTGAGGAAATTATTGTTGTTGCGGAAAGTGTTGTGATTGTTGAGTATACTGAGGAGGTGGAGTGGGGATAGTAACAACAACAACTATTCTGGGCAAGTATTGGGGTCTCCCTCTTCCCATGTGCACAGAGTTTGTCTCACCAGATCTACGGGGCCCAACAAATGATTTTCTTGTACTGCTTGAATTGGCGCCGTTGTCGGAGATCTTCCCCATCTTCAATAGGCTCTCTATTCTTTCCCCAGCTATCACCACATCTGCGAAGCTGGTAGAAGAAAATGCAGCCAATCTGTCAATGTAGGTTCCTTGGAGGGTATTCATGAACATGTCTGCCATTTCCCTTTCAGACATGGGGGGTTGAACTGCAGCAGCCAGTTGCCTCCACCTTTGGGCATATTCCTTGAAGCTTTCACGGGAAGATTGAGACATTCCCATTAGAAGGTCCTGTTTGGAGCCATGTCTAAGTTATACTGATACTGTCGGATGAAAGCTTCAGCCAAGTCTTTCCAGTTCCTTACTGTGGCTCTAGTCAAATGGGAATACCATTCTCGGGATGCCCCTGTTAGACTATCCTTGAAGTAAAACATCCACAGCTTTTCGTCCATGGTGTATGCTTTTAACCTTCCCAAGAATGATTGGAGGTGGGTGCATAGGCAGGATGTGCCATTATACTTTTCAAAACACGGGGGTTTGAATTTGTGAGGAATTCTCACCCCTTCCACCAACCCCATGTCCATGACATCAAAACCTAGGGAGTTTTGGGATTCAAGAGACCTCACCTTCTCTGCAATTTCATCTAGCCTACGGTCGTAAACTTCATCTCCAGCCCCTACTACAGTGAACTGCTCTTCTTGAGGATCTTCCTGCAAGACCCTTCCTCCAGCAGTGTTACCCTGCGTATTCCTTATGGCATTGATTTCTGGGATTAGATGAGGCCCAAACTCTTGTGGATCAGTGCGAGGCTGCACGTGATCGTTGTTACTGGTACCTCATGTACCTGGGTGATGTTCCTCGGGAGTTTGTCTCTCAACCAATTCCCTCAGTCTTTCTTGGCTTTGAGCTAAACCAGTCATTACAGTCATGAATTGGGTCATCTAATTCCTCATCTCAACCCTCTCATTAGCCATTTGGGTCCTTACTTCATTCAAGTCTTGCTGAACTTGATCCATCTGGAGTCCCGGAAGGTTGTTTCTTGTCGGGTACCGGTGTGTTCTGTTGACAGGGAACACTCTTCTGCGAGCAATGTTTCCTGAAACCACAACAAAGTGAGAAATAGCAAAAAAACAAAAACCTACAAAACAAAGAAGATGTTAGTATGCAATGCAATATGCCTATTTGTCTTTCAAGGGTATCCGGTTTGGTTCTTTGGTTTTGACCTTTCCAGACCTCGAGGAAATACTGATGATGAAAAGAGATTAAGCCCACCAAAAATAATACAAACTGATATATTACAAAGCGGTGAAAATACATAGTTTGATTACAATACATCCCCATGGTGGGTCAAAATACAATAGCAAAATCAAAAGTACAACAAAAGGAAAGTACAAGCAAAAGAGTCAAACATTTAATCCAAAGTCATCCTCTCTAACTTCCTTCAGGAGGGCCTCAATCACTAGACCCACTGGGTGCTCTGTAATAGTCCTGATGAGGAGGTTCCTGGTAGCATGGCACTGGTCAACTTCTTATGCTTATCCTGATCCTTTGACCTCTTCAACCCCGCCCGAAGCTTCAATTCAGATATCTCTCTCTGTGATGCCAATAATGCTTCCTGATGCTTCTTCTCACTAGCCTCTAGTTGCTCTATCTTAGCCTAGGTCCTTTGATCTTCTTTTGCACGGTCTTCAGTGATCCTGATCCACCTAGCCTGGCTCTCCTCTAGATAATGCGCTGCCCTAGCCTTCTGAGTCTTTGCCTCCTTGCAAGCATTCTTCAGTACTAAGTCCCCTACCCTAGCCTTCTTGATATAGTCATCCGTCTTCTCAATCGGTCAAATGCTTAATCCTGAGCCTTTCCAATCTCTTGTTATCCAGCCGGCTGTCATTTCTCTCCCATAGAGTCTTCTTTAAGGCTTCAGATAGCTGAGTATTTCTTTCCTTCAGCTTTTCAAACTCTTCCAAACTGACAGTAGCTGCAGGTTGCACTGTTGATGGTCCAGGTACATCTTCTAAAGTGAACGGCACCCGGGTGATCTGAGCTCTGGTACGAGACCAGTCAGAATACTGTGCTGAAGCAATGTTGTTGCACTTGCCAAGGATGGTTGTTCCCTTAGTCTGGATGTTATCCCAAGCCCAGGCAGCCTGCCTGACAACAGAAGAGTTGGGCTGGATCTCACAGTAGAGGGTCTTAGTCATGTCTTGCCCCCTTGGAGGATGAACCAAAGCATATCCTAATTGTCTCTTAAACAGTAAGGGGTTGTAATTGATGCAACCTTTCACTCCTATCAAAGGCACATTAGGATATTGTCCAAAGCTAGTAATGATGTCCTTGCCTTTGGTGCTTTGAGTGCACCATCTGATGTCTTCTGATGTCAAGGCAATAAACCTCTTAGCCCAGTTCTTTTGCTGATGGGGGTTCAGGAAAGTGTCTGACTTTGGAAAATGTCTCAGCAGCCAAGAGTAATAAAGAGGAGCATAACATCTAACCAGTCTTCCTCTTTGCTTCTCATTCCTCTGATGTACTGAGTAGTAGAAGTCTCCAAGCAAGGTAGGAACTGGGTTCCTTAGTAAGAACAGGTGAATGGCATTCTGGCTCACAAACTTTGGCTCATCTGCAAACAAGATAACCCCATATATACTGAGGGCTATAAGTGCACAAACAACCTTCCATTCCCCTATTACAGCATGCAGGGTAGCTTGGGAGATCAAGAAGTCTAGGTGAAGGCCTGGAACCCCATCCTTGGTTGTCATGTTCTGCTCAATGAGGGCAGGCTCCAAATGCAATGCCCTAGCTATGTCTTCATTCTTGGGAGCAACCATCTCAGGGTTGAAAGGAATCCCTCTCCTGATAGGGACACCTAACAATATGGAGAATTCTTCTAGCAGAGGTCCCAACTGGAAATCAGGAAATGTGAAACATCTGAGTGGAGGATCATAAAACTGCAAGCAAGTATGGATCATGATCCTCTGAGATGCATCTAGATCCATGACCATGTCCATTATGCCTCCATAATGTTCTCTGAATAGTGGGACATGATCAGGAGTAATGAGGGACTGGATCTGCCTGATGATCAGGAGTGATGTTGCTCTTTCTTAAAGTGTCCATGGATGCTGGTGAAGAAGCTGAGAGCAACTATTGATGAAGGTCACTGAATGAGATGCTGGAGATGGGTCTCTGATAAAGATAGCTGGAGGAGAAATCACTGACAAACTGATGAAGGTGCTGAAGAAGATAACTGAAGGAGTCTGAGCAGCAGAAAGGGTCAAAACCAAACTAAAGATAATATGATGGATACCCTGTAAAACAAATAAGAAAATGTTAAATGATGTAGAATGATGTATGCAAAATGATATGCAAAGGGTTGGTGATCAAGTTCTGGATCTGGTATCTGCCTTGGTAAAAGTCCATGTATGTTCATAAGTCCGGATGGAGGCTTAGAAATCCAGTAACCAGGTGGGGGACTCAAATAAAGAGTCACAAGTCCAGGGTAATCACAAGAACTGTCCAAATAATACAACCTTAACAAATCTAGTAACAAGGTATGATGAGGCCAAGGGTTCCTGCAAACCTGCAAACATCCCAACCCCCTCACATGTAATGTTCTAAAACAAGGATCCTCAGACTTGGATCAGTTATGAGAAGTGTAAACACTTTTAACCCGGAGATACAATGTTTACAATAACCATAAAAGATCCTCCTCTAATTCACCTCAGATGCTGAAGGTCATAAAAAAGGTCATCCAGACTTAGCAGGCTTCCCAGATAGCCCTAGTACTACAGGAAATCCGTAGCACAGAGTTCACAAGAAGAAACCCACGCCTGAACTGTGTTTCATATTCCCGCACCAGACCGAAATGGAATGGGAAAGAATGTGAAGCCACTCAGCCTATGTGTCACTCAGGTCCCAGGTATAGGACCTTAATGACTCAATGAACCCCACCCACCAAAACAGACAAGAGATCCAGCACATGATAATGACAGTATGAAATGCATAAAACTGTAAAAGAAAGCAATAAATAAAGTTGTACAGAAAGCAATAAATAAAGCAAATAAATAGCACAAGTAGCACATAACACACCCGTAAACACAAATCAAACAAACGCTAGGAGGAACCCACAAAAAGAACCAGAAGCCCTGGTTGCAATATAAGGTTCCCCAGCAGAGTCGCCAAGCTGTCGCTCCCCCGAAAAGACACCTGGTCAGATAGGGTACAGGCGCGAACGGTTGGAGAAAGGAGGAAATGAAGGTGAACTGAATAGAGTCGCCATCTAGGCATTTTTATCCCGAAGGAAAGGTAATGCTGCATAAACCTAGAAAAAGATGGATAAGACGGTTGCGAACCAGAGAAACTGAGAAAGGGGGTTGGTTACAACCTGGGAAGGTATTAGCACCCAGATTTTCCGTCGTACTCGACGGGATCCACGATTGAAAGTTTATGTTTAAAGAGGTAGTGTCTGTGCTATCTGTGTGCAAAATCTAGAAAAGAATGTACAAGTGTCAGTGTAAGAAAATAAAGTGGGGTGCTCAGGAATGAGGCTTAAAAAGAATGCTGAAAGAGGGGGAAGACACAGAGACTTTTGTTCGATAACAGTTAAGTTATGCCTACGTATCCTCTTGTGCAATGAGGAAGTCAGAACACCGTAGTTCGACTCAAAGAGACTAAAAGATAAATTGACTGTGAACTACTTACTTGTCTATGCTCAAGTGTATGACTCGTCTGGCTCGAGTGCTAACTGTCTTGCATTAGACGGAAGAAGCAAGTTCTCGTTTATGAATGAGTGTGATGAGAAAAGAATCCCGAAGGAGACGATTATGTTAGAACAATTCTGGTTCTAAACCTCTAAGAGTTTTGATGATAACAATTATTATTATACAAGAATATAAGTTCTAATACATACTGAAAATAACTTTCTTTGTTATATGTGTAGAAGTTGTAGAAAAGGAAGTTATTGAAAGGAAGATGTGCTTAATTAGAAGAAACATTGCGCCCTATATAGAAGATACATTTATTGAAGAATCCATCATTAAAGACATGATTTATTGGCTGCGTATCAAGATTTAATTCTCTCTGATTTATGTCTAGAAGATGATGATTCTCATATTAAAGGCATTAATTAAAGAATATTTCAATTAATGGTGAAGACAAGTATCTCTTGTTTTGGAAGGAATTTATGATAATAATTTATATCCAAAACAGGCTCAAGTTGTTCCCAACGGTCACTTTATTCAAGCCTATATAAAGGAATGATTTTGAAGATTGAAAACATGCTAACAAATTCCTTTTTCATATATTGTATTATTGCGCCAAAAACTTTGTAACAATCAAAAGCTTATTAGAAGCATACTAGTTACATTATTGTTTATTATAGAAGTGATTTTCCTTGAGTGACTAGTTAGTCAGTAGACTCAAGAAGACTTTGACAGTAGGTCATTGTGATTGTATCTAAATATTGAATAGTGGATTAAGACCTCAGTGGTAGAGGAAAAATCACCTTGGCGGGTGGACTGTATGTAGTTTGAGTTCAAACGAACCAGGATAAATCAACTTGTCATAGAAGTTATTTTTAAGTTGTTAGGAAAACCCAATTCCAACCCCCCTTCCTTGTGTTTTACGCCCCTTCAATTGGTATCAGAGCGCTAGGTTCTGAGAAATACACTTAACTGTGTCAGTAAGAGATCCAGAAGTTAAAACACATGGCAGACGCTGGCAACAACAACAATGACTACCAAAATGACAAGATCAATGCAAAACCTCCGGTGTTCAATGGTGACAACTTTGACTACTGGAAGGATGTTCTGGAAAGTTTCTTTCTAGCTCTGGATGGAGATCTTTGGGACATGGTGACAGATGGATACACTCATCCTGTTGAAGCAGATGGTCAGAAGATTGAAAGAAAAAATATGACAGCTCAGCAGAAGAAGGAGTTCAGAAATCATCATAAAGCTAGAACCATACTTCTGAGTGCTATCTCATATACAAAATATGAGAAAATTACAAACAGAGACTCAGCCAAACACATGTTTGATTCCCTAAGGATGACACATGAAGGCAACACTCATGTCAAGGAGACAAAAGCTCTGGCCCTCATCCAGAAGTATGAAGCATTCAAAATGGAAGAAGATGAGACAATTGAAAAAATGTTCTCAAGGTTCCAAATTCTGGTAGCTGGACTAAAAGTTCTGGACAAAGGCTACTCAACAGCAGATCATGTAAAGAAGATCATCAAAAGCTTTCAAAAGGCTTGGAGGCCCATGGTCACTGCTCTAAAGCTATCAAAAAATCTGAATGAAACATCTTTAGAAGAACTGATCAGCTCCTTGAGAAGTCATGAGATAGAACTAGAAGAAGTTGAACCCCAGAAGAAAGGTAAGTCTGTAGCTCTTAAATCTAACAAATTTGATTCTAAAGCTTTACAGGAAGAAGAAGAAAGTTCTGGATGCTCATCAGAAGAAGATGAACTATCTCTTTTATCCAGAAGAGTCCAACAACTCTGGAAGCATCGTCAGAAGAAGTTCAGAAATATTAGAAGAACAAGCAATCACTCTGAAGCAACATCTGGCCACAGGAAACCTAGAAGCAAAGAAGTAGTGTGCTACGAGTGCAAAGAACCAGGACATTACAAGAGTGAATGTCCAAAACTCCAGAAAGATAAACCCAGAATGAAATTCAACAGAGAAAAGAAAAAGAGTCTCATGGCAACATGTGATGATTCTGAATCATCTGAAGCAGAGTCGGATTCAGAAGATGAACATGCTAACATTGCACTAATGACAAAAATACCAGAAGATGATCACTCATCAGAATCAGAACCAGACTCAGACACAGAAGAGGTATTCTCTAAACTTTCTAGATCTCAATTAGAAGATAGCCTCTCAGAAATTCTTGAAAAATATCAGAAGCTTCAATTCAAATACAAAGACATGAAACAAAGTCAGGTATCTGAATTAGGAGAAGTTAGAAAACTAAAAACAGAAAACTCTGAGCTGAAAGAAAATATTTTTGAATGCAAAAACTCTCTTGAAAAACTTAAAGCTCAAAAGGAATCTGAATTAGAAGATCTAATCAATTCTGATAGTATCATAAAGCAATATGACTATAGTTTTCAAAAATTTCTAACTAAAAGCATAGATAGAAGCAAAATTGCATCTATGATCTATGGAGTTAACAGAAATGATAGAATAGGCATAGGCTATGTGAAAACTAAAGAAAAGGAAACTCTGAAGTTTAAAAAGATTGATGACGTTGTCATAAAAGTTAATACTCCTCTAAGTTCTCATTTTACCTATGGTCATAATCATGACCTAATATATACTAGTGATTCATCTTGTTCCATGAGTTCTGATTTAAAACCTAAAATAAACCAGAAGATTGTGAAAACTAACAAACAAGGACCCAGAAAAATATGGGTACCCAAAGATAAGATTGTGTATGTTGCAGATGTCTTTAACAGCAAAACTGAAACACCAATCCTGGTACCTGGACTCTGGATGCTCACGACACATGACGGGAAGAAAGTATATGTTCCAAAGTCTTGAATTAAAAGCTGGAGGCCACGTAGGTTTTGGAGGCAACCAAAAAGGAAAAATAATTGGCTCTAGAACTATTGGTAATGGAAATCTTCCCTCTATCTCTAATGTTCTGCTAGTGGAAGGATTAATGCATAATCTATTATCCATAAGTCAATTAAGTGATAATGGCTATGATATAATCTTCAATCAAAAGTTCTGTAAAGCTGTTAGTCAGAAAGATGGAACAATCCTCTTCAGTGGAAAGAGAAAGAACAACATATATAAAATAAAACTTTCTGAATTAAAAAATCAGAATGTAAAATGTCTAATGTCTGTGGAAACTGAGCAATGGGTCTAACACAGAAGATTGGGACATGTTAATATGAGAAGATTATCTCAACTTAACAAACTCAATCTGGTCAGAGGACTTCCAAACTTGAAGTTCAACTCAGAAGCTCTGTGTGAAGCATGTCAAAAAGGCAAATTTTCAAAACCTGCCTTTAAAGCTAAAAATGTTGTATCTTCCTCTAGACCACTAGAACTTCTGCACATTGACTTGTTTGGACCAGTGAAAACTGCTTCAGTCAGTGGCAAGAAGTATGGATTGGTGATCGTAGATGACTTCAGCAGATGGACATGGGTAAAGTTCCTTAGACACAAGGATGAGTCAATTGCTGTATTCTCTAACTTATGCAAACAAGTTCAAAATGAAAAAGAGTTTAGAATTGTTAAAGTCAGAAGTGATCATGGTGGAGAATTTAAAAACAAAAAATTAGAATCATTCTTTAATGAAAATGGCATCTCTCATGACTTTTCTTGTCCTAGAACTCCACAACAAAATGGGGTTGTAGAACGTAAGAATAGAACATTTCAAGAGATGGCCAGAACCATGATCAATGAGACCAACATGGCTAAACATTTTTGGGAAGAAGCAGTAAATACAACATGCTATATTCATAATAGAATCTCTATAAGACCTATTCTTGAAAAGACTCCTTATGAATTGTGGAAGAACAAAAAGCCCAACATTTCATATTTTCATCCTTTTGGGTGCAAGTGTTTTATTCTGAATACTAATGATCCTCTGAATAAGTTTGACTCTAAGGCACAGAAGTGTTATATGTTAGGATACTCTGAACGTTCAAAGGGATACAGAGTATACAACACAGAAACACGAATAGTCATAGAGTCTATTTATGTCAGATTTGATGATAAGCTTGGTTCTGAAAAACCAAAGCAGAATGAATCTCTTGCAGATATAGAAGTTGAAATCACTACAAATAGAACATCTGAAGAACAATCACCTACAGAACAAAACAAAACAATCACTCCAACAAGCTTTGAAGAACCCACTCAGAAGAAACTATCCAGAAGCAAATTGAATCACCCAGAAGAAAATATCTTGGGAAAGAAGGATGAACCAATCAGAACAAGATCATCATTCAGAAACTCTGAAGAATCTCTAATGGGACTAGTCTCCCTGATTGAACCAACTTCTGTAGAAGAAGCTCTCTCAGAAAACGATTGGATTCTGGCTATGCAAGATGAACTTAATCAATTCACCAGAAATGATGTATGGGATCTAGTTCCTAGGCCCAGAGGATTCAACATCATTGGCACCAAGTGGGTATTCAGAAACAAGCTAAATGAGAAAGGAGAAGTTGTCAGAAACAAAGCACGACTGGTTGCACAAGGTTATAGTCAACAGGAAGGAATTAACTACACAGAAATCTATGCCCCAGTCGCCAGGTTAGAATCTATTAGACTTCTAATTTCATTTGCTGTAAACCATAATATCATTCTATATCAAATGGATGTCAAGAGTGCATTTTTAAATGGTTATATTGATGAAGAAGTGTATGTGCACCAACCCCCTGGTTTTGAAAATACAAAATTTCCAGAACATGTCTTCAAACTCAAAAAATCTTTATATGGTCTGAAGCAAGCTCCCAGAGCTTGGTATGAAAGACTAAGCAATTTTCTTTTGGAAAATGATTTCATCAGAGGGAAAGTGGATACAACACTCTTCAGTAAAAACATTAAAAATGACATTCTGATATGCCAAATTTATGTAGACGATATAATATTTGGTTCTACTAAAAGTGTTATGGGAAAGGAGTTTGCTAAGTCTATGCAGGCAGAATTTGAAATGAGCATGATGGGAGAATTAAAGTTCTTTCTAGGAATCCAAATCAATCAAACATCCGAAGGAACATATATTCATCAAAGCAAATATGTCAAAGAACTTCTGAAGAAATTTGATTTATCAGAAAGTACCATCTCTAAAACTCCTATGCATCCTACATGTATTCTGGAGAAAGAAGAGGTAAGTAAGAAAGTAGATCAGAAAATCTACAGAGGTATGATTGGCTCTCTCCTCTATTTAACTGCTTCTAGACCAAATATTCTATACAGTGCTTGTTTATGTGCTAGATTCCAATCAGATCCTAGAGAAACTCACTTAACAGAAGTTAAGAGAATTTTTAGGTATCTGAAAGGTACTACTAATCTTGGTCTATGCTACAGAAGATCCAAAGATTACAAACTTATAGGATACTATGATGCTGATTTTGCTGGAGACAGAACAGAAAGAAAAAGTACTTCTGGAAGTTGTCAATTTCTGGGAGATAATCTAATTTCTTGGTCTAGCAAAAGGCAGTCAACCATAGCATTATCAACTGCAGAAGCTGAATACATTGCAGCAGCTGGATGCAGTACTCAGATGCTCTGGATGAAAAATCAGCTTGAGGACTTCAATATTTATGAGAGTAACATTCCCATCCTCTGTGGTAATACTTCTAGTATCTGTCTCTCTAAAAATCCAATTTTACACTCTAGAGCTAAACACATAGAAATTAAACATCATTTCATTAGGGACTATACTCAGAAGGGAATCTTAAGTTTAAAATTCATAGATACAAATCACCAATTGGCTGACATTTTTACAACACCCCTTCCTGAAGATAGATTTAATTTCATTCTAACCAACCTTATTATGAAATTATGTCCAGAATGAAAATGCTTTAATTGTCGGTTTTTATCTCTCAGAAGTTCTGAACTAAAACCTCTGTTTTATTCTTTCAGAAGTTATAATTTCTTTTATTCTAACTGTTTAATTCTAAGAACTTTTGTTCAAGAGAATAACATGCAAATCTTTACATCAACACATGTCAACAAAGCTCTAAGGAATCCTATCAAAATCAGAATATGTGTTCAAACTCTGAAAAGTGACAGAACATGCAATTGGACAACTGTCCTCTACAGAAGGACACCTGTTCAAATTCTGGGAAACTGAAAAGGCTGACTTGATATAATAGAGGCAAAAATCTTTTTGGTAACTGTTCCAAGATCTTTACGCCTTCCCTTTTGTCAGCTGCATTTATTAATTTCCATCATTATGTTTTTTTTTAAATTAAAATTTTCCACTAATTGCTCGTTGTCTTAAATGAAAATTTTCCCTATTTAAACACTCTTTTACATTCACTTTTCACTTTTACCATCATTGTTCTTTTACTCTCAAATTTTTTTTACCTTCATCTATTCTTCTTCTTTGAAACTTTTTAGAAACCCTAAACCCTCATCTTAGTAACTATGTCTTCCACCTCTCAACCACCAAAGGATTCATAAACAAATGTGCTACATGTTTCTCCAGTGAAAACTATTCTCACACCCACTGAAGAGCTTGAAGTCTTGTGTGAACTGTTCGTGGACTTTGATAGTTTGAAAGAGAACGGTTTCGATTTGCTTCCCGCCGTCAAAGCTCAAGGCTGGGGAAAATACTTTGATCGCCTTATGGGACCAGTCTTCCCCAAGCTGGTTAAAGAATTCTGGGTTTTTGCAAGCGCCTCAAATTCTCATGTTACTTTTTATGTTTTGGGGAAGAGAATAATCATCTCAGAAGACCATATTGCAAGACTTATTGAATCTGATGGAAACGGGATAAAGTGTAGTGAGATGGATAAACTATCAGACACAAAACAGATAGCAAAAGAAATTTCCACACATGGGCAACCCTCTAACAAAATTAAGGATCTGAAGGATCATCTCAGAATATGGGCTAAGATCATCCTTGGTAGCATTTGTCATAGAAAAGCAACCAACTCCCTGTAAACACCCCAAATTTTCCCTCACCCATTCACACCATGGCTTGTGATCATTTCATATGCATAAACTCAATCATACCATCTCATATCACATTTTAAATTCACTGCATAGATTCAAAGTCATCTGCATCTAGGGTTTGTGATCTGAGCAATCCAAGAGCTTCATGGGCCACTCCAAAGGTCATCAATCACTTCAAAGGGGTCCATGTATGTTCAAGCATAATATTATATCCTCTCAAAGTAAAGATTGTCAAGAAATCACAAGAACTGAGAATGGCATGGAAGCAGAGCCATGTTTAACTGCACAGATGACCTAAAATTAGGGTTTTGGTTTCAAAGGCCATAACTCCAAATTTTTTGGTCATTCTTGTTTCTATTGGTCTCTATATGGTATAGGGAGTATGCATATCAATTTTCATGAAGAAATTCCATGGGGAAGTCATCTGATCAAGAGTTGACTTTTCAAGCAAGTCAGTGCAAAATCAGGGCATCTGAGGCCCCCAATGACCCAACCAAAGGGTGTTCTTCATCATTTTGATTGTATATGATCTTTATTTGATCATAGAAGAAGTTGTAAGTTCACAAAATTGAAGAATTTCAAGTCTTTTGCAAAGTTGACTTCTTGGGAAAGTTTGACTTTTAATGAAATTGCCATTTTAGGCAACTTTTTCAACCTTTACTTTTTGATTCAAAAAAGCTTCAAATGGAAAAACTTTGGTCATGAAAGTTATAGAATTGATCATTCCCTTTTCAAAAAGTATAAGAACATGACCTAATTCATTTTGGATCAAAAGTTATGGCTTGTCAAAGTTGGCAAAAATCACAAAATTTCAAAGTAACTACCAAAGAGGCAAAGTTGCAAATTCACTTCTCAAGGCAAATTAAGTTATCAAATGGACTTCTAAACTCCACAACATGATCATACAACATCTAAAGTTCAGAATGGGCCAAGAGATCACACATTTTTATGGCCTATGGAGCAAGATATCTCATAAGAATCAAAAGTGAACCAACTTGCAAAACTCATCATAAGATACAATCCACTTGCTTGCTGACTTGCTGATCAATCCTAGGGTTCCCCCCACATCATGATGCGCAGGACATACCTTTTGTCCTTGGCTAGAAAGTAGCCCATGCTTCTCTTACACCAACTTTGACATTTTGGCAACTTGAGCCATACCAATCAATAAAGCACACATCACTTCATCTGACCTATCACAATAGTTTATGCAAATCAAAAGCAAGCCAAAGCATACAAAACACAAGCCTGAAGCACTCTCTAACACAACATTCTCATTTTCACACCATCTTGCAAAAGCTTTCGAAACTGCTTACACAAACCTCAAACACACAACCCAACTTCACAAACCATCTCACCATGCTTCACTGAACACAAACCAACCCTTAAAACAGCCTGAAAGCCACTGAATCAAAGATACGATTTCTGCCCCTCATTGAGAAAAATTTCAGCCATCTTTCAAACCAGCCATTGCAAACTTCAAACAAGCCTTGAAAGCTTCTCAGGAGGTCCAGGGGAGTTGATTGCAAGCAAGACAACAACCAGAAAGTGCCAGAAACTAAAGCTTCGATTCAGGTAGCCATGGAAATTCATTTTTCCAGAACTCTCTTCCCTTGTTTCTAAATGATAAAGCATGCTTCCCTGAGTTCACTGAACCTTTTACTTTTGAAAAAGATTGAGAAATGAGGTTGTATTGCGTTTCTGAAATTTTGGCAGTTTTTGATGTTTGATTCGAATCTTGTTCTTGAGTAGAAATAAATGGATTTTGGTGCTGGATTGTTGTTTAGGGATGTTAGTTTAGTTGATTTTGAGAGTTTGACTTGATTTCATGGCGTTTTGAGAGAGTTTGAGAGATGAGCTGGCCGGAGAAGACGACCGGAACAATGTTCCGGTCGTCTGAAAGTCATTAGGGTTTGTTTAATTAGGGTTAATCATAATTATGTGGATTTGAATCTCAGCCCTTAGATGTGGCGCCAAGTCAAACGCGCGCGTTCCCAGTTCAAATCTAGGCCTTTGGATCTGATTACTTTCCCATTAATTCATTTTATTTTCCATTTTAATTCATTTGTTTTCTCCATTTTATTTAAAATAGCAAAACAATTTTTAAAATTCTGAAAATTTTTGTACAAACTTTTATTAATTTTCAGAAAGCAAAAACATTTTTATTTTTATTTTTTGCATTAAAAAATATTTTTAAATCATTTAAAAGTTTATTTTTAATTAATTAATGAGAATTAATTAATTAAAAATACTTTTAGGTATTTAAAAATCACCAAAAAATTCATGAAACCTTTAAAAACATTTAGAAACATTGTCCAACCCTCAAACCAAATTTCTTTTTTGATCTTGATGCATTTTGACAATTTTCCATGGAATTTATTTCATTTCAAAGCATTATTTTGATCCAAACATCAAAAAATCATTTCTGCCTAACCATTGAGAGTTGGACTTTGATTCTTTTTGCATCGTGTCTTGCATATCATGTAGTTTGTAGGATTAAATTGGCATGATTTGATCTTGCATTTTCAATTTGTTTGACATTTTTCTTGGCAAGGTACCCTAAAACCCTAGAAATCTTAGGAAATTCATAACCCTAATTAGGTTAAGAGTTAGAACCCCTCCTTTGGGCTGTGAGTTAGTATAGGTTTAGGGTTCCTTTAAGTGCATTTTCAATTTTTTATCTTGATGTTTGCTTCTGATTTTGGTTTTTGTTTGATGCATTGATCATAAACCCTAATTTGGGCTTCCTTTTGCATACATCTTGCATTTGTTTGCATACCATGACTTGCCATGACATTTTATGCATCCATTTGATTCATTAGACATCTTAAGACATATGAGAATCATGTTTGGTCATTACATCTTTCATTTGCCATGTTGTATGTCATTTGCATTTCATAACTTTTCATGTATGATCATGGTTCTAAGCATGCTTCTCTTGCATCCATATGTTCATATGATCATCCCCATGCCTTGATTCATGTTTGCATCATCTCATAACATCATTATCATCACACATATGCTTCTGGTTTTGATTTGCATCATGCCATTTCATCTCATTTTGCATTGCATTGCATTTCTTTCACTAACTTTTCAGGTGGTAAGTCATTTTGAGAAGTGAATTTGCCTTCACTTCTCACAACTTCTTTTCATCTCTCTTATGCATCCTTGCTGCATTTTGCTTTGTGTTTGAGATTGAGCTTGCTCATTCTTCTTCTTCTTACTTTCTTTCTTCAAGTGACTTGTCTTCTTAAATGAAGCAAGTTACTTTGCTTCTCTTTGCTCCTTTCATCTGCTTCCTGGTGGTTCCATTGAAGATTTCTCTTGTAAACCTCACAAACCTTAGGAACAACCAAGCATGACAATGATTAGGGTTTTGATTAGTCCCCCTCTTAGCTTTACCTTTGTGTCTCATTGAGTCTTCTCTTCTCATCTCATAATCAGGGACTAAACCCTAAAGGCTTTAAGGCTTTGTGATTAAGCTTATGCCTGCATCCTTCTATTAGGATGGAGTGCATAACTTTAATCCTAAGTGTTAAACCCTTAATGTGTTTAAATCCTTTAATCAATTCATCTTAATAATCATCAAGACATCAAGCTTGTAACTTGGGCCTTGCATTAGGGTTCTAATTCTTCCTTAATTGGTTAAGAAGGACTAACCCTAGTGTTAATGGACAAGTCCTCCTCAAGTTGTCTTACAAACCCTAAAATTCACTTCATCATCATATCATTAACTAAAATCTATCTAATAAAGGCTTTGTTTTGTCATGAGTTTAATCCCTAATCATGGATTAAGTTGAGGAGCTTTCCTCAGCTTAAACATTCTCATCTATTATCCTTCTATTAGGATGGTGTAATGAGTCTGTTTAATCCCTGATTATGGCTTAATCTCATTACTTAACACTAAACAAAAACAACAAAAACATCTAAATAATCACAAGTAGGTTAATGATCTTAATCCTGCATCAAAGGTGATTAAGTGTGAGAAGCTGACTTCACACTTAAGGTATTCTCATTACCCCTAATCAGAGGGAAGATGTGATGAGTTTATTAACCATTGGTTTAGGCTTAAGCTCATCAACTTATGGCAAACTCTCAAAAGCAATAAAAGATTGAAAATACAAAAAACAAACAATTATCGTCTCCTTCGGGATCCTTTTCTCACCACCTTCACTCATAAGCGAGAACTCGCTTCTTCCGTCTAATGCAAGACAGTTTGCACCTGAGCCAGACAGGTCATACACTTGAGCATAGACAAGTAAGCAATTCACAGTCAATTCATCTTTCAGTCTCTTTGGGTCGAACTACGGTGTTCTGACTTCCTCATTGCACGAGAGGATACGTAGGCATAACTTAACGGTTATCGAACAAAAGTCTCTGTATATTCCCCCTCTTTCCAGCATCATTCTTTTAGCCTCATATTCTCGAGCATTTCATCCTTGTTCCTGCACTGACACTGTATATATCACACTTTGCACTCCTTTTACACTGACACCTGTACATTTTGTTTTCCAGCCCTTTTACACACAAATTGCACTGACACTACCCCTTTAAAATACAAATCTTTTAAGCGTGGATCCCGTCGAGTACGACGGACGATCTGGGTGCTAATACCTTCCCAGGTTGTAACCAACCCCCTTTCTCAGTCTCTCTGGTTCGCAACCGTCTTATCCATATCTTTCTAGGTCTATGCAGCATTGCCTTTCCTCCGGGATAAAAATGCCTAGCTGGCGACTCTTTTCATTCCCTGTGAGTTCACTCCTGTGTGTTCTCACACCCCCCTCCTCTCGCCGACCGTTCGCGTCTGTACCATATTTGAGCCCGGCCTCATCTTTTGGGAGCGACAACTTGGCGACTCTGTTGGGGATGCCTTATACTGTAACCAGGGCTTCTGGTTCTTTTTGTGGGTTCCTCCTAGCGCTTGTTTGATTTGTGTTTACTGGGGTGTTATGTGCTATTTGTGTTTGTATATTTATTTATTTTTGCTTTATGTATAGTTGTTTACTGCTTTCTTTACAGCTTTACATATATCATACTGTCATACTGTTCTGGCTGGATCTGGTTTGTTGCTTTGGTGGGTGGGTTCTATTGAGAGTTTAAGGTCCTATACCTGGTACCTGAGTGACACCTAGGCTAGAGTGGTTCATGTTCTTTCCCATTCCATTTCGGTCTGGTGCGGGAATATGAAACACGGTTCAGATATGGGTTTCTTCTTGAGAACTCTGTGCCACAGATTTCCTGTAGTGCTAGGGCTATCTGGGAAGCCTGCTAAGTCTGGATGACCTTATTATGACCTTCAGAAACTGAGGTGAATTAGAGGAGGATCTTTTATGGTTATTGTGAACACTGTACCTCCGGGTTAGAAGTGTTTACACTTCTCATAAGTGATCCAAGTCTGAGGATCCTTGTTTTAGAACACTACCTGTGAGGGGGTTGGGCTGTTTACAGGTTTGCAGGTACCCTTGACCTCAGCATACCCTGTTACTTTGTTTTGATTAAGAGTACTCCACTTTGGAACAGTTCTTGTGATTTTTAACCCTGGACATGTGACTCTTTATTTGAGTCCCCCACCTTGGTTACTAGACTTATGAACCTCCATCTGGGTCTCTGGAACATACATGGATTTATATCAGAGCACTTGATCAGATCCAGCTCAGTCACAAACCCTTGCATATCATTTGCATACATCATCATTGCATCATTTTAACATTTGCTTATTTGTTTTTCAGGGTATCCATACTATATTTTGGCTTGGTTTTGACCCCTTCATCTGCATAGACCCCTGTTCATCAGTTATCTGCTTCAGCTATCCTCATCAGCTACCTGCTTCAGTCACCTGCACCACCAGTCTCAGCCTGTCAGTGGCCCATCTTCAGTGTCATCATCAGCATCTGTCTCAGCTCTTCTTCAGCAACATGGCACCCAAGAAAAGCAACATCTCCTATCATTTCTTTGAGCCTGAGCTAGCTGGCATCAGGAAGGTCCAGGCCCTGATTACTCCAGACCATATACCACTGTTCAGAGAACATTATGGAGGCATACTTGATGTGGTTATGGATTTGGACCCTTCCCAGAGGAGCTTGATTCATACTTGCCTGCAGTTCTATGACCCCCCTCTGAGGTGCTTCACCTTCCAGGATTTTTAGTTGGAGCCTTTATTGGAGGAGTATTCATCTTTGGTTGGTGTACCTGTCAGGGGTGGTGTCCCCTTCAACCCTGAGATGGTTTTTCCCAGTAATGAAGAAGTGGCAAAGGCATTATATCTGGAACCCTCTCTGATTGGACAGAACATGACTACCAAGGTTGGAATCTCTGGTCTGCATTTGGATTTCTTGACCTCTCAGGCTATTCTGAAGGCCTCCTTGGGGGAGTGGAAGGCAGTCTGTGCATTATTAGCCCTTAGCATATATGGGATTATATTATTTGCAGATGAGCCTAAGTTTGTTAGCAAGAATGCAATCCATCTTTTCATCCTGAGGAACCCGGTGCCCACCTTACTGGGAGATTTCTACTACTCTGTCCACCAAAGGAATGAAAAGCAGAGAGGAAGATTGGTGAGATGCTGTGCTCCCCTGTTCCATACCTGGCTGCTCAAACACTTGCCCAAGACTGATGCATTCTTAAATCCTCATCAGCAAAAGAATTGGGCTAGAAGACTCACTACTTTGACCTCAGCTGACATCAGGTGGTGCACTCAGAGCACCAAGGGCAGGGACATCATTACTAGTTGTGGGCAGTTCCCCAATGTACCCCTGATAGGAGTAAAGGGTTGCATCAACTACAACCCTCTGCTATTCAAAAGACAATTGGGCTATGCATTGGTCCACATTCCTAGAGCACAAGATTTGGCTGAGACCCTTTATTGTGAGATTAAGCCTAATCTGGCTATTGTCAGGCAAGCATCCTGGGCTTGGGACAATGTCCAGACCAAGGGAATGGCCATTCTGGGAAGGTGCAACAATGTGGCCTCAGCTCAGTACTATGATTGGTCTCATGCCAGGGCACAAATTTCTGGGATGCCCTTCACTATTGAAGACACCCCTGGGCCATCCACAGCACCACCTCCTGCCACTGTCAGCCTGGAGGAGTTTGAGAAATTAAAAGAGAGGAATGAGAATCTGACTCAGGCTCTACAGAAGACCCTCTGGGAGAGGAGTGATGGTCGGCTGGACATTGAAAGGTTGGAAAAGCTTAAGGTGGAGCATCTAGCTAGAATTGAGAAGTCAGAGGACTACATTAAGAAGTCAAGGGCTGGAGAGCAGATCTTGAAGAATGCCTGCAAGGAGGCTCAGTTCCAGAAGGCCAGGACTGATTTGTATCTGAAAGAGAGTCAAGCTAGGTGGGTCCGGATCACCGAAGCTCGTACTCAGGAAGACAAAAAGACTCAGGACAAGATTGAGCAGTTGGAGGCTAATGCAAAGGAGCAACAGGAAGCCCTGCTAGAAGCCCAGAGAGAGATCTCAGAGTTGAAGATTAGAGCTGGTGTAAAGAGGTCAAAGGACCAGAGTCGACACAAGAAGCTAACTGCAGCTGTTACTACCAGGAATCTCCTTATCAGGAACCTTACAGAGCGTCCAGCTGATCCTGTGACTGAAGCACTTCTGAAAGAAGTTCAGGAGGATGAATTTGGTCTTGGTGTCTGACTTTTGCTTGTTGTTGCTTTCATTTCATTGTACTTTTCTTTTCTTATGTTGTATTTTGACCCCTCAGGGGCATGTATTGTAAAAAACAAACTATGTACCATTCACTTTTTGTAATATATGTGTTAGTTTGTTCTATCTGAGTTTCTTTCAAGCAACATCGCAAGCATCTTCCTCAAGGGTCTGGAAAGGTCAAAACCAAGTGCCAAGCCGGATACCTTGGAAACAAATAAGCATACTGCATTGCATACTAACCTTTTGTTTTGTTTTGTAGGTTTTTGTTTTGTTTTTGTTACTAACTCTGTTGTGACTTCAGGAACTATTGCTCGCCGACGGGTGTTCCTACTCAATCGTCCACATAGATATCCTACCCGCAACAACCTTCCGGGTATACAGATGGACCAGGTACAACAGGATCTTACGGAGGTCAGGAACCAAATGGCCAATGAGAGACTGGAAATGAGGAATCAGATGACACAATTTATGGAGGTGATGAATGGATTGGCACAGAGCCAAGAGAGATTAAGAGCCTTGGTAGAGAGGCAGACTCAGGAAGACCCCCATCTAGGGACTGGTGGGACAAGCAACAATGAGAGGGTCCAGCCTCATATCAACCCACCTGTATTTGGACCCCACCTTCATCCAGAGATCAACATCCCTGCTAATGTACAAGGGAATGCTACTACAGGCAGGGTGCTGCAAGAAGACCCCTAGGAAGATCAGTTCACAGTGATGGGAGCTGGGGAGGAAGCCTATGACAGAAGTATAGATGAAATTGCTGAAAATTAAGGTCCTTGGAGTCTCAAAACTCCTTGGGTTTTGATGTTATGGACATAGGATTAGTGGACGGGGTCAGGATTCCCCACAAGTTTAAACCTCCGTGCTTTGAGAAGTACAACGGAACTTCCTGCCCACGAACCCACTTACAATCCTTTCTGGGGAGGCTGAAGGCATACACCATGGATGAAAAGCTATGGATGTTTTATTTCGAAGATAGCTTAACAGGAGCTTCAAGGGAATGGTACTCTCATTTGACCAGAGCAACCATCAGATGCTGGAAGGACTTGGCTGAGGCCTTCATTAGACAATACCAGTATAATTTGGATATGGCTCACAATAGGACCCTCCTGATGGGAATGTCAATATCATCCAGAGAAAGCTTCCTGGAGTACGCCCAGAGGTGGAGACAGCTTGCTGCTGCTGTCCAGCCACCCATGTCGGAGAGGGAGATAGCCGACATGTTTATGAACACCCTCCAAGGGACATACATTGACAAGCTAGCTGCCTTTTCTTCTACCAGCTTTGCGGATGTAGTTATAGCTGGAGAAAGAATTGAGAGCCTATTAAAGATGGGCAAAATTTCTGACAATGGTGCAAGCTCTTCCAACAACCCAAGAAAGCCTTTTGTGGGCCCAAGAAGAACTGGTGAGACTAATGCTATCCATACCAGCAGGGGCAGGCCCCAATATGTTCATAGGTCTGTGGCAGCTGTCACCATTCCCGCTCCAATTCATCCACAACCGGCATACCAACCTCAGCAACAATCCCACTACCAGCAACAAACTCAATATCCACCTCAGAGAAATTATAACAACAACACCAACAACAACAATCAGCAAAGACCGTATCAACAGAGACCATCTCAAGCCAATAGGGTGATCGATCCGATCCCTATGCCTTATGCCACATTATTGCCACAACTCCTGAAACTCAACCTGGTTGAGCTAAGGACATTGGCACCTCCAGATCCTGCCAGTCTACCCAGAAATTATGACGCCAACGCCAAATGTGCTTTTCACTCAAATGCACCTGGCCACAGTACAGAGAAGTGCAGAGCTCTGCACATGAAAGTACAAGACTTGGTAGATTCTAAAGCTCTAAATTTTGCACCACCACCAAATGTTAACAAGAACCCTATGCCAAATCATGGAGGACCCAGAATCAATGCTATTGAAGAAGATAAACCGTCTTACTCGATAACCAGTGTGGGTCAGATTCGGACACCCTTGGTGGAGATTAAAGCTCAACTCCTTGAATGTCAAATGTTCCCTGGATGTGAGCTAGGATGTGCTTATTGCAACATTTCAGTGAATGGGTGTGATAACTTGAGAGATGGCATAGATGGTCTCATCCAGAGTGGCCTGCTTCAAATCACAACTTCAACACCTCCAAATCCAGCAATCTCCTTAACAACAATTCCCGAGTCTCCTACAACCGCAACAACAATTGTTCCAAACAACTCTTCAATCTCATCAACAAATGCTTCATCTGTTACTTCAACGGACCAAATATCAGCAAACATCCCTTCTACAAATTCAGCACCCCTTCATTCAGAATCTCCTACAACAACAATACCCATCCAGTCAATAGTGTCTCCTACAACATCAACTGCAAACAATGAAAATGTCTCAACGGTTACAATTTATTATGACCCTGCAAACGATTCTGCCTACAACTCACAAAATGCCACTCCTATCAGAGCACCAGTCACAATATACTATGATCCACAGACTATCACGGTCCCTTCTGCAGCTGCTATCAGTCCAGTCACTATCACAGTGCCTGGGCCAGTATCTTATGAAAGCAGTAATGCCATCCCTTGGCATTATGGCTCCGATCTATACTGCGAAGGACAGAAAATCACTCTTGAATCATCAACTTCTTCACCATAAATAGACAATGTGGGGGGAGGCGGAGGCTTCACTCGAAGCGGACGTCTCTTTGCCCCTCAAATTCCAAGACCCGGTGCCGAAGCAGAAGCTGCTGCCAAGGCAAAAGGGAAGAGCATGGTGCAAGAAGAACAAATTGTTAAAGAAGCTTCGAAGACCCCTTTTGATCAAGAGGTTGATGAATTCATGAGAATCATCAAGAAAAGTGATTACAAGATAGTGGACCAGCTTCACCAAACACCTTCCAAGATCTCCATTTTATCATTGCTAATGTGCTCCGAGGCTCATCGGAACACACTACTAAAAGTCTTGCACGCAGCTTATGTGCCAGAAGAGATCACAGTCAATCAGTTGGAAGCTGTGGTTGGGAATGTTAATGCTAGTAATGGACTAGGATTTACCAACACTGATTTGACTACTGAAGGTCGCAATCATAACAAGGCTTTGCACATTACCATGGAGTGTAAGGGTGCAGTTCTTTCCCATGTACTGGTAGACACAGGGTCATCCCTCAATGTCTTACCTAAGAAAGCCCTTGTGAAGCTGGAGTATGAAGGATTGGCATTACGTCCCAGTAACTTGGTAGTGAGAGCCTTTGACGGTTCTAAGAGATCAGTTCTGGGAGAAATTGAGTTGCCTATAACGATTGGCCCACAAAATTTCAAAACGACCTTCTACGTGATGGACATTCAGCCTGCCTACAGCTGTTTGTTGGGTAAACCATGGATTCATGCCGCTGGCGCAGTTACGTCTACCCTTCACCAGAAGTTAAAATTCGAGTGGGAGGGCCAAGTCGTTACTATTTGTGGAGAGGAAGATATTTTTGTTAGCCATCTGGCTACATACAAATATATTGAGATGGATGGGGAGATCCACGAAACTATGAGTCAAGGGTTTGAGGCCTTAAACATAAATGAAACATCTGCTGTACCTGGAACCTCAATGACATCTTATCAACAAGCCCGGAAGGTTGTTGAAGAGGGGACTGCCCAAGGCTGGGGCAAGTTGCTGCCCGTAGAGAAGAAGGAGGATAGATTTGGGTTGGGTTACAAACCAACTCAACAAGATCAAGCAGAGGCTGGTAAGGAGCCCAATTTTGTCAGTGGGGGGATGCTCACCCCCGATGCCGTGAACAATCTAGAAGACGAGGATGAAAGCGACCGCAACCTGGAGAGTTGGATCCGTCCAAAGATCCCGGGGAGCAGTATCTCAAACTGGTCTTCCCAGGAAATTATAAGAGTTACTCCTGCAGAGTAATTATTATTTCCTGTATTTTTAAGCATGCATCAAGTCTTGCATCTTGCCCAAGATGACAAGACTCATTTTGTAATCGGGCCATCTGTAATTTTGTGCAACAAGATTAATCAATGAAATATCAGACATCTTTTGCAAATGAGTCTTTTTCTTTTCCGCTCACTGTTTTTCCATTTTTCTTTTTGTACAAAAATTAAATGGCAATGTTTTCAAAATGACGACTTTATTTCACTTTTCTAAAACAAGATTAAAATCAATCACTAAAATGAACAAATTGAACCCTTGCAGAGAGTGCCTTCCAGACCGCACCGACAACAGCACGGCTATGACTTCGTATGACTTTGACAATCCAATATATCAAGCTGATGAAGGGGTTGAAGAAGAGTATGAGCTTCCTGAAGAGCTAGCCAGGTTGTTGAGACAAGAGGAAAGGGTTACCACTCCTCATCAGGAGGAGGTCGAAACAATTAATCTTGGCACAGATGAAGACGTGAAAGAGGTTAAAATCGGGGCCTGCTTACAAGACTCAGTGAAGAGACGACTGATTGACCTGCTCCAGGAGTATGTGGATGTGTTTGCTTGGTCTTATCAAGATATGCCAGGGTTGGACACCGATATTGTTATGCACAAGCTGCCTTTAAGAGAGGATTGCCCGCCAGTTAAACAGAAGCTGCGCCGTACTCGCCCTGACATGGCAATGAAAATCAAAGAAGAGGTACAAAAGCAGTGGGACGCCGGGTTCCTTGCTGTAACTAGCTATCCGCCGTGGGTTGCTAATATAGTACCTGTGCCTAAGAAAGACGGCAAAGTAAGAATGTGTGTTGACTACCGGGATCTGAACAGAGCCAGCCCGAAGGATGACTTCCCACTACCTCACATTGATGTATTGGTTGACAACACGGCTCAGTTCTCGGTATTCTCCTTCATGGACGGATTTTCAGGATACAATCAGATCAAGATGTCACCTGAAGACATGGAGAAGACAACTTTCATCACACCCTGGGGCACGTTCTGTTACAAGGTGATGCCATTCGGACTGAAGAATGCTGGTGCAACATATCAACGGGCTATGGTGACATTATTCCATGACATGATCCATAAAGAAATCGAATGTTATGTGGATGACATGATTGCCAAGTCCCTCACAGAAGAAGACCACCTGGTGAATCTGCTGAAGTTATTCAAGCGTCTGAGGAAGTACCAACTGAAGTTGAACCCCAACAAGTGCACATTCGGGGTGAGGTCTGGTAAGCTGCTGGGATTTATTGTAAGCGAGAAAGGGATTGAAGTTGACCCTGATAAAGTCAAAGCCATTCAAGAAATGCCTGCACCAAAGTCAGAAAAAGAAGTTCGAGGGTTCTTAGGACGATTGAACTACATTTTACGGTTCATATCTCACCTTACAGCAACCTGCGAACCCTTGTTCAAACTGCTAAGAAAAGAACAGACGGTCAGGTGGAATGAAGACTGCCAGAAATCATTTGACAAGATCAAGGAGTACTTGCAAGAACCTCCAATCCTTATGCCTCCAGTGGAAGGAAGACCTCTGATCATGTACTTGACAGTATTAGAAGAGTCAATGGGGTGTGTGCTGGGCCAGCATGACGAGTCTGGTCGAAAAGAGTATGCAATTTACTACCTAAGCAAAAAGTTTACCGACTGTGAACAACGTTATTCACTGCTCGAGAAAACTTGTTGTGCTTTAGCGTGGGCTGCTCGCCGACTGAGACAGTATATGTTGACCCACACTACTTTACTGATCTCAAAGATGGATCCGGTCAAGTACATATTTGATAAGCCGGCACTTACCGGACGGGTTGCAAGATGGAAAATGATTCTCACAGAGTATGACATCCAGTACACTTCTCAGAAAGCCATCAAGGGCAGTGTATTGTCTGAATATCTTGCTGAGCAACCTATTGATGATTACCAGCCTATGAGATTTGACTTCCCTGATGAAGACATCATGTTCATAAAAGCAAAAGATCATGAAGAGCCTGTTCATACTGAAGGGCCTGACCCGGAAGAAGAATGGACTATGATGTTTGATGGGGCTGTTAATATGAATGGTCGTGGTGTTGGTGCAGTACTCATTACACCTAAGGGAGTTCACATGCCTTTTTCGGCAAAACTCACTTTCAACTGCACTAACAACAAAGCTGAATATGAAGCTTGCATTATGGGTCTTGAGGAAGCCATTGACCTCAGGATCAAGACATTGACTGTATTCGGAGATTCGGCTCTGGTAGTTAATCAAACCAACGACAAATGGTACACCCACCAGGATCATCTGATACCTTACAGGGATTATACAAGGAGGTTATTGACTTTCTTTACAATGGTCAAGCTTGAGTATATCCCTCGGGACGAAAATCAGTTTGCAGATGCTCTGGCTACCATTTCATCCATGATCAAAGTTCAAGCTGCCAACTTTGTACCTTAGATTTCAGTGTCCAGACTTGATAGACCAGCATATGTATTTGCCGCAGACATTGTCAAAGATGATAAGCCTTGGTTCCATGACATTAAGTGCTTCTTGGAGGATCAAACATACCCACCTGGGGCATCTTCCAATGATAATAAGACTTTGAGAAGGCTTGCCGGAAGTTTCTTTCTGAACACTGATGGTTCCCTGTACAAGAGAAACTTTGATATGGTACTCCTCAGATGCGTCGACAGGACAGAAGCAGATTTGTTAATGCATGAAGTGCACGAAGGATACTTTGGTACCCATGCTGGAGGACATGCAATGGCTAAGAAGTTGCTAAGATTAGGTTATTACTGGATCACAATGGATGCCGACTGTTGTGCCTACGCCAGAAAATGCCATAAATGCCAGATTTATGCGGATAAAGTGCATGTGCCTCCCAATCCTTTGTGATGTCTTCACCTTGGCCCTTTGCTATGTGGGGCATTGATATGATTGGCAAGATCGAACCGACTGCTTCAAATGTCCACAGATTCATCCTGGTTGCCATTGACTATTTCACCAAGTGGGTCGAAGCAACTTCTTATGCAAATGTTACAAGGCAAGTGGTAGCCAGATTTCTGAAAAGAGATATCATCTGTCGATACGGGGTTCCCGAGCGAATCATTACTGATAATGGTTCCAACTTGAACAACAAAATGATGGCTGAACTATGCCGGGGCTTCAAGATCCAACACCACAATTCTTCTCCTTATAGGCCAAAGATGAATGGCGCTGTTGAGGCAGCTAATAAGAATATCAAGAAGATTGTGCAGAAGATGGTAGTCACTTACAAAGACTGGCATGAAATGCTACCGTTCTCCTTGCATGGGTACCGCACGTCAATCAGAACATCCACTGGGGCAACACCGTATCAGCTTGTGTATGGTATGGAAGAAGTCCTACCTGTTGAAGTTGAATTACCCTCCCTACGGGTATTGATGGATGTTAAGCTGAACGAAGCAGAATGGGTCCGGTCCCGATACGAACAACTGAGCCTGATTGAAGAGAAGAGATTGGCTGCAATCTGTCATGGGCAGTTGTATCAGAAAAGAATGAAGAAAGCCTTCGATCAGAAAGTCAGGCACCGAGAGTACCAAGTAGGAGATCTTGTGCTGAAGAGGATCCTCCCTCCACATACAGACCACAGGGGCAAGTGGACTCCAAATTACGAAGGACCATTCATAGTAAAGAAAGTTTTTTCCGGTGGAGCACTGATGCTCAGCACTATGGATGGTGAAGACTTCCCGTCCCCTGTGAATTATGATGCAGTTAAAAAATACTTCGCATAAAAATGACCCGCTGGACATAAAAACAGAATGTAAGTCTAGGCAAAAATAGGGCATCCCGGCGAGTCAAAAACAGAATAAAAGACTCGGGCAAAAATAAGGGAAAATAAAAAAATGTACACCCGCTGAGTTGAAAAGCCGCATTGGACAACTCAGGCAAAAATGGGTATCCCGATGGATTGAAAACCCGAAAGGGCGATCCATGCAAAATAAGGGAATAAGCGAACAACTGCATTCTGAATTCGTCTGTATCACCTACAACTTGGTAAGCCTCGAAAGGGTCAAGCTTCTGTCAGAATCAGCCTTCTTCAGATAGCAAGACGAGAAGAACGTCAAATGTCATACGAGTCATAGCAGAAGGGAAGCTCCTTGAAGCGTCGACAACATTGCCAGCATTTTGTTTCTCAATTTGTAACAACCTCCTCATTTCAGGGGATATGTTTCTTTGACTGTATCTTGCCAATTCAGGGCACATGAATCAATAAAATCAGATTTTCAGTCATGTTTCGCCCCGTACACTTCATTTTCATTTGCAAAAATGTCTGGTGTCCTTAAAATACCGTTTGCATAAATACAGATGCTTTTCTTCTAAAAAATAAATGCTTGCAGGGAATATACTTACTCTCGGGAGTGTCTAACTCCTATGACGGAATCCGACAAGGGATACCTCGGGATCACTAGTGCGTTTCTCTATCTTTTCAGGATTGCAGGTACTCAAAACGCGACATGAGGCATGTAAGCCTCATCCCAGCAAGCTGGAATATCAACACTCACTCAGTCTTAGCACCCAAAGTGCTTTCTCCCTAGCTAAGTTGCCACTTGTTGTTTCTCCCCAGCCGAGGTGCCAATCATTCTCCCTCAGCCAAGTACAAAAGCCAGGGAACCATCTCCCCACAGAGTTTTAGCCTCTAACCAGAAGAGCAACGCCTGAAGGAATCACAACAGAGTAAAGAAAGCTTCTACAAACCCCAGCTGGGTCCCTCATTACTGAGATAGGTCTATCATTGATCCATTTCCCCAAGCAGATACATCTCATCAGATCCACCAATGATCTCATCCCCAGCTGGGATGTCCATCTCAAACCAGATTGGCCAGAGATCTTCATGGCAACGGGGTCCGAATCCCGGATGGTTCTCTTTGCATAATCATAGCATTCACATCATATTCACCCCACAAAGCGTAGCATTCCGTCTAATACGGAGCATTACGGCAAAAATCAAACAAATTGCATAATCATAAGCCATGTTCTGAATCAAACACTTGTGAATATTGACAATCCGTCAACAATATACAGAATGCTCCCCCCATAATCCCCAGCGGAGAACTAAAGCTAAAACAGTTGCCTCCCATTCACAAACACCAGTATATACTCCTTGTGGCTCTCGTCCGTGTCATATTCCCAGCAGAAAGCCAAAGCGTCCCCTTTGCACTCTCAGATACTTATATATACAATTCCTAGACATCCGTCCATGTCATTTTCCCCAGCACAGTAACATAAACACTTTGTATATCAGATATTTGTTCATACTATACTTTTCTCCTTTCGACACTCGTCCGTGTCACTCTCCCCAACAGTTAAATGCTCAACTATACACCACTCATACTTATACAGATACTCGTCTGTATCTTGTATACACCATTTATATCCCCGCAGATTCAACACTAGTCCTTGTTCTTTGTTAACCAGTTGGTACTCGTCCGTACCATCATCTCAGAACATGAGTCAAGCGTTTGTTTCTACTTGATACTCGTCCGTATCATAGTCTTAAGGATGCTCGTCCGCATCTTTAATCCATACACTGTGTCAAACACTTTTGTCTTCTTGAATATAGACACTCGTCTGTGTCTACTATTCCCCAGAGGAGTCCCCTCAGATTCAACACTCATCAGTGTTCTCTGTTAACCAGTTGATACTCGTCCGTATCATCATCTCTGAACACGTGTCAGTTTTTGTTTCTGCCCGATACTCGTCCGTATCGTAGTCTTGGATATGCTCGTCCGCATCTTTAATATATACACAGCGTCAAAACACTTATACTTTTATTTCTAGGATGTAAATACTCGTCCGTGTTTACTATATCCCCAATAGATCGTCAACAAAGCAAAATTTCTTTTCTATCTGACATTCGTCTTATGTCATGATAAACTTTGAGAGCAGCCGTACCCTGCTAGGTGATCGTCCTTCACCTCTTGATGGTCGTCCTCCATCATGCTCGTCCGATGGCCGTCCCCATCATTGACCTTTTCTATCCGACATTCGTCCTATGTCGTGATATTTAGCAGCCGTCCCCTGCTAGGTGATCGTCCTTCACCTTTTTGATGATCGTCCTTCATCATTTTATCCAATGGCCGTCCCCATTGTTGATTCTTGGTTATCTGACATTCGTCCTATGTCATGATAAACCTTGAGAGCAGTCGTCCCCTGCTAGGTGATCGTCCTTCACCTCTTGATGATCGTCCTTCATCATGCTCATCCGATGGCCGTCCCCATCGTTGACCTTTTATCCGACATTCGTCCTATGTTGTGATATTTTTGGCAGCCGTACCCTGCCAGGTGATCGTCCTTCACCTTAGATGACCGTCCCTCATCTTATCCCTAACAGAGCAGCCGTCCCCTGCTAGGTGATCGTGCTTCACCTTTGATGACCGTCCCTCATCATTATTTCATTTATTCTTTAACCCGATGTCCGTCCCCATCGTGGTCCCTTTTCCTTTTCCTGATGATCGTCCTTCATCAGTTTATCCCGATGGCCGTCCCCATCGTGGCGTACTTTACTTTAGGAACTTGATGGCCGTCCCCATCATTTTTCATTAATCTCCAGAGAATATTATAACTTTACTTGATGGCCGTCCCCATCATGATCCCTTTTTATCCCCAGCATGTCGGCCGTCCCCGTCATTGCCTTATTTTCCGCACTTTTTCAGCATGTCGGTCGTCCCCGTCATGACTCTTTACCCAGCAGTCGTCCTCTGCTCGACGGTCGTCCTCCGTCGCCCACACTTTACAGTATACTTTATTTTCTTTTACAATCTATATCCCTTTTCTTCTTCATTCTGTGAGTGCAAATTTTGGACTGTCTTTGGTATTCAACCACAAGTTATCTTGTTTGCCTGTTAAGCCGTCGCTTACATCCTGCACAACTAACTCATGTTTGAATAGGGGCAGCTGTAAACACCCCAAATTTGCCCTCACCCATTCACACCATGGCTTGTGATCATTTCATATGCATAAACTCAATCATACCATCTCATATCACATTTTTAATTCACTGCATAGATTCAAAGTCATCTGCATCTATGGTTTGTGATCTGAGCAATCCAAGAGCTTCATGGGCCACTCCAAAGGTCATCAATCACTTCAAAGGGGTCCATGTATGTTCAAGCATCATATTATCTCCTCTCAAAGTCAAGATTGTCAAGAAATCACAAGAACTGAGAATGGCATGGAAGCAGAGCCAGGTTTAACTGCACAAATGACCTAAAATTAGGGTTTTGGTTTCAAAGGCCATAACTCCAAATTTTTTGGTCATTCTTGTTTCTATTGGTCTCTATATGGTATAGGGAGTATGCATATCAATTTTCATGAAGAAATTCCATGGGGAAGTCATCTGATCAAGAGTTGACTTTTCAAGCAAGTCAGTGCAAAATCAGGGCATCTGAGGCCCCCAATGACCCAACCAAAGGGTGTTCTTCATCATTTTGATTGTATATGATCTTTATTTGATCATAGAAGAAGTTGGAAGTTCACAAAATTGAAGAATTTCAAGTCTTTTGCAAAGTTGACTTTTTGGGAAAGTTTGACTTTTAATGAAATTGCCATTTTAGGCAACTTTTTCAACCTTTACTTTTTGATTCAAAAAAGCTTCAAATGGAAAAACTTTGGTCATGAAAGTTATAGAATGGATCATTCCATTTTCAAAAAGTACAAGAACATGACCTAATTCATTTTGGATCAAAAGTTATGGCTTGTCAAAGTTGGCAAAAATCACAAAATTTCAAAGTTTCTACCAAAGAGGCAAAGTTGCAAATTCACTTCTCAAGGCAAATTAAGTTATCAAATGGACTTATAAACTCCACAACATGATCATACGACATCTAAAGTTTAGAATGGGCCAAGAGATCACACATTTTTATGGCCTATGGAGCAAGATATCTCATAAGAATCAAAAGTGAACCAACTTGCAAAACTCATCATAAGATACAATCCACTTGCTTGCTGACTTGCTGATCAATCCTAGGGTTCCCCCCACATCATGCTGCGCAGGACATACCTTTTGTCCTTGGCTAGAAAGTAGCCCATGCTTCTCTTACACCAACTTTGACATTTTGGCAACTTGAGCCATACCAATCAATAAAGCACACATCACTTCATCTGACCTATCACAATAGTTTATGCAAATCAAAAGCAAGCCAAAGCATACAAAACACAAGCCTGAAGCACTCTCTAACACAGCATTCTCATTTTCACACCATCTTGTAAAAGCTTTCGAAACTGCTTACACAAACCTCAAACACACAAACCAACTTCACAAACCATCTCACCATGCTTCACTGAACACAAACCAACCCTTAAAACAGCCTGAAAGCCACTGAATCAAAGATACGATTTCTGCCCCTTATTGAGCAAAACTTCAGCCATCTTTCAAATCAGCCATTGCAAACTTCAAACAAGCCTTGAAAGCTTCCCAGGAAGTCCAGGGGAGTTAATTGCAAGCAAGACAACAGCCAGAAAGTGCCAGAAACTAAAGCTTCGATTCAGGTAGCCATGGAAATTCATTTTTCCATAACTCTCTTCCCTTGTTTCTAAATGATAAAGCATGCTTCCCTGAGTTCACTGAACCTTTTACTTTTGAAAAAGATTGAGAAATGAGGTTGTATTGCGTTTCTGAAATTTTGGCAGTTTTTGATGTTTGATTCGAATCTTGTTCTTGAGTAGAAATAAATGGATTTTGATGCTGGATTGTTGTTTAGGGATGTTAGTTTAGTTGATCTGGAGAGTTTGACTTGATTTCATGGCGTTTTGAGAGAGTTTGAGAGATGAGCTGGCCGGAGAAGACGACCGGAACAGTGTTCCGGTCGTCTGAAAGTCATTAGGGTTTGTTTAATTAGGGTTAATCATAATTATGTGGATTTGAATCTCAGCCCTTAGATGTGGCGTCAAGTCAAACGCGCGCGTTCCCAGTTCAAATCTAGGCCTTTGGATCTGATTACTTTCCCATTAATTCATTTTATTTTCCATTTTAATTCATTTGTTTTCTCCATTTTATTTAAAATAGCAAAACAATTTTTAAAATTCTGAAAATTTTTGTACAAACTTTTATTAATTTTCAGAAACCAAAAATATTTTTATTTTTTATTTTTTGCATTAAAAAATATTTTTAAATCATTTAAAAGTTTATTTTTAATTAATTAATGAGAATTAATTAATTAAAAATACTTTTAGGTATTTAAAAATCACCAAAAAATTCATGAAACCTTTAAAAACATTTAGAAACATTGTCCAACCCTCAAACCAAATTTAATTTTTGATCTTGATGCATTTTGACAATTTTCCATGGAATTTATTTCATTTCAAAGCATTATTTTGATCCAAACTTCAAAAAATCATTTCTGCCTAACCATTGAGAGTTGGACTTTGATTCTTTTTGCATTGTGTCTTGCATATCATGTAGTTTGTAGGATTAAATTGGAATGATTTGATCTTGCATTTTCAATTTGTTTGACATTTTTCTTGGTAAGGTACCCTAAAACCCTAGAAATCTTAGGAAATTCATAACCCTAATTAGGTTAAGAGTTAGAACCCCTCCTTTGGGCAGTGAGTTAGTATAGGTTTAGGGTTCCTTTAAGTGAATTTTCAATTTTTTATCTTGATGTTTGCTTCTGATTTTGGTTTTTGTTTGATGCATTGATCATAAACCCTAATTTGGGCTTCCTTTTGCATACATCTTGCATTTGCTTGCATACCATGACTTGCCATGACATTTTATGCATCCATTTGATTCATTAGACATCTTAAGACATATGAGAATCATGTTTGGTCATTGCATCTTTCATTTGCCATGTTGTTTGTCATTTGCATTTCATAACTTTTCATGTATGATCATGGTTCTAAGCATGCTTCTCTTGCATCCATATGTTCATATGATCATCCCCATGCCTTGATTCATGTTTGAATCATCTCATAACATCATTATCATCACACATATGCTTCTGGTTTTGATTTGCATCATGCCATTTCATCTCATTTTTCATTGCATTGCATTTCTTTCACTAACTTTTCAGGTGGTAAGTCATTTTGAGAAGTGAATTTGCCTTCACTTCTCACAACTTCTTTTCATCTCTCTTATGCATCCTTGCTGCATTTTGCTTTGTGTTTGAGATTGAGCTTGCTCATTCTTCTTCTTATTACTTTCTTTCTTCAAGTGACTTGTCTTCTTAAGTGAAGCAAGTTACTTTGCTTCTCTTTGCTCCTTTCATCTGCTTCCTGGTGGTTCCATTGAAGATTTCTCTTGTAAACCTCACAAAACTTAGGAACAACCAAGCATGACAATGATTAGGGTTTTGATTAGTACCCCCTCTTATCTTTACCTTTGTGTCTCATTGAGTCTTCTCTTCTCATCTCATAATCAGGGACTAAACCCTAAAGGCTTTAAGGATTTGTGATTAAGCTTATGCCTGCATCCTTCTATTAGGATGAAGTGCATAACTTTAATCCTAAGTGTTAAACCCTTAATGTGTTTAAATCCTTTAATCAATTCATCTTAATAATCATCAAGACATCAAGCTTGTAACTTGGGCCTTGCATTAGGGTTCTAATTCTTCCTTAATTGGTTAAGAAGGACTAACCCTAGTGTTAATGGACAAGTCCTCCTCAAGTTGTCTTACAAACCCTAAAATTCACTTCATCATCATATCATTAACTAAAATCTATCTAATAAAGGCTTTGTTTTGTCATGAGTTTAATCCCTAATCATGGATTAAGTTGAGGAGCTTTCCTCAGCTTAAACATTCTCATCTATTATCCTTCTATTAG
The DNA here is from genome assembly GCA_963966055.1 of Lathyrus aphaca. Lineage (NCBI taxonomy): Eukaryota > Viridiplantae > Streptophyta > Magnoliopsida > Fabales > Fabaceae > Lathyrus > Lathyrus aphaca. Next base: position 351,701,657 of record OZ014520.1, on the reverse strand, counting down.
GATGGTGTAATGAGTCTGTTTAATCCCTGTTTATGGCTTAATCTCATTACTTAACACTAAACAAAAACAACAAAAACATCTAAATAATCACAAGTAGGTTAATGATCTTAATCCTGCATCAAAGGTGATTAAGTGTGAGAAGCTGACTTCACACTTAAGGTATTCTCATTACCCCTAATCAGAGGGAAGATGTGATGAGTTTATTAACCATTGGTTTAGGCTTAACCTCATCAACTTATGACAAACTCTCAAAAGCAATAAAATATTGAAAATACAAAAAACAAACAATAATCGTCTCCTTCGGGATCCTTTTCTCACCACCTTCACTCATAAGCGAGAACTCGCTTCTTCCGTCTAATGCAAGACAGTTTGCACCTGAGCCAGACAGGTCATACACTTGAGCATAGACAAGTAAGCAATTCACAGTCAATTCATCTTTCAGTCTCTTTGGGTCGAACTACGGTGTTCTGACTTCCTCATTGCACGAGAGGATACGTAGGCATAACTTAACGGTTATCGAACAAAAGTCTCTGTATATTCCCCCTCTTTCCAGCATCATTCTTTTAGCCTCATATTCTCGAGCATTTCATCCTTGTTCCTACACTGACACTGTATATATCACACTTTGCACTCCTTTTACACTGACACATGTACATTTTGTTTTCCATCCCTTTTACACACAAATTGCATTGACACTACCCCTTTAAAATACAAATATTTTAAGCGTGGATCCCGTCGAGTACGACGGACAATCTGGGTGCTAATACCTTCCCAGGTTGTAACCAACCCACTTTCTCAGTCTCTCTGGTTCGCAACCGTCTTATCCATATCTTTCTAGGTCTATGCAGCATTGCCTTTCCTCCGGGATAAAAATGCCTAGCTGGCGACTCTTTTCATTCCCTGTGAGTTCACTCCTGTGTGTTCTCACACCCCCCTCCTCTCGCCGACCGTTCGCGTCTGTACCATATTTGAGCCCGGCCTCATCTTTTGGGAGCGACACTCCCCTGATTACATCAACATGGATCAGCAGTTCTTGATTTATTTCATTGCCAAGAAGAAGAAGGTAAACCTAGCCCATTCATTATTCAACCATCTGAAGAACAGTGTCAAAGAAACAAGAGAAGGAGAAAAGACCAAGAGGGACTGGATACCTCTAGGACGCTTAATTTCTGATATCCTCAATGAAAACAAATTGGTGGATTATCTAATTGAAGCTAAGCAGATAGAACTTCTAGAACATGATGTTGGAAAGCCCCTCAACGCTAAGAATCTCAAGAAAAGGAAATTCATCACCTCTATCAAGAAGGATCCAATCTTGTACTCCAGGGAGGTCATCACAACAAGGAAGATTCCTCTACAGAACTTCCCTTTATTTTCTGCTGACACACCTCCAGAGGTTGTGGTCAGATATTTAGATTCTTGCAAACAAGATGGTGTGGATCCCATGTTCAAACCAGAGGAATTCAATCAACCAACTCTAGAAGTTGCATCAACAAGGAGCAAGAAAAGGAAAGCTGGGGAAGGAACTTCTCAGAAGGTTTCTAAAACGATAAAAAAGACAGGTAACACTTCTTCCTCTACTTTTGATTTTGTTTCTGTGGTAGAAGCAGTAAAAGTGGTCATGTATGAACCAACTTCTTCTGACCCACCCCTTCTGACCCAATTCCTTATGAACCCATCCCACCTTCTGAACCCACCCCACCTTCTGAACCCATAATTGTTTCTAACCAAGTTCCCTCTGTGATACCCACAACTTCTGTTGTTTCCTCTATTTTATCTTCCCTATATCCACCTGAACATGAAACTCATCAACCACAAACTCTATCTGATTTTGATATACCCATTGATCCAACACCACTCTCTGATATAGACCGTTCCCAATCCGTTGAAACACACACTGATCTCCAAAACGTTCTTTCTGATATTGACGCATTCCAACCTCCTGAATCACAACAAATTCCACCTATTCAAACTTTTGAAACAAACCCACCTAGCACTTTCCATCCTCTGAATGCTGATGGCCATGCCCTAGTTTTTGACCTTTCACCCATTAGAGAAAGCTCTCTGTCCTCTTATGAATCAACCCCACCAAACTCACCAACACTCATAACAATACCAGACTCACCTTAAGAAGAATCTGAGCCAGAAAATCCTCTTAGAACATCCATTAACATAGAAGCTCTCCAAAAACTATCTTCTGTTTCCAACAAAACTGCCATTCCGGCCCCAAAACCAAAACCAACCAAAACAGACATTGATGCACTACTGCTTGCTTTTGAAGCAGAAATGAAAATCAAGTTAGAGGATCTGAAAGTTGCTTGCTCAGAGCTTCCTGATCCAGCAGCTTCTGATTTTCTTTGAGCTACATTTAGAAAATGGTTCAATGTTGAGACCAAAAGGCTGAAGGATATCTGCTATGATATCGCTCATCAGAACTTCTGTGAATACCTCAAAGCAGTCGTCTCCAACATTGAAAAGAACAAGCCATTACTTCTGGATTACAAACCCTGGACTGAACCAGAATCTCTGGAATCATACTCTGAGCTTCAGATGGTTTTAGTTCCTTCTGATGAAGCTCAGGAAGTTGACTCTGTTCCACCACCATCAACTGAGGCATATTCTGGAAATCAAGCTGCTACAAAAACTGAAGAACCTCTACCAACATCTCTTGTGCTGAAGACTCTAGAAGAATTGAAAAAGGAGAATGAAATGGTCAAGCAAAGATTGGACAAACAGGATGAAACTAATGTTGAACTGAAGACTATGATTGGCAAGCAAGTGGAATCTTCTTCTGAAATCAAGTCTCTTCTGGCAGCATTAGTTACTAAGATGAATCCCCTACCCTGATTTTCTGTTAACCCTTAGTTTTATCTTCTAATTATCTTATATGTTTAATTTCTACTGTTTGTTTCTTTTTGGCTATGCCCCTGATTAATGAAAACTTGTTTCGTTTTGCTTCTTCACTCTTTTTGTTTTTCCTTCTGCATCTTTACTTTATGATTATGACAAAAAAGGGGAGAAACATAGAAGATTTTGATCTATAGCAGTTATCAAGATTAACCTCTAACATATATATTCTAATAAAACTATTTGAGTTGTGATTCTAAAATAGAAACAGGTCAGGTAACCAACTCAGGGGGAGCTAAAGCTAATAAAACTTTTGAAGGATAAAACTTCTGAAGGAACCTCTAATGGAAATCTCTGAATTAAATTAACCAAAGGGAGTTCTTCTAATCTTTTAAACTCTATTCTTAAAATCTAAATAAATGTTTTGTCATCATCAAAAAGGGGGAGATTGTTAGAATAATTCTGGTTCTAAACCTCTAAGAGTTTTGATGATAACAATTATTATTATGCAAGAATATAAGTTCTAATACATACTGAAAATAACTTTCTTTGTTATATGTGTAGAAGTTGTAGAAAAGGAAGTTATTGAAAGGAAGACGTGCTTAATTAGAAGAAACATTGCGCCCTATATAGAAGATACATTTATTGAAGAATCCATCATTAAAGACATGATTTATTGGCTGCGTATCAAGATTTAATTCTCTTTGATTTATGTCTAGAAGATGATGATTCTCATATTAAAGGCATTAATTAAAGAATATTTCAATTAATGGTGAAGACATGTATCTCTTGTTTTGGAAGGAATTTATGATAATAATTTATATCCAAAACAGGCTCAAGTTGTTCCCAACGGTCACTTTATTCAAGCCTATATAAAGGAATGATTTTGAAGATTGAAAACATGCTAACGAATTCCTTTTTCATATATTGTATTATTGCGCCAAAAACTTTGTAACAATCAAAAGCTTATTAGAAGCATACTAGTTACATTATTGTTTATTATAGAAGTGATTTTCCTTGAGTGACTAGTTAGTCAGTAGACTCAAGAAGACTTTGACAGTAGGTCATTGTGATTGTATCTAAATATTGAATAGTGGATTAAGACCTCAGTGGTAGAGGCAAAATCACCTTGGCGGGTGGACTGGATGTAGTTTGAGTTCAAACGAACCAGGATAAATCAACTTGTCATAGAAGTTATTTTTATGTTGTTAAGAAAACCCAATTCCAACCCCCCGTCCTTGTGTTTTACGCCCCTTCATATTATTGTTTGTTTTTGTGTTTTCAATCTTTTATTGTTTTTGGTGTTTGTCATAAGTTAATGAGCTTAAGCCTAAATTAAGAGCTTGTAAACTAATTATATCCTCCCTGATTAGGGATAATGAGCCCACTTAAGTATGAGGTAAGCACCTCAACTTAATTACCATGATGATGTAGGATTAAGATCATTAACCTACTTGTGATTAATTAGATGCTTTTGGGTTTTTGTTTAGTGTTAAGTAGTGAGTTTAAGCCATAATCAAGGATTAGTGAACCCATTACACCATCCTAATAGAAGGATAATAGATGAGCACACTTAAGCTGAGGAAGATACCTCAACTTAATCCATGATTAGGGATTAACCTCATGACAAAACAAACTTTTATTACATGGATTTTAATTAGAGATGAGATTAAGAAGTGGATTTTAAGTTTGTAATACAACTTGAGGGGGACTTGTCCATTAAACACTAGGGTTAGTCCTTCTTAACCAATAAAGGAAGAATTAGAACCCTAATGCAAGGCCCAAGTTACAAGTTAATGTCTTAGTGATTATTAAGATGGATTGATTAAGAGGTTTAAACAAATTAAGGGTTTAACACTTAGGATTAAAGTTATACACTCCATCCTAAGAGAAGGATGCAGGCATAACCCTAATTACAAAGTCTTAAAACCTTAAAGGTTTAGTCTCTAATGATGAGGTGAGAAGAGAGACACAAAGAAGACACTAAGGTAAAATCTAAAGGGGGACTAATCACAACCCTAATTATTGTCATGCTTGGATGTTCCTATGGTTTTGTGAGGCTTAAAAGAGATCTTCAAAGAAGCCACCAATGGAAGAAGCAGATGAGGGGAGGAGAAGCAGAAGAAACAAGTTACTTTCTTCACTGAAGAAGATAAGTAACTTGGAGAAAGAAAGTGAATGATGAACATGAATGAGCAAGCTCACTCTAAGGCAAAGAAAAATGCAGCAATGATGCATATGAAGAATAAGAAGAGAAATGAGAAGTGAAGGAATATTCACTTCTCAAATTACTTACCACCTAAAAATGTTAGCATAAGGAAAGAAATGAAATGAAAATGAAACCTATGCAAAGGTAAAAACAAAACCAGAAGCAAACACATGATGCAAATGATGCTATGAGATGATCCAAAGGCATACAAAGTGTTATGAATGTTCATAAGAGAGATTGGATGCAAATGAGGCATGCTTTGAAGTATGAGAACACATGGATGTTTATGAAATGAAATGGATACAAAACATAGCAAATGTATGAATAAATGACCAAGCAATGTTCAAACAATGTCTTAAGATGTCTAAGATGGCATACAAGTGCTTAGAATGTCATGGCAAGTTCACATGTTCATGCAATGCAATATAAGATGCAAGTATGGATGCAAGATTAGGGTTACATGAAAGGATGAGATGCAAATGACAAAAACAGAAGCAAATCACATGATAAAAATTTGCAAATGAACTCAAAGGAACCATAACCATATGATATCACACCCCAAAGGAGAAGGTCTAACTCTTAACCTAAAGAAAGTTGTGATTTTTCTAAGTTAACTAGGGTTTTTGGGTACCTTAAGGGGGAAAATGCAAATCAAATGGGAAATGCAAGATAAATTCATGACAAAAATATCCTAGAAACTACATGCTATATGGAAAACAATGCAAAAAGAATCATTGTCAAACCCCTCATGGTTAGGCAGAAAAGAATTTTCAAAGTTAGGGTTCTAAAAAGGGAATTTTATGAACCCTAAATTCAAGAAAAATGTCAAAGTTGGATCAAAACTAGAAAGAAATCTGTATGACTGGTTTGACAATGTCTCTAAATGTCCTAAGATGCAAATGTGATTTTTTTTGGAATTTTTTAAAACCTAAATGGTATTTTAATTAATTAATTTCCATTAATTAATTAAAATAAACATTAAAATATTTTTAAAATGGGTTTTTAATGCGAAAAATAAAAATAAAAATATTTTTGGGTGAAGAAAAATATTTGAAATTAAAATGCAGAAGGAATTTTTTTTATGATTTTTCTAAGTATTTTAAATAAAATGGTAAGTAAAATAGGATTTAAATGAAATAAAAATTGAAATAAATGAAAGTAATCCAATCCAATGGATCAGATTCAAACTGGGGGGGGATTGCATTGACCAGCGCGCAAATTAAAGGCCCAGATTCAATCTGGCTTAATTCTATTTAATTAAATAAATTAAAATGATTAGGATTAAGTGAAATGATCCTGGCCCTCCATACACGCGCGAAACCTAGATCCTACGCTCCAGATTCAAACTCAGCTAATCACCTGAGATTAGCCCTAATTAATCTCAGGTGGCCGAAAAAGACTTCCGGTCGTCTTCTCCGACGAGCTCCTCCCCTGAACTTCCCCAAAACACTACCCCAGACCCTCAAACTCTCCAGAAACGATCCTTACATCACCCTAAACAAGAATCTGGCCCTAAAAATCATTTCTCATTCCTCAAAAATAAGATTCGAATCAAAATCTAAAAATGTCAAAACTTTCAGACAGCCATGAAATCCTTAATACACAACCATTTTCAAAAATAAAAACACCAGCATGATCAGCACATCACATAGATTCATTCAGGAACTTAAAATTTCATTTCTGGAAAAAAAGTTCTTGAGGTTACCTGAGCTTGAGCTTTCTCAGTTTGGAGCTTTTGGACCTCTTCTCTTGTGAAAATCCACTCCTCTTGACCCCCTGGTGATGTTGCAATGCTTTGAAGAAGTTTAAAATGGCTGGATTGAGTGGCTGCACCTCAACTGGTCTGAAATCGTGTTTTGTGTTTGTGGGGTTTCAGGCTGGTTTGATGGTTGGGAAATGTTCTAATGATGATGGTGAGTTGAATGGTAAAGTTTGTTTGAAGTTTGAGTGGCTGGACAGAGAGTTTCGAAAGTTTGAAGCTTGAAGGTGATTTTGAGAAACTTGGTGTATGAACTAATTCAGGCTTGTGTGTGTTATGCATTGGCTTGCTTTTGGTCCACATAACATAACCCTATTGGCCAGAGAGTGGTTGTGGCTGCAGCTGATTGGTATGGGTCATTTTGCAAAAAGTCAACAAATTGTGTACTTGAGGTATGGGCTCATGTTGCAGCTGTTCTTTGGCATGTCCTGGCTCAGCATTGTTCAAGGAGAGCCATGGAAAGTGATTTGGGGTGCTGCAGCAAGTGTATGAGAAGATTCATGCCCTTTTGCAAATTTGAAGAACTTTGGCCCTTTTTGAATTTCTTGAAGTTCAAGGCATGAAATAGAATGATTCTTTGGGCAATTTTGGTCACAATGCATTGTATTATGTTTGTATGATGCTTAGAGAGTGATTAGAGGTCACAAAATGACTTGGTATGTGAAATTGCACAAAATCCTCTTTGGTGTGAAAGTGAAAATTATAGGATTTTTGCCAACTTTGCAAAGCCATAACTTGAGTTCCATAATGAATTAGGACTTGTTCTTGTACTTTTTGAAAATGGAATGATCCAATATACAACTTTCATGACCAACAATTTTTCATTTGAAGCATTTTTGGTTGAGAAAGAGGAGGTTGAAAAACTTTCCCAAAATGGAAAGTTTCCATTACAAGTCATTTCCATTTTTGGCAACTTTTGGTTTAGCTTAAATTTATTCAATTTTGTGAACTTACAAGCACTTCAATGATCAAATAAAGATCATATAACTTCAATTTGATGAAAATTCCACTTTGGTTCCATTGTTGGGGGCCTCAGATGCCCTGATTTTGCTCTGACTTGCTCAAGAAGTTACCCAATGGACAAATGACTTCCACAATGAATTTATTCATCAAACTTGGTACATATGATCCTTTTAACATATTGAGACTATTAGAAAAAAGAATGACCAAAAAATTTGGAGTTATGGCCTCTGAAACCAAAACCCTAATTTCAGGTCATCTGTGTAGTGAAACCCTAGCTCTGCTTCCATGCTTCCCAAGTTCTTGTGATTTCTTGACTTCCTTGATCTTTGAGGGATATAATATGATGATAGAACACACATGGACCCTCTTGGAATGATTGGGGGCCTTTGGAGTGGCTCAGATGGATCCTTGGATTGCTCAGATCACAAACCCTAGATGCAAATGAACTTGAACTAATGCAGATGAAACAAAGATGCAATATGAGGTGACATGCTTAAACTTATGCCAATATGAAAGATCACAAGCCATGGTGTGAAATTAGTGAGGGCAAATTTGGGGTGTTTACAATATGCATGCATGGCATGATGTTCTTAATGTAAATGAGAATGTCATATGCGTTATGGATGTGTATGCCTTGATATGATGTAAATGATGTATGTATGAATTATGTAGTCGAAGCCCATTAGTAGCTTCATGTAACAACTATTGGCTAGGGAAAATAAATCCCGATTTGTTGTTGAGGAATATAAAGACATCGTTCTCGTCTTGTTTCAGAATATTGTACTTAGGACCTTTCGATTTTTGTTCATCGTACTTTTTATTGAAAGATTAGATTCCTAAATACCCTGACTGGGGATAAAAGAGACAAACATTTCCCTGAGAAATTTATCGGCCAAGTGTCAATTCTTCGGAGGATATCAGGCTTTGAGAGAAATCCGTCTAGGACTTTGTAAAGCTGGGAGGACAAGAGGCTACTTGATACTTTAATGAAATAAGTTCGTAAAGATTATTCTGTGGGGATGAACAAGTGAAGATTCGTTGGATATGAACTTTGCTGGGGATTCCTACCTCCGAGAGTCCTTAGTAAATGCCATTATAGTAATTTTATATTATTTTATATGCATTTTTGGTAAACATCAATCATATTCAAAAGCATATATACATTCAAACATAATCAACTGACGTTTTTGCTTAAGTAAAAAGAAAAAAGTAAACCTGAATTAGAAAATAGAACTGTATTAATTTTGATAGTGGCCTATAAACAGGAAAGTTTGAACAAAGAGACGGAAATCCTAGTAAGAGGAATTCGTCGTAGAAAATATAAAAGGGTACAAAAACAAGGAAAAAAAACTATGTGTAAGTGATCCTGTAACGCCCTGATTCAATTATTTCCCATTTTTGTTGAGTCTTTTATTTAAACTGAGTGATAATTGTTTTAATTACGAAATTGGTGTGTTTATGTGATATGTTGATGTGTTATATTATTTTACCGTTTTGAGAATTTTCTGGTAAAATTAGATTGGAGGGTATTTTAGACATTTGCTAATTAATGTTAAGTTAGAAATTATGTAGAATTATAATTTTGAGAGAAAATGATATTTGGTAGAAAAATAGAAATAGAAATAGATAGAAAGATATAAGAGTAGAAAGAGAAGAAAAAGAGAGATATAAAGAAATAGAAAGGAAAGAAAAGGAGAAGAAGAAAAAAGAAAAGGAAAAGAGGGAGAGCTTGGAAAATCTTCAAGATAGCTCCTAGGAATCGAAACAATCGAGTAAGGGTGTGCAATATTGTGATCTTATCATTGTGTATGATTATATATGTGTTAGATTGATTGGGTTTTTGTTTTGGAGAAGTTTAGAGAATATGAGGTTTTGGGGTTTTTGATGAAAATCTAAGAAATTAGTAGATTAATCGGTTGAAATTTGATATAATCGAAGTATGATAGTTAATACATGTAAATGATCATGTTTGTTGAGGTTTGGTGGGGTTTGGAACCCTTTTGGTATGACTGTTGCGCGATTAAGCTGCTGCTGAAATCGCAGTGTTTGCTCAGCGAGCGATTCCTTGCTCAGCGAGCTATCCAAAACATTTTCGCTCAGCGACACGCTCCTCGCTCAGCGAAACCTGGAAGTTTGAATTTTGTGTTTTAATTCATAACTTTTGATCCAAGTATCTGTTTTAAACGTTCCACATATCGATTCGAAGCTAAAAACATGTAGAAACTAATGATGCTAAAAGATGAAATTTTTAGCCGACGTTTACCCAACTTTTCCGATAAAACATAATTATGTTAGTTAAGGAATTGTGGGATTGATTGTGTTACTGTGGCCGTTTGGCAAATAAATGCATTTCTTGAAGTGAATATGGATGCATGTTGATAGTGAAAGAGTTCGTTGCCATTTGGCGTAATTGATGCAAATGTGTATAGTTTGTTTGTGATTGTATGAGGTGAATGCATTTTCAAGAATGTTGTGGGTCATTTTGCATGTGAAGCATAATGTATGCATTCTTGTATTGTGGGATTCTATGTGAATCCGTTGTAACGTCATGTGCCCATGGGGGTGTGAGCGATGATTACAACATGATTGTGTGCTCGTGTGGGGTGTGAGCAATCAGATTGTGTGCTCGTGTGTGGTGTGAGCAATCCATAAACATTGTGTACCCATATGGGGTGTGAGCAATGGGTTATTTAATTAAGAATGATTGTGTGCCCGTGTGGGGTGTGAGCAATCCACAAACATTATGTGTCCATGTGGGGTGTGAGCAATGGGTGAACATTGTATGCCCGACGGGAAGTTACTTTTGGTAACGAGCGATGGTTCCAATAAGTTCCTGAGTGAACTTGAGATGATTGAGTCGGTACCGCATTGAATTTGCATAGAGCTGTGAGTCCGTCTCTATGATTTGCATTTATCATCTATAATTGAAAATTGGTGAATAAACATGAATAATGTATGTTTATGCGGAGTGATAGAAATTGGTGCATAAACATGAATAATGTATGTTTATGCGGAGTGATAGAAATTGGTGAATAAACATGAATGTATATGTTTATGTAGAATGATGTGAAATGATGGAATTGTGCATGACGAATATGCTTGGTTTGTATATATACATTGTGATGTATATGTGTGATGAGTGATGAATTGTGGTGAGAATATGTATATGTGTATTTTTATGTTAAGATATATAATTATATGCATTGTTATTATGATAATATTTCTCACCCTTCTGTTGTTTTATGATGCTCTATGAGGCATTGCAGAGTAGGTTTGCTGGAGGTCTTTTTGTGAAGCGTGTCTTCATTCTTTTGGTCGGTCAGCTATGATATGTAGCACCAGGTAGCTAGGGTTGGCTTGATGCCTTTTTGTGATGAATTTGTATATGTATCTTGGTGATGAATGTTTATGTAAACATGAATTATGTGGTGGATCAAACTTGATGATATATATAAGTATATATGTTAGATGTTGATTAATGTTTAGTTTCCGCTGTTATTTTAATGTTGAGGTATGAGTGTAAGGATTAAATCCCTCTGTTGCAAGTTACCCCATTGTTGCATATCGTTATATGAGCAGGTGTTGGATGTTTTAATTTCATGTATAATGTGACATGCCTCTTTTATACTATGTTTTAATTATACTCTGATGGAATTTTTAATTTTTGCCTAAATGATTAATTGATTGTTTGGGGGTATAGAAATGGGGTGTTACATTTAGTGGTATCAGAGCTAGTGTCGAGCCAGTGTCGAGTCATGTGTCTGTCTTGTTGTTGTGATGGTTGAACTGTTGTTTACCATTGTTATTGTTTTTGGGAATAATCAGAATATGGCTGGTAGAAATGACAATTCGATGGCTGCTGCTTTGGAAGCAATGGCTTGGGCGGTGCAGGGTGCTCCAAATGTGAATGCTAATGATGAGTTCAGGAAGAATCAACCACCTGTCTTCAAAGGAAGATTTAACCCCAATGGTGCTCAAGTTTGGTTGAAAGAGATTGAAAGAATCTTAAGAGTCATGGACTGTGCTGAAGAGAGTAAGGTGAGGCTTGCTTCTCACATGCTGAAGGAAGAAGCCGATGATTAGTGGGTCGGTATAAGTCAAGCTCTTGAGGAAAAAGATGAAGAGATAACTTGGGATGTTTTTCATACTGAGTTCTTGAGGAAGTATTACCCTGAAAGTGTGAAAGGGAAGAATGAGATGGAGTTCCTTGAACTGAAACAAGGTAGTATGTCCATGGTGGACTATACTTATAAGTTTGTGGAGTTGGTTCAATTTCATCCTCATTATGCTACTACTACTGCCGAGTTCTCGAAGTGTATTAAGTATGAGAATGGACTGCGTCCTGAGATTAAGCAAGCTGTGGGATATCAAAGAATAAGAAGGTTTTCGGATTTGACGGAATGTTATAGAATTTTCGAGGAGGATATCAAGGCTCATTCTACATATTACAAGAGTTTGAATGAAAGGAAAGGAAAGCAACAAGCTGGAAGTGGACCTTATGTGACACCCGCTGATAAGGGAAAGCATATGGGAAACTTTGATAAGATATCTAGAGGAGGAGGTTCTGGTCCCGTTAAGTGTTACAAGTGTGGTGATTTGGGTCATAAGTCTTTTGAGTGTGGGAAGAACATAGTGAAATGTTCTAACTGTGGAGGCCTTGGACATGCTACTACCGAGTGTAAAAGGAATGTTGTGAAGTGTTTCAATTGTGGAGAAGTGGGTCACATTAGTACTAAGTGTACTAAACCTAAGCAAGCTCAAGCGGGCGGAAAGGTGTTTGCATTAGTAGGGAAGGACACTACTAGTGCAGATCGTTTGATTAAAGGTACATGTTTTATTAATAGTACACCTTTAGTTACTATAATTGATACGGGAGTGACTCATTCGTTCATTTCTCTTGAGTGCGCTAAGCATTTGAATTTGTTTATGTCTTCTTGGGGTGGTGAGATGGTTATTGAGACTCCCGCTTCAGGGTCGGTAACTACGTACTTGGTGTGTGTAAGTTGTTCTTTGACCATGTATGGTAAAGATTTTGTTATGGATTTAGTTTGTTTGCCATTAGAGGGTTTGGACGTAATCTTGGGTATGAACTGGTTGCAATGTAATCGAGTTCATATAGATTGCTATCATAAGTTAGTGAGGTTTCCTTCTTTGGATGATGTTGAAGATGAGAGTTTCCTATCCACTAAAGAGTTGAAGAAACTTTTAGCGGTCGAAGCTCAGTTGTTTGGTTTGTTTGCATCATTGTCGGTGGAGAGTGAAGTTGAACTCAATGGGTTCCCAATGGTGTGTGATTTTCCAGAAGTGTTTCTGGAGGATATTAAGGATGTACCGCCGGAAAGAGAAGTTGAGTTTTCTATTGATCTAGTTTCGGGTACTAGAACAATTTCGATGGCACCGTATCGTATGTTAGCATCAGAGTTGGTAGAGTTGAAGAAATAATTGAATGACTTGTTGGACAAGAGATTTATTAGACCGAGTGTTTCTCCTTAGGGTGCTCCGATATTGTTGGTAAAGAAGAAGGATGGGAGTATGCAGTTATGCATTGATTATCGACAGTTGAACAAGGTGACAATTAAGAACAAGTATCCGCCTCCAAGGATAGATGATTTGATGGACCAATTGGTTGGTGCGCGTGTTTTTAGCAAGGTTGATTTGAGATCAAGATATCACCAGATTCGTGTGAAAGAAGATGATATTCAAAAGACCTCTTTTAGGACACGGTATGGTCATTACGAATATTCTGTGATGCCATTCGGAGTTTCTAATGCGCCGGGTGTGTTTATGGAATACATGAACCATATTTTTCATGAGCAGTTGGATCGTTTTGTGGTTGTGTTCATCGAAGATATTTTGATTTATTCTAAGTCTCAAGAGGAGCATGAAAAGCATATAAGGATTGTGTTACATATTTTGAAAGAGAAACAATTGTATGCTAAGTGGTCGAAATGTGAATTTTGGTTGTCAGAAGTAAGTTTTCTTGGACATGTTATTTTCGATGGTGGTATTAGTGTTGATCCATCCAAGATTGATGAGGTAATGCAATGGGAAGTTCCTAGATCGGTTACGGAGATTCGAAGCTTTTTAGGCTTGGCGGGTTATTATCGGAGGTTTATTGAGGGATTTTCAAAGTTGGAACTTCCGTTAACGCAATTGACTTGTAAGGGAGAGGCTTTCATTTTGGATATTCATTGTGAAGAGAGTTTCATTGAACTTAAGAGAAGGTTGACAATGGCTCCAATCTTGATTTTGCCAGATCCGACATAATCATTTGTGGTGTATTTTGATGCTTCATTGTTTTGGTTAGGTGGTGTTTTGTTGCAAGATGGAAAAGTTGTGGCTTATGCTTCAAGACAATTGAGAGTGCATTAAAAGAATTATCCTACGCATGACTTGGAATTAGCGACTGTGGTGTTTGTTTTGAAAATTTGGAGGCATTATCTTTATGGTGCAAGATTTGAAGTTTTTAGTGATCACAAGAGTTTGAAGTATTTATTTGATTAAAAGGAATTGAACATTAGACAAAGAAGGTGGTTAGAGCTTTTGAAGGATTATGATTTTGGTTTGAATTACCATCCGGGTAAGGCAAATGTGGTGTCCGATGCCTTAAGTCGCAAGTTGTTACATATGTCCGCATTGATGATGAGAGAATGGGGACTTTTGGAGGATTTTAGAGACTTGAGTTTGGTTTGTGAAATGACGCCGAGAAGTGTGAGACTTGGTATGCTATATGTTACGAATGATTTTCTTGCAACTGTATGTGAAAATCAAAAGTTGGATTTGAAGTTTGTTGATTTGATGATGAATGAGAATGAGGATTTCAAGGTTGATAATTTTGGAGTTTTGAGATTCCGTGGTCGTATTTGTATTCCCGATGATGTGGAGTTGAAAAAGATGATATTGGAAGAGGGACACCGAAGTAATTTAAGTATTCATCCGGGAGCGAATAAAATCTATCAAGATTTGAAGAAGATATTTTGGTGGTCCGGATTGAAGAGAGATATAGCTCATTTTGTATATGCGTGTTTGACTTGTCAGAAGTCTAAGGTAGAGCATCAGAATCCTAGTGGTTTGATGCAACCGTTGGATATTCTGGAATGGAAATGGGATAGTATATCGATGGATTTTGTTACGGGATTTCCGAATACACAAAGAGGTCATAATGCTATTTGGGTGATTGTTGATAGACTTACTAAATCTGCTCACTTTATTCCAATTGATATTAGTTATCCTTTGGAGAAGTTAGCCGAGATTTATGTTTTTGTGGTTGTGAAGTTGCATGGAGTTCCTAAGAGTATTATAACGGATAGAGATCCTAGATTTACATCAAGGTTTTGGGAGAGTTTGCAAAAGGCTTTGGGTTCTAAGCTAAGATTAAGTTTGGCTTATCATCCACAAACGGACGGCCAAACCGAGAGGACAATTCAATCGTCGGAGTATTTGTTGCGTGCTTGTGTGCTAGAGCAAGGTGGTGCTTGGGATAGTTATTTAGCGTTGATTGAGTTCACCTACAATAACATTTTTCATTCAAGTATAGGCATGGCACCATTTGAGGCTTTTTATGGTCGGAGATGTCTAACACCTTTGTGTTGGCATGAAACCGGTGAGAGAACGATAGTTGGACCGGAGATGGTACAACAAACAACGGAGAAGGTGAAGTTTATCCGGGAGAAGATGAAAGCTTCTCAAAGTAGACAAAAGAGCTATCATGACAAGCGAAGGAAAGATCTTGAGTTTCAGGAGGGCGACCATGTGTTTTTGAGATTTACACTGGTTACGGGTGTGGGTCGTGCTTTGAAGTCGAAGAAGTTGACTTCTCGTTTTATTGGACCGTATCAGATTACTGCACGAGTTGGCGCTGTGGCTTACCATTTGGCGTTGCCTCCGAATCTTTCGAATTTGCATGATGTGTTCCATATTTCGCAACTTCGGAAGTATGTTCCGGATCCGTCACATGTTATTCCTATGGACGAGGTTGAAGTGAGAGATAACCTTACGGTGGAAGCTTTACCGATTAGGATTTTGGACCGTGAAGTCAAGAAGCTAAGAGGCAAGGATATTGCGCTTGTGAAAGTAGCATGGGGAGGCGGCTCGGAAGGCAATATGACTTGGGAATTAGAGAGTAGGATGCGAGAGTCGTATCCGGAGTTGTTTGAATTAGGTAATATTTTCGAGGACGAAAATTTCTAAAGTGGGGAAGAGTTGTAACGCCCCGATTCGATTATTTCCCATTTTTGTTGAGTCTTTTATTTAAATTGAGTGATAATTGTTTTAATTATGAAAGTAGTGTGTTTATGTGATATGTTGATGTGTTATATTATTTTACCGTTTTGAGAATTTTTGGGTAAAATTAGATTGGAGGGTATTTTAGACATTTGCTAATTAATGTTAAGTTAGAAATTATGTAGAATTAGAATTTTGAGAGAAAATGATATTTGGTAGAAAAATAGAAATAGAAATAGATAGAAAGATATAAGAGTAGAAAGAGAAGAAAAAGAGAGATAGAAAGAAATAGAAAGGAAAGAAAAGGAGAAGAAGAGAAAAGAGAAGGAAAAGAGGGAAAGCTTGGAAAATCTTCAAGATAGCTCATAGGAATCGAAACAATCGGATAAGGGTGTGAAATATTGTTACCTTATCATTGTGTATGATTATGTATGTGTTAGATTGATTGGGTTTTTGTTTTGGAGAAGTTTAGAGAATATGAGGTTTTAGGGTTTTTGATGAAAATCTAAGAAATTGGTAGATTAATCGGTTGAAACTTGATATAATCAAAGTATGATAGTTAATACATGTAAATGATCATGTTTGTTGAGGTTTAGAACCTTTTTGGTATGACTGTTGTGCAACTGAGTTGCTGCTGAAATCGCAGTGTTCGCTCAGCGAGCTATCCAGAAACATTTTCGCTCAGCGAGACCTGGAAGTTGGAATTTTGTGTTTTAATTCATAACTTTTGATCCGAGTATCTGATTTAAACGTTCCACATATTGATTCGAAGCTAAAAACATGTAGAAACTAATGATGCAAAAAGATGAAATTTTTAGCCGACTTTTACCCGACTTTTCCGATAAAACGTAATTATGTTAGTTAAGGAATTGTGGGATTGATTGTGGTATAGTGGCCGTTTGGCAAATAAATGCATTTCGTGAAGTGAATATGGATGCATGTTGATAGTGAAAGAGTTCGTTTCCATTTGGCGTAATTGATGCGAATGTGTATAGTTTGTTTGATTGTATGAGATGAATGAATTTTCAAGAATGTTGTAGGTCATTTTGCATGTGAAGCATAATGTATGCATTCTTGTATTGTGGGATTCTATATGAATCCGTTGTAACACCGTGTGCCTATGTAGGGTATGAGCGATGATTACAACATGATTGTGTTCTCGTGTGGGGTGTGAGCAATTAGATTGTGTGCCCGTGGGGGGTGTGATCAATCCATAAACATTGTGTACCCATGTGGGGTGTGAGCAATGGGTGATTTAATCACAAATGATTGTGTGCCAGTGTGGGGTGTGAGAAATCATATTGTATGCCCGTGTGGGGTGTGAGAAATCCATAAACATTGTGTTCCCATGTGGGGTGTGAGCAATGGGTGAACATCGTATGCTCGACGGGGAGTTACTTTAGGTAACGAGCGATGGTTCCAATAAGTTCCTGAGTGAACTTGAGATGATTGAGTCGGTACCGCATTGCATTTGCATAGAGTCGTGAGTCAGTCTCTATGATTTGCATTTATCATCTATAATTGAAAATTGGTGAATAAACATGAATAATGTATGTTTATGCAGAGTGATAGAAATTGGTGAATAAACATGAATAATGTATGTTTATGCGGAGTGATAGAAATTGGTGAATAAACATGAATGTATATGTTTATGTAGAATGATGTGAAATGGTGGAATTGTGCATGATGAATATGCTTGGTTTGTATATATACATTGTGATGTATATGTGTGATGAGTGATGAATTGTGGTGAGAATATGTATATGTGTATTTTTATGTTAAGATATATAATTATATGCATTATTATTATGATAATAGTTCTCACCCTTCTGCTGTTTTATGATGCTCTATGAGGCATTGCAGAGTAGGTTTGCTGGAGGTCTTTTTGTGAAACGTGTCTTCATTCTTTTGGTCGGTCGGCTCTGATATGTAGCACTAGGTAGCTTTGGTTGGCTTGATGCCTTTTTGTGATGCATTTGTATATGTATCTTGGTGATGAATGTTTATGTAAACATGAATTATGCGGTGGATCAAACTTGATGATATATATAAGTATATATGTTTCTTGTTGATTAATGTTTAGTTTCCGTTGTTATTTTAATGTTGAGGTGTGGGTGTAAGGATTAAATCCCTATGTTGCAAGTTACCCCATTGTTGCATATCGTTAAATGAGCAGGTGTTGGATGTTTTAATTTCATGTATAATGTGACATGCCTCTTTTATACTATGTTTTAATTATAATCTGATGGAATTTTTAATTTGTGCCTAAATGATTAATTGATTGTTTGGGGGTATAGAAAGGGGGTGTTACAGATCCCATCAAGTTTCAACTCTGTTATTGCCATTATCTTCAAATATATCATCTTTCATTGTCGGAAGAGAAATGATTGGACTGATCTACACCTGTTTGAACTTGATATTGGTAGCATAACTAGTTGAGATTACATGGGTGATCCAACGAGACATAGTCATATGCTCTAATCCTTAACTTTTGCCTGGATTTCCATTTCAGGTTTTCAGTCCACCGGGATACCCTTTTTTGCTCAAGTTGCCTTTTCAGGTTTTTCGACTTTCCGGGTGTACAATTATATATATATATATATATATATATATATATATATATATATATATATATATATATATATATATATATATATATCCCTAATTTTTGCCCGAACCCTTTTGGTTCGCCGGGATGCCCTTATTTTTTCCTAGGCCAGTCAACCTAGCAGGTCTCTTTTTATGCGTAGTATTTTTTAACTATGTCTGTGTTAACAGGTTGCGGGAAATCTTCACCATCCATAGTAGTGAGCATCATAGTACCTTTAGAAAATACCCTTTTGACTACAAATGGCCCTTCATAGGTGGGATCCATTTGCCTCTAGGATCACCCTGTGGTAATATGATACGCTTTATCACCAAATCTCCAGCCTGGTATACTTGTTGCTTGACTTTCTTATTAAAGGCTTTGATCATACGCTTCTGATTCATCTGACCATGACAAACAACTACAAGCCTCTTTTCATCAATCAAGTTTATCTGGTCGAGTCGAATCTGAATCCATTCATCTTCATCTAAGTCTGCATCTTTCATAATTCTCAGAGAAGGGATCTGAACTTCAATAGGTAAAACTGCCCCCATCCCATAGACAAGAGAGAATGAGGTTGCCCCGATTGAAGTACGTACTGTGGTGCGATAACCATGAAGAGAAAATGGTAACATTTCATGCCAGTCTTTGTATGTAACTGTCATCTTCTACAAGATCTTCTTGATATTCTTATTGGCGGCTTCCACTGCGCCATTCATCTTTGGTCGATATGGAGAGGAATTGTGATGCTTAATCTTGAACTGCGTGTAGAGTTTAGTAGTCATAGTATTGTTTAAATTAGTACCATTGTCTGTGATAATCCTTTATGGGATGCCATATCTACATATAAGATTATGTTTGATGAACCGAGCCACAACATTCTTAGTAACAGAAGCGAACGAGGGTTCCTCTACCCATTTCATAAAGTAATCTATAGCAACAAGAATGAAAAGATGTCCATTGGAAGCGGTAGGTTTTATCTCACCAATCATATCAATTCCCCACATGGAAAAAGGCCAAGGAGCAGTTAGAACATTCAACGGAACTGGAGGTACATGTACTTTATCAACATAGATTTGGCACTTATGACAAGTTTTGGAGTGCTGATAGCAATCAGCTTCCATGGTAGACCAATAGTAACCTGCTCTCAAAATCTTCTTAGCCATAGTATACCCACTAGAGTGAGTACCAAATATCCCATCATGCATGTCTTACGTAATCTCTCTTTCTTCCTTCTTGTCCACACAATGAAGCAAAGTCAAATCGTGATTGGGCTTGTACAAAATTCCATTACTCAGGAAAAACTTGGCAGAGAATCTCCTCAAAAACTTCTTGTCATTAACAGATGCCCCTTCAGGATACTCCTGAGCTTCGAGATATATTTTTACTTCATGGAACCAAGGTTGCTCTTCTACTCCCTCAATATAAACCTCATAACAGTATGCATGCTCAACTAATCAATCAATAGTAATTCTAGGAGCTTCATTGTCCCAACTGACTTCGAACATAGATGACATAGTAGCTAATGCATCTGCCAACTGATTCTCTTCTCATGGAATATGTTCAAAAGTGATCTCTTCAAAGTATGGAATCAAAGACAACACATTCTCTATATAAGGAATGAGATTTGGATGCTTTGTGTCCCATTCTCCTTTAATATGACTAACTACCAGGGCTAAGTCTCCTATATATTCAAAAGTTGAATCTTCATCTCAATGGAAGCCTTGATACTCATGATACACGCTTCATATTCAGCCATATTGTTGGTACAATCAAAATAAAGTCTTGTAGTAAAAGGCGTATAACAAACCTCGGGAGAAATAATCACAACTCCAATACCATTACCAAGCGCATTAGAAGCTCCATCAAAAACCATAGTCCATCGGGATCCCTGTTCAGGTCCTTCATACAGTCTAGGTTCTTTAATAATAAGCATAATATCTTTAGTTGGAAACTCAAAGTTCATGGACTGGTAGTCATCCACTACTTGATGAGCCAAATGATCAGCTACCACACTTCCTTTAATTTCCTTCTGAGTAGTATACTATATGTCATATTCTGTCAAAATCATTTGTCATCTCGCTATTCATCCGGAGAGAGCAGGTTTCTCAAATATGTATTTGATAGGATCCATCTTCGAAATAAATAAACTGGTATGAGTCAACATATACTATCTTAGTCGGCGAGCAGCCCGTGCCAAAGCGCAGCAAGTTTTCTCGAGCATTGAGTATCTTATTTCACAGTTGGTAAACGTTTTGCTAAGGTAGTATATTGCTTTCTCTTTTCGACAAGACTCGTTATGTTGCCTCAACACACACCCCATTGAGTTGTCTAATATTGTTAAGTACATAATCAAAGGTCTTCCCGCAACTGGTGGCATCAGTATTTGAGGTTCTTGGAGATATTTCTCGATCTCATCAAAAGCTATCCGGAATTCGTCATTCCATTCCATTACTTGATCTTTCTTCAGTAATTTGAAGATTGGCTCACAAGTAGCAGTTAATTGGAAAATAAATCTTGCAATATAGTTCAGGAGTCCCAAGAAACCTCTGACATCTTTCTCAGTACGGGGAGTAGGTATTTCTTGTATAGCTTTTACCTTTGTAAGGTCAACTTTAATACCTTTACAACTGACAACGAAACCCAAAATTTTACCAAATCTAACTATAAAGGTACATGATGCGTGTTTTTCGCAAGTGTACGAACACGTCAGAGTAATATAAAAGATTGTCGAATCCATAGAGACCAAGTGTCAATCTATCGTATCTGTTGTTATGGTGTGTATCTAAGGCAATTGAAAATAATGGTTTTAAAGGGTGCACAATGATAAATAAAATAGTAATTTAAAATGATTAATAAAGACAGGTTCGAATGCAATTCACATAATCAATTGATAATCAAGTACTTGTTAATAGAACTACTTATGGGCAATATTTTCTACTTTGAAAAGAACTAATTTAACAGGAACTGTTGCTTTCGCGTATTCAGAACCGAGTTGTACTCTCTAATCAACCCCTCTTATTGTCATAGATAAAAAGGTACGTACTGCGTTAGAGTAGTAAACCTATTTTTAAGAAATATAGTATCTTAACTAAGTTGAAAAGTATTTTGTCCTGGATTTCTTAGCAAAAAGAGGTTCTTATGAACCAGACTCTAAACTTCTTAACGCGTCCGAAAATAGTTTTAAAATCTCTTTTCTTTTTTAATCTAAAAACTCCTAATGAACTAAACAAAACACTTTTGGCTGTTTCTGAAATAGATAAAAACAATTAAGTTAAATAGGCGTTGGACGACTTTCGATCTTATCCAACGGAACTTTAAAGAACGTGAAACTTATATTGAAAGTCAAAATAGCCCTTAAGCGTTTCTACAAACAGTTGTACGGATTACCGGTTAATTATGATCCTTACATTCTAACCTTTGTAAATTTAGTTAGACATGGTACAATAAAAGTTCATTCTAATATTTTTCATAAAAAGTATTTAGTGTGAGTGCGGAAAGTAAATAAAATTAGTGCGAGTGCGGGAATGTAAATAAAAGTAATGCGAGTGCGGGAAAGTAAATAAAAGTAGTGCGAGTGCGGGAAATAAATAAAAGTAGTGCGAGTGCGAGAAATAAATAAAAGTAGTGCGAGTGCGAAAATAAAATAAAGTAAAGCGATGCGGAAAATAAAATAAAGCGAATGCGGAAAATTAAAATACGAACTGAAATTAAAATGGCGGCAGGACTAACTTCCTTCCAGAGTGCTCCAAGACTCGATCACACAGACGTATACAGACTCGATCACTCGATTGTAGTAACACCCTGATGTGAAGTGGTTACTACTTTATAACTGATATATGCCTAAGAGATTCTAAGTTTGGGTGATAAAAACAAAATTCTAAAGTCCTATTTATAGGCAAACTTTAAATGGGAAAAAACTAGGATGTCCCCTCCACTAAAAAGTGGAGGGAAACCACTTTTGCCTTGTGGCGCTCGCCACAGGCTCATGGAGCCCATCATGAGTGTAAAAAGGTGAAGAAAGTGGGGATCATGGGCATATGGAAGTTATGGAGTGGTCTTGAGACGTGGCCACGTCATGGCTGACCCCATGGCGCCAGCCACAGTGGGTGTCGTAAGTGCAAAATGCTGAATTTCTTGATTTTTATTCTTCCAGCTCCTTTTTCGCTCCTTTTCTCTATTGAGGCCCCAATTACATTAAAAACCTGAAAAAAAAAGAAAAAAAAAGTAATAACATAACAAAATAGCAATAAATACTTAGTGAAATTCTGTGATCAGGTATGAGATGTCCTAAGAGATGTCCCAACACTTGACAGATTTAACCAAAACTTAAAAAGCAAGAAAAGTAAACAACACAGAAGTTTGTTAACCCAGTTCAGTGTATAACCACACTTACATCTGGAGGCTACCAAGCCAGGAGGAAATCCACTATAAGTAATATTAATTCTAGACTTAAACCACCCTGTTTAATCTATCACTTAATAACTACCCAATGCAATTTCTACCTAAGACACAACTTAGATAAGAGTACCCTACTCACTCTCCCTTAATCACACAGTGATTTTGTTTACAAGTTTAATGAAATTGAAGTCATACTTCAAACAAAACAGCTTGATCTTACTTCACAGTTTCAATCAAGTAACAAATGCACTTTTTCTTAAAAGCTCATAAAGTGGTACAATTAAACAACCTGCTATTAAAACACTAGACACCCTATTTTGTCTTCTGAAATTCGTACTCAATTCTATGAGTTTCTGTTGATTAAATAGGTATCTGTAATTTGGGCTTTCTGTAGAATGATCCAGCCCTAATGCGTATGCAGCTTCCACCTTGAATTTAGGGTTTGTTACTTCCTAGATTCTAGGTGATTTAGGTCTTTTGTTTTAATCTGAATCTTCAATATAAAACTCCCTACAGATGCGCCTTATTCTGTTTTTATCCATCATTAATTAATTCCAGATAACTCTCCTTAAATATCTCTGATCAGTTAGTCAATAATTAATTCTGGTAGCAGGTTTGAGATGTCTCAACATCTGTTGGGACATCCTGAAAAACTGAACTTAAGTCATTTACACAATGTCCCAACATCTGGTGAGATATCCTGAAATAAGTTCATATACTCTGTTTGATAATGTCCCAACATTTGATAGGACATTCTGAACTGAATTCAATATTTCTTGTTGGTCAAAAATTCTGCCAATTCAAGACATCTACAAACTCCCCCTTTGGCTAATTTTTGGCTAACATCTTTTCTGGTTTTCAGAGTGCAGCAGAAGTTCTTTTTATCAGAGTATAGCATTACTTTTCTGTTGATTCATATTTGAGATTACTCCCCCTCAAACATATATGTATCCAGTCTTGTTGCAACAGAAATATTTATCAAAACACACTGATTCAGTTCATACCTAAACAAACAGATTTTTCATTCATAATTAAACAGCAATACATTTTGTTGTTGTTGTTCTCCCCCTTGTTAGACACAAATTATGGGGCCAAAGACACTAATCCAGAAATACAATGCAGTGCTGTCATTACAATTTGCCTCACATACAATGATCACTCAGACTCCTCACTTTCAGTTTCTTCATCAGCTTCAGTTTCTTCATCAGAGGCAGTTTCTTCATCAGATGCAGCTTTCTGATCTCCTTCACTCTCCAACCTTTGAATGATTTCCTCAAGTTTCTGCTTTCTAGCTTCAAGCTCTTTGCAAGTGCTCTTGAGTTCAGCAATTAATGCCTTCTTGGAGATTGGAGTCTTAGCAGTTGAAGGACCTGCAGATGTCCCAGAAGGTGCTTCAACATCTGCTGCATGAAGACTGAGGAACAGTTTGTAGTGAAATGCCAGGGGGCTTTCTCTCTTGCAGACTGTGTCCTTCTCAGTGAGAATCCCAGGGTATTGACTTAGAACTATACCACATATCAAAGAGGGAAAAGCTATTGGCAGCTTTGTTGCAGAAGAGCTGGCATGCTTCAAGGTCTGATCAAAAATGTAAGCACCATAATCCAGCTTAGTCTGAGTTCCCACAGCATAGATAAACCTGGCCAGACCAGTGGATATTGAAGATGTGTGGTTGGTAGGCACCCAGTTTGCTGTACCAATCCTGTTCAGCATGGCATATTTTCTTGTTAACATGCTCACTGAGAGCTTTCCTTTAACAGGCCATGCCTTGACCTGGTTTGCAGTGATAACCTTGCAGACTTGGTTATCTGTTTTACCTAGCTCATTTGGTCCATCTGTTTCTCTTCCTAGGTATTGGTTGATGATTTGAGGAGAGAACTCTACACACCTACCTCTAACAAAGACTTTTCTAAATTCAGAGGACTTACCATTGGCACAATCCTCCTGAAGATTAACAATGAATTCTTTGACAAGAAGTTCATAGCAGGGAGAGAGATCTGAGACTGTTTTGAAGAGGCCTGCATCAGAGATGAGATCAATCAGTTCAGTGCACTCAAGTGCATTACTGCTCAGTTCTCTTTCAAGGGCAACCCTTCTCTGGTACACAAACTTCCATCTGTTAACACTAGAGACATGATGGAATGAGATGTTGTCCAAGGGAGCTTCTGGAACAGCAGTTGAAGCCCTAGATGGTGCTGGTTTCTTCTTGGGAGGAGATGTTGGGACATCTGATTCAACATCTGAGTCTGATGGGGTAACAACTTTCCTCTTCTGGGTTTGGACTTTACTCCATTGTTTTGTTGGACCAAAGGCAGCTTTAGCTTTGCCTTTCTTTGGTGTAGCTTTCTTCTTCTCAGGAATTTCAGGTTCAGCTTGCATCTTTCCTTTCCTGGACCTGAGCCTTTTGGCTATGCTAGGTCTAACAAAGGCTATGATATCTGTATCAGAGTCCTGTTCCAGGTTCACCACTGGAGGAGATTGAGCAGTCTCCTCTTCAGCTGGTTGATCAGCAGAGATTTGATCTTCATTTGAGGCTTTGGTCTGATCCTCAGAGACTTCTTCATCACTTTCATTTGAGGCCTTTTTCTGGTCCTCAGTTTGTTCAATATCAGCATCAGATGAGTTCTTTTTCTCATCTTCAGATGTTCCAACATCTATTGGGACATCCTGTTGAGCAGGAGTGTCCTCTGCAGCTTGAGCTTGTTCTTCTTGAGGTGCAGGCATGGTGTTCAGAGGAATAGAAATCCCACTAACCACTCTCTGTTCAAAAAGAATCTTGTTGACTATCTCCTTGATGGAAGCATCCACATAGTCAGAAGATTTTGGAGGCATGTTTGTTGGAGAAGGAATGCCTCCTTTGGATTTGCTGCAGACTTGATCTTTAGCTCTTTTAGGGGTTCTTGGCTTTTTAGCATGAGAAGCACTTCCTCTGAGTTCGTACAATGGGGTTGATTTCATTGGTACCACAGAGATGGGAGTTGCATGAACTACGTCTTCTTTGTTGAGAACTTCTTCAGGAGTGTTAGGGTTTT
Source organism: Lathyrus aphaca (assembly GCA_963966055.1). Classification (NCBI taxonomy): domain Eukaryota; kingdom Viridiplantae; phylum Streptophyta; class Magnoliopsida; order Fabales; family Fabaceae; genus Lathyrus; species Lathyrus aphaca. The sequence continues at coordinate 351,675,639 of OZ014520.1, read as the reverse complement.
GAGACATTGTTAAGGAAGATGGATGAAGAGCTTTAGGGTTGATGATTTCTGAAGTACAGCTAGTTAATGTGATTCGCTTGTGATAGTATGATGAGAATCTTGATAGCTTATTATAAGCAGTTACTAAATAAGTAGCCGTTACATTGCAAATTATTAGGAATGGAATTCCCAAGGTTCTTGTCCAGACTGGTTTTGCCATCTGGAACTTATGCCATACAATTTCATATGACATGTTGGCACATCTCATTAACTGCTAAATATCACATAAACAGATTCCCAGTTTGCCCCTTAAGTTCTCAAATTGTGTAGCATCCAATGCTTTGGTAAAGATATCAGCTAACTGCAGATTTGTAGCTACATGTTCCAATGAAATCACCTTTTATTCTACAAGATCTCTGATGAAATGATGTCTGATATCAATATGCTTGGTCCTGCTATGTTGGATAGGATTCTTTGATATGTTGATTGCACTTAAGTTGTCACAGTACAATGTCATGACATCCTGTGGGACATTGTACTCAGTGAGCATTTGCTTCATCCAAACCAACTGAGAACAACTGCTTCCAGCTGCTATATATTCAGCTTCAGCTGTAGATAAGGATACACAATTTTGTTTCTTACTGAACCAAGAAATCAAATTGTGTCCTAGAAAGAAGCATCCTCCTGAAGTGCTTTTTCTGTCATCAGCACTTCCAGCCCAATCAGCATCACAAAAGCCAGTGAGAATTGGTTTACATCTGTAAACACCCCAAATTTGCCCTCACCCATTCACACCATGGCTTGTGATCATCTCATATGCATAAACACCATCATATCACCTCATATCTCATTTTTGATTCACTGCATAGTTTCTAAGGCATCTGCACCTAGGGTTTGTGATCTGAGCAACCTCCAAGCATCTTGAGCCATTCCAAAGGCTACTAATCAACTCAAAGGGGTCCATGGGTGTTCTTATATCATATTCCATCTCCTCAAAGTCAAAATTGCAAAGGAATCACAAGAACTAGGGTTTGAGTGGATGCAGAGCCAGGATGAACTGCACAGTTGACTGAAAATTAGGGTTTTGGTTTCAGAGGCCATAGCTCCAAATTTTTTGGTCATTCTTGTTTCCATTGATCTCTATATGGTATAGGGAGTATGCATATCAATTTTCATGAAGAAATTCCATGGGGAAGTCATCTGATCAAAGGTTGACTTTTCAGACAAGTCAGTGTAAAATCAGGGCATCTGAGGCCCCCAATGACCCAACCAATGGGTGATCTTCATCATTTTGAGTGTATATGATCTTTATTTGATCATGGAAGAGGGTTGAAGTTCATAGAAATCAGGAATTTAGGGTTTTTGCAAAGGTTGACTTTTTGGGCATAGTTGACTTTTCAAGAATGCATCATTTTAGGTCACTTTTCAAGCCTTGATTCTTGATCCAAAAAGGCTTCAAATGGAAAAACTTTGGTCATGAAACTTGTAGATCTCATCTTTCCCTTTTCAAAAAGTACAAGAACATGATCAAACTCTTCTTGGATCAAAAGTTATGGCATTGCAAAGTTGGCAAAAATCATTGTTTTTCAAGGCATGCTTCAAATGGAAATTTTGCAAAGTCTTGAACCAATGCACATTGCAGCCTCTAATTCACTACAAACCATTACATAAACATTCTCTAAGTCCTAAAAATCAGAATTGGATCAAGTTTGCCTATGGTTTGGTTTGTGTAACAAGGTTTTCTTCACATGTGAACCAAAAGCTAACCAAGTTGCAAAAGCACTCATAACACTTCACCAACTTGATGCATTGGCTGCTGAACCAAGCTAAGCTCATACACACATCATGCTGCGCAGCCCCATGCTTTGTACTTGGCTAGAAGTTGCCCATGCCCTATCTTACAAGAAGTTGACATTTTTGCAAAAGTGGCTACACCTATCCATAAAGCACAAGTCACATCCTCTGACCAATTGGATTATTTTATACTATCCATTTGCAAGCTAAACATACCAAGAAGCCAGGCTGAAACACACACATTCCACACATTCACAAAAACACTCCCATTGGCAAGTTGTTTCGAATCTGCTTGCACAGCCACAAAACACCCAAGCCAACTTCACCATTCAACTCACCCTGCCTCATAGATCACAAACCACCCAAAGCACAAGCCTGAAATAGCCAAAGCATCCCACTGCCATTCTTCACCCTCATTCTGCAGATTCATTCGAATCTCCTTCCACAAGCCACAAACAGCCAAACAAACCTTGCAAAGCTTCCCCATACATCATCTGGACCATAAACCATCATTCACAATGGCCTGAATCAGCCAGAATCACCATAGCCATTGTTGACTGAGCTTGAAGCAGGAGCTTTCGAAACTCATCAACCAGCCTACATAAATTGTTCTAAGGCATTCAAACATCACCAAGGGGTCCTAAGGAGTGGTTTGCACTTAAAGAAAAGGCCAGAAAGTCCTCAAGTGGAGAGCTTCAAATCTCAGGTAGCCTGAAATTTATTTTTCCAGAAATGATTTTTCTTGTTACAAACTTGTTCTATTTGTTTCACTGATCATTCTGGTACCATTGGTTTTGAAAATGCTTGTGATTTGGGCATTTAATTTGTTTCTGAAGCTTGCGTGACCTAGAACTTTTTTCTCTTCGATTCAGTTGATTTAGGAACTATAAATTTGTTTTGAGAGAGGGGTTTGGTTCGTGAGAGGATGAGGATCATTTCCATGTTCTTAGTTTTCATTTTTGGTACGTTTTGAGAGGTTTGGAGATTTTTCAGGTGAGGTGCTGGCCGGAGAAGACGACCGGAGGTCTTCTCCGGCCACCTGAGAGTGATTATGCCCTAATGGCGTCATTAACTCTAGTTTGAATTTGAGCCATTGATGAGCGTTGACCAGCTGACTTCCCTCTCTTTTGGATGGCCCAGAATTGTCCAATTAGCCCTAATCCACGTTTTAGGTTTAATTAATCATAATTTAATTAATTAAGTCAGAAGCTGTGTGGACCCTTGGATCTGGCGCGTGGTCAATCCATTTAAACTCAGAATCAATCTCATCCATCCATCCTGATTACTTTTTATTTTATTTGATTTTAATTCATTTTCTTTCATTTAAATTGCATAATTAATTTAAAATAGCAAAAATGACTTAAAAATTATGAAACTTTTTTCTTTAAAGTTTTATTAATTTTTAAGACCCAAAAATATTTTTATTTTATTTTTTATCATTAAAAAAGTATTTTTAAATATTTAAAAGATTATTTTTAATTGATTAATGGAAATTAATTAATTAAAAATACTTTTAGGTATTTAAAAATTACAAAAAAATTCATGAAATGTTCTAAGACATTTAGAAACATTGTCCAACCTTCAAACCAAATTTCTTTTTTGATCTTGATGCATTTTAAGAATTTTTCATTGAATTAAATCATTTTTTATGCATTATTTTGATCACATGTTTGAAAATTCATTTCTGCCTATTGGAGAAGGTTGAGACATTGATTCTTTTTGCTTTGTTTTGTGTTTAGCATGTATTTTCAAGGATAAAATGGCCATGATTTGTTTCTTCATTTTCCATTTGATTGGCATTTCTTTTGTTAAGAACCCTAAAAAACCCTAATAACTTAGAAAATTCATATCTTGAGTTTGGTTGAGAGTTGAGAGCTCCCCTTTGGGCAGTGGTTCATTATAGGTTTAGGGTTTATTTAGGTGCCATTTTCCATTTTTTATGTTAGGGTTTACTTCTGTTTTTGGTTTTTGTTTGTTGTTTGATGCATAAACCCTAATTTGGGCCTTTCTCTTGCATCCTTCTTGCATTCTCTTGCATAACTTGACTTGTCAATGCATTTTGTGCATTCTTATGATTCATTTGACATCTTAAGACATGTATGAAGCATGTTTGATCATTGCATTACATATTTTCCATGTCTTTTTGTCTTGTATGCTTCATAACATTTCATGCTTGTTCATGCTCCTTAACTTGCATCATTTGCATCCATGCTCTTGTATGAACATCCCCATGTCTTGCCTCATGTTTGCAGCACCTCATAACATCATAATCATCATCAACATGCTTCTGGTTTGGTCTAGCATCATGCCATTTCATCTCATCTTGCATTGCATTGCATTTCTTTTCTAACCTTTCAGGTGGTAAGTCAACTTGGGAAGTGAATTTGCCTTCACTTCTCATAACTTTTCTTCTCATCTCTCTTGCATCCATTGCTGCATTTCTATTTGTGTTTGAGATTGAGCTTGCTCATTCTTGCTTCTCCCACTTTCTTTCTTCAAGTGACTTGACTTCTTGAATGAAGCAAGTCACTTTGCTTCTCTTGATCTTGTTCATCTGCTTCCTGGTGGCTCCTCTGAAGATTGTTCTTGAAAACCTCACAAACCTTAGGATCAACCAAGCATGACAATGAATTAGGGTTTTGATTAGTCCCCCTCATAGTTTTTACCTTTGTGTCTCTCTTTGAGTCTTCTCTCCTCATCTCATAATCAGAGACTAAACCCTAAAGGTTTTAAGACTTTGTGATTAGGGTTATGCCTGCATCCTTCTCTTAGGATGGAGTGTATGACTTTAATCCTAAGTATTGAACCCTTAATGTGTTTAAATCTCTTAATCAATTCACTTAATAAGTATCAAGACATCACACTTGTAACTTGGGCCTTGCATTAGGGTTCTAATTCTTCCTTAAGTGGTTAAGAAGGACTAACCCTAGTGTTAATGGACAAGTCCCCCTCAAGTTGTCTTACAAATCATAAAAATCACTTCATCATCTTATCATTAACTAAAATCCACTCAATAAAGGCTTTGTTTTGTCATGAGTTTAATCCCTAATCATGGATTAAGTTGAGGAGTTTTCCTCAGCTTAAACATTCTCATCTATTATCCTTCTATTAGGATGGTGTAATGAGTCTGTTTAATCCTTGATTATGGCTTAACCTCATTACTTAACACTAAACAAAAACCACAAAAACATCTAAATAATCACAAGTAGGTTAATGATCTTAATCCTACACCAAAGGTGATTAAGTGTGAGAATCTGACTTCACACTTAAGGTACTCTCATTACCCCTAATCAGAGGGATGATGTGATGAGTTTACTAACCCATTGGTTTAGGCTTAAGCTCATTAACTTATGACAAACTTTCAAAAGCAATAAAAGACTGAAAACTCAAAAACAAACAATAATCGTCTCCTCCGGGATTCTTTTCTCATCTCCTTCACTCATAAACGAGAACTTGCTTCTTCCGTCTAATGCAAGACAGTTTGCACCTGAGCCAGACAGGTCATACACTTGAGCATAGACAAGCAAGCAGTTCACAAGTCAATTCATCTTTCAGTCTCTTTGGGTCGAACTACGGTGTTCTGACTTCCTCATTGCACGAGAGGATACGTAGGCGTAACTTAACAGTTATCGAACAAAAGTCTCTGTCCATTCCCCCTCCTTCTAGCCTCTTTCTTTTAGCCTCATGATCTTGAGCATTTCACTCCTTTCTTACACTGACACTTTCATACTTCACATCACTTCACACTTCTTTTGCACCGACACCTGTACATTCTTTTCCAGCTATACTATACACAGATTGCACTGACACTACCCCTTTAAAACACAAATCTTTTATGCGTGGATCCCGTCGAGTACGACGGACAATCTGGGTGCTAATACCTTCCCAGGTTGTAACCAACCCCCTTTCTCAGTCTCTCTGGTTCGCAACCGTCTTATCCATCTTTTTCTAGGCCTATGCAGCATTGCCTTTCCTCCGGGATAAAAATGCCTAGCTGGCGACTCTATTCATTCTCCAGTGAGTTCACGGCTGTGTGTTCTCTCTGTTCCCCTCGCCGACCGTTCGCGTCTGTACCCTTATCTGACCCTGCGTCATTTATCGGGAGCGACAGCTTGGCGACTCTGCTGGGGACCCTTATACTGCAACCAGGGCTTCTGGTTCTTTTTGTGGGTTCCTCCTAGCGCTTGATTGATTTGTGTTTACTGGGGTGTTATGTGCTTATTTGTGCTTGTATTTATTTATTGCTTTATGTACAATTTACTTTACTGCTTTCTTTATTGCATTTGTATATATCATATTGTCATACTGTTGCTGGCTGGATCTGGTTTCTTTGTTTTGGTGGGTGGGGTTCATTGAGAGTTAAGGTCCTACACCTGGGACCTGAGTGACACCTAGGCTAGAGTGAATCATATTCTTTCCCATTCCATTTCGGTCTGGTGCGGGAATATGAAACACGGTTCAGATATGGGTTTCTTCTTGAGAACTCTGTGTTGCAGATTTCCTGCAATGCTAGGGCTATCTGGGAAGCCTGCTAAGTCTGGATGACCTTTTAGTTTGACCTTCAGAAACTGAGGTGAATTAGAGGAGGAATTGTTATGGTTATGGTAAACACTGTACCTCCGGGTTAGAAGTGTTTACACTTCTCATAACGGATCCAAGTCTGAGGATCCTTGTTTTAGAACACCACCTGTGAGGGGGTTGGGCTGTTTACAGGTTTGCAGGTACCTTGACCTCAGAATACCCTGTTACTTTGACTTTGTTAAGAATACTCCATGTTGGATAGTTCTTGTGATTCTAAAACCCTGGACATGTGGCTCTTTATTTGAGTCCCCCACCTTGGTTACTGGATTTATAGACCTCCAACTGGAATTCTTGAACACACTTGGGCTTATATCAGAACACTTTGGCCAGATCCAGCTCAGTCACAACCCCTATGCATTTCATTTGCATACACACTCATTGCATCATATTAACATGTGCTTATTTGTGTTTCAGGGTATCCATTTTCATCTGGTTTTGGTTTTGACCCCATCTGTAGCATTGACCTGTCTCCACCAGCACTTGCTTCAGTTTGTCAGCCATATACTTCAGTTACTTGCACTAGCCATCCAGTGGCCCACTCCTCAGCATCTTCATCAGCACTTATTCTACTCAGTCTTCAGCATCATGGCTCCAAAGAAAAGCAACATCACTTATCATTTCTTCCAACCAGACTTATCTGATATCAGGAGGATCCAGACCCTGATCACTCCAGATCACACATCTTTGTTCAGAGAGAGCTATGGGGATATACTTGACTTGGTTATGGATCTGGACCCTTCACAGAGGAGCCTCATCCACACTTGCATCCAGTTTTATGACCCCCCATTGAGGTGTTTCACCTTTCAAGACTTCCAGTTGGGCCCTCTTTTAGAAGAATACTCATCATTGGTTGGTTTGCCTATCAGGAGAGAAATCCCTTTCAATCCTGAGATGGTCTTTCCTACTAATGGAGAGGTGGCAAAAGCTTTGCACCTGGAACCTGTTTTGATTGAACAACACATGACCTCTAAAGCTGGGATCCCTGGTTTTCATCTGGACTTCTTAATTTTTCAAGCTAGTTTGAAGGCCTCCTTGGGGGAGTGGAAAGCTGTTTGTGCTTTGTTGGCCTTAAGTGTCTATGGAATTGTGTTGTTTGCAGATGAGCCTCGATTCATCAGCAAGAATGCAATCCATTTGTTCATCCTGAAGAACCCAGTGCCAACCTTATTGGGTGATCTTTACTACTCAGTGCATCAAAGGAACGAGAAGCAGAGGGGGAGATTAGTGAGGATTTGTGCCCCATTATTCCATGCTTGGCTTCTCAAGCATCTACCCAGGACAGATGCATTTCTCAACCCTCATCAGTAGAGCAACTGGGCTAAGAGGCTCACTACTCTCACTTCAGCAGACATCAGATGGTGTACTCAAAGCACTAAGGGCAGAGATATTATCACAAGCTGTGGGCACTTTCCCAATGTGCCTTTGATAGGGGTTAAGGGGAGTATCAACTACAACCCTCTGCTGTTCAAGAGGCAATTAGGCTATGCACTGGTCCATGCTCCCAGGGTACAGGACTTGGTGGAGACCCTCTATTGTGAGAACAAGATTAGTCTGGCAACTGTTAGGCAGGCTGCCTGGGCCTGGGATCATGTTCAAACCAAGGGAGTCACTATTCTGGGGAAGTGCAATAATGTGGCATCAGCCCAATATCATGAGTGGTCCCGTGCCAGGGCCCAATTCTCTGGAATGCCTTTCACCATAGAAGACATGCCCGAGTCATCTTCAGCACCACCCCCTGCCACCATCAGTTTGGAGGAGTTTGAGAGCTTGAAGGAAAGAAATGAGAAGCTAACCCAGGCTTTGCAGAAGACCCTCCGGGAGAGGAGTGAAGGTGTGAGGGAGATTGAGAGATTGGAGAAATTGAGAGTGGAGCACTTGACTAAGATTGAGAAGTCTGGAGAATATATCAACAAGTCTAAAGCTGGTGAGCAGATTCTGAAGAATGCTTGTAAAGAAGCCCAGTTCCAAAGAGCAAGAACAGACTTGTATTTGAAAGAGAGTCAGGCCAGGTGGGTCCGGATCACTGAGGCCCGTACTCTAGAAGACAAGAGAGTTCAGGACAAGATGGAGCAGATGGAAAAAGCCCTGGCAGCAGCCCAGAAGGAAATAGCAGAGTTAGAAATCAGAGCTGGAGTGAAGAGGTCTAAGGACCAAAGTCAGAACAAGAAGTTGACTACAGCTGTTGCAACAAGAAACCTTCTCATCCGAAGTCTCACGGAGCGTCCGGCTGATCCTGTGACCGAAGCACTTCTTAAGGAAGTTCGTGAGGATGAGTTTGGCCTTGGGGTTTGATCATTTGTTTGTTGTTGTTTCTATTCCATGTACTTTTGCTTTTTCATGATGTATTTTGACCCCTTTAGGGGCTTGTGTTGTAAAATTAACAGTTGTATTATTTCACCTTCTGTAATATATCTGTTTTAGTTTTCATCTGGGTTCATGCAAGAGCAACTTCAACAGCATCATCTTCAAGGGTCTGGAAGGGTCAAAACTGAAGACCAAACCGGATACCTTGAGAGCAAATAAGCATAACTGCATTGCATACTAACCCTTTTGTTTGTTTTGTAGGTTTTTGTTTTATTGTTACTAACCTCTGTTGTGATACTCAGGAATTATTGCTCGCCGCCGGGTTTTTCCTCTCAACAGGCCACACAGGTACCCAACTAGAAACAACCTTCCGGGAATTCAAATGGATCAGGTACAGCAAGACCTAGCAGAGGTCAGAAACCAGATGGAAAACGAAAGGTTAGAGATGAGAACGCAGATGACGCAGTTCATGGAAGTTATGAACAACATGGCTCAGAGCCAGGAGAGACTGAGGGCCATGGTTGAAAGGCAAACTCAAGAGGAGCCTCATGTAGGAACTGCCGGCACCAGTAACAATGAAAGGGTGCAACCCCATGTTAATCCCCCTGTGTTTGGCCCACATTTGCATCCTGAGATCAACATTCCTGCAAATGTTCAAGGCACAGCCACTGCAGCCAGAGTACTTCAAGAGGACCCTCAAGAAGACCAATTTACAGTAATGGGTGCTGGAGAAGAAGCTTACGATAGAAGGTTGGACGAAATAGCTGAGAAGTTGAGATCCTTAGAATCTCAAAACTCTTTGGGTTTTGACGTGATGGACATGGGGCTGGTAGACGGGGTCAGGATCCCCCATAAGTTCAAGCCTCCTTGTTTCGAAAAGTATAATGGGACTTCATGCCCCCGGACTCATCTACAATCATTTCTGGGAAGGCTGAAGGCCTATACAATGGATGAGAAGCTCTGGATGTTCTACTTCGAAGACAGTTTGACTGGAGCATCAAGGGAATGGTATTCCCATTTGACAAGGGCAACTGTAAGATGCTGGAAGGACCTGGCAGAGGCCTTCATCAGACAGTATCAATACAACTTAGATATGGCACCCAACAGGACCCTCCTGATGGGAATGTCACAGTCTTCAAGGGAAAGTTTCAGAGAATATGCCCAGAGATGGAGGCAATTGGCTGCTGCCGTTCAACCACCAATGTCTGAGAGAGAAATGGCAGACATGTTTATGAACACTCTCCAGGGAACGTATATTGACAGGTTGGCTGCTTTCTCTTCCACTAGCTTCGCAGATGTTGTCATAGCTGGGGAGAGAATTGAAAGCCTGTTAAAAATGGGTAAGATATCTGATAATGGTGCTAGTTCGTCCAGTGGTACAAGAAAGCCTTTCGCAGGCCCGAGAAGAACTGGCGAGACCAATGCCATTCACACCAACAGGGGTAGGCCCCATTATGTTCCCAGAACAATAGCAGCAGTCACTATCCCTGCTCCAGCTCATCCTCAGCCAGTCTATCAACCTCCTCAACAAAACTTCCAACAACAACCTCAGTATCATCAGAATCAGTATCCTCCAAGGAACTACAACAACAACAACTCCAACAACAACAATCAACAGAGGCCATTTCAACAGAGGCCCTCTCAAGCTAACAGAGTGATCGACCCGATCCCAATGCCGTATGCCGCCTTGCTGCCACAACTTCTGAAACTCAACCTAGTTGAGCTAAGAACGTTGGCACCTCCGGATCCCAACAGTCTACCAAGAAACTATGACTCCAATGCTAGGTGTGCTTTTCATTCAAACGCACCTGGCCACAGTACAGAAAAATGCAGGGCTCTGCATATGAAGGTACAAGATTTAGTAGACTCCAAGGCTCTGAATTTCGCACCGCCGCCCAATGTCAATAAAAACCCAATGCCAAACCATGGTGGTCCTCGAATTAATGCTATTGAAGAAGACCAACCGTCTTATTTAATAACCAGTGTGGATCAGATCAGGACACCATTGGTGGAAATCAAAGCTCAGCTCCGTGAAAGCAATATATTTCCGGGGTGTGAACTAGGGTGCCCCTACTGCAACATTTCATGGAATGGGTGTGAGGACTTGAGGAATGGCATTGACAGCCTTATTCGGAGTGGCCTGCTACAGATCACTACATCATTTCCGGCAAATCCGGCAACTTCATCAACTACGGTCTCAGACCCTCCTACAACTGCAGCAACTCTTGTTCCCGACAATTCATCAGCAACATCAGCTAGTACTTCGTCTGTCCTCCCAAATGATCAGTTTTCAACAGTTCCTCCTGCTACAACTTCAGCTTCATTCCATTTCGACTCTCCATCAACAACAACAACCGTCCTTCCAACAGAACCTCCTACAACTCCAGCAACCAATCATGAAGATGTCTCCACTGTCACCATATTCTACGATCCTGAAAGTAACTCCGCCTACCATTCAGAAGGTGCTGCTCCCACTAGAGCACCAGTTACAATCTTTTATGATCCACAAACAATTGCAGTCCCTTCAGCAGCAGCAGTCAGTCCGGTCACTGTCACAGTACCTGGACCTGTACCATATGAAAGCAATAGGGCCATCCCTTGGCACTATGGCTCTGACGTGTACTGTGAAGGAAAAAGAATCACTCTTGAAACATCAGCACCTGCACCACAAGTAGATAATGTGGGGGGAGGCGGAGGCTTCACTCGAAGCGGACGTCTCTTCGCTTCACAAGTCCAAAGACCTACTGCCGAGGCAGAAGCTGCTGCCAAGGCAAAAGGGAAAGGCCCGGTGCAGGAAGATCCAGCTGCCAAAGAAGCCCTGAAGACTCCATTCGATCAGGAAGTTGATGAGTTTATGCGGATCATCAAAAAGAGTGATTATAAAGTTGTGGATCAGCTTCATCAGACGCCATCCAAAATCTCCATCCTCTCTCTGCTTATGTGCTCCGAAGCCCATCGGAATGCACTACTTAAAGTTTTGCACGCCGCTTACGTGCCTGAGGAGATTACTGTCAACCAATTGGAAACCGTGGTTGGAAATGTTACTGCTAGCAATGGGCTAGGGTTCACCAACACTGACTTGACAGCGGATGGCCGCAACCACAACAAAGCCTTGCACATAACCATGGAATGCAAAGGAGCTGTCCTTTCTCATGTGCTGGTGGACACAGGTTCTTCCCTGAATGTCTTACCAAAGAAGGCTCTGGTGAAGTTAGAATATGATGGACTGGCATTGAGACCCAGCAACCTGGTGGTGCGAGCCTTTGATGGTTCGAAGAGATCGGTTCTGGGAGAGATCGAGCTGCCTGTGACAATTGGCCCGCAGACCTTTAAAACTATCTTTTATGTGATGGACATTCAGCCCGCCTACAGCTGTTTGTTGGGTAGACCCTGGATTCACGCCGCTGGCGCAATAACGTCTACCCTTCACCAAAAGTTAAAATATGAGTGGGAAGGCCAAGTTGTCACAATCTGTGGGGAGGAGGATATATTTGTTAGCCATCTGGCTACTTATAAGTACATTGAAATGGATGGGGAGATCCATGAGACAATGAGCCAAGGTTTCGAAGCCTTGAATGTCAATGAAGCATCTGCTGTATCTGGTATCTCCATGTCATCATACCAACAAGCCCGGAAGGTTGTTGAGGAAGGAACTGCCCTAGGCTGGGGCAAGGTTTTAGCTGTGGAAGAAAAGAAGGACAAGTTTGGGTTGGGTTACAAACCAACTCAACATCAAGCAAAGGCTGCTGGAGAGCCTGGTTTTGTCAGTGGGGGGATGCTTACCCCCGATGCTATCAACTGCCTGGAAGACGAGCTGGAAGAGGAGCGCAACCTGGAGAATTGGATTCGTCCGAAGATCCCGGGGAGCAGTGTCTCGAACTGGTCTTCCCAGGGAATTATAAGTGTTACTCGAGCAGAGTAATTATTATTTCCTGTATTTTATAAGCATGCATCAAAGTCTTGCATCTTGCCCAAGATGACAAGACTCATTTTGTAATCAGGGCCATCTGTACTTTTGTGCAAACAAGATTAAATTAATGAAATATCAGACGTCTTTTTGCAAACGAGTCTTTTTCTTTTCTGCTCACTGTTTTTCCATTTTTCTTTTTGTACAAAAATAAATGGCAGTGTTTTTCAAAATGACAACTTCATTTCACTTTTCTAAATAAGACTAAAATCAGATCACTAAAATGAACAACTCAACCCTTGCAGAGAGTGCCTTCCTGACAGCACCGACAACAGCACGGCTATGACATCGTATGACTTTGACAATCCGATCAATCAAGCTGATGAAGGGGTTGAGGAAGAATATGAGCTTCCTGAAGAGCTAGCCAGGTTGTTAAGACAAGAGGAAAAGGTTATTACTCCTCACCAGGAGGAGGTTGAAGTGATCAATCTTGGTACAGAGGAAAACGTGAAAGAAGTCAAGGTCGGGGCCTGCCTGCAAGACTCAGTGAAGAGACAACTGATAGATCTGCTTCAAGAGTATGTTGATGTGTTTGCTTGGTCGTATCAGGATATGCCAGGGTTGGATACCGATATAGTGGTGCACAAGCTGCCTCTAAAAGAAGAGTGCCCTCCAGTCAAACAGAAGCTACGCCGTACTCGTCCAGACATGGCTATGAAAATCAAGGAGGAGGTACAAAAGCAATGGGATGCCGGGTTCCTTGCTGTGACTAGCTACCCGCCGTGGGTTGCTAATATAGTACCTGTGCCTAAGAAAGATGGCAAAGTACGAATGTGTGTTGATTACCGGGATCTGAATAGAGCTAGCCCGAAAGATGATTTCCCATTACCTCACATTGATGTACTGGTGGATAATACGGCTCAGTTCTCGGTATTCTCTTTCATGGATGGATTTTCAGGATACAATCAGATCAAGATGTCACCTGAAGACATGGAGAAGACAACATTCATTACACCTTGGGGCACGTTCTGCTACAAAGTGATGCCATTTGGGCTCAAGAACGCCGGTGCAACATATCAACGGGCTATGGTAACATTATTCCACGATATGATCCATAAGGAAATCGAGTGTTATGTGGATGACATGATTGCCAAGTCCCTTACAGAGGAAGACCATCTGGTGAATCTGCTCAAGTTGTTCAAGCGTCTGAGGAAGTATCAACTGAAGTTGAACCCCAACAAATGCACATTCGGGGTGAGATCTGGTAAGCTGCTGGGATTTATTGTAAGCGAGAAAGGGATTGAGGTTGACCCTGATAAAGTCAAAGCCATCCAAGAGATGCCTGCACCGAAAACAGAGAAAGAAGTTCGAGGGTTCTTAGGTAGATTGAACTACATCTCAAGGTTCATATCTCACCTCATAGCAACCTGTGAACCCTTGTTCAAACTGTTAAGAAAGGAACAAACGGTCAGGTGGAACGAAGACTGCCAAAAGGCTTTTGATAAGATCAAGGAGTATCTGCAAGAACCTCCAATCCTCATGCCTCCAGTTGAAGGAAGACCTCTAATTATGTACTTGACAGTATTAGAAGAGTCAATGGGGTGTGTGCTGGGCCAGCATGACGAGTCTGGTCGAAAAGAGTATGCAATATACTACCTGAGCAAAAAGTTTACCGACTGTGAACAACGTTATTCACTGCTCGAGAAAACTTGCTGTGCTTTAGCGTGGGCTGCTCGCCGACTAAGGCAGTACATGTTGACCCACACTACCTTGTTAATCTCAAAAATGGACCCGGTCAAGTACATATTTGAGAAGCCAGCTCTTACTGGACGGGTTGCAAGATGGCAGATGATCCTCACAGAATACGACATACAGTACACTTCTCAGAAAGCCATCAAAGGCAGTGTACTATCTGAATATCTTGCTGAGCAACCCATTGATGATTACCAGCCAATGAGGTTTGACTTCCCTGATGAAGACATCATGTTCATTAAATCAAAAGATCACGAAGAGCCTATTCACACTGAAGGGCCCGACCCAGAAGAAGAATGGACTATGATGTTCGATGGGGCTGTTAACATGAATGGCCGTGGTGTTGGTGCAGTACTCATTACGCCCAAAGGAGTTCACATGCCTTTCTCGGCAAAACTCACTTTCAACTGCACTAACAACGAAGCTGAATACGAAGCTTGTATTATGGGTCTTGAGGAAGCTATTGACCTCAGGATCAAGACATTGACCGTATTCGGAGATTCAGCTTTGGTAATCAATCAGACCAACGGAAAATGGTACACACACCAAGATCATCTGATACCTTACAGGGATTATACAAGAAGGTTATTGACTTTCTTCACAACAGTCAAACTTGAGTATATCCCTCGGGACGAGAATCAGTTTGCAGATGCCTTGGCTACCATTTCGTCCATGATCAAAGTTCAAGCTGCTAATTTTGTACCTCAGATTTCAGTATCGAGACTTGATAGACCAGCATATGTATTTGCAGCAGATATTGCTAAGGATGATAAGCCTTGGTTCCACGACATTAAGTGCTTCTTGGAGGATCAAACATACCCACCTGGGGCATCTTCCAATGATAAGAAGACTTTAAGAAGGCTTGCTGGAAGTTTCTTTCTGAACACTGATGGATCTTTATACAAAAGGAACTTTGATATGGTACTCCTCAGATGTGTTGACAAGACGGAAGCAGATTTACTGATGCATGAAGTGCATGAGGGCTCTTTTGGTACCCACGCTGGAGGACATGCGATGGCTAAGAAATTGTTAAGATCAGGCTATTATTGGATCACAATGGATGCAGACTGTTGTGCTTATGCCAGAAAATGTCACAAATGCCAGATCTATGCAGATAAAGTGCATGTACCTCCAAATCCTTTGAACATCATGTATTCACCATGGCCCTTTGCCATGTGGGGCATTGATATGATTGGCAAGATTGAGCCAACTGCTTCAAACGGCCACAGATTCATCCTGGTTGCCATCGACTATTTTACAAAGTGGGTTGAAGCAGCCTCATATGCAAATGTCACAAGACAAGTGGTAGCCCGATTCCTAAAAAGAGATATCATCTGTCGGTATGGAGTTCCCGAGCGAATCATTACTGATAATGGTTCAAATCTAAACAACAAAATGATGGCTGAATTATGCCGGGACCTCAAGATCCAACATCACAATTCTTCTCCTTACAGGCCAAAGATGAATGGCGCTGTTGAGGCAGCAAATAAGAATATCAAGAAGATTGTGCAAAAGATGGTAATCACCTACAAAGACTGGCATGAAATGCTACCATTTTCCTTGCATGGGTACCGCACATCAATCCGAACATCCACTGGGGCAACGCCGTATCAACTTGTGTACGGTATGGAAGCAGTCCTACCAGTTGAAGTTGAATTACCCTCGCTACGGGTATTAATGGACGTCAAACTGAGTGAAGCAGAATGGGTTAGGTCCCGATACGAGCAACTGAGTCTGATCGAAGAGAAGAGGTTGGCTGCAATCTGCCATGGGCAGTTATACCAGAAGAGAATGAAGAAGGCCTTCGATCAGAAAGTCAGACATCGAGAGTACCAAGTGGGAGATCTTGTGCTGAAAAGAATCCTCCCTCCTCATACAGACCACAGGGGCAAATGGACTCCAAATTATGAAGGACCATTCGTGGTGAAGAGAGTTTTCTCTGGTGGAGCACTGATGCTCAGCACCATGGATGGTGAAGATTTCCCGTCCCCTGTAAATTCAGATGCAGTTAAAAAATACTTCGCATAAAATGACCCGCTGGACACAAAAGCAGAATGTAAGTCCAGGCAAAAATAGGGCATCCCGGCGAGTCAAAAACAGAATAAAAGACTCGGGCAAAAATAAGGGAAATAAATAAAAAAAAATGTACACCCGCTGAGCTGAAAAGCCGCATTGGACAGCTCAGGCAAAAATGGGTATCCCGATGGATTGAAAACCCGAAAGGGCGATCCATGCAAAATAAGGGAATAAGCGAACAACTGCATTCTGAATTCGTCTGTATTGTCAGCAACTTGGTAAGCTTCGGAAGGATCAAGCTCCGATCAGAATCAACTTTCTCCAGAAAGCAAGACGAGAAGAACGTCATTGTCATACGAGTCATAGCGGGAGAGGAAGCTCCTCAAAGCGTCATCAACACTGCCAGCACTTTGTTTCTCAATTTGTAACAATCTCCTCATTTCAGGAGATATGTTTCTTTGACTGTATCTTGCCAATTCAGGGCACATGAATTAATAAAATCAGATTTTCAGTCATGTTTCGTTTTGCAAAGATTTGTCTGATATCTCTAAAAATACAATTGCATAAGTACAGATGCCTTTCTCTAAAAATAATAGAAACATGCTTACAGGGAATATACTTACTCTCGAAAGTACTTATCTCCTACGACGGAATCCAGTAAAGGATACCTCGGGACCGTTTGCACGTTTCCTTATCTTTGCAGGATTGCGGGCATCCAGAACGCAGCTTGGGGCATGCAAGGTATATCTCAGCAAGTTGGCAAATCAACAAAAGATATCAGCATCCAAAATGCTCTATCCCCAGCTGAGTTGCTTCCCATTGCTCTCCCCAGCTGAGTTACCAACAGCATTCCCCAGCTGAAGTACCGACCATTCTTCCTCAAGCAGAATGCAGAAATCAGGGAATCATCTCCCCACAGAATCCTCAGCCTCTATTCAGAAGAGCAACGCACGAAGAAGTCACAACAGAGTACAGAAAGCTTCTACAAACCCCAGCTGGGTCCCATTATAAGGATATGTCAATCAGTGACCTATGTCCCCAAGCAGATACATCATTAGATCTACTAATGATCTCATCCCCAGCTGGGATGTTCACTTCAAGCAGATCAACCAGAGATCTTCGCAGCAACGGGATCCGGATCCCGGATCGGTGCCTCTTTGCATAATCATAGCATTCACATCATATTATCCCCTCAGAGCGTAGCATTCCGTCTAATACGGAGCATTACGGCAAAATCAAATGCATAGCATAATCATAAGTCATGTTGTGAATTGAACACTTGTAAATAATGACAATCTGTCGGCATACAGAATAAATACAGAAAAAGTCCCCACCAGGGTCCCAGCAAAAGCAGTTGCCTCATAAGTCACAAACACCAGTATATATTCCTTTTTGACACCCGTCCGTGTCATCGTTTCCCCAAGCAGGTTGCCTGAATACCCTTTACAAACCAAGATCACCCGTATTACAGATACTTCCTGACACCCGTCCGTGTCAAATCACCAGCGGAAAGCCAAAGACATCCTCCTTGCACTCACATATACCTATATGCATTTTCTTGACACCCGTCTGTGTCATATCCCCAGCGCAGTCGCTCACACTTTCATCATCCATACACTTGTTAATATTATACTTTCCTCTCTTGACACTCGCCTGTGTCATTTTCCCCAGCAGATAACACTTATATATATAATACTCACTACTCACTGGTACACTTATACAGATACTCGTCCGTATCTTGTATACATCACTCATATCCCCGCAGATTCGACAGTAGTCCTTGTTCTTTGTTAACCAGTTGGTACTCGTCCGTACCATCATCTCAGAACATTGCGTCTAGTGTTTGTTTCTACATGATACTCGTCCGTATCATAGTCTTAAGGATGCTCGTCCGCATCTTTAATCCATACACCGTGTCAAACACTTATGTCTCCTTGAATAGATACTCGTCTGTGTCTACTATCTCCTGGAAGGATTCTTTCAGATGCAACACTCGTCCGTGTTCTTTGTTAACCAGTTGATACTCGTCCGTATCATCATCTCTGAACATGTGTCAGTTTGTTTCTACATAATACTCGTCCGTATCATAGTCTTAAGGATGCTCGTCCGCATCCTTAATCTATACACAATACCCAAACACTTATACTTTCCTTTCTTGGTTGTGAACGCTCGTCCGTGTTCACTATATCCCCAGTAGATCACCAACAAAGCATTCTCTTTTTATCTGACACTCGTCCTGTGTTATGATAAACCCTGAGAGCAGCCGTCCCCTGCTAAGTGGTCGTCCTCCACTTCTTGATGGTCGTCCTCCATCATGCTCATCCGATGGCCGTCCCCATCGTTGACTTTTAGCAGCCGTCCCCTGCTAGGTGGTCGTCCTCCACCTTTTGATGATCGTCCTTCATCATTTTATCCAATGGCCGTCCCCATTGTTGATTTTGGTTATCTGACATTCGTCCTGTGTTATGATAAACCTCGAGAGCAGCCGTCCCCTGCTGAGTGGTCGTCCTCCACTTCTTGATGGTCGTCCTCCATCATGCTCGTCCGATGGCCGTCCCCATCGTTGACCTTTTCTATCCGGCATTCATCCTATGTCGCGATATTTTCGGCAGCCGTACCCTGCCAGGTGGTCGTCCTCCACCTTTGATGGCCGTCCCCATCATATTTACTTTTTATCCCCAACAGAGCAGCCGTCCCCTGCTAGGTGATCGTCCTTCACCTTTGATGGCCGTACCCCATCATCTGTTTATTTCATTCGTTCTTTAACCCGATGGCCGTCCCCGTCGTGGTCCCTTTCCTTTTAGCCCGATGGCCATCCCCATCGTTGGTTGCTTTGCTTTATGAACTTGATGGTCATCCCCGTCATGTTTCATTAATCCCCAGAGAATTTTACAACTTTGTCTTGATGGCCGTCCCCATCATGACCCTTTTTCCCAGCTAGTCGGCCGTCCCCGTCTCAGCTTTACCCGTTATCCCCAGCATGTCGGCCGTCCCCGTCATTGCTTTATTTTCCACACTTTACCCAGCGGTCGTCCTCTGCTCGACGGTCGTCCTCCGTCGCCCGCACATTACAATATACTTTATTTTCTTTTACAATCTATATCCCTTTTCTTCTTCATTCTGTGAGTGCAAATTTTGGACTGTCTTTGGTATTCAACCACAAGTTATCTTGTTTGCCTGTTAAGCCGTTGCTTACATCCTGCACAGCTAACTCATGTTTGAATAGGGGCAGCTGTAAACACCCCAAATTTTCCCTCACCCATTCACACCATGGCTTGTGATCATCTCATATGCATAAACACCATCATATCACCTCATATCTCATTTTTGATTCACTGCATAGTTTCTAAGGCATCTGCACCTAGGGTTTGTGATCTGAGCAACCTCCAAGCATCTTGAGCCATTCCAAAGGCTACTAATCAACTCAAAGGGGTCCATGGGTGTTCTTATATCATATTCCATCTCCTCAAAGTCAAAATTGCAAAGGAATCACAAGAACTAGGGTTTGAGTGGATGCAGAGCCAGGATGAACTGCACAGTTGACTGAAAATTAGGGTTTTGGTTTCAGAGGCCATAGCTCCAAATTTTTTGGTCATTCTTGTTTCCATTGATCTCTATATGGTATAGGGAGTATGCATATCAATTTTCATGAAGAAATTCCATGGGGAAGTCATCTGATCAAAGGTTGACTTTTCAGACAAGTCAGTGTAAAATCAGGGCATCTGAGGCCCCCAATGACCCAACCAATGGGTGATCTTCATCATTTTGAGTGTATATGATCTTTATTTGATCATGGAAGAGGGTTGAAGTTCATAGAAATCAGGAATTTAGGGTTTTTGCAAAGGTTGACTTTTTGGGCATAGTTGACTTTTCAAGAATGCATCATTTTAGGTCACTTTTCAAGCCTTGATTCTTGATCCAAAAAGGCTTCAAATGGAAAAACTTTGGTCATGAAACTTGTAGATCTCATCTTTCCCTTTTCAAAAAGTACAAGAACATGATCAAACTCTTCTTGGATCAAAAGTTATGGCATTGCAAAGTTGGCAAAAATCATTGTTTTTCAAGGCATGCTTCAAATGGAAATTTTGCAAAGTCTTGAACCAATGCACATTGCAGCCTCTAATTCACTACAAACCATTACATAAACATTCTCTAAGTCCTAAAAATCAGAATTGGATCAAGTTTGCCTATGGTTTGGTTTGTGTAACAAGGTTTTCTTCACATGTGAACCAAAAGCTAACCAAGTTGCAAAAGCACTCATAACACTTCACCAACTTGATGCATTGGCTGCTGAACCAAGCTAAGCTCATACACACATCATGCTGCGCAGCCCCATGCTTTGTACTTGGCTAGAAGTTGCCCATGCCCTATCTTACAAGAAGTTGACATTTTTGCAAAAGTGGCTACACCTATCCATAAAGCACAAGTCACATCCTCTGACCAATTGGATTATTTTATACTATCCATTTGCAAGCTAAACATACCAAGAAGCCAGGCTGAAACACACACATTCCACACATTCACAAAAACACTCCCATTGGCAAGTTGTTTCGAATCTGCTTGCACAGCCACAAAACACCCAAGCCAACTTCACCATTCAACTCACCCTGCCTCATAGATCACAAACCACCCAAAGCACAAGCCTGAAATAGCCAAAGCATCCCACTGCCATTCTTCACCCTCATTCTGCAGATTCATTCGAATCTCCTTCCACAAGCCACAAACAGCCAAACAAACCTTGCAAAGCTTCCCCATACATCATCTGGACCATAAACCATCATTCACAATGGCCTGAATCAGCCAGAATCACCATAGCCATTGTTGACTGAGCTTGAAGCAGGAGCTTTCGAAACTCATCAACCAGCCTACATAAATTGTTCTAAGGCATTCAAACATCACCAAGGGGTCCTAAGGAGTGGTTTGCACTTAAAGAAAAGGCCAGAAAGTCCTCAAGTGGAGAGCTTCAAATCTCAGGTAGCCTGAAATTTATTTTTCCAGAAATGATTTTTCTTGTTACAAACTTGTTCTATTTGTTTCACTGATCATTCTGGTACCATTGGTTTTGAAAATGGTTGTGATTTGGGCATTTAATTTGTTTCTGAAGCTTGCGTGACCTAGAACTTTTTTCTCTTCGATTCAGTTGATTTAGGAACTATAAATTTGTTTTGAGAGAGGGGTTTGGTTCGTGAGAGGATGAGGATCATTTCCATGTTCTTAGTTTTCATTTTTGGTACGTTTTGAGAGGTTTGGAGATTTTTCAGGTGAGGTGCTGGCCGGAGAAGACGACCGGAGGTCTTCTCCGGCCACCTGAGAGTGATTATGCCCTAATGGCGTCATTAACTCTAGTTTGAATTTGAGCCATTGATGAGCGTTGACCAGCTGACTTCCCTCTCTTTTGGATGGCCCAGAATTGTCCAATTAGCCCTAATCCACGTTTTAGGTTTAATTAATCATAATTTAATTAATTAAGTCAGAAGCTGTGTGGACCCTTGGATCTGGCGCGTGGTCAATCCATTTAAACTCAGAATCAATCTCATCCATCCATCCTGATTACTTTTTATTTTATTTGATTTTAATTCATTTTCTTTCATTTAAATTGCATAATTAATTTAAAATAGCAAAAATGACTTAAAAATTATGAAACTTTTTTCTTTAAAGTTTTATTAATTTTTAAGACCCAAAAATATTTTTATTTTATTTTTTATCATTAAAAAAGTATTTTTAAATATTTAAAAGATTATTTTTAATTGATTAATGGAAATTAATTAATTAAAAATACTTTTAGGTATTTAAAAATTACAAAAAAATTCATGAAATGTTCTAAGACATTTAGAAACATTGTCCAACCTTCAAACCAAATTTCTTTTTTGATCTTGATGCATTTTAAGAATTTTTCATTGAATTAAATCATTTTTTATGCATTATTTTGATCACATGTTTGAAAATTCATTTCTGCCTATTGGAGAAGGTTGAGACATTGATTCTTTTTGCTTTGTTTTGTGTTTAGCATGTATTTTCAAGGATAAAATGGCCATGATTTGTTTCTTCATTTTCCATTTGATTGGCATTTCTTTTGTTAAGAACCCTAAAAAACCCTAATAACTTAGAAAATTCATATCTTGAGTTTGGTTGAGAGTTGAGAGCTCCCCTTTGGGCAGTGGTTCATTATAGGTTTAGGGTTTATTTAGGTGCCATTTTCCATTTTTTATGTTAGGGTTTACTTCTGTTTTTGGTTTTTGTTTGTTGTTTGATGCATAAACCCTAATTTGGGCCTTTCTCTTGCATCCTTCTTGCATTCTCTTGCATAACTTGACTTGTCAATGCATTTTGTGCATTCTTATGATTCATTTGACATCTTAAGACATGTATGAAGCATGTTTGATCATTGCATTACATATTTGCCATGTCTTTTTGTCTTGTATGCTTCATAACATTTCATGCTTGTTCATGCTCCTTAACTTGCATCATTTGCATCCATGCTCTTGTATGAACATCCCCATGTCTTGCCTCATGTTTGCAGCACCTCATAACATCATAATCATCATCAACATGCTTCTGGTTTGGTCTAGCATCATGCCATTTCATCTCATCTTGCATTGCATTGCATTTCTTTTCTAACCTTTTAGGTGGTAAGTCAACTTGGGAAGTGAATTTGCCTTCACTTCTCATAACTTTTCTTCTCATCTCTCTTGCATCCATTGCTGCATTTCTATTTGTGTTTGAGATTGAGCTTGCTCATTCTTGCTTCTCCCACTTTCTTTCTTCAAGTGACTTGACTTCTTGAATGAAGCAAGTCACTTTGCTTCTCTTGATCTTGTTCATCTGCTTCCTGGTGGCTCCTCTGAAGATTGTTCTTGAAAACCTCACAAACCTTAGGATCAACCAAGCATGACAATTAATTAGGGTTTTGATTAGTCCCCCTCATAGTTTTTACCTTTGTGTCTCTCTTTGAGTCTTCTCTCCTCATCTCATAATCAGAGACTAAACCCTAAAGGTTTTAAGACTTTGTGATTAGGGTTATGCCTGCATCCTTCTCTTAGGATGGAGTGTATGACTTTAATCCTAAGTATTGAACCCTTAATGTGTTTAAATCTCTTAATCAATTCACTTAATAAGTATCAAGACATCACACTTGTAACTTGGGCCTTGCATTAGGGTTCTAATTCTTCCTTAAGTGGTTAAGAAGGACTAACCCTAGTGTTAATGGACAAGTCCCCCTCAAGTTGTCTTACAAATCATAAAAATCACTTCATCATCTTATCATTAACTAAAATCCACTCAATAAAGGCTTTGTTTTGTCATGAGTTTAATCCCTAATCATGGATTAAGTTGAGGAGTTTTCCTCAGCTTAAACATTCTCATCTATTATCCTTCTATTAGGATGGTGTAATGAGTCTGTTTAATCCTTGATTATGGCTTAACCTCATTACTTAACACTAAACAAAAACCACAAAAACATCTAAATAATCACAAGTAGGTTAATGATCTTAATCCTACACCAAAGGTGATTAAGTGTGAGAATCTGACTTCACACTTAAGGTACTCTCATTACCCCTAATCAGAGGGATGATGTGATGAGTTTACTAACCCATTGGTTTAGGCTTAAGCTCATTAACTTATGACAAACTTTCAAAAGCAATAAAAGACTGAAAACTCAAAAACAAACAATAATCGTCTCCTCCGGGATTCTTTTCTCATCTCCTTCACTCATAAACGAGAACTTGCTTCTTCCGTCTAATGCAAGACAGTTTGCACCTGAGCCAGACAGGTCATACACTTGAGCATAGACAAGCAAGCAGTTCACAAGTCAATTCATCTTTCAGTCTCTTTGGGTCGAACTACGGTGTTCTGACTTCCTCATTGCACGAGAGGATACGTAGGCGTAACTTAACAGTTATCGAACAAAAGTCTCTGTCCATTCCCCCTCCTTCTAGCCTCTTTCTTTTAGCCTCATGATCTTGAGCATTTCACTCCTTTCTTACACTGACACTTTCATACTTCACATCACTTCACACTTCTTTTGCACCGACACCTGTACATTCTTTTCCAGCTATACTATACACAGATTGCACTGACACTACCCCTTTAAAACACAAATCTTTTATGCGTGGATCCCGTCGAGTACGACGGACAATCTGGGTGCTAATACCTTCCCAGGTTGTAACCAACCCCCTTTCTCAGTCTCTCTGGTTCGCAACCGTCTTATCCATCTTTTTCTAGGCCTATGCAGCATTGCCTTTCCTCCGGGATAAAAATGCCTAGCTGGCGACTCTATTCATTCTCCAGTGAGTTCACGGCTGTGTGTTCTCTCTGTTCCCCTCGCCGACCGTTCGCGTCTGTACCCTTATCTGACCCTGCGTCATTTATCGGGAGCGACAACATCCATGAAAGTACATTATGCCATAGTCACAAGTACCATTAACATATTTAAGAATTCTCTTGACTTGATTGAGATGACTGACTTTTGGATCAGCTTGATATCTTGCACATACACCTACTGCAAATGCTATGTCAGGTCTGCTAGCAGTCAAGTATAACAAGCTTCCAATCATGCTTCTGTATAAGCTTTGATCTACATTCTCACCCTTTTCATCTTTAGTCAGCTTTAAATGTGTGGGGGCAGGAGTTCTCTTATGAGTGGCATTTTACATTCCAAATTTCTTGACTATGTTCTTGGTATACTTGCTTTGGGAAATGAACATTGAGTCTTCCATTTGCTTTATTTGCAGACCAAGAAAGTAGGTTAACTCTCCTACTAGGCTCATTTCAAATTCAGATTCCATCTGCTTGACAAAATGTTTGACCATCCTGTCAGACATCCCACCAAAGACAATGTCATCAACATATATTTGAGCAATCATGACATTTCCTTCTTCATCTTTAACAAACAGGGTTTTGTCAATTCCACCTTTTCTGTACCCTTGCTTGATAAGAAATGTGGCCAGTCTTTCATACCATGCCCTTGGAGCTTGCTTCAAACCATAAAGTGCCTTCTTTAGTTTGTATACATGATTTGGACAGCTTGGATCAACAAATCCTTTAGGCTGTTCTACATATACCTCTTCATTAAGATAGCCATTTAAAAAGGCAATTTTCACATCCATTTGAAATAGCTTGAACTTTAAGATACAAGCAATTCCCAAAAGTAGTATGATTGATTCAAGCCTTGCTACTGGTGCAAAGGTTTCATCAAAGTCTACTCCTTCAATTTGAGTGTATCCTTGAGCTACAAGTATAGCTTTGTTCTTTGCAACAACTCCTTGTTCATTTGACTTGTTCTTATACACCCATTTTGTTCCAATCACATTTATGTCATCAGGTCTAGGAACAAGATTCCACACTTCATTCCTTGTGAATTGACCTAATTCCTCTTGCATATCACAAATCCAGTATTCATCAGTAAGAGCTTCCTTGATGTTTTTAGGTTCTATTTTGGAAACAAAACAAGAACCTGAAATCACTTCTCTTGATCTAGTGCTTACACCTCTGTTGGGATCACCAATTATCAAATCTTTGGGATGATCCTTCTGTATTCTGATGGAGGGAGGTTTGTTGGATTCTTCTGTCCTTGTATCAGTTTGAGTGAAGTTATAATGATCATTCTTTTCTTCAGCTTCAATCTTGATATCAGCAGATGTTCCAACATCTTCTGGGACATCTGTAGGAGCATCATCAATTATCACATTTATGGACTCCATGATAACCTTGGTTCTAGAATTAAATACTCTATATGCTCTGCTGTTTATGGAGTATCCAAGGAAAATCCCTTCATCACTTTTAGGATCCATTTTTCTTCTTTGCTCCCTATCTGCCAGAATATAACAGTTACTTCCAAATACATGGAAGTACTTAACTGTGGGTTTTCTGCCCTTCCAGACTTCATATATTGTGGACAAAGTTCCTTTCCTTAAAGTAACTCTGTTATGGATGTAACAGGCAGTGTTCATAGCTTCAGCCCAGAAGTACAGAGGTAACTTTTTAGCATGGATCATAGCTCTTGCTGATTCTTGAATAGTTCTATTCTTCCTTTCAACAATCCCATTCTGTTGAGGAGTGATTGGTGAAGAATATTCATGATTGATTCCTTCTGAAGAGCAGAAATCTAAGAACTTTTGGTTCTCAAATTCTTTTCCATGATCACTTCTTATTCTGATCACACGGCTGGATTTTTCCCTTTGTAATCTTTGACATAATTCTTTGAATACATCAAATACATCAGACTTTTCTTTGATGAAATTTATCCATGTATATCTTGAAAAGTCATCAACCACAACATAGGCATACCTCTTACCACCAAGGCTTTCAACCTGCATAGGTCCCATCAGATCCATATGCAAAAGTTCCAAAACTTTGGAAGTTGTCAGATGTTGGAGCTTTGGATGGGACATCTTGGTTTGCTTGCCTATTTGACATTCACCACATATTTTGCCATCATCAATCTTCAGTTTAGGAATACCTCTTACAGCATCCATAGATATTATCTTCTTTATGCCTCTGAAATGAAGATGACCTAGTCTTTGGTGCCATAGTTTCACTTCTTCTTCTTTAGCTAAAGAACAAGTTGAAGTGAGACTGAGGTTTTGGGATTACCACATGTAACAGTTGTCTTTAGATCTGGCTCCTCTCATGACAACCTCTTGTTCTTTGTTAGTCACTATGCATTCAGTTTTGGTAAAGTTTACACTGTACCCTTGATCACATAATTGACTTATGCTGATCAGGTTAGCAGTTAAACCTTTAACTAGCAGCACATCATCTAGTCTTGGAACATCTTGACAATCCAAGGTCCCAACTCCCTTGATTTCTCCTTTAGATCCATCTCCAAAGGTCACATACCTGGATGAATGTGATTTTAAGTTTACTAGCAGATTCTTCAATCCAGTCATGTGTCTTGAACATCCACTGTCAAAGTACCAGTCTTCTTTAGCTGATACTCTTAGTGATGTATGTGCTATATATGCAGTACTTTTCTTTGACCATTTGAGTTGAGATTTCTTTTGATGCCTCTGCCCTGTGTGTTGTTCATCAGCTGATCTCCAAGCTTGATTGTTGATCTTGTTCTTGTAGCTTTGATCAGCTTCAGTGCTAGCTTTTGGTTTCCATACCTTCTTGATGATTTCTGTCTTCTGCTTAGGAGGTTGCTGATTTCTTTGATGTTTATGCAGCACTTTCTTGGTAACTTCTATTTTCTTCTTGGAAGGTTGCTGATACATCTGATTTGGATATCCATGCAGCTTATAACAATGAGGTTTGATATGTCCAAATCTTCCACAGTGATGGCATCTCCATCTTTGATACTTCTTCTTCATTTTGTTCTTTTCAGAATGTTGAGACATCTGTTGGAACATTATGTTTGACTTTGTGTTCTTTTCTTGATGTTGAAGCATCTGTTGGGACATCTTGTTTGACTGTATGGATTTTGAAGTTGTTTTGCTAGAGCTAGCTTCATATTTATTTACTCTGTTAAATCCCAGTCCACTTTTATCCCCTGAGTGCTTATTGTTGTTGAGAATAACATCCAGTGTATTTGAGCTGCTGTTCAACATTCTAACAGATTTGGACATATGTTCCAACTTGGAGTTGAGAAGACTTACTTCACTTTTCAAGGTGACAATGATCTCTTGATCACTTGCTTTTTCATCTTCTAATGCCTCATTCTGCTTCTTTAGCTTTATAACCTCACTGCATATTTCAGAGCTTCTTTTGTATAGATCTTTGAATGCTTGCTCAAGTTCTTCATAAGTAAGTTCTCCATCACTGGATTCACTTTCAGACTCACATAATCCAGCTAAAGCAGTGATATGCTTAGCTGATTCTTCTTCTGAATCACCTCCTGAGTCTTCATCAGACCAGGTCACAGAGAGTCCTTTCTTTTGCCTTTTTAAGTAGGTAGGACATTCATTCCTGATGTGTCCATATCCTTCACATCCATGGCATTTGACTCCTTTTTCTTGACTGGTCTTTTCAGCATAATTTGACCTTCTGTTAGCATCATAAGGTCTCCTGTTCTCAGAAGAGTTTGTGTATCTTCCACTGGGTTTGGATTTGCCTTCCATTCCTCTGAGAATCTGTTTGAATTGTCTTCCAAGCATAGCAAGGTTGTCTGATAAGCTTTTATCATTTTCTGATTCATCATCTTCTTCTTCATCAGTATTTGACACCAAGGCTATGCTTTTGTTCTTTTTAACATTTGTGTCATTCATTCCCATCTCAAAAGTTTGAAGGGAACCAATGAGTTCTTCAACTTTCATAGAGCATATGTCTTGAGCTTCTTCTATTGCTGTGACTTTCATGTCAAATCTTTTTGGCAAAGATCTGAGGATTTTTCTTACAAGCTTTTCATCAGTCATCTTTTCTCCCAAAGCTCCAGAAGTATTAGCTACTTCTAAAATGTTCATGTAGAATTCATGAACTGTCTCATCTTCCTTCATTCTCAAGTTTTCAAACTTGGTGGTGAGAAGTTGAAGTCTTGACATCTTTACTTTTGATGTTCCTTCATGAGTTGTTTTGAGAGTATCCCACACATCTTTGGCTAGCTCACAATGATGTACAAGTCTGAAGATGTTCCTATCAATGCCATTGAATAAAGCATTTAAGGCCTTTGAGTTGCCTAGTGCTGAATCTTCTTCTTCCTTACTCCATTCTTCTTCAGGTTTCAGCACTTTTGATCCATCTTTGGTATCTTGGACAGGATAATCCCATCCAATGTTGACTGCTCTCCATGCCCTGTTATCAAGTGATCTTAAGAATGAAATCATTCTTGGCTTCCAGTAGTCATAATTAGATCCATCCAGAATAGGTGGTCTATTTACTGACCCTATATCTCTGTCCATGTTACAGAATTTGTATTCCCTAGATCTCACCCAGTATAAACAGGCAGGGTGCCTGCTCTGATGCCAATTGAAATTCTGTGATCAGGTATGAGATGTCCTAAGAGATGTCCCAACACTTGACAGATTTAACCAAAACTTAAAAAGCAAGAAAAGTAAACAACACAGAAGTTTGTTAACCCAGTTCAGTGTATAACCACACTTACATCTGGAGGCTACCAAGCCAGGAGGAAATCCACTATAAGTAATATTAATTCTAGACTTAAACCACCCTATTTAATCTATCACTTAACAACTACCCAATGCAATTTCTACCTAAGACACAACTTAGATAAGAGTACCCTACTCACTCCCCCTTAATCACACAGTGATTTTGTTTACAAGTTTAATGAAATTGAAGTCATACTTCAAACAAAACAGCTTGATCTTACTTCACAGTTTCAATCAAGTCACAAATGCACTTTTGCTTAAAAGCTCATAAAGTGGTACAATTAAACAACCTGCTATTAAAACACTAGACACCCTATTTTGTCTTCTGAAATTCGTACTCAATCTATGAGTTTCTGTTGATTAAATAGGTATCTGTAATTTGGGCTTTCTGTAGAATGATCCAGCCCTAATGCGCATGCAGCTTCCACCTTGAATTTAGGGTTTGTTACTTCCTAGATTCTAGGTGATTTAGGTCTTCTGTTTTAATCTGAATCTTCAATATAAAACTCCCTACAGATGCGCCTTGTTCTGTTTTTATCCATCATTAATTAATTCCAGATAACTCTCCTTAAATATCTCTGATCAGTTAGTCAATAATTAATTCTGGTAACAGGTTTGAGATGTCTCAACATCTGTTGGGACATCCTGAAAAACTGAACTTAAGTCATTTACACAATGTCCCAACATCTGGTGAGACATCCTGAAATAAGTTCATATACTCTGTTTGATAATGTCCCAACATTTGATAGGACATTCTGAACTGAATTCAATATTTCTTGTTGGTCAAAAATTCTGCCAATTCAAGACATCTACACTTAGAATGCATGCGAAATCGAAGTCAGAAATACGGTGAAATTTAGTGTTATCAAATCCTCCCACACTTAGACCTTTGTCTGTCCTTAAGCAAACATTTAAAGCTCAACGAAGAAAACTGGTGTCAACACGTGATTTTGGCTAAAAGGGCTTCTAAGTTTAGGTCAGGTTGCAGTGACAGGTACTAACTAAGTGAATCAAGGGTATCATAATAACACGAACATAAACCTCAATCCTATATTAACCAACCCATATCATCCCACAATACCCAGGCCTATCTTTTCATCTCTTTTTGGGTCCCTTTCATTCAGGCGCAATCACATTAAGCCCGTTATCCGTACATGCTTCATAGTAGAGTGACTAGTTAGTGATTCTGATCCAAAACATAGGGTTTCTGGCACATATGCATGTGTAAACCCTTTTTATTTGACCTAAATGTAGTTGCGGGGGATGGGATCATAATCCGCCCTACCAAGTTCAGTGCTAGATACCTCTGAACCAACTAACAATAGGTGACTGCAATTGTTTCTTTTTGTGGCAAGATTGTTTTTCTCTTTTTGGTTTAAATGACTTTGTGAGGGTCACCTATCCCTGAGTTTGCCTTTTTCTCCTTTTTTATTAGCACTGGATCATTCACTTATGTTCATCGGTCCCCTACGTAGAGCGTGCTTAGGCCGGAGCTAACTGCTAGAATAAACTACTTAGGACAATTTTTGAATGATAATAAAGGCCATGGTATGCGGGGTTTAGGAGCAATTCCTATATTCAAGAAGTTTATGGTGCTGGAACGATACTGATGTTTCAAAGAGTTCACCTAAGTCACCACATCCTAATCCAAACCTGTTTAAAGCCCAAAAAACATGTGAAACAACATTGTTTTCTTTTGAAATTTTTTGGTAAGTCTAAGGAAATGGGAAAAATGAGGGTGTACTAAAGATACACTATACTGGTGACTCGTCAGACTCATGCATTATCTAAAAACACTTAAGCTAAATAACTAACTGAAAAGGAAAATAACAGAAAGCAAATAAATAACTAAGAAAAGGGAAATAACAGAAAGAAATAAAATCCCCTCCTACACTTAAATCGAACATTGTCCCCAATGTTTCGAAATAAGATAAGGAGAGTAACCTGGAAAACTACTGCGGAGGACCACTGATGCCCTCGCCATCCTGCTGTGCTGGTCTGGAACGACGGGATCTACTACGCTGCTGGTCCCTTCGGTCTAGTCATGCTGATAAGGCATTCTGGGCACTCCGGACCTCTCGAAGGTTACCTAGGATGGAACCCTGAGTGTCCTCCATAAGCTGGTAGTGTCGGCGGTTGACTTCTCGTTGGCGGGCCTGCTCTGTTGTGATATCGGAAAAGGTGCGGCAAACGTTCTCGTAGGCACGATCTGAAACCAATCGCGATTGTTCCATGTAGCTCATGTTGTCTTCCAGTTGTTGTGAAATGGTAGAGAGTAGAACGTCTCGCCTTTCCTCTCTAGCCGTCATATCACGCCACATCTCCTCAGTGATATAAGATCCAGGAGTAGCACTTGCAACAGGGTTAGAGGAAGATGGTGCGGTGTGTGACTATGAAGGATGATGGGGGGACACGTGAGGTACAGGAGAATGCTCTCTTTGATCATATTCTTCATCAGTGTCATGTCCCTCCCCATCATGAATATTAGGAGGAAGTGGACCTAACACAGGTGGAACATTCAAATCATAGGTCCAGTTCCTTTCATGACGTACATCAGTACGTCTACTGCAAGGTAAAGCAACAGATGGGATAACTACCCCATAAACCATCAACTCATAACCACCCGCTCTCCTTGTTCGACATAATTTCATGTCTTTTAGAAATTTTAAGTTAATTGTGCGAGGAGGTAGGGGTTCAAGTGTAGCTATCTCATTGTTCAGGTTAAGGGCCCGAGCAATAGACGTAACAAGTCCTCCAATAACATTCAGTCCTGTTTTATTAACAGTTAAAGCCATGTGTGCAAGCATAAACGGGACCGGATTGATATGACTATTTGTGAGGCTTCCTTGCAAAAATAGAAGCTCTGTAGCGTTTACCTTATTTGGACTCTCCCGGCCAAAAATAGTACATGCCAAAAGATATCTGAAAACTATGATGGTCGGGTTATGGATGGTCGACACAAGTATTCCTTCAAAAGAATTTAATAAAGTACTTGACAGCCTCTGCCAGAAGGAAAATACTTCGGTCGACCATTCCGAATCCAAAGGGGCCTAACATATAGCACCCTCCTAATGAGGGATTCCTAAAAAGCCTGTTAGTTTGCCGGTACTGTATTCGTATTCAATTCCAAACAGTCTAAAATTAACAGTACCGACTGTGCTAGAAGTGTTAGGACTGACAGTATATATTAAAAAATTCAATTGTCAGCCTCTCAAAGGTGGGTTCTTGATTCACAAAAATATTATGCCAGCCTAGAAAATCTAATAAATGAAAAACACTATGATACAGACCCAGAGAGTACAGACAGTTATCATCTACGTACCTAGTCGAGATAATTTCTCGACTCTGAAGCCTTTGAATGATCTTTCTCTGCCTATCTCCCGGTTTTCCATCGCGAAGAATATATCCGTTGAACTCCATTGTTGTTACTCCTTGACAAGTTGAATATGGTGAAGAGTGGTTTATGTAGGAAATGGTAAAGATTGGATTTTTATGGTTTGTAGTGAATGAAAATAAAAATGGATTTTGGATGGGTTTATAGATGGTGAATGTATGAGAATGGTGGGAGCTTTAATGGGGTTCAATGAGGTTTTTGGAAGATGGAAAAATGGGTTTTTGAAGTTTGAAAGTGTGAAAATGGCGGGGGAGATGAATCTGCCCCGAAATAAGGTGGAACAACGTGGTGGACGCCATAGGCCTATGGCGGGCGCCATAAGGCCATTTTCCTTATGGGTCAATTTTTTTTTAATTCCCCAGTGGGCTTCGCGTACCTTTTGTCTTCGGGGGTTCGGATAGCGTTTTCTTCTTTCTTCTAAGGCACAAAGCTTGCATACCTTGAATAAATATTAAACATAAAGAGAAATATATATATATATATATATATATATATATATATATATATATATATATATATATATATATATATATATATATATATATATATATATATATATATATATATATATATATATATATTTGGATTAATATTTTTTTGGTTATTAGACACACATACATATAAAATAAATACTCATGCATATAATAAGGTATATATATAAAATACATGGAAAATGTAGCATATGCGATAAAATAAAATATGTCTGGAGATGCGAGAAATAAAATAAAGCATGAAATATTAAATACTAGAGCAACAATGTCAGTGTAAAATGATCATGTAGTAGGCTTCTCTGCCAGGTCCGATCCACGAATCTCAACAATCTCTCTCAGAAGCTCTCCAATCTCCTGATATAGAGCATCTGCCTCTGTGGCATGGGTAAGGTCAGATATCTCAATCTGTAATGTCAAGTCCGCTACTTCTTGTTTGAGCCGGACAGTCTCCCTGTGGAGCTCATTAATCTAGGTCTGTAAATCAGGCGGCTGCAAAGACATATTGTTAGACATAACAGTGATTCGGGGAGAAGGAAGTGTAAGAGTATACTCAGCGGCGGGAGGTGATTTTGGCTCTTCGACAGTCTCCACATAAACCTCTAAAGCATAACTCCAATTAGCCGGGTCGTGGACATTGGACATCAGCGGGTCAGGTAATGTGAAGTAGTGTATCACTTCGCCGTTAATCAGTAATCTAAACATGTTGGGCTCAAAAGAGGCCCTCCTCATCAATCCTCTATCAAGGCAAAAGTCAACATCCATGGTGGTGTAGCTGCAGAAGGTCCTAAGATGCAATAATTTGCGAGACAAACCTAATGCAGTAGCAATCAGTGTAACAATCCCACCGACATGTATAATACCTACAGATGACCTGGCGGCACTGGCAAGGCCCCTCAACAGAAAGTTGCCACAAGCAACTGGGTGTGACTGAGTCGCACAAAACAGCAGGAAAATCTCCTCCTCACTCAGCAAAGTCTCTGTATCTGGAAAACCGAGGAAAGAGTGTGCTAGAATCATCTGGAAGTACCTTAATGCAGGGTTGTGGATGACTTGAGAAAACTAAGTGGAAGGATCTTGGCTCCCTCCACCTGAGATGTTACTCCAAAATTTCTCCACTTCTCTGCTCATAAAGTACCCCATCGGTGTCTCTGGAATAGCATCAGGAGTAGCCTGAAAACCTAGTAAATCACCAAACTCTTTGTGAGAGAAAGAGTATTCAGTCTCGAACAACCTGAAAATAGCAAGTCCCTCGGGTCCAGCCCAGGGGTCATGATTAAACGAGCTGAGAAACTCTAGAGTCAAGTTCCTATAAGTATTGTTCATGTCGTCGAACTGGTCCCACTGGAGTTGGTGGCATAAGAATATGACGCTTGGCTCAATCCCTAAGGCAGCCATTCAATCTTGGTCTGGGTACCATGTAGGTTCCATAGGGCGTCTCATGTGGACATAGTAACGCTCTCTCTAAGCGTCGTCTCTGAAGGCCACGTGCATGTCGTCGGGATTCTGCATTCTGCACAAGGTTAGCAAAAACGGTCCTGAAATCACATAAAACATTCAATTGTTAGTCCTGACAGAATAATAAAGGAAACAAATTAAAATAAAGTAAAAAATAAATAAAAGTAAGATAAGAAAACCATGGGTTGCCTCCCATGCAGCGCTTGTTTAACGTTGTTAACTCGACGACCGGATTTTACGCATCATTCGAAGGATTTGGTGGATCAATTAGAGTATGGCTGGAGTATGTTGTTAGAATGTCTCCTCTTTCGTAGGGCTTCAGTCTCTGTCCATTGACAATGAATGGTTTACATGTCAGGTTTTTGATTTCAATAGCTCCAGATCTTAGAATCTTAGATACTTCGAAAGGGCCAGTCCATCTTGAACGAAGCTTTCTTGGAAAAAAGTCGTAACCTAGAATCGAACAGAAGAACAAGATCGCCTATTTTGAAGTCTTTTCTTATGATTCTTTTGTCATGCCAATATTTTGTTCTTTCTTTGTATATAATGGCATTCTCGTAGGCTGATTGTCTGAGCTCTTCTAATTTGTGGATATCAAGGATACGTTTTTCACCAGCAGTTAGGTAATCCAAATTCAATGTTTTAATGGCCCAATAGGCTTTATTCTCTAACTCAAAAGGTAAGTGACACGATTTTCCATAGACTAGTTGATAAGGGTTTGTTCCTATAGGGGTTTTGAAAGCGGTTCTGTAGGCCCATAATGCTTCTTGAAGTTTCTGCGACCAATCTTTTCTAGATATAGAGACAGTCTTCTCAAGAATTTGTTTAATCTCCCTATTAGATACTTCCACTTGTCCATTAGTCTGTGGGTGGTATGGTGTTGCGACTCTATGATTCACTCCATACTTGCTTAAAAGTTTATCAAATATTCTCGATATGAAGTGTGATCCTCCATCACTTATGACTAAACGGGGTGTTCCAAATCTGGGAAATATTTAATTTTTAAATAATTTGATGACTACTCTGGTATCATTCATGGGTGCGAAGATAACTTCAATCCACTTAGACACGTAGTCAACAACTACTAAGATATACTGGTTTCATAAAGATGGTGGGAACGGTCCCATAAAGTCTATACCCCATACGTCGAAGAGTTCTACTTCTTGGATATTTCTTAGAGGCATTTCATTACCTCTTGAAATATTTCCTGTGCGTTAGCATCTGTCACATTTGACAATGAAAGCATGGACATCACACCACATGGTAGGCCAGAATAGACCAGCTTGAAGAATCTTGGCGTAGGTCTTAGAGGTTCTTGCATGTCCACCATAGGGTGCAGAGTGACAATGCTAAATTATATTATGTACCTCCTCTTCCGGGACGCAACGACGAAAAATGCCATCTTTACCTCTCTTGAAAAGGAATGGTTCGTCCCAATAGAAGTTTCTTACATCACTGTAGAACTTCTTCTTACGGTGGTAATTTAGATCGGGGGTATGATGTCAGCGGCTAGGTAATTAACAAAGTCTGCATACCAGGGCACGTTACTTATAGCTAAGGATTTTTGAGAATGCTCATGTGGGTCTGGGTTATCATCTTCAATAGTTTCTAGTTTTGCTATCAGTCTATCATAGGCAAAATCGTCATTTATGGGTACTGAGTCAGGTTTCAGGTATTCTAGCCTAGAAAGGGGATCAGCTACTACATTATCTGTTCCTTTCTTATCACGGATATCTAAATCAAATTCTTGCAGTAACAGAATCCATCGAAGTAACCTAGGTTTGGCATCCTTTTTACTTAGTAAGTAACGGATGACAGCATGGTCGGTGTAAACTATAATTTTGGCTCCTACTAGATAAGATCTAAATTTGTCTATGGCAAAAACTACAGCTAAGAGCTCTTTTTCAGTTGTTGCGTAGTTGAGCTGGGCAACGTCTAGGGTTCTACTGGCATAGTAAATTATGTGTAACTTTTTATCTTTTCTCTGACCTAGAACGACTCCAACAGCATAGTCACTAGCGTCACACATTATCTCAAATGGTTTTAACTAATCAGGGGGTTTCATTATAGGTGCTGAAATTAGAGCTTGCTTCAAGAGATTAAACGCTTCATTACATTTTTCAACGAAGATGAATTCAGCATCTTTCATTAAAAGGCCAGTTAAGGGCTTTGTTATTTTGGAGAAGTCCTTGATAAAATGTCGGTAGAATCCGACATATCCAAGAAAACTTCTTATTTCCCTAATAGTCTTTGGCGGTTTTAGATTCTCTATGACTTCTATTTTAGATTTGTCTACCTCTATACCTTTTTCGGAGACTATATGTCCTAAAATAATCCCTTCAGTAACCATGAAATGACACTTTTCCCAATTTAGCACAAGGTTTACCTCCACACATCTTTCCAGGATTTTCTCAAGGTTGATAAGAAAATTTTTGAAATCAAATCCACAAACTGAGAAATCGTCCATAAATACTTCCATGATTCCATCTAGATAGTCTGCAAAGATAGACATCATGCAGCATTGGAAAGTGGTTGGGGCATTACAGAGTCCAAAAGGCATTCGTCTATAGGCAAAAGTTCCAACAGGGCATGTAAAGGTAGTTTTTTCTTGATCTTCGGGGTGAATAGGTATTTGGAAGAATCCTAAATATCCATCTAGGTAACAAAAGTAAGAGTGTCTGGCTAGGAGTTCCAACATTTGGTCTATGAACGGTAAAGGGAAATGATCCTTCCTAGTTGCTTTATTTAATTTTCTATAGTCTATGCACATACACCATCCTCCATCAGTTCTTTTTGCTACAGGTTCGCCTTTCTCGTTTTGCACGACTGTGATGCCTCCCTTTTTAGGTACTACATGCACAAGGCTCACCCATTTACTGTCTTAGATCTGATATATTATACCTGCCTCTAGTAACTTAAGAACTTCAGTCTTAACTACTTCACTCATCATAGGATTTATTCTTCTTTGGTGTTCTCTGGAGGGTTTTGAATCTTCTTCGAGTAAATTCCGATGCATGCATACGGATGGGCTTATTCCTTTTAGATCAGAGATCTTATATCCTAAGGCTGAGGGGTACCTTCGTAAAACATCTAACAATTAGTTTGTTTCCTCTTGGTTCAAGGTAGCACTGACTATAACTGGACGGTCCATTTCTTCATCAAGAAATTCATATCTCAGGTTCTTAGGCAGTTCCTTAAGTTTTACGGTTGGTTTCATAGGGAAAGGCATAAGATCTGGGGTAAGAGATAAACATTCGTGAAAGTTATCATCAATGTAGGATTTTTTTATAACTGTCATCTTCCCAAATAAGAGTTGATGGCAACTTTATTGATTCCGTTTCTTCTTCCTGTTCTAATTCCCTAATGCATTCATCAATGATAACTAAGGCATAACAAGCATCTCCTATTACAGGTGCCATAAGAAATTTCGAGAGTACAAATTCTATCTTCTCGTTACCTACCTCAAAGGTTAGTTTCTCTTTTTTAAC
This sequence comes from Lathyrus aphaca, assembly GCA_963966055.1. Lineage (NCBI taxonomy): Eukaryota > Viridiplantae > Streptophyta > Magnoliopsida > Fabales > Fabaceae > Lathyrus > Lathyrus aphaca. The sequence continues at coordinate 351,637,438 of OZ014520.1, read as the reverse complement.
ATCTATTATGGCTCCAGCGGTTGATAAGAACGGTCTACCTAGGAGGATCGGTATGTCGTCATCTTCTTTAATGTCCATGACAAAAAAATCAGTAGGGATAAACAGTCGACCTATCCTAACAGGGACTTCTTCAAGTATTCCTATAGGGTATTTAACGGATCTATCGGCTAATTGACGTGACATCTTAGTAGGTTGTAATTCTCCTAAGTTTAACCTTTCACAAACTGCTAAAGGCATTAAGCTCACACTAGCTCCTAAGTCTAGAAAAGCTTTTTCGATGACATGATTCCCCAAAATACAAGGAATGGAAAAATTTCCGGGATCTTTATCTTTCTTTGCTAACTTATTCTTGGAAATAGAATTACATTCCACGGGTTTCGGATCTTCAAGTCTACGTTTATTCGTAAGTATGTCTTTGAGAAACTTTGCGTAAGAAGGTATTTGGGTGATGGCTTCTGTAAAGGGGATTTCTACGTGAAGTTTTTCTATAACCTTAACGAATTTTTGATACTGGTTATTGATTTGGGTTTGCTTTAGTCTTTGCGGGTATGGTATTGGTGGTTTGTATGACGGTGGTGGTACATAGGTTTTGTTCTTAGGTTCTTTTTCTTTTTCTTGACTTTCCTGGTTTTCAGATTCCTCTGGTTCCTTCTGTTCATTTCTCTCAGAAGTTTTGGGCTCACTCAATCTTGGGTTAGAAGGTTCCTTATAAGCGGTTCCACTTTGTAGAGTAATGGCATTTGCTTGCCCTTTCGGGTTCTGTTGAAGTTGTCCAGGGAATTGTCCTCCAGGTGTAGTCTGAGGGGCTTGGTTTAAAGCTACCTGAGAGATCTGGGTTTCAAGCATCTTATTGTGAGTGATAATTTGGTCAACATTGGTTCCTAACTGGGTAATTAGTCTGTTAACATGGACGTTTTGGTTCACGAAATCTTTGTTTTGTTGTGTCTGAGCAGTTGTAACACGGTGGGAGAACTGACTTTAGTTATGTTGCGGATAGCAAGAGTCGCCACCGACTTTTATTTTATCCAAAGGAAAGGGCATAAAAGAACAGGAAAGACCTTAAAAGATTTTTGGGTTCGGGGGGTAGGTTATGTAAAGGGAAGGTGTTAGCACCCTTTACATCCATGGTTATCCATGGGCTCTTAGTTACTTAGCTCACTTTAAAATGTTTTTGAGAAGTGTAGTGTGTGTTTAGAAATTTTCTTAAGTGCTTTATAATGATCCATGTACGGATATATATGAAGCCTTTGTTTTGAAAATTGCTTGAAAAATGTGAAGTGTTTGAAATGTTTTTGAAAAGTGAGCAAGTACGTAAGAGGAACCTACCCTAAGTTAAGTCTTTTCTGTTCTTAAATATCCTTTAAATGGTAAGACTATCCCTATTATTAAGGAATAAGTAGTCATTACCTTGGATGTTTGAGGGACAAGTGAAGGGACATCTATTATTTAGGCAACTGTAAGGTGTATAAGCAATTCGAAGGGACTTATCATCTTTATTCGAAAGGGACAAGATCATTACGAAGGAAACCATTAAGGGACTTGATCTTTTTATTTGTTAAGGGACTAGATGATATAAGAGAAGGGACTTTGCTTTACACCTTACTTGACCTTTTGTTTAGGCAACATGAGAGGTAACCCTTAAGAAGTGAGATGGCGATCCAAGAATCGACTTACGTGTGTGAGTGTACCAATTCAAATATTTATCTTGAGATTTAATGATCTAAATTCAATTTTTAAATATAAACATGTTTTTACACTCCCTATTTTACTAACCATAGCAATTAAAAATAAATAATAAAAATTATTCTACAACTATTACATATTTGATACAATTACATTATAATTAAAATAATTAAAATAAGCAAATAAATAATTAAATGGATTAGTAGTAATAGACAAAAATAAATAAATATAAGAGGGTTAGTAATAATAAATAAATAAATATAAGATGGTTAGTAAATCAATATAAGAAATAAATTAAAAAGTTCAAAAATTAAATAAATAACTATTTTTTAAGAGAATTTAATAAAAGAAATAAATAATAAGTATTATATACTATAAATATGATTAATAGTTCTAATATTTTAATTTTATGTACATATTGTAAAAAACATCTAATTATTATTTAAATAAGCATATAAGAAATAATAAATTATATTCATAAGATAAAATTAGTTTTTTTTTATTATTTAGGAAAATAAGTATGGGTTTACTACTTAATTAATTATTTAAATTATAAAACTATATATAATATGAACAAATTATAAAATTAAAATAAACAAATAATTTAATAATATAATTAGGATTCATAAAAGAAAATTAGGGTTTATTAAAAATAAATTAAGGTTTATGAGTTTAGAAAATAGAATTAGGGTTTTATTTATTAATTTACAACACAAATTCATTTATTTACAAATTATATTTATTTAATATTATGAACATATAAAATATAGATAATTAAATTTTGAAAATAAAGTTTGATGGAAATTGATTTTTTTTAAGTATAAGAAATAATGTGTATTTATTTTAAAATTTAAGAAATTAATTAAACTTAATTATAAAACATAAACAAAATAAATAAGAGAATAAAAAAAAGAAAGAAAACATGTCTGGGGCTGGGATCGAACCCATGCCATGGGCTTTGCCACCCTTAGACGTACAGGGTTACCACTGGGCTACCTGCGCATTTTGAACATGATCCCAACAACAATCCTTTTATTATATGACCTACAAAAATCATGAAAAACAAAATAACACAATAAATGGCCTAATGGGAATCGAACCCAGGCCAGAGAGCTTTTACACGCACACATCCACCATCTGAGCTACGCATGCGTTGTGAAACAAACTTCAAACAATTACATAAAATATTAAAACGAATTTTCAAATCAGAAATTGGCGCCTTTGGACTTCATCTTCTCCAAATTTCCTGCGAATCTTGTTGCGAAGTTTGTCACGAATTTTCCTGCGAATCTCATAATATATAGAACCTACGAATTTCGAATATCAACAAAACAGTACAATTTTTACAAATTGATTAGTGAAACATGATCCTCACAGTCTATACAATCAAACCATGTCTTTTGAATTCATTTATATTCAGTGAATCATGAAGCCCCAAATTCGAAGGTGAAACCCTAACTATGGCACTTCCTTGTTCCTGCACTTAAGCTTCAATCAAATGGTCCATAAACATTCTAAACATCCAAACAAACAATAATATAAGATCAAATCATGTTTATAATGCATAAATATTTGAAATCGAAAATTAAGAAAAATCAAAAGAAACGAATTCAGTTTAAGCAATTCAGGATGTTTTGAATGCAATGAATGGTTGGGATTGTATCAGTGATGTTCAAGGAACATGTTTGAACCTTTAGAATGCTTTGAGAGAGCCTCTAAGTAAGAATCCGAATTGAGAGTTTTTTGATAAATTTTGAAAATTTGGAACTGGTTCTTGAGGCAACAAATTCGTGTCTTTTGTGTTTGTGTAGTTTGTATACTTATAGAAGAATGGAATTAGGTCAGAAAAGTGGTGGATTTGTGGGCTTAATGGATACCTTGAGTGTGAAGAAATCTCCTTGCCAAATTAGTCAAAAAATCAAATATTTTCATGCTATAATGCTTTAGCACGAATTTGGATAGCATCAAATCAATTTAAATGGTCATTAAGAGTTTCTAGAAGAAGAATCACTTTTAAATATTCAATTTTCATATTTTATTTTGATTTAAAATGGTTTTAAATGAATAAAATCAAAATAAATAAAATAAAAAATAATAAAAATCTGAATAAATTAGGATTGGTTCGTGCATGATGTCATGTTGAAGTTTGGATCACAAAATTGCAAACCCATTTGGAAGAATTTGGTTTTAAGGCCCTATTTGCTTCATAAACCTCCCAAAAATTTCCCAACTTTGCAAGAGCACAAATCCTTCAATTTTAATGATATGAGGGTGTTCTTGGACATTTTGGAAAGCTAAAATAGTCCTCTAACCAACCCCATTGGTTTCATGTCCATATCTTTTACCATTCTCAAGTTATGCCCTTTTGAAGTTGTTGACTTTTTGTTGACTTTCAAAAGGACCTATAATGTCTTAGCCCATACCTTCCAAATGAAGCATTTTTGGGCTTGGCTTGTGAGACACAAAGTTGTAGAGAATTCAATTTCCTTCAAAATTAGCTTTGGATGGGAAAAATTTGATGAAGCATGTGAAAGTTATGGCTGGTCAAAGTTCAGTTGACTTTTCCTGTGAAAACCCTAATTTAGAAACTCCTGATTCTTGATGATCTGAAATCTCCTTGATGAATCATGATCCACCTTTCATCAAATGATGAATTTTACTTCATATAATTGATGTTGGCAAAAAATCATGAAATTTGACTTTGGTTTGACCATATTTGACCTCAGTTTGACTTTTTAACTACTTTGACTGATTTTGACCTATCTGATCATCTGACTGAGCAAACTTTTGGGAAAAGTCTTGAAACTTGTCATGGGGATTCTTAAACACATATAAGATGTTGTGAAGCTCACTTGAAGTCTTGGAAGTCCATTTAGCCTGATTAAAGTCAAAACCCTAGTTTTGGATGCCCTGCTTAGGAGGATGCATTGTCTGAGGGAATTGTCAAATCTTCTGACTAATTGTGAACTTTGTGAACCTCATGAAATGTCTTGTGAACCTTGTGAACCTCATGAAATTTATTTTGAACCTTGTTAACCTCTTAGTACACAAAGTCTTGTCTTGTGAGGGCAAATTTTGGGATGCAACAACTGCCCCTGTTCAATTTTCTGAAACCTGAGGGGTTAGATTGGTATCTGTACCATTCGTGACCTGGAAGGATGAAGGGGATTGAACACAAAAGCCCAAAAATTTGCACTCACCGGTGCGTAGAGTAATACTGATGACTGGTGGTATATTCTTGAGTGGGCTTGAAGATGCCACTTGGAAGAACTAGGAGATGGGCTTAGAGATGCCATTCGGAGAAAAGTTCTTCAGATATATTTCTTTGAGAGGAAAGCAATGCCAAATATAAAGATATAGCCTTTGGGTGGATAAACAACGGCCCCAGGTAACAATACGGCTTTTGAGAAGATAAACAACGTCTCAAGATAGCCCTCGGGAAGATAAACAACGTCCCAAGATAATGAGATAACCTTTGGGAAGATAAACAACGGCCCAAGGTAACAATATGGCTTTTGAGAAGATAAACAACGTCTCAAGATAGCCTTCGGGAAGATAAACGACGTCCCAAGATAATCAGATAACCTTTGGGAAGATAAACAACAGCCCAAGGTAACAATATGGCTTTTGAGAAGATAAACGACGTCTCAAGATAGCCTTCGGGAAGATAAACGACGTCCCAAGATAATGAGGTAACCTTTGGGTGGATAAAAAACGGCCCAAGGTACCAATATGGCTTTTGAGAAGATAAACGACGTCTCAAGATAGCCTTCGGGAAGATAAACGACGTCCCAAGATAATGAGATAACCTTTGGGAAGATAAACAACGGCCCAAGGTAACAATATGGCTTTTGAGAAGATAAACGACGTCTCAAGATAGCCTTCGGGAAGATAAACGACGTCCCAAGATAATGAGATAACCTTTGGGAAGATAAACAACGGCCCAAGGTAACAAGTTGTTGATGAAGTTTGTCTGCTAGAGAATTAATCTGAAAAGCAAATATCATGATGTATATAACATTCTGCAAGATAATATTAGTTTATGCATTATGTATGCGTGTATAGTATGATGCACTTAAGTAATGTATTATGTACTTATGGATATGTATATTATGGTATGATGTAGATGATGTATGTATGAATCATGCAGCCTGAAGCATCCGGGTATCTTTGTATAACAATTGCCGGCTAGGGAAAACAAATCCCGATTTGTTGCTGAAGAATATGAGGAACTTGTTCCCGTCTCGTTTGATAATATAGTGAAGAATATGAGGAACTCGTTCCTGTCTCGTTTGATAACATAGTATTCATAACCTCCCGTCTTCGTTCGTCGTACTTTTATTGAAGGAATAAGTTCCTGAGTATCCGTCCGAGGATAAAAGAGATGGATATAAATTCCAGGGGAGATGTGACTCGAAGTATTTATAAAGATGGATTTGTCCTACTGGGGGACTTGTAGCTGTCTGGTGGGGATGAACCGGCGAAGCTTCGTTGAATTCCTTCCCTCGTTCGTCCTTAGTAAATACTATTACTGCATTTTCATGCATTTCTGGTAAACATCAATCATATTAAGTATTTATGCATTTCTGGTAAACATCAATCATATTCAAAAGCATACATACATTCAAACACAACCAATGGACGTTTCGCTTATGTAAATAGGGTAAAAGTAAATCTGGATTCAAAGGGAAAAGTAAAGCTGAACTTGAAAACAGAATCGTTTCAACTTCGAGAGTGTATAACCAATTGGATTTAGAGCTCCTGAGATTTTTAACTTTCCTGAATACCTCCCCAGAAATCCTCATGGCTGGATCTGAAGATATGATACTGACACCATCTGATACTACTGGCGTAGACAATTAATTTCCACAATGGCTTCTGCTAAGAACCCAATATCAAAGTAATAGAATGAGAGGAACGTGTATTCAAATTGTGATGGACCATATACGCTCCGGATATTATATTTGAAAAGAAAGCATTGCCCCTTGGTTGAGGATGAATTATCCCATAATGGAAGTAACTGAAGGTAGTTACCTCAAGAGAAATAAGCAGAACGCCCCACAATAATATGCCCCTGACATCATGAACTTCGTAATGTTACCCTTGGTAATTCAAATACATGAGGGAAGCTGCCCCTGGCTATTAAGCACTGTTGAATCTGGACCTGATTGCCCCGAATGAATTGAACAGTAACATGGTATGCCCCCTTGATTGGGAAACAGTGACTATGCCCCTTTGTATACATGAACTTTGATCCAGGAAGCAAGTTTGGTTTATTAAACATTCATCCTGTAAGTTTCTCTGTTTATCAAACACTCAGGTATATGCAAACAAATATTTTCAAAAATGCAATGCTTATGTCTGTCTTGAAGTTTTTTAGAAAAACAAATTTTGTGAAAACTGTGATATTAACTCAAGTTTTATAATAAGCCCTAAAGGAGTCAGGATACCTTTTTGTAGCAGTACGCTTTCGAACTAACCATGCTTCAGTTAGGACTTTTAAAGGGTTGTAACGTGGCCTGGTTCATGGTTTAAGAAACAAAGGATAAAGGCTCAAATTTATTTGTACCCAACCCATTCTTCGTGATGTTCTTCAGTCCTATGCTCAGTTAACTTATGCATTGAGGCTCAAAGGAGTTTAGAATTGTAACATTGACATTTGTGATGGTTCAAAAACCAAAAATTTATTTGAACATTCAGTCATCTTTCTTTGTTGAGGATTCATAGTGACCTCTTTTTTCTTTTGACTTTGTTATCCCTTCTATTTGCCTGAACTGTTTATTTCAAGGTTACAGTCAACGGGATATCTCAATGTTTACTAAGTTTCCTTCATAGGTTTTAACTTAGTGAGCTTTTCTTTTGCTAGATATTGACTTGCAGACTTTAGTGATTATAGAGAACCATCATTAGTTGTGTACAACACAAATAATTGGCATAGTTGAGTTAACTGAGTAACTACCCTGCCCCAGGTTATGAATAAGGGTTTTAATTTGCATGAGAATGGAAACTCCTACTTCATAGGCTCAAAAGGGTTGACTAGGGATTAACTTCCTTATATCTCCACTATTTAGGAATTGAAATAATGTCTGTACATCGTCAGCATAGTCTGTTCAAAAGCATACTGCATAAGATTATGGTATTGTTTTCGTCATCCTCCCTCTACAGGCTTATAGCTTTATCAGGAGTTAAATATCAAAAGATAGAAATATGAAGCATAGTTCAAAATATAGTGAAGCGAATGGATTAATTCAAGACAAACATATGCAATGCATTAATGAAAACAAAAGTTTAACATAATAGTAAGTGTTTAAACAAAACAAAAGAAATTACAAATGAAAGTTCAAATGTTGTCCCATCCAGTTGGTTGAATGTCTTCAATTGCAATCTGTGAACTTTGAGGAGCAGTATACTTCACCATGAAATCAAATTTGCCACTTGGATGTCCCAAGGTGCCCCATATCTTAACAGGAAGAACTTGTCTTGCAGCTTCGATGTTTGATGGACGATAGTAGAACTCAATTTGACCTTCTGGAGTAGCCTCTAGGATTCCTTCGTCAATCAGGTCTTGAATCTTTTTCTTCAATGTCCAACAACTATTAGTATCATGTCCAGGACTGTCGGAGTGATACTCACACCTTGCCTTGGAATTATAGTGAGGAGAGGAAGTTTTAGGATTTTGAGGAGGACTTTTCAAAGAAATTAGTTTCATCTCCAACAAGCATTGCAGAACTTGTGACATTGGAGTGTTGAACTTGATAAACTGCCTTCTACATTCCTTGTGTTGAGGTGGATTAACCTTATCAGGTCTTTCTTTTTCAACTGAAGAACAATCAGTGGCAACCTGTCTTTTACCTTCTTTTATCCTCATCTTCCTTTCAACCAAATCAGCTTGTTTTAATGGAGGTTGACTGACAATTAGATTCCCGACTCTATTACTTTGAAGTTTGTGGACAAACGTTCTTAGCTCTTCTTGCCCCTGAGCTAAACTTTGAATAAGAGCCACCTGGTCATTCATTTGGGTCCCCATTCCTGTCATCTCAGCTTGTAGTTGTTTCAGCTGATCATCTTTGTTGTCCTCAGGATTCTTCTTCTTCATGTCCTTAGAGAGGAGTGCTTTCAACTCTTCTTGCCCCTTGGACAAATTCAGAATCATTTCCTGAAACTGAGCATTCTGAGCTTGAAGATCTTTGACAGATTGTTCGAGAGCCATTTCTGCTGAAATAAACAGCGAGAAGATAAGATACATGTTCATAAGAAACCTGTGATGCAATGATATGGTATGTAAATGCATATGCAATGTTTTCAAGGACCGCAGAATTTACATTTGTTAAACAAACGGAAATAAAAACTTTTATTAGTAAATGTTAAAATTATTTTGCCCCTTGGGCTTACAATGAAGGGAAATAAGTACAAAATTGGGGTTTTAAGTCTCCCATGGACGTTTCCTCTTTGTGTTGAAGTATGAGTTGAGATTCCGCTCCTCGTGAAGTTGTTTTGTTAGCTCCAAGATTCTTTCTTGACTTGCTTTGTAATGAGTCTCAAAAGTATCTCTTTGCTCCTTCAACTGGATTCAGGCCCTTTGTAACTCCTCTATGTCAGTGAGCATGTCTGAATGAAGAATGATATAAGGAGCATCTCCTTCAGCAACAGGCTCCATGGTAACTGGCAGGATAGTAGGATACAGCATCATAAGAGTCTGAGCACGAGATCGCACCCATCTGAGATAAGGTTCCATAGGAATAGTGTACTTTGGTTCCAGAGTCTTGCTATCAACCTTGTTCACTTTACCCCATGCTCGTATAAACCTTTGACGGTAACCTTGCAGATCGTTGTTGTAATCAAACACAATACCCTGAATCAACATGTCATGAGGACCATCAATCTGAGCATACCCAAACTGTCGTAAAGCTAAAGAAGGGTTGTAAGTAATGCCTCCTCTTATGCCTAGAAGTGACACATTAGGAAACTCCCTACAACGGTCAATGATAGTGACATTCTCCATAGATTTGGAGCACCAATGGATATCTGAATGAGAGAGTGACATGATTCTTTTAGACCACATGAACCCTTGTTCATTCTTCATCACTGAGCGAGGAAGGTGAGAAATAAACCACCTAGATAGCAAAGGTATGCAACACATCATAGTTCCTCGTGCCTTTGTAGTACGAGTATGAAGAGAATGTAGGATGTCTCCAAGCAATGTAGGCACTGGATTGTGGCTCAGGAATATGTTGATGGCATGAATGTCTATGAACTGATCAGGATTGGGAAACAACACTAAGCCATAAATCAACAAGGCTAAGATCTCCTCAAAAGCATCATAGCTCATAGCCTTCAAGAACACTTGAGCCTTTTCTATCAACACCTTAGCAAGAATACCCTTAACTCCGCTTCTTGTTTCTAGAACAATGTCCGACTTCTTCAGATGTAAAGCTGCAGCAATAACCTCAGGTTTAGGCTCTTTTTCCAAGCCCGTGAATGGTTTCTGGTCAAGTACAGGTATACCCAGAAGTTTAGAGAACTCTTCCATTGTAGGAACCAGCTGATAGTCGGGAAATGTGAAGCAGTGGTGCTTAGGATCAAAGAACTGAAACAGAACACTCATCATGTCTTCATTGAACCCTGAAGTGACTAGATCCAGTAGCTGACCATGTCTCTTGATGAACTGGGAGTTATCAGACACTTGAGAAACCAACTCTTTAAGCTTAGGAGGTATGCCTACAAAGTTGATCCTGATAGTGTTTCTACGAACAGAAGTCATGACCTGCAACAAAGAACAAAGATAAATCCTTTGGTCCTTGAAATGGTTAGTGAAAATGTTATGCTTATGATGCATGATGATGTCATGATGTTATGCTCAATCACAAACATGTGGCACACACAAACAAGTCACACCATAGCCCTAGGTTTAAAGGCTTGCATGAGGTTTAAAGGTAAGTACCCTCCCCTAAAGTTAGTTGGTTCAATCTGTCCTATAAAGTAACCGGGTTCTAAGGGATCTCAATATCATTGATCCTTCACAAGGGTGGTTGTTTAGTAGGCAACTTACTTGCCAACCAAAACCCTCCAAGTTTAAGACCTCAATGAGCGTAGTATCGAGTATCAACCAACTTCAGTCTTTACCAAAGCCGGTTACCTCACTACTTTCTAAAGGCCAAGATGGGATAACTAGGGTTCTAAAAGTTAGTTAGTGCATTGACAACATATGGCAGCCTCATATTATCCTCAACTTGACTTAAGGAACATAAGCACCAACCAAGAAGTCACACTAACTATGGCCACCAGATCAACCATATCGGTATACGCCGTACAGTTTCCTTGGTCTATTGCCATTTACCTAAGGTACACTAGATCCGGGTTAGGATCTTTCACACATAAGAGCACCCAACAAGTAAAATAAAGCAAACAAAGCAAACAAGTTTAAAGTGATCTAATTCCTAAGGGTACCCCTCTTTTATTAATATCCCCAGCAGAGTCGCCAGTTCTGTAACACGGTGGGAGAAATGACTTTAGTTATGTTGCGGATAGCAAGAGTCGCCACCGACTTTTATTTTATCCAAAGGAAAGGGCATAAAAGAACAGGAAAGACCTTAAAATATTTTTGGGTTCGGGGGGTAGGTTATGTAAAGGGAAGGTGTTAGCACCCTTTACATCCATGGTTATCCATGGGCTCTTAGTTACTTATCTCACTTTAAAATGTTTTTGAGAAGTGTAGTGTGTGTTTAGAAATTTTCTTAAGTGCTTTATAATGATCCATGTACGGATATATATGAAGCCTTTGTTTTGAAAATTGCTTGAAAAATGTGAAGTGTTTGAAATGTTTTTGAAAAGTGAGCAAGTACGTAAGAGGAACCTACCCTAAGTTAAGTCTTTTCTGTTCTTAAATATCCTTTAAATGGTAAGACTATCCCTATTATTAAGGAATAGGTAGTCATTACCTTGGATGTTTGAGGGACAAGTGAAGGGACATCTGTTATTTAGGCAACTGTAAGGTGTATAAGCAATTCGAAGGGACTTATCATCTTTATTCGAAAGGGACAAGATCATTACGAAGGCAACCATTAAGGGGCTTGATCTTTTTATTTGTTAAGGGACTAGATGATATAAGAGAAGGGACTTTGCTTTACACCTTACTTGACCTTTTGTTTAGGCAACATGAGAGGTAACCCTTAAGAAGTGAGATGGCGATCCAAGAATCGACTTACGTGTGTGAGTGTACCAATTCAAATATTTATCTTGAGATTTAATGATCTAAATTCAATTTTTAAATATAAACATGTTTTTACACTCCCTATTTTACTAACCATAGCAATTAAAAATAAATAATAAAAATTATTCTACAACTATTACATATTTGATACAATTACATTATAATTAAAATAATTAAAATAAGCAAATAAATAATTAAATGGATTAGTAGTAATAGACAAAAATAAATAAATATAAGAGGGTTAGTAATAATAAAAAAATAAATATAAGATGGTTAGTAAATCAATATAAGAAATAAATTAAAAAGTTCAAAAATTAAATAAATAACTATTTTTTAAGAGAATTTAATAAAAGAAATAAATAATAAGTATTATATACTATAAATATGATTAATAGTTCTAATATTTTAATTTTATGTATATATTGTAAAAAACATCTAATTATTATTTAAATAAGCATATAAGAAATAATAAATTATATTCATAAGATAAAATTAGTTTTTTTTTATTATTTAGGAAAATAAGTATGGGTTTACTACTTAATTAATTATTTAAATTATAAAACTATATATAATATGAACAAATTATAAAATTAAAATAAACAAATAATTTAATAATATAATTAGGATTCAAAAAAGAAAATTAGGGTTTATTAAAAATAAATTAAGGTTTATGAGTTTAGAAAATAGAATTAGGGTTTTATTTATTAATTTACAACACAAATTCATTTATTTACAAATTATATTTATTTAATAATATGAACATATAAAATATAGATAATTAAATTTTGAAAATAAAGTTTGATGGAAATTGATTTTTTTTAAGTATAAGAAATAATGTGTATTTATTTTAAAATTTAAGAAATTAATTAAACTTAATTATAAAACATAAACAAAATAAATAAGAGAATAAAAAAAAGAAAGAAAACATGTCTGGGGCTGGGATCGAACCCATGCCCTGGGCTTTGCCACCCTTAGACGTACAGGGTTACCACTGGGCTACCTGCGCATTTTGAACATGATCCCAACAACAATCCTTTTATTATATGACCTGCAAAAATCATGAAAAACAAAATAACACAATAAATGGCCTAATGGGAATCGAACCCAGGCCAGAGAGCTTTTACACGCACACATCCACCATCTGAGCTACGCATGCGTTGTGAAACAAACTTCAAACAATTACATAAAATATTAAAACGAATTTTCAAATCAGAAATTGGCGCCTTTGGACTTCATCTTCTCCAAATTTCCTGCGAATCTTGTTGCGAAGTTTGTCACGAATTTTCCTGCGAATCTCATAATATATAGAACCTACGAATTTCGAATATCAACAAAACAGTACAATTTTTACAAATTGATTAGTGAAACATGATCCTCACAGTCTATACAATCAAACCATGTCTTTTGAATTCATTTATATTCAGTGAATCATGAAGCCCCAAATTCGAAGGTGAAACCCTAACTATGGCACTTCCTTGTTCCTGCACTTAAGCTTCAATCAAATGGTCCATAAACATTCTAAACATCCAAACAAACAATAATATAAGATCAAATTATGTTTATAATGCATAAATATTTGAAATCTAAAATTAAGAAAAATCAAAAGAAACGAATTCAGTTTAAGCAATTCAGGATGTTTTGAATGCAATGAATGGTTGGGATTGTATCAGTGATGTTCAAGGAACATGTTTGAACCTTTAGAATGCTTTGAGAGAGCCTCTAAGTAAGAATCCGAATTGAGAGTTTTTTGATAAATTTTGAAAATTTGGAACTGGTTCTTGAGGCAACAAATTCGTGTCTTTTGTGTTTGTGTAGTTTGTATACTTATAGAAAAATGGAATTAGGTCAGAAAAGTGGTGGATTTGTGGGCTTAATGGATACCTTGAGTGTGAAGAAATCTCCTTGACAAATTAGTCAAAAAATCAAATATTTTCATGCTATAATGCTTTAGCACGAATTTGGATAGCATCAAATCAATTTAAATGGTCATTAAGAGTTTCTAGAAGAAGAATCACTTTTAAATATTCAATTTTCATATTTTATTTTGATTTAAAATGGTTTTAAATTAATAAAATCAAAATAAATAAAATAAAAAATAATAAAAATCTGAATAAATGAGGATTGGGTCGTACATGATGTCGTGTTGAAGTTTGGATCACAAAATTGCAAACCCATTTGGAAGAATTTGGTTTTAAGGCCCTATTTGCTTCATAAACCTCCCAAAAATTTCCCAACTTTGCAAGGGCACAAATCCTTCAATTTTAATGCTATGAGGGTGTTCTTGGACATTTTGGAAAGCTAAAAGAGTCCTCTAACCAACCCCATTGGTTTCATGTCCATATCTTTTACCATTCTCAAGTTATGCCCTTTTGAAGTTGTTGACTTTTTGTTGACTTTCAAAAGGACCTATAATGTCTTAGCTCATACCTTCCAAATGAAGAATTTTTGGGCTTGGCTTGTGAGACACAAAGTTGTAGAGAATTCAATTTCCTTCAAAATTGGCTTTGGATGGGAAAAATTTGATGAAGCATGTGAAAGTTATGGCTGGTCAAAATTCAGTTGACTTTTCCTGTGAAAACCCTAATTTAGAAACTCCTGATTCTTGATGATCTGAAATCTCCTTGATGAATCATGATCCAACTTTGATCAAATGATGAATTTTACTTCATATACTTGATGTTGGCAAAAAATCATGAAATTTGACTTTGGTTTGACCATATTTGACCTCAGTTTGACTTTTTAACTGCTTTGACTGATTTTGACCTATCTGATCATCTGACTGAGCAAACTTTTGGGAAAAGTCTTGAAACTTGTCATGGGGATTCTGAAACACATATAAGATTTTGTGAAGCTCACTTGAAGTCTTGGAAGTCCATTTAGCCTGATTAAAGTCAAAACCCTAGTTTTGGATGCCCTGCTTAGGAGGATGCATTGTCTGAGGGAATTGTCAAATCTTCTGACTAATTGTGAACTTTGTGAACCTCATGAAATGTCTTGTGAACCTTGTGAACCTCATGAAATGTATTGTGAACCTTGTGAACCTCTTAGTACACAAAGTCTTGTCTTGTGAGGGCAAATTTTGGGGTGCAACAGCAGTGATAAAATTTTCCATAATTTTCTCAAGGCTCAGTTTTGGTGGTACAGGTTGCATAAGTTGATTTGTCATCGGGGCTTGGTAACCTTGATGTCTCGGAGGTGCGGTATTTTGGATAGGGTTATTATTTTTATAGGATAAGTTTAGGTGATTCCTCCATCCTGGGTTGTAGGTATTTGAAAATGGGTTCCCTTGGGTGTAGTTCACTTGCTTAGAGCTGGTCTCATTTAACAAATTGCATTCAGGGGATTGGTGTCCTTGTGTCCCACATATCTCACAATTCAACGAAACTGCAGCTACAATATTCGGGGTTGTACACATATGCTCAACTTTAAGGGCCAACGCATCCATTTTAGCTTGCATCATGTCTATAGAGCTTAACTCATGTATTCCTCATTGGGCTTCCTTTTTTTCCACTGTCGCTCTTTATACTCCCCGTGATTGATGGTTTTGGGCCATATCTTCGATAAGGGCACTAGCTTCAGGGTAAGGTTTGTTCATCAGTGCGCCACCAGCGGTAGCGTCGATGGTCATCTTAGTGTTATAGTGAAGTCCATTATAGAAGGTTTGAATGATTAGCCATTTCTCTAAACCATGATGTGGGCATGCTCTTAATAGCTCTTTATATCTCTCCCAGGCTTCGAACAACGATTCTCCTTGGTTTTGGGTAAATCTGGTTATTTGGTTTCGAAGAACAACGGTCTTACTCGGGGGAAAATATCTAGCAAGAATACTTTTCTAAGGTCTTCCCAAGTTGTTATAGAATTAGGTGGAAGGGAATCTAACCATGATAGAGCCTTACCTCTGAGGGAAAAGGGAAATAATCTTAAGCGGATCGCCTCAGGAGGAGCTCCATTGGTTTTAAAGGTGTCTGCTAACTGGAGAAAGTTTTTTAAATGTTGATTAGGGTTCTCAGTAGCAAGACCTGCGAATTGTCTCTGTTGCACTAATTGCAGCAGAGATGGTTTAAGTTCAAAATTATTAGCTGGGATAACGAGGTTTACTATAAATGATTGTCGAATCCATAGAGACCAACACGTCAGAGTAATATAAATGATTGTCGAATCCATAGAGACCAACTGTCAATCTATTGTATCTGTTGTTATGGTGTGTATCTAAGGCAATTGAAAATAATGGTTTTAAAGGGTGCGCAATGATAAATAAAATAGTAATTTAAAATGATTAATAAAGACAGGTTCGAATGAAATTCACATAATCAATTGATAATCAAGTACTTGTTAATAGAACTACTAATGGGCAATGTTTTCTACTTTGAAAAGAACTGATTTAACTGGAACTGCCGCTTTCGCGTATTCAGAACCGAGTTGTACTCTCTAATCAACCCCTCCTATTGTCACGGATAAAATGGTGCGTACTACGTTAGAGTAGTAAACCTATTTTTAAGAATTATAGTATCTTAACTAAGTTAAAAGTATTTTAACCTGGATTTCTTAGCAAAAAGAGGTTCTTATGAACCAGACTCTAAACTTCTTAACGCGTCGGAAAATAGTTTTAAAATCTCTTTTCTTTTTTAATCTAAAAACTCCTAATGAACTAAACAAAGCGCTTTTGGCTGTTTTTGAAATAGTTAAAAACAATTAAGTTAAATAGGCATTAGACGACTTTCGATCTTACCCAACAGAACTTTAAAGAACGTGAAACTTATATTGAAAGTCAAAATAACCCTTAAGCGTTTCTACAAACAGTTGTACAGATTACCAGTTCAATTATGATCCTTACATTCCAACCTTTGTAAATTTAGTTAGACATGGTACAGTAACAGTTCATTTTAATATTTTTCATAAAAAGTATTTAGTGCGAGTGCGGAAAGTAAATAAAAGTAGTGTGAGTGTAGGAAAGTAAATAAAAGTAGTGCGAGTACGGGAAAGTAAATAAAAGTAGTGCGAGTGCGGGAAATAAATAAAAGTAGTGCGAGTGCGGGAAATAAATAAAAGTAGTGCGAGTGCGGGAAATAAATAAAAGTAGTGCGAGTGCGGAAATAAAATAAAGTAAAGCGATGCGGAAAATAAAATAAAGCGAGTGCGGAAAATTAAAATACGAACTGGAATTAAAATGGCGACAGGAATAACTTCCTTCCAGAGTGCTCCAAGACTCGATCACACAGACGTATATAAACTCGATCACTCGATTGTAGTAACACCCCGATGTGAAGTGGTTACTGCTTTATAACTGATATATGCCTAAGAGATTCTAAGTTTGGATGATAAAAAAAACGAAATTCTAAAGTCCTATTTATAGGCAAACTTTAAATGGGAAAAGACTAGGATGCCCCCTCCACTAAAAAGTGGAGGGAAACCACTTTTGCCTTGTGGCTCCCGCCACAGACTCATGGCGCCCGCCATGAGTGTAAAAAGGTGAAGAAAGTGGGGATCGTGGGCATATGGCAGTTGTGGAGTGGTCTTGAGACGTGTCCACATCATGGCTGACCCCATGGCGCAAGCCACGGTGGGTGTCGTAAGTGCAAAATGCTGAATTTCTTGATTTTTATTCTTTTCAGCTCCTTTTTTGCTCCTTTTCTAGATTGAGGCCCCAATTACATTAAAAACCTGAAAATAAAGAAAAAAAAGTAATAACATAACAAAATAGCAATAAAGACTTAGAATGCATGCGAAATCGGAGTCAGAAATACGGTGAAATTTAGTGTTATCAGTACATTTGTTTGGATTCAATCTCAGCTTGTATTTCTTCAACCTCTCAAAAAGCTTGTGCATATGATTAAGATGTTCTTCTTCAGTCTGGGATCTGGCTATCATGTCATCAACATATACCTCTATCTTGTGATGAATCATTTCATGGAACAAAGCTACCATATCACGCTAGTATGTTGCCCCAGCGTTCTTCAAACCAAATGGCATTACTTTGTAACAAAAGGCGCTCCACTGTGTGACAAACGTAGTCTTTTCCATATCTTCAGGTGCCATCTTAATCTGATTATAACCAGAGAAACCATCCATGAAAGAGAATACCTTATGTTGAGCAGTGTTGTCTACCAGAACATCAATATGTGGAAGTGGAAAATCATCTTTGGGGATGACTTTGTTCAAATCCTTGTAATCCACACACATGCGTACTTTTCCATCTTTCTTAGGCACCGGTACCATATTTGTAACCCATTGAGGATAAGAAGTGACAACTAGGAACCCTGCCTCAAATTGTTTCATCACTTCAGCTTTGATCTTTTCTGACATTTCAGGACGCATATGACGAACTTTCTGTTTTATCGGGCGACAACCTTCCTTCATTGGTAGACGGTGAACCACAATATCAGTATCAAGTCCTGGCATATCTTCATAAGACCAAGAAAATATCTCCACGTAATCATGTAGCATCTAAATTAACTTGTTCTTAACATTGTTTTCTAATTCAGCCCCTATTTTGACCTCTTTCCTGTTGTCGCTCCCCCCAAAAGACACCTGGTCAGATAGGGTACAGACGCAAACGGTCGGCGAGAGGAGAAAATGAAGTGAAGGTGAATAGAGTCGCCAAATAGGCATTTTTATCCCGAAGGAAAGGTAATGCTGCATAAACCTAAAAAGGATGGATAAGACGGTCGCGAACCAGAGAAACTGAGAAAGGGGGTTGGTTACAACCTGGGAAGGTATTAGCACCCATATTGTCCGCCGTACTCGACGGGATCCACGCTTGAAAGTTTGTGTTTAAAGGGGTAGGTGTATGTGCTATCTGTGTGCAAAATCTGGAAAAGAATATACAAGTGTCAGTGCAAAAGGTGAATGCTCAGGAACTGAGGCTTACAAGAGAATGCTGGAAGAGGGGGGAAGACACAGAGAGTTTTGTTCAAAGAGACTGAAAGATAAGTTGACTGTGAATAGCTTGCTTGCCTATGCTCAAGTGTATGACTCGTCTGGCTCGAGTGCTAACTGTCTTGCATTAGACGAAAGAAGCAAGTTCTCGTTTGTGAATGAGTGTGATGAGAAGAGAATCCCGAAGGAGACGATTATTGTTTGTTTTTTGTGTTTTCAATCTTTTATTGTTTTTGGTGTTTTTCATAAGTTAATGAGCTTAAGCCTAAACCAAGGGTTAGTAAACTCATTATATCCTCCCTTTGATTAGGGATAATGAGAATACTTTAAGTATGAGATAAACATCTCAGCTTAATTACCATGATGATGTAGGATTAAGATCATTAACCTACTTGTGATTATTTAGATGTTTTTGGGTTTTTGTTTAGTGTTAAGTAATGAGTTTAAGCCATAATCGAAGATTAGTGAACCCATTACACCATCCTAATAGAAGGATAATAGACGAGCACACTTAAGCTGAAGAAGATACCTCAACTTAATCCATGATTAGGGATTAAAGTCATTATATAACAAACCTTTATTACGATGGATTTTAATTAAGGGTGAGATTAAGAAGTGAGTTTAATGGTTTGTAAGACAACTTGAGGGGGACTTGTCCATTAAACACTAGGGTTAGTCCTTCTTAACCAATAAAGGAAGAATTAGAACCCTAATGTAAGGCCCAAGTTGCAAGTTAATGTCTTAGTGATTATTATATGGATTGATTAAGAGGTTTAAACAAATTAAGGGTTTAACACTTAGGATTAAAGTTATACACTCCATCTTAAGAGAAGGATGCAGGCATAACCCTAATTCCAAAGTCCTAAAACCTTAAAGGTTTAGTCTCTAATGATGAGATGAGAAGAGAGACACAAAGAAGACTCAAAGGTAAAAGCTAAGGGGGGACTAATCACAACCTTAATTATTATCATGCTTGGGTGTTCCTATGGTTTGTAAGGCTTGAGAAAGATCTTCAAAGAAGCCACCAATGGAAGAATCAGATGAAAGAAGGAAGAAGCGGAAGAATAAGTTACTTACTTCATTGAAGAAGATAAGTAACTTAAAGAAATAAAGTGAGAGATGAACATGAATGGGCAAGCCCACTCAAAGAAAATTAAAAATGCAGCAAAGATGCATATGAAGGAGATGAAGAGAAATGAGAAGTGAAGGCAAATTCACTTCTCAAGTTAACTTACCACCTGAAAATGTTAGCACAATATGCATAAGGAAAGAAATGATATGAAACAATGCATATGAATGGGAAAAATGCCAAAACCAGAAGCATACACATGATGCAAAGGATGCTATGACATGATGCAAAGGCATATCAAGTGCTATGAATGTTCATACAAAGATGAGATGCAAATGGATGCATGCTTTGAAGTTTGAAAGTTCATGAAAGTTTAATGAAATGTGTAGATGTTTAGAATTGGCATAATTTTTGACCAACAAGAAGTAATGAATTTAGTTCAGGATGCCACACCAGATGTTGTGACATTATCAAACAGAGTATAAGTAAATGAACTGAATTCAGGATGTCACACCAGATGTTGTGACATTGTATTAGGTAATGAAGTAAGTTCAGTTTACAGGATGTCACACCAGATGTTGTGACATTGTATCAGTAAATGAAGTAAGTTCAGTTTTTAGGATGTCACACCAGATGTTGTGACATCTCAAACCTGCTACCAGAATTAATTAATGATTAACAGAACTGAGTAAATTAAGGGAAGGTATCTGGAATTAATTATGGATGGATAAAACAGAAGAAGGCGCATCTGTAGGGAGTTTTGTTATATGACTTCAGTATAATCAAAAGAATTGAATCACCTAGAATCTAGGAAGTAACAAACCCTAATTCAAGGTGATGGCTGCATGCGTATCAGGATTGGACAAACCTACAGAAACCCAAAATCCAAACACCTATTTAAGCAACAGAAACTCTCAGAATAGAGTACGAAATTAATAAGACTAAATAGGGTGTTTATGTTTTAATAGCAGGTTGTTGTTTTTATGTGTTCCACTTTATGAGCTTTTAAGCAAAAGTGTATTTGTGTCTTGATTGAAACTGTGAAGTAAGATCAAGCTGTTTTGTTTGAAGTATGACTTCAATTTTATTAAACTTGTAATCATATCACTGTGTGATTGAGGGGGAGTGAGTTGGTACTCATATCTAAGTTGTGTCTTAGGTAGAAATTGCCTTGGGTAGATATTAAGTGAAAGATTAAACTGAGTGGTTTAAGTCTAGAATTAATATTACTTATATTGGATTTCCTTCCTGGCTTGGTAGCCCCAGATGTAAGTGTGGTTATACACTGAACTGGGTTAACAATTTCCTGTGTTGTTTAATTTTCCTGCACTTTAAGTTTTAGTCAAGTCTTCAAGTGTTTAAACATCTCATTCGACATCACGTACCTGATCACAGAATTTCAATTGGCATCAGAGCAGGCACCCTGCCTGTTTAACTGGGTGAGATCTAGGGATTGCAAATTCTGGAAATATGGACAGAGATGTAGGATCTGTAAACAGACCACCTATATTGGATGGATCTAATTATGACTACTGGAAGCCAAGAATGGTAGAATTCTTAAGATCACTTGACAATAGGGCCTGGAAAGCAGTCAACAATGGATGGGAACAACCTGTCCAAGACAACAAAGATGGAGCAAAAGTGTTGAAACCTGAAGAAGAATGGAGTAAGGAGGAAGAAGATTCAGCACTTGGAAATTCCAAGGCCTTAAATGCTTTGTTTAATGGCATTGATAGGAACATCTTCAGACTTGTGCATCACTGTGAGCTGGCCAAAGATGTTTGGGACACTCTCAAAACAACTCATGAAGGAACATCAAAAGTGAAGATGTCAAGACTTCAACTTCTCACCACCAAGTTTGAAAACTTGAGAATGAAGGAAGATGAGACAATTCATGAGTTCTACATGAACATCTTAGAAATAGCCAATACTTCTGGTGCTTTGGGAGAAAAGATTACTGATGAAAAGCTTGTAAGAAAGATTCTCAGATCCTTGCCAAAAAGATTTGACATGAAAGTCACAGCAATAGAAGAAGCTCAAGACATATGCACAATGAAGGTTGAAGAGCTCATTGGTTCCCTGCAAAAATTTGAGATGGGAATGAATGACACAATTGTAAAGAAGAACAAAAGCATAGCCTTGGTGTCAAATACTGATAAAGAAGAAGAAATTAATGAAGCAGAACCTGAAGAAAATTTATCAGAAACCATTGCTATGCTTGGAAGACAATTCAAAAAGATTCTCAGAAAGATGGAAGACAAGTCCAGACCAAGTGGAAGATACTCAAACTCTTCTGAGAATAAAAGACCTTATGATGCTAATAGAAGGACAAATTATGATGAAAAGACCAATCAAGATAAAGGGATTAAATGCCATGGATGTGAAGGATATGGACACATCAGAAATGATTGTCCTACCTATTTAAAAAGGCAGAAGAAAGTTCTCTCTGTAACCTGGTCTGATGAAGACTCAGGATGTGATTCAGAAGAAGAATCAGCTAAGCATATCACTGCTCTAGCTGGATTATGTGAATCTGAAAGTGAATCCAGTGATGAGGAGCTTACTTTTGAAGAGCTTGAGCAATCATACAGTGAACTGGTTAAAAGGAGCACTGAAATATGCATGGAGAGTATAAAGCAGAAGAAGCAGATTGAGGCACTAAAGGATGAAAAAACAAGTGATCTAGAGATCATTGACACCTTGAAAAGTGAAGTAAGCCTTCTCAACTCCAAGTTAGAGCATATGTCCAAATCTGTTAGAATGCTGAATAGTAGCTCAAACACACTGGATGTTATTCTCAACAACAATAAGCATTCAGGGGATAGAAGTGGACTGGGATTTAACAAAGTTCATAAGGCTGCAGCTAGCACCAGCAAAACTACTTCAAATTCCATACAGTCAAACAAGATGTCCCAACAGATGCTTCAACATCATGAAAAGAACACAAAGTCAAACATAATGTTCCAACAGATGTCTCAACATCATGAAAAGAATATAATGAAGAAGAAGTATCAAAGATGGAGATGTCATCATTGTGGAAGGTTTGGACACATCAAACCTCATTGCTACAAGTTGCATGGATATCCAAATCAGATGTATCAGCAACCTCCTAAGCAGAAGATAGAGGTTACCAAGAAAGTGCTGCATAGACATCAACATCAAAGACATCAGCAACCCCCTAAGCAGAAGACAAAGGTCATCAAGAAAGTATGGGTACCTAAAGCTAGTCTTCATGCTGATCAAAGCTACATGCCCAAGAACAAGTTCAACAAACAATCTTGGAGCTCTACTAATGGACACTGTACAAGGAAGAAGTATCAAAAGAAACCTCAATACAAATGGTCAAAGAAGGGTGTTGCATATATAGCTCATACATCTCTAAGAGTATCAGCTAAAGAAGATTGGTACTATGACAGTGGATGTTCAAGACACATAACTGGATTAAAGAATCTGCTAGTAGACTTAAAGTCATATTCATCCAGATATGTTACCTTTGGAGATGGAGCTAAAGGAGAAATCAAGGGAGTTGGGACCTTGGACTGTCCAGATGTACCAAGACTAGATGATGTGCTGTTGGTAAAAGGATTGACTGCTAACTTGATCAGCATAAGTCAATTATGTGATCAAGGTTACAGTGTAAACTTTACCAAAACTGAATGCATAGTGTCTAATAAAGAATAGAAGGTTGTCATGAGAGGATCCAGATCTAAAGACAACTGTTACATGTGGGAACCTCAAGACTTCAGTCTCACTTCAACTTGCTCTTTAGCCAAAGAAGAAGAAGTGAAACTATGGCACCAAAGACTGGGTCATCTTCATTTCAGAGGCATAAATAAAATCATATCTATGGAAGCTGTGAGAGGTATTCCTAAACTGAAGATTGATGATGGCAAAATATGTGGTGAATGTCATATAGGCAAGCAAACCAAGATGTCCCATCCAAAGCTCCAACATCTGACAACTTCCAAAGTTTTGGAATTATTGCATATGTATCTTATGGGACCTATGCAGGTTGAGAGCCTTGGTGGTAAGAGGTATTCCTATGTGGTGG
Source organism: Lathyrus aphaca (assembly GCA_963966055.1). Taxonomy (NCBI): domain Eukaryota; kingdom Viridiplantae; phylum Streptophyta; class Magnoliopsida; order Fabales; family Fabaceae; genus Lathyrus; species Lathyrus aphaca. The sequence continues at coordinate 351,613,549 of OZ014520.1, read as the reverse complement.
TTGATGACTTTTCAAGGTATACATGGATAAATTTTATCAAAGAAAAGTCTGATGTATTCAAAGATTTATGCCAAAGAATACAAAGAGAAAAAGCCAGCTGTGTGGTCAGAATAAGAAGTGACCATGGAAAGGAGTTTGAGAACCAAAAATTATTAGATTTCTGTTCTTCAGAAGGAATCAATCATGAATACTCTTCACCAATCACTCCTCAACGGAATGGGATTGTTGAGAGGAAGAATAGAACTATCCAAGAATCAGCAAGAACTATGATCCATGCTAAAAAGTTACCATTGTACTTCTGGGCTGAAGCTATGAACACAGCTTGTTACATTCATAATAGAGTCACTCTAAGGAAAGGAACCTTGTCCACAATCTATGAAGTTTGGAAGGGCAGAAAACCCATAGTTAAGTACTTCCATGTGTTTGGAAGTAATTGTTATATTTTGGCTGATAGGGAGCAAAGAAGAAAAATGGATCTTAAAAGTGATGAAGGGATTTTCCTTGGATACTCTATAAACAGCAGAGCCTATAGAGTATTTAACTCTAGAACCAAGGTTATCATGGAGTCCATAAATGTAATAATTGATGATGCCCCTGCAAATGTTACAGAAGATGTTGGAACATCTGCTGACAGCCAAACTGAAGCTGAAGAAAAGAGTGATCATCCCGACTCCACTCAAACTGAGGCAAGGACATAACAATTCAGCAAACCTCCCTCCATCAGAATTCAGAAGGATCATCCCAAAGATTTGATAATTGGGGATCCCAACAAAGGTGTAAGCACTAGATCAAGAGAGGTGATTTCAGGTTCCTGTTTTGTCTCAAAAATAGAACCTAAAAACATCAAGGAAGCTCTTACTGATGAGTACTGGATTTGTGCTATGCAAGATGAATTAGGTCAATTCACAAGGAATGAAGTGTGGGATCTTGTTCCTAGACCTGATGACATAAATGTGATTGGCACTAAATGGGTGTATAAGAACAAGTCAAATGAGCAGGGAGTTGTTACAAAGAACAAAGCTAGACTTGTAGCTCAAGGATACACACAAATTGAGGGAGTAGACTTTGATGAAACCTTTGCACCAATAGCAAGGCTTGAATCAATCAGACTACTTTTAGGAATTGCTTGTATCTTGAAGTTCAAGCTATTTCAAATGGATGTGAAAAGTGCCTTTCTAAATGGATATCTTAATGAAGAGGTATATATAGAACAGCCTAAAGGATTTGTTGATCCAAGTTGTCCAAATCATGTGTACAAACTAAGGAAGGCTCTTTATGGACTGAAGCAAGCTCCAAGAGCATGGTATGAAAGGCTGACTACTTTTCTTATCAAGCAAGGGTACATGAAAGGTGGAATAGACAAAACCTTGTTTGTTAAAGATGAAGAAGGAAATGTCATAATTGCTCAAATATATGTAGATGACATTGTTTTTGGTGGGATGTCAGACAGGATGGTTAAACATTTTGTCACTCAAATGGAATCTGAATTTGAGATGAGCCTAGTAGGAGAATTAACCTACTTTCTTGGACTGCAAATAAAGCAAATGGAGGACTCCATGTTCATTTCCCAAAGCAAGTATGCTAAGAACATTGTCAAGAAATTTGGGATGGACAATGCTACTCATAAGAGAACTCCTGCCCCCACACACTTAAAGCTGACTAAAGATGACAAGGGTGAGAATGTAGACCAAAGCCTATACATAAGTATGATTGGAAGCTTATTATATCTGATTGCTAGCAGACCAGACATAGCTTTTGCAGTAGGTGTATGTGCAAGATATCAAGCTGATCCAAAAGTTAGTCATCTAAACCAAGTCAAGAGAATTCTGAAATATGTCAATGGTACTTGTGACTATGGCATAATGTACTTTCATGGATGCAAACCAATTCTCACTGGCTTCTGTGATGCTGATTGGGCTGGAAGTGCTGATGACAAAAAAAGCACATCAGGAGGATGCTTCTTTCTAGGAAACAATTTGATTTCTTGGTTCAGTAAGAAACAAAATTGTGTATCCTTATCTACTGCTGAAGCTGAATATATTGCAGCTGGAAGCAGTTGTTCACAGTTGGTTTGGATGAAGCAAATGCTCACAGAGTACAATGTCCCACAAGATGTCATGACATTGTACTGTGACAACTTAAGTGCTATTAACATATCAAAGAATCCTATCCAACATAGCAGGACCAAGCATATTGATATCAGGCATCATTTCATCAGAGATCTTGTGGAAGAGAAAGTGATCTCATTGGAACATGTAGCTACAAATCTGCAATTGGCTGATATATTTACTAAAGCTTTGGATGCTACCCAATTTGAAAACCTAAGGGGTAAATTGGGAATCTGTTTATGTGAAATATAACAGTTATGGAGATGTGCCAACATGTCATATGACATTGTGTGGCATGATCACCAGATGGCAACACCAGTCTGGTCAAAGACTCTGGGTATTCCACTCCTAAAATTTCTCCAAGTAACGGCTACTTATAAAAATATCAGCTTGTTCTCAGCTATTCATCTTCTCATCATCCTCTCAAAACGAATTGCATACTCTAACTGATTTTCAGAACTCATCAAAATCATTCAACCCTAAACTCTTCATCCACCACTTTCGAAAATGTCTCAACATCAAAATCCTAACCTCTCTGAAGAAATTCTCAACCAAGAAGATGTGGTGCATGCAACCCCCATCTCTGTGGTACCTATGGATTCAACTCCAATAGACAAAATCAGAGGAAGTGTTCCTCTTGCTCAAAAGCCAAGAACTGCTACTGTGAGAAGGGCAAAGGAACCTATCTTTAGCAAGGTCAAAGGAATGCCTTCTTCCTCAAACACCACTCCAAAAGCTTCTGAATATGTGGATGATTCTATAAAGGAACTGGTGAACAGGATTTTGTCTGAGCAAAGAGTTGTGAGTGGCATATCTATCCCTCTGAACACCATGCCAGCTCCACAAGAAGAACAACAAAATCAAGCTGAAGAGGACACTCCTGCTCAACAGGATGTCCCAATAGATGTTGAAACATCTGAGGACCAGCAAAAGGCCTCCACTGATGATGCTGATGAAACATCTGAGGACCAGCAAAAGGCCTCCACTGATGGTGATGATGAAACATCTGAGGACCAGCACAAGGTCTCCACTGAAGATCAAGCCTCTATTGATCCACCTGCTGAAGAGGAGACTGCTCAACCTCCTCCTGTTGTAAACATAGAGCATGATTCTGACACAGAAATCATTGCTTCTATAAACCCTAGCATAGCCAAAAGGATTAGGACTAGGAAGGAAAAGAAGAATGCAGGACATGCAATTCCTGAGAAGAAGCAACCTACACCAAAGAAGGATAAAGCTAAAGTTTCTTTTGGTCCTACCAAACAATGGAGCAAGGTGAATACACAGAAGAGGAAAGATGTCGCCCCTCCAGATTCAGATGTTGAAGAGGATGTTCCAACATCCCCACCAAAGAAGAAACCAGCACCCTCAAGGTCCTCCTCTGCTATTCCAGAAGCTCCTCTGGACAACATTTCATTTCATCATGTGTCAAGTGTGAGCAGATGGAAATTTGTCTACCAAAGAAGGGTAGCACTTGAAAGAGAGCTGAGCAGCAATGCACTTGAGTGCACTGAGGTAATTGATCTCATCTCTTCTGCTGGCTTATTCAAAACAGTATCAAATTTCTCTCCTTGCTATGAGCTGCTAGTCAAGGAATTTGTTGTCAACCTCCAAGAAGACTGTGTTGATGGTAAGTCAGCTGACTTCAGAAAGGTATATGTAAGAGGGAGATGTGTGGAATTCTCTCCTAGGGTTATCAACCATTATCTAGGAAGAGAATCTGATGGACCTAATGAGTTAGGGAAGACTTATAACCAGGTTTGCAAGGTCATCACTGCTAATCAGGTCAAGACTTGGCCAGTCAAGGGGAAGCTTTCTGTTAGCTTGCTGACAAGGAAGTATGCAATGCTGCATAGGATTGGCACTGCAAACTGGGTCCCTACCAACCAGACCTCCTCAATAGCTACTGGATTGGGCAGGTTTATATATGCTGTGGGCACCCAAACAAAGCTGGATTTTGGGGCTTATATTTTTTATCAGACATTGAAGCATGCTGGATCATCTGCAACAAAGCTGCCTATTGCCTTCCCTTCTCTGTTGTGTGGAATAATACTTAGCCAGTATCCAGGTATCCTCACTGAGAAGGATTCAATCTGCAAAAGAGAGAGTCCCCTAGCCTTCCACTACAAGCTGTTCTTAAGTCATCATGCAGCTGATGTTGAAGCTTCCTCTGGGACATCTGATGGATCTTCAAAGGCAAAGAATCCAATCTCCAAAGCTGCTTTGATTGCTGAGCTGAAAAACACATGCAAAGAACTGGATGCCAGGAAGCAGAAGCTTGAGGAGATTATCCAAAGGCTGGAGATTGAAGAAAGTGCTCAGAAATCTGCTGCTACTGATGAAGAAACTGAAGCAGAGGAAGACACTGAATATGAGGATTCTGAGTGAACCATGTATGTGAGGAATATGTAATGTCTGCACCAGTATTGTATTTTGATTTTGCTTTTTTACTTCTTCTGTAAAACTTTGGCCCCAATTTATGTCTAACAAGGGGGAGAAGAAAGCTGAACAATGTATGATGCTGCTTACTGATTAATGAAACACTTATGTTTGCTTCTGAACTAAAGCTGTGTTTTTTGATGAAAAATTTCTATTGCAACAAGTCTGAACACATGTAGGTTTGAGGGGGAGTAAACTCTCACATGACTCAACAGAAAAGAACTGTTGTACTCTGATATAAGAAATTCTGCTGCACTCTGATAAACCAGAAAAGTATGTTAGCCAAAAATTATCCAAATGGGGAGTTTGTAGATGTTTAGAATTGGCAGAATTTTTGACCAACAAGAAGTAATGAATTTAGTTCAGGATGTCACACCAGATGTTGTGACATTATCAAACAGAGTATAAGTAAATGAACTGAATTCAGGATGTCACACCAGATGTTGTGACATTGTATTAGGTAATGAAGTAAGTTCAGTTTACAGGATGTCACACCAGATGTTGTGACATTGTATCAGTAAATGAAGTAAGTTCAGTTTTCAGGATGTCACACCAGATGTTTTGACATCTCAAACCTGCTACCAGAATTAATTAATGATTAACAGAACTGAGTAAATTAAGGGAAGGTATCTGAAATTAATTATGGATGGATAAAACAGAAGAAGGCGCATCTGTAGGGAGTTTTGTTATATGACTTCAATATAATCAGAAGAACTGAATCACCTAGAATCTAGGAAGTAACAAACCCTAATTCAAGGTGATGGCTGCATGCGTATCAGGATTGGATAAACCTACAGAAAGCCCAAAATCCAAACACCTATTTAAGCAACAGAAACTCTCAGAATAGAGTACGAAATTAAGAAGACTAAATAGGGTGTTTATATTTTAATATCAGGTTGTTTTTTTTATGTGTACCACTTTATGAGCTTTTAAGCAAAAGTGTATTTGTGTCTTGATTGAAACTGTGAAGTAAGATCAAGTTGTTTTGTTTGAAGTATGACTTCAATTTTATTAAACTTGTAATCATATCACTGTGTGATTGAGGGGGAGTGAGTTGGTACTCATATCTAAGTTGTGTCTTAGGTAGAAATTGCCTTGGGTAGATATTAAGTGAAAGATTAACCTGAGTGGTTTAAGTCTAGAATTAATATTACTTATATTGGATTTCCTTCCTGGCTTGGTAGCCCCCAGATGTAAGTGTGGTTATACACTGAACTGGGTTAACAATTTCCTGTGTTGTTTAATTTTCCTGCACTTTAAGTTTTAGTCAAGTCTTCAAGTGTTTAAACATCTCATTCGACATCACGTACCTGATCACAGAATTTCAAAATGAAATGGATGTAAACCATGTCAAATGAATGAATAAATGATCAAGCATGATTCTAACATGTCTTAAGATGTCTAAGATGACATATGAATGCATGAAATGTCATGGCAAGTTCATGTATGGATGCATATGCAATATGAATGTAAATGAAGATGCAAAATTAGGGTTTTAAGGCAGTATGAGATGCAAGTGACCAAAACAGAAGCAATTCACATGATAAAAATTTTCAAATGAGCTCAAACAAACCCTAACCCCATATGATATCACACCCCAAAGTAGAAGGTCTAACTCTTAACCTAAAGAAAGTTATGATTTTTCTAAGTTACCTAGGGTTTTTGGGTACCTCAAAAGGAAAAATGCAAATCAATTTGAAAATGAAAGATAAATTCATGCCAAAAATATCCTAGAAACTACATGTTATATGCAAAACAATGAAAAAAGAATCATTATCAAACCCTTCATGGTTAGGCAGAAAAGATTTTTTAAAGTCAGGGTTCCAAAAAGGGGATTTTATGAACCCTAAATTCAAAGAAAATGTCAAAGTATGTTAAAAACCAAAAAGAAATTTGTATGAATGGTTTGACAATGTTTCTAAATGTCTTAAGATCCAATGTGAATTTTTTTGTGATTTTTAGAAACCTAAATGGTATTTTAATTAATTAATTTCCATTAATTAATTAAAATAAACATTTAAATATTTTAAAAATACTTTTTTAATGCAAAAAATAAAAATAAAAATGTTTTTGGATGAAGAAAAATATTTGAATCAGAAATGCAAAGTTTGAAATTTTTGGATGAGTTTTGATATTTTAAAATAATTATGCAATAGAAATAAGAAAAAATGAAATAAAAATGAAATAAATGAGAAGTATGCGCATCTGATGGTTGGTATTCAAACTGGGAAAGGAGGGAAAGACCACGCTTGTTTTTGGAGGGCTGAGATTGATTATGGCATTTTTTAATTAAACCTAATTAATTAAATTAATTAAACTGATTAGGGTTTTAATGAACTAATCATGGCCTTCCATTCACGCGCTAAACTTGATCCTACGGCCTACATTCAAACTGAGCCTTAAACCCTAAAAATTAACCCTAATGACTCTCAGGTGACCAGAGTTAGCTCCGGTCATCTTCTCCGGCAGGACCCTCAACCCAACTTCTTCCCTAGGCCATTTTAAGAGCTCTAAAGCTCCAGATCAGATCCCCAACTCACCATAAGCACGAATCAACCCTCAAAATTCATTTCTCATTCATCATTATCAAGATTCGAATCAAAACATAAAAATGACAAAACTTTCAGACAGCCATGAAATACTCAATACGCAACCATTTTCAAAACCAACAAGTGCAGTGTGATCAGTGAAGCATATAGATCATTTCTATAACATAAAAAACAAGTTCTGGAAAATTTGTTCTTGAGGTATACCTGAGATGAAGCTTTTCAGTTTGGCACTTTCTGGACCCCTCTCTTGTGCAAATAGCCTCCACTTGATCCCCTGATGATGTTGCAAGGCTTTGAATGAGTTGAAATGAGCTGGTTTGAGAGGTTGCAACTCAACTGCACTGAAATCGTGTTTTGCTTTCAGGGGCTTTCAAGCTTGCTTAATGGTTGGGAAAGGTTCTATTGATGATGGTGAGTTGAATGGTGAAGTTTGTTTGAGGTTTTAGTGGCTGAACAGAGAGAATCGAAAGTTTGAAGGTTGAGGGTGATTTTGTGAAACTTGGTGTATGAGAGTGTTCAGGCTTGTGTGTCTTGTGTTATGGCTTGCTTTTGGTCCACATAACATGTCTCTATTGGCCAGAGAGTTGTTGTGGCTGCAGCTGATTGGTATGGGTTCAATTGCAAAAAGTCAACAACTTGTGTACTTGAGGTATGGGCTTGTGCAGCAGCTGTTTCATGGCATGTCTTGGTTAAGCATTGATCAAGGAGGTCCATAGAAAATGATTTGGGGTGCTGCAGCAAGTGTATGAGAAGATTCATGCCCTTTTGCAAATTTGAAGAACTTTGGCCCTTTTTGAATTTCTTGAAGTTCAAGGCATGCAAGTGAATGATTCTTTGGGAAATTCTGATCACAATGCATTGTACTATGTTTTTATGATGCTTAGAGATACAATAGAGGTCACAAAATGACTTGGCAAGTGGTTTTGCAAAAATCCCTCTTTGGTGTGAAAGTGAAAATTATAGGATTTTTGCCAACTTTGCAAGGCCATAACTTGAGTTCCATAATGAATTAGAACATGTTCTTGAACTTTTTGAAAAGGGAATGATCCAATCTACAACTTTCATGACCAACAATTTTTCATTTGAAGCATTTTTGGTTGAGAAAGAGGAGGTTGAAGAACTTTCCCAAAATGGAAAGTTTCCATTACAAGTCATTTCCATTTTTGTCAACTTTTGGTTTAGCTCAATTTTCTTCAATTTTGTGAACTTCCAAGCACTTCAATGATCAAATAAAGATCATATAACTTTAATTTGATGAGAATATCACTTTGGTTCCATTGTTGGGGGCCTCAGATGCCCTGATTTTGCTCTGACTTGCTCAAGAAGTTACCCAGTGAACGGATGACTTCCACAATGAATTTCTTCATCAAACTTGGTACATATGATCCTTATAACATCCTAAGAACAATAGAAACAAGAATGACCAAAAAAATTGGATTTAAGGCCTCTGAAACCAAAACCCTAATTCTTGTCATTTGTGCAGTGAAAACCCTAGCTCTGCTTCCATGCTTTCCCAGTTCTTGTGATTTATTGACTTCTTTGAACTTTGAGAGACATAACATGATGATTGAACACACATGGACCCTCTTGAAATGCTTATAGGCCTTTGGAGTGGCTCAGATGGATCCTTGGATTGCTCAGATCACAAACCCTAGATGCAGATGAACTTGAACTAATGCAGTGAAACAAAAATGCAATATGAGATGATATGCTTAAACTTATGCAAACATGAAAGATCACAAGCCATGGTGTGAAATGAGTGAGGGCAAATTTGGGGTGTTTACAGCTGTCTTTCTCAGTTCCCAAATTCACAACTTCAATTGGTTCTTCATGCGGCTATATAACTTTCTCTTCTTGTTGTAGTAACCTAGAAAGCTCTACAGGCACTTCACAATCTTCCTCATTTCCATCCTTGGCTTGGTAGATTGGATTCTCAAATTTATAATTGACAATAGGAGAACTGTTATCAATGGGATCCAGAGTGGATAAGGATCTGCAGTTTAGTAATGTGGGTGTATGTAAGAACACATAGCTCTTTTGATAAAAAGAAAAATAAAAGAAAGGTAACGAGCATAATATTTACGAAAGCAAAAATGTCTATTGATTTTATTGAATGAAAATATGCAAATGAAATGTCATCCCTAACAAGCATACCATCATGCCCCGGGAATGGCACAAGGCTTAAAAAGTTTTAATTGTTTGAATTACAAAACCAAAATAAGAAAAAAAAATAGCATTTACTCCTGACTAAAGAAGATATGAATAATATCTTCAGCCTTCCAATTGTTGAGCCCACTGCCAATGGTAGGAAAGATCCAATTGTCTACGTTGCAGTCTTCATCAGAGTCTTCCACAACATTGACTTGATCCTTTTGAACTCCCTTGTTAGTGATACGAATAGCACGAGCACGACGAACAACCTTCTGAGCCTATGTAGTAAATCCCAAACCAAACTTGTCAGACTTGTAAGGAATGTCAGGAAGCTGACCCCAAATAGTACAACCACCTTCTTCAACTATAGCTTTAGCATCTTTCAGGAAGGCTATTGCAGGAATTTCTCTAGGAACAACAGGAACTGGCTTAACAACAGGAATATTCTGAGGAATGACTTAAAATTTCTGACAAGGAGTCTCAACGAATTCACCTTCCATCTCAACATACTTGAAAGTATTCACATGACTGACCATATACTCTTCTTCACCATAGATAGTGACAATCTTGCTCTTCACCGAATATTTTAGCTTCTGGTTTAAGGTAGAGGTTACAGCACCTGCCCCATGTATCCAAGGGTGCCCAAGCAAGCAGGAATTGGCAGGACAAATATCCATCACATAGAAAGTAGAGTCAAAGAATTAAGAACCTACTTTGATTTGAAGATCAACTTCTCCGTGCACCACTCTTCTTGAACCATCAAAGGCTCTCACCGCCATGTTACTCGGTCTTAGCACAACATCTTCAAAGTTGAGTTTGTCAAGAACAACCTTTGGTAACACATTCAATGAGGAATCATTATCTACCAACACATGAGACAGAGTAATGCCCCTACACTCAATAGAGACGTGCAGAGATTTGTGTTGGTTTCTTTTAGCACAGGTTAAATCAACATCAGAAAAGCCTAAGCTATTGTCAGTTGTCAAGTTAGCAACATAATTTTAAAACTGGTCCACAGAGATTTCATGTGGTACGTGAGCAGATTTCAGGAATTTCACTAAAGCCTTAGCATGGGCTGTAGAGCATAACAACAGAGACAACATAGAGATCTTGGAGGGAGTATGCCCCAACTGTTCAACGATATTGTAATCACTTTTTCTAATGATCTTCAATACTTCTTCCATTTGCTTGGAGGGATATTCAGTAGCTGGTGTCTCAACCTGAACAGGCTCAATCACTGGTCCTTTGCCTCGATCTTCAACACTTGGTCTAGAGTTGGAGATACGAACTATAGCAGTAGTAGTCTTTGGAGTGTCTTCGGGAGAGAAAATCCTTCCACTTTGAGTAACCTTACTAGTCCCAACAATATTGTCAATATCCGGACTAGTATCTTCAGCAGGTATATTAGTTAAAGGCTCTTGCTCGATACCATGGATATAAACATCAACACCATAATTCTAAGGGATAGCCTTGTCAGAAGAATATGGAATTGGACCAGGAGTAGTAATAATCAGGGGAGCCACCTTTGGCTCATTAGTAATCTTCACAGGACCCTTAGAAGTGATCCTTACAAGAGTTTTAGTAACCACAAACACATCTTCAAGCTTTAGATCTTGAGAAAAACCTTCACATAAGCTTCCTATAAAAGGAATATTCTTAAACAGTATTGTACGATCGTCCATCAAACGCTGAATACCTTCTTTCAGCTTCCAACAACCATTGGATTGAGAGGCACAATAATAACAGTTTTCATTACAACCCGGAAATAAACCGCCTTATAGCAGCTTCTTCTTAACAATCACCAGAGGAGTAGTCAGATCAGTCACAGTAGAAACATAGGAACCGTCATCAACAACATTAACAGTCTTCTCATGTTTGGGCATAGTAGTAATTACATTAGGAGTCTCGGGAGGATCAAACTCAATCTCTCCAGCATCAATCATATCCTGAATTTTATTCTTCAACGCCCAAAACTTATTAGTATCATGTTTGGGGCAGTTTGAGTGATATGCACACCTTGCATTGGGATTATAGCGACGAGAGGTAGTATTGGGATTCTGAGGAGGGTCCTTCAAAGTAATCAGCTCCCCTTTCAACATGTGTTGCAGAGCCCGAGCCAATGACATATTGATCTTAGTGAATTGTCTCCTAGGTGTACCCTGCTTAGGCTGATTATTCTGTTGTTGATTTTGTTGTGCAGGTGCAGTATTAGAGATTAGAACTGCTCCCATAGATTAGTTATGGTTTTTCTTACGACCCTATTGGTCGTACACATCATTAGATTCTTTCTTCCCATTAGAAGGATTCTTGGTGGTACTTGAAGAGGCAGCCGTTTGTATTTTATCACTTTGTATTCCACTTTCCACACATTCTCTAGTCATTATCAGCTCAGTGAAACCAGATGAAGAACTTCCAATTAGATGGTTGTAGAAAGGACCAGTCAGCGTACTCATGAACATGTCAACCAATTCCATTTCATTCAAAGGAGGTTGAACTCTGCTTGCAAGATCTCTCCATTTTTGGGCATACTCCTTGAAACTTTATTTAGAGCCCATGGACATGCTTTGGAGTTGCATGCGAGTTGATGCTAAATCAGAGTTATATTGATATTTCCTATAGAAGGCCTCAGCAAGATCATTCCAAGTACGAATATTGGTACTCTCAAGTTGCTAGTACCATTCCAATTGAGCTCCAGATAAACTCTCTTGAAAGAAATGAATCCACAACTTTCTATCAGCAGTATGTGGCTGGATCCTTCGGACATAGGACCTTAGATGCAGCTTTGGACACGAAACACCATCATATACCAAAAAAGTAGGAACTTTGAAACCAATAGGGATGACAACTCCAGAAATCAAACTCAAATCTTCAAAATCTAGCCCAGATGTCTTCTACAATTCCATGGCATTCATGCGGTCTTCCAGTAACTTATATTTCTCATCACTAGTCGAATCATGGTAATAATTCTCCTCATAATCATAATTCCCAACAGTACCATGTTGACTATCTTCTTCTTTCGCTTCATCTCCAGGATTTTCAACCTCATCATCTGTCTTGGTTGGACCTTTGGACCTCCTACCCAGGTTGATGAAGCCAACTGGTTTTCTGGTCTTCTTCTTCTTCTTGGCAAGGAGTGCCTTCAGCTCTTCTTGTCTCCTGGACAAGTTCAAGATTATCTCTTGAAACTGGGCATTTCAGAGCTTGAAGATCTTTGAAAGACTGTTCGAGAGCCATTTCTGTTGAAATAAACACAGAGAAGATAAGAAACCTGTTGTGGAAACCTATTATGCAATGATATGGTATGTAGATGCATATGCAATGTTTTCAAGGACCAGATAGGATTTAAATTTGTTAAAGGAAAACAAAAAATAAAAACTTTCATTAGTAAGTTTTAAAATATAATTGTCCATTGGGCTCACAATGAAGGAAAACAAGAAAAGGTACAAAGAAAATAAACATATGAGACTCAAGTCTCCCATGGACGCTTCCTCTTTGTGTTGAGGTATGTGTTGAGGTTCCGCTCTTAGTGAAATTGCTTTGTTAGCTCCAACACTTTCTCTTTGCTAGCTTTGAACTGAGCCTCAAATATATCCCTTTTCTCCTTTAGTTGGATCCAAGACTTCTGCAGCTCTTCCAGATCAGTAGGCATATCAGGATGAAGAATGGTATAAGGAATATCTCCTTCAACAATAGGCTCAACAATCACTGGTAGAATAAAATGATATGGCATCATAAGAGTCTGAGCACGAGACCGTGCCCATCTGAGGTAAGGTTCCATAGGGATGGAGTATTTTGGTTCCAGAGTATTGTTGTCAATCTTATTCACCATGCTCCAAGCTCGTATAAATCTTTGACGGTAACCTTGAAGATTGTTGTCATAATCAAACGCAATACCTTGAATAATCATATAATGAGGACCATCACTCCTAGCATAACCAAACTGGCGTAGTGCTAAAGAAGGATTATAAGTAATGCCCCTCTTATGCCAAAGAGTGGCACATTATGGAACCCTCCACAATGGTCAATGATAGTGACATTTTCCATAGATCGGGAGCACTTATCCTTCTAGACCATCTCACACCTTGTTCATTCTTCATCATAGATCGATGAAGGTGTGAAATAAACCACCTTGATAGTAGAGGTATGCAACACATTAGAGTTCCTCGCGCCTTTGTAGTACAACTGTGAAGAGAGTGCAAGATATCTCCAAGCAAGGTAGGCACAGGATTATTAGTCAGAAATATGTTAATGGCGTACACATTTATGAATTGGTCCGGATTAGGGAATAATAACAAACTGTAAATCAACAAGGCTAATATTTCCTCAAAAGCATCGTAACTCATATCATCCAAGAACACCTGAGCTTTTTCTATCAATACTTTAGCAAGTATACCCTTAACTCCGCTCCTTGTTTCCAGTACAATGTCTGATTTCTTCAGATGCAAGAATGCTGCAATAACTTAGAGTTTAAGCTCTTTCTCTAAGCCTGTGAGTGGTTTCTGATCAAGGATAGGCACACCAAGTAATTTGGAGAATTCTTCCATTGTGGGCACCAATTGATAATTGGGAAATGTGAAACAGTGATGTTTAGGGTCAAAGAACTGGAACAAAACACTCATCATGTCTTCATTAAACCCCGAAGTAACCAAATCAAGTAGATGACCATGCTTTTTGATGAATTGGGAGCTTTCAGAATTTTTTTAGACCAACTCCTTAAGCTTGGAAGGTATCCTTAAAAAGTTGACCCGGATAGTGCTCCTATGAGTGTAAGCCATAACCTGCAACAAAGAACAAAGATAAATCCTTTGCTCCTTGAAATAGTTAGTGAGAATGTTATGCTTATGATGTCATGATGTTATGATATTATGTTCAACACAGGCAAGTGGAACACACAAACAGGTCACATAATAGCATTAGGTTTAAAGGCTTGCATGAAGTCCATATGTAAGTACCCTCCCTACTGAAGTTTAGTTGGTTCATTCTGTCCTAGTAATAGTTACCGGGTTCTAAGGGATCTCAATATAACTGATTCTTCTCAAAGGTTGTTGTTCAGTGTGGCACCTGACTTGCCAACCAAAACTCCCCAAGATTAGAATCTCAATGAGCGTAGCATCGAGTATCAACCAACTTCAGACTTCACAGAATCCGGTTATCTCACTACTTTCTAATGGCCAAGATGGGTCAATTAGGATTCTAAAGGGTATTTAGTGTTAATGACAACATATGGCAGCCTCATGTTATCCTCAACTTACTTAAGGAACATCAGAACCAGCTGTCGCTCCCGGGATTTTCATCCTAGTACAAACGCGAAAGTGGCGCGAAAAAGGTAGAGTCGCCAGCCAGACATTTTTATCCCGAAGGAATGGGAAAGGTAATGTTGCACAAACCTAAGGAGGAAGGAAAAGGACGAGGCCTTGCGAACCAAAGATCTGGATACGGGAGTCGGTTACGAATTGAGAAGGTATTAGCACCCCAATCCGTCCGTCGTACCCGACGGGATCCACGCTTAAAAGTCTGTTTTCAAGGGGTGAGAAATAATATGCTGCTTGAATGAAAGAATGACTATCTGGAATAAAATGGAAACGAGAAAAGAAATGAAATTGGAAAATGGGAATAAAGGAAAAAATGTAGGGAAAAAGAAAGATTGTGCTCGAATGGGCCCTACCCCACTGCCTACGTACCTCATCGGGATAAATGAGGATCAGAGACGCCGTAGTTCATCTAACTAAGGCTTACACTCGTTTGTGGCTTTTAGAATGACGTTGCCATAGCTCTAGCTTAGGTGTTACCGGCTCTGACTCGAGGGTGTTTACCGTATCGCTGTTTGAACTGTCGAGACAAGTCATGTTCGTCCGCAAAGAGTATGAGATGAGGAGAGAAGATGTGACTTCTTGGTTTGTTGTCTTTTATAAGAAGTGTTTTGAATTTATGTTTATTGAATGTACAACACTAAAGACTATGACACAAGAGCGAATACTTTCCAAGATCGCCCCCAATGGAACGTTTGTAAAGCATCCTAGAAGAGTGAAGGAGACCTCCACTAGTCATTTCCCGTATAGCTTAAGGCTCGTGGTGCATTGTACACCTTTTCCTTTATTAAGTGTTTTTGATTTTATTTTAAGATGAGAAGTGAGACTCAAGTTGTCAAAGGAAAAATTCTAAGGGAAACTAGACTTACCCTAAATCAGTTTGAATTTGAAGATAACCTATGGTTAGTGAGGTTTGAAATATTAAATCTACCTAAGAGATATAAGACTAGACATGCAAGTAAAAGAAGTTAAAAATGAGCAATATGGTCCTCCTAGGTCATGGTAGGTAAAAACGTATATGAAATGTAAATGGGATGAAACAATGGATCGGGTGGGTCGGTTGCGTGGTGCTGAGACGCACGACTTATGGTGTGAAACATATAAGGCTTGCCTTTGGTTGAATGGAGTGGCACGATGGTAATCGAGGAACCCTAAAATAATATGAACTTAATTTATTTATTTGAAAATATACTCGACGTTGGATCGAATACTTTATTTGTTTTTGAAATTTTGGTTTTCTATCGATTCGTTTTATCTTTTCTATCCTAATTATAGAAACTATACAAGCATACAAGTATTACACTATTACATCACAAAGCACACAAACATAAAACACAATTGAGGCACAAAAATATCCAAGTCCATAAGCCAATCCTTGAAAACATACCTTGCACAAAATAAAAAAATAGTTAGTGAATGATATGAACCATGAATATGCATAATATGATGGAAATGACTAAAAAATGACAAAAATATTACAAGTCATGGAAAAAATGTGAAATTAAATTCCTAAGGTCTTAAACCTAATTATAACACTATGTTAAAAAATCTCTAAAAAATTCTCATTC
Organism: Lathyrus aphaca; assembly: GCA_963966055.1. NCBI lineage: Eukaryota > Viridiplantae > Streptophyta > Magnoliopsida > Fabales > Fabaceae > Lathyrus > Lathyrus aphaca. The sequence goes on along the minus strand of OZ014520.1, from coordinate 351,597,425 downwards.
TAACTAAGACAAGTGGTCATCTAAACTTATCTAAAGTTTAATCACAAACTTATACAAGTCACAATACCAAAACAGTAGTAAAAATGTCCTAAAAATTCACCAAAAAATATTCTAGGTACTTTAACTTGTCCTCTAATCATATCAAAAAGAATGGGTCAAAAATGTTATGGGAAGTGGCAGAAAGAAATTGTACAAATTTATGTGTTTATGAAGGAATTTAACATGAATCAATTAAAATACAAAATTGAATTAAAATAGAAAAATAATTAATTTCAGAAAATAAAAATTGGGCAAAGTTCTAAAATTAGTTAATATTCTAATATAATTTTTGTGGATTTTTATTATGCATCTTTTATATTTTTATGGAATTAAATTGCAAGGACATAAAAAATAGAAAAATAAATGAAATGAGAAATGGGAGTACAAACGCGAAACCAACCAAGATGTCACATTAACTATAACCACCAGATCAACCATAGTGGTATACGTTGTACAGTTTCCTTGGTCTATTGCCACTTACCTAAGGTACAGTAGATCCAGGTTAGGATCTTTCTTACAGTAGCCCCACAACAAGTACCCTTAAAAATAAAGCAACCAATTCAAACAAGTAAAGTGTCCTAACTCTAAGGTAACCCCTCTTTTAATTAGTTAACTCCCTAGTAGAGTCGCCATTTCTGTAACACGGTGGGAGAACTAACTTGGGCGTTTTTGTTTCCAAAAACTATGTTGTGGATAGCAAGAGTCGCCACCGACTTTTATTTTATCCAATAAGGAAAAGGAATAAAAGAACATCAAATACCTTTAAAAATATTTGAGTTTGGGGGTAAGTTATACAAAGGGAAGGTGTTAGCACCCTTTGTATCCATGGTTATCCATGTGCTCTTAACCACTTAGCTCACTTTACTTTTGTTTGAAAAAATAGTGTAGTGTGTGATTAGAAAAATATTTCAGAAGTCTTTAACTTTTTAATGATCCTCGCATGGATGTATAGAAAGTGTTTAGTTTGAAAGTATTTGAAAAAGTGGGGGTGTAAAGAGTATTTTGAAAATAAGTGAGCAAGTACTTAAGAACTACTTACCCTAAGTTTGTAAGGTCTTTCTTGTTATTTATTTTCTTTAAGGGTAGGACTGTCATTACTATTAGTGAGTAAGTAGTCTTTACCTTGGATGTTTTAAGGGACGGGCGTAGGGTCACCGTATGGTCATAGAAGGCAACCTTGTAGGGGTATCTTAGTAATTCTAAGGGACGATCATCATTTTTGTAGGGTCATCGGAGGACGAGATCATTTATTTGTAGGCAAATCGAAGGGACTATGATCTTTTATCTGAAGGGACTTGATGATTTTATTCGTAGGCAACTTTTACTAAGATACCCCCACGATCAAGGGACTTGACCATATTTTCGTAAGGCAACCAAGAGGAGAAACCCTAGGAGGTGCAGATGGCAATCGTAAAACGATCGACTTACGTGTGTGAATATTAATTTCAGGTATTTATCTTGAATTTAATAGGCTATGTCCAATTTATTTATCATACAAGTTTTCACACCCTAGATTTACTAACCACGCAGTTTATATTTTTTGTAGAAAATAAAAAGCAGAAAGCACAGGCCCTAGGCTATTACATCATGGGGAGGGGGTACATTTGTCTTTTAGGGGATTGCGGAAAATAAAGTGCGGAAATTAAACCTATTTAACTATTACAACCAGGAAGCAATTACATAATCATAAAAAAAGATGCGAGAACATAAAGTTACATGATTTTGTACATCCTATACAATTTCTCTAAGAAAATAAATAAAGAAGTTAAAATAAAATTAGGTTAAGAAGAAAAATTAATCATTTTATGAAAAAAATTAGAGTTATGAAAAAATTAGGGTTTAGAAAAAATCAGGATTGATTAAAACCTAATTACTAAGCTAATTATAAATTAATTTACAAAATTAATAAAAAAACCTAGACTAAATTTTATTTACATAAAAAATATTATTTGAAATAAATGATAAAAAAGAAATTTGTGAAATTGTTTTTAAAATTAAAGTGATTAATTAAGTTAATTAATTAGTTAATTGTGATTAGTGAATTAAGTAGAAGAAAAATAAGAAAATAAAATGAAAAACAAAGAAATAGATCATAAAAAAAGAATGGGGAAACCTGGATTCGAACCTAGGTCTTTGGCTTCCCTAGGCGTACTACCAACCACTGGGACAACGCGCTTGTTGTGTCAAAGAACCAGCATAATATCATTATAAGATAAAACCAAATTTGAATTTTCCAGAAACGCGCGCAATCTCTTCTTCAACATCCGTCCACCTGCATTGGCTATAGTCACGCTTGTCCGTCGCTAAAGGTTTTAGTGACGGTTTTCGTTCGTCACTACATGTCTTGCACATAGAAAACATCATAATACGCAAAATAAATTTGTTCCAATCATATAAACCAATCAATAATAGTCCTATGAGTCTAATTGGTCCATCAATTTCGTGTGAAATTGCTTCAATGTCAAGTTCCCAATTTCGACCTTCAAAACCCTAACAATGGTGTATCACTCTCCCTGCATCAAACTTCAAATTAATTGGCCCAGAAATCGTCTACAAATCATCACAAACAAGATTAAACAAACAAAATTAATTTATTATACGTAAAATATATGAATCAAAGAAATACAAAAAACATGAAAAACGGATTCGGTTTATGAGTTCTATGATGTTTTGGATGATGGTGATGATGCATTCGTGTTCAGAATACTCCAAGGAGTCTATTGGAACCTTCAAAAGTCTTTGAAATTGGTTGGAAGTGTGAAACAGATTTTGAACTTTTCTTGAAAATTTTGAAGTTTGAATAGGGTTCTCTAGCTTAGAAAATTCGTCCTTGTGTATTGTCTCCTTGTTGTGTACTTATATATGATGTAATTAGGTCAACAATTTAGGCTTTTTGAAATGGATTTTGGATTACTTGAGTGTGAAGGAATGTGGTTTCTATTTTGGTCAATTTTTTTGATAAAATCATGCCTTTTTAGTTTTGCACGAATTTTATTCTTTCCAATCATCATAAACATCAAATATTTAATCTTAAAATAGAACTAAGACCAAATATTTGATTTTTTTATTATTTATCTTAATTAAAATTGAATTTAAATGATTTAAATCCAATATAATATAAAATAAATATAAAAAATCAGATAATATGATCCATAGGTCATGGATGATCTTATAATTGAGTTTGGGTTGAAAGAATATGGGCCCATTTGGAAGAAACTTGAGTTTTAGCCTTTTTTTTGCTTCATACACCTCCTCAAAATTGCCTAACTTCAACAATGCATAACTCCCTCAATTTTTATCCCATGTAATATTTCTAGAACTTTTTAGAAAGCTTAGGGTGTCCTCTAACTTCTAATTTTGATCCCATGTCCATTTGATCTTCCATTTTTAAGTTATGAGCTTTGGAAAAAGTTGACTTTTTGTTGACTTTTGAAAGGACATGTAATGTCTTGGCTCATATCTCTCAAATGAAGCATTTTTGGCCTTGGCTTGTGAGACACAAAGTTATACAGAATTTAATTTCCTTCAAATTGAGCTTTGGATGAGAAATTTCTGATGAAGCATGTGAAAGTTATGGCTGGTCAATGTACAATTGACTTTTCCTACACAAAACCCTGATTTAGTAACTCTTGATTCTAGATGATTATGAGGATTCCTTGATCAATCATAATCAACCCTTAATAAAATGATGAATTTCACATCATAATCTTGATGTTGACAAAAAATCTTGAAGTTTGACTTTGTGTTGACCACAATTGACTTTTTGACCAAGTTAACTGATTTTTGATATCATGAGCATCTGACTGACCAAACTTGTAGGGAAAGTCTTGAAACTTGACATGAGGATTCTTTGAAGTATGTGGGATGTAATGAAGTCCACTTGAGGATTTAGAAGTCCATTTTTATTTGAGAAATTAAAAACCCTAGTTTCAGATCCATTGCTTTGGAGGAAGCTTTGTCTAATGAAACCTTGAATCCTTATGAGCAATTGTGAATCTTGTGACTATTAGGAGACCTCTTTAGACACATTGTATTGAATATGGGAGGGAAACGTTTGGGGTACAACAAAGCGAAACTTTTCGTTCTTCCCTTGTATAATGGATTCAAGGGTTGCTTCTGTCTTGGGGTGGTGTCGGGAGGTTGTGAAGTGCCTCGTGAATGTTGACTTCATGCACTTCCAGGACGTGATAGACTCGGGGGCCAGGATTTTGTACCACGCCATGGCTCCTTTCCCGAGGGCTGTTGATAATAACCTACACTTGACGTTCCCGCTAATGTCGTTACGGTATTCGAGTATAGCATTAATGTTTTCGACGTGGTCATCGGGGTCAGTCATCCTGTTGTAAGTCGCCGGGTTCAGGTGTTTCTCCATGCCCAACGAGAGTGGTGTGTAACACCCCAAATTTGCCCTCTTCTTTCAAGCATCATCATCATATCATAATCATCATAAGCATGTCATATCCTTAGAATTTTTGCATATAAAAATGAATCATAACACTCATATGCTCTAGCATAAGGCATATGATCAATCATCCGGGAACTCACGTTTTTTTGCAAGTCAAAGTCAAGAGCCAAGTGACCTGACAGGAAGCTCACAGGGCCTTTTGTACAAGCTATGTATCATGGTCAAAGCCCTAAAAGGATTGAGAATCAAGATCATATTAGAATGGTTGGCGCATATGTATTCTTGGAGTTTCCCACCAAAAGGAGGGAAAATTCAAAATTTTCCTACGTTAACCGGTTAACGCTTTGCTTAACCGGTTAACGACTGCGAAAATTTGAATTTTCCAGCAAGTTCAGCATGCTTATTTTTGGCTCCATTTTTCATTTTTCTGATTTTATTCATTTTGAATTAATTGGGAATTATGGAGAAGGATCTAGAGAGTTTACCAAGCCTAATTCCAAGGCTAGAGCCTAATCACATTTCTAAGCTAATTCCAAACCATTTTTTTGGTCTCCAAACCAAATTTTTGGGCCCCAAACCTAGATGATATTTATCCCATTTCCCTCCAAACCAAAAAGAGAAATTCTCTTATAATTCACACTTCTCATTTCTGAATTTTCACTACTCTCTCACCATTCTCTCATTTTCTCTCCCAATTTCCAAATCACTCAAAGTTCCTCTTCTTTGAAGATCACCAAACTTTGCATTAAAGTTTGTTGATATTGGAACTAGACCTTCATCCATAGATTATTTGCATCAATTTTCTGGTTTCACTACTTGGTTCAAATATGATTTGGTGGTTAGAAGTGCTTTTAGAGCCAAGTTCTTGCATCAAGATCCTTTGCTTGCATTTATTTTGCATTGTGTGTGAAGAATAACACTGAATCTTCGAAGTTTTCCGCGAGATTCCTCATTTCCAGATCGAACAACATTTACCAAAGCATATCTCAGCTTTGTAGGTTGGTTAAGTTCAGATCCATCTCTGTTTTTAGCTTATTTGCATGCTTGTGCTTAGATCCACCATGTGCTTGTGCTATTTGCTTGCCTTTCTTGAATTGTTTGGTTGATTTGTGATTGGATCCATGTGTTAATGTTTATGAGCCTTATTGTGTTTGATTAATGTGAATTGATCTTACTATTTCATGTATAATTGATTGCTGGACTGTTGGTGGATTATTTGAAATAAGCTGGTTTGGACTGATTTTTCTGCAGGTTTTATTGTTGTTCGCACAGTGTTAACCGGTTAACACTTTGGTTAACCAGTTAACGTGTATGTTTTCTGGGTTATTTGCTGCAGGTTTAGGTTGGTTAACCGGTTAACGCATTGGTTAACCGGTTAACACTGAAGCAGAGTGCTATTTTTAAGTTGTGTGCTTCTTATACTTTCCCTAATCATCATGGATCATTGTATGATCATTTTATATGCTTGTTTAGGGTGGTTTGCTTGCTGGTTGATGCATGCTTTCATTTTTGCGACACATGGATTCATGTATTTTCAAAGCTTGGTATGTTTGATGACTTTGGTTTCTTGAAACTTTGAATATGTTAATTCCATGAATTGTGTTGATGTGTTAACATTGATTGATGTGCTGAATGTGTGCTAGAAATTTTGTTAACATTTATAGGTGCAATGGTAAGTGAAGTGTGGATGTTTATCCACATTTCAACTCTTCATCTCTTCTTCTTACTTTTCTTTCTATGTTGTGATTGTTGATGTGCCTTATGCCATCACGTGATTCAATTCTTCATCTCCCCCCTTTAGAAGTAACTTATATCCTTTAGAGGAGTAAGTTGTTCTCTAACTTTCTTCTCCTATTCTTTTGTCCTCTTCTTTTCTTTCCTTCTTCTTCATTAGGATAGTTTCAAACCACACTAACCTTAGGAACACCTTTACATGATAAATTTAGGATTAGTCTTTCCCCATTAGACTTTTACCTTTTGCTCCTTTGGTTCTTTCTCTTCTCATCTGAAAACAAAAACCTAAAAAAACATTAATAAAGAAAGAAGTGACTTCTTGTGCAATAGCCTTATTCCATGATGCATATGTATTCATTCCATATTGGAATAGTACATTTGTCTAGCATGATGCACAAGTCTGATCATGAGGTCATCTTCATCAAGAAAACCATAAAAAATACTTCTTCATTTTAATCACTAAAACACTTAATAACTTCAGCAAGTTAGTGAGCTTAGGCCCTTGCCCTTGGAAACAAGTCTTGGATAAAATCTCCTTACTTGGTGTGCTTGTTCTATTATTCCATCTTGGAATGTAGTAGCAAGTACACATTCCATGGAAAAGAGTTTGAGTTCACTTCCTTGTGCCACACTCCTAAAAGACTTCTAAAAAACACAAACAAACAATAAGCGTCTCTCCTTCGAGGCTTCTTTTCTCATCCCACTCACTCCTTACGTATGAACATGCTAGACAATCCATCCCTTAGGGAGGCTAGACAATCCATCACTTGGTTGAAGGAAATGAGAGACAAAGACCAGAAGGAGTTTGAAGAGAAAGAGAAGGCGTATAAGATGCAGCTTCAAGACCAGAAGGTTGAATTGGAGAAAATTCACACGATAAGAAGGGAAAAGACCCAACAGTTGACACATAGTCAGCAAGTCTTAGAAGAGGTACTCAAGGAGAATGCAGAACTCAAGTTGAGGGTTGGGGTGAAAAAATCCAGGGCATAGTTGGGACTTTCAGGGGAGGAGCCAGAGTCTTCTTGTAGTTTGTATTTTTAGAGTTTTTTTTGTATTTTGGATTACCTGCAGACTTGTTGTAGGAATCTCATTTTATTTTTCCTTGCACTTTATTGGTAAGACATGTAATCATTCGGGAAATTGTTGTTACTCTTGCCTTTTTAAGGTCTTTATTTTATTATTATGATAGTTCCTATGATAATCTTCTGAGTATGCTAAAACTTGTTTGTCCAAAACCAGCAAGATCTGAATACCTCTCAAAGAGAATTCGTGATAAGAAGTCAATTTCTACAAAAGGGCCATCTGGAGTACTTTATGTCAAAAATACCAGAACTAGGGAATATTAATTCCTAAACATGGAAACGAGAATAGTTACATTGCATGCATATAACGTGTTTGTTATTTTGCAGGTGATTCTTCAGTCTTCTAACATTTATGTCACTTTCAGGCACTATAGCTCCCAAGAAGGTTCAGAGATAGTCAACTATACACAGATACCCTACAAAAGTGAACAGAGAGAGAGCAATGGATCAGATGCAAGCAGATCTGGCTGACTTAAGGACAAGAACGGACAACTTCATGACCCTCATGGATGGGATGGGTCAAACACAAGAGCACTTGCGCGAGATGGTAGAGAATAATCAGGCCAGGAACAACGGGACAACAGATGGAGGTAATCACAATGGGGCTGGCGCCCGTCACGTTGAAATCCCTGTGGTGCAACCAGGGGTCCATATTATTAATGATGGAGTGCATAAGATGCAGATGGATGGGCAGGACGAAAAATTCACTTTGTTGGATGAGGCATAAGGCCAGGGGAGTGACATGAATAGGAGGTTTGAAGAAATGGATGAGAAAATTCGCGCCATTCAATCTCAGAGTTCTCTAGGGTTTGACATCACTGATTTGGGCTTAGTTCCAGGGGTGAGAATTACCTACAAGTTCAAGGTCCCTACTTTTGATAAGTACAACGGTACAACTTTCCAGAAAACTCACCTTCAGTCTTTTGTGGGAAGGATTGCTGCGCATACAAATGACGAAAAGTTGTGGATGTATTACTTCCAGGATAGTCTTGTAGGAGCTTCCTTGGAATGGTACATGAACCTGAGCATAGTCAATATTCGAAGCTGGAAGGATTTAGCTGAGGCATTTGTGAAACAATATCAGTATAATTTGGATATGGCTCTAAATCGTACCCAGTTGCAGACAATGTTTCAGAGTGCTAAAGAAGGGTTCAAAGAGTACGCCCAGAGGTGGCGTCAGCTTGCTGCTCAAGTACAACCTCCCTTGTTAGAGAATGAAATGGCAGACATGTTTATGGGAACACTGTAGGGTGTGCTCATTGAGATACTGGCATCTTGTTCAGCAACAAAGTTTTATGACATCATGATAGCCGAAGAAAGGGTCGAAACTCTGCTGAAAATGGGGAAGATCCAAGACAGCGGTGCAGGTAGCTCAAGTGGAGTTAGAAAAGCTTTTAATGGACCTCCAAGAAGAAGGGAGGGAGAAACTAATGTTGTGTATGCCCGAGGTCGAGGACGTGGATACAGGGGATCTTACGAGCAGGTGGAAACTGTCACCATTCCAACAAGTCATGTTCAACAACCACAACAACAACTACTACTACAACAGCCGCAGCGTAATAATTATCAGCAAAGACCCTACCAGCAGAGACAATCTCGTCCAGCTAACAGGGTGCTTGAGGCCATCCCTATGAAATACACAACATTACTCCAGAGATTGTTAGATTTGAAATTGGTTCAGTTGAGGACATTAGCACCACCACCACCTGGGGAACTTCCAGTAGGGTATGATGCTAATGCAATATGCACATTTCATTCAGGAGCTCCTGGGCACTCAACAAAGAAGTGCAGGGCATTACAACATAAGGTCCAAGATTTGATTGACTCAAAAGCAATTAACTTCGCACCGCCTCCAAATGTTACATCAAACCACATTCCAAATCATGGAGGGGCCCGGATAAACGCTGTTGATGGTGGCGAGAGGTTGAATTTGATTTTGAACGTGGAAGAAGTAAAGACTTCGTTGTTAGTGGTGAAAGACAGATTGCTGAAAGGGCAGGTATTCCCAGGTTATGATTCTGACTGCGAGGGTTGCATGATTTCAGTTAACGGTTGTGGAGATTTGAAAGCTGGGTTACAGTGTTTGATTGACAAGGGGTCCTTACAGTTTGACAGGGTTGACAATAGAAGTGATTGTGTGTCTACGATGACAATTTACTTTGATCCTGCTGAAGTTTCTACCCGGATAGAGCCTGTGACTATCTATGTTCCAGAGGTGAATCCAGTAACTATCACTGTTCCGAGACCGGTTCCTTATGTTGATGACAAGGTCATTCCTTGGCACTATGGCTTAGACGTGTACGTAGAAGGTCAGAAAGTGGAAAGCAAAGCAGTGATAATTGACCCGACTGTTGTGAATTTCGGAGGAGTTGGTGGGTTTACACGGAGTGGGCGTCTCTTTGCTCCTCAAACTCTTAGAGGTGATCCCGAAGCTGAAGCTGCTGTAAAGGCTAAGGATAAGCAGATAGTGACTGAAGAGGTGACAACTCCTGCTGCTAGTCAAGGCACTTTTGAAAAAGAAGTTGAGGAATTCATGAGAATAATTAAGAAAAATGTCTATAAGGTGGTTGAACAGCTAAATCAGACCCCGTCTAAGATATCCATTATGTCGTTGTTGATGTGTTCTCAAGCTCACCGGGAGGATTTGCTAAAGGTTTTGCAAATGGCGTATGTACCACACGAGATAACTGTTAACCAGTTGGAAGCCGTGGTAGCCAGCGTGAACGCTAGCCATGGGTTGGGATTCACAGATAGAGATCTCACTTCTGAGGGACGTAATCACAACAAGGCCTTACATATCACCATGGAGTGTAAGGGAGCTTTTCTATCACATGTCTTGGTAGATACATGCTCTTCTCTCAATGTGCTCCCTAAGAAGGCCTTAATGAAGCTGAATGTTGATGGCATTGCTTTACAACCCAGTGATTTGATTATGAAAGCCTTTGACGAGTCACAGGGGTCTATGTTTGGGGAGGTGGAGCTACCGGTAAAGATTGGGTCCCAGGTATTCAAGAGTACATTCTATGTTATGGATATTCAACCCGCTTATAGTTGCCTGCTTGGACGTTCTTGGATTCATGCTGTTGGCGCAGTAACATCCACGTTGCATCAAAAGTTAAAGTATGTGGTAGACGGCCAAGTTGTTACTGTACGCGGTGAAGAAGATATTTTCGTAAACCATCTGTCGACTTTCAAGTACGTGGAAATGGACGGGGAGATCCATGAGACACTTTGCCAAGCTTTTGAGACAGTTAATGTTAGTACTTTGTCTCCGGTTGCTGCAGTTCAGAACAACGAGAAGGAAGGGACTCCTATCTACTCCTACAAGCAAGCTAAGGAAGTATTCCAATCCGGAAATGCTCAGGGATGGGGAAAATTGCTAGAAGTGGAGAAGAAAGATGACAAGTTCGGGCTCGGATATCAACCTGGAGGGTCTAGCTGGTCTCAGGGCAGTAAGTCCATAATGTTCACTAGTGCTGGAATGCTCGACTACAACAACATTTGTGCAACAAATGAAGATGGGGATAGTGAATGCGACTTGGATAGTTGGATTCACCCATGTGCACCTTGGGAGGAGCTCCGGAACTGGTCTGCTGAAGATTTTATTCAAGTTACTTGTTCTAAACACCCCAAATTTGCCCTCACTTTTTCTCACACCATGTCTTGTGATCTTTCATTTTTTGCATTAGCATAAGCATATCATATCCCACTGCATAGTTCATTTCATCTGCATCTAGGGTTTGTGATCTGAGCAATCCAAGAAGTGATCTGAGCCACCCCAATGGTCTTGAAGCTTTCCAAGAGGGTCCATGTGTGTTCCATGATCATAATATGCTCCCCAAAGTTCATAAAATTCAAGGGATCACAAAGCATGGCAAAGGCATAGAGGCAGACTGAAGATTTCCTACACAGATGACCTAAAATTAGGGTTTTGGTTTCAGAGGCCTTAATCCCAAATTTTTTGGTCATTCTTGTTTCTAATGGTTTTAATATGTTATAAGGATCATGTGTACCAAGTTTGATTAAGAGAATCACTGTGAAAGTCATCTGATCATTGGGTAACTTCTTGAGCAAGTAAAGTCAAAATTAGGGCATCTGAGGCCTCCATCAAGGGTACCAAAGGGTCATCATCATCATTTTGAGTCTCTATGATCTTTATTTGATCATTGAAGTGGTTGGAAGTTCACAAAGTTGAAGAATTTTGAGCCAAATGCAAACTTGCTATTTTTGGAAATGACTTGTAATGGAAACTATCCATTTTGGGAAAGATATTCAACCTATTCTTTCATGACCAAAAATGTTTCAAATGAAAAATCCTTGGACATGAAAGTTGTAGATTATGTCTTCCCATTTTCAAAAAGTACAAGAACATGTCTTGATTCATCCTAGAACTCAAGATATGGTCTTTCAAAATTGGCAAAAATCCTATAATTTTCAAATGTGCACCAAAGAGGGATTTTTGCAATTTCACTTGCCAAGCCATTTCATGACCTCTAATCAACTTCTAAACATCATACTAACATAATGCAACACATTTTGATCAAGATTGCACAAAAAATCACAAGATTCTATGCCTTGCATTTCAAGAAATTCCAAAGAGGGAAATTTGCAAAATGCCTTGAAACTCTTCATCCACTTGTTACAGCTCACATGTTTCAATCCAAGGGCCATCCATTAACTCAGCTGAGGCCAAGACACCCCTTGAAACAGCTCTGACCCGTGCCATGCCTCAAGTACACATCCATGAGATACACAAGCCTGAATCATCCCACAAGCTGAGATTGCCAAAAATCCCAAAAACTTTCATTTCTTCGAATCTGATTACACAAGCCATAAACCTCAAAACAAACTTCACTAATCATCTCTAAATGGTCAATAGAACACAAAGCACCCTTTAAAAAGCCTTGAAACATAGCCAAACAAAAATATGATTCCTGGTGCAGAGGAACTATATCTCTCAAACCAAGTCACATAAACTTGTTCTAAGCATTGCAACATCATCAGGGAGTTCATTGGAGGTGGATTAAACAAAGAAAGAGGCCAGAAAGCTCAAGGAATGAAAGCTTCAGCTCAGGTAGTCATCTCAAACTTTTTTCCAGAAGCTTTGTTTTATGTTTTAGAAATGTTCCCCATGCTCCCCTGATCACACTGCACTTGTTGTTTTTAAAAATGGTGAAGAAATGAGCATGAACCGTATCTCTGAAATTTTTGACCTAAAAGAAGTTTGCTTCGATTCATGCTCGTTTCTGAAAATAAATGATTTTTGGTGTTGGATTCTTGTTTAGTGATGTTCATAGATCATTTCTGGAGATTTTGGTAAGGTTTCATGGCCTATGGTGGAAGTTGGGTTGAGAGTGTCACCGGAGAAGATGACCGGAGCTTGCTTCGGTCACCTGAAAATGTTTAGGGTTGTAATTAGGGTTAATCTTGCCAGTTTGAATGTAGGTCGTAGGATGAATGTTTCCCGCGTGTGTTGGATGGCTAGGATTAGGTCATTAAAACCCTAAATCTGATTAATTAGATTAATTAGGTTTAATAAATTAATTTTGCCAGATCAGATCCTGACCCTCCATCTGCGCGCGCAGTCAACTTGAATTTAAACCTGGGCCTTTGGATCAGATTACTTCTCATTTAATTGATTTTTATTTCATTTTCTTGCATTTCTTTTCCATATTTATTTTAAAATAGCAAAAGACTTTCAAAAAATCTCAAACTTTGCATTTTCATTTCAAATAATTTTCTTTACTCAAAAACATTTTTTATTTTAATTTTTGCATTAAAAAAGTATTTTTAAAATATTTAAATGTTTTATTTAATTGATTAATAGATTTTAATTAATTAAATATGCATTTGGGTTTCTAAAAATCACCAAAAAAATCATGAAGCATTCTTAAACATTTAGAAACTCACCATACAAATTTCTTTTTAGGTTTGATTACTTTTTCACAATTTTCTTTGAATTAGGGTTCTTAAATTTCACATTTTTTATCTCTGACTTGAAAAATTCATTTCTGCCTAACCATGATGAGTTTGAACTTGATTCTTTTTGCTTTGATTCACATATTGCATCTAGTTTCTAGGTTATTTATATCATATTTTTGCATTGCATTTTCAATTTGATTTTCATTTTTTCCTTTAGAATCACCCAATAACCCTAGTTAACTTAAGAAATCCATAACTTTGCCTAGGTTAAATTTCTGACTTTCTCCTTTGGGGTGTGATCTTATATGTGATTAGGGTTTATTTGAGTTCAATTTCAAATTTTTATCATGATGTATGCTTCTGTCTTGGTCATATGCATCATGCTTGTTCATAAAACCCTAATTTTGCATCTCCATTTGCATTCTTCTTTGCATTTCATGAACTTGTGATCCTGTCATGCCATCCCATTATTTTGTATGTCATCTTAGACATCTTAGGATATGTTTGAAACATTGCTTGATCATTGTTGCATCATTATGATATACTTTGCATCCATTACATTTCATGAACATCCATGTGTTTTCATACTTCTAAACATGCTTCCATTGCATCTCATCCTTGTATGATCATTCATATGCATCTTGTATGACCTTGAATCATCTCATAACACATTTGCATCATGTTTACACTTCTAAACTAGGGTTTTGAGTTTCTCTAATCTAAATGGACTTCCAAGGACTCAAGTGAGCTTCATAACATCCCACATGTCTTCAAGAATCCCCATGTCAAGTTTCAGGGCTTTCCTAATACGTTTGACCAATCAGATGATCAGATGTTCAAAAATCAGTCAAGTGGATTAAAAAGTAAAACGGAGTCAAACTGAGGTCAACTGTGGTCAAATTAAAGTCAAACTTCAAGATTTTTTGCCAACATCAAGATTATGAAGTAAAATTCATCATTTGATCAATGGTTGATCATGATTCATCAAGGAAGTTTCAGATCATCAAGAATCAGGAGTTTCTAAATTAGGGTTTTCATAGGAAAAGTCAACTGAACTTTGACCAGCCATAACTTTCACATACTTCATCAAAAATTCCCATCCAAATCTCATTTTGAAGGAAATTAAATTCTCTACAACTTTGTGTCTCACAAGCCAAGCCTAAAAATGCTTCATTTGGAAGGTATGAGCTAAGACATTATAGGTCCTTTCAAAAGTCAACAAAAAGCCAACTTTTTCCAAAGAGCGTAATTTGAAAATGGTAAACGATATTGAAATGGGATCAAAAAATTTGGTTAGAGGACTCTTTAAGCTTTCCAAAATGTCCAAGATCATCTTCATGGCCTTAAAATTGAGGGATTTGTGCATTGGAAAAGTTGGGAAATTTTCAAAGGGTGCATTGAGCAAAAAGGGTCTCAAATCCAATTTTCTCCAAATGGGCCCATGAAATTGCAATACAATCTTCATAATAACATCAAGCACGACCCAATTAAAATTATTTCTGATTTTTATAATTTATTTATTATTTATTTGGATTTTAATCATTAAAATTCAATTTAAATGTATATAAAATATAAAAAAATCAAATAATGTGTGAAATATTTGATTGGAGATCATGGAAATCACATTTAGAAGGTTTAGAAACTATATGAAATCAGATTGAATCAAATATAGCAAGAATTGATGAAAATTTAAAATATTTAAAACTTGGAAATCTTCACTATCAAGTTATCCAAAAGCCCATACAATCCATCAAATTTTTAACCTAATTTGACTCTACTATAAGTATAGAACATAACCAAAGCAATTGGCACGATTTTTCAGCTCACAAAAACCCTATCCAAGTTTCAAGAATCCTTCACAAAACTCATATTCAGTTTTAGAGTTTAAAGTGCTTTCAAGACCAAATAACGATGGCAATGGTTTTCTTGAACATCATTGAGCATAACACGATCATCACATTCGTCCAAAACATCACATATTGAGGAATCCGAATCATATTTTTCTCACTTTTTGATTTTTTTCGTTCTTGCATATTTATGTGTTATTAAGAAAATTTGTTCATTGATTTGTGTTTAGATGAATGTAGTAATGGATTCTGGGCAATTAAACTGAAGATTTAAAGGCCAATTCATGAAACGCCATTTTAGGGTTCATCCCTTTGAATTAGGATTTCCCAATTTAATGACTATAAACACATTCTAAAACCATAAATTAATTGAATGAACTGTTTGGATCATGTTTGTGTGATCAATTTGACAAAATCTTGCATGTTTGGCGTGGTATGTGTTTCGTAGGTTTTTCACTCGCAGGTAAACTCGTAAGAAAATTCGCAGGAAAACCTGCGAATTCTGAGGAAGAAGATGAAGTCAGCGCACGCTTTGTCCAGATTTGAATTTGTTTTGTTCTTTTAACCGATTTATTTATATTATTCATCACAGGCGCGTCAATGGCCCAGCGGTTGGAATGTGTTGGTGGTGGCTTGGAGTCCTGGGTTCGATCCCAGGCTCCCTTGTTTTCTTTTGTATGCCTTTCTTTTCCTTCCTTTTTCTTGTTTTACTATTTATTATTTATTTTATTTTATACTCTAATTATTAGACAATATATTAATTAATTATACAATTAACTAACTAATTAACTATATAACCTCATATTTACATAATCTCATTAATGTTTTTTTTTCTTCTATAATGTTTTTTTATAAAATAAAGTATGTATTAATTTAATTAGGCGTTTTGCTAATAAACCTTAATTTCTTAAAATAGTAATGTTTTTTTTCTTATAAGTAAATTGTAAATAGAATAATAATCTAATTAATTTTTTTTCTTTCTTTCTAATAACTTTATTTTCTTAATTTCTCTAAATAATTAAAATTAATTAATTAAACCTATATTGTCTTAATAACCCTTTTTAGATTTAATTTGTAAATAATAACTTAGTTAACACCTTTTATAACTTTATTATAATTAAAAATTCTAATTGTTCTTTAAATAATAATTTTTTATATAATTATATTTTAATTACTAATTAATAATTATGCCATATTTTTCTTAATAAATTTATTTACCAGCCTAATTTTTTTTCTTAATTAAAACTTTATCCTAATTTCTAACCCTATTTTTTCCCTAACCCTAAAAATTTTAATTTATTTTGCTTTAATTTTATTTAAATTTTGTTTTATTATTGTTCTTTTAAATTTTTGCTTCATTATCCTATTTTATATTTTTAATTCTTTCTTTATTTTATTAGAAAAATATATAAGTTGTAATTACTGTAATTTATATTCCGCCCGATTATATTGTATCTGCCCCAAAGCGATGTAATAGGATATCTTTATTTTTCTATTTTATTAATTATATTATTTATTTGCGTGGTTAGTAAATAGGGAGTGAAAACATAATTGTAATTAATTGAATTTAGATAATTAATTAAAAAGATAAAAATATTTGAAAATAAACACTCACACACGTAAGTCGGTCTAAGATCGCCGTCTGTACCTCATAGGGTATCCCTCTTGGTTGCCTTAAAATAAATGGTCAAGTCCCTCGAAAATGGGGGTGTCTTAAGCAAATGACCCTACAAATAAAAATCATCAAGTCCCTCCCAAATTTAAAAGATCACGTCCCTACGAGGTTGCCTACAAAATAATGATCTTGCCCCTTCGGTAAAAAAATGATGATAGTCCCTACGAATTGCTAAAGACACCCCTACAAGTTGCCTTCATTGACCATATGATGACCCTACGCTTGTTCCTCAAATAAATCCAAGGTAATGACTACCTACTCCTTAATAGTAGGGACAGTCTTACCCTTGAAAGAAAATAAAAGAACATGAAAGACTAGTCTATGATAGGTACCTCTTAGTTACTTGCTCACATTTCAAAAATACTTTTCACACCTCATTCTTTTCAAACATCTTCAAAAACAAGGCTTTGTATAAATCCATACGAGGATCATTACAAAGTGCTTAGACTAATTTCTAAACACACTACACTTTCTTTTTTCAAACGAATAAGTAAGCTAAGTAACTAAGAGCCCATGGATAACCATGGATATAAAGGGTGTTTACACCTTCCCTTTATATAACCTACCCCCCGAACTCAAGTCTTTAAAAATAGGTCTTTCTTGTTCTTTTATGCCCTTTCCATATGGATAAAATAAAATTCGGTGGCGACTCTTGCTATCCGCAACATATATAGAAAGTCAGTTATCCCACCGTGTTACAGACATACCCTACCTTGGTATACCGTCCCCAACCATGCACATGTCATGCAACATCAATGACAATAACCATCTCATGCAATAACATAACCAACAATATACAACAACAATTATCTCATGCAATAGCATCACCAACAACATACAACAATAACTATTTCATGCAATAGCATCACCAACAACATACAACAACAACTATCTCATGCAATAGCATCACCAACAATATATAATAATATCAACAACATATATCAACAACATACAACAACAACTAACAACTACTACATCATATAACTACAAATACAACAACAACACATAGCAACATCAACAACATATATCAACAACCTACAACAACACCAAACAACTACTACGTCATATAACTACAATGGCAACAACAACACATAACAACATTATATAACTTCAATCAACATCTACATCATGCATCTTCAACTAAAACAACATATGGCAACCTCGATAACACCTATCAACGCCTATAACAACAACATATCATCACAATTCAACAATAATGACATATCATCACAATTAAACAACAATGACATATCATCACAATTCAACAACAATGACATATCATCACAACTCAACAACAATTTGTCAACAACGACATATCATGTTAAAACATCAATGAATATATACATGAAACATTAATACATAATTATCATCATATAAGTATTATCATATCATAAACGTCAACACTCAATCATTATATTCTAGGTCAACGTAAGCATCATTTAACCTTCAACACATAATTAACATCACAAAGTCGTTAACACTTATTTATCATCTTCTATTCATTGGACTCCACTACAAATAACCTTATCGCATTACCTACACCTCTACATCAATATAACTAATTCCTACACATCATTTTTTTACCATCCCTAGTCATAGGACATCACCATTACCCCATTTAGAACAAGATTCATCATCTATACCAACATGTCTTTAGTTTAATATACAACGACTCACCATCCAACATCAATTCATATTATTTAAATTGTTTCTAGCAACATGAGACTATTTTTAAATTAAAGTACATTGTCTTAGCTTCGCACAGCTTCGAACGACGCACAATTCAGACACTCGAAGCTCAAGATATGAATTTTTGAAGATTTAAAACAAAACTTCTAGGAGCCGCTCGTTGGGACCTCGCTTAGCGAGCTACTCGCTGTCTGCGAACTTGCTAGAGGTTCCTGCAATGACAACACTTTTCTCCTTTGATTCTACACCCTTAACTGCATTTTTTTACCTATATTGACCCAAATTAAGGCAATATAACCTATATATAACACACATACACCAATAACAATAATCACAACACATCAATTCATCACAACTCATCATTCATAATATCATTAACCCTAGGTTTTCTCCCAAAACCCCAAAAACTATAATCAATAACACTATACCTAATTCCTATTATTAATCCCTTAAGATATGAAGATATCTCACCCTTACCTTTGTTCTGATGAGAATTCTCTTCCTTCTTTGCGGATTCTTCTTCAAGCCTTTCACCTTCTCCTTCCTTCTTCTCTCTTTTCACGATCTTTTTATCATTCACCAAAAACACGATTGGACTTCTCCTCTTTCCTTATTCCAACCTTATCCCTTAGACCCAACTTATGATCTTCCTCATTTATCCTCACTAACCTTCACCAAATGACCATTCTACCTTTTTCTCTTATTTTCCACATAATTTAATTATTTAATATAATGTGTTTCCTTTAAATTAACATCATATCAATTAATATTATAATTTCTTCCACACCAAAATACAACAAACCTAATTAAATAAATAAAACAATAATCAGGGCGTTACAACTCTCCCCCACTTAGAATATTTTCGTCCTCGAAAATTCACCGGATACGAACTACCCTTAATACGTCCTTGCATCCAATAGTCAACTATTACTCTCTGGAAAACAATACCACAAATAGCATAACCAATTGTACAACTTAATGACAAAAATTACAACAAGGCATAATTCTCATGCAATGAACTCTACAACCAACTCAAGACATGGAATAATCATGCTACGAACACACATGTTCACTCTTGAACCGGACATAACCTAATAGTTACCATCATCTTAGGTAACACCTCCCTAATTCTCCATCGT
This sequence comes from Lathyrus aphaca, assembly GCA_963966055.1. Classification (NCBI taxonomy): domain Eukaryota; kingdom Viridiplantae; phylum Streptophyta; class Magnoliopsida; order Fabales; family Fabaceae; genus Lathyrus; species Lathyrus aphaca. Next base: position 351,577,893 of record OZ014520.1, on the reverse strand, counting down.
AAGAATTAGCTATACACACTCGGACCATCATTATAGACAATGAGCAACAATAAGATAAGAACACAAAATCCATTACACGACATCACCATAACTAAACTACAACCTTTATTATCTACAACTTCAAAACAACCATTCTTCAATTTACCAGTCGAACATGTAGCTAATACACCCATCTACCTGGTAGTACACGATTAATGATTGAACTTTTATCTATCTCACTTCCACCTTGGAACATCCAATGGTCTCATTATTCTCATGAATTCTATCGTCAACCTTCCAATTCTTACAAGCCATATCAATATGAACAACTACGCTACCTCGCGCTCCCGCTGCGCACTTTGACTACCTGCAACTATCAATTTCAACAAGTTCACATCCAACTTATGACGCTTCCTAGCGTTCACCATGCATCTAGTATGCCTTGTTAGTCATACTCATAATACCCATAGATCTAGTATGGCCATCATGCTTCTGCTGCACAAGAGGTTTTGTTAGTGGGTCAACAATATTGTCAAGTGTATGTACTATGCATATATTCACATCTCCATGATCTATTATCTCTCGAATGAGATGATAATGCCTAAGTATGTGTTTGGATCGTTGGTGAGATCTAGGGTCCTTAGCTTGTGCGATGGCACCATTATTATCACAATAAAGATCAATGGGATCCATAATGTTAGGGAATATGCCAAGTTCACTAATGAACTTCTTGATCAAAATATTTTCCTTTGTTGTGTTTGAGGCATCAATGTACTCGACCTTGGTTGTAGAATCATAAATTATTTCTTACTTTGAACTTTTCCAGGTCACAGTGCCACCATTTAGGCAAAACACATAACTAGATTGCGATCTAAATTCATCCTTATCTGTTTGGAAGCTAGCATCGGTGTAACCAATTATCGCGAGCTCTTCATGGCCTCTATATATCAAGAATGAGTCATTGGTCCTTTTTAAATACTTAAGGATATTCTTGACATCTACCCAATGAGCATCATCGGGATCAGATTGGTACCTACTCATCACACTTAAAGAATACGAGACATATGGTCGAGTACATAACATGGCATACATGATAGATCCTATTGCATATGCACATTGAATCTTATTCATACGGTCCATTTCTTCCTTACCAGTCGAACATGTAGCTAATACACCCATCTACCTGGTAGTACACGATTAATGATTGAACTTTTATCTATCTCACTTCCACCTTGGAACATCCAATGGTCTCATTATTCTCATGAATTCTATCGTCAACCTTCCAATTCTTACAAGCCATATCAATATGAACAACTACGCTACCTCGCGCTCCCGCTGCGCACTTTGACTACCTGCAACTATCAATTTCAACAAGTTCACATCCAACTTATGACGCTTCCTAGCGTTCACCATGCATTCTTATTCACGTTCATTCTACCCAACCTTTTTCTCTTATTTTCTACATAATTTAATTATTCAATATAATGTATTTCCATTAAATTAACATCATATCAATTAATATTATAATTTCTTCCACACCAAAATACAACAAACCTAATTAAATAAATAAAATAATAACTGGGACGTTACAATTCATACATATGCAATATGGCATGTGTCTATCAAAAACACAATCCCCTTCAACTAAGGAAGAAATGGACCGTATGAATAAGATTCAATGTGCATATGCAATAGGATCTATCATGTATGCCATGTTATGTACTCTACCATATGTCTCGTATTCTTTAAGTGTGATGAGTAGGTACCAATCTGATCCCGATGATGCTCATTGGGTAGATGTCAAGAATATCCTTAAGTATTTAAAAAGGACCAATGACTCATTCTTGATATATGGAGGCCATGAAGAGCTCGCGATAATTGGTTACACCGATGCTAGCTTCCAAACAGATAAGGATGAATTTAGATCGCAATCTAGTTATGTGTTTTGCCTAAATGGTGGCACTGTGACCTGGAAAAGTTCAAAGTAAGAAATAATTTATGATTCTACAACCAAGGCCGAGTACATTGATGCCTCAAACACAACAAAGGAAACTATTTTGATCAAGAAGTTCATTAGTGAACTTGGCATATTCCCTAACATTATGGATCCCATTGATCTTTATTGTGATAATAATGGTGTCATCGCACAAGCTAAGGACCCTAGATCTCACCAACGATCCAAACACATACTTAGGCATTATCATCTCATTCGAGAGATAATAGATCATGGAGATGTGAATATATGCATAGTACATACACTTGACAATATTGTTGACCCACTAACAAAACCTCTTGTGCAGCAGAAGCATGATGGCCATACTAGATCTATGGGTATTATGAGTATGACTAATTGGCTCTAGTGCTAGTGGGAGATTTTTGGTGTAAGCCCTAGAGGCCAATACTTTTGGTACTTGTATCGAATTATTTAGTAATAATAAAAGGTATTTCTTTATTATGTTTGTTTTTCCAAAATGATAAAGTCCCTAAAATAGCTAGTTTGTTTAATGAAATATTAAGTGTGACTTAATCATGAGATTCCATTAAACATAAGGATATTATTCTTAAAGTATCCATAGTCGAGCTTTAATGTGAAATGGGATAGCCTTAAAGCATTAAGATTATCACGTACATAGACTGATGATCACATCTCATGGATCATGGATAAGAAGTTATCAAGTCTTAATATAGGTATACATATTAAGAGTAATATTTATACTAGATTGGCCCACTATGAGAGTACTACATAGAATGTTATGCAAAGTGTCATAAGTTACTCTCATGGCGATAGTGGTGTATACCACCCTTCAACCTGAAACTACTATGGACCCTAGATGTAGAGTCAAGTATTTTATTGTTGATCAAACATTGTCCGTAAATGGATGATCATAAAGACAATTGATGGGTACTTCACAAAGCATGCTGAGGGACATGAGTAACCTAGATGATATTTTCCCATCCTGCATAACACGATAAATGTCTAAGGTACCAATATTGAACTGGACAATGTGTAACACCCTAATTTTTGCCCTAAGCTTTCTTTGCATCTCATCTGCATTTTGAATACAAACAAGATCGCGTTGGTTGCACGGTTCTTCTCGGGTTAGGATTATGCCTCGCAGGGGATCACCGTTGTCTTTAATTGTTTTATTTGATTGTGTTTACTAACCATTAATCAAAATCCAAAAATATTTTGTTTCCTTTTGCTAACCTTTTATTTCAGGAAGAGGAACCTTATAAAAATGCCAAAAAATAGCAGTCCTGTAGCTCGAGTAAATTTCACAAAAAGTCGAAGACGATCCGCAAATAATTCAAAATTATCAGATCAAGGATTTCCCAAGTTAATTGATTCATTCAAAGGATCTCCAAGGTTCACGTGTTTATTTCTTCGACGTACACAAGAATTGGGCCGAAACAACCAAGCAGCTATTTTTGAACAAAAAATTCAAAATTCAGCTTGGTTAACCGGTTAACCAAATGGTTAACCGGTTAACCAAATGGTTAACCGGTTAACCAAATGGTTAACCGGTTAACCAGTGTGAAATTTGAATTTTTTATTCAAATTCAGCACCCTTAGATTATTGATTTAATTGGAATATTCTAGATCCATTGGTTTCTGATTTCTCTACATCACTTTGATCATTTCCTACCATAAACCCTCACTAATCACCACTCTTTTCCATTTCCCACCAAAATTTCAATTACCAAACCTAAATTCAAATTACCAAAGCAAGCCCCATTCCACCAAATTTCCATACCTAAGGCCTTTAAATAGGACCACAATTTCATTCATTCCACAAGCTTTTGATAGCCACAAAACCTCTTGCAAAATACTCCCTTAACACCAAATTCTCCAAAGCTCATTTTTCTTTCTTTTGAAGTTATCAAGAATTCACATTGAATTCTTGATAAACTTGAGCTAGAACTTCATCCTTTCATTCTTTTTCTCATCAATTTCAGTAGATCTAAGCTTGTGTTGGTTCAATTTGAAGAAAAGCTTTTGGTAATTCATCTTCCTCCATAAACCCATATTCACCATCAACATTCAAGATGTAGATCTTTGATGCTTTTGTTTCTAGATCCTTTGGATCTTTATTTGTTGTTTGATTGCAGGGATTCCACTGTATTTTGGTTTTAAAATTCATGCAAATTCAGATCATGATCATCTGATGTTTGAGAAAAGGTTTCAAAATGGATCATGCTGAATTTTCTGCATTTTTCAACATCTGGTACAGCGTTAACCGGTTAACCAGTTCAAAAACAACGCAAATTGTCCAAAATCTGCTTGCGTTAACCGGTTAACACAAGTCAGAATGGTGTTTTTGGCTTATTTCAAGCCCCTTTTTGGTTCCTCTTTCTTCTTCTTCTTCTTCCTCCCTTTTATTTTACCTTGGGAAGCATTTTGGGGAGTAATTCCTCCTTAATTTCAATGGACTTTGGGTGTAGATTAGAGTAGTTAATGTTCATTAATTCAAAACTACCTTTAAGTGGATTATTCAATTTATTTAAGGTACTTTGCATTAGTGATACATTTTCATGCTTGAATCCACCAAGATGAATGGTTGAACTTAAGGATGGAAGAATACCATAAGTACGACTCAATTTGGTATTCATCTTTAGTTTTGTGCGGTATCGCGTTCAGATAACGATTTACATATCGTTTATCTCGCATGCATTAGCACTAACATTATGCACCTTAATTGGTGGTGGCCGGCCTCATTTGTAGGGTAATTACTTCGTAAATTACTCGGCGATTGCTTAACATAGACCTAAATGTGTCCCGACTTCGGAATAAAAATCTAATTGGGTACTTACACTTTCGTGGACCGGATCTCTTGTTGATCACGTAATCCCAAAGTGGTTAATCATATTGCTTCAAGAATCGAGATTTGTGAATTTTTGATGCGTAGGTGCTTTGGGTCTCCCAATCGCCTTTCAAATTTTATTGAATTCGGTTCAGTTTGCCTTGATTAATCGCTATAGTGTAAGATGCTAAGCGGATCCGGTTGCCTTCAATTTTGGTTACTTTCCTTTTTGGTTGTGGTTGATTAAGTTCACCATACCATTATTATATGAATATTATTATACTATTACTACTATTAATATTTTAGATTCTTGCATTTTTTATTTCTTTTGTTACTAACATTTAATTTCTTACATTTTTATTGTCTTTATTCTATTTTGCTTTACTCATCCATATCATGTTTATTATTTGCTCTTATTATTTGTTGATTGATTTTCTATTTGTCCGTTTGGACACAAAAACATTAATAAAGGATTAAACCTCTAAAAAAACTTGTGACTTTAATTTGTGGACTTTTGGTTACTATCCTTAGCATTTGGAGTGAAGATTTGGACTTAGATTCTTAGGACACCTCCTTTGCCTTGATCTTCAAAAAGTTGGATTTAGCCTTTATTTGGCCATTTGCTAGCTTATAAGGATGGAACTCTTATGCTCATAATTTGGAATGTCATCAAGTTTGGTTAGATCTTTCTTCCCTTATCTCTTTATTTTATTTTCTTAGGATAGTCACTTCATCTCCTCCCACTTCTTAAATTTTCAAATCTTCTTCCTATTTTCAAAACCTTCTTTGTTTTCAAACTTCAAACGTTTTCATAAATCAAACCTTGATTTAGGTCAAGCGATTTTACCTTTTCATTCCATTTTCTTAATAAATGTTAATCCATATAAGCATATCGAAATTTTCTTCTCAAAGACTTTAAAAAAAAAATTCAAAACTCACTCAATTGTTTTTGTGCCTTCGTGCACTTTTCTTTTCATATGTTTAGATATGATTCATTCTTTCTAGCGGAATTATTCGCTAAAGAATGACGACTTATCTCTACATTTTAAAATCAATTCAACTCATTGTTTCTTTTCAAATTTTGTACCACGAACTACGGGGTTTTGATCTCGCATTGCACTTTGTGGGTACGTAGGCATGAGGCGTTAAACCTCTTCAAACACAAAAATATAAAAAAAAAAACGTTTCTCTTCTCATCTCTCCAATCTCTTTCAAACAAACCATTTTCAAACCAAAAGCAGTAAATTTTTCAAAGGGCTCCCGTGGAGTACCACGAACATTTTGGGTGCGTAAAACCTTCCCATCGTGTAACCTATCCCCTTACCTGTTTTTCTGATGTGTTTCTTTAGCTTTCTTGCTTTTAGATTCATTAGGTTTTATTCACTCTTTTTCCTTTTTCCTCTTGGAATAAAATAAAAGTGCGATGGCGACTCTGTTTACCTTGAGTTAAGTTAACTAATAGCTTACACTCATGATTTTACCGCTACACAATGATGACAAGATATATGCCTTGTGTTCATTATATATAAGGGCAAAATGGGTAATTGTACACATAAGTACTATCACAAAAATTTTTGTCAGATCACGTGACAATTTTGTGACTTGGGTAGCAGTGATTTGTTGCTAGATACCGCTCATTGTTTATCATGTTAAATACATGATTTAATATAATTGTCAACTTTGCGAAATCCTACAGGGTCACACACATAAGGACATTTAGAGAAGAGGTAGAGTAAATAAGGAACACCGTAAGGTACGATGCACTTAAGTGGAATACGAAATATGGTAAGGTACCATGTGCTTAAGTGACATATGGAACATCGTATGATATAATAATAGTTATTATTAGTATTATTATTATTATTATATAATAGTTATAAAATATAATAATAATAATAAAATTATGTTTATTATAATAATAGTTATTATAATAATATAATAATATTATTATTATATGGTGCACTTAAGTGGGCTTTTTTTCTTATAGCCCACACAAGTAGTTATTTAAATATAACCCTTTGTGCAGAAACAAAACGAGTTATTGAAAACCCTAGCCGTATTCTATTTTTCTCTCCCTCACTCAAAACCTCCAATTGTAATCAGCTAGCACTGTGACTGTAGGAAGCTGTTCGTGTGGACTGAGTATAAGCGTTGTTCATTGTACAACGCTCGTGATCATTCCATCGATTCAGAATCAAATGTTTTATCGCCATAAGAGGTAACCTTTCTATCACAGATCGTGATCTTTCGTAAGGATCGCTAAAGGGAAATTTTTATTTTCCGATGCGTTTAGATTACAAATTTCCCTTTTATGGGATGATTTGGTATTTAATATGTGAGGGTTGATCTTGATTTAATTCATACAATGTCGTAATCCAAGGAGGGATATTTTAGGAACTTCTGTTTATGACAGATATTCTTGTATTTCATAAATAATAGTCTTGAAGCCTTTTTAGGAAACTTTATGTTTAATTCCTATTTTTGTGCAGAAGATCATGCAAGTGATTTAAAGCTGATGCCTTAAAATGTGCGGTTCAAGATCCCAAGCCCATACTATTGTGATGGCTATTTAAAAGGATAATTATAAACCTAATGAGAGAGAAAAGTCATGTATTGAAAGAAAGGGTTATTAGGGTTTACAGAGTTTTTGTTCTTTGTGTTCCTCTCTTGTGTCTTTTGACATCTGAGTAGAATTGTGTTAATTGTTGATTGTGAGCCTCTCTTGTATCTCCTTGATACTAGAACTTAACTATTTTAGTTGAGTTGTACTTGTAAATTCACTCATAAGCTTTTCAACAAGAGTGGATTTTGTGTCTTTGAAGTATGGCTTCTTTTTGTTCTTTATTGTTGAGTTTGTAACTATTGTTTTATTGGTGGGAAGTGGGAGGGGTCTCATATCTAGGAGTTCCTAGGTAGAAGTAGTATGGGTAATGATTAGGAGATAAGCTTGTAAACATGAGGTTGTTTGGCGTGGCTTCAAACTAATACTATTATAGTGGATACCTTCCTGGCTTGGATGCCCTCAAATGTAGGTGATGATGCACCAAACTAGGTTAATAATTGACTGTGTTATTGCTTAAATTCAAGTTTTTACTTTTATTGCATAAGTGTTGGCTTCTGTCTTGATCCCAATGTCCTGACATCTGTCTTGACATCCGACATCTATGTGCCAGAATTTCAATTGGCATCAGAGCAGGTCACCCTGTTTTGTTTTGGGTGAGCTCCAAGGAGGTATTTTTCTAGCATAATAGACATGAAGGATGAAGGAATATGAAAATACCTCATATCTTATATGGAACCAACTATGATTATTGGAAGGCACGCATGGTGGCCCTCTTAAATCCATGGATAGCAAAACTTGGAAAGTTATCATCATGGGTTGGGAACATCATGTGGTTGAAGATGAAGATTGGAAGAAAACTCTGAAACTTGAAGAGGACGAGCCCAAGGAAGAAGATAAGACTACTATTGGAAACTCCAAAGCCTTGAATGCCCTATCCAATAGAGTTGACAAAAACATGTTTAGGTTGATAAACACATGCACTGTAGCCAAGGATGCTTGGGAAATTCTTAAGACAACTCATGAAGGTACATCTTAGGTGAAGATGTCTAGGTTTGAGTTGGTAACTTCCAAATTTGAAAATCTAAAGACGATGAAGGATGAGAATATCCATGACTTTCACATGAATATTCTTGAAATAGATAATGCTTTTAGTGCCCTATAAGAAAAAAATATCAGAAGAAAATATGGTTAGGAAAATTCTCAGATTTCTTCCCAAGAGATTTGACCTGAAGGTCACAGTCATTGAAGAAGCCCAAGACATAAGCAAACTAAGGGTGGATGAAGTCATTGGGTCTCTTCAAACCTTTGAACTAGCTATGAGTAACAAATATGGACATAAGAGCAAAATCATAGATCTAACTTCCCACGTTAATAATGAAGAGGATAAGTTTGACTTAAACACTAATGAAGGAATTTCTAATGTCATTATATTTCCTGGGAGAAAATTCAAAAAGGTGCTGAAAAATATGGATAGGAATTCTGGAACTGATGTCATGGACATCTCGTCTAACATCAACAAGAATAATGGTCTCCAGAGAAAATATAGAACAGAGGAGAGGCCCAATCCAAATAGAACCATTCAATGTCATAAGTATGAAGGTTTTGGTCACATTAGATCTGAATGTCCAACATCTACCAAAAACTAAAAAAAAGGACTTACTATGTTCTTGACTAATGGGCCTGAAGAAAGTAATAATGAAATTGCCAAAATGTTAAAGTTCTCACTGGTAGATATGGTTCTGATAAAGACTCGTGTAATGAAGAGGTCACTTATAAAGAATTGGCCGCCTCTTACTAGGAACTTTGTGTCGGAAGTGAAGAAGTGTGTAAGCTAGTAGAAAATCAGAAGAATTTTATAACACATCTTCAAGAGGAAAAAGAGGAACTTCTGGATATCATCTCTAACTTTTAGATGAAGTATCCCTATTGACTTCTAAAGTTGAAAAAATTACAAAATTCAGGAGGCTGAGCAATGGATTTGACATAATGGACGAAACTCTTCAATTTGGAAAAAAAAGGTATGATATTCACTAATATAGGATTTAATTACCAGTCCTTACAAAATCAAATAAAAACTAGTGCTTCATAGTTTTCCTATACTAAATAAAAGGGTGAGTTCTTAATTTCTGACCAAATGTTACAACATTCTTCCAGACTTTCGAAAAAATCATACTAGAGGCAAGTTCCAGCCTTGGAAATGCCATTACTGTGGAAGGTAGGGTCACATAAAACCATTATGCTAGAAACTGTATGGATATCCTAAACACTCTCCAAAAACTAGGGCTAATTATGTAGGGATTAAATCTAGAAAGGAATGAGATATTGATGGCATGGAATTTAGTCTCATAGCCCATATGTCTTCAATAGCTCATTCTAGAGAAAAATGGTATTTTGATAGTGGATACTTTAAAGATATGACAAGTGATGGGAACTGTCTGGTTAACATCAAGCCATGCCTCACCAAGTATGTCACATTTGGTGATGGTGCTAATAGTACAATTAATGGAATATGAAGGGTTGTTGGTACTAGACTTCCTAGTTTAAAGGATGACTTTCTTGTAGAAGGTTTTTCTGCCAATTTGATCAGTGTCAGTTAGTTATATGATCAAGGTTTACATGTAAAATCCACTAAATTTGAATGTTGGGTTACTAATGAGAAGAATGAGGTTCAGATGAAAGGAGTTATAACCAACAATAATTGTTAAATGTGGGTTCCTCAAGAAGCCACTTGTCCTTCTACTAGTTTGATTCTCAAACATAAAATTATGGCTGAAGAGGACTTTAGAGATATTCATAAACCTAGAATTGAGATGCAAATCATGATGTCTAACTAGATGCTGGAGCATCTCAACATAAACAAATAGGGAAATTAAGGGGCACATTTGGAATATGGCCTTATGTGGAATTATGGAAATTATTTTTGTGTGTGTGCAATCATATTTTTCTCTCTCCAATTAATACAAGATGACACTCTTTGCAAATCATTACTCTCTTGCCATATTTTTCAAATTTGCAGGAAAATGCTTTACAACTACCTTATTATTTTCACTCTTCTCTACGTAAATAATTCGTTCATATCTCGTGTCACTCAAAATTATTTCCTCAACATGCAATCTAAATCCATGATGTCTAACACTTTCGTCTCAATTCCTAGCAAGAGTTCTATAGAAAAGAGTATGGAGACCCCAACAAAAACTAGGGTTTCATCCTTAACAACCAAGGTTTTCTCACCAGATGTCATCACTGATGTTGTACTCATATCTGTTGTTGCCCCACAAGCCTTAACTAAAGAATTAATTAAATCCATTGGAGCTAAGAAAGCTAAGACCTCATAGGTAAGTAAAGACTCTACTTCCTCCAAAAGTGGTCAAAAACCCCGTAGTAATAGGAAATCTACATCCTATGGTATAAATAAACCTCAATCTATGAAGAGTTTATATCTTGATCCCCTCCCTACCCATCATAATTTTCTTGTGTCAAATTCTAAGCTACCCACTGAAAAGGTTGAGGCTGAACTCGCCAATGATGAAATTAGTGCGAGAGTTACTAAGCCTGTTAGTACTGGAGAACTCAGGGATAAGGATAACCTAAACCAATTGGAGTTGAGTACTCAAGAATTTAGTGATAAGAGTGTCTTAAGATCTCCCTCCAAATATGTGACTATTGATCCTAGATCCGATGTTGTTCCAAATGTTGAAATATTTTTGGCCCGGACTAAACAACCTGTTGAGAATTATCAAGAAAACCCTAATTTGATTGAGGCTGAGAAGATGTACATTGATATGATTCTTCATATGTTTGTTGCTAGTGTTATGCGGGAAGCTAGATCTGAGACTAGGAAAGGTGTTGGTACTTTCTTGGCTCAATCTGCTCAACGTGTTGAAAACTCTTCTGACAAACTTAGTGAAGTAACTGCTAAATCGGTCTCTTTTGACTTACCAGAACAACATATCCATGAAAAAGTTGATGTTATTGAGAGAGGTGGCACTAGTAAATACTTAATGTCGATTGATAGCGAAGAAAAGTTATCTGATAAGGAACCTAATGCTGAACCAAAATCTCCAGAAGTTGTCGATGTTGAGGATTTGAACTCAGATGATGAAACATTATCTAAGAAATTAACTGCTAGTATCGCCAAAAGGTTGAAAGCCAAGAAAGGTAAGAATGATGAGTCTATAAGCAAATAGCATAAGCCTTCAAAGATAAATATAAGTGTAGGACCTAAGAAAAATTTGGATAAGGGTTGCTACCCTTGCCTTAAAGAAGAAGTCTCTAAAAAAGGAAGAAAACTCTTTCTAGTGAATATGAGTACGAGGTGAATGTTGAACCAGATGTTCAGGACATTGTGTCCTCTGTCAAAAAGGTTGTTGTAGGGGAAAAAACTCATGCAAATATCCCAGAGGTGGCCATTAATAACACCTCTTTTCATTCTGTTGAAAATGTTAAAAAATGGAAGTTTGTTCGTCAGAGGAGGTTAGCTCTCGAAAGAGAACTTGGAAAATATTCTCTTGATCTTAAGGAAGTCGCGAGTCTCATTGAAATGGAGGTTTGATAAAAAAAAATGTAGCTGGACCGGGAAAATGGAATGAGATGCCGGTAAAGGAATTCATAGTGAACATTCATATTGACTATGACAACAAGAAGAGTAAGGAATATAAAAAGGTGTATGTTAGGGGTAGGTGTATTGATTTTTCTCCTAAGGTCATAAATGGGTTCATGGGTAGAAATGAGGAAGAACAAAGTTGAAGTTGAAGTTAGTGACAACTTGGTGTGTAAGGAGATCACATCCAACTAGGTGAAGAGTTGGCCAAGAAAAGGCAAGTTGTATGCGGGGCATCTAAGTGTGAAATATGTTGTTCTACATAAAATTGGGTTGCTAATTGGGTGCCTAATCACGCCTCTACTATTGCTACTAGGTTAGGATATATATATATATATATATATATATATATATATATATATATATATATATATATATATATATATATATATATATATATATATATATATATATATATATATATATATATATATATATATATATATATATATATATATATATATATATATATATAAATATATATATATATATATATATATATATATATATATATATATATATATATATATATATATATATATATATATGTATGATATATATATATATATATATATATATATATATATATATATATATATATATATATATATATATATATATATATATATATATATATATATATATATGTATGTATGTATGTATGTATATATATATATATATATATATATATATATATATATATATATATATATATATGTATGTATGTATGTATATATATATATATATATATATATATATATATATATATATATATATATATATATATATATATATATATATATATATATATGTATGTATGTATGTATATATATATATATATATATATATATATATATATATATATATATATATATATATATATATATATATATATATATATATATATATGTATATGTATATATATATATATATATATATATATATATATATATATATATATATATATATATATATATATATATATATATATATATATATATATATATATATATATATATATATATATATATATATATATATATATATATATATATATGTGTGTATATGTGTATATATATATATATATATGTATATATATATATATATAATTGGTGCAAAAACCCTTTTGATTTTGGTTCTTATGTGTTTAATCAAACTATGAAACATGCGGGTACCTTTGATGTCAAACTACTAATTTCCTTTCCTTATTTGATATGTGGAATTATCTTGAGTCAGCATCCTGGTATTCTGACTAATGGTGATGATGCATGCAAAAGGGAGGTGCCTTTGTCCTTACACTATAAGTTGTTTGAAGGGACACATGTCCCAAATATTATTAGGACATTTGACAAAGGAACTGCCACTGCAACAACTAGAATAGGGGTATTGGCTGAATTAAAAGAAACCTCAAATGCGTTGAATCAGACTATAAGGACTTTCACTAAAAGAAAAATCAAACTTGAAAGCCATATTAAAGCTTTGATTGAGGATATTGTTGAAGTCAACTTGCTTGATGTAGAGGAGGAAGAAGGATGCAGGGATGGAAAAGATGTTATCAGTGAAGATGGAAGTCCTGAAGATTAGTCACAGTTGGAGTTGATGCTTCTTATATCTCTTTTTAGATGATGTTTTTGTTTGGGGGTTGTGCCCTGATTTGCTACTTTGTTGCACTATGTGTAATTTGGATGTAATTTTAACAACATTTGCTTGCTACTACTTTGATTTACATGGTTACTTTTGCATGGGATGATTTTTTTGTTTTATCTTTAGTAATCTGTTTTTTGGTTAACTTCTACCTCTTAGTACTCTTGTCTAGTTTTTTTTTGTAAAAGTTATGGCTAAAAATTGGGAGTAATGGTGATGATTAATGGTGTTGTATTAAAGAGTTTATGTTTATGCAGTTGTGTTGTTGTGTTCCGGGGAGGATATATGATAGGGAGAAGTTTGTGGCTGAATTATTGGCTATGCAATTCAGGGGGGAAAGCATAAGGTTTGTTGTTGGTACCGTGATGTCAGATAAGATGTCTTGACATTGTATTTTTCTTAAGATCTTTTGGTTCTTGATGTGAGAGTGTTTATCTCTATTTGTGAGTTTATTTCTTCCAATGTGTGTGCCTCTAATGTTTCTCTAGTAGTTGATCTTGTTTGTTATTTTTGTTGATGTTATGAGTGATTGTACTTCTCCGGGTTTCATTGCAAATGTTGTTTTAGAAAAAGTTTTCCAAATGGGGAAATTGTAAGTTCTATGGTTTTGGATTGGAAGTAATTTTGTTAAAACAAGTCACAACAAGATGTTAAGATAGATGTCGTGACAAGTTAGTCAGACATCATGGTAAACATGTTGTTGGGACATGTGGCCAGGACATGTTATACCAGAAGATTAGGGTTGGGATGATTTGGTATTTAATGTGTGAGATTAGATCGTGTTTTAATTCACATAGTGTCCCAATTCAAGGATGGATATTTTAGGAACTTCTGTCTATGACATATATGTTTGTATTTCATAAAAAGGGTCTTGGAGCCTTTTTAGGAAACTTTATGTTAAGTTTCTATTTTTGTGCAGTAGATTGTGTAAGTGATTTAAAGTTGATGTCTTGAGATATGCGGTTCAATAGCCCAAGCCCATGTTGTTGTGATAACTATTTAAAGGATAATTCTAAACCAAATGAGAGAGAAGTCGTGTATTGAAAGAAATGGTTTTTGGGGTTTAGAGAGTTTTTGTTCTTTGTGTTCCTCTCTTATGTCTTTTGACATCTGAGTAGGACTGTTAATTATTGAATGTGATCATCTCTTGTATCTCCTTAATACTAAAGCTGAAATGTTTTAGTTGAGTTGTACTTGTATTCACTCATAAGCTTTTAAGCAAGAGTGGATTTTGTGTCTTTGAAGTGTGACTTCTTTTTGTTCGTTATTGTTGAGTTTGTCACTTTTGTGTGACTGGTGGAAAGTGAAAGGGGTCTCATATCTAGGAGTTCCTAGGTAGAAGTAGCATGTGTAGTGATTAGGAGAGAAGCTTATAAACCTGAGGTTGCTTGTTGTGCCTTCAAACTAATATTATTATAGTGGATTTCCTTCCTGGCTTGGATGCCCCCAGATGTAGGTGATGTTTCACCAAACTGGATTAACAATTGACTATGTTATTATTTACATTCAAGTTTTTATTTTTACTGCATAAGTGTTGATTTCTGTCTTGATCCCAGTGTTCTGACATTTAGTATCTGTGTACCATAATTTCACTTTCCTTTTCTTATGTGTGCCATGCTACATAGATAATGAAAATGTAATGAATTTAAATTATCAATAATCGATCAAATTCTATGATAATTAATGAATTAAAACCTTGGATCATAGCTAGGTAAAAATTATTAGTAAAGATAAACTTAGGTAATTATGAATAACTTAGATTGTGATGCTTGATTATGAAATGTATCCACATGTGTACCTATGAGCGAGTTGTCACTTGAGATGAATCGTTTCATCTACGAGAATTCCCAAATGGCATGGATGGGGACGAAATTTTAATTGCGAGCTAATGGGTTTTGTATGGAAACATGTTATGATAATGTGATTGATGAGAATAACCATGTGGTGATTATGAGTATAATCACGTATTTATTTATGAGTATAATCACATAATGATTGTTGTGAATAATCACATATTTGTAATAACCCATTTTCGTGCTTGTCTCGAGTTTGAGACTTATGTAGAGTAGTAACTGGGAAAGACGAGTCATTTGAGATGGATATCATGATCTGTGTCTTGACCTATGTAATATGTGTTTGTCGGTGAAAGTATTTTGAATAATGAATACAGTAACCCGTGTATTGACCCATGAAAGATGTGTTTGTCAGAGAAAGTATGTTGATTATTGTGGGAAGACCGTGACCCGTGTCTTAGCCAATATGAGAGGCGCTTACTAGGGGGAAAAATTCTTCACAAAACGAACATCCGTGACCCGTGTCCCATTTTCCAGATGCAGGATAGACTGAGGAAAGTTGTCTGACGTGAGAGAGATATAGTCCTAGGCATGGGATTGGTCGGGGAAAGATACTATGTGTTTGCATTCCTGAGAAGTGATTTATTGGGTTATGTGGACCCAAGTGCATATGTTTCCATACGAAACGGAAATCACATAGATACTCAAACTCTTATTCTATCGTGTGAATGTATATACGTATGACAAAGTTGAGTGATTTGAGTTAGAATATCGTATAGTGATCCTTTAGAGCTGAGTGGACCCATAAGATAGTAGAATCTACTAGGATTATTATCTCACCCCAATTATATTATTGAATTTCATGTAAATCTAGATAGAACAAAATAAAAGCAAGGTTTCTTGAAGAAGTTCAAAGATTCTCTGATGTTTCATAGTTGTTTCCGTTGTCCATATGTTCATATCTTAGTTTTTAATTAGACATTTTTGTATATCATATTCTATATGATGCATTATAAATTTTGGACATGTATATATAAATGATGTTGTTATGTACTTGGGTTGTATCAGAACCAATTAATCTGTGTATGATACTAATCTAGATTTATATTATATGGGATGTTATAATTGGTATCAGAGTTTTGTAACGCAAGCTTGTC